>JAPVLO010000055.1:5417500-8082771 GCA_027257055.1 Cephalopachus bancanus | reverse complement strand
CTCTAGAAATATGATCATTCTTCCACAAAGACTGACTTCCTACAACATGTCTTTGCATTCATTCCTTGCATCTCTGGGTTCTCTTTGTAACCCAATTACCCTAGTTAAAGGGATTATTTCCTTTCATGATTTCAAGTACCACCAGTTTACTGGTAATGACAAACTCTACCTCCAACACTGTCCTTTCTCCCACTCCTCTTTGGTAGCAAATATCTTGGCAAGATTAATAGAATAGGTGGATGAAAAGCTGCCCAGGTTATAATAATTCTGTGGCTCCTTCTGGTGCCCACCAGGGTTATCGTTCTAACTCGGAGGTACTGTCTCCAGAAAACTCCTCCTGTGTAAATTCTGTAAGTACTGTGAATGACTACCCAAGACTCTCAAATTAAGGAGCACAGAGCACAGATCCCCTGGAATCTGTAGATATAAACTCAAGAGATGGCACTTATCCTGTGTGTGTGTGTGTGTGTGTGTGTGTGTGTGTGTGCGCGCTTCATTTTCGTGATATCTTAACAATAACTTTGCCAGTTATAAAGCTAAAAGATCTTTCTTCTAGTAATAATTCTTAATGGGAAGATGCATAATTGGACTGGTTTCATATGACTATGGACTCCAGGGGTCCATGGATACATTCCACAGGATCCAAGGGAATTTCTTTCCAATTTTAGAAACACTGTGACACATCTGGGACAGTTTACTTTAGAATTTAAAAATACAAACATATCTTGAATTGCTATTTTAAAAATATCTTACACTGTGGCCCAAGTCTTTTTCCTGGAACATCATTCAGAGATTATAACCCTCTCCTGTGAAACCTCAGAGCACATCCTCCTATAATGGGAGGTAATTTCTTTGTAAACTCTAAAACACCCCCATAAATACTCACTATGACCATAGTAAATCAGTTATTGCAGTTATGGGTCTCCACCACAAATCTAAAGTCTTAACTGAATTGCAGTGGGAACAAGCCTTTATTCATCAAATAGGTTGTGCAAGAAATATAGCGTTATAATATTTTCTTTAAATCTAATTAGATCAGATTCCAAGTCTCCATGGTATGAGGATGATGGGACCACACAACCTGAGCATTATCGGGTTCATTCCTCGTAGTGCAAAAGTCTCAGGGTGCACATAATGCAGATGATTCTGCAAGCCCTCTCTGGATCCCATCCTCCAGGGATCATGGAGATGCTCTTTGTCCAATAGGCCGCGACCCTATGGGTCTGGATGTGCCAACACATTTGTACCACTGAAGACCCTGGAATCTTTTTTTTTTTTTTTTTTTTTTTTTGAGTTGGAGTCTCACTCTGTTGCCCATACTGGAGTGCAGCGGCCGCTCCCGGCCACCGCAACCTCACCTGCTGGGCTCCGGCGATCCTTCCGCCTCAGCCTTCCAAGTAGCCGAAATTACAGGCATGCGCTACCACGCCCGGCTGATTTTTTGATTTATTGTAGAGATGAGGTCTCACTGCCCAGGCGGGTCTCGAACCCGCGGGCTCAGGCAATCCACTCACCTCAGCCTCCCAAAGGCGCGGGATTACAGGCTGAGCCACCGAGCCCGGCTAGACCCTGGAATCTTTGCTGAGACCATGGGGCCCTTGGCCTGAATTTGACCTGCCTGACTACACTAAAATGACCTTGTGCTTGTTCAGCGACCTTTTCAGGAAAGAATGAGGAGCTGGCCACGAGTCCTTTTTACCACTGTGGAACTTGGGGATAAGCGAAGCCTCTGAGGCAACAGTGCAGATCTTTCTTATACTCGTTATGCTATTAGTCCTCAAAGGAACTCCTCTCTCAGATACCTTTCTGAGATACCAAGTATATTCTCTTCAGTAAATTCCAGTACGATGAAACTGAGTCTTTGAAGTTCAGAACAATTTACTATATCTACTTTAATTAAGTTAATTGTAATTCTGAGCTCCAATGTTTCTGGGTTGAATCTTAGGGATTGTTACTGGGGCTCCTTTTCTTTCTTTGGATTGCCCCAAAACAGAGGAAGCTTACTTGGCAACCATAAAATGTTGGAAGAACTTTTGGTCTTGTGGTCCATTGTGGCTGCCATTAACTACTTGAGTGTGCAGGGCCACTTGAATTACCAGGGGCACCTCATCTCTGGGGGTCTTGTGCTGGGCTTGGGACTTAGGACTGTTTTTGAGGAGGGGAGCCTAACACTCAGACTCAGATACCTTCAGAGTATCACTCCATTCTACCACTGAATAGAAGTCACTGGATAGAACCACTTCCCTGGATTCTGAAAACAAAGTCAGCCACAGGGCCCAATGACTCACAGAATCCAGTATCTACACTCCTCTAAGATCTGGGAATCCTTGCCCCTCTCTCTTGCTGTCTTCAAGATCTCCCGTATCTTTTCTTTTCCCCCAGTATAATTGGAGGCAAAGGCTACAAAGGGTGGAAATCTGTGTGGGAGTAGAAAAAGAGCAAAAACAAACAGTAATTCATATTTAGGGGAGTTCTCCCACAAGGCAATTTTTTTTTTTTTGTGAGTTGGAGTCTCACTCCAGTTGCCCAGACTGGAGTGCAGTGGCCGCTCCCGGCCACCGCAGCCTTGACCTGCTGGGCTCCGGCGATCCTTCCGCCTCAGTCTTTCGAGTAGCCAGAACTACAGGCATGCGCTACCATGCCCGGCTGATTTTTTAAATTTATTTTAGAGATGAGGTCTCGCTGCCCAGGCGGGTCTCGAACCCACGGGCTCAGGCAATCCACTCACCTAAGCCTCCCAAAGGCGCGGGATTACAGGCTGAGCCACCGAGCCCAGCTCTGCAAGGCAATTTTAAGTAGAAAGTTAAAGAGCTGAAAGGTTTATCCTCCTGCTTAGAATGTGGGGGTAAGGTTGAAAATAAATGATCCCAATGACAAATGAACAGTCCAATATGAATGTTGCACCCATTCATTCTGTCATTTGACAAACATGTATTGAATACCTAACATATGCCAGAGACTGGGATCAAACGATGATGAGAGGCATGATGTAATGGCGTGACAGATAAAGAGAGTGTCATGCTATAGTCTGTTAATTGATAAGGTTATAGTTTGTTAATGTGGAGAACACGAACTCTGGGGTTGAAGTGTCCTGGGTTAAATCCTCGACTTAGCCACTTCCATGTATGTGACCTTTGGAAGTTACTTCCCTGAGTCCCAGTTTCTGCATCCATCAAATTGGACTGTTGCATCCCTGTCAGAGAGCAGACTGGTGTGCACGCCTGATTTCAGGAGTTCTCATTATCTGTGAACTCTCACCCCATCTGTTGTGAAGGATTTCAGATTGTATCTCCACTTTTGGGACTTATTTTCCCCTTTCCTAGAAGTATATGAATAAATACTCTTGTATATTCAGGCTTTTATCATCATTATTTTATTATCCTATATTTTAAACAGAATTCAGGGGTTTTTATTTCCAAGTGTTTTTTCCCTAAGGCTGTTTGAAGATGGCATTTAAGTGCATGGATTTCTTCAGAGAAAAGAGAGAGAAGATCCAATTTCTCTGAATCATACTACTCTCCCAGTTGTTGTTTTTAAAAGGTAACCACGGAAAGGCCAGACACTAGATGTTAAGCCTCCTCTTTTTCAGGCTATCAGATCCACTGAGGGACTAGTGAGCACGGACACAGTGTAGTCACCCTCAAGTTTGCACATGGCACCAAGATCAACACAGGACCCTAATGGTCCCTCATGCACCGGCAAGTGCCTGATTGTCCAGCATTCTTTGCTGCCAGTCTGGCAGGGATCTGAGATGTATCATTCAGGATAGACTCTTGATATGTCAGAAAGACCCAGGTACTTGACAATAGACTGCCTCTCTGTGTGTGCATGTGTTTGGGTGTTCATGTGTACATTTAGATTCTGCTTTTCTTTATACCATGTACTATGTCACTATTTATTTTATTTTAAAATATAAAAGTATATTTTGCTTGGTAATTTAAAGTTTCGAGGTAATTGAACATGTTCTAATATATTGTTTATTTAGGAGGAAAACCATCATTATAGTGACAATAGCTACAAAGAATTGAGCACATATTATGTGCTAGACTCAGTTCTGGCCACTTTACAATCCCTTTTTCTAGTCTACACCTCAGCCCTACCAGGAACCAGCTGTGTTTTCTTTCTTTTGCAGGTGCAGGGATTAAGGCTCAGGGAAGAAAAGTAATTTGCCCTCAGCCATATGGTTCATTAGACCTATGTGGTGGAATTCTTTCCTGGTTTGGTCTGAACCTAACTTCTACCCACTCTTCCATAAGAATTGGCAAGGAAGGACATCTCATATGGAAACACAAGCACAGTTATTGTATAATGTGCTCAGAAGATAATTTAAAAAATAACTTTATTATAGAGATGTGGGGTACAAGTCAGGATTAGGTAATCTATGTTAAGGTGAAGTTTGAGCCTCCAACTGGTTCTCACTTCCCCTGGTTTAGAACCAGGTAACCTTTGTGTTTTATGTTCCCCACTCAGCCCTTGGCAGTGTTCGTGATGTGATTGTTGCTCCCTCCTTTGTGCTATAGTGATTAATGTGAAGGTCCCACTTATGAGTGAGAACAGAAGGCAATTTCTGAAAAAGCTTGGAAGAACTCATAACTTTGTAGTAAATGTGCCATACATTTGCTTATCATATATTAGCATATGTATTTGCATAAGATTGGAAAGGCAGTTTCCAGAGTGCAGAGGTGTGCAAGGGCTGGATACAGAATCCAGGTAAGTGTGGGCTTCTCCCCCTCATTATAGCCTCCTGGCCCCTTCAGGGTGTTATTTTTAATTGGTCTTCCTAAACTTACTTATGTCCCCCACTCAACTGTGAGCTACTTAAATGAAGGGTTTTGTTTTGGTCATTTCTATGTCCTCAACACCCCGTGCCACACCTCCTGGCAAAATAGAGATGGTAAAAGACGCTTGCTGATTTAAAAAACCCAGCAACAACAACAAAACAAAAACAATACTGGACTAAATGTCACAAAATCTGTGTTTTCTAATAGACATAATTTAGTATTTAGTATCTATTTTGAGCATATCTGTTATCACTTAGTATTGCTCCTTTAGCCAAATCTGTTAAAATCCATTCTGTTCTCCTACTGATTCAGTTTGGGTAATTTTCTGCTTCAACTATTTCATATACTCCCTTTTGAGCAACTCCTGACAAAGCATTCACTGTGAAAAATGTCTTAAAACACACTTTGGTTACAATTAGGCATTCCAGTTGCCTGCTATAATGTTATTTCAGTTCTCTGCCCAGTGGGGTGCCCTTCCCTAACGATGCTTTTTGGCATTATTAGAAAAGTTGAGGCTGAGCCTTCAACCTGGGCCTGGTAGTAAAGTCCCAGAGGCCTCCATTGCCTGTGGAACAGTGGATGAATTCCTCTGTGGGCTCTCCTGCTCCAGCACAATCAAGTCCTTCCTTCCTTTTTTTTCTCCCTCTTCTCTCTCTGTGTGTCTAGCCACCCGACCCACTCATGTGATTTTGTGATATTCTTTGTCTTCTTCATGTATTCAAAGACTGAGCAGTCTTCAAGGTCCTAAGGTCTAATTCACAAGCTGCCATCTTTACAATTGCCTCTGTGATTTCTCAGCCAAACATCATTTCTCTGTTTGTTGAATAGCCTTTATCAGTTTCATTTTACTGCCATTTTTTTGTTTTTGAGTCAGGGTCTCACTCTGTTGGCCAGGCTGGAGTGTAGTGAAACGATCACAGCTCATTGCAGTCTCTACTGCCTGGATTCAAGTGATCTTTCTGCTTCAGCCTCGTGAGAAGTTGAGACTACAGATGTGCATCACCACGCATGACTTTTGTGTGTGTGTGTGTGTGTGTGTGTGTGTGTGTGTGTGTGTGTGCGCGCGTGTGTAGAGATGAGGTCTTGCTATATTGCCCAGGGTGGTCTTAAACTCCCAAAGTGTGGGAATACAGGCATGAGTCACTGCACCCAGCCACCATCATTCTTTTGCATCTCTAAAGTTACACGCATCTACTTTTCTAATTAGAATAAAACTATCTTTGAAGAGGAAAACCTTTTCCAGTTTGTTCTGTACCTTCTCCTTTTCCTTCTGCTTCTCCTTAGAAACAACACCTAATAAATGGTTTGGAAACAATGAAGGAAGTTCTTAAGTACCTTGGCTGTCTGTGCAGATACAGTAGAAAGAATATGCATCGATTCAATGGATGCAGATCACCTGCAATTAAATTCCAGCTCTACCATTTATAAGAAATTGGGCAATTAGACTTCAGAACTTCCTTTCTTCTTAAGTCATGCAGGGAAACTACCTAGGCCTTATAGCTAAAGATTCTCCTTATACATGATTCCAGCAGAGGGAAACGTCTTGCGGTCTCATTTCTTCCCAGGGATTTAGTCTGTTCTCCATGTTCTTCCCCTATCATAGCAATGCCATTTTGACTTTTATTGCTTATTAAATTATCCTTATCTCTGAATCGGAGGCAGTGCCTCTCTTGCGTCTCTTGTACTTAATAGGCTTTCAATAACTATGGATTTATAGAAAAATTGTCAAATATGCATTTTTAGAGATATTGATCAAATAGATAAGAAGAGACTTTAATATTTTGTTAATATCTGCCAGTGACGTTTGCTGGTCACCAAAATCCATTAGATAACGCTGGAAGATCTTCTTCTATCTTATTTCCCCACTTCCCTTGCAAAATGGAGCACATAGAGACCTCCTCTCTCACCTTGATAATATATTCCTAAGTTGATGTTTCCTAGAAGCGTTTCTGTGGCAGAACACTGGTTTTCTCATAAGCTCTAGTGAAAAACAAATAAAGAAGACAAAGAAGAAAAAAGAAAAGATGCTAGATAAAATGTTATTTGATCAATACATTAATCTTTTTCTGAGTGACGTCTGTTGATATCAGAGTCAGTTTGGAGAGCACTTTTCTATGTATCCATCATTTCTACTACACAGAAACTGTTCTCATTTGATTAATATTCTTAAACTCTCTAAAATATAGTAATTTTCAATATGAAAATTCTGGATATGGAGAAGATCCTTAGTATCTTTCTTCTTTCACAAGAAGACTTCTTGCATAATGACAAAACATCAATGACATCATAGATTGGGTATTTCAATCCCTCAAAATTACATTGCCTGGGTCATGTCTTTCTAGCATTCCTTTAGAATTGCATAAGTAAAGCACTTCAAGAGATTTTAATGCCATGTAATGGAACTAATGGCTTTTTCAAATATATTCTTTAAGATATATTTAAATTTTTCAAGAAATAATAAATGAGGGAATAATGAGGAGCATTTATTTCTCAATGTATAACTGTAATGCTGCCTCTCTACACTCACAATTTATGACAAGTAAGGATATTTTTGTGAGTGGAATGCATTATGTTAGGGAGAAAAATTAATGGCCATCTGTAAATGTAGGGACGGCTGGCAAATCTGTTATGCATGTTGTAATAAAAATGGTTTATTGGGCTATCGAAGTCAGACACAGGAGCCAAAAGCTGCAGACTTCATTGGTAACATGCTTGGACTTAACATTGCTTTCACATGCACTAGAGTCTCCCTGAATCGCGGTTCTTCTGGCCCATTCTGAAGGATTTTTATGAAATGAGTTCCTTTTGGGATATTAATCTTTGGACAAGTGGCTTCTGCTTTTGGGTCTCAGGATCTTAACATGAAAATGACCCATTAGGTTAGATAAACTCTAAGGTCTTCTGCATGCAAACTTCTAGGATTCAAAATTCTTTTTCATGGATAAAGTCTAAAATAAACCTAGTTAAACTGAATTCAGTGCTATATCTATACTGTGTAAGAACAAAAGAGATGTACCTGCCATCTTTCAAAACTTCTAGCATCAGAATGTAAAAAAGTTCTCAGAAAATAAAGCACATGTCACAAGGTGCAGGAGTCAGCTTGAAAGGAATGCTTCTGGCCAAATCTAAGACAATTTGAGTACAAAAAAATAACAATGCCAATAATGACTTATAGAACCAATTGAACAAAGTGAGAATCTATAGTAATTAAAATGCATCAATCAAGAGCTTAAAGTGTTTATCCTTCCAGTTTTGATAATGCTAACTTTGATAGCTTGGTTATGGTGGTGACTACCAGGGTTTTCATTACAAAGTTACAAAGTTACCAAGTTTTGTCTTTGTAAAATATTGCCATATTGTAGCAGGGTATTTTGCAATTATATGAATATCCTGTTTTTCATCAAACCTTCGCTATTAACATCTATCAATCATTCTTTCCTGAATCAGTTACTACTATGATGGTTACCACATAGTGATTTTCTCATTTCATAATTTCCTCTACATTGATGATTTGGCATGTTGCTCTAAGTCAGAAATTTCCCCTCCCCTATTTATTATTTATTTGTTTGCTCATTTATATTAGCATGGGCTCACAGACTTTGGATGAAGATTATACAGGGTGTATTATTATTGCTAGTTTTCTATATGTCTTAAATTATTTTAAAATAAAAGTTTATAAAAACTGTATGCATGCACACTGACAAAATAGAGAACGAGTCTGTGACCTCAGATTGTTTCTGGACCCCAGAAGCCCTAAGATGCCTTTGATTTTACTATTATAACCAATTTTTTTCTCAGGACTCTACTAATATGAGAGCACAAATTGGGTACCATAATAGTATCAGAGCAGTGTTTCTCCGCCATTGACACCAATTGAAGCATTATAGCAAACAAACCCCCAAAATCTGAGGTCTTATGCATGCAAATTTCTAGGATTCAAAATTCTTTTTCATGGATAAAGTATAAAATAAACTTAGCTAATCTGAATTCAACAAGAGTCTCTAGGTCAGTTTCAAGGGTCCCCAGGGGGACTTCTTATAAGTCCTTTCTTGTCCTGTAGCAGTGGAGCAGTGGAGTCTTCTCACACAACCAGTGTTCTCCAAAGATTGAGATCTAGGCAAGTCTGAGTTCTTACTCGTATTGATGTGCTTATTCTTTGCTCCAACAAATGCCAACCACCTCCTTAAGATGGGTTAATCCTTAATGTCCACTTTTGTGTCCATTGTTACATGAACACAAGATGACCCATTTCATACTGCTATGGTCTAAACGTTCATGCCACCCTAATTAAGTGATGGTATTACGAATAGGGCATTTAGGAAGTGATTATGTTGGGATGGTAGAGTCCTCATGAAGGAGATTAGTGCCCCTATAAAAGAGGCCCTGGAGAGCTGCCTTGTCCCTTTCACCATGTGAGGACACAGTGATAAGTTGTCAGCTATGAAACATAGAACTTGGTCTCTACCAGATACTGAATCCACTGGTGCCATGATCTTGAGCTCTTAGCCCCCAGAACCATAAGAAATAAATTTATGTTGACCACTCAATTTATGATATTTTGTTGTGGCATACTGAATGGACTAAGACACATACTCTCCATATCTTACCAAAATTTTATCATCTGGCTATTCTACTGTTCTCTCTCTTTCGAGAACATTAACCTAGAATGCCAGAAAAAAGACTTGGAATCAGAGAATGATCTGAGTGGTCCATACTGCTCATCTCAACAATTACTGGTGACCTTTGGTTCCAGAGTATGCACTTAGACTCTTGTTTTTTGTAATTCTCCTTAGGATTTATACTTATAGGTTTGTGGAACCCATATGTTAAATTTGTCCTAGAATAGAGTTTACATTACTTTAAATTCTGTTTTTCTATGAACGTAAGAGTTTATACCTGTTGTCCTTTGAATATTAATAATGTTTTCCTTCACTCACAAAAATATCCCTGTTTAGATAGCATGTTTATTACTTAGTCACAGGAGCCAGTGTTCAAATTCAACCATACATCCTTGAGTACTTTGGATTTTCTACAAACTTCCAACCAGCTGGTTAGGATTTAGTAACACTCCTAGGCTGAGTATGTGTATGTAGGAGGCGGGTAGAGGAGTTTTACCCCTGTAATTTTTGTCATGGTTCTTCCTGAAGACAAATAAATCAGATAAAGTAGAAAGGTAGAAGAGGAAGGATCGATTTTTCCTATAGCTGGACTGGGGATTGTGATCTTAGAAAAAGTAGAATGTGACAACAGTAGAGAGAGGCGAGTTTTCAGCATACACCTCCATGCAGCTTCTCCCATGATGTGGACACTGCAGGCTGCCACAACACCTGAGCATGCACCCACATTTTGAGGAAAGAGTGAAGGGATGCTAAGGTGCATACATTCTAATCTAGACGGAAAGCCAGGGCCTCATATCAAATCCAGTCTCATGGAAGCCCCAAGGAAGGAGCAGTCAGAGGAACCAGAAGGCTCACCAGCTTGTAGGCGCTGAGCAGGGACAGCAGCTCAGCTTGGTCCCTGGGAGGTGTAAAATGTGGAAAGTAGTTTGAGATGGTTGCCTGGAGCCAGGACATGCAAGTCCTTGAATGTGAGTCAAAGATAAAACTCAACGAGAACTGAGTATGGGCTGGGCTTGGTACCTCAGCCTGTCATCCAGCTCTTTGGGAGGCCGAGGAGGATGGATTGCCTGAGCCTGAGGATTCTAGACCAGCCTGGGCAACTTGGCAAGACCTCATCTCTACAATAAATCAAAAATTAGTTGGGTGTGGTAGTGTTCACCTGTAGTTTTGGCTACTTGGAAGACTGAGGCAGAAGGATTGCTGGAGCCCAGCAGGTCGACACTGGAGTGGCCGTGAGTGTGTTACTGCACTCCAGCCTGGGTGAAGGAGTGAGACTTCAACTAAAAAAAATAAAAATAAAAGAACTGTGCACAAAATGTACAGCATTGTTTGTCATCAAAAGATTGAAAAGTGAATGATGAGAGGGAAGACATGTCCTCCAGGACTTCTCAATAAATATCTGTTTTCATACTTACCTTTAAGAAGCTCATTCTGGCTTACGTGTAGAGTTTTGACTATGAACAGGCATGCTATGACCTGTGGTGGTAGACACCTGGAGAGAATTAGCCATGCAGGGAGATCAGCTGTCCTCAGAAGTCCCTTTTGTGATGGGGAAGAAGGGGCTTATCTCTGTGAGTTAAAGTCTCAAATTTTCCTCACTTGTAAAATATGTTGTTTGGCTTGGAGTCCTCCTAATAACCTTCCTATTTCTATAATTCTATGACAAAAAAAAAATCCATGCAATAGTCCTATGTAATAGCTAGGTCAGGTAGTTATCCTTTTAACACCTGGATTCTAAGAAGCTATAGTTATACATAAATTGTCCTGTCCTCTTTCTGTTATGTAATATATCATCGTCAGGCCAAAACGTAATGAAATCACACCTTCCACGTGATTTGCCTTTTGAAGATATGTTGAGGACAGATTTTACCCCTGTCAAAACAAACAAATGGAAAGCGTTTGCTTTTCATCTTAAAGGCTACTCTCTAGGGACTTGGGTAAAGGAATGTGAAGGGTGAGAATCAAAGATTCTTTCAATATGTGAGTGAAATAGAAGTCATTTTGTCTTGGATACAACTTCGAAGTGCTGATAAGAACAACTAGGGAAAATCCAGTTAACTAACTGTAAGACTTTCAGCAAGCCTTCACATATGTCCACGTGCCGTCACGGTGACTTAGCAGAGTATAATAAAGTGGAGCTCTCTCATGGCTTGCAAGCCAAGCCCAATGAAGATCCGATTGCAGACTTGTTTGGCCTGAATAGGGTTGAAACTAATCATGAAGTGCTGAGTGTGTATATCTTTAGGAGGTGCATACACTCTTCTATGTCCTGTAGTTTTTCCTCTCCCTGCTGCTCCGTAGCCAACACCCGTGCCCCTGCCTGGACCCTGAAGGTTTATCTGGCAGTGTCACTCTCTGGTGTACTGGTAACACCTGGGTCATGGCAGCTCTAAGTTGAGAACCTGGGTGGCTGGAGAGATCATTTGTAGAGTGGGAAGCTCACGCAGGGGCTCTAGCACCAGACACCCTGGTTCTCATGGGCTGTGATCATGGTCCATTTAGCTAATTCTCTGAACTTTGGTTCTACCTGAAAAACCGAGCAAGAGACTTTCAGGGATTTTGAGAATTAGACATAAGAAATGATGATAAATGTGCTAACCCATGACCAGCATGTAGTTGCTGCTCTTTAAAAGACAGCTGCATTTACATCTTGGCCCATTCTGACTGTTATATCAAAATACCACAAACTGGGTGGCTTAAACAAAGGACATTTATTTCCTACAGTTCTGGAAGCTGGGGGATTCCAAGACAAAGGCAGATTCGATGCCTGATGAGGGCCTTTGCCTTCTTGTTGTGTCCTTACACGTGAAGAGGCACCCAAGCTTCCCTGTACTTTTTTGTAAGTATATTAAACACATTCATGAGGACTCCACTCTCATGACCTAATCATCCCCAAAACCCCCACCTCTTAATACCATCACCTTCAAGGTTAGGATTTCAACATATGAATTTTGAGGGGACACAGACGTTCAGGTCATAGCACATCACTGTGTTATTCTGTTGCTCACTGTGCTTGGTTTAGGGACTGTGAAGAGACAATTTATTTTATTTTCCAAAACAAACCTTTCTGTGATTCATCTCCTCACTCTGGTTAAGTGGGAAGGGAAGGAGTTGACTACAAGATCCCTCTAATCCTGTCTACAACCTGAGTTCTGTGACCTTGAAGGGAAGTGCTGCTTTTCTGTTTGATAATGAAACATCATGGTTCACAGCCAGTCCTTTGTCTGGACAGCATATGCATAATTAGATCGTTTTCTTTTAAGGCTCTTTGTTTAAGAGTGATTGGTAGATTTGCTAATTCAGTTGCTTATGTATAAGTCTTGTCATACAGTCAGTTACAGAAGTCTTTGAACAACATTACTGAAAATGTGTTTGGCCTAATCAGTTCTGACAGCAGTGGGGACAGGTTGAGATCAGCATACCCTACAAAAGAACACTGGTAATGGGCTGGTCTCTGGGCAAATCTGTCACTCTATGTGTTATCAGGTTGATTGTGCTCATAAATGTGACCTCTCTGTGAACTGCTCTATCACCTTTGCCACCATGCTACACGTTACTAGTGTTTAGAAATTTTAGAGGCTGAGAGAACTTCTGTTAATGGCAACAGCAACTACCACTGCCACCACCATCCACCAAAATAATGCAGTCAAGAGTACAGGATCACAGCCAGGCTCTGAAGTCAAATTTCCTAATGTAAACACAAGTGGCACTACTGCTAGCCATGTAACTGGAGCATGTGACTTAATTCCTCTGGACCTCAGTTTCCATATCTCTAAAATAGCATCAGTGAAAGAATAAAAGAGCACATCTTAGGGGTGGGGTAAATTTGCATGAGAACATGTGTGAGGCACTCTTCCAGCACATGGCGTGTAGTAAGCACTTGATAAAGGTGAGGGATTATATTCACTCCCTCATGCCAGACATAGAGGTCATTATTGTACACAAGTTAGCGACAACATCAGAGCTGACAAGTACTGAGAACTTATGCCAGGATTTCTTCCAAGTGCTTATGATAGCTAATTTTAGGTGTCAACCAGACTGGATTAAGGAGCACCTAGAAATCTGGTCAAGCATTATTTTGGATGTGTCTATGAGGATGTTTCCAGAGGTGAGCTTATGAGTCTGAGCAGACTATGTGGGAAAGATCCATTTTCAATGTGGGCGGGAACCATTCAATCTGCTGGGGACCCAGAGAAAACAAAATCAGAGAGAAGACTATGTCACTCTATCTAGTGGATCTGAGACATACTTTTCCTCTGTCCTTGGACAACCCTAGGCTCCTGGTCTTTGGACTCCATAATTTACACCAGTATCCCCTCATTCCCAGGTTCTAAGGTTTTAGACCTTGGACTGTGAGTTATACCATCAGCTTCTCCGGTTCTGAGGCTCTTGGACTTGGACCATGCCACCAGGCATCTCAGTGTTTCAGCTTGCAGATGGGCTGTTGTGGAACTTCTCAGCCTCTGCAATCTCACATGAGCCCAACCCCCGATATATCTCCTCTCATTATTTAGATATGTATTCTATTGGTTCTGTCTCTCTGGAGAATCCTGACTAATGCAGTGCTGTATCCATGTTAACTCATCTTAAAATTCAGGAAAATATGGTGAAGAAAAAAACATGCTTCTATTCCACTGAAGAGGAACCTGAGGACTAGCAGAGTAGGGACATGAACTCCATGTTTATCTTACTACAAAGTCAATGCTAAGTCCAGACTCTGAGAGTAATACTGGTCTGTCACTCTGGGCCAATGACCTCCTAATGGAAACTTGTCTGTTCTTCCAGAAGTCAGATGCAGGAGACAGAGAGAAAAAGGAAAAAACAAAACAAAACAAAAAAAACAAAACCAAAAAACCCCAAAAACTACTTTTGTGATATTTTACAGTATAACGACTAAGGTAGAATTTCATGATTTTGTGTGGTACTCTGATATGCATGTAAAATGCCCATTACTTGTAAGCTGCTAACTGAACATGCTTGGTCCTTGGCATGGAGGCTAGACAGATATTTCTTCTTCTTCTCTAGCACCTGATTTTTTTCAAACATGACCTTTTCGTTCTCCTCTTCCTTTTCTCCTTCTTCTTCTCCTCATTCTTACCCTTTTTCTCCTTCCGTTAAATTCACTTCAATATTTGCTTTGACCATTTAGCCTTTTCGGTAATGTAGGTCACAAGAGTACAGAATGTTCTCAAACTCCACTACTCAAATTGTAGCTCCACAGACTGGCAGCAATGGCATCCTCTGATAACTTATGAGAAATATGGAATCTCTGCCCCGACCCCAGCGTTCCGAGTCAGATTCTGCACGTTATCAATATCTCCAGGTGTTTTGTGAAGCAAGAAAAGCACTGAGTTAGAAGGAGCATGGGCTTTGACATATGAAGGAAGTAGATCTGAATCCCAGCTTCTTCCTTTATTATCTGCACTGCCTTGGAAAAATTGCATAACCTTTCTTAAATTGTTTTATAATCTATAAATTAAGCTTAATAACACCTTGCAAGATTGTTGTAAGAATGACGATAATAAAGTTAATTACATTTATCACAGTGTGAAATGTTTCTAACATCTATATTCTTTCTCATTTCACTTTCACAACAAAATTATTAAATATGTGCTGAGTATATCTCTAGATGCAAGTGAAGGAATTATATTTAAGAGCAGAAAGTACCATACTCAGGGTTGCAAGTCAGTAAGTGTAAGAGCTTTGGTTGCCCAAAGAGTTGAGTGGGTTTTTATGATAATTATTCCATCCAGAATAGAGTGATGCCTGTCAATTCACTTTTTTATTTATTTCCAACACCTTTAAAATTATTTTATATTTCTTATTTTATTTACCTGGTATTATGAAATGTATAGAATGTCATTATTTAAATGTCTGTAAAGCAATATCCTTTCTAGTGAGTGAATCATGCTTCCCCAAGGCACACTGGGTTGTAAGCAATACAGCTGACAGGAATAAATCCTTTGGACATCTGACAGTGGCCTCAAAGTGTGCATTATTCCCCTGATGTAATTTCTTCTCTCCAGGGCAGCTGGAAGGCAAGTCTCTTTGCTCCTCTGAGATCTCACCCCTTCCACACCTGGCTAAGGCCAGGGCCTCTTTTATTCCTTTTCCACGTACCTTTTCTCTTTGAGGGCTCTGTCTAAGGAAGCCTGTCTCCACTATTAGATAGCACCCTGAATGTAGTCTTCTCCTTGGTCATGTTCCTTCTTACTCTATCTGGCTGGCTTGGCCTTGTTTGAGAAACCTGCAAGTGAGAAAGCATCATGACTCTCCTCTCAGCAGTACACAAGAGGGCTGCTTCCCAGAAGAAACTAACTTGGTTTTGCTTACATTTTCCTGGCAAGGAGACTTATCAGCGTTACTAGGTCTAGGACACTTTAGGAACTGTAATAATTAAAGAGATCATAAATCCTTGGCAAGAGTCATGAAAAGCATCATCTAATAATCTCCCTTCAAAGAATAAAAATGATCCAGAAAGATTTTCTGCTAAGGATGTGCAGAGCGTGCTAGGGATATGAGAAATCTTTGGGTTCGTTTGGAGTCATTGATGATTAGGAAGCAGGTGGAGGAAACATTCGATAGAACAGGCACTCCATGCCAGAAGTTCAGAAACAGGACTCACCCTACTCTTCCAATGAAGAGCTATGTGACCTCACACTTTAATCTTAATTTCCAAAGGGAGCTCACCTCCTCAGGTCCTTCTTCTGGTCTCTGTAAAGTCTGCTACATGATGGCCAAGAGCAGGTGATGCGTATGAGCAATATCTCCAAGCTTTATCTCATATACTTGGGAGGTTAATTTTGACATTGAAATGTGAACTTGTTCTGCCCTTAGATCTCTTACTGAGTGCTACATGATGGCTGCTATGAGATGATGCATGTCAGACCCTGGGGGTTCCCCACATACCCAGAGCACCTTGTTTTCATTCATGTGTGTTTCTCTAAGCTCCACTAAACTGTATCTATACTTGAGATTTAATTTAATTCCAAATCTCATGGGCAGAAAATAGCCCACCTGGAAAGAAAAAAAATCCTTAAGATATTCATGCACTTGGAGTTTTCAACAAAGAACTGAAAAAATGGGTAAGAACTCTCAGTAAAACATCACACTCTTATATCACACTTTCATATGGGACCTAGGGTAGGGCTGGCAGCTTTAGCTTCAGATCTAGCTTTGACAAAGCTTCCATAATGCCCCTGCATTGAATTTCACAAGCCTAAGCTGATCTACCAGCTTCAAGGGAAATGACACAGATCATCCTCTTAAGTGATGCAAAGCTGAGTCTGTGATGCCTTCTCTCTGAAGGCCCCGCTACAGCATCCTGGGATGAGTGGTCACCTCTCTCCCTTACAGTGATGAGAAATTTGGTATGTAAGATTATATAGGGTTTTATATACTTTTTTTCCCAGTTGAACTTGAAAGGATCTGGTTTAATATCTCTAGTGGTTTTAGCATGTACTGTTGTCAAAAAGTCTCTCATTATAATGTTTAAAATTTTTTAAAAAATGTATTCTTAATAATAGTTTCTCAAATTAGCAGGGAAGCTCATTTCAGATAATTTAATAATTTTTATTTGGTGGACCAACAAGTTTCCAGATTAATCTAGGAGTTTGGCCACTGTGGCCTTTGAGAGACTGGAGAAAGCTGGAGTTCTCTGAGGTTCACAGAGGCTCTGAGATCTGTGAAGTTGACATACAGCCACTGAGTCCTTGCTCACTTGACTGACCCATTGTTTTCCATCCAACTTTTATAAAACTGCATTTCTAAACTTTTAAAAACTGGCCACTTTACATTGCACTGTCTAAAATGTTATGGAAACGTGGGTAACTTTTACATATTGCCAAGAATATTGCCCTTTGTCTATATGGCAGCTCATGGCCAGACAATTTAAGGAAATTCAGAGACAAAATATAAATAGTTGTCTTTTTTGTGTGTGATTTGGGGATCTCATTCTGTTGTCCAGATTAGAGAGCAGTGACACAATCACTGCTCACTGCAGCCTCAACCTGCTGGGCTCAGATAATCCTCTTGCCTTAGCCTCCTGAGTAGCTGGGACTATAGGTCCATGTTACCATGCCTGGCTAATTTTTAAAAATTTTTGAATAAACTAGCTATTGCTGCATTTCCCAGGCTGTCTTAAACTCTTGGACTCAAGAAATGTTTTCTCCTCAACCTCCCAAAGTGCTGAGATTATAAGCACGAGCCACCACGCCAAGCCTTGTATCTATTCTTAATGACAAAATCTTGCTCAGTTGCCCAAGAAAAGCATCAAGACAAATATGAAGGACAGAGCTCTCTAGCCCTTCTGTGAGGAAAAGCAATTTATATTCTTTTATTATAATACCTTTTAATCTCAGTAAAAAACAATATATGTTAATATATAACATTTGGAAAGTACAAGTGAGCATCACAGGAAAAGTAATACTAATAACAATTTATTTACCTATAATCCCACAATCTACTGATTATACAATAATGTTTCTTTTCAAAACTTCTCTTCACCCTGCATGGTCTCTATTTTTAAACGTGGCTGTTATTGCACATATTACTTTGTTCCCTACTTTTTTCTTGATACAGTCACTTTTCATGTGATAATTCTGCCACAGAGATCAGGAAATCTTAATTGTAATGGTTCAGAGAGTAAATATTTCAGGATCTGCTTCAAACTACTCAAATTCTGTTCTTGTATAATGAAAGCAGTCTTAGAGGCTGTATGAAAGATCAAGATGTCTGTGTCCAATGAAGCTCTACTTTTGGACACTATAATTTGAATTTTGTATAGTCTTTATTTGACATTAGATATTCTTCTTTTAATTTTCTTCAGTCATTTAGAAGTGTAGCTGGCAAGTTATAGTTATGCAAAACGGCATAGACTGCATTTGACTTGGTTGTAGTTAGCTGATTCTTGCCCTATGTCTCTTTGAATGGCAGCATAGTATTTTATTGCATGTATATTATTTATGCAATGGCTTAAGGTGAAACATACAGCTTACTTCATTTTTCTTTATTTAACCTTTTAAATTATATCATAATGAATATTTCTGTGTAAAATTGTTGAATTAAAGGGATTCTCATTTCTATTGATTTTGCTTTGTATAGCCAGTATGCCCCAAAGGCAATTTCCTACATGTTTAGCACTCATTGGAGATAAAAGGAAGACACACCCATGGGGAGATGTATGATTAACAGAAGGCATATTGATGGACAGGTCCCTGGTTGTTGCTAGAAAAAGGCTGGTGAAGGGGCAGAAACACAAGCTGCCAGTACAAAAGAGGAAGCAAAGTTTGTGTCATCATTCCCTTTCTTTGGCAAATGTAGCAGAATTTCTGGAAGGGGAATCAGTTCCTTGTCAGATACAGGTCTTCAGCCCATGTTCTTTCCCATTAGATTGAATTTGAAACAAGTGGGGCTTTTATTCTCTGGGTCTTGCTAATCTGGCTCCTCAGGGAAGATGAAGCTCTAACCTATCATTCTCAAACACATCTGTCACTGGACAGATTAGACCCAGAGGGCTTTGGCCTCCTCTACCACAGGTGTGCAGGACCAAAACTCCTCCCCAGTGTGGAGGTAAGCCGTGGTCATCCACCTCAACCTACCTTCTCACATGGTGCTTTACACTTTGGAGATCTTGTTCAGGGTCCTTTTGGTTTATCAGAACAGTTCTAATAATATTCAACTGCAAAATGGAAAGAGTCACAGTCTCATTCCTTTATCTCCCAGAAGGCTCCTTCACACACCTGGAATTGCCTCCACTCCTTGGAGAACAGTTGTGCAGGCAAATGAGCCCAGTGAAACTTTGCACATGCCACTTGGCTTCCCAAGTTCTTGCTCCAGGACAAAGCCTGCACACCTATTGGCTCAACTAAAAGCAATTTTCAAGAGACTCTTTTTGGAATTATGAAGATCTCATGAAGATTATATGCTGTAGTCAGATAGAGGAAAAAAAAGGACTGATTTCATTCAACCAGCTGCATAAACCAATACAAAGTGTTTAATAAATGTTCGTTATTTACTTAATATATTTATTAATACTTGACTTGCTCCAGCTGTATTTGTATCTTCCCTGTCTTTCACACATGAACCATGTCTTCGCCAGAAAAAAGAGACCTCACCCTGACCTCTATACATTCCTATTGTATCCTATGCCCAGTGCTCAGTGTTCCTACAAAGACCATCCATGCATCCTCAAAACAGTCTTATATTAGTTTGCTGGGACTTTTGTAACAAAATATCATGAGATGGGTGATTTAAACAACCATTAATTGTCTCAAATCTATTGTCTCACAGTTCTGGGGGTGAGAATTCTAATATCAAAACATCAGCAGAATTGGTTCCTTCCCAGGGCTGTGAGGGAGAGTCTGTTCCAGGCCTGTCTGGAAATAAATAAAATTGAAGTAAGCAATAGGTATATATGGGCCCACTCTATTTCACTATAACCTCATTTTAACTAATCATATCTGCAAGCCTGTCTCCAAATAATGTTGCATTCTGAGGTACTGGGATACTTCAGGATATGGATAAGATTTCAACATTTGAATTTTAAGGGAACACAATTCAACCTATGACAAACCCTATGCAGTGGACTTTGCTAACTATACTTTAAGAATGAGAATAACAAAGTCTTGAGAAAATGAATAACTTGCTAAGGTTACTCAGCTCATAAGTCTGGCTCCAACGCCTTAACTCTGTGTAGTAAATTCTGCTACTTTTGAAGACAGAGCAGCTGTGCTCCATGATGTTGATGTTCTGAGTCAGCTTTGAGGGTTTGCTGTGGACACAGGCTCACAAGAGCCTGGGGAGGGTGAGTTCTGATGGCCCATTGCCTGCCTTTCTCCTATAGTACTGTGTCTCATTTATGTGGATGTTCCTGTTTGTTAGCTGTCTTTATTCCAATAAAGACAAAGTTAAAATTTGTATCAAAAATAGCTGATTCCAGGGGTCTTTAGATTTCTGCCAAGTGAAATTCTGGTGAAAACTCTCCTGTGTTTCTTAGCAGGAAGATAAGGGGCTCACTTAGATGCTTTTTGTGAGCTGCATTTTTAAGTGAACGCAGCTGGGTATTTTGATTAAATGCATATTGAAACCCACTTATAACTAGTGAACCAAGACAATGAAAGGGCCTCGATGCACCATTAAGATTGTTTTCTGAAATCATCCAAGTTAAACGATTCAGTAGGATTTTGCTGTGTACTGGCGTCTCCTAGAAACAAGGGCTGAGCCTGGAGACCAGTGACATGTGTCGGCCTATGGGAGACAGCCTTGTCCAATGTAGGAGGTCCAGGTCAAAGGCACTGCCTCTTCTAAAGTACTGATTTCAGTGCTATGCTCGATACGTATCAGGTGCTTAGTGAATTATAAATAGAATCATCTAAAGGGTTTCACAGAATTTGAAGCAGTTCTGTAGCTGGAGTTTAGCTTCTCAGTCAGCTCAGAAGGATATGTGAAGTGTCCATTGTCTCAAACAACTGCTTGCTTCTGTGGTTCTCAGAATGATTCTTTTCCTTGAAATCATGTCATTTGGATGCTGCAGCAGACATCCCCAGGTGACACAAATATATTCCCATGTCCCCTGAGGTATACCGTGCCATGACCTGATGTCAGCTCCAGAGTACAGTGGAAAAGTGTTCAACATTCACTTAGGTGACAAGTATATTTGGGCATCTACCATGAGCTACGTGCTGGTGTTCTGGAGATCAAAGACATGTTGTTATCCATTACATCTCTCACAGTCTGCTGGGGGAAACAGACAGGCAGACAAGTATAATCCAGTGTAGGGCCACCCGAAGAGCAGTAGTCCAGGGACTGAAGGATCCCAGATGAGGAGCATCAAACCTAACTAGGGGATGAGGGCAGATCAGAGAGAAAAAAAGGGTTACACAAGAGAAAGTAAGGGTTACATCCAGAGGGCGCTGTAAGCAGAACGAATGGGCTATCAAGCCCAATAGGAGTGCGCAAGGAGGGTGCTGTGTGGAGAGAATGCAATGAGCTCCAGGTGGAAAGGATGCATAAAAGACAGCAAATGACAAGCTTTAAAAACCTTTTATAGACCTGACAGAGAAAACACAATACAAGATTTTCAAGCTCAGTGGCAATTTATTTACCTACCTGCAGCAATAAAATCTCATCTTTCTCAGGAATGATCTACGACCAGAGTAGTTGGGCAATGTGGCCTCCAGACAGATGGAGATTCCTGTCAAAATTATCTTTGGGTCTGTGTTCTTGAAGTGCCCACCTTTGTAAATTCCAAAGTGCCATTTGTAGAATGGTTTGAAAGAGGGTTACTGTTCCTATTAAATATATGTGTGTGTGTGTATGTGTGTGTGTGTGTGTGTGTGTGTGTGTGTGTGTGTGTGTGTGTGTGTTCATTTTTTAGAGAAAGGATGGAATGTAGTGCATAGCTCACTGCAGGCTTGACCTTCTGGGCTCTAGAGATGCTCCTGCCTCAGCATCCCGAAATAACTGGGACTATAGGTGCATGCCGCCATGCCTAGCTGGTTTTTGATCTTTTTTGTAAAAATAGGGTTTTGCTATGCTGCCCAGGCTGGTCTCAAACTTTGGAACTCAAGCTATTTGCCTGCCTCGGCCTCCCAAAGTGCTGAGGTTCCAGGAGTGAGCCACCATGAGCAGTCTTGTAGATTTTAAATTTATTTAGAATTTAAAGTTATCTACAGTTACCTGGTGATACAACCCATCCAACACATCATTGACAAAGAGTCATTTTTGCTTTTGCCTGACTCCAGTCCAGTGCAATTGAGTAGATGCACTATTTATTTGTTCCTTGCCAAACTGTTCCAGAGATGCCCAGGTCCCTAAATTTCCTGGTCCTTCCACATTTGATTATCTAGCAATCACATCCATATTAACCCAACGCCTTTAAATTGATCATATTCCTTAAGCTTGCTACTTTAAGCTTTCTTAAACCTTTTCAGTATTTTGTCCTTCTTAATACATCAGAATTCAAATGTGGGATATTTTCTTGGAAACCACATAAGCTTCACGAGGGTGGTAATAAAGATGGTATGCACACAATTTTCTGTAGTGTCTGGTGCCATACCTGCCTAGGACTTTGAGAGTGCCCAAAAGGAATAAATGAATGAATAAAACACCTCTGATATGATGATGTTTTATCTTCAAAATTCTAGAATCTTGCCTGTTTAAAACTAAAAACAGCTTTAATTTATAAAGAAGATGCAGGTACCAGGTACTCTGCTTAACACATCACATACATTAAATATATTCTTTTTTGCAATCTTTATGGTTTGCCCAAGCAGTTAGCTCAGTGGCTAACGGCACAGCTCTAGAGTCATGGTGTCTGGTTGGAATCCCTGCTCTAGCACATAGTAGCTGTGTGTCCTTAGATTAGAACTTGGAAGAAGTGTTTTGCTACTGATATGAGACCAAACATAATTCCTAAAAAACCACAATGGTGGCCTTTCAGAGAACACAGAACTAATCTCTTCTCTTAGACGTGCCAGCAATAATTTGAATGATTTGTGTTCTCCAAATATTTTAAAGCTAAGATTCTTTAGATTTTCTTCACCTTACTACAGTTCTGTAATATTTCTTTAGCATCTATTAGAGCCTCTAATTTTTTATACTATCTTGTTTGGAGGCTAGCTGTTTCCTCACTGTGCTATTATAGATCTAAAAACTAGATGTTATATCTTATTCATTCCCCGTCTGATTTTCTCACTTTAAAAATGAGGAATTAAGTCTGCCGCTCCAGAGTGCAGGGGCTGAGGTTCTAAAAGTGGCCCATTTCATAGGACACTTGCAACATGGCATGGCTGTTGACTTTTTCAGGGTGAGCAGGACTGGACTTGGTCCCTTATAAGGACAATGCTTTTAGGGTCTCGGCAGCGGGTAAATGAACACATCCAGCTTCCATTACACACTGTTAGGCCTGCACTCTGAACACTTCAGGAGGTTCCAATCTGTAGCAAAGCCCATCCTGAGTATCTTTCGCATGGCCCTGCTATGGGGAGAAGTTGGTGATGATGTGGATCTTTGAGCCCCACCTTCTCCTTAGTCGGGAAGACAGACACATTGGAAACGTCTTAAACAATGGAATTAGACAAGCATGTTTTAAACTTGGCTTTACCCCTTTACTAATTATGTGAACTTGGGGAAATTACCTTGACCTCTCTGAGCTTAAAAATTAAATGCATAAAAATTGTTTGTTGAGTGAAGACTGGCATGAGATTTATTCTCATAGAGATACACAGGCGCAGCCTGTTGTGCCAAAATTTCAGTCAGGAATTGCAGAGCACTGTAGGAAAAACATTCAGAAAAGTAGGAACCAGGCCTTTTTGAATTTTTGTATACCAGGATAAAGCATGTGGGCTTTTTTTCTTTAATTCAAAGTTTCCAAAAGAGTGTTTATTGTAAGATGAGGTCAAATAAATATTGATAGAAACGTGGAAGCAAAGTTATAGAGACAGTTGGAAAACATTGGGTCAAATAAAGTCTAATTGTTTGCTTTATTGCATGGTTTAAGATCATAAAACTTTTAATATACACATTGACAGCTCTAAAACAAGGGAATATGTTTTGCAACCATTCCAAACAGATTTGATCACTGATTATCCCCCGAGGGCATATCCCAGAACTAGCAACATGGGACAATGTTATTTAATGAAAAGATCTTCAGGAACCTTGAACAGGAGGATGTTGAGCCAGAATATGCTTACCTGAAAACAATACCTATTGACTTTCCCTCTGTTCTTTACAGCTGTAGGAAACTAGCTCAATCTCTTTTCTACTGGATAATCCTTTAGGTTCATGAAGACTGCTATTGTCTCCTACCTTACATTTTTTGGACCATGATAAATGTCTCCAGATCTGTATGCTGTCTCTCATTATCTTATACTATGTATATCTCTCTTAACATCTATCTGGTGGTCAGAATGAAATTTGAACGCTAGGTACATTTTGGCGTGGGTGAAAAAGAATGGACCCAATTTTCTTACGTATAAAATGAGATGGGAGGATGGGGTTGGTTTCCTTTTTCTTTAGTCTTAATTATATAACCTAATTACAAGAAACCTACCTGTTTTCCAAACATGGTCAGTCATAAAACCTGGACATTTTTGCTCAGGACAAAAAAAAAAAAAGAAAAAAATACAATGATTTTCTTTCTTGAAAGTGCAGCAGCTTGAAATATTTTAGGCACAAGGACATTAAGGCTGGGGGGAGGAGAAAGGAAAATGAATTTTGTGCTTTATACCCAAGCCAGGCTTTTTCTGGTTTTACTAATGGAAGGTGATTATAGAACATTTTAATGTCAGAAAGGTTTGAAAGCCATTATGCTTCTCGACAGATCTTAGAGCTCTCCTGCTTAATGACTAGTGCCTTGGAAAAGCGAGTGTGCATGCTTTCTCTCTCTCCTCTCTCTCTCACTCCCTCTCGCTCTCTCTCTCACACACATACACCCTCTGAATACAACAGTAAAAAGTTGATTCTGCTATTACTTGTCATGCCTACAACACTCCTCTATGCTGTCAGGTGGCGCTGAGCACGTGGTGCATCCTTTAGCAGTACTTAGACACGCTGACATAAAATACAAAGATGATCCAATTACACTTTCTGCAACTGCATCTCATTCTGCTAATGCTTACAAATTAAGGATGTCTGTCACTGCCTACATGAGACTGTACAGAGAGTGTCTCCAATCTCATGAATTTTAGAGTATGCTCCACGGAAATGCAAAAACCATTCCAATGGTAAGAAGTTGACACACAGCTCATAATCCCTGTCTAGTCAGTATGAAAATCTGTCTGTGCAAGGAATGCAAAACTTAGTCACCCATGGAGTCATGGGATACCAGGAGTGTTATTTTACCAGATCAGAGGTAGTGCATCACTGACATAAAGTATTTAAAGTGGAATTGCTTTTCTGGGTTGGAAAATGTGTATGTGCTTAGCTAATTTCAATCAACAGTGTTTAGTAGTTGTCCTTTGCTTTTCAAAGCTTTCAAAATCGAATTACCTTCTCAATTGCTTTTATGAGATCTGTTTTAGCAAGCAGCCTTCAGACAGTTGTGGACTCTTTGAAGAGAGGAGTTGAAAGGAGTATTGTAGGCTGTTGTCTCACCTTCCCGATGAGCTCAGGACTCCAAGTCACTTGACTTACACACCCAGTGTGTGGTCCCCCTCAACTTGCATCTATACCTGGCTCCTGAGCATTTCATCAGTTTGGCTGTCTATGGCAGAAACATTTCAATGATCTGAAAATATCTATTCCATCCCACAAATTATATCCTTTTTTTCTTTGGGCTAAGCATCAACAGATCTTTAATTTATTCTTCAGATACAGCTAAGTTGTCAGGGCTTTCTTCTGCATATGTTAGTCAAAAATTCTACTGCATCCAACAGTGAGAGACCAGATGCAGTTTCTCTCATTCAGAACACCCAAATTCCCTTACTGTACCCTAAGGGGTTGTAAACCTTCCGATCCACAATTCATACCATAAGATCATACAGACTACATCAACCATTCTTCCTGTTTTTTTTTTTTTTAGAAACTTCTATTAAACCTATCCACTCTACCTTTGTGCAGTTGCACTCCTAAATTCAACTTCACATCATTACATTTTCTCTTGCTACAGTGTTATTTTCAGCATGTCTTTCAAACTTGTCCAGCTCTTTCTGAATGCTATTACTGAGATCCCATGCATTTAATGTTTCTCTCACAGATGTGTCATGCCCAAATTTTGCAAGCATGCCTTCTATGTCTTCCCCTACTATGTTTAAGAAACAGGCTTCTGTTGACATGAATGAGTGGCATAAACCTGAGTGAAATAGATGATGACTTTTGACTAATTGGACATGGGCTAAAAGTATAGGGCACAAGATACTTTGCCAACAAAGATACTGGAAACGAAAATCTAAAGCTAAAACTCCTCAACCAGAGACCCCCATGTTGTCTCTCACATTCTAAATCTGGCCGACTGATTTCACCATGTGGGGCCATGATGGAGTTGGAAGGCGGAAGCGCTAGTCTAGAATTTCCTGCTTTCTCTCTCTGGCTTTGGGCAAGTCAAGTCTTTTGATTCTACCTTCTCTTCTCTGTCAAGGGTGAGCAAGGACACCTGCCTCGGTTATCTGAAAGTTTCTGTGTAAATGAAAAGCGTAATCTGTATGTCAGCCATTAAGATATATGTATGTCAGAAATTACTATAGAAAGAAAATTATTAGTTTTATTTTATCATATGATGCATAGGCATTTAGATGTTGGAAAACTTTGGCATGCTTAACTGAAAAAAAAGATCTGCTTTTTTATTTGTTTATTTTTGTGTTGATGTTTCTACTTTTGCTGTTTCTGGATCATGAACTTCAAATAACTTCTTGGCTTAGTGAATTAATGTTCTTCTCGTTTTAGCATCTTCTGCTTTAAGATTTCTTTTGTAAACGAGTCAATTGGCCAGAAAATATCAGAGTAAGTCCTAAAAATTTATGGTGGATGGGGACTTTCCCTCTGTTTTTAGAGAGAACATTGAGTGAATAAAACTCCAAATAGCAAAATCAAATAAAGTTTCTGTGGACTCTGGGGTCTTGACTTGGGACAAGTCAGATTGTGCTTGACTGTAAGAAGCTGGGCATAATTAAAGTATAATATAAAAATGAACAGAAACTACTTTTGATACCTATTGCCCTTGACCAGGAAGGCCCCTCTTCTAATGTTCTGAATGGATCTAAATAAGGAGCCCGTGTTACCATGGAAAGGAGATTGTGATTAGAAACCTTTCATGAACTTTTAGGGTTCAGAAACCTTATTATCAAAATAAACCTAGTGTTCTAGATGATTCTCCCAACCCCTAACCCTCTGTGCTAATGAATGAGATTGGCTCTATAAGTGAATTGATCTAGTTCCTTAAAACTTTCTGTGGAAAAACCAAAGAAATAGAGCCACAGTAAGGGAGTCCTTGCTTCTTATAAAACAAAGCTGACTGTGTACATGCAAGCATATTAGCTGGAGTGGGATGACGGTGGCTGTGTCAGGACTGTCAACGCTGGGTTACCTATGCACTTGGCTGCTCAGCTCTTCCTTACAGTTATCTTTCCTCCTCTGGCTTTATAGGTTGCTAAGGGGCATATATAAAATAGTGACGATAAAAAATATAAGCTCTTTTGTGGAACTCTTGTGATGCCAATACATGATGCATGTTCATTATCACACTGGCTTTCACTATGGTCACTAGGAGGTAAGAATTATCAGCAGCTTAGAGACTTGGTGACACAGCCTGTAGGTAACTCCCTCATGCATAAAGACAGCACAAAGGGACTGTGGTAGATTATCTGCAAAGACAGTCAAAATCCTCTTATCCCTACAAGTGCATTCGAGGTAAGAATGGCTTTGACCAATGGAATGTGATAGAAATGGGCCCAACCAATTCTAGCCAGGGCCTTAAGAGATCTAGAAACAGTTAGGCACCCTGAGTTATCACGTAGAAACCACCAACCTCTGCTACACCCAGCTGAGCCCATTCAACCCACAGAGCTGTGAATGATAAATCATTGCTGTTTTAGGCCACTAAGTTTGCGAGTGGTTTATTGTGTAATAGATAACCGAAGCAGGGGCCTAAGCATCTTTTCTTCTGTGAACCAATATTTGAATCAGGAGGTAAAGCATTGTTTTCATGTGAATGCATTGGATTAAATAAAGAATGTTAAGATGGGATACAGACACTGCCTTTTCTGTTTTTCTATAAGACTAGACATTGCTCTCTAATCAGAACGGTTTGTCCTGGTGAGTTCAGCTTCGGTCTCTGAATCCTACTCAACACAACGATCCAGAAAGAAGGAGTATCAATGTCAATAACTTAGAGTTGGTATTTGACATTGAATCTGTCATCCTTTGATTAGATGGCTTCTAAGTTTCTTTCAACTCTTATGATTTCTGTTCTGATTTATCTTTTGGCATTGTGCAGGTGCCAGAAGAAATAAATTATGCCTATAGCTTTCCTAACTCATTTATCTTTAAGTTATAACCTTTTCTGACTCTCAATCTGATTTTCTTACTGCAATAGCGTTTTTTTGCTTTATGGAAATGCCAGGACAAGTAAAAACCAAACTTACTGTTCTTGCTAATAATTCCGCCCTGGAAGGACCATAAAGCTCATCCAGTCACCCTTGTGGAAATCTGAGTTTTGTGAATTTTCTGCTCAGAATGAGCCAGAAAGGTGAAGAATGAGGAGGAAAAATGAGAGATATAAGAGAGAGAAGGAGAAGTAAAACCAAAGAGCGGGACAGACCTATACCTGTAGCATCTCCAAGTTTCTTTTCTTTTCTTTTCTTTTCTTTTTGAGTTGGAGTCTCATTCTGTCACCCAGACTGGAGTGCAGTGGCCGCTCCCGGCCACAGCAGCCTCAACCTGCTGGGCTCCGGCGATCCTTCCGCCTCAGCCTTCCAAGTAGCCGGAATTACAGGTATGCACCACCACGCCCAGCTGATTTTTTGATTTACTGTAGAGATGAGGTCTCGCTTCCCAGGCGGGTCTTGAACCCTCAGGCTCAGGCAATCCACTCACCTCAGCCTCCTAAAGGTGCGGGATTACAGGCTAAGTCACCGAGCCCGGCTATCTCCAAGTTTCTGAAACAGCTTTATGTTGTTATGTTTTGCTTTAATAAAAGCACATACCATTTTTTTCTTTATTGTTATATTCTTTTCATAACAGCTCAGCTAAAGTCAGATAATGCTGGAGTCAGCTTTTGCTAAGAATTAGTCTTTTCAAACTGGCCATAGAGATTTGATAAAAGTCATGGGTTTTAATTGAATTTCTCCTAACGGTCTCTCAGGGATGGAAACATGACGGATGCAGGCTGACTTTCCTTCACACCCTTGGTGAAGCCATATTGCCTCACACCACACAGTTCGTTCTTTATGTCCTAACTGGGCTTTTCATAACTCCACAGGAGAGCTGTACAACCCTAGGCTTGGCAAAGAATTCTTTTTTTCCTGAAGCTGGACCAATTCTGTACACAGTAGTCTCTGCCTTCTAGGAATATCACACTTATGCAGTATCTTCCTTGGTGAAAAAAGACCCCCGGCCCCTTTTAGACAACTTCTTATGCTGATAATATTACAGAAATATAATGTTGTAAGTGAAAGTCAGTATTTCTATTGCACAGCAGCTTGTTAGGGTAGAGCTGGATGGATGGCAGGGCTGTTTCCAGGGTCCAGACAGTCCTGTTGGCTGTCTGCCACAATCCTCCTTTCTTAATAGGCCAGTCTGGACCTTGACAATGTTCCCTAAATAAAGGCTCAAGTCCTTCTTTCTCCCCCAGTTTTTTCCAGCTTCCTTCGTCCCCTGTGTTGTTCCTCCTGGGAGTTCTTACATTGCCTGTCTTTGACACCTAGTCTGTGCTGTAATCCTGAGCTTCTGAGTATCTCAGGGTTACTGTCCCTCCAGGCAAACTGGGAGTGTGGAGCTCTTTCTGCAGCAGTTTTTGAGTATAGATACCAATTCTCACTTTTCTTTGTACTTTTTAGTCCATTGCAAATACTGAGCAACTGATAAATATATGGTAAGAAGGACAGTGACTGAGGCAGGGGCAAGCTGCGTGGATGAAGGAAGCGGCATCTACCCACACTGGCACTTCAGCTTCCCTGCACAAATCACTTTCCTTCTCTGTGTCTCTGTTTTCCACCTGGTTTCATTTATTTATTTTTAAGTCAAATGACATAATCTTTAAGGGCTGCATGATTCTGTCTTCCTTTAGAGATGGTCCTTGGAAACAGGATAATTTCGTCGAAGTCAATCTGCACCTAGGACTCCTTGTGCAACTCTCTCCTTTTGGGGTCCCCATCCCCACATCTTGCCTGTGATGTGGACGTACACTATGCCATACAAAGACTGCATGCCCTTCTGCTCCCGTACACACACACACACACACACACACACACACACACACACACACACACACACAAGCAAACACTTTTCCAAAACTGGATCAAACCATGCTTTGTGTTTTGCAGACGCTTTCCTTCCTTTCCTTAGGTTGCTGCACAGCATGAATGAAATAGTGGTGATAAAATGCCAGCAACTTTTCAGTGAAAAAGAATAATGAAGTATCACCATAATTAAGTATTGCAGTTTAGAGACCAGGAAACTGAGACCCAGGAAGTTTTGGTGACTTGAGAAAGGTGAATTAGCTTTTAAGAGCAGAGCAGCAGCTTTGTCTGTCTCCAGAACCCACATAGTTGCTATGATATACCACAGTGTTTTTACAACTGCATTTCAAAACCCCTAGAAAACATTATCTGGATTGGAGGAAGGCGTGGCAGTTCTAGATGTTGTGTATTCAGCTCTTTCAAAAACAGTTTGAGAGCTCAGTTCTCTTCTTTCCCCGTGCAGCTGTTCCCAGCACAACTGCCCATCTGTGTTATATTGTCATGTGTTTATTTTTTCCTTGTGAGTTTTTACAGTTTGTGCCTTATATGGGATGTTCTTCCTCTGGCAATACAATGTGAATTTATGGGGCTGGCAGGAGTACACTGTTGGTCATTTTCCTGGTGTTGTCATTATGAGGTACATGGGGCCAGCCAATAACTGGGTTTTATGATCAATTATTATTGGGATGAATTGCTAATGGATATGTCATTAGAAACCAAAATGAGACATTTCACAGTAACTGTTCCTTGTATTTGGTCTCTCCCTTTTTTTGAGCTTGACATAGGTCCCCTGAGAGAGCTGAAACAAGCCAGAATACTGAGAGGGGTCTGCTCTAGAGCTGCCGACCAAAGGTCAGGAGTCAGCAATGGCCCACTGGAGGATGCCAGATACTGAGGGGTACCTCATGTGTACTGCCTCTTGCCACTGCAGACAGAACATGGGTTTAGGGACAGATACATTTGGTTCAAATTTTGCTTCTGTTTTTCACAGATTTTGTGGTCTTAGGCAAGTCTTTTTTTCAAATTCTTAGTTTCCACATCGCTACAATGGATATATCACTACCAATCTCAAGTATTTTGTTAAGAAGATTAAAACAGTGTCTTTTAAAATGTGTGGTACAAGACAGAAACCAAGAGGAGGCCTGGTGTGCACTGATCCACGTGCAGCACCATGGTTGTGGTGAGCCCTCATGTTACACATTGAAAGGGAGCATAGCAATCGCCGGAGCACAGCATATGATAGCTGGCAGTGGGCAACTGAATAGTTGGAAAAGGGGAATGGGGACTCAGTTGTTAGTCATCTGCATTCAGGAGTTTTGTCTAGAAAAGATAGAATCCAGAAGAGGGGATGGCCTTATGAGTATAGGAAAATAGAATCATGCAACACGGGATCAACTTTTCCAAAAACTAGAGTCCTGATGAGATGAGAGGTTTAGCCATAGAATAGGTTGAAGCTGCCCGAACAGCTGCATGGAAAACTCTCTCAACACTGGGGCACATGGCATACCCAAGGGATTGTAGATTCTCTCTCACTGTTGCAGCAACTTCTGTATATGACTGACAATAAATGCTGCCATCCATTAAACACATGGTCCAGGCAGGCATGAGGTTAAACCTTCTGCCTGTGTCCCTGGCTCAGAAATCTCGGGAATTGTCTATATTGCTGCTTCATTTTAGAGATGAAAAAAGTGAGGTTCAGAGAGAGAGGCTGCATAACGGACTCTAGGGCCCTTGTCAATCAGACTTGCATGCCATACTGGGGACCATCTCATGGCATGGACACCGACTACTATCCCTGCAGCTAGCTTGGAAACCATGCTCATTCTGGGTTCCAGTAGATGCACTGGGATAGCCACATTCTCTCTTGGAACCTGGAATAATTCTTCCTGTCCCTCACTCTGTAGTGGAAACCCCTCCTGGGATGTTAACTCTAGGGGCTGGGAGCTGGCCGGACACATCCTGTGACAGCCTCCCTTCACCTTTATGGTTCTTCTTTATTCCTTGCATCCTATTGGATAAGGTGATAATTTTTTATTAACAGACTTTATTTTTAAAGTAGTTTTATGTTCACTACATAACTGAACTGGAACTACAGAAAATTCCCATATACCTCTTCTTCCACATGTGCATAGCCTTTCTCATTCCCAGTGTCCCCCACTAGAGTGGTACATTCGTTACAATCGATGAACTTACCTTGACACATCATGATCACCCAAAGCCCATAGTTAGGATTCACCAAATTATGATTTACTTTTAGTGTTGTATATTCTGCACATTTGAACAAATGTATAATGACATGTATCTATCGTTGTATGGTACAGAATAGTTTCATTGTCCTAAACATGCTTTTTTGCTTTGCATATTCATCCCTTTCTCCTTCTAACCCTTGGCAACTACTGATACCTTTAGCATATCCATAGATTTGCCTTTTCTAGAATGACATATAGTTGAGATTTTATAATATGGAGCCTTTTTAGATCGACTTCTTTCACTTAACACTATGTATTTAAGTTTCCTCAATATCTTTTCTTGGCTTGGTAGCTCATTTCTTTTTAGTGCTAAACAATATTACATTTCCTTTCCTGTATGTATCATTATTTATTTATTTATTCATTCACTTGCTGAAAGACATCTTGGTTGCTTCCAAGTTTTGGCTGTCATGAATATATCTGCTGTAAACAATTCTGTGTAGGTTTTTGTGTGGACATACATTTTCAACTCCTTTGAGTGGATAGCAGGAAACATGACTGCTGGATCCTATGGAAAGAATATGTTTAGTTTTGTATGAAACTGACAAATTGGCTTCCAAAGTGGTGATATCATTTTGCATTCTCAGCAATAAATGAAAGTCACTGTTGCTCCATATCCTTGCCAGCATCTGGTGATATTAGTGTTTTGGTCATACTAATAGTATACGGTATAGTGATATCTCATTGCTTTAATTTTCATTTTCTTTGTGACATATGATATTGAGCATCTTCTTATATACATATTTTGCATCTGTATATAATTTTTGGTGACATATCTGTTAAAATCTTCTGCCCATTTTTAGAAATCAGTTTGCTCATTTTCTTATTGTTTAAAGACTTCTTTGTATATTTTGGAAAACAGCTTTTTGTAAGATATTTCTTTTGCAATTTTTTTTAAGTCTGTGGTTTGTCTTCTCATTCTCTTGACAGTGTCTTTTCCAGAGCAAGTATTTTTAATTTTAATGAGATCTAGCTTATTATTTATTTTATTTTTAATATTTCTTTTATTGATATTTATTTTATTATTACATCTAGGTTTATGAGCCATTCTGAGTTAGTTTTCTTAAAGTTTTAATGTCTTAAAGTTTTAATGTTTTATTTTTTGCTTGTGGATGTCCAGTTGTTCCAGCACTGTTTGTTGAAAATACTATATTTACTCCATTGTTTTTCCTTTGTCAAAGTTCAGTTGGCTAAATTTAGATGGGTCTATTTGTAGGTTCTGTATTCTGTTCCATTGATCTACTTGTCTGATTTTTCACCAGTGTTGCACTATTTTGACTATTGTAGCTTTATAGTAAGTCTTGAAGTTAGTCGTGTCAGTCCTCAGATTTTGATCCTCTTTCAATATTGAGTTGGTTATTCAGGATTTTTCTCTTTCAATATTGAGTTGGTATTCAGGATTTTTTCCTCTCCATATAAGCTTTAGAATAACATTGTGGATATCTGCAAGTTACTTGCTGGGATTCTGAATAAGATTCCATTGAATCTGAATAAGATTGTATTGAATCTATCTATAGGTCAAGTTGGGAAGAATTGACACTTTGGCAATATTGAGTTTTTTATCCATGAACATGGAATATCTATTTAGTTCTTGTTTGATTGCTTTTATCAGAGTTGTGCAGTTATTATGATACAGATTGCTATAGACAGAATGTTTGTACACTCACACCCACATTTTTTGGAAATCCTAGCCCCCAATGTGATGGTATTAGGAAGTGAATTCTTTGTTAGGTGATTAGGTCATGAGGGCAGAGCCTTCATAAATGGGATTAGTGCCCTCATGAAAGAAACTCTCAAGAACTCTTTTGCCCTGTCCATTACAAGTAAATACAGCAAGAAGTGGGTCCTCATGAGACACCAAATCTGCCAGCACCTTGATCTTGAACTTCTCAGCCTTCAGCATGTGAGAAACAACTTTTTGTTGTTTAGATGTCACCTAGTTTTTGGTATTTTTGTATAGCAGTCCAAACTGACTAAGACACAGATTTTGTACTATTTTGTTATATTTATAACTAAATATTTTTATTTTCCACTTGTTCATTATTACTATATGGGAGAGTCGTTGACTTTTGTATATTAACCTTGCAACTTCGCTACAATTGCTTATTTGTTCCAGGAGGTAGGTTTTTTTTTTGGTCAACTTTTTCAAATTTTTTACATAGACAATTATGCCATCTGCAAACAAAGACAGTTGTATTTCTTCCTCCCCAACCTGTATATCTTTGTTTTCTTTTCTTGTTTTATTGCATTAGCTAGGACTTCCAGAACAGTGTTGAAAAGCAGTGGTAAGAGGAATCATCCATGCCTTGTTTCTGATCTTAGTGGAAAAGCTTTTAGTTTCTTATCATTAAGTAGAATGCTAGCTGTATGTTTTTTGTAGATTTTAAAATTCAGTTTTTTCCTCTTTTGTGCCTCTTCTCTCTTACCAATCTTGTTCCTTTTCAGAAATGTGTCTAATGGTTCCTGCTATCCTAGGCATTCCTCTAGAAATGCTCATCACTCAGGCCTTGCTGGTCTAGTTGCCACTGGGCTGATGTGCCTGGGTTCTGTTTTGAGCCACATTGTGAAGGATGAGATTTTATTCCATCAAGCTTGTGCACATTGCACTTACTTGTGATGTACACATTTTATAAATGGGAATCCATTGTTGATAAATGGATCCTCACTGCTTACCAGAAATTTAATTAATCCAGTCACCCCATTTTCAATCTATGGGAGATGAATGGAAGGTTTTCTTGCAGTTAAATCAAGTACTTTATTTATATTGCCATCTGTTCCAGTGATAGAGTGCCCTGTGAAGCCTGCACAAGTTTGGTGTTGCTTGCTTTATTCAGCTTTGGTTCTTTTTTTTTCTTTCAAAATACCATGAACAGAAGCCTCTGGGAGGAAAAAGTAAATGGTGAAATGTGTGGTCAGCTCCCTCTGTTCTTTGTGTGTGCATGCATGCATGCGTGCATGTGTGTGTGTGTGTGTGTGTGTGGTGTGTGTGTGTGTGTGTGTGTGTGTGTGTGTTTTAATCACAGAAACAGAAGATGATGCTTAGGATTTTTATGGGTAACTAGAGGATTAGAGCATAAAAATACTTTTAAAATAATCTTATCAACTCTTTCATAGGTAAGACTAAATCAAACAGACTGTATCTACTCATATAAATTTGACATTTATGCCCTTTTTGTCTTTAAACATGTTGGAGACTCTTGGGGGTATGGAGAAATGTTAACTCAGAGTTATATCTTCTGGATCTCAGTTCCTGAATGTTCTTCTCTTGCCTTTGGTTTCTCATTGATCTTCTTTACTTTTGTTTTAATTTATAATGTGGAGATAGTCAGTGTTTAACACTATTTTCTTGCTGTGTTAAAGTTTACAAGGTATTGCCTTGGTTGCTTCGGCATTCTTTAAATTTAAAAATTAATGTAAATCTCTGCTTCTCATTTCCAAATGTTAATATTATAACACCACTTTTCTCACCTTCACCACCCTTCTTCACTCTCCCACCCCCCGCCGCGTCAAACACACAGACACATAGAGGTAGACTGGAGTAAAAGTAGTCTCTTAATCAAATGGGTGCTTTTCCCTGATATGATGAATCAATTAGCCATGTTTTATATTTCAGTCTTCCCCAAACCTACTCAGCTCTTGGGGGCTCTGTGGCCCCAGAATTGGTTTGGTTAATAGCCCAGCAATTTTCTTGAATAGCTCCATGAAAAAGCACTGGAAAAGGTCAAATTTTTTTTTCCTATTAACACTTCAAAAAACCCAATTAATTTACTCAAAGTGCCTCAGGGAGGAGAATCTTTGTCCCAATTATAACAAGCTCTATTTTGAATAGAAAATTAAATCCTTCTTTCAATCGAAGCTTGAAGATGAGGTAGCTTTCACAGATTCTATATTCCTTTCACAAGGCTGAAAATAACTGAACTTGACAAAATGTATCTGTACAGGTCAGATCCTGGTTGTGCAGGGTCACAGGAGACTCTAACCCAGACTTGTGAGAAGGAGGGAGAGAGAAAGAGAGAGGGAGAAAGAGAGAGACCAACCCACTATCTGCTGTTCAACCTTCTCCCAGCACCTTGCATGTGCCCTGCATAACTCTAAACCAATCCTTGTGACACATGGATTTGAGACCTTTTGAAATGCATTCAGTGAACAGGACAGGAGGGTGACTCCTGCATGTTACTATACATCTTCCTGTTGGCAAGAGTGACCAGGCAACTCATTTGTGACTTTATCGGCTTTTGTGCACCCAGTAAATAGTATCCTACTTGAGAAAACAAAAAACATTGATGAATCCCTACTTAATAAGGCCAGCTACTTGGGGTGAAAAAAAAAAACCTAGCATTTAGCATTTATTTTTTTTCAAAAGGAGATTTTGCTTTCTCTTCTCATTTTTATTTGAAAATCAGGGAAAAGCCTCACAGCAAGCACCCCACCCCCACTTTTTTCATTCTGGGCTTTTGTGTCTAGGGATTGGTTGGGGATAGACTTGCAGTGAGATAATCACAGCTTGTTTGGGGCGAGGAGGGGGTATGCTGGAGGCTGGCTGTTAACCCTGTGAATGCCAAAAGACTGAGAGTTAAGTTCAAGACATGGATTCTTGCTTTAGGATACAAATAAAGGAGGGAGAGGGCTATGGGGGAGAACCCCCAGGTTCTGTCCTCAGTAATTTTTAAAAGCAAAAGTAATGACCCTTCTTTTTCTAAAAGAAATATTTTATTACTATGTAAAAAAAATCAAGAAACAAACAAACAAAAAATACATAGGAAGAAAAAAAAAAACAATGCCAGCATCAATGGCAACTGTTAATTATGGTGGTTAATGTAATTATCATTGATTATTTTTAATAGTATAGTTTAGTGAGCACTGTGCTAGTTGCCTTAAATAGCTAATCTATACTTCCTTCTACTTCTTTAGAATATAGGTATTATTGTCTTCATTAGACTGATGAGAAAAGATTTTATATATTTATTTCCATTTTTCTCTTTTAATGGCTATTTAAGTATTTGGGTTATGTTTATTCAATCTTATATTTTTTCATATGCACAGCAATGTGAGAAAATTTATATTTTCTCAAACCACATTTTTTAAATGACTGTATAACCCTACATGTTTCATGATATACTTGGCCATTCCTCTATTTTGTTTTTATATTTATGTATTTGCAAAAGCTTTCTCTTGTAAATAAGGTGATGTTTTGCATAATTTTTGAACACAGTTAATTATTCTCTTAGGCCAGGTTGTCAGAAGTTTCCCAGTCATTGAGCTCTTTTGAGGCCCTTGATACACATGCCATGTAGTCATGGAGAAAGATTATAGCAGCTTACCTCTGCTAACAGGCTCTCTCTCATTTCCATTGTGCAAAAGCCTTTTGCTAAGGTGATAACTGCACGTCCAAGCCTGCTGCATGCATTTTGCTTTCTCTAAATCTCTAAGGATGCATAAGACACCCTAAGCTAATTCTATCAACATTAATGTTTAACTGGTTATTGTTTCCTAGAAAGTGCTCCGCAAGTTGGGCATTTTGTTTTTGTAGTTTTACATTTTTTAAGTATTGTAAATTTAAAAAAATATGTTCTTAAGGTGAGTAGTAAATACGTTTTCTATTCCCCCAGAGAAAGTAGAGGTCTACAGAACGCTTATTTGGTTTACTCAGTGTCTCATCCATAGTGTATGCATTAGTGTTTAGGAGCTTGCATTTTACCCACAAACCTCAGAGATTCATGTTCTCCTGGATGGTTGGTACCTATTAAGAAGAAGAACAGTAATAGATATGTTTTCAGAACTCTTTTCCTTATTGAACATTCCACATAGAAACAGTGATATCTGGCAGACCTGAGTGATCTAGAAAACACTTGGGGAGTGAAAATATGTTTGTATGTGCTGGTGAATCTTGAGAAGCTTTTGGGAAGCCATGGTGGACCTTGGGATGCCACAAGGGATCCTCCTTTCTGTAGAATACAACTTCCCAATTGAGTCGTTTATATGTTCTCAGAAGACAAATGAAGGAAGAGAAGAAAAAGTAGACTTTCTCAATATTGACTTGAATGTTAGTAAAGATGTCTTCTAGCCAGTGTTTTGTTTTGGTTTGTTTGGTTGTCTCACAGAACAGAGGGATACTTTCTCTTTTTCTAGGACTTGTTTTGGTAATATGGGACTGTTCTTCAGCACCAACTCTGAACGATTCATTCTATTAGAATCCATGTCTTAGAACCTATTATAAATATCCTGGATTGTTTTCCAACTTCCATTCTGATTGTTTCATTTTCACTGAGACTAGTTAGTGGCAAAAGAACCTACTCGGGAATCTGTGTTCAAGGGTCAACTTAAGCAGCTCACTTTTTCTTTTGGCCTCATTTTCTAGTATTACAAACTTGGTCAGTTGTGTGAGATGGATGTTAAAAGTACAGTTCCCTAGGCTCTTTTTCTAGGAAAGGCTGATTCATGATTCTGGGAAGCACACTTAATATATCAGTCAATCAGACGAATACCAAATTTAGAAAGTAGTAGATTAACTAGATGCTTACCTGCTTTTCATCTGGGACCTGGTTAGAAATGCAGAATCTCAGGTCCCTTCCAGACCTCTGGCATCAGAATCTGCTCTTTAACATGAGCCCCAGGTGATGTGTAGGACATGAAACTTAAGAAGCACAGGGCTAGAAGACCTCTAAGTTCTTTTCCAGATCAGAGACACAGTGATTCTGATGTTTCCTTCTGTTTTTCAATGCTATTGCCAGCTCTTTCCCCACTCTTCTTTCCTTGATATACTATAGACAAATTTCTCTATGACATGCAGAGTAGATATCCTGTTCAGTGAATTTCCAGTGTCTCTGCAAGGGGTTTCAAATGTCAAAGGAAGTTGGGACCCAGGGGGTTAAATGCAAAACACATTACCATAGGACAGCTGCTACAGCATCACATTCTAAAATCTGATAAATGAAAAATGGGCATGGTATCAAATTTAATCACATTTGTATTCAGATGTTGTTGAGAGCAGACACTGATTTATGAACTAGCAACAGACACCAGATTTCCTGCCTATGTTATATACATATGAATGGGTGGGCTGGTGGATAGATAAACAGACAGTGAAATTATGTTGCAAATTACATGGCACCAGACCTGTTTATAACCTAGATCTCATCAAACTGATATTAAAAAATACTACAAATATAATTTTTTTCCTGGGCATTGGCTGGTTGGCTTACTTTTACCCTGAAAAACAGACTTCTTTCAAAGAATTCTCTTCCTTAATTTGTGCAGTATTGAAAATATCCCCGCTTTGCACAATAGATAGCATTATAATATTTGTATACAGAAAATGTTCTTGATGGGATGAAAGGGATAGAGAGATGTTCAAGCCATTGCTGCATTCTTTTGTGCACCCTTCCTCCACCCTACAACTCCACTAAAATATCAACAACACAAAGGGCTGTTGTATATATCAGGACTCCAGGGTCTTGGATGAGCTGTGAGGTGCTGAGGGGGAAGAAACAAGCATTCAACATGGATTAATAATGAAGAAGTTAGGCAACCTTACTTAACACTTAGGCAGATCAGGGAAGTTCAGATTCAGTGTTTCTTAGATAGTTACCATTTTGAAGGTAAGCCACTTACATGATGAGGCTCTCTATTTTGGGGCATTTAGTCATTTTTTACAGAATGCTTCTTTACCACAACTTCACGCTATGACTTTTCCTTGTAGAGACTTCTCAAATGTTGACAAATCTAATCAAATTTTATTCATCTTTCAAGGGTCACATAGATATATTCATTCACTAACAACGAAGATTTATTGAGATACTGTATTGTGCTGTGCACAGAAGTTATAGATGACCAGTAGTTTGCCTTTTTTTAAAAGAAGTTCAGTATCTAAAGACAAATCAGTTAAATGCAGACAATTTTCATATAATTAGGAGGGATAATGAGTTCAGACCAGGGAGTTGGAGTAACCCAGAGGTGGAGTAACTATATCAGAATAGGAAAATAATCAGCAAAGGATTCTTGGAAGAAGTTACTCTGACTGTAATCCAAAAAAATGAGATAGCTGACGAGGCATAGTAGCTTATGTCTGTAATCCCAGCACTTTGGGAAGCTAAGGTGGGATGGTTGCTTGTGACCAGGAGTTTGAGACCAGTCTGGGCAACATAGTGAGACCCCTCTACAAAAAATTAAAAACAAAAATCAGTGGTAGTACATGTTTGTAGTGACAGTTATGCAAGAGGCTGAAGCAGGAGGATCACTTGAGCTCAGGAGTTTGAGCCTATTGTGAGCTACATTCAGGGTGTTACAGCCAGGGTGACAGAGTGAGACCTCCACCTCATAAAAATAAAAATAAAAAATAAAAAAGAATGACGAATCTCCCACTTATCCTTTAAGATATAAGAAGGTGGGTATTCTTGACAGAGAAACAGTATACACGAGTTTTCGTGGTATGGGAAACAATGGAGGCTACACAATCATGGGCAGAGAGCAAGTGTGACATGACTGGGATAAAACTGTCTATGTTCTAGATGGCAGGAGACAGGGCACTGCAACCACTCTCTCATGGCCTTCACTCTGCGAAAAAGATCTCAATAGTCGCCACCTGAACAAATGAACTAGGAGACATGGAAATTAAAAGAATAGGGATAATGAAGGAGACTATTTTAGAGACCCAGTGGCAGTGGGGACCTCAGCTAGTACAACGGGTATTGGGATAAGGACCTAAGTATGAATACTTTTAGCTTTGAGTGCTGATGATCTTCAGGATCAAATGGAAATGGCCAATGAGAGAAAGAAAGTTTTGAAAGGGCTTTTTTCTTGGCATTCTCGGTAAGTGATGACGAGTGAGAGAAGACATCCAGAAAGAGGAGTTTGCTTTGTTGTTATTTTGATTTGATTTTGGTGGAAGTGGGGAGATGATGGGTTACTACTGTGAAATAGACTGCAGTGCTGTCAACTTAAACCTTCCCTCCCCTAAGGAGCTGTCCCTAACAATCTGGGCTGGAAAGAGATCCCGTTCTGTGCTCCTTTAGGAAACAGCGCTTGCATTACCCATTGAGAATCCATTATTACTCTGAATTTTTAGTTCTGTTTTCATGTGTTGCCTTATCTTCTTAATTAAATTATCTCCTCCAGGGAGAGAACCATGTCTTATTCTTGTTGGATCATTCACAGAGCCTGAAGCATTCTGTTGTGTGTAGAAAGTATTGGTGGATGTTTGTTAATTGATTTGTTGAATTTTTTTTCATTGAACACATTCCCAAGAAACAGTAAAACCCAGAGTTAGGAAGCCATCTGGCAAAAAACTGCTCAAGAGAATGCTTCTTGGCGCTCACATCTTAAGGTCTTAAAATAACTAACATTTATTGAACATTTTACTATGCGCCAGGTATTGTGCTTAGCCCATTATGTATGTGATCTCATGAAATCTTCAAAACAATCTTGTGTCATAAATACTACAAAATATTCCCACCTTAAAACTGAAGAAAATGAGGTCCAGAGAGATTGTCATTTTATTTGAGCTCAGTAAAGTTTAAAATCAAACTTTGCATTCACTGACTACCTCAATGACACTGAGATTTGTTCAAAGGCAGAGATCATTTAAAATAACTCGCTCTACCACTTTCTTCTCTATTATTAAAAAATGTTATACAAAGATTAAAAAGGCAAGAAACATACCCATAGTTACCTGCCCAAGGTTAGAGCCAGCATTAGAGTCTAGGTCTTGTGACTGTGTATTTCCTATTTTACTATGCTGGCTTTTTTTTTTTTTTTTTGAGTTGTAGTCTCACTCTGTCATTCAGGCTGGAGCACAGTGGCATGCTCACAGTCATCCCAGCTTCGACCTGCTGGGCTCCAGCGATCCCTCAGCCTCAGCCTTCCAAGCAGCCTGGAACCACAGGTGCGTGCTACTACGCCTGGCTAATTTTGTGATTTATTGTAGAGATGAGGTCTTGCCAAGTTGCCTAGTCTGGTCTCAAACCTGTGGGCTCAGGCAATCTACTTGCTTTGGCCTCCCAAAGTGCTGGGATGGCAGGCTGAGCCACTGAGTCTGGCCTATTATGCTGGTTCTAAGACAGATTATTGAACTAAACTTTCTATTGGGCATTGTGGGTAAATAAAAAAAACCCTAGGGTTTACTATTTGTTTCCAGAATAGCAGCAGCAGTAGAGTAGTAGGAATAGAAGAGGATAACAGAAGAACTTATAAAGTTAAATTCTAGAGTATGGTAGCCCTGGTAAGATCCTTATAAGTAACACACTGTAAGGAGGACTATTGGACACAGTGGCTATTTATCCTTCAGAAAATATAGGGAGCTGTGATTCCTTAGGTGTACAACATCAAGATAAGTTGATGGAATCCTTACAGAGCCAGATTTTAGACACATATTCCTTATTAATAATTGGTTATTAATGGTTAGATATTTCAACAACAGATGTTAGAAAATGAAGTTAGAAGTGTCACTGCCACTGTTCCTCAAGCTGAAGCTGGATAAGATTTCTGAGATCCAAGAGGAAATTATTGCATTGAGTGAGAGGGGCAGGTTTAGAAGATTGGACTGGATGGCCTCTCCAGCATTAAGTATTTGTGACTCTTTTTAGCAATTTGGTTTGTTGTCAGAAAGCCTAGTCACCTAATATTTTCTTGCTATGTTGATTGACAGATTTTCTCTAAAGTAGTTCTTATACCCACAAGTCCACTTCCTGGGGAAGGTGGACCTAGAAAATGCTTACTCCCGTTTTGATTGGCCTTGAATTTGAATTTCAGCTGAGTCTAAGTCTTTCAGTATAATTGTCATTTCTATGTACCTATCTATAAAAGGAAGGCAAAGGATGTCTGTGTTGTGAAATTAGCCCTTAAGGGAAATTCTAAGAAGTTTTCTCTTTCTGTTGAAGAGAACCAGTTCAGAGTAAAAGGTGAAGGTCCTACTAAATCTCTCAAGATTTAAATTACAGCATGAACAGCAATTGAGGTCCATTTTTAATATCTTGCCACTCCTTAAGCCTGCCGGAAACCAAACCTGCCTAAAGACCATCCTAATTCTTTTAAACAGTTCACAAAGACTTATTGGTGATTCAATCTTGGGTCATAACAAGTCAACTTTAGGCCCAGCAAGAGGGGAGAGTAGTGCTTGCTATTCTTGCAGAGGTCATGCAAAAGGCAAGACCTTCAAAAGGTGTTTTTAAATTGTGTGGGCCTAAGAAAAACTGGATTTCCTATTGAATTAAGCTTAAACACGCATGAGGTGGGCTTGGGCTGGAATGATAAGGCAGTGAGCAGAGAAGACACCTGTTGCTGTGATTGAGTGCTGTAGTCAGTTTGTGGGATCTGAAGCCCAGCTTTACTGTTTACTCATCGTGTGACTTTGGACAAGTCTTTTTACCTCATGATTCATATTGGAAGTGAATATATAATGGGTTAAAATAATTTCTAAATTTATTATGAAGATTACATTTCTAAATTTTTATGAGGATCCAATTACTTGCAGCTTTTAAACATGGTGTCTGGCATAAAGTAAGCACTTTGAAAATGTTAGTTTGTATTATAATAAAAATTACAATACTTATTCTTGGGAGTAAATGTAAGAGAAAAAATTAGAATAGAAGAAAAGGGAAAAAAAAGAAACAGAGGAGGAATGAGAGAGATTTCAAGAAAGAAGTAAACATGTTTGGAAGAGATTAATTTTCCCCTAGACTGGTATCAAAACTAGACTATAAAATCTTGAGTTGGGGTCTTGTCATGCTGAGTACGGTTTGTTTGCTCTCAACATGTAAAATGTGAACTATTCAGGTGGTGGTCAGTGGCTGGTAGAATGATAGATAACTCCAGCTGAAGTCAAGATCACTGTGTGATGACCTCTGAGGTTTAAAAGATTGCCTCGTTTACTCATTTTTCATGCATAGGCGCCTCAGTGTTGAGCCACAGTTTTCTAAGTCCAGAGTCCCTGTTTTGATGAGTATTTACTGCGTTGTTGTGTGTGGTCTGGCTTATGGTTATAACCACACCAGCCTGCACGACTTCCTATAGCATGGTCCCATCAGACCCTGCTCTCCTGGGATTTGCCTAAAGACCATCTTCTGAAATCTTAGGGCATCTTTCACAATTGGGGGATGGCAAGCAGTGCTAGAAGATACGATATTTCATCTCATACTGGGGGCTTTGCAAACTGCCTGCTTATACCAGAGTTGAATGTAAGAAAGGTTATCACAAAATTGCAAATACAATTGTTTCGCATCCTTATGTTATAATTCTCACCAATATTAACCAGACAACCCAGACACATTTGGAAACGTAAAGTGAGCTATAGCATGTGATACGGTATGGCAAGCTGGTGGTGATCCTTACTCACAGACCTCACCCACCCCACTTTCATGCAGAGAGCTTTCCCACACACTCTCAGGTAGGACCAATCTCCTCCTCATAATGCAAATATCCACTTATGATTCCAGTCCTCTCTGTGCACTTTGAAGATCTGCACTGCATTTCATTCATATCTTGATTTCCAAGCCTTTAGCAGAGCATCTGACATACAAGAGGCTCAGTAAGTCATAGTTAAATGAAGAGAAAATATTAAAGTAGCATTAAAAGAAGAGGGTGAACTAGACTACACATTTAAGTCCTCCATCTCGGAGGACCTGCAGTCATGTTGATGTTTTCATGCTTTCTTGAATATAGAAGTCACACTACACTTTCCCTCTCGGTGACCATGTACAAAGGTTTATTTATAATTAATACAACTAAGTCTTTAATAAAGCAAACCAAATGTCATCTTTCCTTTTTTCTGCAATGCTAAGTCATTATTTCCACTGGATGATGGCACTTTTGACCCATAAAAATAAAAACAGTGAGATAAGTTATGTGACTTCAGTGCATAAAAATATTATTTCTTGTTATCAATAATATGTACTCAACTATCCTCTTTATCTTTATTATGGTCTCTGAATACTAATAAAATCAGAGTTACCAGAGTTTTAATAAAAGCTATTCTCATTGGAATTGACACATATTGAAAAATGAAACATTGTATATGTCAATAAACCTTCTTGAGGAAGCTTATCTTCCCTCATTTATTTACAGACCAAAAAAGAGAGAGAGTTCTTTGTTAAATTCTGCATTCATGGTATAATGCTCAACTCCCGAATATCAGCTAGTGCCTACCGAATGTTGTCTCAGTGTTGAAGGAGTACTAAGAGGCATTAACATCATGCATCCATAAACTCATATAAAATCATTTTTTAAAAATGGAAGTTTTAGGCTCCTTAACCACTAGCTACAATATGCTCTTCCCTAAGTAATTACTCTTTGAAAGTCCTTGTTATTTCTAACTGGAGAGAGAGAGAGAGAGAGAGAGAGAGAGAGAGAGAGAGAGAGAGAGAGAGAGACTGACGACTGACTCCCAGCTCTGTGTACAAAGCTATGAGTCAATCTGGGCTGGTACATATTTTTAAAAAATTTTTTTGAGTTGGGGGTTCCATTGTCTTCTAGGCTGGAGTGCAGTGGCAAGTTCACGGCTCACTGCAGCTGGCCTGGACCTCCTGGGTTTAGGAGTTGCTCTCTCCTCAGCCTCCAGAATAGCTAGGACTACAGGCACGTGTCACCATGCCTGGCTAATTTTTGTGGGGTTTTTTGGTAGAGATTAGGTCTCACTATGTTGCCCAGGCTGGTCTTGAATTCCTGGGCTTAAGCAATTTCTCTCACCTCGGACTCCAAAAGTGCTGGGATAATAGGCATGAGCTACCATGCCTGGCCATGAAATGGTACATAATAAATTTGTACTCTTCTGGACAATGTACTTAATAGAATCATTGTTAGAAAAGATATGTTAATTTGGTAAAATTTGATGGTCACTAATTTTGGGTATTACTCTGTATTTTCTTAAAAGAAGGTAGAAATAAAAACTTATTTATTAATCTAGATTGAAAAAAACTTGTTCACGTTCTTTGAAATATTTTGATGTGTAAAACCTTATCTATAAATTCTAAAGAAGAAGAAAAAGATTCAATTTTGCTAAGATTTTTGTTGGGGAGGGGAGAGAACTTTTTTCTCCTTTTGAACTTATACCAGAAACAACACAGGTCCAAAGAGCACTGTATAGAATAAGAGACTCCTTGATCTGTGAATATAGCTCTCAACATTTTTTACTGTCATGAACGTTTTTAAAATTAATGAAGCTAGGGCCTTCTCTCTGGAACCATCTCCTATAGCTTTTTACTTAAGATATTAGAATCTTCCTGGACCTCCCTAATTAATGATATTAAGTAGAATTAAGAATCAGGATCCTGCACTAGCTCTGCCAGTGACTGACTGTGTGGAGATTTATAGACAAATGACTTACCCTCTTCTTCTCTCTCTGTGCGTGGCGTGCGTGTGTGTGTGTGTGTGTGTATGTTTTCATTTATAAAGCAAAGTCTTTGTATAAGATTTCTTTACCCTTCCTCACTAAAGTTTTCCATTTAAATTAAACATTCTGCGACTGAAGAATTTCCCTTAAAGATAATCAAGTAAGAAAAAGTACAGAAAGAACACAAATGCCTCACTATCATGCCTACTTGAACTCACTTTTTACCCAGTTCCATTGCAGTTTTATCATGGCTTAGTAATATGAAAAAAAATGATCCAGTAAGATTTTAATAAAGTCATGACGATCTGGCTCATTGGAAACTTGAGGAAGCACCAGTAGGAGTCAGAATGACACAAAATAGAAAATGACTTGCTTAACTGGATTTGTTCCTAGGAACTGGATGTAATAAATTTTGCGTCTTTCTAGGTGAAAGTGAAAGTGTCTATTTCTATGAAATTCAAAGTGTGGACCATAAGGATCATTTGTTTTATGCATCCTGTGAGCACTGATGATGTTAGAGCTCAGTTAGAAATAAAAGCCGTTAGGACATGGAGGCAGTTCTATACTCACAAGTTTTGAAATTCAGATGAAAGAATCTCATTTTAAAAAGGTTTTTCTTGAGCCAAATATATAAAATTGCAACTTTATTCAATTCAACTGGAGATCCTCTGAGATGAAGCCAATATATCCCTTCCATATGACCTTGGCTCACTTTGAATGACCCCATGGGGTCCCTCACCCTTCTTCAGGAAAATGAGCCACTGGAGACAGGAAAAGGAAGAGCATATTCTTCCAAACAATGAACACTTGCATTTTCTCAGCTTTTTAGGATAGGGTGAGATTATTGGGGTAGAATTTCTCTGATCACTTCAAGGACTTTTTTTAAAGGAATCGTTCCTTCCCTTCTTTAAATTAAAACAAATCAATGCAAAACATGGGAAGAGGGATGACAAGATTCCAATTCATTTGTTCATCCATGTATTCCTACTATCAACTATTTTTTTATGCTGGTATGTATGTATATTTTGAGCATGAAATATGTATATTTTAAAAGTACTGTTTAGTGGGGAGCCACACAAATAAATAAGTGAATACAAAGCAGTGAGAAAAGTTTATAATAATCTCACTCACTTGAATGTCATGTAAGTCCATACTTATTTACATTAGCCAGTAGGAGAAAAACACTCTGAAAGAAAGCCCTTGTGGCATGTGCTTTTGTTTGAGATAGAAGTAGGTGTTACATGCTAGGCGAAGGAGAAGAAAGAGCATTCTAATTGTGGGAATAGCCTGTGTAGAGGCCAAGAAGCAAGAAACAGCAAATATTGAAGCAAAATTGGAGGGACTGATGCATGAAGGCAAAGTGAGAATAGAGTCTGTCTGCAAAGCCAAATGCTAAGATGGAGTAGATGAGTCTGATACTCAAAGCTAGGGTGAATGAGGTGGTAGAAGAGGGAGGCCTTTGGTGAATTTCCAGTGGGGCTAAAACATGACTAGGTACGTTCTCACTCAACAGTTAGGGGGAGTAGGCAGGCTGGAAGGCTGTTGCTGGTAATGTGTGAGCCATCTAACTAGGGCCTGAACTTACGCAGTGGCAATGGCATTGATGCAACAAGCAGAGATTTTCAGCAGGCAGGACGCATAGGACTTGGTGATGGTGTGCATGTGGGCATAATGATGAAACATAATGGTGAAAGCAGAGTAGGCAAAGACGAGTAATGCTTAGAAGTGTTGATGGATTGCATGACATGTTCAGGGAAAATTCACTTGACTCTGACCATTATAGACACAAAACAGGAAGATGCATAAACATGGAGACAGAAAAACCTTAGTCTTCATCCATCATCACATTAGGCATGAACAGTGTCCTTTATTTATGACAATATTTTATCGTGGGAAAGTAAACACAACAACCTCTTATGAAGGGCCTCTGGACCAGGTGCCCTAGATTGGCCATGGGTTACTTTTAGCCCCTAGACTATCAGCTGGGCCTCTAGATGCTGAGTCCCATGAGTACAGTAATTATGTCTTGTTCATTCTTTTACTTTTGCACTGACCCAGTTCTTGATACATAAGATCTATTCAATAAATGTTTGCTTAATGAATATGGTAAATATGCTCTTAGACCTGCTTCTAAACTAGGCACCTATCTACTTCGTTATTGCACCAGAGTATAGTTCTTTCCATAAAACTCGAGTTGTCTATCAAGTTATATTTGAAAATTTGGAGAATTGCCCTTGTCCTTATAACTTATCTTTATAGTTCCTATCAGAACTTCATACAAATTAATAAAATTTTCTTTGAGGATAAGCACTTTCTTTCCTATGCTCATATTATTTTCTCCCATATTCCAAACTTTGCTCTCCACTTGAAGCCTCTATCACTATAGTTCCTCCTGCTTCACTTCACCCAGAACCTTTGTGCTCCATTGCCGTACATGGACATGAATGACTGGCATTTTAAAATGCTACATTTAACGAGCAGAGTTTGGATTTCTACCAAGGTCAATGCCTGAAATAGAGATGTCTTTTCCTCCTCTAGACATCCACAACACCGGGAGTAAACTTCTGTTGTTGTATTTATTCCATCATATATATCGTAATTGTCTTTTTAGTCTTCTCCTCTCTTTCTAAAGTCTGAACAGCTCCAGGGCAGCAACTGCTGAATCATGGATATCCTTTTAATCCAAAGTACTTGACAAATAAATGCCTGCTGAATAAATACTTAAATACTTGAATTCAGCAGTCTGGGAAGTCATGATTTGACACGTAGATCCTTCCCTGGGCTACTATCTCATCTCAGTTTATTATCTCTATCATCTGTCTCTTTCTATTTCTCTCTTTGACTTTCTTTCTCTTTCTTATCTCTAACTCTTTTATCTTCATCTTTGTCTCTATCTTGTCTTTATTTATATGTGTGTATTTAAGTTTGTGTTTGTATTATATTATTTTATCATATTTATATTTATAGAATTTGGGTTGATACATATTTTCTCAGCTCTCTTCCTGTAGGTCAGTTCTTAGACCATCTAAAAATGGCAGTCCCTTTAACTTAGGAGCTGAAGAGGAGGGAATACAGGGGTAGGAGTTATGGGCCAGAATGGTTGTCCTGACCCCAAATGTTTTAGTTGTATGAAGTCAATAATTATTAATAATGATAATAATTAAGTAATAATAATTAAACTTCTATCTGACTCTCAAATAATTTCCTGAAGGTGAAAGAGGAAGAATTCCTGAGTGAAAAAAGATATTTCTTGAACACTTCTGTCTTCCCCAGCTTCCCCATGAAGTAAAGTCGTGCTGTGCCATAAGGCAACACAATGTCCACAGGTGAAATACAAGCAAGTCTGATGATGGGAGACCCCAACACCTCTTGGATAACCCTAACAGACTGTTGGATTTTGAGAATGAGGGCTTGTATGAACAGGAGTGTTTTTTTCTGGAAAATGAGATCATTCAATGTTTCCTCTCTCCTGCCTCTGTGTGAATCTGAGCTTGAGAAAAGATGTAAAGTTTATTTTCTGTCCTGGGACTTCTACATCCTGCTATACTAGTCAGACTCAAGTTCTCTGGAACAATGAATCCATTTTCCAGTGTAGGAAAAGACCCTCATGCTCGGCCTTCGTTTTGCTACACGTGTTTCTGTTGGGATTGAGCAGACTCAGAATGTGCTAGCTAAAGGAGAGTGAGTCCTGATGGCCTTTCATAAATGACAGGGCAATAAATATCCAGCATGACAACTTTAAAAATCTCACGTGTGTGAGAAGAAACATGATGAGAGCAGAAGCTGCTGACTTTCACAGCAGGAAGGACAGGTTGCAAAGGATGGAGAAATGTGGTGGTGAGAGTGAAAACCAGGACGCTTTTCCCTGGGTGGCAGAGTATTCTCGAAAGTGTGGGTGAAACCGAAATAAGATGGAGCCCCCAAGAAACAGCCGCAAGTCATTCTACTCCAATCCTCTATCCTCAGCAAGATAATTTCTTGGGAAAAAAGAAAGAACTAGAACAAAGTGTGAGTAGCAGAAGAATTTGATCAAGGATTCAACAATCACACTCTCTAATCGTTCCTGCAATTCCGCATGACCAGTGCAATAGGCTTGTCAGGAGGCAATTCTCCAATAACAGACCTTTTGTAGCTAAAGAGATGTGGAGAAGGTAAGTCTCTAGCAACCCAAAGCTCTACTCACAGACAAATGACTGATCTTTGCCCTGAAAGAACTTGTGTTCTTTTCATTTTTTTTTTAAAGCTTCACTGTTGACATATAAGCACTAACCCAGCTTATGGATAAATCATGACATATGAATGCTGGGTGAAAATATACAAGATGCACGCTACGTTATTTCTAAAGGAGTTCACCAATGTTTTGCTGCTTGACCCCTGAGCAAATACTTTAATTGAGGTAACCCACGGTTTCTGAACTACTGCTGTCTTTCCAGGATAGCATTTACTCTTCTTGGATTCAAAACCAGAACTGAAAATTCAGTAGGGAGCAGCCCTGAATTCACAGTCAGAACACCAGAATTCTAGCTGTGTTTCTGTTGTAACTAGAAGTGTAATCTTGGGAAAACAGTATAACCTCGGTTGTATTTTTAAAACTAGGTAACTAGGCAATATACTAGGTATTATAAATGTCTTTTCACCTTTTAGAATTTGTATGGCTCTATTAAAATTTGTAATGTTCATTTTGTTTTGTTTTGTGTTGCAATTTTTTTTTTAAATGGTTGCTAACAAAATGCGGGATTCTGGTAAACAGCATGAGGTTTTATGAAAAATTTCAAGTGAAGACAGAACTATATATAAATTTATATGACAATCGAAATAAAAAATATTTCTTACTTTCATCTTTTATTTATTAGTACTGCAGAAGGATTGCATAAAAATAAATATAGCATTTAAATGTACAGAAAAATCAATTAAAAAAAACTATATTGCTGATAGCAGTCCGTGGAATTTTGGCAGTCTTGTATTCATCATCCCTGTCTAAAATTGTGCATCTTTAATGAATAATGCCCCAAATTACCAAATTTTATTGTACTTATGTAGCTGGAGATTTTTATCATATGCACAAGTGGCAAAATGGTGATTTGCAAATATTTCTATCATTTTTAAAAGAAAAGCTAGGTACTGAATCTTGTAAAGGAAGATGAACTTTTCCTCCTGGGCACTAGAATCAGAGAAGAGATTTTGACCACATGACTTTGGAAGAAATAAGGCATAAAATAAAACCAGAATGAAAGAACACCTCTGTTTTTGAGACATGTATGGAAATAGTGTGGTTTGTCATAAAGTTACCGTAGGCTGAACAAGGCCATATACATTTTCTAAGGATGGAGCTGAGGTTTGAGAAATAACTCCTTAGGTTATGCCAACAGAATAAATAATTGCTTTGTAAAACCTACTTGTCTTTTACAGATGATACTTTTAGTCTCTGGGTTTGGGTGATAACCAGTATATGTGACTAAGAAATTAGAGAAATAGTTTTAAAACTATTAGTACCAGCTAGAGAATCAGTCAGAAAATGATAGGGATATTATTTACATCAATTCAAAACAAATTTGCAAGAGTGAAGATGGAATTGTGGAGAGAGAGATTCTATATGATTTTTAATAAGTTAACTTATATTTAGTTAATAAAATCTATAACATAGCTATTTTAAAGGTAAGACAACTCCATTGTGCTTATCTTTAGTATTACATCTTTGTTATTTCTGTAAGCATATTTAAACACAATAATTTTATATGGAGTCATTCATACATTTCCCAATACTATTTTACAAATAAGATCTGCAAATTTGTTTACTATGGGAATTTTGACTAGACTAAGGGATAACAAATTCTATTGTGTGGTCTTAGAAGAAGATGATCTTTAACTGTGAGACCAGTAAATCTGCCACCCTGCAGATAGTCTCAAGTACAGCCATGTCTTTTAAAATTAATTAATTACCCTTGATTTCACTTTATTTTATTTTAGTCTATTTTCACCAATGTCATTAGAAAAAATGAGGTTAAAATTAAAGGCATTTTCCTTTGCCACTTGTCTCTGAATTCATTTGCATATAAGTTTAATTTTTCTGTGCTTAAAACTAAATTAGAGTGTAATGAAGGAATATTTATGAGAAGTTAAAAATAATTAAATGATTTAGCATATGTATTATTGGTGATTAGATAGAAAATGTAGGCAAAAATTTTTATAGGTAGCCTTTGTAATAAGAAATGAAGAACTCAAATCATTCTACAAAAAAGATACCTGCACACATATTTGTTGCAACTCTATTCACAATAGCAAGAACATGAAACCTACCATGTTGTCCATCAAATCTGGACTGGATAAAAAATGTGGTAGATATGCACATATTATGCAGTCATAAAGAAGGGCAAACATATGGACTTCGCAGCAACTTGGATGGATTTAGAGTCCATCATAATCAGTGATCTATCACAGAAACAAAGAACAGAGTATCATATGTTCTCACTCATAAGTGGACCTTGTATAATTATAATACTATGAGAAAGGGATTGGCAATATTGGGAAACTGTCAGGGGAAGGGAGGCAGGATTGGCAGTTGAGGGAAACTGCTAGAGGAGGAAGGGGGCATACCTCATCAACAAGAGTACCTGCATAATCAATGTTTGTATACCTAACCCTGAATTGTACCTTACATCTTTATAATAAAAAAGCACTTTGCAAACAATAAAGCGTTTCAAAATCAAAAAAAAAAAAAGAAAGAAAGAAAGAAAGAAATGAGTTGGCCATATAAAATCTGAAAGACAGAACCCAGACTCAAATACAAGTAAAGAATTATACAGTCCTATTCAGCAATAGTGCTCAAATCCTCCAAATCCTATTTTCACTTGGAAATTGACACAGTCTCTGTGTTTTATGAACTGTTATTCTGATTCTAAAATATATATTGTTCAAAAAGTAGTAGCAGATTTAAATTCAATACCCCTAAAGCTGCTGTCCTGCTGTTAAAATGCCACCAGCAGAAACTGGCAATATCCCTTTAAACGTTATATATTACATACCAAGATTGTTACGCTGAAAATGAGTTATGAAAACTCAGCACTCTGAGGGCCATTGTTTTCTTAGATTAGAACAAGTGTTTTGATAAATATTTTAATAGATTATTACTCTCTCACTGATGCAAATTTTTTGATAAAAGAAAGAAAAATTATACTTTGATATATTTTTAAAATTTGTCATTGTCAAAACTGTCATTTTGCATTAATTTTTTCACCTTTTAGGTTATTTTTGTAATGGAAATGCAAATTTGAAAGGTGATCACTGATAGCCTGATAGAAATTGACTTAGTTAAGGAGTTTTTGAGCACTGGGATAAATGCTGTATAAAACAAAGATAAATGTGTATTTAAAGGGCTTGCCATCTACTAAGAAAATCAAATATGGGCAACTTAAACAAGTAGGGAACAAAGACCCTATGAAATTGCATAATTTAATTGAATCAGAACTTCTGGCCATTACAGAATGAAAAGATTGGCAAACTCTCTCCCCCTAAAGCAAATTTAAACTCAACAGAAGATTGGCAAATCCTCTCTACCCAAAGCAAATTCAAACTAAACAGGAGATTGGCAAATGCTCTCCATCCAAAGAAAACTTAAACTAAACAAAATTGACAAAAGCAATAATTTTGGGACTGTGAAAATTTTCTAAAGAAAAGCAACAAACTGAGGGATGTTCACTTAGGAAGATCTGCTTTAACTTTGGGTAAAATAAACCATATAACATTCCACAAAAAAATAAATAAATTGAAGATAATTGGAATAAAACAAAGCATGCTCTCTAACTAAAATGAAGTACATTTGAAATAAACAACAGCAACAAATTTAGAAATCCCCAAATATTTGGAAATTATCCAACTCACTTCTAAGTAAAAGAAGGATAAATTAAGATATCAAAAAGAAAAATACTTTTTCCCAGTCTGTGGGCTGTCTCCCTGCTCTCTTGATGGTTTCTTTGGCTTTGCAGAAGCTTGTTAGTTTAATGAGGTCCTACTTGTCTGTCTTATCTCTTATGGCCTGTGGGTTTCAGGTTTTGTTCAGGAATTGGATGCCAGTTTAAATTTCCATAAGGGTATGTCCCGCATTTTCTAAGGTTCTTATGATTTGAGGTTTTACATTTAGTTCTCTGATCCATTTAGAATTAATTTTTGTGTATGGGGACAGATTGGGGCCTTGTTTGAGGCTTGAGTCTTCTGCATGTTTTTCCAGCACCATTTACTGAATAGGTTCTCCTCTCCCCAGTGGTAGGTAGTGGAGGCTTTGTCGAAGATGAATTGATTGAGAAATTAAGGTTTAGCTTCTGGAATCTCAATTCTTTTCTATTGGTCTATATGCCTGTTTTTGTACCAATACCAAGCTGTTTTGATTATTGTAGTTTTATAGTAAAGTTTGAAGTCTGGTAATGTGATACCACCTGCTTTGTTTTTTTTGCTGAGGATTGTTCTGGCTATTCTAGGTTGTTTGTGCTTCCATATGAATTCCTGTATTTTTTTTCTAGGTCTGAGAAGAATGTTGCTGGTAATTTGATGGGTATTGCATTAAATCTGTAGATTGCCTTAGGTAGGATGGACATCTTCACAATGTCGATTCTTCCAGTCCATGAGCATGAGATATTTTTCCACTTTTTTGTGTCATCTTTGATTTCTTTGAGCAGTGTTTTTGTAGTCCGACAAAGGCTTAACATCTTGGATCTACAAGGAACTCAAACGTGCTGAAAAGAAAAAAACAAACAACCCCATTATAAAGTGGGCAAAAGATATGAACAGATACTTCTCAAAGGAAGACATCTGAGCAGCCAACAGACACATGAAGAAATGTTCAACCTCACTAATCATCAAGGAGATGCAAATCAAAACCACACTGAGATGCCACCTAACTCCAGTCAGAATGGCAATTATCAATAACTCAAAAAATAACAGCTGCTGGAGAGGGTGTGGTGAAAAGGGAACACTCCTACGCTGTTGGTGGGAGTGCAAACTAGTGCAACCTCTGTGGAAAACAGTGTGGTGATTCCTAAAAGCTCTAAATATCGACCTCCCATATGACCCCACAATCCCCCTACTGGGAATATACCCTGAAGAATCCAAATCACTCTATAAAAAAGATACCTGCACACGTATGTTTATCACAGCATTGTTCACAATAGCAAGAACCTGGAATCAACCATACTGTCCATCAAAAGAGGACTGGATTAAAAAAATTTGGTACATATACACGATGGAATACTACGCAGCCATAAAAAAGAACAAAATCATGAACTTTGCAGCAACCTGTATGGAACTAGAGTCAATAATACTGAGTGACCTCTCACAGAAACAAAGATCTGAGTAGCACATGTTCTCACTCATATAGCAAACCTTGAACATCCATCGTATTACTATAAGAAAAGGACTGACAATGGTGGGAAACTATGTAGGGGGAGGGGAAGGGAGGTGGGATTAACGGTAGTCAATATCTGTCTGGGGATGGGGAGACACTCCTTATAAACAAGGGTGCCTGAACGAAGCATATTTGTATACTAACCCTTAACTGTACTCTACAATATCAAAATACAAAATATTGATATAAAAAAGAAAAATAAAACAGATTTCAAATAGAATAAAAACAACAAAAAATACAATTTATAGTTTGTAGCTGAAACAATGTTCAGAGGAAAATTTATACCTTTAAATAACTATATGGCTGGGCTCGGTGGCTCAGCCTGCAATCCCATGCTTTGGGAGGCTGAAGTGAATGAATTGCCTGAGCCCATGGGTTCGAGACCCACCTGGGCAACTTGGCCAGACCTCATCTCTACAATAAACCAAAAAAATTAGCCGGGTGTGGTGGCGCACGCCGGTGGTTCCAGTTCCATGGTAGGCAGAGGTGGAAGGATCGTCGGAGCCCAGCAGGTGGAGGCTGCGGTGGCTGGGAACATGACACTGCACTTCAGTCTGGGTGACAGAGTGAGATTCCAACTCAAAATAATTAATTAATTAATTAAAAATAAATAAATAAATAAATAAATAAATAACTATATATAATTGAAAAAGAAAGGTCTCAAAGCAATATTCTAGATTTCTATATTAAGAAACTAGAAAGAAAAGAACACATTATATCCAAATAGAGTATCAGGAAGCTATTAACAAAAATCAGAGTGGAAATAAAACAGATTTTGGAAAAATAATATAAAAAATTGATCAAATCAAAAATTAATTTCAAAAATAATTCTTAAAATGAAAACTTTTAACTAGATTAAGAATATAGGCTTAGTCAGTTTGAGCTGTTACACCACAATACTACAGACTGGGTAGCTTATAAATCACCCAGTCTATAAACAACAAGAAATTATTTCTCATAATTCTGGGTCCAAGATTGCAGACTCATTGTAGTTGGGTTCTGGTGAGAACTCTTTTTCAGACCAAAAATAACGGACTTCTTCTTGTATCCTTTGTGGTGGAAAGAGAGTTAGATAGTTCTCTGACCCTTCTTACAAGGGCACTTATTCCATTCATGAGGGCTTCAATCTCATGACCTAATTATCTCGCAAGGGTGCCACTTCCCAATACCACCATTCTGAGTGTTAGATTTCAACATAGGAATTATGTATAAACAATTCCTATGTCACAATCTAACAGAGAGAATATGCAACTTTTCAAAATCAAGAATCAAAGAAAAGTCTTCATTATGCATAAATTAAAGATGTAAAGAATATTAAGACACATTTTGAAGAAAAATTAGACAACTTACATTAAATAGAAAATATCCTAGAAGGAAAGAAAATACTAGAACTGACTCAAGAATAAATAGAAAAAATAAATAGACCTATCTCACCAATAAAGGCATTGAATTTGTAATTTAAAATATTTTTAGAAAGAAAAGCTCAGGTCTAGATGTCTTCACTGATAAAGTCCATAAAATATTTAAGGAGAAGATAATACTAATTCTACTCATACTATTTTAGAAAATAGAGGAGGAAAAAAACACTTCCAAATTATTTTATGAGATCAGTGTTATTCTAATAGAAACTGCTTAAAGACATTAAAATATAAGAAAACATATAGATCAATAATCCTTATGAGCATATATGGAAAGACCTCGGAAATATTTAGCAAACTAATATATACAAATGATTATATATAAAGACCAAGTGGGATTTAATTCAAGAATACAATACTGGCTTAACATATGAAAGTCAATTGATGCAACATACTTACTGATAGAATAAAGTGAGAGAAAGCACAAATGATTATCTCAAGAGATCCAGAAAACATTTAAGAAAATGCAGCATGCATTCATGATTTAAAAAAAATTAAAAATGAAGAAATGGAAGTGAAGCATTTCAGGAACCTGTGGAAAACCTATACCTAATATCTTTCTTCACAGTGAAAGATCAGGTGCTTTTCTCTCTACTCCTATTCAAGTGTTTACTGGAGTTTCTAATAAGTGCAATACAACTAAACATTAAAGCTATCCAAGTTGGAACAAAATACAACTGCATTTATTTGCAGACAACATTGCAATCATAAAACAAAACAAAACAAAACAAACTTTAAAAGTTACAAGAACAAATACATTTATTTATTTACAAATACATTTACTTAATAATTTTATAAGATACAAAATGATTATACACATTTATTTGTAGATTTATATGTAGAAATCCTAAAGAATATATTAAAAAGTTACTAAAAATATATGAAATTTTTACAAACATCACAGAATGCAAAATCAATATACAAACATACTAATACATACTAATAATGAAAATTAAAGAAATCAATTTTATTTATGACAGTAGCACAAAGAATAAAATACTAAGAATAAAGAAGTGAATATCTTTACATTGAAAACTACAAAATATTGCTGAGAAAAATTAAGAGGATATAAATAGGGACTCAATAGTGTTAAGATGACAAATTTTCCTAATTGATCTATAGATTCAACACAATCTCTAGCAAAATTCTAACTGATTTTTATTTTTTAAGGTACAGGGTGAGGATCCAAGATGGTCACTAGGGAGTAGCCAACCTGTACCTCTCTTGCCAAACGGAACAGAGAAAACAGACCCAGTCACTGGTAAACTTATGCAGCATCAACAACTTTGGATGACAGAAAAACCCTGCATCCTGTCAAGGACTCTTCAAAGACACTGAGACCAAGGAAGGGAGGATCTGGATAACTGACATTGGAACCAGGGTGCCCCATCCACACTGCATCCAGGCTTGCATAGGACCTATAGCTCTGTCTTGTGGGTGAGAAGGGTTGAATGCTCCTGACATGATCTTGGTCAATTTCCCTCCTTCCAAACACATGCAGGTTGCTGGTCCCACATGGGAAGAGGCCTGGTTAGGCACAGTGGTGTGTGACTGGAGCCCACACACAGCAGGGAACACACATATGCTCTGAGCACCTTTGAAAACCTTAGCCAGCCCCATAGTGTGCACGACATTCAGAATTGGAAACACACCCACGTTCTGAGCACCTGCACCAGTCTATCCCCCAAGTACATGCTCCACATGGAGCTGAGAACACCCCGGTGCTCTGAGTTCTGGTGCCAGTCTACTCCTGAGTGCACATTCAATGTGGCACTGGGAAAGCACTTGAGCTTTCAGCACCTGTGCCAGTCAGCCCCCAAGTGTGTGCTTCTCATCTGGTCCTGTGGGTGGCTGGTTTCCAGGCTGGGAAAGGTTGCCTCCCCGTCACACTCAGTGCCAACCATGAGCATCTGGCAGCCAACTTTCCCCTCCAGTCCAGGAAGATTTTCCTGCTAACCTTACACACTCAGAAGGCAGGTCCCTCTGTGGCAGGGAATTCATTGTTTTCAAGTGCTGAGTGCTAATTTGGACTGGGGAGAGAAGACACAAGAGGTGTCTGGAGGCACTGTTCCAGGCAGAATTTTCTTTTCTGGGCTATGAGCAGTGAACAGCTACCAGGATGTCCATTCCCTTGCCTGATGTGGTCACTGAGCTCCCAACAGGGGTTGGAAAGCAGTGTGGCTGTTCTGACCATGAAAAAACTTTGCTACTACATGAAAGTCACTTTGAGTGTGGAGCACTGCTCAGCAAGAATGGCAGAGTGGAAATGAATACCCTTCTCTTTCTCCCTGAGTGAACTATTCTGAATAACAGAAAAAGCCCTACAACAGGACCTTACCTAGCTACAAAACAATAAAACTAAATAATAACAATAATAAGAGAAAAGTTAATCTTCCCAGATGGGTAAGAACTAGAATATAAAAACAAGCAATCATCAAAGTCCTAAATAGACAGCAACTTAAAAAGCAGCTATCAATCCCCAAACATTAGAAGTCACCCAGAACAACCTGTTCCTGATGACAGTCACAGAATTTAGATAATGGATGACTAAAGGAAACAATTTCAGGTTGAAGACCAAAATTTTGAATTAACCCAGTCAGTCAAAAACATGGACAAAAGGCTCAAAAAGGATGAGCAGGGCAACTCCATCATGTCCCCCACCACTGGGGAAGGTTTTCTTTCCTCTCAATAAATCCTGCTTTCTTAAAAAAAAAAAAAGGAACAAAACCTACAAAAGATGTAGGATTATGTCAACAAATCGAATACATGGTTGACTGGAATCTCTGAAACAGAAGGGGAAACTGAGAACATCCTAGAAAGCCTTTCATGAGGTCATCTGTGAAAATTTCCCATATCTTACTAGAGGCAGCTACCTAACTTGTACTTAATTCTGCTGCCTCCAGAAACACATCTCACTGCAAAAGATATCCACAGGCTCGAGGTAAAAGGCAGGCAAATTACCTCCTAGGAAAATGGAAAACAAATAAGGGCAGGGTTGGCTATTCGGATATCAGATAAACAGACTTCAAATCAGCAAAAGTTAAAAAGGACATAGAAAGACACTACATAATGATAAAGGGCTCACTTCACCAGCAAGAAATATCTATCTTAACCATATATGCTCTCACCACAGGAGCACCTGACTGTATAAAACAATTGCTAAATAAACTAAGAGAGGACATAGACACTCACACAATTCTAGTCAGAGACTTCAATACCTTGCTAACAGCCTAGACAGATCATCAAAGAAAAAAAAGGAGATCTAGAACCTTAACTTGACACTTGACCAAATGACTTAAATAGACATCTACAGAACACTCTACCCAGCAACTACAGAGTATATATTCCATTCGTAATTACATGGTACATACTCCAAACTGATCACATTCTTGCACATAAATCAAGCATAAACAAGTTTCAAAAAGTAGAAATAATACCAAGCATCTTCTCAGATCACAGTAGAATACAAATAAATATTGCCACCAACAAGATTCTCCCCAAACACACAAAGACATGGACACTAAACAACATGCCATTGAATGACTTTTGGGTCAACACAGAAATTAAGACAGAAATAAAAAAGATTCTGGAATCAAACAAAAACAAAGACACATCAGAATCCCTGGGGTGCCATGAAAGCACTGATGAGATATATATTCATAGAATTGCATATGTGTATCAAGAAAATAGAGAGATCAAAAGTAAACAGCCTATTTTGCACCAAAGGGAGCTGGAATGGTGAGAACATTTAAACTTTAACTTCAGTAGAAAAATACAGATTACCAAGAAACGTTACAATTTCAGGATATAGAAAACAAAAATATAGAAAGGATCAAGTCAAAAGCTGATTGTTTGAAAGGATAAATAAAAAGAAAGTCCAAATAAACACAATTAGAAATGAAAGACAATGTCACAAATGACCCTGAGGTAATTCAAAAGATTATAAAAAATTCTATGAACATTTGTATACAAATAAACTAGAAAACCTAGAAAAAATGGAGGATCTCCTAGAGTCATACAATCTCCCAAGGATGAAACAAAAAGAAATGTAAATCCTAAACAGACCAATAACACTCAAGGAAATTGATTCAGTTATAAGAAAACTCCCCGCAAAAAAATGCTTAATTCTAAATGGCATGCAAGGAAGAGCTGCTACCAATCTTACTGAAAGTATTCCAGTCAATCATAAAGAAAGGAATTCTCCCTAGCTCATTTTCTAAAGCTAATTTCATACTGATACTCAAAACTGGCAAAGACTCTACAAAGACAATTACAGGCCAATTTCACTGATAAACATAGACACAAAAATTCTAAACAAGATTCTAGCAAATCAGATTCAACAGGACATTTCAAGAATCATCCACCATGACCAGGTGAGCTTCATTCTCAGGATACAGAGTTGGTTCACAAGATCATATGTGTAATTCAGCAATTAGTAGTTATAAAACTAAGAACCATATGATTATCTCAATAGACACAAAAAAGTATTTGATAAAACCCAGCATCCCTTCTTGATAAAAGTCCTTGGACATTTGGTCATAGAAGGAACATTCCTCAAAACAATAAGAGCCATCTATGACAAAACTGCAGCCAACCTTTGCTGAATGGGCAAAAGTTGGAAGTGTCCTCTTTGAGAACTGGAACAAAAGAAGGATTCCCACTCTCTCACCCCTCCTATTCAACATGGTACTGGAACTCCTAGCCAGAGCAATCAAGCAAGATAGGAAATCAGGAATGTCAAAATAAGAAAAGAGAACATTTTCTCTCTGCAGATAAATTGATTCTACAGCTAGAAAACCCCAGAGAGTTCTTCAAAAACCTCCCTGTACTGATAAAGGACTTTGGTAAAATCTCAGGTTACAAAGTCAATGTGCAAAGGACAATTGCATTTCTTTTTTTTTTTTTTTGAGGTGGAGTCTCACTCTGTCGCCCAGACTGGAGTGCAGTGGCTGCTCCCGGCCACCACAGCCTCGACCTGCTGGGCTCCGGCGATCCTTCCGCCTCAACCTTCCAAGTAGCCGGAATTGCAGGCATGCGCTACCACGCCCGACTGATTTTTTGATTTATTGTAGAGATGAGGTCTCGCTGCCCAGGCGGGTCTCGAACCCGCGGGCTCAGGCAATCCACTCACCTCAGCCTCCCAAAGGCGCGGAATTACAGGCTGAGCCACCGAGCCCGGCTTGCATTTCTATACAGCAACAGTAAGCAGGCTGAGAACCAAATAAAAAACACAATCCCATTCACAATCGCCTCACAAAAAATTGAACCACCTTGGCATCCATCTAACCAGAGAAGTGAAAGATCTCTACAATAAGAACTACAAAATGCTGCTAAAAGAAATCAAGGATGACACAAACAAATGGAACAACATTCCATACTCATGAAATGGAAGAATCAATATTGTCACAATGTTCATCCTATCTAAGTCAATCTACAGATTCAGTGTAATACTCATCAAATTGGTAACAGCATTTTTCACAGACCTAGAAAAGACAATACAGAAATTCATAGGGAAGCAAAAAAGAGCACAGATAGCTGAAGCAATCCTCAGCAAAAGGAACAAAGCAGGAGGTTTCACATGTCCAGACTTTAAGCTTCATTACAAGGCTACATTAACCAAGAAGGCATGGTATCATTACAAGAATAGGGACATAGACGAATGGAACAGGACAGAGATTCCAGAAGTAAAAACAACTCATCTTTGTCAAAACCATTAGTAAAATCACTTGGTAAGGGAAAACATATTTAGCAAATGGTGATGGTAAAACTGGCTAGTCACATGCAGAAGAATGAAACCGGACTCATATCATCATATACAAAAATCAACTAAAAATGAACAAAGGCTTAAATGTAAAACCCCAAAGTGTAAGAATTATAGAAAAAATAGGGAAGGCCCGTATAGACAACAGTGTAGGCAATGAATTCATGACCAAGTCATGAATTTGGCTACTTGTGCACTTTTTTTATTTCCACATGAATGTCTGTATTGTTGTTTACAGGTCTGTGAAAAATATTGGCAATCTGATATGTATTGCATTGAATCTGTAGATTGCCTTGAGTAGGACGGACAGCTTCCAATCCATGATCATGGAATGTTTTTACATTTGTTTATGCCATCCTTGATTTCTTTGAGCAGTGTTTTGTAGTTCTTATTGTAAAGGTCTTTCACTTCTCTGGTTAGATGGGTGTCAAGGTATTTCACTTTTTTTGTGTGGCTATTGTGAATGGAATTGTGTTTTTTATTTGATTATTTGTCTCCTTGGTTCTGGTGTATAGAAATGTGGCTGTCTTTTGCACATTTATTTTTTAATTTAAGACTTTACCAAGGCTTTTTTGACAGACTCCATAGGGTTTTCTAGGTATAGAATCATATCATCCATAAGGAGTGATATCTTCACTTTCTTTTTTCCTCTTTAGATACTCCCGATTTCCTTCTCTTGCTTGCTTACTTTGGCTAGGATTTCCAGTACTATGTTGAATAGAAGGGGTGAGAGTGGGCAAGAGAAAGACAAAACACAGGATGGAAAAAAATTTGCAAATTTTGCATTTGACAAAAGCCTAACATCCAAGCTGTACAAGGAACTCAAATGAAGTGAAAGGAAAAAATTTTTAAAAGCAACCCCTTAAAAAGCAAAGGACATGAACAGACACTTCTCAAAAGATGATATACAAGCAGACAATAGACAAATGAAAAAATACTCAGCCTCACTCATCATCAGAGAATTGCAGATCAAAACTTCAGTGAGATACCACCAAACTCGGATAAGAATTGCTATCATTTATCAGTCAAAAAACAACAGGTGCTGGCATAGCTGCAGAGAAAAGGGAACACTTCTACACTGTTGGTGGGAATGTAAGATAGTTCAATCTCACTATTTTTTGGAAAATAGTGTGGCAATTTCTCAAATAACTAAAAATTGAGCTTCCATACAATCCAGCAATTCCTCTCGTGGAAGTATACCCAGAGGAACATAAATCACTCCTTAGAAAAGACATCTGCACCTGCATGTTTATTGCAGCTCTATTCACAATAGCAAAAACATGGAACTAACTCAGATGCCCATTGAAAGTGGACTGTGATGACTCAAGCCTGTAGTCCCAGCACTTGGGGAGGACGAGACAAAATGATTGCCTGAGCCCGTGGGTTCAAGACAAGCCTGGGCAACATGGTGAAATCTCGTTTTTACAACAACAAAAAAATTTAAAAATTAGCCAGGCGTGTTAGCGCGCACCTGTAGTTCTGACTACTTGGAAGGTTGAGGTGGAAGAATCATCTGCACCAAGCAGGTAGAGGCTGTGGTAGCCATAAGTGTGCTGTTGCACTCTCCCCTGGGTAATGGAGTGAAACTCCAATTAAAAAAAAAAAAGAAAAGAAAAGAAAGTGGGTTGGAATGCGTGTTGTCTCCCCGTATATTAACTACATATAGTCTCTTGAAGCCTCAGTTTTTTCATTTGCAAAATAGGGTTATGCCATTGCCTTTGGAGTCATTATAACATTTATTTTATAACATTATTTTATGTTATAATTATATGTTATTATTATATGTTATCTATAGTCTAATCTAATATTATATTATACACAATGTTATATTGTATTGCATATTATATTTAAGCTGGCTAGCCAGTGCTTGCCAATAGTGATGCTCAAAGTGGTTAGCTATTATTGTCATCAATAATTGAAGTCGTTCCTTGTAAGTTTACTTTCAGATCTCTCTCTCCTCAGTACTTCTCTACTCTTAGTTTTGAGAAGACTGCAAAGAGGAAAGGAAAAGTGAGCTTCTCTTTTCCCATTATTACCCTCCGTCGTCTTCTTGTTGTCCTGCTTTTGCAGACAGAGATTTGAGAGCCTCTTCCAGGAGCTGAGGAGAGCCAGCTTCACACCGTCTCTCTATTCAGTGTGATACAAAAAGCTGAGGTCAGGATGATATAAAAGCAACAAAGAACATACAGCCCCTCACTTCCTATCCCGCTTCAGAGCAAATGTGAGAAAAGATGTTATGATGCGATGCTTTAAAGGAAGGATGCCTCAGATAATCAGTCACCAATGGGGAGGAACTAAAGCAAAACCCGCTGAGCTGTGAGCATGTCTTGCTTCTCTTAGGCACTGCTGGGGTGATGTATTGTCCTTCCTTACTCCTGACAAAGAGAACTATTTGGTGCTTGTATTGAGCTAGGAATATGATAGATACCTTTAATTATATGATAATCAGAGATGAACTAATTAGGTGCTACTTGATAACTAACCAGTTGCAACATTCATAAAACGGATTCTCATTTCCTCCTTACGTCAATTTAACAGATGGTGCCTGGTGTTCAAGAGAGAACTTGTAGGCAGCGCAGGAAGTGTGATTATGGTTGAAGGATCAGATATTTAGTGCAGGCATTAGGGAGCCAACAAGACTATGATGCTGGGAAACACAAATGATTTACCATTGGATTTAATCTACTGAAAAAAATTCAGGCAAGCCAAAATGTCATCAACTAATACCTGAAATTCCTCAGCACCACCTGTCTGTAACATTAAACAAAACCCAGGAGACTCTGGGAGAAAGAAAATGGGAAACTTAATGATAAACTTAACCTGAGTAACTTGATAAACGTTACCTTTGTGTTAGTCATTAGCAGCAAGTCTCTAAAACGACAAAGAAGCCTGCAGTGTGTTTTCCCCTGTGACAGGGTTTGCTCACTCTGGACATAGTTGCCCAGCACATATGTCAGTCAACTTTCTTTCCCTTGTAGAGTTCTTTGGAAAACTAGTTTTAATCACTTATTAACTCAGCTTCACGCCTCTCCTTTCCCTGGACCAGGTTTTCTATAAGTAATTAAAGTTTAAAAGGTACCAAAATCTAACTATGAATTTATATACTAATCTGTATAGAGGTTCTCTTTCACAAACATCCACTGACCCACTGCAGTGGACCAGACACTGCACTAGGCACTAAGTATAAAAGTTATATTTTGGTCGGGCTCGGTGGTTCAGCCTGTCATCCCGCACTTTGGGAGGCCGAGGTGAGTGGATTGCCTGAGCCCACGGGTCCGAGACCCGCCTGGGCAACTTGGCAAGACCTCATCTCTACAATAAAAATAAAAAAATTACCGGGGTGTGGTAGTGCATGCCTGTAGTTCCAGCTACTTGGAAGGCTGAGGCGGAAGGATCGCCAGAGTCCAGCAGGTTGAGGCTGCAGTGGCCGGGAGCGGCTCCTGCACTCCAGTCTGGGTGACAGAGTGAGACTCCAACTAAAACAAAATAAAAATAAATAAATAAATAAATAAAATAAAGTTATATTTTGCTAAAAAGAAGGTGCCATTATTTCTTTTAAAAAATGCTATGATTTTATGAGTCAGTAAAGCAAAAACAAAACCTATTTCACCATTGACTTTTCAAGTTTGGTTAATTCTTTTTCACTAACAAATTTATCTGGTAGTTTGAAAAAAATTGGCACAAGTAGCCTTTGATGAGCTTGTATCAATTTTTATTTAGAATGAATTAGCCTTTGAATTAGCAGGATAAAAGTCAAAATAATTATAAAATAAAGACTCATTTTTGTCACCTCTTCTTAATTGTTTCATCATAAGAAAGTGTTTCTTTTTTGGATATATAGAATAATTTAGAAACAAATAAGCATGCAATTACCTAATTGAATAAATATAGAAAAATTATTTTCAATCTCTAATATATGTAACATAATGATTTTTTTTTTAGCACAGATGAATTAATGTGTTTAAAAAAATAAGAATTTACTAAGCATCCATAATATTCCAGAAGTGCTGGGTATGTATAAACAGAGGTAACCTCAAAATGTCATAACGGGCTTTGGCTCTTTGATTGATCAAGAAGCATTTAAATACCTTTTGTATCAATGAAGCTGTATTAATGAAGATTATTTTTAATACACAGCACATTTGGTGTGGCCATTGAGAGTACCTGCTACATATAGCACTCTCTAACTCCTTAACCACGGGAGGGTCACAACAGTGCAGGGTCACTGGTGAGTCAAGGAAATGACTTGATCTAAGTAAGCCTCAGTCTTTTCACTTAAAACACAAAAAGTTTAATAATCTATAAAGATATTTAATAGAATAATGTTATAATTTCATGTGTAAGATCTATGTTGGATTTTGGGGGATGCCCTTGTGTTTTTAATGAATATAAGCCTTGAATCATCAACTAAGTACTTACTAATTGATTTAAAATCTAAAAAGAAAAAAAGAAACCTCAAAATCTCTTAGGCATGAAACCATGAACATGAGATGAAAGGATGCAAGGAATACAATGATGGGGATGATATCTCAGGAGGTAGGCATCCTTTTCATTTAAACTATATTTACCCATCTTCATGAATACATCTGGCCTGCAAAAAAAAAAAAAAAAAAAAAAAAGGGAAATTTGGCGTTTTGGATCCCATCTGCTGAAAATTGGCCTTTCCATTTTTCTTCAAAAATCTTTGGTCTCTTTCTAGTTTTCTCCATTTTCTTATTTCAGCTTATCTTTCGGCATTCTGTTCATAACTTGGACCTGATAAGAGGTTTTGCTTCTCCCACTTTTGCCTCAACATTATCCCTTTAATACAGTGTTTTCATGATCATCTTGCTCCAATCCACCCTGCAGATGTCCCCAAGTAACTGACCCTCATGCCTTCCTTTCCAGGTAAAAATGCTGGCCACCCTTATTCACTTGGCTGGCCCTCTGGACCTTTGGGATCACTGATCAGTTCAAAAGAGCCATAACCTCTTTGGTGAGAAGGAGCATGAAGAGGCAGATCTTTCTCCAAAAGAGGATTGCGTTTCATTTCAGATGCTGCCATAAGTATATGATAGGCGGAGAATTTGAGAGTACTTGCCTTGAGTACAGTTATGATGATCTTCCACTCATTGCCTTCCATTGCCTTCACATTGCCTTCCATTTTTGACATTGACTTTTGATTTTTGTACATTTGTTTGACATTGAAATCCTCACAGAAAAATTACATGAAGTCAATCATGTCTGATGGAGAAATTGTAATGCATATGCATTAAATAAAAAGAACATGTGTGCAAGAGAAATGTATCATTGTACTACTGAGTAGCCTTTTAGAGTGTTTTGATCTAAGGAAAGAGTTTTGAACTAAAAAAGGGAAATATAATCTTGGCTCTATATTCACTTAATATGAAACATTAAATAGCTCAATAAACCTTTCTGTCTCTTTTTTTCTTAAAGAGAAACTTCTTTTTGACATTATTTTCAGCTTGAAAATTATATTATTTTAAACATGATATACTCATGTTTTCTGGAAGTTAAACTACAAGATCATATTTTATATACAAAGATTCCTGAGGATTAAAAGACATACTAGAAACAAGCAAGCAAAACTTTTTCTTTTGTTACATGAACTATAAAGAAAAATTATTTAAGAAAATTAGTTTAAAAATTTGGTTGCACAAGTTGATTTGAAAATTGAGTGGTCGTTCGATATTCAAATATGCCAATTATGTAAATCTTTGACCATGCTAGTAACTTTTTATTACTTACTCGTCAATCCCAGGAAAAATGATGTCTGTTTGTACAATGTTCTGTTCTACTTTCTGCTCTTCCAAGTGAGAGAGGTTATTTTGAAGCCTCCATAGATGAACCTTAAAACAGTGAATGCAAGCTGTCCTCAAGGACATTGTAAGAAAATTCATTCTAAATCATGACTAGTCCAGGCCAGTCTTTTTCAAAGGTAAGGTTTCTGGTTAGGATAGATTATAGGGTTGGTCTAAACCTCTGTCTGGTAACAATTAGAAACTCTGGACAAAATTAAAGAAAAAAAAATTGAGTACCTTTGAGTTCAAATGTAAAACATCAGAAACTGGAAGGGATTTGACACTTGAAAAATGGGACTTGAACTGGGCAAGATCCATAGTTATACCTCATTTTGCCAGAGGAATTTTAGTGATTTTCTGTACATATCCTATACTTCTCCTTCCATGTTTCTTGGATCTTGTTATTCACCAGGAAGATCCTCATTCCTTCCAGCTTATTCACATTACTCTCACTCTTTCAAACCTGGCTACTGGTTGAGTTACTTGGTAAATGCTTTCTTGACCTTGCATAACTTTAGTGAACTGTCATTTCTTTGATTTTCTAATGGCCTTAATGTACATGCCACTCACGTATTTTTTTCCATGTGCAATTCTTGTTTTATCATCCTTCAGGAAAAAGCAATCACACTTTTCCTAGAATCAAATGTCTCTAAATAGTGTCTCTTCACTTCCAACTGCACTGTTTTTGACCAACCCCATCTCACTTTTGAGAGACTTACCTCCTTTAATCATGCTGGATTTTCAAGTGAGGTATACCTGGGACTAAACTCTGGTTCTGATTCTTGTTCCAGTTCTTACCTTAATGCAATCTCTATGAGTTTCACTATTTTCAATCGTAAAATGAGAGTGATGATAGTAACTGCCTTTCAGGGTTGTGAGGAGGCTCAGTTGAGATAACTAGTTTAAAATGCCTGGTACTAAGTATATATTATAGGCTCAGCTTCACCATACTCCCTATGTGCTGGTAACATAGCCTTCTTTCATATCTTGGTATGTTCTTACTATAGAACCATTGTAGAATATTTCAATCCAGAATGTATTTTTACTCCTACCTATAATATTGTTAATGTATGTTCATCCTTCATTTTAGGATAATTTCCTTAAAGAAGCTTTCCCGATTCCTTTCTCTAGCCCCCAATCTATCTTAGACTTTGTTATATTCTATAGGTGCCATATTTTTTAGTTTGACATTCTATTATCTCACATTCTGGCAAACAAGAAGTTTAAGAAATCTGGGTGTGACTCTATAAATAGAAGACAAAGAAGACTTCAAAATGAAAAAAATATTATGAGAGACAAATAAGGGACATTACATAATGAAAATAGTCTGAATTCATCAGTAAGACAGAAGTAAAATATGTGTATGTGCTCAATAACAGTGGTTTAGTATATATGAAGCAAAATAGAGATGTTTACTTTGTAGTTTGAGATTTCACACTTTTCTTTCTCAATAATTGATGGAACAAGATAATAAAAAGAAAATTAGTATGTAGATTTGAGCAACAATATTCAACACTGGAATAAAATCAGAATTCAATAAAAGGAGACCTAGACAAATCTCCAAATATTTGAACATCAAACAATGCATAAAGTAGGCCAAAAGAGATGACGTAAGGGAAAGAGTACATTTTAACCCCATTATGAAAAACATACAACATATCAAAATTTGTGGAATACCGCCCAATACATTTTTACAGGGAAATTTATCGATTTGCATGTTTATACTAGAAAAGAAGCATCGTTTAAAAACTGATGGTCTATGTTTTCATCTAAAGATGCTAGAACAATCAGAGCAACTTAAACCCAAAATAAGTATAAGAAAATAAAGATATGAACAAAAGTTAATAAAATAGAAAACAGTAAATAAATAAAGAGAAAATTATCAAATTCAAAAGTTATTTCTATGAAAATTGATGAAACAAAAGTGCTCAAGAAGAAACGAGAGAAAACACACATTTTCAATATTAGGAGTAGAAAAGGAGATTTCATGCTGGGCTCGGTGGCTCAGCCTGTAATCCCGCGCCTTGGGAGGCTGAGGTGAGTGGATTGCCTGAGCCCGCGGGTTTGAGACCTGCCTGGGCAACTTGGTGAGACCTCATCTCTACAATAAATCAAAAAAAAAATTAGCCAGGTGTGGTAGCACGCCTGTAATTCCAGCTACTTGGAAGGCTGAGGTGGAAGGATCCCGGAGCCCAGCAAGTCGAGGCTGTGGTGGCCGGGAGCGGCCACTGCACTCCAGTCTGAGCAACAGAGTGAGATTCCAACTCAAAAAAAAAAAAAAAAAAGGAGATTTCATAATATATCCTGCAGAAATGGAAAGGATAATTACACTGAATCATAAATAACTTTATGTTAATAAATTCAACAAGCCGGGCTTGGCGGCTCAGCCTGTAATCCCGCGCCTTTGGGAGGCTGAGGTGAGTGGATTGCCTGAGCCCGCAGGTTCGAGACCCGCTTGGGCAGCGTGACACCATCTCTACAGTAAATCAGAAAATCAGCCGGGCATGGTAGCACATGCCTGTAATTCCGGCTACTCGGAAGGCTGAGGCGGAAGGATCACGGGAGCCCAGCAGGTCGAGGCTGCGGTGGCTGGGAGCAGCCACTGCACTCCAGTCTGGGCGACTGAGTGAGACTCCAACTCAAATAAATAAATAAATAAATAAATAAATAAATAAATAAATAAATAAATTCAACAATCTATACCAACTGAATTAATATATTGAAATTTTTTTTTACCTAAACTGACAGAAATAAAATTCAAATAGTCCTATATTTTTAAAACGATCAAATTTTTATTAGAAAAAAATAAAAATTCCTTTCCACAAAGAAAACTTTAAGTACAAAACTCTTATCGATAGACCCTATTCAAAATTATAAGTGGGAATGACAGTCTTCCAGCAAGTATTTCAGGAAATAAAGAGAAAAGGAAATAGTGCTCAGTTATTTTATGGAACCAGCATAAATCTGACACAAAAATGACCTTCCAAGAATGACATTCAATGAGTTTATCTGTATAAACATACATACAAAAATCTTTAATATTATCAAATATTATCAAATAGACACATGGGGTTTATCCCACAAATGCAAGATCACATCCAAAATCAATACTTGTAGCTTACTACTTACATAAAAAAAAAACAATTTACAAATACGATCATCTCAATAAATGCAAGAAATGTATATGAAAATAATTCTACTCCTATTTATGGTAGAAAAAAATCTCTCCAACTACTAGGAATGTAAAGGAACTTCCTACACCTGAGGTGGGCATCTGTCACAAATCTAAAGCTCACATTATTCTTAATGTTAAAATATTAAATACATTTCCCTTAAGATGAGGGACAAAGAAAGCCTGGTCACTTAACATTTTTATTGAACATTGTGCTGGATTGCAGTCAGCAGAGTTCAGAAAACAAATGAGTACAATGTATAATGTTTGGAACTGAAGAAATAAACCTACCTGTGTCATAGATGACATGTTTATTTGCTTGTTTGTTTGTGTTTTCTTTTACCATTACAGGAAGAAGCTTGATCTCTTACCCTCGGTATTACTACTCTCTCCCACAAAAGTCTCAGCCTGAGCCTTGAAACATTCTGAGTTCACCTCTTTCTTGGAGGTCAAAGCTGCCACAGTGTTTATAACACACACTCAGCACCCTACTCGCTTTCACAGAACCCCTCGTTTTCCTTACCTTCTCACACTGTTTCACATGCTGGGTCCTTCCCCCTCCCTTTGTCTAAACCACAGAACTTATTACTTTTTTTCCCCCTACACCATGCAATTGACTTTTAAAAAGCATGTATGTTACTCGTTGTCCATTTCCTTTTTGCCTCCCAATATTAGAATATAATTACCATGAAGTCAGGTACCACATGGACAATTTGACTCAATGATGTATTCCCAGAGCCTGGAACAGTGTTGGACACATAGTAGGCGCTCCACATTTTTTTGTTAAGTGAAGACTAGCAGTGGAGAGTAACATATCCCCTTCCCACTCCATGAAGAGGCAGATCCACAGTTGCTGTGCTCAGAAGAAAGCTGAAGTATGACCAGCCTTTCTTTGTTCCTCATCTTAAGGGAAGTGCTTTTAATATTTTACCATTAAGTGTAATGTTAGCTTTAGATTTGTGACTGATGCGCATCCTCAGGTGTAGGAAGTTCCTTTATATTCCTAGTAGTTGGAAAGATTTTTTTTATATCATAAATAGGAGTAGATAGGTCTACGATAGGTCTGAATTGACCCAGATTAGGAAGCCGGAGTTGATTAAACACTTGGGGAAAATAGATCCATGGGAAGACCTGTCCCTGTCCTCTGCTGTTCTGTACTCGGCTTCCGTTTACCAATTCAAGTTGATGAGAGGGAGCAGAATCGTTGTATCGTTGGAGGGTATCTTGGGACCTTGAGGTGCAGCCTGTGTTTTCACTCAGTAGAATTTTTAATCCACAACTTTGAGAAGCAGTAGAGACCCTGCTGAGTGGCAGGCACCTAACAGGCATAAACAAGCCTTGGTATAAAGATATTCATGAGGCGATTTGCTCCAGGACTCATGGTGCATCACATTTTTTTCCTAGGCATGCAGAAGCATGCAATCCTGGGCCACCGTCGAGAATACCAAAGAGCTATTCTCTGTGGCCTTGTCGGCTACTTTGTTCCCAAACGGCAGCCCCAAGTAACAAAGGGGCCTTTCAAGCTGTACTGGCTTTGGAGCTAGGGAGATTTCTTCCCAAACAAGGCTGACAACACTGAGAAGGTGACTGTGAAGTTGGGCACCTATCTTTAGCCATAGCATCAGTGACTTCATGAGGACTTTGGGTAGAGATGGGTAATTAACATTCTGGGCCCCTGGCAGTCAGACACCAGCTCATTAAATCTTAGGCTACACTTTCTGAAGGCTGCGGTGGTACTCTTTTATATTCATGTATTCTCTCTCCTGCTGTTCTGAGAATACCCAAGCTGCAAGCTCTTGCAAAGGACGCTTGTATTAAAGCATTATTTTTGTTCTCACACCCTGGAGCTTCTTTTATGATTTAGGGTATGGAGTCTTTGTCATTTCAGCTCAAAAGCAATTGGGTTCAGAGAAAAGACCCCAGAAGCATCTTCAGTCTGACATGAAAACGCTATGACTTGCTATCTGGAGGCCTGTGTCCTATGCATGCTGGCAGATATGACAAGGATAAGGGAAACATGGATTGTTCATGCAGGTGTAGGATTAATGCTCAGACCTCTGGCCCCTGGATAAAATTTCCTGTGCTTCATGGGGAGTATAAAGGCAACACAGACACCAAGGAACTAGGCTGGAGGGATGGAGTTGAGCTCTGCCAGGCTACACTCATCATTTGGCAACTGCTTCCTGAATGCACCCCCATGTCAGGGCCTAGGATGAATGCTGGGGACAATTGGATATTGCCCTGCTGTTAGGAAGATGGCAGTACAAGGCTGCGGCTTCCATTTTGTGGATTCTATTCCCTACCACTCAGTTTGTTCCTGCTCCTGGTGACTTCCCACTTAAAGTCATAAGTACTTGCTTCTAGCATCTACGGGGCAAGACAGTTCTGAACAATGGTGTGTCCTATCATTCCTGAGAGGTACAAGAAGATAGAACTTAAGGTGATGGGTACTGGGATCAGACATATCCTAGTTCTACTTTGGCGTTGTAACCTTTGGTCTGTTACACATCTTACTTATACCACAGTTTCCTCAACTGTGAAATAAAATAATAATAATAATAACTCTCTCCTACAGTTGTTCTATTAAATCTAACATTCAAAGTACTTCAGACTGTATGACACCCGATGACCCCTCAATAAAGTCAACTGGCAAGTTCTATTTTAACCACACAGATATTGCTAATGAGACATAAAACTCTTCAGTAGATTGATTAAAATAGTCAGCAGAAATAGAAAAATCATTTTCTGTAATCAAAAATACAAGGCAAAAAATATATGTGGCCATATCTCCACATATTCAGGTACAATGTACTCATCACCTAAGATGGTGATAACTGCAAATACTAAATACAGAAATTTTAAACAAGTATATCACTGCTGTAAAGCTTCTGGTCTAGTAGTAGGCACAAACAATAAAAAAAATTCACATGCACTTAAATGTTTGAAGGAAAAAATACCTCTCTTCTGAGGGAGCATATTTACTAAAGAACTAGCCCAATCAGAGTCGATTTGCATGACTGAGAGTTAAACAAACTCACCTTCAGGATGTAGTATGTTAGTACCTACTATTTTCTTCCCCGCCCAAGAGTCTTTAATTGTACCTGAAAAGAGAGTTTCAATTTAATCTACTGTTACACAACCACCACTTTAATGAATAGGTCAATATACAATAATTTCATCATGTATTTATGCATTTTTTTCTGAGTCTGGATTCCCAGAACTGCGATTTTCTGTTCAAGATAGGACCACACTACCATACTGTTTTCTTGAATACCTCTCGTATTATACTCCCATCAGCAGGGCATACAAGTCATTTTTAAATAAATGAAAAAAGTTCTAGTTGTTTTCTTCCAAGAGAATTGAGAACAAAAGCAAATGGACAGATTTGCCCATATATTATGTTCAGCAAGAGTAAATTCTACATTTTCTTATTTTAAGGTATTTTAAAAATTCTTCTTTATTTAGATGAATGTCTAACAACTGCCGTATGTATTATAATTATTTTATGCCATTTTAAATAAAGTTTTAATATTAGCACATTTGTCATACAATGGTTGGTAGGTAAAAGTGTAGCTCATTATTGTCTTCTACACATATTTATCTTTGATCTTTCTATACAAAATATTTTAAATTTCATTCACTGTTAAACAAACAAACACAAAGAAGCAAACAAGGTACTATCACCAATTAGCATTGATTCTGAGTTATATTTAAAAATTGAGGATTTTTATAGTATATCGTTGCTTTCTCTTTATCTCAGATGGATATGTTTATTTAGTTTTCAAAAAAAAATAACACTCAAAGTCTTTTCAATAACTTAAAAACACACTTGAAAAACACCTTGAGAGCATACTATTAAGAACAATTTGGGATGTAAGTGTTCTTTTCTATCACTAATGGTTAGTATTTTAAAATAATATGTTAACAAAATAACATATTCTTAAGAAATTTTGGCAGCCTTATTCAACTTATCTTTAAGGTTTAGTACCTTATAAAACCTCTATGTTTAATGATCAATTGTAGCACTTAACATTTTTAGCTTACTGACAATGCAATAATAAAATGTCATTAAGTAACCAATAAGGATAATTTATCATTTTCCATAGTATTTTAAAAATTTAGTTCTATTTTATATTTGAGCAAAAAACATAAAAGAGTTATTCTGTTTCTCTTAAGATGAAGTAGAAATAACTTTTTCTATTCCTCCTGCTCAGTATAACTAAAATCTGCTGACATTAAATAAAACAAACATAAAAAGACTGAAATGTGGAGAAAGAATGGATGTCAAATAGGGATCTCAGGTCTCAAAATATAACCTCAGAACCCAAGAAAGGACACGATTCCGAGTTCTCTGCTTTTACTTTGTTTTGCCTAATACATCTCACACTTAAAGTTGAAGAAGGCAACAGCCTAGAAATATCAATAAACATAGAAAACAAAGCTCCAACGAAATTTGCCCTCCCTAGCCAAACAGATGGGAAAGGAGCACTGTCGCAACATGAAAACTTTTAGACAATAACTGCTATACTGGAGGCAAACACTAGAACATACTGTGGTCACACATTTGCCTACACCAGCAAAAGCTGAGTGAGAAGCCTGGACTTACATTTCCACAAGTCTACAACTAGAAGCCTTAACAACTGCCTCCAAGGTTGTGTCATCAGTTCTCTCCAAACTGGAAGCTAGGACTTTCCCCACCAGACATTATGCAAGTCTTCAATCTTCATTTTGATGCTAGTGGAGATTTCCATCTCCACTCACCAGTAATGAGGTATCCTTTCTCTCTCTTCTGGGACAGTATCAAGGGTAGTCTAGCAGAGAGTCACCAGCAGTAATAAGGCCATATAACTCCTATTTATGTAAGCAAAGGCTATGTAGAAATCAGTAACAGGGCAGCCTAACCTTCATAGCCAAGGAAGCATAGCAAAGACATAGTGAGGAGCCACAAATCCCATCTGAATATAGTTGTAATAAAGAGCCCATCATTTCTTGAGTGTTGATGGAGGCAGAGTGTAACATCTGAAATTCTGCTCCCAAGTGGGAATAATGAGGTATTTCTCCTTCCACTACCCCTGCACCAGAGTGAGTCAGTTGAAGAAGAATTTTAAATAAGATTCAGATTCTTATTGCATACTTCGAAACACACCTAGGTATCAATAATAATAATAAAAAAACTCATCATGTCAGAACGTGGAAAACTTCAATTTTAATGAAATAGGAAAATCAATAAATGCCAACATAAAAATGTGATGAAAGAAAAGTTAGAATTATCTGAAAAATGTTTTAAATCAGTCATAATAGAAGTATTTCAATGAGTAATTATAAACATGCTTGAAACAAATAAAAAAATAGAAAGTCTCAGCAAGGAAAAAGTAGATATAGAGAAGAACCAAGTAAATATTTCAGAAGTGAAAAATGCAATAACTTAAAAAAATACTCATTGTAGGAGCTCCACAGCACAGCCATCAGAGGAAAGAATCAATGAATTTGAAGATAGCACAAGAGAAACCACCCAATCTGATACAACAACAAAAGACTGAAAAAATTACAAGATCCCAAACCTAAGATCTAATACGAATGTCATTATAGTACCAAAAGAGAAGAGAAAGAAGAAAGAGGCTGAAAAGATGCTCAAAGAACTATAACTAGAAAGCCTCAACCTTAGCAAAAAATATAAACCTACAGATGCAAATCAGAAGCTGAGTGAAATAGAAATCTACATCAAGATAAATCATGGTCAAACATCTGAAAATAGAAACAAAGAAATAATTTTTTTTTTTTTTGAGTTGGAGTCTCACTCTGTCACCCAGACTGGAGTGCAGTGGCTGTTCCCGGTCACCGCAGCCTCGACCTGCTAGGGCTCCGGTGATCCTTCCGTCTCAGCCTTCCAAGTAGCTGGAACTAGAGGTGCACGCTAACATGCCCGGCTCATTTTTTATTTATTGTAGAGATGAGGTCTCGCCAAGTTGCCCAGGTGGGTCTTGAACCCACGGGCTCAGGCAATCCACTCACCTCAGCCTCCCAAAGGCGCGGGATTACAGGCTGAGCCACCGAGCCTGGCTAGAAATAAATTTTTAATGAAGTGAGAGAGAAATGACATTTTATCTTTAGGGAGAAATCATTTTGAAAGACAGCAGGCTTCTTATCAGCAGAAAATATGGAGGCAAGAAGGAAAATGCGCACTATTTTTCAAGTGCTGAAATAAAAGAACTGTCAAGTCAAACTTCCATATTCAATAGAAGTATTCTTCAGTAAAATAGGGAAAATAAAGACATTTTAGTTGAAGAATACTAAAGGAACTTATCAGTAGATCTACCTCTCCTAAAACAACAGCTAAGTGAATTTTTCTAAACAGAAATGAATTGATAAATGAAAGAATTTTGTAAACTCAAGAAAAAAGAAAAATGATAAAAAGAATAAAATTATGGATAAACTTTTTTTCTTTTCCTTAGTTTTTCTAAATTATGGTTGATGCTTGACACAAAAATTATAGCACTGCCAAAGATTTTAAATATGTGGACAAGATTATTTTATCTTTGTAATAGAAGCTGACATTAGGAAGTTAAATATCACCAAGTTTGTTCTTTTTCAAGGTTGCTTTGGCTATTTGGGGTCTTTTTTTGTTACATACATACTTCAAAATTGCTTTTTCTGTTTTTATAAACAATTCCATTGGAATTTTGAGAGAAATTGTGTTGAATCTGTACATTGCTTCGGGTAATATGAACAGTCTTAATTCTTCCAGTTCATAAAGACAGCTATCTTTACACTTATTTGTGTCTTTTTCGATTCCTTTCATCAATGTTTTATTGTTTTTAGTGTAGAGATCTTTTGTTTCCTTGCTTACATTTATATTTGAATATTTTAGCATTTTTGATATCATTATAAATGGGACTGTTTTCTTATTTTCTTTTTGGATACAATAAATGCCTATTTAATTTCATCAATAGATTCTGGGAAACTGTAACTTTAAATCAAATCATGAAGAGTAGGTCCTCAAATAGCATTCATTTTTCAATATCATTTTGTTGTAACATTGATGACAAAAATGCCTTAGCTATGTGTCATTTTGCTTAAAGTTGCAGTTTCCAAGATCTGAATGATGATAAGTGAAGCCTTACTGTAGTTTGTTGTTAGTATACAAAAAAGTTATTGAGTTTTATATGCTGATTTTGTATCCTGCAAATTAACTGTATTTGTTTATTAGGTGTAGTAGCTTTTTTGTGGTGCCATTAGGATTCTTAAATATATAGGACTATGTCAACTACAAATGGATAATTTTGCTTCTTATTTTCTTATTTGTATTTTATTTATTTTTCATGCCTAATTTCTCTGACCACTAGTTATAGTTTGATGTTGAATTAAAGTGGCAAGAGTGGGTATTCTTGTCTTGAGCAAAACAAGTTTTCAGTTGTTTCCTATTGATTAAAATGCTAGTTGTAGGATTTTAATAAATGGACTTCATTTTATTGAGGAAATTTTATTTTATAACTATTTTAGTCAGAGATTTATTATGAAATAATTTTGAACTTTGTTAAATGCATATTTTTCTGCATCTGTTGAAATGATCATGTGATTTTTATATTTTATTACTTCAATGTGGTGTGTCACTTTGGTTGATTTGTGTATGTTGAACCAATCTTGCCTCTCTCATGGATAAAACCCATTTGGTCATGATGTGTAGTCTTTTTTGATGTGTTGCTGAATTTAGTTTGCTTGTATTTTATTGAGCATTTTTACATCTATGTACATCAGAGATATTGTCTGTATTTTTCTTTTACTCTGGTGTCTTTGTCTGGCTTTTGTATCAAGGTGATGATGTTTTCATACAATAAGTTCCAAGTGCTCTCTACTTATATATTTTGGAGAGTTTGAGAAGGGTTGATATTAATTCTTCTTTGAATGGTTGGTAGAATACGGCATTGAAGCCATCAGGTCCTGGGATTTTCTTTGTAATAAATTTTTCTATTTCTACTTTAATTTCCTTACTTGTTATTGGTCTGTGTAGGCTCTTTTTATTCTACTTGATTTAGTCTCGGTAGGTTATATATTTCCAGAATTTTTTCTATTCCTTGTAGGTTACCCAAATTTGCTGGCATGTAATTATTCATTATAGTCCTTTATAATCCTTCTAATTTCTAAAGCATCCATTCTAATGTCTCCTGTTTCATTTCTGATTTTATTTGAGTCTCTATTTTTCTACACATTCTAGCTAAGAGTTTGTTGATTTTATTTATTTTTTTCAAAAAATACTGATTAGTTTTGTTTTATTTTTTCTGTAACTTTTATATTTTCTGATACTAAGAGGAATTAAGTAACTAAGTTTACCTTGCTGGCAAGGAAAGAGCTGCCACTCCACATGCTACTTCCAAATCTTTTGCTTTTGCTCTAATTTTCTTACTACAATTTACAGCTGTAAGGGAAACCTGTGTTAATACACATAAAACAAAGGGATTGGGAAGGCAAATAGGGTATTATATAAATATAGAGATTTTGATTTTAGAGTAGACAGAAAATCACACAAGAAATATCACTTTCCTCAAACACACACCCTCACAAGCACCCACATAAATGCAGCAATAAGCAATGGGACAGGTTCTGTCTTTCATCAGGTATAAAGTAGAACTCTTGTCTTCCTTCCTTCCTTCCTTCCTTCCTTCCTTCCTTCCTTCCTTCCTTCCTTCCTTCCTTCCTTCCTCCCTCCCTCTCTTCCTTCCTTCCTTTTGCTGTTTATTTCTTCAGAGAGACATTAAGAAATGAAAATACTGCATTTAGTTAGCATTTTCTAAAATACAGATTAGTAAACAAATATCTCATGCCTGCATGCAACTGCTGAAGTTATAATTAGCCACAGGTGGAGTTTATGTACTTGGCTGTCTAATATGAGGGATACTGGAATAAGTTGCATCATTCCACATGGCACCACAGCTTCTGGGCTCAGCATGACCATTATCCAATGTCTTTATTTTTGTCCTGGGGCTGGGTGGCCAGGAAATATGTTCTCCTTGTCTTGTCCTTGAATGCTGATGTGATCACCAGGTGACTCTGGGATGGCAAGATGCCAGTATTTTGACATCATTTTTGGCACAAAATTAATGACAAAGAAATATCTCCAATTCTTGGAGGTTTCAAGAAATAAAACTAAAATAATGTCACACCACTCATTGAAAAGAACACATTTTTGTGTCAATTGATTTTCCACAATTGTGAAAGAACTATATATTATTTTCCCCTTTAGTTCAGTGTGCTTTCAATTATAAAAATATATGGCAAGATTTAATTATGTATATTTTTGTCATAACTATAATTCAAATACATATTTTTCTTCAGAAATAGTGCAATTTGTAATCTTTGCTCCAAAAACTGTGAAAAACCTGCTTTGATCAGTTTGAGTCCCAAAATAATTCAGACTGAAAAACTGAACAATTGATTGAATCCCATGAAGGGCAGGGACTTTCAAAGTCTATGAGAATATAATATCATAAAATGATAACAAAAAGTTGCTTTATTTTGACTTAAATCTTCTCATAAGATACCAAGGGACTGTGGTAGCAGCATTACCTAATAATAAAATTTGTTTTGACGTAATTCCTGGTAATTTTTTAAAAATGTGAACTTTTCTGAAATGTATGGCTGAATAGTTGGGATGAGGTAAATACACAGAATGGAGAACAAAACAGCATAAATATTCTCTGGATTTATCAGTAGTTTGTGATAGAGAATCAAATAAGCCTACCATAGGGATTGTGCCAATGTGGGAGTAAAAAGATTACAAAGATGATAAGGGATTACAAAAATGCTTGAAAAATATTACAAGGAGATTTGGTGTTCCTGTTATTACAATGTACTCAGTATTCTGAGTATCAGTCACAACTTTAAACCCAAATTTTCTGAAATAAACTCTTTTTTTCTCACTTGGTAGCTTGGTGGGCATGTGCAAGACCAATGTCAATTTAATGAGAGTGCTCTGAAACTTCAAGTATCAAGACCTGTACTCATTTTTCTCAAAGTCTTCATATTTGAAATTTAAAAATCTATTCAATTGCATCTTAAAAGTAATAATACTTTTATTATCTCATGTTTTATTAATCAAAACCATATAACTGCCAATCAAGACTCCTGATCAACAAGAGATTCCCAGTACTACCAACATATTGTTGCACAGTAATAAGGTAAGGATTGATTTATTTTTGGGTGTGTGGTTTGATAGATTGGGTTTCAAATGTCAGTTACTAGTTTTGCTCTTTTGGTAAGTTATTTCATATATCTTCTCTCTCTCGCTCTCTCTCTTCTTCCCCTTTCTCTCTCTCTCTCTTTTTCTCTCTCCTCTCTTTCTGTTTCTTTTTATCCTCTCTCTCTTCCTCTCTTTATCTCTCTCTCTTTCTCTCTCTCCTCCTCTCTCTTTTTTTCCTCTCTCTCTCACTTATAAGATGTAAATGTTGATATACTGACCTTAGGGATTGCTATAAGGGATCCAAAGGCCTCAGGGCATAAACCACTGTACTATGTAGACTCTTTGAAATAGAATAAACAATTATGGATAGAGGGAGAGACCAGAGATCCAACTTTGTCAGCAAACAGAATAAACACATTCATCACAGCACCCTTCCAGTTGTCATAAAGTTGATGGTCCACATTGTACTTGCTAATAAACTCCTTTAGGGACATGGGAGCGGCACCCAGAATGTTACGTGCCAAAAGTTCATTAAAAGAGCACAGGGAGTTTACTTTCTCCTAGAGTGTTACTTCCTGTGCAGGGTCATGTAGAGACGCTTCCACCCTGATCAATAATTTCAGAGTTAAGGAGACTGAGAATCAGACATGGGAAAATTATAGTGAGGCAACCTGAACTGAGTCCTGGACTTGAAGGTAAGGGTTTTCTTTATTAATATAAGAAAATATATGATAAAATATGTTGCAGCATATTAATATATATTAATAGTATTGAATTAGGAAAATAGCCAAGATTTTTTATTCTTTTATTATATACCAGACCTTCTGCTAAGTGCTTTAAAAATTATTATTATTAATTATTATTATTTTTATTTTAAAGATATGGGATACAATTCAGTGTTAGGTACATAAGTGGTCATTATGCAGGTAAAGTTTGGGTACCCTTATGGATGTCATGTGCCACCCCATCTCCTGGTAGTATCCTACTACTGCCAATCTATTTCTTATATGATAAATGTTCAGTGTCTACTCATGAGTAAGTACATGTAGTACTCAGATCTTTGTTTCTGTGATAAATCACTGAGTACCATACACTGTAAATCTATCCAAGTTGCTGCAAAGTCCATAATGTTGTTTTTCTTTATGGCTGGGGAGTATTCCATTGCATATATGTATCATATTTTCTTTATCCAGTCCATTTTTGATGGGCAGAACAGTTGGTTTCATGTTTTTCTATAATGAATAATGCCATAATAAACTTGTGTGTGCAGGTGTCTTTTATATAGAGTGATTTGAGTTCCTCTGGGTATACTCACAGAAGGGGGATTGCTGGGTGTTATGGAAGTTTGATTTTTAGCTCTTTTAGAAATCACCACACTGTTTTCCACAGAGGTTGTACTAGTTTACACTCCCAGCAACAGTGTAAAAGCATTCCCTTTTCCCCACATCCTCTACAGCATCTGTTGTTTTTTGTTATTGATGATGGCTACCCTGATTGGAGTTAGGTGGTATCTCAGTAGTTTTAACTTACATTTCTTTCATGATCAGTGAGACTGAGCATTTTTTTTCATGTGTCTGTTGGCTGCTCATATGTCTTCTTCTGAGAAGTGTCTATTCATATATTTTGCCCACTTTTTTTTTTTTAACCTTTCAGCACATTTTAGTTCTTTGTGAATCCCAGATGCTAGGCCTTTGTCAGATTTACAGTTGTCAAATATTTTTTCCCATTCTGTGGGTTCTCTCCTCACACTCTTGATGGCTTCTTTGACTTTTCAGAAGCTTTTCAGTTTGATGTGGTGCCACTTGTCTATATTATCCTTTATGGCATTCACTTTTGGAGAGTTGATCAGGAATTGGCTGCCTATTCCAATTTCCATAAGGGTGTTTCTTATGTTTTCTTACAGGATTCTTGAAGTTTAAGGTTTTACGTTTAGGTCTTGGATCCATTTAGGGTTAATTTTTGTGTCTGGTGATAGATAGGAGTTCTGTTTCAATTTTCTTCATGTGGCCAGTCAGTTTTCCCAGCACCATTTATTAAATAGGTTCTCCTCTCTCCACTGATTGTTGGTGGAGACTTTGTTGAAGATGAGTTGGTTCAGAAATTGAGGTTTTACTTCCAGAATATCTAACCTGTTCTACTGGTCTATATGCCTGTTCTTGTACCAATACCAGGCTGTTTTGATTATTGTAACTTTATAGTAGAGCTTGCAGTCTGGAAGTGGGATACCTCCCACTTTGTTTCTTTTACTAAGAATTGTTTTGGCTATTCATGTTCTTTTATGTTTCCATATGAATTTCTGTATTGTCGTTTCCAGGTCAGGGAAGAATAATATTGGTAATTTAATGGGTATTGTGTTAAATCTGTAGATTGCCTTTGGTAGGATGGACATCTTAAAAATGTTAATTCTTCCATTCCATGACCATGGAATATTTTTCCATTTTTGGTATCTTCTTTGATTTCTTTGAGCAGTGTTTTGTAGTTTTCATTGTAAAGGTCTTTCACTTCTCTGATTAGGAAGATGGCAAGGAATTTTATTTTTGTGTGTGGCTATTGTGAGTGGAATTGTGCTTTTTATTTGGTTTTCTGTCTATTGTTGGTGTATAAGAATGTGACTTTCTTTTGCACATTTATTTTGTACACTGAGACTTTGTCAAAGTCCTTTATCCATGCAAGGAGGTTTTTGACAGATTCTCTTAGGTTTTCAAGGTATAAGATCATGTCATCTGCAAAGAAGAATAACTTAACTTCCTATTTTCTGATTTGAATACCTCCAATTTCCTTCTCTTGTCTGATTTCTCTAGATAGGACTTTGAACACTATGTTGAAAAGGAGAGGTGAGAGTGGGCTTCCATGTCTTGTTCTGGTTTTCAGGAGAAATGCTTCCAATTTCTGTTTATTTAGCAGCATGTTGGCTGTGGATTTATTGTAGATGGCTCTTACTACTTTGAGGTATGATCCATCTATGCTTTAGTGTTCAAGGGTTTTTATCAAGAAGAGTTACTAGATTTTACCAAAAGCTTTTTCTGCATCTAATGATATAATCATGCAGTTCTTGTTCTTACATCTGTTGATCTATTTAATTATGTTTATGGTCTTGTGAATGTTGAACCAGCCCTAAGTCCTGGAAATAAAGTCTACTTGTCATGGTGGATAATTTTTGAGATGTGTTATTGGATTCAATTTGCTATAATCTTGTTGAGAATTTTAGCATCTGTGTTCATCAGGTTATTGGCCTGTCGTTCTCTTTCTTTGTCAGCTGTTTAACAGGTTTTGGTATCAATGTGATGTTAGTTTCATAAAATGATTTGGGAAGAATTCTGTCTTTCTCTGTTTCCTAGAATACTTTTAATAGTATTTGTAACAGCTTCTCCTTGTATATTTTGTAGAATTCCACTGGAAAGTCATCTTGTCCAGGGCTTTTTTTGTAGGTAGTTTTCTTATGATTAAGTCAATTTCCTGGGTTGTTATTGGTCAATATAGGATATCAATTTCTTCTTGTTTCATCCTTGGGAGGCTGTATGATGTCAAAAGTCCTCCATTTCATTTAGATTTTTGAGTTTTTTCATACACATGTACATAGTAATATATGATAATCTTTTGTATTTCTTTTTTTTTTTTATTGAGTTGGAGTCTCACTCTGTTGCCAAGACTGGAGTGCAGTGGCTGCTCCTGGCAACCGCAGTCTCAATCTCCTGGGCTCCGGTGATCCTTCCACCTCAGCCTTCCAAGTAGTTGGAATTACAGGCATGTGCTACCACCCAGCTGATTTTTTGATTTATTGTAGAGATGAGGTCTCTCCGCCCAGGTGGGTCTTGAACACGCGGGCTCAGGCAATCCACTCACCTAAGCCTCCCAAAGGAGTGGGATTACAGGCTAAGCCACCGGGTCTGGCTTGTATTTCTTCAGAGTCAGTTGTGACTTGATCTTTTGTGTTTCTGATTGTGTTTATTTGGGCTTTTTCTCTCTGTTTCTTGGTCAATCTGGATAGGAGTCTATAAATATTGTTTATTCTTTCAAAGAACCAGCTTTTTGTTTCTTCAATCATTTCTGTTATATTTTTGTCTTCTATATCTTGTACTTTGGCTTTTTTTTTTTGGTGATCTGGATTCTTCTGGTGAAGTTATTGTTTTGTGATCTTGGTTGTCCAGCTCCATTAGGAAATTTGTTAGCCTGTGAACTCTGATCTTTCCATTTTTTTGATATGTGTTTGTAGAGATATGGATTCTCCTCCTTAGCACTGCTCTTATGGCATCTCACAGGTTTTGGTAAGAAGTTTCTTCACTTTGATTTGTTTCCAAAAATCTTTTAATTTCTGTGCTGGCCCAAGAGTTGTTCAGCATCATCCTGTTTAGTGTCCATGTGCATTTTGGAGAAATTTGTTGATGGTGATATTTATTTTCATTCCATTGTGGTCTAAGAAGGGGCATGGCGGTATTTCAATCTTATGAAATTTGTTTAATCTTCATTTATGATCAAGGATGTGGTAAATCTTCTAGAATGTTCCTTTGTGGTGATGAGTAGAATGTAGAATCTGTGGTTGTTGGGTGGAGTATTCTGTAGGTATCTATTAAGTCCATTTTGTTAAGTGTCAAATTTAGGTCCCTTGTTGATTTATCTAGAAAAATCTATCTAGGGTTGTTAGTGAGGTATTTAAGTCCCCAGCTATGATAGTGTTAAAATCAATATTTTTTTTCAGTTTACTTAGTAGCTTTTTTATAAAAGGTGATGCTCCTGTGTTGTGTGCATATATGTTTGAGATGGATATTTATTGTTGATGGTGAGTCTTTTATCATTATGTAGTGTCCTTCAGTATCTTTTAAAATTGATCGCTTAAAATTTGCTTTGTATGATAATAAGATCATGACTCCTGCCTTTTTTGTGCTCCATTTGCCTGAAAGTGTATTTTCCACACTCTAACTTTGAGTCTGTCAGAGTCTTTTGTATTGAGATGTGTCTCCTGGAGGCAGCAAATTGCAGAGTCATTTTTTTAAACCCAGTTTTCCATTCTACTTTTTCACTGGTGCATTTAGTCCATTCATGTTCAGGCTTATTATTGAGATGTGAGAGTGTATACCTGGAATGAAGCTCTTATAAAGTTCTTTGTTGTTGTTTTTGTTGTTATTTTTTGTTTATTTGTTTGGTGGTTTTCTTTAGATTTTGGGGTTGTTATATGTTTGTGTTTCCAATTTTGCCATCATGATGCATACGATGTTGATTTTCTGTTTTGCTGCATCATTGGGAAGAGTGTGGTCATTCTCTCTTTTCTATCTTCTGTTTTTAATACCTTCTTAATTATTTCTTGTAGAGCTGGTCTGGAGGCAGCATCAACTCTTAAGGATTGAATACCTGGTAAAGATTTTAATTTTTCATCACTGATGAATCTTAGCTTAGCTGGGTATAAGATTCTTGGTTGGAATTGTTTATCTTTGCTAGCTTTGAAAACTGTACTCCAGTCTGTTCTTGCCTGCAATTTCTTTAAATAAATCTGCTGCTATTCTAATTGGTCTTCCCCAGAAGGTAGTCTGATCTTTCTCTCTCATTGCCTTTAGGATTTTTTTCTTTTATGCCTACTTTGTATAGGCAAATTGCTATGTGTCTAGGAGTTGTTTTTTTCATTTGATGCCTTTCAGGGTTCTCTAAATCTCTTGTGTTTGGATGTTTGTGTCTCTGAAGAGATGAGGGAAGTTTTCTTGGATAACTTCGTGGAACATTTGTTGTCTCTGTCTCCCTTTCTGCCTCAGAAATGCCATCAGGTGTAAATTTGGCCCCTTAATATAATTGCACATGTCTTGAAGACTCTGTTCTGTCTTTTTACACTTCCTTTCTATTTTTTTTTAACAGTTTGGGTTACTTCCATCATTTAGTCTGCAAGCTCTGAGATTCTTTCTTCTGCTTGGTTAATTTTGCTTTCCATATCTGTCAGTTTGTTATTTATTTTGTTTACTGTATTCCTTAGTTCTGTTATCTCAGTTATTAACTCTTTCATTCTTTCATTTCTCTTCATCTTTTCTAACAATGCCTTGATATCTGGATTTTGTGTTTTGAGATCAGTCATTCTGGGGGCCATTGTTTGAGTTCTGAAGTCTGTTTTTTTCAGTTGCTGCCTTTCCAGGGGTCTGGAGGGTACCTGTGTTCTTCTGTTAATTATTCTTCATTTGTGATGGTTCCCTTCACTTTTTTTCCCCATCTTTAATTCCATTGCTCAGTGATTGGGGGGTAGCTTTCACTTTTGTTTGCTCAATCCCCTATTCTTCGTTATGTAGATTTTCTAGATTAATTCAGTTTTGAAGCCAGACTTAGGGTGAGAGAATGTGCCCTCTTTTTGTAGTTTTGAGATTTGATTAAGGCGTGATTGGGGAGCTATGGTTCAGAAGCTATCTGCAGGTCACAGTATCTGCTGACTGCCAACTGGGCCCCCTAGAACCCACTTCCTACCACCTTACAATCTGTCCATGAAGTGCAAGTGTATGTATGCCTCCTGAAACCAAAATGAGAGAAGGAAATGAGAAAGAACAAAGAAAAGTAGAAGGGAGAAGAAAGGATCATGAAGAGAAAGAAGGAGAAAAAGGAAAACAGACAGGCATACAAACTAATGGATAAATAAAGAAACAAAGGCTAAACTCCCAAACATACAAACATACAAAGAAAAAAAATCCCTCGAAGCACTTGCCCCAAAAAATACCCATATACAAACAAACAAAAACAAAACCAAAAACAAATTAGAGGCAAAGGAAGTCAGAAGACACAAGACATTCAGGAAGATACATACGGAAAAAGTGGAGGATGGGGAGCGGGGGGTGGGGTGGGGGAAATGTGCTCCCCCTTGTGGCCATTTCTGGAACTTCAGCTTGCTTACCGCAGCTTTTGGAACAGTAGGGAACAGGCTCTGGTCTGCCCTCTGCTTTTAGCACAGGCCAGTGGGGCTGCTCTCAGTGTGGGTCTTATGCCCCACAGACTGCTGGGGGAGGAGGGTGAACCATATTCCGACTCACTCCAACTCTGCTGCTGCTGCTGCTGTTGCCACCAAGTCTCCCGCTTGGATCTGAGGCTTCCCTGTCTGGTCCAGCATAAGGGTGGGGCATCTGTCTCTCTGATATCCTTTCCTGATGTTTCCTGGGCCAGTGGCGACTAATTCATGAGGCAGGCAGAGATTGCCTCCTGGTTTCATGTTAGAGGCTGATCAGAGTTGGACAGCCAAAGTAGGTTTCTGCCTGGTCCTAGACAGAGAAAATGGCAGTGGTCTGTGTCCTCCTCTCTGGTGAGGCTCAACTACAGATTTTCTCCCTCTACCTTCTACACAGTTTCTGCTGCCAGTGCCCAGATTGCTGCTGCAGGTGGTGGTATGGGCCAGGTGCCCAGGGGAAGCTGATCTCTGCTGCCTTCTTCAGAGAGATGCCTGAGAATGGTTGACCATCTTGTGCACCAGGGGTTCTAATCTTAGAGCAGTGGTAGGTTGCAGCTGGCTCCAGAGAGGAGCCCCAGGTGCTTGATCTCATGTCTCTCTGAGACAGACATTTGTTCACCCGCCTGGACACACCCATGCATGCAGACTTGTCCTTATGGACACTCACCAATGCAGGGACTCACACTCCCACTGGTTCCATCGCCATCTTGCTGAAAGTCTGACTTCTAAACACTATGTGTACATTATCTAATGGCACACATCAGTCTCTCAAAAGTTTTATTTTTCAAATGGGAATTGGAGGCTCACTAAGATTAAGTGCTTTTCTCAAATATGTGTTTCAAGGAGTGGTCAAGTTGAAAATGAACACTAGGCTCTTTGTTAGTATAGCTTTCACTTTTCCAGCAGACTACATAGTAAATGACATAGGAATATAGAATGCTTTTGCACTCTCCCCCCTTACTTTTTCGTAGCTTATCAATTACAGATGAATTTTCACATCTATGATCTATTATCCAGTCTTTACTATAAAGCGCCTAGGGCCTCCAAAATCAAATTGTGCAGTCAGATGGTTCCCTAGAAAGGGAAGAGAGACTTGAATCCATGCTCTCTGAGACCAGATGTTATGCTATTTTCACAACATGACACAGATGCTAAAGGAAAAAGAGTAATCCCTTCAGACTTGAGTGGGGACTAGAAGTGTATACAGAATTAGTAATAAAAATTTTCACAGCAGGGATGGATTTGAATCGACCAAGAAATCAAGCATCTACACATGGATTTTGTTTGCTGAAGAATAACAAAGGAGAATACATAAACAAGGGTGTTCCAATAGAACATCTCTTTTGTACCAAATATAATATATGGAAAGATACCTTTTGTATTTATGTTATAGAAATAGCTGCATTTTGCTATTCTTATGATAAAGTTGATAATTAAGTAATAAGCTCTTTTGGATAATTTCAAAATGGCTTAGATTTACTCTTTTGCCATTCCAATGATGGAGAGAAGAGACTAACAAAATTAGCATGGCTCAGATAAGAGCTTCTCCATGCTCATTCTGATGTTGTATAGCCAGACTGCTTAACTGTTTCCATGGAGGACCCTCTAGGCATGGACGAGTGAATGCTCATTTCTGGACAGTGGGAGTGTCAGCATAGGATGCTGATGAAATAGAGTGCATGATAGTTACTGTCAATTTCAACATTTTTAAGAACTGATATTTATCTTATTCCATTAAAATGTGTATGTTCTTCCATAATTTTTTGCTTTAATATTTATTTAATATTTGCTTTAAAATAAAAATATTTCCAATTACCATAGATTGAAGGTCAATGTGACCCCTGAACATACTGTGGGAACCTCCAGTGGAAGGTGTCCCCAATCCCCAGTTTGAGAAGCTCAGATGTCTCCATTTTACTATTATGTTCTTGCTGTCTACACACCCACCCCCATGCTCAACCCTGTGGGGGTATAACTCAGTGCTTTTTGGATGAAAAAATTAAAAGTGTATATTTCTCTGGTAGACTAGAAGTTTTTGCAGAAAAATGGAAAAGCCAACTGGAATCATGCAAAATAGCTCTGGGCTCAGTCTGCATTTTAAAGGACAGTCAAAGGAATCCAACTTACACCTTGCCAAGAACTTTTCACTTGATAATTGTTAAAAGACACCTGCTAATCAAGTTTATTCCTAAGCCATAGGACCAAGTCTTTACAAAAGCATTGGTTCTTTCTTGATGGTGGCTTGTGATGTATTTTCAAAGCTTGAAGATAATCCTAATTTTCTAAGCCCTCCATTTTAAAAAGCTCCCCTGAATAGAAGCTCACAGTTCTCTTTGTTTGCCTGGAAGCTCTCTGGCTCTCAATAGTGAGAAGGAAGGACACTGAGCATGTCCAGAGAATCCCCTGACACTGTAGTAAAGGGACTGTGTTCTCTAGATCAGGAATCACCAATTCCTGGACTGTAGACCAATATTGGTCGGTGACTTGTTAGGAACTAGACCACACAGCAGGAAGTAAGGGGCTGATGAGCGGAGATTCAGTTGCTGTCAGATCAGCTGCAGCATTAGATTTTCATTGGAGCGGGAATTTGATTGTGAACTGCACATGCGAGGAGTCTAAGCTGTATGCTCCTTATGAGACTCTAATACCTGATGATCTGCCCCTTCCCCCACCCCCGCCCATGGAAAAATGGTCTTCCCTGAAACTGTCCCTGATGACAAAAGGGTTGGTGTCCACTGCTCTAGATGATTGAAACCATTCATGAAGGACACTTGGCCCACTCGGCCCTGTCTCTGCCCCTCAACATCCCAGCTGCTGGCTGCAATTTCAGCTATGTGTCTTTAGAAACCAGAACGTCTCAAGAATAGCTTTTGACTTGTAACTTTTTTTCAGCTCTCATGCTGGTGAGGTAATATGCTCTCTGGGGAGTACTGGAGGCCACAATTATGAAACATTTCAGTGATTTTTGGATCAACAACCTTCAGATGCAGCAAAGGAACAAAAGGAGATGGCACTCAGCAAACAACGAAGGCATGATATTGAGACAACACATCAGAAAAGCAAAAACCAGCACCAAGAGGGCCAGGAGTCACCAAGAGGGCCAGGAAGGTGTGGAATATATTGGTGGAGCATCTAGAACTTTGGACATGGACCTTTAGAGAAAGAATGAGAGCTTCGCGCATGCTGCACTTAAGGCCAGGTGACATTGTGGGGCCAGGTGTAGCTGGATCACCGGCATTGCCTTGCCATGAGCTGCACCCTGACCCTTGTCCTCCCCTAGAGTGAAGGTTGGGAGGAAGCTTGCCTTTTTTGGCCAACATTCTACAAAGGTTTAATCAGGAAAGAAGTGATAAGGTGAACAAGCAGACCAAGGTAGTGGAGATGGAAATTAAATGCATCTGCCCTGACAGAAACCATAAGCTGAGGCTAAAGCCTTCAACTCCCTCAGAGACGAAGAGACCTTTGTCAAATAGAGGCATAGGTTGTCCAGGGACTGTTGTGTTAGAGCAGGTTGACTGCTTTAACAAAAGGCATCAACATTTGTATGGTTTAAGACAATGGAATTATTTTCCACATCTCTACGCAATGTGAGTTGGCAGGAGAATTAGACTTTACACAGTCAAGGAGATTTTCAGCTTTTCCCATCCTGTTGACTCTGCTTTTTCTAGACTGTTGAGGTCACCCATAGATGAGGAAAGTGAAGAAATGCTTATAACGTGGTCATTAACTCTCCAGTCAGACCTGGATGCTGTGGCTGCAGCCACTATAAGAGAGGCTGGGAAATGGGGCCTTGCCGTGCGGCCAGCAGGAAGAGCAGATGTTGGCTGGGAAATATGGCTGTGCCCAGGTCTCTACCACATCCCTTTTGTTTCTCTTCCCTATTCTGCACTCAGTCTAAGGACCTCCCTGCCTGTCCTGGGTCTTCACTGCATTTCTGGCCACCCCAGCAATGATGACCCTGTTCCAGTGGTCACATGGTCTCAGCTTCTGTTGCCAACCATCTTAGCCTTCCCCACAGGATTGAGGCCAGGCTTGGCAGGACCTCCACTGTATGTGCTGTGGTAAGAATTACAGCAGCTGGCCCTGCCTCAGCTCTGACCTGAGGCCTGAAGGTGCTCTTTCCGGTAGGCTGCCAGAGAAGTCAGATGCTACAGCTAAGGTGTACAGGAAAGGCAAAGTTACATGAGTAAATAGGAGACAATGGATGGGAAGAATTAATTCATAAATTCCATCTTCCTGCAGGCTGGGTCTAAGACACAGTAGCTCTGTATGAGTGCCCCAAGATCAAGTAATATCTTCTGTAATGTTGTGGTCAGCTTAGCATGCTTAAATATTCTCTTCCTCTTTTCCTTCCTCATTCACGTCATTTTTTTCTCCTCACAATTGTTTTCCTCACAAACCCCAGCCCTTGACTGATTATTAGCATATTAAGTTTGCAAAAGGCTTTGTGTTCTAGGAACTCTGCGTTAAGATTTCTTAACTCTCTTTCAGAAATTGAACTCATGGACCACCCCTAATGGAAACAACCCAACCTCCCCTTTGGCACTGCTTTCACTCATTGTTCAGTGTCTCTGGGAAATGTTCAATTAATGTAATCATGTCTATAGGAGATTCCTTATAGATCAGCAATCTATGAGTTAAAAGGATAAGTTGCCTACATTCTACCATCACAGTGGTCCGTTGTGGGATAAGATAATAACCATAAAACTTCCATATGGAAAAGAGAAGAACAAAGAGAATCCAGTAGTCACAGAGATGGCAGTTCCAGGATCCTGCAGGAATACACACTCCCTCAGCATTCATGAGATCCCATGACTAAGTCACAATTCTACTCCATGGTGTGGACTCCCTTGTTTGTTTACTCTTCCACAGGACCTTACATCTGTTGTCTGCATGGTCAAAGTTTGCCAATTATCTTCCAAGGAGGCGTCTGAGTGGATTTGGAGAAGCATGAGCTGCTCATGCCTACACAGCTTTTACAGACTACTTCCTGCTTGGAAAAGAATCATATTGGGCATGATAGCTAACAGACACAAAATTCTGGTGGCCTAGCACAACAGGAATTTATTTTTTTGATGATGTAACACTCCAGATTTTATTAGCAAAACTGCTCTATGCAGCCTGTTGGGGATATCTCACCCTGTTGCTCCACACTCTTCCATGCTCTTAGAGTCTTTTCTACGCCATCATAGATTGGAAAAAAAACAGAGATCAGTGTGGATATGGTGGAAGGTGTTAAGGGGTTCAACTTGCAAGAGCAAATATCATGCTCACTCACAATTCATTTGCCAGTCTTAGTACATGTTCACAGACGACTTCAAAGAAGAGTGAAGAGCAGATCAGCTAGCTGTGCACACTGAAGGATACAGGAATCGAGACGGGTATACTCAGAACCATGTTGTCCTCCGATATCCAGACCAACACTGTCAAAGATCCCTCCGTTAGAGTGTATGGCTTTAATTTTGCTGAATGTTATCAGGAATACTTATTATTACAAGAATTTTGAATAAACATCAGAGTACATTGTGGAGCTATGTTTCCAGTTATCTATTTGCATAAGATAATTTATTATCAACCATGTGCCATAATCCAGATAATATTTCAATACTTAACAAGATTGCAAAAAGGAATTATAATTCTTGAGGCCGTAATAAAACAATTGCACCAACAGAACTTATAAGAAAGGTATTTTGATAAAACTGGATACCCACTTCAAGAACAGATTGAGCCATATGAAATCTGCCCCGGTAAGTCACACAATTAAAAACACAGTTTAATAGTTCTGGTAATAATGGTCAGTGTTGTCAGAGTCCATGCTACATGGACTGTATAAAACATTCCTTTATTCCTCAAAACAATGCTGTGCCGTAGGTTCTATTGTTATACCTACTTTATAGATGAAACTGAGTTTTTAGGGAGCTGAACAGCCTGTGCTGTTCAAAACTATTCCATGTTTTCCTTTGTTGTTAAAGAAAGGCACTGGATGAGTTCGGTATAATGTTATCCAACACAAATATAATGTCATGTACATTTTACTCTGAGACTGGAAGATATTGCAAGACTTAATGACTTTATTTCCTAATATATCCTACAAGCTACACAAGTTCACATAAATAAGAAAGTCTCCTGAAACTTCATTGCTTTACCCCAGCTCTGGGACAGTGGAGAAATCACTTTTATTGTTCTTGGTCTTCTCATCTGCAAAATATAGGGAGTTTTGCAAGAGTTTGTGAAATGCTTCTTTGATGTGGAAATCTCTAAAATGCAGAGCTTAGCAGTTACACACACATACACACACACACACACACACACACACACACACACACACACACACACACACAATGCACAGTGTCATAGCCTCTCCGCTTGCCTCTTTGGAAATACTTCTTAGAATTATAGTGAGGGTGAAGACAAGCAATCGCTGCATTTGACCTGAGGCAGGTGCTTTCCAAATGTGATTTCTTTCTTTCCCTCTCCCCGACTTCTTTTCCCTTCTCATAGAGCTTTTTGTACAGTAGTTAGTCTACCTGTTTTGGCCTTCAAAGCACTTCTTGGTAGCCAAGTGTTGTATTGACTTTGGTTGTTCCATGGTCCTTGGAAAAACATCTTCCTTCTCCCAAAATAGTTATTTGTGTATATATCTTCTTTAAAATCAACTATATTTTTGTTTTTGAGAAGCAATGCAATTAAATGTCATGTCATTAACAATACTTCAAGATGCTTGGAGGTGAAGAAAAAACAGATTAGTATATTCCTGTTCTAAACCTCAAAGTTTAATGTGAATGACCTCTTAATACACAGACCTCACAGTTTAATATGAAAGACATCTTAATACACAGACAGGAGCAGTAGACATGCCTTCTCTCCTTCCCATGCCTATGATTGACCCTACTCCCAGGTCTCTTGCCTTCTCTCAAGCATGTCTTTCTTCCCTTAAGGCAAAAGGTGTAAATAGACAGTTTATCGCTGTATTCACTAGAGGAAGGTGAGATTAGCAAGCTGACAAATGACCCTAGGAATTTCAAGCATACCGTGGCAGGTTGCCCCACCCCACCCCATCTTTTTGGGAAAAGCCAGAGAGGTATTTTTCAAAAGAATTGGTGAGCTCTTGATGTACCTCTGAAATTCTGTAGTAAAACTGTCAGAATATTTTCCTTGGTCCTTTGTGTCCTTGGTGAGGAGAAGAAGAGCGATACAAGTTCATTTCTCTTGTTGCTATGGTAATTATCTAAAAACAGAATGGACACTAAGTCTTAAATTTCAAGACACTATACAGGCATCCCCAACAGAACAGATTTTCTCATGTTCAACTCTCAGGTGAGGAGCAATTATTCACTTTCTCTCACAGTTAAGTATGTGCCTTTCTCATAATTATAAAGATGTATTTATTTATTCAGTGAATACCTTGCAGTAGGTCTGCCATTTGACCATCGAAACCCAGGAATTTTACCTGCTAAGCAATCTCTCGTGTCAAATAATAATTCAAAGTTTCTCTCTCTCTTTTTTTTAAGTGAGAAAGCAGAATTTATTGAGAGGACAGAGAAACTACCACAGTGAAGGGGACCTGGAGGGGTTGCCCGTCTCTCTCGCTCGCTCTATCTTTTTTTTTTCTTCAAACATGTCTACTTACATGTCAGAACTCGTGACTATAATATGTTAAACCACATCAAGTCAATATCCTTTTAGTAAAGTGTGTGAAATAAAGTAAACCAGCATCATGCTGGTTATTTATTTGCTTTATGGATGCAGCTTTGGAGTGGTTTTCAAATAGCTTTTGGAAATATTGGAAATAGGCTTCTGATCTTTGCCATTGTTCAGGTGGTGGTCCAGACGGAGACTCAGAAGAATTGAGAGTCTTCAGGGAAAGAAGCTATCCTAAAGATTTAAGGGCGAAAAATGGCCTGGGATAGCCATTCACGACTTTATCTTGCCATCTGTACCTGAACTTTTCTTTGTTTGTGAATTCCCCACCCTATGTATCTGAATAAAAAGAAGAGACCATCCTGCTAACAATGGCATGGAAAATACAAGACCAGGCCTCCTTGCCCAGCCTCCTTTGTGGTGAGGGCTCCAGCCTGGATAGATGATACAGTACACTTTGAAGGAAGGACATCTGGTCATAAGACACACCCAAACGGGGTAGTTACGTACAGGCATAGGATCCCAGATGCTGGGATCATGAAGAATTCTTTCTGGGCCAGTTTTAGTAAAATTGAAATCTAGATGCAGCTGTGGAGATGTACAAAGTAGCACTTGCAGTTCAACAGTGGGGTGTCTAGTTTCTTCACTGGGATTTTGACATTAAGACTGACGGTTATGAATCTGATGGGGTAAGAATCAGGCTTCCCATGATCCTAGTTCTCTTGCTTACCCAATAACCTGTGATAAAGTCTTCTGCTTACATCATCCAGAGTAGGCTTCTGTTATTTACAGCAAGGATTTATGACTAGGTACATCACCCAAGTAAAGACAATGGGATAGTTCTAAGAAAAAAAAAAAAATATATATATATCCTAAACGTGGAACTTGGTTTCCAGTCACATATTTCCAGTATCGCCATTTCAACTAGTGACTAAGTCCAAAAGAAAGGTTGGCAGTTAAATCTGGAGTCAATACTAGGTCTTTTCTTGTGGAATCCTGTTGGCGGGTGATATTGTTGAATCCTATGTTCTTGCTGATTTTCAGTCTAGTTGTTCCATCAATTGCTGAGAGTGGAATGGTGAAGATTGCAGCTATTACTGTGGGCTTGTCTGTTCCTCCTTTCAGCTCTATTTTTTGATTCATATATTTTTCAACTTTGCTGTTTGAGGTGTAGACATCTGGAATCATTGTCTTTTGGTAGGTTTATCTTTTTATCATCATAGCATGTTCCATTCTATCTCTGGTGATTTTCCTTACTCTGAAGTCTACTGTATCTGATATTAATATAGCCACTCCTGCATTTTTTGGATTAATGTTTGCATAATATATTTCTTCTATCTTTTTAATTTTTACCTGACTATATCATTGAAATTGAAATAAGTTTATTATTAACATCATGCAATAGGGTCATTTTGAAATTCTTTCTGTCAGTCTCTATTTTTTAATGAGTGCATTTAGACTTACATGAATAGAAATAGTGATATGCTATGGCTTAAGTCTGCCATTTTATTTTGTATACACACGCATGCATATATATGCACATATACACACATTGAATGGGAACAGTCCTATGAGGCAAGAAAAATGCTTGATAAATGCAGACCACTGAATTTGAATACTTCAGGGTAGCACCCAGATATCTGTGCCTGTAACAGTCATCCCAGAAAATGATTATGCTCAGTTAAGTGGCAGATCCAATGCTACTTCTCCCAGGGGTTTATGGGATATGCTCAACGTCTTTACAGCAGCCCTCAGGGAGTCATAGCTTTCTTTTGTCCATGTGGGTTGTCTAACATCCTTCTCCAGGCTGGGCATGTTTGAGCCCCTAGATCTAGTCATATCTGAAGTCTGCATATGCTGAGATTTTTAATTTCTATGAGTCATCACATTTTCTTAGTTAATTTGAGTTGGCTGTCGGAGGCAGCTGAAAGAATATAGCTATTACAAGGTCAAATATGCTTCAGTTTTGGAAAGCTGGTTATAACTTGTGTCTACCCAGAAATCTGTAAAAGTATAGAAAGTTTTCTTCCCTTCATTTGGAAAACCTCCTCAATTCTTTCTGGTTCTTCTACTTTGAGTTATGTGTATATGATTAATCCAGCTCTTATGTGACAGCCCATTAGGTATTTGAATGCCTTGTCATGTCTTCTCTAAATCTTCTTTTTTCCAAGCTACAAATTCATAGGAGTTCAGGAAAAAAAAAACAAAGCAAAACAAACAAACAAAAAAACAGTAATGTTAAAATCTATTTCTCAGCCGGGCTCGGTGGCTCAGCCTGTAATCCCGCGCCTTTGGGAGGCTGAGGTGAGTGGATTGCCTGAGCCCGCGGGTTCGAGACCCGCCTGGGCAGCGAGACCTCATCTCTACAATAAATCAAAAAATCAGCCGGGCGTGGTAGTGCATGCCTGTAATTCCGGCTACTTGGAAGGCTGAGGCGGAAGGATCGCCGGAGCCCAGCAGGTCGAGACTGCGGTAGCCGGAAGCGACCACTGCACTCCAGTCTGGGCGACAGAGTGAGACTCTAACTCAAAAAAAAAAAATCTATCTCTCAGTGTGTCCAGCATGTTGAGTTACCTAATAAAGCTAATTTATTTTTATTCATCTCTTCCAGGTACTTAGAAATTTCAGTCTTCCCTTCTGGCAAATATGCTTCTTTCACCTGACACAAAAATGTGTACAGCTTAGAAAATTTCTTATAGTGAGAAATATTTTATCCATCGCAGGAAGCTGGGCTGTGACAATGATTCAGCTGTACAAAAAAGGTATCAGTCCTCTATGGTATATGTGCTCATTAAAGAATAGAGCCATTCAGTCCTAACAAAAGAAATGCATTTTATACTTTGCTTCCTCAAGGAGAAGGTACATGTTCCATTTTATTTCAGTATTTCTACTGATGATGGCTAGCAGACTGCAAGGGCTATATTATAATAAAGTTCTGCATTTATCTCTCAGTTACCTACACTGGGTTATCAGATGACTTTAGCAACTTGGGGGAAAATATCATTTATAATATGTAGTGACCTTGGTCAGAGACTTTTGCAATTCATACGTATTTTTTTTTTTTTTTTTGAGTTGGAGTCTCACTCTGTCGCCCAGACTGGAGTGCAGTGGCCGCTCCCGGCCACCGCAGCCTCGCCCTGCTGGGCTCCGGCGATCCTTCCACCTCAGCCTTCCGAGTAGCCGGAATTACAGGCGCGCGCTACCATGCCCAGCTGATTTTTTTTTAATTTATTGTAGAGATGAGGTCTCGCTGCCCAGGCGGGTCTCGAACCCTCGGGCTCAGGCAATCCACTCACCTCAGCCTCCCAAAGGCGCGGGATTACAGGCTGAGCCACAGAGCCCGGCTCATACGTATTTTTATAGAGCATTGCTGCATTCTAATTTGGGTATAAAGCTGCTAACAAGGAAAATGATTCCAACAATAACAAGAACTCTTACAAGTACAAGGACTTGCCACGTCGTGTGTACCATGCCAGCATGTTAGATACTTCATTTAATTTAATAAATGTAATGACCCTGTGGGTAGCTATTAGTATCCTCAACATACAGATGAGAACAGAGAGAATCCTAGATCTCAGGTCAAGTGGCAAAGATGGTTTCTAAACAGGTAGGTAGAGGAGTCAGGGTTCAAATCCAAGTGTTCTGATGCAAATGCTCTCACTGTCCACTCTGCATTTCTCCCACTGTGCAATCATAGAACAGTTCTTCAAACATTTGATTCTGATTTTAGCATTAGGGTGGAAAGCATATTTCTTTTACCCCACTTCTATTAAAAATAAAAACAGCAATTTGAAATCACTACCTCCTATTTTCACCTGCATCCAAGTTCAGCTCAGTTCTATCTGTCATTCCAATGAGTATGTTTACATGGTCATCAGAAACTCCCTGAGGGTCTTAATTCAAGCTCTTTTTACAAGCCTGATATGCCATCTCTTGGCCTGACCTTTAAAATGACGCACTTAAAAGTGCTGCCTGGTATATAAGGGGTTTCCTGTGGCTGCTGTAGCATACTTCCTCAAACTTGGTGGTTAAAACCAAGAAAAATTTATTTTCAGAGTTTTGGAGTCTAGAAGTCCAAAATTAAGGTGTTGGCAGGCTTTACTCCCTCTGGATGGTCTATAGAATAAGCTATTTCTTGTCTCTTCCAACTTCCTCTGCAGGTCAGCATTTCTTGGCTTGTGTTGGCATCTCACCATATTTTGTCTTTGTGTAGGTATCCCAGTACTCTCCCTGCCTATTTCTTATATGACACATGGAATGGAATTTAGTGTCCACCTCAGTAATACAGAATGAGGCTCTCCTCTCAAGATCCTAAACTTAATAATGTCTTTTTCATACCAGGTAACATTCACAGGTTCTGAGAATTGGGAAATAAATATAGACTGGGGGATAAGGGTGGCACATGGCCCACTGCTCCTGATTTCTGTCCTTAATCATATTATCCCTTTCCTCTTTGCAATCATTCCAATTATTTAATCAATATTCACAGCCTAAACTATTCCCCATATCTTGAATATTTGCAAATTTATGACCTCAGCAGAACTCTCCTGAGCTTACAACGATTCTTTTTTATAAACATCCCCATAGTTACATACAATTTTATAATGAAAAAAAAAAGAAGTCTGTGGTCTTGTTTCTCAGTAGGAACAATTTTTTACTCTTACTTATATTCTTTCTTATTGACTTCCTACTAAGAAATTGTAGGAAGAAATCCCTTTTACTTAACTTAATACATCACAAGTTTTTGTTACATTAATGATATTTTTGTGACTTTAACTATTTAAATATTATTCCCAGCTTGGACATCAGTGTATTAAAACAATATTTCCTTTCTTGTACAGTGTATTTTTTGTTCCTGGAAGCCAATATTGTCTTATATATTTAGTTAGATTTTCCTTCATTTTTTGTTGTTAGCTATTATTTAATTTGCCCATAAATTTAATGCTAGAAGTATAAATCTCTTTAATATGTTCAAATGCATCAAATAAACCATCAATCTCATTTTAGTCTTAAGATAGCTTTCTACAGGGCTGCTGAACAGCTGTGGTCCATGGATTTCCCTTCATTATCTGCTACCATTTGGATATATTCCCCACCCCCACCAAATCTCATGCTGAAATATGATCCCAGTGTTAGTGGTGAGGCCTAATAAGAGGTGCTTGGGTCCTGGGGACTTGATGCTATCCTTGCAAACAAGTGGTAACAAATGTCCTCTAGCTCAAGCTCTATCAGTTCCCACAATTACTGTTGTTAAAAGAGCCTAGCACCTTCCCACCTCCCCCATGCTTCTTCTTGCATGTGATCTCTGCACACGCCAGCTCTCCTTCCCCTTCCACCATGAATTGAAGCAGCCTGAAGATCTCCCCAGAAGCCAAGTCAATTCTGGTGCTATACTTCTGGTACAGCCTGCAGACTCATCTGTTAAACAAACTTCTCTTCTTGTCAATTATCCAGCCTCGAATATTCCTTTATAGCAACACTAAATGGAATAGAATACTATCATTTTAGAATTTCTATCATCTTTTCTAGGCTGTATCTATATTTTCTGTATATCATGTGTTTCTTGAACATATTTTCTTATTTTGGTAGAGCATATCTTTCAGTATGATATATAAAATTCTTGAGAGGCTGTTAACCTAAAAAGTAAAAATATCTATTTCATTTTCATGTTTAATACATTCTGGATTGGTATAAAATATAGTTTGCAAAAAATTATTCTCATATTTTTTGAAGATAATACTATTTTTGTTATTTTGTAGGTTTGAAGTCATCCTCTTTCCAAGTCCTCTCTATGTGTCCTGTTTTTCTTTTCTGTCAGGAAGCCTTTAAGGTCTTTCATATTTTCCGCTGATATTCTGAAATTCTATTGATGCACCTTCTTGTCATATGATCCTTTTTTTTCAACTGTGCTGAAAAATAATGAGCAGCCATCAATCTAAAAAAATATACTCTTCATGTCTGTAAATGTTTATTTTATTATTTTTCTTTCATATTTTCTCTTCTGTCTTTCTGTTATCTTTGTCTGTAACTCCTATTCTGTGAACACCCTGATGTTTTAACTTTATTATGTGTTTTTTCCTGTTTTCTAGGAGATGTTATCAATATTATTATCCAATATCTCCATTGCACTTTTTATTTTTCACAATTTAATTTTTAATGTCTTCGAGATTACATTATTTTCTATTATTCTAGAAAGAAAAAGTTCTCAGTTCATTTTTTCATAGTTGCAGTATCTACTTTTGTACCTCTAAGTATATTTACACACACACACACACACACACACACACACACACAGAGCACCTCTCATCCAATGGGTGACTAAGAAAGAAATGCTGTGAAATCCATGTCCTGACTTGACTTAGGCCACACTCTGAAGCACCATCCTAACTCTAGTGGTCCCCAAGACTTTGTTTTACCTTCTACCCATTCCTGCTTCCTTCATTCCTGCCCCAACTGGTGTTGATCCCAAATACCTTCACGATAAACTTCTGGCATGCACATGTTTGTCTCAGAGTTGGTTTTCCTGTTTTAGCATAACCTTTACTTTGAAGCATTCACCTTTCTTCCTTTGATTCAGTGAGTGATTTCATCCTTGGTGTTTCTGTAGTCTTTTCTAGGTACATAGCCCTCTTACAGTGCATGCCACACTGGACTACTAGTTTTTATATTTATCTGGTTTCTCTACTTGACTAATATACTTACAAAGTCTGAGACTGTGCTTCTTCTTTATACAATCTCCTATCTAAAAACATGCCTGGTACAAATTTGGTGACTAATAAATGTTGATAAGATAAATGAATCAATATTGTGCTACCAAGTACATTTGTTGCTAACTTGAATACATTTATGCAGCATTTAATAAAACAGTAATTAAGATGCAGTTTTTATTACAATTTTTACCCTTCATAAAAACTTTCAGAAATTTTAGGTCCTGGCTGATGTTACTGAATATGTAAGTGAGGAAAGATCCCGCTTCTAAGAGTAAGCATGCATTTAGCTATCGTCATGGTGAATGAATGTAAACAGATAAATTGCATTATTGTCTACTCTCTCCTTTTCCCTATTTTTTATTCTGTTATTTCAGCATAAACTTTTAATATTTCCCCTGGTCATGTGACTTTTCAGCTAGACTAGTGAAATCCAGTTATTTTTATACCATCTATTATGACTTTGACAAAAATCTAAACTCCTAGACAAACTGTCTTTAAAGAGAGATATTATAACCCATTGCCATGTGGAAAAAAAATTGTAACTTTTAAAAAAGTTTTATTTAGTCACTCATTTATTCTTTTCTTTCACAAAATATTTATTTTTCAATAGCTGAAGTCTTTGAAGGAATACATGTTTTATATATATATAAATATATATGTATATATATATATACATAATTTATAAAACACATTTATAAAATAAATACTCCTGGTTTTACTAATCCACCTAAGATCTGCAATATAACCAGTAGCAATGAGGGGCCTCTGTTGAAATATTGATTAGCCTCAATTTTGTGTTAATAATTCCTTTGACTTTTAAAAATAGTTTTGCCACGTATTTTGTTTAAAACATATCTTTTTTCTAATTACTTATTTTTGAAGGTTAATAAAATGTTATCATGTTATATTAAATATTCCACAACTGTTTTTTACTAAATATTAAAATCTTAAATTTGAATATTTTTGCTACATATGGCTGAAGTGCATTATTTTCAACTTTGTCTAATACTCAATTTTGTAAATATATTATAATTTTCTTATTACCTCTTGTTGTTAGATATGATTTATGCTCAGTTTTTTTCTACTAGAAACATTGTTTCTATTAACGTTCATAGGAATCAACAAATCTTTAGAGAACTGTAATTATATTTAAATTCAATAAATCTTTAACTTTCAGTAAACTTTTATATTTTCTCCACAAATGTACAACATAGATTTTGTTGGAACAATTTTTAGACTTCATGTATATTGTTATTACAAATGTTATTTTTAAATTGTAAATTGATTTCTATGTTTATTCCTTGTAAGTAGAAATTTAATTGATTTTGTAAATTATGTTTAATATTGTCCCCTGATGCTCATCATTACCCCCAACATTTTAAGTTATTACAAAAACTGGAAATCTAGAAGCCATATTCCCTAATATGCCTTGCCCAAAGCTTACTAGTTTCGACTTTGTGCATGAGTGAGTGAATTGAATATAAGAGAAGCAAATGTTTCTATGGAAGACACAGGCAGTCTTGTAGATGTCATTTGTTGGCAGATGTGAGCATCTGGGTGTTTACCAGAAGTTCACTTGCTTTGGGACTCATGTGGCAAAAATTATCAACATCATTTTTTGGGTTCCATAAACTAGACTAGTTTTCCCTGATCTGTGTTTCCTAGTCTTTTCAATGCCTACATAACCCTCTTTTGTTGATGAAACTTGATCCCCCACACAAGTTATGTTGTGGTGTTAACCCCTGATACCTATGAAAGGGACTTGTTTAGGAAATAGGATCTTTTCAGTAGTAATTATTAAAGATGAATTAGGTTATACTGAAGTAGGGGAGTACTTAGGTTCAATATGACTTGTGTCCTTATAAGAAGAGAAGAAGTATAACCACAAATAGATACACACAGGAAAGAAGGTCATATGAAGATTGAAACCTTCTTTTGGAGTGATACATCTATACGGCAAGGAACACCAAGGATGAAAGTATTATTTCATAGAGCCTTTAGATAAAACATGGCTCTACTGACACCATGATTTTGGACTTACAGCCTCCAGATTTGCAAGAGAATGCGTTCTGATTGTTTAAACCACGTAACTGTTTATAGCAGTAAGTGAAAACGGACATAGCCTTTAATTTCCAGAAGTAAACCATATTTTCTTTTGAATATTCAGAGCAGTTTCTCTTTCCCTGATTGAATCTTGTCTGATATATATTTAATTCATACCTTGCAACTTACTAAATTCTTTTTTTAAATCTTGTAATTTTTCTATGGTGTCATTTGGTTTTCTCTTTAAGACTAATATCATCTTTCTGATATTTTGACTTTATTTTATTGACTCACTGCACTTGTGAGAATCCGTCAGTGTTGAAATAGCAGCATGTTAATAGACATGCTTCCTTTATTTGTGCTTTAAAGGTGAATTCTTCTAATATTTCAGAAGAAATGATCATTTTTAATTAATTTTTAGTAGATATACTTTGCCAGGCTAAAGGTATTTTTCTTATCCTTTATTTGTAAAGAATAAAATAAACATAAATGGTTGTTTAGCTTTTCAACGTATTGTTTTGCAACTGTTGAAATAAAGTTCATCTCATTTAATCACCTAATGTAAATTACATCCTTAGATGCTTGAATGATAATCCGTCTTTAGTGCCCAGATAACCAGGCATGCTTATAAAGATGAATGTCTTGAGACGTCTCATTCCTCACCATGTTTTCCCTTCTTAATGAACTGCAGCTCTTTATTCAAGAGGGGTGACTCCAGAACCAGATGAAAGGTTTTTATTCCTCAGTTTGCTACAAACTAACTTGGCCACCACCTTTCTAATCTGTAAGATGATAATAATTGAGTTTTTAGGATTATTGTGAAGATTAAGTTAGTTTCTATATTTTAAATCTTCAAAGCACTTCTTGAGTCTGACTAAGTACATCTTGAAAATTAGGAATCTTCTCAGTAGTTGATGCTATTTATTGTAGCCCCAGGGTGCTAATAAATTCAAAGTGACCATGGGAAAAACAAACAAACAAAAAACATGGTGGTGGCACTTAGGTCCATTGTGACCTTTTCAGATGATCACAAACGTACTTTTAATATATTTTGAGATTACTGTTAAAAGAAAACATTAATTTAAGAAGTATAATTTCTTGAAGATTCATTAAATTCCCGAAATGGTTATGCTTGGCATTCTAGAACTAAAGACACAATTTGGAAAAAATAAAGCATGTACCATGCTGATGTATCTTGATGCATACACAACACTCACTGCTGTGCCCTCATAGATAACAACATGTGTGGAAATAGTACACACATTTGACCTATGTTGTACTCAGTGTGCATTCTAGTAACTAGAAATCAGTTGCTCTTTTCTCCTCTGAATTCCTTGCAAGTGTCTTTGTTAATTTCATAAAACTTTTAGATGATCTTGATAATCTGGATAGAAACATAAATTTTAAAATAAATTTGTGATTTGGCATACTGTTTAAAATATAATGAAAACACCTGGTAAGTTTTTGAAAATGATATTTCATCTGAGGACACTAAGTGAAGTCAATAGTTCACAATCTCACAAGTTGGTAAATATCTGTGCCCTTTGTCTTCTTTATAATTGTAGGATCTTGGGAGGAGGGGCAAGATAGTGATAGAACCAGTCACAGTGTATGAGTCTCTGCATGGGTGAGTGTGTTAAGAATGAATCTGCATGAATGTGTGTGCACAAGCTGGTGAGTGAATGTTTGACTGAAGGGAAACACGGGAAAAAGTCTGGGACTCCCCTGCAGAAGCAGATGTAACTTACTCTCTGAGTCCGGCGCCCTTGTGTCAAGAACATCTGCCATTCTCAGGTCATCCCTTGGGAAAAAGGGTCAGAGATAATTGCCTCTCAACACCTGGCACCTGGCCCTTGACCCAATACCACCAACTGCAGGAACAGGTCAAGCATTGGCAGGAGGGATCATGAAGAATCATAAGGAGGCGGTCCCTAGTTGAGTTCTGTCAGGAAACGATACCAGTTGGCACCATTTTCTATGTCCTGGAACTGAGCAGAGACATCCTTTGGTTCACCCAGTACTGAGAAGCCTGTATCCTGGGATTGAGGGGTGATCTGTACACCCCTCTGGGATCCATCATCATTGACCAGGGAGGATACTCCAGGTACATGATAGACAGAGGCAGCTGCTGACTTGGAAACCCAGATGCCCCACACTCCACACTGGCCTATTCACAGACCAGTGCAGTGGGAGTGAAAGACCTAGTAGCAGAAGAGTAAGGGTAATTCTTGATCTGATCCAGCCCCTTTCCCCCCACCCCCAACAATCCATGGAGCATCTGACTCACATGGAAAGCAGCCTGACTGATCAACACAGACAGCAGAGCAGAAAGTCTAGAGTCTGAAGCTTGCTCCCACCCACTTGAGCCAAAAGCAGCAGTTCTAGGGACATGCTAGTAAAAAAGGAACCTCTGGAAACAGGCAGAAGACAGAGTGAGAGGGAGCTCAAGACTCACAAAAGTTTTGAGTTTTTTTTCCTTCTTTTTTGCTCACCCTCTCCATACATATCATTGCGCTTGTGTATTCTGATTTGATTCCCCTTTTAGTCCTCTTCATTTTTTTGCATATGGGTTTATGTTTTGTTGTTTTTGTGTTTGTTTTGTTTTGTTCTGTTTCATGTTTATCTGTTTATTTCCTTGCTGTTTGTTTTCCTTGTTTTTTCTTCTTTTTCTTCATCCTTCTTTCTTCTTTCTTTTTCTGTTCTTTTCCTTTCTCTTATCCCATTTTGGTTTCAGCGGGTATATATATGTTTCCACTGCATGGACATAGGGTAAGGTGGTAGGAACTGGATTCCAGGGGGCACATATCCCAGTGAGGGCATATTGCAATCTGCAGGTAGCTTCTGAACCTTAGCTCCCCCCATCATACCTTAATCAAATCTCAAAACTGCAAAAAGACAGCACAAACCCCCTAACCCCAGCCTGGCCTCAAAATTGACCAAATCCAGAAACTCTACCTAAGGAAGAATAGGGAGTTGAGCAAATGAAGTGAAACTTATCCCTACCTCACTGAGTAATTGAATTAAAGAGGAAAAAAGAAGTGAAGAATTCATCACAAATGAAGAAGAATCAACGGAAGAACACAGGTTCCCCCCAGACCCTTGGAAAGGCAGTGCCTGAAAATACAGACTTGGAAACTCAAACAGTGAAGAGCCTCCAGAATGGCTGTTCTCAGATCACAAATCCAGACATCAAGGTAATGATGGGAAGACAATGAATACAAATCATTAAAGACAAGATGAAAAAATGAATGAAATTATAACAGAGATGATAACAATAAAAAGTACAATGAGCAAAATAAATAACAAACTGACAAACATGGAAAGCAGAAGAAAGAATCTTAGAGCTTGATGACCAAAATATTAGCCTAACCCAAATGGTTAAATACATAGAAAAAAAGCTTAAAAAGACAGAACAAAGAAAAGGCTGTGAAATCTCACTCTTCCTGTTCAACATAGTGCTGGAAGTCCTAGCTAGAGCAATCAGACAAGAGAAGGAAATCTAGGGTATACAAATAGGAAAAGAGGAAGTTAAGTTATCCCTCTTTGCAGAGAGCAAGATACTAAACCATGAAAACCCAAGAGACTCTGTCAAAAATCTCCTTGCACTGATAAAGGACTTTGGCAAAATCTCAGGGTATAAAATAAACATGCAAAAAAAGTCACATTTTTATACACCAACAATAAACAGACAGAGAACCAAATAAACAACACAATCTCATTCACAGTAGCCACAAAAAAATGAAATATGTTGGAATTTTCCTAATTCGAGAAGTGAAAGACCTTTACAATGAAAACTATAAAACATTGCTCAAAGAAATCAAAGACGACACCAACATAAAACAAAATTCCATGTTCATGGATTGGAAGATTTAACTTTGTTAAGATGGAATCCTATCAAAGGCAAGCTACAGAATTAATGCAATGCCCATTAAATTACCAAATCATTCTTCTCAGACCTGGAAAAAACAATATAGAAATCCATATGGAAACATAAAAGACCACAAATAGCAAAAACAATCCTCAGCAAAAGAAACAAAGCAGGATGTATCACAATCCCAGACTTCAAACTCTACAATAAAGTTATAATAATCAAAACAGGCTGGTATTGGTATAAGAACAGGCATATAGACCAATGGAACAGGATAGAGATTATGGAAGCAAAACCTAAATTTCTCAATAAACTCATCTTTGACAAAGTCTCCACCAACAACCACTGTGAGAGGAGAATTTATTCAGTAAAAGGTGCTGGGAAAAGTGACTGACCATATGCAGGAGGACCCCTATCTATCACCATACACAGAAATCAACACCAAATGGATCAAAGACTTAAATGTATAACCTCAAACTATAAGAATCGTAGAAGAGCCGGGCTCGGTGGCTCAGCCTGTAATCCCGTGCCTTTGGGAGGCTGAGGTGAGTGGATTGCCTGAGCCCGTGGGTTCGAGACCCGCCTGGGCAGGGAGACCTCATCTCTACAATAAATCAAAAAATCAGCCGGGCGTGGTAGTGCGCACCTGTAATTCCGGCTACTCGGAAGGCTGAGGCAGGTCGAGGCTGCGGTGGCCGGAAGCGGCCACTGCACTCCAGTCTGGACGACAGAGTGAGACTCCAACTCAAAAAAAAAAAAAAAAAAAAAAGGGATCGTAGAAGAAAATGTAAGAAACATTCTTATGAAATTGGAATAGGTAACCAGTTCCTGATCAAAATCCTAAATGCTCATGACATAAGAGATAAGATAGACAAGTGAGACTTCATTAAACTCAAAATCTTCTGAAAAGTCAAAGAAACCATCAAGAAAGTGGGGAGACAGCCCACAGAATGGGGAAAAATATTTGTCAACTGTAAACCTGACAAAGGCTTAACATCTAGAATCTACAAGGAACTCAAAAGTGCTGAAAGAAAAAACAAAATAACAACAAAAAAACACAATCCTATTAAAAAGTGGGCAAAATATATGAATTGATACTTCTCAGAAAAAAGCATGTGAGTAGCCAATAGATACATGAATAAACGCTTAGCCTCACTAATCAAATAAATGCAAATTAAAACACACTAAAATACCACCTATCATGCGTCCAAATGGTCATCATCAATAATGCAAAAAACAACAGGTGCTGTAGAGGATTTGGGGAAAAGGGAATGCTTCTATACTGTTGGCAGGAATGTTAAGTAGTACAACCTCTGTGGAAAAAACAGTGTGGTGATTTCTAAAAGATCTATAAATTGACCATCTATATGACCCAGCAATCCCCCTTCTGTGAATATACCTAGAAGAATGGAAATCATTCTATAAAAAAGATACCTGCACACACGTTTATTGCAGCATTATTCACAATAGTAAAAACACAAATCGTACTATGCTGTTCATCAAAAGTGGACTGGATAAATAAAATGTGGTACATATACACAATGGAATACTACACAGCCATAAAGAAAAACAAAATTATGAACTTCCCAGCAACTGGGATGGATTTAGGGTCTCAGTTATTTATCACAGAAACAAAGATCTGAATACTACATGTACTCATTCATAAGTGGACCCTAAATATCTATCATAATACTAAAAGAAATGGATTGGCAGTAGTGGGAAACTGCCAGGGGAAAAGGGGAGGACATAGCATCAATAAGGGTACCCAAACTTTACCTGCATGATGGCCACTTATGTACCTAACCCTGAATTGTACTCCATATCTTTAAAAGAAAAAAAAAATTTAAATGACAAAAGAAAGCCTCCAAGAGATGTGCAATTATATTGAGGACAAACGTATGACTTATCAACATTCCTGAGACAGATAGGGAGACAGAGAACATCTCAGAACAAACATTCCATAAAGATATCCAAGAAGAATTCCCTGTCTCATTAGAGACATGACCTTCAAATGCAAGAGATTCAGAGAATCCCTGTAAAGCATCAGTTGAGTAGATCAAATACAACACACATAGTATTCACTTACACAATGTAGGTATAAAATTTAAAAATCCTACGAGCAGTGAGAGAGGAAGATCAGACTACCTACTGGGAAAGGCTAATTAGAGTAGCAGCAGACTTAACTACAGAAACACTACAAGGTAGAAGAGACTGAACTCCAATCTTCAAAGATCTCAAAGATAAATAATTCCAACCAAGAATTTCCTACTCAGCCAAGCACAGCTTCATCAGCAATGGATAATTAAAATCCTTCCCAGACATCCAATCCCTAAGAGATTATGCTACTTCTAGACCAACTCTACAGGAGACATTTAAGAAGCTATTAAGCACAGAAGAAAGAAAGTAAAAAAAGACCAAGTACATTCCAGGAGAACAGGAAAAAACGGAATCAACAGAGAATATATTGCAACTGAAAATTTGAAAACATACACATACACCAAACCAAAAGTTAAAAGAAAACAAACAAACAAGCAAAGATACTTTCTAAAAACCTTATGACTGGGATTAAACTCTCATATTTAAATAGACAGCCTGAACATGTATGGACTAAATGCACAACTTTAAAAACATAAAGTGGCAAACTGGTTACAAAAGTGTGACCCAACAATCTGCTGCCTACAGGAAACACATCTCACTACAAAAGACACCCACAGACTCAAAGCACAAGAATGGAAAACAAACTTTCCAGAGAATGGAAAACAAAAGAAGGCAAGAGTTGTGATTTTAATACCAGATAAAACAACCTTTAAGCTATCAAAAATTTCAAAAGATATGGAAGGACACTACATAATGATAAAAGGTTCAATTCATCAACAAGGCATATTCATCCTAAATATGTATGCACCCAACACAGGAGCACCAGGATTGATAAAGCAACTACTAAGTAAACTAAAAAAAGATATGAACTCTAACACTATCATAACTGGGGACTTAAATATCCCACAAACAACTCTAGATAGATCATCAGGCAAAAAAATCAATAAGGAAATCCAGAACCTTAACTTGACTCTTGGTCAAATGGACTTAATAGATACCCACAGAACACTCCGCTCAACAACCACAGAATATGCATTCTACTTATCATCACCACATGGAGCATACTCCAAAATCAACCACATTCTTGGCAATAAATCAAACATAAGCAGATTCCATAAGATTGAAATACTACCATGCACCTTCTCAGACCACAGTGGAGTAAAAATAAATATTACCACCAACAAGATCCCCCCAAACACACAAAGACATAAGCACTAAATAGCACAATGCTGAACAACTCCTGAGTCAACACATAAATCAAACCAGAAATTAAAAGATTCTTGAAAACAAATGAAAACAAAGACATATCTTACCAAAACCTCTGGGATGCCATGAAAACAGTTCTAAGAAGGAAATTGAAATCTCCACAAACACATAACAAGAAACTACAAATCACCTAAGGGAGTCGAAAAAGCAAGACCACCAAAATCCTAACTTCAGAAGAAGAATCTAGATCACCAATGTAAAAACCCCAAAACATAGAAGACAAAAGTATTATAGAAAAAAATCAATTAGACAAAAAGTAGTTTCTTTGAAAGGATAAAAAAGATTGATGGACCTCTTGTCAGATTGACCAAGAAAGAGACAAAAAGGCCCAATAGTCACAATCAGAAATGCAAAAGATAAAGTCACAACTGACCCTGAAGAAATGCAAAAGATTATCAGAGATTAATGTGCAAACCTGTGGAGTAACAAATTTGAAAACTTAAATAAAATGGAGCACTTTCTGACATCACACAAACTTCCAAGGTTGAGAAAAGAAGAAAGACCCTAAATAGACCACCAACAACCAGGGAAATTAATTTCATCACTAGAAAATTGCCAGAAAAACAAACAAACAAACAAACAAACAAAACCAAAAAACCAAAAAACCTGAACCAGATGGTTTTCCAATGGAATTCTACAAAACATACAAGGAGGAGCTGATACCAATCTTATTGGAAGTATTCCAGAAAATCGCGAAAGACAGAACTCTCCCCAAATCATTTTGTGAAGGTAATGTCACACTGATACCCAAACCAGGTAAAAATCCAACAAAAAAAAAGAGAATTACAGGCCAATATCCCTGATGAACATAAATGCAAAAATTCTCAAAAAATTTCTAGCAAACTGGATCCAACAACACATCTCAAAAATCACCCACCATGATCCATGATCAAGTATGCTTTATCCCTGGGATGCAGGGCTGGTTTAACATCCACAAGACCATAAATGCAATAAATACATCAAAAGATGTGAAAACAAGAACCAGATGATTATATCATTAGATGCAGAACAGGCTTTTGACAAAATCCAGCACCCATTCTTGATAAAAATCCTTGAACACCTAGTTATAGAGAGAACATATCTCAAAATAGTAAAAGTCATCTACGATAAACCAACAACCAACATATTACTAAATGGACAGAAATTAGAAGCATTTTCCCTGAAAACTGGAACAAGAAAAGGCGGCCCATTCTTATCCCTCCTGTTCAAAATAGTGTTGAAAGTCCTAGCTAGATCAATCAGACAAGAGAAGGATATCAGGGGAATCCAAATAGAAAAAGAGGAAACTAAACTATCCCTCTTTGTGGGTAATATGATCCTATAACTGGAAAACCCAAGGGAATCTGTCAAAAACTTCCTTGCACAGATAAATGATTTATACCCCATATCTTTTACATAAAACAAACAAATTTAAGATCTTGTGAACCAGCTTTCTTTTTTTATGATTTTGCACTGTCGGCTGAAAGATGCTGGGCAAACAGCAAGCCCTTAGAAAATGCTCTTGAAGCCGGGCTCGGTGGCTCAGCCTGTAATCCCATGCCTTTGGGAGGCTGAGGTGAGTGGATTGCCTGAGCCCGAGGGTTCGAGACCCGCCTGGGCAGCGAGACCTCATCTCTACAATAAATCAAAAAATCAGCCGGGCGTGGTAGCGCATGCCTATAATTCCGGCTACTTGGAAGGCTGAGGTGGAAGAGCCCAGCAGGTTGAGACTGTGGTGGCCGGGAGCGGCCACTGCACTCCAGTCTGGATGACAGAGTGAGACTCCAACTCAAAAAAAAAAAAAAAAAGAAAGAAAATGCTCTTGAGTAAGTCAATAAATGATGAAATGTCTTGCTTGTAATGTTGTCCAACCTGGACTGGTCAAAAGACCCAAATGCACTTTTGCACTTGGACTGCCTGAAAAGTAAATAGTCTTTAGCACTACTATGTAATTCCAAGTTTGGATTTACTGTTCAAACTTGAGCAGACATTGAGCCTCCATTTCTCCTTCAGACTGGTTAGAAGAAATTAAATAAGGTGACATTAGAAAACCGTTAGCATTATAGTACTATGTTACATATTTTCCTATTGAAAGTAATATGTGATCAGTTTATATAAATATTTTTCCCAATCCCTTTTCTGAGCATAAGGAATAAAACAATATCTCTCTGTCTTTCCCTCCTGAAACAAAATGAAGTCTTTATCTTCCATTATGTTAACAAAGCCCATTTTCTAATCAAGTTCAGGTTTATTCAAAATCAATTATAATATAATCCAAATAGATTAATTAATATACTTATACATTTAAAATATACCATTATAAGGGCAAATGAAATATATTTACCAGCCCAGATTGCACAGCATTATACAAGCAAGGCATTTCATCACTCTGATTTGGCATTTCCTAAGGGCTTATTTTTTTGCCAAGCATTGTTATGGTACACCATGGGTATGTAGAATGAGGAAGAAGGGATATTGGCTCTCAAGATCCTAAATTTATGAAGAAGACAAAGGGCACAGATATTTGCCAACCTCTGATGTTGTAAACTACTGATTACACTGAGTATATTCAGACCAAATATCAACAAAAATTGTGCAAGCTCCTGAATTTGGTTTTAGTTGGATAATTGTCTCATCCAAAACAATTAACAAGTTATAACTCCTAGGAATCACCAGCTTTATCTTTGGGCATTTGGGGTGAGAATGGCAAAACTGTCCAAACAATTCACCAAGAAAGTCAAAAGTGTCCCTATAGTGAAGGCCAGAACTGCACATTTGACCCATGAGTCTGCACTAGACAGATCTAAGACTCAGCAAATGGAGATTTTTTTTTTTCTTGCAGAAATGGCATAACAAGGACGTGTGATGCTTCGAGGCACTCCACAGACAGACTCCCAATACTGAGAGACACAGTTTCTGTTGTGGCACATGTGTTTATTTGCATGTGAGAGGATTAGTCACATGTTTCCCAAATCACAGATTTTAGTCTCAGAAGTATGCTTAGTAGATTATATACCTAAATTAGTATGGAAAGCAATGCTCTGTGAACACACCAGATGAGAGATTCAGAAATTCATAACTCTTTCGTTCCCACTCAGTTACCTTTGTGGTGTCTAGACACCGTGCATGCCTCGTGGATGGCAGCTCACCTTGTTGGGGGCCCTTAAAATAACTTAAAAGAATGTCATGCCAATGAAGAAAAAACATGTGATTGTTATTTTTAGTGGTTTAAATTCATTGTTTTATACTTGTTTACTGTGAATAGCTAAATTGAAGTTTTTTCATCCCTAAAAATAAATTCACTTAAAAACAGAGATACCAGCTATGTAATTTCAACAATAGAGTGGACACACTAAGGGGAAAGGATAAGGCAATAAAGATGAGCACTTACCAGGGCCAAACATTGCTAAGACATCAGTGGGACAGATTTTGTTTGGTCTCCAATTCACTTGCTACGGCACAGAGCAGTTTCAGAAGAAAAGGGACAGCTGCACTGAAGAGTTTAAGAAAATATTTGCACCTGGGAACAAAGCATCAGGAACTGAATTCTAAAAAAGCTGTATTCACATAAGAATAAAATACACAGGAGAAGTGTGGAAAGGTCATGGGGGTTAAGTTTATATATTCAAACAATTTATTCTTTGGTTTTGTTTGCCTTGGTTTTAGTGACCTTGACACAGACCAAACATGAAAAATTGGACAGAGAATTTATCTGGGTCTTATAGACTGGTCCGAGGACAGATGATGAGCTATTGTGCAATGTCTAGCTCTTAATATGTAAGAATGGACACAAGAGAAGTGGTGAAAAGCAATGTCAAACCTAGGCTTGGTTTTGTTAATTCTTATGTCAACCCTGTGAGTAGAGTATAGTTATATATTGCAGTAACTGAGAGTCATGTCAGAGAAAAGTTGTGATCTTTAGGTCACATAGCTGGTAAGTGATAGAGCAAGGATGAAAAACCAGCTCTCATTCACCCCACATCTTCCACTGTGCTTCTCCTTCTCCACCTTGAGGCATATAATGTATGAGCCCACAGTCAAAAACAAGTACTAGATTTAAGTCATTGTCTATCACCCAGGGTGAGCAAGGCAATTGCTGAACAGCCATATAGCCTTTCTATAATAGGCCATTTCTCATCATCAGGGACTTCAAAAATAGAAAATTAAGTAATAAGGAGCCTGGAATAATAGAACAATTGGTAAATTGGAGGTTAGGACAAGGATTTACTGAAGGGTTCTCATGGAGTTGGGGGAAACAATAACTAAAACAAAAGTAAACAAACAAAAAAACTTGCTTCAGAGCGTAGAAGCTGCCACCAGTGAAAGATATTTGGTAGAACTTCAGACTCTTAGATTTGGAAAAGAACATAAAGTTCATCTAGGTCAACTGCTTTATCAAATGCATAAACCTTCTCCCTAGTACTCCTCGCAAGTGGTCAGCTAAAACCTGCATGAGGGCCCTAGTAAAAATTCTCACATGCAGTCTTTGGCCCATTCCTGGGTACAAATTCCTTTTTTCATATTGGGCAAGGTGTAGTGTTTTTTTTCATCAGGCATCCTTACCAGACTTTTCTGAGATTGACAACTGATTTTGGACTCTGGAATAGGATAATAATTACAAGTGGGGATTACAAAGCCTGAATAAGGAGTCTAGAGCTACTGAGAGGCAATGACCCAGAAAAATATTTATAAGTAGCCTCATTTTACAAAGGACGAAAATAAGAGGTCCAAAGCAATAAAATGGTATATGTGATTCAATAGGGTATGAGCTAGGTTAGAAATAAGATTTTCTAACTTCCTGACTTCTTTCTACCACTACATGCTGCCAAGATCATCACAAGTGGGTACTAAGTCTTAGGAGTCATACAAGTTTGCTCTTGTATCATTCCAGACTAATGAAAATAAATCTTAAGTAAAGCCCTTCCGATAAACATTCTATCTGCCAGTTTCAACTATTCTTCCCAAGAGTGATGAACACAGTTGCCAGAAACGTCTGGCTTATTCCTCATGCTGTAGTTTATGCTGTTACCTTCTCTGGGCTATGACTCATGATCATTCTGCATATGAGGTCATCAGACATTAGACCTAAATTAACTGAGTCATCTTCTCTCTAAGTGAAATGATCCTTCCTCAAAGGTCTTGCTTCGCAGGTCTCTCTGGAGCACTCTCATATCCTTAAGTGTGTATCTCATCTCTCTTTTTCTTTTCAATCTGCTAATCATATGAAATAGGCTTATACAGTATGGAAAGTATTTTTCCATAAGCTGAACGATTCATTTGTTTTTCCTGCTTTGTAGATACAAGTTTGTAAATATCCTCATGCCTATTCTTTTAAATAAAATGTTGTGTCCCTCTCATCCGTAAGCCTTTCCTTTTACTTTTTTTTAATAGAGCCTGGGAAAAATTGGAATTCTCGGCTTATCTTTTTGCATTCTTATTTAAGTTTTTTTGCTATTAATTGATCTTAGGGTAAGAGGAGAGGTCAGCAGGGATAGACATTACCATTTTCAAGTGTATGAGCAATCTGGGGTATTCCATCTAATGTAAACCACAGAAATTTCTCTATTAGGCATTAGTACTAATTAGTAGTATAATTAATAGAAAATGTGTATCTATTTTTGATAAGTTATAAAACATCACTCCCACCCCCTCCCAGTCCCATCTTTCCTCTCTTCCATCCTAACACCATCATCATCTGCAGAGCACATGTATTAGCTAAAACAACACAGGTAGTATGAGGAGTAGTGAAAAACAAACCAAAGAAAAAGTAAAGACTTGGTGTTTTTAAATATGGGGTTGTGCAAAGACATGACACATTTTGCACTCTGTTTAAGGTGGGGAATCACATGGGTGTCCAAGCATTGTCAGGTGACATTTTATTCAAGCCAAAAAAGCAAGGTGTATGCAGTATGAATACAGGTTGAATAAGTTTCTGGTGAAGTTTGAATTTCAGTAACCAACAAATGAGATTACATAAATATTCTCTAAGTATGGCATGGATCATACTTGTGCAAAAAAATGACTTATTTTAGCTGGAATTCAAATTTAACTGAGCATCCTGTATTTTTACTTGCTAATCTAACACCCTTGAAAATGAGACAATTGATACAAGGAAATTTTAAAAAAAGAAGAAAAAAGAAAAAAAAAAGTAGTGTACCTTAAATTAAAATATGTCCTTATGGCAGTCTGGCATTATCATCAATATTTGATATAACTTAGACCTCAGAAGTTCTCAAAATGCTTTAAGAAACATTATAAACAAGATTGTGAACTGTTCCTGTTTTACAGAAGGGGAAACCAATGCTTGTAGTGGTCCAGAGACTGGCCCAATGTAAAAATGGTCCTAAGAGATGAAACTGAAACTAATATCCAGGTTTTTTGATTCCTAATCCATATTTCCTTCCTGGTTGATCAACATAATTAATTGGATTATAAATAATACAATCCATCTAGTCATATTAGTCACAATCACCAGCCCTGGGCAGTAATTATATTCCTTGGCAATAGTCACTCTGCTTTAAATTGAAAAATGACCAAGGGAGCATCCCAATTCAACTATGTCCAGGAAGCAGTATGAGCCATCTTGGAGACCCTGCATTAATCTGCACAAGCACTATCTAGCTACTGCTTGGTAATGTTTCCCCATTATTTCCGGAAATATCTGTACCTTCTCTATTTTCATACAAGTGGCAATATAATTTGGCATCAAGTGACTACTTGGTTGTTAAGAATAATTCACAAACACTATTGGTTTTCCAGCCCTGGAAAGATAAAAGTAATTTTATGATGTTTCCATGCCCAGATCTGAAAAGTAACTAAACAGTGTCTTTCTTATATCTGGTTGTATTTGTGGGGCTGGCACCCACAGAAACATAGAGTTTCATTTAAAATTCAGCCCTTCTGTGAGATGCTGAGTGATGTTCTTGGAATCAGACGAAATTGACCGGAATTTGTGAAAAGGTAATCAACTATTCCTTGCCTACTGAAACCAGTGAATATATGTACATACTGCTTTGAGAATCTGTTCTTTTTGTTACAGAACAGATGTCTGGGAGGTTTTTGGCAGTCCCCACTCTGTCAAACAGTCCGGTTTTGACAGTTACTTGCTTGAGGAATGGCTGAAATGCAAAGTATTTCTGATCAAAATATCATATTCATCTGGATGTTAATTACTGTGTCTGCCTTGGTATAAATAATTAATTATGCAAAACCCACACAGCTGCTGCTGGACAGAGTTAAGTGACTTGCTGTCAAAGTCTCACAGTTCTGGAAGGAAAGGAGGATTTAGAAAAACATGCTCTGTAACCAAGGGGAGTGTTGGGAGTTTCTCATGATCTTTCTTTGGTTGGATAAAAGATCATTATGCTTGGATATGGTGTGTGTGCATGACAATGTGTATGTGTGGGGGTGGTGGTGTGTTTTAAATAAAGAAATATTTTCTACTTTTTGAAAGTTGGCCCTAAGAGCAGTTCCCTTTTCTAGTTACATGGTAGCTCTCTAGAAATCCACATACCATATCAGTAGAAAATCATTACAAATCAGATGCCTAAAACTCTCATTCTGTCATCACATTCATAAATCTCAGCAGTCCAAAATGTCTCATGGAATTGGACATGTCAGTCACACCGAATTAGTGAGTTTTTTGTTTGTGTTAAGGAGACACTGACAGTACAGCTCATTTTATCATTTTCAGATTTGTACGAGTATCGCTGATTTGGTCGTTAATGAATATGTGAGCATCTAGACTGCTGAGAAATGATAACGCAACCATTTAAAAGATGTATCTCTATGTTAATTAGCCCAAGTGCAAATGACTTTTTATGTAGATATAACTAGAAGTTTAACTGATATAGTGGAAGTGTGAGTTATATGTAATACTTCTTGGCAAAATAACATTGCATATAGTAACAGTGATAGTAAAAGGGAAAAAATACTTATAAAACCAAGACTTTTGTCGATTTATCAGGCAGTTTTGTTTTGTGCAAATATTGATATTTCTGTAATGAAGCAAACTGCCAGAGCTTATTAAGAATTTTGGTACAGACAAGGAGAAGAGAGTTTTGAGAAGATAGTGCTGCACAGTGGAGAATAAGTGTGGCTGTAGAACATAGGCTGAGGGTCCCGGACTCTGTTATCCCTTAGCTCAATGACCTAGGACAAGACCATAACATTTTTGAGCTTTTATTTTTCCCTTACCCAAGGCTGATAGAGTTGAATGAAATAATTGATAGAAAAGCACTTTGCAAACTGGAACATGATTTAAAAATATAAAATATCATTTCATATTCAGCAACCAGTTATTGAGTACTTAGTGCTTCTACTGATATGTCTACTCTTACATTTTTTTCCTTTTAAGTATGCCTCATTATTTATTTGCCCAGCAAGCTTTTGTTGTGTCCCATTAGTACACCAGACATGGTTGTAAGCATGGAGTACCGCTGTGTGTAAAACCATGAGCTAGCCCCTACCTTCCTGGAACTCATAGCCCAGTGAGGAAAATAAGCACAAGAGAAAACACATTAATAAAATAATTACAAATAGTGCTAATGAAGTGAGTTATTGGAGTGCAGAAGGAATGAGTGTATATAATTTTAAAGGGGCAGTAAGGAGCACCTCTTTGGGGAAAGATACTTAATTCTTAAGCAGATATCCAGATGAAAAGATGGACCCAGGCATGGTAAAATCTCAGAGAAAGATCTTTCACTGGGGACAAGCTCTGTCTTTTGAAGGGCTGGGAGGATATTAATCACTCATGAGGAGGGATACCGGAGATAAAGCCCAAGTTTCCCTTCTTACTAGATCACCATACAGAACTTAGCATATAGCATCTTTCTGATTTTTATTCATAGAAGACACACCATGTGGCTGTAATTAGTTTGGTTTTCTTGACAGAACAATTAGATTGTTTTAGCTTGGAGAAAATCAGGGTTGTGCAGAAAAAAAAAAAAAGAAAAGAAAACCCCAGCACATGTGCCTTGAAGGAAATACAAATTGGCCATTTAAAAAATTGATATAATTTTCTCCCCTGTTGAAATTTGGACTAATAATTTCCAAAGTCTTGTCACACATTATAGAACAACTCATCAAAGAAACAGTAGAAGGAAGAAAAGTAGTGTATATTATTTAAATCCTTGTATATGACACTTTTAATTTGAGATCAAACAAAATGTATGTACAAATATTAGATTTTTTTACTAAAACTGATATTGAGTCATATTTAAATAACAAGTTTATTTAGATGAGGAACCAGAATGCCTAAACAAATCTGGACCAAAACCTCTCTTTTGCTGGAAAAAAGTATGTTTTAATCTCCCTACGAGTCCTCTCTTCTTTGGATGAAATTCTTATTTTTTTTTTTTTTTTTTGAGTTGGAGTCTCACTCAGTCGCTCAAACTGGAGTGCAGTGGCCACTCCCGGCCACTGCAGCCTCGCCTGCTGGGCTCAAGCGATCCTTCCGTCTCAGCCTTCCGAGTAGCCGGAATTACAGGCATGTGCTACCACGCCCGGCTGATTTTTTGATTTATTGTGGAGATGAGGTCTCGGTGCCCAGGCGGGTCTCGAACCCGCGGGTTCAGGCAATTCACTCACCTCAGCCTCCCAAAGGCGTGGGATTACAGGCTGAGCCACCGAACCCGGCTGGATGAAATTCTTTGATAATTGTTTTCTGCTTCCCTGTCTGTGGATGGTGATGCCTTATTCTTGCCCAGATGTTTGAGCTGTGTGTAGACAGCACCAGTGTGAATCTGAGGATCCAGAGAAGCTCAGTACATTTAGTTCTAAATGTTTCGAAAGAAAGAAAGAAAGAAAGAAAGAAAGAAAGAAAGAGAGAAAGAAAGAAAGAAAGAAAGGATCCAGAGAAGCTCAGTACACTTTTCACTCCTTCCAATATGCCTTGAAACTATGATTTATTCATTGTATCCCAGCTGGTTACCCAGGGTGTCCTCAGGTAGACCCTACCATTCATTTCACCATAGACAATAAAGAAATTTTGTCTCGTGTTTAGAACAACCCCATGGATTATGAAGGGCAATGTGGCCTTAAACATGACTCGATATTGTAAATATGTCAGTGTCGATGGCATCTAGTTGAAAAAATTATTCAGTCAAGGATGGCAGATTGGTAAGGAAAGAATATAGTTTAGTGTGAACTAATGTAACTTATAGCCAGTTTCATATATTTTTGATTTTCTATATACTTTCATGTTTTAAAATTAACATAGAAAATTTATTCTATTCAACAGAAAATAGTACAAAACTTATTAGAATGATAAGCAATTCTTCTCCGCTCCATTACTTCAAATCCCAGCCCCTTCACAAATAAATCACTTTTTACCTTATTTTATTCTTGTTCTGTTTATTATATTTATAGATATAAATAGTATGCCTACAATATTATGTTAGATATTAACTGTTAACTTTCAGTTATGAGAGATGAGACTTTTAGGTCATTTTACTTATTCATTCAGTTATTTGGCACTGAGTATCTCGTACATCATTCTAAGTTGTGAAAATGTAATAGTGAAAAAGAAATACCACGATTTTGCCTCTAAAGGAGAAGACATGAAATATACAAACTGAGATAAAATTATTTGTGTAATTTCACCATAGTTTTTGTACCACATGTCACCATATTTTCACAGATTGACCAGCTCTGTTAAGGCCATTAAAGAAGGAAAAGAAGATTTAAAAAGAATTAGAGGGAGTTTCTATTTTAGACAAGATGGTCAGTGAAGGCATTTCTAAAATGGTAAATTAACTGCCTGAATGAGGAAGCAAAATTTGTGGGGGGAGAAGAGTCTTTCTGAAAGAGAAAACAGAAAAATTCATAATTCTAAGAAGGGGGTTGCTTGCTTTGGAATGTTTAAGGAGAAGCAAGGGTGCAGGGCAGTGGGGTAGGGAGGTGGGCAGTTAGTTCACAGCCTGTGCAATCATATATTTAAAACACCGCAGTAGGCTCTAAAAAAAAATGAAAATAAAGAATTAAAAAAAAAACAAACCTGACCTGAGACTCAATTACTGTAAGTCTAGAATGTGAAAGCAGAGAACACATGAGCTGCTGGGCGTGTGGTTCCCCAGAGAGAATGTCATTCTATGCCTCTCAGTGATGTTCACAGAAGAATGACCAGTATGGAGGAAGAATTAAAATAATTTCATAGAAGAAATGGGTGAAGAAATGTCACCTTTATCTTGTTGCTGAGTGAACAAAAGCTGAAGTAGCATGGAAGACCCAGTGGCTTTCTGGAATCATCTGGGAGGGACCAGCTGGGCAGGATCAAAAGATCAAATTAGAGAACTTATCCTTCCTTTTGGTTGATCATTAGAGCTAACAGATCATAACAATATGTAAATGTGAACATCTATTAAGAATTTGTCAACTACCTGATGTCTGAAAAACAGCACTCAAACCCAGTGTTAGAGAGATGTGGATTTTCACTCTGGTCTTTCTACTTAATTGCTTTGCCACTTTATGATTTATACTCTCTGAACATTAGTTTCCTTGTCTGGAAAATAAGAAAAATATTCCTCATGTGGCATGGATTTTTTTAAAAAAATATTATTTAGATTCAAAGGACACATGTATAGATTTGTTACATTGTTATAAGCATGATATTGAGGTTGGGCTTGTATTAAGTTGGTCACGTAAGTGGTATGCAAGGTACTCAGGAGTAGTATCTCAACCCTTTCCCTCCTTCCACCCTGTCCCCTGTAGGAGTCCCTGATGTCTGTGGTTCCTCTCCTTATGTTCAATGTAGCCATTCAAGGAGGACGCTCAGAAAGAGATCCCCACTCTTAGTTCTAGAGCCAGGGAAATGGACTTAAGATTTCAGATGACTTGGTGTTGGAGGCAGGACTTGCAAGGCATGTGAGTGGGGCATTGGCCTCCCTGCAGTTCTGTTGTGAGGAAGGCAAGGAGAGACCAGAGTAAAGTGCAGCAGGGACCTTATAAAAACCTTAATGGCATCAGTGAGACCAACGGCAATGTTGAGTCTGGGAATACACCCAGGGCAAGTTGGTCGAGACAAGACTCATGGTTCCGTCAGTCACCGACGTCAGCAGTGCATTCATCTGCACCTCAGTGGCCACAGGCTTGGCATATCCAAGAACCCAAGACACCACACCATGTGATCCTGCTTCCCATTTAGAAAGAAGATGTGACAGGCACAAGGCGAGTGTAATAGGAGATCTGAGTCTGAAGACTGAGCATTCCTCATAAGGACTGTTTAATTCATTGTGCTGGTTTAAGCTTCACACAAATACTCATACACACACACACACACACACACACACACACACACACACACACACACAAGCAAACACATCTATCTAGTGTATGGGGTCCCTGAAAAATGCTGGATCAGTCATAGATGCAATTTTTACACCTCTGATGGGGCCAATTACTTATCTACTTCATGTCTCAATAAATATACATTGTCATTTCCCTTTTTGCTATTGTTATAAAAGCATCAAATCCAGTGTCTGCTACATGGTAGACACTGATTAGTTATTATCATTAGCTTTCTTGTTTTTTACACAGTTTTTCATGGGAGACACTTTTATTTCCAAATGTCACACATAATTCAATGCCAAAGTTTGAGTTTTGTTTTGAGGATTTTTTTGTCTAGCTTCTTCTACTCCTTGAGGACAGTGATGATCATCTGAACCTTCTTTGAATTCACCATCTGTCTTCCTTGTACATGTGGGGGGGTGCACCTGTATGTGGGCACTGCAGTGACTGCCTCCTGGCACCATTGTCTTTGACTTCTGATAGGTGCCCTTGAGCATCAAGGGGGTATAAAGATATACAAGGTGACATTTCTGATCCAGAAAGGCTACCTCCTCCACCTTGTCCAAGGTCTGTGATTCCACTGCCAATTCCATATCTGTACTTTGCAGCAGTTCCCAACCTTCTTAGCATCAGGGATCAGTTTCATAGAAGACAATTTTTCCATGGATAGGGGTGGGGGACAGGGGTGTGGGGGTCATCAGGCATTAGACTCTCATAAGTAGTGTATAATCTAGATCCCTCATATGCATACTTCATAATAGGGTTCACACTCCTGACAATTTAATGCCACTCCCGATCTGACAGAAGTCGAGTTTTGCTCACCCTCTGCTCACCTCCTGATACCGGTCTGTGGCCTGGGGATTGGAGACCCCTGCTTTGGAGCACTCTGGAAGGACAGACTCTAAAGCCTATTACCGGTTAATGAAACCTGAGACCTAGCAGAGGTGGTGTTTAAGGAGCCTTCCAGATCTAATGTTAAAACAGGAGAAAGAAGCAAAGAAATGGAGGGAAAAAAAGAGAAAGAGAAAAATGGAAGGAGAAAGAAAGGGAAGAAAGGAGAGAGACTCTGTCCAGAAAATCCAGAATTGCATTTAAGCTGTTAAACATAATAATGCATTAAATAGACGGGTGTAACCTAAGAATCAAAATTTCTGCTCTCAGGACTCAATTCTGCCATCTATCTTGCCGATTCAGTTTGTTTATCGTTAAAATGATAGAACCATGTTGAGAGGCTTTCCATTCTCACATTACTCATATATCACTCCTGTATTCCTACGAGGCCAGGAAGGCTGATATATCAGGAAGTCAAGGGAAAATGAGAAGACATAGGGGTGAGTCAAAAAGAGGTAAGAGGGAGTGAAAACAGTCTTGGGGTGGAGGGAGGGCCTGAGGGCTTTGCTGCCGAAGGATTTGTCCCATCCAGTCCTGGCCACAGGTCCTAGGCAGTGGACTTTCACATGCAGGTGGAAGAGATCCTTAAGTCCTTCTCTCCTCCTATGCTCTTGGGAGGTGGGGATTAGTAGAGCATCATCCTCACTCTCTTCACTAGCCCACACCTTGACTGCTGGACCTGGATGCACATGAGTATCAGTGATGATATAACCAGTGATGATACAACCAGTGATGATATAACCAGTGATATAACTTTTCTTTGGCAATTTAATGTGAGAGAAAGTAAGAAGTGAAAAGATAAAACAAACAGACAAAAATCAGAAAGAAAGAGAAATAAAGGAGGAAATAGCAGACTTAGAGTCCTTATTCCAGGTAGAATAGTGTCTCTGTTCTCTTTGAGGTCTAATGGCCCAACTGCTCACACTTCTTTCTACTTTTCTTGGCTTCAAAGTGCTTTCACAGACCTTGTTTTCTCTGCAAAAAGAAAGAACCTAATTAATGTAAGGATTTGTAAGTTTGGATATTGTATCATATTGAATTTATTTTGATATGTATTGTTGTATCTATGTATTAGATATAAAGTTAAGTCAGAAACTAAATTAAATCAGACACTGAATTCTGAGCAAAAATTTCTGGAACAGGATTCATCTGGATTTAATTTCTTATTTTCCACTTTTTAAAAATATTCCATAAGACAAATTTTGAGACTCAATTTCCTAATTTTAAAGAAAGAATCTCAACGTGATTAAATACAGTAAAGCCAGAGAAAATACAACTTCACATATAATGGAACTGGAAATTGACTTAGACACTCTGCCCAGCTTCCCTGCTGTCAGACCATGGTGGATGAAGGTTTTTTCACAGCCTGGGAGAGCACAGGATGAGTGTGGTGGTAGGAGTAAGCCCTTAAGAAAATAGCAGACAGTCTCCTCTAGAGAGGCAAGAAGGTGGAGACTTTACTGTTGCATCCCAGTAATTACCTGATAAAGTATGAGTCATTTATAGAACCCGGAATCATTTCCATCTGGGCCATTTTACCTCACTCCAAAGTTGCCATCTGCATCCTCCCTTCCTGGTATTTCTGTCACTCCCCGCCTAGATTTGGCTGCCTCACCTCATGATAGGATTTTTGAAACATCCCCTTGCTGGTCTACAGATCAGTTTATCTTCACTTCAGTCTTATTTTCCAGGTGCCTTTTTCTTGGGCTCCTCTTCTCTCTTTCATGTTGGTCCTAGAACAGCTGCTTATGACATGTCATATCACATCTAAATTCCCCAGGCTCCAGTCAAGTCCCTTAAAATAACTGTGGCATCGAGGTATCCAATTTTCTCTGGACTTCCTAACTTTCTTCTCTCCTATCTCAAAGATTAGACTGGCAAATTTTTTTCTAAAGAGATGTTGATGATAATAAATATTTTTACTTTATGGGTCACATGTTTTGATGGCTCAACTCTGCCATTGTAGTGTGAAGTCAGCCACAGACAATGTAGAAACCAATGGGCAGGCTGTGTTACAATAAAATGTTATTTACAAAAGTAAGTGGTAGATCACACTTGGCTGTTGGCCTGTGTTTGCCAGCCCTTATTCTGGATAAACCCTCTAGGGTGACTAGTTCTTGCCTTTTTACCCCACATCCACAGAAGATATACACCTGAGCACGTGAATGCTTCCACCTCTGACCCTTTGAAATGGCCTCTACCATTCTAAGCTGCTGCTGCCTCTCCTTTGAGACAAATCCACTTCATGAGTGTATCTTCCCCATCTCATCACAAGTGCTAATTGAATAAATAGGTTGGCGACTGAAAACTTAGACTTTGGAACAAACTGCTTGAATTTGATTTCTGGCTCTGCCACTTCCAAATTTTCTGGCCTCAGTTTCCTACTCCGTGAAGTAGGGGTTGTGTCTGTAGGCAGTTAGGTTCTACAGCAAACCTGATGATCTGGGGGGGCCTCCTTGTTTCTAAGGCCTCAACTGGAGGATGGCTTGGCAAGGATCATTCAAATTCTCTCACATGTTCTCTCCTCGCCGCGGGTCTCAGTTCATTCACACGATGGTAGAAGTGTCCCAGCAGTGAGAACAGGCAGACGCTGATCGTCAAGCACTTTTCAAGCTTCTGCTTATATGACCTTTGCTATTGTTGTATTGACCAAAGCCAAACTCAGAGGCATCCAAGGGAACAAATGCAAGGCATACAAACAGGGAGGAGATTATAGTGCTTATATTGCAAGCATTTTACCACAGGAATAATAACAGGTATCTAATGGGGGGTGCTTTGAGTATTAAATAATTAATATGCATAAGTCATTTCAAGTAGTGCCTTGCATACAGTTAGTAGTAGATAAAGGCTTGTCTTTGTTATAAACTCCTAGTGTCCCTCTCAGTTCTAAAACCTGTGACCCTAAAGACTCTCCTTGTCTTCTTTTGACTCTGCCATAGATCAGTGGAATAGCTTTGAATATGCAAGGAACTTACTCTAGTTTCCTTTGAAAATGTGTACTTTTTTAGTTGTACAGTAATATATGGTTACTATGAATAAAATGAAAAAGAAGAAAATATATGAGTTAAAAGTTATGACTCTTATACCCATCACCCTCTATCCCATCATTTCCCAGACCTGTTAAAAGTTTACTGCCGGGCTCGGTGGCTCAGCCTGTAATCCCGCTCCTTTGGGAGGCTGAGGTGAGTGAATTGCCTGAGCCCACGGGTTCGAGACCCGCCTGGGCAGTGAGACCTCATCTCTACAATAAATCAAAAAATCAGCTGGGCGTGGTGGCGCATGCCTGTAATTCTGGCTACTCGGAAGGCTGAGGTGGAAGGATCGCCGGAGCCCAGCAGGCCGAGGCTGCGGTAGCCGGGAGCGGCCACTGCACTCCAGTCTGGGTGACAGAGTGAGATTCCAACTCAAAAAAAAAAAAAAGTTTACTAATAAACTTTCCTGAAAGTTATATATGCATGAATGTGTGTACATATGTACATACATATAATATATACAAAATCTATTTCATATATATTCAAAACATTTGTAGATATATAGATATAAATTTCACATACTTGAAATCTTTACATGTCTATGCATTATCTAATTGATAAATTGTTTTAAATAGTTTATTTTACATAAATAATGTCATATTCTATCTACTATATTGTGAATCATTTTCTTCAATTAATATAAATTGCAGGTTTTATAATGGCATATATAATTTATCTCATATTTTTTAAAAGCTCCACATGATATTATACAGTATGAATATGCCATAATACATTAATTTATATTAAAATAGTGCATTAATTTAAATATTCTTTAGTTATAAGTAGTCAAGTTGTTCCTATTTTTTTCTTAATTATAAACAGTATGGCATATATCTTTATACACTTATATAGATATGTTTCTAGTAGACAATTTGCTGGTTTGAAGCTATGGATTTCTGACATTTCAAGATACTCAGACACATTTTCCTCTTCAAAGGTGGTGTCAATTGTTGACAGTGGACTTATGTTTCAAGTGGAAGCCTTGGATTTCATCATTCCTAAATCATGCCCCCATTTAAAAATTCTTAGGTTCTAGTAGAGACCTTGGCTCCAGAAATATTATGATATCAACAAAATGTCCTGTCCTTACCTTCACAGAGTCTAGCTGCAATTTGAGTTCAGACTCGGGAAGCTGTGTGAGCTAGAGGTACAAATACCTGAGATCTCATCTACACTGTGCTTTTAAATTTTCATTATACAAAATCTTCATATTCTGGATTGTGTGGGCAGTGATATCCTCAATCTGCAGAAATCCCAGAAAGATCACTGTCCATCTGAGTGGTGGTGTCTGGACATGCATGTAAACACCAGGCACTGCGTGTCCAGGTGCTTGTCACCAAGTATCTGTGGAAGAAGCCCTACCTGTCTCATTTCCCTGACATCCTGCTAGAAACCTTAACCAATGGTTGAGAGCCAGAGTCATTTTGAATGGTTTTCATTAGGTAGTATGTGTAAAAGTATGACTGACAAAAATAATAAGTTAACATTTATGAGAGAATTCTCAGTCCTGGATCTGTAGTAGGCAGACAGCCAACAGAAATTGTATTGTGGATGAAATATTTCCTAAAAATAGCTCTCCCAGCTCAGCCTAATGCAATTAAAGTTAGTGATGTACATAATATGAAAACTGGGAGCTCTTCCTGCTAATAACCACTGTGGAACCAAGGCAATCTATTTCATTAATTTAATATACACTTTCATAGTCCCCCGGTAATAGAAGTATAATTAAAATGATATGCTTTGATAGGCTTTTCTTTCCAAAATGAAATTTTGCAAGTACAGGTTTTGAAATGTGTGTGTGTGTGTGTATGTGTGTGTGTGTGTGTGTGTGTGTATTCTGTAATTATTACTCATTGTACATTTATTTTGAACTCTTCCTCATTCACCCTCTGTCTCTAAAATATTTCCTTATAGTTGAACCCTCTTGAAATGATACTGATAAATTTTCTGATACAGAGATTTGGTTAAAGCGGAGCTGTGGAGAATATAAGAATTAATTGCTGAAAGAAGAAGGTGGGGGAAGGTTTTGGATTGAATTTGAATTTATTTAAGATCTCTGCTCTACCTACTTACAGATAGATGTGGTTCAGCTAATCAATTAAAAGAACACAAGACTTGAAAATCAAAAGGATAAAAAAGTTGCAATAGGGACACTCTAAGAAAATAGACTTCAATTTAATGAAAAATTGGATGTTAACTTTTTCTGTAGTTATCTATGTGGTTTTTCTTGTAAGAAGTTATGCCATATAGATTGTTTTAATTTTAAAAGCCTGCTGTGTTTGGAACACATTGGAATATAAAGTTTTATTACTTATTTAACTCTAAGGTACATGAAGTTAGTCTTTCTGTGTCTCTAAATCAGCATGGCTATGAGTGAGTTTGAACTGACCCAGAAAAAGAAATTCCGAAATTACTTCCCACTTCAAAAAAAAAAATTTCAAAGAGAAGACATTTTTAAAGAGAAAGAATACTGATGTGCTGCTAAGTTTGAACTGAGAACTATGGAAAGTCAGAATATTGGTAAAGAACATTGCTGAGCATAATTTTCTATATCAATTACTATGGCAATGTTGTGGAGAGTGCCATTTTCTGCTACAATGCATCATCCCTGAGAGAAGAGTTGAACCTTCTTCAGCTTCTTCAGATGTTTTATCATGGTCAGAACAACTCAGTGAAACAGTCAGGGAAGGGATTCCTGGGGAAATAACTCCTTTCTGACCCTCTAGACTTTTCCTCATTTTCATCCTCTGTGCAAAGGAAATTCAACAGAACTCTTCTTTTAAAGGAAATATCCCTGTGTTGGAAACATTTGAAGACTGTTAGAATAATGAGAAAATATGTATGCGAGAAGATTCAGGTTTGCAAACATTTAATTTTTTCAGGCCTATTGACATTTGGTAAAGCATTATAACTGTGAAGACATTTGTCTATTGGGGTTGAAAAAGAGGCCGATTACACAGAGAAACAGAACTGACTTTGCCCATGGTTTCTTTGTAAACATCATTGAGCCATGTGCTCATCCTTCTGCAGGCCCTGGGTGGCGGTTACAGAGCATAATACCTGGTTGTAGACAATGATCTGAAGGTAGTCTTTTTGATAAGAAGTTTATATTCTTAATTACTGTGCTTAATACTCAAAGTCCTAAAATTATAATCCACTATTTTAGAAGAAAACACTATTTTAGAGATTGTAGAATTTAATTTGTAAATTGTTTTCTCTGAAGGTGTTTCTTCACTAGTTCCTCAAATAATGAAGAATTTTACAACTAAATTCCACCAAGAATAAGGAGGTAAATTGCCCTAAGAGCTGTTTTCTTTTCTTTATCTTTTCTTTTTATTTCTTTGCACTCTGACATTCTCATATATATTTTTCAAAGTATGTAGTCCACTCCTTCCAAACTGCTGACATCTGCATAGTATGCTCTGCAATGGCCCCCAGATGGAATCAGCAACACTTTTTTAAAAAAAGTAATGTAAAATGTAATGCACAAGTAGTGTTAATCAGATTATGAAATATACTTTTCATGTTGCATAAAGTCAAAATCTGGTAAACATGAAGCAGTCTTATAATTATGGGTAATGCTTAGAATATAAATATGAACAATCTCAGCAAAATAAATTTTATCAAAAGAATGATTCCAACTCTGAAAAAAATGTCTGTAGAAGGATAACTAGAAGGAAACACAGATGAATAGAAACATTTTCTTTTCATTGTTGAATGTTTTTGTGTTTAAATCAATTTTTGTTAAGGCTAACACAATGTAAATTTTACAAAAGTATTGGAAATAATTTTAAAATATTGCTTTATAAGTTATAGATATATATATATATGCCTGTTTACAGCTGATATCATCAATGCTATATAAGGGACCACACATTTTAATATAAAATTGTGGAAAATAACATTCAGAATTAAAAGAAATTTAATATAGTGTGTTTAAAGATCTAATCTCATGACTGTAAATAGTTTCAATTATGTTGAAATGCACACAGCTATAGCACCTGACTTATTTCACTTTTTACATTCTAGACTATGTCTACTTGGCATCTTTCCTAGGCTACTTCTCAGGTTTATGAAACTTAACATATTCAGATGTTGGGTCTCCCAACCTCCACTCAAGCCTCATATCCCTGTCTGTCTCATCTCAGCAAATGCCAACTCTATTCTTCCAGATACTCAGGACCTAAAACTTGGGGCTACACTCGACTCCTTTCCTTTGTATTTTATGAGCAAGTTATCAGCAAAGCCTGTGAATATATTCACCTTCAGAATACATCAAGGCTTTGACATCTTCTCACCTCCTTTTCCAGAAAACCTTCATCCAAACTGCCATCATCTCCTTTCTTGAATATTAGAACAATTTCTCACTGAACCCCAGCTTCCTTTCTTTCCTTCCTGTACAATATGATTCCACAGGGAAAATAGTCATCTTTTGACCATTTTATGTTCAGATACACTCTAATGGCTTCTCCTCTCACTTACAGCACATGCCTTCAAGCCCTGTATGACCATTCTTTCTCTCCCATCCTATCCCCATCTCTGTTCTTTTAATGCAGTTCTCCAGCTCTGCTCCCATAAACCCAACTATACTGCTTTCCTTGCAGTTGCACAAGTAATGCTTCCCTGATGTCTCAAAGACTTATTCCCTCCATTTTTTATGCCTCTTCTCAAAATTTGCTTTATGAAAAATGTCAATAAGAAGCACTCTGAAAATAGCAACTCTACTGCTCCACTCTACATTTCCCTTGTCCGACTATGTTTTGCTTCATAGCCCTTAGTATGCCTGACATATTGTGCATGTATTTATTATCTGTCTTTTGTTATTCAAATCCATGCTTCCTGAGAAAATAATTTTTTCCTATTATATTCCTAGTACTTAGAATAATGTTATGTCTAGCACATAGGAAGTACTAAATACTAGCTGTAGACATAAGCTTTCCTTTTTCTCATTTCAGTAATGTTTGTCTGATATCAAGTTTGGTGATTTCTAAATATTCACAATACCACATTCCATAATGAGAAAACTGTAATCTTGTTGACACAATTTTCAGATATGCTATCTTTACAATTTCATAAAATTGTCATGAAGCTTAAAGATTGATCACATTTGGACTACACATTCTTTACATTATTTTTCTTCATTAAAATTTTAAATTAAAATTGCTGATTATACCTGTCAAATTCAATAAAATTAGTCATCATGGACATGATATAATACATAATTTATATCTCTCTCTATATAATAAACTTACTTTTTAAAACATGGTTTCAAAGATGATTGTTACAAATTGACATAGAATTCAGCCTTGTGCTGACTATATTTTTAATTTGAATACTAATATTAAACTAGCATGGATCTACTTTCTGACGGCAATTTTATAAAGTCTCCGCAATGTAGAAGTATATTTTCTCTTTATTGAAAACAGTTCCAGACTTTTTGAATTAATTTGTGAAATGCCATTTACAGTATTAGAATTTTATATATATGTGTGTGCAGTGTGACAGATGCATGTTCACATAGTTGTATTTTTTGGATATATGACATACCTTTAGAATGGCAGGAGTAACAAGAAAACTTGAAAAATTGTATCTTGGAGTTTTATTGCAGGTAGAAATGTTGAAAGAGACAGCCACATGGATCAATTAATATGTAAATGAAATGGTCTCCACCTGTTGCCTAAAATGTTTCTTGTGCAGTTAATCTTATTCACGTTATTGCAAAATTATAATTTTATAAAACAATATTCCTGTTGTTTCTTAACTTTTCATGTACTTGTTTTATCTTGCCAACTTAATGATAAGTTTCTTTGCCACTGGAACTGTATCATACCTTTATGTATTACTAGATTGGCCAGCATAGTATTTTATAAATGTTAGATACACAAAAGTTACTTAGTGCTTCATCAATCAGTTACAGGATAAAGAGAATTATTATTTACAACAACACATTATTGTCTGTTGTAAAGATTACAATGATTAATATTGTAACCTTTCTATTTATCTGCTCTTTGAGTCCTTTTGGATGAGCTGCATTAACAGTGTAATGTTTTTCTGGAATTTCCATGTTCAAAGGGACTTTATACACTCACATTGTCATAGAACAACAGCATTCGGAATGCTGTTAATAAAAAGTTATCCCCCACCCCTGTTGCTTGTAGTAGTTTAACATAGAAGAAAGCAGGATCCAAAGTTATGACTGCTTTTTCCAAACACATCCAGAATAAAATCTCAATTGAGTTAGGCAATGGTCATGAGAAAGTATTTACTTTTTATTTTTTTATTATTTTTTGAGTTGGAGTCTCACTCTGTCACCTAGGTTGGAGTGCAGTGGCGTGCTCACAGCCATCCTAGCATCAACCCTCTAGTCTCCAGTGATCCTTCTGCCTCAGTCTTCCAAGAAGCCAGAACCACAGGTGCATGCTACCATGCCTGGTTGATTTTTAATTAATTAATTTATTTATTTATTTTAGAGATGAGGTCTCATCAAATTGCCCAGGTTGGTCTCGAACCTGCAGGCTTAGGCAATCCATTCCCCTTGACTTCCCAAAGTTCTGGGATTACACGCTGAGCCACGAAGCCTGGCCAGAAATGATTATTATATGTGTTGTCCCTGCAATTTTAGAAGGGACTCTACCCAGACCCACTGTACACTGTTGCATAGCCCATGCAGTGTAACAGGCCAGGGTTTACCATTTATATGGCAACATTTCTTTGTGGCATCCCCATTGTTTAGAGTATACAATTATGCAGCCATTCATGGAGACCCGAAATCTGCTCCATGTTTGCTTCTTTGGTTAGCTTTTGCTTGCACCATTTAATTTTAATACATCTAGGTAATGCTGGCATTCTACAGTTCATCACGTTCTCACTATTCTCTACCAGTTCATACCTTGACACGTCAATTATATTATCTGCTTGACCCCTGAAGGATTCCAATTTATGACCAAGATCTGTTTTCATTCCAGAGCAAGCCTCTGGCTTCATTTTTCATCCAGTCCTGCTGTATTGCAGGTACTGTACAACTCTTGTGTGATCCCAATGTCTTTACCATGAAATTCATTTTCCCTAAGCTATTTTGTCTGAGCCTGTCTTTAGTACAATGACATTGGCAAGAGACCTGAGTAGAGCACCAGATCTGCTTGCATCAAGTTCAAAGCTCATTTCACAATACCATAGGTAGATCTGTCTGCTGAACTCTTCCATTGAAGAGTTTATTTTACTTTATCACTATTTTTGTTTCACATATTAACCAAATGACAGACTTAATAATTTGAAAACTAATATTGATTAGTTTTAGATAAGGAAGGAAAAAAAAGAAAAAAGAAAGAAGGAAGGAAAGGAGGAAGGAAGGGAGAAAATAAAGACAGAAAGAAAGACATGAATGCAAGAGAGGAGGGAAAAGAAACAGAAAAAAATAGGAAAATGGCTAATAATATTGAGATTTTTTTATTTCAATTGATAAGCCTATGGCATTTTTTAAAACTCAAAATATTGGGTTTCTTCATTTTGCCTATTCCTATAGTGTTTTCTTTTGGTAGATCTCAGTATTTGTTCAGTTCTGTTGTTTTCTTATTCAGACTTTCTCTAAGTTTTTTTTTTTTATCATAAAGTGGAGATCTCAGGCACATTAAGTTTCTTCATCACACTTCCAGACTTTTCTTAGGGAAGCTGTCTGATAAAATCTAGGATCTCCAGAAAGATATTCATAAAGATGGGGAAAGCTGAGTTTAAGTCCTTTTCCTTTGTACACATCAGGGAAAAGACACATTGCTCCAAATGTTGTTGATAAGAATTCTGTGACTGTCATGTTTTGGGAGCAAAGACTAGGGAGAGAAAGGGTGGTTTGAAGTAGGAAAGAAACATCAGATCATAGATATTGGGGATCTTTGCACATATTCTTTAGTCAATAATAATAATAATAAACTGTCATTATAAATGTATGTATATAAAACTTGACATTTTATAAAAATTTTATTTGGTCTCCCATGACAACCCTGCAAAGATGGTATTATTTCCATTCTATAGATGAGAATATTGAGATTAATTTTGTGTATTTCAAAGGGTTCCCAGTCAGATTTCACGATTGTAAGTCTAGTACCCTTTTCACTATACCAGACATGTATTCAGTATGACAGGGTCACACATAAGATGAACCAGATACAGTTGGCTGGCATCACTGTTTCTCCTTTGTTGGATTTTGTTATAGATGGGATAGTACTCAGCCTGGACTGCTGCCTCACTTACTTTCAATTTGCTTTTTGCCTTCTCAACATATCTTTATGAATCACTAACAACTGGACATAACACTTTCCAGAAAAGGAGATATAGATCATAGCTACAAAAATGTTAAGAAACTTAAAAGAGTTTAGAGTTGTTAACAGAAGAATTGAATGATCTGGGTTTAAAAGTGAAAATGCCAATTATCGACAAGATTGACTTAGAGGTGAAACAAACCAAAGACAGTGAACCAAAACATCTGCCTGCTATAATTTCATCAAAAGGACTCAACTACAGCTCTTTAGAAATATTTTGCTAACAGTTCCTCACAGTATCAACTGCATGTTTTTCACATTTCGATGGTAATATGTTTGATGGAAAAAGGCCAACAGATATAGTTAAAGGATGTGATGTTTCTCTAATAGCAAAAGATGTAGAAACTTCAGAATTACAGAAGTCAGGAAATGATGCTGCATGCTCTCAACAAAGTCAGCTACTGATATTTTTTCTTTATGGGTAACAAACTTATGGAGCACAGAGGATGATACTACCCACATAAAAACAATAATTTTTTCAGGGCGAAGAATTTTTGTCATACTTAAGGCAACTTTTGCTTCCTCCTGAGTGTGCTGGGGACTTGGTCTCCACTGAGTTGTTGCATATAACTCATGCTGAACAACATCACAAGTGTGCTGCACATAAGGTAATGTTAGGGGAATTGGAGGTGAGTTTCCTCCTTTTCTTTCCTTGTTTCTTTCTTTCTTTCCTTGTTTCTTTCTTTCTTTCCTTGTTTTTCTTTCTTTCTTTCTTTCTTTCTTTCTTTCTTTCTTTCTTTCTTTCCTTGTTTTTCTTTCTTTCTTTCTTTCTTTCTTTCTTTCTTTCTTTCTTTCTTTCTTTCTTTCTTTCTTTCTTTCTTTCTTTCTTTCTTTCTTTCTTTCTTTCTTCTCCCTCCCTCCCTTATTCCCTCCCTTCCTTCTTTTTTTCTTTCTTTTCTGGTTTTACTTTTCTTTCTTTTTTTTAATTACAAAGATGTGGGGTACAATTCAGGGTTAGGGATACAAACGTTAATTGTGCAGGTACTGGAATTGGTAGCCCATTCCAATTTCTATAAGGGTGTCTCCTGCGTTTTCTAAGATTCTTATAGTTTGAGGTTTTACATTTAGGTTGTTGATTCATTTAGAGCTAATTTTTGTGTATGGTGATAGGTAGGGGTCCTGTTTCAATCTTCTGCATGTGATCAGTCAGTTTTCTCAACACCGTTTACTGAATAAGTTCTCCTCTCCCTAGTGGTTGTTATTGGAGGCTTTGTCAAAGATGAATTGGTTGAGGAACTGCTTCGAGAATCTCTATCCTATTCCATTGGTCTATGTGTCTGTTCTTGTACCAATACCAGGCTGTTTTGATTACTGTAGCCTTACAGTAAAGTTTGAAGTCTGGGAGTGTGATGCCTCCTGCTTTGTTTCTTTTTAAATTTTATTTTATTTTAAAGATGTGAGGTACAATTCAGGGTTACGTATACAAATGTTCATTATGCAGGCACCCTTGTTAATGAGGTGTGCCCCCTTCCCCAGGCAGATTCCCCTTACTGCATTCCCATCTCCCTGCCCCCCCTCACAGTTTCCTGCTACTGCCACTCCTTTTCTTATAGCATTATGATAGTTGTTCAAGTTTCGCTTATGAGTGAGAACATGTAATACTCACTTTTTGTTTCTGTGAAAGATCACTCAGTATTACAGACTCTAAGTCCATCCAAGTTGCTGTGAAGTTCATGATTTTGTTCTTCTTTATGGCTGCGTAATATTCCATCATGTATATGTGTCACATTTTTTCTATCCTTTTTTGATGGGCAGCATAGTTGGTTCCATTTTCTTTCTATTGTGAACAATGCTGCAATAAATATATGTGTGCAGGTATTTTTTTTTTGTAGAGTGATTTGAATTGTTCCAGGTATATTCCCAGTAGGGGGATTGTGGGGTCGTACGGAAGGTTAATTTTTAGATCTTTTAGGAATCGTCACACTATTTTCCACAGAGGCTGCACTAGTTTACACTCCCACCAACAGTGTAGAAATGTTTCCTTTTTGCCATATCCTCTCCAGCATCTGTTGCTTTTTGAGTTATTGAAGATGGCCATCCTGACTGGAGTTAGGTGGTATCTCAGTGTACTTTTAATTTGCATTTCTTGGATGACTAGTGAGGTTGAGCATTTATTCATGTAATTGTTGGCTGCTTGTATGTCTTCTTTTGAGAATTGTCTTATTCATATCTTTTGTCTACTTTGCAATGGGACTGTTTGTTTTCTTCTCTTCAGCACATTTGAGTTCCTTATAGATCCTAGGTGTTAGGCCATTGTCAGACATAGAGTTGGCAAATATTTTTTTCCCAGTCTGTGAACTGTCTCCCTGTTCTCTTGATAATTTCTTTGGCTTTGCAGAAGCTTGACGAGGTTCCACTTGTCTATCTTGTCTCATATGGCATGGTCACTTGCGGTTTTGATCAGGAATTAGCTGCCAGTTCCAATTTCCGTAAGCATGTCTCCTGCACTTTCTATGGTTCTTATAGTTTGAGGTTTTACGTTTAGGTCTTTGATCAATTTAGAGTTGATTTTTGTGTGTGAGGATAGGTATGGGTCTTCTTTTAATCTTCTGCATGTGGTCAGCCACTTTTCCCAGCACCATTTACTGAATAGGTTCTCTTCTCCCCAGTGGTTGATGGTGGAGGCTTTGTTGAAGGTGAGTTGGTTGAGAAATTGAGGTTTTGCTTCTGGAATCTCTATACTATTCCATTGGTCTATGTGCCTGCTCTTGTACCAATACCAGACTGTTTTGATGTTTTGATTATTGTAACTTTATAATAAAGTTTAAAGTCTGGGAGTTTGATACCTCCTGCTTTGTGGGTTTTTTTTCCCCCCTGAGGATTGTTTTGGTGATTCATGGTCATTTGTGTTTCCATTGAATTCCTGTATTGTTTCCAAGTCTGAGATGAATGCTACTGGTGATTTTGGGTATTGCGTTAAATCTGTAAATTGCCTTGGGTAGGATGAACATCTTAACAATGTTGATTCTTCCAATCCATCGGCAAGGAATATTTTTCCATTTGCTTGTGTCTTCTTGTATTTCTTTGAGGAGTGTTTTGTAGTTCTCAGTGTAAAGGTCTTTCACATCTTTGGTCAGGAAGATGCCGAGGTATTTCATTTCTTTTATGGCTATTGTGAATGGAATTGTGTTTTTTATTTGGTTCTCTGCCTGCTTGTTGGTGTATAAGAATGCAACTGTGTTTTGCATATTTATATTGTACCCCATGGCTTTGCCAAAGTCCTTTATCAGTACAAGCAGGTTTTTGAACAATTCTTTTGGATTTTTGAGGTATAGGATCAAATTGTCAGCAAAGAGGGATAACTTGACTTCCTCTTTTCTTATTTTGATACACCTGATTTCATTCTCTTGTCTAATTGCCCTCGCTAGAACTTCCAAGAAAATGTTGAGCAAGAGTTGTAAGAGTGGGCAGCCTTGTCTTGCTCCACTTTTCAGGTGCAATGTTTCCAGTTTCTGTCCATTTAACATTATGTTTGTTGTGGGTTTATCATAGATGGCGCTTACCATTTTGAGGTATGTTTCTTCTATACCTAGGTGTCTGAGGGTTTTTATCAAGAAGAGATGTTGGATTTTATCAAAAGGTTTTTCTGCATCTAATGCTATAATCATGTGGTTCTTGTTTTTACATCTGTTGATGTATTTAATTACATTTATGGTATTGCAAATATCGAATGAGTCCTGCATCCTTGGGATAATGCCTACTTGGTCATGGTAGATGAGTTCTGAGATTTTTTTTTGGATACTACTTGCTACAATCTTGTTGAGGATTTTTACATCTGTGTTCCTGAGGGATATTAGCCTGTAGTTCTCTTTTTTTTGTTGGCTCTTTACCTGGATTGGGTATCTGTGTGATTCAGCTTTGTAAAATGATTTGGAGAGAACTCCATCTTTCTCAATTGCCTGGAATACTTTCATTGGGATTGGTATCAGCTCCTCCTTGTATGTTTTGTAGAATTTTGTTGGAAAGCCATCCTGTCTAGGGCTTTTTAAAATAGGTAGTTTTCTTATGACTGAATCAATTTCCTGGTATTGGTCTATTTGGCATCTCAAAGTCCTCTTGTTTCAACCTGGGGAGGTTGTGTGATGTCAGAAATTCCTCCATTTCATTTAGGCTATCAATTTTGTTTCCATATATGTGTACACAGTAACCTCTGATAATCTTTTGCATTTTTTTGGTCAGTTGTAATTCGATTTTTTGTATTTCTGATTGTGTTTATTTGGGTTTTTTCTCTCTGTTTTTTTTTTTTTTTTTTTTGTCATTCTGGCTAGGGGGTCCATCAGTCTTGTTAATTCTTTTAAGGAACTAGCTTTTTGTTTTGTATTTGGGCTCTTATTTTGGGGATTTGGATTCTTTTGCTAAAGTTAGTGTTTTGGTGATCTTTCTTTCTAGCTCCCTCAAGGTGATCTGTTAGGCTGTCAATTTGTGATCTTTCCATTTCTCAAAGTGTGCTTGTAGAGATATTAATTCCCTCTATCATGGCATCCCAGATGTTTTGGTAAGATGTTTCTTCATTTTCATTTGTTTCCAGGAATCTTTTAATTTCTGCTGTGATTTCAGTGTTGACCCAATAGTTGTTCAGCCTCTTGCTGTTTAGTGTTCATGTCTTTGTGAGCTTTAGGGAAATGTTGTTGATGTTGATATTTATTTTTATTCCACTGTGGTCTGAGAAGGTGCATGGCAATATTTCAACCTTATGGAATTTATTTAAGGCCAAGGATGTGATCAATCTTGGAGTGCATTCCATGTGGTGATGAGTAGAAGGTATTTTCAGTGGTTGTTGGGTGAAATAATCTATAGGTATCTATTAATTCCATTTGGTCGATTGTCATGTTTAGGTTCTGGATCTCCTTGCTGATTTTTTGCCAAGATGATCTATCTAGGACTATTAGTGGGGTATTCAAGTCTCCTGCTATAATAGTGTTTGAATCACCATTTAAAAAAATTTACTTAGTAGTTTCTTTATAAATGTTTGTGCTCCTGCATTGGGTGCATATACGTTTAGGATGGATATTTTGTGTTGATTGATTAAATCTTTTATCATCATGTAGTGTCCTTTTGTGTCTTTTAAAATGTTTGATACTTTAAAGGCTGTTTTGTCTGATATTAAGATTGCAACTCCTACCTTCTTTTGTGATCCATTTGCCTGGAAACTTGTTTTCCATTCCTTAACTTTGAATGTGTGTGTCCCTTTTGGTGAGATGAGTTTTCTGGATGCAGCAAATAACTGGGTCATGGTTTCTTATCCAGTTTGCCATTCTGTGTCTTTTCAGTGGTGCATTTAGTCCATTCACATTCAGGCTATTTATTGAAATGTGATTGTTTTTCCCTGTCATGAGGTTCTTATAAAGTTTTTTCTGTGTTTGTTTGGTTTTTTTTTTTTTTTTGGCTTTGGAGTTGATGTATGTGTGCGTTTTCAAGTTTGTTGTTGTGTTGTATTCTCTGTTGATTCTGTGCTTTGCTGTTCTCTTGGGAGTGTGTGTTCATTCTTTTTTTTTTTTCTTTCTTCTGTGTATAATACCTTTTTAAGTGTCTCCTGTAGAGCTGGTCTGGAAGCTGCATAATCTCTTAGGGATTGGTTGTCTGGGAAGGATTTAGTTTTCCATCACTGATAAAGCTTAGCTTGGCTGGGTAGGAAATTCTTGGTTGAAATTGTTTATCTTTGAGGACTTTATATATATATTGGACTCCAGTTCCTTCTTGCTTGTAGCGTTTCTACCAGTTGGTCTGCTGCTATTCTGATTGGTTTTCCCTGGCAAGTAGTCTGACCTTTCTCTTCCTACCTTTAGGATTTTTTCTTCTGTGTCTACTTTGTGTAGGTGAATTACTATGTAGTCTCAGGGTTGGTCTTCGCATTTGATTTCTTCTGGGGGTTCTCTTTATCTCTTGTGCTTGGCTGGTCACATATATGATGAGATGGGAAAAGTTTTCTTGGATTACCTCCTGGAATACTTGTTCCAAGGTGTTCTCCATTTCCCTTTCTTCTTCTGGGATACCAATCAGGCATAGGTTGGGTCTCTTGATATAATCGCACATCTCTTATAGGCTTTGTTCTTTCTTTCTTAGTTTTCTTTCTGTTTGTTACAGATCAGGTTAATTCAATATTCTGGTCTTCAAATTCTGAAATTCTTTTTTTGCTAGATTAGTTCTGCTTTCCATACTTTTCATCTTGTTACTTATTTCCTGGATGAAATTTTTTATGACCAAAATCTCTGTTACAAGCTCTTTCAGCTTTACATCTTGTCTTTCTTGAGTCTTATTCACTCTTTCCATCCATTCCCTAACTCCTGAGTTTTCTGGGGCCAGTCATTGATGACTTCCATTGTTTGGGCTCCAAGGTATGATTTTTCAGATGTTTTCTCTTTGTTTCACTTGAAATTACCTGTGGTCTTCCTTTGGTTTCTCCTCATTTGTGACAGATCTCTTGCTTTTGTCTTTAGTTCCATTATTCAGTGTCAGTGGGAGAGGCTTTTCCTTCTGATGTTTGCTCAGTCCTCTATTCTTCCCTAATCCAGGCTCTGGATTTGTTCTATTTTGAAACTGAATTGTGGGTGGGAATCTCTGCTATCTCTTGTAGTTTTGTGAGTTGGGGATAAGGAACTAGGATCAGAAACTTCTTGCAAATTACAATGTTTACTGATTGTGGTATGTGTTTCCTGAGACCCACACCCCACCACCACTCAATATGATGATGCAATGGGTACGTCTGTGTACCTCCTGACTTCATGATATAGTGATAAAAATGAGGAGTACAGAGGAAAATAGAATAAAATAAGATGTCCAAGAATTTTTTAAAAATGAAAAAGAAAACACAGAACAATGAATGCAGAAATTAAAGCAAAATACAATTGAACACACACACAGAGGCATACACACACCCCCCCAAACAAACTGGAAGAACAACAAAGTGAAACAAAACAAAAAACAAAAAGAAAAGAGGAAAGCTTAACACACACACACACACACACACACACACACACACACACACACCCTTAGCACAAAATGAATGGAGAAGAAAAAAAGAAAGAATGGGGGGGGAAAAACCCCAAAGGAATTCAGATTGAACCCTCACACATATATTGACACACACCTTACATTAAAAATAAAAATTAAAAAAAGAGAAGAACAAAAGAGAAAAAAACAAACCAACAAAAAAAACCCCCAAAAGATTAACATTCAATCGTTGACATACACACAAACAGAAAACAAAAGAGAAAAGAAGAAAGAAAAAGAAAAAAAGGGAGGGTGAGATGGAGATCAAATCATCACATACAGATTAATGCACCAAGGAAATGTATTACGAAAATAAATCAACTAACAAGCAGGCAAAACAGTTTTAAAAATGTAAAAAAATAAAAAGAAAATGAAAAAAAACCCCTACCTTTTGTGACATGCTCTGTAATTGTTCCTGTCGTTTGCTCTACTTTCTCTTGCAGAGCTTCCACCTCTTTCACTCTTTTCCCAGTGTCCTGAGCAGAGAAGAAGGAGGGGTAATGGGGGTGAGTGGGGCTGCAGTCCTCCCCTCCCACTCTCCTATGGTCAGGAATATCCCCTTCAGTGGAGAAATGTAGGATTGTCTCCTCCCCAGGTAGGTACTCACTACTCATGGGGGTACCCCAGCCAGGCCAATCCTGGGATGGAATTCTTCTATTGTGACTGATGTCCAGTCTCCACCTGGATTTGCCCCTTTCAGTCATGCCCCAACTGTGTGGGTCTGGCATTCAGAGGATTGCTGGAGAGAAGGAGGGTTGCATCAGTCCCAGATTCACCACTAATCTCTTTGGAGTTCTCTCTTGTCCTTTTCTGGCCATACCCTTTGTCCTGCAGCTGGATCAGGGTAGGGTGTGGGGCACCTGAGACTCAGCACTCATCAGGTCCCACCAAAGTTTGTGCTTTTAGAATATTCCCTCTGGGTCACAATCAACCCCTGAGTAGTTGATCCACAAGTTACAGAGACTGGGTCTGTTGCTCCGTGGTGAGCAAGTTGAAGCACTTTCCTGGCCCATTTTCAAGATGTTGGCAGGGTGTCAATTTTATCTTCTCCAGTGGGACTCTGTATCTGGGCTCCCACCACAGCCCTTGTTGTCTATGTCTGACCAGGGGCTGAAGTGATGAGGCAAAACTTGGAGCTAGCAGTCTCTCCTGCTGCAGTGGTGAGGCAGAGCCTGGAACCAGTAGACTCTCCCCACTGCTTCTTCACAAGACAACTTTTGTCCATTAAAAAAAAATGGTGCTCAGGTTCTGCTACTAGGGAAATGCTAAAGACCAAGCAGAGAAGCTGCATACCAGCTGCTTCACCAGGAGGGCCCTGGCAACTTGCTTATGAGCCCCCACTTAGTCAGTCTCCCAGCATTTTCTTCCCAGGTAGGGTTTTGTTGATTTTAAAAAATGACACTTAATTTCTGCCTCCTGGGAATCACTAGGGTCCAACCCGAGCAGCTGCAGCACCAGCTGCTGCACCAGGAGAGCCCTGACTGCTAACTCCCTAGCCTTCACTCATTCAGCCACTCACACACCCACTCACTCACCAGCATGTACACAAAATTTTCCATACACTCACTCACACTGGAACTCACTCAGCCACCATCTTCCTTGGTTTCCCATGCTAATATTTTGTTGAGGATGTTCACATCTATATTCATACAAGATAATGGACTGTAGTTTTCTTTTTGGTATTGTGTCTTTTCCTGGCTTTTGTATCAGGGTGATACTGACTTCACAGAATGAGTTGGAGAGAATTCCTTCCTCTTCAAACTTATGGAATAGCTTCAGCAAAAGTGAAACCAATTTTTCTTTGAAAGGTTGGTAGAATTCAGCTGTGAGTCTGTCACATGATTACTACTGCCTTGCAGTACAATTTGACATCAGGTAATGTGATGTTTCCTTCTTTGTTCTTTGGGCCTAGAATTGCTTTGGCTATTCCGGCTCTTTTTTTCCCATGTGAATTTTAGAATTGTTTTTCTAATGCTGTGAAAGATGGCATTGGTAGTTTGATAGGGATTGCATTGAATCTGCAGCTTACTTTGGGTAATGTGGTTATTTTAACAATGTTGAATCTTCCAATCCATGGGCATGGAATGTTTCTCCATTTGTTTGTGTCCTATACAATTTCTTTCATCAGTGTTTGTAGTTCTTCCTGTAGTGATCTTTCACCTCCTTGGTTAATTATATTCCTAGGTGTTTTAGAATTTTGACTGCTATTGTAAATGGAATTGAGCTTTTGATCTGATCCTCAACTTGGTGACCCTTGGTGTATAGCAGTAATGCTGATTTGTGTATTTTGATACTGTATCCTGAAATTTTGCCAAATTCATTTACCAAGTCCAGGAGTCTTTTGTAGGAGTCTTTATAATTTTTTAGGTATTGTTTAATATAATCTGACTACAGAGATAGTTCTCTTTCTTTTTTTTCCCAATTTGGATACCCTTTATTTCTTTCTTTTGCCTGATTCTTATGATTAGAACTTCCAGTACTCTGTTGAATAGTAGTGGTGAAAGTGGGCATTTTTGTTTTGCTCAAGTTCTGAGGGAAAAGGCATTCAACTTTTCTTTATTTGGGATGACACTGGCTGTGGGTTTATTGTATATGGCTCTTATTATTTTGAGGAATGTTTCCTCTATGCCTATGCTGAGGGTTTTTTCACTTAAAGCAATGCTGAATTTTATCAAATGCCTTTTCTGTGTCTATTGATATAATCAAATAATTTTTGTTTATAATTCTGTTTATGTGGTGGTCACATTTATTGACTTGTGTATGATGAGCCATCCTTGCCTCCCTGGGATAAACCCACTTGAAAGTGGTGGATTTTTTTTTAATGTGCTATTGAATTTGGTTTGCTAATATTTTGTTGAAGATGTCCACATCTATGTTCATAAAAGATATTGGTTTATAATTTTCTTTTTTAGTTGTTGTGTCCTTTCCTGGTTGTGGTATCAGGATGATACTAGCTTCATAGAATGAGTTACAGAGAATTCCCACCTCTTCAATCTTATGGAATATCTTTTTTTTTTTTTTTTTTTTTGAGTTGGAGTTTCACTCTGTCACCCAGACTGGAGTGCAGTGGCCACTCCCGGCCACCGCAGCCTCGACCTGCTGGGCTCTGGCGATCCTTCCGCCTCAGCTTTCCAAGTAGCTGGAATTACAGGCGCGCGCTACCACGCCCGGCTGATTTTTTGATTTATTGTAGAGATGAGGTCTCGCTGCCTAGGCGGGTCTCGAACCCTCGGGCTCAGGCAATCCACTCACCTCAGCCTCCCAAAGGCGCGGGATTACAGGCTGAGCCACCGAGCCCGGCCCTTATGGAATATCTTCAGCAAAATTTGAACCAAGTCTTCTTTGAAAGGTTGATAGAACTGAGCTGTGAGTCTATCAAGTTTTGGATTTTTTTGTTGGGAAATTTTAATTACTGTTTCAATCTCACTACTCATTATTGGTTTGCTGAAGGTTTCTATTTCTTCCTCATTCAATCTCACTACTCATTATTGGTTTGCTGAAGGTTTCTATTTCTTCCTCATTCAAGATTGAGGTGTTGTATGCTTACAATAATGTATCCATTTTATCTATATTATCTAGTTTGTTTGTGTAGAGGTGCTCATAATAATCTCAGATTTATTTTGTATTTCTGTCATATCAGTTACAATGTCTCCATTTTCATTTCTGATTGACCTAATTTGAGTCTTTCCATTTCTTTCTTTCTTTCTCTTTCTTTCTTTCTTTCTTTCTTTCTTTCTTTCTTTCTTTCTTTCTTTCTTTCTTTCTTTCTTTCTTTCTTTCTTTCAGTTGGAGTGTCACTCTGTCACTCAAACTGGAGTGCAGTGGCACAATCACAAACCCCCTAGCTTCAACTTGCTGGGTTCAGGCGACCCTTCCACCTCAGCTTTCCAAGTAGCCAAGAACTACAAGAATGTGCTACCACACCTGGCTAATTTTTTTATTTTTATTGTGGAGATGAGGTCTCACCACGTTGCCCAGGCTGTTCTTGAACTCGTGGGCTCAGACAATCCCCTCATCTCACCCTCCCAAAGTGCCAGGATTACAGACTTGAGCCACTGCACCCAGACTTTCCACATTGCTTCTTTTAAATCTAGCTAGTGGTCAATTAATTTTGTTTATCTTTTCAAAGAACCAATTTTTAAAATTTCATTAATTCTTTGTATTTTTTTAAATTTCAATTTCATTTAGTTCTTCACTGATTTTCATTATTTATTTTTTCTGCTAGCTTTAAGTTTAGTTTGTTAGTGTTTTTCTTGCTTCTTGAGGTGTGACATTAAGTTGTCAATATATAATATTTCAATCTTATTAATGTAGGTCTTAAGCACTATAAATTTTCCTCTGATTACAACTTTTGCTGAATTCCAGAGGTCTTAATAACTTGTATTGGTGTTGTCATGCATTTCATGAAATTTTTAAATTTCCACCTTGATTTTATTGTTAACCTCAAAATCATTCAGGAACAAATTGTTTAACGTCCATGTTTTTGTTTGTTTGCCTGAGTTCTTCTTGGAGTTAATTTCTACTTTTATTTCACTGTGGTCTCAGAAGCTGTTTGATGTGATTTTAATTTTTTGACTTGTGGTTTATCATATGATCTATTTTGAAGAATGTTCCATGTGCTGATGAGAGAAATGTATATTATGGAGTTTGGGAGTGGAATTTTCTGCAGGTGTCTGTTAGTTCCATTTGCTCTAGGTTCTGGTTTAACTCCAATGTTTCTTTGTTCACTTTCTGTCTTGATCTCTCTATTGCTGTCAGTTGAAGTTTGAAATCTTTCACTATTGTTGTATTTCTCTCTCTCTCTCTCTCTCTCTCTCTCTCTCTCTCTGTAGAATTTGTTTAATAAAGCTGGTAGCTCCGGTGTCAGATGCATATATATTTCATATTTAAAATTGTTATGTTTCCTTTTTGGTAGGTACCTTTATCATTATATAATAACCATCATTGTCTTTTTATACTGTTAATTTAAACTCTGTTTTACCTTAGATGAGAAAATCTACTCCTGCTTGTTTTGGGTTGCCATTTTGCATGAAATAATTTCCTCCTCCTATTTACCTTGAATCTATAAGAGTCTTTGTGAGTTAAGTGGGTCTCTTGAAGGCAGCAGATATTTGGATTTTTGTCTTTTAATCCATTCTGCCTGACTATAACTTTTAAGTGGGGGCATTAAGAGCATTTACATTCAGGGTTAACAATGATATGTAAGGTACTGTTCCATTCATCATGCTGGTTGTTACCTAGTTATTTATTTATTTATCTCTATTGTGTTGTTGTTCCATATGCCCTGTAAACTTAATGATTTCCAGCATTTTTCTACTAGTGCATTTTGATCTTTTTTTTCAGTATTTAGAACTCCTTTAAGTACTTCTTATAGAACAGATTTTGTGGTGACAAATCCATTCAGCATTTGCATGTCTGAGAAAGACTTCATTTCTCTCATTTATAAAACTTAGTTTTGTGGGATACAAAATCCTTGACTGGCTGTTATTCTATTTGAGAAGATTGAAGATGGAGCCTCAATCCCTTCTAACTTGTAGAGTTTCTTCTGATATGTCTGTCATTAGTCTGTTAGATTTAACTTTGTAAGTTATTTGATGCTTTTATTTCATAACTTTTAAAATTCTTTCCTTAATGGTTTTGCATAGGCAGATGGATATACACCTTGGGATGACCTTTGTGCAATTAATCTTCTGGGGGTTCTTTTGGCTCCTCCATCTGGATACTTAGATCACTGAAACACCCAGGGTAGTTTTTCCCCAGTATTCCCTCTAATGGATTTTCCAAACTTGTTGTTTTCTGTTCTACCTTAAGAATACCTATGATTCTTAAATTAGGACACTTTACATAATCCCACATATCTTGGATACTTTGTTCCATTCTCTTGATTAAGTTTTCTTTTTAAAAATTTTGTCCAACTGGGTTTGAAAGCCTTGTCTTCAGTTTCTGAGACCCTTTTTTTCTATATGTTATAGTCTACTGTTAAAAGTTTCCACTACATTTTGTACTTCCCTAAATGAGTCTTCCATTTTTGGAATTTCAGTTTTTTTTTTAAAGATGTCCATCTCTTTGGACAATTTTTCATTCATCCTGAGTAGCTTTAAATTTCTTTATGTTAGTTTCTCCTGAATCTTATTGAGCCATTTTATAATCTATCTCTTGAATTCTATGTCTGTAATTAAAATATTTCATTTTGGTTAGGGTTCATTACTAAAGAGTTAGTGTGGGCTTCTGGGGGTTTTGAATAAGTGTTTTTTTTCATACTGTCAGAATTATTTCCCTGGTTCTTTCTCATTCGGATAAGCTATTTCTTCTTATCTGAAGTAGGCAGGGGGCTCATGTAGGCACTGTAGGGTTCCCTTAGTTATATTTAGCCTTGGTGTGGAGAGTTTCTCAATTGTTAGATGCGACAGTACTGTCCTGGTTACCTGCATGGGCTCAAGTCTTCTTGAATGGCCAGAGTGGCTTGGATAGTGGTGTTAGCTGGGATCTGGAATCAGACCATCCTCAATATTGAGATATTATATCAAATTTGGTGGACTGACTGTGCTGTTGACCTCCAGACAGATAGTGGTGTTTTTGAGAGGGAGCCAGCTGTGATGGGTGGTTGTTGGCTCTCTGCTTTGGCATGTGTTGCTCCAAGAAAGTGATCATCCAACCTAGGTGGTAGGTGAGTCTGTGGTGATTAACCAAGTTCTCTGTCTCTGTTGAGCATTTGAGAGTGTGCAAAGGATAAGATAGCAAGCTTTCCACTTGTTTGCACTCTTGGCTACCCCAGTGGGGATTTGAAGGAAGTCCCCAAATATTGGGGCAATGTTTCTTCACTGTGTCTGGTGCCTGCTTATGGTCTCCTATTTTAAAATAAATAAATTTTTGCCATTTTGTAACAATTGGATTTTCCTGAGCTTCTCTACTTTATATTATTCAGTCATAGTCTCCTGTCTTTATGCTTACGAGAGGAAACAGTTTTTAGATCTTTGATTACATTAGACATACTTTCACAGAACCACAGTGATGCTATTCTAGAAGCTGGAAAGGACCCCGAAGCCAGTCTACTGAAGAATTTATTAGAAAAGCGCCTTTTTTTCCTTCTCCAATTCTTTTCTCTAGTTACAGTGGACAGTATGCTCTTGGGTAGAAATTTAGGGTGGAGCTCTAGTTATTATTCTGCCTGGAGGAGCTCTCTTATTCTTGAACTTATCTCTTTAAATAGAGGAAGCTCAGAGTACAGTCCCAAGACAGCTCTAGGCAAGATGTTATATGAGTTTCCCAGTTCTTATCTTGCTTCATTTTATGGTAAGTCAGGATCTAAGAGGCAGATCATAGTAGAAAGAGCAAGAATTTGTGATATAAAACCTATAATATCTTCCTACTTTTTTCTTTCCTTTATTCTATCCAAAACCATTCCTGAGATAACTAAACTCAGGAGTCCCCTGTCCCTTTAATATTAAATTTCCAGATGTGAAGGAGTGTGTTCTTTTCCTTAGGAAATAAGTTTTAAATCACTATTAGCTGCATTTCACTTTTTGAGAATTGTTTTTTCCTCTAGAAATGGTAATAATTATTACCACCTAGTAGGATGACTAGTTGTTATAAGTCTAAAAAATGAATGTATGTGATACAAAATAATTGTTGAAAGGAAGGAAGGAAGGAGGGAAGGAAAAAAGGATGGAGGGAAGGAAGAAATAAAAGAAGGAAGAAAGAAAGGGAGGGAGGCAGGAAAGAAAGAAAAACATGAAATAGAAAGGGAGGGAGAAAGGAAATAAAGAAAGAATGGAGGGAGGAAGGGAGGGGAAAGGGAAAAAGAAGGAGGAAAAGAAGCTGGAGGAAAGAGAAGAGAAAAAAAAAGCCTTGTAGGGGATATCTAAACTTGGGGCCTCTCTATCATACCTGGACAAGTAGCATGGGTATTCTTCAAATGGCAAAACTGAAGACTTCCTGATAATTCTCAGACATGTGGATTTTTTAGTCAGAACAAAGAAATTCTTTCAAGTCACTAAACCTGCAATGTGTATTGTTTAGCGTTATGCATTTATGAGGATGACAATTGTTTTCAGAAGTTGGGTAAGAGCCCAAAGAATAAAAGTCTAATAGTAATATAATCAGAAGGGGAGATTCAATCCTGATATTCTTGGTGGAAATTGAACCCCAGCGTGCAGGTCTTTGTTACAAAATGTTTTCATGAACCTGATTTTGGAAAGGATAAATTATTTCAACCAGGAGGGAGAGCAGTGGAGTTGTGGGGTTTTGTGTTGGGTGAAATTTGGGACAGACACAAATTTCATGTGAAAGGGTGTGGCAGCCATGATAATGTACCCAGAAGCCCTCCAACTCCAGTGAATTTCATGGATCAGACGCCCAGTTGGAAATCCACCCTTGAAACCACATTTCCCACAGCTATTCCCAACCAATGACTGAGCATGCCAAGGTTGCTAAGGCGGGGCTCTTCCTGGGTGACTCCTGGGGGACAGAGGCCCCTGCTCTGATTGATTCTGGCTGGAGGTCTCCCCACAAACTTGCAGAATTGTCCTGGACTCCTCAGCAGTCTAGACTACTCCCATTCAGTCCACTTCCACCTTTCCTTCTATTGGGGTCAGTCTTACATCACCTTCTGACTCTCTCAGCCTTTTCCATCTTGCATTTCATTTTTTTTTTTTTTGCACAGGTGTTTCCCTATAAAATTATTGCCATTTTATTCCTATCTTGACTCCTGCTTTTCAGAGAACTGTGTGGAGTGACAAATCATCCCACTTTGCCTAGTCCTTCCCCCTGGTTTTAGCACTGAAAGTCTCATATCTTGGAAACTCTAGTTCAATGCAAATCAGAACAATTGATCACAATTGATCTAGGACCAGGTCTAAGATGGGAGAGAGGATTCCTTGGACCATGTGTAAATGACAGAAGCAAGACAAAAGCATAAGAGGCTTGATTAAGCTACAGAAGTATAAGAGGCTTGATTAAATAGAAAAAGGAAATGCCAGACATTTTTAGGGAAAGGTTTTCAATGTAAACCTTTCCTGTTATCACCCTATAGAATCTTCTATAAAGTCTACATTGCTTGCTAAATTCAGTATATTGATTCTTTTCAGAAAAGTCAGTGAAACCAAGTTCTATGCCTAGGTGGATGTAGTATGAAAATGAGTTTCAGGCTCTGATGTAGGCACCAGAAGATAGCAGAACAACTGACACCTGGGTTACAGGTGAATTTCCGATCTGGTGAGTTACACAGCAGTTGTGCTTATCAATGTGTGGCCCATATACCAATGATGAATCCTTCAGTTTTAAAAATCTTCCTCCTAATATGAATCATTCATGAAGCACCTTCTATGAGGCAAGTATGTAGTAGGAGTTGTAAATCTATGGATGAAAATACAGTCCCTGCTCTTTGTGTGATTAGCAGTTCAATAGCATCAGATAGAGAAATGTGGTTGCTCTAAGGAAAATTTCTGTGAGTGCTGTAGATAAAAGGGAATTGTTTGAGTACTATTATCCTGGAAAAATCTGTGAGGTCTTCAGAAACTTGAATTGAATCTTGAAAAAAAATGGGTTTGTCACTTATCAAGCATATAAATAAACATTTCCAGTTGGCAGAAAGATGCAGGCAGTGGCCCAGAATAATGAGCATATCTGGCCCAATAAGCAAACCACTAATAGTTACACATATTTGGATAATCAAGCATAAAAGAGGAAATGAATCTAGAGATATACGTCGGGTCTACTTTCTGACAGGTCTTGGATGCTGCTATGGTTTGAATGTTCACGTTTCCCTCCAAAATTCCTACATTGAATTCCTATTCCCAGTGTGTTGGTATTTGGAGGTGGGGCCTTTGGGGGATGATTAGGTCATGGGGAATGGAGCTCTCATGAATGGAGTTAGTGCTCTTATAAAAGGAACTCCAGAGAGTTCTTTTGTCATCTTCATACCAAGTAAGAACCCAACAAGAAGGTCTGCAACTCAGAAGAGGTCCCTCTTTTACTTTCTCAGTACATTTGGGCTACTATTACAAAATGTTGTAGAGCAAGTGGCTTGTAAACAATAGAAATTTATTTCTCACATTTCTGGATACTGTGAAGTCCAAGATCAAGGCAACTTTTGTGTCTGGTGAGAGTCTGCTTTCTGGTTTAGAGACAGTACTTTCTCCCTTTGTTCTCACATGGCAGAAGGGGCAAAGCAGATGCATAGGACTTATTTTATAAGCACACTAATCCCATTCTTGAGGGCTCCACCCTTATAACATAATCATCTCCTAAAACCTCCACTCTTAGTGGGTAGAACGTCAACATATGACTTTTATGGGACATGAACATTAAGAACATGGCAGATGCCATAAATAGGACTTTAGTATCCTGTAGGTGACTGAGGGCAGGTAAAAACTATTGAAAAAAGAAGTAGCAATAAGATCAAGGTTTTGTATTGAAAACCCTTTGTATAGGACATTTGGGAGCTTGGCAAGACCAGAAACACAGCCCTAGAGAAGTGACGGGAATACACAGTCCACGTAGATGAGAAAGGTGGATTTGTAGAAGATATATGGAAGAGAATAGCAAGTGCATCTATTGCTTTAGGTATGGAAGGGTCATAAAAGTTCAAAATTTAGCTATCTTTTCTGTAAAACATATATCATAAGCACACAATAGTATGTCTCCAGTGGTATGGTCATTATTGATTCTTTTAAAACAATGCTTGTTTGCTGTTGTTTTTAATTGGATAAAGACAGGTTATCAACTAAATTTTATGTTGCTTAGAAGAAATTTGAAAACAAAGCCCTTGTTTATTTGTTTATATAGACAGTCTTATTCTATCTATCACCCAGGAATCTACAAATGCTGTTTAGGAAGTATATATTAATGTATTTTCTGATTTCAGTGAAATTACAAGAATCCTCTTAGTAATATGCATCATGCAACTAACTATTGGGCCTAGAGGCACACAGCTGGTAGATTACACAGACAATGCTGAGCTAGCCCAAGACATATTTTCCAATCAAAACTCATGGTATCTTTACATTATTAGAAATGCCTGCCAAATTCTTATCAGTACACTTGGGCTTCCATTTAAGATGTTCTCTTAAAATTTCAGGTCTCTGTATGAATACTAACACATTTCAGTGTGTACCTTACCTATACTTATTTGCTTTCATTAGATCTTCCCAAAGTATTTCTTCCCATTTTATATTTTCAAAACTGAGGCCCAGAAACAAACAAACAAAAAGTTTATTCAAGGTCACAGAGAAAGTAAAGAGCAAACCTCAATCAATCCACAAGTTATTTGTCCTCGCTAAACATCAGTTATTTCACCTGTAAATGAGAATACAAATAGTGCCTACTCTATAGAGTTATTGGGAATATGAAATATTGAAATAGATAAATTCAAACCTAAGTTTTTGTTGTTTACTGTAAACTTTCCCTAGATAAGTCTTTTTTATTTCTTTAGAATTTGCTAGAATGAAGAAGTTAAAGGATTAATCAGACATTGTACGTTTAATCAACAAATGTGTGTCTCTGGAGTGTCAGAAAATAAGATTTTTCCAAAGTGAAATTGAACAGAGAACCATTTAACTTGGCATGGAGGAAAGCTACATTGCCAGTCTCTGTATCTCTGTGGCACTATGTGATTAATTTGGGGCAATGAATTGTTATCCATGACCAGTCATTATACTTTATCCTCTATTCTCTCCTCTTTTTTTTCAATCCAAATTATGAGGAGAACAATGAGATGTTATGGGCCAGTAGAGTCATAATGGTAGGAGGACTTTTCCCTATATCACATGAAAATTGCAACCTTTAATTGCACTGATGTGAGTGAGCACTAAGCCTTTATTTTAATTATTCAATAAATATGTCATAATTGTTTGTTATAACATCTGAGCATTACATACCCTGGCTAATACGAGTATATTTTTCTGCTACCATCTACTTCTTGCTAACATAATATACTATTTGGACACCGAAATTCTCCAAAACTTATCTTTCCTTATATTCTCTTGCTTTCCTTCAATTTTTATTTAATTCTATTCAGAAATATTTTAAATGCAAAAGTTTACTCATTACATATAATTGCTAAAAGACATTTCCTCTTTCCAAAGTTCTTAGGATAAACCTTTTCTGCAGTATCTTGTTCCAGTTAATGTCATCTCTTCTCATTTTCTGCCTTTCTGTGTCTTTATTTTTTTCACAATTTCTATCTTTTGGTTCTTTTATCACACCATAATTTCTTTCACCCAGTGGTTTTCTGATATGTGTTTAATGGCTAACTCTCCAGGAAAAAACAAACAAGCAAACAAACAAACAAAACAACCCTCCAATACACATATGTTGTGTATATTTTAAAATTTACAACTTGCAAATAATAAAATATACTATACCTGTTTGTACATCTTATTTTGACAATTGATTCTTTCAGAATATTTTCATTGATTTTGCTAAATTTTTGAATCCATCAATCTCCATTCATTTTGGAGGGGACATTCAACACAATTGCCTTACATTTTCATGGTAATTAAATGCAGTGATTGTATATTATTTTTTTGGCTCAGAACATGACACCCATTATGTACTCAAAAATGTTATTCCCTTCCTATAGATCAAAATCACATTGGAAGAACTCACTTACACAACTAAGAGACTTTTATCCCAGGCACTAAAAATAAATAACTAATAAACATACAAACAAACAAAGTAATTTAACATCAAAACAAATTTTATTTTGTGAAGATAAAGTACATTACACTTAGGTTTCTTCACATGATATTTAAAGGCCATATCTGGCTGTAATCACAGAAAACTTTAGAGGAATGGCAGAATGGGCTGGTTAGAAACTTATACATTGAGCCAGACTCCTTGATTTGGATTTTGGCTTAGTCATTAATTGCTGTGTAATCTTGCACAAGTTATGTGGCTTCTCTGAGTTTTTCATCTGTAAATGGGGATACATATAGTGATTACTTTATAGAGCTATTGGGAATATTAATTGTTAAAATAGATAAAACACCTAGAACAGTATGCAGCAACATTGCAATCATTATATGATTACTCCACCAGGCCATTTGTTCAAATGAGTTTAAATTTGATGTTTTCCACAGTGGCATAATAATATCATCATCATCATCATCATCATCATCATCATCATCATCACTGTGTTTTTCGGAAGCATCCCAAGGTACATGGAACAAAATAAAGCTACTTCAAGAGTTTTCATAAAGCTTATAACAATGAGATTAATGTGGGACATTCCATGACTTCACTTCTAAGGAGATGACACATGGCAATTCTCTGTGACATCCTTGAGCCCATCCACAGGGTCCCTATGCATAGAAAACTTTCCATGTCTCCATGGATGAGCTCAGATCCCAGACAGACAAGCCAACAGGATGAAAGGCATGGTTAGGAAGAAGATGATATCACAGCCTCTAGGAGCCCTTGGGGACATATCCACAAAAGCTTATCTTTTGTCCTGATCCCTAGTCCTCACATTTTAATGATGGAACTAACTTTAAGGGGACAGTGAGCCTGCCCAGCATTCAATAATATTTTGTGATTCTATGCTTTCTTGTTTGGGGTGACCTACCTCATTTGGGCAGTGAGAGCAGGTGTGGGACAATACCAGCACTGTCTACAGAACATTTAAAACAGGAATGAAACTGACCATCAGGCTTCTTTTCATTATTGTCACATATGGGCAATTCTAGACAACGTTGGTGATAACATATTCCTTTCAGAAAAATAGTATTTTACTGGTCTAAGTTCTAAACAATTGGTCTGGTTATTGTTAAGTTTTAATAATCCATGCAAACTTTAAATTGGTACATTTTTGTAATGTAACCTTTTATAAAAACTGTATTCTACATAGAGGTTAATTTGGAGACTCCTGGTTATATAGTCACAAAGGGACTCAGTTACACAGCTTTTTCTTAAGAGTAAATTCTCATAAATTGTAATTATTAGTATTTATTTATAAACAGCTTGTATCAGCAACTCCTGTGGATCGTATTTTATGTTTAAATGAATATCAAAATAGTGACCGCTCAGTGGTTTTAAAGATAAAGAAACAAAACTTGAGTTGTTTTCATGCTGCCATTCCAGATGATCAAAGAGTTCAATTTGCACTTAAAGCTTAAAATAGTGAAATATTGCAAAATTCAAGGCATAGTTTTTTTTTGCAAGCTAGTTTTTTTTTTTTTTTTTTTTGAGTTGGAGTCTCACTCGGTCGCCCAGACTGGAGTGCAGTGGCCGCTCCCGGCCACCGCAGCCTCGACCTGCTGGGCTCCGGTGATCCTTCCCCCTCAGCCTTCCGAGTAGCTGGAATCACAGGCGCATGCTACCACGTCCGGCTGATTTTTTGATTTATTGTAGAAACGAGGTCTCGCTGCCAGGCGGGTCTCGAACCCACGGGCTCAGGCAATTCACTCACTTCAGCCTCCCAAAGGCGCGGGATTACAGGTTGAGCCACTGATCCCGGCTGCAAGTTAGTTTTTTGATCAGGTGTATATGTCATTAAACTTGAATGCTGTATTTAAAATTATTTTTTCTTTATTTTTAATTGTTTTAAAACAAACCAGGAAAATGGTGATGATTACCTAGTATTTCTAAAACATAACTTTACTGTACACCGGAAGAAGATGTTAGAAAACAATCTGTTTCTGGAGCAGAGGTTGTCTCCCATTGTTTGTCCACATCTGCCTTGATCCTATGCATTTATTGAAAGCAAGGACCATTGCTGCATTATCTTTGTATTCCTGTGACACAGCATGGTATTTTGCTCCAAGTGAGTGATAATTTATATACTTGTGAGATGAATGAATAAATTAATGGCATAATTTATTCAATCTAAACTTATTAGCAGTGCAGGGAGGAAGAAAGGAAGTCAGGGATGGAGGGAGAGAGCAAAAGAGAGAGGGAGGCAGAGAAGGATAGAGGGAGGAAAGAAGGAACAAGGGAAGGAAGGGAGAGAAGGCGGTGGCTGGAGGGAAGGGAGGGAGGAAAGGAGAAAGGAAGTGAAGGAAAAAAGTCAGGAAGTTCAAAGCCTAGTTGTGGAATGGCTTTTGTTCCGACACCAGCAGCTGTGAGATCTTATCTGAAGGTATAATATTTCTATTTGGACCCCAGAAAAAGCAGGTTGATTTCTGGTTGTTTAAGAAAAAGTGAAGGCTCTGGTTCTGGTCAGAATCAACCTAGAACTGACAAATTGTATTTGGAACTGATTCAATATCAGAAGTATGGCAAGTTTGCACCAAATTTTGCTTCCCCACCCCTGTACCCCTTCACCCCCTGAAAGACACATGACCTACACTTAAAAAGCTATGACATTAATGTGTAAAAATTTCAAGCATTTTCTTAACAACACCTGCTCTTATGCAAATTAATGTATATATATGGTGTACATACACATAAATGTAGAACAAATAGTTTACTTTTATTAAATAAAAATATTTGCTTTTTAATGGAAATAAACTAATCTAATTTTTTTTTTTTTTTTTTGAGTCAGAGTCTCACTCGCTCACCCAGACTGGAGTGCAGTGGCCGCTCCAGGCCACCGCAGCCTCGCCTGCTGGGCTCCGGCGATCCTTCTTCCTCAGCCTTCCAAGTAGCTGGAATTACAGGCATGCGCTACCATACCCGGCTAATGTTTTTGATTTTATTATAGAGATGAGGTCTTGCTGCCCAGGCGGGTCTCGAACCCGCGGGCTCAGGCAATCCACTCACCTCAGCCTCCCAAAGGCGTGGGATTACAGGCTGAGCCACCGAGCCCGGCTTAATCTAATTTTTTAAGATTCCATTTTCATCTTGAAGTGTATATATTCTCCTAATTGACTGGAAAGAACTGAGATTCCTAAACCCTTGTAGAAAGTCTGCCCAGCACCTTTGTGAGTGGAGCTTTCCTTTTAATTTTAACTGTATCTGATTATACCATTAAAAGAATACACATACACACAGTAAAAGTTGACATTTATGTGGAACAATATTTAAAAACAAAGTTTATATTATTTTGATGTGTTTTGACATTTTTATATTATAAAAAAAAATATATATATATGTATATATTTTTTTTCCCCTTTGAGTTGGTGTCTCACTCTGTCACCCAGGCTGAAGTGCAGTGGCATGCTCACAGCCACCGCAGCCTCGACCTGCTGGACTTAGGCGATTCTTCCGCTTCAGCCTTCTAAGTAGCTGAAACTACAGGCGCACACTACCATACCTGGCTTATTTTTTTTATTTATTGTAGAGACAAGGTCTCACCATGTTGCCCAGGCTGATCTCGAACTCCTGAGCTCAGGCAATTCTCTTGGCCTCCCAAAGTGCTGGAATGACAGGCTTGAAGCACCACACCCGGCCTATAAAAATATTTTAAAGATATTCTGCCCTAGCAAGTGATTCTGTATGTGTGTGTCATGTGCATTTTACTATTACGTGCTGTATGTGTGTGTAGCTTGTATGCATGTGTGTGTGGTCAGTGCCTGTGTGTTTATGTGGTGTGTGTTTATGTGTATTATTAGCACAGTTGAGTTCACATTATGTAGCTAAGATTTTGAAAGAAATGCACAGTGTTATTTCAGAAGCCCGTAAGTCCTAAGAGGCAGAATGTGCTTGGTGGTGGAGTTAGTTGTGGTGGAGGGAGGGACTCCTGAGTGCAGTAGGGGAGAGGATGCCTCAGGCCATTTTTTCCCACAGCAGGTACAACTGCAGAGCCCTCTGAAAGAGTATTGCCCTGTCCTGAATGTGGGAGTTAGCAACACTCATTTTTTTCCCCATTTTAAAGCTTCTAGTATAAGCACACCTATGTATGGAGAGGAGATGGGCCCATTTATTCTTTTTTTTTTGAGTTGGAGTCTCACTCCATCACCCAGGCTGGAGTGCAGTGGCACATTCACGGCCAACCCTTCCTTCTCAGTCCTCCAAATAGCCAGAACTACAGGCGCGTGCTACCTACAACTCTGCTAATTTTTTGATTTATTGTAGAGATGAGGTCTCGCCAAGTTGCCCAGGCTGTTCTCAGACCCGTGGGCTCTGGCAATTCCCTCACCTTGGCCTCCCACAGTGCTGGGATTACAGATTTGACAGACCTTTTTATATAGGAAAGTGACTGGTGGACAATGCAAATGAGTAAAAATGCTAATCTTTGCCTCCAAGAAACTAGATTGCATCAGTAATGGATCCTCAGCAATTACAAAGAGATATTACACTTCTATATTTGGTTGTATTTTAACACATTTAAGCACCACAATTTTGCAAGGACTAACTTGACTTTATTTGGAAAATTCTTGTTTAATATTTCTTTAAGAAACATGAGTTCCCAGATGGGCTCCTTAAATATACCAATAAATTTAATTGTTTTACGAATGATTAAAAGAAAAAGTAGATCACTGTAAATAAAATAAAGGAAATGGTTACATATCAGTTGTTTTTGTTCAGGAAAAATGCATACATAGCACAATCAAGACAAAGGTGACTACCCTAATATTTAAAATAGTAAAGTATGAAATTCAGTTCAACAAATAAACCAAATTGTCAACTGCTTTATTATATCATGGATACTGGAAAGATTTAAGATCTTGGCAGTTGGTGGTGTCAATTTCTACCTGGCCAGAGGGCTATTGTGATTTGTAATTCAAAAATGATGACGGGTGTACTTTACTTTTGTCTCTTACAATGGTTCTTATTTGTTAAAAGTTGCTGAACATTGTTCAGAATTGGCAGAAGGTTAACCAAGAAAGCAGTGGGCCCTCACTGGGAATTTCCCATAACTAGGAACACTTAACAGGGCAGCTCACCTTCCCTGCAGCTTCTCTCACATTCTGACATGCATATCAATGGCCAGGAAAAAGGCACTGTTGGGTGGGGAGGCCTGCTCTGCTGCCTGCATTGATCAGAGCAGGAGGATTACTGCACTGCTGACCGCTAATCAATAGACATTGAGCGCAATTCCCTGCTCTAAATTCAGCCGGGTTAATAAGTGTCCACACAAAACAATGGACTGAAATAAACAATCTTCCCATTCAAGGAGCCTGGCAACGTAGGACTGTTTCAGCAGCTGCCCGTGGAACAGTGGGAGGCAGGAGCTTGAACCTTTACCCGAAATTGGCCTGGAGCTGTTGGCTAAGTGTGCTGTGCTTTAGAGACAGTGGCATTAGATGGTGTTTCTGGTTCCCCTAAAGGTGCTCTCCCCCTCCACATACACACTTTCCCCTTTCCCTCTCCCTTTCTCCCTGTCAGATAGAAAACTACTCAAGAGACTATTTTGGGTCTTATGCTCCCTGGAAAGTAATGCTGAGAATGCCCTTGAGTACCAGACTCTTGCTTGAACATATAAAGCATCGTCTGCTTAAGAAAGAAGAAGAGAGAGACAGTGGGGAGATATATATATATATGTATATATGTATGCATATGTATATACACACACACATATATATATATATATAGAGAGAGAGAGAGAGAGAGAGAGACTGAGAGAGTGAAAGAGGAGACAACCTATATGTTTTTGATATGGTGGAAAACACCAGCAGGCTTGGACAAATACCATGTGAATATTTAATCACACACTCTCTAGGAAAAGCAGTCCTGGTACAACTATATATTTTCTCTGGCAGGGATGTTATCAGAGCTGAAGAATTAGAGAGGAAATTTGCATGTTTTTATATTCTTCTGTCTTGTGCACAGAAAGCCTGTGGTTCCAATTACCAGTAATTCTGACACGTCATACTTAGCTCAGGAGTATCCTTTACATGAAAACAGCTTCTATTTTGAATTTTAATGTAGGTAAGGGCATATAATGTAAAAATGGAAGAGACTTAGAATTTGTGTTGTCCATGATAGATCTCCATTTTCCTTACACAGTCCTGATTTCAAATACTGTCTTTTGTTTCATGGAGTCCCATTCATTATCTTATACTCGTCCAAATTGTAAGGTGATTTTAGTTTAGCAGATTCTCAACTTAATAGCCTTTTCAGGCTCTTGTCAATGATTAAGTTCCAAGTATAGATTTCACACATTTGTGGTTGCGTAATTGGAAAAAAAATCTGTGAAACATATAATCACATTATAAGAAAGAGAATGATAGGTCTAAGATATTTAAACAGGCAGGGTTAACTACCTGCCTTCTAATGCTCATTTCCCCAAATGCAACATGAAAGACAACTACATAATTTATCAGCTATTAAAATTTTCAAATGACAAATGTATTCATTTTTAACTTTTAGATTCTTGACTACACTTGGATACTGAATATATCCACATTCTTCATACTAATTGCAGATTGCTAGGTAATCAGAATAAAAAGAAAATGTGCCCAGCTTTCTTCTGCTATGGGTTGCCCTCCTCTTTTAATGAGTGGTACTGGGACCTCAGGGAACACATTTACAAGTCTCTGTTTCTTCCCACTGTAAGCCAGGAGAGTTCTGACTTTTTTCTTCTCTAGGTTTCTGTGGATTTGCCTTTCCCATATTAATGTTTTAACACAGAAATAAAAGCAATAACATTTCATATCACAGTTTAATTCCATGATGTACACACTTATAATCAAATTATTTTATTACATGAAAAATTTAATTTAAATATCTTCATGGTTTAGATGTTTTAAAACTTGTTCAGTGATGACATCTATCCATGCTTTCTTTAGTTCTTTTGACTCTGGTGTCTGCTTATGCTTCCCCAAAGGCTAAAAAGTGGAAGGAAGGACAGAGTCAAAGAAGCAGCCCTAAGTATGGTTTTGATCATTTTTATGTTCAGTGTGAGGATAAGGCAATAATATCAATTCCACAACTCCAAATCAATATCTTACTTTATTATAGCAATGTTCCATTTGTGTACAAGGTGTACTCTGGTGAAGAAAACACTGAGAGGTCAGTGAAAAATTCTGGGTTCATTCCCTTCTTTTGCTCCTGGCAAGTGACCTAAATGTGCTATTTATCTTCTTTCTGTATGTCTCTTTTACATCAAAATGAAGGTGATAATAGTGGTCCATTTTTTTCATAGCAATGTTCTGTGCTCACAGATAAAAAAAGATCTTTGATTTTTAAAGCCACAGTAACCATATATGTATATATTTTCATCTAAAATTATACTTCTGACAGTAGGATACATTGTATTAAATCCAGAAGATTCTGGAAAATTCTGATAGAAATAAATCTCCAATCTACTACAAAAAAGTGCCATTTAGCTTCCCCTTTATAGGAAAAAAATGTTCATTATACACAAGTCTGATCATTTTTTGAAGTTAGCATTCACAACACGGTCATTATGGAATTTTTAAGTATGCGTGAATTTAACAGATAACTGGTACTGCCTTATAGCTTTGAATAAGGTTATAATTCTAGGGTTGTGATTTTGGGTCGTTTTCCTTTTATTTCTTCCAATAAAGGAGGCTTTCATGTCTATAGGGAGCTATCATCTTGACTAATCTGCAATGCCAATTGTCTGCTTTTTACTCCAGCAAGAACCACATGAAACGAGGTTCAGACCCAGTGAAATAGAGTCTGAAGTATAGAAATTAAAAATGGTATTTTTGAAAAATGTGTTCTTCCTGTTTTCTTAAGATTTCTTAGCTATTCAGGGTGCATTGTTTCCCATTAGTCTTCTATTTTGCTATCTTACAATTACAGACAGAGCTGAGAATTTGTAAGTGGAAACAAAGGGAATGTGAAATACATAAAAAACAAAAGGGTGTGTGTGACTATGAATAAGTTATTTGAGCTCTCAGAGCTTCAGGTTGTAATTTATAAAATAGATATAATATTACCTATCTCAAATAGATTATTTCCCGAATTAACTGAAATTCTATAAGTACAGTACCTCAGAGTACCTGGTATACTGTAAGTGCTCAAATTGCTAGACTTTATTATTACTGCTATTATCTACACTTTGAGGAAGCCTGACAATCATCTAAATCAAGAAGAAGATAGAAAAGGAGAGGCCAAATAGTCTGAAAAATAAAGCTAAATGGCTTGAGGAGTCGTGTTTAATCTATTTTCTATGATTATCAGGTCAGGTTATCTGCCTAGAACCACAGTGTCTGAGAAGCAGTGACTTGAAATTCAGTGGGGAGAGGGCATATTTTGATGTTCCTTCCTGATTGGACCATGAATCTACCGAATGTTCCCTGATACTAAGAGACTTTATATTTGGGGGGAGGATTGTTTTATTCTCTTTACTGTTAAAGCTCCCTTTACCTCAATCCCTACTACTACAGGGCAGAGACAAACAAGCAAGTTTTCTATTTCTAGAAATCACTCCTAATCCCTAATTCCTAATTTTGCAGCCCATACTGAATCTAATTCCCTTTTCCCAAAGAGTTTAAATAAGATATGCTTAGGCAAGGCATTTGGCATGACTCTCATTAAATAAATTATATTGTGAATGACTCTTTCAATCCAAATGTGAGGTTCAGCAACAAGAGATGAGCTCCATCCTCCCTGGACTCATTTGGGCTTTGGGAACAAGGGTCAGTTGAATGTGTAAGTCAGCAGGCAGATACCTCAGAAAGGGGATTTATGTAATAGGTAGTTGTCAAACTTTCCACCTTGTTTGAGACAGGAACTTGCGGGAAATAACACAGAGAAGATGAGTCAAAGTCTGAGTTACTCCTAGATCAACAATAAAAGGACTTTTGGGGAAGAGTGACTTGGTTTTAATACTCTTAAGATGACTGCTAACTCTGTTCAAATAAAGCTGAGACATTAAGGCAAGAATCAAGAACAGTTCATTGAAATAAAAATTTAGTAATTCAGTAGCAAAAATGGAAGGCAAATTTGAGGAAATTTCCCAGAAAATTGAGGATAAAACCAAGAGTTAGATAATAGAAAGTTAAGAAAATTAGGGACTCAGTCTATAAGATATACCATCTAAACAATAGTGTTCACAGACAAATAAAAAAAAATGAGAGATCTTTAATGAAATCTTTGAAGATCATTTCTCAGTAACAAAGATATGAACTTTGAAATGGAAAGAGCTCACCCAGTGTCCAGCACAATGAAAGAAAAAAACATTATACCAAGCCATATAATATCATGACATCTCAGACACTTAAAACAATGACTTTAAAAGTTACCTGAGAGGAAATAAAATTTTGACTTACAAAGCCTTTGGATAAAGAATACCACTAGACTTTACAATTGCATACTAGCAGAAGAGGCATTAGTATACTGTCACAATTCTCCGAAAAATTTATCTTCCATTCATATGGGATAGTCAGAGAAAGCATCAGTCAGATATGAGGACAGAATACAGATATTTTCATGCATGCCATGTGGCAACAATTTACCACTACAGCATAAGCTGCACACCCTACAGCATAAGCTGCACACCGTTAAGCACGCAGAGTAAGAAAAAGGGTTACACATGTTCCAAGGACGAGAGGATCCACATGATAGAACGATGAAGAGTGCTAGACTAATGAGAAAGAAAGATCCCAGATCCATACCTGTGAAAGGACCTGAGTAGGAACCAAGTCCACATGGTAGTAGGAGGAGTTAAGGTCAAAGAGCATCTATATGGTTTGAGTGTATTGAGAAGAGTTTTATATTTTAAAGAGAGATTTGGAGAGGACATAGTGAGAAATACGTAGACATTAAGCCGACAGAAAGATGAGAATTGAATTGCATGGCAAACAGAAGTCTACATGGAAGGAACTTTCATTCTAACTGCAGTGTACACTGCTCAGCTAGCATTCATACTTATAGAATAATCTTGCCATATCTAAGATCAAGAAGGAATAATATTGGGGCGATGCATATATTTCATTTTCCTTGATAATTCCTTCCTAATCACAGCGCTGGCATTTCTCCCTTCAATTTTGTCTATGATAGAAGCAGTTCTTAGAATTCAGTTAAATAGTTGTGGAAAACATTGTGAAGACAAGATAACTGAGAATGGTAATGTTCAGAGCTTTTTTCTTCTTATTCAGATATGAATTAAGTTTATTTTTCTTCTTAGAGTCTGAAGAGAATGGGTGGTTTGTATGAAGGTTGAAGGAGGAAAAGATGGTAAGGAAAGACTCGAGGTTCTGAAGCTATGGAAGCTAAGACACCTGGTCTCATAAAGTTTATATAATGCCAAATCTGAAAAACAAACAATCACTCTAGTGAAGGATCCACTTTCAGACTCTTTTAATTGTAAAAATCATATCTACCACAGATCTTTAAAGGAGCAAGAGAACTTGCATTCTTCCACGTTTTTCTGTAACTTTTCATTGAAGAAAATTAGTACAAAGTACAAAGAGAAAGACAATGAAGTGACCATCATTACCATATTTGTATGTTTTCTTCCCATATTTTGCTGATGTACTTCTAAACAGTAGGATTTTTTCATATGTAAATCCTTGTATTCTACTTTGTTTTTCTAAAACTTACAAAATGTCCTCACTCATGTCATTTAAAATACTTTGTACAATGCATTTTAATGCTGCACAATATTCTAATGTATGCCACTTCATAATTTATTTAATTTTGTCTCCAATATTGGTATGAAAGTCTTTGTGATTCTTCATAATGTTGAGGAGAATATTTTTGTTTAAAAATCCTTGACTTGGAGACATGGAATCATTGAGTCAAGTTGCCTTCAGAAAGTTTGTGCCAAATGTCAAATGCCAAAGAAGATGTTCATTTTTTTCTATTACATCCCATTCATCATTGTGTGTATTAAAAATCTTTGCTAATGTAAAAATTAAGTATTATTTTAATGTCTCATTATTTTATCAGGGGTGTTATTGAATATGCTTTATGTGCTACCTGTCATATATATTTTTGCTTTTGTGACTTGTCTATTAATGTATTTTATTTATTAATAGTTTGAGATTTTTATTGTAAATGTGTCTTTAAGTATTTTGACTATCTTCATCTTTAATGTTTGTTGCAATTACATTGTTTCCTAATTTGCTGGTTTCCTAAGGTAAGTCTTTATATTTTTTTCTAATCTGAATTACTTTTTACCAGCATCAAGGTCGTATGTTTGTCGTGGCTTGTTCTCACTTAAGGACAGGGTAAGATTGGTGGTAATGACACAGATGTCATAAAACTCTCTGTCCATGGCCTACCTGTGAAAGCTGGTGGACACCTGAACACAGGTTGTAACAGAATTGAGCCAGTTACATTGAACCACAAGGGGGAGGTGTCTGACCTTAACTGTGAGAGATGAAATTTAATCTCTTGACCCTTAATTGAATGACAAATCAAAGACAAAGCACACCCACCTGACTGCTAGCCTGGTTAACATTTTACATTTTTTGTCTCCTTCACTGAAGTCACAGGCACTAATTTAATAAAATAATTTAACAGACAAAAATGACTGCAGGATATTTTTTTTAGATGTGAACCACATCTCCTGTTGCCTACATCAGTGTGACATCTGCCAATCTGAAGGAATAGAAGGCAGATATGATACAGTATGTTTGTGTATATGTTTATTTAATACCTTTTAGGCTGTCATTTAGTTCTTATCTTCTTTCGATACTTGGACAAATGCAAAGAAAACATTCAGCTGAGTCAAAAGTGCAGAATTATTAATCAACCCTTGCAGACAACAGGCTATTTGGTCCCTTTGGTGGGCTGAATTTTCAGAATTGTAGAAATTAAAAATCGTGGTGATTTGTAGGGCATTTGATTCTTGTCTAGCTGAGTTTATCTCAACTTCATGTTTACTCTTTATTACCTTTGAACAAAGACAAAATTGTCTTGGAGGGGTACAGCAGTTCCGTCATGTGAAGCTCTCTTAATTACTAATACTATTCATTAATTAGAGGAGAGAGAACTAGTCTTGGAGGCTCGCTAGGGACTGAACAGTTTAGGCCTACGTAGTTTAGTATGCTAATGATGACTGCCTCTCCTAATAAGCTAGTCAAAAGTGACTTTCTCTAATCTGTCCTAAACTGTCTGGCAATTCGAGCATATGGCAACAGCTGTGAAGGCAGAACGCTGTGTCCCACGCACAGGGGCTTGGTGACTATAGTTGGAGTCTCAGGGGGGCCTTGTGACATGGGAAGGCAGTAGTCTGAGAGAGCAGAGCAAGGCAAGCTCTCACATTCTGGTCAGAAATGACAAGGTACACACGTCCCTTCAGAGACGTCCATGAATAAAAAACCACAACAATCTAATTTTCTCTTTTGTCTCAGCATCAAATCCTGCAAGAAGACACACTCAGAATTTTAATGAAAGGTCTCTGTTAAATAATCGAAGTCTTGAACCAGCCTTATATTTCAGTCAACACTCCAAGAAATGTGTTCCTCCCAGGTGGAGCCACAGTTTGATCCAGTGATGTATTCCAGAATGTTTCCTAACTTGGACTGCAATTGGATTTACTTTTTCTAAATGCCTGATGCTTAAGGGCATGGGCATCTCTGTAGAAAACTTAGCTGGGAGCATAAATGGTTCAGGGGAGATCAATTATCTGATTAAGGATGAAAGCAGATGGTGACCTGGTTATGAGGCATTCTGAACTCACCCTGATTTTGTTTGCTCATTTGTTTCCCACACCCCACCTTTGAGGAAAATCTTGGCTTCCACTTTTTAATAAAAGCACAGCGAATACTTGGGGTTGTTTTGGAGGGGGAGTAAAGGATTTGAAAGGGTAACTCACTTCACATGTGTCACTGCAGTTGCAGGAAATGCATTAAGCGTTTTTAGTAGAGTGGACACTGTCGAGGTCCTGACAGTCTGGTGATGATTTGTTTGTGTTGGAGTAACCAGTAAGTCGGCCATGAGTCTTTGAGTAATAGCTCCTGTCAGCTTGTTAAACATGAAAAACAAATGCATGAACTAGAGAAAAGCCATACCTCTTTTTCAGATAGGCAGTCACTTTTCAAACTCTTTTCAATATATGTGGTTCTTGGTGGTCCTCGAGGTTGTATATTGCGGAATGTTGCCTTCACACCTACCACGAGGACCTTTCCCAAAGCAGAGCAAGGCTAGAGGTGTTGAACTTCTGACCTGTGAGCCAGGTCCCTAGGTGCACACATTTCTGGCTGCTGATGTTACAGCGCAGAAAACAATTTTCTTCCTGTGAGCTGCTCTGGTTATTCTAGTCATAAAAAATCTCTAAAAGTTAGAGGAATGGAGAGCCATTGAAAGGCTGTGAACAGTGTTTAGTCAGATAATTAACTTCTCAAAGCACCAGGCACTAGCTGACGCTATTCAGAAATCCACAGTCCAATCAAAACTTTTTGGTTTTTTTTCTTTTGACTTCTTCTCCTTTCCATCTCCATTTTCTTCATCTCTTACTAAATTCTCTCTTTTTACCAATTCTGTTTACCTTTTTTTCTTTCTCGTTTCTGATTTGACATCTCCTTCCCCATATCTGCCTAATAAATTAAACATATATTCTGACTTAATAGACATCCGGGTATAGTTTCTCATGTGTGTCGAAGTCTTTCCAGGAGTCTGCATCAAAGAGGTGTTTTATCAAATGACTTGCTCATTCTAATTTACTAAATGTCTATAAATTACATGTGAGGTAATTTCAAAGTTATCAAAACTAAAGATATGTATCTTAAAATAAAGTTGTGAGAATGTTTCACCTACCTAAGGATATTCTACAAAGGTAAGGCCGAGTTTTTAAGGGCATTGGTTCTGAAAAATAGCTTTTTCCTGTAGTACAAACTGCTTCTTTTCAGACTTGAGTTTATTGAAATTAATCAGTTGGTGATCCATCTTTGTTGTGCTTATCCTTGTGACACTATGTGGAGCCTATTTTCACATCTCATGCTGAAAGATTATGGTCAACAGAGAGAATCTTCACAGGAAGAGTCTATATTTCAAATTGAAACTTTGACTTTGGTTATGTGATTTGCTTTTCTGTCATCCCAGGGAAAGAAATTTTGGAGCAAAACCTTTCCTCTGTACTATAAGAAGACACTTTGCTCTCAACCAGGCCACAGAATTTCAGATACATTGCCAGGGTAAGATTTAGTGACAGCCAGTTAGGGCCTACTTCTAGAATGTTATTTAATATACACTTTCTAAAAGCTGTTTTTCTTAGTGGAAATGACTTTTAACCAAAATGTCACTTTTAAAAGCCAGTTTCAATTTTCAATCTGTCACCAAGTTCAAACTCCAGATCCAAGAGTGCCTTTTTAGACAAACTGAGATAAATATATTCACTCAGAACTCATGATAGAGCTCAAGAAAAAATCAAATCAAAGGGGTAAAAAGTCTCAAAACTGAATCTGTGAGATACATTTCCAGGGGAAATTCATGAATTCTACCAAGAGCAGTCTCAGGTTTCCATATTTTGGGAATATTTATGGATTTAAAATTATCTAAAAGTGTATCCATGCTGTGCTGGAAGACTTATAACAGTTGATAAGATTAGAAAGGGTTACTTTGGGATATTTTTAATGCAGCACGTCTAATTTTTAAATGAATGTTAAAGTGCTCAATTAGTCACTAAATCATCACAGAAAGAGATTAATTTATACAGGGTTTTAAAAGTAAATATGTGACTACTTCTTAGTGTTTGTGCCCTTTTAATTTTTAATTTTTGTACCTACTAACTATAGATATTTATGATAGAAAACAACCATTTCTCAAAATAACCATTTTTCCTAGCTATATGCAGAAGAATTAAACTGAACCCCTATATCTCACCATGTTCAAAAATTAACTCAAGATGGACCAAAGACATAAATGTAAGACCTAAAAATATGAAAATCCTAGAAGAAAACCACTTAGAAGCATTCTTCTGGACATTGGCCTAGGCAAAGAATTTATGACAAAGACCAAAAAGCAATTGCAAGAAAAAATAGACAAATGGGACTTAATTAAACTAAAAACTTCTTGCACAGCAATAGAAATAATCAACAGAGTGAACAGAAAACCTACTAAGTGAGACAAAATATTTGCAAATTATGCCTCAGAAAAAGGGGTAATATCCAGAATTGACAAGGAACTCCTTTTTGTTTTTAATCAATATTTTTTATTATGATATTGTGGGGTACAGTTAAGGGTTAGGTATACAAATATGCTTCGTTCAGGCACCCTTGTTGATAAGAGGTGTTTCCCCGTCCCCAGACAGATATTTACTACCGTTAATCCCATCTCCCTCCCCCCCCATAGTTTCCCACCACTGTCAGTCATTTTCTTATAGTATTACATTGGATGTTCAAGGTCGACTATATGAGTGAGAACATGTGATACTCAGGAACTCAAACAATTCAACACACAAAAAATAAATAACCCATCGAAAAGTGGACAAAATACATAAATAGACACTTCTCAGAAGAAGGCACATAGGGGGTCAATGAACATATGAAAAAGTGTTCAACATTACTAATCATCAAAGAAATGCAAGTTAAAACCTCAGTGAGATATCACCTCACACCAGTCAGAATGGCTATTATCAGAAAGTCAAACAACAACAGATGTGGGTGGATCTGAAGAGAAAATAGAATGCTCATCTACTGTTGGTGGGATTGTAAACTAGTTCAATCTCTATAGAAGACAGCATGGAGATTTTTTCAAATAATTAAAACATGAATTACCATTTGACCTAGCAATCCCACTAGTAGAGATCTATCCAAAGGAAAAGGAAAAAAAGTACAAAAAAAGACACCTGTACTCATGAGTTCATTGCAGCATTATTCACAATAGCAAAATCATGGAACCAACCTAAGTGCCCACCAACAATTGACTGGATGAAGAAAAAGTGGTATGTATACACCATGTAATACTATGTAGCCAGAAAAGAGAATGAAATCATGTCTTTTACAGCAAAATAGATGGAACTTGAGATCATCATCCTAAGTGAACTGACTCAGAAACAGAAAACCAAACACCTTATGTTCTCACTCATATATGGAAGCTAAGTGGTCACAAAGATGAAAATAACAGACACTGGGGACACCAATAAGGGAGAGGTGGGGAGGAGGACTAGGGTTTAGAAACTACCTGTGGGGCACAATGTTCACTATCTAGGGAATGGGCCACATGAGACCCAGCCCCTTCCCTCCCACTACACAATGTGTCCACGTAACAAGCATGCATATATTATCTTGAATCTCAAATTTAAAAAAAGAACAAACAAAAAATGACCTTTAAAAAAGAAAACAATCATTTCCTTTATTTTTATAATTTGCCTACTATAGTGGTTATAAGAGGAAATCTTTGTGTTAATGAATGGTATGGGTACATAACTGTCTTCATTAAGAATATGCAGAGTTCTCTGCTATAACCTCAAATCACGTCTAAGAATGTGCTATATGCTCCTTTTTTCTTAAGTAATATTTTCATAATATATTTTCTAGAGCATTGCTCTCTCACCAGGAGTTTGATAAAAGAAGTATCCATATTCTTTTTTCTGTTGTTTGCAACCTACTAAATTTGATACCTGAAAATGAGTAGCTGCAGATAACAGGCCCTGAAATGGAGAAAGATTCTAAGTGAAAGAGGTAGAGGAAGTGGGGAATCTATTTCTCTGAAATGGGCTTTTGGCAATATTTCTTATATCAAAGCAATACTCTGTAATGACCATGGAAACTTGAGTCATTTTTATGTAATGACCTTTGGGGAAAAAAATCTGGATTTTAATGTATGTTGACTACCTCATGCAGTCACCAATAAAATCCTGTGTAAAGCGATGATAACCTTAGAGAGGAGGAAATAAAACCCTATGATTTTCCAAAATATGACCATCTTTGGTTGCAAATGACAACTCAAAATTTTAAAGCTGGCTTTTAGAAGTATTGAAACATTTAAAAAATAATAGCAAGCATCACAAGGTTAAGTTAGTATCAATAGGCATTTCTGTCACCTCCCCTGCTACCCCAATTCTCTCCCCCATTCCCTGCCAATTTAGGGTTCTCCATTTTTATAAAAGCTGATCCTCCTTGTCAAGATGCACCTGAGATATTGACTGAGAGCAAGGAGCATATTTTTCCACTCCTGGAACTGACAGTTTTCAAAATGACTAGAGGCAAAAGCCAAAAAAAAAAACAAAAAAAACAAAAAAACAGAGAGAGCAAATATTACTCAAAGCACTCAAGAGAAAGGCAGTGCACAAAGTATTATTGTTAAATGCTCAGCTTCAAATGTTCAACCTCAAACATTTGATCTGACTCTACCTTAGGTTCTTGTACTACGTCATGGACTTGACAAAAAGCCTTATATTCTTGAAGGCTACCAGATCTCAAAAAGAAATGTGCTGCTTTGAAACCAGTTGTAAGTTATGAAGAGCATATGATGATTGAACTCTGAGACAACTTTCAGGCCTGCAGAACTACAACACTGGATAAAGTTCCCAAAAGGAACACCTTCCATTGCCATCAGACATATGCCACAAAAGCAATGGGAAGGAAAGATTTTACCTGGAAGATGATAGAAAGCTCTCTTACCAGGTTAAACCAACAAGGCAGATTGTTATCACAGCTAGAAGTCCTTGCCAGAATCACCCAATTGCTTATGATAGGTGGACTAGTAGGTACAGTGGGCCAATTCTCACTCATCTCTTTTCCAAGTAGGAGGTTTGGGTTTGTTTTTATAGTTCTTGTGTTCTTTTTTTACTACACTTGTAGAATGTCTCAGTAAGACATAATTTATTAATAATCAGGGCACTCCAGGCATTTGAACATGATGAGAAGAAAGATCACAGGAATGCCCTAAACTTGGAACTAGGTGTAATGACTAGATAAGACTCTGTGTCGTCTTCTTTTTGGAAGTAATCTAGGACTTTTTATTTGTATAAGTAAGAGCCTTTTTTCGAAGGGGAATGCATGGAAAGTACTGCCTGTGTAAATGTTGTTGGATAGCTATTGGGCCCTAGTAGAGATTGTTGGCGACTGATATGCAACAGCTATACTTCCTCCTTCTCCCTTTCAAACAAAATCTTGATTTGTCTTTAGTAGTCATTCATTTTTCCAATATCTCATACATCCCAAGTAAAGATGAGAAACTTCTTCAGTTCCAGAAGTGTACATTATTGATTTAAGAATAATTCTACTTCCTTCATTAGTAAGAGAAACAACATGAGATTCAATTTGGGTCAATGGCACCAATTAGAATTTTTCTGTTTGCTTCTGGGGAGATTCTCCTTATATTGTTAAGAAGTCCTGGAAGTGACCTTTTCTTAACTTCTCCTGGTGTTTTCTTCACCCATCTTGCTACAAGTCCAAGGAGAAGGCAGGTACACTTTGATGGACTCAGTAAAGAGAATCTTGAGACAGCTACTGGATCAAGTTAATATAGATCCATTTCCATCTAGATTTCATAGAATGCAATTTCATATAGGACAAGCCCATTTGAATTGATTTCACTGTTGTTTGTAGACAAAAGCCTTGCAAGAGATATGGCTTTGGTGAAAGAATTATAGAAGCCACCAAAGTCATAGATAGGAGAAAATGTGGGGAGAAGAGAAAAAAGAGCACTACCAGGGAGGAAAGAGTACAAAGATAGAGAGAAGGATAATGGGAAAATATATATTTTGATGAGTCCCTATGCAAAGAATCATAGAATCTCAGAATGGAAATTTACTAAAGTGTGGTCTATAAGCTGGCACTGGCTCAAAACACTTGTGTGTTTTTGAAATTCATATTTCAAATATCTTTTATTCTGGTAATCTGTCTTTTCGCAGACTTTTTGGTGTAAAAATATATCCTTTTATTGAAAGGTTGTTTTTTGTTTATTATGTATATAGTTACATGAGGCAGCTCTGGATTTTATATTACTTAAAACTTTGAAACTACAGAATCTGCATGTTACCAATTTAGGTCAACATGTTTTACTGATCATGACAGCTGATTTTGTAAATCATGTTGCCTGGACTATAATCTCAGTTGTTTGCTCGAACACCAGTCTAATTATTGCTTTGAAGATATTTTTTAGGTCTTATTAACAGTTAAATTAGTAGACTCTGAGTAAAGTAGATTACCTTCCATAACGTGGGTAGGCCTCACCCCCAGTCAGTTGCAGGCTTTAAGAAAAAAGACTGAAATCCTCCAAGGAAAAGAAAATTCTGCCTCTAGACTGCCTTTGGACTCAAGACTGCAACATCAGATCTTGAGATAATTTTCAATCTGTGAATCTGTCCTATAAGTTTCAGACTAGTTAGCCCCACAAACACGTGAACCAGTCTCTTAAAGTAAATCTCTCTCTCTCCACACACACACACACACACACACACACACACATATATACACATACACATATTTATTGATACACACATATACTCACTCTCTTCCTCTCTACTGTCTCTGGAAAACTGTGAATAATAAACTGATTCTTGAATATGTGTTTTTATTAATGTTAGTTAGGTTCTGTGATGGCTAATTTTATGTCAACTTGGCTGGGTCACAGGGTGCTCAGATATTTAGTCAAATATTAATCTGGGCGTTCCTGGCAGAGTGTTTTTGGATGAGAGTAACATTTAAATCAGTAGACTGACTACAGCAGATGGCCATCCTTAATGTGGATGGTTTCATCCAATCATCTGAAGGCTTGAATATAACAAAACTGCTGACTATATCCAGATTCTTCCTTCCTGATTGCCTTTAAGTGGGGGATATTAGCTTTTTTCTGGCTTCAGTCACAAATTGAAACATTGGCTCTTTCCGGATATTGAGGCTGCCTGTCTTCAGACCTGAGCTACACCATCTACTCTCCTGGGCCTCCAGCTTGCTGACTCACCTTAGAAACCTGGGACTTGCCAACCTTCATAATCCCATAAGTCAATTCTTTATAATGAATCTTAATATTTATAATTAAATATTATTTGTATGTTAATACCATATATATGTATATATCCATATCGTCCATTGGCTCTGTTTCTCTGGAGAACCCTGACTGATACAAGTTCTTACTATGTGCAGAACACTATACTAGGAATAGAAAAATAGAGTGCTGTCAAATAGGAGTACCAAAAGTGTTGACAACTGAAATGTAATACAATACAGAGTGTAAAGAAGGTGAGGACAGAATGCTGTTTAATACAAGACAAAGGGGGCCAGAATGCATTCTCAGAGGAGGTGATTTTGAGCTGGATTTTGAAGGATGAGAGAATGTTTATCAGTCAGAAAAGGAAGGAAGATATTTCCCAAGAATAAGCACACATGTTAAGCCTCAGCAGAAATATTTCCTCTGGGACAAGACCTCACCACGTTCTGTCATTCCAGTGACCAATTGCTCTAATTATGAGAACCTATCTCTGGCAGCACCCTCCAATGTGGTGATGGTCCTGTCTCAAGTCCTTCCTAGATGTGGCCTTAGGAGAAGGCATTTGTTTCTTCTGAGCTTCACTGTTATCATCTATGAATGGGAATAACAACACTTTATAGGGCTATAGTGAATACTAAATTAGATATTTTATTTAAAATGACTAGCATATATAAGGCTGATATGCTATATATTAGCTTACTTCTCTATAGTGTTCCTTCGAAGGCAGATAGAGCAAATCTGTTCCAGCTCCATGGAAAGGTCTTTCACAAAATTGTTTACTCATGAATAAAGATGGAAAAATGGATTGAAACCCAGTATAATATAATATTGATAACTTACATAAAATATAATGTTCTATATAATATTTTGCACATATATCTACAATGCTGTCTCAAGGGTTCGCCATCTCAAGTGTGCATTAGAACCATGAGGAGCCTTTAGAAATGCTGCCCAGCGTCCACACTAGAGGTCAGGATGTGTTTGATTTGTAGCACGGTCCTGCATTGGTATTTTTTTTTTTTTTGAGTTGGAGTCTCACTCAGTCCAGACTAGAGTGCAGTGGATGCTCCCAGCCACCGCAGCCTCGACCTGCTGGGCTCCGGCAATCCTTCCGCCTCAGCCTTCCGGGTAGCCGGAATTACAGGCATGCGCTACCACGCCCGGCTGATTTTTTGATTTATTGTAGAGATGAGGTCTCGCTGCCCAGGCGGGTCTCGAACCTGTGGGCTGAGGCGATCCACTCACCTCAGCCTCCCGAAGGCGCGGGATTACAGGCTGAGCCACCGAGCCCGGCTGGTATTTTTAAAAACTCCCCAGATAATTTTATTATGCAGCTAAGGTTAAGACAAGATAAAGGAGGGCAGGAAAAAAAAAGAAAAGAAAAGTGAAAACTAATATGAGAAAAATTGAATTTTAATGGAGCAGAATTAAAATTCAGTTTCTGTTTGTTTTATCTTTTTCACATACTCACCATTCACATGTGTAGTATCAGCAACATTTTTTGTTATAAGCTGTATTTCTCCAGGAGAGTGTGGTTCTATCAGGATTTCTTTGGATTTGGGGTATGTGATTTTATAAGGCCCTTATCTATTTCACCCAAACCCAGAGGAGTATTTGTTCTCCTTTGGATACAACCAAGAGGATGAAAAAGTATCTTACCAATATTCACAGTGGGTGAATCTACCTCACCTGCTCATTAGGCAGTCCTGGGGCATGTGTATCAGAGTCTTTAATACTTGTTTTCTAACTCCCACAGGGAATATTTGAATTTGCCATGCTCTTGGTTAATTCTTGAAGGAGTCTGAAAGTTGAGCCATATTATTTAGCAATTTAAAAACTAAGCAAAGAATAACTTAAATTCTATCTAGCATTCTACTGACCAAGTTTAAATTGCAGTTCAAGGACACACACACACACACACACACACACACACACACACACACACTTAACAGAATATACATACCTGCATACTCTTCATATATGTTACAAAGTTGTTGCAATAGTCCCCAATAAAGGTTTATGGAAACTTGAGAATGAACACAGCACTAAGAAAGAAGAGAAGAATAGCACATAACTAAATGTTTGGGGAGCAAATTCATAGGGAAGTGATGACTTGAATACCTGGTAGAGGAGAAGTTTCAGAGTATTGGCTAAATTGGGGTGGCCTTTAGAGTTAGACAGCCTGCATTCGTACCTTGGCTCTGCCACACTTACCTGTGTAATCTTAAAAAAATCACCTAATCTCTCTAAACTTTGGTTTTCTCTCTGCAAAATGATGATGATTATAGCTGAACCTCTCTTAGAGGCTGCTTTGAAGAATGAATACAAATGCAAATTGACAACCTTGGTCTACAAAATCAAGTGTGAGGGAATGTAAATGTATTTTTCTGTAGTTTAATTTTCATTATACGCTTACTTTCAGCAAAGTATTGGAAATTTAATCTTATTAGAGTTGCATCTAATTTCCAAGGGTGTTAAGAAGTTTCTCAAGATGAGGGTATGAGAATTTCTGTTCCTTTGTCGACTATCTTCTATATTAGAATCTAGTTGAAATATCCTTATTTTTATCTGAGCACTGTTTGTATGTAACTGCGTTCTGTTGTGTTTTTTTTCTTTTCCACCACAAGAATGTCTTTAAGTGTATCAACCCCTCTTCATCATATTCATGCTAGTTCCATTAAAAAACAAACAAACAAACATTTTTTACTCCTTACACCTTTATAGACTGGGGGGACCTTGGGTATTGGTGCATTTGTAGTTCAACAACAAGCTTATTTTGCTGTTTTTTTTAAGCTCTCAGGATCATCTGGTTAAACTAAACACACCATGTGGATATTTATTCTGCTCTCACACTGCTGGGAGTAAATAACGCTAGGTTCTTGCTCAACCCTGGTTTTACTAAGGTTAGTAACACCTTACTATTAGTGATACAAAATTCCCTGTCCCATCCCTGCTAGTAAGACTTGATGTAGATTGGGGAAGTAGGAAGGGATCGTGGTTTCTGGAGGGGATTTTGCAGAGACTAAATTTCTTTGCGTCCACTTGAAATGTTCTCCACAGACCCAGGTCTCTTTAACTGGTCTAGCCCTGATCACATGAGCCACTTTACCCAGAGTTCCATTGAAAGCTGAGATGTGAAATCTAGGAAATCAGTTTCTGCTGCAAATTTTCAATCAACATCATATTTAGGGTGGGATTTCTGACGTTTCTTTTAGAAACAAATCAAGAATGTTCGCTGCTGTTCAAAAAAGTTTACTGGTCTCCCCTTATCTGTGGGGAATGCATTTCAAGACCTCTAATGGAAGGCTGAAACTGCAAATATTCTCAAACTCTATACTTACTGTGTGTTCTTTTATACACACACACACACACACACACACACACACACACATATATACACACACACACATGTTAAAGTATATAAATTTATAAATTAGGCATACTAATAGATTGACAGCAACTAATAATAAATGAAACAAAAAAATTCTAACAATATACTGTAATAAATGCTATAAGAATGTGATCTTTTTCTGTCACATCGTCTCTCAAATATTTTATTGTACTGTGCCACAGCTAATTGAAACTGTGGAAAGCAAAACCACAGGCAAGAGAGGTCTGCTATAGTGGAAAATTTAGCCAAATAATAAGACAAAAAATTAATGAGAATAAAAAAATAGGAAGATAAAAAACAAATTACTGTTTACAGATGACAAAATTATTTGTATAGGAAACTTAATATAATGAATGCAAATATTGTTAGAAAGTATAAGTGTGCTTAGCAATTTTGCCTGATATACAATGAGTATACAACAATCTAAATGCACACCTCTTTACTGGCAATAATTGATCAGGAAATACAATATCAAATACTAACTCATATGCAAATATATATATATATATACAAATATATATATACAAATATATATATACAAATATATATATGCAAATATATATATATACAATAACAAACATACAAATCTAAGAATTTACAAATAATTAACAAAATAATATTAAAATATATACGCATATATATTTTTAAAAGATGAAAAGGAGCATAGAAATGTTATTTCAAGTATAAGATTATATACCATTAAAAATAATTCCCAAATTAATATCTAAATTCAATGCAGTTTCTTTCAAAATCCCAGGATGATATAAAGAAATTTGATGAGCTGATTCTAAAATGTAAATGAAACAAGTAGTTTGAAAAAGAAAAGAAAGATAGGGGAATCATCCTATTAATTATTAAGACATATAAAAGCTCCAGTTCAAGACAAATAAACAAGGGGATGAGTAAACAACAGTGTGTTTTGTGCAATAAGAGATCAACAGAATACAATATACCCAGAACTGGATTGTTGTATATGTGGTGTCACTCTTCACTGGCAAAGCAATCATTATCTAGTAAATTGGTATTAAAACATTAATTTGCCATATGAAGAAAAATAAAGTTGGATTCCTTCTTCACATTTTTTATTAAAATAAACTTCAAATAGATTAAGTGCTTAAATTAAACGTAAAATTATAAAACAAATAGAAAATCAAGTAGACTATTTTTCTGATTGCAGGGTAAAAAAGAATTTCTTATACCATAGTTGAAATAAAGTTTGAGGGGAATGTGTAGCTGTGACAACATTAAAAATAATGATTTTGTTCAATAAAATTAAGCAAAGTTAACTAGGAAAGAACATATTTATATTACCTAAACAAACAGAAAACTGCTTCTCAAGTGTCAAAGGAACTTTTTCAAGTCACTAAACCAAGTCCTAAAAATCCAACAAAATATACGAATGAGAATGTGCAGAGAAGGACAACAAACAACTAAAAAGTATACCAAGATCTACTTGATGTCACTTACAGCCATGGAAATCCAAATTGTACAAATTGAAATAATATTTTTATTCCTGGTAGGCTGGCAAAATTCAGCCCATGCTCTCTGCAAGCAGATGTTGGAAACAGTAATCCCTCAATATGACGCAGTGGCCATTTGAACTGGAAGACATACAGAACTCAAGACTAGGAGTCTGTGGTGCATATGGTGGGGTGAAAGTGGGAATGATGATAAAGTTAAAAATAAATAGTAATGAAAAAGAAAAAAAGGAAAGACTTTTGTGAGGCAGTGATATTGTTCTGTGAACCAAGATTTATGAATAAGTCAAGTGTACATTTAAAAATGTTAAGGGTATTGTCTTAATCAATTTAGGCTGCTTTAACGGAATATCATAGACTGGGTAGCTTAAAAAATAGCCATTAATTTCTTCCAATGTGGGAGGCTCAAAGCCCAAGATCAGGGTGCCAAAGTGTCCAGGTTATTAATGAAGACTTCCTTCCTGGTTGGCAGATGATGGTCTTATTGTTGTATACTCATATGACATAAGACAGAAAGAGAGCATGCATGGCCTCTCCTCTCTCTTCTTATAAGGGCACTACTTCATGAAGCTCCACCCTCATGACCTAATCACCACTTACAGCCCCACCTTCTAAAACCATCACATTAGGTCTTAGAGTTTTCAACATACGAATTTTGGGGAGGAATCCCACAGCAGGAATGACGGATTTAAAAGGAAGAATAAAGCTCACACTTCAGAAAGATTATTTTATTAGATAGAGACAGTGCTAATCATAGAGTCCAGGCCATAACAGGCACTTATAAGCGTTTTGCATTGCCATCTCTAGGAAGAGGACCTCACAAAAGAGCAACGGGGTAAGGTTTGTTTCTCTATTGTTATTTGTTTCAGTTAGATACTTACAACACCAACAGCAAAATTAACCTTGCGAGGGAAGCTAGTTTGCTTAAACAGAAAGTAAAATTGCTGTCTCAAGTAACTGGAGGTTGAGAGGTGAGATAACTCCAGTGGATGGATCAACCCCAAGGGCTTGGTTGTCTTTCTCCACCATTCTCTTGCTCAGCCTTCAGTGTACATAGGCTTTCCTCTCACTTAGTGGCTGCAGTAGATTTGTGTCTCAGGCCACCAATAGAATGTTCATTCGAAAAAGAGACATTGGTGACCTCTCCCCATGGCCTTTTTCTTCTTACTGGTTCTCCATGATCGGTGTATGCATACATTACAGAACCCATTTGGATGACCTGAAGAATGCCATTAATGCATAAGCTTCTTGCCTGTTTGGCAAGAAGGGATGAAGATTACCAGAGTCACCTACCTCTCAGCAGTTACAGCTCAGTGATGGAACTGAAGTCATTTCTTACACCACATGTCTGCAGCAAACCTTACGGGAAGAAAAACTCACAAAATTCACACAAAAAAGATCCCATGTGGGAACCAAGCACTCCAGAAACCAAGTCTGAAGTTTAGAAGGAAACCCCATTGAAGCTCTATCCTGAGGAGGCACTGTCATGTATTGGGTATTCAGTAAGAACGTGGGTCTGCAGAGCATAGTTTCCTGTGCCAAATTCATATTTAAAGAGTGAGGTGGGAGGAGAGGAATGGTTGGACCATTAAGTGAACATTATTCTCAGAAAAAAGACTACTAAACGGGGGTGGGGGTCAACATTGTTGTTAAATCATGGTCTAAAGACTTGCATCAGAATCATCAGGTATACTTGTCAGAATTCATATTCTCGGGTTTTTAATTAGGACTTTGCTGAAGCAAACCCTTAGGATGTGGAGCTCAGTCTGTTAAATCAGGTTCTCAAGGGAGCTCAAAGCAGGCTGAGAATTAAAGCCCACCACTGAGGAGAGCTCTTAGGAGGCAGTCCCCTCCACTCCCAACAACTCGCAAGGCTATGAAGGGGGTAATGTGTTTTGCCAACTGCATTTTTTCTCATGGGCTTATAAAAGTAGCACTGATTCAAGTCTCTTTAGGTCTCAACTTTGTTTAAAATGAGAAAATTGATTTCTTATTCCAGGAAAAGTACACATAAAAAGGGTCATATGGCTTCTTTGACATCAAATAGTTTTTTTTTTTTAACATAACAAACTGTTTTGATAAATTGAGTGCCTCCAAATCAAAGCCATATGGGAGGTGCTGGGACGGAGCGGGCAGGAGGAGCAGGGGTAATTGGCCCAGTTCAAACACTAGAGTGATTCTAAAAGGTAGACACCAGATCTGAGGACCTGGCAAGCTCATCTCTTTTCCCTTCTGCAGATGCATGACTCTCTGACTGTTAAATACTTTAGCTGTTCATTAGTCAGAAGACTAAAGCATAATGAGATTAAAAGAAAATTCTGATGTTACTTAGAGAATTATGTTCATGTATAGTAATATATTTAATAGGTTATATGTAACAAATATATGCATTTAATGTTTTAACAAAAAAAGTGGGAAATTCTATAGAGCAGATACACACTGGGATACTAGCACTCAAGGCGGTCTCGGTACTGATAGCAAATCATCCTTCCAGCATCAGCTGACTGACTGCTTTGCCTGTAACCCCAAATTTCAGCCTACATGTAAGAATTGCATTTCCTCAAAAGCATATAAACTAAAGAAGGTGCTAAATATGTCCATTACATTTTGCAAACAGTAACTGTTATCACTGTGTGCTTAGGTTCTGGAATCCACTTCCTCAATTTGCCTTCTACCAATTACTGGGAGTTTCCTTGGGAAAAATTCTTAACTCCTTTTACTTTAAACTACTCATCTAAAAAACGAGGATAATAATATGAACCTTACAGAGTTGATTTCAGAATTAAACACATTACTCCATACAAATCACTTAGGATAGGGTGTTGCATGTAGCAAGTCATCAACAAATGCAAGATTCTTTTTAGTAAAATTAAAAATGGCATATATGCTGGTAAAACTTTTTTAAATATTATGTATACATCACGATAACTTTTAGATATCTTAAAAAATATAATTTGTAAATATACATTAATAGCACTGGGAGTGACTTTTATCACCAAATTCACCTACAATCCAAACAATTAGAAATTTCAAATAGTCTTAGCATACTCATTTCCAGTATTTCCTCTCACTGTTCCCTACAGCAGTGGTTCTCAAACATTTTGGTCTCATAAATTCTTTATATTTTGTTTGTACAGGTTATACTTATCAATATTTGCCATGCAAGAAATTTAAAAAGATATTTTAAAAATATTTTTTAATTTACTTTAAAATAACTACAATACATTTATGACATGCTAGTATATGACATTTTTATGAACATAAGTTTCTTAGGACAAAGTTAACAGGAAGAGTGACATTGTTTTATCTGTTGCAAATGTCTTTAATGTCTTGCTTCAAAGAAGAGAGAAGGATTCTCATACTCACTTTTGTACTCAATCTACTCCAATATGCTGCTTTGATTAGTGCATATGAAGATTTGGCCTCATGCAGATAGGTAGCTGGAAAAGGGGAGAGCGTTTTAAAAATACTTTCGGGGCTTTAAAGGCACTCTTGCACTTTATCATGCTCTGGCATGCACTACCTCTTCAGCCTAATAAATCTCTCTCTGCTTAAAAAAAAAAGCAAAAAAAAATACTTTCAAGTGATTGTTGGAATTTTAATTTCATAAAAATGTTCATACTACTGCACATTAAAATCCATTAGTCTGTCTTGCACTTTGCACTTTGAATGTGCCTCTTCCCTGTGCCTAGTTTTGTAACATTGTGTGTTGGCCTTTTGAAAACTATTGACTCATTTGAATTACACAGTTCTTTCAAATGCTAACACATTGCATTATACATTACAAAATTGCATTGACTAATATCACCACTGATCTCATAAAAAAAAGTCTTAATTTATTGGGAAGCTGTCTGGATCACAGTGGCACATTTAAATTTCCCAAAATTCTAATTTTCTCTTAAAAGCTTGAATTTTGTAATTGGCAATCAAAATTACTAATCAGATTCCTTGGAGTGACAGGAGTCTGCTGTTCGTTTTCTAGGACTATGTCTGCCACGTAAGTCTGAGTGATCAAAGATTGCCATGTCCAAGGTTTTTTCAAGTAAATGTAATGTTCCATGAAAAACTAGCTAGTTCAGCTTGCCATTCAATCACACAAATGATTTCCTTGTAGAAACCATTGGATCTCAATATGCAACAGAAGTTCTTCATGAGTACTTTCTGTTTCACCACAGGGAATATTCAGAAATTATAAAATCAAGGTTGAAACTTAAAATAATTAATAATTTTACTGATTAATCAAGTGCATTCTTAAATAGAATTGGCTTCTGTTTTGACAGCTACTATTTTTCAATGGCAAGTACATTTTGTTGAAAATGCCTTCATTAGTCTTATATTTGCCAGCGGTTTCAGCCACCATTGTTTTGAAACTATCAGTGCAAATGTTAATACTATGAAAAGGGCATGTAACATATTTAGGTATTGTGAGAGTAGTTTTGACTGCCTAGATCCCAGACGTGTCTCAGGGATGCCAAGGGGTCTGCAGACCTCACCTTGAAAAATTCTCTCCTATAGAAATGTTCTTTGGCAAATCTGGTTGCACCTTTTTCTAGCCAAACCTAGTCACAACATCTCAATCCTCCTAGTGTCTCTGCTCTCTCTGAATTGTGTGAGTCACTGCATGAAACTGCCAGCAACTTGAGAATGGGTTGATTCTGTGTGCATCTGAGCTCTGAGAACCTAGCATGGTTTCTAATGTTACTAATTGAAAGTGTGAATGGGTGCATGAGTATATGCAGAAATGAATGAACAAACAAATGAATGAGTGGATGAACTCAGCCTTTGTTGTGCTGTATCTTTCCCTTCTCTCAAACAGATAAATAGTGCTCCTATTTCCAGTGTTTTGATTACCACTTCCCATTACCAGAAGCATTCCTTCCAATATTTGAATGCCTGCCTCTTCTTATTACACAGTCTCAGCTACAACACCACGGGTTCCCTGGTTCTTCAAGCTGAAATAGCCAGTCTCCACTTCTATCTCCCTTGGTCTATTTCTCTAGGATGCACATGTCACTATAAAATGTGTTATTATTTTAGCACCCAGCACATGGCAGCTATTTAGTAAATAATGTTCAATGGATGAATGAATAGAGCAGATCTCTCAAAAGATATTTAGTAAGCATCTACTATGTGCAGGAACTATTGATTCAAATCCTTCGCTCTACAAGAGTTTATCGTATGTATGTGTGTGTTGGGGACAGATTGTAAAGGAATGGCCCAGCAATCCATGTGAAACAGCAGTTGTAGCATTTCTTTAAGGAGCAGCGCACATTGTTATGAAAGTATATTAGATGGGATGAGACGTAAGGGTCTTTCATTGTTTATCCAAGAAGGTGCTTGCTGATTGAGTTGAATTCACTGGTGAGTAGGTATTAACCGCTGAGGGGGAGGGGTTACAAGGTGCCTTGTACCTTAGGTTCACTTAACTGCTTGTTAGCTTTACATTTCTTATTTCTCCAGGCACATTATACATTTTTTTCCTATCTCCCAGGAGATACAGGACTGGGCACAGAGAAGAAAGTCAGCAAACAAGAACCGAGGAGACCATGGTGGGAAGGCAGGGTTAACACAGCTATACCTGTGCTTGTTGGAAGTGTTAGCATCCCAGGGTTTCTGGCAGTATATCCACACCCAAGTGGTGGAGAGATTTGCACGATAATGGATCATTCATCATTCTCTTATTTTCCCTTCAGTCCTGTGTGCACCTTCAGATGAGACTTTTTTCAGGATCCATGGTCTCCCTCCCCCTTTCTCTCCATTGCCCCACAACTCTCCAAATGTGCTCTAGAGCAAATCAATCTTTATTTCTTTGCCATTATTGGCCCGTCCATAAATCAGTCTTGCCCACTCAGTAGTTAGCGTGGCAGGGCATGCAGCTGTCCACTGCCTGCAAATAGTGCCTTTTTTTCAGCTCATCACTGCCAGCTGTTCCTGGAGCACTGTAGCCCCTGCATTTTCGACAAGTGTCTCATCTGTAAAATCATTTCTCTATTTTTTCCCTTTTCCTCTTCCTTGTTCCTGTCAGCCACCCACAGAGCTGCACCCCAGGCATTTATCTGAATGCACCCAGCACATGTCTGTAGCTGGCTCTTAGGTAATAAAAGCCGGCTTTCAGTAAATCATATGAGTAAGGAGATCCATAAATCTTGTTCTTGCCTTGCACACATCAATTCTTATTGTCATGAATACCGCAGGCATGAGTCACTTGGCCTGCACGCTAATTTTGGACTCAGTCACTGACTGGCGGTAATCGAGTGGGGAGGATGTCCTGGAGGAGGTAGCAATATAGCAAATTGTTGTTGTCTGGACTGAATGGTGAATTAGACCCTGAATTCAGGCAAATGGCAATGAACTCAGTAGGGGCCTCCCGTCGCCCAAAGGTCGCGTTATGCCATGTGCAATGTGTGTGAGGATATGTGAAGTTTGTAGGAAATAATCAATTCCAATTTCTACCTTCATTGTTTTCAAAGTATTTAGAACTTCGTGTACATGTTCTATCAGAAACATCCTCACACTCGTGCATCCACAGGCTCAGCTATAGCTTCTGTGCAGTGGCGATTTGGAACATCCTTCAGAGTGTCACCTCAAGGACCAAATATGCTAATGCATTTAGTAGATGTTTGTTGTATGACTTCAAGTTCAGAAATGTGGTAGCTCCTTTGGTTGGATGAAAAAAGGGCTTGCTGTACACCCATGTGTTATTTGCCAGAATCACAGCAAGTCAGATGGAAAGACATAGGGGAGGGGGCAGTTTTAGGCTTCATCTGTCCCATTGTTCAGTCCCTTGGTCACTCACACCTGCCGAAGGCAGGGCTGACTGTAGAGATTGGGAGCAGCTGAATTTGAAATAATGAGGTGATACTGAAATCAAAATATGTTTCTTTGTATATAGAAATGCCTCGATTGATAATAGTTTCATCCTTATTCCCATGTTGCTAGCATGAGACCTGGGATTGAAAGGTTCCCTTTCTGGGACTGGATGGAGGAAGAAAAGGAGATCAGTAGAAATGGAGCTTGCTTTTCCCCCCAGCTTGTTTCCCTTCTATCCATTGCACTCCAAAGCCCAGTCACTGGGAAGGAGTGTTTCCACAGACGGGAGAGTTATGTCAAGGAATCCTCTCTCTTCAATACCCACTTTTAACATGGCAGAGCAACCAAGATGGGTTACCCCTATGTCCCATGTCTTTCAAGAACATAGACACAAAAAATAAGAAAGGAAATTATAATATAAATGAAAGGAAATGGCCTGCCACATTCTTAATTTTATTTTATTTCACTTTTTTAAAGGGATGATGATTCTTTATATTACCCAGGCTGGACTTGAACTCCTGGGCTCAAGAGATTCCCCCCAACTCAGCCTCCCAAGTAGTTGGGAATATAGGCTTACACCACTGCTCCTGAATACACACACCATTTATTTTTATTTCCCTTCATCACATGCCTTTTTTACTTCTGTCTTCTGCTTCAACATAGTGGAGGCCAGGAGACACTGCTGCAAGATAGAGGAGTGGCATCTGGTCTGCTCTGGACTTAATGTGAGCTTTAACAAACTTCTATTATACTTCCACATTAAGATCAGTGGGGTTATTTGCTATTGACATAGATTGACTAATATAACACTATAAGGAGAATTTGTTTTGTTCTATGAAATAGATCTGCAGGCACTTATGGAGTAAAGAGGTATCAAATTGAAATACTGAAATTGATTAAGGGTTTTAGATTATTATACCTAGAAATATAGACTTCTAAATAGTCATCACCCATCCATATGCTCAATGTGGGAATGAAAAGACTTACAAATGTCAGCTGAAGTAACAAATCCATAAACGTTTTGGCCCTTTACTAATCATCTTTGTTCTCATTCCTTAAATTTCTCCAGGTTCTCTTATGAGTCATAGCAGATTTGAGACTATTTATCTTCTCCAAAATATCGTCTTCTTTCCTGCTACAGTATTCACTTTCAACTTCTTCATCTCTTAACCATGAAAAAAATACTCTATATCTACTCCCCAGTTTGAATTTATTTTATTCTGTGATTTTATCATGTACATACCATACTTAAGATTGTAGCAGATTGACTGCAAAAGCAGCCACAATTATACAATCCCCTGAAAGTATGTATGCCCCGTGCAATGTGACTTTGCAAGTCTTGCCATCAAAAAGTGGGGTTTCCTTCTCACTTCTTAAATCTGAGCTACCCTTGTCATTGCTTTGACCAAGGCAATGCAGTAGAGACCACACTGTGCGGTATCTGCACCTAGCCTCAAGAGATCTTGCATGCTTCTGCTCAATGTCTTGAAAAGCTGGTGGATGAGAGACATTATGGAGGAGAGACTGGTCTTCCCACTGAGACATGAGAATATTGCTCAGCAAGACCAACCTCTATCAGTGGAGCTGCTTGAGGAACGTATGGTTGACTGCAGTTTCATGGGTGAGCCCAGCTGAGAGCAGAAAAATAGCCCGACTTACCTCAGACTTAGGAACTAAGTAAACGCATATTGTCTTAAGCCCATACGGTTTTGTAGTTATGTTTTCCCCTGGGTGATTATGGCAATAGATAACAGACACAATGATTATCACAATTATAAAGCCCTATTTGTCCAAAGATATTTCTCATTTAGGGAATCTTTATCTATGTGATTGATTTGATTTTCACCAAATTTTTATCAAGTACATATTAATTTAGCCATTTAACCTTAACAAGTTGTTTCAGAGAGATCACACATTAGTAAATAATAGTGCCTATTTGCAAACCCTTATGTGCTTATTCAGAGTGGGAAGAAGTTTTTGCTTTTTTCAAGTGCTGTCTTCCCAAGAAAGCTATAAACTCCTTGGGGGTCTATCTTAAGTTTCCCACCATAAGAATCCCACTGTAGGAATTTCCATCAGATACAGCATTTAGTAGATTTAAGAAGAATCATTCAGAAATCTTCACTGAGTAGTTAAGAAAACAAAGCATTTATTTTCAGGAGTTATTGACTTTATTTTTCTTTTTAGATAAATATAGGAGACCTCATAAGTAATCTTAATATGAGGGGCTAGGGCTTGTTTTTAAAGAATACATCTTCAAAACCTTAGGAAACTCAGTCATAAAGGAGTGTGTTGATTTGTATGATGTGTATGTGTGCGTGCACTTTAAGTGAACCAATAGTGACTTCAACACCAGTGAATTTGCAATAGTTGATGTATTGTTCAGTACATGAATAGACACCATCATATATAAGGCTACCACATTCTACAGTGGAAACTTGAAAAACATTTTTTCACTTACAAAAACCCCCATAAATTCTTTCAAGAGCTAAATAGCCAAATCCCAGGAAAAGTGAATAAGTGAGAACTCTACTAAGAGCTCACACAACATACACATTTACTCTTTCACAAAAATCTACTACAGGACATGGACTTACACCCAGTGGAGTATTAGCATGGCTAAGTGACACTTGGCAAAATAAAAGTCAATTCACCTGCAGTGTTGCTAGATTTTAGCAACCATTCATTTTCAGGTCTGGAAAAAATGTATCAGGTATACTTTCCTTAATTGAAATTATCAACTTTCATGTATTTAAAAAAATGGGATCACCATTTGTGCTCGTAATTCTGACTCAATTTACATATGTTCTTATAGCAATTTTTAGTGAAAGTATGGAGTAGATTTTTTGACATATTCACTTTTTCCATCTAATATGAACGAAATGGTGTTGTGTTGTGGTTTTAGACTATTACATGGCTAAGTGCTTATCATATTTGCAGTACATAAGATATAAATATAGAAAAACACTGAACAAACTAAGATGTCAATGGAAGATTTTATGGGAGTATTTGTTATAGAAAATAAGTCTTGTCCAAAAAAATGTACAAGTTTATGTTTATATGGTTATAATAGATCAAGCAAAGGTTTTCCAATTTTGTTCAAAGTCCACTAAAATTTTTTTCCCCCTCTCCTGTCTGGCGGTAACCAATGCTAACAAAGCCAGTGGCCTAACTAGTATGTAGAAATAAATGAGGGCATATCATGTATTAAACACTGATCATGTACTATATGCTTTTTCTTAGATCATATAACTTAGTTTTTACTATTATCCAATGAGTCATCATGTTTGTTAGTTTCACATGTCAACTTGGCAAGGGTATGGTGCTCAGATATTTGATCAAACACCAGTCTAGATGTTGCTATGGATATTTGTTTTAGATGAGATTAATATTTAAATAAGTAGACTTTGAATAAAACAGTTGACATTCCATCATGTGGGTGGGCCTCATCAAATCAGTTGAAGGTCTTGAGAGAAAAAGATGATATCCCTTGAGGAAGGCAGAACTCTGCCTTTAGCCTGCCTTCTGACTGGAGCTGAAACATTAGCTCTTCCCTGGGTCTTCATCTTGCATGTCTACCTTGTGAATTGTGAACTAGAAGTCCTCATAATCATAAGTCAATTCCTTAAAATAAGCCTCTGTTTATGTAATGTACACACACACACACACACACACACACACACACACACACACACAACACACACCTGCACGTCCTGCTGGTTCTGTATCTCTGGAGAACTCTGACTAATACAGTTATCTGTTATTATTACCAACTATCTGTTAAGGAAACTGAGATTCAGAGAACATATGAGACTTCTCCAAGATCACAAAGTGAAATCAATATTCAACTTAGAACTCCAAACACAGTTCTCTTTCTGCTGGACTTAGGATGTCAGAGAAGTCTGACTATAATTTGTAGGAAGAAGTCTAAGCTGACCATGTGTTGGAGTTCAGGAGTTTTGTCCACAAGAAGAAAGGACCAAGTAAGGTAAAAGATCTGAAAGGGGCATCTACTCATTCAGTATTAAGAAGTAGAGGACTATTGTTGTCTCACTGAAAGTTCAAGTGAGCATGGAGTTATGATTGGTGTATCAGAGAAGTACTAGTGTGTAGAGGGAATTTTCTGAGGGAGTTCATGGAGATGGAGCAAGAGTGTCATGTCTAGGGAAGCATGTGTCATTAGATAAAATTGATAGCGATTTGGAAGTCAAGTAAAGAAGACTACACTGGATTAATCTAATTGTGAAATACTTGTAGAATATTCAGCCACAATGTGAAACTCTCTGAACAAAAGTTGAACAAGAGTGTGGAGTTCATATTCTAATGAGGAAGAGAAACATCAAAATAATAATTGCAAACATAGTTGTGTTATTACAGGCCTGATAAGTATTATGCAGAGAAAGCTAAATATATTAAGAACAGGTTTGTCTATCAGGAAAGGCTTCTTCGATGAAAGGGTGTTTTATGGAGCAGGGCAATGGTTCTTAAGTTGTCTCTCAGCATGAACTACACAGAGGTGTCTACTGCTAAAGTGCAGTAACTTTCATTCTTTCTTCCAACTGGCAGAAACAAATTTAATGAATGGAGAAAATTTTCTCACTTTTAGCTTTTTCCTCTCATAATAAATTTTTAATCATGGCACCTGCTACTACTTCTCTGTGCTAGCAGATGAAAAATGAATGAACAAGTTGCGAATGAATACTAATGAAAAACTGTAAGTAATCCATTATATTTAAGAGAGTTTTTTGGTTATCATCATTGTTTTGTTTTGTGGGATCATATACTTTTTAATGCATACATACTAACACTATCCCTAGTTGGGAGGATGAAATTAAACATTCAAGTGTTTCATGGTATTACATAAAATATACCAACAGCCAATGTGAGAAACCCTGTAAGGCATCAGAGAGCTGTGCTAATTTTTTAATGCAAGAACTAAACAGGATAGGAAATTCTCAAATTTGCCAACTGCTTTTTATATGCCAATATTTATATGTGTATGATTGTACTTACTATTTACAACAATACAATGAGGTGTGTGTAAACATTATTTCTATTTTGAGTTGAGAAAAGTAAGTCTTAAAGTAATCCATTGACTTTCCTGAAGTCATAGTCACAGCCTTAGCATTTGACAGATATGTTGAAACTGCTCATTTTAATTGAATATACCTGTATTTTTCAGAGGTCACCAAAAATATACATATATATACAGAAAGATCCAGAGAGCTAAAAAAAAGAGATTTTTAAAAATTTGCTAGCACAGATGGCTGCAAGATGGCAATGAATCCGGTTGGAGTATGTGAATCTATGCATGGGTGAGTGTACATAAGAATGAATCCATGTGCATGTGTGTGTAAGTGAGTGAGTGAATGTCTAACTGAGAGATAAAGCACCCAGGGCTCCCTTAGAGAAGCAACTGCAATTTAACATTGCTTTAAATTTGGGCACACAGGAATATCTGTCACTCTCAGGGCATCTCTGCAGAAAAGGTAGCAGAGATCAGTTGCCTCTAGGCACCTGGCAATTGGCCTACACACGGCCGCCTGCAGCAATAGGCCAGGCACTGACAGTGGGGACCATAGAGAAAGTGTGGGGAGAAAATCTGGAGCTGAACCCTGCCAGAGGATAAAATGCATGCCAATGTCATTTTCTTTGTCCTGGAACTGGACAGAGACCTGCTCTAGCTCATCTAATTGTAAGTATCCTGCATCCTGCAACTGAGGGACAATCTCTGTACCCCTCTGGGATTGACCATAATTTGCCTAGAGAGGATATTCTGAATACATAATACTCACACTGGATCAAACATAGATGCATGTAATCAGAGTGGGAGACGTAGCAGCAGATAAGTTGGGGTGAGTTCAGACCTGATTGTCCCACCTTCCGCAGGTAGTCTTTGGGGCATGTAACCCACATGGAGAACATCCTTATCAGTCTGTGCTGAGAGCAGAGGGAAGGTCTAGAGACAAATGCCTATTCCATACCATGGAGAGCTAAAAGTGGCAGTGCTGGAGGCATGCCAGTAAAAAAGTAAACAAGCAAGAAGAGAAATCTGAAGTTCCAGAAATAGTCATTTATTTATCTATCTATTTATTTATTTACCTGTGCTCTCCATACATATCTTTCTGTGTGTGTCTTCTAATTTGATTTGCCTCTTTTTCTCCCTTTTTGTTCCATATAGGTATATTTGAGGAACAGTGTATCTTCAATTTTTTGGTTTATTTTTTTGTTTGTTTATTTGTTCATTTGCTTGTCCGTCTTCTTTCTTCTCCTTTCTCTTCATCTTGCTTTTATCTCCCTTCTTCCTTTCACTGGCTTTTCCTTTCTCTTACCTCATTTTTGTTTCAGAAGTATACATGCAGTAACTCAGAATGAATGTAGTGGGAAGTGGGTTCTAGGGGGTCCGCACACCAGTCAGTGGATACTGTCATCTGCAAGTAGCTTCTGAACCACAGCTCCACCCATTACACTTTAATCAAATCTCAAAACTGCAAAAGGACAATACAACCCCCTGTCCCCAGCCCAGCTTCATAATTGAACAAATCTATAGGATCTACCTAAGGAAGAATAGGGGATTGGGCAAACAGAAGTGAGCTATTTCTCCTATCACTGAACAATGGAATTAAAGAAAAAAGAAGAACTCATTACAAATGAAGAAGAATCAATGGAAACACATGTACCCCTCAGATCCCTGAGAAGACAATAGCTTAGAATACAAACTTTGGAACTCAAACAATGAAGAGTATACAGAATGACTGGTCTCAAGTCACAAATCTAGATATCAAAGTATTAATGTAAAGAAAAAGCAGAAATGAAGAAAGGCAAAAAGAAAAAATGAAAGAATTGATCACTGAGATCATGGCAATAAAGAACTCAGTAAATTAAATAAATAAATAAAAAGAACTGACATGCATGGAAAGCAGAATTAACCAAGTAGAAGAAAGAATCTCAGAGCTTGAAGACTGAAATATGGGACTAACCCCAATGGTTAAAAACATAGAAAAGAAGCTTGAAAAAACAGAACAAAGCCTCTAAGAGATGTGTGATTATATTAAGAGGCCAAGCTCATGCCTGATCAGCATTCCAGAGGTAGAAAGCAAGACAGATACCATCTCAGGACAAATGTTTTATGAGGTTATCCAAGAAAATTTGCCTCATCTCGTCAGAGACATGACCATCTAAACACAATAGATTCATAGAACCCCTGCATGACTCAAATGAGAAGACCAGCTCCTAGACATATAGCAGTTCACTGACACAAAGTAGCTGAAAAGAAAACCTAAAGGCAGAGAGAAAGGTCAGACTACCTACCAGGGAAGACCAATAACAATAGCAGCAGACTTATCTACAGAAACACTACATGCTAGAAGAGACTGGAATCCAGTCATTAATGTTCTCAAGGATAAATAATTTCATCCAAGAATTTCCTACCCTGCTAAGCTAAGCTTCATCAGAGATGGAGAATTAAAATCCTTCCTAGACATTCAATCTCTAAGAGTTTATGCTGCCTCCACACCAGCTCTTCAAGAGATGCTTAAGACAGTACAAACCAAATAATAAAGAAAGAAAAAAGAATGAACACACTCTGCCCAAGAATGCAAGAAAACAGGGAATTAATACAGCATGCATAGTAACTGCAAAATTGAAGACACACACATATATCAACCCAAAAATCAAAAGAAAATCAACAAACAAACAAACAATCAGTAACAACAACAACAACAAAGCTTTCTAAGAGACTCACGACAGGGATCAACTCTCACATCTCAATAATCAGCCTGAATGTGAATGGACTAAATGCACCACTGAAAAGATGTAGAATGACAAACTGAATAAAAAGACATAACTCAACAATTTGCTGCCTCCTGGAAATACATCTCAATATAAAGGTTTCTCACAGACTCAAAGTTAGAGGATGGAACACAAACTCTTAGGGAAATAGAACAAAAAGGTGGAGTTGTGATCTTACTATCAGACTAAACAATCTTTAAACTACCAAAAATTTTAAAAGATACAGAAGTATACTACATGATGATGATAAAAGGTTCAATCCATCAACAAGAAACAGCCATCCTAAATATATATGCACACAACACAGGAGCACCAGCTTTTATAAAACAGCCACTAAGAAAACTAAAAAATTATTGGCTCTAACACTACCATAACTGGGAACTTAAATACCCCATTAACAATCCTTGACAGATCATTGAGGCAAAAAATCAACAAGGCGATCTGAAACCTCAACTTGCCACTTAACCAAATGGACTTAATAGATACCGAAATAGCTAATGAAATATATAAAATAATTGTAAGAACTTGCTTGACATAAGTAACTCCATTTTGTTAAAATCCTCCATCTTAGCTGCCTGCCTGACCTAAAAATGACCCCCTCAATGTATATGTGTGATTGTTGCAATGTTTTTATTACCACAGGCCTGCAGCTTTGTTCCCTTGAGTCGTTCACACTGATCATTCTTGCTGGCCGTTTGAAACTCCCTAGCTACACGTTCTGTGTAATTGTATGCTTTGTTAGCTGAAATCAGATGTTGCACCAAGAGATTGTTCTTTGCAAAATTCCCCCTGCCACATTTCCATTTTTTATTCTTATATTTTGTTTCCTTTTGTTTTTAGTTCCTTGTTCCCTCACCCCCCCTGCTATGTAGCCCACTTGGGGTTTTTGCCTTTATATGCTTCTTGCTAATTTTGCTCAGTGTCAAGAGCTTCTTGGTGTGAGCCTACTCTTGACCATGTGCTAATAAAGGACTCGTAATTTGAACTTGGTGTGCTGGTGATTCTCCTTTCTTGCAATCTGGCTATAGCAATACCAAGAGAACATTCCACCCAACAACTACAGAATATACATTCTACTTATCACTACTTGGAATGTACTCCAAGATCAATCACATCCTCAGACATAAATCATGCATAAGCAAAGTTCATAAGATCAAACTACTGTCATGCACCTTCTCAAACCATTGTGAAATAAAAACAAGTATTAACACCAACAAAATTCTCCCCAAACACACAAAGATATGAGCACTAAACTGCATGATGCTGAACAACTTCTGGGTTAACACAGAAATAAAACAGACACTAAAGGATTCCTGGAAACAAATAAAAATGAAGAAATATCTTTAAAAAACCTGTGGGATGCAATGAAAATAGTTCTAAGTGGGGAACACCCAACAAGAAAATAGAAAGATCACAAGTTAACAGCCTAACAAATCACCTAAGGGAGCTGGAAAACAAGACAACCAAAATCCTAACTTCAGCTGAAGAATACAGATACCAAAATAAAAGTCAAAATACTGGGCATAGAAGACAAAAATATTGAAAAAAATCAATGAGACAAAAGATTGATGGACTCCTAGCAAGACTGACCAAGAAAAGGGGGAAGAAAGCAAATAAAAACAATTAGCAATGCAAAAGATCAAGTCACAACTGACTCTAATATAAATGATCATGAGAGATTACTATGCATACCTGTATGGAAAGAAATCTGAACACCTAAATGAAATGGAGAACATTCTGACATCACACAGTCTCCCAAGGTTGAAACAAGAAGAAATTGAGACCCCAAATAGACCAATAACAACCCAGGAAATTGACTCCATCCTAAGAAAACTATCTACAAAAAAAAAAGCACTAGACAAGAAGATTTTCCAGTGGAATTCTACAAAATATTTAAGGAAGAGCTAACACCAATGCTATTGAAAGCATTCCAGACAATCGAGAAAGATAGAACTCTCTCCAAAATTTTAATGAAGCAAACATCACATTGATACTCAAACTGAATAAAGATCCAACAAAGAAATGGAACTACAGACTACTATCCCTGAAAAACATAGATGCAAAAGTTCTCAACTAGATCATTGCAAACTGGAACTAACAACACAACTAAAAAATATCCGCCATGAGCAAGTAGGCTTCATTCCCTGGATGCAGGGCTGGTTCATCGCTTGCAAGACCATAAAAGTAATTAAATACATTAATGGAAGTAAAAATGAGAACCACATGATTATATAGTTAGATGCAGAAAAAACTCTTGAACACCTAGGCATAGATGGAATATACCTCAAAATAATAAGAACCATCTATGATAAACCCACAGCAAACATATTGCTAAATGGACAGAAATTAGAAGCGTTTTCCCTGAAACAAGAAAAGACTGCCCACTTTCACCCCCTCCTGTTCAACATAGTGCTGCAAGTCCTAGCTAGGACAATCATACAAGATAAGAAAATCAAGCGTATCCAAATAAGAGGAAATTAAGTTATCCCTCTTTGCTGACAATATGATCCTATACCTTGAAAACACAAGAATATCTGTCAAAAACCTCCTTGCACTGATAAAGGACTTTAGCAAAGTCTCAGGGAACAAAGTAAATGTGCAAAAGACAGTTGCTTTCTTATGCACCAACAGAAAACAGGCAGAGAACCAAATAAAAATCACAGGACCATTCACAATAGCACCCCCAAACACACACACACAAAGGAAATACCTTAGAATCTTCCTAACCAGAGAAGTGCAAGATTTTTTACAATGAAAACTACAAAACACTGCTAGTTGGAAGAATCAGCATTGTTAAAATGGTCTCTACTACCTGCTTCAGACACATTCAGTTTTAAAAATTCCTTTCTTCATTTGGATTTTACCAAATAGTCTTGTCAATTTCTGTCTCTTACCTCCTGTAGTTCATTCTACTGAGTCAAAGCATTTTAATATATACTTTGTTTGAAATAAAATTTTCTTTTCACTGTAGGGTAATTATCCAAATACTCACTTTACTCTTCAAAGCTCTAACTCTGTTTACAGCAGAACACTTTTCCCAACCAAGCAAGTATATCCTTTAACACACAACAGAATTTGTATTTTCTAGCTTTCAAATTTATTTTTGGAACCCTAAAATGTTCATTTCTTTTTCTTTTAGACTATCCAAAAAAAGTTACCAATAAACTATTCATTACTTCACCTATATAAATCTTTCTCTTAAAATACAAACCAGAAATAATCTTTATAGAAACAAGTGACTTAATTGAAATCACAAATTTGTTTTAATTCACTTGTCAACTCATATAAATTGGTGATGGAAGACTAAGGTGCATAGATGATAATGGCAACGTTCTGACCAGGCTCATCAGGAAAGAGTATGATGCAATAAGAGACTATTGAATTGAAATAAAAAACTAGTATTCTTGAATATAAATAAGTCAAGTGAGGATTGGTTAACACAAACAGAAGAAGAGAACGAGCTTACTCACTGATAAGTATTCTCATCTGTGTTCTGAATATGTTATTTGCAATTAATAATGCACTTCTCTAAGAAAATCTATTCCATGAATCTTTAAAAATAATTATTTAAATAATTATTTGTCTGTTAAGATAATTTTTTGAGAGCAGCTTTGTTTTATCTTCTCCAATAATATTTCAGAGTTGGTATCCATAACTATGACATTTTATTTAAAGAAAACAATCATGAATATGAGAGACGTGGGATGATTTTAGTGAATGCTTAAAAATAAGCAAATAAAAGTATTTCTTAAATTTCCATCTCCATTTCCATTTCCTGATCATTTCCAATTTTCATTTTTCTAAAAAAAATGAGTAATAAAAAGATATTCATATTTTCAAAGAAGAAAGAGAAAGGACACAGTGTATGTCTAAGAAGAAATGAATTTAAAATATTCATTTTTCTTTTTTTAAAAACCAAATATATTTTTTCACAGAACATAAAGTTATACTTGTCAGTAAAATTCTGTAACTCTAATTTAGTTTGAAAAAATAATTTACTAATGTGTTCTTAGATGTTGATGTATAATCACTGTATTTCTTAGCTGTTTATAAAGTAGATAGATTCCATGTTATCTTTGATATAAATCCATGAAATAAACTTGATTAATATTTTGGATTAAATTCCAATTTGCTTACTATAAGGATTTCTATATCCACTTTTTTACCAATAAATAGAAAAACATGGAAATAAATGAGTTATATTATCAGCTCAAAATATAACAAAAAAAGAGACCCAAATCTGATACAGCATAAATAAAAAATAACATCACTTATTAAAAAAATAGTTCAACAAAACTAAGTACAATATAAACAAACAAACCTCAGTACCATATGCACATAATATACCATGGCTAAGTAGAATTTATTATAGCAAAACAAAAATTGCTTTAAAATTAAGAATTATATTAATGTTATAAAGCATATTAATAATTACAAAAAACATAATTTTTTCAGTAGTTACTGAGAAAGACTTTAACAAAATTTGATAGCTGTTTGTAACTAAAAATTCAGAGACGGTCATCTCTGCTGGTCTGTCCTACTGTCTGGGAGTCCCAGGTTGCTTGGCCTCAGCCTCTGTCACCCTGTGACTTGCAGGTCCTGAGAGATCTGTAGAGAAGACACCATGACACTCAGAAGAAAGGAAAAAAAAGGGACTGCCATCTTCCCAAGAATGGAGGAAAACAAAGAATCAACACAGCATGCATTGTTACTGCAAAATTGAAAACACATGCATATATCAACCCCAGAATCAAAGCCAACAAGCAAAATAAATAAATGAATAAATAAAGCAGCAAGAGCAACAACAACAACAAAGAACTTATAAAAGCCTCATGACAGGTAGAAACTCTCACATCTCAATAGTCTGAATGTGAATGAACTAAATGTACCACTGAAAAGACACAGAATGGCAAACTGGCAAAACAAAAAAACCATGACCCAACAATTTGCTACCTCCAGGAAACACATCTCAATGCAAAGGATTCTCACAGACTCAGGGAATGGAAAACAAATTTTAGGCAAATGGATCACAAAAGAAGACAGGAGTTGCTATCTTAATATCAGATAAAACAATTTTAAGCTATCAAAAATGAAAAAAGATACATAAAGACACTACATAATGACAAAAGTTTCAATCCAACAATAAGAAATGTCCATCCTAAACATATATGCACCCAACACAGGAGGACCAACATTTATAAAGCAACTGCTAAGTAAACTAAAACAAGATATTGACTCTAACACTATTATAGCAGGGAACTTGAATACTCCAGCAACAGTCCTAGATAGATCGAGGTGAAAAATCAACAAGGAGATCCAGAACCTAAGCTTGACATCCTACCAAATAGACTTAATAGATACCTACAGATTGTTTCACCCAACAACCACAAAATATACATTCTACTCATCATCACATGGAACATACTCCAAGGTTGATCACATCCTTGGCCATAAATCAAGCATAAACAACTTCCATAAGATTGAAATTCTTCCATGCACCTTTTCAGACCACAGTGGAATAAAAATAAATATCAACACCAACAAAATTTCCCCAAAACCCACAAAGACATGGACCCTAAACAACATGATGCCAAACAACTACTGCATCAACACTGAAATCAAAGCAGAAATTAAAAGATTCCTAGAAACAAATGATAATAAAGAAACATCTTACCAAAACCTCTGGGATGCCATGAAATCAGTTCTAAGAGGGGAATTTGTATCTCTACAAGAACACATCAAGAAAACTGAAAGATCACAAGTGGAGAGCCTAACAGATCACCTAAGGAAGCTGGAAAGAGAAGACCATCAAAACCCCAACTTTAGCAGACTAATTCAAATCACCAAAATAAGAGCCCAAATACAGGAAATAGAAGACATAAATATCATAGAAAACATCAGCAAAACAAAAAGCTGTTTCTTTGAAAGGATTAACAAGAGTGATTGACCCCTAGCCAGAATGGCCAAGAAAAGGAGAGAAAAAGCCCAAATAAACACAATTAGAAATGCAAAAGATCAAGTCACAACTCCCTCAAAATACAAAAGATTATCAGAAATTACTATGCACCCTGTATGGCAACAGACTTGATAACCTTTATGAAATGGAGGACGTTCTAACATCACACAGCCTTCCACGGTTCAAACAAGAAGGAATAGAGAACCTAAACAGACCAACAACAACCCAGAAATTGATTCTGTCACAAGAAAAATACTTAAAAAAAAAAAGAAGCCCTAGACCAGACAGATTTCCAGCAGAATTCTATAAAACATGCAAGGAGAAGCTGAAACCAGTTATACTGAAAGTATTCCAGGCAATCAAGAATGACAAAATTCTCCTCAGCTCATTTTATGAAACTAATATTATTTTGATACCCAAACCTGGTAAAGATACCAACAAAGAAAGAGAACTGCAGGTCAATATCCCTGTTGAAAATAGATGCAAAAATTCTCAACAAGATTCTATCAAATTGGATTCAACAACGTATCTCAAAAATTATCTACCATGACCAAGTTGGCTTCATCCCTGGGAAGCAAGGTTGGTTCAACATTTGCAAGACCACACATGTAATTAAATACATTAACAGATGCAAAAATAAGAGCCACATGATTATACTATTAGATGTGGGTAAAGCTTTTATTAAAATCCAGCATCCCCTCTGATAAAAACCCTCAAACACCTAGACATAGAACGAACATACCTAAAATTGTAAGAGCCATCTATGATAAACCCATAGCCAACATATTGATAAATGAATAGAAATTGGAAGCATTTCCCTGAAAACCAGAACTAGACAAGGTTGCCCACTCTCACTCCTCCTGTTCAGTATAGTGTAGGAAGTCCTAACTAGAGCAATCAGACAAGAGAAGGAAATCAGGGATCTCCAAATAGAGGGAATAAAAAAAAGTCAAGTTATCCTTCCTTGCTGGTGATTTGATTTTATACTTTGAAAATCCAAGAGAATCTCTCAAAAACGTCCCTGCACTGATAAAGGACTTTGACTAAATCTCTGCATACAAAATCAGCATGCAAAAGTCGGTCACATTCTTATACATCAACAACAAACAGTCAGATAACCAAATAAAAAACACAATCTATTCACAATAGCCACAAAAAAGGAGAAATATCTTGGCATCTTCCTAGTCACCACATGGAACATACTCCAAGATTGATCACATCCTTGGCCATAAGTCAAGCATAAACAACTTCCATAAGATTCAAATTCTGCCATGCGCCTTTTCAGGAAGTTCATCTCCCTAATAAGAGAGGTTAAAGGGCTTTACAATGAAAACTAAAAAACAATGCTCAAAAAAATCAAAGGAGACACAAAGAAATGGAAAAATTTTCCACGTTCATGGCTTGGAAGAATCAATATTGTTAGGCCATCCATCCTACCAAAGGCAATCTACAGATTCAATGCAATATACATTAAATTACTAGCATCATTCTTCTCAGACCTGGAAACTATACAGAAATGCATATAGAAACACAAAACACCATAAATAGAACAATCCTTAGTAAAAGAAACAAAGTGGTAAGTATCACTCCTTTAAACTTTACTGTAAGGCTACGATAATCAAAGCATCTTGGTACTGGTACAAGAACAGGCATGTAGACCAATGGAACAGGATAGAGATTCTAGAAGCAAAACCTCAATTTTTCAACTAACTCATTTTCAACAAAGCCTCCACCAACAACTACTGGGGCAAGGAGAACTTATTCAATAAATGGTGCTGGCAAAACTGGCTTTCCAGATGCAGAAGATTGAAACAAGACCCCTACCTATCACCATATACAAAAAACAACTTTAAAAGCATCAGTCCTAAATGTAAATCCTCAAGCTATAAGAATCTTAGAAAATGCAGGAGACAACTTTATGGAAATTGGAATAAGTAACCAATTCCTGTCAAAACCACAAGTGCCCATGCCATAAGAGATAATATAGACAAGCAGGACCTCATCACTGAAAAACTTATGCAAAGCAAAAGAAACCATCAAGAGTGTATAGAGACAGTCCACAGAATGGAAAAAAAAAATTTGCCAACTGTATATCTGACAAAGGCCTAATATTCAGGATCTCTACAGGGAACTAAAACATGACGAAAGGAGAAAAACAAACAACCCTATTAAAAAGTGGGCAAAATATATGAATAGACACTTCTCAAAAGACGATATATAAGCAGCCAATATATATATGAAAAAATGCTCAGCATCACTAGTCATCAAAGAAATGAAAATTAAAACCACCCTGAGATACCACCTAACTCCAGTCAGGATGGCCATCATCAACAACGCAAAAAACATCAGATGTTGTAGAAGATATGGGGAAAAGGGAATGCTTCTACACTGTTGGTGGGAGTATAAACTACTACAATCTCTGTGGAAAACAGTGTGATAATTCCTAAAAGATTTTAAAATGAACCTTCCATACAATTCAGCAATCCTTCTTCTAGGAATATACCTAGAGGAACTCAAATCATTCTATAAAAAAGATGCCTGCATGTACATGTTTATTGCAGCATTATTCACAATAGCAAAAACATTAAACCAACTGTGCTGCCCATCAAAAGTGGAGTGGATTAAAAAAAATATGGGACATATACTGATGGAATATTATGCAGCCATAAAGAAGGACAAAACTACGCACTTTATAGCAACTTGGATAGATTTAGAGTCTATTATACATAGTGGTTTATCACAGAAAAAAGAACTGAGTGCTACATGTTCTTACTTTTAGGCAGATTTTGAACATTTATCATGATACTGTAAGAAAGGGTTTGGTAATAGTGGGATGCTGTTAGGAGAGGGAGTGAGGGGCACATAACATCAATAAGAGTAGCTGATCTCAAACCAGGCAAAGTGGAAACCAAAGTGAGGCCCACACTTTACCAGTAGGATGACCACTTATCCACCTAATCCTGAATTGTACCCCATATCTTTTAAATAAAAAATAAAATAAAATAACCCTTGTTATCTTAACCTAACCCTTGTCCTTGGAGTTCTTCCCAGGGGGCCTTTCGATTGGTCACTCCTGACTCTAGAGCTTCTCCCATTCCAGACTTCAGAACCCCCACTTTGGCCTCTTTTCCTAGGCAGGTTTGGACAGACTTGCTCACATCAGTTTCTCCATTGCAACTTCCTGAAAACTGGGATATATGAATGAGAACTTTCAGGGAACATGCAAGGTGGTATCAGAAAATTAATTTTCAAACATTAACTTCCATATTACTGTTTCCTAACATTGATGGGCTCAAAAATGAATCTGAGAGGGAGACTGTCCTTTTAACCCCCTCTTTTTGTAATCATTTCCTCACATTTTAGAAAAGAAAAGCATGAGTCTCAAGCATGGAAAATCTGACATTCTGAGAAGGTAAACTCAGAGAGGAACTTGACAAAGTACAATTTATTAATTTCTTTAACCAAGGCATCATAATTGTCCCCCACAATCCTTCTCACCAAGACATACCTTTGAAATTAAAGTTACTTTTTTATGTTTAGTAATGACTTATAAACTTAATACATTTATGCTTTACTGATTACTTGCACCCTACTAATACTTTTAATAACACATTCATTCATCACTTGAAAATCAGAATACGTTTTCTGAGACAGGAGTTCTTAGGTGATTTTGTCCCTGCATCAACCAAGATGGTTTAACCAACTGCACACATCACCTATAAGGTATAGCCCATTGCTCCTTGGCTACAAGCCTGTGCAACGTATTACTGTACTGAATACTGTAGATAATTGTAACTCAACGATAAGTACTTGTATATCTAAACATAGAAAAGACACAATAAAATATGGTGTAAAATATTTTTAAAAGGTACATCCATATAGAGTATTTATGAATGGAGCATAAACAAATCTTTGTCTTTAAACAGTGCTAGCTGCTTTGCTGAGCACTCTGGGAATTACATAAGATTGCTCTTAGAATCTCCACTATACAGACATGGAGAAGACACAGAGCAATTTGGCATACCTTAAGTCAAGTGAATCTGAAGTCTTAAGATGCTGTTAGAGATAAAACTAAGCAAACAAATACACTAACACACTAAGTGTGCTTTCTTCTCCTGTTTTTCTATTCTTGTTAGAATAAACATTGAAAAGAAACAACCAAGAATCTTGCTTAGGCCATATTTTAGCCTGGGAGACATCATATCATTCATTATCTCTATCAAACACAAAGAAATGAAAAACTACATTTGTGAACTTTTACTTTATTTCCTACTTTCAACTGTGTGAAAAGGTTGTTATAAAAATATATATCCAGGATACAGGGAGTGATTTTTTGTGGGGCGCACGTGTTTCTGACAAATGAGCTAACATTGTTTTTTCGTGGGTTGAGGCTATATTAAGAAAAATATAGTCAAATGTGGGCAAAGATGGAAAGTCTATTTCTTAAAAGGTCTTCACAGAAAGTGACTAATGGTTTTTAATGATGTCCACAAATCTTTTGACATTCCTTTCATTGAGAGGGTGGGCTGACATCTCAACTCTTTGAATCTAACTGACACTACACAAAAGAGAGAAAAGCAGCCCAGCCAAGTCCTTGTCAAGACTGGGAGTAAAACCAAATGACTGTCTTAAGCACTAAGTTTTCTGGAGGATTTGTTATGAGTCGAGAGCAACTCAAATGGTGACTGCCGTTTCTTAGGTTGTACAGTAGACCTAAGTTTAAAACAGTTCTAGCTCACGTCATTGTGAATGTGAGCATAAACATCTAAAGAACAATTATAAAGGAAGATGGGAATGTATTTGGATGCCTCATCTCCTACCCATTTTTCCTGCTTGTTTTTCACTAAAATTTAAAGTCCTAAAATTCTTGCCAGTATATTAAGGCAGCAGAACGTCTCACTGAATAAAGACGCAACAGATATTTTCTTTTACAAATGGGACTGTGAGTCTGTTACTTTATTTTGGCTGGAAGTGGAGAATTGGGATAAGAGATAAGGAGTATGTTTTTGGCAGAGTCCCCATTGTGGTTAAGTGCCAGTGTCCCTCTTCAGGAGACGGAAAGTAAGTCTTATTGCTGAGTTCTTGAGGAATATCTTAGAAAGCTCCGGGCAAACTCTTGCAGGGAACATGCTAGATGAGAACACTAGCAATTCCTAACCTGAGAGGGGGGGAAATATTCACATACCATCATGCTGAACACTGCTGTCTTTGTAAGTAGGAAGAACAATGGCAGACAAACTAATATAATAACTGTTCTTCATCCTCAAAGGGAAAATAAGAATGAGGTCGTCTAGAAAAGCTCATTTTGGAAAGGCATATATAAGCAAAATATTCACTCCTGGATCTTTGATTGGTCACATGAAGTATTTCTATATATTCCACTAAGATGTGTTTCCCTCTCTCTTTCTCTGTCTTTCTAAACTTTTTCTCATAAAAATGATATTTTTTTTCAGAAAGATTTAAGAAAAGCAGAGGTGTTCTTTTCAATAAACCACAATTGATTTGTCTAAATGGTAAATTAAATTTTCTTTAATTTTTTTTTTTCAAGATGCATTGTACAACTCAGGGTTAGGTATACAAATGTTAACTATGCAGGTACCCTTGTTGGTGAGTTTCCCTCAACTGCCAAGTCCACCCCCCAACATTTGGCAGTTTCCCACTACTGTCAATCTCTGTCTTATAATAATATGGTAATTGTTCAAGGTCTGCTTATGAGTGAGAACATATGGTACTCTGTTCTTTGTTTCTGTGATAGATCACTGAGTATGATTGACTCTGAATCCACACAGTTGCTGCGAAGTCCATATGTTTGTCCTTCTTTATGGCTGCATAAGATTCCATTGTGCATATGTACCACATTTTTTCAATCCTGTCCAGTTTTGATGGGCAGCATGGTTGGTTCCATGTTTTTGCTGTAGTGAATAGTGCTGCAATAAACATGTATGTGCAGGTATCTTTTTTGTAGAATGATTTGAGTTCCTCTGTATAGAGTCCCAGTAAGGGGACTGCTGGGTCATAAGGAAGATCAATTTCTAGTTCTTTCAGATATTGCCACACTGTTTTCCAAAGAGGTTGCATTAGTTTGCACTCCTACTAGCAGTGAGGTGTTCCTTTTTCTCTGTATCCTTGCAAGCATCCGCTGTTGTTTGTTTTATTAATGATGGCCATTCTTACTGAGGTTAGATGGTATTTCAATGTGGTTTTGATTTGCATTTCTCTGATGATTAGTGAGGCTGAGCACTTTTTAATGTGTCTGCTAGTTGCCTGTATATCTTCTTTTGAGAAGTGTCTATTCATGTCTTTAGTCCACTTTTTAATGGGGCTGTTTGTTTTTTTCCCTTTCTGCACGTTTGAGTTTCTTACAGATACTAGATGTTAAGCCCTTGTCATATATACAGTTGGCAATTTTTTTTTTCCATTCTGTGGGCTGTCTTCCCGCTGTCTTAATGGTTTATTTTGCTTTCCAGAAACTTGTTAGTTTGGTGAGATCCCAATTGTCTGTTTTATTTCTTATGGCATGGACACTTGGGGTTTTGATCAGGAATTGGTTGCCAGGTCCAATTTCCTTAATGATGTCTCCTGCATTTTCTAAGATTCTTATAGTTAGCGGTTTTAAATTTAGGTCTTTGATCCATTTAGAGATGATTTTTGTGTATGGTGATTGATAGGAGTTCTGTTTCAATCCTCTGCATGTGATCAGCCAGTTTTACCAGCACCATTTACTAAATAGTTTCTCCTCTCCCCAGTGATTGTTGGTGGAGGCTTTGTCAAAGATGAATTGGTTGAGAAATTGAGGTTTTCCTTCCTGAATCTCTGTCCTGTTTCATTGGTCCATATGCCTGTTCTTGTGCCAGTACCAGGCTGTTTTGATTATTGTAGCCTTACAATAAAGTTTGAAGTCTGAAAGTGTGATACCTCCTGTTTGTTGCTTTTGCTAAGGATTGTTTTGGTTATTCATGGTCATCTATGTTTCCATATGAATTTTTCTGTATTGTCATTTCCAGGTCTGAGAAGAATGATGTTGGTAGTGTAATGGTTATTGCATTGAATCTGTACATTACCCTCAGTAGGATGGGCATCTTAACAATATTGGTTCTTCCAATCAGTATGCATGAAATACTGTCCATTCGTTTGTGTCTTCTTGGAATTCTTTGAGCAGTGTTTTGTAGTTTTCAGTTTTATTTGGTTCTCCGCCTTCTTGTTGGTGTATAAAAATGCAACTGTCTTTTGCACATTTATTTTGCACACCAAGACTTTACCAAAGTCCTTTATCAGTGCAAGAAGGTTTTTGACAGATTCTCTTGGATTTTAGAGGTATAGGATCATATAGCCAGCAAAAGGTATAGCTTAACTTCCTCTTTTCCTATTTGGATACCCCTAATTTCCTTCTCTTGTCTGATTGCTCTAGCTAGGACTTCCAACACAATGTTGAACATGAGGGGTGAGAGTGAGCAGCCTTGTTTTGTTCTGGTTTTCAGGGGAAATATTTCCAGTTTCTGTCTGTTTAGCAATATGTTAGCTGTGAGCTTATCATAGATGTTGCTTACCATTTTGAGGTACTTTCCTTCTATACCTAGGTGTGAGGGTTTTAATCAAGAAGAGATGCTGGATTTTATCAAAAGCTTTTTCTGCATCTAATGATATAATCATATGGTTCTTGATTTTGGATCTATTTATGTATTTAATTGCATTTATGGTCTTGAGGATGTTGAACCAGCCCTGCATACTGGAGATGAAGCCTACTTGGTCACGGTGGGTGATTTTTGAGATGTGTTGTTGTATCCAGTTTGCTAGAATCTTATTGAGAATTTTTGCATCTATATTCATAAGGGATATTGGCCTATAGTTTTTCTTTTTTGTTGGATTTGTAATGGGTTTGGGTACCTGTGTGATGTTAGCTTTGTAAAGGATTTGGGGAGAATTCCATCTTTCTCAATGGCCTAGAATGCTTTCAACAGGATTGGTATCAGCTCCTTCTTGTACATTGATATCAGCTCCTCCTTGCACATTCTGCTGGAAAACCATCTGATTCAGGGCTTTTATTTTTTTTTATTTTTTTATTTTTTGTAGATAGTTTTCTTATGACAGAGTCAATTTTCTGGGTTGGTATTGATCTATTTAGTGTCTCAGTGTCTTGTTGTTCAAATCTTGGGAGTTTGTGTGATGTCAGAAAGTCCTCCATTTCACTTAGGTTATCAAGCTTGCTTCCATACAGGTATGCATAGTAATCTCTGATAATCTTCTGTATTTTCTCAGGGTCAGTTGTGATTTGATATTTTATATTTCCGATTGTGTTTATTTAGACATTTTCTCTCTTTTTCTTGGTAATTCTGGCTGGAGGCGTCCATCAATCTTGTTAATTTGTTCAAAGAAACATCTTTTTGTTTTGTTGATTTGTTTCTATATTTTTGTCTTGTATGTCCCATTTTTTGACTCTTACTTTGGTGATCTTGATTCTTCTTCCAAAGTTATGGTTTTCATTTTCTTTTCTTTCCATCTTTCTTAGGTGATTTTTTTAAGGCTGTTAATTTGTGATCTTTCCATTTTCTTGATGTGTGTCTATAGAGATATAAATTTCCCTCTTAGAACTGATTTCATTGCATCCCAGGGGTTTTAGTAAGATGTTTCTTCATTTTCCTTTGTTTCCAGGAATCTTTTAATTTCTGTTTTGATTTTAGTGTTGACCCAGTAGTCATTCAACATCATGCTATTTAGTTTCCATGTCTTTATGGACTTTGGGGAAATTTTGCTGGTGTTGATAGTTATTTTTATTCCATGAGAGGTGCATGGCAATGTTTCAACCTTATGGAATGTGTTTATGCTTGATTTATGGCTGAGGATGTGATTGAGCTTGGAGTATGTTCCATATGGTGATGAGTAGAATGTATATTCTGTGGTTCTTGGGTCAAATATTCTGTATGTAAGTTCATTTGATTGAGCATCAAGTTGAGGTTCCAGATCTCCTTATTGATTTTTTGCCTTGATGATTTATCTATGACTGTTAGTGGGGTATTCAAGTCCCCAGTTAGAATAAGTGTCAGACTCTAGATCTCCTTTTAGTTTACTTATTAGTTGCTTTATAATGCTTGTGCTCCTGTGTTGGGTGCATGCATGTTTAGGATGGATATTTCTTGTCGAGGAATTGAACATTTTATCATTATGCAGTGTCCTTTTGTATCTTTTAAAATTTTTGATGGCTTCAAGTTTGTTTTGTCTGATATTAAGATTGTGATCCTGCCTTCTTTTGTGATCCATTTGCCTGGAAACTCATTTTCCATCCTTTAACTTTGAGTCTGTATGTGTCCCTTGTGGTGACATGAGTTTCCTGGATGCAGCAAATAATTGGGTCATGGTTTCTTATCCAGTTTTCCATTCTGTGTTTTTTCAGTGGTGCATTAAGTTCATTCACTTTCAGGCTGATTGTTGAAATATGATTGTTTATCCCTGTTATGAGGTTCTTATAAAGTATTTTCTTTATTTGCTTGCTTTCTTTTAGCTTTGGGGTTGATGTATGTGTGTGTTTTAATGTTTGCTGTTGTGATGTATTCTCTGTTGAGTCTGTGCTCAGCTGTTCTCTTGGGAAGTGTGTGATCATTCTTTTTTTTAATCTTTCTTCTGTGCTTAATACCTTTTTAAGCATCTCCTATAGAACTGGTCTGGAAACTGTATAATCTCTTAGGGATTGTATGTCTGGGAAAGATTTTAATTCTCTATTGCTGATGAACTGTGCTTGGATGGGTAGGAAAATCTTGGTTGAAATTGTTTATCTTTGAGAACTTTGAATACTGGACTCCAGACCCTTCTTTCTTTTAGTGTTTCTGCTGTTAAGTCTGCTGCTATTCTGTTAGGTTTTCCCTGGTAGGTAGTCTTACGTTTCTCTCTTGCTGCCTTTAGACATTTTTCTTTTGTGCCTACTTTGTGTAGGCAAATTGCTACATGTCTAGGAGTTGGTCTTCTCATTTGATGTCTTGTGAGGGTTGTCTGTACCTCTTGTGTTTGGCTAGTCACATCTCTGGTGAGATGAGGAAAATTTTCCTTGATAACCTTCTGGAATACTGGCTTCAAGGTGTTCTCCATTTTCTTTCTTCTTCTGGGACACCAGTCAGGCATAGGTTCAACCTCTTGATATAATCACACATCTTTTGTAGGCTTTGCTCTTTCTCTCTGAGTTTTCTTTCTATGCTTATTGCAGATTGGGTTAATTCCATGTTCTGGTCTTCAAGTTCTGAGATGCTTTCTTCTGCTAGATTAGTTCTGCTTTCCATGCTTCTCATCTTGTTATTTATTTCCTGGATGAAATATTTTATTGCCAAAATCACTGTTACAAGTTCGTTCAGTGTTTCATCTTGTCTTTCTTGAGACTTCTTCACTCTTTCCATCCATTTGCTAATTCCTGTCATATTCTGGAGCCAGTTGTTGGGGACTTCCATTATTTTGGCTCTGTGACCTGATTTTTCAGGAGTTTTATCTTTGATACACTGAAAAGTACCTGCGGTCTTCCATTGTTTTTTTCCTCATTTGTGACGGATTCTCTTTTCTCTTTACTCTTGTTTTTCAGTTGCAATGGGAGAGACTTCCACTTTTGATGTTTGCCCAGTCCTCTATTCTTCCTTGGTTTGGGCTTTGATTTGTTATATTTTGAAACAGGACTGTAGGTGGTAAGCTTTGCTGTCTCACTTAGTTTTGAGACTCGAATAAGATAGAGGATGGGAGGCTAGGATCCAGAAACTGCTTGCAAATCACAATGTTCACTGATTATGGTATGGGTTCCCTGAGACCCACTCCTCACTACCGCTCTATATTACAGTGCAAAGGGTATGTGTGGGTACCTCCTCAGTCAAAGATGCAATAACAGCAATGAGGAGAACAGAGAAAATAGAAAGATATAAGACAAAAATTTTAAAAAATAAACATAAAGAATGAAAAAAGAACACAGAACAACTGTAGCAGAAGCCAGAGGAAAAAACTATTGAACACACATATACACAGGCACACACACAGAGAAACACAAAAAATTGGAATAACAACAGCACAAACAAAATAAAAAAAACAACAGCTACAAAAGCCCAGGAAAACCAAACACACACACACACACACACACACACACACACACACACACACACACACACACATACACACACATACACACACACCCCTAGCACAAAATGAATGGAGAAGAAAAAGAAAAAGAATGGGCAGAGTTCTGGTAAGATGGAGATGGCATAGGCAGGACTGCAAGATTCTCCGAAAGTGAGTTCACAAAAAGACTCTTACTTTCCTTCCCCCACTCCCCTGCCCACACCAGCCACACTGGTCTGAGGCCTGGAGACCCTCGGTCCCACACAAGGCCAGTTATTGAGGCCTCTCAGCTGCTACTGCTCCACCATAGGTGGTCCCAGGTCCCGGCTGTGTGGAGATCCCAGCTACCTCCCTGGCTACAACATCTCATCCAGCCCCAATCTGCTGACCACCACCTGTAGAGGCCCTTGGATACCGCCTTGTAGAGATCTAGGTTCCCTTGCTGGCTACACTGATTCCCCTGGCTCTCAGCCACGTCCAGATCCCTCTCTGACTGGGCGCCTAGTCCAGTGGGCCTGGTGCTCACTCGTCAGAATTCCAACTCCCCACACTGGGCTCTGAATCTCCGTCCAGCCTTATTTCAAGCTGCTGTCATCCAGGGAGGCTCTAGGTGCCTGCCCCTCAGAGATACCAATTCCATTGGGACCCCATGGTTGTATAAGGGAACAGTATATCTTAAGGAGGTGCTGATCAGTTGCTGTCATCTCTCAGCTCCAGAAGAGGGAATTACTGGCTCCCTCCTCCACCCCCAGGCCGCTGGTGGCACACCAGATCCAGCACCCAGCTGTGTTGCTGATCCCCAGTGCCTGACACAGGAGACATCCCACCACAGCTTGCCATAGCAGATAGCCCATGGACCCGGATGAGTGAGGAGAAAGGAGGGATGGAGAGAAAGGATCTGTGAAAGAGGAGCTGCCCAGTTCAGTCATTTTCCAGGCAGATATTTGAATTGCTATGCCCATCTACAAGCACCCTCCACCTTGGTTTCTAAGGTAACATCTCTAAACAAGAGACAAACCCCCTTCCCTATGCTGAATCAGATACAGGCAACTCAGTCTTATCACAGACCACTCATGCAGCAAGCCAAGGGAACCAACCCAAGCTTGGAGTAAATCTATATGCCTTCAAAGAAAGCAAAAGGCAAAGCCTAGAGATCAGAATTGAAGAGACTTTAGACACTCAGGAAAGATTCCAGAGATAGTCTTGTTTCTTATTTTGATTTTTGATTTTATTGTCCTGACTACCTTTTTTGCTCACTTTCCTTTGCTTTTTGATTTAGACTACCTGTTTGTGTTAGGGAAAAATGCATCAAAAGGCATGATTTTATTGGACTGTCTTTGTGTGATTACCAGTATGCTTTAGGGAATTTTGTTTGTATGTCTGTTTTTCACTCTTTTCTGGCCTTGTGTCTCTTTTTCACGCATTAGTTGGTATGTATGTCTATTTTCCCTCTCACTCTTCTCTTTCTCTAACTTCTTCCTGACTCCCCCTTCCATTATTTTCCTTTTTGTACTTCTTTTTGTTCCAGGGAGCAAGCCTAAACCGTGCTGCACTGACAGATTACAAGGCAGTGGGAAATGGGATCCAGTGTGCCCATACACCTGTTGGTGGATACTGGGATCTGCAGATAGATTCTGAATCACAGCTTCCCCTTCAATTAAACCACAAAACTGCAAAAAGTACAGCCCCCAACCCACAGACAAGCCCAAAAAGTGAAAAACAACCAGAGGACCTTCATAAGGAAGAATAGGAGATTGAACAAAAGAAGTAAAAACAACCCCACCTTCCCTGAAAAACAGAATTAAAGAAGGGGAGGGAAAGGCAGGGAGAGAGAGAAAAATATACACAAATGAAGAAAAAAACAAAAGAAGAACATGGGTCTCTCCCAGACCCCTAGGAGGGCAGACACTGAGAAAACTGACTTCTGAATGCAAACAATGAAGAGCCCCCAGAATGACTGGTCTCAAACTACAAACCTAGATATCAAGACATTAGTGGAGAGATTAAAAAGAATTGAGGAGAGACAAGAAGAAACTAGAAAGGAGTTGATAACTAAGATAATAGTAGTAAAGAATACTGTGAATGAAATCAATAACAAACTGATAAGCATGGTAAGTAGAATTAGCGAAGCAGAAGAAAGAATCTCAGAGCTTGAGTGTCGGGGTGCCAGCCCCGACCAAAGAGGGGAAGGGTTAGGACCCGCTCCAGAGAATCCGGACGGCGAGAAGAGACCACTCTGAGGCAGTTTCTTCTGGGAACAGTCTGATCAGGACTGAAGCCAAATTTTATTCGGACACCTTCCAACTTATATACCATTTTTCATACCCTCCAGCAGTGTGATAATCACTTGCTGGGGGCGTACAAACTCCATGATGTATATTGTGATTTACAAACTATGTATCACAAGACCATCACAAGACTTGCAAGCTCCAAGCAGGTGTGCCTTTACAAATCTCACATCAAGGTCACAGGTGCACAAATACAGTTCGTTTAAAAGTGTCTTCCATAGTGTTCAACGAATCATTCATATTATACTCTTTGTTCTAAACCCTGATTAATACAAAAACTTTCTTAGTTAACTCTAGGTTCAATCCAAGTTCACTGACTCCTAATATTTTTTAACGATTGAATTTATCAACTTAACACTATACTATAATCTATTAGTTTACCTAAATGACTTAATTTTTATTTATTCCATTAACCTATTACGATTCAACATAGTGGCCTGTAATTCTATAACAATTAATTCAAAACTTATTTCTTACCATGACTTATATGAGTTTCATGATCTAGTGTTTGGGCTTTAATACTATGCTATATCTCATTAAGCTAATACCTTATCATCAAATCTTATAATTATCATTGATGTATGATTTTAGAATCATAACACTATAATTCTCATTCTATTTTAATAAAACTACGACTTTAACCCAAAACTTAAATCTTTTTTCCTAGTATATTAATACATGGCTACGTATAAAATTTCCTATTGTCATATTAGAAGCAAAAACTACAGCATCGGGAAAGTTTCGGTATACTAATCAAAGGATCTTAAAATTGGCCTACAGGAACAGGAACTAAAGTCATAATCTGAAAAAAGGAAACTTAAAAAGCTTAAACAAAACCTAAAAGTTTTCTACGAATGCTTATTACTGTTTAAATCTTTCCGATGGAAATTATATCATCTTAAATGAATGTTTTATCCGAACAAGTCTATTCTAAAAATCAAATAGTGTCTGTCACACTCTTGGATAATGGACTGCACAGTTACTATGGCAATGGCCACGGGCTGAAGCAAACAGTTTCGGCATGTAACGAAACTAGAAAAACGTCCTGAAGAAAAACGCCCTGCCTGGCTAAAAGGCGGGGCAATAAAACTATTATAATTTAGTTTCTAATCTTAATCCTAGGAGAAACTGCCTTTGGGAACAAGAGCTGAAGAAAAACGCCCTGCCCGGCTAAAAGGCGGGGCAATAAAACTATTATGATAATTTAGTTTCTAATCTTAATCCTGGGAGAAACTGCCTTTGGGAACAAGAGCTGACTCAGTCTACCAGGAATAGAAGTTAAAAAATATCTAGAAAGAAGTAAGATTTAGAAAGGACAAGGTCATTCTGCTGTATAACCTTTCATCAGGCGTATAGAGATTTTACTTATAAGTTTTACTGCCATGTATGCACACTGGTCACTAATCACATGCCAATATTATAGGTATAACTGATATCCTATGTCAGAGGCGATCTTCCAGATGGGCCTTTACAGGCCTCAGCCATGTAGCTATAGATGTTGGCTCCCAACACTTGAGGACCAAAATATAGAACTAGCCCAGACTGTCAAAAACACAGAAAAGAAGCTTAAAAAGACAGAACAAAATCTTCAGGAGATGAGCAATTACTTCAAGAGATCAAACCTAAGAGTAATTGGACTTCCTGAAACAGAAAGAGAGACGGAGACCACCCTTGAATAAACATTTCATGAGATTATTAAGGAAAACTCCCCTCATCTTATCAGTGATGTGAAAATTCAAACACAAGAGATTCAGAGAACCCCTGCAAGATAACAAATGAGAAGACAAACTCCCAGACACATAATAATTCACTTAAACAAAGTAGGTATAAAAGAAAAAATCCTAAAGGCAGCAAGAGAAAAAGGCCAGATCACCTATCATGGAAGACCAATTAGAATAGCAGTAGATTTACCTACAGAAACACTGCAGGCTAGGAGAGCTTGGAGCCCTATCTTCAAAGTTCTAAAAGATAAACAATTTCAATAAACAATAACCTATCCAGCCAAGCTTAACTTCATCAGTGAGGGAGAATTAAAATCTTTCCCAGATATCCAATCCCAAGAACTTATGCTGCCAACAGATCACTTCTACTAGAAACACTTAAGAAAGTACTAAACACAGAAGAAAAAGAAAAAAGAATGACAGTGTTGTTCACAAGAGTACAGGAAAAAGAGTAAAACACATACAACCAACCCCAAAACCAAAAAAAAGACAACAAACAAAGAGGAACAACAACAACAACTCAATAAGAACATTATGATAGGAATCAACTCTCACGTTTCAATAATTACCCTGAATGTGAATGGACTAAATGCACCACTGAAAAGACATAGAATGGAAAAACGGAAAAAATATCACCAGGCAACAATATATTGCCTCTAAGAGACCCATCTCACTGGAAAGGACACTCACAGACTCAAAGTAAGAGGATGGGAAACAAATTTCCAGGTGAATGGAACAGAAAAGAAAGGAGGAGTCGTGATCCTATCTTCAGACAAAATACCATTTAAGTTATCAAAAATTTAAAATGAAACAGAAAGCTACTACATAATGATAAAAGGTTCACTCCATCAACAAGAAATATGTATCCTAAACATATATGTACCCAGTATAAGAGTGCCAACTTTCATAAAGCAGCTTCTAGGAAAACTCAAAAACGATATTGACTCTAACATTATCATAGCTGGAGACATAAATATGCCAGCCACAACCCTAGACAAATAATCAGAACAAAAAATCAGCAACAAGATCCAGAACCTCAGTGTGACTCTTGACCAAATGGACTTAATTGATACCTACGAACACTCCACCCAATATGCACAGAATATACATTCTACTCATCACCACATGGAATGTACTCTAAGATCGACCACATACTTGACCATAAACCAAGCATAAACAAATTTCAAAAGATCAAAATTTTGTCATGCACCTTCTCTGACCACAGGGGAATAAAAATAAACATTAACACCAACAAAGTTCCCCCCAAATCCACAAAGACATGGAAACTAAATAGCATGATGCTAAACAATTCATGGGTCAATGATGAAATCACAACAGAGATTAAAAGATACCTGGAAACAAATGAAAATGAAGAAACATCTTACCAAAATCTCTGGGATGCCATGAAAGCTGTAGTAAGAGGGGAATTCATATCTCCACAAACACACATAAAGAAAATGGAAGGATCACAAATTAACAGCCTAACAAATCACCTTAGGAAGCTGGAAAAGCAAGACCACCAAAACCCTAATTTCAGCAAAGAATCCAGATCACCAAAACAAATTCCAAATCTGAGGACATAGAAGACAAAAAGAACCGGGCTTGGTGGCTCAGCCTGTAATCCCGTGCCTTTGAGAGGCTGAGGTGAGTGGATTACCTGAGCCCATAGGTTTGAGACCTGCCTGGGCAGTGAGACCTCATCTCTACAATAAATCAAAAAATCAGCCGTGCATGGTAGTGCATGTCTGTAATTCCAGCTACTTGGAAGTCTGAGGCAGAAGGATTGCCGGAGCCCAGCAGGTCGAGGCTGTGGTGGCCGGAAGCAGCCATTTCACTCCAGTCTGGGTGACAGAGTGAGACTCCAACTCAAAAAGAAAAAAACAAAAAAAGAAGACAAAAAGATAATACAAAAAATCAATGAAACAAAGAGCTGGTTCTTTGAAAGGGTAAACAAGATTGAAGTTCCCCTAGTGAGACTGACCAAGAAAGAAAGAGAAAAAGCTCAAATAAATGCAATCAGAAACACAAAAGGTGAAGTCACATCTGACCCTGAAGAAACAAAAAAGATCACTGGAGACTACTATGTACACTTGTATGGAAACAAACTTGAAAACCTTAAGGAAATGGAAGATTTTCTGACCTCACACAACCTGCCTAGGTTGAAACAAGGGGAAATCGAGACCCTAAATAGACCAATCACAATCAAGGAAATTGACTATGTAATAAGTAAACTACATACAAAAAAATCCCTGGACCAGATGGCTTTCCAGCAGAATTCTATAAGACATTTAAGGAGGAGCTGATACCAATCCTACTGAAAGCATTCTAGGTGATTGAGAAAGATGGAACCCTCCCCAAATCATTTTATGAAGCTAACATCACATTGATACCCAAGCCAGGTAAAGACCCAACAAAGAAAGAGAACTACAGGCCAATATCGTTGATGAACATAGATGCCAACATTCTCAACAATATCCTAGCAAACAAGATTCAACAACACATCTCAAAAATCATCCATCATGACCAAGTAGGCTTCATCCCTGGGACACAAGGCTGGTTCAACATTCACAAGACAATAAATGTAATTAAATACATCAACAGATGTTAGAACAAAAACCACATGATTATATCATTAGATGCAGAAAAAGCTTTTGATAAAATCAAGCACCCCTTCTTGATAAAAACCCTTGAACATCTAGGCATACATGGAACATACCTCAAAATAGTAAATGCCATCTACGAGAAACCCACAGCTAGCATACTCCTAAACAGACAAAAATCGGAACTGTTTCCCCTGAAAACTGGAACAAGACAAGAATGCCCTCTCTCTCCCCTTCTGTTCAATATAGTGTTGGAAGTCCTGGCTAGAGCAATCAGAAAAGAGAAGGCGATCAGGGGTATCCAAATAGGAAAAGAGGAAGTCAAGTTATCTCTCTTTGCAGATGACTGATTGTGTACCTTGAAAACCCAAGAGAATCTGTCAAAAACCTCCTGCACTGATAAAGGACTTTGGCAAAGTCTCAGGGTATAAAATAAATGTGAAAAAGACAATCACATTTCTTTAAACCAATGATAAACAAACAGAAACCCAAATAAATAACACAATCCCATTCACAATAGTCACAAAAAAAAATGAAATACCTTGGCATCTTCCTAACCAGAGATGTGAAAGAACTTTACAATGAAAACTACAAAACACTCATCAAAGAAACCAAAGATGACACAAACAAGTGGAAAAATATCCCATGCTCATGGATTGGAGGACTCAACATTGTGAAGATGTCCATCTTATCTAAGGCAATCTACACTTTTAAAGCAATACCCATCAAATTACCAGCAACATTCTTCTCAGAACTAGAAAAGACAATACAGGGATTCATATGGAAACAAAAATGACCAAGAGTAACCAGAACAATCCTCAGGAAAAAAAAAAAAAAAAAAAAAGCCAAAAAACAACAAAGCAGGCGGTATCACATTACCAGACTTCAAACTTTACTATAAAGCTACAATCATCAAAACAGCTTGATATTGGTACAGGAACAGGCATATAGATCAATGGAATAGAATTGAGATTCCAGAAGCAAACTCTCAATTTCTCAGCCAATCATCTTCGACAAAGCCTCCAGCACCTACCACTGGGGAGAGGATAACCTATTAAGTTAATGGTGCTGGGAAAATTGGCTGACCACATGCAAAAGATTCAAACAAGACCCCTATCTATCCCCATACACAAAAATTAACTCTAAATGGATCAGAGACCTAAATATAAAACCTCAAACCATAAGAACCTTAGAAAATGCAGGACACACACTTATGAAAATTGGAAGTGACATCCATTTACTGAACAAAACCTGAAATGCACGGGCCATAAGAGATAAGATAGACATATGGGACCTCATTAAACTGACAAGCTTCTGCAAAACCAAAGAAACCATCAAGAGAGCAGGGAGACAGCCCACAGACTGGGAAAAAGTATTTGCCAACTCCATGTCTGACAAAGGCCTAACATCTTGGATCTACAAGGAACTCAAACATGCTGAAAAGAAAAAAACAAATGACTCCATTACAAAGTGGGCAAAAGATATGAACAGACATTTCTCAAAAGAAGACACATGAGTGGCCAACAGACACATGAAGAAATGTTCAACCTCACTAATCATCAAAGAGATGCAAATTAAAACTGCACTGAGATACCATCTAACTCCAGTCAGAATGGCCATTATGAATAACTCAAAAAATAACAGTTTAGCCGGGCTCAGTGGCTCAGCCTGTAATCCCGCGCCTTTGGGAGGCTGAGGTGAGTGGATTGCCTGAGCCTGCGGGTTCGAGACCAACCTGGGCAGCGAGACCTCATCTCTACAATAAATCAAAAAATCAGCTGGGCGTGGTAGCGCATGCCTGTAATTCTGGCTATTCGGAAGGCTGAGGCGGAAGGATCGCCGGAGCCCAGCAGGCGAGGCTGCGGTGGCCGGAAGCGGCCACTGCACTCCAGTCTGGGTGACAGATAGAGACTCCAACTCAAAAAAAAAAAAATAATAACAGTTGTTGGAGAGGGTGTGGTGAAAAGGAAACACTTCTACACTGTTGGTGGGAGTGTAAACTAGTGCAACCTCTGTGGAAAGCAGTGTGGTGATTCCTAAAAACTCTATATATCGACCTCCCATATGATCTCGCAATCCCTTTACTGGGAATATACCCTGAAGAACTCAAATCATTCTATGAAAAAGATACCTGCACACGTATGTTTATCTCAGCATTGTTCACAATAGCAAGAACCTGAATCCAACCATGCTGTCCGTCAAAAGGGGACTGGATTTAAAAAAATGTGGTACATATACATGATGAAATACTATGCAGTCAAAAAAAAAACAACAAAATCATGAGCTTTGCAGCAACCTGGATGGAACTAGAGTTTATAATTCTGTGTGATCTCTCACAGAAACAAAGATCTGAGTATCACGTGTTCTCACTCATATAGTGGACCTTGAACATGTATTATAACACTATAAGAAAAAGATTGATAGTAGTGGGAAACTATGAGGGGGTAGGTATGGGAAGGGAGATGTCATTAACGATAGTCAATATCTGTCTGGGAATGAGGGGGACACTCCTCATCAACAAGGGTGCCTGAACGATGCATATTTGTATAACTAACACTTAACTGTACTCCACAATTTTAAAATAAAAAATATGCTTAAAAATAAACAAATAAATAAATAATGTAAGCCCCCCCAAAAAAAGAATGGGAAAAAAAAAGGAGTTCAGATTGAATGCTCACATATATATTCACACACCCATTAAACTAAGAAGAAGGGAAGAACAAACGAGCAAAACAAACCAACAACAACAAAAAACTGAAAGATCAACACTCATTCACATACACATATAAATGAAAAACAAAAAACAAAAGAAAAAAGAGAGAAAAAAGGGGGTGAGGATGCAGATTGAATCCTCACATACACATTAATGCATGAAGGAAAATATTTTTTAAAATAGAAAAACTAACAAACAGGCAAAAATTTTTAAAAATGAAAAATAAAAACTTAACCTCTTGTGGTAGATTCTGTTATTGTCCCTCTTAGCTGCCCCTCTGCTGTCTCCTGCAGAGCTTGGCCTTATTCACTTCCTCCCCAGTGTCCAGACCAGGGAAGGAGGAGGGGTTGGTGGGGGGGTGGGTCAGGCTGTAGTCTTTCTCCCAGTCTGGTATCATCAGGAGGATCCCCTCTCCTGGGGAGGTATCAGATTGTCTCTTCCCCAGATACTGTCTGAGGAGTGCTTCAGCCAGGTCTATCCTGAAGTGGAGTCCTCCTATTGCAGCTGATGTCCAGGCTCTGCCTGAGTTCGTCCCTCTCAGTTGTGCCCCAGTTGTATGGGTCTGACATTCAGAGGATTGCTGGGGTCTGTTGCTCCGTGGTGAGCAAACCGGAGCACTTTTCTGTCCTGTTTTCAAGATGGTGGTAGGGTGCCTCTTTCATCTTCTGCAGTGGGGCTCTGCCTCTGGACTTCCTCTTCAGCCCTTGCTGCTAGGGTCCCTCCAGGCACCACAGAGGTGACGCAGAGCCTGGAGTCGGTAGTCTGTCCCACTGCAGTGGTGAAGCAGATCCCGGAACTGGTAGTCTCCCTCTGCAGCTTATTCCCAGGAAAACTTTTATCAGCTTAAAATAAATGGCACTTGGCTTCTACATCCCAGGAAGCACTAGGGTCTAAGCCAAGCCACTGCAGCACCAACAACGTCACCAGGAGAGCCCTGGCTGCTAGCTACCGAGCCCTCACTCAGTCAGTCATTCACACTCTCACTTACTAACCTACACTTACACAAAATTTTCCATACACTCACTCACTCACACTGGGACTCACATAGTCTGACTGGCTTGGCCACCATCTTCCTCTCCACTCTAAATATTCATTTTTAAAAGCAACTTTATAGAAAGAGGGTAAGGGAAGTCATAAAACCCAATTATTCAACCATCAATTGATTTATTATTTTTTTCAAAATTGTTAGCAGAAGGGGAAAAACAATCCAGAGCACCTTGTAAAATGATAACATAAAGGAAGTGGACAGTCAGATGGCACAAGAGTTTGTGGGTGTCTTTGAAATGATTTGAAAATAAATATTCCTTTCTGGGAGCATATGGTGGTCAATTTTCTGTTGCCCTTCTTTCTGAAAGATGATACTGTGGTGTCCTGACCACACTTAATTGATCTTAATATATATTTAAAGGGTCATGCTTTGTATGTATAAAGCTGGCTCATGAACACCAGCTCCATGCTCCAGCAGACAAAGACCCAGGCATTCATTTTTCAGAAAGAGAAGCAGATGTTTCCCACATTGCGTCTGCTCACATTCCATTGACACAAATTTCATCATTTGGCCCAGGAGCTTGATAATTGAGTCTGTTGCTGTTGATTATTGTTCTACTGTAATATGTAGAGTTCTATTATTTAAAGAAATAATAGAAGAATATATACTGGAGAATAATTAGAAATTTCTAAACTGATCATGAGGAATATGTCAATATTCATGAAAATAACAGAGCAACACCAGAAGAAGTCCCTGTGTCCTATATACCCATGTGAAACAGAATTGCCTATTTGGTTCTGAAGCACATCATCTTCTTACCTCTGTACCTTAGGTTGCTTAGGACTTTCATGACAAAATACTATAGACTAGGTGACTGAAAAATTAGAAATTTGTTTTCTTACAATTCTGGAGGCTGGAAAGTACAAGGTTAAGTTCTGGCATCGTTCGATTCTTATTCCTAGCTTGCAGACAGCTGTGATCCCTCTGTCCTCACATGGTATAAAGAGAACTTTGCTCTCTTCTCTTTTTTCATAAGGGCACTAATCCTCTCATGAGGGCCCTACCCTATGACTTCATCTAAACTTAATCACCTCTCAAAGACCCCATCTCCACACATCATCACATTGGGGGTTAAGGTTTCAACATAGAAATTCTGTAGGGGCACAAGCATTCCAACTACAACACTCTGATTTGTTATAGAATAGAGAATAAACTTATATTCTGTTTGAGATAACATATATTTATATCTACTTTATCCAGCAACTAAGCCTAGTTTCTATACACTACATGCTCAAAATGAACATATAATTTATTTATTTTTATTTTTTATTTTTTGAGTTGGCGTCTTACTCTGTAGCCCAGACTAGAGTGCAGTGGCCGCTCCAAGCCACCGCAGCCTCTACCTGCTGGGCTCTGGCGATCCTTCCGCCTCAGCCTTCCAAGTAGCTGGAACTACAGGCGCTACCACGCCTGGCTGATTTTTGATTTATTGTAGAGATGAAGTCTCGCTGCCCAGGCGGGTCTCGAACCCGCGGGCTTAAGCAATCCACTCACCTCAGCCTCCCAAAGGCGCGGGATTACAGGCTGAGCCACCGAGCCCAGCTGAACATATTATTTTTGATAGGGTTTATTCAGTGTAGGAAAGAGCAGGACAATTTCTGTTTGACTTGTAGAATATTATGCTATTCTGTTAATATTAATATCATGTTACTAGCAAGACTCGGTGGCTCAGCATGTAAACCCACGCCTTTGGGAGGCTGAGGTGAGTGGATTTCCTGAGCCCGCGGGTTCGAGACCCGCCTGGGCAGCGAGACCTCATCTCTACAATAAATCAAAAATCAGCCGGGCGTGGTAGCGCAAGGCTGTAGTTCCAGCTACTTGGAAGGCTGAGGCGGAAGGATCGCCGGAGTCCAGGAGGTCGAGGCTGCGGTGGCCTGGAGCGTTCACTGCACTCCAGTCTGGGCGAAAGAGTGAGACTCCGACTCAAAAAAAAAAAAATCATATTACCTTTGTGAAGAGAGTTATATTATACTGTTGATCCTTACAAAGCTTGTTATTAGCTAACATCTACAAGTCTACTTATCAAAAATTACTACTATATACAATTTTCCTTTCTATAGTACTATCACGTTGAATTTTAGGACCTCTATAAATTGGCATTAGATAATTCTCATATTAGTCATATCTACAATGTTTGACTATTTAGAAAGGTTTCAATTAAACTCTCCTTCCTATTCCACAAATAATTGGGGAAAACAGTGCATATTATCTCATAATTCACTGTAAATCATATAAAAATATCTTTGGACTCATCAAAATACACACACATGCACACATACAATTGCCACTTACTAACTGATACAGTTTTGTGTTCTCCTAAAAGATATTTTCAAATTCTAACCCTGGTACCTGTGAATGTAACCCTATTTGGTAATAGAGTCTGGAGATGTGATCAAATTAATCAAATTAAGATGAGATCATAGTTGAGAATTACTGCTTTTCTTACCAGAGGAGAAAAAAAGTAGACTCCTGGATGAACACTATGTGTTGATGGAGGAAGAGGTTGCAGTGATGTGTCTACAATCTAAGAAGCACCAAGGATTGCCAGCAGTATTATAAGTTAGGAAGGTAAGAAAGCATTCTTTACGGATTTAAGAGAGAACATGGCTCTGCTGACACCTTCATGTTGTACTTGTAGACTTCAGAATTGTGAGAGAAAAAGTTTCTATTGCATTATTTCTCCAGGTTTGTGGTAGTTTGCTATGACAGCCCTAGAAAATTAATAAATTAACTATGGGGCTTTGACAAGTTAGCCTCTTGGTACCTATTTTAGATCATCTCTGAAATGGGAATAAAGATACATGGCAGTTATGAAAATTAAATGCAATAACATATGGAAAGCATCTCACACTATTCTTAACACATAGGATCTTATGCGAGGAAATTACTTCTCTCTCTGTAGTCTACAGACGGTGGGAGTGGAGAGGTTGTGCAGAGAATGACTATATTGCCATGTGTGGGGAGAGGTTCCCTTCATAGGTTTACAACAGCCCACTAACCATCTGTGAGGATAATGGGAATAACAACTGCTTCTATTTTTATAAACAAGAACTTGGTAGTAAATATTCTCTCCATTCTCAAACATGCATGTGTTGTATATTTCCCAGTAGTGCTTTGTAGCTGAAGCATTCATAACAAGGATATGTCTTCATTTTTTTCATTATATTTTGACCTGCGATGACTTAGCACTTTTGAAAATTTATAAAGTTATTACAAGGAGACTCACCTTTCTAAAAAGTAAAGTATTGCTATGCATTTTGTTTTGTTTTGTTTTGCTTTTTTTTTTTTGAGTAGGAGTCTCACTCTGTCGCCCAGACTGGAGTGCAGTGGCCGCTCCCGGCCACCACAGCCTCGACCTGCTGGACTCCAGCAATCCTTCCACCTCAGTCTTTCCAAGCAGCCGGAACTACAGGCATGCGCTACCACGCCCGGCTGATTTTTCTGATTTATTGTAGAGATGAGGTCTTGCTGCCCAGGCGGGTCTCGAACCCGCGGGCTCAGGAAATCCACTCACCTCACCCTCCCAAAGGCACGGGATTACAGGCTGAGCCACCGAACCCGGCTGCATTTTGTTAATTAAACTCTTTCTATCTGGTCAACTCCATGTTTATTTCAACAATACTTAAGTAATAGTGTTAATGTGGCTATGTAAGCAAAGCCACATAGGAAATAGAAAGCAATTACTTTGGAATAATTCCAACAAGGGCTGGTTTATTTCATGTAAATGGCTCAAAAAAACTCTTTTTTATTTAGTCTTTTTTAAATAGCGACATTATGGTTCCATGTGTCTTTGTAGACAGAAAAATACTACATCTCATATAGAAAATATATGAAAACTGTCATACCATGAATTCCACCTAGATAACAAACGCTGCCCTAGAAGGCTTACATTTTTAGTCATGGGTAAGTTAACATAATTTCTTCATTTTATAATGGAGAAAACACTAAAAATCCAAGGACTTAATTCAGTTTCTCAACATTACTCATCTAGTAAACTAGAATATTTGAGCCTGTGTCTTTCTCATTCCATGGAAGTTTCCATTCTCGTCTGCCATCGAAAGTAGTCTCTATGATGCTGTTTACTATTTTGAGTTCTCCTAAAAAATAAAGACCTGTAGGGAAAGCATTACTTTACTCTTATTTCTCTATATTGAGATTTATTATAAAGCAATATTAATAGTTTTATTAATTAACATACATACTGAAACAGAGAACAAAGTAAAAGTTATCCTCCCACAAAACTCTTTAATACGTAAAGTGATATTTTACAGAACTGCATTAAGGATGAGTGAAAAAAGTACAGTGATCAACAAGTCCTGCTAGGATAAGTGATTATTCATATGCAGAATAAATAAAGTTGTATTTCTACCTCATGTCATAAATGCAATCAATTCCAGATGGATGAAAACTCTCAATATGAAAGATAAAAATGTTGAAAATTTTAGAGAAACATCTTTATGATATAAACTCATAAAATGAATAAAAATTATATTTTCCTACATTAAAATTAAGGTTGTTTGTTAATCAAAGCACATGGTGAAGACAGTAAAAAGATGAGCTATAACTTGGGAGCAAATGATCATGACATGTATACCAAAAAGGCCTATTATGAAAATGTGTATTTAAAACTTCTTTGTATCCACAAGAAAATTACAAAACTTATTAGAAAAATAGGCAAAAGATGCAGTCATTTCATCAAAAGTAGACACAGTTTATGAATACAAGTACAAAAAGGTATTTAATCTCATTAGTAATCATCAAAACATTGATTAAAATTCTAAAAGTATTATTATTTAAAACCCAAAAGGTTAAGGAAAAATCATAGTGTAACAACATTAAGTGTTGGTGAGGAGGAGCAGGGCCTGTCATCCCTGTCCATGGAAATGTTGATTTGTTCACTCACCAGTTCCATGGTAAAGTTGAGGGTCTGCATCTTTTATATCCAGACATTTCACTTCTACTTACATACCTGAGAGAAACTTTACTTCATGAGCTTTTACTTCATGTGTAAAAGAATATTTCAGGCAAAAAAAAAATTTTAATGGCAAAAAATTGGAAAACAACCACACAAATATCTAACAAATATAGAATATATAAGTAAATTCTGGGCTATAATGTATTATGAAATATAATGCAGAGTAACAATCAACAATTACTTTTAAGTGTATCAACAGAGATGAATTGAGAAAATGTAATTTGGAGCAAAACAACCAAGAAAATAATAATACATGTGTTACCATTCCATTGATATAAAGGACTTGACTTTGGAAAATTAACAATATATTGTCATGTTATTTATATGTAATAATCATTTGAGAAAAATAAGAGAATGATTAATCTAAAGGGCGGTATGTATTTTAGGTTTTTAGTTTTGAAAAAGGAAGGAAAATTATGGGAAGCACAAATAAAATATTGCAAATGTACTAGCAATTTTCTGTTTTTTGAGGTGGATGATGGCTCATGGGTATTGATTTTATCATTATTATGCAAATGCTCAATATGTTATCTATACACTTTGGCTGGTATATCTTTTTCTAAAACACCTTAAGATGTTTTTAAACCTTCCAGAAGGAACACAGTCTTCCTGATACCTTGATTTTAGACTTCTGATTTTCAGAACTTTACAAATACATTTACATTGCTTTATGTCACTAAATTTGTGGTAACTTGTTATAGCAGTCATAGGAAACAAATGCACAACTACAGCCTGTGTTTCCCCAAGCTTCACTGCATGAATATTCAGATGGGAAAAGAGCAGCAGTCATTTAAATCCTCTCTTCTGCTTAAAACCTTCAATAGATTTCTGTTGGGAGAGAATAGGAGGAGTAGGGGAAGGAAAGGGGAGGTAGAGAGGGGGAGAGTGAACGGGAAAGGGGAGGAGGAGAGAAGCAAAAGGAGAGAGGAGGAGGAAAAAACATTTAACTAGACAACATAGAAGGCGTTTCCTGACCCTGGGACTTTTCAGACTTCATCTCCTCTCCCTGAAAAGCTCTTTTCTTAATTCTTCACCCTGTACACACACTTCTACTCATTCATGGAGTCTTGACATAAATGTCACATCTTCAGAAGCTTTTTCTGACTCTTCAACACCTGCTCTTTTCTAGAGTACTTATGTAATTTGGCGTTGTGGCTATATTTTTATGTCTCTCTCTCTCTCTCTCTCTCTCTCTTTAACATGTATCTTGGTCATAGCTCTGTGGATGTAGATATCTATTTGGTTCATTGCCAGTGTTGTGCATGTGTAGACATTCAGTACATCTTTGGTGAATGAATGAAGGAAGATAAAAAAAAGTGAAGAAAGGAATCTCAATGGATCTACCCTGTGTAGATTTTCCTACCTCTTATATTTCCCCTACCTAGTGTTCCCTGAAGTCACCAAAAGGTGTCCCCTGAGTATTCCTTGGCTTTGGTGCTGTTCAGCTGATGTAGATGACTATCCCAGGAGTCTTTGCTTTTCTGCAAAGAGAAAGTCTTCGTGTGGGGAAAATGCCTGTCCACTCTTGGCATTGCCCCTGTATGAAGGGACCTGCGGTGCTGTTTGACCCTCTTTCTTTGGTTAGCATGTTGTATAGAGCTTTTATTAAAGCAATTGCAATTTTTTGGATATCCTGTAACTCCAGATAGGACTCTGGCAGAGTTATAAATTCAAGTGGCAGATACCATGCTGAACTCAGAATTGCCGTCTCCCTCAGAATAGTTTATGGTTGGCTCCTTCTTCCTTCAGGACTTCTCCCTGGGAGCTCTTAAATCATCAACAAGTAAGCCGTGTGGAGCCTGCTCTGCAGGACCTTGGTGTGCTTAGTGAGGTCCCAATCCCATGCACTTCATAAAAGGATTTTAGATACACTACAATTAGTCTACTGCGATGAGGAAATATAAGTTTTCAAGGGTGAGGTTTGCCAGTATTTTGGTGGAAATGATAAATAGCTGCTTTTGCTGAGTTTGTTAAGGAACCAACGGTGCAGGGACAGGGAGGACAGTCCCCTGAGGGTCCCTTGTGCCTGGCCGTTACTCACATAGCACCTGGAGCAGGACAGATTTGAGCAGGGCACATTGCTGTGTCCCCTGAAACCCATGAGGCAAAAGTCATTTGTTTTGTTTGCAAAATACAGTCAGCAGAGAAAGAAGAATATGCAGCCTCCTACAGGCCAAAATGTTACTTATTGCTTTAATAAACGTTTAACTATTTTTGAGAGAACAACACGGAAAGGCAGAGCAGTTTTCCCCCTCCCTACCATTTTCTGCAGCTGTGTCATGACTATAAAACTGGAAAAAACATAAAACTTGAAAGCGAGGTGTTGAAGTCAGCCTTAAGGTACTACATTCCTGACAGCAGCTTGTAAAGTGTTTAGGAATCGGGACTGTAGGGTACTGATGATGGCATGGAAGTACAGAGAATCAGGCGCTGACATGGGTGCTGTGGTCAGTGACACCAGGCAGCACCTCCAGCTGACTAGGGCGTGTGTCCGGTAGGAGACCACAGTGACAGGGCAGGAGCCCTCCTGTGGCATGTAGACATCAGACAGCCAATAGGCTACTAACAGGGCACAATCCTAATTTTCTCACCTCCTCTCTTTGGGACCATGGTTCAGAGAATGGAAAGTGATATATTTAGGTTTCTTTTTTTAAAATATGAAACATATGGTTGATTTTTCTTACATAGAACACTTTGTTCCCACTTTATATCCCCATTATTAGTGAGACTCTTTTGAGAAATATTTCGACTACAATTACCAATTAGCTTTTCATAATGAAAAGCAGGACATGTTTGTGACAATATTTTTGTATATTTTGAGCACTTAGGATGGAAATTTTTGTTCTTCTTAGATCTCCAATAATATATTTTTTTGCACTACTTTCTTACTGATCATTATATGTGCATGTTGTTTTCCATGAAGCGCCTCCAAACAGTTCTCCTAGCACAAGCATGGAGATATTTTTTAGAAAAGCTAGAACATGGTAATATTCTGGGTCTGATTTCTTAATACTCCTATTTAAGATATAATAAAGTAGCCTGAGTATAAACTGGATCTTGCAGTTTTTTGAGTCCAGTGCTAAAGACTGTGTAGGCTCAAGTATGACTGTGCTCATCTCTTTCAGAGGGCAGTGGTATATCTTACCTCTATATATCCATCATACCTATCTGACTCCTTCTGGAGAAAAGAATGTGAGCAGAAACACTGTGTACCACTTCCGAGTTGAAGACCTTCCCCTGCACTGTTCCCCATCACAGGAACCCTTTAGAATGAGGTGTCATCAGCAAACAGCCTGGACCACTGAGTTCCCAACAAGAGGACAAATGATCTGGAGAGTTACCTGGACAAAAGTCAAATTTTTAAACCAGAAATAAGATTAATTTTGGTAAACTGACTGAGTTTGTTAGGTGCGCCTGTTCTTACACACAATCCCACACATACTCTCAATGAAAGATAGACTGAAAAACATATGAACTGAGTTTGACATGGTCAACCTAAACAGAGTTGTTGGGAGCCCACATGTCATAGGACTCATGGATGAATAATTTAGATGTTTGGAATGTGCTAATTTTACGTGAATCAGAACTGTGTGGTAGGCACGCAGGTGGGCCACCCAGACCTCCTTCAGGATCTCGGGTTTCCTCCTACTGCAGGAAACAGAGCTGACTGGGGGCCTCCACCATTACACCTTGAATGCTGAGGCCATGCTTCTTGTGGGCTGCTGCTAGATACTGACCAACCAATCAGGATCCTTCCAAAAGGCAAATTGTTTTGGGCTCCTACATTGGCTTGGTTGAGATCTTGATAGAATGCCACTGTGCTTAGAGGTTCTTCCTATACAATCCTTCCTTCTCTCTGTCCCCTCACCGATTCCAGAGTCACATCCAGGTCTGAAGGCTATCCTTGCTTGCCACTTCGTCTTTACCCTTCATAAGCATTTCCTCTAATATACCTCTTGCATGTGTACTTCTATCTTTATTAAATCTTCTCGGAGGTGTTGTGGCCTTATCAGGCCAATAAGACAAGGCTATACTTCATGTATAAGAATAAATTTTCTTCTAGATGTTTCTGTGTCAGTTATCATGAAAAAAGCCCAACCTAAGGCAGGAAATAGACCTTGAAGGGTCAGGCTAGTTCCAAGGTGTGTAGGGGTTGAGTGAGGCAAAGGAGGTTGAAAAGAATCTTCTTTTCATTTCTGTGGAAAGGGAATCTGTTCCGTCTGGACTTTGAGACATGATGACTGAAGCATTTATGGTGATGGGTTATGAGCTACACTTTGCTACATCTGTAAAGCAAGTTGTGAGATAGGGCAGAATTCGGTAAGAACTCAGAGAGTAATTTGGATCTATGTAATCAATAAAAATTTATTTTCTTACACTCTTGACTTTATTTTACATAGACCTTTAGTTAATCTTCATTAAAAGTCAGACTTTGCTCTTTGTTATGAGAAAGTAAAGGAAAGATTTTGCATGAGATGAAGAGAGAAAACGACTTTTGGTCCCTTGAGACCAAGGTGGAGGTGGGATAATAGTCAAGAACAGTAGGGAGGAAAAGGCTTCATCAAAAGAAGAACCGTAGCAAAGGATCAGTGATAATGAAGCAGTGAAGCATTAGATGGGCATCTGATGTTCTCTAGGAGAGGAGGCTGAGAAGAAGGAGGTAGTCTAACAGGCAGGACTTTTGCCTGAATCTAAGAAACTATGATCAAATTATGTAAACAAAGCATGGTAAGATTTAGATCAGAATTGGCCTGAGCCTCATGATTTCCTCATGCTACACCTTGGCTTGCAAGGAAGATCAGATAAATTATAGACCAATAAAGCAAGTGCATTTTCTTGACACATCAAGGTTGTTGAGTACATTTGTAATATCTCTACCGTTGCTTATATAGGTAGAGTGGAAGAAAGAAGAAGAATACAAAACTGCTTCATTCCCAGAGAAACATACCTCCCTATCTTCTCTAGTTCTCCTCCTCTCCTTCTCAGAGTCACGATTTTGCTGTTTGTACCAGGCTGCTGTCTATTGGCTGCCCCTTCTACTAGGGAAATTCAATTCATTTCTATCCCACATCAAGACCATTCTCTAGTGTGGGAAGACACCTTCAGATCCCTGATCAATAGCCCTCCCCCTTGCTTTCTTTTCCACTGATAGAAACTTCTCCTAGGACAGAGGGCAAAAAACCTAGAGTCTTCTTTTCCCAGCTACTCTGCTGCAAAATGTGCTCATGGGACCTGGTACTGATCAATGATAGAGAAGGGAAAGCAACGGGGTTTTTCTGTGAAGGACCTTTGTCCTTTGTGAAGAAAACACTGTCGTTGAAATAGTGTGGGGATGTTGAAAGTTATAGCAAGATAAGATGGTCCCAGGAAGGTTCAACATTTGTCATTTTCAATATCTAGCCGCAGCCTTAGGTACTCTCCTGTTGTTTGTGGCTTGAGCTTGTACAATTGGAGCTACACACTTTCCTCAACTCATTGACCTACACAGCTCCAAAGCTGCTGAACTTTGAAGTCCTTTCTCAAAGGTTTGGCCTCATATCAAAGCTTTGCTTTAGAACAAAGTATTGCTATTTTGACTTCCTACCTATGAAGTATTTTATACTTACTATCTTGCTCATCCATTGTTGAGGTGTTCTTAATAAATACTTTACCAGTTAGTTTCACCTGTTCTTGCAAATGGGCTCTTCATCTTTAGAAACAAACAGTTGGTTAGAAACCACTTCATTAAAGGAGAGGAGGTTATAAATATGCATGTAAAGAGTCAATGATAACAGCACCATTGTCCTGAATGGGGCTTAGGGCCCAGAGGTACTCACTCTCCCTAAAGCTATGAGTCTTGCATGCACCATACTATACATTTTTTTTAGACATGAGATAAGAATGAAAGTCTATGATATACATTTTGTACAATACTATTATCTAGTTTATTTAACTCAGTAAAACTTAGAAAACCTTCTTTTGACATAACCAGAATTGTTAGTTCAACTAAAATACTACATACACTACATAGTGAATATTAGGAGATTGACTTAGTATAAAAAAGATCTACTCACATGAGCAATGGTAAGTTTTAGCTGATATCTCTAAAATCAGGTAATACAATTTATCACTCTTAAATTTATGACTATGGTTTATGGTTTAATGTATGAAACCAGATACTTGATTTGGATAACATGATTTACAATAAATGCATTCCATTACTCTTTATCACTCAGAGTCTTACAGATTTCTACATTTCATTAAATTAAAAAATCTACTAAATTCATGTGCTATTTATAGTCCATATAACAGAAGAACCTAGAAGTTTAGAATTAAGTAATTTACCAAAAATTATTTTAGTAAGACTGATATAAAGATACATTTCTTAAGACAAAAAAATATTTTAAAATGTATTATAATCATAAAATATAGGAAAGAAGATCTGTAATATAGGAAAAAACTGAATGCATTTGGATTACAGAAAAAATTTGTTTATGAGGATAGAAATTATGGACACTGGAGACACAAATAAAAGGGAGATGGGAGGGAGTTGGGGTTCAGAAGCTACCTATGGGGCACAATGTTCAGCCACCTGAGACCCAGTCCCCACCACTACACAATAAGTCCATGTAACAAATATACATATGTCCCCCTCAAATCTAAAACACAAAATTAAAAAAAAATGTTTATGGATATTGACCAAATATATATGTATTTGCTATTCTTTCTGTGAGATATAATTATACTTTGAAATGATTATCTTTGTGCTGATGTTTTCGTCAAATATGGAATTTGAGAAACTACGGTTTTGTATTTTCTGAAAAATGCTAATTTAATGATATATTTTTCATCATGCCAGACTAAAAAATTCAAATTCATATTTATTAAGCACTTATTCCATGCTATCCACTGCATTAGGCAAATTCCTCACTAGCTGTGTCTATTTGAGTAAGTGCCATAATCTCTCTCGCCTTCACTTTTATTCTGTTTTCTTGTATTTAAAATAAGATCAGCCAGGCTCGGTGGCTCAACCTGTAATCCCACACCTTTGGAAGGCTGAGGTGAGTGGATTGCCTGAGCCCGCGGGTTCGAGACCCGCCTGGGCAGCAAGACCTCATCTCTACAATAAATCAAAAAATCAGCCGGGCGTGGTAGCGCATGCCTGTAATTCTGGCCACTTGGAAGGCTGAGGCGGAAGGATCGCCAGAGCCCAGCAGGTCGAGGCTGTGGTGGCCGGGAGCGGCCACTGCACTCCAGTCTGGGCGACAGAGTGAGACTCCAACTCAAAAAAAAAATAAGATCATGATCATGAACTTGCAATACGGTGGGGACCTAAAGAAAAAAGGAATATTTAAAATATCTGTATTTGCAGTGAGGGACATTCCTTTATCATAATTAGCATATTTCCTTTCCTGAAACCAGCTTTGGAGATTCCAGTACATTTCAGAGCAAATACCTAATTCTACATACTGGGTAGAAAATTCCATCTCTGAAATCCTCTCTCCTTCTCTCCTGGCCTGCTCTCTCCTCTTCTCATCAGTTGAACTCCACCACCCCTTCTCATTACCCCTGACTTCTTAGGAGACTTCCCTGGCTCCCCAGGGCTCTCCATCATCACTCTGGGCACTGCACTAGCTCTTGCCCTCTCTGCCCATCCTTCTGTTCATATTACGCATGACTACTGGGTTTGGCATCTCCCAGGCCCAAGCTGGCCTCTGCTAGGTTAACCATTATGGCCCTGCCTTCTTTCACATTGTGTGAAAGAGTGGGTTTCTCCTTCCACTTCTCCCTTGGTAACCGAGTGCAGCTCAGTTTCCTTCCATCTCTTCGTCAGGTGGAGCCACTCTCTGTTTATAATCTTCAGTTCAGCCTACCCAAATCTCTTTGAATTGGTGTCTCATTCTCATCCAACAAGTTTCTCCTGATAATAATGACAGAATCCCTCCTGGGGGCTGTGCACTGGGCATTTGGCTTTCCATTTTGTTCCACAGCTGGCGTAACTTTGTTCCTGCAACCCCTCTTCCTCCTCGAGAAGTACAGGGAATGGTCCCTCTCTGGCTTGCCAGTCCCAAGCCTTTCAAACACTAGTCTTATCTGGAGTATTCTTTCTTGCTGACTCTTAGCCTATGATCCCATGCTAGCTCCTGGCCTTTAGACAAATTCCTTGATCCTGTCCTTGAAATTTCAAAGTATTCTCTCCTCATTGCTTTGTAATTTATTTTTCTTCATCCTGACTTTCATATTTCAGGACTCTATTCATGGGCCACATCTCATCCTATCTGCATCCAGGAAGAGAGATCAGGCAGTGAAACCAGCACTTGGTTAGACTCTGTACGTTAGCTTAGCATGGGTAGATGCTCAGGGCCCCTAGCACCCAATAAACTACAGCACTGTCATGGCTACCACATCCATGCCGGCTGGCTATACATCCAAGGGCCTGGTATACCAGCACTTTGATTCCCCAAATTCTGTAATTCCCCAATCCATCTCTGGCCAATGAACTTAGTATTCATATGTAATCTCTTCAATGTGAGCCTCAGGTTTCCCGGAAAGTACTTGACTTAGCTGATACCAGGTTTTTCATCATCTTCTGCTTTTCCAGATTCCTGCTCTAGCCCTGAACTTGGCCTTAAGTCCAGCTGCAGAAGCTGTGCATCCAGTCTCAGCCTGCCTACAGGGCACTGGCAGCCTCTTGCAAAGGGGAGCTCAAGTTTTTGGTGCTGGCTGGTGGCTACAGGTCCTTTGGAATTCCTCTGACTCTCTTGTCCTGGTAGCATAGGGCTCTTTAAATTCAAATAGAATAGAGACCTCAGAGGCAATTGCTGCAGCTTCCTAGTCCATCTGGTTTGAATGGATCCATTCAGTTTTGATTCAACTGGGCAGATTAAATCTCAGTAGTTTCAATATCACATATTGGCAGGGCTGGCCTGACTCTAGGGTGGAGCAAACGTTCCCCCATCTGGTTGGATTTCAGAGGCACTGGAAATAACCAAATGCCTCTTTTGGCTTCACCCCCTACCCACATGTCCATTATGATTTTGTGTTTTCTAATTTTGCCTGAAGTTTCACCATAAGAGCTCTAGCCCTTAAATTTAATGATCAGTGAAAATGCATATGCCATTGGAAAATGTACAGCACTGCCTTGTCATCACCTTTTTTTATACCATTATGAGAATAAAGAACCTATGGCATACATTTCCATTTATTTACATGTTCTTCCTTTTCTGCATAGATTTGATGAGGCTGCAGTAAAATTTGATAACAAGGTGAAATAAATACGTCTAAAAATGTGCAAAGTGGTGATAAGAGTAGAGAAAACTAATCCAAATGAAAAAGATTGGTAACAAAAAAGAGAGGCCTCTTTTTGTTAAAAATTTATTTTTAAGAGTCTACCAAAACCAATAGGGTAAGGAAATTTGTCTATTCTGTGAATTGGCATAATTATTTCTATCTTATGGAAGAGGAAATTGAGACTTACAGAGTCCAAGTGAATTGCTGTGTCATATGTTTAGCATATGATATAGCCAATATTAAAACTCAGGTCTGTCCTACTCCAAAATTCTTTTCTATACACTACGCCACTTGCTTTAAAGCACAGTACTGAAAGTAATATTTGTCCCCTTTAGAAAGAGTTTCACCTGAGCAAATCCTAGATATAGGTATTCAAAAAGGAGAGGGAGTGGGCTAGATTTGGGGGATATTTCTAGTTTATATTCTTGAAAGGAAATGCAATCTTCCTTACACAGGTAATGGTGAGGAATTAATCTTGCTTCAACAAAAGAAACAGCAGGAGACCAATGGGGAAGAACACAAGTACATTAAATTCTTATCAGAGCATGGTTTATAATGTTGCAGCATTAGTCACATTTACACTGCATCTGACTTTTTTTTTTTCAAATGCCTCATTTAAATGCTGACAGATTGGTTGGCATCGCGAATGTCTTTGATATGTAATCATAAAATGGGGTGACTTGTGAAAATGTGGTATGTAAAACTGCTGTATCTCAGACTAATTTCATGGTAGCATTTGATTGACAACAAGGATTGTGCAAAAAATGATATCTGTTGAGGATGGGGGGTGGTTCCATGTGGTATGTTGTTATTTAGATGATATTTAAAACCATTTTGCCCATTACACTTTAAAAACTGAGAAAGCAGCCCATGGAAAGAGGGAAACAACCTGCATCCCAGCCAAATTATTTTTTCTAAGTAGCTTGTGGTGATTATTTTTTCCTCTTGAGATTGATTTTCATTTTGTGGCAAAAAAAAATCTAGATTTGATACATCTGGGTAATAAAAAACTAATATGGATAACACTTTTTATGTGAAATGCGCATGATGACTTGTCACAGGTGAAAATAGTTTTCTTGTTATAGCTACCATCTCTTGGGTACCAGTAAGTGCCAGCCATGTTACATATGCAGTGTCTCCTAACCTTTGGATAACCACATGTGAATTTGTTGTCCTCTTAGGTTAGGAGGCTGATGGTCAGAAAGTTTCACTAACCTATCTCATGTCCATGACTTATAACTGGCAGACACTGAATTTAAGACCATGATTTCATATCTTTTGCCCACTTTGTAATGGGGTTGTTTTTTTCTTTTCAGTACATTTGAGTTCCTTGTAGATCCAAGATATTAGGCCTTTGTCAGACATGGAGTAGGCAGATACTTATTCCCAGTCTGTGGGCTATCTTCCTGCTCTCTTGATGGTTTCTTTGGCTTTGCAGAAGCTTGTCAGTTTAATGAGATACCACTTGACTATATTATTTCTTATGGCCTGTGCATTTCAGGTTTTATTCAGGAATTGGATGCCAGTTCCGATTTTCATAAGGGTGTGTCCTGCATTTTCTAAGGTTCTTATGGTTTGAGGTTTTACATTTAGGTCTCTGATCCATTTAGAGTTAATTTTTGTGTATGGGGATAGATAGGGGTCTTGTCTGAATCTTCTGCATGTGGTCAGCCAGTTTTCCCAGCACCATTTACTGAATAGGTTATCCTCTCCCCAGTGGTAGGTGGTGGAGGCTTTGTCGAAGATGTGTTGGTTGAGAAATTGAGGTTTTGTTTCCGGAATCTCAATTCTATTCCATTGGTCTATATGCCTGTTCCTGTATCAATACCAAACTGTTTTGATTATTGTAGCTTTATAGTTTCCTGCCACTGTCAATCCTTTTCTTATAGTATCATGATAGTTGTTCAAGGTCCACTTATGAGTGAGAATATGTGATACTCAGATCTTTGTTTCTGTGAGAGATTACTCAGTATTATAAACTCCAATTCCATCCAGGTTGCTGCGAAATTCATGATTTTGTTCTTTTTTGTTGCTGCATAATATTCCATTGTGTATATGTACCACATTTTTTAAATCTAGTTCTCTTTTGATGGACAGCATGGTCGGTTCCATGATCTTGCTATTGTGAACAATGCTGCGATAAACATATGTGTGCAGGTATCTTTTTTATAGAGTGATTTGAGTTCTTCAGGGTATATTCCCAGTAGGGGGATTGTGGGGTCATATGAAAGGTCGATTCTTAGAGTTTTTAGGAATCGCCACACTGATTTCCACAGAGGCTGCACTAGTTTGCACTCCCACCAACAGTGCAGAAGTGTTCCCTTTTCACCACATCCTCTCCAGCATCTGTTATTTTTTGAGTTATTGATAATGACCATTCTGACTAGAGTTAGGTGGTATCTCAGTGTAGTTTTAATTTGCATTTCCTTGATGATTAGTGAGGTTAAATGTTTCTTCATGTGTCTGTTGGCCACTCGTATGTCTTCTTTTGGGGGGGCAGGGAGGGGAAGGGAGGTTTGATTAACAGTAGTCGATCTGTCTGGGGATGGGGGAGCACACCTCATCAACAAGGGTACCTGCAGAATGCATATTTGTATACCTAACCCTTAACTGTACCTCACAATTTTAAAATTAAAAAATGCTAAAAAAAAGATCATGATTTCTTAGTTTTGAATCCAGTGCTTGGCATTAACTACCTCCTTTTGTGTTCTACTGAATGTAACTTTCCTGTGTACCTGAATCACAGCAAGCTGAGCTGTCATTGAGTCCATACCTGGTCACTTGACCTCATACAGAGAATGTTTTAATGCACAAGGTATAAGTACCTTCTCAATTTTACCATCTTGATTAAACAAGAGACTTAGTTCAAGTCTCAGGTGATTCACTGGAGGAATGAATTTGATGCTGTTATAAAATTCTTTACCATATCCATTTGTATTTCATGCTGAAACCATGTGGATCACAGAATTTCAGGGATATAGGAGTACACAAATCATGTAAGTAAAACACAGCTCATGCTTTTTAAATTACTGCTTCTGTGGCTTTGACAGTTTTAAATACTGGTGCCTTTTCTTTGCAATATTCCTTTTTTCTGTAGCAGTTAAAACTAACATTCTCTGGGCTATAGACAAGTACTTAATTGTATTAGTTCTTTCATAAGTATTAAGTAGAAAACTGTACCCCAGACAGCTATGCATATATTCTGATACAAGCAAATAAATTATGAGTGAAGCAATTTAAGAAAAATAAGATCTGAAGTAGCACACTTTCTATATAGGAAAAAAACATTTTCTGCAATATTGATTTGAAACTATTTATTATATGTATAGTTTACAGAAAAAAACTTAAAAACAAAGCATTTTCAAAATAAAATAAAATACATACTACAGGTGCACGCCACCATGACTGGTTAATTTTTCTACTTTTTGTAGAGCCAGGGTCTCATTTTGTTGCCTAGGCAGGTCTGGAACTCATAGCCTCAAGTAATCCTCCCACTTCAGCCTCCCAAAGTGCTGGAATTACAGATGTGAACCACTGTGTCTGGCCCTTAAACTGTTTTCTTAAATAAGCATTACATAAATAAAGTGCTTAAAAACTTCCAGTCAAGATGACATAAATTCATATGGAAACTAGGCCCTTACAGTATCTCAAATGTAAAGCAGTTATTAATGAAATATGCTAACATGTGGGTATATTCATGTGTGCGTGTGTGTGTGTGTATGTGTGTGTGTGTGCATGTGTGAATATATGAGGCCTGACAATTAAGTTCACAAACTTGTCACTGTGTGTTTTTATTGAAAGCACTGTACAAACAACTCAGTAAGGCTTTATAACCTTGGTATATCAGTGTCTCACAACTGTGCTTGTGTCAACACGTGGCCGTGTCTTGCTGAGTGGCATTCATTACTGTTGTTGCATTTTTTGTTTGCCATCATGAGCATGATGGAGCTTGATGAACAAACACTGCATTTCTTGTCAAACCAGGCAAGAGTGGAAGTGGAATCAGAGACGTGTTGGTCCAACTTTATGGGGATAAGGGCATGTAGACAATGGCAGTGTAAAAATGAACTAAATGTTTTTCTGAGGGGAGAGACAGCATCACTGATGAAGAGAGGTCAGGATGGCCAGTAACAAGAGAACTGATGAAAACATTGCAAAAATTCATCAAATTGTGTGTCAAAACTATTGCTTGATTATGAGAAGCAGAGTAGACCAAAGAAACATCAATAGAGAAACAGTTAGAAAAATCTTAACCGAATATCTTGGCATGAGAAAGGTGTGTGGAAAAATGGTCCCAAAGGAACTCTTGTATCAAGACAATATACCAGCTCACATAGCACTATCTGTGAGGGTGTATTTAGCCCCTAAACAAATAACTGTATTAGAACACCCTCCCTACTCACCAGATCTAGTCCTCAATGACTTTTTCTTTTACCTAAAGATGAAGGAAATACTGAAAGGAAGACATGTTGATAACATCAGAACATCAAACGTAATTCAACAAAAACTCTGATGACCATTCCCGAAAATGTGTTCCAAAATTGCTTTGACACGTGAACTAGGCATTGGTGCATAGCTTCCTAAGGGGAGTACTTCAAAGGCGACTGTAGTGATATTCAGCAATGATGTACGTAGCACTTTTTCTAGGATGAGTTCACAAACTTAATTGTCCGTCCTTTCATGTGTTTGTGTATGTTTGTGTGTGAATATGTATGAATGGATATATTCAAAAACAACAACAAAGTCATACACATCTTCCCAACTTAGGAAAGAATGTAAACCCATTGATCTGAAGCTCTGGAATTATTTGGCCCTAAGTGGAGGAACAAGGACTGGCCAGTGGTGACCAAGAATTCAACAAAAGTTGATTTATGTGTCTCCCAGATGTGTTGCACCTGTATTCAGCTCACTGGTGGAATGGGTGGTAAATCAAGGCTGGCAGTAGTTGTGCCTGTACCAGTGTGGTAGTTACTGAGCTGCCTGCTTGTTGTAAAGAGCAGGCACTCACTGCACCCAGGTCAAGCTGCACCTCCACCAGGTGTCTGAAATAAAATATTGCATGCAGAGGCATTTCTGAATTGCATATAAATCTAAGTCTAAAGAAGTAAGACATGCACAAGATTTGGGACTTCATGAGAAAAACTGAAATGAGAGTGAGAAAGAGAGATAGCTACGCAATATACTGTTTTAAACAAAACCACACACAAAAAGCTAACAAGAGGGAACAAAAGAAACCTGTCCATTAAATGGGTAATTCACTCTCTAAAAGCAGAAGCAATAAAATAATTTAAAAATGGATTTAAAATAAGAATGATAAATATAAACATTCTTAAAATGACATTGGATAGACTAGCTTCTTCAACAACTGAAGTCAGGGAAGAACAACAGGTCCCAGAGCACAAGAATGAGGAATCATGGGATTACTGGAGTCATTAGCACAATTCCTTGTCCACTATATTACTCAATACATTACTCACTACTATGGCTAGTAATATTAGTCATAAATACTTCTTCTTCTTCCTTCTATTTACTCCTAGTGAGTAGGAAGAGGAGAAAGAAACAGTGCAGATGTTGCCTGCTCATCTGTCTTAACATATGAAAACATGAAAGACTCATGCCAGGAGGTCAATGTGCAGCTCAGTGGCAGGAGAAGCTTCCTCCAGGGACCTAATTTTCAGTGGAGTAACCATAACCTGTAAACAACTTTTTAAAAATACTTTACCATCTTGGGAAATTGTCTTAAGGGCATGGGGCAAATGAAAAAAAAATCAGAAAAATATACTAAATCTCACTGAGAACAGTGAAAGTTTCTGGCATTTGAGCCATGGCCCGCTTCCTACAGGACCTCCACGCCACCGTCTCAGTGGGCTAGAAGCACTATTTGAGGCCAGTACAAACACAAAGATCAGGTTCTCTCCCTCAATTCCCATGCCAAAGAAGGTCAGGTGGTAGTATTCCCAGTCCCAGTCTAGTTCCATGTTGCAGAGGCTAAATTCCAGGAAAGTGCAGATGAGAGGTCAGGCTTCCCCTTTTCCAACCAGCCCACAGGGCAGACATGTTCTATTCAGGCTCAGCTGGCTAAGATTACTGGGACCCACAGTTAGGAGAGGCAAGTACGGAGGACTAGAGACAACAGTCGGCATCCAGCATCCTGCTCTTGTGATACAAAAGATACTCCAAGAGAAGCAGAATTACAGGAAGAGGTAGAGTATTTAATAATCATAGTTTGAGACTTCAATAAACTTCTTTCAGGAAAAGAGGGAAAAACTGGACAGAAGTTAAACAAGGATATAAAAGAGTTAAACAAACTAAATTCAAGTAGATCTAATAGACATAAGTAGAAGACTCCACCCCAAAACAACAGAATATACATTCTTCTCAAGTGCACATGGAAAGTTCTTGAGGTTACACTAGATGCTAACGCATAAGAAAATCTTCAATATGTTTTAAAACCTTTAAAATATGTTCTCTAATTTTTAATGAAATAAAATTAGAAATCAGTAGAAGGAAATTTGAAAAAAATAAAAAATGTAAAGAAATTAGACTCTTCTAAATGAAACAATGGGACAAAAGAACAACAACAACAAAGAAATAGAAGCTACTTTAGAATAAATGAAACTGAAGATACAATGTACCAGAATTTAGGGAATGCAACTAAAACAGTGCTTATGATAAAGATGTATAGATGTAAATACTTATAAAAGAAAAAAGATCTCAGATCAATAATTGAACATTCCACCCTAAGATGATGGAAGAAAAGCAAGTTAAACCTAAGGCAAGCAGGGCAAGAAGAAAGAATGAAACAATAAAAATGTTCACAAAACCCAAAATTGGTTCCTTGGAAAAATCAGAAAAATTGACAAACCTTCAGCTATCTTGACCAAGATAAAGGAGAGAAGATTTCTTTATTTATTTTTATGTTTTTGTAGCAGCAAGTTTCCTAGGTTGGTCTCAAGTTCCTGGTTTCAAGAGATCCACCCACCTTGGCCTCCAAAAAAGGTGTGAGACACCATGCCTGCCCTAAAGAGGAAATTTAAATTAATAAAATCAGGAATGAAAGAGAGAGCATTAATACCAGCCTTCCAGACAAAAAAATAAGAAAATTCTATGAACAACTGTATGCCAACAAATTATATATCTTAGATGAAATATACAAATTCCTAGAGATACATACTACCAAAACTGACTGAGGACAAAATCGAAAATCTAAATAGAGCAATATTAATTAAAGGGAATGAATTAATAATTAAAAATTCCCCCAAAAAGAAAACACAAGGATGATTTCACTTGTGAATTCTAACAAACATTCAAAAAATTCCCTTCCTTTGGAGAGTGGCATCTGAAGATTCTCTACCCTGGTTCTGGGTGTTAGTCGGGTTAAAGATCTTCAGAATAAATTTTTCCTAAAAATTAAATAAAAACAAACTCAGATCACAAAACTATAAAGTAGAGTACTTTTAAGAATGTTGTGTTGTGTTGATTTCTCTTACTTGGCTACGTTTTACGTTTTCTGTCATTTATATCAGGAATACTTCCTATGCTAGGGCTTTTTTGGGAGGCCTTTATCCTTTCAAAAAAAATCACTCAAAAAATTTAAGTTTAAATTAACACTTTAATTTATTCAACCAATGTAATAAGTCTTTATTGGGAATAATCAAAAGATGAGATTCAGGGTGTGGTGGCTCAAGCCTGTCATCCTAGCACTTTGGGAGGCCAAAGCAAGAGGATTGCCTGAGTCCAGGGGTTTGAGACCAGCCTGGGCAACTTGGTGAGACCTCATCTCTACATAAATCCAAAAATTAGCCGGGCATGATAGTGCACGCTTGTAGTTCCAGCTACTTGGAAGGCTGAGGTGAAAGGGTTGCCTGAGCCCAGCTGGTCAATGCTGGGGTGACCGTGAGTGTGCCTCTGCACTCCAGCCTGGGCAATGGAGTAAGACTCTGACTTAAACAAAAAAAAGAAAAGAAAAGACGAGTTGAGTGCCTCAACATAAAAAACTCACAACTATGTGGGTAAACAGACTAATAACAACCACAGTCACACTACTTTAATATCAGTCAAAACATATTCAAAGTTTACTATAGGTGAGGCACTGTGCTAAAGGCTTTATGTCCATTATTTCCCTTAACCTTTCCAGTGAGTTAGCTCTGCCTGTCCTCTCTAGGCATGTAAGGACACAGAAGCACAGTACCCAGCTGGTATAAAAGGACCAGACTCCTCTCAACACACACTTGGTGTTCCATATCAATACCATGGCATCCCTTGGAAACTTGGTGTGTAAGGGAGTAGCCATGATACCCTTGGTTTTAGCTTTCTTTTCTTGGTCTTACAGATTTACAAATAAGCTGTTGCTCAGAGAAGCCTTTCTCTGTCCTTTGAATGTCACTCATATAATTTATTTCCCTTATTATGATCTGTCACTTGTTTTCCAGTATGTAACATGGCCATTCCTTTTATTATGTTGAAATATTATTTTTACCACTTCTAAATTTTTATTAAAAATTCTAATTCTTATTAAATTTTAGAAGTGTTTTGTAAAGCTTACACAAATATGAAAATATTCAAAAACACACGATTCAAAAGACTTAAAAGAGTGCTAGAGTCTAATTGGAAACTTACATTATAGCAGGAAAAAAAGAGAAATTCTCCTCTCCTTAATCTTTCCACTTGAAAATTCTCTAACTATAGCTTCAATTTAAAATTAGTTCTCTGCTATTGGTTCTCTGGTAAGTGGTTTGTTTGTGATCTCCATGGTCATCAGAAACAAGGGACAAACCAAGCTGGCATCTTGGATATCCTAGTTACATTCATGAGTACCCCCGGGATAACATATCGGCAAGCTTCCCATGGCCACATTGATCTAAGGGTTTCCAAATATATCTCATGACATGGCTAAACATCATCACTAGGGACACGATAAAAATACACATTTCAATATTGTACACTAGATTTTGAACTTAAATCATGAGAGAATCCTAGCTTTCTATATCCTTTTATTGCTCAAAAAATTTCTGAGGACATGCTGATGCATGCATAGCTCAGTTTGGGATCTGCTGGGTAAGGCACAAATAGCAAGCCTTAACCTCCAAATATCCACTGTTGAATAAACTTGTTTCTAGTGAGAATTAGAGTTCCATTTTTTCACCTATCATTGCATTAACTCCAAAATCTTTGACATTTATTCCTTCACACCAGAAGTTCTCAAAGTGTGGTCAACAGACACAGGGGAATCACGAGACATCTTCAGGGGTTCCATAAGGTCAATTTTTACAAATAATACCACAAAAATATATTTTTTCATTTTCATTATATTGATATTTGCACTAGTGGTACAAAATAATCGTGGTCAATTTGCTGGTGCCTTGCACAGATCAGTGACAGCAAACTGTCCTAACAGTTGCGGCATTCTATTCTACACACACTTCACAAAAAAAGAGCCAGTTTTATCAAGAATGACATTGATAAAAAGCTGCGATTCTTAATTTTACTAAATCTTGACCATGTGGACTTGCTGTATATCACTCTATGTGATGAAATGAAAAGTATATATGAAGCACTTCTGCTGCATACTGAATATAATAGTTGTCTTAAGGAAAACATTTGGGCAATGATTTAAGTTACAAGTTAAACTATCTGCATTTTATATGGAATACCACTTTGACTTTAGAAAACATTATGACAATAGAAAAATCTGAATCATTAAACTGGAGCATCTGGGAGACACTTTTTCAAAAGTGAATTAAGGGAATATGATATTTCAAGAAAACAAATTACAGTATTTGCTGCAGATAATAAAATTTGAGCTCTGAAGTCAAAATTAGGATTTTGCAATACAGCTTGAATCTTCCACCCTGAACTTTATAGCTTCCCAATATTTAAAGACTTTTTTGATAAGATTGAGGGTGCTATTCATGCATGTGCTTTTTGACATTATGCAATGACATAAGCTAACACTTGAAAGATATGTATAAGCCAATGAATTCCAATGACTAGTACATTATGCTCCAAAATCAGGCATGGGCAAAGATCTATTCAACATGAAAGACAGGCCAGCGAATTTTCACATAACAAAGTATGAAATGTTTTTTGACATGGTTGCAGATTCTGTGCTGCAAATAACCTTTAAGAAACAACCATTTGCCAAATGTAGATGTGGTTTTAGAAAAGAATATTCACAATTATCAGAAAAGACTATTAAAATGCTCCTTTCTTTGTACATATTGTATGAACCTAGATTTTGTAATACTTGAAGCAAAATATCGTATCACAAGAAAAATAAAGCATACATGAAAATCCAACAATAGTCTATAAAGCTAGACATTCCAGACCAGTAAAAATGTTAAAAAAAACAATTTTTCCATTTTTTAATATTTGGAAAATATTTATTTTTGACTAGAATGGGTTATTTACATTTTTCAATAATAGGTATATTATTATTATTTTTAATTAATGAACATTTTTAAAAGTTTTACTTTTAAAATGGTTCCTTGCCATCCTAAGATAGAGCATAACTCATTTTGTGGCTACAGGTATGTTGGATACTGTTCTAACAACATGAGGCTTACGTTTTCCAGAATAATATTTTTTCACCACCTTTAAAAGCACATTATTTATACATTGTGAGAGAAAAATTACGAGACGCCCTTGCTCCAATTCCTCCCATGGAAAGAAGGAAGGAATGAAATAGGAGGAAATTGAAAAGGAACAATTTCTATACAGCTATTCAAAATTACTAGTTATTTTCAGAAGATGTGACTCTCCTTCTGTGCACAAGTTCATGCTACTTGCTCTGCTTTGACTCTTCTCAACCCACATCTTTATTTGAAGAATTTCCACTCATTTTTCAATCCAAAGTGTTCCCTGATCATTTTCCACTTACTCTCTCTTCTATGCTGCCTTACCAACATGTGCATTTCAATTTAATAGCATTGATTAGGATTTTATTGGAATCATGTTTAGTGTATAGCATTCTCAAGCACTAAATCCAAGCATAAAATATTAATTTGTCTATAATTAAAATTAATGTATATCACAATAGACATTTTATCCAATTGCTTAGAATTTAATAAGCATAAAGACAGGTAATTCCAGTAAAGTCAGGGTTTTTTGTTCAATTATGAATTTTCTACCTTTCTTTTATGTTCCCTGGTGTGCAGCAAAGCCTGTGAGCAGGATGTGGTGGGGAGTTTGTAGGAAAGTTGTTTGACCCTCAGGGACTGCCAGCTAAATTCTGCTAAAACATACAACACCGATGCCATGGTTTACATAACAAGAGCAAGCTTGTTGTAGCACCTGCAGGTCAGAAATGTTATAGGTTACATAAATGTGGAAAGTAATATCGTATACAGGTATGCGAAAGTATGTAATGGAGCTGAATTTTGATGAACGAGAGAGAGAGGCTCTACAAGTTTGAGTGTGCAAACTTAAAATTAAAAAATAAAAACAATTTTGAGATCATACAGTAGCATGGAGAGAAGCTGTGGTTCTAGTGGTGACTGTTTCAGATTCTGTATCTTAGTAATTGCAACTCTGTAAGTACCCAGTATATGAAATTACTGCAATCCACAGAAAATGATTCATTCTGCAGCCTCTAGACAATAAAAGGGATGGAATTGACTTTGAAGTGGCGAATCTTACTGTAAATTGAATTCTTCTGATCAAGTAGCTTTTGGTCATTTAAAATTCAGTTTGAATGTGTCCTATGTAGTCTTACAAAATGCTGAAGGCTGGATAGCACTGAAACCTCAGGAAAAGACTGCACTAAATAAAATTGCAGATTTAGCAATTTTCCTTATTGTTCTACAATCACAGACACATTATATAGAGATAGGCAGTGAATACCAGACTCATCCATGTATTTTTTTTTCAGCTCTTCAATCAGATGGACATTTTGAAAAACATCAGTTTTTCAGAAGAGCCCTATAAGAACTAATTCTATTCTGAAGACACATCTCCAACTTATGTTTATTTGATGTGTTCATGAAACAAAGTATGATAGAAGATACATGTGGAAAGAAACGAGAATAGAAAAGACAGTGGAAATCACAGAAAGACTCAACTATTTGGGAAAATCATTTCATTTATAAAGGACCATCAGAATCCAATATTTTTATCTTGACTTACCAAATCCTATCTCATTTACAAATTAATATCAATAAAAATAAATGCAAATTGTACAAAATGCCTGTATAGTAGACACATTTTCTACACTATTCTCCCTCCCTCTATTCCCCCCTTTCTCTCAGTTAATGTTTGCTATAAAATAAGCCATTCTGAGAACAAGTGGCTGAAGACTGCATCATTATGTAAGACTGTTGCTTGTGTTTTGGCAAGTTGACTGGAAGATGTCTGTGCTGGGACTGGAACAGCTGGGCACCTCTGCCAACACAGTGATCCTCCAGGTGTTTTCAATCATTCTCCTGAGACCAGCAGACCAGCCCAGGCGTATTCATATCATGGTGATGGCAGAAGTAGGAGGGAGTAAGTGGAAACACACAGGTCTTCTTAAAGTCTCAGCTTGAAATTGACCCCCATCACTTCTCCTCATCCTACAGATCAAAGCAAGTCAGAAGACACAGTCCAAATCAAAGGGTAGGGAAGCATGCTCCATTTTCATGGGAGGAACTCCAAATTACATCAAAGGACATCGATACAGGAAGGGGTGAAAAATTTGTGCCAGTACTGAAATCTAGAATATTCTTGTTTGTGAAACTGTACATGATTATCAAAAAAGAACACTATTAATAAACGCCTTCTACCTTAGGAAAATGTGTCTAAATACTTTGGATAGCCACATTATAATTCAATTCCCAAACCCTCAGAGAAATTGATGAGTGTGCCAATATACACAAGACTGAATACTCTGTTACCGATACAGAGAACTTTGAAGGAAAGAAAAAGAAAAAGAAAACAAAAGTAAATAGCCTTATGGTACTTGTGACATATCCAAGAAAAGATCTTGTACTTATTTTGTGACACAGTCAGTTAGAAAAAGGGTTAGCAGGGGAGGTCATCTGAGAAGAAGGAGGCTCACTTTTAGATGATAGAGGGAAGCCAGGGAGTTGGGCCACAGCGACGGAGAAAACAGGATAGGCCAAATTTGACATCGGATTGTCAAAAGTGATTATGGACTTTCCAGCAGACAGGTGTACCATTGCAGAGAGAAATGAAAAGTCACACATGTTTGGGATATTGGTTACTTATATTTATTGAACAGCTTCAATATACCAAGTAGTTTATATTCAATACCCTAAACCCTTAAAAACACATTGAAGTAGATATTTTGATTCCAACTCTATTATGGTAAAGTAATACAGATGAACAAAGCTGTTAGACTGTAAAGCACAGTTTAATTTCATATATGTTTGATTCCAAAGCTCATGGTTGAACACAGTTTCTGAGTACTAGACAAAGAGCAAGAGTGGCCATCATGAGGGTTGTCATTGCTAAAACCTGGACCTAGAACAGCAATCAAATAAGATAGATCTGGAAATCAGGATATAAACCTGGGACTTGGTTGTGACAATACACTCTAGTTACTAAAGTTGATTTCCTATGTTCAAGTTGTATCAGGAGCCACTAGGTCTGGATACTCAGAACTGTGAGCTGAGTATACCCCATCAAGGGCAGATGGGCAACAGACATTTCAGGGGGTGGAGAAGTTAGGCCTATAAAATGTCATCTAATGTGAACAGGAAAATGGTGGGTCAAAAGCTTAGGAAGAGTGCTTTTTTCCAAAAAGGTAGTCAGAGTCAACTGACATTCAGGTCTTCAGTCGAATAATTCCAGGTCTTATGTCTTTGGCTTCTGTCCACCTGTCTGCCTTTGTTAGCCCATCCCACCTGAAGGAAGGATTGGGTGATGGGCATGAACTTCAGAGAATTGCCATTCCTATACTCCTTTTTCTTTTTCAATATATCTGGTTGAAGACTCCTTTCCAGGAAGCATATCTGAATTGATGGCAAGGGGATCACGTCTTTGCTGTGAATTCAATTAATATAATTTAATGGACACAAATGATGACAGGCACTCTAGTAAATGCTTTACATTCTTTTAATTCTCACTACATGCTTGAAGTAGATGGTATTATATCAACCCTAGGAATGAGGACAGGAAGGCTGAGGCATGCTACTCAAGATCCCATGTTTAGTTAGTGGCAGAGCAAAGGTGTTAACTGTCTGTCTGATTAAAAATACATGATACTAACATTGTTTTTTTCTCTTACAGGAAAAGTTGGCAGCCCAGAGTTCCAGAGATTTGTAAACTTCCCAAAGCCATAATGATTATCACCATATAATCTATGACAATCCCTTTTTCCTAGGAAGAATGTTTGGTATTTTGTAACACCTACATTTTGTATCTTTTACCTCAGTCTCTCTCTTACCCTGATAATTATTAAAGTCATTAATTTCTATTATTATATATATATTCTTTATCCAATACACCATTGCTGAGCAAGTGGGGTAGTTTTATGTCTTTGTTATTGTAAATAGGGCTGTAATAAACATATGAGTACAGGTATCTTTTTGGTAAAATCATTTATGTTCCTTTGACTATATAACCATGATGCTATTGCTAGGTCAAATGGTAACTATATTTTTAATGCTTTGGGAGATAGCCAAACTTCTTTCCACAGGGGTTGAACTAGTTTACATTTCCACTAACAGTGTATGAGTGTTCCTTTTTGTCCACAACCTTACCAACAACAGTTTTTGGTGTTTTTTTTTTTTTTGACTTATTAATACAGGAAGTCCCCTACATAGAAATGAGTTCTGTTCCAAGAGTGCATTCATAAGTCCAATTTGTTCATAAATCCAACAATGCCAGTCTAGGTACTTAACTAGCACAACTGGAAATATACGCTTTTATTTCATTCAGGTGTTTTATGTTCTGCTGCAATAATTTTCAGTGATACTGATATATAATTTAAATAAATAAAAGGTATCAATTTTCAGTGTACAGCTTAATGAGCTTTGATAAAGTGTATATGCATGTAACCACTACTACAGTCAACATATAGATCATTGCCATCATTCCTTCCACCTCTTGGAAACTGCTCATCGTTTCATGGCACTATAGTGTAGTCCGGCCTGTTCTAGAAGTCTACTTAGATCATTACTCTTTCTCATCAGTTTTCCATGGTTACGTGGTTCTTATTTCTAAAAAATCATTCCTAATATTTCAGGTTTCCAAGGTTACTACAAATGGTATTATTTATTTAATTTCCCAACTGTTCTTTTCTAACACACACACACACACACACACACACACACACACACACACACACACACACACTTGATTTTTTAAATACCTTGTGACTTTGCTAAAACCACTTGTTTTGTAGAGGATTTTTTGGATATTCCCAAGGATCTTTTAGGTTTATTATTATGTCATTGGATATATATTTCATTTATTTATTAATTCATTTGTTTATCTTTTGTGATTACTAGGATTTCCAGTACTGTGTTGTAAAATTAGTTACAGCAGTCCTTTTCAGCCTCGTTTCTGCTTTTTGGAAGCGTGTGTTCAGGTGTTCATTCTTTCAACATTAAACATGTTGCTAGTCTTATGTTTTCTGTTGCTGCCCCTCATCAAATTGAAGATTTTTATCTTCTATTCATTATTCCTTGAGAGGTTTATCATAAAATGGTGTTGGCTTTGGTCAAATACTTTTTTTTCCCTTTATGAATATAACAAACTTTCTTCCTTTTATTTTGTTAGGATCGTGAATTAGTTAATTAACTGATTGGTTGAGCCTTATTGTGCTAAGAGAAATCCTGCTAGGTCATAACACAATTATGACCTTTTAAATGTTGAATAAATGTGTGTGTGTGTGTGTGTGTGTGTGTGTGTGTGTGTCTATTATTTAAACTATGGTTTTATAACAAAAATCTCAAAGATATAGTAGCTTTTAGATGAGTTTATTTTTCTGTCATGTAATAGTAAGGTGGGAAATCTAGGTAGGTGGGCTAGACTGTGTTTCATGTGTTACAAGAAGTCATTCAAAGAATCTGTGCATGCTCCAAGTCATGCATCCACCACACATGATAACATTGCTATCACTCTCATGATGGAAACTAGGTGCTCCATTTGTTGAAAAAGGTAAAATAGCATGAAGAAGATTTACATTTACCAAGTCAAGATTGTAGTATCATAGTGACTTACATCATATTTATTTATATTTTATTGGAGAGTTTATCATTCCTATATATAAATATAAGAGAAGCTGGAAAATATAGTGTAACCATGTGTACAGGAAGAGGGAAAAACAAATTTTTGTGGACGGGAAGTAGTTTCTGAAACACTATTCTTTGCCATTGCTTTCTAATTTTATTGTATTACACCCATAGTACGTTGTCTCTGTGATCAGTTTTTGAATTTATCCAATGTTTTCCAATTTAATTCTTTTCTGAAAATATGTTTATCTTTCATCATTTGTCTCCTTGATCGATTTGTGAAATGCATATATTACATTCTTTAAATAAAATTTTAGATGTATTTATTCCTTGATGAGTTTTTGTTAGCTGTCACTTTATAAGATTTAAATCCACATTGTAGAGCCAGAAAGCTCTTAACAATTTTAACTTCTTTTTCTTTTAGTTAGTATATAATGCCCATATCTGTCACTGATATATGTTCTGCCTTGAATTCTATTTCACAAACTTTGATTTTGTTATTTTTGCTTAGCTTTGGTGAGTTTTTTTTCAGGATATCATTTCATATACCTTTTCTCACACTTTCTAGATCATTTTAAGTGTTTTAAAAAATATATTGTTGGAACTTTTAATTTTATAAAGCTTAAAAGAAGTGAACTTTTAATTGATGGATTCAACATTATATTGTTATTAGTTATACTACTGCTTTTTACTACCACTTTGCTATTTTTATTTTTTGTATTTCTTAATTTGTTTTCTTTTCCTATTTTCTTTTGAATCATTAAATTTTATGTTTCTAGTTTAAAAATTATGTATCAAATTTACTTTCATTGATTTTCTTGATACCCTGACCCAATATTTCTTTTGTTTACAATTTTTAAATATAATCCTGATCATGGCATGCACCTTAGCACTCTCTTACCTCTCTGATATTAATGTGGTCTAAAATTTAATTTGGAATTTTATGAGATTTATTTTATTTTTTTTCTTCCTTTTTTATGCAGTCATAAGGTTTACTAAGTTATTTGAACACTCTTTTTTATATATCCGGTTTCATCTTTTTAGACTTATTTATCTTGTAATTTGAAAACTTCTTCAAAAAGTGTTGTCAAGTGTGTCTTTGTGTGGTTAACCTTAAAAGTATTATATGGAAGTTTGATGTGATCAACACTTTGAAATTATTACTCTATTGTGGAGTATAGACTTAGAATAATTTGTTGACAGAAACATATAGAGGGACCATCATGTCAGTTTATCTTGGGAAAATCACCATGGAAGTAAGGTACCATCAAGTCATAGATCCTGGTCTAAAGACTTCAACAAGAAGAAATTATCACTGTTAAATCCCTTTAGTGAATAAATGACATTCAACCCCAGGATGACAAAGATTATAACAAAAATAATGAAGTAAATCAAATGCACAGTGAATAACATTAATTTCTTTGTCTTAAGTATTTATTGCATTTAAGAGGATCTCAGAATTTTATCTTAAGATTTATAAGAAAATACATTCACAATGTTTTAAAGATTTGCATTTTTAACATATAAAAATTTTCGATTGCTTTCAAAATGTGACTTATAAGAGCTGCTGAGATGCTTCAAAGGCTTTGTTTATTTGGGTTATAAGTCTACTCTATCAGTCATTTGAATTGCTAAAAGAGAAAATTAAATATGCTACATTCATGAGTGAAGTTTTTAAATTTAAGATGACTTCAGATAAATTTATTAAAGGGAGCAATTGTTTAAAAGAATGCACTTCTGCTAATAAAACATCAGTTCAAAATGATTTTTACTAGTTTAAATAAAATTGCTAGTTCTGCAGATAGACATATGAGAGATTTGTGTTAAACTTAGGAGCTTGAAAAAAGTTTTCAGATTTGTAATTTTAATAGATTGAATATAATTTAAAACACAAGTACCTATAAATAAACCCAACATCAGACAATGAAAACAAAACATAGACGAGGAGTCTCTGCTAAATGATTCTATAATAGTTGCAAGAGGACATGGGCACATACAGACTTATATACATAACCACAATTTCATGGAGAAAATCCCTAAATGTGCTAGCTTTCCATAAGGAAAACAAGAAAATAAGCACTAACTCAGGGACTACTATAGGCTATAGGTTCTCACATATTTTTATTTTCATCACTGTCTTGATGATTTTTCAGAATGGAATTTGCCTAATGAAGGAGACTAACAATTGAATGCTGTCTTGGATTGAATCCCTGGAATCTATAGTGAGGAATGTTACAGAAAATTTCCACATTAAAGTAATTCAAGCCGATTCCAAGATGGTGACAGAGGAAGTCAGAGTGCATGAGTCTCCATATAAATTAACGGGTGAAGAGACCAGTATTCACCCTAGGGTGTCAGCAAAAGCTGTATGAATGTCTGATTGAGTGGAGACGTGGAAAGGAAAGGTCCGAGATCTCCTGCTTAGGCAGCTGCCCTGTGCAGTTGCTTGGAGCTCAGCATGCTCTTCAGCCCAGAAATAGGCACCATCTCTAGGCAGCACCCGGAAAGGAAAAAGAAAGGATTAACACGGTGAAGATCACCTGTAACAGGTGTGGCCTGCCGCTGCAGCCTTCCTCCCAGGTCAGACACCAGCAACGCGAACTGTGAGAAAATATGCCAGAGTAATCTGACCAGAGTCCCAGCCAAGGAGACCCAGATGCCCATCCCCAATGGAAGCACTGGCGGTCTGTTGACTGTCCTGCCAAAGAACACAGCCCCAGATGACAGCAAAATGGCGGTAAGTTCTAAAGTGACCCAGCACCCTTTTTCTCAGCGATCTGCTAGACGTGTGACACAGGTGAGCAACTTTCTGAGCAACACACACACAGAGCCTGAACATAAGCAGGTCAGCTGGGAGCAGTTCGCAGCCTTCCCCCAACTCCATGGGATAAACTGGGTTAGATTTGAAGCATTTGCAGTCTGAACTGGAACCTAAGAACCCAATCTCGCTCACAGCGATGAATAAGGGTGAGTTTTAAAGTGACCCTACATCTTTTCCCCAGTGATATATGAGACATGTGACTCAGGCAGGTAGTGTTAGGATTAACACACATGGAGAGGGCTAAACATAGGCGGATCAGCTGGGGACACCTTCCAGCCTCTCCACTAATGCAAGAGGTGAACAAGGGGGGACAGATTTAAAAGTTGAGAGCTCCTCCCCCCCAAAAACCCTTGCCATCTGCCACTAGCTAAGAGAAGCAGTGCTTGGGTCACTCCTACAAGAAACCTGAAGTACTGAAACTGCTGAAAGAGAGTGGTAAAAAATTACATAATATTTTTGTTGTTTTTTAAAAATTATTATTTTATTTTTTGTAACTGCATGACTATCTACATATTTTTAAAAATATAGCTTGTTGGGAGTGGGCATTTCGTTCTGTTTTTACCCCTTCTCCTCCTTCTTTCTGTCCAAAAAGGCTATATATGAGTGTGAAAATTTCCTCATATTATTGGTTTTAGTTTATTTGGGGTTTTTGTTTGTTTGTGTGTTGTTTTCTCCTTTCTTTGTTTTTTTTTTTTTCATTTTGTTTTGGTTTTGTTACTGTTTTGTTTGGTTTTCTCTCCCTCTTTCTTTTTCTCTCTCTCTTTGCTTGTTTACCTGTTTGCCGGTTTGTATCTTTTTCCTTCTCTCTGTTCTCTCTATTGTCATCCTCTCCATATTCTCTCTTTATTAACTCCGTTCTCTTTCTTCATGCAATTTTGTAACCGGGAGAGATACATACATTCCCATTGTATGGACATACTGTAAGGTAGTGGGAAGTAGACCCCTGGGGGCCCACACAGCAATCAGTAAACATTGTGATTATCAGACAGCATTTGGATCTTAGCAGCCTGTAACACATCTCAGGCAAATCTCAAATCTGTAAGGGAGGAACATAGTTCCCCTGATCCAACCCAGCTCCCAAAACTGAACTAGTCCAGAGGCTTTATTCATGGGAGACTAGATGGTTGAGCAAAAAGAAGTGAAAACTATTCCCTTTCTCATTGAGCAATAAAAGTGAAGAAAAAAGAAAAACCCATCACAAATGAAGAAAAACCAAAGAAGAACCACAGGCACCACACAAAGTTCAAAAGGGATAGTCCATGAGTATACAGACTTTGGAACTCAAACAGTGAAGAGCACCAAGATTGACTGGCCTCAGTCTACAAATACAGAGTTTAAGGAATGGATGAAAAGGATGAACAAGAACCAAGTAAAGCAAGATGAAAACATGAAAAAACTAATGGCTGAGATGCAAATTATAAAGAATACAGCGAATGAAGTAAATAATAAGTTATCAAGCATGGAAAGCAGAATTAACCAGGCAGAAGAAAGAATCTAAGAACTTGAAGATCAAAATCTAGAACTAAACCATTCTGTTACAAACATAAAAAGGAAACTTAAAAATATGGAACAAAGACTTCAGGAGATGTGTGACTATATTAAGAGACTAAATCTAAGGCTGATAGGTATCCCTGAAACAGAGAAGGTGAATGACAGCAGCCTAGAACAAACATTCCAAGAGGTCATTCAAGAAAGCTTCCCACATCTCATCAGAGATATGACAATTCCAGTGCAAGAGATGGAGAGAAGCCCTGCAAGGCATCAAATAAGAAGACCAACTCCTAGACATATAATAATTCACTTACCCAAAGTAGGTATAAAAGAAAAAAAAATCCCAAAGGCGGCAAAACAGAAAAGTGAAACTAACTACTGGGGAAGGCCAATCAGAAAGGCAGCAGACTTATCTATAGAAACACTGTAGGCTAGAAGAGAATGGAGCACATTCTTTAAAACACTCAAAGATAAACAATTCCAACCAAGAATTTCCTACCCAGTTAAGTTTCATCAGTGATGGAAAATTAAAACCTTTCCCAGACATTCAATCCCTGAGAGTGTATGCTGCCTCCAGACCAGCTGTATAAGAGACACTTAAGAAGGTATTTAGCACAGAAGAAAGAAAAAAAGAACAACTGCATTCCTCCCCCAAAATGCAAGAAGACAAAGAACCAATAAAGCATGCATCATGACTGCAAGATTGAAACCACACACATAAATCAACCCCCAAATCAAAAGAAACTGAACAAACAAATAAGTAAATAAACAACAAAGTCTATAAGAGCCTCATGACAGGGATGAACTCTCACACCCCAATAATCAGTCTGAATGTAAATGGACCCAATGCACCACAGAAAAGGCAAAAAAATGGAAAACTGGATAAAGAGACATGAAGCAACAATATACTGTCTTCAGGAGATGCATCTCATCAGAAGTGACACTCACAGACTCAAGGTTAGAGGATGGAAAACAAATTTTCAGGTGAACACAACACAAAAGAAAGCAGGAGTTGCAATCTTTAATTCAGACAAAATAACCTACAAGCTATCAAAAATTTAAAAAGATACAGAAGGTCACTCCATAATGATAAAAGGTTCAATTCATCAACAAGAAATATTCATCCTAAACAGATATGTACCAAACACAGGAGCACCAGTTTTTATAAAGCAGTTACTAAGTACACTTAAAAAAGATATTGACACCATAAGAAAATGACTGACGGGACTGGGAAACTATGGGGGGGAGGGAGATGGGATTAAGAGTAGCAAATATCTGTCTGAGGATGGGAAAACACCTCTTATCTACAGGGTGCCTGAATGAAACGTAATTGTACACCTAACCCTTAACTGTACCCCACAAAACCATAATAAAAAATACTGATTAAAAAAAAAAAATATTGACTCTAACACTATCATAGCTGGGGACTTTAATATACCACTATCTACCCCAGATATATCATTGAGGCAAAAAATCAACAAGGAGATCCAGAATCTAAACCTAATGCTTGGTCAAATGTACCTAACAGATACCTAAAGACAACTCCACTCAACAACCACAGATTATGCATTCTACTCATCACCTCATGGAACATATTCCAAGATCAACCATGTCCTTGGTCATAAATCAAATATAAATAAATTTCATAAGATCAAAATACTGTCATGCACCTTCTCAGACTACAGTAGAATAAAAATAAATATCAACACCAACAAGGTTTCCCCAAAACCCACAAAGACATGGACACTAAACAGTATGATGCTGAACAACTCCTGGATCAACTTGGGAATCAAAAAAGAAATTAAAAGATTTCTGGAAATAAATGAAAAGGAAGAAACATCTTACAAAAACTGCTGGGATGCCATGAAAACAATGCTAAGAGGGGAATTCATATCTCTGTGAACACATATGAAAAAAATGGTAAGATTACCAGTTAACAGTCTAACAAGTCATCTAAGGGAGCTGGAAAAACAAGACCACTAAAATCCTGATTTCAGAAGAAGAATCCAGGTTACCAAAATAAAAGCCCAAATATGGGACACAGAAGACAAAAATATCATAGAAAAAAATCAACAAAACAAAAAACTGGTTCTTTGAAAGGATAAGCAAGATTGATAGATCCTTAGCAAGACTGACCAAGAAAAGGAGAGAAAAAGTCCAAATAAACACAGTCAGAAATACAAAAGATGAAGTCACAATTGACCCCAATGAAATACAAAAGATTATCAGAGATTACTGTGTACACTTGTATGGAAACAAAGTTGAAAACCAAACTGAAATGGAAGAATTTCTGATAGCACACGACCTCCTAAGTTTGAAACAAGAAGAATTTGAGATCCTAAATCGATCAATAACAACCCAGGAAATTGACTTTGTCACAAGAAAACTACCCATAATAAAAAAGCCCTGGACCAGATGGTTTTCCAGCAGAATTCTACAAAACATACCAGGAGGAGCTAAAACCAATCCTATTGGAAGTATTCCAGGTAATTGAGAAAGATGAAACTCTCTCCAAATCATTTTATGAAGCTAGCATCACATTGATATCCAAACCAGGTAAAGATCCAACAAAGAAAGAAAACTACAGGCCAATATCCCTGATGAACATTGATGCAAAAATTCTCAACAAGATTGTCACATTGATATCCAAACCAGGTAAAGATCCAACAAAGAAAGAAAACTACAGGCCAATATCCTTGATGAACATAGATGCAAAAATTCTCAACAAGATTGTAGCAAAACAGATCCAATAACACATCTCAAAAATCATTCACCATGACCACGAAGGCTTCATTCCCAGGATGCAGGGCTGGTTCAATATACATAAGACCATAAACGTAATTAAATACATCAACAGATGTAAAAACAAGAGTCATATGATTATATCAGATACAGATAAAATAAAATCCAGCAGTCCTTCTTGATAAAAACCCTTGAGCACCTAGGCATAGATGGAACATACTCCAAAATAGTCAGAGCCATCTACGAGAAACCCACAAGCAACATACTGCTAAACAGACAGAAATTGGAAGCATTTCCCCTGAAAACCGGAACAAAACAAGACTGTCCACTTTTTACCTCTGCTGTTCAACATTGTATTGAGATTTCTAGCTAGAACAATTAGATAAGAGAAGGAAATCAAGGGTATCTAAATAACAAAAGAGGATGTTAAATTATCCCTCTTCATGGATGACATGATCCTATACCTTAAAAACCCAAGAGAATCTGTCAAAAACCTCCTTGCACTGATAAAGGACTTTGGCAAAGATTCAGGATATAAAATAAATGTGCAAAAGGCAGTTGCATTTCTATACACCAAGAAACAGGCAGAAACCCAAATAAAAGCACAATCCCATTCACAATAGCCACAAGAAAATGAAATACCTTGGCATCTTTCTAACCAAAGAAGTGAAAGACCTTCACAATGAAAATTACAAACCACTGCTCAAAGAAATCCAAGAAGACACAAGCAAAAGGAAAAATATTTCATGCTCATGGACTGTAAGAATTGACATTGTTAAGATGTCCATCATACCAAAGACAATCTACAGATTTAATGCAATATCTACTAAAGTACCAACATCATTCCTCTCAGATCTGGAAATGACAATACAGAAATTCATATGGAAACTTGAAAGACCACGTATAGCCAAAGGAATCCTTAGCAAAAGAAACAAAGCAGGAGGTATCACACTTCCAGACTTCCATCTCTACTATAAAGCTACGATAATCAAAACAACTGGTATTGGTACAAAAATTGGGATACAGACCAATGGAACAGGTTAGAGATTCTGGAAGCAAAATGTCAGTTTCTCAACCAACTCATCTTTGACAAAGCTTCCACCACTTGTTAACGGGGAGAAGAGAACCTATTCAGTAAATTGTGCTGGGAAAACTGGCTGACTACATGCAGAAGACTGAAATAAGATCTTCACCTATCACAAATGTGACTTTTGATACACAAAAATCAACTCTAAATAGATCAAAGATCTAAATGTAAAACTGCAAACTATAAGAATCCTAGAAGAAAATGTACGAAACACCCTTATGGAAATTGTAATAGGCAACCAAGTCCTGTTCAACTCTCCAAAAGTGAATACCATAAAAGATAAGATAGACAAGTGGGACCTCATCAAACGGACAAGCTTCTTCAAAGAAAAGAAACCATAAAGAGAGTAGGAAAACAGCCCATGGAATGGGAAAAAATATTTGTCAATTGTATATCTGACAAAGGCCTAACATCTAGGATCTACAAGGAATTCAAATGTGCCATATCCGACAAAGGCCTAGCATCTAGGATATACAAGGACTCAAACGTGCCAAACGGGAAAAAAAAAAACCTATTAAAAAATGGGCCAAAAATATGAACAGACAGATTTCAGAAGAAGACATATGAGCAGCAACAGATACATGAAAAAATGCTCAGTCTCACTAATCATCAAAGAAATGCTAATTAAAGCCACACTGAGATACCACTTAGCTCTAGTCAGAATGGCCATCATCAATAACTCAAAAAACAACAGATAATGGAGAGGATGTAGGGGAAAAGGAACACTTTTACATCGTTGACAGGAATGTAAACTAGTACAACTTCTGTGGAAGACAGTGTGGTGATTTCTAAAAATTCTGAAAATTGACTTTCTATATGCCCTAGCAATTCCCTTCTGGGAATATATCCAGAGGACCTCAAATCACTCTATAATAAAGATACCTGCACACACGTTTGTTGCAGCATTTTTCACAATAACAAAACATGGAGCCAACCACACTGCCCATTGAAAGTGGACTGGATAAAGAAAATGTGGTACATTTGCACAATGGAATATTATGTAGTCATAAAGAAAAACAAAATGATTAAACTTTCAGCAACCTGGATGGAATTAAAGTCTATAATACTCAGTGATTTGTCACAGAAACAAAGGTCTGAGTGTCAAATGTACTCACTCATAAGGGGACCTTGAGCATTTATTATAATATCATAGGAAAGGGATTGGCAGTAGTGGGATACTGCTGGGAGGAGCACATAACATCAATAAGGGTACCCACACTTTATCTGTGTGATGACCATGTATGTACCTAACACTCATTTGTACTCCACCTTTTAAAAATAAAATAATTTTTAAAAATTAATAAAGTAATTCAAACGTCAAATCTCATGAAGGAAGCCATTCACAAAGACAGGCTTGGTTAAAACTTTATGTTCTTGGGTACCATATTATTTTGTATTCCTATATTATAATCTAGATTTGTTTGCTGTGGTGTACTTTAGAGAGTTTCGTAAATATATGGGAAATATTTGCCTTAAAAGAGTCTTCACTGCTATGGAGAGCATCTCCAAATTCATATGTGAGTGTAACATTTTGCTTCCAAGAACATGGAGTAGATGGAGTCAGCATACTTTTCCCTATTTCTCCACTAAGAGCAAATAAAGACTCTGGGCATTAGATGTTGAGTCAGTCTTTTGTGTCTGTGGGTTCCACGTCTATGGATTTAGTCAACCACAGTTAGAAAATATTTGTGAAAAAAAGGGACGAATGTGTTTATTCTGAACATGTTCATTACTCCCCAAACAGTACAATATATGACTATTTACTTATTATTTACATTGTACTAAGTAGTATAAGCAATGTAGAAATGATTTTAAAGTGTGTGGAAGGATGTATATAGATTATATGCAAATACTATAGCCTTTAATATAAGGGACTTAAACGTCTGTGAATTTGAGTACTCATGGTGGATATCTTCCTTGGATACTGAGAGATGGCAGGCACCCACTCACCCACGATGGGAAATGGAATTTTTTTGGAGGGTTGGCCCTTTGTGGAACAGGCTCTTCCCACTAGGTAAGTTTTCTAGGAACCCATCACCATTAGTATACCAGCTAGTGTTGCTGTAAAAGGGTATGTTGGGCTTCAGTGAATTTTTTGGAAATTCTTTCAATGCGTTTGCCCATTTCATGATGGGTTGATTTACGAGAGCACCTGCCAACACTGCACTGAGTGTTCAGAACCCTCCCTATTCACCGGATCCTGCCCCAGTGACTTATTTTTGCTTCCCCAGATGAAAAAAGTTCTCAAAGGGAAACATTTTGTTGATGTGGAAGGCATGAGACAACAACAAAAAAAGCGAAGCACTAAGAGGCATCTAAAATGATGAGTTCGAAAATTGTCTTGAGCAGTGGAAATGACATCTCAGTAGGTGTATTGAATCAAACAGTATTTTTAAGGTGACTGAAGTTTAAATGTAAAGATAAATACAGAATTTTAAAATAAATTTTGGGTTTCTTGGGGTCTCCAATTCTATATATCATAAGAAATATTTGAAAAATGGAGAGAGAGCAGAACAGCTAGAAACCACAGGACTGAAAGAACAACATGGTGATGAATTGACCAGGTTTTCATTTTTGCCTCATGTGTCCCAGACTTATAGCCAAAGAACTTAGCAACTGAGAAACACCAACAATCTCAGTAAAAAAGAACTCCACATAAAGCCTGCTCTCCCCAGACACAGAATCAGGAGAGAGGTTTAGTCAGACAGAAACTTGGAGAAAATAACTGCCCTTTCCGGTCAAGCACCCCAGAAGTAACTGTGGCCACACTTCATGCAAGCAAATGCTGTGTGAAAGCATAGACCTCCATACTTGCAAGACTGTGATGAAGCTCCTCAGAACACCAACCTGGGCGGTGTCAGAGAAGGTTGAGGAGAACAGTTACTTAGGTCACTCAGATGTCTATATTCACAAGGGATGTTGGTCTGTGATTTTCTTTTTGTTTTTCTGTGTTTGTCAGATTTTCCCTTTTAGTCTCATAAAATGAATTGGAACTTTCTTCTTTTGTTTTCCAGAATAAATTGTGTAGAATTGGTGATAATTCTTCAAACATTATTTAAGTTCTCCAGTGAAACCATTTGGGCATGGAAATCTTTTTTTTTTTTTGAAATTTTTAAAAATTACAATTAAATAGTTGGCTTCATCCCATTTGACTTTTGTCCAACTTCTTAAATCTGTAGGTTTATGCCTCTTGCCAAATTTAAGAAAATTTTGGGCATTATGTTAAGAGCTTTTTCTGCTCTGCCCTCTCTCTTCTCTCCTTTTAGGCATTATTGTTAGATCTTTTTAGTTCCATATTCTCTGAGACTTAGTTCATTTATTTTCTCTGTCTACCTTTAATTTGCTTTACAGATTGGGTTATTGTTTTGTCTTCTAGTTCATTGATTCTTTTCTCTGTCTCCTTCATTCTTTTGTTGAGACAATTCGTTAATTTTGTTAAAAAAATTTCAATTATTGTATTGAAAATTGAAAAGTAAAAACTTTTAAACTTTTCATTTGGTTCTTCTTAATATCTACTATTTCTTTGCTGAGACCTTTTATTTTCTGAATAGTCTCCATTTTAATGTTCATTTCTAGCATTTTTGTAATTGTTCATTAAAGTATTTACAGGATGGCTACGTTAATACCTTTGTCAGATAATTTTAACATTATTGCTACTTTATTGTTTTTCTGTCTTTGTTCTTTTTCCTTTCTAAATTGCCTTTTTCCACTGAGTTGAAGGATTTTCAGATACTTGGTGTGACCTGTGATTTTTGACTGACGTCTTCTAGGTATTACATTGGGAGACAGTGAATCTTACTTAATCCCTCTGTTTAGTTGACTTCTTCTGACATCATGCTGCAGGAGATAGGACTGCATCATCTGAATGTTGCCAGGTGGGGGTGGAGGTTCAGATTCTTCATTTGCCTCTGTTGACAGTTAGAAGGGAAGGTGCTTCTCAGTAATCTTGGGTGATGATGGGACTTCAATTCCCCTTTGTGTTTCCACTGACACCTGCCTTTCTGGGATAGGAAGGAGCACCTCCTTATTGCTTCCCAAGTGGCTACACTAACTTCACCAGAAAAGTGCCCTTATTATCCATGGGCAGTGTTGAGGGTCCCGGTTCTGCACTCAGCTTCTTATAATGCTACCTGGTGAAGATGGGAAAGAGTGCCTCATTGCTGCAGAGTGGACAGCAAGGAGGTATAGGCTTCCCACATGGTCTTCACTAATACCTTGGTGGTAGTGCAGCGAGGAGGGGGGCAGGGGAGAAGGTAGATTGTAACCACTCTGCAGAAATAAAACTTTCAACTCCTTTTTGGGGTTTTTATTGTTATTCCCTTCTATCCTCTCCTGATGTGGGGATTCAGGCACCTTAATCAAGCCTGGAAAGAACAGAAGTCTGAGTTCTTCATTTAGTCTTTACTGGTTTGGGTGACCATGGGACTATAGTTTTTTGTGTGTGTGTGGTGTGTGGCTGGAGTAGAAAACTTCAGAAAATTTTCTGTCTGGCTAAGCGTTCCTTTTGAGCACTGAGTCTGGGATTTCTGAGGCAAAATGGAAGCCAGAGTTACAACCATGTTACTTGAGTCCCAAGGTCCCTAGTCAGTATACTTTCTTCTCTCTACTTAGCAAAATATTCTTTTAAAAATAATATATATAATGCTCAGGGTTTTTAATTGTTTTTAACAGGAGGAATAGGAGAAAGTGCATCTATTGCATTTATTATGTCAGTAATATATTCTGTAGCAATATTCCTGGCATGCAATGAGATGCTTTCCTCTTACTGCTTTCAAGGTACTTCTTTGCCATTGACTTTTGACAGTTTGACTATGCTGTGTGTGAGTGTGTATCTTTAAGTTTGCTCGACTTGGAATTTCCTGGCCTTCTTAGTGTGTAGTGATTTTCACAAAATTTTGAAAAACTGTAGCCATTATTTTTTCAACTATTCTTTCTGCTCTCTTCTTTCTTCCACTGGAACTATCATTAGGCTTCTATTGATATGATTGATGATGTCTCACAGGTTTCTAATGGGGCTATTCATTTTTTCCTCATTCATTTTTTTTTTATTTTTGCTTCTCAAGTCTAATAACTATAAATAACCTATCTTCAGTTCACTGATTCTCTTTTGTTGCCTAAAATCTGCTATTAATTTACTCTAGTGAATTTTTCATTTTAGTTATTGCACGTTTGAACTCCAGAATTGCTGCTTGGTTATTTTTTAAATAATTTATTTTATTTTTAATTTTATTTTATATTTGCTTGGTAAGATATAATTCTCAACATTATATTGAATTCTTTTGATATGATTTCATGATTTCTGCTAGTTATTTGAACATATTTGTAATACCTGATATAAAGTCTTTGTCTAGTGAGTCCAACATCTGCATTATCTCAGAAACAGTTTCTATTGACTGAGAGAGATTTTCTTATTTATTTGCATGCATCATACTTTTATGTTGAAAGCTGAACATGTTAAATAATATGATTTAACAACCTCTGGAAATAAAATTCTCTCCTTTTCTTCAAGGTTAATTGTTGGTTTTGTTGTTATTGCTACTATTTGCGTAGTAACTTTCCTAGACCAATTCTATAAAGGCTGCATTCCCTTTCAAGAGGGCCCACTGGGGTTTAATTTTTTTTTTTGGAGTTGGAGTTGGAGTCTCACTCCGTCGCCCAGACTGGAGTGCAGTGGCCGCTCCTGGCCACAGCAACCTCGACCTGCTGGCCTCTGGCGCTCCTTCCGCCTCAGCCTTCCAAGTAGCAGGAACTACAGGCGCGTGCTATCACGCCCGGCTGATTTTTGATTTTTATTGTAAAGATGAGGTCTCGCCAAGTTGCCCCAGGCGGGTCTCGAACCCGTGGGCTCAGGCAATTCACTCACCTCAGCCTCCCAAGGCACGGGATTACAGGCTGAGCCACAGAGCTTGGCTTTTTTTTTTTTTTAATTAGCTTAGTAGATAAGATACAGGGTTATTAGACAAAAGTTTTCTTAAAATTTTTGGACCACTAAACTTTCCACTCTTTGTCAAGAGGCTTTGTACGTATGTCAGGGACCATCTTCACCACTGTGGCAGTTTATAACCCTGCCTTAGCCTTTTCTTCCTGCTTGTGCAGACCTTCAGGGTCATTCAGAGATGAGGCATAGTCTTCTCACTCTTTCCTAGGTATGTGCCCAGAACATGCACATAATCATCTAGATCCTTAGGGATGTATTGGAGTGCTTTAAAGCCTCCTGTAGATACTTCTTTACCAGATATTTTTCTTTTCTTTTCTTTTTTGTCCAGAGTTGTATTTGCTCCAAGTGATATTACAGCTTTGGGCAGCTATGTTAAATAATCACTGTGATTGTTTTTAACAAATACAGTGATTATATGACTTTTCTTACTGAGAAAACCCCAAATCAGGTCAAATAACATTAGGAAATGAAAATGGGACTTTTCCAGGGAGGTGCCAGAGAGGTCAAATAATGACAAAACTTTATGGATGGAATGTTTTTGAGGAGTAACTGCTAGGTTGCTGGTATTCATAGCTACAGTGCTTGGAATGTTGCTGGGTTTTCAATTCTACAATAGACCTGGAGAGCAAGAAGAGGAAGAAGACAAGTTAAAATGTCACAAAGTTCGTTGTTATTACTGAGATTCAGTATTTTTCTTGAATAAACTCTCCTTGGATTGCTACAAAGGCTTGGTTATTGCTAGAGTTACAAAAAGGCTGACATTATAATTTTTCCTATTGTTGCTTTTTTGGAGGAATGGATTTTTGAAAGTCATTATTCTAACATTCCATAAGTACCACTCTCCCAGTGAAACATTTTTAAACCAAAATATTTAATTTTGTGATATATCTTTAGAGATAATATAAAGAGCCTTGTAATATTATAAGGAATATAAACTTTTTCTTCTATAATTTAATGATTTTTCTCTCTTCTATAATTTGAGAAAGTTGTTTAGCCTCTTTTTAATAACATGTGGCAAGTATGCATTTATATACACATTAAAGTGGCTACAGAGGTTTGGTTTCTGAATGATTAATAATCAGCAAAGACTGCTAGTACTCCATTTTTCTAAAATTAGCCTTGAGAAAAACAAAGAAACAAATAAAATCAGAAGGAAGGTGAGAGAAGCTTTTACTTGGTATATTTGTGGCTACATCAGAGTCACCTAGAGTTTGGTAACAAGAAAAGATAGAATGGGGGACTTTTTAAATTCTGCTATTGCATCTTACCTCTTACATTGGGAGGTTAATTGCTTACCTTTTTGCCATTGAAAGAAGAAATCAGCAGCAATAAGTCACAATGAGACTTCTTATTCTCTCTCTTCTTCTCCTTTCTCTTCCTCTTCCTGTCCTCCTTTTCTCCTCCTCCTCCTCCTTCTTCATCTCCTCCTCCTCTTCCTCCCTCCTTCACTCCTTTCTTTCATTCCTTTCTTTTTCTTTTTTTTTCTTTCTCTATATTTTTCCCTCTCTTTCTTGAGATTCTAATTGTAACTTCATTAATTTTTTCAAAATCGCGTTCAATTTTAACTGACTAATTCGGGCAAACAGCATTCTACTACCTCCAAACAAGTTGCAAACAACTTTTCCAGCTAATCTCTCTACCCCCCCGTTAAAATGCTTTCCCCTATTTTTAATTATCTAGGTCAGCTACCACTCTACCAATAGTGTAATGTCTTTTCCTCTTGAGTTTTTCTCCTTAGATGAATTGTATGTTTTATCCAATGAAGTTCCTATATGGTAGAAGAGTCAGATAGCTAATAGTCTAAAAATTTACATTTAATCAAAGCTACCATATTTACTGTTTTTAGTGTTCAAATGACAATTTGTTACATGCTTGATATATTTCTGGTAGAGTTATAGGCACTGAAAATACAAAGGTTAGCAAGATAAACATGCTCCTTTGCTCAAGCAGACTGACAGCCTAGTAGAAAAGACTGATAACCAAGCTGTTCTATAATTTATACTGAGAAGTTTAAGGAAGTTTGCTTTGAAGAGAGAAGGAAAAGTATGTGAGATTTTATCCATACCTTCTAGAATTTTATGTAATTTTACATAATTCCCTTTATCCTACTACTTATTCTTAAAAATAGTATTATACCTAGTACTCCTTCTTGTAGCCTTCTTTTTCTTTTCCAACCCATGGAAAATTTTTATAGACTCAAAAGTTAGAATTGGAAGGGACTTCAAAAATTATGTAGTCAAATTTCCTCATATTAGCATGGAAGAAAGACCAAAAGTGTAGTAACTTGCTCCAGACCCCACAGCTAATGAAGAGTAGAATTATCTTCTAGGTTCTTCTATTTTCAGACTACTGCCATGTGTTCATATTCTCTATTGTCTGAGTTCTGGTGTAGTATTATGTGGATTTAGTATTTATTTGACATTTGCCTTTTCTATCCTCTGTTGTGCATATTCCTCAGTTGTACTAAAAGCTGCTTGAGCACAGGGACACCCTTTCTTTTTGTTTGTTCTTTTCAATGTACAAATCTGTAGGAGAGCTTCTTACTCCCCTTTGAGGCTTTGTCAGCTTTCAGAAAGATGTAAATTTACCTCCAGGCTTAGTTCTTACTTGGGAAAATTATTTACTCTTTTGAGTTCCAATATTTGTACCTGTAAAACAGATAATAAAGTCACCTAACTTTTTTGTTTTCATTTTTGTTAATGAAATCATACATTTAAAATTTGTTGTTCAATGTCTGACATTCTGCAGGTGATCAATGATTATCAAGGGAATCTGTTTCTATCATCGAATCAATTTCTTTGTTCATTCAAATTATTGTAATGGAATGCTCTCCAGTTCTTCACGTCATTTTGTTATTAAAACTCAACTTATTCTTCTCCCCAATCCTCCCAGTTGCAATCAATTATGTCTTTCTTAGCACTCACACAACACTTTTCTTGAACTTACATTAGTTCAAAAACTTTGCTTCATCTGTCTTAGATGTTCAAACAAAATTTTAAGCAATTCAATGCCAGAAATTGTAAATTATTCAACTCAGTAGTATCTCGATTTCTACCTAATTTATTATAGGTGCTAAACAAATGCTTCCATAGTAAGAGCAAAATATAATCATTTGTTTAGTCGCCTATTAAACATTTATCAAACACCTACATTGTGCCACATTTTGTACTGCTGCTAAATACAGAATTATTAAAGTAAAAGGATACTGATGAATTGTTGTAAATAAATTAATGGGAGAATTAATAATAAGGTCAAATTGCATAGAATCAATTTAGTATCTGAATATTAAGCTCTGTACTTGGTTTGAAGGGTAGCAGTGGTTCAAGAATAGAAGGTGTCTGAATTTGACTTCCTGTTTCCATTATCAGCAGAGCTGGCAATGACTGAAGGATAGAGAAACCATGCCACACCTCTCTTGAATAAGAAGTGAAATACTGATGAAAGACGAAGGCCCTTCAGGGCTAGTTCAAACTACTACATAGATCAGGGAAATAAGCTAGTTACCACCCTTGCAATGTTCTTCTTTTCCTTACCAGAGTAGAGAATCTCCTCTGCTATTTTAGTCTATTCAGAATTTTTTACACACATAAAATTGTTCTTTATCTGTAAATACTAAATCCTCTTAGATGGAGAGAAAAATCCATAAATCAGAAAAGCAAACCAGGAAAATAGGAGAAAAAGAGAAGAGACCTTCTTTTAAAACAACTTCTCGCATTTCACTTCTGTGGCTGTGTCTGTTTAGCGTTCATCTCTGGTTATAGGACTGTGATGTACTGGTCTTACAATTTTTTGCTTAGGTCATGTGTCAGCCTTTCCAGTGTGGGCTTAGAAATCTGCATCATTTAAGTAGAGAATTAACCTGGGAAGTGTATCTTCAATTTAGACCCACAGATAAACAAGAAGGGAAACAATCTTATCAAAAGCAAATCGCTTTTGACTGCCTACGTAAGTCTATGCAGAAGTGACTTTTTTTTGTACATCTCCTATACAGCCTCTTTTTCTCTGTTTATCTTACTTCCATTTTTTGTTACATGACTTTCTCACAGCTTTTTATGATGGGCATATGTGTATATTTAAAATGTGCTAACGCATACTTAAACACCCCAATGTGTTACATTGTGATATGCATTCAAAGCGTCATTAAAATAGCGACAACAAAAGGCTAACTACTAAAAAAAGTCCCAAATTTCAGGATTAGCTAAGTTTCTTTTGAACTAGTGTTCTCCTCTGACAGTAAGTAGGAAATATGCTAGGAAAATATTAATACTTGTAAAATCTTCTCCTGTCGGCTTAATGTGCCTTTCCCTTTGTTCTGTTGATTTACAGGTGCTGAAAATGAGGGACACATTTCAAGGCGTACGGCTGACAATAGCACCCATGACGAGGCTTTGTTTCAGAAAGACTTTCTGGATTAAGTCTAGGTCAAATTTTTTCCCTTGTGTATATACATTGGGCTTCCTCAAAAGCAATGACAGGCACATTGTTAGGCTGACCTTGGCCTCCTTTTGTCTTTGAGTCCTTGTCATTCAGCTAAGACTTAATTCCCAATTGCTGAGAGGAGATCTAGGCAGTGGCCAGGAACAGAATGGCAAGCCTGAGAGGAAGACCCTTTGTCTGCCTTTGTTAGGGACAGGCAGGGAAGAAATTAACTTCCTCACTTGTAGAGTCCAAATGATAATGATGGCTTACATCACAGTGTTATATAGAATACTAGGAAAGGATTGTAAATTCAATGAGAAATGTTTATTAATTAAATGATAACAAATGTTGCTTAGAAACTGGCAATTTTTCTCTTGGTTGGCAGGACAATGGGGTCATTTTTTTCTTCTCTGGGTTTTGCAAGATTCACTGCCAGCAAGGAAATAGTTGGCTCTTCCTTTCATCAATTTATTTTTCAAGCCCCATGAACTGCAGCTCTCAATGGTAGGGGCTAGTGACATAGACTTATCATATATAAAACGAGGACCTTCAACACTAAGGACAAGCACACAGAACTCTATGGAGAACCAGAGGTCTCCGGAGGGCAGAGGACCTGCCTCCACTATATGACTGGAAATGGCTTTCATTGCAGGGAACCATCTGCCCAGAGTAGTTCACAGACAAAGTACCAACCTTCTCTTACTGGGAACTGGGAAATGGAAGATTATAGCACCCAAGATTTCATAGTGGTAAAGCAGACCTGGCCTCATTTGTCAGATGTTAAGGTGCTGGGATATATTATTGAAATAGTGTGAGAAATTTTATCTACAAGGAAAATGGAGGACTGGCCAACACCTGAGGTTTAGAAAGTGCTTTACAGCCAGGACTCATCCTCCTCAGGGGAAGAAGAGTCGATGTCCAGTAGAGGGTGTTTTAGGGGTAGAGACTCCACCCGTCTAACATACTTTTCTGGTCCAACATTTAGCTTCCTGCATTGTCATCTTTCTTGTTTCCTGGGCTTCACTGTCCCAACTGTCTGTACCACCCCTGACTAGCCACAACTGCCTGTGCCACCCCTAAGGGCCTCCTAGGAGTTGATCCCAGCTCTAGTTCCTTAGTATACTCCAGCCAACTTCTGCAGAATGGGCCAGAACTCTCTGTTCGTATCAACTTCTTGTTTCATTCATGTCACGTTCCTTTGCTATCCATTCACTATTTATTCTGCTTTGTTTCTTCTCGTTTCTACTAATCCTGGATTTTTTTTTTCCTGACTCCTTCTCTCAGTTTCCTAAATTTGGCTATTACTTTCTTGTTTGATGCAAACACGGAAAACATTAATGTCCAGGAGCTCCCTGAAGAGGCAGTCCCAGCCAGCAAAGGCCAGAAAGGAGGGTGACACAGCCAATTCACCAGCCACCAGGAGGGACCCAGGCTGCTGGTCATTTATTTTCTAGAATATCCACCTCCTTAAATTTTCCAGAAAGTCCCAGAGACTTTCTTGATCTTTCATACGATTAGCTTTGAGTTTTCAGGAACTATACTCAGTGTAGTTTAGCGTAGTTTTCTGAATCATTCAGCAATTTTCCCAGGTCTAGATATTAGCAGAAAAAGACCAGGAAGTCCAGTGGACATGGTTTCTTAGGAATACAAGTATGATTCTTTTGAGGCCAAATAGACAGCGTGGGAGGGTGGGGCACAGTAAGAAAATTATGGCGAGAAAAAGTTCAACATAACTATGAAATAAAACTGTGTCCTAGTTCCCCGAAAGACAGCAAGATAAGTGGAAAGAGCACTGATTGACGCATAAGACCTTGTGTTCAGATCTGACAAATTGATCCCATATCTCTCTGATCCTGAATCTTTTTACCTTAAAGTTAGGATATTAGTATGCACCCTATGATCCTATAGTGTAAAATAAAGTCAAAATTATAAGGAATCCGACCCATTGCAGATGCCCTTCTTCTGTTTTCACATTCTTATAAAATTGCACTTTTCAGAATGTTCATATGTTGGTAATTTTTTATTCTGTTTTGACTATTCTTTCTGAACTTTGAGTTTAAACTTATTATTTTTGGCCAGTTTTTCCTCCCCCCAAACAAGCAAACACATCATTAGGGAAAAAATGCTCTGTGGTTTTAGTGTGATTATTAATAAAAATAAAATATTCACATGGGGATTAAGAGGAATTAACACGAGCCTAACACTGATCCACACTTGATTACCTATTATGCTTCCATGCCAAAGATAAAGAGAATCTAGGGAAATCCTTCCTCTCTCTTTGAAAGTTTATTAAAATGATAAATGAGACTTTGGTGGCAGTTAAGCAACTATAAAGTACTCTCCTGTGGACGAGCTCCAGCCCCCTGCTTGTTAGTGAACATTGTGATGAGGGGAGCCGACTTTAGCACAAGTGCATCAGGATTGCACTCCTGCATGATCTGGCGTCGCCAAGGTTATGAGATGCTAGGATTTCTGGACACAGAGTATTCCAAAACTGCCACTGGATGTATCCTAACTGTTATACATTCTGATTCCTCCCTCTGCATGGATCATTTTCTTGGGATTCATCTCAAGAGAAATAGTGAATATATTAATTTTCCTAATGGAATGCAGCACTGACAAGGAATAATGAGGAGGCTTCCTAATGGCCTCATTTTCCATCTGTCCCACCATACATACATTGTGTTCACAAGGCTGGTTAAAACTAGGAAACGGCACTCCTTCCTATATGCACCATCATCTTCTCAAAACACAGGAGAACTTTGTTTAAAATTCAGTATTATGAACATACAAGGTACATGTGTGGAGTTTGGAGAATCCCTGGGACCTACGTTTTGGTGTATTTAAAAAATATAACAAGCATTCTCCTCCCATGTCCATCTATAATATTTAAATCAGAGGTAAATGCCTCATCATTTTATATGTAGTGGCATAAAAAATATTTTGTATGTTTACCTTTAAAGTTTCCAACATGTGCCCCCTTTAAGAAAGTTTAGGATTTGTGTGCAACTTTCTCAAACCTTTCATATTTTTAAATAGCATCCTCAAGCCTATTTTACATCTAACAAAAGTCAACAATAAAGTTTACTTGCCCATTTTGTTGGGAGGATTAAAATGAAACAGACGATGTGAAAAGGTACCACACTTTGTGACATGGTTGAACTGAGCAAGGATCGTTATTTTATTTTATTTTATTTTATTTTATTTTTTGAGTTGGAGTCTCACTCTGTCACCCAGACTGGAGTGCAGTGGCCACTCCCAGCCACCACAGCCTCAACCTGCTGGGCTCCGGCGATCCTTCTGCCTCAGCCTTCCAAGTAGCTGGAATTACAGGCATGCGCTACCACGCCCGGCTGATTTTTTGATTTATTGTAGAGATGAGGTCTCACTGCCCAGGTGGGTCTCAAACCCGCGGGCTCAGGCAATCCACTCACCTCAGCCTCCCAAAGGCGCGGGATTACAGGCTGAGCCACCAAGCCCGGCTGGATCGTTATTTTAGTTATAAAATTGTAACAATGGAGGCTTCACCACTTTCTGGTTGTACAGTTGAACAGGCAGAGTTGTTAAGTGGAGTGTGTGGTTATCTCAAATGCAGGGGCATATTTATTCATTTACGTGTGAAATACTTCATTATTCTAAGTGCTATAATAGTGATAGGTAGTGTGTAGGTATAGTAAGTAAAAAGGGAATTAAAAGAAAATATATTGATGAAAGAGGTCAGAAAGCAGTTATAGGAACTCCTGATGACTCATCGGACTCAGAAATAGTGCTATTGTTTCCAGTAATCAAAGATTTTACTATTTGATACAAATCTACTTTTGATTTATAGGCCATAAAGTTGTTCCTAGTGATATGCCTCTGCAGTGCTTCTCCTATTTGATGTCAACTACTATATCCACAGTCTGGTCCTCAGTTCTTACAATATAAATATTACCAGAATCCTGCTCAAATGTTTTCTTTTTATGCAGTTGCACTGATGTTCGCATCTAGAAATCAGCTCTCTGTTCTGCAAGCTTGTGTGTGTGTGTGTGTGTGTGTGTGGTGTGTGTGTGTTTGTGTGTGTGTGTGTGTGTGTGTGTGTGTGATGTAGTGAGTATTTATCCTATAACGCCTGGTAGTGTAATTTACCTGCATAATATCTTTTAGTAGAAAGAAGTTTCTTAAATGTGTATTATCTAAAGACTTGATCAATAATTAGAAAGTCATTTGAGGAAAAACAAAAAGAGAACTATGCAAACCCAAAATCAGGTCCAAGTTGGATAGTCTGTTTTGAAAGGCCATGGGCTTTGTAACCCAGGGTTTAAACTTCAGCTCCATCTGTAATAAAAAAAAGCTATTATTCATTATCTCTTTGAGACTAGATTTCCTCATATATAATAATATAAGAACACGTGTCTTGCTGGATGATTGCAAAGATTACATAAGGTGATACATATAAAGCACCTGGCAACTGGAAGACACAATGAAAGGTAGCTGTTATTATTCCACTTTCTGAGGCATGGGGTTAGGAATTAGTTCTTGTCACATTTGTACTCTCCACCAGGCATTTTACAGGTTAGTTCTTGTAATTATCATTGCAACCTCATTTTACAGATGAGAAACCTGCATCCCATAAAGGGTAAGTAATATATCCAAAGTCAGCCCATGCTACAACTTGCCTAAGAAGGAATGTCAACCTGGGTCTGGACCCTATCCCCTGTTTCATGTGGCTTCTCTGGATAGTTCTGTCAAGCCAAAAACAAAGATTTGAAGGCCTTCTCCAGGACAACCCAAACAGCCACATTCTAAATCAAGCACTCTTTCACTCATTTCTGCCAGTCACAGATGTCTAGGAATGCAGCCCACGTGTTCTTACTTCCAACATGAACAAAGGGTGTGTTATGTGCTACAAAGCCTAGCACCTCTCAACATTTTGAACTATGAAGAAATAGTGTGGTCCATGTGGGATGTGGGTACACTAAGATCATTGAGGCTACAAGTGAGGTACCAAATTTTGATAATTTTCATTGTTTAGATTTAATACATTAACTCTTTAATCCACTCACATTATGTCACATTATAATTAAATAATTTTAGAATCAAAGATCATTGTTGGTATAGATTAAAATTTTTGTCTTCCCAAACAAATGTCTTTGGGACTATATTTATAACTGAAATTGACCTCAAAAAAGGCTATATATTAGGCCACTAAGAATGTTAAGAATGGTGCAGCTACACCTGACAGAATTCTGAGCCGAAAGCAGAGACAGCAGACACACTGTCTTCAAGCAAAAGGTATCCAATGCACATATAGTCACTGCCTCCACTTTTACACTATACCAAAAGATCGTCCATGAATAAGTTCAGTTTATAGGTTGACCTCTAGTCCATGGTCATTTTTATGTACACTAATTATTCAATATATCACATCACAGTAAGTAAAATCCTGAAAGTTATTGGTCAGCTAAACGGCCTTGTATGAGTTAAGCTTCTATCCCTTGACATCTCCTTTCCTAGGAGGGTCTATGTCTCCCAGCTCCATGCTCTTCCTTGTAATTCATAAAGCTAAATTAGCTGTGCGATGTGAAAAGACTGAGCTCTTTGGAAGATAAGTTCATTCATGTACTTCAGACTTCTGAATTATTGTAAACAAGTATTTTGTGGAAGTTCTTTTCAAAAGAAGCAAAGTCAATGGAAACCCAAAATGTACGAATTTTAACCTGAGCAGAAGGCCTGGCAGGCGATGTCATCTAAGAACAAAGCAGCCAGCATCCTCTCTCCAGAGACAAAACACATTATTTCTATGACATGCTTAGTCTCCATCTGCTCAGTGAAAAGGAGTGAATCTCCCATATGCCTTACCATTGGGCCATGCCTGCCTATGAGAGTGGCTGTCCCTACAATGCAGACTTGAATGTTAAGTAACTTTAGGCTGCTCTAATGGAAATAGCATATGGGAACTAAATGAGTGAAAACAAATGAATACCTTGATTATTTTACTCTATTTTTGTGTTATTAAAAGCTATTGCCAATAATCGCTGATCAGTTTTTAATGATTTTGGTAAATCTGTTTTTCATTTTTCTGAAGAATTCTCAAGCAATACCCAATCATACTCATTGCTGAAATTATATATTCATGAAAAAAATTAAATACTCCCAGCTATGTTATATGGTCATATTTTCCACATAAACATAGGCATTTCTTTCCTCTGGCAGTACCCAGAGCCAGCACAATATGTAATTTGCTAGGCTATTTGGCAACTACGAATGATTAAGACCCTGCTGTTTGCAGTTAATATGGTATATAACCTGAGTTTGAGGCCAGAAAAAGGAAACAGGACTGATACTCAACTGTTCCTTTGTTTGTGAATGTGGAAGTTTTATGTGGCATTGTACTTAATTTGGTCAAGTATTGCTTCAGAAATAGTAAAAAGAAAAAAATAAACCAGAAAGCAATTATTTCATTCAATACCTGCAAATTCTGTTCTTAATTTTCATATTTGATATCAAAGTTATCATTATACAGGAAAATAGGCTCAACTGGCTAGAGAACATGCTAGAGAGACAAAGCGTGGGTATAAACTCCCCATTACTGCACAGTTGAACACCAGACTCTGACCACAGACAATATCTCCCATTCTTCACAGCAATATTGCAAAGGTTTGTTCTGGAAACAAAGGAGATAAGGCATGCCAGTGTCAAATGAAAACAAACTCACTTAGGAATAGGAGATGGAAGCAAAAAAAGTTGCACACAAAAATCAAAGAATTTGGGACACATTTAAAGATGTTTATGGAATTAATTAATGAACAAAACTTTCTTTTTTCCTGAAAGAGGAGTTATATAGTCCTTTAGACTGAATTAGCAGAGAAGCAGACAGTTTTGAATGGGAAACAGAACATGACTACAGATAAAGGATATTGCCCAGATATTTCTCACAGGTACAATCACCTCTGCAGTGCTTAGTCTAGAAACCATTGCTTACTGTCCCTGAAATCTTTTCAGGGTACAGAAAGTTCACCAAACTGGAGAGAAAGGGAATGGCCAGAGCAGCTGATCAGATGGCTCCCGTAAAGCTCTGTAGTCAGGAGGATAAATGACACTGTGTGACCCGTGAGGTCATGGACCCTGTGGTCAAGAGTGTAGCTTCTTAGAAGACCAGGATTCCTGACCAGGCTTTAAAAGATATCGACCACGATAAGGCAAAAGAGGTAGAGAAGCTCTGGTGAAGCAAAATACTGTGCATTCATCTACTGTATTCTAAATAGAAAATACAGTGGATTCAGACTAATGATTTGACTTACCAGTCAGAAATATGTTTATAATTCTTCAGGATAATGCAGTAAAACAGACAAACAAATGATTGTGTATCAGGAACTAGAAAGAAAGATGGATGGTAGTGCACCCACAGTAGCTGGTAGCACTCACAGTTAAAATAGAGCAAGCTGTACAAGAGAAGTAGGACTAAAATGGGCACACATGAAATCTAGCTAATTTCAGAACGCCCATCAACTCTGGACCCCCAAAACTAAGTCTGATAGAATAGTTTACATATCAATAGTTAGGGATCAATAGAACATATAACTGTAGCTTAATATATATATATCAGTTTAGTTCCATCTAAAAATTGTTGGAATCAGAGAGAGATTAGACACCCACCTGGAAGACTCTCAGGGATAACTGAGGAAGTAGCATCATTTAATCTTACCATGGAAGTCACCTTGGCAGGTGTCCACTTCGGATGAACCCACCACTGAATCTTTAACTCCCAGCAGCAACATACCTCTGACTTTCAGACTCTGTATTCAGACAATCAGTGTATTTAACCTGCTGGGCCACGTTATTCTATCTAGCTTAGTTCACGTTTAAATATTAGGTGCACCAAAGCATCAAGAGGTAAGTCCCTCTCTCTCAAACAGTGGTCTATTGGAATGCAGGGCATTTCTTTTAGGAGATACTGTGGAGAACATTAGTAGAAGTCAATTAATCCCTGATCATGTCCATTTTCTTATAGACCAAAGTCACCACCTACTCTGAAGATCTGGGGCAGGAGGCTCCTCCGGGAGCTATTTTATGATGGCTTCTAGCTGCAAATAGAATTAGAGAGCTGTGGAACAGGTGAGCTTTGAGATCCTTTACAACTTCAGGTTTCTAAACATCTATGATATGTTAATCAAGAAATTATTTTTTTCTTCCTTGGACAGCTCTAGCTACCTGGTTTTGGCAACAATTTAAAGATTACAGAATATAGTCCTGGACAGTTTCCCTGACTTGGTTGTCTGAGGATAAATCTGTTAAATCCTTGGGTTAAAAGAGGATTCTGGAAATAGCAAAATGGGTTGTTGCAGAGTCCATTGAGGTCAGATTGAGATTGCTCATGGACAATTAGGACAGTGTGTGGTTACCTCTGTTGGCCCAGTGTTTCTTTCACATATTCATCCTCAGAACTTCATGTGTACATGATGATATTGACAATGACTCTGATACTCACTCTTCTCAAATATTTGTGTTCGAGGAGGGAGAGTGGGATGTGCAAGAAGCATCAAACAGGCCATACATGGAGTTAATTTAAATCAGCACACAAATGCACCGGCATAAAAATGCCCTGCTCTTTTGGTAATTCCAACTGTAGAAATTAAGGGTATAAGAGGTGATATTGTTGGATCAGGTTTTGAAAGGTGATGATTTTGGAATTGTCTTTACTCAAGGAGATGAGAATCCTAAACATCCAGTATTATCTCTTAGTTTGTGCTCTCTTCAATATCTCTATCCATAAAAAATTAGACATCTGTTCCTGGGCTCTTTTTAGCCCTTCAAGCTGAGAAGTAATGTATTTCACCTATCACCTAAATAAATAATTTATTTTTGTAGGCTTCTAGGTATAAGTCTTTTACACATGTTTTTGGGCAATGCAACATTTTTAAAGAATCTCTTTAAGAAAAAAGTGTGATTTGCACCTGTTGGAATTTCACTCTGTAGAAAGCCTAGAAAGAAGCATTGTGTGGCTGGTGCTCACCTAGGTCCACGAGAGTTTCCTGTGGAGCTAGATTTGATAGATGTGATCTCCTGCCTAGGAAGGTGTTTCCTGTCTAGAGCATATGAGACCTCTTCCTACAGGCAGAGCTGTGTCCTAATGGTGTGGAACTGATGTCTTGGTGGATTAAAGCCACATTTCTCTTCAGTATGGGAAAGTAAAAGCAAAATATTTTCCTATACTCTCTTAATCATACTGGGCTTTTAAAATATATATAAAAAAGCTCTCATCCAAGGTTGATGCAAAAGTAAAGAAAAATAAAATAAGAATTTGACTTTCATTACATAAATTTAAACATGTACCTGAATCAGTCTTATGTCTCATTTAACTTGAATAAATAGGTTAAGGTGTTGAAAAGTAAAACCTCAATAATTACATAATTTACCTTCAACCCTGATTAATATTTTCTCAATGTAACTCCAGGCTTAAGCTGCTCCTTACAGAAAAACCATCACCTTGAATCATTGAAAAAAAGACAGTCATCTCAGACCTGTCTCCAGTATCTGTAACTTACACCCTGACAGGCAAGGCATAAAATGTGCTTTGCAGGGTGTTGACATAAATTTCTACCTGGGGAAACTGCAAAGTGCGTGCACCCAATATTGACAAGGCTAGGGGGTATTCTCTGCTCACTCTCTCAGATCCTGGAACAGACACAGAGGCATGGTGACGAAGCCGTGAGGCTGATGCTCCTTCTCTGAATCATGCCTTCTGATTTATTTAACCCTTCAGGGAAAAGACTTTTCTTTATTGATTTTCTAAAACTACATCTTTGTTTTTTTTTCCTTTCTAACTACTTCTCTCTTGTTTAATTTTAAGTGTTAATTCTCTATCCTGCCATTCTTTTTTGACATTTGAGTAATTCTCAAATCTATTCATTAAATACTCTCCCTAACAGGTTTGTTGCTCTACCTGTGGTTCTAATTTATTAAAATGGTGTCAGAAAGAGATTGGGTGTAAATGAAGACTTTTCTTTTACTTGAATACAGCTTTTAAGGCAGAAAAGAAATCTTACTGTTAAAATAATGTATAACATTACTTTTCTACATAGGACATGGTGAACACAGATGCTCCTTGACTTATGATGGAGTTTTGTCCTGACAAACCTATCTTATATCATCTTATGTCAAAAATGCATTGAATATAGCGCCTACCTGCCAAAAATCATCCAACACAAGGCCCATTTTGTAATAAAGGGTTGGTAGCTCTTGTAATTTATTTAATACGCTACTGTAAGTGAAAAGTAGAGTGATTATATGGGTGCCCAAAGTAGAGTTTCTACCGAATATGTATTCCTTTTGCACCATCTTAAAGATCATCATAAATCTGGGGCTGTCTGTATTTAGAATCATAGTACTTTTAGGTTGAAAGGCCTTAGGGACTAATGGCTTCATTTTACAAAGAGAGAAACTGGGAGCAAAAGATATGTCAATGCCTCTAGGGCAAAGAGACTCTCTTGATGGCCACCATGTCATAATGCACTGAAGGAAATTCCAAGGGTCTCTTTACAATCTATTTGATTAACCAATTCTATTCTGAAGTCTTGATACCTCACTGGGACTCTCCGGCACTGATGCATAAGTACTTTCTGTTCATGGATCCCACAAATTCCTTGCGGATTCTGTCAGAATGTCATATCTCAGTTTTACCAATGTTTGCTTTTTCTTCCTACATTGGCTTATGTTTTTATTCCTCCTTGTGTCTCAAGTTCCTGTCCTTTAACACTCTTCTTCTAATCTAAGATTAGGCTTTTGCAATCCTAAAGCAATGTTGACTGTCTTTAGTCTACTATGACTTATTTTTGTGAACTGTGTCCTTCTAAAATTCATACATGGAAGTTGTGACCTTCAGCACCTCAGAATTTTTTTTTTTTTTTGGCAGATAGCATCTTTGCAGATGATTGTTTTAACACAAGGTCATTACTGTGGGCCCTAATCCAATATTACTGGTATCCTTATAAGAAAAGGAAATTTGGAAACAGACACACATATATCATTATACATGGAAGACACAGGGAGAAGACAGTCAACCCCAAGCCAAAAAGAGAGGCCTGAAACAGATTTTTCCCTCGCAGTCCTCAGAAGGAACCACACCTACTGGCACCTCCATCTAAAACTTTTCATTTGTAGAAGTGGACTATAAACTCCTGTTGTTTACGCTACACAGTATGTGGTGCTGTTATAGCAGTCATTGCAAACTAATATACATATCTTTCTAGTGTTATGAGTTAGACTACTGGACAGCTGAAAGACCCCCGCTAATGTTTTACAGCAGTAATTTTCTACATATGTGGTGTATTGAGGCTGGAACGGGGAATCCCAAAACCCGGCATCTTGGTTTCCATTGCTATCCCCTTTAGGTGCGGACTGTCTCTGAGCAGACTTAGTCAGTCCTCAGGATTTTTCACAGCATAATTGGAAACAAACACACAAACAAGGACTGCCATATACAAACGCGAACACGGCTATTTGTCAGTAGGACATCCCTTTAAAAGAAATGTTGTTAACTTGAAGAGATGTTGTATGTCTGCTGATTTTTGCTTTCAAATAACTTCACTTATTGTTTGAAAATAGAACTGGCAAAGATAGTCAAAGATGGGCTGTATATAAAAGAGAAAATGCAACTTTATAAAGTCAACAATGGAGTAAAAGAATTAACTACTAGAGAGCATTTCAATTTTTAGATCTATGTTTATGTTATATAAATAGAGATAACAAGTAATTTCTCAGTGATCTGAGTATGACATGTACTCACTTATAAGCAGACTCTGGACATTTATCATAATACTATAAGAAAGGGATTGGCAGCAATGGGACACTGCCGGAAGGGAGACACACAACATCAATGAGAGTCCCTGATCACAAACCAGGTGAAGCAGGGACCAAAAGGGAGGCCCAAACTTTACCTGTATGGTGACCACTTGTACCTAACACTGAATTGTACCCCACATATTTAAAATAGAAAAATTAATTAATTTTAAAAAAGTATGTAAAAGGAGCAAATATTCTGTCATTGCCAACTTATCACTGTCTACCATCTTAGGCACAAGAGTACCTTTTTCCTCTAGTTAGTTTGAAAAATTATGGATAAATATATAAAGCGTTCTATGACAAATCTTTTGGTAAATGTGATGTCAGTATTGATGACAGAACTGGGCATTCATTATCTGATTTGGGTTCTAAACCTAACTTAACAAGGGACATATTTATATTTTTAGAATGTGGGTAAGGAAACTGAGGTTTGTGGGGGAGCAGTGCATTGATGGTGTCACTGAGTGACAGACAAACTAGTTAGAACTGAAACTCAGTTTTTAGACCTCAAATCAAGAGGCACATGATGTCTTTTTGGGGGCAGGAGGGTGGGCTTCATGGGGTACCTGTGTACTTCATGCCATCAAACTGAACCCCATACTCAGAGACTCCTGGAATTCGGTTTAATTCTCTGCTCTCACTGTCTTGAAATTCCTCTTAAATTTTAGACAAGGAGATTGTCATGACAGAATGGGGTGAGGGGAAAGAAAAAGTGAGAGCATTATGCTCCTAAATTGTGATAAATCAAATAAGGATGGGAAGTTGCCATTTCTGCTCTGAGGAAGAAAATGAAAAAGATCACAACAATGCTTTTTTTGGGAACAGTTGGATATTTGTTCTTCGAGAACCTGGCTCTAAATTTGCACATTTCCCTATATTCTCTAACTATGGATAGCTCATGATTTGAGGAGTTCTAGGATCCTATACCATTTGAATAGTGGTATTTCTACCTCTAGGAAGAAAGCAGGAGTAGCACAAGTACTGACATTGATTTTATTCATTAACGGAAGATAAAGGCATAAAAAAACCTTCAATATGTTCTTGGTGTATGTTGCTGAAAAAATTCTATGTCATAGCAAACAAGAAAAATTATCTAAATAGACCTTAGGTAGCAAGGGGAATATACCCTTAGTTTTCCAGAGCCTAAATTATAGGTCATTTCTGTTTTTAAGTGTTTATGTTTCTAGTAACATATTGAAAATTTGGTTTTTCTAAGGCAAAATTTAACTAAGCTGGTGCTATGCTCTGAGGAGAATGTTGCCATAGTTGTGTCATATTGAATACTATAAATGCCATAGTTTGAAACCTCTGAACAACTGAGTTAATGCAGGCAGAAATGAATAATCGGTGTTTGCTAGATCATGGGACAATGACTTTGTGAAGTGGTAGAACTATTTGTATCTGCTTCCATCATACTTTATGCCTGTATGTATGTGTGTGTGTTTATAAAATGCAGCACACTCAGAATTTTAGAAAGTCTATAAGGAGTTATGTTTCTCTAATTTTTCTCATGCTGGGAGCCAGAATTTACCATGAGATTTGGGTAGAACCCATCTATTCCAAGCAACTATCTAAACAAGTATCTGCAGAACTCTTTAAATCTGTATTTTACAGAATTTGAAAATAGTAAACTAACCCTATGTCGTGAGAGATATTTTATAACATAGCTCAATTCTGTGAGTGCTATGGAGTGGGGCTGGCATGGCATCGCAGTGCCTCCTTCCTAATGGCCAAGGTAGCAGAAAGAGAGCACTGTCCACCTGCCACGGTAGAGTTCGTCTCTTGAATTGTCCATACCCTGGTGATCCTCAGAAATGCAGCCTGTGATGCTCTACACTAGGCTGTGGTATCTTTACGATACCTACTCAACATCTCGTCTTCCTTTCTTTTAAACAGAACTGCAATTTTGTTTCAGTATCTAGTATTCACTCACCATCTCCAAACGTGTGATCTTTGTTTTAAATCAACCTCAACCCTAATGCCAGAAGTTGATGCATCTAAGCCACTCAGTACATGTATCTTTAATGATTTCTGGGCAGGGTAAGGTCGTTGTCCAATTGGGTATTGTTCAAGGTAATTAAGACAACAAATTATCTTCTTTCATCTCCATGGATAAGGAAGCATATTGTTGAGTTGGGTCTGAGAGATATTTGCATATTATGAAAGGAACCAGACTTAGCACTAAACTGAAGCTCTGGGTGCCCAGTAACAGAAGGAAGGAGTCCAGGTCCTTGATGGCATTGTTGCATCTTGACTCAAGTAACCTGGAATCTGCACTATCTCTGTACTTCCCATCAGAGGAGATGAAATTTTCCTAATTACTTATGCCGATTTGAGTTGAACTTGCTGTTTGGTATTTGTAGCAAAAAGCATTCCAACTGCTATATGCTATAAGTTTTGTTTTTGTGTCAGGACCATAAAATTGAATATCTTTTTAAGCACTTGCACAGAGTTCATTTCAAACACCAAATACTTACCAATGGTGTTACTTAAAGTCAAGAGTATACAGCTAAAAAGGGTTTCCCAGTCAACAATACCATGGGCTTCACAGCAGTGTGCTCTTAACACCATTAAACCTTCACATTGGCAGTAGTAGGGCCAGGTGTTCTTGTTTAACAATTTCTTTTTTTTTTTTTTTGGAGTTGGAGTCTCACTCTGTCACCCAGACTGGAGTGCAGTGGCCGCTCCCGGCCACCGCAGCATCGACCTGCTGGGCTCCGGTGATCCTTCCGCCTCAGCCGTCCAAGTAGCCGGAATTACAGGCATGCACTACCACGCCTGGCTGATTTTTTGATTTATTGTAGAGATGAGGTCTCGCTGCCCAGGCGGGTCTTGAACCCGCGGGCTCAGGCAATCCACTCACCTCACCCTCCCAAAGGCGCAGGATTACAGGCTGAGTCACCGAGCCCAGCTTAACAATTTCATATCTACTACTATGTGGACAACTTTTGTTCTTTGCAATTTAGCCAAGAATCCACTAACTGAAAAAGCATGTTTTATTAAAATATCTATTAGACATGTGGCAGAGCTGGAGCAGATCTTATCTATAGGTTAAAAAAACATTATGCCAACATAAACATGATTTATTGTTCAACATATATATGGATCTTGCTCTCAGAACTATGCATACAATTCTCTGAAATATTATTAAAAAATAAGCAAAATAGAAATAAACTTTGCCTACAGGGAATCACAAAACTACCCTATTTCAATTATTAGACCATGGTATAATATGTTTCACCCTAAAACTAAAGCTTAAGTAAATTTTGTATAATTTAAACCAGAGGTTAATTGCAGAGTTAATACTCCAAATGTCACTGTCAGGGTTCAGGAGAAATGACGGATATTGGGCTATTTAATGTTTTTTAGGTCTTGCAGAAAAGACTATTGCACCCACAGAATATAAATGAAGACATGCTAAGGTCCAAAGATTCTGCTGGCCTTACTTAATGTCCTAATTTTTGTCACCTGTGATATTCTAATGGCCTTCTCTCTGGTCTCTGAGCTTCAATCTTTCTTCCACCAGGCTGTCCCTCATACCACTGGGATAGTTCTAAAACACAAAACCGATTGTGTAATTTCATCACTTAGAATTTTCCCATCACCAATCTTATTATTGAATATAAATTTCAAGCCCATCAGCAAAGCACAAGGTCATGTGTGGTTTCACCCCTACTTTTATATCTAGCCTCATCTCCCATGTTCCATATGCTCCAGCTCTGCTGACATATTCACAATTTCCTAACACACTATGCTTCTGAGCTTTCACTCATGTGATTTCCCTTGCCTCTATTGCCCTGTTTATTTATTCATCCGATAAAATTTTAACTTTAAAATATATTTTAACCATCATGATCTCCATGAATTTTTTCCTTCTTCCTTTCCATACTGTCTACCCAAGTCAGAAGTAGTCAGTCCTCTCTTCTTTAAACATGCTGCTATTTCTGCACTTATTGCATCTGTTATTCTTTGACTCTTACCAATATGTTTCCCTGTTGGAATGTGTGATCATCACCTGTCTCATGTGTGGAATGTGTGACTATCACCTGTCCCAGTCTTTGGATCCCCACATCATACATGATGCATAAGAGATCATGTGAATGTTAATGAATGAATGAAATGATATTTAATTTTTTTTTTTAATTTTAAAGATGTGGGGTACAATTCAGGGTTAGGTATACAAATGTTCACATGCAAGTACCTTTGTTGATGAGATGTTGCCCCCCCCCGGCAGTTTCCCTCAACTGCCAATCCCACACCCCCACTTCCCTGGCAGTTTCCCACTACTGCCAATCCCTTTCTTATAGTATTAAGATAATTGTTCAAGGTCTGCTTATGAGTGAGAACATATGGTACTCTGTTCTTTGTTTCTGTGATGGACCACTGAGTATGATAGACTAAATCCATCCAAGTTGCTGCAAGGTTCATATGTTTGTCCTTCTTTATGACCGTCTAATATTCCATTGCAGTATGCACAAATACTAGAGGAAATTTTTTTTAGCTCATTAGAGTTTAATTGCTTATTCTGTATGAACATGCCACAGGTTTAAAGTATACCTTATGAAAAACACTCCATGTATCTTAAGAACCACTAAGCACAAGAAAAATATCTTACCAGAGTCAGCAAGGAATACACAAATTGTATAACACAGCAAACATAACTTTGTAAACATCTTGCTCAACAAAAAAATTAAACAAAATGACAAAAAATGTTTTCAGGCCGGGCTCAGTGGCTCAGCCTATTAATTCCACGCTTTGGGAGGCTGAGGTGAGTGAATTGCATGAGCCCACTGGTTTGAGACCGGCCTGGACAACTTGGCGAGACCACATCTCTACAAAAAAAAAAAAAAAAAAATTAGCCGGGCGTGGTAGCGCGCACCTGTAGTTCCAGCTACTTGGAAGGCTGAGGTGGAAGGATCGCCGGAACCCAGCCTTCATTTATATTCTGTGAGTGCAATAGTCTTTTCTCCAAGACCTAAAAAACACTAAATAGTCCAGTATCCGTCATTTCTCCTGAACCCTGACAGAGACATTTGGAGTATTAACTCTGCTCAACAAACTCTGTAATTAACCTCCGGTTTAAATCATACAAAATTTACTTAAGCTTTAGTTTTAGGGTGAAACATGAGGCTGCAGTGGCCGGGATCGTGCCACTGCACTCCAGTCTGGGCGACAGAGTGAGACGCCAACTCAAAAAAAAAAAGGTTTACAGAAGTGCATGAACACAAAATGTTTCAAACTGTGAAAAAAAAAAAAGCCAACCACAGTCTTGTTCATCTTTTCAATACTGCTGTATCTCTAATGTTTACTCTTTCAACAGATACTATTAAGTACTTGGTCTGGGCCAGCCTGTGACAGGTGTTGTGATATAAAAGACAAAAAACCATTGTGAAGGGGCACTTAAAACAGACTACCACCCAATCACCATAAGGACCTACCCCCACAACAAAGAAAAGGTTTAAAAAGGATTCAGGATGTTGTTGAAAATGCAATATCTTAATTTTTAATTAATTAAAATTAAATTAAATTTTTAATTTAATTAATTTTTAATTAAATTTTTAATTTTAATTTTCAAAATGCTGAATAAACAAAGATAGTGCATTCAACAGGCCTGACTCACTGAGTCAAGGATGGAAAGATTTGTATTACTGGTCTAGTCAACTTCTTGAATAATTTCAGAAACATTGTGCTGAACAAAATAAGGCAGACACACACACACAAATACAAAGGGCATGCAAGGACCTCTACATATGAAATTCTAGAATAAGCAAAAGTAACCTATGATAACAAGGAGGACTGGAGACAGCGTAGGGTCACATTCTGGGGTGACATAATATGTTAGATCTTAAAGGGGCTAGGGTTATGCCTGGATGCTTCATTTTTTTTTTTTTTTTTTTGAGTTGGAGTATCACTCTATCGCCAAGACTGGAGTGCAGTGGCCGCTCCCAGCTACCGCAGCCTCAACCTGCTGGGCTCGGAAATCCTTCTGCCTCAGCCTTCCTAGTAGCCAGAACTACAGGAATGCGCTTTACCACGCCCGGCTAATTTTTTGATTTATTGTAGAGATGAGGTCTTGCTGCCTAGGCGGGTCTCGAACCCGCGGGATCAGGCAATCCACTTACCTCAGCCTCCCAAAGGTGCAGGATTATAGGCTGAGCCACCGAGCCCGGCTTGGATGCTTCTTATAAAAATTAGTACACATATACGTTAGAGTTGAATATTTTGTTCTATGTGAGTTTCCTAGAAAAATGAAGTCTGTGAGAAATATTGATTTCTAAATAATGACTGTCAAGCTAAACTATTTAGCAGGAAGCATATTGCTATTTGCATTGTGGAAATTAGAAATGCATTTAAAACAAGATTTCTCATGCCTTTTCCAAATTTCAGTGACTCTAAGTTATTTCAAAGTTAAAAAAAAATTATAGAAACTCAATGGAATGACAGAGGGACAGTTGGATGAAAAATTATGAGTCAAATAATCTTGAGTAAATTGTTAACAAATCAGTGCTGTATGTTTGAACCTTTTCATAATAAAATATTTGTGGAAATTAACAAAAAAATAAAAAGCATTCAATCTCAAGTAGGCACCACCATGCTTCTCTCTAAACTCTGCTTCACTCCCCAATCTGGGGGAGGTAGATTCCCCCTTTTTTCTCTCTCTCTCTCTAATCTACTTTCTAAATAAACTGTGTTTTCCAAACTAAGAAAAAAAAAAGACAAAAAGCCTCAACTCTTTTTGTCTTCAAAATTTCAATCTAAAAGGAAAAATGAGTCAAGAGATAATTTAGGGTAGTGAGCTGAGTCTGCACTACTTGATGTGCAGGGGGAAGATATTTTCTGTGTCAAAAACCCCAGGGGCAAGTAGGATTATCCAAGGGGAAAACACCAGAAAGGCCTTCCAAGCAGCTCTTGCAAAGGACCTCAGGGCATGAGATTCCAGAAGACCCTACATGTTGGTTTAGGCTTTACGTTGCTACTGAAATAAAATATCTTCAGATGATAGCAGGTTATATCTAATAACTTTCTTTAGGAACAACCAGGAGCTCAACCAAATAAAAATTAAATTCTCTGGTCTTCGATGCAGTTACGATTTTCTTTTTAAACAAAGTGTGTGTTTGCAAAAAGAAAATAAACACTTGTGAATGATTTGGGTAAAAAGGAGAGGTTAGACAGTAGTTCTTCCTACCCCCACCTCAGCTATGGAAACTTGAAATTGATTTCTTTTTTCTTTTTGCTTTGACTTATTTGTTTGTTTGTTTTAACCTGACTTTTATTTTCACTTGACTCCTTGAAAAGTCCCAGATGGAATAACAAAGCTCACAAAACTAATTCTAGCCTCTAGCCTTGCTAGAACAACCACAACAAAGAAAAGCTGTTAAAATCCCTGCTAAGAATTAATGGCAATCTGCTTTAACCTGCTCTCTCACCTTTCAAATGGCTGTAGATAAGGCAAGGTGGCAGGGTAGGGTTCCTTTCCTATCATTTGGCTGGTGCTGAAAGGGAATGGGAGACCTCAGTAACTCAGCAGAGCTTTATAATATAAAATGAAGACTTAACTCTTAAATGGACTTTGCTTTACTCTCCTGCACTATTTGGAAGTGTGGATTATTGCCCAGTTTAAGTAAAATGGAGAACTGTGCACTCACAAGGTTTCTTTGGAGGAATAGCTGCTGTAGCTGTTTTGTTCAAAAAAAGAAAAAAGAAACACCATCAATCAGCTTAAGAATGAGAGAGAGAGAGAGAGAGAGAGAGAGAGAGAGAGAGAGGTGAATACCTGATCTAACTCACATTTTGAAAGACATATTTGGTGAAGTCATGAGGGTTGGAATGTTTCAGCTTTCAGGACTGTAAAGATTCATATTTATAGTGAGTCTGTTTATGCTATATCATGTGTGGTAGCATAGAATATCAAAGGAAGAAGGTCTATGGGACTGCCACCATTTTAAATGAAAAATGGCTCTTCTTCTCATGCATGGCATTATAATGTGGCACAGATGGAAACGTGTGCTTTTCTGTTTTACTGTTTCTGTACATTACACAGGCAATAAATACTGGCCAAACCTAAGGCTCCATATAACCTATTTTACCATTATCAGCTGCTGTAGTTTATAGATCCCCTAGAGAATGCTGCCCAGGTTCCCAGATTTTATAGACCATTTCAAGGAGACCTCACAAATAAAATGGATGGAAAGTATGGCCCATATTTTTAATATACATACAGTAATTGCTGCATTTGCTTATTACTGTTTATGCACTTCAATTTGCATTGAACACACTATTTTCCTCTTCAAATTCATAATTATTACTAGTTTTTATTCTTAAAAGTTATTTTTCAGTTATTTAGGGACTTTTGCCTATTATCTAGGGTGGGTACACATTGAGCAAGAGCTAGGAATAGCCGGGCTCAGTGGCTCAGCCTGTAATCCTGCGCATTGGGAGGCCAAGGTGAGTGAATTGCCTGAGTCCGTGGGTTCGAGACTCGCCTGGGCAACTTGGCGAGACCTCATCTCTACAATAAATCAAAAAAATTAGCCAGGCGTGATAGCGCGCGCCTGTAGTTCCAGCTACTTAGAAGCCTGAGGCGGAAGGATCACCGGAGCCCAGAAGGTCAGGTCGAGGCTGTGGTGGCCGGGAGCGGCCACTGCACTCCAGTCTGGGCGACAGAGTGAGACTCCAACTCGGAAAAAAGAAAAAAAAAAAAAGAGCTAGGAATAAAGATTGTTCTGTGGTAGAGTGATTGCTTCACCTCCAGGATTTTGAGTGGGTCCTAGGAACCCTGAATGTAGCACAACCAGGTTCCTGTGGGAAAAAGCAAAGAGATGGTTTATAGTTTTTTAATGCCATTCCCAAGGAGAAAAGGGAGAAATAAAAAGATATAAAAGATTTAACTCTAACTCAGCTCCATCTTTGAGGAATGAACATGTGTTGACTGCCTATCATAAACAGGGATTTAGGGGTTTTGAAAGAATCATCTAATTTAATTACAGCAAACTTACAAATTCAGTGAAGTTATTTTTATTTTACAGATACAGAAACTCAAGTTTAGAAATGCTGATGACCTGCAAGTGATACAGCTAGTATTGATACAAAGCTGGACATTGAAATAAGAAAGATTCAGTACCAATGATATATTAAAATAACAACAACAACAATATAGCCCGATATATTTTGTCTCTGGCAATTAGATAAGCTTTTATCTGGCTACCAAAGGCCCATCTTTATGCATCTAGGCATGTTTTATATCTTTGTTGGTTACACCGTTGCCTCAGTTTGAGTGGAAGGCTTTATTTAATATGACTTTTTTAATGGATCTGTAGGCATCAACCTCTCTGTTGTTGCAAAAATCCAGATCATTTAAGCCAACACAGTGGCAAGGGTATCAGCGAAAGGAAGAGCTTTATGTATCAGGAAAGACTTTCAGTTTTTCTTCTAAAGGAGGAGGTGGCAGGAGAGGAGAGTGACTAAGTCAAGTTAACAGCTCCACAGCTCACTGGTGGACTTGAGATCTATAAGTGGTGACTTATTAAATAAATTTGTCACAACCTTTCAAAATGATTCTGTATTTCCAATCAATCATTCCCATGTGCATTTTATTTTTCTTTTATTTGTATTGTGATTTCGGAACAATGGGAAAGCAGATTCTGACTTCTTTGAAGAAAAGATCTCTAACTAATTTTCTTGGGGCTTCCAGTCCATATATGGGAGATGCATGGTTACCTTTTATGTAAGTAATGGCTTCAAATAGGTACATTACTGAAACAGACCTTTTTCTGGTAAATCATTCCTTTTCTAAATATCACTGCAAAGAAAATAATTTTAAATATATGGAAAATATTTCTAAAAATATGCCTCTAAAACACCAAACGGTACATTGACTTTTTTCCCAGATGATAAAATCCAACCCTTCATTACGGTATGTGCAGTTATTTACAAGCCAGTCATGATCCCTGGACCCCTGCTCCACTGATGATCACATCTCGCTGTTTGACAAAGACTTTCTTACAGGCCAAACTGCAGTCTGAGTCCTCTGAACTCTCTTCTTGACTAGGCCTTGACCATGGTCGCCAAAGTGTCTCTCACTGACCCAAGTCAGTCTTAGCAAAAAATACAGCTAAACCATTTCCTGGCCTGATATCTAATGAAGTTCCTCATTCCTATCTTTGATGTCTAATCTTTTGCGTGGCTATACCAAGAATCCTGTTAGGCCGGTTTAGCAAGAATCTCCCTACTCTTGCTCCTTGGCTATAAACCTTCAACTGTCTGCTGTATTTGGAGTTGAGCCTGATTTCTCTCCCACATTGCAACAGTCATGAATAAAGTCTTTCTTACCATTTGAACAAGTGTCTGAATATTTTTTTCTTTAACATGTTTCCTCATTAGATTCCCTGTTTCTAATAACAGCAAAATATTTTTCATTTTGTGAATAAGCCACATTGTGCTGTTTCTCACTTCCATGGCCATGTACACACGATCCTTTCTGAAATGCTCCTTTCTTTCTTCTGAACCAGGGAAATTTTGCTCTATAGTTAGGATTCAGTTCAAAGGTCACCACCTTTGAGTCTCAGTACATTTTGAATATACCTTTATTAGGCTACTTAGTATGCTGTATTTGAGCTAGCTACTAGTGAGTCTCTGCTGCTTTGCCATGAGCTCTGTGAGGTGGTTCCATTTCCTTATTAATCTTTGTTAATCAAAGATTTTCTTTTCCTTCCTGTTACTGCCCAGTGCAGAACAACACGTCTAATATAGACGTAACAAATCCTGACATGAATGAATGCAGCATGGCAGGAACCCTCATTTGAAAGCAATTGAGCTTTCCTTCTCTTTAAAGTAATTCCATGAGATTTCCACTGGACAACTCTTAGAAAATATATGAAGGCCGGGCTCGGTAGTTCAGCCTGTAATCCTGCGCCTTTGGGAGACTGAGGTTAGTGGATTGCCTGAGCCCACGGGTTCAAGACCCGCCTGGGCAGCAAGACCTCATCTCTACAATAAATAAAAAAATTAGCCGGGTGTGGTAGCGTGCGCCTGTAGTTCCAGCTACTTGGAAGGCTGAGAAGGAAGGATCGCCGGAGCCCAGCAGGTTGAGGCTGCGGTGGCTGGGAGCGGCCACTGCACTCCAGTCTGGGCGACAGAGTGAGACTCCAAATCAAAAAAAAAAAAAAAGAAAAAAGAAAAAGAAAATATATGAAAACCAAAGTTTTCCTTTTTTGCGTAAGAGGAATAATTCAAAGTTAGGACTTGTCACCAATGTATACTAACCTTCCCAGATGTTTATTCTTTTTTTCCTTTATTATTTTTTGTTTGCTTGTTTTAGATTTTGAAGTGTGTGTTCTAGCTTTGGATAAAGAGTACTGTTTTTCTGTGTATGCCAAATTCTAAATTACCTACTTCCTCAGGTCCTTAAGTCGCAGGACACTGTAACATTGTGTATTGCCTTTGTAGCTATTCTTTTTTTCCCTTTTTTTCTATTTAATAACAGAAGAGATCCTGTATAGTTGGTGGAAAAATTCGTTGATAGACCCCACTTTTAGATTTTCTAAAGATACACTTCATAGTTACTTTGCTATGAAAGCCGATGACGTCATATTAATATGACTATCATCTGTGTTACCTCCTCAAAATGCATGACTGTGCTGGGCTCCGTGGTTCAGCCTGTCATTCCAGCACTTTGGGAGGCCAAGGCAAGTGGATGGACTGAGACCGCGGGTTCGAGACCAGCCTGGGCAAATTGGTGAGACATCATCTTGACAATAAATAAAAAATTAGCAAGTGTGGTAGCGCATACCTGTGGTTCTGGCTACTTGGTAGGCTGAGGAGGAAGGATTGCTGGAACCCAACAGATTGATGCTGGGGTGGCGTGAGTGTGCCACTGCGCTTCAGCCTGGGCAGCGCAGTGAGACTCCAACTCAAAAAAAAAAAAAAAATGCCTGGTTGACTTTACATACTCATTCTCTTTCTTGTGTCTTATTTTGAAATGAGAATAAACACTAGAATACCTATTAATTTAAGGCTCAATTGTAAAAAAGGCTATTAGTAGCAATCATACTAAAATTCTTTCTACCAGAAACTTAATTAAATCGTCTCTTCATGGGCTCCAGAATTCTTCTTCTTATTGTTATTATTAGTGCCTATTCTTCATAGATAAGTAGATGATTTGCCCTGTAACATGCAGCTTGGAGGTTGCAGCCTGGGGAATCCAAAACTGGTCTGTGGAGCTCCACGCGTGAGTCGTTCTATAGCACCAGGTGTTCTCTGTGCAAGCCTGGGGGAGGGGGAAATGTTTTATTCTTTACAACTTTGTACAACTTTATTTCTCCTTTACATTGTTCAGTTAATTAGATATTTTTAAGTAGTTAGTATTGGCTCACGGTTAAAGTATAAACATATTTTTTGTTTCTTTTAGAGTTAACTTAATTGATAAAAGTAGTTGTTTGAGGCACATGTTTGGGTTCCATTTCAGACATCAGTTGAGCAGCTTATAGTGCGGTCACAGTGGGTGCAATGCTTAGGAAGGAGGAGCACCCAACTGTGAATGAAGGTGAGCTCGAGCAGGAATCACAGGTCAGGAAAAGGAGAATTAATCTTGGATCTAACTGGAAACTGTCCTGAGGAGCTTGAATGTCAGGCCAATTTGTATCTCAGTGGTGCCAGCCCTTTCCTTGGTATGTAAACTAAGACAAGTTACCTGGACACTCCAAGCCCCAGCAACTTCCTCTCAGGTGGGTATCACCTGCCCTGTAGAGTTGTTTGGAAGGAATCATGTAAAGATTCTAGTTTAGTAATAGTACTCTATGAAACCTTCTTCCTTTTTGCCATTAATTAACTTTATTACCTTTAAGACAGTTTTTTAACTTCTCTGTGACTGGTTTTCTTCTTGTCAAATAGCAATATTAATACCTGTTTTATCTATACTTAGAGGTTTTTATAAGGGTCAAATGAGATAATAGACTTGAAAGCATTTGGAAAATATCCAACTGTGAGCTACCATGATTAATGACTAGAATGACCATTCTGACTACATTAGAGAGGGAATGCTGGGAAAAACAGACTTGCTGATATCTCATTCCAGGCACTACAGTAATTGCAGTGGTGGTGATGCTTTTAAAACTGGTCTTTCTTTATGTTTCTGTATTTGTAGATTTTTTTCTAACTTCAAATGAACTTTTCTGTCTCTTATATAATATAGTCTTTTACTCTAACTTTGCTGTACAATTCTGATGAATTGCATAAATGTTACTTTTAAAAACGGTTCTATTATTTGATATTAAACTAGACACATGTTTATTTTATGTATTCCTCACCCTCCAAGAATCTCAGTATGTATTTATTTTGACACCAAACATTAAGAGAAGTATAATTTATTTTTCAGCATAGTTTGGACTTTAAAACACTAACTTTACTTAATTTATATGTGTATGTAGATATCCCTACAAGATTTCCCCAACATCCTATAACGTTCTTATAGAACGACAAACTAGTAGGACATTTTAAACTTTAGGCACAGCTATCTCTGTTAAAATGAGCTACATGAATCCTCTGTGGATTTGAAGTAGAACGATTCTCTGAAGAATTTATCCCTATCAGTTGTTGGATCATGATTACAGCAGAAAAACAGAAAGTTGAAAGCAGTGTGTGGGAAGAAAAAGAATCAGAAATACCAAATTATACAGTCAGCCTAAATGCAGTCAGATGTAAGGAAGGCATCATATGCAGGCTGTTTCCCCACATTTGACTGCGTCACTTTTTATAAAACACATGTCAATAAGTAAATAAAAGTTCTACAAATTAAATCCCAGGAATTTAGAAAGAGAATTTTTTTAGAATTTGAAAGTGATCTAACCGTTCGTTTCTTAAACGTTTTAAGCAGCTCCAACATGTTACATAGATGTCCTTGAATTCATGGCCTCTGAGTAGATCAAAACCGAACCTCCTTTGTCTCTAGGCCTGGAGAACATGTGTTACCACGTCGAGAGCCTATCCAAACCCGGTGGTGTGGCCTTTGCAGATTGAACTGAAACCATTTGGTATGCAAGTTCTTTTGGTCGTGGCCAAACATGACTTCCTGTTTCTGAGGAGAAAGGCTTAAAAAGTCTCATAAAAAGACTCAAAGGGCTTCTTGGATATCAAAGGGTCCTTACAAAACATTGTTTGACGAGTTAAGTGTATGGAATAAGAAACACACGGAATTCATTTCCTTTAAAATGCACATGGGATTAAGAATTATGGAGAAAAGGGCTTAGAAAAATACATTTTAGTTTTATCAAACTTAACCTAAAATGTGTAAAACATAGCTTGAATTGCATTAAATATATAAATCATGATGAAAATTGTCTCTTAAAATGTTCGACTGTTTACATATACATATATTCAGACAGAAGGTGAACCTGTAAAATGGTGTGATCGATTTTTAAGCTTCATAATAGAACTTTTATATTCAAATAAATACAAATTTCAAAACGGACACCATGCCAGGTCCTGCACACAATGCAAAGATCCCACAGGGCTCTGATCACACCCCAGCTTTCCCAACAACAAAGTGCCATGCCTTTGTTTCAATGCTATCTTCAGGTTTTGCAAAATATTGTTTTGATTCGCTTCCATCTTCACTTTATGGCTCTACTTGGAAAGAAGAAATTTTATTTAGAGTCAAGTTTGTATAAATTAAATGATAAATCTGTTAATTCTAATTCAGGTTGCAGAAAATTAGATGCAATTTCATTGTGGGTCTCTTAAGCTAGCTCTTTGACAGTCATGACAGCGGATATACTAAGTGTTCAGAGCGACGGAATCATTCTTAGAAGAAACATTCTGACTCATCAGATGATTATTTCAAAAGATGATACCCATTTACATGGATATATTTTGTAACATCTGTTCAAAACAAATATTGCTTTATAATGACTGTGTTGTGATGTGGGTGTATGCATGCTAGGATATAAAAAACAAAAGGAAAACATCACAGTCTTTCCAGGGGAAATCCCTAAATGGTAGAATTATTAGTTTTTGTTTATACTTATCAATGTCTTTAAAATTGTTTATTGTGAACAAATCAGTGTTAGTCTGGTGTTTAATAATTGACTTTCATCCCGCGCCTTGGGAGGCTGAGGTGAGTGGATTGCCTGAGACTGCGGATTCGAGACCCTCCTGGGCAACTTGGTGAAACCTCATCTCTACAATAAATCAAAAAATTAACCGGGCGTGGTAGCGCGCGCCTGTAGTTCCTGCTCCTTGGAAGGCTGAGGCAGAAGGATCTCCGGGGCCCAGCAGGTCGAGGTTGCAGTGGCCGGGAGCGGCCACTGCACTCCAGTCTGGGCGACAGAGTGAGACTCCAACTCAAAAAAAAAAAAAATTGACTTTCAAAGAATAAAAGCAAATCTGACTTGTAGCATTTGTCCATTTTCAGGATGTAAAGACTCCACTATAACTTACTTCAAGTTACCAACTTGAGGTCAGTGCAGGACTTGTTGGAAACAGATCTTCTGGTGTATCAGTCTGTGTAGGCCATCTCCAGAACACCACTGGGGCAACTGTTTCTTTTATAAACAAGAAAACTCTTTGAATAAAAAGAAAATGACAATATCAGCCTTGTGTATAAGTTATGGCTCCAAATTTTCAAAAAAGAATGATTTTAAAAGGGAAAGAATTATGCTAACATGATAAAGTTATCTTTGTGTCAGGGTATAAGAATAAGGAGCATGACACTTTTTTTTTCTTGATTAAGCTATAGAGTTAGAATTACCACATAATAATTTATTATCTAAACTGTGACAATCTTAAGAGTAAAAAAGGGTATTTTTATAAGTTTTGTAGAAACAGGCATAAACAAAAACTTTCCCTAAAAAACCTGTAAGTGTGGTCATCCTATTGACCCTTTGTGTTTGGAGAAACCTTATCTACGCAGGGTACAGAACCCGATCCAGAGGTTAGTCCTGCTAGAGGCAGCATGCACTGAATCTACATCTTATTATTTCAGGTCTGAACAAATGTGCATTACCCAGCTAATATACAAGATGCATGGTGTTAGATGATGGGAAAAATATGAGCTTCTCATGTAATCAGAAGGATGCAGTGTAGTTTGATAAGTACAGATATTTTATAAAGCACTGAGGCCTGCAAGGAGCCCCTAACTTCAGAAAAGAAGAGAAGGTGTGATCTCACATTCCTGTGGTGTAGTTGGACAAAGAGGGCTTAGCACCCCCGTGCCCGCACCACCTTATGTCCCTCTTCACATCCAGAGATGTAGTAAGTTCTGTTATTTAGTAGAAAGAAAGAAAATGCTCTGGATTCCAAGCCTGAAAATGTACTTTCATCTCTGTGTTGAATTGGGAAAAGTAACAGTACCTCATTTTTCCCCATAAGAAAATCTACATAAAGTCTGCCCATCACTCCAAGATAGAACCAAACCCATTATTCAAGTCTTACCTCAGTTCTCTTTCCTGAAGTCTTTCCTGAGACAGATTGATCAATGCAAACTCTCTAATGAATTTCAGTAGTATTTGTTGTTGATGCCTAATATGTACTCTTTCCTACTTGGCAAATTTCCACATATATGATTTAATTTCTTCACTAAGTTGAAAACTGAAAGCTGTGTATAAACAGTTTTTCATCTATTATCGGTGTTCCTTCACAAACTGCCCAGGATGTTTTGCTCACAGTAATGGCTAATGAAACCTTCATTTATTAATGGATTGAAAATCACTTTGGCATATATGTTGTAAGCACTGTTTAAAATAGTGAATACTTGTTAGTACTAAACATGTCTTAATGTAAGCAAGACATTTAATAAATTCTGATCTAATTCTATTTGACCAAATGACAACTCTGATAAATCAGAGAGAAGTGAGAAATGTAATCTAGCCGAAAGGGAGCAGAGCCTTGGATTCTGCCTTCTAAGACATGCGTACCATTATATTAATATTTCACATTAATGTTGTGCAGAAAAATAAGTTCAGGATAAGGAGTCCAGAGTCACACTTTCAGCACGTGTCTGTCATAACTTGCTGTGTGATCTGAGTTTGACTACAAGAAGGCTGCCCCGTAGCTTGGCTTCCTCTTTGGTCGTCTGTGATGCTGCACCTGATCCCTGGTTTCCAGCTGACCTTTGGTTATTCTGTCTGTCTCAGTTCCCCTGGTAACCTGACAAAGGTAAAATTGTCACTTATGTTACTAAGCAACACTCAGGATAAAAAGGGCCGCTGATTAGTACGTTTTATCTGAACTGGAAGAAACTAAAAATGAACTATAAATACCAGATGAAGATGCTATGCTTTGGGCTTTTCAGAGTGCAGTGGCTCTTATAACTGGCATATTTCTATGCCTATGAAACTGTGAATTATAAAGAGTATTGGCTTTTTGAGGGACTTAATTTGAATTCAGAAGCTTTTAAAACAGGGAAGCTCCTGCATTTACCAGACGTGGATCTCATCTGCTTGCATCTGTGTCAAGTGCCTGTATTTGGGCTGCTGCAAAGGGCAATCACTGTTGATGAGAAATGTTTAGCATGGCAAGACACTAAACTTGGTTTCCTCCTGTATCCTCCTGTTGGATCCAAGTGTGGTCTTGAGTAACCTTGTGTGTTGGAGTGTTTACCCCTTTGAGGGCACTGTCTAATACATTACTAGTGCATAGGAGAACATACAACATGTTTTTAAATGCGTTTTTGATTCAAGGATTTTTCGGTGAGTTGAAATATTATGTTACATATATCTTTATAGTTGCAAATGTAGCTACAAGTGGTAGTTTGAAAAATTACATTAAAATGCAAAGGAATTTCTTAGAGAGTGTGATAATTGTGTACTCTCTGAGCATCTTCTTATTGTTATGTAATGGTTATATAAAAGGTTTTGACTTTTAAATAATTTTTTTGCTTTCAACATTTCTTCTAGCTTTAACATTCTTTATGCTTATGTGTGCTATATTGTTATGATTAGTATTAATACTGAATAAACATCACTAACATTTTTTAACAACTAGAAAATCAACAAATTCCCAGATTTCCATGTGTACACATTTTTCTTAAATGTCAACTAATGAAAATTATTTTAAACAAAAGCTGGTTTTAATTGCTTTGAGAAGAGGTGATTTGTTCTGAATTATGTCAGAGTTTGAAAAACATATGCATTTATTTCATATCAAATATTAGACTTCTATATGTGTAGATAACATATGCATGTTATGTAAGAAAGTAAATATTTGCAAATGCTAGTGTATAACAGCTTTTTTTAATTGAAAAAAATACGTTTTTACTTATCATGCTTTTCTTCAACTGAGCTAAAGACATGCTCTCTGGTTGATCTCAGACCCTAAGAAGGCGTACCAAGTGATTAAGAAGGTAACTAGATATCCAAATGCATAGAGCTTTGTTGATGAAAACTCTGTAATTACAAACCAGAAATGTGCTGGAAGGTGGAGCTGGCTGGAATGGGTCAGGGTAATCAATGCCATGTGACAAATTCTTCTTAGCTTCCTTTTGCTAGAACAAATTCTATACCAGAACAGAAATAGGTAGTAAAATCAAACCTTACAAATTTCACTGCATCTAGCAGGCTCTTAATTAAACAGAAATTTGAGCAAAAGCGAAGGGACTCACATAGGATGAAGAAATTCAAAGACCTTGAATAAACAAGAGTTCACTGAACTGTTCAGGTCTAAGTTCAGGCATGTCGCTAGTAAAAATGTTGAGATCTGAAGAAATTTATCTCCTCAGAAATCACAGCGTATTATTACTTCTCATACAAGGCATGTTATTTTTTTAAAAAAACTCAGAATCTAGCCAAGACATGGGAAGAGACATTTTCTTCCTTCCCAGTCCTACCTCTATCAACATTACTTAGAACATGTGTTAGATTTTAAAATCCTACAAAGCATCAGGAAATAGAACATGAAAAAATATGGAGGAGGAGGTATGGGAAGAAAAGGAAGTTGTGGTTATTAGGGTGTGAGACCCCATACAAAGAGACTTTCTTCTACAAGGCCCAATTCGTTTTTTCAGTTTTTCTCTCCACAGAATTTCTCAGGCAGGCAGCTATAGAGACTCAGGTTCTGTGAACATCTTGAATAGATCAGAGGAAATTCAGATGAATTGAGAAGAAAAAGTAGCCCCAATCACTTGAAGGTCAGGGCCTCAAGGAACACAATGTCAGACATTTATAAAACAAGAACCATTACCACAAAATAGGGGACAGAGGAAGACAGGGAAAGAAATAGGAAGTAACGGAGCCAGAAAAGAGGAGAGTAAAGAGGCGGAGCAAAAAAAAAAAAAAAAAGCAAGAGGGAAAGGAGTCAGGAAGGGAGGGAAAAGAAAAGTCCACTGAACTAATGAAGGAGATAGAAAAGAATTAAGGATGGAATGAAAGAAAGAAGGAAGGAAGGACCTTAGCAAAGAGAAGATTAAGAGTAAGAAAGAGAGATGTCTGTTCACGTGGTTTGCCCACTTTGTAACGAGGTAATTTGTTTTTTTCTTGCTGAAGTGTTTGGATGCTTTGTAGATTCTGGATATTATTTCTTTGTCAGACGTATAGTTTATGAATATCTTCTCCCATTCTGTAGGTTGCTTATTTGATATGTTGATTATTTCTTTTGCTGGTCAGAAGCTTTTTAGTTTAATTAATTCCTACTTGTTTATTTTTCTGTTTTAGTTGCATTTGCTTTGGGGATTTTAGACATGAATTATTTGCCTGGGTCGATGTCCAGAAAAGGTTTTCATAAAAACAAAAAAAAAAGAGAGAGAAAAAAAAAGATTTCCAGGATGTTTATGGTTTCAGGTCTGACATTTAAGTCTTTAATCTATCTTGAGTTAATTTTTGTATATGGGGAGAAAGAGGGATCAAGTTTTCATTTTTCTGCATGTAGCTATCCAGTTTTCCCAGCACCATTTGTTGAACAGGGTGCCCTTTCTCCACTGTATGTTTTTGTCTACTTTGTCAAAGATCAGTTGGTTGTAGGTATTTGGGATTATTTCTGGATTATCCATTCTGTTCCATTGGTCCTATGTCTGCTCTTATACCAGTACTATGCTGTTTAAGAAAGGAGGGAGGCCAGGTGCAGTGGCTCAAACCAGTAATCCCAGCACTTTGGGAGGCCAAGGTGAGAGGATTGCCTGAGTCCAGGGATTTGAGACCAGCCTGGGCAACTTGGTGAGACCTCATCTGCACAATATATCAAAAAATTAGCCAGGCTTGGTGACACATGCCTGTAATACCAGCTACTTGGAAGGCTGAGATGGAAGGATCATCTGAGCCCAGCAGGTCGAGGCTGCAATGGCCGGGAAAGTACCACTGCACTCCAGCCTGGGGAACAGAGTGAGACTCCGACTCAAAATAAAAAGGAAGAAGGAAAAGTCCTGGCGCTATTGCATAAATATTAAACTATCAAAAATATGGCAAACATTTGATCACTAGATTATTGCAGGACATTTCTTTGGAAGTGAATGTGTCAGATTACAATTAAGGACTCAGCAACAGATATTGTTTTATCAAAAAAATTGTTGGTTAAAAAATCATGAATCAAAGATCGATTATGACATTAAAAACTTGTTGCTTCTGTAATAAATTGCTCAGTATTATAAACTCTAAGTTCATCCAAGTTGCTGCAAAGTTCATAATTTTTTCCTTTTTCATGGCTGTGTAATATTCCACTGTATATATGTACCACATTTTGTAGCCAGTCCTCTTTGGATGGGCAGCACATATACATGATGGAACATTATGCAACCATAAAGAAGGACAAAATTATGAACTTTGCAGCAACTTGGATGGACTTAGAGACTATGTTATAATACTGAGTGATCTATCACAGGTATAAAGAACTGAGTATCATGTGTTCTCACTCATAAGTGGACCTTGAACAACTATCATAATACATAAGAAAGGGGTTGGCAGTAGTGGGAAACTGCCAGGGGAGGGGAGGGCACACCTTATCAACAAGGGTACCTGCATTATGAACATTTGTATACCTGACCCTGAATTGTATCCCACATCTTTAAAATTAAAAAAAATATGGTGCTACAAATTTATTTAGAAACCAGAATTCTGCTTCATTTTTTCCATTACCATGTTCTTTTGTTAAAAGAAGTTCAGGCTTAGCAAAACCAACACAAGACCATAATCTACTTATCATTAAACCTATTATTCTTTCTCACAGTAAAACTGAACTCAAGGCCATGGTTGTATACTTTGCTAAGTTTTTTGCTTTGTGGCACAATATCTTCCTCTATTCAATCATTAATCTCAATAGACAAGAAAAAATTGAAGTTTTTAGAGAGAAGAATCCAGAGCATGTTGTCCTGTTTGCAATAATCTCAGTTTCTGAATACTTGGAAGTCTTCTAAACAAGTTACACACATGGAGTGCGGGAGGAGGGAAGCTTCTGAATAGTCAACGCTGTGGAGAAATTTTATTGAATGGCTCAACAAAACAGCTCTTCAAAATTGCCTATTTTGTGAAGTATTATCACGATTCAGTATGTGAAGAGGCTTCACCATCCTAAATGTACACATTCATTGGGAGATAATTATGAGTTCAGACCCCTCTTCAGTCAATTACTCTGCAACCCTCATCCGAGCCATTCTCTAAAGCAATTGAAAATTGCCAGTTAAGAATGCTCAGGAATGTTTGTCATAAGATTTTCAATATGCAGATCTTCACTGGAGATTTGAGAATATATATCGTGTCAAAGCCCCATTGTGTCAAGGATCCATTCCTTTAAAATAGTGCTTGCATATAAATTGAGAATTCAGTAGACTATATCAGCTTCAAGGAATTAGTCAAAGGGTAGTGATTAAATAATACATACTTTTCAAAGCTGGCTGTTTATATGACAAAAAGTAGTATTATAGTCAATTATTTAAATACACATTTCTTAAAAATTGAGGAGGTGCATAATAGTTTCTTCAGTTACTGCAAAAGAAATCAGGATATCAGCTATGTGAGAAGATTCTAACTGAGAAATAATCACTCTGTAAATCTCGGTTCTCAGAGAACAGAGGGCTGGTCTTTCACAATGGTTGCCCAGATGGCCATTATGGGAAATGGAGAGATGCTGAAATATGTGTGGGGCTCCCATCTATCCAGGTCTGCTCCATGCCAAATGGAACGGTGACTGCAACATCAGCCATGCATGACTCCCTTCTCTCCCTGTGCCCTCCTTCCATCTGGCTGAGAAGTGCTCTGACACATGGGTTACCTTCTAGCCCTCCCCATAAATTATGCCACCAGCTGGCAGCAGAGCTGGCATCAAGTAGGCAAAGCCATGGACCCTGGCCAACCTTTGGCCTTCCACTCAGTCTTTTCTTCCTTTTCCTCTTTTTTTTTCTTATTCCTGTCCTGGACATTCCTAGTGAAATGAAACTGGATTCTATGTATGCTAAAGCAAGTCTGACAGTAATAATGAAGCCTCCAGAACATTCTACCTTTTAATGACTTATCTAATGCTTTCTGCAGTTTGGTTAAACTTTACAGTGTTAAATCTCCCCACTACATTGCATTATTTGAGGGCAAAGATCCTGCGGACGAATTTTACAATGATTTGCCTTTGCTGATTCTCTTTTCCCAAGCTGTCCCTGTAGATACCTCCCCTTTTGCCCCCATGCTTTCTTATTTAGTCAAACATTGCATGTCATTGGCAAATCCTTGTTGACTGATCATATCTCTTCTTATGGAGATTTTTGGAGTTGACTCTGTCAAGGCTTGCCAAAGTATTGTGATGATGGTTTTTTTTTTCCTGCCATCTTTGTCTTGTTTTTATGATTGAATTCTCAGCTACTGGGGAAGGGACAAGGAGCACAATGGGAAGAGTAGCTTCCTGCTATTTATATAAACGGAAGGAAAAAGAACATGGTCAGGATACCTAAGTCAGTACAAGTCACTGTCTAGAAACTCAGTTCCTGAGGGCACAGAGTATAACATAATGGTTAATGTCAGATGAGCTCAACATATTATACTTTGTAACATCATGGCTAAATTATATGACTGCATAAATATCCATTTCATTATCTGTAAAATGGGGAAAAAATTGACACTATTTATCTAATAAGTTTTTAGTGATTTTAAAAAGTGAATCTGTATTAAGTGCTTGGAATAATGTCTGGAACAGAGAAAATTCTCAATATATTTTTAATTTTTTCTGATTTTTATTTTATTATTCTATCAGTGTCATGATTTCATGATTTCTAGCACTTCATATACTTGTAGTTGCTCAGTAAATATTTGTTGTTTCTTAATTGCTTTAATTAATTAGCTATTTTTTAATGTTTAAAAACATGTATTTAAATGTAAATATTTAAAGTACATGAAAATGCACCAAATATTACATTGCTACCCCAACCTCCAAATCTCTCCACACTGAAGCAATCACCCTCATCAACTGGGAAGGTGCCTTCCAAAAATGCATTCTGCATTTGTAAGTGTATGTGTGTACGTGGGTGCACGTGCATTTCTTCATAAAAAGTACTGCTGATACTATTATTATGTTTCTCTCAAAGTCCTTACTAATGTCTTCCTGCCAGAGTTAATAACTATCGAGAATTTTATATTTTTTCCTTGCTTTTAAGAAAAACAATTTTATCATACCTAACTTTAAACAATAAGTTTTTGGTTACTCTTATTTTCAAACTTTGAAAAAGTGCTATCATTTACTTCTTTTTTTTAATTAATAAAAGTACGTCGTGCACATTTTCAGCTCTTTGTTTCATTTTTCTCTGAAAAAAATCTATGTATTTTAAAGATACTTAAGTCAATTGTCTGATCAAGAAACTCTCATAATTGTGAGTTGATGATGACCTAATTAAGATTATTTGTTAAAAACAATTATGTCTGCAAATAATATAATATAATTTTACTGTATCTTCTAAAATATTCCCCTGCCCTTTTGGATCTCTAACACATTTGGGAACCAAATAGTTAAATGTTGATACTTATTTGAAATTAGAAAGGTACATATGAATAAAAGCTGACATTTAACTCATTTCCTTACTAGCAGAACAGGCCACAAAAAATGTTAGCACTGATGATTTCATCATATCTATGAAAACTCTTAGTGCATTTATTATTTAGGATAACAGTGACATAAATATCAACGGTGCCAGAGAGCCTTAGGATGAAATTAACCATTTTGTTTCTAACTATTCTAATCTTTTAGGTTATTCTTAAAAGAGGGCTTAACATTGATTATATATATATGTGGTATATATATATATGTGGGTATATACATACACACATACACAGAAAGAGAGAGAGAGAAACAGAGAGAGAAACTTAAGTTATACAATAATATATTGGCTGTTACAAAATTGACTTTGATATTTTCTATACAAAACCAATTAGATTGGCATCACTATAGGTCTGAGAGCACACATTTTAAATTTGTGGTGTTCACCACTCAACAATGAAACAAATTTTGTCTATACAAATGTGGTTTATGAGTCTTGTTGTAGCTGTCTGAACATAACAGGGAAGTGGTGAGCAAGCAACAGGCACCTAGTTAGCATCTAAGGCCTGATTAAAGATGCAGAGCTAATAGACATGTCTGAGTAACTTTGTAGCTTGAGAAAGCTGGAGGCCATGATTGAACCAACTCTACAAAAATGCATTTTGTTGTTTGTATGCATTCAATTTGCCAAATGATTTTATATTCAGTATGTAATTTGCTTCACACTTCCCTGGGAAAAAAGAATCTATCTCACTAATCATCTGAATGACTACAACTAAATCAATAAGATGAGACTTGTTTATTTTGATATATAAACCAATCTAAGATAACTCTTCAGTTTTAATTTCATTGCTGGTTTGATTATTTTATTTCCTCCCTCCCTTCCTACCTCTCTCCTTCCTCCCTTCCCTGCTTCTTCCTCCCTCCCTCCTCCCTTCCTCTTCCCCTTGCTCTCCTGTCTTCCCTCCCTTCTTTTCTTTCTTGTTTCCTCTTTTTCTTACTTTCACATTTATTAAAAAGCTTCTACATGTCAGGCATTGTATTAGGTCTGGGGCAACAAATAGGTCACAGTCACCTGAATAGAAAGTGGCAACAAATTAATACATTTTGGTACTGTTGAGTGTGTGTCATTACAGTGAAAGGGTGGGGTCGCGCGGGGGGGAGTCAGAGAAGTGTCACGTTTTAGTAAGGCTGCAACTCCATCTGCCCACATACCTGATCCTTCTGTTGGCTCTATTTATAAAATGTGCTTTAAGGAATTTAAGAAATATTAAGAAGCATATTAAACTGGCGACAACTTCTTTCACAATGAACAATATAACTCTGCATTTTGTAAGTAACATAAAAAGGGATAGTTAGAGGGAAAGTTAGCATTGGCTTACTCATGGTTAGAGACAATATCAGGGTATCTTCAGCATATGAAACATGACTTAAAACAATGTAAATTTCTCTCCTCTTTCTTCTTTCTTCTGTCTAATATATGGCAATATCCCATGGTACTTTATAGACCCAGTGAAATTACACACGCCAAGGTAAATTATGTGATCCTGAAATTGCTGATAAACACAACTATTCTCCTTATTTTAGAGGGACTAGACAGAGACAAGAAAAAACAGAATCATTTTATGAGCAGAACAAAGTACAAAGCAAGTAACAATAGGGTGGAAACAAAATCTGCACTCAATATTCTGGTCCTATTTGGAGGCTACTTACTAAGCATATACAACAATAGCAAATCTCAAAAACATATGCTAAATGAAGAAAGTCAATCACAAAGACCACATCTTATATTATTCCATATGTATGAAATGTCCTGGAAAAATCTATAGAGACACAGAAAATGCGTGAGCGATCACCTAGGGCTCAGGGATGTGGAGTGGGAATGGGGAACACTGCTACTGAGTAGGGGGTTTCTTTATGAAGTGATGAAAAATTTTTTGAACTATATTGTGGTGATTATGGCACAACTCTGTGAATATACTAAAAGACACCGAACTATGCATTTTAATTTGATGAGATCCATGATATACATACTATAGTAGAGAAAAAAAAATGAGTGTTTCTAGGATTAGGATCTTCTCCAGCCTCTAACTGATTTGCAGTTTTCCAAGGTTGAAGCATAAAAGTCTCTCCACCAGAGGATCTAGCTCAAGTGGCCCTCTCTATTCCCACCACTTTCATCTGCGTTAATCCTTCCGTTGCTTGGGAGGTCCTGAGCAGGAGGCAGCCTCGGTCTACCTCAGCACATAGAAATTACCAAAAAGAGACAAAACAATTGAAGAGACATTTATCTAATTAAAGAAAAAGCAAGAGAACTAGAAAATTCTTTCCTAGAAAATATCTCTGTTTTCTAATTTAGTTTTAGTAATTCTGTTCCTTCAAAAGGAAGATCTCCTCCCACACCAGTGGCTTCATTTTTCCCCTGGTGTCACTTTGCTTCTTAATCTATATCAGGAAGTATTTGGCAATGGATTGACTGAACACAAATCTGTAGTCTTCAGTTTCTCTTAGAGGACAGTGGGTTTGTCTGGCACTGACTATAGAGTTCTCCATTTGGCAGTGTGTGTGTGTGTGTGTGTGTGTGTGTGTGTGTGTGTGTGTGTGTGTCAGTCTTTTCTTCACATACTGAGGTGGAGCTCATGTTTCTCTTCTATTCATGATGTACTGTCATGACTGATTTGTGCAAAACCCCTTCTTTTATTTATTTTTTATCCTTTCTTATACTCAAAATTTATTCCCATACCCTATCTTTGCGAATACCTACATGTATTTCTTGTGTGTTATTTTGTTTGTATGTACTCTATCAAAATGAGTGACTATACTTTAAATCATGCAAATAGTATTTGTTATAAATGTTTTAATGTTATAATTATTTTAGCTCCATAAAATCATGTCTGAATATCACCTCCCAAGTGATTTGAACATTTATTTATAGCAGTTGTATGCAATATATCACGCTACTATACCATAAGTTCCTTGAAGGAGAGCATGAATACTTTGAAAATGTTCTTTGAATGCTGAAAGAAAATAAGTATTAATGATGAAAGAAATGAAGGAAGGAAGAACAAAAGGGAAAAAAATGCTTGTGCTCTTTTCTACCTGCTCTTTTCCATCACTGTCCTTTATTAACTCTGCCACAATTTTACATCTCTTAACATTATGGCCATTCTTACTTTTGCGATCTCTCTCCCTTATGACCTAAGCATTCAAGCATGTTGTTGCATAATAGCAAATGTTTCCCATCACAGCCTACCCTTATTGATATAGTCAGCACTTACAGTATTCAAAAACAGATTGGTCATGCATAAGCCAAGTGTTTGCTGATAGCTCATTAGTCCCAGATGCTCAAACTGTTAGGCATTCTACTTGACACTACCTCCCACAGATTCTGTACCAAGGCACATTTTGTGTAAACATCAAGCAGCTCAGAGGAGCTATGATGGAGTCATGACAAACATTGTTTGGCTTGTTGAATATTTAAACAACAATGACGGCATCTTTGGTCCTGTCTAGGTCTGAGCCTTGGCCAAAAGGTACAGTTTAAGTCTTGGGGTACAGTTAGGTCTTGCTAGTTCTTTATTGAAGGATATGTTCAAATTGAAAATCATGAATTTAATTATCCCAGTCTTACTTAAAAGAACCATATTCTAAAGTATCTGATGTGAGACACTAGAATTGTAGTTTCAGAGAAAGATGCAGCATAAGATTTTTTTTTTGTGCTTCAACTCTAGACTCTAATTTTCTTTTGAATTTAAATATGTGTCATACCCCAGTGGACACTACCTTGATTCAAGGACCCACGGTGATCTTTCTCTCACAGATAATTCCCTCTACTCAATTTTTGTAGGTCTAGTTTTTGATGCTTCACATTTGGTACTTAGGAAGTGATATTATTTTGATATGACACTTTGATATTTAGAAAATCCTGATTTATGTTTGGTTCTACAGAAAACTGACTTTGAGATGGAGACATTTGTGGGCAGGAGGCTTTTGGAGAGTGCACTCAAAAAAGTCATGATATAGGGAGTTAGGAAAGCAAGTTTGAGAGAAAAAGCCTTTAAGCCAATGCAGCCATCAAGATTCAAGACCTGTTGCTGTCATTGTATAGCGGTAGTTGCAACAGACTGCATTGCAGTTGCAACAGAAATTGCAGCTAATTATATTGAGAGTTCTAGGGGGCCCAGGGATTTGTCTTGAATCAAGGTAAGGAATCAGGCATTTGTACCCCAGAGGGACCAGTCATTGAACATAGCCAGTTCCTGGGCAGTAGTTATAACCTTGGTGGAGACAACTCCTTTCAGGCAAAGGCAATTTGCGAATGGGCACTTACTAACCTGTTAGTAGTGATTCACAATTCTTCTAGTAGTTTGATAAAATAATTATCTTTGTTTTGAAGAGAGATCTGCATGGCATATCATAACAAACCACATATTGTAATGTTTTTATCAAAGCAATTTAATCAGATAGATATTATTAATCCCATGTTCTAAATGGAAGACCTGAGACCCACAGAAACTCTCACATGGTCATCATTTCCACTTGGGTCACACAGTTGTGCAATGACAGGGGCAGATCTTGAATCCAGATTCGACATCAGACACTCAGTGGAGACTAAATAGTTTTACATGCAATTTAGGAAGAAAGAAAGAACTAAACAAGAAGAACAAAAACAAACAAACAAACAAACAAAAAAGCCTAAGAAGATCAGAATTGATCCTAGTAAAATGTCACATCTAAAGTGAGTATCAACTTAACAATGAAGATAGTACTGGAAAATAATTGTGCATGTGCATTTCAAAAAAGTTAAATAGGAAGAGTTACCCACTTCATCCTAATCCAGTCCTGGTGATTCCATAGAAGGAAAAACATTAATAAATTAAATAAGACAAACAAAATAAAAGCCATTAAAAATCCTGGGGACTAAAAGAAATGCTGTGATTTTCATGCGCTGTGTAAGGGGAGATTGAGAGGACTGAGTATCCCAGTGAGGAGACAGTGAGAAGCCATTCTTGACTGGGTCTCTTTCTCTTTTCATCTTACCTGGAAAACCACTGACAAAGTCCTCCCAGTTGCTATTACAAGGCTGGTGAAAAAGAAAAAAAAAGAAAGAGAAAGAAAAGTCGTTTCACAGTTGGTGTGAGTAGATTTGCCATCATCTGAGCGTTTGTTCCTCAACTCCAACAGTCTTCAGCCCTCAAGTGACTGCTGACTACAAATAAGAGAAACAGCTCTAAAGAGTAGCTCTCAATCTAAGGAGCAGGTTTTAATTCCAGAAGTTCCTACATTGGGCAGTCATCTGCACTTGTCATGCATGGATTAGAAAGGACACGTGCTAGGATCCAACACGTCATTCCCTCCAGTCGTGTGTCCAGCCAGAGATCTAAAACTCTCAGGCAAACATTAATATAAGCATTAATGTCTTTTTTAAAAAAAATTTATATATATATATATTGTCTCCTTTTTATTATGTTATAACCTCTTATTCCTGCTTCAAATATACAATGTTCTCACTTAAAATAGTGTACTACAAATTACTAATCTCTCTGGTTTTATAATTATACTATATCTGGAGTAGGGCTTTCAATTAGTTCTTTTTTTCCCCACTAATATTTACTTTTTTAGCTGTTTCATTATTTATCCTTTGAGTTTAAGTAACTCTAATGTAAAAAAAAAAAAGGAGGCAGTATACATAATATAGCAGTCAAAATAAAGGTATTAATAGAAGAGTTTATTGAAAAATGATAGAGTCAAAGAACAAATCAATGAGTTGTAAAATATTTTCTAAGGGCATAGAGTACAGAAAAGAGTTAAAAATAACAAAAAATAAAAATAAAAACTAAAAGTTAAAAGGACAAAGATCAGAAATGTTAAAAAAAGTCTATCTAAGGGATACTTCCAAAATATAACAAAGACATTAATGGAGAGGAGAAAATGAATTTAAAAGTATTGATCAGTATAGTCTAGAATTAGAGAAAAATGTAGGACTTTTTCAAATCAAAATGACGGGAGGAGGGCAAATGTACAACATTATGAGATGGCTGACATTTTTCTAGTTGGGATAGATAGATAGCTAGATAGATAGACAGATAGACAGATAGATAAGTAATTCAGAGCAGGAAATTATTATGCCCTTAGTAAATCAGAGATAACCTTTGGAAAAATAAAAATATTTCACATGGTTTTAATAAAAAAGAAGATAATTGTATCTATCTAATAAATGTTGAAAATGTATATATAATGAATATGCAAATAATATTAAAATGTATACATTATATATAACTGATTGGGGTTTACTCTAGACATATAATGTAGATTTAATGTTCAAATATCAATTTTTTATCACATTAAAAAAAGAAAAAATACCAGGCCATATCCATAGACATCGAAACATTTGACAAAATTTAACATCCATTTGTGATAAGATTGTAGGCCCCAATAAACACAATAAGGAAGAAACAGCACAGAAGAATTGAAAACAAGAAAGTAAAAACTATGTTTATTTGATGTCATTGTTAAGTTTGCAACATCTTATAAGTCTAAAAAGGATAATATCTAGAACAATCATTCAATTTTAGCAGGATGAGAAGTACAAACAGAAAAACAATCCTTTATATGTCTACAAGCTTATAATAAACAGTTGCAAAATAAAATATAATAGTAATCAAATACATGATTAGTAACCATGAATAGTAATCAAATACATGAAATATTGAGGGATAATTTTACAAAATGCGCATAAAAATCATAAAACAAACAGACAAAATAAATAGCATTAAAAAATTAAATAAGACTTAAATAGATTAATATATTGAGGCCCTATATTGAAAGACTCAATACTGTTAAGATGTCAGTTATCCCAAAACTGACATGAAGATTCAATACAATCTAAATTAAAATTCCATAGTCTTTTTCACAGCAATTGACACGTTTTAAAATCTATATGGTACTACAAATTATCTGTAATTGTCAAAAAAGTTTTGAGTGGTGAAACTAATTTGAAAGACTTATATTTTCTGCTGTCAAAAATACAGTAATGTAAGGCTGGGTACAGTGGCTCACGCCTATAATCCCAGCACTTTGGGAGGCTGGGGTAAGAGGATTACCTGAGCCCATAGGTTTGAGACCAGCCTGGGTAACTTGGCGAGACCTCATCTCTACAATAAATCAGAAAAATTAGCTGGGTGTGGTGGCACGTGACTGTAGTTCCAGCTACTTGGAAGGCTGAGGCAGAAGAATGACTGAGCCCAGCAGGCTGAGTCTGCAGTGGCCATGAGCGTGTCACTGCACTCCAACCTGGGTGACAGAGTGAGACTCAAAAAAAAAAAAAAGATAGTAATTTAGAAAGCATGACACGAGCTTAGGGTCAGAAATGTAGATCAGTTTAGAAGAAATAAGAACTCAGAAATAGATACAGACACCCATGGTCAATCCATTCTCAACAAACATTGAAATGAGACAAAAAAAGCTTGTTTCATGTTAGTGGTGACTGACTTGAAGCCAATGCTCATATGCCATTCCAAAACTTTTAGGGCCCTTAACATTATGTTAAATCTACTCTGTCTGTGCTCTATAAATGAAAAAACAAAGCCTGGATGAGAGCACATCTGTTTACAGCATGCTTTATTGAATATTTTAGGCCCACTGTTGAGAACAACTACTCAGAAAACAAATATTTCTTTCAAAATGTTACCGCTCATTAACAATGTAACCAGTTATTCAAGAGCTCTGATAGAGGAGATTAGTGTTGTTTTCATGCCTACTATCAAAACATCCATTCAAGGACTAATTTTAACTTTTGAGTCTTATTATTTAAGACATATATCTCATGTCCTTTTCCCACTTTTTAATGTTGTTACTGGTTCTTTTTCTGTTAATTTGTTTCTTGAAAGAAGACATACAAGTGGCCAACAAACATATGAAAAAATTCTCAACTTCACTAATCATTAGAGAAATGCAAATCAAACCACAATGAGATACTATCTCAGAGTAATCAGAATGGTTATTATGAAAAAATTGAAAAACAACAGATGTAGGTGAGATTGCAGAAAAAGGAACCGCTTCTACACAGTTGATAGGAACGCAAACTAATTCAGTCCCTGAAAGAAGTTTGGAGAATTCTCAAAGAGCTAAAAATTGACTTACTATTCAACCCAGCAATCCCATTACAGAATAAATATACCCAAAGGAACTTAAATAGTTCTGTCTAAAAGATACCTGCACTATTCACAATAGCAAAGACATGAAATCAACCCAGATGTCCATCAATGATTGATGGGATAGCGAAAATGTGGTATATATACACCATGGAATATTATATAGTCAAAAGAAAAAATGAAACCATGTCTTTTGCAGCAATGTGGATGCAACTGGAGGCCATTTCTAACAGAATTAATGCATGGTTTTACTTATAAGTGAGAGCTAAACACTTGGTACACACAGACATAAAGATGAGAAAATCCTTCCCCCTAAAGGGTAGGGGGAAGGGTTGACAAACTACCTAATTGGATATCATGTTCACAATTTGGATGACAAGTTCAATAGAAACCCAAACCTCATCGTCACGCATATACTCTTTTAACAAACTTGCACATGTACCCTCTGAATTTAATACAAAATAAATACATTTTGTAAGCTATCGCTGTCATAGAGAGTGATTTATTTAATGTATCTGGGCAAAGTAAAATGAAAACCTTCTGGAAAGGATCCACTATTCTAGATGCCATTGAGAACAGTCATGATTCATGGAAAGAGGTAAAAATCAAAGTAAGAGTTTTTACAGAAGTTTGGAGGAAGTTAATTTCAACCCTCATGGATGACTTTGAGAGGTCCAAGTCTTCAGTGGTGCAAGTGCCTGAAGATGTGATTGAAATAATAAGAGAACTAGAATTAGAAGTGGAGCCTAAAGTTATGACCGAATTACTGTAATCTCACGTAAAATTTCGATATGTTAAGGAGTTGCTTCTTGTAGATGAGCAAAGAAAGAAGTTTATTGAAATGAAATTTACTACCTGGCAATGTTGTCATTCTTGAAATGACAACAAAGGAAGTTAGAATATTAAATAAGCTTATTTGAGAAGCTGGAGCAGGGTTTGTGGATTGACTCCAATTTTGAAAGAAGTTCTACTGTGGGTAAAATGCTATCAACAAAAAGAAATTTTTTTTGAAAGCAAGAAACAATCAGTGTGGCAAGCTTCATTGTCTTATTTTCAAAATTGCCAGTCACGTCACCTTTCAGCAACTACCACCCTAATCAGTTAGCAGTCATCAAAACCAAGGTAAAACCCTCAGCTAGCAAAAATGTTACATTTCTCGGAAGGCTCATATGATTGTTGGCATTTTTGAGCAATAAAGTATGTTTTAATTAAAATATAAATTTTTTTAGACAAAATGCTATTGTACACTTAGTAGATTATAGTATAGGATAAATGTAACTATGCACAGGGAAGAATTTGTGACTTGCTTCATTGCAATATTTGTTTTATTGATATGGTCTGAATTCAAACCTGCAATATTTCCCAAGTATGCCTCTATTTTCTATCAAAACTTTTTAGAGACACTGGAAGTTTGAGTGTAAGTAGATTTTAAAAATATATTTCAAACCTGAATATGGTTCAAAAGAAAACTAAGTATGAACATTTAAAAATAGTCCTAATAGATATTTAAAGCTAAATATGCATAGAAGGATTTTTTTGAAAAAAGCTAGCTACATGAATAAAACTATGTATAAAATGAGAAATGACCCAATACAATTTATCTTTAAAATAAGACCTTTTTGCCTCAGAAAATGCTATCAACATAATAGATTAGTAGAATAAGTGATGAAAATCCCACAAAGATGTCAAGAGAGGAAAAAGAAAACATTTAATAAAGTTCAACCTTTATATATGATTTTAAAAAACTCAAAAAACTAGCATGAGAAAAATATATATAAATGTATATATAAAAATAAATGTAGACTAAAAGACATATAAATATACATAAATTAATATATGGGATTTCAAATTTGATTCAAATATAATTAAAAGTTAAGCTTTAATATGTGGATGTTAAAAGCTCAAAAGACTAGAATAAGAATATATGTGTATAAATATGTATGTAAAGTACATATAGAATATTAAGTATGTAAATACATGAAAATAAAAATCTATTAAAATACACATATATAAAATAAATATATATAACTGAATATATTGCATGTATGTATATAGATAGATAGATACAAATCTTACAGCTAATATCATATATAAGGGTGAAACTTTACATGCATTTCTTTTAAAGTATTCAATGAGACCAGTATGTCTGCTTTCTTTATTTCTCAATATAATGCTGTGAACCTGGATACTTAAGGAAAAAAATGAGATAATTTTTTTTTTTAAGTTGCTTTAAGTTTACATATAGCTGAATATTACATTTTGTGTCTCACAGACACATGCATACACACATCATTTTCTTTTGGGATATTTTATAAGTTTCCTCTAGCACTCAACATTGTTATGGGTAACTTTGAAGTCAGATTTTCTCTTTCTAAAAGACTCAGTATTTTGACTTCACGTCTAAAATAGCTTCTAATTCTGAACTCCAAAATCTTTATTAGGCATTGTTGCTGAGTATTGCAAATCAATTTTTCGTGGGACACAGTGGCATTTTTTAGTTTCTAAGTGCAAGTCTTGTATATTTCAGAAAGTTAAAAAAAAACAACTTAGACATGTTTTATTTGGGGATATTAAATTCATTTAGTTCTACTTGAGAGACATTTATTATTTGTATATGGGGTTTCTTATCTCCTACAATCATCATGCAAACTCTTTTTAATAATTAAAAAATATATATTGCTCATTTTTCTCAAGACTGTTTAATATGTTTCTTCAGGCTTTCAGCAATGTATCATCTTACTGCATCCAATGTGGCCTTCGTCTAGATGGTTTGATTTTTCTTTCTCACCATTTTTAAAACTTTGCAAGCACATTTTTCACCTCTTGTGAAATTATTTTTCATATGTTTGAGTCCTTTTATGTTCGATTTTAGTTGTTATTTTATGTAGAAGAATAGTCATTTAATAACTAGAGTTAAAGACTGCAAGATCTTTTTTTGTTACATGGAAATACTTTGTTTTGTTTTTGTGTTATTAATTTCTTTATCATTTTACTATTTTTCTGTTAGTATACATTCCAATAATTTAAAAGAAATCAGGGCAAAAATTCTCCTAGATTACTGTTTGCTTTTGAATAAAATTTGCTTTTCTTAGATGAGCAATTTGCAAGAGTGCAAAACATGGACAGATAAGTAAACATTCAGGCATGGAAATAGACTAGGACATCCCAGAGTCCCATGGCAGGCATGCAGAATATTTCAGCACCAACTAGGTTTGTCTGTAAGAAGATCTCTGTCAGGAACAGAAATCCAGTCCTTAGTGGGAATGTAAAGAGTAAAAGCAGATGACCAGTTACAGATAAATTAATTAGGAACCTCTTTGCCCCCCTTCATAAAAACTCATCCTTCATAAAACTATAGAGACTTAAATTAACCAGAATGAGGATACCTGGTCCTGAAGGGACTAAAAACAAGGATGACAATTTTAAATCTCTGAGGCTTTAAGTTAGGTCATTTAAAATACTGTTAAACAAAAATAAAATAAAATAAAACCTCCATAAGAGGTATACCAAATTTTGCTTTCATGAGAGGAGGAAATTAAGAAGGAGCTGTATATTATTTTAACACGAATTCATATATAGTAATCTCAAAGAAGGCTTGGTGAATTCCAATTCAATGCCTTTTCCACTATATATTTCAATAAAAAAATTATAGCCTCCCAAAAGACACCAAATAAACCCTTCCATCTAGAAGAAAGAAGCATACTGCAAATGGAAAGAGGGAAGATGTTGTCATGACAACTATAGAAAGTGTTTTATTAGATGACTAAATTTAATGTCATCCAGAGCTCCTGGGGTCTCTGGCCTTATCTGAAATTCTGCAAACTTGTATGGCTCATATCTCTAAAATTATAGGAAAAAAAAATGTGTCTACTATGATCTACAAAGTGTGACCTAGTGAGACATACACATTTTTACCTTAATCCTGGTGTCTGTTTCTAACCAGATAAACATTTCTCTCTCTCTCTTTACACACACACACACACACACACACACACACACACACACACACACACACACATTCACACACATATACACATACACACACACACACATATAGCGAGAGAGAGAGAGGCTAATGGAATGCCACTTACTTGAATCAAGATGCTAGATGGGTCTAGCCTGTGTAAGTGTCTCATTTTGTATAATGTCTTAAGAGTGTATGTTAGTACTCAAGGCCTAAAGAGACTGGTCCAGGACCCCAAGATTCCATGAAAGAAGGACAGGTACCGATCTGCATATAGAATCAGATTAGAATATTCTTGGTAATATTAGATTAGTTATCTTAAAGATCTATTTTTTATCTTCTGTCCAAATTCCTCTTTTCTATAGTTAGAACCTAATTTTAAGTTTGTTTTATATGTGTTTCAGAACTACTTGATCAGAAAGCTTTCCTCCAATGGTTTGGTCAGTCTAACTTGCTACAACTTTTAATAGTGAATATTTTATTTTTATTTTGAAGGAATATTAAATTTAAAAAGTATTCTAAATATTTCACCCTAACACATAATTATATATAACACACTTACATATATATAAATATAAAATATCAGTCAATTTGTACAAGTCACCTCATTTATGTTGCAAACACTTCTCTAAATTATCGCTTAAAGCTTTGTAACGTACCTCAAGCTCCTAGAACAATGCATGAACCCTGGTAGACTATCAATATATACTTTTTGAATGAATGTTTTTTATTCTCACTTTAATTGCATCTACTACTGGATTGCAGAGAAATTTGAACTCAGGTACTCTTATCTCAGAGGCAGTACTTTGATTCACTATCCTATACAGTTTACTGAGGACTTTTATTTGATTATACTTGTATTTTGTTTTGAACTATGATAAATTGTTAACTTATTCCTTTCTTCTACTATGAAAACTCTTAGGGGTATAAGTAATAACCTGGAAATTCTGGGTGAAAGACAGGGAATGGAGCTGAGAGTATTACCAGAAATATCCGATAGTCAGTATGAATGCAAGAGGAAGATGGGTCTAGGCAACATGTATGACTTGCTTTTTAAGAGTCTTTGGGGAACAAAATTGATGTGTGGGTGTATCAGTCCCCATCAGGGCAAGGAGGTGAAAGAGAGCAGGAAATGGAGGCGCGAAGATCGTTAGAGAAGTGGCAAGGAATTCTCTTGCACTTTCTCAGTGGGTCTGAGCGAATGAACTTTGGGGATATAAAGACCCACCATAATGGTTTTGGAGATGTTCTTTCTAGCTTTCTGTGAGCTTGAAGCAGGTCGGGTCCATTATACATTGAGAGAGGGTTGATTGTAATGATTTACTCCTGAGATCTGAGATGACTAAGCCAATGCAATTCTTCTTTTGTCTCACTAATGTGTCCCTCTCTCACACAATAATTTGCTGGTTTTTCCAACTAGACTCTTCATTCACTATGGTCAGCCCTCTCATTTTACCATTATTATGTCCTCGTTCTTCCACTTTGAAACCCTCCTGCTACCAAAATCAGAACATCTCTGTCTTTACAATAATGCATTGAGTTTTATTCATTTCAAGGTAATATACTCCAGGAGAAACTCTTTGTATCACTCAAGTGCTATCTGGCCTTGCCACCATAAGAAAGGAAAAAATGGAGGCTTGTTATCTGGGTAGCCTGAAAATGATCCCTTCTGTTTTGACTTGAAAGGCAGCTGGTTTACAGGGATACCTTTTCCCAGGAAGAGCTTTTACCCTTTTCTAAAAGTAAAGGCCACATAGATCTTTTAGACCCCGACACTATGATCAAAGACACAATACACTAGTGTCTTATAGTCACTGATTTAAAGGCATGATCAAATTGAGAAGACTCAAAAAATCTGATAAAGTACCCCTTGTTAAAGCACATACATGTCTTCTATTTGTGTTCAAACAACATTGATTAAAAATGCAGACTTTCAAATATTTTTGTATTGTATACATTTTCTGACTTTTAGGAAAAACATGAGTTGTGCTTTACATCTAAGTGGTTTGGTTTTTTAATGCTGATTATTAATTAGAGAAAAAAAAGCCAAATATAGTTGTAACATTTTCATTTAGAGCAGCTCTTTGCCCTTATAGTTTTTCTCCCTGATAGTTTTGTAGACATTTGGTAAATTCCTTATGGTATGATGTCTCCAATTACTTGAATTTAAAGCACTGAAACGAAGGGAACTTGAAATCATAAAAGAGATAAAAATTTTTTAAAGAAAAATTTTAAAAGTTGAAATATTTTTTATGAATATGTGTTCCAGATATAAGTAGGTAGAAATTTATTTAACTTATATAATATATATATATATATATATATAATAGAACCTGTCCTAAGAATTCTACACTATATTTTGGCTTTTTTGATTTTTTTTTCTCCTCTTCAATATTGACTGTCTGACTCCCCAGGCTTCTTTCCATACAACTTGAAAACATTTTTTATTCTTTATCCAGAAAGACATTTTCTCATCCTCTTTCCTCCAGTTAATCTCTTAAAAAAAAAAATACCAAATGTCTCCAAACCATAGCCCACACATTGATTACTCATGATTTCATGATGAATTCCTTGCAATATACCTATCACCATCATCATCAGAATGACCTCATTGCATGATTCTGGAGACAACACTGTATTTTGTGCAAATCATTTTTTGGAGATGTGCAACATGCTGGTAGTGTCTGTATTTTCCCAGGCACTAATGATGAATGAATTGCTCTGTCAAATACCTTTCCTTTGCTCTTATTGTTTTTGGATACTGCCCCCCGCTCCCCCACGTTCTTGAAGCAACTGTTTTGGTTTTGACTGATGATTTACTTCTTTCAATTATGCTCTCTTCTCAGCAGGGGTCACATCTCTCCAAACTCCTCTAATGATTCTTTCTTCATTTCCTCAACTTTTTCGTTTGCTTTTATGACAACTTATGCTAGGGTCTACTATAGGCAAATTCCAACACTATTCTTAATAATTCGGAGTGAGTGTACCCTTATCGATGTTATATGCCCTTCTTCCCTCCCCTGGCAATCCCTTTTGTACTGTATTATGGTAAATATCAAGGGCCCACTTATGAGTGAAAAATTTTAATTTTTGAAGTAATATTCTCTCTCTCTTATGTTTTCTACATATATAGTTATTTAAAGTCTCTATAATTTATCATATACTCATTTCTTTCAGTAAATGATTTTTTTTCAAAAGTGGTTGTCTGTAATTTCATCATTCTAATATGAGTTTTTAAAATGTTTCATCTTACCAGTCAAAAATAAATTCCATGTTTTTTAAAAAAATACTAACACTTCTTCATGACAAAGAATAATAAAAAGAGATCATAACTTTGAGGGCAAAATAAACACCAATGTCAAAATACCACAAACCTAATTAAAATTATATGAGAAATCAATATTAATTATTTGTTTTACTGTGTATGACAAGTTTTTCTTATGCATGTGGACTGTAATTTTTAACGATGAAGAAAGCACAGAGATCAGAATTAGGAATAAATTAGGTATGATCAGATTTTACATCTAAAGAAAGGACAGAAGTCAGTATTAGGGAAATTCCATTTTTGTCATGACACTTGTACTAGTTTGCTTAAGCAAACATAACATAGTGCTACAGACTGAATAACTTAAACAAAAGAAATTTGTTTCTTAAATGCCAGTTCTTGAGGCTGGGGTCTAAGATGAAGGTGAAGACAGGGTAATTTTCATTCTGAGGACTCTTCTCTTGGTTTGTAGAGTCACCACACCACACTGTGTGCTCATGTGACCTCTTCTTTGTGTGCAACATAGGAAGAAGAAGAAAGCAACTCTCTGATGTCTCCTCTTCTTTTTAAAAAAATTTAATTTAATTTTAAAGTTGTGGGGTATCAGTCAAGGTTGTGTATATAAGTGGTTTAAGTACACATGAACTTTTGGGCCTCCCATTGACCCTCACTTCACCTGGATTAGGATCAGACACCCTTATTGATGCTGTGTTCCTTGCCCCCTTGCCTGTCAGTGTCTCACTAGTGCCAATCCCTTTTTGTACTATCATGATAGATGTTCAGGGTCCACTTATGAGTGAGAATATGTGGGACTAAGTTCTTTGTTTCTGTGAAAGATCACTGAGTATGATAGACTCCAAATCCATCCAGGTTTCTGTGAAGTCTATAATTTTGTCCTTCTTTATGACTATGTAATATTCCATTATGTATATGTACCACATTTTTTATGCGGTACAGTTTCGATGGGCAGCATAGTTGGTTCCATGTTTTTACTATTGAGAATACTGCTGCAATAAACATGCACATGCAGGTATCTTCCTTGTAGAATGTTTTGAGTTCCTCTGGTTATGTTACCAGAACGGGGATTGATGGGTCACATGGAAGGTCAATTTCTAGTTCTTTTAGAAATTGCCACACTGTTTTCCATAGAAGTAGAATAAGTTTTCACTCAGACCAACAGTGTAGAAGCATTCCCTTTTCTCTGCATCCTCACCAGCATTCGTTATTTTTTATTTTATTAATGATGGCCGGAGTTCTGGTAAGATGGCGATGGCATAGGTGGAATTGTGAGATTCTCCGAATGTGAGTTCCCAAAAAGACTCTTACTTTCCTTCCTCATCCCCCTGCCCACCGCCAGGCGTACCAGTCTGAAGCCCAGAGACCCTTGATCCCACAAAAGGCTGGATATTGTGGCCCCCAGCTGCTGTTGCTCCAATTTATGTGACCACCGGCCCTGGCTGTGTGAAAATCCCAGCTCCCTCCCCAGCTACATCATCTCACCCGGCACCAAGCTGCCACCTGTGAAGGCCCTTGGATGCTGCCTTGTCGAGATCTGGGTTCCCTTGCTGGTTACACTGATCCACCTGGCACTCAGCTGCTGCCAGCTCCCACCCTGACTAGCCTTCCAGCCCAGCTGCCTGGTACTCACTCCTCAGAGTCCCAGCTCCCTGCCCTGGGTTCTGGGCCCCTGGCCAGCCCTATTTCAAGCTGCCTTCACCCAGGGAGTCTCTAGGCACCCGCTCCTCAGAGATGCCAGCTTCATTTCTGGCTGAAGTACTCTGTGAGGGGCCCAAAGCCACTCTCACCACTCACCACCTGCCCTTTGGAGCTCTGGTCCCACCCTGGCTGAGGCACCCAGTGTGCAGACCCATGCTTGTGTAAGGGAACAGCAAATCTTAAGGAGGTGCTGATCAGTTGCTCTCAGCTCCAGAAGAGGGAACTCCCAGTTTCCCTCTCCACCCCAGGCCGCTGGTGGTACACCAGACCCAGCGCCCAGCTGTGCAGTTAATCCCCAGTGCCTCGCATGCCACTGCAGCCCGTCATAGTGGATCACCCAGGGACCCGGATGAGCAGAGAGAAAGGATCCATGAAAGAGGAGCTGCACACCTTGGCTATTTTCCAGGCAGAGATTTGCATTGCCCTACCTACCTACAAGCAGGTTCCACCTTGGTTTCTAAGGTAACATCACTAAACAGGAGACAAATTCCCTCCCCTATGCTGAATCAGATGCAGGCAACTCAGCGTCTCAGACCTCTAAGGCAGCAGGGCAAAAGAACAAATCCAAGCTGTGAGTAAATCTATCTGCCTGCAATGAAAGCAAAGGGGAGAGGCTGGAGATCAGAGCTGAAGAGACTTTAGACACTCAAGAAAGATTCCAGAGTTAGTCTGATTTCTTAGTTTGATTTTTGATTTTATCATTTTGTTCACTTTTTTTGCTTTTTGATTTGCTTTCTGATTTGGACTACCTGTTTGTGTTGGGGAAAAATGCATCAAAAGGGAAGATTTTATTGGACTGTCTTTGTGTGGTTACTGGTATGCGTTAGGGAATTTTCTTTGTGTGTTTTTCACTGTTCTCTGGTCTTGTGTCTCTTTTTTCACCTGTTAGTTGGTAGGTATGTCTGTTTCCCCTCTCACTCTTCTCTCTTTCTGACTTCCTCTTGACCCCACTTCTTCCATTATTTTCCACTTTTGTACCTTCTTTTGTTCTAGGGATCAAAGTTACATCCCGCTACATGGACAGATTGTAAGGCAGTGGCAAATAGATTCCAGTGTGCCCATACACCTGTTGGTGGATACTGGAATCAGCAGATAGATTCTGAATCACAACTTCCACCTCAATGAAACCTCAAAACTGCAAAAAGTACAGTCCCCAGCCCACACTTCAGCCTCAAAAGTGAACAAAGCCAGAGGACTGTCATAAGGAAGAACAGGAAATTGAACAAATGAAGCAAAAAGCAACCCCACCTTCCCTGAAAAACAAAATTAAAGAAGGGGAGGGAAAGGTGGGGAGAGAGAGAAAAATCTTCACAAATGAAGAAAAACCAAAAGAAGAATATGGGTCTCTCCCACACCCCTGGGAGGGCAGACACTGAGAAAACTGACTTCAGAATTCAAACAATGAAGAGCCCCCCCAGAATGACTGGTCTCAATCTACAACCCTAGATATCAAGACATTAATGGTTTAAAAAGAATTGAGGAGAGACAAGAGGAAAACTAGGAAGGAGTTGATAACTGAGATAACAGTAATAAAGAATACTGTGAATGAAATAAATTACAAACTGATTAGCACAGAAAGCAGAATTAGCCAAGCAGAAGAAAGAATCTCAGAGCTTGAGGACCAAAATATAGACCTAACCCAAACTTTCAAAAACATAGAAAACAAGCTTCAAAAGACAGAACAAAACCTTCAAGAGATGCACTATTACTTCCAGAGAAAGAACCTACAAGTAATTGGCCTTCCTGAAACAGAAAGAGAAACAGAGGCCATGTTGGAACAAACATTCCATGAGATTATTGAAGAAAACTCCCCTCATCTTATCAGTGATGTGAAAATTCAAACACAAGAGATTCAGAGAACCCCTGCAAGAAAATAAATGAGAAGACCAACTCCCAGGCACATCATAATTCACCTAAGCAAAGTAGGTATAAAAGAAAAAGTCCTAAAGACAGCAAGAGAAAAAGGCCAGGTCGCCTACCAAAGAAGACCAATTAGAATAGCAGCAGATTTATCTACAGAAACCCTGCAGGCTAGGAGAGCTTGAAGCCCTAAATTCAAAGTCCTAAAAGTTATACATTTTCAACGAAGAATAGCCTACCCAACCAAGCTAAGCTTCATCAGTGAGCGAAAATTAAAATCTTTCCCAGATATCCAATCCCTAAGAACTTACACTGCCACCAGACCACCTCTACAAGAAACACTTAAGAAAGTACTAAACACAGAAGAAAAGGAAAAAAGAACAATGTGCTTCACAAGAGTACAGGAAAAAGAATAAAATACACATGAACCAACTCCAAAACCAAAAGAAAGACAACAAAGAGAAACAACAACAACTCTATAAGAACTTTATGATAGGGACAAATTCACACATTTCAATAATTAGCCTGAATGTGAATGGACTAAAAGCACCACTGAAAAGACATAGAATGGCAAAATGGATAAAATATCACCAGGCAGCAACGTATTGCCTTCAAGAGACCCATGTCACTAGAAAGGACATGCACAGACTCAAAGTAAGAGGATGGGAAACAAATTTTCAGGCAAATGCAACAAAAAAGAAAAGAGGAGTCACAATCCTAATTTCAGACAATATAGCATTTAAGTTATCAAAAATTAAAAAAGATGCAGAAGGCCACTACATAATGATAAAGGGTTCACTCCATCAACAAAAAATATCTATCCTAAACATATATGCAGCCAACATAGGAGTGCCAACTTTCATAAAGCAGCTTCTAGGAAAAGTAAAGAAAGATATCAACTCTAACACCATCATAACTGGGGACTTTAATACCCCACTCACAACCCTAGACAGATCATCAGGAAAAAAAAATCAGCAACGAGATCCAGAACCTCAATGTGACTCTTGACCAAATGGACTTAATTGATACCTACAGAACACTCCATCCAACGACCACAGAATATACCTTCTACTCAGCACCACATGGAACGTACTCTAAGATCAACCACATACTTGTCCATAATCAAGCATAAACAAATTTTAAAAGATCAGAATTTTGTCTTGCACCTTCTCAGACCACAGTGGAATAAAAATAAACGTCAACACCAACAAGGTTTCCCCCAAACCCACAAAGACATGGACATTAAGTAGCATGATGCTAAATAACTCCTGGGTTAACAATGAAATCAAACCAGAGATTAAAAGATACCCACAAACAAATGAAAATGAAGAGACATCTTACCAAAATCTCTGGGATGCCATGAGAGATGTGGTAAGAGAGGAATTCATATCCCTACAAACACACATGAAGAAAATGGAAGAACCACAAATTAACAGCCTAACAAATCACCTTAGGAAGCTGGTAAAGCAAGACCACCAAAACACTAACTTTAGCAGAAGAATCTAGATCACCAAAATAAATGCCCAAATCCGGGACATAGAAGACATGCTTCATTTTTTGTATTACAAAAAATACAATAAAAAAAAATCAATAAAACAAAAAGCTGGTTCTTTGAAAGGATAAACAAGATTGATGGTCCCTTAGCTAGACTGACCAAGAAAAAAAGAGAAAAGCCCCCAAAATACAATCAGAAATAAAAATGATGAAGTCACATCTGACCCCGAAGAAATACAAAAGATCATTAGAGACTACTATGTACACTTGTGGAAACAAACTGGAAAATCTTAAGGAAATGGAAGACTTTCCGATATCACACAACCTGCCTAGGTTGAAAGAAGAAATCGAGACCCTAAATAGACCAATAACAATCAAGGAAATTGAGTATGTAATAAGAAAACTACCTACAAAAAAAAAGTCCTGGACCAGATGGCTTTCCAGTTGAATTCTATAAGACATTTAAGGAGGAGCTAATACCAATCCTATTGAAAGTATTCCAGGCAATTGAGAAAGATGGAACCCTCCCCAAATCATTTTATGAAGCTAACATCACATTGATACCCAAGCCAGGTAAAGACCCAACACAGATAGAGAACTACAGGCCAATATCTTTGATGATCATAGATGCCAAAATTCTCAACAACATCCTAGCAAACCGGATTCAACAACACATCTCAAAAATCATCCATCATGACCAAGTAGGCATCAACCCTGGGACGCAAGGCTGGTCCAACATTCACACGATAATAAATGTAATTAAATACATCAACAGACATCAGAACAAAAACCACATGATTATATCATTAGCTGTAGAAAAAACTTTGGATAAAATCAAGCACCCCTTCTTGATAAAGGAGGTGAACATCTAGGCATACATGGAACATACCTAAAAATAGTAAAAGCCATCTACGTGTAACCCATACCTAGCATACTCCTAAACAGACCAAAATTGTAACCATTTCCCTGAAAACTGGAACAAGACAAGGATGCCCACTCTCTCCCCTCCTGTTAAATATAGTTTGGAAGTCCTGGCTAGAGCAATCAGAAAAGAGAAGGTGAACAAGGGTATCCAAATAGGAAAAGAGGAGTCAAGTTATCTCTCTTTGCCAACAACATTACTTTGTACCTTGAAAACCCAAGAGAATCTGTCAAAAGTCTCTTTGCACTGATAAAAGACTTTCGCAAAGTCTCAGGGTATAAAATAAATGTGTAAAAAACAATCACATTTCTTTACACCAATAATAAAAAAACAGAAATGCAAATAAAAAACACAATCCCATTCACAATAGCCACACACAAAAAGTGAAATACCTTGGCATCTTCCTAATCAAAGACGTGAAAGACCTTTACAATGAAAACTACAAAACACTGCTCAAAGAAATCAAAGATGACACAAACAAGCGGAAAAATATCCCATGCTCATGGATTGGAAGAATCAACATTGTGAAGATGTCCATTCTACCTAAGATAATCTACAGATTTAATGCAATACCCATCAAATTGTCAGCAACATTCTTCTCAGAGCTAGAAAAAACAATTCAGGTATTCATATGGAAACATAAATGACCAAGAATAGCCATAACAATCTTCAGCAAAAAAAAGCAGGAGATATCACACTACCAGACTTCAAACTTTATTACAAAGCTGCAATAATCAAAACAGCTTGGTACTGGTACAGGAACAGGCATATAGACCAATGGAATAGAACTGAGATTCCAGAAGCAAAACCTCAATTTCTCAACCAACTCATCTTGACAAATCCCCCACCACCTACCACTGGGGAGAAGAGAACCTATTCAGTAAATGGTGCTGGGAAAACTGGATGACCACATGCAGAAGATTGAAACAGGACCCCTATCTATCCCTATACACAAAAATTAACTCCAAATGGATCAGAGACCTAAATGTAAAACCTCAAACCATAAGAACCTTAGAAAATGCAGGACACACCCTTATGGAAATTGGAACTGGCATCCAGTTCCTGAAGGAAATCTGAAACCCACAGGCCATAAGAGATATGATAGACAAGTGGGACCTCATTAAACTGACAAGCTTTTGCAAAGCCAAAGAAACCATCAAGAGAGCAGGGAGATAGCCCACAGACTGGGAAAAAATATTTGCCAACTCCATGTCTGACAAAGACCTAACATCTTGGATCTACAAGGAACTCAAATGTGTTGAAAAGAAAAAAAACAAAACAACCCCATTACAAAGTGGGCAAAAGATATGAACAGACACTTCTCAAATGAAGACATCTGAGCAACCAACAGGTACATGAAAAAATGTTCAACCTCACTAATCATCAAGGAGAGGCAAATTAAAACCACACTGAGATACCACCTAAGTCCAGTCAGAATGGCAATTATCAATAACTCAAAAAATAGCAGTTGCTGAAGAGGGTGTGATTAAAAGGGAACACTTCTACACTGTTGGTGGGAGTGTAAACTAGTGTAACCTCCATGAAAAGCAGTGTGGTGATTCCTAAAATCTCTAAATATTGACCTCCCATATGACCTTGCAATCCCCTTACTGGGAATATACCCTGAAGAACTCTAATCACTCTATCAAAAAGATACCTGCACCCATATGTTTATCGCAGCATTGTTCACCATAGGAAGAACCTGTAACCAACCATACTGTCCATCAAAAGAGGACTGGATTTTTAAAAATGTGGTACTTATACTACGCAGCCAAAAAAAGAACAAAATCATGAACTTCGCAGCAACCTGGATGGAACTAGAATCTATAATACTGAGTGATCTCTCACAGAAACAAAGATCTGAGTATCACATGTTCTCATTTATATAGTGGACCTTAAACGTCTATCATAATACTATAAGAAAACAATTGACAGCGGTGGGAAACTATGGGGTGGTAGGGAGGGGAAGGAAGGTGGGATTAACGGTAGTCAATATGTGTCTGGGGACAGGGAGATACCCCTTATCAACAAGGGTGCCTGAATGATGCATATTTGTATACCTAACCCTTAACTGTACCCCACAATTTTAAAATAAAAATTATGTTTAAAAAAAATGATGACCATCTGAAATTTTGTGGTATCTCAATGTGGTTTCGATTTGTATTTTTCTGATGATTAGTGAGACTGAGCATTTTTTAGTGTGTCTGTTGGCTGTTTGTATATCTTCTTTTGAGAAGTGTCTATTCTTGACTTTTGCCCTTTTCTTTTCTTTTTTTTATGGAGTTTCACTCCTTTGCCCAGGCTGGAATGCAGTGGCATGCACGCTCACTGCCACCCGTGTTGACCTTCTGGACTCCAGCGATCCTTCTGCCTCAGCCTTCCAAGTACAGGAACTACAGACTACAGTCACATGCTACCACATTTGGCTATTTTTTATTTTATTGTAGTGATGAATTCTCACCAAGTTGCCTGGGTTGGTCTCGAACCGGTGGGCTCAGGCAATCCACTTTCTTTGATTTCCCAAAGTACTGAGATTACAGGCTGAGCCACCAAGGCCAGCCAACTTTCCCATTTTGTAGTGAGGCTATTTATTTTTTATTTTTTCTTTTTGGCGCATTTGAGTTCCTTGTAGATATTGGATGTTAGGCCTTTGTTAGAAATACAGTTGGCAAATATCTTTTCCCATTCTGTGGGCTGTCTCCCCACTCTCTTGATGGTTTCTTCTGCATTGCAGAAGCTTTTCATTTTGATGAGTTTCACTTGTCTATCTTATATCTTATGGCATAGGCATTTGAGGTTTTGATCAGGAATTGGCTGCCCATTCCAATTTTTGTAATGGTGTCTTCAGCGATTTCTAAGATCTTACAGTTTATGGTTAAGCCTTTGACCTATTTGGAGTTGATTTTTTGTATATGTTGATAAGTAGGAGTCCTGTTTCATTATTCTGTGGTTACCAGTTTTCCAAACACCATTTACTGAATAGGTTCTCCTCTCTCCAGTGGTTGTTGGTGGAGGCTTTGGAGGCAAAGATGAGTTGGTTCAGAAATTGAAGTTTTGCCTCTGAAATCTTTATTCTGTTTAATTGGTCTATATGCCTGTTCTTGTACCATTATTTGGCCACTTTGATTATTGTAGCCTTATAATAAAGTTTAAAGTTGAATCTGGGAGTGTGATAGCTCCCATTTTGTTTCTTTTGGTGAGGGTTGTTTTGGCTATTTGTTGTCATTTTTGTTTCCATATGAATTTCTGTATTGCTGTTTCCTGGTCTGAGAAGAATAATGATAGTAACTGAATCTGTAGATGGCCTTGGGTTGGATGAACACCTTAGCAATGTCGATTCCTCCAATCCATGAGCATAGAATATTTTTCCATTTATTTGTGTTTTCTTGGATTTCTTTAAACAGTGTTTTGTAGTTTTTGTTGTAAAGATCTTCCATTCATTTGTTTAGGAAGATTCCAATATATTTCTTTTTTCTTTCTTTTTTTTTTTTGGTGGCTATTGTGAATGGGATTGTACTTTTTATTTGGTTATCTGCCTGTTTTTGGTGTATAAAAATGTCCTGTTTTTTACATGTTGATTTTATACCTTGAGACTGCCAAAGTCCTTTATCAGTGCAAGGAGGTTTTTGACAGACTCCCTCGGGTTTTCCAGGTATAGGATCATATCATCCACAAAGAGGGATAGCTTAATTTCCTTGTTTCCTATTTGAATACACCTGATATCCTTCTCTTGTCCGATTTCTGTAGCTTGGACTTCTAATACTATGTTGAACAGGAGGGTGGAGAGTGGGCAGCCTTGCCTTGTTTGGTTTTCAAGGGAAAGGTTCCCAATTTCTGTTCATTTAATAAAATGTTGGCTTTGAGTTTATTGTACATGGCTTTTACCATTTTGAGGCATGTTCCCTCTATACCTAGGTATTCAACGGTTTTATATCAAGAATGGATGCTGGATTATGTCAAAAGCTTTTTCTGCCTCTAATGATATAATCATATGGTTCTTGTTTTTTTATACCTGTTGATGTATTTAATTACATTTATGGTCTTGAAGATGTTAAACCAGCCCTGCATCCGAGGGATGAAGCCTACTTAGTTATGGTGGATAATTTTTGAGATGCATTGTTGGACCCTATTTGCTAGAATATTGTTGACAATTTTTGCACCTATGTTCCTCAGGATTATTGGCCTGTACTTCTCTTTTTTGTTGGCTTTTTACCCAGTTTGGGTATTAATGTAATTTTAGCTTCACAAAATGATTTGGGGAGAGTTTTATCTTTCTTGATTTCCTGGTACTTTCAATAGGATTGGTACCAGTTCTTCATTGTATGTTTTGCAGAATTCTGCTGGAAAATTGTACAGTCCAGGAATTTTTTTGTAGTTAGCTTTCTTATAATGGAGCCAATTTCCTGGGTAGTTTTTGCTCTATTTATGGTCTCTATTTCTTCTTGTTTCAACATTGCTGGTTGTGTGAAGTTAGAAAGTCCTCCATCTCATTTGGGTTTTTGAATCTTTTTCATACAGGTGTGCATAGTAATCTCTGATAGTCTTTTGTATTTCTTCAGGATCAGTTGTGACTTGATATTTTGCATGTCTGATTGTGTTTATTCGGTCTTTTTCTCTATTTTTCTTGGACAGTCTGACTAAGGGTCCATCAATCTTGTTTATTCTTTCAAAGAACCAGCTTTTTGTTTCACTGATGTTTTTCTATATTTTTGTCTTCTATGTAGCAATTTGAGCTTTTACTTTGGTGATCTGGATTCCTCTGCTGAAGTTATGATACTGATGGTCTTGACTTCCTAGCTCCCTTAGGTGATATGTTAAACTGTTGATGTGTGATCTTTCTATTTTCTTGATGGGTGTTCATAGATATGTAGATTCCCCTCTTAGTACACCTTTCATGACATCCCAGAGGATTTAGTAAACTATGTCTTTGTTTTCATTTGTTTGCAAGAACTTTTAAATTTCTGTTTTGATATCTGTGTTGACCCAGAAGTTACTCAGCATCATGTTATTTAGTGTCCATGTCTTTGTGGGTTTTGGTGGAATTTGTTGGTGACAATATTCATTTTTATTCTACTGTGGCCTGTGAAGGTACATGGTAGTATTCTGATCTTATGGAATTTAAAAAAAAAATTATGACTGAGGATATGATCATTCTTGGAGTATGTTTCATGTGGTAATGAGTAGATTGTATATTTCATGGTGGCTGGGTATAGTGTTCTGTAGGTATCTATTATGTTTTTTGGTTAAGCATCAAGTTAAAGTTCCAGATCTCCTTATTGATTTTTTTGTCTTGATGACATATCTATGGTTGTCAGTGGGGAATTTAAATCCCCAGTTATGATAGTGTTAGAGTCAATATCATTTTTTAGTTAACTTAGCAGTTGTTTTATAAAACCAGGTGCTCCTGTTTTGGGTTCATATATATTTAAGATGAATGCTTCTTGTTGTTGGATTGAGACTTTATCATTATGGAATTTTCTTTTGTATCTTTTTAAATCTTTGATAGCTTGAAGGTTATTTTGGCTGATATTTACATAGCAACTCTTGCCTGTTTTTGGTTTTCATTAGCCTGAGTGAGATGTGTGTCCTGGAGGCAGCATATTATTGGGTATTTTTTTTAAATCCGCTTTGTCATTCTATGTCTTTTCAGTGGTGCATTTAATCCATTGACGTTCAGGCTGATTATTGAAATGTGAGAATTTATCCTTTTCATGAGACTTTTATTAGGCTATTTTGTTTTCTTTCAACTTTTGTTTTGCTATATGTGTGTGTGTTTTCAATTTTGCAGATGTGAGATGTGTAGTGTTGATTCTATTCTCTGTATTCATGGTTGTTCATTCTTTTTTTTTCCCTTCTTCTATGCTTAATGCTTCATGATTGTCTCTTGTAGACCTAGTCTTGAGGCAGCATAATCTTTTAGGGATTGGATGTCTGGGAAGGATTTTAATTTTCCATCTCTGATGAAGCCAAGCTTGGCTGGGTAGGAAATTCTTGTTTGAAATTGTTTATCTTTGAGGACTTTGAAAATTGGACTCTAGTCCCTTCTAGGTTGCAGTGCTTCTGCTAGTAAGTCTACTGCTATTCTGATTGGTCTTCTCTGGTAGGTAGTCTGACCTTTCTCTCTCACTGCCTTTAGAATTTTTCTTTTATACCTACTTTGTGTAAGCAAATTACTATATGTCTAGGGATTGTACCTCTCATTTGATGTCTTGCGAGGGTCTCTGAATCTCTCGTATTTGGAGGTCCACATCTCTGGTGAGATAGAGAAAGTTTTCTTGGATAACTTCCTGGAATACTTGTTCCAAGGTGTTCTCTGTTTCCCTTTCTTCTTCAGGTATACTGATCAGACATAAGTACAGTGTCTTGATATTATTCCATATTTCTTGGAGGCTTTGTACTTTCTGTGTTTTTAACAATTGGATTAATTCTACATTTTGATCTTCAGGCTTTGAGAGTCCTTCTTCTGCCTGGTTGATTCTGCTTTCCATGCCTGTCATCTTGCTATTTATTTCCTTGATGAAGGTTTTTATAGCCATTATAGCCAAAGTCTCCATTACAAGTTCTTTCAGTGTTGCTTCTTATCTTTCTTAAATTGTATTCACTCTTTCTATCCTGTTGAATTCTGGGACCAATCATTAGTGATTTTCATTGTTTGGGCTTCGAGGTCTGATTTTTCAGGTGTTGTCTCTTTGGTACACTGGGAATTACCTGTGTTATTCCATTGATTTCTCCTCATTTTCTTATTTTCTCCTTAATTCCACTATTCATTGGTGAGAGGGGCTTTCACTTCTGTTGATTTCTCAGCCCTCTATTCTGCGCTGTTCAGAGCCTCCAAACTTGCTCTGTTCTGAAACAGGGATGAGAGTGGGACACTTTGCTGTTTCTCGTAGTTTTGAGAGTTGAAAAAAGTGGAGGGCTGGGAGCTAGAATTCAGAAATATTTCCAGTTGCAATGTTCACTGACTAATGCATGTGCTTCTTGAGACCCACTACCTACCACCACTCTATATGATTATGCAATTGAACCCTCATATACATAGTCATACACACTAAACCAAAACAAAAGAAGAACAAAAGAGAAAAAGAAAATTAAAAAGAATTTCTAGGCACTAACCTCCCTTTTGTGACTGGGTCTGTAACCATTTCTATTAACTGCTTTCTTGAAAGCCTGCCTGCCATCTCCTGGGGGGCTATGGGCTCATTTGCAATCTCCCCAGTGCACAGTCTAGGAGGGGAGGAAGGGGCTGTGGGGTAGGTGGGCTTACAGTCCTACCCTCCTGCTCTTGTCAGGTTATGGGGATCCCCTCTGGTGAGGAGGTACAGGATTGTCTCTTTCTCAGGTGCTGATGGCAGGTAGCCCAACCAGTCTTATCCCAGAGTAGAGTTCTCCTAATGTGGCTACTGTCCAGGTTCCACCTGGGTGAGTGTTTCCCCTGCTGTGTAGGTCTGATGTTCATAGGATTGCTAGGGAGGAGGGAATTGGGTCAGTCCAGGACTCACTTCACTGCTGATCTCTTGTGGAATCTTCTTTGTTCTTTTCTGGTCACACCCTTTGTCCCTCAGCTTGATCAGGGTAGGGATTGGGGTGCCTGAGACTCTGCAATCATCCTATCCTTCTGAAGTTTGTACTTCCAGGATATTTCCTCTGGATCACTATCAACCTCTGAGTAATCAACCCACTAGTCACAGAGAATGGGTCTGTTGCTCCATGATGAGCAAGCCAGAACACTTCCTTGACTAGATTTCAAGATGGTGGTGGGGTGCCTGTTTCATCTTCTCCTATGGGACTCTGCCTCTGGCTCCCTCACTTCACTCTTTCAGTAGCCCCCACTGCCAGTGTCCAGCCTGGCACTGCGGTGGTCATGCAGTCTGGCAATGGCCATTTCTCCTACAGTTTCTCCCTAGGAAAAAGTCTGTTTGACTTTAGGACATGACACTTGTCTTCTGCATCCCAGGAGGTGCTAAGGTCCAAGCACAGCTGCTGCTGGCACCAGTTGCTTCACCAGGAGAGCCCTGGCCACTTACTCCCCACTCAATCAGTCATTCATACACCCCACTCAATCAGTCATTCATACACCCACTTACAGACACACATGAAAATTTGTATATACACTCACTGACACAGGGACTCACACAGTCTGATTGGCTCCACCACCACCTTTTTTCTCCCGCTGATGTCTCTTTCTACAAGGACACCAATCATATAACCTCAGGACCTCACATGACCTCATTTAAACTTAATGACGTTCATAATGGCCCTATTTCCAAACAGCCACACTGGGCCCAGAGTTTTAACATTCACATTTTGGGGGGACACAGACATTTAGTTTATAATAACACTAGAAGCAGAATGCTGAGGTAGATGCTGTAAAAACCAGCTTGGGAGACGGAAGAAAACAGCCTATATTATTTCAAAATAGCTATGCCTTTCATGAAGGACAGACTAAAAAAGGGCTGGAGTCAAGAAGGGATCTGTTGATGGTAGTAACCCTCATGCACAAAACAATGAATGTGTATGTGACACAGAAATCAGACTTTCACCAGACACACTGAAACTGCCAGTACCTTTATCTCAGACATCTCAGTATCCACATTATGAGAAATATATTTCTGTTACTTATAGACTACTGAGTCTATGGTATTCTGTTATGGGAACTAGAATAAATTAAGACAGATAGACATCTAGATAAATAGAATAGACCTTCAAGTCCAAAAATAAATGCATATATTGATTTTTGACAAAAAAATCCAGACTGGGTGACAAAGTGAGACTCCAACTCTAAATAAATAAATAAATAAATAAATAATAAAGGTACTGAGACAATTGATATTTACATAAAATCCAAAAAGATAAGCTTAGACCTTAACATCAGTCACAAAAATTAACTGAAAATTGATTATATGCTTATTTGTAAGAACTAAAACAGTAAAACTTTTGGGAGAAAAATAGGAGGAAAAATCAAGATATTAGGTTAAGCAAAAATCTCTTAGATTCTGCACAAGAAGTATAGTCTGTAAAATAAAAAAAATGTAAACTAGACCTCTTTAAAATTCAAAAATTTTATACTCAAAAGGTACTAAGAAAATATAAATACAAGCAACCAACTGCAAAAATATGCCAACTACATATCCAATAGAGGGCTTGCATTCAAAAAATTTTTTTTAAAAAAAGGCAACTCCTTAAAAATACCCTATTAAAAGTCATAAAAATGTATGAACAGACATTTCACTCAGATTATATATGATTAACTAATAAGCATATGAAAAGATGTTCAGTATCATTAGTCATTAGGAAAATGCAAACTAAAAGGAACAGTGAGATTCCATTTTATATATACTACAATGACTATAATAAATAAGATAGAAAATAGCAAGTGTTGGTAAGGATGTGGAGAAATAGAGCACTTATACATTACTGATAGAAATGTAAAAAGGTGTAGCAACTTGAAAAATAATTGACAGTTTCTCAAAAACTTAAATCTAAAACTTTCATATGACCATGCAGTTCTACTCTTAGAAATCTGCCTATGAGAAATGAAAATAGTTCTGCAAAAAGACTCAGATGGGAATGTGCTTAGAAGTGTAATTTTTAATATCCTGAAATTGGAAATAACTCGACTATTGACTGGTGATATGCTTGTGGATTAAAAACATGTGATGTATCCATATACCAAAATAATATTTGGCCATAAAAAAAGAGCAAACTACTGACGCATGCTACTTCCTGGATAAAATTCAGACTCATTATACTAAGTAATGTAAACCACACACACACAACAACACATATTTTGTAAATCCATGTATGTGAAATGTTCTCAAAAGCAAATTGATATAGAACATAAATTAGTGGTTGATTGAGGCTTAGTGTAGGAATGGTGTCAAACTCTAAATGGGTGTGAGGGATCTTCGTGGAGGGATAAAAATCTTTAAAATTAACTTATTGTGAGGATTGTACCACTCTGAAGTAACTAATAATACTTATTAGATTATACACTTGAAATGGGCATGGTTTATATTATATTGTATATGCAATAATAAATCTGATACAAAGAGTGACAGTATACTGCCCATCACATTCAGACATTGAATGCCTTGTGTAATCTTTGACTGCTCTCAGAGTAAACCTTGTCATTGCTGCTTAAGTATGCGTATGCAATTATAGAACAAATAACAGCAGCACATAACTTATTCCCCATCACCTGAACATTCAAAATGAGCTAGGTGACTGTCTTATTCTCAAACTTCATGAAAAGGTGAAAGTGAAAGATATAAGAGATTTGAGACAAGTACATTCCATTACTAAATGTCACAGCTCTGACTTTGCTCCTGGTTCACCTACCACAAACCTCTCCATTCCACTTGAACTTCTGAGGCCTCCCAGCCTCCTTCAACTACCAAATGGCACAAATTTCTTGGTGCATGTCTCTGGTTGTCAGCAACAATAGACTGTCAATACCATCCTGAGACAATGCATCTTCGACCTCAGTGTTCACCTTCTAAGGGACCTTCAGTTTACGAAGACTACCTGGCAACGGTTTCAGAAATGCATGCTGGCAACAGCTCCCTGCGGGTGAGTGCACTAGCTTCACAGAGTGTTTTCTAAAAGTCTGCACTGTCTTTAGTGAAAGAGATTCTGACACCTTACAGTGAGCAAATTCCCTGCATCTCAAGGGCTCTCATAAGACTGTCATCCAAAAATATGTCAGTGCTTCCTCATGCAGTTCTGTGCTACTTCTTCAAAGCTCTCCACTGAGCCCAGGTGCACAGAGAGAGATGAATAGCCTGGCAGAGTCACAAGCCCTGATCCTAAAACATAGACAGGAGACCAGGCATCTGGTGAATGGTATTTGTACAATAATTTACTATTTATGCCACACAGGAATGTTTGCCCTCTGCAAAGACCGGAGAGGTCTCTGCCGCAATGCATCTCTGTGTAATTTAGCAAAGTGTTTTCTTGTCCAGGGAGACATAGTCTCATACTTAAAGATGTCAGTCCTTATCAAATTTAACTTTCCTTCTCTTTGCCCACTTGTCTATGACTTCAGTGTGTGTGTGTGTGTGTGTGTGTGTGTGTGTGTGTGTGTGTGTATGTGTGTCTAATTGCCCTTGATGCATCTTCTAAAAATATTAGACCAACAATCTCATAGACAGGAGCACACTCTTAGTTGACTTTGTGCATAGTAACCAAATTGGACTTCCCAGTCTTGACTTCTTCCAGCATGGCATCCCTTCTGGTGCTGAGGTAGACAAGATAGTGAGTATAAAAAGCACAATTGCCTTGAGGTTTCATAAAGCCCTATTCCTTAACAGGGATGAAGATATGACTACTTTCTATAATGCAGGCCTTCATTGAAACACAGTGATCGAGGAACAATTCAATAGCTATATCACAGCATCTTTCTTAGTTTTAATATATATTTTCAGGCTATGCCGAATCACATTTAGTTTCTCTTAAACAAAATTATTGCACAGCGCTCTCACCTTCAACATCTCTGGTAGTTTTGCCAGGCTGTACATGATACCAATTTCCTGGATAGGGATAAGTCAGGTCAAGTGTTTGCTTGTCAGGAAACTGGGGGGAAAGTTGATCAATATAAAAAAAAGTTTTAAAATAGTTGGTGATAATAATTTGATAGCATTGTCCCTCTACAAGTCCATGCTAGTAGCAGAGGGTCTGAATACATTATACCTAAGTGTGGAAATTTCAGTGGTGGAGGGCAAGGAACCTTACCACTAAGTTTATCTATCAGGACAATGAGGGGAGTGTTGATCAAGAACAGCAAGGAGAGAGGGTAGTTGCTGTAATGAAAGACTGGTTCTGTCATCAGGCAAAGCAGTTATTCCTTTTAGTGCTATGGATTAGCATGATATATCACTTTTTTTACTCTAGGGGCCACAAACCCCAAATTGTTCAAGAAAGTGTACCCAATATGCACTAGAATGGGAAGGCACTGTAGCTAGAAGCCTGGAAACTTCCTCTCCTCCCACTCCTTGGATACACAGAGACATTGCACACACGTGCTCTCTCAAGGCTTATCCATTCCAGCCTCGTTAAAAAGGCACAGAGTTTGATGCTCTCATGCCTGCTTGAAAGATTGGTGAGCAATTTTAAAGCCCAGCCATGTGTTCCTGATGTATTTTGACTAGCACCCACTAAAGGAGCAGGCCCTTGGAATGGGTGGGGCAGGTGGAGGTGTTGAGAGCTATCCTCTAACCATGCACTTTGTAAAGGACATTAGGCTGCTGGCAAATAAAACCAATCTCTTGTAATAGAGCTGTAAGATCATGCTGACACCCACTCATATGAAAATGATGCCACCTAAGTTCACATATGTTGTAACAACCTCACGTTCAAGATCTTGGTCTAGGCTCCTACCTACTCTCAAATCCTTCTGTAGCAGGAACAATATATCTCTGACAGTAAAGGTGATAATTTGTTTGCCTTCCACACATCTAAACCTCCCATTCTCATCAAAACTACACATGCGCGCACACACACACACACACACACACACACACACACACACACACAAACACAAACACACACACACACACCCCAGTAATATTTTTCTATAGCTAACCCCACAACTTCTGGAACACATGTGGGTTATGCCATTCATGTAACTCTACCAGTACTGTATTCTTATTTAGGGCAACCTTAATACCATTATCAGATCATATTTTTACTCAAACAGAAGTATTTATAACTTCTTCCTCATTCAGGTATCATCCAAACATTTTATATTTTAAATCTTTACCCTTGATTTTACTCATTTATTTAATTAATTTTTAAATTTATTTCAATAGCTTTAGGTGGTACAAATAGTTTTGGGTTGCATGGTTGCATTTTATAGTGACAAAGAAGTCTGAGTTTTATGTGTACCCACCACGCCCACCTGTGCACCTTGTACCTGATATGTGATTTTTCATTCTTCCACCCCTTCTGTCCCTCCCCGTTCTGAGTCTCCAATGTCCATCATATAATTCTCTATGCCCTTTAGCTTCCGCTTATAAGTGAGGACATACAATGTTTGGTTTTCTGTTCATGAGTTACCTCACTTAGGATGATGTTCTCCAATTCCATCGAAGTTGCTACAAAAGACATTGCTTCATTTTTTTGATTGCTTTGTAGTATTCCATAGTGTATACATACCACATTTTCATTATCCACTGACCAGCTGATGGGCATTTAGCTTGATTCCCCATCTTTGCTATTGTGAATTGTGCTGCGATAAACAAGCAGGTGCAGCTACCTTTTTATATAACAACCTCTACTCCTTTGTATCGATATCTAGTAGTGGAGTTGCTGGATCAGATGGTAGAACTGCTTTTAGTTCTTTGAGAAATCTCCTTACCATTTTCCATAGTGGTTGCACTAATTTACACTCCCACCAACAGTGTGTTTCCTTTTCTCCACTGGCATCGATTGCTTTTTTGATTTGAGTTTTTAATAATGACCATTCTGACTGGTGTAAGGTGGTATCTCACTGTGGTTTTAATTTGTGTTTATCTGATGATGACTGATGTTGAGCACTTTTTCATATGTTTCTTGGCTATTTGTGTATTTTCTTCTAAGAGACATCTGATCACGTTGTGCTTGCTTTTTAATGTGGTTATTTGCTTTTTCTTGTTGATTTGAGTTCTTTGTAGATTCTGGCTATTTGTCCTTTGCCAGCTTGAAAATTTCTTCTCTCATTCTGTAGGCTGCCTATTTGCTCTGTTGATAATTTATTTTGCTGTGCAGAAGTTTTTTAGTTTACTTAAGTCCCACTTATTTATTCTTGTTTTAGCTGCAGTTGCTTTGAGGTTTTAGTCATAAATTATTTGCCTAGACCACTGTCCAGAAGAGTTTTTCCTAGTTTTTCTTCTTGGATGTTTATGGTTTCAGGTCTGATATTTAAGTCTTTACTTCATCTTGAGTTAATTTTTGTTTATAGGGAGAGATAAGGATCAAGTTTCATTTTTTCTATATGTAGCTATCCAACTTTTTTCCCAGATTCATTTGTTGAACAGTGTCCTTTCTACAGTGTATGTTTTTTGTCTGCTTTGTTGAAGATCAGTTGGTTGTAAGTATTTGGGTTTATTTCTAGATTCTCTATTCTGTTCCATTGGTCAATGTGTCTACTCTCATACCAGTGCCATACTATTTTGATTACTACACATTTGTAGTAGTGTTTGCAATCAGTTAACGTAATGACTCCAGCTTTGTTATTTTTGCTTAGGATTGCTTTGGCTATTTTGGATCTTTTTTGGTTCCATATGAATTTCAGGATTGTATTTTTCTAATTCTGTGAAAAATGATGTTGGTAGTTTATAGGGTTTGCCCTGAATCTGTAGATTTCTTTGGGCAATATGGTAATTTTAATAATGTTGATTCTTCCAATCCATGAGCATACAATTTTTCTCTATTTTTTGGTGTCCTCTACAATTTCTTTCCTCAGAGTTTTTTAGTTATTGTAGTGATCTTTCACCTCCTCACCTCCTTAGTTAAATACATTCCTAGGTACTTTAGACTTTTGGCTGCTCTTGTAAATGGAACTGAGTTCTTGATTTGATTTTCAGCTTCATCGCTATTGATGTATAGCCGTGCTACTGATTTGTGTGCATTGATTTTGTATCCTGAAACTTTACTGAATTTATTTAAGTCCAGGAGCCTTTTGGAGGAGTCTTAAGATTCTCTAGATATAAGATTATATTGTCAGCATACAGAGATAGTCTGATTTCTTCTTTTCCAATTTGGATACACTTTATTTTTTTCTCTTGCTTGATTGTTCTGGCTAGGTCTTCCAGTACTATTTTGAATAGTACTTTGTTCCACTTCTGAAGGGGGATGAATTCAACTTTTCTCCATTTAGGATGACATTGGCTGTGGGTTTGTTGTATATTGCTTTTGTTATTTTGAGAAATGTTCCTTCTATGCCTATTTTACTGACGGTTTTTATCATGAGGTGATGCTAAATTTTACAAAATTCTTTTTCTGCATCTATTGAAATGATCAGATGATTTTTGTTTTTAATTCTGTTTATGTAGTTATATATTTTATTGACTTGCATATGCTGACCTACCCTTGCATCCTGGGATAAAACTCATTTGTTTGTGGTGAATTTTTTAAAATGTGTTGTTGAATTTGGTTTGTTAATATTTTGTTGAGGAGTTTCACATCTATGTTCATCAGAGATATATGTCTACAATTTTCTTTTTTGTTGTTGTGTCTTTTCCTGGCTTTGATATCAGAGTAATACTGGATTCATAGAATGAGTTAGGGAGAATTCTCTTCATTTCAATCTTATGGAATAGTATCAGTAAAATTGGTACAAGTTCTTTGAAAGTCTGGTAGAATTCAGCCATGATTCTATAAGTTACTGGACTTTTTTGTTGTTGGGAGACTTTTAATTACTGTTTCAATCTTGCTACTCATTACTTATTTGTTCAGCATTTCTGTTTCTTCTTGGTTCAAGGTTGGGGGATTGTATGTTTCCAATAATTGATCAATTTTCTCTAAATTATTTAGTTTGTATGTGTAGAGGTATTCATAATAGTCTCGGATGATGTTTTAAATTTATATTGTATCAGTTGTATTGTCTTCATTTTTCATTTCTGATTGAGGTAATTTGAATCTTCTTTCTTCTTAAATAGTCTAGCTAGCGGTCTGTCAATTTTGTTTATCTTATCAAGGACCCAACATTTCATTTTATTGATCCTTTGTATTGTTGGTTTATTTCAATTTCATTTAGTTCTGCTCTGATTTTCATTATTTCTTTTTTTTTTTTTCTGCTAGGTTTTGGTTTGTTTCATGCATGTTTTTCTAGTTCCTTGAGGTATAATGTTAGGTTGCTGACATGTGACTTTTCAGTCTTATTGATATAGGCCTTAAGCATTATAGCTTTTCCTCTGAGTACAGCTTTGGCTATATCCCAGAGGTTTTGGTAATTTGTTTCATTGTTATCATTTGTTTTGAGGAATTTTAAAATTTCACTCTTGCCTTCATTGTTGACTCAATGATCATTTAGAAATAGATTAACTTCCATGTTTTTGTTTGGTTTTGAGAGTTCTTCTTGGAGTTAATGTTTTATTCTACTGTGGTCTGAAAAGATGCTTAAAATAATTTTGATTTTTTAAAAAATTTATTGAGGCTTGATTTGTTGCCTATCATATTGTCTATCTTGGAGGATGTTTCATGTGCTGATGAAAAAATGTATATGCTGTAGTTTTGTGGTGGAATGTATTGTAGATATTTGTTAGTTTCATTTATTCTAGGGTCCAGTTTAATGCCAATGCTTCTTTATTGACTTTTCGCCTTCATGATCTGTCTATTGCTGGTAGTGCATTGTTGAAGTTTCCCACTATTATTGTATTTCTGTCTATCTTTTTTTAGGTCTAGTATAATTTGTTTCATAGAGTTTGGGACTCTATAAATCTGATAGGTTTTCTTTTCTAAAATTTGTTTGATGCTTTTGTCTCACTGTTGCTAAAATTATTTCCTTCACATTAGCTTTATGTAACTGATTATTATATGCCTTGGGGATGACCTTTGTGCAATGGATCTTCTGGGGATTCATTGGGCTTCTTGTAACTGGTTGATTAAATCTCTGACAAGACCAGGAGAGTTTTCCTCCATTATTCCCATAAATATGTTTTTCAAACCTGTTGTTTTCTCTTCTTCCTCAGGAGCTACTATGATTCTTAGGTTTGGACACTTTAAATAATTCTACATTTCTAGGAGCTTTTGTTCCATTTTCTTGATTCTTTTTTCTTTATTGCTGCCTGATTGAGTTAATTTGAAAGCCGTGTCTTCAAGTTCAGAGATTCTTTCTTCTGCTTGTTCTAGTCTACTGTTAAAACTTGCCACTGCCTTTTGTATTTCCCTAAGTGATTCTTTCATTTCAGAATTTTAGTGTTTTTTTTTTAAGGTGTCTATCTCTTTAGAGAATTTTTCATTTATATATTGAATAGTTTTTTACATTTCTTTAAGTTGGTTTTTAGCTTTCTCCTGAAGCACAGTGAACAATTTTATAATTAATCTTTTGAATTCCATATCTGGAATTTCTAAGATTTTATTTTGGTTAAAATCCATTGCTGAGAAATTAGTGTCATGGTTGGGAGGTGTTGGAGACCTTTTTGTTTTTCTTCATATTGTCAGAATTATTTTTCTGGCTCCTTCTCATTTAGGTAGACTATTTTTGTTGTTGTTGTTGTTGTTGTTGTTGTTGTTTGAAGTTGGCAGGAGGTTGAACTAGCACTGTAGGGTTCCCTTGGTTATATGTGTCTTTGGCGTAGTGGCCTTCTCATCTGCCAATGGTAGCAGTCCTGTGCTGGGTACCTGAACTGGCTTATGGCATCCTGAGTTGCCAGGATGGAAGTGGTGTTAGTTAGGGTCTGAGATCAGGCCTTCCTCAAAGGTGAGGTATTATAAAAAGATGTGATGGGCTGTGCTGTTGACTTCCATCCAGGAGATGGTGCTTGTGGGGCAGAGTCAGATGCAATGGTGGGTGACTGTCTCTTTGCCATGAATTGCTACAAGGAAATGCCCAGCCAACCTAGGCGGAGAAAGAGCTATGGGGATTACATAAATTCTGTCTGTTTTGAGCCTTCAAGGGGAGTCAGGAGACAAAGGAGCTCAAGCACCCCACAAATGTGCACTCTTGGCTACCTCAGTGGGGATTATGAGGGAGTCTCAGGCCACTGGGATAAAGTTTTTGTACAGGGTGGACACAGAAGAGTTTACACAGTGAGAGATTACTGTGGCAATGAGTCCCACCAGGCTTCTTGCCTTAGCCCCAGGCAGTTTGTCTTCCCAATGTTAAAGTGAAGCCAGTCTCAGGGCTTCAGGTGTTCTCAGGGCAGCCTGCTCCAGTCAGGAACTGTCTGCTGCTGTGGAGTTTGCCTCTGGGGCCTATTCCCAGACTGGTTAGAAAGCAGCTGCCTGCAAGCGTTGAGTTCCAGGGATATGATGGCTAGGGCTTCTCAGAGCTTTCTTTTTCTTGCACCACTCTCTGTGGGCTTCAGCAGAGCATGGTCTTGGGTAAGCCAGTCTCCTGTGAGGGACTGGAGTCGCACATGGTTCAAGGGGCTCTCCAAGCCTGTGGCAGGAGTACAACAAAACTCTTGAATTCCCTACACTCACCTACTCCACTGTGTCCAGAGGCTGCCAGTGATCTGTGTCATGATTCAGAGGAGAGTCTGACTAGTTCCAGTACAGGTAGCTTGATTTTTCTCTTCTTTGCACAAAGTCGCTATTATCACTTCTTTGATGAATTGTGGGGAGTACTGCTGGTCCCGTTCCTCACTGGATGCTGAGGAAACTCTCTGTCTTGGTTTACTCCATAGGGGAAACACACATTAGCTGCCTCATGTTGGCCATCTTAATTTTCTCTCTCATCCAAACATTTTGTCCCAGTGATAAATACTCTTTCCAGTGGTCCCTCAAACTACCACTGACCCTCACTCTACATTAATCCTCATAAATGCCATTCATCTAGCTAAAAATTCTACTCACTGTTATTCAAACTCACAGTGACTACAACCTTAGAATATTTGTTTTTTCTACCTTTGAGGTTGCTTATACTTTCTTCTTCATCAGGAATGCCTTTTATACTTCTGTCTTCTTGAACAGATTCAAGACCAAATTAAAATGCCATTGCCCTATGAAATTCCCTCTATCCTACTCAGGAATAATCTCTTCCTCCTATAAATTGGAACTTGCTTTTACTCTTTTTGAGGTAGTTCTCAAACACACTATTTTCTAACTTTCTCCACGTATTTATCTTATTTTGTAAGTTCTAATCCTTTAGACAAGGCCTGCTTCACATTCAGCTTTGGATTTTCTACAGAGTCTTACATGTGCTTTTCTTCTAGAGAGTGTTTAGCAAAAGACATGACTCATAAGCAAAGTAAGGAAAGGAAATTCTTCAGGTTCCAAGGTGTGGGGAAAAAGTTCAAATTTAGATGTTGGATGCTAAGATGATTATTTAAGCAAAACTGATAAACATGAGAAAAGGTAAATGCCATTGAGTGTAGACCAAAGGGATGTAAGTTCAGGATTCCACACTTGATACAGACCTTGAGCATAGTCTTATTTGCTGGAGTAAAGAGGAAAACTAAAAAGCTCTTTAAGAAATATGTTATGCTTTTTAATGTTTAAAATGCCATTTCTAAATTATTTCAAAGATATCCAAAGTCCAAATCTTAGAGTCAGAAAGACTATAGCATTAGATACTAAGTTAGAAATCAAGTCTGAAGATGTGGACTAGAGTGTCCTCTTATAATCAGAAGGCTAAATTTCCCAATTTCAGACTTTTGGGTCTGTAATGTAGTAATAACTTTGCCTTTTCCATGGAAAACCCATTCTTGAATATTTAGCATCTTCCTGGATTCCTTTTTCTCTTCTCCCTCCAAACCATGCCCCCCACACACACTTTTTAGGCACTTATTTTGTACCATATCTGTTGAAAATTATATGAACCTGCAGGATTTTCTTTCTCTCTTTCTTTCTTTCTTTCTTTCTTTCTTTTTTTCTTTTTTCTTTGTTTTTTTGATACTCAACAAATGTTTACTTTATTAAGTGGACCGAGGTATACTTTAAATTTAGTGTATTTTAATTTTTCTCTATATACTAAAATAGCTAAGCAAGGGTAGGTACGTGCCAGTCTTTTTCTTCTATATACAATAGACGAAAAGTGTTGGGAGGCTAGACACCGATCAGTTATTATTTTTCCTGGTACCAGGTCATCAGACTGCTGAGTTCCTCCAAACCATTAAAGCACAGCATTACAATGCTGCATAATTTGTTCAAAGTCACAGGATAAGATGCAAAGTTTTCGATTCATTTTACAAAACAAGGAAAACTTTGTAACAAAATCCTGCAGGAAAAAAGTAGACTAATCTCTTTATAAACAGCATTTTTAACAGTATATTAATCTAACAAAATCAAGATACAAAACCTAAATCCTAAAGTTACACCATTTCTACATAAATACGATCCTCGCCCCGCCTATACTACTTACGAATCCAGGCAGGAGCTTCCATACCCACGGGACTCATCAGCGATGGATACCGACTTATACTGGCCTCAGCACTGGTCCTGTGGGCCTCATCTGCCAGAGGCTCACGGTGCTGCGCTGGTCAGGGCTGGGTTCTTTCTTATGAAACTTGCCCACGAACCCGAGGAGGTTCATCTTGGTGATTTCGAGGTTGCTTAGGGGACCCCATGATAATTCATGCTCCGGTGGATTGGTGTGAGGCACCGTCTCCAGCACTGCCTCTGATCGATATCGCTGCTACAAAATCTTCCACACTCAGCCTCTGCGGGGACCCAAAGAGGAAGTGATACTTTGAGGGCCGCACTCCCAACCGTCGCAGCATCTCCCAGACCTGGGCCTCCCTGGCACTATTGCCTTTCATGTAAATGAGGCCCAAGATCGCCACTAGAGACCCAATCGGGGACCATGTCCTCCCAGATCCTCCTCCTCCTCGGGAGGTTTTACGTTGTTGACCAGGATGTCAGTGTGGTGCTTGCGGTCAAACTGTTTCAGCTCCAAGCCAAAGACGTACCACAGATGCTCTGCGGCTCCTGCGAAGATCTCCGGGATCGGATGCTGGGAGTCTCTCCAGAACGCATTTCGCCGGTCTCGGAGCGTGTGATGGAACTCTTCTTGTCTCTCGCCAGCAGGAACTGCACCCATTCCGCCACCGTCCGATTCCGGCGGCGGCAGGCCGGGCGCCGAGCCACGGCCCTTCCGCCTTTCAGAGTGACGGCGGGCCCCCTCCTCCCTCGCGGTGCCAGGGTCCTCCCATGGGACTCTCCTGGAGGAGGAGGCTCCGGGCCTGGGTCTCCCCCTCACGGCCGCCATCCTTCTCCCCTCGGCCCGAGGGGCAGGGAGACCCCTGCTCTCGGGCTTCTGCGACAGGTTTTCGGGCAGCAGGTGCAGAGTGTGTACACGAGCCGAGGGGTGTGCGAGCCACTGCGCAAACCCGGGGCGAGGGGGTGGACAGCCGCTCGGGCGACAGGAGAAGGACAAGGCTTTGCGGAGGTTGGGCGGCACCGCACAGGAACCGGTTCCGCTCACCTGCAGGATTTTCTGATGAGAATCTAGCAGATGCAAGTCTAAATGGCATTTATATTTCACCTCTCATAGAACCTCCCTGGCATTATTTGAAACTTTGGTATAACTCTGAGCATGACAGGTTCTGTATAAGTCTGTCCATCCTAGTGCAGTGCAAGTTTCCAGAATGGAAGTGCTATGGACTGGATACTTGTGTCCCCTCAAAATTCACACATTGAAACCCTAACATCCAATGTGATGGTACCTGGAGGAGGAGCATTTGAGGGGGTACTTAGGTTTAGATGGGATACTGGGGTTGGAGCCCCCATGATCAGATAAACGCTCTTATAAAAAGAGAAGAAAACAGGAGATATCTCTGCACGCATGTCCCATAGAAAACTCATGTGAGGGCATTACCAGGAAGAGAGCCCTCACCAGAGCCTGACCATACTTGCACACTAATCTCAGATTTCTAGCCTCCAGAACTAGAATAAATAAGTTTCTGTTGTTCTTCCACTCTGTGGTAATTTGTTATAGTAGCCCAAATTGACTAAGAGAGGAAAGATAGAGCTACTTCAACTTCATATCTCTACTGTGTCTATGTTGTTCCTGGTCAACAGGATTTTCTTACACAGATAGAGAACTTCTTGGGCATGTAGGGATGTGTTGGTCCATTTGTGACTTTAAGTGATTTCTGAATTTCTTGTTATTGTTCTTCGGTTTTCTATTGGATAGGCTGTAGCAGGCAAAATGACATTTATTTAGTGGCAGTTTCTTTTTTCTAACAAGCTAAACATGACTGGGATCATGGAATAAGTAATCTGTGAGTTTTATCTTAGAAAAGTTATTATTTGCATACTAAAACAAATTAACTGATGAAATTGGCTGTTCATTTGGGGGGGGTTGTGCATGAGGTATTCAGGAAGAGCAGGTCAGCTCACAATGAGAAAAAAAAGCTCAGCTTGGAGATTTCGTTTTGAATGTCAGCAGGGGCTTGGGGTTCAAAACCATGTGAAAGATTGTTGATTGGAGAATTTGCTATATAACCACACAAAGAGAATCCAAGCTGAACTCCTGTGAGGCTTCCTACACTTAAGCAACAGGCAATGGAAGAGGAGGACACACAAAAAGGATGAAGAGGTATGAGAAGTCCTCTTGGGGAGGTCAAGAAAGAAAATAACTTCAAAAAAGAGAGACTGATGGTCAGTAGCAAATACTGCCCAGCTGTGTAGAATTGAGACTAAAAATTAACTTTTATGTTTGGGAAAACAAAAGAGCTCAGAAAGAATCACCTTATTGTCTACAACTGAATGGAGAGAAGAGGAGCAGGAAGGTAAATGAGGAATCCTCAGTTAGCAAGAGTTTACTAAAGATCCTTCTGTGGCAAGAGAGTTAATCCTTAATCCTTCTGTGAAAGGATTTAAGAACTTAGGAAGATGTACTTCACTGAGAAATCGAGGATTTGTGATGAGATTCTGATGGGACAAAATCTAGGAAAGTAACGAGTCCAGGAGAACCCAATGAATTCTAATCAGACAGATCTGTGGTCATCAAACCAAAGTCAGCTCCACAAGAGTAAGAACAAGATGAGTAATGAGATGCTGGGTGGGTGAGACCTGGGATTGTCCTGACATGAAAAATCAGAAATGCAGAAATCAGACCATGGACTTAAAGAATTAACTCCATTGTAAAGGGAAAATATCAAGCAACCTAAAGCAAGAAAGGATATACAACATAGAAATGCTAGTTGAGCTAGTAAAAAAGCCTTCTCAATATACAGGTAAAAGAGGAGTAAAGACTGATAAGAGATGATTGTGAAAGAGAATAGTTTTTTTTAGTGTTTTAATTTGAGTTCTCTTTTTAAAAAAAATGTACAAAAGGGATCTGATACCTAGACAGAATGCCACTTATAATCACTAAAGATGGGAAGAAAACCCAAAATAGATAAGAAAATTGTAAAGAAGCAATTTAAAAGCAAGAAGACATAATGTAAAAATGTAATGCTGAATAAAACTGCAGATATGATAACATGTGCTAAAGAGTTTGGGCGATGCCACTGCAGAAGATTCTTCTAGGCCTTTTGCTTGCTATATGGACTTCTCAGAGTGAAAATGTCTTAACCAGAGGCTAGTGTAGAATGCTGTGCCTGCCCTACTAAGGAGGAGAATGAAGGTGAAAATATTTTGTGGAAAAGAGAGTAGGACATGACTGAGCTATGGTCTAGGATGCTACAAAAACAAAATAAGAATAACACAGACTATTGTGTAGATATTGACTTGCTAACAGTAGTTCTTTAATGAGGGAGGTAAGAGTAGAGGTAGAAAATATACTCATACATTACCTAAGAACATCTTACTCAAGGACAGACCACATAGATGATGGTGGATCTATAACATTATAATGATGCTGAAAAATTTGTATCACGAAGTGACACTGTTTACAGTCACAGTATTGTAATGCAAAGCATTACTCATGAGTTGTGATGCTGGTATAAAAAAATGCTTCTCTGCTAGTTATATAAAAGTCTAGCACGGTCGGGCGCAGTGGCTCAGCCTGTATTCCCAGCACTTTGGGAGGCCGAGGCAAGAGGATTGCCTTAGCCCGGGGATTCAAGACCAGCCTGGGCAACTTGGTGAGACCTCATCTCTACTATAAATCACAAAAACTAGCTGGGCATGGTGGCGTGTATCTGTAGTTCCAGCTACTTGGAAGGCTGAGGTGGAAGGATGGCCTAAGTCCAGCAGGTCGAGGTTGCAGTAGCTGTGAGTGTGCCACTGCACTCCAGCCTGGGTGACAAGAGTGAGATTCCAACTCAAAAAACAACAACAACAACAACAACAACAACAAAATAGAACTCTAGCACATACAGTCATATACAGTACATAATACTTAGTAAAGATAGCATACAACTATGTTGCTGGTTAATGTATTTACTATATGTATACATTTTATTGTTATTGTAGAATATATTTCTTTCTTTTTCTTTTTCACTTAAAGCAGGCCTTCCAGAAGGTATTCCAGATGAAGACATTATTATCAAAGGAGATGACAGCTCCATGCATGCTACTGCCCCTGAAGAACTTCCAGTGGAACAAGATGGGTAGGTGGAAGGCAGAGATACCGATGAGCCTGACCCTGTATCTGGGCTCAATCTAATGTGTATGTTTGTGACTTTATTTTTAACAAAATGTTTTAAAATAAATAAATTAATAATTTTAAAAATGGATGAAGGGTTATAGAATAAGCAGGTAAAAAATATATTTTTGTATAGCTTTACAATGTGTTTGTGTTTTGAACTGTTACTACAAAACAGTCAAAAGTTTAAAAAATAAAAATTATATAAAGTAAAAACTTACAGTAACCTAAGATTAATTTATGATTAAATAAAACACATTTTTATAAATTTAGCATAGCTAAGTTACACTAAGTATTGTACTGCAATGTCCAAGGCTGTCACATTCATTCACCACTCACTCACTGATTCACCCAGAGCAATCTTCAGTCCTGCAATCTTCATTCACGAGAAATGTCTTATAAAGGTGTATGATTTTTTTATCCATTGTGCCATATTTTTACTGTACCTTTTTATGTTTAGATACACAAATACCATTGTAATACCAGTGTGTTACGATTACCTACAGTATTCAGTACAGTATTATGCTGTCCAGGTTTGTAGGCTAGGAGTAATAGGCTTCATGTGTGGCAGGCTAGACCATCTGGGTTTGTTAGTACTTCTAAGTTCCCACAATGACTAAATCACCTAACAATGCACTTCTTATAACACATCCTGTCTCTCTTTTAAAGCATGGCTGTACATCATTTTGTCTAGGTAGGTTCAGTGTCTTCTATAGAGAAAATAATAGAGAACTTGGGGGAAACTAAGTGAGGGGCAGTTAAGATGACCAAGGCTGAGCTAAATTATAAGAGACAAATCACATGCAATGGCTTCGGCATTCCCGGAGAGAAGTCAGCTGTGATGGAGGAAAGCTGTTGACCGGTGTTGACAGGAGCAGAGAGGCTTATGAGTCACTAAGGCTGTTTCTGTTTTTCACTCTCTTAATGCATTTGACTGGAAAGTCAGGTGAGAGGTGTAAGGCATGGCCATCCAGCTGTCATGCACTTCAACACTCAGCAAAAACAACCAGGACTTCTGGTGGTATTTTAAATCCTGGGAAACAAGTGAATACCCTTTTATATCTGATGCCAAAGAAAACCGACTTAATTAGTAAGGAAGAATTTAAATTCAGATTAACATCTGAAATATATAATTCTCTTTGCCATTCAAAGTAATGACAAATTCAGCAATCTCAATGAGATCAGAAATAATGAAATGGGGAGCAAATCTGTGAGATGCCTATTCTGATATTTGAGACTATTGCTTTTTATTATGGGTATTCAAATATGACTTTTTTATCTAAACAATTATAAATCCTGACCCCCATCTAAAGTGTGTCACAAAATATTCTAATTATTCCTAGATATTTTCAAAAAATACAAAGAGACCAGACATGATTGGCTCTGTGAAAATTGCTCTGCACTTCGCCCTGCTTCTCTCTGAGAATGGTGCCTGAGATAATTCCAGCATTAGCAGGAGGAACACAAGCCATCTGGAGTTTCTTGATATGTATTCTGCTCATATTATCAACCACCTCTTAGTTTATTTTACAGTTTCAATGTTTTCTTACCTCCAATGTACAAGAGTACACAAAAAGTATGGCTCAATGAATTTAGTCTTGTGTATAAGCAGGTAAATTTACCTACCTTCTAGGATAAGGCCTAGATAATCCTCAAATCCTAGCATGAAATTCAGTCTTCTACCTACCAGTGGAAAGACAGGTTTCAGACTAAAGGCTAGTCTTGAGTATTTCCGTCGTGTCAATCCTGCATCTCAAATACTAGCTGGTGGTTTTAGGCGGTTTGGGTTGGCTAACATTGTCCAATTAGCATGAAGTTCCAAGTTGCACATACACTTAAAAGACTGCTCTTTTTCTACAGAATGAGTTGTCCTGGAGAATTTTCAATATTGAATGCACAAGGATTCTCAACAGTAATGGTCGCCACTGACTCCTATCCATCATTGGTTGATGTTGCCTGGGGAAGCTATAACTTCCTCTTACATTCAGGCCATGCTAGCTTTATGACATGTAGACTGGTGATCAGAGAAAGGGAAAAGAAGAAAAAATTCTATTGAGTTGGAAGAATTAAGACCAGGTGATGCTGAGTTTGCATAGAACTGTTCACTCTACTTGTGTCTGAAGTCAATGGGACCTAAAGAACATAGTACAAGACACTGGGGTGTGGTTTAGTTTTATTTGATTTTTCTGGAATGCTGTGAGTCCTTGCTATTTGCTAAAGGGAGCTCTCATTTTTCTTTTTTCTTCCTTTTTTTTCCTGCCTCAGTTTTATTTGTACAAATAGCACAGGCAGACACCAGCCCCATGCCCAGCAGCCTGGGGGAGTCAAACCAGTCCTTCTGTCCTCACATTGGCAGACAAGAGCCTCACTCCATAGGCTTTGGGGGGTCTGGGCACCTTTGGGAGCCTGAGCAGCTCGAACTGATGTTCGAACTGAAGGTGAAGCTGTGGCTGGGGCCTTAATTTGATCCTTGGCCTTTGGCTGGCAGAGCCTGTGACCTTTGGCAATATGGGCAAGGATACGCTTCCCAAGCTTGGGGTGGACAATGTATGCAAGTCAAGAAAGCTTGCGGCTAGGACCCTTTGGGATCTTGGGCTTAACTTCCTTGGACTTTACAGGGCCTTGATAGTCTCAGCACATGCACTCATGGCACTGGCATTGTTGGCTTGCATATTCTTCAGGCCTTTCTTGTGCTTCTTGGCAAGTGCTCGTTCCTCAGGAACTTGAGGGTCCACCCCCTTAAGTGACTTGTGATCAGGGTTTCTTGATGTCATTTCTGTACCATTTTCGGGACTGGTTGTGTGTGATATGGTTCTTGGACTTGGCCACGTCTGCACCGTTACTGATGGCATCTGAAGCTCCTGGGACCGGAAGAGGAAAAGTTTATTTTCTTACCGAAGTTTTTAATTATGCTTTTGACTTTCATTTTATTTTTTAGTGTTCTAGTTCTTAAGTCAACAACTGAATTTTTTAGATTAGGGCTCCAATTTAATCTTCGGTATCATTCATGCTTCGTTTCATTTTGTCTTTTTTCTTCATGTTTAAAGAGAATGTACCAAGTTTTTTTGTGTTTTTTTTTTTCCTTTATATCGATGATGTAGTTTTCTGCAATTCTATTATTTGGAGTCTCCAGTGAGGATTTTAATTCTCATATTTTTCTTTTATGTTTTACTTAGTCACTCATCACCTTTTTTTCCCCCACCACATCCTACTGACTTTTCTTCCCTTAAGGCTTTAGATACCAGTTGCAAAGAGAAGCTCTGTTTTTGCTTTGTATTGAGAATGACAAACACGTTCTTCTAAAAAAAAAAACAAAACGGTTGATTCCTGTATTGAGTTGTTTTTAAATGTAAGTACCTCCTTTGAGCCTTCAGAATAATATTCCTTTTCTTTTATTTTTCTGATCTCTTTTTAACAAATAAAATATCTGCAAATTGCCTACTTTTATAGGAACAAAAATTTTCACTGTAGCTGTATTTAAAACGGCAAGAGATTGTTAGCAATGAAATCTAGTTCTACATTACAGGAATGCTTCTGTACATTATACAATTTAATAAAATTAAGTAATACATGCATATACAACATATAAAGTTTGTATAAATGTGAGGCATATTTGTGACCTAAAATATAGGATAAAAAGAGAAAGCACATTATACTTGGAAATGCAGAAGATAAAATAAGCTCTGCTAGCCTGGTGAAGACAAGGTACGTCAATATTATTTCTTCCTATTTTTCTATAACATAGTTTACATTTTATTTTTAGTGTTCTAAAAATCACATTTCCAAAAGCCGAATATAGATGGTTTCAATCACACAGACACAGTTATCTTTATTACTGTGGGAATGATGACTGTGGAGAGAAATCTTCTAGTGTAGATTCTTTAAACTTGGATTTAGCAATTTTTAATCCATTCTGGTCCCAGGGAATTCACACATAATCATTTGCTTCTTCCCCTCTACAGTTTTCCTGCTTACTTTCCAAAAGAAAAGTAAACTGAACCTTTGGTCCAATGATGACTTTGTCTCAGAGATATTAAACTAATTAGATAGCTAACACAATTATTGTGATTTTGTAGCCCTCTGATTTATTTGAGTAGTAGCAAGATTAAGTATATTTACCCAAACAAAACATATTTTTAATTCCATACTGCATTCCTGTTTTCACACCAGGACTGGAGTCGTCCTCAATCTCCAAGATTACTATTAATTTTTTCATTCTGTGAGTCTGACTAAATTTTTCATTACCTATAACTAAAAATGAATGATAGTGTAAATATGGGAAGACAGAATCTGAGTGAAGTTTTAAAGATTTGTCAAAATTCAGATAGGTAAAAGGTTGAGGAAATTCATTGTATGTTCGAGATATAAATTACCATATTAATTAAAGGCTATTTGAATAAAGAAAATGCTAGACATACTGCTTATATTTTACATAATCACAGCACCTTTAAAAAGAATTACTAAATGTATACATGATAAAATTGCAATTTATTCTCTACATGTAATTTCTCATCAGTGGAAACAAAAAGAAAAAAATTAAAATTTAATTAATTATGTTTTCATTGCTAATCACATTATACTGTTTACTTATTTTCATATATACTGCTTCCTTTCCTAAAAGACATGTAAGTTTGAATTTTTACTAATGGAATTATTGAGTAGGTAACTAAGAAAAGTCAGTGTTTGCAAATCTGAATAGTTATAAAAAAAAGTTGACCCATAATTGCTATCTCTATTGTTCCAAAGACTCTGTTTCTTCAGTTGCTTCATATTGGATAAACTAAAAAAAGGAAACGTAGGGGAGATAAATCATTCTGTGAACAGTTCCTATCTCTGTCTTAGGTTTCCATCATATTGTTACTTTGTGTTTTGTTATATTTGAAATATAATTAATAGCAATAAATTTTTTCAATTAAAGATAAGATTGTATTTTGTGAAAGCATGGTTCACTTTTTCATTTTCCCATACCATCACTGGTTTAAGTTAGGAGAGGCAACTATTTGTTTCTATAATTTCCTACCTTAGATAAAATTGGAAGTAACCACAACATTCTACAAATGAGAGCTTAATAGAAAGCAGTGGTTCATGTTTTTTAACTTTTCACAGAAGACTACTCCAGTGTCTTCCAAAGAACAAACCTCCACTGTTGATGCAGTTGTGTGCTGTTGGAGGAATAGGTAGGATTCATTGGAGGGGCCAACTGATAAATTATTATCTAAACCCTTATATATTGGCAGTTAACCTCTTTGAGAGGAAACACGGTGATCAGCATAATTTCAACAATGAAAAATACATAAAAATAGATTTCTAAAGCATGAAAACCTATTCATTATGCTTCTATTTTAATAGAAATTCATCCCTCATGCTCAGACTTTTAAAACTAACACAAATATCAAGCTTCTTTTGAATCCTTTGTCTTGTTATTTTTAAAAAATACAGTTATTAGCATAAAATCCATTTGCGTTTCATCCACATTGCTGGATGTATCAGTGGTTTGGTTTTGTTTAATGTTGAATAGTATACTATTTTAAGGATATTCTGTGGTGTGTTTATCAATTCCTGAGTTGTGGTATGTTTAACTCTGTCTAGTTTAGGGCAATTATGAATAAAACCACTATGCGTATGTTTCTGTACATTTTTCAGAAAAAATAGGTTATGATTTCATGTGAGCAGATACTTAAGTAAGATTGCTAGGCTATATGGTGAACATACACTGAATTTTATAGGAAACAGTCAAACTGCACAACTGGCTGGAGATGTGCCTACTAACAATAGATGTGAATTCCAGTTACCTAACATCTTTGTCAGTACTTGGAATTTTAAAATTTTAACATTTAAAAATGATTTTCTATTACATGTAAAGCAGTATCTTATGGTGTTTTAATTTGCATTTCTCTAGTGACTAACAGTGTTGAACATCTTTGTATGTGATTATTTTTCATCGACATATCTTACATTGTGATGTCTGTTTAAAACTTTTATACACTTATAATTAGGTTCTTTGTTTACTTAAGCCTTAAGAGTTCCTAGTGTATTGTGAATACAAGTCTTTCATAACATGTTTGGTTTAAAAATATTTTATTTCCAATCTGTGGCTTGTCATAAATTTATTTTAATTATATCTTAAAGAGTAAAAGTTTGTACTTTTGATGAGATTTATAAATTTAATTTCTTTAAGAATCATATTTTTGGCATTGTACCTAACCTAAGTTCAAATTCTAATATATTTTTCCCATGTTTTCAACTAGAAATTTTATACTTTTCAGTTTTGTATTTAGGTTTATGGTCCATTTAAAGTTAACTTTTTTACAGTGGGCAAAGTTTTAGTGGAGGTTTGTTTTATTGCATATGGAAACCCAATTGTCATAGAATCATTTGTAGAAAGATTTTTCTATCTCCACTGAATTGCCTTTGTTCCTTAAATAGAAATCAATTGAGTGTATATACCTGATTACATTTCTGGATTCTATTCTTGTCAATTAAGGTATATACCCACTCTTCCTGTAATATCAATCTTGAGTGCCATAGTTCCACATGAATTCTAGATTTAACTGGGAGTATTCCTAACTTTGTTTCCTTTTTTCAATTTGCTTTATGGGTTCTAGCTATTTTACCTTTCAATGCACATTTTAGAACAAACATATCTATTTCTACAAAAATCCTACAAAATTTTGATCAGAATTGTGATGAACCTATAGGCAAGTCAGGAAGGGTTGATAATATAGAGTTTTTGTTCCTGAGAAGGTACAGTACAGAGCTACATTTTAACTAAATTTTACTTATTATGTCGGTATTTTAAAGAAAATTTCAGCATATAGCTTTTGCATACGTTTTGTAAGTTTTAAATCTAAATATTTCAAGGGTTTTGTGCTATTGTATATGATACTATTTATAATTTCAATTTTCAGTGCTAACATGTATAAATATCATTGAATTTTCTTATTGGTATTGTATTCTCTGGCTTTGGCAAACCCTCTATTAATTCTACAGCCTATTTGTAGATTCTTTCAGATTTTTTTTAGCCAATTATACCACCTAGAGAAAAAGACAATTGTATTTATTTCCCTTAAACTTGCATATTTTCAAAAATTTATTTATCTTGTTTATTGAATAAGCTTAGATTTCTAATGATGTTTTTAATAGGAATAGTGAGAGTGTATATACCTGCCTTGTTCCTAATCTTTGAGGAAAAATTTTCAATCTTTCACATTTCTTTTCTTTTGGTGATGCCTTCTATTTGGTTAATAAAGTTCCCTTTTATTTCTAATTTGTTGACTATTTTATTGTGAATGCATTTTGAATTTTATCAAAGGCTATTTCTGAATGTATCTATATAATTGTTTATTTTTTTTTCTTCATTTTATTCACATGGTGAATTGCCCTGATAGATTTTGGAATATTGAACCAGCCTTGCATTCTAGGGATAATCTCTACTTGGTCACAATACATTACTTTTTTTTTCAAATTTGGTTTGAATCAATTTGTTAGTATTTTGTTGAGAATATGTGTGCTTATAATCATAAGTAATATTGTCTATAATTTCCTTCTTGTCATATTTTTGTTCAGTTTGGGTGTCAATGCATTGCTGGCTTCATAAAATAAGTTGGTAAGTGGTCTTTCCACTTGCATATTCTGGAAAAAAAATGTGTAGAATTACTACAATTTCTTCCTGAAAAGTTTGACAGAATTCACCAGTGAATGCATTTGTGTTTTCTTTTGTGAAAAGTTTTTACTACAAGTTCCTTTTATTTAATAAAGTTAAAATTATTCAAGTTATCTATTATTTTCTTGAGATATCTTTGGCAATTTATGATTTCAAAGGGATTTTTACCATTTTTCATGGTATTTTATACCTTTATAGTAAAAGCTCTCAGTACCAGTGACTCTGTGCATCCTCTCTTTCATCACTTCAATTTTCTAAGCCTTCTCCTCAAGGCAGTTAAAACTGATTATTAGCTTTTTGCATTTTACTTTTTGAATTAGAGAGAACATCCCCCCTTAGGCCATCTAACCATATTGTATTTTCGAAAATACTATTTCCAAAGCCCCAAGAAGATGAATATACTCAATCCCCTAGGTTTCATAATCTCCCAGGCTGATATTTTCCTCTCTCCTTTAATGTTGGCACAATTTGGAGTGTCCATTGTCTGTTTTATTCCATATTAGAACAAGCAGAATAGTGACTAGAGTGAAGACAGATAGGTGCCTAGGACAAAAAAATTAAGAAGGCTCTTACTCTCTGGGTCATATAAATATAAGATCAACACTTGCAAGAACCTAAGAATAAACTCCTACTTAAAATTAGTGTCCTGGGTGCACCAGTTGCTTTATTTAGTCATGATTTTCTTAACTTTAATTCTGTAAGTGCTCTAAAATGCAAAGTTATTTTAATGTTTGATCAGAAGCATTTTAGACATCAGTTTAAAAGGAATGATAGAATAACTTCACCACTACTTCCAACCAAGCAATTCTGGAGGTTGAAAGTCCAATATCAAACAGCTGGCATATTCAAGATCAAACAGCTGGCATATCTGGTGTGTGAAGAGGGCTCAGTTCCTGGCTTCTCATTGCAGTTGCGTATGACTGAGAGAAAAATTATCTCTCTTGTGTTTCTCCTTATAAAACCACTAATTTCATTCACCAGGGCTCCACCCTCATAACCTAATCACCTCTCCAAACACCCACCAACTAATATCATTATATTGGAGGTTAGGATTCCAAGATGTGAATTCCAGGGAGACACACACATTGAGTTGCTCACATCTTATAAATCACTTTCAATAGCAGTATAAGAGCATTATTTAAAAAACTTTGAAGATTTTATAACCATAAATAATTCAGCAGTTCCCAAGTTTGTCCTTTATCACTGTCCCTTTCCTTATGCTCTACCCTCCCCCCAACACTAAATTACATCTGTGAAGACACTTTTATTTACACAACTTGCTCTGGTTAGGATTTTATTTGGAATAAGTGCATTTCCCATAATGCTATCTAAAACCCCATCCCTTTCTGACAAAGTAAATAAAAAATTGTAGTTTAGAAATAAATTTAAATATTTTCAATTTTTTTTAACCATTAATAAATTGTTCTTTATTTTTGCAACAAATTATTTTAAGATCAGTTTTTAATTGCAGTACATACAGCAGCATGATAGACTATTTCTGTTTTAATGCATATATTAATTTAGACATTATTGTGTACACAAATATTGCCAGGGATTTAGAATTTTGATCAGCAGTTTCAGGAAGTTAGGACCTTTCAGTTAAGTGATGAATCATAGAGATGAGTCCCACCATGTCTCATCAAAGATTGGTGACTCAGTGTCAGTAGACCATGGGATTTCTATGATCCGACTTTATGATGACCCCTTTTTATAGTGGAACAAGGTTTTAAGACAGGCCATTCTCCCTGGAGCCATAAAAGATTGACTAGGGAAAACTGCACAGAGCTTTGCTGTGAATAGGGCTGCTGCATTTTCCTGGCTTTTCCTGAGTGGCTTTCCCTGAGCCTATGTCCAGACAGTGACCATTCCAAGTCCAGCTTTGCTGTCTCTGACAGCTTTTGTTTGGCCAAGTCTTCATATTCTTGTCTATTAAATTATGCAACTATTTGCCATCTCATTGTCTCCGTTTGAATGTGAATAATAAAACACCAAGTGTATGTGAGCCTTGGAAATCTAGTATTGACCTTGCTGGAACCTCAGTGCTTATTTGTTTTTCAATAACTAGCACTTATATTTCCAGTGCTTCATCTATACTTTCTCTCCTTTTTAGCCTATATGCCATTTGCCCCATTATCTATGGTGAGTATATTCAATTCTAGTAAAATAATATTGTAAGTGCAGGTTCACATATTCTTTATATTAACTTTAATTCAATACTTCCCATTACTTCTTTGTATCATATACAAGAGTATAAAATATTTACATTTTCCTGTTAAAGAGGTTATGAAGTTGTCTCAAGTGCATAATATTTTTCTTTCCTTCTTTTTCTTTTTTTTTAATCCTCTTACAATCCAATTAGGTAGATAAAATCCCCATTTTCCAAATAAGTAATCCAAGGCTTAATGAAAAAAAAAATACTCTGCCCAATGTCACACAACTAAGTGGCAGAACCAGTGTTTAAATGTAAATATATGTTACTCCAAAATTCATGCTTGTTTTTACCAAATCCTGTAACTACCCCCAAGACTTGCTGTGAAATAGAACATTCTTCTCAAGCTCTGCATTTTTTTTCTACCCCTAAGATACATGATTTTCATATATGGAATTTTTTTTTTCACTTCTTGCTCATTAATTGGTGAGGCAACACAAAATGCAGCAATAGAAAAAAGAAGCAGAAACAGAGATTTAAGAAATGTTTTTAAAAAAATTGTTACTACCATTGCACATCGGCATTGACTTGATTTTAATTTCCTTGTTTCTGACTCTCTTGTTTAGCTGGTGTCCTTGGGACCTTCTGGTGCTTCATGGTGCTGAATGGAGACTCCTGAACATTTATCTTCTCCGCCTTTTTTCATTCCGTGTATAGAGATGGAGCTTTGTACACGTCATTTTTCTGAGATATCTGATTGTTTCCCAAAGGTGAGACCTGGAAAAACATTTGAGTCCTCTTTGACCATGTCCTTAGTCATTTCCAAGTCTTGACAATATGCACATAGAATTAATAGGAGAACTTCAGTAAAACTACACTCACAGGGATGTAGCTACATACACGAAGCTTGTATGCCACTGGTGAGAAACTGACAAAGCACTGACATGAGTGGAATGATTTCTACTTCTCTTCATCAGCCATCTCATGTCACAGACCATCTGGCAATTCAAATTTTGAGTTATTAGGGCCAAAGAATTATGGCCATATCCCATTTCTATGCATAGCCCTCTCTTGACTAGAAGGCTCAATTAATTACCAGATCAAAATTGGGCTGGGATTTGCTTTGTAAACTGCTAAGCAGTTTAACTGGGTTGTAGAGAAAGACTCTATATGACATTAAATGACCTTCCTAAAAGCTTATTTCTTTCCCAACTGCTCGTATTGGAATCAATTTCAGGAGTCATTCACAATGAGTGGTTTATTAGCTTTCTAAATGCATTTACTACATGCCAGATGTCCAGCTCACACCAGTCTGCTCTTGCCTTTCACTGACCCTTTCAAGAGATGCTATGGCCTTGAATCCATCACCAAGGAAACATATCTCAGAGCAGTGTGTGTTGACATGCCAGGTTTTAGGGAGAAAAAAGTCACCATCCAGGTGCGGGCAAATGGAATGATATTACTAAGCAAGTTTATACTAATGACAAAAATAGAGTTTTTCAGATTGAATTTAGAAATGCATTGTTTTCTCAACTCCTTTGATTAGATCCAAAATGATTAGAAATGAAAGTAAAAAACATTCCTTTGACAGTTCTAGGGCTATTCTATAACTGACTTGAACTTGATCTTTAGCAATATCTTATTAATCCAAAATATTATGCATAAGAGGTCTGCAGGTCTTTGTTTTTTCACTTGTATGATGGAATAATTATCATTCATTGTCAGTGGGCCATTCTGAACAAAATATAATTAAATAACAATTAATTTTTATATTTGAATATGGCATATTTTTATTAAAGGCATGGCTTAAATAGTATTTCTTATCAACCTACTATCTCAACTCTTTAACTCTGTTTCTAATAGAACTAACAATTAGATTTATAGGAAATTTAATTCCTCAGATTTCCATAAATAGAAAAAAACACATTATTTCACATTGTCTTTTCTATATGCAAGTGACCATATATTCATTATTCAAAGAGGTTCTCCTCAAAGTTTTAATTGATAATGACATAAAAATTACTCAGATATTTAAAAATATGTTTGAATAGTATAAATAATAGTATAACAGGTCACAATAATTATGGACTATTAAATATTTATTATAAAAATAGATTAAAATACATTGAAAATACATAGAAAGTATTGATTAAATAAAATTTGGAAATAAAGATGACTAAAATGCTTTATTTGTCCTTTTACATTGTTTTATTACTATGATATGAACTATGAATATAAATATGCATTTGATTTATACAAACTTGATCAAAGAGACAAGGTAGGCATAAATAAAAAAAGTGCAATGAAACAGCAAAATACAAAGTAATAAACACAAATTTACCATTTCTAATGTCAAACAACATGCTTGAATATTTTTCCGATGTTACAATATGCTTTACGTATGTTAGGTCTTCTAAAATGTAATAGTTCATGATCATATTTTATTGGATAGCATGGGGTAAATTGAATTAACTATAATGAACATTGTAAGGCTATTTTTAAATTCACAAAGAAAGCAATAATTTTTTTTTTTTTTGGTAACTAAATTGCCTGGTAAACACTGATACTTTGTCAAAACTTCCAAATGGTGATAATAAAAAATTCAGAAAATATTTATATTAATTTGAATACATTAGCACTATTTTTTTCAATTGCAATAAGAAATCATCAGTATCTCTCTCTCTCTATCTTATATATGTATAAAATATTATATATAGACATATATGTATATATATGTATGTGTGTGTGTGTGTGTGTGTATATATATATATATGTTGAATCATGCAATTATGGAGGCTGAGAAGTCCCACAATCTATTATCTACAAGCTGGAAAACCATGCAAGTCAATGGTGTAATTCAGTCTGAGTCCAAAGGCCTGGGAACCAGGAACTCTGATGCTGGAGGGCAGAAAAAGATGAAAGGTCAGCTCATAACAGAGCAAATTCAAGATTCCTTTATATTTTTGTTCTATTCAGGTCCTCATGGGTTAGATAATGGCCAACGACATTGCTGAGGATGGATATTGTTTACAGAGCCTGTTTAAGGGCTAATCTCTTTCAGAAACACCCTCATGAAACATGCACAAATGATGTTTTGCCAGCTATCTGAGCATTCCTTAGCCCAGTCAAGTTGATGCATAAACTAACCATAATTCCAGGTGAACTGGTATTGCTTTTCCTGGAATGTCTAAGAAAGGAAAGTAATATTGAGAAGAATGGTATAAAAGGAAGAGCCATGTGTATCAGAAAGGTCTAGAAATAATCTTGGTGGGCCTCCATTTACTCATCTGCAAAATGCATGTAATGACATATCATAGCGAAGCATAGATATAATGTATAAAAATTATCTAGCTATTTATCTGACATCTATTAGGTCCTTATTATTGATAATGTGATAAAAAATACTTATGCCAAAGAGATCTTGGCCTTTATTGTGACTCTGCATTCTAGCTTAATCTCTTAGGTCTGTTTTCCTCTCTTGTTCTCCACATAGTGGTGTATTTTGCCAGACTTGGTTCTTTTGGCCACAAGGGAGAGGGGAAGAAAGGTGAGAGGTAGTCGACTGGCCTAGGCTGGATGGGGTCAGGTGGTGTATTTGAGTTCAGGAAAGACATGAAAGTGGTTACCGTATTTAGAGAAGTAGATGACGGGGAAGAGAAGAGCTAAGCAGTATTGTTGTTGTCTATGTATATTCTTCATGCCATTTGTGCAAAGTAAGTAAAGAACAAATTACTGAAAAATTGCTTTTGGTTCCTGGAACACACTCTTTTCAATTCCACACTGCTCTGAGACTGAGCTATGTAGCTCATGGCTTTACCAGCATTACAACATATATGGTCATTATTTTCTAGATTTAAGTGCATGTCTGTCTTCTGCCTTCACCTACATGGATGAGACATTTTCTGTTCATTCTTCATAACCAAATACTTTTATCTTAGGAAGTCCAAATACCATGTCTTCCATGTTCTCTGAAACATTTTGCACAAACTTTCTTTATGTTTTATCATTATCTATCTTTGGTCAGTTTCTTCAGAAACAAAGCCTGAGGTATAAAGTAGCATGCATGTGATTCACTGAAGGAATGTAAGCAGGAGAAAGGGATGAGAGGATGGGACTGGGAAGAAGGAGAGCTAAGAATGAGTATGGTTTTGGCAGCACTCTGGCTCTGGTCTGGTCACACAGGGTGTTCTGGAATATGAACTGAGTTGGTTCAGTTGAGGCCAAGAAGTCAGACTCCCATGTCTGCCCATAAGCTGTGGGCTTTGTATAAACACCCAGGAAAGACAGTGAGTCTTCTATTTTGGTGCAGGGTATTCTCCAGAGGAGACAGCACCTTGCCACGAGTAGCCAATGTTCATGCCAACCTAACCAAAGGGACCTGAATTGTGTATCAGTAGCATCCACTACCATCTCCTCCTGATGGCCTTTATTATTCTCCACCATGTATTATATAAATTAATATTTCTGTCATTTCTACCAGATTACGAATGTCTTGAGGACAAATTAAGTGAAATATTTATCTCTGCAGTTCTCACAATACTACCCCTGTGTAGGATAGCTCTGGAAATAATTTTGAAATGGGTTTCCAGGACTCAATTTCTAACTAAAAGTGCATCCAGAATATGCTTTGCATTTGTTTTATCTCCATATGAAAAAGATCATTACCATTCATAAAGAAACATCCTGAAAATCTAGCACATTTACTAACACTGTTATAACCAGTGTCACCAAGGTCTATGATTGTCAAAAAACAAAGATGGATTCAGAAGGACATGAGCTAATTAGACTTAGTGATTTGATCCTACACATTAGGCTTACAGCATAAGATTCATATCCAGGTCTCAGCAAAAAGACACATTTCTATATACTGTAAAACTTCAGACCTTATAGAGTCTGAACTGGGAATATTAAATCTGTACATGCCTTGGGTGTGGAAAGCATAATTGCTGAATTAATGAATGAAACATAAAATTGTACATAAATACATGTTACAAAATCCCTGAAAGAACACTGATCATAAAAATGGGAAGAAAACCTGAGAATTTTATTCATACTTCACACCTTCAGTGTCTCATTCAATATCATCGTTTTGTACGCCATCTCTGTTCTGAGATTCCTAGGTTTAAGTATCCGTCTTACTTGTTCACCTATGCTATATGCTACGCACCTCAGACATTACTTCCCTCAAATAAAGTTCTTGATCTTTCCTGCAAACCCTGACATCTTGTGTTTTTTCTCATCTAAGTCTCTGACCAATTTAATCCCAGTTTCTCATGCCACAAAAGCTTGGGATTATCCTTGATTCTTGTCGTTTTCTCACATTGAATGTTCAGTTCCTCTGCAAGTCATATTGGAATTACCACCAAAGATGCCCAGACTCTGACCACTGTTTATACCACACTGTTACTTCCATGATTCAAGCCATCATTATCTCTCTTGGATAGCTGCAATAATCTTTCTGTTCTTACTTAATTTCTGTATTTGACCTCCTTCACAATATTTCCAAAACAGCCCACAGAATAATCTTGTTAAAATATGTTATAGCATTTCATATCTCTGTTAAAAGTTACCTTTCTGGATGAAAATAAATTTGCTTAATTTATTTGGTTATTTAATCATATGTCCCTTTATTTATTCTATATAAGTTTATTGATTTCTTTCAACATCGGGGACTAAAACCCTAAGGGGAAAAAAAAAGAGAAAAAAATTTTTTTTACAGAGTCATTGTGCTAGGCATTGTACTAGGTAAAAATAGATGTAATGATAAAATAGTACCTTGACTTTGTTGTCAAGAAACTTTTATCTAGTTGGACAGAAAAAAGGTTTACACAATACAGTTAGAGCAATGAATTTTAACTCTGTGCATTACAAAATTCACTGGAGTGTTTAAAGAAATTCCAATGCCTGGGCTTCACTGACAAGATTTCCACTTGGTCTGAGTTGTTACCCATGGATTAATATCTCCTAAAAGGCTTTGTATAGGATTCTATCATGCAACAGGTTTGAGAGTGAGAAAAGTACCCAATAAATGAATGAATAGTTGCTTTGCTCATTCTCTTTGTTTTCACACAGTACATTGTCTTGACTTTGTCAAGGAATAACTTATAAAATATCCTGATTTTGGTGGATCAGAATGTGGTTGGGTAAATGTTCTAATTAAGAAAAATTGCCAAGTATCTTATATGCAATGGTTCACATTTTTGACCTTCAGTGAACATTTATCAAATATACAAAATGATTCAGGAAATATCTATAATACAATTCTTAAAACTTTACTTCATAATGTATAATTTGATCTTTCTAAGAAATGAAGAAGGTCTTTTTGAGTCTTCTGGATCATTACAACAGGCTTCACATCTCATTGAACATGTGTAAAAGAAGTAGGGGTTGGGCTGAATTATTACAAACTGGCCATACATACACACACACATGAATATACACACACATGTGTTCACACATACATGCCTACACACATACATGAACACATCTGCATGTACACACACAATCTTATACGTTTATTCAAAGATAAAAGGAGAAAATAAATTCCATTCTTTGGAGTCTAGCACATGCCTCTCTGTCATTTTAGCTCTATAACTCTTTTATGAAGTAGACACTATTATTTTGATTTTTCAGATAAAGAAATTAAAGAAGATTTAAATAACTCATGGAGCGTCTCAAAATTAATAAGGGTCAGAGCTAAAAAGTTTAAATTGAATACAATTCTTCATCACTTGTATACATGTTTATGTATCTTTCTAATATGAAAAATGGTTTCAGCAAAATATACAATGACTTGAATCATTTTGATGATGGGTATATAATAATTACAGACATTTAAATAATGTCTTTTTTTTTAATTAAGGCATCACTAAGTACATTGGCTCAATCATATGCTAAATTGAGCCTTACTGGCCCCCAAAATCTTCCTGTCTTCCAAAGCAATAAATTCATTCCCAAGGGAAAGCTTAGCCATGAGGAACCGGGGAACAGAACTTCTCATAATTGGTATTCTAGGCAAAAGCAATCTGGAATTAAAGTCTCAAGCTCCTTTGAATTGAACACTACATCTGGGCTTTTGCAAAGCACTCTAAAATACTTTTGAAGAAGATAACTGGTTTCTAGTGGAGCCTTCTTTTATTGGTTGTTGTTTTTAAGTAATCATTGGAAAGTCACATTGTTGATAAGTGATTCCTTTTTACAAACAGATTATTGGGAGGTAGTAGACTTAAAATTTGTAAAAACAATGAGGAGAACGAAGAGTTCAGGTCACTTTTGAAATAGCAGTATTTAATCTTGATTTCTTTCTATGATGATTGCAAAAAGAGATTACAAGCACAATTTATTTGATAAACCAGCAACAGTAAAAATGAAAGTTTATACTCACAATGAGAACTCAGTTGTTTCAGACTTCTAAGGGAACTAAAATTGTCAAACATTCATGGAGTCTGAAAGGGAAACTTGTGCATGCAGGGAAATGAGAGATAACGCTGTCACCAAGGTCAGACTTGAAGAAGGAGCATTAGAAAACTTTAGAGAAATGTTCAAATTAAGATAAAAGATCATATGGGTCTCTACTTGAGTTATGGGGCAATTAATTGATCTACTGGCAACCAAAAGGGAAAGAAAGGATCATTTTAAAGAACATTCAAGATGTTCTTTAACACTTTTATCATTTATTTGAAGTATTTCTTTCTAAGTCATTTAGTAAAACTCTATGTGATTGGCCAAAATGCAGAGACATTTCTTCAGTAGAACCTTGCATAAAATTGTTAGTTCATTCATTGAGATAATAATTACTCACTGACTTCTCACTTTATTCCTGGTTCCTACTGGGTGTTGGTAATAGAACTAACAACAAGAGAGATTACGTGTCTTTCATCAAGAAAATACTAACTAGTGGGCAAATCTTTTTAAATGATAACCTCAAGTTTTTAAAAAATTGCATGAAGCTTGAAATCATAGTGTGAGAATAACTGGAGTAAATACAGTCTGTTCATCATAAGTCTATATGCACCAAGATAAATTCTATATAATATATTTTTCTGTAATAAAATTACTTTTTTTCCAACACTTTAAAATTAACAACTATTTCAGAACAGTAATTTGATATTCCAGATTCAATTGTTGTTTGCATACCATAAATGTTCAGAAATGCTTGTTAAATGAAATAGAGCAAGAGTAAATAGAGTTCTTTACTTCAAGAAGAGCTGCTGTTCAATAAACTTAAAGTTTTGGTTATATAAGTTGAGTAAGTTCTAGAGATCAGCTGTACAACATTGTGCCTAGAGCTAACAATACAGAATTCTGCACTTAAAGGTGATCAAGAGTGTAGAACTCATGTTAAGTGTTGGCTATGGTCTGAATGTTAATGTCTCAAATTCATATGTTGAAACTTAAGCCCCAAGGTGAAGTAGAACCTTGGGGAGGTGATTAAAAAAAAGTGATTAAGACATGATAGTGGCACTCTCATGATTGGGATTAGTGCCCTTATATTTTAAAAAAGGCCCTGGAGAGCGTTCTTGCCTCTTCCATCATGTGAGGATACAGCAAGATGGGGCCATCTGTGTACCAGAAAATAGTTCCTCACCAGACACAAATTCTGCTGGTACTTTGATCTTGAACTTCCACCCTCCAGAACTGTGAGAAATGAATTTCTGTTGTTCATAAGCCGTCCAATTTATGGTAATTTGCTATAAACTCTGAACAAATGAAGATGGTTCAAATAGGCAAATGATGCATTATATACACTGAAATTAGTGTTAAGGAAGTGTATGCAATGTAGAAACAGGGAGAGACAAACTGTGTGTGTGTGCGTGTGTGTGTGTGTGTGTGTGTTGTGTGTGTGTGTGTGTGTGTGGAGAGAGAGAGAGAGAAAGAGAGAGAAAACTTCATAGAGTAGATATATTTTATCAGATTTTTTAAATGATGAGAATAAATCTTAGACAAAGGAAACAATATGCATTGTCCCAAAGGTCAAAACAGTGACACATTTTCCTGAGAGTTCAGGCAGCTTCTTATGGCTGGGCATGAGAAATATCATCATCTATATCATCATCAACATCAGGGCACTGTTATAACTGGTGGACTCAGAAAATGAGACAGATGAAAAAAGCAGGGGTCTTCCATGGCAACAAAGGCCTATGGGTTTTTGCTGGATACTCCAAATCACAGGAGTAGGTGGAGCAGATGCAGGGAAGGGGTCTTTAAAGCTCCAGCAGGGTGAGTACTTAATTCTAAGAGCCCTGTAGGGAGAAATTTTGTTTTTTGATTTGTGTTTTATACATTCTTTTATAACTCAACAAAAATAGTCTACCTATATTAGTTTGCCGATTTCTCCAGCACCATTATTTTCTCTTACTATTAGAGTTCAGTGATGGAAATATTGCTAATGTAAAAGTTGCTGAACCGTTAATGGTATTTTTTCAGGGGATGGGTGTTAGGACATCACCGAACTCAGCTTTCAGTGGTTAGGAATCTCTGTTCTTGAAAGCTAAATGGAAGTTCATCATAAATCTCTGGACGCTTCCAGGCACTGTTAATTGGTGGTGTGCTGATGATGTAATTAGTAATATATAATAATCATAACTCCCAAAGCAGAAGACTGTTCTTACAGCCGGGCAAAGATGCAGGTAGAGAGTTGGATTAGGATGGGATGCAATCATTTTATATCTCTATGTAGAAGAATAAAAAAATAATATAAGAAAAGTGCTTCTCTAATCTGTCTCCTGGGAGCAGCCTGGTGACAATATTTTTTGCTGAATTTCAAAACAGCACCCATACTAAAGTTACTATATTGACCATGCTAAAAAAAAGAAAAGAAAAAAAAAAAGCAAGCCACCCACGCTGTGGAGGCTGAGTTCTATGAGTTGGGAAATATGGACATCTTTAAAACCCTTTGAAAAATTTGAGGAGGATTGCCTCTGAGGTGCCATACACAAAAGCTGGTAGAGGTTGGTTTGAGGTCTGCTGAGCTATCTGCTTTTGTTCTATCCTTCCCTGGATCCTTCTCAACCCTGACGACTGTGATGAGAAGAATGGGAGGAGGATTGTTCCCTGGAGGGCAGCGTGGAGCCCCTCTGCCAGCTGCCCATGGTTTACACAGCTGTGTGCCTTCCAGAGGCCTGGTCCGCCATGGCCTGGTAGAGCCTGACACAGAGTTGAGCCATGTCTCCCACTGCCATTCCACAGCATGATGGGGGAGAGGAAAAAACAATCAGGACAGTGTGATACACAGGGAGGAAACACTCTGTGGGAAAGCCCTGAGAAAACACACGAACCTAGGACAGAGCTGGCAAAGGCCTTCAAATCCATCCTCAGAACTCTGAGGGACTAAGACCTTTCCCTTTCCTGCGGCCCCCGCCATGTGCACACACGCGCAAGCCCACACTCAAGCTGGAATCTTTCTGAATCTTATTTCAAGGATGATTATTTTTAGGTTTTGTTTTCCAAGGTGTTCCTCCCTCTCATCGGCTTCATACTGGGCTCTTCTGCTTCTGTTTTCTGCAGTGTCTTTCTGTTCCCCAGACCCTGATTCTTTCACCTGCAGGCATAGTTGGGGCCCACATCCTGAGTCTGGGGAGTGCAACGGGGAGGCAGGAGAGTCTTAGGGCTTCAATACCACCTCTCTCATTCTCATTTACTGGCGGTGTGACTTTCAGCAAAGTTCCCAACTTCTCTGTGTCTCAGTTTCTTCAGCTATATTTTGGGGATAAAAACACCACCCACTTCAGGGGATTGTCACAGGGGTTCCATGAGTTAATATCTATAAAGCAACTTGGAAGTATCCCTGGCACATAGTCAGGGCTCTCTCATTCTTTGCTTTCATTAGTATTCTCAATCTACCACTAAAATGAAATTTTTGAATAATGATTAGTTGCATAGAAAAATCATAATAGTGTAATTTGTGTGAAATTTATTAGATCTAATAAGGTATATTTAGGATGATTTTACGCATGCATATTTGGGTGAACAAAACAAAATTGGACATATTTTGTAGTGGACGCATAGGTCATTTATGTTGACTTTATAATTTCTTACTATTTTTCAATTTTTAAAAGTGTACGTACAGTACTTTAATGATTTGAGAACAAAAAAGCAATGAATAATGAATAGTGCTATTTTTAGGAAATCTGAATAAAAAGCATTTATATAACCCCTTGGGTACTTGTCATTATCTATACATCCCATTCATCAGACTGAAAATCTTCTAACTCTGATGTCGAAGGAATCCTTTGAAAAGTTGTAATGCAAATTTGGAGAATTTGCTGTGGTGATGCTCACATTCTCTGTCTATAAACTAAGGGTATCTGACACTTTCATTCTAGCTCTCACCCAGGACTCTTTCTCCATTGACGGGTCTCACTCTGAATGTTGATTTTCCAAGCTCCCAGTTTATCCCTGAATTCCAGACCCCTCATCCTTACAATGGAGGACAATGGAGTACATCTGCACTGGGTTCAGATTGGAAATGTGAGCCAAACCTGTATAGCCCAGAATGTTTGGGAAGTGGCTCAATGTGACACAGCACATCACAGGGTGCTGGGTTGAAATGTACTGCAGGCATCTGTCTGGTGTAATTGACAAAGCCCTACGGTCACACCCAGAGGACACTGGTCAAGCCATCTCTTTGATAATGCACAAGAAGCTTACTATATTTTGGAATGAGTGTCCCTCCACATAGCAAACATGGATAATAAAATGATTTTAAAAGGTACAGATTGTGCTTTTCTGATGCTGCTTACACACACTGAAATAAAGAAAATCATCTTTACATATCAAACCATCAGAAATAGATATTTCAAAAAAATGCAAATGATGGAAAAAAATGCATACGAGGAACACAGTTTGCCCTATGCCTTCTGGGATTTTAGGCGTGTCACGATAAGAAGAGACAGGAATCGCTGATTTATCTGTCCCTTCTTCTGATGAGCTCTTTAGCTTCTGTCAAATACGTTTCCTCCAACTTCTGTTCCAGTCAGTTAGCACTTAGGACAGATTATCTTGGCATCTTTATTGACTTATACACTGCCTTGTATTATAAATTACATGAAGACAGAAACAAAGGTGAAGTGCTCATTAGAGTTCATGTACTAAGCTGCTGTGCAGGGAGGTGAGGGGTAGATAACAGGGAAGGAGCTGGGTAGGAAAGAGACAGTCACGCTGGACTGGTATTTCTCCTGGACATGTTAGTCTCTCACTTCTTGCCTATGGCTCCTTCTCGATGTTGCGATTATGGTACACCAAAAGACACTTGCTTGGCATCTATGAATACACAATCCAAAAATTGGGGGTGTAGACACCAGATAAACTCTGCTTTCTTTCCCTCTACAGACGGATGATCCTGAAGAGCAGTTCATAATGTTGAAGGGAACTGCATCACCTAGCAACCAGCATACGCCCAGTGGCTTCGAACTCAGTAATGCATCCTCGTCTTTGGCTTTCTCTCTTCTCCTACTGCCCTGTTTCTTCTCTCACTCTTGCTCCCTAAGGTTGTGTCCCCAGTATTTCTCTCCCCAGGTTCCTTTTCTAGGAGATATGAGCTGAGACAACAAGGTGGGGACAAAATCCATATCCATGCGCAGATGGGGGCAATTTCCAGACTGACAATATTGGAAACAGGAAACAAAACCAAATGAGTTCAGATGAAGTGGAAATGTTGTACCTTATACTTTATCTGGTATAAAAGAGATGTGCAGTATTTATTTATAAAATGAATAAAAGAAAGAATGAATAAACCAACCAATTAGTCAAAAACAGATCAAAGTTGAGAATTGTATAGGAAGAACAACAAGACCAAAAACAAGAACACCAAAAACCTTTCTTGATGGGTTAGAAGCTCTCATTCCAGCTGTCATTTAACCCTGATTATTCGTCATGTAGGCATTTACACTTCCTTGACCTTAAAGACATTCACAATAAATTTCAACATTTTAACTTTACTGGGACCTAAGTCATTCTGCACACATAATAAGGCTTGAATGCCTGTATTTGATTCCCTTATCTTTCTATGTATTTTATGAGCACCTACTATGTGCCAGATACAATTTTGAAACACATTTTTAACATGTATGTGACTCCCCTTACGCACACATACACACACACATGGGTATGCATGTGTGTGCACAAGGCTGTGATTTTGGGATCCCAAATCCTACATGTAAGAACTGCTCTCCCTGTTGCAGAACATCCCAAGGACTTTCTGCAGCCACCCTCCTGCCCCCTGTTCCCTCAGCACCACCACACGCCTGCTTGTAGCTGAATGGTGCTGAGTTCTTGCATGTGATGTCAACTTTACACCCCAGTCACTGAGTCCTTATGTCCCTGAAATGATGAGAAGTTGGATAGGTCCTCAGATCAAGGATGTCCAGTAAGCCCTTCTGCCATGATGAAAAAGTTCTAGATCTTCACTGTCTAGTGTCATAACTATTGCTACATGCACCTTGTGGGACTAGGAAACTGACTTTCAAATGACCAGGGCCTACCCTACTAGACAGTGCAGTTGTACAACTTTCAGAGCTACGTTCATCTGTCAGCTTAGTCCATTTGATCTGTTATAACAAAATACCTTAGACTGGTAACTTATATAGAACAGAAATGTATAGCACATAGTTCTAGAGTCTGGGAAGTTCTTGATCAAGGCACAAGCAGATCCAATGTCTGCTGAGGGCACTGACTGCTTCATAGATGGCACCTTTTTGCTGTGTTTTCACATGATGGAAGGGACAAGGACGTTCCCTGCCTCAAGCTCCTTTTTAAGGATAAGAATCTTATTCATGAGGGCAGAGCCCTTATGACTTTATTACCTCCTAAAGGTTTCATCTCTTAATGCCATTAGCTTAGCTATTCGGTTTCCATGTGAATTTTAGAGGGACACAGCGTTCAGACCACAGCATCCACACTTGCCATCCTCTCCTTTCCCTGGGCAGCCCTGCCCTGTGTCCCACACCCAAGTCATTACATCAACTTGCTTAGTTTCTCAAAAGTCCCAACTTTTGAGAGGACCCATGAGAATTTGCAAGTGTTTTGCCTAAGGATGAGAAAAGCAGACTGAGAAGAAAGACCTGGTACAGGACTAAACAGAAGAGGACAGGTAATTGTGAGTATTGGGAATAATAATAAGAAAAACTACTAGTATATAATTTAAACTGCTTCATAAACGTATTAGAGACATATGGGAATTAGAGTGGCTAAAACATGATGGAATCACTGAGTGACATTTAAATAGGAAATACAAGTGCCTGGCCACACACAGTGGAAAGGGTTTGGGTGAGGACAGGATTCCAGCAAGAAAACCTGAAAGTGGGTGAGGAAGGTGGAGGCTGGGTGAGATATTGAAGAGACGGATGGCATGGGCTATATACGTGGGTGCCTGTTGGAAAATGACTGCCTGACCTTGCCTGTAAATAATCGAATTTGCTAAAATATGTGCAGCATCTTTCTTAGGCCTCCCTTTCAGACCTGGCTTAGGGCATGATACATGTTCTCATCACTCCCATTAAATGAAGAATGGTGAATGGAAGCAGAGAAGAGGATTGCTGCGAGAACGATTTTGCTTGTGCATGTGCAAGGTGCATGTGCCAAAAGAGATATGACACCAATTATGCCCCATTATAAGTAGGAGCAGATCCAGATCTGAAAAGAAATATAAAGAATGGTGAAATAACATCAAAGTCTGAATAGGAGAAAAGTGATGTCAGGAAGCAACCATATATTTAAAATTTAAGGATACTATATTAAGTCCTGGAAAAGTACAGCAGAAAGAACTTTAAAAGCCATAAATCAGTTGAGAACACATTGAAGCTCTCGAGGACGCAGTACCAAGACAAGTGCCCCTTCTGACCTGCAGAGACTTCCTTCATCAAAATCACTTTCTTGTATAGCGGGGTGGTGTGGAGGCTGACTTTTTTTTCTGGGTCATCCAAAACCTCCTCATATTTTTCCTCCCAAGCAAGGGAGCGGCCATCCCACTGTGCAGCAAGCTTTGGTTTGCTATGTTCAGAATTCTGAAAAGAGAAATCTTTAAGACTAAATTTGATTTCCTGCCAGCAGATGTCCTTCTCCATCAAATCAAAGGCAAAAGAACCCAGGCCCACTCGTCTTCCTGTTTTCAATTTTCCAAGCCTTGGTTTTCTGGGGAGCTCTGCACCTCGTGGGGGGTGGGCTTGCTGCCAAACAGCTGCCAAGGTTCTTTCCCTCCTCAGCTCAGGAGCTGATGGGGTTCTTGGCCACCAGATTTAATTGAGCAGGACTGACTGGGGCCACCAGGTGGGTGTGCCCAGGGGAGTGGGAGAATGAGCTTTTACTCTTAGAGCTGGGGCAGGGCTGGAAGAAAGTGGTCCTCCTTTTTACCATGGGGATTTGAGTGGGTATGACTCTGGTGATTCTTAATCATGGAGTCACCATCCTGGAGAATCATTTTACTCCAGCCAGCATGCAGAGGACTCATAGTCCAATCAGAAAGGCAGATGGAAGCAATTGGTCTTGGGCCACCTGACACTACTAGCAGGAGGCCCATGCTGGGTAGATGCACCTTCCCTAAGGCCCTTGTCCAGCCCCTTGGAAGATCAACGAGGATGGCTGGGAGAAAGAAGCACATGGGAAAATTCCTTCTGATTTGGCACAGTTGTCCACTGCTGCAAAGGAAATACTGCAGGCAGACTTTATCACCAGTCACAGGATGTTTTGTTTTTTTCCATCTGGGGAGATGGTCTTCCATTGTATATTGTAATTTACAACATAAATTTTCTCTTCTCCTCAAAAATTTTATTTAAGATTGAGTCTTTTTCATATATCTGTTGACTACTCGTGGGTCTTCTTTTGAGAAATGTCTGTTAATATATTTTACACACTTTTTAATAGAACTGTTTGTTTTTTTCCTTTCGGCACATTTGAGTTTCCTGTAGATCCTGGATGTTAGGACTTTTTCAAAAAATACAGTTAGCAAATATCTTTTCCCATTCTGTAGGCTGTCTTCCCGATCTCTCGATGTTTTCTTTTGCTTTGCAGAAGCTTTTCAGTTTGATGAGATCCCACTTGCTTATCTTATCTCTTATGGCATGGACATTTGGGGTTTTGATCAGGAATTGATTGCCTATTCCAATTTCCATAAGGGTGTCTCCTGCATTTTCTAAGATTCTCATAGTTTTGAGGTTTTATGTTTAGGTATTTAATACATTTAGAGTAGTTGGTTTTTGTATATGGTCATAAGTAGAGGTCCTGTTTCAATCTTCTGCATGTGGTCAGCCAGTTTTCTCAGCAACATTTACTGAATAGGTTCTCCTTTCCCAAGTGGTTGTTGGTAGAGGCTTTGTTGAAAATGAGTTGGTTAACAAATTGAGGTTTTGCTTCCGGAATCTCTATTCTGTTCTACTGATCTATATGCCTGTTTTGGTACCAATACCAGGCTGTTTTGAATATCGTAACCTTCTAAAAATATGTGATACATATTCATGATAGAATATTATGCAGTCATAAAGAAAGATAAAATTATGGACTTTGCAGTGACTTGGATGGATTTGGAGTCTATAATACTCAGTGATCTATCACAGAAACAAAGAACTGAGTACCACTTGTTCTCACTCATAAGTAGACCCTGAACATTTATCATAATACTATAAGAAAGGGATTGGCAGTTGTGGGACACTGCGGGGGTGGGGGGGTGGGCGGCACATAACACCAATAAGGGTACCTGAGCTCAAACCAGATGAAGTGGGGACCAAAGGGAGGCTGAAACTTCATCTTTGTGATGACCACTTATGTATCTAATCTTAAATCGTACTCACATCTTTGAAATAAAAAAAAAAACAATTCAGCCTTTTTTTCAAAGGTTAATCTGAAACCCCCAAAAGATAAGTATCTAATATATTCAGGAAGGGTGACAAATGTGTTGTTTATGTGAGAGGCTAAAGTAAAGAAAGATATGGAGTGGTTCGGCTGGGGGAAGGGGAAATGGGCCATTGTGAGCAGAAGTGAGGAAGTAAAAGAAAAACAAGTAATCAGCATGGATTATATGGCGTACTATGTGTAGACGTTATATTAGGGAACTTTACACATCTTTTTTTTTGTGCTTCCTGATGTCCTTTAAGTTGTCATTATTATTCTTTTTTTACACATTTGGAAGCTGAGGCTAAAAGCCTAGGTACACATCTAATATGATAAAGCTAAATAAGTGATACAGATAACATTTGAAGCTGTCTGTCTTTATCTACCACATAAAAATAAGCAACAGTGTGTCCTGCTCAGCCACGGGTCTGGAACATGCCATCCCTAAATCTTTGATAATTTATATTTAGCCATTCTTCAAATTTCAGTTTTTGCGCCATTTCTTTGCATAGAATTTCCACAGTTCCCCTGAACATCTTGTTTATTTCCCTACTTGCAGTTGGGGATTTTCTATCAGTTGTGTAAGATTTTTTGTTTAGTATTTGTTGATGATAATTTTGGGGGGTGCTTATTATATTCTTAGTGTCTAGCCCATAACAAGTAGTTATGAGCGAAAAAAGTGACAGCTATATAGCAAGGACAATCTGGAGTCCATACTTTGCCTTAATAGTGCTTTTGTGTATTTCCAGAACTGGTTATGACTTTTATACAAGTTAGACTTTGTTTTCTACTTCTGTCCCAGAAAAACAAAATCCAGCATTGATATTGCCTATTCACTAGGCTAATATCCTCATTGCTCTTCATTCTTCACTAAGCACGAAGTCATATATATACTCAGTTATTAGTAATAAATACCCTAAGTATTAGACAGGTAGTTGTACAACCTGTTATATTACTTAAGCAATAAAATTGTGGTAGGTATTAATGTTAATAAAAACAATGCAATGTTATTAGTAATCACGTATACTTGCAAAAGGATAAATGATTCAGGAGCCTCTTAATTCTTGAATGTAACATTGTATTAGATGGACGCCATCAAGGGAATATTTTATTTATAGCAGACTCTCAAAATTTGTACTTTTGACATCTCCAATTATCTCACTCTGACTTTTTGATTAAAGGAGAGTTTGTGTCACAGAGATTCAAGTTAACTCTGCAAATTGCTGACGACATCATGATTTTCCCCAAAATGTCCTAACACCACTGTGTTCATAAAACACTTATTTGAAATGTATGTGAAACCAACTTCCAGGGTTTCTCAGAGGTACTTAAAGGGCTGACTACTCACAAATGATAGAATGAAAATTTGCCAGATGACCATACCATATGTTCCAGTGATTTCCACAATCTGGAAATTTATTTTCAGGTCACAGAACAATTTTTCATGGCTCTCTTTTCAAAATTAAAAGTTGATGGTGTAGCACCAGAGAATGATTTTCTCATGCTGAAATTTTGGAGGAGAGAAATGTAATAATTTTTGAGCACTTACTACTTGTTATTTGTTTTACTTCTTTTTAAATTAGAAAATATAGTTTATTTAAAAGGTAAACTAGAGAGGAAGTGAAAAAGAAAGAGGAGACTCACCTCCCCAAGGCAGGGAAGGGGAACTAAGACAGGAAGCATGGTGACAGCCATAGTTCAGGGAGCACAAGGCTATACCAGAGTCTAGTAAAGCAATGACCTACTTGTTTTCTTTAGTCTTTACAACAACGCTGAAAAACAAGTTTTATTACACATACTAGTCCTTATTCTAAAGCTAAGTAAACAATCTTAGATCCACCAAGTAGCTTATTCAAGGCCTAGACAAGTAGCAAAGTAGATACCTGAACCCAGATTGACTTTAGGTTCTTTTCATTACATTGCAGGTCAAACCAAGGTGACATAAAATATGCCTTTATCATCTTTTACCATCGGATTGTATTTCAGGTGCTATTTTCTTTCCCCCACAAATATACATCTAACTTCTTCGATGTGTTGATGACTGTAATACTAGGGGAAGCCACGTGATCAGTCAAGATTCAATTTCTTCTTCCATGAAAGTGTAAAATATTTAGAAACCTAGCTCTACTTAATACTATTGTTTTTCTAGGGGTCCATCAATCTTATTTATCCTTTAAAAAAAACCCCAACTTTTGGTTTCATTGATTTTTTTGTTTTTTGTCTTCTATGTTTTTGGTCTTTTATTTGTTTGACGTCTTCCCAAATTTGGGCTTTTATATTGGTGATCTGAATTCTCCTGCTGATTTTAGGATTTTTGTGGTCTTGTTTACAATAAACAAACAGAAACCCCCAAAGCAGAGTCCCATTCACAATAGTCACAAAAAAATTTAAATAGCTTGGCATCTTCCTAACCAGAGAAGTCAAAGATCTTTACAACAAAAACTGCAAAACACTGCTCAAAGAAATCAAAGATGACACAAACAAATGGAAAAATATTCCATGATCATAGATTGGAAGAATAAACATTGCTAAGATGTCTATCCTACCCAAGGCAATCTGCAGATTTAACACAATACCCATTAAATTACCAGCAGCATTCTTTTTAGACCTGGAAACGACAATACAGGAATTCATATGGAAACATAAACAACCACGGATGGTCAAAACAATCCTCAGCAAAAACAAAACAAGTGGGAGGCATCATGCTCCCAGACTTTCAGCTTTATTATAAAGCTACAATAATCAAAAGAGCCTGGTATTGTTACAAGAACAGGCATATTGACCAATGGAACAAGGTAGCGATTTCAGAAGCAAAACATCAATTTCTCATCCAACTCATCTTCGACAAGGCCTCCACCATCAACCAGTGGAGAGAGAACCAATTCACTAAATGGTGTTGAGAAAACTGACTGACCACATGCAGAAGATTAAAACAAGACCCCTGCCTTTCCCCATACACAAAAATTAACTCTAAATGGATCAAAGACCTAAATGTAAAACCTCAAACTATAAGAATCTTAGAAAACGTAGGAGACACCCTTATGGAAATTGGAACTGGCAACCAATTTCTGATCAAAATCCCAAGTGCCCATGCCATAAAAGATAAGATGGACAAGTGGGGCCTCATCAAACTGACAAGCTTTTGCAAAACCAAAGAAACCATTGAAAGAGCAGGGAGATAGTCTACAGACTGGGAAAAAATATTTGCCAACTGTATATCTGACAGAGGCCTAGCATCTAGGATACACAAAGAACTCAAACGTGCTGAAGAGAAAAATACAAACAGCCCCATTACAAAGATATGAATAGACACCTCTCAAAAGAAGACATTCGAGGAGCCAACAGATACATGAAAAAATGCTCAGCCTCACTAGTCATCAAAGAAATGCAAATTAAAACCACACTGAGATACCACTTAACTCCTGTCAGGATGGCCATCATCAATAACTCACAAAACAACAGATGCTGGAGAGGATGTGGCAAAAAGGGAACACTACTACACTGTTGGCGGGAGTCTAAACTAGTACAACCTCTGTGGAAAACAGTGTGGTGATTCCTAAAAGATCTAAAAATTAACCTCCTGTACAACCCCACAATTCCCCTACTGGGAATGTAACTAAAGGAACTTAAATCACTCTATGAAATACATACCTGCACACCCATGTTTATTGCAGAATTATTCACAATAGCAAAAACATGGAACCAACTGTGCTGCCCATTGAAAGAAGACTGGATAAAAAAGTGTGGTAAATACACATGATAGAATATTATGCATCCATAAAGAAGGGCAAAATTATGAACTTCGCAGGAACTTGGATGGATTTAGAGGTTGTAATACTGAGTGATCTATCACTGAAACAAAGAACCAAGTATCACATGTTCTCATTTATAAGCGGACTTTGAACTATGTAATACTATAAGAAAGGGATTGGCAGTAGTGGGAAACTACCAGGGGAGGGTGGAGGTGAGACTGGAAATGGTGGGAACTGCCAGGGAAAGTGGAGCACACCTCATCTATGAGGGTACTTGCATAAACAGCATTTGTATACCTAACCCTGAATTGTACCCCACATATTTAAAATTAAAAATTAAAAAAATACCATTATTTTTCTTAGTGAAGTTAGGCCTATTATTTCTATAAATACAACACCACACAGAGACAGTCCATCTCCTGGCCATAGAGCAACATGACCACCATTCCACTGAAACTTTTCCCAAAGCATCCAAGCCCCTAAGGTCAAATTCTCAGATCTGGTTTTCCATTGGGGAAACCATGTGATCAATCAATATTCACTCTTTTCTTCCATGAAAACGTAAAATATCTAGAAACTTAAAAGCTCTACTAAATACTGTTATTTTAATAGTACTTAGTACTGTTATTGGAATTCTGCTTTGTGGAATGGTAGGATTTCTGTTTTGTTGTTAGAATTGCCAACTCCCTTGAATTTTCAGTAAACTTCCGTCTTTCTGGGCCAGTGATGCTCCCCAGGGGCCCTCTGGAAGGACTGGGCGCAAAGCCCATCTGCCACCTTGTGGCAGGCTCAGGCAATTCTCCATCCTAGAATGGTGGAGCCTGGAAGAAAGTTGGCCAGCGATCTTATTTTTATTTTTAAAAATTTAATCATTTATATACCTAACCCTGAATTGTGCCCCATATCTTTAAAATAAAATTTTAAAAATTTTATTCATTTAATTTTATTTTATACTATTTATTCTTAATGAGGCAGCATTTCCATTCACCTTCTCAATTTTTAGCAAGTTCCAGCATCTAGGTTAACAATGGTGATGTCCATTAGTTTACGATGAAGTCAATTCAAGAGCACACACCTTACTTTTTGATCTGTGACTTTTTACCTTCTACTATCAGTCTGCTTTCAGGATATTCCTTTAGAATTTAGGAAAATATGGATTCACCTGTATGACCAAAATAGATACTTATGGTTGGGTTTAAAAATGGAATCCTTTGGGAAACTACAAAAATAAAAAGCAAAAGTTCTTTAAAAGAAATATCTCAGTCTTCAAGTCTAGGATACACCTGATTAAATGAAAAACCACTATTAATAACTACAGGGTTTTTTTTTTTCCCCCTAGCTTAGTTCTAATTTCTATCTTCCTTTCTTTGGATAAGTAGTCCTCAGACTTGACTATGTATTGGAATCCCCTTGCTAATTCTAATGGATTTTCAGCTTAAAGGACTTAGTATTAAAATAAATCCTACAGTAAAAGGCAATATTTATCACTTGGATGCATGTTTATTTAAAGGACGACCATTAAGTAGAAAAATTTAGAACAAGATTCAAAGTTTGTTAATCTAAGATTATTGACCTTATGTTAATGATAAAATAGGTCTTTAACTTACTATGCTACAAACTTCAAATACTTCAAGTTCACAGTTTAGCACTAAAATTTTACATTTCTGGAAATTTATATGAAAGGAAAAAATAGGCTGTATAATAATAAAGACCTTTAGATCTACACAAAGTTCTTACTGAAATAGATCTGATGACTTGCAAGTAGAAATAATAAAATAAATAGGTGAATAGTATGCATGGGGATTCAGGTAATGAAAGTATATGTATCTAGAAGATTTTGACATCGTTATAAGGTCTACGCTCTTTGCATACCTAACAAGCTTTGGATTCTACAAACATATGACTTCTTTTTACTGCATTTTTTATTAAACAAAAATATTTAAGAATAGTTATTTATTTTTAACAATTTTTTGTACTGATGGGAAAAACATTGTTTTGATAAAGATGTGTCATGATTTCTTCTTCAAGACATCCAGAGAGTAAGGATAATGCATGTAACAAAAAAAATTTTAATCAAAATTTTAAATTACTTATGTTTATATGTGTACAGCCATCTTATAAAGAAGAATTTAAAGGGTTCATAACACTATATGCATGCAAGATGGGAAATAAATATCAAAACTGAAGAGTTTATACAGTTAAAAGTGGCAACTTAACAAACAGTACTAGGGAGCAAGATTCCAAGTTTAGCAGTCAGCACATGATACATACAAGTTAATGCTAATCAATTAATTTTAAATATTAATTGTTATGCAATGCTCGGTGTTTGATTTATTCTCGACTGAGTCTGTGTGAATTTGTCCTCCGGATGTGACAAAGTGATACAAATAGAGTGATTTTTGTCTCTGTGTAAAATTCTGATAGACAGTGATGGGGCTTAGAGATGAATTAAACAGGCTAATGTTAATCAATTAATCAAAATTATAATTAAAGTTACTCTTTAAACAATACTTTAGCTATAAATAAGATAACGGAGAGAAGCTAAGAAAGAGAAAAAAGTAGATTTCCTCAAAATGATACATTATATTCATGGACTAGTTCTGTTGAGTTTTTGTTTGGCAACCTTGGCAATTTAGTGGTCCCTCCACAAACTGAAACATTTTGAAGATCAGTGACCGTGACTATATCAGGTTGGCAGGTAATCTGAAAAAGAGTCCCTGATTGTCCAGCCTGCTCTGGTGTCCTGCGGGGTATTATTTTCCCCAGAGATGAAAACTAGCTCATTACTTCATATTTGGTTACCTGTGCATGGAAAGTCATGCTTTTGTTCTGATTTCTAAATAATTTTGAGGGGGAAGAAGCAGATAGCAGAATTAAATTTTAGGTTGCATTCATCTTTCTGAGAATAATCAATTGGACAACAAACAAACAAACAACAACAAATTAAAAGACACAAGTTATGAAGGATAACATGCAGCATTTTTTCTTCTTTCAGTTCTAGTGGAAAAGTGTAGAGGAAAATGGCAGAAACTAAAAGTTATTGAGCATGTGAAATGTTTCAGACTCTATGCTAAGTTTTTATACCCATTATTATGGCCTTAAATCAACGCTTTTGAACAAAGTGTTATCTCTGTCTCACACTTAGGGAATTGAGCCTCAGAGAGGTTGACTAGCAAAATGCCACACAGTCAAAATGTAGCAGATGTTTTACTTGAAACCAGATCTGTTTAACTGAAGTTCACACTATATTCTCTATGCTAAAAGTGAAGGTATGGGTAAGGAGAGACCAAACTTTTGAAAAAAGCATCTTTATTAGGTTCAGTCTCAAATATTGATGTGTTCCAGTCCCTTTCATACTGGAAGTGTGACTTTAATTTCCACAGATCTACATACACTTCAGTGAATATAGCTCCTTGGAATATGAAATAATTATCATTTTACATTCTTCATCAACGCTGTAGATCTTCAAAAAATGGTCATGCCAGGCACAGCTCAGCAATCAGTGAGTACGTCAGTGGGTTGGGTGTCAACGTCTTTCCTTTCCAGGAACTTGTTTTAAACAAAATATTGTTTGAATTCTGGAAAAGCCGACAACCCTGGCAGGTGAGATCAGGAGGAAACATATCTCCTCCTCCCATTCTCATACTGCACTGGCACTGAAAGGAGATCTGGCAGAGAAAATTAGAGAGTGTGACCTTCCTAGTGTTGAAATGATATTGTTAATGCCACTTTTCTTACCTTAGTTCCTACATGACATAATCTTCTCTCCTCCAGCATTACATTTACTCTTACAGATTGTTAAACAGAGACAATCACATTTCTACCCTTAGCATTTTCCATTATTAACAAATATGTTTTAAAAATTAAACTAGGATTTAGGTATTCCCATGAATAATGTGATCAGTTGAAACTGGTAGAGAGAAGGGATTTCAAGAAAAGGAAAAGGGATTAAGTTGTGTTCACCCCAATCATGCACCATGATACCTTGTGTTTCCTCCAGAGGCATGGATCTCCAGGTGAGAGAACTGGCATAGCTCTACTGATTATTCTTTCTGAGCCAAAACTAGAGTGGATGTTACAATGTATTTGATATTATTTTTACTGATAACGCAATGCAATTCATATACTCTTAGCATTCCTCATTGTCTCCCTGTAGCTTCTAAAACAAGTTCTAACAGAATGTTCCACTGTGCTCTTCACAGTCTCACTTCTTATCACCTTTTTGTTGTCTTCTCTTGATATTTTTGCACATAATTCACTCTGGCCTTCTATAGGTTCTCTGATGAACAAAAAGTATGACTCAAAATCAGCCTGCACCTGCATAATGAATCTCTCCATTGTTATGCAATGCTTGATGTTTGATTTATTTTTGACTGAGTCTTGGTGGATTTGTCCTCTGAATATGACAAAGTGATACAACTAGAGTGGTTTTTTCTCCATGGAAGATTCTAACAGACAGTGATAGCACTTAGATTTTTTTTTTTTTTTTGAGTCGGAGTCTCACTCTGTCGCCCAGACTGGAGTGCAGTGGCCGCTCCCGGCCACCGCAGCCTCTACCTGCTGGACTCCGGGGATCCTTCCGCCTCAGCCTTCCCAGTAGCTGGAATTACAGGCGTGAGCTACCACGCCCGGCTGATTTTTTGATTTATTGTAGAGATGAGGTCTTGTTGCCCAGGCGGGTCTCGAATCCCCGGGCTCAGGCAATCCACTCACCTCAGCCTCCCAAAGTCGCAGGATTACAGGCTGAGCCACCGAGCCCGGCTAGCACTTAGATTTTTTTCAAATGCACGCCCTGAATTAGAAATTGAGATAGCCTTTAATGGCATAATAGAGTTGCTAGAGTTGTCCTTACGTGTCTTTTTTTTTCTTTTTAAATCTTACTAACACTTCCCCCGCCCACAAAATTGGGAACCTCTGTCAGAAAGATTTGCCTTGCAGCATCCTTGACATTTAGATGCCTACCAGATAGTCTGCTTCAGAACTCACTATGCTTTAGAGCATCCTTTAGTCTCATCATCGGTTTTTTCCACAGTCTAAATCTAAAAGTATTTGTTAGTGTTTTCTAGCACGTGAAATATCCTATCGCCTTGAAAATGTTCAATAAAACGTGTATTAAAATAAATGTCAAAATAAGAATTATCTAAGATTTTATTGGATTTTTATAATAGAGCCCAAACAATATGAGAATTTGAAAATATAGTTTTGAAACATTTGCTTCTTTTCCAGATTTATAATATTGTGTATTTTGCTGCCTGTTTCCCTGTAATGCTTAAAAATTTATGCATGCCACATATTGTGACCTTAAGTGCTGGAATATTTCGTTTTTCCTTGGCTAGAGCTATGAGATTAGAGTTGAAAAATATATTTTGACAAACTATCCTGGGACCATCAATGCCTGGGAGTCAGTTCACTGACCTGAATATTCTGCCTTTGATATGGAGGGCTAGATCAGATAGAGAGAATCAACTCCAGAGATTTACTAAGATTGACTACCTTCATAGCAGAGGCTAAGAGTAAGAGTTTCTGTGATGGGCATTGTGGATCCTGAACATGATACATATGGGTAGGAAGGTGACTGATAGATGAGAGTTGAACAAAAGCCACTGTACTAATCAAGATTGGGGTAAGATTTGGCCACTTTTAAGTTCAAAAAAACAACTAATTTTGATAAAAGGTAGATTTATATACCAGTGTCTTTAAATTCCTGACTTTCTTAAAACTCCACTGGAGTTGAATCTAAAGAAAAGTCAGGGATATGTAATGTTGGCATAGAGTTAATAGAGAGTTAAAATTCATTTTTTAGCTGCAGTATCTAAACTGCCCTTAACAAGATCATTTTTGCACATGAAATTTTGCACCTCATTACCCCTAATTACATCCTTTTAAAGGCATTCTTTGAAAATGCAGAGTGAACAATGTAGAATAGAAAATACTTATCTTTCTTCTATTCTATTAATTGTTGAATCTTATTCTTAAATCTGACTTCAGCATTTATATCGTTCTATCCCAAACAAAATGTTTTATTCTCATCTAAGCTTCAAAGATTTTCTTTTGGGAAACAGAGAGAGAAACATACCATATTAATAAGTACAATGGGGGAGAACTAAAAAAAAAAAAAACCCAGAATTTTATTTGTAAAATATTGTGCATTTATTCTTACATGTTTAAATGTCACTCACCTTCAAAATATACTGTTTGATGGAATGCACCTATTGAAATGCTTTTTTCCACCACTCAAAACAATTTTTGAACTCGTCCATCGAGATGCCTTATAGTGGCTCTGTCATTTTTTTGTTTGTTTGTTTTACCTCTTCCACATCGGTAAAATGTTTTCCTCTGAGGACTTTATCATTTGGGAAAAAAAAAAAAAAAAAGTTGCTCAGGACAAGATAGCGTGAATAGGGATGGTAGGGCAGGGGGATCATGCCACCTGTGGTCAAAAACTGCTGAACATTCAGCATGGCTTGGGCAGGTGCACTAGTAAATCACACATCATGAAATAGGCAAATGGGTTGAAAGAATCTCCTCCCCTCAAAAAATTAACAGGTGCCAAATGCAGCCTCTCACAACAATGCTAACTGGTACACTGTTGTTTAGTGGGTTCCTAGGACCCACTTTTGATTTATCATATTTATATATTTTACATCTAAATCTATTATACATGTATAACATATATTATAATATGCTTATATTTATTACATGTGTTATATGTTACATATTATATATAAAAATAGGTAATGTTTTGAGAGTACTTTTTTTGAAATAGGTTCTTGATCTGTCTTATCTAATTCTCACAACTACTTTATAATATAAAGACTATTGTCCTAATTATAGAAATGAAGATACTGAGGCTTAGGAAGAAAAGTCTACACAACGAGTAAGTGCTGAAGTCTGGAATTTGCCTGAGTCCGCAGGCTCGAGACCCGCCCGGGCAACTTGGCGAGACCTCATCTCTACAATAAATCAAAAATCAGCCGGGCGTGGTAGTGCGTGCCTGTAGTTCTAGCTACTCGGAAGGCTGAGGCGGAAGGATCGCCGGAGCACAGCAGGTCGAGGCTGCGGTGGCCGGGAACGGCCACTGCACTCCAGTCTGGGCGACAGAGTGAGACTCCAACTCAAAAAAACAAAAAAAAAGAAAGTTTACCTCTGAGCCCTGGGCCCCTGGTAACGTCTTCACAATCATGTTTCTGCCTGATGAGATGTTCTTGTAGTCACAATATGTTTGCCCTTCTTTTGTTGCTCTATAAATGTCATGTTACCAGGAAAATGGCTAGTTGAATCAGATACATTTGAGAATACTTATAAATGTATGTAAATGTGTTCTATACCAAAAACTAACTCAGTGGGATAAGGAGGAGTCCTCTTTCATCTCCAGGTTGTTCTGAGTATTCTTTGGTTATAGTTTTCTCTACCAGAATCTATTATAACTCTTAGCATTTTTATTTCTAAGGGGAAAAGATTGGTGGAAACATCTGTGGAGAGCGAGAATCTTTAAGCCTTTTTAAATTTTTTAATTTTTTAAAAAGATATGGAGTGCAATTCAGATTTAGGTATATAAGTGATCATCATACAGGTATAGTTGGGGCCTCCCTTTCATCCCCACTTCACCTGTTTTGAGATCAGGTATTCTTATTGATGTTATGTGCTTCCCCTTCCCTGGAAGTGTCTTACTACTGCAAATTCATTTCTTATTGTATTATGGTAAACGTTCAGAATCTGCTTATGAATGAGAATATATTGTACTCAGTTCTTTGTTTCTGTGATAGATCACTGAGTAATCCATCCAACTTTCTGTGAAGTCCACAATTCTGTTTTTCTTTATGACTGTGTAATATTCCATTATGCATATGCACCACAATTTTTTTTATCCAGTCCAGTTTTAATGAGCAGCATGGTTGGTTCCATGTTTTTGCTATTGTGAATAGAGCTGCAATAAACATGTGTGGGCAGGTATCTTTTTGTAGAGTGATTTAAGTTCCCAGAAGGGGATTGCTGGGTCAATTTTTAAAACCAAGCATTTGACAGTTGCTCTCTTTGTATAAAAGCAGGGAAAGCCCTGTGGTTATGTCACAATGATATCTCCTTGCTGGCCTGAAAGAACTTGTACACATCATCTTGTCAGAAGTGCTGATGCAGCTGTCTTCATATTCTGGGGGAGATATCAAGGGTGGTCCTTTCCCTTGATTCTTTGCAAACTGTTAAATAAAACACATCTGGGAAACATACTTATAGAACAGGGTTGGATTACTTCTATTTAGAAATTGATTGGAGCTGGGCTCGGTGGCTCAGCCTGTAATCCTGCACTTTGGGAGGCTGAGGTGAGTGGATTGCCTGAGCCCATGGGTTTGAGACCCGCCTGGGCAACTTGGCGAGACCTCATCTCTACAATAAAATCAAAAAATAAGCCAGGTGTGATAGTACGCACCTGTAGTTCCAGCTACTTGGAAGGCTGAGGCAGAAGGATCGCCGGAGCCCAGCAGGTCGAGGCTGCGGTGGCCAGGAGCGTGCCACTGCACTCCAGTCTGGGTGACAGAGTGAGACTTCAACTCAAAAAAAAAAAAAGAAAGAAAGAAAGAAAGAAAGAAATTGATTGGAGACAGAAAAGGAGAATTTTGCCGTCCACATGATGCTGGTTTAGAATGAAGGGCATTTTTTCAAAGATCAGACCACACGTGTGTAATAATCAACTCACCTCCACCTTTTTAGGGTTTAGTTCCTAGGATATCAGGATGCATGATACACCATGGCAAAGGTACCAAGAATTGCAGACTTAAGTCTCAAAGGTTGTCACATCCCCTGTTTTGCAGATTTTTCATAGATAGCCATACTTGCTTTTAAGATTGGTTCTCTAAGTTTTATAATTTCTGATATCCAATCAAGCAGATACTACTAGATGCCAAAGCTTAGGTTTATATTCTAATCAAAACTATAGTTCGTACTTTCTCAATTATGACATGAAGAATGGTCTTCTGAATAAAAACTTTTCCATCAAATCTAAAAACTTCACAAGTATATCATTTTCTTTCTTTTTTATTTTAAGAATGTGGGATACAATTTAGGGTAAGGTATACAAATGTTCATTACACAGGTACTCTTGTTGATGAGTTGATGAGGTGTGCCACCTCCCTCCCCTGGCAGTTTCCCTCAATTGTCAATTCTGCCCCCCCCCCGGCAATTTCTCACTTCTGCCAATTCCTTTCATATAGTATTATGCTAATTGTTCAAGATCCACTTATGAGTGAGAACCTATGATGCTCTGTTCTTTGTTTCTGTGATAGATCACTGAGTATGATAGACTCTAAATCCATCCAAGTTGCTGTGAAGTCCATACCAAACATATCATTTCTAACCAGCTTCTTTAGCATTCAATTCACAACTAAAATCTCTCTCTCTCTCTCTTCTCTCTCTCTCTCTCTCTCTGTGTGTGTGTGTGGGTGTGTGTGTCAGAGAGAGAGAATTTGAGAGAGTGAGAAAAAAGAACAAGTCTGTATTTTGTAAGAAAAAAGAAGTGTTCAAGAAAGGAACTATTAGTGACCAATACTGATATTTATTCAATGTGAAGGATTTAAGAGAGTCCTGAGGTGAGGTAGGAGAAATCATCATAATGATCCTAGCCTATATTTAAATTTGTCCTGTGCAAGTTAACTAGGCTGTAGGCACAGCGGTATCTTGTATAACCACCAAGTCATGTTTATGAACTCACATGACTTCTATGGAACATGTGGTGAAGATATTTGAGGCATTATCAAACACCTGGAGATTTTCAATTCCTCATTTCTTGCTCATGTGATTTATTAACAGTTCTGCTAATGTAGATAGAATGCAACCCCAAATTATAGCAGTGGATGGGGCTGAATGTGCACAGCCTATGCAATTCAGAGCGTAAAATATCTGCAACCTACTTGATCATTTTTGAATCATCAGCTCCATCTTTATGTTAAATTAACAATTTAACAGCTGCTTTCATCAAAGTTCTTTTGTGTCTACCAACATGATACAGTAATTTTTTTTTCTTAAAAGCAATTTCCACGATAATTTCTGTGTCTTTTCAGTCTCAGATTACTAATTTGCATGTTTTCTCAATTTGTATACAAATGTTCAGGCATTTATACACTATCTAGGGAGCATGAAACACCCTCTAGAGCTCTAGAGAATAATTTGATCCGTCTTATCATTCACTTACTTAAATTTCTTTTTCATTAAGGACAGGTGATGAATGAATGCAGTAAAATATGACTGAGCTTAGGTACAGAGTTTCCTAAATCAGAAATATTCTAAAGAAAAAGAGTAACCAAGGGTTCCTTTTTGACATAAGTCCAGTAAATAGGACTATTGGAAATGAGTCAGATTTGTTATAAAAGTCATATCTTTTTTTTTTTTTTACCCTTTGTGTTAGTCTTCTTAAGCTACTATAGCAAAATACCATAGACTGGGTGACTTTAAAAAGCAGAAATTTATTTCTCACAGTTCCAGAGTCTGGGAAGTTCAAGATCAAGTTGCTGCTAGTTTGATTCTTGGCTTGCAGGTGGCCACTTTCTTGTGACATCCTTGGTGCATGCACACACAAGAAAGAGCAAGGTGGGGGGATTCTCTGGTGCTTTTTCCTATAAGGTGCACTAATCCCATCAGACCAAAGCTCAACCCTTATGAGCTCATCTAAACTTAATTATTTTCCAAAAGCTCTGTCTGAAAACACCATCACATTGGGGTTTAGGGCTTTGATACATGAATTTGGGGAAGGACACAATTCAGTTCACAGCACCTTTCATATCTTAAGAAAATTAGCTTAGCTTCAAGGTACTTTAAAATCATCATTATATTTCTAAACTGTATGTACAGCCTGAATGTTCTGGAGCTCAAAAGAAAGCATTAAGAAGATAATGCACCTAGATTTTCAAGAAAAATCTGATTTTTATTTTGGCAGAAATCACTTGAAATAATAGTTAGATGTCCCTTTTTTGGTCACCAGATCTCCTTAGAGCCCAACTCCTCCAAAGTGTAATGATCCTCCTTGATGGCCCTCAGTATCATATTCTATTCCAAACTGAATTGAGGAGGAGGCACACCCTAGCATGCAGCCTTTGTAATCAGTGATAATCCAGCCCTCTTGAGTAAAGCTCCAAACAGGAAGTGTTCAAATCTGACCCTTGTCTGAACTTGTGGAACTAGACAGTGAGAAATGACTGGACAGGATGGAAGAGGATGAGGCACAGGAAAACTCCCATCCAAGGCCATGAGAAATTAATTGGAGCAAAGGGTTCAAGGAGTAGGGGTACCAAATACCAACATCTGACCCTAAGTGTGAAGGACTGAGTTAGGGTGTGGTAATAGAATCAAAAGGCCTGGGCAAGTGAGGACAAAGTTGAAATGAGAATAGGTCCAAAGCAAATAAGGAGGCTCAGGTTTATCACGTCAAACAGCTTTTGGCCAACCGTAGATTGACGTATCAGCTACTGTATGCTGCATGAAGGGAAACTTAATCATCTGGCTTAGAGGATCAAAGACAGTGTGAACAGGAATGCAACTGTTCCCCAAATGGTGGGAAAGCAAGTGAGACATCTCACAAAACGCAATGACTCTTAAAACTTTTGTTTAGATCTGAGACATGTCACATCCACTCACATGCCATTGGACAAAGCAAGTCACAGGAACAAGCTTAATGTCATTTGGGCAAGGATACATGCATCTTCAATGGGAGGCACTGTAAATGCCTTGTGAGTGGTAGCGACATACATTTTTCCTATGGGAAAGCAGCATAAATAGGTGGAAAGAATAATTCAATCTACCCTTTCTTTTTTCTCATTCTTTCTTTCTTTCTTTCTTTCTTTCTTTCTTTCTTTCTTTCTTTCTTTCTTTCTTTCCTTCTTTCTTTCTTTCTTTTCTTTCTCCATCCCTTCCTCCTTCCCTTCTTCCTTTAATTTATATGATCAGAAAAGGCAATCTACTACATCTTTTTAAAACACATTCTCCCTTATAAATGTTGTCATCTGTCTTGCCTGGTTATAGTTTCCTTCCATCTGCTTGTCAAAACACCAGCCCTAGTCAGATCCAAACACATTCTCTTCATGCTTTTATCTGTGAAGATGAACACCACTGTAGAATGCTTAAAGAATAAGGCAAAACAACACAATATTGTCATTATAAATTTATGATTAAGAATTTACCTTCTCATTCAACAATTCTAGTAAATTCTACTTTTTTTTCTCTAATAAGCTCATTCTTCCACTCTCTGCACTAATTATTTTAGACCCTTTTTAAAAATTCAAACCCATCACCCATCATACTCCACTGTGCTCTCTACTCTGACATGCCTCGGACAGATGGTGTTGATTCACACTTCATTAGAAGAACAGAAGCCATCAGGTGTTCTTCACCTCCCATCACAGACTCTGTGAACATGTCTGAGCTTGGACTCATCTTTTTCTTTACTTCTGTTGTGAGAGAAGAAGTTGTTCCTTTTTCCATCTAAAGGAGCTCTGGATCATGTCCTTTCTTATCTTTATAAGGGCTTCATTTCCCTAGTTCTCCATACTTTCTTCTATATAACTAATTTTTTTCTCTCTCTAATCATTCCCCTTAGATGATTTCTTATCTTGCAATCTTTGACAGGATCAAGCATGCCATCCTTATAGGAATATTATCATGACTCTTCCCTAATGACAGCACACAAATCTTAGTTTTCTTTCATTTCTCTGGCCATTTCTACTTTTGTGACTCATCTACTCCTTTAACCTAGTCCTAAATATGTTGGCCCCCTAAGTCCTGTGCCTCTTTAATGGATATTCTTTTCCTTGGTGATTGTATTCATTTCCATGACTTTTCATACCACCTGTTTGTAAATATTCTCATATTTCTACTTTATATATTGGATTATATATAGGATACTCTTGATTACTTATATATTGGATACTCTGGATTTTTATGTTTAATATTATCACTTGGTATCTTGCAGGTGTCTCAACTTTTTTCCCCCTACAACAGAACTCTTGATTTTCTCCTCATTTCAAACCTGATCTAAACTCTTGATTTTCTCCTGATTTTAAGCCTGATCTAATCATCCCCCTCTTCTCACATTTCTTATATTATAAGATTGCAATACCACTCACTTGTTTCAGCCAGAAGCCTGAGAATATTTTTTAGTGATTTTTTTACTCTCTGACCCTTATATGCAATCTTGGGAACACCAAGGTATAATAGACTCTAACATCAAATGATTTTTCAGTCCACCTAGTTATTTATTTCTAGTTCCATCACTACCATCCTTGTCTTAAAAGCATTTTCACCTCTTCTCAGTACCACTAATTGTCTGATGTCTTCCCTTCAGTGTTTACCTTCTCCTTTTGTCTTCTACACAGCAGTCAAAGAAAGGCTGCATTTGATTATCATGCTAAAATCTGTCAGTATCATCCTCAGTAGGACTCTATAATCTTCTGAGTCCATAATTTTTAGCATGGAATTCAGGACAACCCACACACATCTCAGGGCTCATTTTACTTTCCTCACCCAGCCACATGGATCAGGCTTTATTAAGCCAAGCTCTTTTTCACCCAATAGCTTTCCTTATTTCATCTTGGAACACTCCATTCCCCACTCATACTGTCTCCTCCTTCTTTAGATATTAGATGAAATACCACCCCTTCAGAGATGTTTTCACTGAACACTCAAATAAAATAAGTGATCCTTACTGAAGTTTTTTCTAGATATCTTTGTTTCTTTCACAGAATTTATAAAAATACCTACAATGTTTTCTCTTTTTGTTTCTGTTTTATCTTATCTTATTGCTTATTATCTGTCTTCTCAAATAGACTCTTTTAGTTTAATGACATCAAGGGCATACTTGTGTTTATGACTCTATGTCCAGCCCCAAGAATACTGCAGAAGGCATAACAGGCAATCCACAGATATTTTCCAGTAAATAGAGGAACTACTAAAGAATGGCATTAGCCTTTTGTTGCAAAATATTTTTCATTAAAATACATGTTTTTGTTTAAAATATAAGATTTATTCTTGTTTTTTTTTTTTTTTGAGTTGGAGTCTCACTCTGTCGCCCAGACTGGAATGCAGTGGCCGCACCCGGCCACCGCAGCCTTGACCTGCTGGGCTCCGGCAATCCTTCCGCCTTAGCCTTCCAAGTAGCCAGGATTACAGGCACGCGCTACCACACCTGGCTGATTTTTTGATTTATTGTAGAGATGAGGTCTTGCTGCCCAGGCGGGTCTCGAACCCGCGGGCTCAGGCAATCCACTCACCTCAGCCTCCCAAAGGCGCGGGATTACAGGCTGAGCCACCGAGCCCGGCTTAAGATTTATTCTTAATTGCCAATGACATAGTTTGCTGTAGCTAGCAATGCATATCATATAGTTCACAACTCTTCCTAGAGGCCAGAGAATCAGGCTGGCATGTTGTGGCTGTGATCAAACCAACTGGGGATAAGGTGGCCAGGAAAAAGTGCTACTAGAACAACTCCATGAAACATCACTCCAACTGTCCTCGACCATGTGGAACTTATAACACTATGCCACACATTATGTTGTTCCATGTGTTTTATATTCCTGTTATTTTGACAGAAGTTTTGGTAATTTTTGAATAGTTTGATTATTTATTCTAGGCTCCTACCCATACGATGTGCTATTTGAGATGCAAGTAGATGATAAAACATGGTTTGAACCATCAAGGGATATTAAAATTTGACAGGGGAAAAGGAAATGTCCAACATAAGAAAGTCAACTGCTTATATGTCTTTATTGGAAAAAACAACAACAGAAAGCAATAAAATGATTCTATTCTTTCTTCTTATTCCAAACGAAAACCTTATGTACTCTTGGCTGGTATCTGAATTTTCAATTAATTTCATCCTGGCTATTCCAATCTCTTCTGCATTTTTACATATATCTCATGTCAATGCACTTACATCCTCTGACTTAACAGAGGCCCCCATCATTGCATAGCAGGACTTTTATAATAACTTCCCCACATTCTCACTGTCTTCGTCTTGGACCCACTTAAAAACTTCTCTCACTCAACTGCTGGACTAATCTCTAAAACAAAAACCTGGGACTGTCGTTTCAGTGACTTCCAACTGAAACTTTGTTCAAATTTTCAATAGGTTCAATACTATTTATGGAATTGGTGGCAAGATGACATCAGATCCAGTCAGAGTGTGGGAGGCTCTGCATGGGTGAGTGCACAAAAAAATAAATCAAATCTGTGTCTGTTTGTGTATGCAAGTGGGTGAGCAAATGTCCAACTGAGGGGAGACATGGGAGCAAGTGCCCAGGACCCCCTGCAGAAATGGCTACAATTTGTCACTGCTCTGAATTTGACACCCACTGGGCACAGAAAGATCCCCCATAACCCAGAGCGTCTCTCAGGAAAAGACAGAGGAGATCAGTTGTCACCTAGCCCATACCACCACCTGTGCAACAAGCCAGGCATGGGCAGCAGGGACCATAATGAAAGCATGAAGAGGAAATCTGGAGCTGACCCCCACTGGAGTAAAAATAAATATGAACCAACACTATTTTCTCTGTCTTGGGACTAGGCAGAGATCCACTTTATCGTCCCCAATTCTAAACTGTCTGCGTCATGAGACCAAGTGGTGATCTCTGCACCTCTCTGAAACCGACCATTGTTTGCCCAGAAAGGATAATCCAAGTGGATGATATTGGAGATACAGTCACCCTACCCCAACACCAAACACAGACACACACAATCGGAGTGGGAGACCTAGCAGTAGACAATTTGGGAGTTTTCTCAGAGAAAATCTGCTGGAGCAAGCTATAGGATGACAATGAGGACTGCAGAAGGAACACAGGGAGGGATCCTGAGGCAGACTCCCAAGGAAGCCATGGAGAGAGCCCACCCAGAGCCTGGATGGGTCTCCGAGCCTTGCCATCAGGTCCCCAAATTTGGAGACCGGTAACTGCTGGGAAGGGAGCAACAGCTCCCAGTAGAAAAACCAAGCAGACTCTCTATCACCTGGGCAGAGAAGTGCTCCAGGGTGGCTTCTGCAGAAGAGCAGAACTATATCTTGAAATCAGGCATTGATCTCTGCATTATGTTGGGGCTGCTCTTTGCAACCTCAGAGAACTTTGCCCCCGGTGCACAAGCCCTGACAGGTAACAGCACATGCAGAACCCCAGATGATCCATCTCCAACCTGAGCCAGGTGCTGGGGGATAGACTGAGAAGGAGGCTGGTGGTGGTATTGGTTTGTTTGTTTGAATATCTCTTTTGGTTGCTTTGTTTGTTGGTTGTTTTTTTTTTTCTTTCTGACCTATTTCTCTTTCTTTGTTCTCTTTCTCTCTCTCTCTCTCTCACTGTATGTATGTGTGCTTTCTTCTATTTTTTCTTTCTACCTTTCCTTTCTCCTACTTTTCCCTTTTTCCCTCCTTCTGCTCTCTCTTTTCCCTCTTACACCCTGTCTTGGACTCAGGAGCTATGCAAGAATACCCACTGTAAGGTCACGTTATCCAGACATAGAGAATAATTTCCAGCTGGCCCCTTCACCAGATAACAAACATATGACCTGCCAATAGGTTCTGAATCCTCGTAGCCCTCCTTATCCTCTAGTAAATGCTCAAAACTGTAAGGAGACAACACAACACCCCACCCCCAGCCCTACTTCATAATTGAACAAACCTGGAGCCCCAGCTCAAGGAACGACCAAAAGTAGAACAAATATCAGAAATGACTGCTTCTCCATTTTCCACAGAACAATAAAATTAAAGAGAAAGACAGGAGAATTGCTACAAATGAAGAAAAACAAATGGAGAACTGCTGGGAAACAGAGCACCAACAAAGAGTCAGTGCTAGAAAGAACAGCTACTGGGGCAGAGACAATGACTATCTCTAAGAACGACAAAACCTAGAAGGTACTTATGGAGATCATAGATTCATTGGATAGCATGAATGAAAATGAAGAAATGCAAGGGCTAAAACTAAATGAAATTGCAACATAGCTGGACAAACTTAAGTAAGCATACTTAGAAATAACAAAAATAAGGAACTTCATCCAAAAAATAAATGACAAACTGACAAGCATAGGAAGCAGAATTGACCAAGCTGAAGAAAGAATCTCAGAACTGGAAGACCAAAATATGGAATTAATCCAATCTATTAAAAACATAGGAAAAAAATTAAGAAGGAAGAAGAAACTCTTCAAAAGATGCATGATTTTAGCAAGAAACCAACCCTATATCTGATCAGAATACTTGAAATAGAAAGAGAAACAGAAAAATACCCTGGAACAAATATTCCATGAGGTCATTCAAGAAAACTTCCTTCATCTGGCCAGAGGGATGACTATACAAGCACAAGAGATTCAGAGAACCCCTGCACGATATCTTATGAGAAGACCAACCCCTAGACACATAGTAATTTGCCTACACAAAGTGGGTATAAAATAAAAAATCCTAAAGGCAGCAAGGAAAAAAGGTCAGACCACCTACAGTGGGTAATCAGTCAGAACTTTTGCAGACACATTTACAGAAACATGACAGGCCAGAAGGAATTGGACCTCATTCTTTAATGTTCTCAGAGATAAACAATTTCAACCAAGAATTTTCTACTCAGTCAGGCTGAGCTTCATAAGTGAAGGAGAATTAACATCTTTCCCAGACAGCCAATCTCTAAGAGAATATGCTGCTTTGAGACCAACTTTATGGGAAATGCTTTAAAAGGTGCTGTGCAGAGAAGAAAAAAGAAGCAAAAGAAAGACCATATGCATCACAAGATAACAAACAAACACAGAAGCTGCAGAACACACAGCACATCCATAAAAATGAACACGCTGACATATATAAATGCAAAAGTTAAATAAAAACAAAGTAGCCTAACAATAGCATTATGACAGGGACAACCATTTACATTTCAATAATCAGCCTGAGTGTGAATGTTTTAAAGGCATCACTGAAAAGACATAGAATGGCAAACTGGATATAAACACATGACACAGTAATTTTCTGTCTCCAGGAAACTCATCTCACCTCAAAGTATGCCCACAGACTTAGAGTATGAAATACGAATTTACAGATGAACAGATTACAGAAGGCAAGAGTCATGATCTTAATATCAGACAAAACAACCTTTAAGTTATCAAAAATTAAAAAGATAAGGAAGGACACTATATAATGATAAATGGTTTGATCCATCAACAAGAAATATCCATCCTAAACATATAAGCACCCAACACAGTTGCACCAGCTTTTATAAGGCAGCTACTAAGTAAACAAACAAACAAAAAAAACCATATTGACTCTAATACTATCACTAACTGGAGACTTGAGTAAACCACTAATAATCCTAGATGAGATCATCAGGGCAAAAAAATCAACAAAGAGATCTGGAACTCAACTTGATGGTTGACCAAATGGACTTAGTAGATACCTACAGAACACTCCACCCAACAACCACAGAATATACATTTTACTCATCATCACATCCAATGTACTCCAAGATTGACCACATCCTCAGCCATAAGTCAACCATAAACAAATTTCACATGATGGAAATGTTGCCATACACCTTCTCAGAACACAGTGGAATAAAAATAAATATCAACACCAACAAAATTCTCTCAAAACGCACAAAGGCATAGACATAAACAGCATAATGCAGAACAACTCCTGGGTCAACACAGAAATAAAAATAGAAATTAAAAGATTCCTGGAAATGAATGAAGAGGAAGAAACATCTGACCAAAACCTCTGAGATTTCATGAAAACAGTACTGAGAGGAGAAATTATATCTCCACGAACACAAATCAAGAAAATAGAAAGAGAACAAGTTGGCAGCCTAACAAATCACCTAAGGGAGCTGAAACGGCAAGACCACCAAAACTCTAACTTCAGCACAAGAATCCAGATCACCAAAGTAAAAGTCCAAATACAGGCATAGAAGGCAAAAAAAATACCATAGAATAAATAAAAAAGACAGAAAGCTGGTTCTTTGAATGGAATAAGCAAGATTGATGAACTCCTAGCCAGAATTACCAAGAAAAAGAGAGAAAAAAAAGCAAAAATAAACACGATCAGAAACACAAAAGATCAAGTCACAACTAACACTGAAGAAATTCATATGATTATCAGAGATTATTATACACACCTGTATGGAAACAAACTTTATAACCTAAATGACATGGAGGACTTTCTGACAACACAAACCTCCCAAGGTTGAAACAAGAAGAAATTGCGATCCTAAATAGATAATAACAACACAGGAATTTGACTCTGTCACAAGAAAAGGACCTATGAAAAAAACCCTGGATCAGACAGATTTCCAGTGGAATTTTACAAAACATACAAGAAGGAACTCATATCAATCCTATTGAAAGTATTCCAGGCAATCGAGAAAGAAGGACCACTTCCCAAATCAGTTTATGATGCTAACATCACACACGGATACCCAAAACAGGTAAAGATCCACCTAAGAAAGAGAACTGCAGGTCAAAATTCCTGATGAACATAGATGCAAAAATACTTAGCAAGATTCTAGCAAATCGGATACAACAACACATCTCAAAAGTCATTCACCATGACCAAGTAGGTTTCGTCCCTGGGATGCAGGGCTGGTTCAATATTTGCAAGATCATAAATGTAATTAAATACATCAACAGATGTAAAAACAAGAACCACATGATTATATCATTAGTTGAAGAAAAAGCAATAGTAAAACAAGAACAACAGATGGTGGTGAGGATGTGGATAAAAGGGGGTGCTTCTACACTGTGGTGGGAATGCAAACTAGCTCAACCTCTATGGAAAATAATGTGGCGATTTCTAAAAGAACTAGGAATTAACCTTCTAGCAATTCCCCTTCTGGCAGTATACATAGAGGAACTTACATCACTCTACAAAAAAGATACCTACACACGCATGTTTATTGCAGCATTATTCTCAATAGCAAAAACATGGAACCAACCGTGCTGCCCATTGAAACTGAATAGGATTAAAAAAAAAATGCGGTACATATACACGATGGAATATTACACAGCCATAAAGAAGAAAAATTATGAAATTTGCAGCAACTTAGGTGGATTTAGAGTCTGTCATACTCAGTGATCTATCACAGAAACAAAGAACTGAGTACCACATTGGACCCTGAGCATTTACCATAATACAGTAAGAAATGGATTGGCATTAGCGAAACACTGCCAACGAAGTGGAGGCACACAACATCAATAAGAGTTCCCGATTTCAAACCAGGCAAAGGGGGCACCAAAGGGAAACACCAGCTTTACCTGTACATTGACCACTTGTATACCTCAATCTGAATTTTACCCCACATCTTTAAAATAAGAAAAAAATTAAAAACTATTTACATGGCATTATTTACATGGTAAAATTATTTACATGGTTCAATAGGTTCAAAATTATTTGCATAGAATTCAAGGCCTTCCTCAATGCATCCTGCAAACTTCTTCAAAGTCCCTCTAAGACTTGTACTGTCTCTTATGAGCCAGTCATCATAAATAACTTGGATAAATAACAAATAATGAATTTGATGTTTTCTGAAGCATAACTTTTTTGTGTGTTTTTTTGTTTTTTTAAATTTTCAAATGCTGATATATCTTCTGTGATTCAGGTTAGGTTTCGCAGTCTATGGAGGCCTTTACTGACCCATGTAACCTGACCTGACCACTCCTTTGAATCTTCATTGTAGCTAAATCTACATGTAGTAAAGAGCAATTATTGACATGCATTGGTTTAACATTTTTCTCCTGAAGAATTGCAAGCATTTTGAAAACAGGGGTTTGTCTTACTCATTACTCTTTAGTCCTCCACATTCTGCATAGTGGTACATAACAAATATGCAATTTGTGTTAAAGATTTTTGCTAATCTGTTTGTCAGATACAAATGTGACCTTCACCAAAAGAAGTAGCATTGTAAGTTACTTTTGCTATCTTACATCAAGAAACAAATGTATTGTTGGTTCTTTCTTTGGAAGAGGGTTAGATTTGATGAAGTCAGTTCATCAGCCCCAAGGAGCCTAAGTGGGGAGCACTTAGAAGACGGATCCCAGCAGATGGAGGCTGCGGTGGCCGGGAGCGGCCACTGCACTCCAGTCTGGGCGACAGAGTGAGACTCCAACTCAAAAAAAAAAAAAAAAAAGAAGAAGAAGACAAAGAGGCTCACAGGGGGTTAAATAAAGATGCAAAGAAAGTAGAGTTGAAGAGAGGCTTCTCTCAGTTTTCAAATTTTGACAAGGTTCAACTGACATTTTATTAGCAACTCAGACACTGATGTTTGTCTCTGAAGACTTGAGAGAGTAAGTTTTGCCAAAGCTTTGCATCAAACTAAAATCACTAGTGCTCTTATCAAGGTAACCAGACAAATAAGAGGCAACTAATGGCAAAAGAACAGCAACAGATATTTTGGAGAAAAAGCAGTTTCTGAGTAATGATGTGGAGTTTTTCTTTCTTTTTTTGAAACGGAGTCCTACTTTGCCCTCAAGGCTGGAGTGCGATGGCCCAATTATAACTCACTTTGTCTCCAATTCCTGGGCTCAAGTGATCCTCCCACCTCAGCCTCTTGAATAGCTAGTACTACAGTTGTGGGACACCATGCCCAGCTGATGTGGATATTTAAAATTAATTAATTATATTTATTTCAATAGCTTTAGGGGAACAAATGGGTTGTGGGTACATGACTTCTTTGTATAGTGGTGAAGAAGTCTGGGCTTTGAGTGTACCTGTCACCCCCATTATTGCACAGTGTACTAGACAGATAATTGGTCATCACTGCCCTACTTTCCAGCCTTCTCATTCTGAGTCCCCAGTGTCCATTAGACCATTTTACATGCTTCTGTAGACCCCTAGTTTAGCTCTCACTTGGAAATGAGAACATGCACGTACGTGCATTGGTTATGTAAAAATCCTCTTCCACTGCAGAGTTCCAGGGTTGAATTAATACAGACATTATGATCTGGTAGCTGCTACAGAACAGCGTATTTCTAACCACACAGGCAGGTGGACATGTGGTATGTTCTTTCTCTAAGAGAGTGCCAAATCATGACAATGGAAGGATGTATAACCGGCCTTAAGTTTCAGAAATAGGCCTTCGTAGGGATCCTGGTAGTTAAAACAGGGGTCAGTTGATTTTCAAGGTCTGAGATCACCCATTTATCTAATCTCTCCACATTTTAGGAGCCAAAGATTAGTTGAATTCCTATTCTAGACTGACTAAATCTGTATCACCGAAATAGGACCTGGGAATATATATTTGACCAGACTGTCTAGGTGATTCTAAGGCACCGCTAGGTTTAGAGATACCTGTTGCAGAAGCTAATGTGCCTTGAAAGTTTTAGAACAGTGATCCTATAACTTTGTCTCATATTAGAACTACCTGGGATGCTTTTAAAGTGACTCATGTGCATGTACACTCGGTACCAATTAAATTTGAATCTAAGAGGTTGGGACTAAGGGATAGTCATTTGGGCTTTAGCAGGTGTTTACAATGTGAAACAAGCTAAAAACCACTTTTTATTTGTGGTGCAGTGTGCAAGGCTGAGGGTGCCTTCTGGCTGCACTTAGAGGAGTTTGGATGAAGAATGTAATATCACAGCTCCACATAGCAGAAGTATCCCCAGGGATGGTTATGCAACAGCAAACCATCTTGCTCATGCCATTCGAACTGGCAAAAGACCACCTTGCACCAAATGGAAATCATTAATCTATGAAGAAAAATACTGCATAGGCAGCATGAAATGCTGCACAGAGTGCCAGACTCGGGGTCAAGGGAGCTGCGTCTGTCGTTTGTTACCTGGAACAATCTTGGCCAAGGCATTTGCTTGCTCTGAACTGCAGTTTTCTTACTGATAAGGCGAATGCTACAGTAACAGCCTTAGTGTATGGTTGCCATTTTATTTTATTAAAAGAGCTGATGGCTGACATAGTCAAATGGTCAGAATGCTTTTAATTGACATTGGGGGAACAATTTGGAATTCTTTATTTAACCTTGAGTCAAGTCTTCATTAATTAATACTTGTGATTTTCTTATTTGTTTCTCCATTACTAAACTCTTGTATAACCCTTTATAGGGCAAGTGGTGCTAAATATTTTGTTCCTCTGTCTTAAAATAATCTGGCATCACATTTTCTTAATTGATCTATAGATTCTATATTATTTTTACTTGTCTTCTCTATTGCTGCTGAATATCAGAAATGAGCCACGGCATACCTTTGTTGCCTAGATATCTGATAAAGTCCAGATCCATCTGGAAACCATTTGGAGTTCATGGGCAAATGAAATAGGTCATAAAATAATAAGAACTCAAGAGAAAAAAATAAACGACCAAGGTTGAGTTGGAAATTAAGGTCTTAGCTCTTATCTTTCTTAATAATGCCTCCTCTGCTTGTCATGGCAACCACATGTGATGCGAGTTGTTTGAAAAAAGGAGAAAACTGCAAAGAAGAGAGACAGTGAAATTCTGCAATGGGAGAGGTTATTTCTGAGACTTGTAAAAACTATGACCAATGTGTATTGTCATTATTAAACCTCATGTGTATGAATCTACAAGTATCATGGTGGACTAAGATTTTGTGAGGCATGTTAGTTTTCACTTTCTTTTCTTTGTTGCTACACATCAAAAGCTGTGGGGTCTCCATGTGGGTCCTCCTATGAGTGACTGTAAAGCACTTGCCATGGTACTATGCATGTAGAAGGCACATTGTATCTGTTAGATGAATATGAATAACATGAATGAGTAGTAGGTATGTGCCAGATTGTCTGTATATAAATTTTCAGTAGAAAACAAATCTACTTAAAAAAAAAGCAAGAACGAAAACCTTGTTTGATCAATAGAGAATTAGAGCAACTAGAGTTGAATCCTTTTTCAAGGACACCTACTAAATGTTGAAGGGCGTTCGGGCAGATGCCATTCAATTGTAGCACATTTGCTCTTTGCACTGTGCTCTCTGTAGATTCTTACATAATTACAAATAAATATAAGGGTTACCCATTACTATAGAGTAGGCCTAAATTTGTTTGCTTAATTAGCAAAGCTTTGAAATTTCAGGACTCAAAGACACCTAGAGACCTGTCAAAGGGTTATTCCCTGGACCGTTTATCCTTTGCTTAAGACATTGTAAAAGTGCATTCAGTTTTTCTCACATTGATTTTAGCTTTTAGATGTATGTGTTTTCAACTCTCTTTCTGCTAGGGCTGTGTGGAATGAAGTGAATTCTCACAAAATCTAAATAATCTAGATGCTCTCCTTTAATCAGAGGAGGATAGTGGTCATACATTTTTATTTTCCAGCACTGATTATTTTTACAAAGAGGAACAGAGAAAATTTGGAACCTTTAGCAATTTCTCTGAGGACAGAAGTGATAGATGGCAATGAGGTCCAATTAGACCATGGTGAATCCCAACTTGATGATTTTATTTTGTGTGTGTACTATGGGTAGATTCTAATTTTTTCTTTATAACTGACATTAAATAGCAGCCTGATGCAATGTTGGGAAGGATCTACTCAAAGAAATGCAACAAACATCACACATTCTACTTCCTGCAATATGGAAAAATAATCTTCTAATAAATGTACAACCAGTTATCGGTATAATTATCTTTTGTATAATAGGAAAATTCATAATTCATCAATTCCTTGAAAGAGAAGAAGATATCATGAATATGTATGGTGAAGGTAAGGAGGCTTTAGACTGGTGACAGGGATTTGACAATGGGTCTTCTCCACTCATCTTAAGAAAACAGCAGATTGTACTTTATGCTGGTAATCTCCAGTTTCTTCCACCTAGGCCTTCCTTTATGAGATTTAAGCACCTGTGCTCCTAATCAGTCCTAATTATTGCAGGAAGTGTATTGAGAGTTTTTAGTCACTGTAGAAGTTGGGCTGAGAAATTAATCTTGTTCTCCCAAATATCTTGGTATCTGCATGTCGAGAACAGCCCATGCGTATTTATGTGGAGTCTCTGTCTGGCTGCCATAGTCCAAAAGGTTTGGATTCAGCCTTAATTTTCTGGCCTTTTGTCTGAGGCCCCTAAATCTTAGATTTTATTATTGTTTGTTTTTCTGAATTTCTTTATCTTTCCATGAATGCACTTTTTCATATATATGTGCCATCTCTAGAGGAATTTGAATATTGTCTTGCTGTGCACCTCTGTCTTCTACCAACAACTGAGGTGAATCCATTTAGACATGTAGATCTACTGTCTGGACTTCACTTCTGGGAAGCATTTCTGCCACATCCAGTGAGTGAGGTAATCTAACTGCCTGCAGTTCTCTTTTCCTCCCAGTCTAGCCTCAGCTGAGGAGAGCCACCTGGTCTGGGGTTACTTATGTCCCTCTCAGGACAGCCCACAGCCAGTTTAACAACGTTAGGACAAAAGCCCACAGTGCAATATTCTCTCCGGAGCTCCTTGTGAGGCTAGGCTGGGTTGTGTTGCCCAGGCTGGAGTGCAGTGGCATGCTCACGGCCACCCCAGCATCAACCTGCTGGACTCCGGTGATCCTTCTGCCTCAGCCTTCCAAGCAGCTGGAACTATAGGTATGCGCTACCATGCCCAGCTAATTTTTTGATTTATTGTAGAGATGAGATCTCGCCAATTTGTCCAGGCTGTTCTTGAACTCGTGAGCTCAGGTAATTTCCTCACCTCAGCCTCCCAAAGTACTGGAATTACAGGTTTGAGCCACCTTGCCCAGCCAGTGTGACCATTTTTTAAGCAGTTCTGCTTCTGTCCCTTTTTTCCTCACAGTTGTTGATCCTTAATAAACATCTTCACTACAAATCTTGTCTAAAAGTCAGCTTTCAGATAGCTGGAACATTAGAAATAGGACTTTCATTACCTACCCAGGGAGAAGCAGCTAACATTGACAACTTCTCCAGATCCTTCTCTCAGGCCCAGAGGTTCTTCTGTAATGCTCGGTAGAGCAGTCCCAGCATGTCCTTGTGTGCCCATGATAAAGCAGCAACTCCACATTTCCTCTAAGCCCATGTCTGCAACCCTCCCAATCAATGACTGCCTGAAGCAATTTCCATGAGGTCCAAATGACATGTTTCAACTTTATTTTGCTCTTAACTTCTGTGATAGCAGTATACGCCTGTCTTTTGATAAAACTGTACAAAAGAGAAAAGTGCTTTTTTAGGGCACAAAAAATTCCATCTTTTTCTTGTTGCTAAAACTTTGAGTTTTCAACAGTACCCATCAGCATTTGACTGGAATTCTGAATCTGACACTTACCACTGGAGTAACATTTTTTGTCTCAGTTTCTTCATCTCTAAAATTGAATAGCACATAGCTTACCTTTTTAGAGGATTGATGTGATAAACAATATATGAAAGAGAATGAAGACGTGCACAAACACATTTTATAATTGTGAGGAAGTATGGTGATGACGGTTATGATTTTATAATTTGTAGTTGTTGTTTGGAAACTTTGAAACTATCCACATTTTCTATTCTAGTTCCATTTGTGCCTGGTGACAGACATTTACAAGATGGCTATGACAGGGTACAGCTTTTTGCTATGGGGACAGAGCTTGGCTCCAGCCCAGACTTAAGTGGCTCATATGGTGATTGATCCCCTGACCTTGGGCTCATTAACTTCATCCTCTGGTGAATGGAAGGAACCAGCTATAAGGATCTCTTTGTGAGCACAGTTTTTTTTTTTTTTTTTTGGTATTTCTGGAGATCAGAGCAACTAATGCCCAACTTGTATATCTTCTGGAGTGTATACCCTTTGCTAGACAGTTTCTAGGATACAAAATTTTTCCCATTTTAAATAAAGTGATAGAATAAAAGTGCAGAAAGCATTATAATATGTCTTGATTAATAAGAGCAGATAATTAAAATAAGAGCTAAGCTGCTTCAAAGCTCTGAAAGCAGCAAATAATGTGATTTCACATCTAATCCCTGACAAAATACAGTGATTACTCCAATCTTAGTACGTGGAAGAGGTTTCCATTGTAAGTAACAACGTTTTCCCTCTTCTTCATCAAGATCAAATTTACAAACTTTCTTAGTTTAATTTGGCAACATAATCCTACTTCTGTTTTCACTGAGCCATTATAAAGTGCAAGGGAAATGAGGAGGGCATGTTGAGAGTGGTGGTTCTTCTTGTTTTTATAAAAACACAAGGCTCTTCTACAAACGCATTGAAAACACCTACTCAGCTGGCCCTAAGGACACAAACATGAAATCGCTCTTGCGTTTTCCTCCAAACAGCATCCGGGATCATTTTTCCAGAGGATGGGTGTGTGTGTGTGGTGTGGGGGCTGAGGAGCTGAGAAGGGTAATCTGATCTCCATGCACATCTGGGTCCTTCTTCACTCTTTTACAGCAAGGCAGAGAGTGATTTTAGAAAGACATGATTGAACAAGCCATCAAAAAACAAAATCCCCTTAGTCGACGATGGACTTTTATTCTGGATGGAATTTTTGGAATACACAGGAGTCACCTTTCAGAATTCCCTTTCCTACTAGATGACTCTTGGAGAAGGCATCTTCTGCCAGTCTCCTCATCCCTCCTCTGCTGGTGTTTTCCTCTGTAGCATCCTCAGAGCCTAGTGTCATCTAATCAGAAGAACTTGCTGTTCTGTGCCAACAAGGATAGGCCATGACAGTGCTTCTCGAAGTATCTGTGGTGAAGAACCAGATGTTTGTATGTTTCCTCTTTTATTTTTTTAATTTTCTATTTGTGTGGACAAATACATTTGTACAATATAATCAAAATGAAATATTAGAAAATTGATATTTAAAGAATAGTGAGATAATACAAGCCCTTTCATCATCATCATCAACACCATCCTCATGCTCATTACGTTTCAGGATACCTAAAGTTACTCTGTCTGTTCTGGTTCTGTACTTATTGCCTCAAGAACTGACTCTGCCAGTTTGTTGACAGCCACTGGTCCTTTCTCCATGCTTTCGGCACCATGAGCACGATCCAGGGTGCATGCCACCCGTATACAAGGATGACCTCTTTTTTCTTAGCAACCTTGAATCCTTAAGTCGTTTGCTCAGTGCAGGAGTAGGTAAGACAATTTAGGCAGGGAAGAACAAATAGTTCATGGTGAGTAAGGATCATATTACCAAAGGAGAGAAGTCCTGAAGAGGTAGCTCCAGATCTGAGAGAAACATGTGAGAGACACACTGTGAAAGCTCCAGATGTCAAGGTGACATTCTCTTTGCTTTGAATTTAGACATATTGGTAGATTTAAACATTGTTTTTCTATCTAGGAATTTATTATGTACTACTCTAACTAATGTAGAAAAATACAGACTAGTGTAAATAAAAGCTTCTTGTAAGAACACTATTAAGATACCTAACATATTTGGAGAGTTTTCCTTTCGTTCTTTCATTCCATTATATTTTTAAATATTTCATATCATACTAAACCCATATTGCATTTCAGCTTCTTCATTTTAAAGTGTAAAATAAACCATTCTTTTTTGTCCTTATAGTATCTTTATTGGATATTGTTTCGGTATCTATGAATCAGAGTTGCCTTAATCATTACATCACTTTTATGACATTTAGACGATTTTTGATTTATTTATCAATATAAATAGCCATAAAATTGATATTTTTGTATGTATACATTTTTATATATTTCATAGGTTTATGGGTCATTTGTATTTTTTCTTTGTTAATTACTTACTGGAGTATTTTTATTTTCTATGAATATTTACCTAATGGAAAAATCAGTTTTCTATATTTATGTATATGAATTCCATATATATTAAAAAGAAAACACTAGGCAGTCGTTACTATCTATATTTTCTCTCAAAAAATCATTAGTCTTAAAAGTGAGTATCCACATTTAAATGTACTTTTAGCATGTATTTTTTGGGTAACTTTTGCATTGAGGTAGCTGCTTTGTATGGTGGGAAGATAATCAATTAATCAATAAGAGAACTAGGACCAAACTCCAGGTTTCCATCTTTTAGTTGACCTTGAACAATCAGCTCAACCTCTGTGAGCCACTCAACATCATCTTTTCTTCTCTGGACTGTTGCTTTGGAATGGGACCTTCCCGTCTAGGCTCTCTTTTGTTTTGCATTGATCTGTCAGCCTCAATACATGATTTCTACTTAATGGTTAAGGTGACCACTCCAGCGTTTCTTCAGCACATTCACAAAGCAGTGAATGAGATGGTAAAAGCCAAAAAGTAAGAAAAGATCTGAAAGTTGCATATATTTATTCTGCATATGTCCCATTTCCAGAATTAAATTACAAAGTCATTTCTATCTCTTAAATGGAATCTGTTATTTAGCTGGATAGATTTTTGAGAGACAATTTGAAGTGTCTACTACAGTCTATTCCTTTAGCCATCCAAATGTCTACATCTACCCTCCTTCCACATAAAGCATACTCATTCTCTCCAAGTTACTCCGTTATTTAATCTAGATCTTTGGGTAATGGAAAAACCTTGGTCTCCGGTTTGAATGTTCCTTCTCATAACTCAGCAGCAACACACTAAACTCCAAGTTCTCTACTGTTCACACCCAGTGTGTACCTTGAACATGAGAAAGGTGATAGTCACAAAAAAGTATCATTTAAAAAAGAAAAGTTTGAGAAACACACATAATTCACTTTGCATAGCAATAATCAGATTGTGCTGAGACACTCTTTTAAAACATTCCCTGGTCTGACAGTGATGGAAGCTCTTTAGTGAATTCATCTGATAGGTGCTGGGACTTCTCTGGAAGGAGCTGATGTGTCCATCATCCTCTGTTGCTCAAGCTATTCCCTCGAGGAGAGAGAAGGTGCTCTGTTATACCCTCACTGAAGAAAGTGTCTGCTGAGGAGCTGCACAGTATTCCCTATCTACTGGTGTAGCGCAACAGGTCAGAGGTGACATGAAAGTCAAACACAGACTTTTAACAGTTGAGCAATAATTTTTTAAAAATATGATTTCCTAAAAAACTTAGTAGTGTATACGTTTTTTAGAGCTGCTATAACAAGCTACCATGAACTTGGTGTTTTAAAACAACAGATATTTTTTTGTCGTACATTCTGCAGGCCGGAAGTCTGAGATGGAGGTGTCAGCAAAGCCGTGCTCTCTCAGAAGGCATTAGGGAAGGAGCTGCTCTAGGTCTGTCTCCTAGCTTCTGGCTGTTCCTTGACTGTGACAGCATAACTTCAATCTTCTCATGGCATTCTCTGCCTATATGTGTCCGTGTCTATATTCCCGACTCCCACACAGCCTGTTATAAGGACATCAAGTCATGTGGAATAAGGGGCCTGTTCTACTTCACTGTGACCTCATCTTAACTGATTTTATCCACAATAAGCCTATTTCTTAATAAGGTCACATTCTGAGACACTGGAGATTAGTACTTCAATATATACATTTTTTGGGCAGGGAGGGGCACAATTCAACTCACAGTTGTATACTTCTGGAAGTTTCCTTATGGTAATTTCCTTGTGTAAGTAATCCTAGTCAAAGTTGTTGCCATATTAACTGAAGTTTCTGAGCCTTCACATTGCTTCTCTTATGGAATTGTCTCCGAATTCTGCCCACCCAATTTCTTATAACTAAATAATGACCGTCATAAGACCATCTGAAACAACAGATGTCATTGAAACTCTCCCCCTTTTTTTTAGATGGAGTCTCACTCTGTCATTCAGGCTGGAGTGCTGTGGCACACTCACAGCCACTGCAGTCCCTATCTGCTGGGCTTAGGAGATCCCTCTGCCTCAGCCTACCAAGTAGCTAGAACTATAGGCACGCGCCACCATGCCCAGCTAATTTTTTGATTTATTGTAGAGATGAGGAAATGCCAAGTTGCCTGGACTAGTCTCAAGGCCATTGGGCTTAGCAATATTCTCACCTCGGCCTCCTAAAGTGCTGGGAATATAGGCGCTAGCCACTGTACCAGACCTCTGTTTTTTTTTTGTTGTTGTTGTTTTGTTTTTGTTTTCATTGTTTTACCTGTGCACGGCTAAATTTAACATAAATTCATCTCTCTTGTATGCAATTTTTCTAAAGTCAGCCAGAATTAGTCAATGCATACAAACTGTTGGGACACTGGCTTCTTTTTCTTTTCTGTTGCTCTGTGTTGCCAACAGAGGTGCCCCATTTTGAATTTAGTTATCAGCACCAGATCCTTATTCTGGGATATATTCAGAAGGACAAGGGAAGGAAAAGACATACTTTTTATCTTTAAGGAAGTGACCCCAAAATCACACATGTTACTTTCATGCTCATTTCATTGGTTGTTATTTATACATAAAACCATATCTAACAGTGAGACAAGCTCAGAAAGGGTGATGATGTTCCCAGAGGAAAAATATTTTGCCATGTAAGCAGAAGAGAATGAATTTGGGCATACAATACTTTCTGTCACAAATATTCAGTTTAAATTGTGACTTTAAAATCTACTGTTAAAAATAAAACAAATTAAAGGGAAATGTGTCTGGATGAAGTCATAGAAAGTCTACCTGAGAAAAAGCCAGGATACTAGGGTTCAAGTCTAAACTCTCTCCCAAGTGTATCACCTTGAGCAAATATTTCCCTATTCTTGTGTGCTTCATCACCTGAATTATAAAGGTTTGGATGAATTAGCATTTTCCAAGTAGGCTTCTAGAATAGGAGACCTTTAAGATTGTAATAATTATTTTGTGACATAGAATTTATGTACACAAAATTAGGAAGTGATTAACACTTATATCCACCTTTTAGAAATTCACAATATCATAATAAAGATTCTGATAATCTTTCCATAAAAATTTTAACCTCTCATATGCTTTTTTTTCAGTCACAGAATCATTTATTACTTAGTCATTTATTAACTTCATGTAAAATGCAATGTGGGGGACACCAAACTAAATGGCCTATAAAATTCCTTCCTGCTTTAAGGTTCTGTGATGCTGAAGTTCATCATCAAGCTCTTAGCACCCTTCAGCATCTATTTAATTATTTACCAAATCTATTTATAACATCTTGTTCCTGGTGTTGAGTTAAGGAATCTTATAGCAAAAGACCTTTAAATAAGGTTAAATATCTACAACAGATATTGAAATAGAAAAGCAAGACGTATTTATACCTTCATACGGCTAGTCTATTAGGATTTGGTGGCAAGGTAGCTAGTTAAGTAGTTAAGCTCTGGAGGAATGGAAATGGTTAAGTTTGGGGGAAGGTACTCAAATCATGTGAGACCTGTCACAAGGGTGGGTGGGAGGAGAGTTGGTTGGAAGGAATTGGCACCAAGACTCCCTGGGTGGGAGAGAGCATGCACCCCACAGGGCACACTGAAAGGAAGCAGGGCAGTGCCAGACAGAGGGACAGTCAACTTCCAGCCTCCTCAACAATTTTGCTTAGGGTGGGCTTTGTGTGCTTGCAAATTATTCAGATAATTGCTGTAATTCTGTGCCTAGTTTGGCTGCTAAGACCCTCGGATCATGAATATGCATAAGATCTATCCACGCTCAACTATTACTTAAATTTTCCTTATGACTTTCATGCTGAGCGTGCCAGCGTGTTTGTGCTAGAGACAGTGATGGCAATGATTTCTTGTCTGGGTAGAAGCAGTCTGAGTGAGGCCCAGGAACACTTCCCTGTGCCCACCCACCCAGGTGATGAGCAGAAAAGGCACTCGTGTAAGATGGCACTTCTCTGTAGGTTTTGCACTTACATGCAGATTCTTCATTCAACATTTACTGAGCTCCAAGCCAGGCACTGTGCTAGATGCAGGGGTTCTGGCAGGGAAGGCAAGCAAGTCCCTACCTTCCCATGGATGTGTGATCCTGCCAGTAAGGCAGACTATGGACAGACCATTGAGAATAAAAACAGTTGCTGAAAGAGGATGAACTCAGAGTATGTTGAGGAGTTTAGAGAAAGTGTACAAAATCAAAACTGAGAGCAGGTGAAATTAAGAAGGGAATGGCCTCTCACATGGTTCAAATACCCAAGCTGAGCCTTCAGATTGTATCATATAAGTAGCATGCACTCATTGCAGAAAACATATTAAAAAAATGGAAAGGAAAATCATTTGAAAAATCCCTCCTAATTTTATTACATATACTTGCAGAATTTTAACAATTCTGTTAAAATTCACACAATTCACCTACAGTGTGTCTAAGTTTTTTTAACAATAACAAAAATTTATAAACTCTGTAAAGTTTTATAACCCACTTTTTTCAACTATGCAAATATTTGAACTTGAAGAAAGACTATGCTGTTCCCAGATAAAAGACGTCAATGAAAGGGGTTTAGGCTAAGAAAGCATCAGAGGTTGTTCAGCGGTGTTAGGCATATCCCCAGCCATGGACCCACCTGGAGCTCAAGTTCTAGGTGAGGGTGCCCTTAGCAGACAGGACAGGGCTTCATATGCCTGCCTGAGGTCTAGGGAGCTTGGTCTTCCCACTGAGTACAAGGGGAAGATACTGAAGGGTTCTAAGCAGAGGCATGGCAATTTGGAAAATTATTCTAAGGATGGATGAAAGCTCAGGGAGTGGTGGAGTGAGAGGCATTTACTGAAACTTCTTTTGGAAACTGAGATCCTGACCAAAGCCTGGGTGGGCCAGATTTGGTCACATGTGGAGACTATGAATATGTTCATTTTTGGTTGAAGTATAGTGGATGACTTCTCTGCTACATTCTCCAATCAACAAAACCTTAAAAATTGTAGCATTACACAGTTCAGCATGGAGTGTCCATTTGCCTTATGGCACTTAAATCCCAGAACTAAAAAGTAAACTAGATAAAAATTGCTTATCTTTTCTAGCCAAAATTGAAATTATTCTCAAAAGACAATCTTGACCACAGGGCTTCATTTTAGGCCCCTCTGGTGCTGTTACTCTCATGTCTGTTGGGAGCACTACATTCAATTTAAAATATTTTTTTAGGACAATCTAGTTAGCCATGGAGCTATAGTTGAATTGGTTGCTAGGGTCAATTTATAGATAAGTATATGGAAATACACATTTGCATTCCAATGAACTTTTATAAAAACAGAGCCAACAGGGGTAATTCTGGGGAGTCAGAGTAATTGCTCGAGAAGCTGGAATGTACATCCGTTATTTTTTAAATACTCTCTACGGTTCAGTAATGACTATGTATATGTTTCTAATAAAAGAACAGTTTTATTTTTCCCTTTTATGCATAAGAAAGGCAACTCAACTAGGAAGATGTGTAGAAGGAAAGATCTACAGGATATCGTACATGATTGTATGTGTGGGGTGAGGTAAAGGGAAGAAGTACGTGACTGTCTCCTTGGCCTCCGGCTCTCACTGTGGTGTCATTTATAATAGGGGACATGAGAAGAGGACAAGGAAAGAATGGGAACCCCTGATGAATCTGAAGCATCTTCATATTTTTGAATTGGAGATACAGTTTAGGAGCCTCTTCATTCAGATTCCAGAAGAAAGATCATGCTGGAAATGTCAGTCTAGAAGCCATCTGACCATTTATTCCCACTGAAGTATTTGGGAAGGATAGGATCATGAAAGAGTAGAGAGTGAAAAGCAGAGAGGGCCTAGGTTTGAGCCTTGGGAACACCAATGTTTGTTTATTTATTTTTATTATTTTTTTAACTTTTAAATTTTTTATTTTAAAGTTGTGGGGTACAATTCAGGGTTAGGTACACAAATATTCATCGCGCAGGTACCCTTGTTGATGAGGTGTGCCCTCCAGGCAGATTTCGAGTACTGTCACTCCCACCTCCCCGCCCCCCTCCCCCCACCATTTCCTGCCACTCTCAATCCTCTTCTTACAGTATTATGGTAGTTGTTTATGGTCCACTTATGAGTGAGAACATGTAATACTCAGTTCTCTGTTTCTGTGAAAGATCACTCAGTATTACAGACTCTAATTCCATCTAGGTTGCTGCAAAGTTCATGATTTTGTTCTTCTTTATGGCTGCATAATATTCCATTGTGTATATGCAATACATTTTTTTAATTCAGTCCTCTTTCGATGGGCAGCACGGTTGGTTCCATGTTCTTGCTATTGTGAACAAGGCTGCCATAAATATACGTGTGCAGGTATCTCTTTTATAGAGTGATTTTAGCTCTTCCAGGTATATTCCCAGTAAGGAGATTGCGGGGTCATATGGAAGGTCAATTTTTAGAACTTTTAGGAATTACCACACTGATTTCCAGAGAGGCTGTCCTAGTTTACACTCCCACCAACAGTGTAGAAGTGGGGAACACCAATGTGTAAAAGGCAAATAAAAAAACTCCCTTGTCCAAAATGCAAATGCTGAGAAAAAAGAGCCACACCTTAGACAAGGTGAGTGTTTCTGTAAGAACTAATGACTGGTTAAACTGAATCTTGAAATTTGTCCTCATCTGCAGTGGGCACCACATGCCTGTTTGTAGAGAAGCCAAGGAGACTTGTAGGTGAGAATCCTTCCCTAGAGAAATGAGAGTGGAGTACGCAAACCTTACCCCACATGCATAGGTCTGGTCAAAATGTCTCTAAATAGTTTTTGCTTTGGTTCCAAATGTTTTTTCAGGTTTTGTTTTCACAGAAAGAAAGTGAGTTCTATGAGCAAAAAAATCCAAAGATGCTTTTACTAAAACTATTGGAAATATCTAGACATAGTATAGAGTTCCGTTGATTACGGAAGATTGTAACAAAAACTGAGAGTATCCTCTTTCCTTGACCTGAGACAATATGTAGCTCTTCTGCCTGTGCCAACCAAAGTGACAATAAAGGAACTCAGAAGAAGGAAAACTTACATTGAGGGAAGTGTAGTTATCCAGCAGGCATGGCGGTTCCCAACAGCTGTGGACTTTGTGCCCAGAAGAGCGAGTCACGTCCTTCTCAAGCAAAGGAATAAAGAAGAATTAGCAGTAGCCAACCATATGGAACCCAGCAGACAACATCAGAGTAGAAGAGGAGGGGAGCTCCCATTCAATTGTACAATGGAATTGTACATGAGCAGTATCACATGACAGGCACCCCTCACCCAGAAAAGACTAGACCAGAAGGACTTGAAGGTGGCTATGTTCCTGCATAAAAAGTCTGGGGAAATGCTGGTAAAATTGGTAAAACTAGGCATGCATAATACATTTTTGTGTGTATTAAGTTGATTTAAATTAAAAGGCTGATGTTAATTATTTATAAATAAAATTTATTTGTACAGATGTTCACATAGTTTAAGACAATAAGGAAAGAAAGGAAAATACCCAATAGGAGAGTGCATGCTCTATTTATGACATGAATTAACACATCCTGTCATTTATTTCTAAGAAAAAATAGGGGGTTCACATGTAAAATCATAAAATACAAAGTTTTTGCTAAATAAGCCGCAAACATATTCTATAAAAGCTTAGGATAGTAACACTCTATATTCAGAATCAGCAAACTTTAGCCCATGAGTCAAACTGGCCCACTGCCTGTTTTTGTAAATAATAAGACAAAGTTTATTGGGACAAAGCCACCCTCATTAATCTATATATTGTCTGTGACTGCTTTCAAGGTGCAATTGAGTGGTTGAGACACAGACAATGTGGCCCGCAAAGCCCAAACTATTCACTGTGTGGCTCTTTACAGACCTCTTTATTGTAAAGGTAAAAAAAAAATGTTTTTAGTTTGTTTGATTGTTAGATGCTTGTTTACATACTAGAAAGATCAGGCTCATCTTTCAGAGTCCAGAAGCAGTTGTGCTCCCAATATCTTCCTGTTGCTGAACTCTGTACTCATTCCGTTTCTATGGCACAGCTTTTTCCTGTGTGGCGAAAAGTGAATTCTGGTTTACACTCCCCCCCCCACCTTCCCTACTCCCATTCAGCATGCTGACAAAGCATGAAAATTCAGTGAGCTGTTCCCATTAGAGCCTCTCACTGCCAAGGTGCGTGTCCATGACTCTTTGGCAAACCTCTCAGTTCAATACAACTGCCCTCGCCCATAATCAGTTTCATGTGGTGAGCTTTTTCAAGGCCCATTTCCCTCACTGTGAATGGTCTTCCCTACTGGGCATAGAATTTTAAAGAGTTCTACAATGTGAGAGAGGTAAATCAGTGGAAAAAAAATCAGTCCTAATTAAAAATGCATATTTCTGAGACCCACTCCAGATATGTTGAATCCTGGGGTGAGCCAGGAAATCTTGGGGAGGGGAAGGGGATAAAAAATCTAGTGATTCTGATGTAGATTTTAAATCCACATTTTGGGAAACACCAATCTACAGAATCATTTTTAGCTACAAAGTTTCACAGCTCTATGAACACTTGGCTTGTTTTGGATTTTATTTCTCAAATCGTTCTCTATGCTTCTATTTCTCCAACTTTCAAAGCTGGGTGATATTCAAGCAGTGTGAGCTTCAGTGTTGAAAAGGCTTTATACCAGTTGAAATTTGTGTTATTATATTTGTTTCATGCATTTAATTCCTGTTGAGACTTTAAGTATGGGCAGCTGGATCCCTATTCCAGGTGCTATGCTGCACAAATTGTTGACATCTTTCTTCTTGTTGGATACTAAAGCCCAGCTGCACAAGAACTAACAAATTTACTGCCAACACTTAGCCCCTCATTTGCCTGGGAGTCCACCACTGAAGATGTGAAAGCAGAAAGATTGAAGGGAATTTGCAGTCCTGAGTTCCAGGCAAATATTCTTTGAAGCGTGGCTAACTGAAGTTTATAAGTAGTGCTTTCTTCTAGATTACGTATATTTACATCTTGGAAATTGTTTCTTCGAAGAGAGGAGGCAGCACAAGAGTTTAATGATTCATAACAATTTCTGACAGGAAACTATTGAGGTTTTATATAAGTATGGACAATCCATCCTCATATAGCTTTGCTTACCTGGATCTCACACAGTATTTAAAGTCCTGCTCAAAGGTAATTGGCCTCAGAAAAATTATCTGTAATATCTGTCTTACCTAGCTAATTGCTCCCAACTCTAAATTCCATCACTTTAATACTCTAGCATTAATTTAACCCACAGTGATTCACTTATTTTTAATGTCTAAGATATCAGGGCCATCAGGCAGGGGCATCATAAACAAAGACATGATCCTGTTTTCCAGGAGCTTGTTGGTGTCAAGAGGAATGTAAAAGCTTATCATACTGTGCCCAGTGTGACAGGGCACATCGTTCAAACTCTCCGTGGCATAAAGACAAGAGGTAAGAAAGCTCCTGTATCTTTGTATTCTTGATTCTACCATGGCTGTTGTCATCTACCCGAGTCAAGAAAAAGTGCCCAGTACTTCCTGTATTGAACTGACCTGAACTTCAATTTAACCTTTATCTTTTGGGGATCAGATAACAGTCATAAGCATCTAATTTTGCCTGTAAGAAAAGTTTTTTATCTATGATTCTTGACATCAAAAGTGTATTTTGCCATCTTAAAACCGGGCACAAATCTAGGCAGAAATGGAAAGGAGCTTTGGCCAGTTCTTGTCGACACAGAAATGATCCCAAGCTCTCACTCTGGTTCAGCAGCCAGGTTTCCCCTTTACATATACTCATATTCTAGCATCTTCTATCCTTTGGAATGTTTTCTTCTTTTCCTACTTCCTTTTTAACAATCAATTTTCTTGTGGCCAATTTTTTTGCAGAACTCAGTAAATGGTCAGGGAATGTGTTATATTATAGGAAAATCAAGACATGTATAGTTTCCTCACATAATAAATCTACATTTTGATAGGAGCCTTTTGAAGACAGAGATCTTTAGCAAATAAAATGGTGAAAAAAGTAAAAAGACAAATTTCGGAAATATATTTTTAGATAGTTATGCTTTTTTATATCTATCTTACACTCAATCTGCCTGCTTGTCTTACTTTGATTAGAATGCACTAATACTGCTTCTAAAGGTAGAATTTAGTCATTTTTATTAAAAAATTAAGATAATCTTTTAAAATATGCTGTCGATTTTTATCCTGAGGGTCTTTTTTATACACAGTTTAGTATTAAATTATGTAATAAAAAAGAGATGGTTTGAGGTAGAGGAAAGAGCTCAGTGTGGGAAGTGGATTCCGAGACCTTTCATAACTGTCATTTACTAGCTTCATCACCTTAGAAATGACTTAATTCCTCTCTAGCTTAATTTTCTTCTCTGTAAAATGAGGATGTTTTATGTTAAGATGTAGATATGAAATATATATACAGTTGTTCTGGAAACCATGCAGTGCTGTGAGGGCAAAGCTACTCCTATTACTATTGTATATTTAATACTAATTTGTAGCTGCTGGACCCAGTAGATGTTGTTTCTTATCCTCTTGGGATAGGACAAAGCTCTCAGCAGATACCATCTCCTTCACCCTCACACATCCTTTTAGGGATAATGGTGGTGAGGGATTATCAATCTCATTTTACAGATGGTGAAACCAGAGCGATGCCTTTGCACTTGAACATGCTGACTCATCAGCCCTGTTAATGCTTTGTTCAGTGCCTCCTGCTGTAAATCACAGGGGGGGGAAGGGAGAGGGAAGGGAGAGGGAGCGGGAGAGGGAGAGGGAGAGGGAGAGAACTTTTCCAACAGATCAGACATTCTTTCATTTATTTATTTTACAACTACCATGAACTTGTGTACTTATGGGAATTCCACAGGCACAATGCTAAATTCAGTAAAGAGTGAGAAATTTGTATTTCATCAAATAAAAACTGGTTTTTGGAGGAATTATCACCAGTAAGGCACAAGGTCCTCATTCAATAAGAATTCAATGGACTAAGGAATTAATAATGGTCACTACATGTCCTTTAAATAACAAAACAATTGGTCCAGAGAGTAAGAGCGTGTTATCAATAGCAAGTTCATCTTAGCCTCGGTGCAAGTTCAGACCAAATGTTGCATTTATGCAAGTGTATGAGTATGTAACTTTTCATTTAAAACAAAACACATGATATTTATGGTCACTGTTTCTTTCTCAGGTCCTAGTGCATTTGTATCATTTCTCTCCTGGAACATTGTAAGGTGGGCAGGACAGCAAACATACTCATTTGATGGATGAGGAGAAGGGGAAGTGACCAGAAGCTTTCTCCAAGGACACCTGCTGATTAGCGCCAGAACCAGACGCTCTGAACTCCCACTCCATGATGTTTTAGGTTTCCCACAGACTCCGCTGCTTGAGCCTTGATTAGCTCCCAGCTGAGGACCCTATCAAGGTTCCTGAGTATGCATGCCATCTTGTGTCACTTGATATGTACTCTGTGAAGTGGTGTTCTTGCCTGCCCTGTGTCAACGTGGGCCCATGTTTGTGAGATTTTCCACTCTAAGCACTCATCAGAAAATCAGAGAGATGGTGGTGGCCTCTCACCTTTTCAAACTATATTTTGAACTCGTGGTAATCAAAATTTGTATGAATTGGAGGGGCTTTGGCTAGTTGCTGAAGTGACGCTTTCCGCATCATAAATCCTCAGCAGGTCGTTCATCAGAGCCAGGGCTACCTGTCTAGAAGGAACGCCCACAGGGGCTACTCAAGGGGTTGAATACTCGCTGGCTCATTAGCACAGGTGGTTTCTTCACATCAGAAATGAGACGCCTATTTAGTCTATAAGAAGGCATCCAGTGTTGAGCCGTTTTACAGCACAGCTGGTCTGGAATGAACCTGTGGCTTGATTTCAGAGCTTTCCTCATCTCCTCCATTTACACAGACCCCTACTGCCCAGCTGGGAGTGTGTCACCCAAAAGAACATGAAACACCACATTCTCTGATTCTGGCTGTAAGTCATATTTCCATTAGATATACGCTGTGTGCCTTATCTTCATTTCTATGTATTTATTTCTTTCCAAGGAATAATCAGTTTGAGACTGGTCAACACAATACAACTCATAGAGACAGCCAGAGGCAGATTCAATTCAGGGGAAATACAGAAAAGACCAATTATTATGAAAACCCTCAATTTGCATTTTGCTCTCTCCTTGTAGATCACAATATCAAGAAGTTAATGCAATCTGCTGAAGGAAGCTTTTTATATCTAAAGACAAGGCTACATGCCTCTAGGGTGGTTAGATTACATGTATTTCATCACTCTTCTGTGCTTGGCACCCTCATGAGGAGGGGACACCCATTTCCCAGGGAAGCAACCCAGTCTTGCAATCTGTCCAGCAGAGAGCTGTTTTGTAGTGTTTCCTGATTTCTCCTAGCAAGAGGCTCTCCTATCCACGTCCACAAGCTGCCAGCTGGGCGATAGGGAGTGCCCTGCCGAGGCGTACACAGAGGCTCTGACAGCCTGGACCACTCCTCCCCGGGGATGCCAGCCCTATGCACTCAGGCACGTGTGTGCCATGCCTTCCTGATCGTGCTCTTTAATCATCTTGATATTAAAAATGAATTCTGAGGAGCATTCCCAAAGGGAGTGTGTGTATACCCTGCTCTTCCTGCTTTGAAGACAGTCCTATCATTATTGCATCCTGTCTCCCTGAACAGCCTAAGCCTAGCAGACTGGGGAGGGTGGTGTGGAAGGGAGGGTGGGGGGTTGGGGAACGCCACAGTTCTAGACTTGGGCAGACTACCAACAGCTGCACGGTTAATTATGGCTCTCTCCCTCGTTCTCCTTCTCTTTAGAATCTCGGCTTTAGAAATAAAAGATAAGAAGTTCTTTAGAGTAATTAGAGACTGCTGAGCGCTTATGGTAATAATGAAGGAAAACATTCTGACTGATTTACAGCAGGAAGAGGCAGTGAGAGTAGCGATGCAGGTTGAAAAAAATAATTAAAATCAGCTTTGCCACTATCTTGACGGAGCTGTCAGCCTCAGAGAGAAAAGAATTGCTAATGAAATATTAATATGCTGCCTTAGATTTTATATAACTGCCTTTTGTTCCCAGGTACTGTTCCAGTTTGTCAGTCAAAGGGGTCAGGTGTGAAAGGATACAGGAACCAGTGTGGTCAAGGGGGAAATGAGAACTCTGTGGCCCAAAAAATGCTTGGCCGCAGAAAAGATTTACTGGAGCATTACAGCAGACAGCCCTAGAGGCCTCCCCTGACAGTCAGGGCCTTAGCTTCCCCAGCTGGAGAAATCCTAGTGGGGGGCAAAGCTTTTTTCTTTTCTTTCTTTCTTTTTTTTTTTTTCCAGGTTGACAGACACTAAATGTCAGCAATCATCATGATACAATCAGAGCCGGTTTTATCATATATATAAGTGGTTTTGAAGTCTGAAAATGCCAGACAATTTGAAAATCTCAGAAATTGTATCTCGTAGGTAGTCTATAGACAAGACATAACCCCCACATAATTTTTATTTTATCCAATTAATCACTCAGTGTTACAAGGCAAAATGAATGACACAGTTTGCATGTTTGTGTGCACGAGTGTATTTTCTGTATGTGTGCTCACATACGTGAGTTTGTGTGTATGAAGGCATGCTTGCATGTTTGTGTGAGCTGCGTGTATTTTGCACATGCATGCCTAACTAAAATCATCCAAGTGTTAAAAGGTTCCCAGGGAACTAACAGCACACCCTAGGTAGAATGGTATAGGGACATACACACTTTGTGTCTCAGGTCTTCCAATATGCAGTTGCTAATGATCTAAATAGACACAGGAGAGATAAAGCAAAGGCACAAAGACAATGGTCAAAAGGCACCACAAGGAACCACTAACAGGAGACATCCTCAAGGCCTGTGTGAAATCACTGTGGATGTCTCTTTTTGCTTAGACTCAGTGACAGTTTGGAGTCTAAGGAGGGATAACCAGGGAAAAAATCCCAAGTGACTAAATTCAGCATCAAGAGACCAGCTGTTGAGCCAAGGTAGCACAGAGGGAAGAGACATCCGAAGTAAGGGCTTAGTGATCTGGGTTAAGACCCAACACAGATATGAACTTGCTGTGTGACTATTGCTAAGGAATATAAATCCTCTGGCCTCATGTCCCACAGTTGACAAGTGAGAAGGGGTAGGGGTCTCCAAGGTCCTCTTTGGGTCTGTGATCTGAATAGAAGGGATTTAAAGAAGGGACATGGAATAAGAAGCATGGCCCTTGCTACCTGAGACATGGTTTCTGACTTTTTTTTTTTTTTTTTAAACAACTCACGTATCTTCTGTGATTCAAACTTTAAAAGTCATAGCTTGGGTGGGAACATTTCTTGACTTAACAAAAAACAAAAATGAAAGAAAGAAAAAGGAAAGAAAAAAGTGAAGTAGTATAGTAGCTAATTCATTTATCAGGAATCATATATGAGGAACTTACACCATTTTGTATTTTCTTACATTTCTGATTAAATAAATATAATCCCTCGGTGAGAGATGAAGAGAGAGATACTCATGTTTCCATGTTAGTTAAGGGCAAAGTGCTAGCTCCCCACTCAGTCTTGTAACTCTGAAGCCTATATTCTCTTTGTTCTAAGTTAAGACTTCCAGGGATAGGATTGCTCAAGTGGTAGATAACCAAATGCACTTATACATTTAAAAAAATAAATTGGGCCAGGCATGGTGGCTCACACCTGGATTCCCAGCACTTTAGGAGGTCAGAGTGGGAGGATTCTTGAGGCCAGAAGTTTGAAACCAGCCTGGGTAACATAGCGAGACCATGTCTCTACAAAAAAGTTAAAAAAAAGAAAATAATAAATTATTATTATTTAATCCCAAGATTAGTTCTATAGAAATCAGGGCGATTTGGACTTTCCCAATTAGCCCATTGAGAGGGTGGTATCCTTGGGCCCCTCTCACCTAACTCCTGAGATCATCTGAGGTAGGACTTTCTCTTTTTTGGTTCCATTTAGATGAGGACAGAGTCTTGAGGTTCTGATGACATCATGCTGAGTTGACAGAGGTTTTAGCATAAATTATAGAGCTAAGAGGAGGCATGACTTTGGGAAAATCACATGCACTCCTTGGGCCTTGGTTTCTGTCTTTGAAATGCATAACTTTGTCTTTGAATTGCATAACTTTGCATAAATATTGTGAGGTTAAATAAAAAATGATAACACAGAGTACTTAGTATAGTGCCTCACTAAGATAGCAATAGCTAACATGTATTGATTGAACACACGCAGTGCTCCAGACGTTGTGCTATGCATTGAGGAAACAGGAGGAGTAAAACATGACCCTCTAGAAAGCAAATCTCAGGACTTAATGAAGATCACGTGTGGTCTAAGTACGTGGCACTACCTGTGCTCTTTTGCTAAAGCATGACTGTGATTTTTACCTAGGAGACTGGTGACGATCACTCAAATCTGCAATCTTCAGATACTCTTGATTATGTAGCTCAAGTAGTTTAAAAAAAGAAGTTTATATTTTAAATTTTTAAAATATAACTTCACTTCTTCTTCTACATACCCTTTTGTCAGTCTGTACATGAAATACCAGTAGAGCTCTACTTGTTTTCTAATATGTTAAATGAAAATTAACACGCACAGAAATCCTTTTATTTTCTTCCAGTATTATAATTGAGTATTATGTGCTTCTCTTTTGAAATTCACATCTTTAGTGATCAAGGAAATTTACCTGACAGTACAACATGTTTTTCTCAACATGGATTTTGTTGTTTTCTGCTCATCTTCATCTTTTAATGTAAAATAAAGGGTTATTTCTTTGTATTAAGTGCTATAAAAATCTATGCATCAATCTAATGGGGGGGAGGCAATGAATATAAAGACATTTTTTTAAAGTACTAACTCTTAACTTCCCCTAAAAAATGAATTGTTGCTAATCTAACATTAGTAAGCCAATCATAGGATGAGTTCTTTTTTAAATTTTAATTTTTTTAAATGTGGGGTACATTTCAGGGTTAGGTATACAAATGTTCATTATGCAGGTACCCTTATTGATGACGTGTGCCCCTCCCTCCCCTAGCAGTTTCCCTCAACTGTCAATCCCACCCCGTCTCCCCTGGAAGTTTTCCACTACTGTCAATTATTTTCTTATAGTATTATGATAATTGTTCAAGGTCTGCTTATGAGTGACTTATAGTACTCTGTTCTTTGTTTCTGTGACAGATCACTGAGTATGATACACTCTAAAACCACCCAAGTTGCTGCAAAGTTCATATGTTTGTCCTTCTTTATGGCTGCATAATATCCCATTGTGTATATGTACCACATTTTTTATCCAGTCCAACTTTGATGGGCAGCATGGTTGGTTCCATGTTCTTGCTATGGTGAATAGAGTTGTAACAAGCATGCATGTGCAGGTATCTTTTTTGTAGAATGATTTAAATTTCTCCAGCTATATTCCCAACAGGGCAATTGCTGGGTCATATGGAAGGTCAATTTCTAGTTCTTTAAAACAAACTGCAACAGATGCTGGTGAGGATGTGGAGAAAAAGGAACACTTCTATACTGCTAGTGGGAATGCAAACTAATACAACCTCTTTGGAAGACAGTGTGGTGATTTCTGAAAGGATGAATTCTTAAAGAAAATATTTATTACATGTTTACAACATTCTGGGTACTGAGCTACATTCTTTTCATGTGGTTTTTATTTGATCCTCACAGCAACTATGTGAAGTAGGCACTATTACCTGTGAGGTAGGTGTAATGAACTCATTTTACAGATGACAAAACTGAGACAGGGAAAGACTAAGTATATGCCTAGTAGGTAATTATGCAGCAAGTAAGTGGGAGGAATAGTTCTGAATAATAATGATGCATGTGGCAAAGGCATGGATCAATGACAAATGAACTCACTCTAAATTCTTCAAAAAGTCAAGAATGGAACCTTTGTAAATAAATTCTGCAAGTACTCTAAGTTGTGATTGGTCCCACAAACTTATGTGCACAGCACTTATGGATGAGGCAGAGAAGAAAGCAGCATACTGGCTGCTGGGTCAAGCTAGTAGGTCAACTGACCCCTTAGTGTTTGAGCCTTGTGCACATGGAAGCAGAGATAACAGCATTTCTTTTTATGTTATCTTACACAGACACTTGACTTTTTAAATCTAATGCCTTAAGGATAGTTAAAGTCCTCTTTGCATTCAAAAGAAAGCCTTTTCAAATCCTGAGTGTCCGCATAATTAATAATTATTTATTAAGTACCATACTTTGGCTATCAATGAGGGCAAGAACAGAATCCAAGAAAAATATACAATCATGTGGGTACCTGCTTAAACTCATTATCTCATTGAGGGGAAACAACTTAAAGGTCTGTAATAACTAGAGAGTGGAAGCTTCATCAAGCTATAAAATTAGTGCCCTGGACAGGAACCTCTGCAGGAACCTACCATGCAGCCCTACTTTGCCTCAGTCAAGCAAAGAGGAGATTGCCTGTGCTTTGTTGTCAGACACAGGTGCCTCTAAACCTCATCTCTGCCCTTTACTCTGCTTTACGCTTAGGGACTTAGGCCACCTAATTGCGTTTTTGTTTCCTCTCTTCTAAAATGGGATAATTATGCTCACATTGAAGGGTTGTTGTAAGGACATGAGAAGAACTATCAAAGCCCTGTGTTTGGTACACAGGAAGGAGGCCATACTCTTTGCTTCCCCTCTCTTCTCTGGGCTGAGTAAAAAATATCAGTGAGTGTGGAAACAGGTCTCATGAAGGATAAATCCTAATAACCATTGGCTCTGCAGACTGTATGGGACTCCTGAATGGAAAGGTGGTGGAGGTGAGGCACAGTAATGGAGCAGTGATTCAGGAAAACGAGAGAATCTTGAGCTCAGACAGGGTGTGTGACAGTAGCCACAGTGTCCTCAGAGTGCGTTCTGACTGTTACATCAAGATTTTCCCTCAACACTTTTGCCATAAAGTGTTCCTTGGCTCTTGAAAGGGCTCTTCAGGGTGGGCCAAGTTGGTGACTGGAAGACCTATGGGAGGCTCAGAGAAAGCCCACAAAGAGACTAACTCATGCCACAGAATGAGGACTTGACGCAAAGGAGCTCAAAGGTCATGGAGCCCAAGTCTGTATATGATGAATCTGAGATCCCATCAGTCATTCACTCCAGTCCCAAAGCTCACATAAACACTTCCTTGGGGTTATAGTCTCTATCTCTCTCAATCTCTCCTCTCTCTCTCTCATTTTTGGCTGAATTGTGTGCCGCCCCCAATTAATATATTGATGTTGAAATCCTAACTCCCAGTACCAGAATGTGACTGTATTTGGAGATAGGGCCTTTAAAGCACTGATTATGTTAAAATCAGGTCTTTAGGGTTGATCCTAATTCAATAGGACTGGCATCTTTATTGTTTAAAAAAAAGAAAATCTGGGCACGAACACACACATTGAGAAAACCACGTGAGGACACCTTGAAAAGATGATCATCAGTAATCCAAGGAGACAGAATTTAGAAGAAACTAACCCTGCTGACACCTTGGATCTTGTACTTCCAGCTTCTAGAACTGTGAGAAAATAAATGTCTTTTGTTTAAGCTCCCTCCCCGCCCATGTTTTGTTATGGTATTTTGATATGGCAGCCCTAGTTGACTAATACACTGTCTTGTCTCTGTCTCTTCATGGCTCCCCAGTACGGCTTTTTTTCCTTCAGTCTTCAAATCTCCTCAAATTATTCACAGCACCATCCTACTTCTAGCCTGTGCCTGTGTCCCCCATGTAGCTTCTGCTTGCCTTGGAGATGTATCCTCTCTCACATTCACTCCTGACCACTGCAATCTGGTCTCCACCCTTCACATGGCAATAGATTTATTTATTTTTGATTTTTATTTATTTACTTTTTTTGAGTTGGAGTCTCACTCTGTCACCCACGCTAGAGAGCAGTGGCATGTTACTGACCACCACAGCCCCGACCTGCTGGGATCAGGCGATCTTTCCACCTCAGCCATCCAAGTAGCTGGATCTATAGGAACACGCCACCATGCCCAGCTAAATTTTTGATTTATTGGAGAGATGAGGTCTTGCCAAGTTGGACAGGTTGTTCTCAAACCTGCGGGCTCAGGCAATCCACTTGTCTTGTCCTCCCAAAGTGCTGAGATTACAGGCTGAGCCACCAAACCTGTCCTAATTTTTTTTAATTTTTATTTATTTAGTTGGAGTCTCACTCTGTCACCCAGGCTGGAGGAGAGTGGCATGCTCTCGGCCACTGCAGCCTCGATTTATTGTAGAGATGAGGTCTCACCAAGTTGCCCAGGCTGTTCTCGAACCCGTGGGCTCAGGCAATCTTCTCATCTCAGCCTCCCAAAGTGCTGAGTATAGGCGTGAACCACTGTGCCTGGCCCAACAATGGATTAATTTTAACTGAGCCACAGCTTTGTCCAAACCCCAGGGACTCTTCTGCTCCTTGGCATACTTGAAGCCTGGTGTCTCTGCAGAGCAGACCTTTGTCTCCTTGTTATTTCTGTGGTAGAATAAAGAGTTTAGAGGACACATGGTACTGGAGGGCCCACTGGTAAAGACGACTGCCTTATTCCACGGAGTCTGAGTCTTCTTTGACCCAAGGCTATCTAAATCAATGTCGTGGGAAAGCCTCTGACATAGAGGTCTTTTATTTAAAAGAGTATAGAATTTGGACAGGAGCCAATATAAGGTCTAGTTCTTTTCTCTCTCAATAAAGTATTTGGGGAAAGTTTTCTAGACACAGCTAGCTTCAATCTTCTCATCTGGCTTCTACAGTGTGAGAATAATAATATCTCCTTTTCAGATTTATGAAAACAAAATGAGACCATATGGGTAATGCATCTAGCACTTTGCCTGCCATGGGAGATTCGATATATACTGAAAGACCAGCAGATATGTGCCTTGAAGGCTATAATGAATGTGTATAATCAACAACAATGAGAAGAAATAGTCTAAAATAAACTAAAGAAGAAACATGTGCTGAGGTGAGAATTGATACTGTGTCATAAGGTGAGAATTGATACTGTGTCATTTAAGTTAAAAAAAAATTACCTTCCAATGGAACTCAATATTTCCTCCTTTTTAGCGGAGTACTGTGAATGATTCCAGTGTATGATTCTTAATGTAAAACATGGTTATGAAAGAAAAGTTGCATTGTTGTTTCCTTTAAACCAATTAAACCTGATAATGAACCCCTATCCCATGCAGTGGGGATGGGGGTGATAGTCTGTCTGCTTTTTTGGGGTCTCTTTCTGTCTCATAAGGTCTCATAAGAACCTAAATGCCTTATGTGGCCCCTGTCATGTTGGGAGGCCTTCTGTCTCACTCATCAAGATCATTTTTCATATCCTCACCCTCTCAGCTTGAATGGTCCTTGAAAACAGATGGTTCCCTGGCTCTGGAAGGTCCCAGTTAGACATTTGCTCAGTCTGGGAGGCCTATTCTGGAATGTGCTGGAATAAAGTCCCCCTGATGGGCACCCTCTGGGTACCCCCGTGGAAGTCCTCCATTTCCCCACAGAGCAGTCCAGGAGTGAGATTGAGGTCCCTGATACTTGGGCCACGGACTTTTCACTACTCCTCAGTCTTACAGGGCCTTTTAGGGGACAGTCCTGCTATTACCTCTTATACTTCCTCTGCTTTCTTCCTCTAGAACTCAAACATGATCACTTCTGCCCTCACAGACTTTCAAGAAGCACAGGGCCACAGGGCAGCTGTCTCTCTACTCTTCATGCTGCAGCCAGTTGGCAAAAGCACAAAATCCACTTGAGACCAGAAAGTACAAGGAGTCTTGCTTATTTGAAATAGAGTGGGAGAAATACAGGTAGAACCAACACAAATAAATTTCATGATAAATTAAATCGCCCTAAATGCACTGTTTTGTGAAACATCATTTATTTATTCAATATAAGCCTCACGACATCAGTAAGCCCATGACTAAATGTTAGTTACAGTTCTTTTTTTTTTTTGAAGGAATGAAATCAATGTTATTTTTTGAATGGTACACCTCTCCTTTAAAATGAAATAATTTCCAGGCTTCAAATCAGGATTATGTGATAATCCTGTAAATTATTAACTATAAATAAAAAGTCATTATACTGTATATATTAGAGATCATAAATATAAAACTGGAAAGATTTTATAGCTCATAAAACCTGTTGCCTTATTGCACAGAAGAAGAAACTGAGGCTTGAAAAGGGAGCGTGAGATCCCCGTGTTTCCAGAGTTAAGTTTGGGAAACTTCGTTAGTCCTCAACATATAAACTATTCAATAAAATGTGTTAAAAGAATTAATAAATGGGACTGTATAAATTTTCATGGATTGTTAATGTCATCTGCATGTATCTTCTCTGCCGTAGGCACCGGGTTGAGGATGTTTTGTGCTAGATGTCAGGTTAACTACCAGGTATCTCATTTGATCCTGATGGCAACCCTGTGCAGTAACTACTGTGCTTATCACCATTCTATCTCTGCAAGAACTAAGAATGGAAGATAAGTAAATTATCTAAGACCCTACAGTTAAGGAGCCAGGACTTGAATAAAGCCAGGCAGCCTGACTCTGGAGCCCCCATTTGCATTCTCCGCCATGGAAGATACAGCCTCTGCACCTCTGCAGGAAGAGGAAGAGGGCCCAGCACAGGGTTGAAACAATGAAACACAGCATTGTCAGGCTTTTGATAAATCACTCTTCTTCCCTTAATCGCAGAATAAAGGAGAAGGTCTAGATCTTGAGTGTCTATTTAGATTCAGTGTCAGAAGGAGCATAGTTAGCATACTGACTGGGCTAAGCACCTGGTGTAAGATAAAATGGAACAAGGATGACTTAAACAAATAAAACAAACCACAAAATCCAACAACAACAACAAACTTGGGAAAGAAAGGGATGGGGAAAGTCTGAAGTTAAACTGGTCTGAGTTTGAGTACTTGTTCATTCCTGAGGGAATTTGGGCAGCCCCTTGCATGCACTGTGCCTTGATTACCTTATCAGAGAAATGGGTATGTTGATACCTACTATGGTCCATTGTCCTGTCTGATATGGCTGCATATCCTGTCCCACATGTTACCCAATGACATGAGAGTGACTGCCTCCAGATGATTCTATGGCTAACCTTCAAAGTACCCCAGTTGATGACAAAAAGAATAGGGATGAGCTACCTTTCTCAACCCAGACTACGTCATAGATGTGTGAGCAAAATAAATATGGCCACTATTAAGCCAATGTTTTCTATGTGGATATGTCGTACTTACCTATCTCTCAGAATCGGCAATATTCAGTGAGATGAGGTGAAGGATATTTGTAAGAGACAAGGTGCAACATCAACCAGAGTATCAGTCTCCAGTATCTTGAGGAATAGCAAAAGTGAACCAAAGAAGCCCTTGCAAATCCCAGACTACAGGTAGGATCCATGACTGTGACCAGTGTTAGTAATGCCCTGTCCAGAGAGGGAGAGATCACCAGGAGCAGCGGTGACCTAGGCAGTCCTCAGCAGTATTAAAGCATGTAGGCATTGGGGGACCTCCAGTGGTTTTGAGTTCACACTCAAAATCATTTCCAGCAAGGATGTAGGAGGTCTGGGAGGTCAACTGAGCAGGAGAAGAACTCTCTCAGGAAACTTGTCCTATGCTCTTCAGTCTCCAGAATTTTTGTTTTTATCAAGTTATTGAAAACATTTTTTAAAAGTTTTGAAACTAATGCTATAGAATTATAATTTTTTTCTTTTTCTTTTCTTTTCTTTTTTTTTTTTCAATTGGAATCTCATTCTTGTCGCCCAGGCTGGAGTGCAGCGGCATGCTCACGGCCACTGCATCCTCCACCTGCTGAGCTCAGGCGATCCTTCCGCCTCACCTTCCAAATAGCTGGAACTACAGACACATGCCACCACTCCTGGCTAATTTTTGTAAGTTTTTGTAATTTATTGTAGAGACAAGGGCTCACCAAGTTGCCTAGGCTGGTCTCGAACCCACAGGCTCAGGCAATCCTCTTTGGTCCCTCAAAATGCTGGGATTACAGGCTGAGCCACCGCACATGGCTGTATTATAGTTTTTAAAGTTGGTCACTACAACAGAGAAACAAGAAAAAGCAAGGTAGCACCCACTGGGAGTGACTTTTCCCAAGAATTTGTATTGTGCTTTGGAGATACGTATTTTCAAAGTCATGTTTATCTCTTACCTTTCCATAGCTTGAGTTTGCTTGAGCCTGGCCTAATTTCTTTGAAGGGCTCTGGGCCTAGGGGTCTGTACTAATTTCCATAGCTGTCCTACTTTTTTTTTTTTCTTTCACAGAACCATTGTCTACTTTGAATACTAAGCCAGATATAAACTTTAAAAATTAAAATCATTTTATGGATAATTGGAATGTAGAGTTTTGTGGATGTTAATACTTTGAAAGTGAAGCTCCACCTCTCCCTACAACTACCTCTTTGGATTAATTTTCCACTATCATTAGTACCTCTTTTGATAACCTGGAGAAGTTCAGAATTTAAATAAACTAGTTAAATGGGGGGCATAGGGTCTCTGCAGACCAAAGGCAAAGTCAAACCTCAAAAAGCACTTTAAGAATCACAGGAAGGCAGTGTCTGTAGAAAGCTACCCACTCCGCAGCCGGTACGGCTCCCAGCTGGGCCTCAGGAGAGAGTATGAGCATCCATGACTCCAGAAGAGGTTACCCGGATCACAGCAGAGGGTCTGCCCCACAGTGTATGTCAATGGCAGAAGCTCCCATTGCCTCTGCTTGTTAGTCAATGTACTCCTTCTAGGGACAACAAAGTTCAAGGTAACATTTTGCAGTCTCCTGCACTGTGGGAGCCGGAGGTTCTGACAGAGTCTTCCACACATACAACAGAGGCAGATTAGACTGAGAAAGTCACCTGTTTCCCAGGTCCTGGTATCCCCAGTGAGCAGGGAGCCTGCCAACTGCTGGCACTGGATCTGTGAACTGACAGGAGAATGCACTTCCCACAAGCCCACACAGCACTGGGAGCTTGCGGAAGCTTGCGGGAGTGAGGAGGCAAATTCTCATAGACACCCCATCCCCAGCCAAACCAAAAGTGACAACAGTAATTAAGCAGTCCTCTAAAATGCCAACCTGGTTTCTAAATCTGAACTCAGGAAAGTCAATTTATTAACACAGGCCTCCAGATAAGATCCTGCGCTGGATAGAAATAACCTCATGAAAACACAAAGGAAGGTGGGGAAACCCATGCTTTTCAGTCATGCTGTATCTGGACTGGCACCTTCCCCAGTGATGGCCCATCAGCCACAGACACTACGGGATAAAAGGGTTGCTCAGCAGTCGATAGTGTGTGTGTCAGGGGTCAGTGTCATCTCCAGGGGAGAAAATAGCCTTCTTTTCCCCAAGCCAGAAGCCAGATGTGTGTTCCATGTTTCCAGGACTCTCCTGCCTCAGACTTCTTCAGAAAGTGTGCTGTCCTCAAGCACAAGGCAGGAATCCACTGAAGCATCTGAACACCGCCATCTTGCACAAGGGCAGCCAGTACTGATACTCCCTCTCTGGTCATCCTCCTGGCCCTTCTCCCTCCTTGTTTTGAATTTTGAGTCACCAGATATGGTGAGGATGAATTAATATTCAGGTTAATTACAATGACATGCAACTCATTAGGAATAAAAAAAAAGAAATCTCCCTGAGTGCCTGATAGGGTGCTCAGTTTAGGCTATTTGCTGAAAGGTCACACACAGTCCTACTCTATACTTAAGGGTACTTAAAGGATGATACTGTTACTCCTAGTCTATACTTAAGCATATTTCTGAAGATCACCAGTACATAATATATAGCCACACATCACTTAACAACAGGTATTTGTTTAAGGAGATGTGTGTCGTGACACAGCTTCATGCATGAACATCACAGAGTGAACTTACACAAAGCTTATATATTTATAAAAATTTATAAAAATATATAATTTGTATGTCTTCAGTAATAAATTATGCTTACCTTACTGTAACACTTTTACTTCATGAAAATTTTAATTGTTTTTCTACTCATGAAATTATGTAACTTAAAGCACAAACATCTTGTACAGCTGTACAAAAATACCTTTTCTTTATATCGTTATTCTATAAGCTTTTTTCAATTTTTATGTTATATATTTATTTATTTATGTTTTAAACTTTTATTGTTAAAAGCTAAGACATAAACACACACATTGTCCTAGCCTACGTAGGATCAGGATCATCAATATCACTGTCTTTCAACTCTACATCTTGTCCCACTGGAAGGTCACCAGGGGCAGTAAAATGCAGGGAGCTGTCATCTCTTGTGATAACCATGATTCTTCTGGAATATCTCCTGAAGGATCTACCTGAAATTGTTCTAAAGTTAACTTATTTTTATAAGTAAAAGGATACACGCTAAAATAATAATAAACATATAGTAAATATATAAATCAATAGCATCATTGTTTCTCATGATTAACAATTACTGCATTTTTATCTGCTTTGGAAATATTCTCCTCAATCTTTACAAGGTAATATCTTTCCAAAGCAAATATTTGGAAAATTTGTTTGTTTTCCTAGGTACATTTCTGAGAAGGGTTGAAACTTCCTTTGGAGTGATTGCTTCTCTTTTTCTAACTGCCATGATGTTTTCTTAGTTTGGAAACTTTTTATCTAATCTTTAAGTATATGGGCTATTTCATATTCTGCAGTTAACTTACCATACTTCTGGTATTTTTCTTCTTTACAAGTTTTAAAATAAATCTTTAATCCAGCCACGTCTATCACTTTCTTTGACATTCTTTTGAGTCATCTTCTAGAAGTTCTACATTTTCTGCAGCATTCACTCTACTTCTAAGAGAAGTTTCCACTATCCACAAGTTATTTTCCAACAATAGTAGCACAAACTCTCTTTGGTGGCAGCTGTCCATCTGCAGGCTCCATCTAACTTTTTTTTTAGGATTCTAGAACTTTTAAAAATATTATTATAACTTAATTCAGTCTCCGATTTTCCCCCAGCTTCAGGTGGTAGCAGTTTTAAGCTTCTCAGAACATTGGACTTCCTTGCAAAGCATCATTTAGTGCTATCTGGAGTTGTTCTTCACTCACGAGATTAATTTTGAAGGGTATTTCCATTGTAGCTACTTGAAATTGTATGTGTTTTCATGTATCTTGTAAGGACAGAAACGTTCTTATGATGTCAACCATTTCATCTTGCTCTCATCAAATCTCAACTTGTTGAGATTTGTCTTCTTAAAGTTTCCTTCAAAAAGTATCTTAGTTAACTCCAAGTATAAGAGTTGAAGATTTGTAGCTCCTTATTGAAGTTTCACATGTTTCGGATCATCTGTTATCTGGTCCGTTTTGCACTAAAGTAGACTCAAGACCTCTAAGTATACCTTTTTAAAATTAATACACTTTGTTTCTTAGAGCAGTTTTATAGACAAAAATAAAGTAGAGAGAGGTCCTATATACTTCCTCCCCACCATACACACACAGTTCCCCATTGTGCATTAGTGTGGCACATTTGTTATAACTGATAAATCAATATTGATAAATTATTAGTAGCAAAAGCTCATAGTCTGCATTAAGGGTGGAACATTGGTGTTGTGTGTTCTATAGGTCTGCCAAATGTTTCACGGTTACAGTATCACACAGAGTGGTTTCACAGCCCAAAATGTCTTTCAAGATCCTCTTTTCATACTTCCCTCTCCCCAAACCCGTTGTAATCACTGATCTTTGTATTGCCTCCACAGTGTTGCCTTTTCCAGAATGCTACATAGGTGAGATCATACAGTTTGTGGTCTTTTTCAGTTTGGCCTCATTCACTTAGCAATACACAGGAAAGGTTCCCCCATGTCTTTCTGGGGCTTGAGGGCTCATTTTTTCTTAGTGCTAAGTCATTCACATTCCACTGTATGGATGTACCACAGTTCACTTATCCATCCACCAACTGAAGGCCAGCTTGGTTGCCTTCAAGTTTGGACAATATGAATAAGTCACTGTAAACATGCATAAGTAGGGTGTTTACATGAACACACATTTCAGCTCATTTTGTGTACAATATGTCTGAGCTTCTCAAAAAGTTGTTGTCTTTCTTTCAGGAGAAGAGAAACTCTAGTGGCTAATTTGCCTCTACTTGAATAATGCCATCTTTTAATAATTAAAAATACAACTATCTCCCATAACTATCTGCGGGATACAGGCCTGATCGAGGGTTCCCTGGAAGTGGAACCCTTCCTGGCTCAGTGGTTTCTGGATAGCTGCAACAAAATTTATCATGGCCCTAGCAGATCATGCCCTCCAGGCCACTGCTGAGGTTGCTAGGATCTGGTTGGCCGCAGCAAACTCTAGAGAGCACAGAGGGCCCTTCCACCCAGAGCCAAATCTATTCCTGGCTGCCTGAGTGGCAGACTCTGACTGAAGAGGGTGGGGGAGAGTGCATAAGCCCTGCCTGATGCGCTTTCTTCTTGTGACATTTGGGGCCCTCCAGGACTCATTTTGTCCACAAAGGTTACAGAACACCCCTGATTCTCAGCCTCCTCTGTCATTTGTGTCTTGTGACCTTGAATGTATGTGGGGAGTAATGCTGAAGGGTTATAAAAGTTTCTATGAAGAATTCCAACTTAATTTACTTGCTTAAAAACTAAGGAAGGACTAATGGAAAAAGCTTCCAAGGGTCCGAACAGTAACAATTTTGGCAACAAAATGCCAACATAGAATTGGATTATTAAAAAATATATAAAATAAACAATGAGTTCATACAGATATCAATAAATGAGAACACGGAGGACAAGAAACACATATTCCTTACTGAATTGTTGAGAATATCATATGAAAATTGAGGTTGGCTCAAGGGGCAGTCATCCAGGGTCCCCCAGCTCAGAAGGGCCCTGAGCTTGACTGAAGGCTTTGCTCTCACCATCTTTAAATTCTTATCCATGTTGAATAAAGGCCTGCTTACCATTTTCATCAGTGCTGAGTTCCCCAAGTGTATGTAGCCTACTTGGCGAGCCCTTATGAACACAGATTTCAGGGCCCACCCCCAGGATTCCGTTTCTCTAGGCCTGGGGTGGGGACAGAAAAGTTGAATCACTGGCAGGCTCCTAGATAGTGTTGATACTGGATCCAGGAGTCACAGCTCTCTCTGCAGGAGGCCCTTCTGGAGAAGACCAAATATGCCAGAAAGAACGTCATAAGCATAAGAAGAGATGGGTAGCAAAGAAATGGGGTGTAGGGAGTTGGAAAATACAATACAAAACAAAATTTGGGTAATGTGACAATACTATTATGTATTTTTTGGTAATTAAAAGACAATAATAGTGTTAGTCAAGAAAAAAAATTAAAATCAAACTAAGTTTTTTTGGGGGGAATTAAATACATTTAGATAATGTTAACTGAAGTACCTCTATATAGTAAAAATTCAGGAGTAACCACTTGCAAAACAGAGTTTAGGGTGGGCTCTGTGGCTCAGCCTGTAATCCCAGCACTTTGGTAGGCCGAGGAGAGTGGATTGCCTGAACCCGGGGGTTTGAGAACAGCCTGGGCAACTTGCTGAGACCTCTCCTCTACAATAAATCAAAAAATTAGCTGGGAGTGGTAGTGCATGCCTGTAGTTCCAGCTACTTGGAAGGCTGAGGCAGAAGGATTGCCGGAGTCCAGCAGGTTGATACTGTGGTGGCCGTGAGCATGCCACCGGACTCCAGCCTGGGCAACGGAGTGAGACTCCAACAAAAAAAATAAAAGAAAAAATAGAATTCAGAAATAGCAAACTATTATGAGAGAAATGAAATAAGAAAAATAACAAAAGCAAAATAAGAACACTAAGTCTTTCAAAAAAACAAGAGAAAATAATGAAAAATCTGGGAGAAATAGAAAAAGTGAAGAGTATAGAAACAAATTTAAATATATCAATATTTATAATCTTCAATAACTATAAATTGACTAAATTTGTCAGTTAAAACATATTTTTTATGTTGCAAACTTAAAAAGGAGTCTGTTTTATATTGCTTTGGAAAGTTTGAAAAAAGTGAAATGTTATATCAGAAAAATGTAAAGAGAAGAAAGCTGGAGTAACTTTATTAAATTAGACTAGATAGACCATAAGACAAAAAGTTATAGTATTAAGTGTTTAACAAGTGACTATCATAATAGAATTAGGAAGATGTAATAAACCTAAACTTGTTTGTAACTTTAAAAATTCCAAAAGTAAAACTTTTTAAAAAAATGTATAGAATTACCATATATATTGGACAGAATCATATTTAGAGATTTGCATCCCTAGTTTAATTTTTCTATAATCAAACAGACAAAATATTGGCAATATTGTGGGAGATATGAACAATGCAGTTATCAAATATGATTGAATGAGCACCTCAAAATAGAACACATGGGATAAATACTCTTTTGGGGTACATGCACACATACAAAAAATATTTTAAACTCTAAGAACAAAGAGGCAAAATCAGGACCCTATGAGTAGGACCGGGGCTTGTGAATTGGAAGGTGTATCCAGAGAGGCACATGTATGGACACTTTCCTGGTGTTTAATCTGTGGTGTGGACTTTAGATTGCTCATTTTATTACAACATTTCATAATATATACATGCTACGTACCTCATTTTGCATGTGTCACACATAAAAAAGAAAAAAACCAAAACAGGCTTACTACATAAAGACATTACTAAGAAATAATGCTTGGGAAAGATGTAGATACCATTTGGTAGGAAATAAGCATTTCATATACATCAGCTACTTATATTTGGTTATTAGATTCCGAAGATTACCAGTAATATGTTGTCCTTGCTTTCAGAAACTTGAAGACCGTTAAGGAAGGTGAACCAGGGAGCAATTTTGTCACTGAGTCTCTAAATCAGGTTTTGGTTATTTGTTCTAATGTCCACTGCTGTCCTTTCTGTGATGACACCTCCGTGTGTTTAGGCTGTGTGCGGGGCAGAGGTGAGGAATGAGCAGAGTCTCATAGAGTATGTGTGCACAGAAGCTGGAGGTGAGACAGGCCTTCAGGGGCCTGCTCAGGAAGGGACCTGTTGTGGCCCTCAAGATCTTGGATTCTCTTATGATGTAAGGGAGCTTTTGTGAGAATTTAAAGAATGAACTGATAGGATTAAGTCTGATTTTTTTGGACACAACTCTCAGCAATATGGAGAATAGATGTGGAGGGGTTAAATACAGAGGATAATAGATAAATGTGGGGGACAATTGCAGTAGTCCTGAGAAAGGTCAGGGGGCTGGAAGTATGGAAGGAGGTGTGCAAAGGGTCTGCAGGAGAAAGGATGAAAAATGTTCAGGATGTAAAGTCCCAAAGAACTTTATGTCTGTGAGAAGAGAGGGGAAGGCCTAGTATTTGATTTGGGCAACTGAGGGAACATGGGGGGGACTGTCCTGGGGGTGGGTCTCCAGAGGCTGAACTGGATGGGACTGGAGCCTCTGCCATGTATAGGCTGCAGAGGGTGGGGTCTCTGCAGGATGCCCACCCCAGTGCGGTGGAAAGCCAAGGAGAGGCCTGCGCCTGCAAGTTGGGAGAAGCTGCCAGGGGAGGGCATGCAAGATAACTCAGGGAGAGACCTACTGAAGAAAGTGAAGGAATATGGGGGAAGTAGAAATGAACCAAGAAGGTAGCCACTGTCACCTCTTAACCAGAATTGCCCCACTCAGGTCTCTGCCTCACCATCCCTAGCACCCTATTCTTACACAGATAGTTTTTTTGTTTTTAATGGTTATATTTGGTATTTAAACAGATTGTATTTCTTACGGAACTAACATGTTTTAAATGATTTTGCTCCTCAATTTAGTATTTCTGACATAGAAATAGTGATTAAAAGAAGAAAAAAATAGGCCAGGTTCGGTAGTTCAGCCTTAATCCCAGCATTTTGGGAGGCCGAGGTGAGTGTGGATTGCCCGAGCCTGTGGGTTCGAGACCCACCCGGGCAACTTGGTGAGACCTCATCTCTACAATAAATCAAAAATCAGCCGGGTGTGGTAGCGCACGCCTGTAGTTCAGGCTACTTGGAAGGCTGGGATGGAAGGATCGCGGATCCCAGCAGATCGAGGCTGCGGTGGCCGGGAGCATGCCACTGCATTCCAGTCCAGTCTGGGCGACTGAATGAGACTACAGCTCACAAACAAACAAAAAACAAAAAGAAGAAAAAATAAAGGAAAACTTGGTGGAGGAAGATGCCTCACTTTAGAACAGTCTTTTATTTGGAAATGAAGATTGTCTTCATGTGTACTGAGTGATTTGTGTTTGTAAAATTTGCAACAGGTAAACAAAGGATCCAGGCCACTGTAATATCAAAATTCATCAAGTCAAATCGAACAAGGAAGAAAACAAACCAAAGGAGGATTACTGGCATAATGGAGTAAATTAGGGAGAATAGAAGTGATTTCAATCAACACCTGAAGATAAAAGCTGAAAGCACTTAAACAACAATACTCATTAATGTGATGAACAGACTCCAACCTATGTGAATCTGATGTTTTAACTTTCTCAGAAACTTCCTCCTGCTTTTGCATCATCCCAACCACCGCATACTTGGTTGCTCAATAAACATCACTAAGCCTAGGATAAAATTCTGATGAAGAAAAGAATGTCCTCTTGGTGGAGAGAGAGGTGAGCTTAATCAGAGAGCAATCTGTGAGTTACAGATGAGGGAGGTGAAGGAGGTTACTGTTTAAAGCTGTGCCATTAATTGTTTTAAATGCATTCTATTAAATCCTCACAGTCTCGGGGTAGGTAGTTGCTACCTATTTTATAAAGAAAAGAAAAAAATAGAGATTTAGAGAATCTAAAGGAGGAACCAGAGAGCAAAGGAATAAGACAGGCTGGAAGGAAGCAGTTCTTGCTGTTTCTGTCCAAGCTCTTTGCATATTGGTTGAGTGTCCCAACACCAAAGAGAGCCTGCCAATGCCATCATCACTGACTTAGAGTGTATTGGGAAGAGGGCCTCAGGGCAGTGCTCTGCTCAGGCTAAATTGCCAGGGAACATAGGGTCAGACCTGTGTGTAAAAAGCAAATTTTATTTTTGCTCTTGTTTTAAATGCAGACTGAGAATCTTGTGAAAATATGTCTCCTGGCATGTGGCCAAGAGTCAGGCTTTCTCCTGGGCTCTGGGGTGCAGCCAGCCCAGCTCCAGGCCCGCCTAGGGCTGCGGTTGCCACCCTCAGGGAGCCAGGCGTGTCTTGCACTTGCACACCCCTACACCCACACCCACAGCTCGTCTACCAAGTCTGCGATGAAAATTTCATGCCTCCAGGTGCTGTATGGATTATTCATGAAGGCTTCCGAGCTGTCGCCATGGGAGCCAATTGGCTGCGGCGTTGTTAGCATATTAATGACCTATCCTGATTTAGTGCAGGCCAGGATGCCACCTGGATTGTCAGTCACTGGGCCTGGATCAGCTTTTCCATTTGCAGAATACGTTGTTTGTTATTTCTCTCCAGACAGGCCCAGAAGTAATATTTACCTAATTGACTGATCCAAGTAAGTGGGAGGCCCCCTCGAAGCCTCAAAGGGCTCCAGCCCCCCTCCCCCACATGGCCTCTCTGGGGGACTCAGTCTCAGGTCACAGCCTCCTCTTTTCCTCTCTCCTCCCCACTGGCTGGGGGCCGGGCCAGGCGCCCTCAGTGGGGAGACATTACATCAGAACGACTGTAACCAAGACCAGATTTCGTGTCAGGCCTGGGTTGCTGAAGCAGAGGCTAGTAGTGCTGCACAGATGTCAGGTCTAGAACTAAAGAAAAATTCCTAAAAAGCTTCTAGCCACACCCCCCACGTGGGTCATGGAAAGCTAGTACTCATATATGTTGATGATCATTTAAAAATGTGTGAGAAATTGTAGAGCCCAGCACAGACAAGCGCTCAATCCAGTGGAAACATCTGGGAAGTGCCCAGTCATTCCCACACCTGTCACCACATACGGGTAACCAGGCACCCACAGAGCACCCAAGAGGGAGCCAGGTTTACCTGGGGGTGGGGTGAGAGTCAAGGAGGCTGAGATTTGTGGGAAAGGGCAGCAAAGCACTGTGGTCAGGTGGTAGAGAGAAGCAGGTTTGGGGTTTTTTTTTAACTTTTAATTTTTTTATTTTAAAGATGTGGGGTACAATTCAGGGTTAGGTATACACATGTTCATTATGCAGGTACCCTTGTTGATGAGATGTGCCCCCCCCTTCCCTGGCAGTTTCCCTCAACTGCCAATCCCAGCCCCCCTCCCTGGCAGTTTCCCGCTACTGCCAGTCCCTTTAGGTTTGGGCCTTTTTAAAGGCTTTGAGTAACATGTCACAAAGGCTAGTAGTATTTCAGCGTGTTGTGAGGCAATGTCACACCGTGGGGCAGAAAGTGACATGTTTAGGTTTGCATTTGGGGAATATAAGTTGTAGTGAGATGCAGGCTGCAAACCTTCTTCAGAGAAGTGAGTGGTGAGAGTTACTTTTCCACTTAGCTATGAGACCACAGCAGCACTCTTCACCATACCAAAAGACCAGAACCTTTCTGGAAGCATTGCAGAGAGAAGTGCACAAAGGCAGCTCAGCTTCTCTGCCATTCTGCAGTGTACAGAGAGCCTTGCGGTGCTGGATGACAGATGTGGCAATTGCTTAATTTAGATGGGTTCATAATGACTCAAAATACCAAGAAGACAACGAAAACCGGACAACTGAAAAAATGGAGCCCCCTCCACTTACTTGGAATATACCGAGTGAAGCCACGTTAAACTTGGCCTTAGCTATGCCCTTTGATGAGAGCCAGCAAGGCTGTGATGGAGGCTTCTTTCAGGGAGGAAAGCGGAGCTGAAATCGCCGATAACCTTGCAAATCCAAAGGGGACATTTAGGGGAGGAGGAGGAGAGTGGAACAGAGTTGGCAATGGTTAAAGCGGCCTGTCATTTTAAAATATTTTACAGCAAGTATATGGATACACATAATTGAGCTTAGGTTGCTGCCAGGCTTCTGATTCTGTTAAAAACAGATATCTTTGGATGCTTTGTGTCGCACAGGAAACGACATGTTGGGGGCAAAGGATGCAAAGCCCACGACCTTCGCCTTGGAAGATTTCCAGGGCTATGCCTTTTGCATTCTATTTTTCACTGTGTTTTTTAAAGATGTACTGATTGTCCTATGGGCAGCTCAGGCAACTTCACAGGAAGGAGATTGGACTTAACAGGGCCCTGCACTAACTCAGTACTATGTTACGGTGAACATACTTGGGACAGATATTGCATAGGACATAAATAAAAGATTTGAAAACCATGAATTGTTTCCAAATCCAGTCTATCAAACCATATGTGTATGTGTGCATGCATGTGTGCATGCAGAAGGTGCCAGCAAATGTGTACACAAATTTAAGAAAGGAAAAAATTGTATTAAAATGGTAATACTCAATATATACTAATAACAAAAGATGAATACAAGTCACTTTTGACTTTTGCAATTACAAGAGGTGCTCAAAGTGGTTATCATCAGCATAAAAATAATACATAGATAACATTCTTAACATGTGTATACATTTTTGACACCCTCTTATGTATTAACACAATAATATGCATAAATAGGGTAATCATGTCTGTAAACAGATTACTTCAGGTTAGACTGAGGAGAACAATCACAGAATGTTAGTTCATGAATGCCCCTAATAGATAAACTTTTTCTAAATCATCGTGTGTTCCAAAAAGGAGACAGGTAACATCCTGAGAGGTTGTGGGACTTGCTGGGATCCCACGAGGAGGTGGTGCTGAGATTCAGTGGGCCAACAGGGTCCCTCCCACTCTCACAATGGGTATGACTATTGGGAACACAGGCACAGAATTGGGAAGACTTGTTTCCTTCTCCCTGGGACTTTAATCAAAATAAAGTAAGATGAATGAAGGATGGAGGGGTAGAAATGAGAAAATCATTGCCCGTTTTCTCTATCCTAAGTCCTTTTAGGCACTCATTTACCATCCAGTCTCAGAAACCCAGTTCAGGTCAGCGGCTTTGGGTCTATAACAGATCAGAAATGGGGGGTGGGGGGCACACATATAGACCATCTTTTTCACAGCTGAGGATTGTTCTTAAAGTAAAGCTTTCAAGCCAGTGGGGGAAAAAAGTAATGAAATGTCTAAAATTGCAAGTGCCTTGGCTCCCTCATCTACCACTGCAGCCATGATGGCACACTCCCTCTGAAGCCACCCTGAGGGGCTGCTCTAGACCTCAGTCATTGCCAGCACTGCAGGCCTAATCATTACTGAACTCAGTATTATGTCTCCACTTCAGGTAGAGTGAGCTTTTGCCATTATTTTAATAAAGCAATTTGGAGTGGATATAGGCACAAAGGCAATATCTATATGGTAAATACATACATACATAATTAGATGGCTGAAAAATTATATAGGATGGTGTTTAAAGAAGCGAAGAGTTCAAAATTGAAATGGAAGCCTGGTAAATAACCCATTATGCCCAAAGAAATCTTGATTGCCTATTCATAGCTGAAATTTACATGAACCCTTGTTCATTAAAGTATGAATAGCTGCTAATTTACAGCGTTACCAAAGCAAAGTTCAGATGACAGAATTTTTTAAAAAATATCCTCTCAAATCAGAAATCCACCAGCTGTCCCACATAAATTAAATGCCACTGCAACTTTCTTAATATACTGGAGACCCTATTTTTAAATTCTACTATCTAATTAAAATCCCAAGGAGAAACAAAGATGCAGATTGCAGAAATCAAAATTTAATAATAAAAAAGAAAATGGGAGGGAGAAAAATCAATCCATTTGTTAAAGCAATTTGTTAAATTGCTTTCTTTTGCTAATTTTTTTTAATTTTTTTTATTTTTAACTGAATAATGTATTAGATGAAGAAGATACCTGAGCATTATTCAGGGAATCAGCTGGAACTTTTACTGGGCTCTATAAGTCAAAGGTTTAAAGCAGGGAATAGGAGAGTGAGCAAGGTATGACTCCCGCCAGTATGAGCCAGTACCCAGACAGGGAGACTGACATAGCAGGGAGGTGGGCATGGTGAGGATGTTGTGAGTGTGAAACGTCCAGCTCCGAGTAAATGCCACCGTGCACACAAGACGCGGGATCTCTGCATGTGAGATTTTCACAGGCGACAGGCATTGTGAGGATTTCACGCTGCTAGTGAGGAAACTGCAGGCCAGGGAAACACTAGCATTTGCCCAAAGTTACATAGCCAGTGTCAAACCTAGAACATGATGCATGACTTACGATTCTTAGATGTTTGCATCTTATTTATCGATAGTAAACTGTTCACAAATGATCATTCAAGTTTAAAAGGCAAAGAATACACACGCTGCCCTTCCTCCACCACACACATACAACCTTAATGTAGTGATCTTCCACAAATCAATGCAACCAATAAAAACACCAAGAGGAAAAAACTGGGTAATCATAAAGGAGCATTAAATAATAGCAATTTAAAAAGAGCAGAGAATTATGAAACAAGTTTAACTCTATCAGTTCTCAAGGAAATGTAGATTAGAATTCAAATTAAGGGCCATTTGTTATAAAGTCCACAGAAATAAATCATTATAACCTAGTGGAGCAGAACAGAAAATGGACACTCTTGCTTGTGGATAGGTAAATCCTACTTTTCTGTAGGTCAGTATGGAAATATACATGAAAAATCTTAACAAATACCCATGTACTCAAGCAATTTCATTTTTTATACGCTTGCTGAAGAAAATAATCAGGCAAGAAAATAAAAGTGTGTGCACAAAATGTTTATAATACTAAAAACTGGAAAAAAACCTGCTTGTCCAAAAATAAAGATCAATTAACTAAATTTTAGAAGAATTTATACACTCTACAATATGTTACCACAATGCTATATCTTGTGGTTAACAGAATGAGCTCTGAATTCAAATCCTGACTCTACTATTAAATAGGTAGTTTATTCTCCATAATCACTCAACTGTAGCTTGGCATCCCCTTTTGCACCATGGGGAAATAATATTGCCTACTTCAGAAAATTCCCTTGAGAATTAAATGTATCAATGATTTTTTAATGTAAAACACTTAGATTATATTCTGCTACATCATATATATAATTCAAAATATTCAAAAATATTACTTTGTAACAATGTTTATTATTGTCACACAGCACCAAAGAATTATATTGCTAGACTGCAGTTTCTTTTCAATAGCATAACAAATTAAAAAGTCTAAATATATAGACCAAGAGACAAAAAAATGATTATTTTTCTTTATGCTTAAACATATTTTGAATTTATATATAATCAATTTGTATTACTTGCATAATAAAGTAGCTTTAAGAACCCTACGTGTTCTTTCAATGGTTTCTATGCAAAAAAAGAGGACGCCTATGTTCATAATGCAGAATACCTGTATAGCTTTCACTATAGCCTTAGACTCAATGTGTATCCATGCTTTCCTGAACACTTACTCATTGTAAATGCTTGGGTAAGGTTACTAAACCTTTAAAATTTCACTGATATAATGACAAGATAATTGTTGTAAATTCAATGAGATTATCCCTGAGAAACATTTGGCCTAATACCAAATATGAAATGCTCACTCAACAAAGGTATTAGCTAGTATTACTCTCAATGTATGTCAGTAATTATCAACACTAGTTCTTAGAATGATCCCCACACATGTATTACTGTATTGAGCAATGTAGTATCTAGGACATGTGAAAGTTAAGGGTGACAGACCAAGGGACAAACATTATACTGCCCAACTGCCCATATGCCATGGAAATGGTTACATCTACCTCAAAAATCTAAAATATGTGAAGTTGGGAGAATTGATATGATTTAGAAAAGGTACTTTTATTATTTGCAATTCTCCAGCTCTCCATAGGAAAGCATAAGTTTTGTCAGAATAATAACTAAAAATTTGGAACCATATGAGTGTTTCTTCACTACAGATGCCATTGTCATTGTTCATTTTTTTCAGTGTATTAAATACAAGCAGAATCATTGTTCACCTGAACTAGCAAATGTTCTCATCTAAACTTGCTTTAAAAAGCAGCAAAAGAATACAGGAATGAATAAATATATAAGTAACTGATAGGATTATTAAATGTTTAAGGAAGGAAAGAAGTTAGGTATATAATAAAGCAAATATAGCAAAATGTTGATTGCAGACTATGGCTACTCACTGTATACTTATCATTTTTTTAAATCAATATATTTTATTTTAAAATTGTGGGGTAGAGTTAAGGGTTAAGTATACAAATATGCATCGTTCAGGCACTCTTGTTGATAAAGGGTGTCTCCCCATCCCCAGACAGATATTGACTACTGTTAATCCCACCTCCCTTCACTTGTCATTTTATTCATAATTCAATGCTGGGAAAAAAGAATAAAAATGACAAGAAATACATGAATTGCACTCATTGTTGAATCTGAAAGTCTGAAGTCAGTCCTTTTGTAGCACAGCTGTGGGTCCCAAATTAGGCCATTTTTTCCCACATTGGTACACCATTGATACATTCTTTTTCTTAATGGTGGATGGTGGTGTGAAGTTTTGGCTTGGTGAATGTTGCATTGATCATTCTGAAAGCAGATTCTCTAGGTAAATCTGAAAAGTAAATGAAATGAAACAGAATTTTAATTCAAAAAATGGGGACACTGTTTAAAAGATTTTTATTTCTTCCCTACCATGCACTAGACTTGTGTTTACCTTTCAATTAACCTTTAAAAGGAATACTTTTTTTTACCTTTGAAATGTTAATATTTCAAGGTAGAATCAATCCTTGCCCTTGCTATTGGGGCCTGGTACTGATCATTTGAGCGATACTGATTCTTAGTGACTTGGCGCCGGGGACCGTATTTCTTTAGAGAGATTCATGAGGAAAATATTCTAAGCAGGGTGACGTCTTCTCAGGTGAGGGTTTACCAGACCTATTTACAAACCTACCTTTGTTTTAGCTATTCCAGCTCTGACTTTGGGTAACCACCACAGTGGGATTATTAAGAAGCAATGAACGAACTCTGATGTAGTACCCACTATGCTAATATAGAAATGACCTGAAAGTGATGTTTTAACAAATTAAGTGCTTACTACTCTGGAAAAGTATGCAAGACCAGAGGTCTCATGCTTTGTTGCCTGCCTCCCATGTGGTATTGGAACTGACTTCAAGAGAGGTTGTGTGGTTGTTCTGTGGATTTCTTGGCTGCAACATGAACAGTGGTGCGGAGTGACTCACTGCTTTGATTGTGATTGGTGTCATGTGTACTTAAAGAAAATTCAATGTTCACTTGCATCAAATAAAAACAGGAGAGCTTGGTATTAAAGTAAAATGGCCTCCTCTTCACCTTCAAAATATATGCTTTATTTTGAATAACATTTTACTAAATGACTCTGAATATCCTTGAAAATGTTACTATCAGCCATAAATATGACTTTTGATATTTTTTAAAATAGAAAGGTATGCTTAGGGAAAATTAAGACAAGGAAATTATATCCCATACTGGGAAATGAGTTAATGATTCTTATAAAGAATCTTTTAGGTAAATGAATAAACTGGTTGTCTTAGTCCATTTGTGTTACTATAAAGAAATACCTGAGACTAGTTAATTTATTAAAAAAAAAAAGTTTGTTTTATAGTTCTGCAAACTGCACAAGAAGCATGGCACCAGCATCATCTGGTTAGGGCATCAGGCAGAAGGAGAAAGGAAGGCAATATGTGCAGAGATCACATGACAAGAGAAAAAGCAGGAAAAAGATAGAGGTTTAAGGCTCTTTTTAACAACTAGCTCTCATGGGGACTAATAGAGTTAGAACTAACTCCTCCAACACACAAAGGGAGGGCATTAATATATTCATATCTGCCCTCATGACTAATACCTTCCATTAGGCTCCACCTCCAACATTGGGATCAAATTTCACCCTGAGATTTGAGTGTCAAATTTCCAAACCATAGAGCTGGTAGACTGTAACAATTAAACACAATTATAAAGGACACAAGATAGTGACATTAGGTGTGGCTAAGATATGAAACCTGTAAAAGTGAGGGATAGTGAAGGTAATAGCCTTTTTAAAAGGGATTCAGTGATTGCTGCCCTGGACTTGCTCTTTTTTCTCATTACCATTTCAGTACACAGAGGCCCAACTTTCAACACAATTTCTTTAGGACATCACTACACTCACCCAAGACCCCCAAAGGACAGATCTACACCTACTTGAAAGGCAGGAGATCAGTAGAAAGAAAGGAGCTTAGGGCTGGGTGTCCTGGCTCTGTTTCTGTCATGGGTTCCTCTAATATTAGTTGCTGGACTAGAGATCATTTCATATAAAGAATAGAGGACTTCAAAGGCAAAAGGAAACAGTGAGACAGTAACAATGAGAGAGTAACTGAGGGATGCTACTCTAACATTTAGGCCTGGACAAGGACAAGTTGGAGGTTATCAAAACCTAGCTGCATGCAGAGTTCCCCACGGTGCTGAGAATCAGACTCCTGAGGGATGGACACTCTCCAGTGGTTTCTGCAAGTGTATAAAAATTCTGGAAACTGCTATTGGAACATATTGCTGCTTCAGGAGTGAGGAACTTTTGCAGGAAGAGTGTTGACAGGAATAAGTGAATCTCTCCTTCCATTTTCTCTAAAGCTCCACAATGAGACAACCCAGCAGGAAGCAAACTGCAAAAAGTGACATATTTTTTCAGAGTTCCAGTCCCAGGATCACAGAACAGAATTTAGAAAAGAAGGGAAAGCTGAGGGACCCTAACTCTGAAAACTTCTGATGTGAGAACATCATCAATCCACATTTAATTTGCCAGAATAAGTCAAATTACCATACCTAAGTTCAAGAGGGTGCAGAAACCAGATTCTGGGGAAGAGTAGCAGAGTCTACTACACCCACTGAGAATGCAAGGTATATCTTGGCTTAGAATTTCAGCTGTATCAGTCATCTGACCTTTCCCTGAGAAACCATTTGGGCTCAGTTATCCTTCATATATCCAAACCACATATTATTGGTGCATATTTCCATTTACACAATATCTGGGAATAAAACATTCTAGTTATTTATTAATATTTGTGAAAATAAAAATGTTTATCAGACTATGAGCTGTGGTGTAGAGATGGGAAAGTCCCTTCCCCTAAGGAACATTTATTACAAGAGGCAGCATTTTAAATAATACTGACACAACTTCTAGATAAGTAGTATCATGTAGGTGGTATGGATGAAGGGATGGAGAAGATAAGTAAACTAAACTAGGTAGCATGTTTGTGCTTTTTCTTTCTGGGTAAGTCTGTGAGAATGGGGAATATATTTTTTCTCATAACTGATTTGAATGGTATTATATTGATGAGGGAAATATTGATAAATCAAATAATTCTGACCTTGCATGTTTGTGACAGTCATTTATTCCTTCCAACTATTTACTTGTGTTTTAAATTATTTTATAGATATAGTTCCATGCCAAGACATACATTCTTTAAAGGTAGAAGACAAATTGTATACTAAGTCATAAAATAGTGCATAATCCTGAGTAAAAAAATGTTCACAAAAAGAAAAATTTAAGCCGGGCTCGGTGGCTCAGCCTGTAATCCCGTGCCTTTGGGAGGCTGAGGTGAGTGGATTGCCTGAGCCCGTGGGTTTGAGACCCTCCTAGGCAGGCAAGACCTCATCTCTACAATAAATCAAAAAATTAGCCGGGCATGGTAGCGCGCGCATGTAATTCCGGCTACTCGGAAGGCTGAGGCGGAAGAATCGCCAGAGCCCAGCAGGTCGAGGCTGCGGTGGCCGAGAGCGGCCACTGCACTCCAGTCTGGGCGACAGAGTGAGACTTCAACTCAAATAACATAAAATAAAATAAAAATTAAAAAATAAAAATTTAAATGCCTTAATAGGCCAAGGTGGTAATGTAAATAAATAAAATTGATCATGTGTAAATAATAAAGAGCAGATTGTAATAAATAGGAATTTTTTTCTCTTCTTAAATATTTGATGCTCAAATAAAACACAGCTCGAGACAAATTTAGCCTAAGGTTACCTGTAGGTAATCACAGATTCTTATACAAATCCTCATTTTATAGTTGGAAAAATGGGCCCAGGGAGATTAAGTGATTTTTATGTTAAGAAATTAATAACAAACGTCAGAACAAAAAGTTAACAACTCCCAGGGGAGATCTATGTACAACATACTTCAGATTCTGTCAACACTGTTGGTATTTTTACATGACTATCCTGAGATTTCTGATAAACATACATATATTAAAAATGTATCTCACTCTTTGTATCTTATTCATCGTGTCTCAACCCTTCACCTAGTAGATTCTCACCACTCTAGCATACTAGTAAAAATAGTCTTCTGGGTCCAATAGAACCCCCTGTTTTTTCAGGTTTTAAAAACAATATTTAGAGTTACTTCACAAATAGTTTATAGAAGGACAAAAGAATAGTGAAAATCGTTCGTATTAGAAATTTTAATAAGAATTTAAACCTAGTAATTCCAAAATCTAATTTCATTTTTTCCTTGCAGTTGATCCTCTGTATCTGCAGGTTTCATATCTGCAGGTTTTGCATTTGCAGGGCTTTCTCCATGGATTCAACCAACTGTGAATCAAAAATATTCAGAAAGAAAAAACAATAAAAATAAAACAATAACAAATAATACAAATAAAATTACAGTATGGCAACTATGTACATAGCATTTACACTGTACTAGGTATTGTAAGTAATTTAGGAATTATTTAAAGAATATGGAATGATGGCCATAGGTTATATGTAAAAACTATGTCATTTTATATAAGGGACTTGGGCACACATGGATTTTGGTATCTGTTGGGAGGAGGTGTCCTTGAACTAATTATGTTTTCCTATTGATGATTAATAATGAAATAATTACCAAGAAGATAAAGGACCAAAATATTTAAAATATAGGACAAGATAAAAGCACCAAGATTTCACAATTTATCTGAGATTTATAAAGTCGTCAAATGGATCCAAATAGTAGTTTCACAATTTTTTATTTTTTTAAAAACAAAATCTTTTGTATCTTAAAAAACTAAAAATTTTGAAATATCAATTCTTACAAGAGTTAGAAATATTCATACAAAACTAAAATTAAATCTATTGGGCTCTAATAGTATACCAATGGCTAATAATTACACTTTGTTCTTAAGATGACCACATATGATTAAATAACACACTTTGATTACAAAAATAAAAACAAACATCTCCCCAAAGCAAATGATGTTAAAAGCCATATGTGTGTTTTAATTAATAGCAAAGTTTCGAGAGATTAGGTAGAAAAATCCTGCCAGTAATTTATTTTTACATCATTTCATTTTTCTGCTTTAGAATGGGACCTGAGAGAAGACAGATACAGATACTATTTAAAATATTGGTTCTGAAGTGGGAAAAAAAAACACTGCCAACTGGTCTTACCCTGCAAGATATCCAGCTAAGATCTTGCAGAATCACTTGTATGAGTTTGAATTGGAATACAACTAAAAATTAATACCATTTTAAAGTATAATCATTTATACTACCTGATTACACTGTAATGTGACTTCTATTCATATGGACTAACTACTTGGTCAAATATTCTATTAAAGAAATGAGTAGTTTCTTAAAAAGGAAAATCATATACTAATTTTCATGTGTGTCTTAAAATATTTCTGCCTTGCATGTTTTGAGATCTATTATTGAGGTAAATATCGCTCCTGCTAGTAATACAATACACTAAGTTTAGTTGTTATTTTCATACCAGAAGTTTATTTCAATGCAGATCTGTGGTGGTACATTGAAAATAGACAAACTTTTGTTTTATTAGATATCAAATATTTTAGGAGACTTTTTGTTTTACTTGTCAGAAACATTTTCAAGTTATTTTAAAGCAAAGCTATTCAGCTTAGATTTTTAAATGAATGCTGGAATTCGTTTCTCAAGCAAAGTTTTGTAATTTGTTTACTATGCTATTTTGGGCCCTTCAGGGGGCGCAGGCGCCGGATCCTCCAGGGACTGGGAAGCTAAGCAGGGTCACACGCGGTTAGCGCTTGGGTGAAAGATGATGCTATGTATCACATTATATATGGATATATATCATTTAATAAATATATAAAGTTTGCTAAATTAAAAAATATTTTAGGCAACATGAGTTAAAAGACATACATGTCATAGCAAATTTTTTGAAAAAGATAAATTTTACTTGGGAGAATTTCAGGTAAAAGAAAATAGATTAGAAATACATAATTAGCCCCACTGCTTCTAAAGTCCCATTATAATGCCAATAAAGACATTATTTGAAAGGCAGAGATTCAGTAAGACAAAAAGTTTCATAAAGACAATTAAAATCTTGGAAACTGAGGGAGATGAATTGACTTAGTTCATCTGTAAATAAATACGTCCTTGGAAATTAAAATCATAATAAAATACATATAAAAATTCAATAAAAAGATTCAAAAGATAAAGTTAACAAGCTGTCCCAGAATAAGAAAGACACAGATTAAAAACAAGAAAGACATAATACAAAAATTAGAGAACAAAGCTAGAGGCTAATATCTACATGACAAGAGTACTGGAAAGAGAGAATGAAGAAAATAGATCACTAATAAAATAAAGACAGTTCTATTAATAGATCGAAAGAGTTTCTGGATTTAAGAGCCCATCATATAAACAATAAAATAAACAAGAATAGACTTAAGCAAGTTATATCATTGCAAAACTTGTTAATACTGAAAACAAAATTATATAAGTGACCATAGAAAAAAACTACATTTAAAGAATTAGATTGGTTTTAGTCACTTCACCAGAAATCTGGAAAGCTAAATGTTGCTTACATTTAAATAATTATATTTATTACTAGAAAAAGTTTGGTTTTTTTTGTTGTTGTTGTTGAGTTGGAGTCTCACTTGGTCGCCCAGACTGGAGTGCAGTGGCCGCTCCCGGCCACCGCAGCCTCGACCTGCTGGGCTCCGGTGATCCTTCCGCCTCAGCCTTCCGAGTAGCCGGAATTACGGGCACGCGCTACCCACGCCCGGCTGATTTTTTTTTTTTTTTTTATTGTAGAGATGAGGTGTCGCTGCCCAGGCGGGTCTCGAACCCGCGGGCTCAGGCAATCCACTCACCTCAGCCTCCCAAAGGCGCGGGATTACAGGCTGAGCCACCGAACCCGGCTGTTTTGTTTTTTAAACTGTTCAACAAATGAAAAGCAAATAGAAAATATCACATTACTCAGCTGTGAAGACCATTTTTACTATCCGGTAGTGTAAATATTGAATATTGATGTGAAATCACCATGCTGTTATTATACTGGTTTGATGAGCAGATGGGAAGGGTGCTTGTTCATGATGGTGGGTGAGGAGGTAAATTAGTGTCAATTCCTCGTATTTTAATTTGGGATGCTAATTGATTAAAAAACTGAAAAATTAAGAAATGGCAGTGGAAGTATGCTATTTAGAAATATAGAATTAAATCACAAAAGAATCACCTAAAGTATTTGCTTACAAATTATAAAACGTAGGAAGTAAGTATGACAAATATCTTTCAAACTGTATCTGGATATTGAATGATTCATAGTGGACACCTGGAACTAGTTGTTGAAACATATATAAGTGATACATGGTCTCAGTAAATGATTAGTGATGTCTTCCATACCCCCACACTATAAGAGAGTCATAGTGTTGCCAATCTTGGCTAAATTTCTGTGAAATCTTTGATAATGAATACTGGCTAAAAAATAAATATTCACAGAGGCATCAAAAGAACATAATATTTATAGTGCTGCTATGTAGGAAAAAATAATGCATCCTTTGTTACAATATTATTTTAGTCTTATTTTCTGTTTCACGGTAATTATGGGACACAACTTTAAAAGCATAATTGTATCTCATAAATAACTTGGAAAATAGTATACATACTATTAATATTTTTTAAACAAACTGCTTTTTTTAAGATTGTTATTTGATTATATATTGTGGTGGTTTTGAAATTATCATTAAAATGATCAAGCATATATAAGTTTTCTTTAGATAAGATTTGTTATGTATTTTGACCCAATAAAATAATGAATACACAGTATTCTTAAGAATGGAAAAAATATGAAAAGTGAAAAGTTATAAATAATCTCTATTAAATCTTTGGAAGTTGCTTTAATATTAATAATATTATTCTCATATTATTAAATTTCATTTTAAAATATTTCTAATTGTTGCATGTAATTTCTTAGTGTGCTTACAGTCATATATAACATTTTACTTAACTTATTTTTATTGAATTTTGGACTATTTTTGAATGTTATTATAAATAATTCTGTAGTCAGCAGTTTATACTAAGATAGTTATCAAGTTGGTCATTCCCTGTTGAAAATAAGTACAAGTCAAAATACTGCTTAAAGATTAAGTATAGTTTTGTATGTTGTTAAATCCAATTTGGTAGTATTTTGTGGAAAAATTTGGACTTAATGTTTATGACAAATATTAATCTCTGATTTCTCCCCCCCCCTTATAATGTCTGTATAGTATCTGGTTTTGGTAGCCAGTAATGCTGGTCTCACATAAAGGTTTAGGGAGTGGTCCTTCTCATCAATGTTATGGAAATATTTGTGTAAAAACTGCATTTTTTTTTCTTTAATGCTGCTAGAATTTGCCAATGAAGATTCAAAGATTTTTTTGTTGGAGTATTTAATTGCAAATCCAGTTTCTTAATAGATATAAAACTATTCAAGTTATATATTTCTTCTTGAAGAGATTTAGCAGTTTGTACATTTTATGGAAATTTGCCTTCCATCTGAGTAGGTAAGTTTGTAGACCCAAAGTTATTTGTAATGCGCTTTTATTATTTGTAGGATTTTCGCTCTTTTATTCCATATATTTATATTTTGCAACTTCTTTGTTTTTGTTTGTTATTTCATTTTTGGTAGGTCTGACAGAGGCAAATTAATTTTACTGATTTTTGCTCAAATAACAAGTTTTTGGCTTAACTGGCTTTCTGCATTGTTTTTATCTTCTCAATTAAATTTATTTCTATTCTTTGCTATTCCTTTCTGCTGATTAATATGGAATTGATTTGTTCTTATTGTTCTAGTTTAAGGTAGAAGCTTAGATCATCGTTTCAGGCTCTTTCTTCTTTCTAATATGCACAATTTAATACTATAAGTTTCCCTCTATTCACTTTTTAGATGCAGCCCACAGAATGTGATATGTAGTCTTTTGATTTTCAGTTAACTCATAATAGTTTAAATTTTCTTTGTGACTTACTTTCTACCCGTGGGTTATCTTTCAGTATGGCATTTGATTTTCAAATATTTAGGTCATTTCTAGATATATTTCTGTTATTGGTTTCTAGTTTAATTTTGATGTATTCATTGAATATACATTCTATGATTTCAATTATCTTAAATTTGATGTTTCTTTTTATAGCTGAAAATATTTTGGTGAATATTGCATATGCATTTGAGAAAAAATTGTATTCTGTTGATGCTGGTGGAGTGTTTGTAAGTTTCAGTTTGATCAAGTTCATTGATGGTGTTGTTCAGCACTTCCAGATCATTAGTGATTTTCTTCTAGTTTCTGTATAAACTATAGAAAAAGATGTGTTTGCATTTTCAACAAAATCATTTATTTGTTCATTTTGCTTTCAGTTGTATATCTTGTGCTGAATGCATTTTGAAATTATTTTAAGTGATTTGATATCTTTATCATTGTTCAAGTTTCCTCTTCATTCCTTATAATATACATTGTGCTAAAGTCAAATTTTTAAAATAAGCTTTTAAAAGGTTAGGATAATTTTAGGCTTACAGAAAAAAATCACAGATAGTATAGAGTTTCCATGCACTCCACACCCAGTTTCACCTATTATTAACATCATACATTAGTGTGGCACATTTGTCTCAACTGATGAACCACTTGTGATATAGTGTGTGTGTGTGTGTGTGTGTGTGTGTGTGTGTGTGTGTGTGTGTGTATGTGAACCACAGGCATTCTTTCTGGGATGGCAGATAATCCAGGTTCATCTTGTAGAATCTCTGTCCTAGTACTAAAATCAGCCATTTCTTCAAAGAGCTCTAATTTCTTTTATTAGAGAAGGGTATTAAAAACTAAGATCTTGGCCTTAGGTGTGTTCATTGCTACTGAGATATTGTTACTTCTAAGGTCTCTCAACAGAGAAAAATAATAAATGTATGTATACTAAGTCATGCATACCATGCAAACACACATATCTATGCATATTTTTATATATAGAAATTGACTTTTAAAATATCAGTGAGGTCATTGGAACTTTCTTTTTGTTAATTTTTGTATGAACTATTTTTACCCTCTTATTTTTAATTCTCTATGTGTTTATAGCTAAAGCTGGTGTCTTGTTTGAATTTTTTGGATTGCACATAAAAGTGAGTTCATGCAATATTTGTCTTTCTGTGTCTGGCTTATTTCACTTAACATAAAGTTTTCCGAATCCATCTATGCTGTGAAAAATGGCAGGAATACACTGTTTTTTATAGACTGAACCTCATCAACAAGGGTATCCGAATGATCAATGTTATATACCTGAAATGTACCCAACATCTTTATAATAAAAATTTTTAAAAAGACTGAATAGTAGTTCACTGTATGAACATACATATTATGTTATACTATATAATACAGTATATGGTAACAATATATAGCATATTATGTTATATGCCTATATACATGTATATGTTTAGTATCTATTTTTAGTAACCATTTATCCATTGACAAACACTTAGGTTGTTTCCTTGTTTTGGCCATTGTAAATACTGTTTCAATAAAATATTTTCAGGGATATATAGTTAATTCTTTCAGCACACTTTTTTTCTGTTTCTATTTGGTATTAATATTGTGAGTGTTCGTAGTTTTAAATAACTGATTTTGCATAGTAAGGCAATGAGAGAAGAAGAACTGTGCCCTGAAGTCTATTTGGGACATATATTTGGAAATAAATTACATTACACTTTTAGAAACTGATTAATGTATATATTTTTTGCCATAATGTTCATTTTTAACTAGTCTAGTGTAAACCAGTGAAGTTTTATTAGGCAGGCTTTGTATGGAAACTTGTTGCAGTGGGCTCATGGGATACTTTATATTATTATCTTGCCTAGAATTTAGGACACACGATGTCATTTCATAGTGATGCCACAGAAAGAGGGAGACCCACAGCTTGAGGAGTAGTTGGCCTTCTCTCTTCTTTGCAATTTACACCTGGGAGATTGTGTACTGTGTAAAGAATACTGCTTAGGTCACAATTCTAATGCAAATAAAGTATGGTATGTGTTTAAAAAAATAAAAATAAATAAATATGGGAGTGCAAATATCTCTTTGAGAGAGTAATTTTATTTTATTTGGATATATACCTGCTAAGCCACTACTTTTCACAAAGTTTATGTATATCCTCCTCACCCTCCCTCTTCTCCTTCCCCTCTCCCTCTCTGTCTCCCTCTCCTTTTCCCCACACTTTTTTCCCTTCATGTTTTAGCTTGGAAAATTTCTATTAATAAATCTTCGGGATCATTGATTCTTTCCTTGTCTGTGTCAAGTTGCTAGTTTTGTTGGTGGAGGGGCTGTTCCCTGTTTTTCTATCTCAGCTTCAGTCTTAAGCAGGAACTGAGTACCCATCTCAGGGGTTGTGCCCTCTCTGTAATTCATTTTTCTCCAGTCTAGATTTCCCATGGCTTAGGTCCAGGATATCATTCTACCTCTCCTCCAGAGGTTGAGAGCTGTTATCTATTCCCATAACATATGTCCCCATAGTCTTTCCACTCATCATTTAAAGTATCTTTTAAAGACTTCAAAATGGGCATAGAAATAGAATGTGAAAAAGTTTATAAATACAATTTTTTCAAGGTTTCCTTTAAATTTTTTACTGATTATTAATTTTTATAATCTTGAGAATAAAAATTAAACATCCTTTATAGTGTTTCCAGTTGTGGGACTCTACAATAAACTTATTTAAAATAAATAACTTCATAATACAGGATATCACAAATCAGGGATGTACTTTAGTGAGCCCAGTACCTATTTCTTTTAATAGAACTTTCACGATAGACATAAACAGAGTATGACCCCCTTTCATTTCAAATAACTTTTACAAATTGCATAATTCCCAGTGTCTACTATACCTAAATACTTCATGAGAAGTAGCTTTATTTTCAAATGTATTTAATATAATTTTACATGTTATTTGATTCTGTGATTGAAGATAAAACATTGTGAAAATGATATGATCCCTCAGAACTGAGCAGCTGTTGAATAACTCACAGAAGATGGGCCTTTGATTATTCTGTCATCAACTTTTACTATTCTAGTAGCAACAAAGGTATGTTGTTTTCTCTCATTTTATACTGTTGTGGCAATGACATTGAGAAATAAGAACTATTATATGGAATCAGATAGATATCCCAAGTAGCTCAATCTACCTACAATACTTGGTATCTGTTATATTTAACAAAGCATCTTGTATCACAATCTTTTCCTCAGTGACCCACATCATCCTGAGCAGTTCTTCAACACACCGGAACCTAAAAAGTCATTGAAACTGCCATGTTTTCACTGTTCCTCACCTCCCTCAAGTCTTCATTCCTGGGTTACCTGCTTAGTCTCTAAGATTCATCATTACAGTCTCCTCCTTATTCCCCTCTTCCTTCCTTCTATTTTCTTAGAAACCCGACCTTAGTTAAGTCTTACCCTCCCAGCACTCTCTGCCTACCTCCTGAAGCTGAGTGATTGAGAGAAACACAACCAAGAATATTGGTCCCATTCTATTTGCTTCTAATTTGAGTGAATCCCTAGGCTACTCCTAGCTATCACTGCATTTTTCTAACCCATACTCTTTCCCATTCTCCCGCATATCTAACTAAACCTTTCATGTTCTTCTGAAGCTGTCAACACTTTGTCCTCATTCTCTTGATCAGTTGATGACGTTATTTTCCTTATCACTGAGAAAATATAAGCAAGCAGGAGGAAAGCCCTGCAGGGCCCTCCCTCAGTGCAGGGCACTGCTGCCTCAAGCTCCTGTTTGTACATTTCCTACTCTACAGTCACTGTGAGTGTTGGTGCTCTGCAAACCATCTTTGGCATTGACATGCTAGGTATCATTATTCTCTTTTCCCCAAAGTTGTCATTTCAGCAATTCTCCCCTTTTTTTTCCTTTACCATCAGCTTTATTCTCCAAAGGACATAAATATGTGTTTATAGCTCACATTTAAATAAACAAAAGAAGAACAAAAGCAGCCTCTTCTGCATTTTTTTTATCCCCATCCCGATTCTATGACTAGATTGCCTCTGTCTAGTCAACTGTCCTCTCCTCAACTTGGCTTGAATCCATTCCAGTTGTACTTTCCTACCAGTCATTCCATCAAAACAACTCTCTTCAAGATACCCAATGACATTAGGACGCTCAATTGAAGAATTAATACTCAGTCCTCATCTTTCATAGCTTCTGGCATGGTTGATTGAAACTTTTTTTCAAATCACATTTCCCCTTGGCTTCCAGGACTATTCTTTGTTTTTCTTCTTACTTCCTGGCTGCTTTTTCTTCATTTTCTTTAGAAGATCATCTCATATCTTCAACCTCTAAATGCTGGAATATTCTGCATTTTAACTTTCATCCTTATTTTTATCTACATTGCCTCTGAAGGAGATCTCAGGTAGTCTCTTTTGTATCATCCATAGGCTGACAAACATTAAATTAATATTCGCACCCCAGACATCTTCATATATTATATATTTGACTGTGTTAATTTTGGGCATTTTCATTTCTTTTCACTAGCAAATAACATTCACACCCCCCAAAAAATACTCAGGAATAACCAACAAAAATACAAGCATTCTGTTTCTTTCATATCTCAGCAGTTGACACCACTCTCTTGCAGCTACTCCCCTAAAAATCCTGAAGTGTGTGTGTGCCTGTCACCTCCCCCATTCAATTTATCAGCAAATGCTACTTGCCTGTGCTAGAACTTTCCACCATTTGTGCTGTATCTATAACTCAACTCTTAGATGTGTCTCCGTTCTGGATTTAACTCTTAACTGATCTATCTGTGCTTCCTCCCTGTTACTATAAAGTCTGTCCTCAAAACTACACACAGAAGCATCCCTTTAAATATATATATATCAGACTATGTCAGTTCTTTGTGCAAACTGTCCTACGGCTTCACTTAAAGTGATATTGCACACGGAAACGTGAAAGGCCTTAGATGCCTGCAAGTCTACATTATTTATGTTCTTCATACACATATGTACTCTACCTCTTCTCACATCTCTTCTCTTTTTTTTTTTTTTGAGTCTGAGTCTCACTCTGTTGCCCAGGCTGGATTGCAGTAGCATGCTCACTACCACCACAGCCTTGACTTGCTGGGCTCAGGTGATCCTTCCACCTCAGCCTTCCAAGTAGCTGGAGCTAGAGGAACGGTCCACCATGCCCAGCTAATTTTTTGATTTATTATAGAGAAGAGGTCTCACCAAGTTGCCCAGGCTGGTTTTGAACCCCTGGACTCAGGCAATCCTCTGGCCTCAACCTCTCAAAGTTCTGGGATTACAGGCTTGAGACACCATGCCTGACTTAGCTTGATTTTTTAATATGATTTTAACTGTCACATTATTTAAGTTCCCTTTCCTGACCCTCCTTTATATAATGACACTCCACTTCCAGTTTAGTACTCCACATTCCCCTTCTTCATTTTTTACATACTTGCTTCCCCAAGCTTTATAAAGTCAGGTGCTTTATCTGTTCTGTTCACTAGTGCCCCACATCTTGAAAAGTGGCTGGTACATGGTAGAAATACTACAAAGATAGATAAAGCAATCTTTAGACTAATGTGCAGTTTCATTTCAAATTTAAATATGCAATTTCTGTTGCAATCTTAACAAACATGTCATTGAATAATCTACCAAAACATATGCAGTTAGAAGTGTTAGTCTATGCTCATGTTTTTGGAACTGGTATTTTTATTATCTTGAGGAGAGATAATCATTTTTACATTTTAATGTCCAAAGTTACTGATTGTCCTTCAAAGATATATTTAAAAAATGTCTACTACCTCAGGTAAACCAATATATCCAAAGACATTAACGTGAACACAGAAACACTTTTTATTTTATAATAATTTATCATATCAGTTGGTCTTAGAACTTTCTTGTTTATTTCTTCAGAAATCATTTTGAAGGGTATTCCATATGTTCATCACTATTCTAAACTTGGAAGAAGTTACCAGCAACAGTGCACAACATCTTCCTTTAGATGTTTCATCTAAGGAAAAACAAACACGTAAATATGACTATGCATTACTCTTTCTGTGATGCATAGAATGATGGAGGATGATGTAATGCTGTTGAGGCACAAAGAAGTTATCTTAGGAAAGAAGAGTACCCCACAGCAGGTGCTGCTCAGAAACTGGGTCGAAGAAGTGAGCACCTTTGCTAGCAGAGAGTACATGTAGGGACATTGAGAAGGTTGAAACGGCTCCTGCAAAGTGATGGCAGTGAGTAGCTTGAATGCAGTTCAAGGTAAGTAGGGGGAGGTGTAAAGTGGACTCAAACAACTTGAAGACCACACATTTCATAACCTTAGGAGATTGGGTTTGTATTTTCATTCCTTAGCATTTAGTATGCACATAATAAACAATTGTTAAGTAAATAAGCATCAGAGGTTACTACCTCTGAATGAATATAGAGAGAAGGATGGAGACATGAAAAATAAGTACGATTGTAAAGGAGTGTGTAGCTTCTCCATGCCTTTGAGTGGAAGATGTGACTATGAATACAAGAGTTAAATTTGTGATTTTTATTTTCTTAATGTAAAAATAAAATTGAAAGAGGACATTTAGGAGCAAGTTTCCAATAGATAGCGGATAATGTCTTAAATCAAAACTAGAAGTATAAATACTGTAAGAGCTAGCCATAAACTGAAACTGTATACATTTCAATGGCGAGACACATTTTCATATATTGCAAAAAAACTATTGCCGTGGCATACAAAGAAAATAATAATCTCACAAAAGAGATCTGGAAAGGGTGTTTATTTTTTGTGTAACATAGAAAAGCAACATTGTATTAAGCTGAAAAATTATTAAAGGAAAGAATCAACTAACACTTAATTGTTTAAGGTGCATTTTAGCATGAGAAATTCTTAACGAGGCTTTTTGTTGTCATGTAATCCTGCAAGTCTGTTTAGATCAAGACACTTCTTTGCTTTATAACTCGGTCCAGTCAGTCTTTATTCATGGCCTTCATCTCATTCCTTCTGGTTTCCATGACTAATAAATATTTGTATATTATCTTTTCATTTCCTTCTTTCTACATCTTGATCATATCACAATTAATGCCCCAGTTTTATATTCCTTCCTTTTTATTCCTCATCTATGAGTTTAACCCCAAAGGTCCTCAAATTTATTTTCTTTTTCTAACTACTTGTACCCACTCTGGCCGTCAAAAGCCCTATTCTATTATCAAGCTTTCCTGACAAACAGGAACGTGGTTCCCCATAAGTCTCTTGGGCTTGAATACTCTGTGTTATGCTTACTTCTCACCTCTCTTCACCCCAGCTAAACAGTTATGATAGTTTGCTCAATCTTTCTCTACCTCCCTAATATGTCACCTTGTTACTCACAGTATTTTACCATCGACTGAAGGAAGTGCCCTCTTTACAAGAGTTTCTTCTTCTTCTGTTCTGTTCCCAGTCATTCTTCTGGGTCCCAAGGGTGAACCTCCTACAGTGGCTCTAATAAGATATATCTGACAAGATAAAGTGAAGAGAGTAAAGTCTACACACAGTACTTATAACAAGTCTAACATTTATTGAACACTTGCTCTAATGTAGTTACCTAACAACCCCTTGCTCAAGTTGTGTCTTGCTCAAATGCACACTTTCTAAATGTGAGAGCTTCCTAGACACTTTTGCAACAAAGCCTAAGCGGTGATGATCAAGCATATGAGGTAATCCTTGAACTTGACTTTGATGATTTAATTATCTTCTCCATGAATCTATTTCTGTCAAATTCTCCTCAAGTTTAAAGGAATACATCAGTTGCTACCTCTTCCAGGTTCCTTTGTGTGGACCCTAAAACTAAAATTGTATGCCCTCATTTCAATGCACATAGAAACTTGCATTTCTTATTAAAATTCAGCATGCTCTATAATGTATTATAATTATATATATATTATATATAACATACTATATATATTTATATATATATTATATATATATGGTTTACGCATTTAGAAAACACACAAAGCAGTGTTTTGCATGTTTTGAGAGGTTAGTGTGTTGTTAGAGCAGGGACCCTGAAGTAGATGTCCTGGCCTTCACTCCTGGTTCTGCTACTCAAATGAATTATGTAGCCTCAGTGTTTCATTTTCCTTGGTCATAAAGTAGAGTTGACAATAAGACCTATTTTGTAGGGATGTTGTGTGGATACAGAAAGTGGATACACATGAATTTGTATACATATAAATAGTGCTTGAAACCTCCATAAATGAAACTATTATATGTATTGCTTATAATATCTAGACCCTCCATAAGGGGTCATCTCCGTGTTTATTGGGTGAATATAGGTGAAAATTGGAAAGCAGATTCTCACCATCATGTTCACCATGTCAAGATAGTATTCATAAGTGAATGTTATATTGAAGTAAACACTTTGCTGCAGTTATTTATTTCATATGTATCATTTGCAAATTAGATAGTTCAGGATTCTGAGATGAAAAATACACTCTGTTTTCCAGAAGCTTACAGTCTAGTGGGCAATGTTGGGAGAGGTATAGGTCAGCAATTATAATCCAGTATGTTGAGGGCTGAGACAACAGCAATAGCTACAAGGATCACAACCACCACCACAACTCATACTGTGGGTTCATCATATACAACTGTGCCACATGCTTCCAGCCAAGGCCTTTGTGTCAGCCATGCCAGGGAGTTATAATCCTCTTAATTCATGGGACTCTATTAGGTCTGGTAAGAGTTTAGAGTCCTTTCCAATAATTCTGCTTCAACAAAATCTTTAGAATTAAGAATGCCAAAGAAAACAAATCTTTCCCTAACACAGAAATCAGAAGTTTAAACTATGCATACAATTACTAATAATTAAGACTTCTCCTGATAATGAATATGTCACTATTGAGGCTCACAGTTCACTTGTTTAGAAAAAGTGCTGGAAGAATTGGTGACAAGACAATTTTGATTAAACCCTGAAGGGCTACATGGAGTCTTAGACCCAGTAAAGGCACCAATACACCATTTTCTACGTCTGGGGAGAATAAAGTCTGTCTTTTTTTTCACTGGTATTGACTCAGTATCCATTACAGTGCTTATTAAGTACTAGGTACATCAATTTAATAAATCTGAATTAATACATTATTTAAATTAATTGTTTCAATCTCAGTAATGTTGAGTTTTTATTGTTCCAGTTTCTAAATAGAGAAAATGAGAGGTTTTTGTTGTTGTTGTTTTGTTTTCCAAAGGCCAGTAAATGATAGAACTGGCTTTTAGTCACCTGAATTTTTCCAAGTGTCTGCTCCAATAGTTATTCTGACCTGTCTTTGATGGAAGTGTATCTGCATAGAGAGGGGGCAGTAAAAAGGGTGCATATCCCTCAGGCGTGGGCATTCATGTGGGCTAGGAAAGCATTCCCTACAGAGGTGACTAGAGATCCAGCCCTGAGAACACAGTGGAATGGGACTCCTTGTAAAGAAGAGTCAGGTCTAGGTTGAGCTGTCCTGGGTGTACACCTGGAGGCATGCTTGTGCATAGCTAGTTCTGAAAGTTCTGGTGTTTGGAGGGCTGCAGAGACAGGTGTGTGCGCCTGTGCATGTGAGTGTGTGCGTGCATGTGTGTATGAACCCACAATGAGGCAGCATGGTGAGAGGTGAGGCCAATGTGACAGTTCAGGGTCATAGACTCAGTTGGTTTTGAGGCAGAGAGTATGTATCTTGTTTTGAATTTAACACAGAACCAGTAAGATAATCTATAAAATGAAGGGACATAGTTTATGTGTTGGAAAATTAGTTCTGCTTTCGTCATGGAGAATGGGTTAGACTGGACATGCTGGAGACTTTACAGGTAATTTTTAGTGATTCTTGGTTCTGTAAACTGAAGTATTTCTACTGAAACTGTTGACTAAGCTTGGTTTACTAGAACTAAATAAAAATATATGTAAAAATAAAACACACTTGCCCTGCACTAGGGCATTATGCTCTGTTTTGTTTTAAAATTAATAAGCTTTGTATGAGTTTCCTAGGGGCTGCCATAACAAATGACCACAAACTAGAGGGCTTAAGACAACAGAAATTATTCCCTCACAGTTTGAAATCAAACTGTCGGTGAGACCACACTCCTACTGATGTCTCTAGAGAAAAATCCTTCTGGCTTCTTCCAGCCCTGGTAGTTGCTGGCAATCCTTAATGTTCCTTGGCTTATAAATGCATCACTCCAGCCTTTGCTGTTCTTGTTACATAGTGTTCTTCCCTTTTCATATATCTGTCTTTGTATGACTTTTTTGTAAAGACGTCAGTCACCGGATATAAGGCCCATTCAAACCCAATATGACCTCATCTCAACTAATTACATCTGTGAAGACCTTAATTCCAAATAAGATCACATTCTGAGGTTCTGGAGGATGTGAGTTTTGGAGTAGACATTAACTTAGTTCACATATTAAATCTCATTCTTAAAATCAAGGTAGAAATTAGTAGGTCAAATAAACAAATATTTAAGCTGACAGCAAAAAGCAGATAGAATTAAATTAATAATAGTCTAAGAATTCTTCATCCTTGAGATTTTTCACTCGAAGTTGTGTTTGTGTGTGTGTGTGTGTGTGTGTGTGTGTGTGTGTGTGTGTGTGAGCATGCACATTTCCTTTACAACATCAAGGATGTTTCTGATTCCAGTGTTGTAGTTTATGTCATAATTTGTTGCTGTAATTCACAGAGTAGATATTCACAGTCAAATTTTCTCAGGTTTGTCAACACAATTTTTCACAGCTACATTTTATGTCTTTTTTATCATAGTCTCATAAAGTGCAGCTGCAATTACCAAGTGTATTTTTATGGAAGCCACATTTGAGCATGCAATGTGTGTACGATCTTATATCATCTTATGTGGAAAAAGCAGGAGAAACGGTTGTGCCACCAGGATATGACCAACACAAAAGTCTAAAGCTCTGAAAGAGAAAAAAAAAGTACCTATAGGAAAGATGATGAATGTTTAAGAAGCTGTAACTCTCGGTTAGGGAGTTGTTTTACTTTTAAGAGGCAACAGTGAAAAATTAATGAAGCAAGGGCCCTCATGAATGAGGCACATTTATATAAAGACCTATTCATTGCCCAAGCACTGGGTAACAGATATGATAGGATGCGAGTTGACTCTGGGGGACTGTGAGGAAGGAAGCATGTGTTGAGGTTTATGTCCCTCTCTGCAGGCTTCTCTAAAGTGGAGATTAATTTTTCTCTTACATCCTATGTTCCTTAGTGTCTGGTATAGAGAAGTCCTGCTTGACTCTATTCCAGTCATATTTCCAGAAGGTTTCATGAGCTGTATGGATGAGTAAGCCAACATTTCTTTCTCTCAGGCCTCTAACCTCCTCTTCTCCAGTGAAATTACTTTATTTGTGCATGCTCTTGGTCACCCCCACAGTTAATCACCTTCAGAATCTGACATCAATGCTCATCCTTTTGGCTCTTTGTCCTTATGCTGTTGTTTGCACTCCCCACAAAGAGCTTTATTCAAGATGCGTTTATCATTGTGAAATGCTGGGAATGATTCAGTAAAACATGATAGATACGTTTAATACATTCACATCTATTACATGAAACTTTTGCTCATACAGAAGTGTGAATAACAATACAATGTTATACTTTTAAAAGTCAGAAATAAAAATTGTATGTCAACGATGAGTTCGCAGAAGAAAATGATAAAAAGGGAGTGTTGCAAAATATTAAACGGTGTTTAGACATGCTTTATAGAGTAAGTACCTTTTATGCAAATGGAAATAATAAATTTAGTTACGTAGTGAAATAAATTTAAATGTTTGACTTCAGGAAACATTTATTTGGAAATTGTTATGTCTAAGTTATCTGATACCACTGAAGATACAGAGGTAAATAAAGTCACTTTCTTTTGAAGTTTTTGGATACAGGAAAATATTATATATGTAAACACCACTTCATATTATAAGAGTAATCTAATTCATCTTTCTTTTTAAACATTAGCTCTGTTCAAGAGACAGAACTATTAGGAAGCTACCCACCTAAGTATGCAAGTATGTAGTTTGTATGTATGTCTGTTTGTGTGCATTATTCTCTATTATCAAAATTTAGTTATTTCATGAATAAAGCATAATAATGTTAACTGTAACTCTTTCAAAAGGCATGCAAGTATTGTGGATTTTGGTACAGGCATTAAAACTGAAACTGGCCACCTGATCTGGTCCCAATTTATTCGTGAAGAGCATTCATTGTAAATAGTGCCATTAACAAAGAAAATGGTCAGCAGATGTTTCCTGTTTGTGTAGCTGTTCCCTGACAATTATATGTCCAACTCTATCAAGCATCATTTACAGCATCTGTAAATTGAGGAGGGGTGAGGTTGACAAAACAGAGTTAAATTCTTCCCATATTCAGTAGAATAAATTTCCTTTGCTGTATTGGGAATTTTGGGAGAAGTCTCAGAATATCTCAACTATTTTCATTTCATAGGAAAAAAGCAAATGAAATACTCCCATTTTAGAATTATTTTACCGTCTTGCATGTTTATATTAAAACTTGGGTAATAACCAGTCCTTTGAGGGAAGTTCATCACCACTTTTTGAACATTTATGTTAATAAGTCATGTGTCTCTGTTAAAATACTGACGTGGGATATGATATGAACAGTAGTCCACAACAAGAAAGTGAAAACCTGACAAGAAAGGATGAAAATAAGAATCTACGAGGAACAAAAGGAAACCAAGAGAAGCCTGAAATTCATCCTTTTCTAATCAGAAATTTCAGTGACTCAGTTTTGGTTAATCATATTTATTGTAAACCACTAAATATATCCTGGTGTGTGTGTGTGTGTGTGTGTGTGTGTGTGTGTGTGTGTGTGTGTATGTGTGTGTGTGTGTGTATGTGTGTGTGTGTGTGTATGTGTGTGTTATTCATTCATTCATTTATTCCAAAAGCATTCATGGAGCACCTTCTGTGCAGAGTTCACTTTTTTAGGGGCTAGGAAATCACAGGCTAAATCAAGGCCTGGACTAATTCGGCTTGTCGGGAACTGAGAGGCCAACAGGAGGGAGAAACTGTAGATGTGAAATAGAGGAGAACAGCATGCACACACATACACGCAGGATAAAATACAATGAAATGAAGAAAAACAACAAAGGTAGTGTTAGGTGAACTGGTTAAGCATGCTGTCCCAAGAGGAAACAAAATTAAATATTGAGCTAAAGAAGAGTTCCTAAGATCGAAGAAGGCATTCCCAGAGGCAGAGTCACGGGAGTGCATGGCTTGCTCGGGGATGCAGGCAACTGTGTGGAGCTGCCAATGAGGGGCCCAGAGCGAAGACTCTAGGACCAGGCTGCCCAGGAGGGTGTCTTCGCTCCTCCACAAGTTGTTCTGTGAACCAGGGCAATTTACTTAACTTTCTATAGATAGCATTGCATTTAGCAATAACAATAACAATAATAATAATAACAATAATAATAATGGTTATAATAAGCCCCACCTCCAAGTGTTGTTGCCAGTTTTAGTACATCTGAATATGAGATCACCCTCGATGCATTTTAGAACACTTTACTAGGACAGAGAATGTTGAGAGAGGAGGACTCACAGGAAAGAATGGGGAAAGCAAGTTCAGGAAGGACCTAAAATGCAGTCCTAATGGCTTTGAATGATTCCCTTTAAGTAAAGGGAAATCATTAAGGGGTTTTAAGAGGAGAAATATGAACAATTTGGGGTTTTTGAAACCTTGGTCACACTACATCATAATATTTAGAATCAACACAACTTTGATCGTTTATATTCTTTTGAGTTTTAGCTAACACCATCGCATTAAAAAGTGCTGATATTTTTATTGCTATGACTTTATTTGTGGTCACTCATAAGTCACCTTTCATGGTGTTGTGCTGAATAACTTCTGAGTTCTCCAAATTAGAAACTTCTGTAAACAGGGATAATGCAGTTTGGTTAACAAGATGGCAATAGAATTTATTCACTGAAACTTGACTCACTTTCATACATTTTCTTGATGTTTTATGTCTACTGTTTGTTATTCTGCTACATGGCAGGTATGATTAACCTCGTTTTTATAGTGACAGCCTCAGGGCAGTGTAATATTTAAGCACCTGGATCGGAAACTAGACTGTGGGTGCAAATTTAGCTCCACCAGCCAGCAGCTGTGTGATTGTGGGCAGGTTCCCAAATCTCATGGTGCCCACTGTCCCCATCTGTGATGTGAGGGTCATAATCATGCCTGTACCATCTGTGACTGTGAGCATTGTATGAGTGAATATGCAGTGAACATGGTCGCTTTGCACATAGCACCATAGCAATGTCAGCCCTAATTATTATTACAGTATGATAACTATGGCTAGGCGAGGTGAAGTGCTTGGTGAAGTCCACTTGGCGGTACAGGATCATGCTAGAATTTGAATTCAGATCTAATTCCAAAGCCTGTGCTCTGTGCTCAAATATTTGTGATGTAATCAGGAAGTAGATTGAAACCCACTGTTTTTCTGCTTCCCAAGGACTAGGTCAAAGAAAAAAGAGTTAAATTATAACATGAGGGAGAATCAAATAAAGTGTGGAGATGAACTTTCTAATTATAGAAAGGTTTGTTTTCTGTAATGGGATGCTGCAAATTATTGATTTTTTTCCTCATAGTTTGTGAGAGTAAGATGAATATCTGCCTGTGGTTGTTTTAAACTAGGAGAAAAGGAAAACTCTACCTCGTGGGAAAGAGGTGTTGTAAAAGATGGTATTACACTGACGTATTTTATGGTAGGTAAAAACTGTAATTCTCCAGCCCAATGAGCTGAAGTGAGATACATAACAAATTTTTGAAAACATTTTGAGTGAAGGAGCAAGAATAATATTTTTCTATTGATGTAAATGGAAACAATTTTAAATAGTTTTCTGTAGGTATAAAAATGAGCTATTTTCCCGAGAATAAAAATCAAAATGGTCCGAAGAAGAACTTAAATATCAAAATACAACACAAGCAACCTTTACTTAGTTTACGTTTTCTTTTTCCACCTCTGCCACCTTCTGTCCAATAAACACACACGCGCGCATACATATACACGTGCACACACACATGTATATGTAGGCAAACACACACACACACACACACACACACACACACACACACACACGTGGGCCTTGGGCTTATAAACCATGAGTAAAGAACTCTTATACTCAAGCCAATAATTACCACCAGCAACCTAATTTTTTTTTCCCTAATTAAAGCCTTGAAGCTTAAGAGGACTAAAACAAATGTAACAAATGTGCTGGAAGACTAAATGCTCATCAGTGCTTTTAATGTCAAAGGCTCAGAATTTGGCTAAATAAACTTCAGGTTTTTATGTGATAGAGGCAGATAAAGCTGCACATATGCCATAAAGTGAATGTCTTCATTTTGAAAGCTTCAAAGGGGAACATTAGGTGCTTTAAAAATTTCTTTTTTTCTGTTCTGAGAAAATAATTGTGGCACAATTTATTCTAATTCAGATTTTAAGCCTTGATTAGAGATGTACAATCTTACCTTCAAATAAAATATATAATTTTCTGCAGTGCATGCATTCATTCACTCATTCTTCTTTCCAAATTACAGCAAATTGCTTCAATTTTAGTTACTTGCAGTGTGCATTTAGGCCACTCAGAAGCCATCCAGCTCATTCACCTATGTGCACTGTACAGTCACTAATAGACAATGTTGTTTTAATCCAGAGTGGTAAATTCTGTCATTTGGCATGGATGTTTGACACGAGAATGCCATGTTGCCAGAAGAAGGAGATGTAAAAGTGGCTGTCTCATGCAGCCTTCTGGTTGGCAGTTCTAGATCCTTAGACTCTAGCAATGGCTTGCTGGAGATCTTTTTTGTTCTACTCTGCCTTTTTTTTTTTAAAGCAAGATTTGTTGAGAGGACAGAAAAGCTCCTAGAGCAGGAGGGAATGCAAAAGTGTTGCCCTGTTCTACTCTGCTTTGTAACAGCTTTTTGTCCAATCACACTTCCATAATTTTATTTCAAGTCCACAAATTTTTGAGTACATGTAAAGAGGAGAGAGTGCTTTTGGTGCTTGGAGAGGAGACAGGTGGGAGGAGGCAGATGGGGACAGGACACTGCCCACTCTTATCATGTGATGTTCAGGAGAGAGATGGCATCTTCAGAGGAAATCTTCTTCCGGCCCTATAGTGTTGCTTGTTTTAGCTTACCTATTTGTCATAACAATCTCCTGAGCCCCAGACTCTCCTTACTATGCTCATTCTATGTGTGAATAAGTGGGGGTTAGTAGCTTAGTAGCTGTTGATGAGTGGCAGACCTGGAATTCGAACCCAGAGTTTCTGAATATAATCACCAATTCTATAAGGCCAAATAACTTTGGAAAGGTCACATAGTAATTAGTAGTGGAATTGAAACTAGATCCAAGGTTTTCTGATTTAATGCTGTACTAAGTTTCCTGCTGCGTTGGTTTTCTGCATCAGGCTTAGATTTTTACTTGAAAGCTGTTTTTTCTTTTTTCTTTTTCTTTTTTTTTGTTGCTATTGTTATCTAGATAGATGGAAGAATTTACTTATTTTAGGGATGAAAACTATGCTTATTCAATTTTACAAGCATAATTGTTCAGTGGATACTTTAAAATATCACAATACTCATTAATTTACAAATTTATTTATTACATGTATAGTAGGTTTATATGGTTCAGCAATATAAAATTGTAGATAATAAAGATTTTTCCTTTGCTTTGTGGCCACCCAGTCCTCCCTCCTCCCTCTTTCCTCCCTGTAAACCATCTCCTTCAGCTATGTATTGTATAGCCCCCAAGGTATATTCATATATATGAATAAATAAGTATATATAGTCCATCCACTTTTATTCAAAGAGTAGAATAATATACATATTGTTTGGGGGCTATACTTATTTCACTTACAAACAGACATCAGATATCATTTAATATTGGAAAAAGAATAGCTTCCTCTGTCCTTTTTAAATTGCCACATGGATTTACATATTGTAGATTTACCATAATTTACTTAATGAGCATATATCGATGGTATCTGTATGGCTCATGTAATAATATTTTGTTAGGAATATCCCCAGCAGTGGGACTGCTGGGTCATATAATGGTTCTACTTTTTATCTTTTAAAAAACTTCCATACTGTTTTTCATAGTGACTATACTAATTACATTCCCACCACCAGCATTGTTCAAGGGTTCCCTCTTTCTCCACATCCCCCCAGTATTTGTTATTGTTGTCTGTTTTTTTTTTTATAAAAATCATTTCAGTGTGGTGAGATAATATCTCATTGTAGTTTTGATTTGCATTTCTCTGATGATTGATGATGTTCAGCATTATTTTCACCTACCTGCTGGCTATTTGTTTTTGAGAAATGTCAATTCAGATATTTTGTCCACTTTTTAAAACAAGTCAATAATTTTAGATTTTCTCCTATTGAGTTGTTTGTGCTCCTTGCATACTCTGGTTATTAATCCCTTGTCAGATGGGAGGATTGCAAATATTTTATTCCATTCTGTAGGCTGTCTCTCATTTTTTTCATTGTTTGTTGTGCAGAAGCTTTTTAACTTGATGTAATTCCATCGGTCCATTCTTGCTTTGGTTGCCTGTGTTTTGAGGTATTACTCAAGAAATCTTTGCCCAGACCAATGTCCTGGAGAGTTTTCTCAGTGTTTTATTTTAGCAGTTTTATAGTTTCAGGTCTTAGATTTAGTTCATTAAGCTACTTTGAATATATTTTTGTATATGGAGAGAGACAGGAGTCTATTTTTCTTCTTCTGCATATAGATATCCAGTTTTACCAGCATCATTCATTGAAAGGATTACCCTTTCCTGCAGTGCTTGTTCTTGGCAATTTTGTTGAAAAAGAGTTCACTGTAGATGTGTAGATTTATGTGTCTGCTTTTATGACAGTTTTGGTTACTAAAGCTCTGTAGTATAATTTAAAGCTATGTAATGAGATTCCTCCAGTTTTATTCTTTTTCCTCAGGATGGCTTTGGTTATTCTGGTTTTTTATTTGTTTGTTTGTTTGTTTCCCATATACATTTTAATTTTTTTCCTATTTCTGAGAAAAATGTTATTTTGATAGGAATTGCATTGAATCTACAGATTGGTCTGGGTAGTATGGGCATTTTAACAATATTGAGTCTTCTAATTCATTAGCAAAATATATTTACATATTTTGTATCCTTTTCAATTTTTAAATCTCTTTTTATAGTTTCCAGTTTAGGGGTTACATTCATTTCTATCTGTTTTATTTTACTTTTAGCTACTATAAATGGGGTTACTTTCTCGATTTCTTTTCTATATGTTGGCATATAGAAATGCTACTGATTTTTTAAAATTTTTCAACTTTACTAAGTTTGTTAATCGATTCTAATATTTTTGACAAGTACTTAGGTTTTTCTAAATATAAGATCATATCGTCATCAAACTAGGGTAATTTGACTTATTGTGTTTTAATTTGATTCTTTTATTTCTTTCTCTTGTCTAATTGCTCTGGCTAGGATTTTCAGCATTATGTTGAATAGCAGTGGTGAAAGCGTGCATTCTTGTCTTGTTTCAGATCTTCAAGTAAAATATTTCAGTTTTTTCCAATCTGTATGATACTAGCTGTGGATCTGTTGTATATGGCTTTTATTGTGTTGAGTTATGTTTCTTATATATTCAATTTTTTGAGAGTTTTTTATTAAGAAGCGGTGTTAAATTTTATCCAAATACTTTTTCAGCATCTCTTGAAATGATCATATAATTTATGTCCTTCATTCTGCTGCTATGATGCATCACATTGATTTATTTTCATATGTTGAGATTTTCTTGCCTTCCTGAGATAAATACCATTTGGCCATGATGAGTGATATATATATATACATAGTGTGTGAGTGTGTGTGTGTGTGTGTGTGTGTGTGTGTGTGTGTGTGTGTGTGTGTCTGGTGGGGTATATGTGAAGATTCATTACATAAGTACATTATATGCAGGTAAGATCTGGGTTTCTAGTAAACCTTCTTTCCCCCTGATAGTGGACACAGTACTTAGTGTGTGACTATGTGCCCCTTATCCTTTCTCTCTCCCTCTTTAGCAGTGCCCAGCATCTGTTGTTTCTACCTATGTGCTCGTGCTTCCAGTGATCAGGGCTCATTTATGAGTGAGAACATGTAGTATTCAGTTTTTTGTTTCTTTGATAGTTTACTTAGAATGCTAGGCTCCAGCTGCATCCATGTTGCTGCAAAGAACGTGATTTTGTTCTTCTCTATGGATGCATAATATTCCATTGTGTATATGTACCACATTTTTTATCCAGTCCACTTTCAATGGGCATCTGAGTTGGTTCCATATTTTTGCTATTGTAAATAGGGCACAATGCACATAAGTATGCAGGTGTTTTTTGGTAGAGTGATTTAAGTTCATAGCCTCGTAGTAAAGTTTGAAATGTAGAATTGTGATTCCTCCAGCTTTGTTCTTTTTGCTGAGGATTGCTTTAGCTATTTGAGTTCCTTTCTGGTTTTTGTATAAACTTCTGTATTTTCTTTCTTAGGTCTGTGAAAAATGATGCTGGCAATTTGACAGGAATTGCATTGAATCTGTAGATTGCCTTGGGTAGAACAGACATTGTGAAGATTTTGATTCTTTCAATGCATGAGCATGGGATATTTTTCCATTTGTTTCATCCTTGATTTCTTTGATTAATGTTTTGTAGTTTCCATTGTAAAGGCCATTTATATCTTTGGTTAGGTGGATACTGAGGTATTTTATTTTATTTTATTTTTTTGTGACCATTGTGAATTGAACTCTTTTTTAATTTGGTTTTCAGTCTGCTTGTTGTTGGTGTATAGAAATACAACTGCTTTTTTGCACATTGATTTTTGTATCCCAAGACTTTCCCAAAGTCATTTATCAACACAAGGAGGTTTCTGACAAAATCTGTAGGGTTTTCTAGGTATAGAATCATATCATCTGCAATCAATAGCTTCCTCTTTTCCTTACCCTTAATTTATTTCTCTTCTATGGTTGCTCTGGCTAGGACTTTCAGTACTATGTTGAATAGGAGGAGTGAGAGTGGCTATCCTTGTCTTATTCCAGTCCTTAGGGGGAAATGCTTTTAGCTTCTGCCCAGTAAGTATGACGTTGGCTGCAGTTTTCTCATAGATGGCTCTTATTATTTTGAGGAGTGTTCCTTCGATGCATAGGTTTTTATCAAGAAGGGATGCTGGATTTTAAGGAATGCTTTCTCTGCATCTAATGAGATAATCGTGTGGTTCTTGGTTTTGCACCTGTTTATGTGATGGATTACATTCATTGATTTATATATATGGAACTAGTCTTTCTTATAAGGAATGAAGTCTACCTCATCATAATGAGAGACACTTGAAATGTGCTGTTGGATGCAATTTATTAGAATCTTGTTGAAAAATTTTGCATCTATGCTCATCAGGGGAATTGGTGGTGTGTAGTCTTTGCCATTTGTGGGTATCAAGATGATATTGGCTTCATAGAATGAGCTAGGGAGAATTCCTTTCTTCTACTTTTGGGATTTGTTTGCTCTTGATTTTTTGGTTCTTTAAGATGCAATGTTAAGGTGTTTTTTTAAAATTTTTTTATATGAAGGTATTATTGTTGTAAACTTTCCTTTTAATATTGGTTTTGCTATCCCATAGGTTTTGATATCTTGTGTTTCCATTTTCATTTGTTTCAACATATTTAAAAAATCCTTCTTAATTTTTTCATTAGCTCACTGGTCATTCAAGATCATATTGTGTACTTTTCTCATATTTGTATTGTTTTCAAAGTTCCTGCTGTTTTTGATTTCTAGTTTTATTCTACTTTGTTCAGAGAAGATACTTGATACAATGTAAATTTTTTGAAATGTTTTAGTATTTTTGTGGCCTGACATACCTTTTGAATAATCCATTTGCTGAGGAGATGGTCTATTCTGCAGCTGCTGGTTGAATGTTGTATAAATATCTATTAGGTCCACTTGGTCAATACTGCAGGTTAAGTATGATTTTTTTGTCAATTTTTTGTCGAATGCTAAAAATAGGGTACTGAGGTCTCCAGTTATTACTGTACAATGGGAGACCCAATAAAATGGAATTATCTTTTTAGAGGAAGAGTCACTTGGATTACACTCGGAATTTGTTCCTACAGATCAAATGACCAAACAAAGCTTTTATCTGGAAGTTTTGAGACTGTTGTGTCATGATTTGCAAAAGAAATATACTGAGTTGTGGCAAACAGATGATTGGTTGTTCCACGATGACAACATATCTTCCCACACTGCACTGAGTGTTCAGCAGTTTCTAACCAAAATCGACATGACCTCTGTCTCCACCCTTCCAATTCATCCTATTTCACCCCAAGCAGTCCCCCCCCGATTTAAAAAGTCCTCAAAGGCAAATATTTTGCCAATGAGAGCAGTGAAACAAAAAACAGCAGAAACACTTTTATAAAAGACAAAAATTGATGAGATCAAAAACAGTTTTGGGCATTGGAAAAATCATCTCAATAGGTTTATTGCATCAAACTGTGAGTACTTTGAAGGTGACTGAAATTTAAACGTATAAGAATAAATATACATATTTTAATAAATAAATTCCATTTTTTGGTGTCCCCTGTTGTATTGGGTTCTCTCTCTCTAGCTCCAATAATATTTGCTTTATGTATTTAGGTGTTCCAGGGTTGAAAGCACATACAATTGCTGTATCCGCTTGTAGCATTGACCCTTCTATCATTGTATAATGATCTTCATCTCTTTTTATAGTTTTTTGTCTTGAAATGTATTTTATCTGATACAAATAGAACTACTTCTACTCCTTTTTGGTTTTCATTTGCATGAGATGTCTTTTTCCATCCCTTTATTTTCAGTCTGTGTTTCTCTTTATAAGTGAAGTGAATTTCTTGTAGGTAGTATAGAGTTGAGTCTTGATTTTTGATCCATTCAGTCACTTTATGTCTTTCATAAGAGAGTTTATTCCATTTATATTCAATGTTATTATTGGTTAGTAACTACTTACTACTGCTATTTTGTTATTCGTTTTCTGCTTGTTTTTGCCCTCCTCTCTCTCTCCCTCCCTTTCTCTTTTTGTAAAAGTAATTTTCTATAGTGGTATGTTTCAAGTTCTTTTAACAATTTTTGTTTATGTATTACTATATTGATTTTAAGTTACCACGAGGTTTGCAAATAACACCTTATAGTCAGTTATTTAAAACTAATAATAACTTAACTCTGATTCAAAAGAAAACCGAAAGCTAATAACAACTCTACACTTTAACTCCACCTCCTTTGCTTTTTAACTTTTTTGCTATTTCTCTGTATATACCATCTATATCTTTAAAAGTTGTTATTGTTTTTGATAGATTTGTCTTTTAGTCTTCTTATTCAAAATATGAGTGGTATTCACATCACAATAGCAGTGTTGCAATGTTCTATATTTGTCCATCACAATAGCAGTGTTGCAATGTTCTATATTTGTTACCAGTGAGTTTTCTATCTTCAGGTGATTTCTTATTGCTCCTTAACGTCCTTCTCTTTCAAGCTGAAGAAATCCCTTTAGCACTTCTTGTAGGACAGGTCTGGTGTTGAAAAAAATCCTTCAACTTTTGTTTGTCTGGGAAAGTTTTTATTTCTCTTTTATGTTTGAAGAATATTTTCACTGAATATAATATCCTATAGTACTTTTTTTTTTCTTCAACGTTTTGAATAAGCAATGCCACTGTCTCCTGGCTGAGAAGTCTGTTGCCAGTTGATTTTTGGAGCTCATTTATATGTTATTTGTTTATTTTCTCATGCTAATTCTAGGATCATTTATTTATCTTTGACCTTTGGGTGTTTGACTATTAAATATCTTGAGATAGATTTATTTGCGTCTTCTTATACTTAAATATAGATATTTTTCTCTAAATTTGAAAAGTTCTCTGTTATTATTATTTGAATAAACTTTCTACCCCAACCTCTCTACCTTCTTTTAAAGACCAATAATGCTTAGATTTGACATTTTGTAACTATTTTTGAAAACTTGTAGGTTTGCTTCATTGTTTTTATGCTTTTTTTTTCTTTTTCTCCTTTGACTGTGTATATTCACATAGCCTTACTTCGAGTTCACTAATTATTTCTTCTGCTTGATCAGTTCTCTTATTGAGAGTTTCTGATGTATTTGTCAGTTTATTAATTAAATTTTTCAGCTCCAGAGCTTCTGCCTGATTTTTAAAAATTATTTTAATTTATTTGTTAAATTTATTTAATAGACTTTTGAATTCCTTATTTGTGTAATCTTGAACTTTGTAGAACTTTCCCCCAAACAGTTATTTTTTAATTCTTCACCTGAAAGACATATTTCACATATCTCTATCACTCTGGGATTTGTCATTGGTGCCTTATTTAGTTTGTTTAGTGAGGTTATGTTTTCTTAAATGTACTTGATGCTTGTGACTGTTTCTTAATGTCTGGGCATTAAAACGTCAGGTATTTTTCTAATCTTCACAGTCTGGACTTGTTTGTACCCATCCTTCTGGAGAAGGTTTTCCAGATATTCCAAAGGAATTGAGTGTTGGATCTAAGTCTTTGGTTACTACTGCCATATCTGCACTAAGAGGTGCCACAGAATCAGTAACACTTTAACTTTTGCAGACTCTTAGAAGTACTACTTTGGTGGGTTTGGTTAAGATTCAGAAGAATTTCCTGGATTATGAGGTAGAGTCTCTTGTTCTCTTCCTTCAACACCACCCCCAAAAAGTCTCAGTTTCTCTCTCCCCCCATCTTTCTGCCCCCCCCCCATTCTTCGCCTCTCTCTCTCTCCCCTGAACTGCCAGGAGTTGAGGAAAGTATCACACCAGCATTGGGTCACAGCTGAAGCCAACATAGTACTGAGTCTTGCCCAAGGCCTGTGGCAACTACTACCTGGCTATCACCAATGCTTATTTAAGACTCAAGAACTCTTCAGTCAGCAGGTGGTGAATACTGCCAGAACAAGGTCTTTCCCTTCAGGTTCTCCTCTGGCCCAGGTTGAGTCTAGAAATGCCTTCCAGAAGCTAGGACCTGAAATCAAGGGCTTCAGAAATCTTCTTGGTGCTTTATTTTACTATGGCTGAGATGGTACCCAAGCGGCAAGACACAATCCTCTTTACTCTTTTCTTTTCTCTAGCAAAAGGAGTCTCTCCCTGAGGGGCACTGCCTGGAGTTGGGGAAAGGGTAGCACAAGCACTTCCTTGACCACCCTAACTGATGTCTCACTGAGTTGCATTCACTCCAAGTCCAATGGCTTCATGTTTAGAGAAGCATAATGACTTGCCCAAGTTTGCCTTTCAAATGTATTCAGGACCTCAGGGCACTTTAGTTCTAGCTCATCAGTGGTGGGGCTAGCCAGAACACAGGTTTCTACTGCTTGGACAGAAGATTCCCCTCTGACTGGGATGATTAAATGCTCCTTCTATGGTTCCCTTTGTGGTGTTCTGCTGTGACAGTGCAGCACTGGGTTCCAAATCAAAGCTCTACAGTCACTTCCCTCTCCCTCCCCCAGGTACACAGATAATCTCTCCACATGCTGCCTGGGTTGGGGAAGGGGTCATGTAGGCAATGCAAGACAGACTTTTCTGCATTTTTCAATGCTTTTTTCCTTGAAATTATGTTAAAACCAGATACTGTGATTGCTTACCTGATGTTTGGCCCTTATAGAGATAATTTCTTTCATTGGTAATTATATAATTCAGTGCTCTTGTAGGGTGTTCCTGCAGGGTGATGATTGCTTGAGAGTTCTATTTGGACATCTAGCTCTGTACCACTGTTTTTTTAGTCTTTCCTTTTGGATGATCATTTTTTAAATCTATACTTATATGATTTGTTGTCATTTTCTTATTAGTTTTTAGATGTTCCATATGTATTAGGGATAGTTAACTTTTCTTATACCGTTATCTACATTTTTTTCAGTTTTGTTGCTTTTCTTTTGACTTTTCATTTAAAAGTTTGATTTTTCTTAGCAATTATTAGTCTTTCATGGTTTCTAGATTGTGTGTAACATTTAGAAAAACTTAACACACCATAGTACAAGAATTTTGTCATGGGTTCTTCTAAATATATTTCTAGTTTGAATTTTTGTCTTTAAGTATTGGATGCATTTGGAGCTTGTTCCATTGTTAGTTGTGAGATAGGGATTTAGTTCATTTTGTTTCCTAGATTGATACCTTGATGACTTTAAACTGGTTTATTCTTTCTTAAATAATATATACCTCAAAAAAGCATATTTTAAAATTATATATTTTTCCCTGATAATTTAATATTTTTTGTCAAATACTAATTTCCTTTGTTTCCATCTGTTTCTAAAATTCCTAATTTTTATATGATTTAGCCAGCGTAAAAGCCACTAAAACAATGTTTTGTTTCTCATAACTTCATGACTTATTTTGATACCTGATAGAATCAAGCCTTAGTCTGCTTAGGCTGCTATAAGAAAATACCATAAAGTAGATGTTCTAAATAACAGACATTTCTTTCTCATGGTTTTGGAGGCTGGAATTCTGAGATCAAAGGGCAGTTGACTTGATTCCTGGTGAGGGTGCTCATCCTTGCTTGCAGATGGCTGCCTTCTCACCTTCTCACTATGTCCTCATGTGGCAGAAAGAGAATGAGCAACTCCAGTCTCTTCTTTTTCTTATAAGAGCAATAATTTCAATTGGATTGCCTGATCCCGTGGGTTCAAGACCAGCCCGGGTAGCCTCATCCCTACAATTAAAAAAAAAAGGGGCGACGGGGCAGCCTGGTCTATGAGACCCTCTGCAAAGGAGAACGCAGAGGGTCTCTGGCTCTCTCCCGGTGGGCTGCGGATCCCAACGTCGGCAGCCTGCTCTTCACATGGAGCTCGGCTGTGGCCACCGCTGGGGCATCATAGCAGTCTGGACAGCCACTGCAGCTGCAAACACAGCAACCGCTGGAGCCGCTGTGGTCTCCATGGCAGCCATAGTGCATCGTGCCACTTGTGCCTGAGGCGATCCACGACTTCAGTCCTTGAAACCCCTGCAGGCAAGATCTGCTGGGATCGCTGCCACCTCTGCAGCCACCTTGACATCCTGCCGGCTGTGGGTCTCCTCCCATGTGTCCTGAGGCAGGCTTCCATCTCCGGCCTCTGCCTGGCTCCTGTCAGGCTCCACCCCCTCTGGGGCGAGCAGCTGAGATAGCACCACCTGCTGACGATTCAAGGTAACAACACCGAAACGGGAAAAATAAGCTTGAAAAACAGACACAGGCCAGACTTAAGTGGTGAACTGAGGGTGACCCTAACTGCGAACTAATTTACCAGCTTGAGAAGACAGCTAAAAATCAGAGCTGAAAGGACATTGGACTTAAACAAAAAGTCAGAGTGTGCTGGATTGGTTCTGTTAGTTTAATGACTTAATTCTATTCCTATTGTTTTGTTCCTTTTTTTCCTCTTTCTTTTCTTCTCTTTTCTCCTCTCTGTAAACCATATCATTGTATAGAGGAACAGCACACCAATAAGGTGGTTGGTTAGCTTGTATGTGACCATCATTGTATGTTTTAATCTTTTTGTATGGGAGCTGGTTAGTCTGTAGCCGTGGTCTATTGTTTTTAATCTGTTTCAGTTTAGGTTTCTCTCTCTCCATTTGTTGATATACAACTGTTTCCCCCTTACTCCTCTCTCTCTCCACCACCCTCTTCTCCCCACTGTCTGCTCCATTCTCTTTCTCTGCTAACCTCATTTTATTTCAGGGAGCGAACCTACAGCCCCACTGCACGGACAGATTCCAAGGCAGTGGGAAGTGGGTCTCAGGTTATCCATACACCTGTCAGTGGATACCAGGACCTGTAGATAGATTTTGAATCACAGCTCCCCATGAAAGTAAATCTCAAAACTGCAAAAAGTACCACCCGCAACCTACAGTGCAACTCCAGAATTGAGCAAAGTAAGAGGACATACATAAGAAGAATAGGAGATTGAACAAACAGAGTAAAAACAATCTCTCTACCCCTGAATAACAGAATTAAAGAAGACAGTGACGTGGAGGGAAAGGAAAAAGTAGGGAGGGAAAAATACCTCACAAATGAAGAAAAGACAAAAGAATAATATAGGTCTCACACAGACCCCTGGGAGATCAGACACTGAGAAAACAGACTCTGGAGCACAAACAATGAAGAACCCCCAGAATGACTGGTCACATGCAACAAACCGAGACATCAAGACATTAATAGAGAGAATTTAAAAAATTGAGGAGAGACAAGAGGAAAATAGGAAGGAGCTGATGTCAGAAATAACAGCAGTAAAGAATACTATGATGGAAATAAATAACAAACTAATAAGCATGGAAAGCAGAATTAGCCAAGCAGAAGAAAGAATCTCAGAGCTCGAAGACTAAAACACAGAACTAACCCAAACTGTCAAAAGCATAGAAAAGAAGCTCAAAAAAGACAGAAAAAAAAACCTTCAAGAGATGAATGATCACTTCAAGAGACCGAACCTATGACTAATTGGCCTTCCTAGGCAGAGAGAGAGAAACAGAGGCCACACTGGAACAAACATGTCATGAAATCATTCAAGAAAACTTCCCTCATCTCATCAATGATGAAAAAATTCAAACACAAGAGATTCAGAGAATGCCTAAGACAACAAATGTGAAGACCAACTCCCAGACACATAATAATTTGCCTAAATAAAGTAGGTATAAAAGAAAAAATCCTAAAGGCTGCAAGAGAAAAAGTTTAGACTACCTATTAGAATAGTAGCAAATTTATCTACAGAAGCCCTCCACGCTAGGAGAACTTGGAGCCCTATCTTCAAAGACTAAAAGTAAACAACGTCAACTGAGAATAACTTACCCAGCCAAGCTAAGCTTCATCAGTGAGGGAGAATTGAAATATTTCCCAGATATCCAATCCCTAAGAACCTACGCTGCCACCAGACCACCTCTACAAGAAATACTTAAGAAAGTATTGAACAAAGAAGAAAAGAAAAGGAGAACAACAACATTCTTCAAAAGAGTACAGACAAAAGATTAAAAACACACATAATCCAACTCTAAAACCAAAAGAAAGGAAACACACAAACAGGAAGAACAACAACTCTGTAAGAACATTATGATAGGTTCAACTCTCACATTTCAACAATTAGTTTGAATGTGAATGGACTAAATGCACCACTGAAAAGACAGAAAATGGCAAAATGGATAAAATATCACCAGGCAACAATCTATTGCCTTCAAGAGACTCACTTCACTAGAAAGGACACTCACAGACTCAAAGTAAGAGGATGGGAAACAAATTTTCAGGCAAATGAAACACAAAAGAAAGGAGGAGTTGTGATCTTAATCTCAGACAAAATACCCTTTAAGCTATCAAAAATTTAAAAAGATACAGAAGACCACTACATAATGATAAAGACTCAATCCATCAACAAGAAATATCCATCCTAAACATATATACACCGAACATAGGAGCACCAACTTTCATAAAACAACTCCTAGGTAAACTAAAAAAGACATCGACTCCAATACCATCATAGCTGGGGACTTTAATACCCCACTCACAACCCTAGACAAATCATCAGGACAAAAAATCAGCAATGAAATTCGAAACCTCAATGTGACTCTTGATCAAATGGACTTAATTGATACCTACAGAACCCTCCATCCAAAGATCACAGAATACACATTCTACTCATCACCGCATGGAACATACTCTAAGATTGACCACATACTTGACCATACATCAAGCATAAGCAAATTTAAAATGACTGAAATTTTACCAAACACCTTCTCGGATCACAGTGGAATAAAAATAAAGATTAACACCAACAAGGTCCCCCCAAAACCCACAAAGACATGGACACTAAACAGCATGATGCTAAACAACTCCTGGGTCAATGATGAAATCAAAATAGAGATTAAAGCTACCTGGAAACAAGTGAAAATGAAGAAACATCTTACCAAAATCTCTGGGACACCATGAAAGCTGTAGTAGGAGGAGAATTTATATCCCTACAAACGCACATGAAGAAAATGGAAGGATCACAAATTTACAGCCTAACAAGTCACCTAAGGAAGCTGGAAAAGCAAGACCACAAAAACCCTAATTTCAGCAGAAGAATCCACATCACCAAAATAAAAGCCCAAATCCAGGACATAGAAGACAAAAAGATAATACAAAAAATCAATGAAACAAAAAGCTGGTTCTTCTAAAGGATAAACAAGATTGATGGTCCCCTAGCTAGACTGACCAAGAAAAAGAGAGAAAAAGCCCAAATAAACACAATCAGAAACACAAAAGATGAAGTCACATCTAATCCTGAAGAAATACAAAAGATCATCAGAGACTACTATGTACACTTGTATGGAAACAAACTTGAAAACCTTAATGAAATGGAGGATTTTCTGTCATCACACAACCTGCCTCGGTTGAAACAAGAAAAAATTGAGACCCTAAATAGACCAATAACAATCAAGGAGCCGGGTTCGGTGGCTCAGCCTGTAATCCCGCGCCTTTGGGAGGCTGAGGTGAGTGAATTGCCTGAGCCCGCGGGTTCGAGACCTGCCTGGGCAGGCGAGACCTCATCTCTACAATAAATCAAAAAATCAGCTGGGCGTTGTGGCACATGCCTGTAATTCTGGCTACTCGGAAGGCTGAGGCGGAAGGATCACTGGAGCCCAGCAGGCCGAGGCTGCGGTGGCCGTGAGCGGCCACTGCACTCCAGTCTGGGTGACAGAGTGAGACTCCAACTCAAAAAAAAAAACAATGAAGGAAATTGACTATGTAATAAGAAAACTACCTACAAAAAAAAGGCCTAGACCAGAGGGCTTTCCAGTGGAAATCTACAAGACATTTAAGGAGGAGTTTATACCAATCCTATTGAAGGTATTCCAGGTGATTGAGAAATATGGAACTCACTCCAAATCATTTTATGATGCTAAAATCACATTGATACCCAAGCCAGGTAAAGACCCAACAAAGAAAGAGAACTATAGGCCAATATCTTTGATGAACATAGATGCTAAAATTCTCAACAAGATTCTAGCAAACCGGATTCAACAACACATCTCAAAAATCATCCATCATAGCCAAGTAGGCTTCATCCCCGGGATGCAAGGCTGATTCAACATTCGTAAAACCATAAATGTAATTAAATACATCAACAGATGTCAAAACAAAACCACAAGATTATATCATTAGATGCAGAAAAAACTTTTGATTAAATCCAGCACCCCTTCTTGATAAAAACCCTCGAACATCTAGGCATATGGGGAACATACCTCAAAATAATAAAAGCCATCTATGAGAAACCCACAGCCAGCATACTCCTAAACAGACAAAAACTGGAACCATTTCCCCTGAAAACTGGAACAAGAAAAGGATGCCCACTCCCACCACTCCTGTTCAACATAGTATTGGAAGTCCTGGCTTGAGCAATCAGAGAAGAGAAGGCAATCAGGGGTATCCAAATAGGAAAAGAGGAAGTCAAGCTATCTCTCTTTGCAGATGACATGATTGTGTACCTTGAAAGCCCAAGAGAATCTGTCAAAAACCTCATTACACTGATAAAGGACTTTGGCAAAGTCTCAGGATATAAAATAAATGTGCAAAAGACAATCGCATTTCTTTACACCAATAATAAACAAACAGAAACCCAAATAAAAACCACAGTTCCATTCACAATAGCCACACACACACAAAAAAGAAATATCTTGGCATCTTCCTAACCAGAGACGTGGAAGACCTTTACAATGAAAACTACATAACACTGCTCAAAGAAATCAAAGATGACACAAACAAGTGGAAAAATATCCCATGCTCATGGATTGGAAGAATCAACATTGTGAAGATGTACATCCTACCTAAGGCAATCTACAAATTCAATGCAATACCCATCAAATTACCAGCAACATTCTTCTCAGACCTAGAAAAAACAACGCAGGAATTCATATGGAAACATAAATAAACAAGAATAGCCAGAAGAATCCTAAGCAAAAACAAAAACAAAAACAAAGCATGTGGTATCATATCACTAGACTTCAAACTTTACTATAAAGCTATAATAATCAAAACAGGTTGGTACTGGTACAGGAACAGGCATATAGACCAATGGAATAGAATTGAGATTCCAGAAACATAACCTCAATTTCTCAACCAACTAATCTTTGACAAAACCTCCACCACCTACCACTGGGGAGAGGAGAACCTATTCAGTAAATGGTGCTGGGAAAACTGACCACATGCAGAAGATTGAAACAGGACCTCTATCTATCCCCATACACAAAAATTAACTCTAAATGGATCAGAGACCTAAATGCAAAACCTCAAACCATAAGAACCTTAGAAAATGAAGGACATACCCTCATGGAAATTGAAACTGGCATCTAATTCCTGAACAAAACTGGAAATCCACAGGCTATAAGAGATAAGATAGACAAGTGGGACCTCATTAAACTGACAAGCTTCTGCAAAGCCAAAGAAACCATCAAGAGAGCAGGAAGACAGCCTACAGACTGGGAAAAAGTATTTGCCAACTCCAGGTCTGACAAAGGCTTAACATCTTGGATCTACAAGGAAATCAAATGTGCTGAAAAGAAAAAACCATCAACCCCATTATAAAATGGGTAAAAGATATGAACAGACACTTCTCAAAGGAAGACATCCGAGCAGCCAACAGACACATGAAGAAATGTTCAACCTCACTAATCATCAGGGAGATGCAAATCAAAACCACACTGAGATACCACCTAACTCCAGTCAGAATGGCAATTATCAATAACTCAAAAATAACAGTTGCTGAAGAGGATGTGGCAAAAAGGGAACACTTCTACACTATTGGTGGGAGTGCAAACTAGTGCAACCTCTGTGGAAAACAGTATGACAATTCCTAAAAACTCTAAATATTGATCTCCCATATGACCCCACAATCCCCCTACTGGGAATATATCCTGAAGAACTCAAATCACTCTATAGAAAATATACCTGCACACGTATGTTTATCACAGCATTGTTCACAATAGCAAGAACCTGGAAGCAACCATGCTGCCCTCAAAAGAGGACTGGATTTAAAAAATGTGGTACATATACACAATGGAATACTACGCAGCCATTAAAAAGAACAAAATCATGAATTTCACAGCAATCTGGATGGAACTAGAGTCTATAATACTGAGTGACCTCTCACAGAAACAAAGATCTGAGTATCACATGTTCTCACTCATATAGTGGACCTTGAACATCCAACGTAATACTATAAGAAAATGACTGACAGTGGTGGAAAACTATGGAGGGGGAGGGGAAGGAGGATGGGATTAATGGTAGTAAATATCTGTCTGGGGACGGGGAGACACCTGTTATCAACAGGGGTGCCTGAACGAAGCATATTTGTATACCTAATCCTTAACTGTACCCCACAATATCATAATAAAAAATATTGATTAAAAATAAAAACTAAAAAAAAGAACAATAATTTCATCATAAATCCTCTACGCTTCTGACTTCATCTAAAACTAATTACCTCCCAAAGTTCTCACCTTCTGATAGCTTCCCATTGGAGAGGTAAAGTTTCAGCATATTAATTTTGGAAGACACAGACATTCAATCCATAACAAAATAACTTCAATCTATTTTAATAACTACTATTTTCTATTTTTCTTTATGTATTCAACTTCACTTTTTTCTTTACTAATCCCTTTCTAGCACATTTCTTACTTTACAAGACAAGGGGATTATTAGCCTACTTCTTTGAATTGAAAGTGTAATTCATTTATAGTCCCTATAATTTTGCTAATGTTTGCTTTTAAGGCTATACATGTTTCACTGAACATATCTTCATCTGTAGCCTAGAAATGTTAAACCATACAGTGTTTAATATTCTTATGTTTCAATGTTTACAAAAAAATTCAATGAGACTTTCTTATTGACTTAGGAGTATTTCTCCACACGCAGGAGTCCAGTACCTTGCTGATCTTTTTTTGTTTTTTTTCATTAACTATTGGTTTTATTGCATTTAATCAGAGCATTAGAGATAGAAAGACATTTCAACTCTTTGCATCTATTAGAGTATTTGTATGGATTTTTTTTCCTGTATTTGTGTCATTTTTTGGTGACTTATCTATGTTACATGGAATAAACATTTTCTCTGTTTTAGGGTACACATTTTGATATGTCTGTTAGATTTATCTTTTATTTGAATTTTCCACATATTTTATTGACAAAATATAGAAATAAAAATGCCCATCATCTAGTGTTCTCATTTCTCCTTATCTCCTATATTTTTGCAGAATAATATTAATTTTAAATTTGTTGTTACCTAAACACTCATAGTGTTTTAACTCTATTTTGAACTGTAACCTTCACTTAATAAAGAAAATACTTGCTCATATAATGGTTTATATGTCATATGATTTTTGATCCGCATTAAAAGCTGTTTGATATTAACATAAAATCTCCCTTATTTTTCCTTGAATTTTTTCTGTGATGGTTCCCTATGTTTTATCCTTTCCAATGTCTGTAATTAACGCTTTAGTAGTATTTAATAAATGGAAACAAAAGTGTGATTTTGCCTAGTGATCTGATCTGGGATTGATTGTTTTACTTTTTGTTTTGAAAAGATGAGCTAAGCTTGTCAATACTTATTGCACTTTTACTTTGGCTGGCACAAATGGTTTTAATTTTGTCATTATTTTATATTGTACTTTCTGCCTTTAATGGTTTGATTATTTTTTTCTAATGTTTGATATTGTCAAGGAATATAAAATGTTATCTCTGTTTTATAACAATAATTTCTGTAATTTATTTTATTCTTATTCCTATAGTCAAATATTCAGATTCAGGTTTTTGTTTCAATTAACTCTATTACTTGAGATCTTTTCTCTAGTAGTTCTCAAGAACCACTAATGAGAAGAATATCTCTGTTCTTGAATGTTTAAAGTAATCTGTCACCTTTTAATTGAATGAGAATAAAAGTAAGTAAAACTTCTTGGACCACGCATTATTTCCTTAAGTAACCTTTTTTGTCCTTACACTGGATTTCAACACTGAAAGTTGTAGTGGAGAAAGCAAGATGTAAGCTTTCCTTTATAAGTGACTTGCTATTTTTTCCAAGATACTTGAAGTAACTTTGATTTTTATTTCCAGCAATTTCATTAGCTTACGTCTCAGGGTAGACTTGGTTTAATTCAATCCTCTTAAAGATATATAGCATTGTGCCTTTTTAAAATTTTGGAATGCTGATTCACTAACCTATCACTGCTTCAGACTCTACAACAGTGTACATCTTGTCTTCTAAGATTTTAATTTTTCTCCTTAATCATGCACTGCCCAAATATAGTAGTAACTAGCAACACAGAGTTATTTATATTAAATTAACTAAAATTGTCAGTGTATTTTATTTATTGAAATAGCCATTTTATGTTTTATTGCATGTATTTAAGGTGTACAGCATATTTTGATATGTGTATACATATTAAAATAGTCACTATAGTCAAGCAAATTGACATGTCCATCATCTCACATAGCTATACCTTGTGTGTGTGTGGTTAGAGCACCTAAAATTTGCTTTCTTAGCAAAATTTCAATATACAATACAATGCTATAGCTGTAATTCTCAGGTTATACATTGACTCTTTCGACTTACTGTACATATCTGCCTCTTTGTGTACTTTGACCTATATGTCCCCATTTCTTCACCAATACTGGCCCTAGAAACCACAGTTTTATTCTCTGTTTCTATGTATTCAACTTTTATGTTGATTCCACATGTAAGTGAAAACAGAAAGTACTTTTTTATGACTGGCTTTTTCCCTTTAGCATAAAGCCCTCCAGGTCATCCATGTTGTCACAAACAGCAGGATTTTCATCTTTTATAAGGCTGAATAATACCCTGCTGTGTGGTCAATGGCTCCACATGGCAGGAAGGTACAATGTCATACCATGTAGCTATGGAACATTCCATCATCATGGGAAGTTCTGTCTGAAGTACTGATAATCCTTTATCATTTTTTCTATATTTGCATCTTATTTTTCTTACTTTATCACATCTGCCCTCCACGTTCACTATTATATTTTCAACAGATTGAATTATATATTGAAAGATTTGAACATTTAAATAGTGTATTTACCTGAGAATGGGAACAAAGTGGTTGCAGAGAAAATAACCTTTTAGGGTCTGTCAAAGGAAAAAGTACATCTGTGTTAATGCTTTGCTTTTATCATTGGGATTTCTGCCTTTTGTGGAAATACATGCCCAAGGTTGTCTCAAAGAAAATTATGAAGTGATTTAGTTTTGTCCCTGGGGTCCTCAGTTGTTCCTTTCTGTGTGTGTGTATTCTTCTTCACATTATACATGGTTCTTGTATATTTTGTCTTTTATTTTTATTCCTCTTAATATCAGATTAAGATTTTATATCAGTCATATACATCTTAGTGTGAACAAGTATGAAAGATTTTTATCCTAAATTATTTCTATACATGGGAAATAAATTATTTCCCTCATTGTGCAAATGAGAAAGTTGAGAATGGAGTGACTATCACTCACAAGGCCAATGCACATGATCACTATTTATGCAATATCAAACATGTTAAAATCTCAGTGTTTAATCTTATTTAATTGGACACTAAGAAAAGAATGGTAGTCATAACTTATATTCTCAGTTGAAAAAATAATCCTTCATAATGAGCTTTACCTCGCATATATTTATTAGATATTCATTATGGGCAGGTACCGGGAAGAGGAAAAGATGAATAAGGCTGTTTCTGTACTGAAAGAACTTACAATCTTCTAGGAAAAGACAACAACTGACACGGGAGTCTATTCTTCAGAGTTTTTCTTAAATATTTGATTCGACTGCAGAGAAAAGAGTGCATAGCATCCTTTCACAACCATGAACTTGAGATCTGAAAGTTCAGGGAGGATTCACTGCCTTTCACTTCTGGTACAGACTTTCTGAAAACCTTTCCTACATTGTTCTAAGCTATCTGAAACACTCATGAAATTGTAGTATTTTCCCCTATTATATTATATAGTTGACATATTAAAACAAGCTATTCATATGAACCTCTCATTTCCTGGAAAATTTAGGGCTGAGTTTTAAGGAGTTATCAAGATTTCTTGGAGATGGCATGCTGCCTTGAATTTCTGGGAAATAATCAGAGTATTAAATCAACCCCAAGAAGAAATAATCTCAGTGCAGGTTTTTATAACCTAATCTATTCTCCAGCTTAGAAGGAAGATGGATAATGTTCAGAATATGGAGCTGAATTATGTATTTCTCCTTGAATGACTAAATGTCATTCTCATTGTATTAATGATAATGGCTACTATTTATAGGAAATTGACAATAAATGGCTGTAACTCATTACATATATAGTTGTTCCTCCATATCCATAGGAGATTGGTTCCAGGACTCCCTTCTCCCTTAAATACCAAAATTAACGGCTGCTCAATCCTTTTATAAAATGGCGCAGTATTTATATATAGCCTACACACACCTTCTTGTATACTTTAAACCATCTCTAGATTGCTAATAATACCTAATACAATGTAAAAATGTATTACAGTGTGATAAATATGTGTTACGATGTGATGTATATGGTTATTATAGTATATTGTTTTTGTTTGTATTATTTTTATTGCTGTAATTTAAAAAAAATGGTCTGCAGTTGGTTAAATCCATGGATGTAGAGCCCATGAAAGAAAGGGACAACTATATTTCTAAGCATCCTACAACTTAAATTGGCTAATTGCTGTGTTCTGAACGTCTGTATCCCTTGAAAACTCATGTATTGAATTTTCATCATTTCAATTCATCTGTGAGTTTAATCCTAGCACCCTAGATGATGGTATTAAGATGTAGGGACTTTGGAAAGTAATTAGGTGGATCCCTCATGAATAAGATTAATTACTTTATAAAAAAGTCCCAGACAGCATTCTTGTTCTTCTGCCATGTGAGAACACAGTGAGAAGAAGTCATCAATGAACCAAGAAGATAGACCTTGATCCTGGATTTGCAGCCTCCAGAATTGTGAGGAATAAGTTTTTGTTGTTTAAAAGCTACCTAGCTATTTTGCTACAGGTAAATTTATTTAATTGACAAAGAAACTGAGATTCAGGGAAAATAAATGACTTTCCCAAGATCACTCAATTTTTATTTAAATTGCCTCTCTCTCTTCCCAAACTATATCCTTGTATTTGTACTCCATAACCCTCTGGTGTTGCATTGAAAGCTTTCAGGCCTCATACTTTTCTATCAGTGTTGTTGCTTCAATAAGAGTAGACACCAGGATAGTAAAAATGACTCCCACTTCTCCTTCAACTACCTTCTTTCTGACCAAAGTCATATAAAAGACAAATTGAAATTAAGCCAGAAGTTTCAGGTTTCCTCAACACCCTGCTGCTATCTGTATGGACATGTATGCCTGACTGCCTTTTACAGAGCACCCATCTACTAATGTGTGAAATGAGAACACTGGGCATCATGGTTCACATAGTCTTTGAGTTCTGAATGTCTTCTATATCAGTAACTCTGTTACTTCATTCTATACAGCCATGTTCTATGAAATGAAATCATCTATATGAAAGACCTGTCACTGTGGGAGGAGGTTCCCTTCTGCTTGGAGGAGCTTTTGACAGCCTGTATAGCTAGAACCTAATAGGCCAAGGTGTTTGAAGGCAAGTGTTTTTTTAATCCCCTCTGTTCACATCATAAGCTCCCCAATATGACTTAAACTCCAAATTCAGTGATATTTGCATTATATATGTTTATTTGCATTATGTCCCTTGCTGGAATGATTTGAGTGCACTCTTTCTTAATAAATACAAACACACGCCTTTGTCACCCTAGGATATATGGTACTCATATAAAGTCAACAACATAAAGTCTGAATTAATAGATTCACCAATGTCAACCCAAGTGCTGATAGAACTTGGGGTTTCTGATTTTATCAGCATAGTATTTGCTCTCAAGTATATTATAATATGGTGGCAGAGACAAATATTTATACAATTTATCCTAGCACAAGGTAGTAAGTAGAATATTAGCAACATGCACCAAGTGCTTGAGGCACACAAAGGACATGCTCCTTAGCTCACCTGAAGTCTCCCAGAGTGTATCATTTTCTGGAAAATTGTATGTAAGTTCTGCTTCTTCAAATCCACATTAAGCATATCTTTTTAACTTTTTGATCCATTATCATTGCTTTCTATCATATTTTTCTTTACTGTTCTTTGCACTAAACACAGTACTCCCCTTCTTCTGCTTGGTCTATGTTCATTAACCACGATGCACAGCTTGCTCCAGAGCATTCCCTTACCCACAAATTTGAGTCCATGCTCTGGAGTCCCTTACTCATTCGAGAGATGGGTTAATCTAAAAATAGGGCTTAAAACACTGACTTTATAACTGTACTCCCTGGCATCTCCATCTACAAGCTGTGCACCAATGAGCAAGATAACTATCTATATGCCATTTTCTTCATTTGTATTAAAAGTGCTTATTTCTTAGAATTAAATGACTTATATGTGTGAAGTGGTGAGAAAAATGTTTGACAGTTGGCGACTACTATGTACATAGTAGACAGTACTTTTTAACCTTTTCTGCAAGGAAAAGAATACCAGAATGAAATGCTGGACCCTGAAGAATGCCAAGATTTAAGGAAGAATACTGACAGACGACCCAAAAGAGGAGTTCATGAGGAAAGGGGATAGTTATACATAGAAAGAAAAAGTACAGAACAGAATCACAGCAGCTAAGGGTATAAAAAATGTTGGGAAGACAGAAGAAAAAGTTTTTGCAATGATTACACGTGATACAAAGATAATAGTAAGGTAAAGACTGAAAATTATTAATTGGCCAAAAGTGTGAAAAGGACATGGGTAATTATGGCAAGAAGAATTGGGGCCTTGCGCTGGGAGGAGAAACCACAGTACTTTCATTTTTTGAGGACCCAAGGAGTAGAGATTTATCCTGTGTACCTGAGGTTTAAACTGAAAAGGGTGGACAGAAGATGGTTGGTAGTGAAAAGACAGGGATTCTGATCACTGTGGGCTGAAGAGATGAAACGTGGTATAGCAGAGTTTGAAGAGAGAGTAGTTGATTATTTTGCCAACTGAAACTAGTCATGATGAGGGGAATCTGATTTGGACTAAAAATTCTCAGGTGTACATTCTAAATCCATAAGCTCCTAGAGGTAAGATCCAATGTCCATCAGTTAATTTATCCATGTTATTATTTGAAAATATTTTTGAGTACCTACTCTGTGACAGGCATTATTCTAATTAGTAAAGATATACCAGTAAATAAAAAGCAAAACGAAACAAACACTCCTGGCTTTACCAGGGGCTAGCTATACCAAACTGAGCAAAGTTCCTAAACCAGAAGAATAATCAGACCCATTTTAGAAAACTGAAATTCAGTGTGGTAAGTGCTTTGATATAAGTATCAGGTGCTTCGTCGGACATTTTGTTGCCTGAAAAAAAAAAATAGAGGACATTTACTTGTCTATTTACTGCTAGGGTGGTTTTAAAGGTCATATGAAATGGAATGTCTTTGAAAGTGATAAAAGACTAAGTAGGGGTAGGAAGTTGTGTTTTCTAACAACAATAGTGATAAAAAGAGTATCATATTCAAATATCCATTGTTTATTGAGTTTGACTCTTACTCTGTCACCCAGGCTGGAATGCAGTGACATGCACACGGCCACTGCAGCCTTGACATGCTGGGCTCTGGTGATCTTTCCACCTCAGCCTTCTAAGTAGCTGGAACTAACATGCACACACCACCATGGCCAGCTAACTTATTTATTTATTCATTGTAGAGACCAGATCTCACCAAGTTTCCCAGGCTGGTCTCGAACCTGTAGGTTCAGGCAATCTTCTCGCCTCAGCCTCTCAAAATGCTGGTATTACAGGCTTGAGCTACTGCGCCTGGCCCATCCATTACTCATTATGCAAAGGACTATATTGGAAAAAAGGACTGAACTAGAAAATGGGACTAAGTTTTCAGAGTGAACTCTCCTCTAAATGACTGCATGGACTTTGGGTATTTGTTATTGCCTTAGTAGCATCCAGCATCAGGAATGCTTTCTTGTGTTTGAGGGATTCCCTTTTGCATGGATCATAATGAGAGACAGAGACACTTAGAGAAGAATGTCACAGACTCTTCTCTTTCCAGCCTGCCCTGAGACCACATGGCATAGTGTATAGCTGGTCCAAGCACAGACGTAGTGGCTGTATTGGTGGAGATACCAGTTGCTTGGAGGTCATGGTCTCACTACATGCAGGGAGATGCAGTCAACCATGGGTCTGGAGGTAGACACTCACTTCCTCTCCTCATCTGGGTTGGGGTATAGTTTAGGAGCTGATTCTGAACTACACAGCTTTAAGGTTGCTATTTCAGACCACCTGACAATTCAGTGATCTACTGATAAACTTTTGATAAACTTATTTTCTACTTAAATCAGCCACAGTCAGCTTCTTTTCCTCGAAAATTAAAAAGGGAAAGAGAGAAACCTTGATTTAAATGCTTGTGTAAATTATCATCCTCTCTGAGCCACATCTCGTAAAGTGGGAGCCATAATACTAACGTCTCTGTTGCAGGGGTCAAAGAAGTCCCTTTACAAATGGGCCTTTACTATCCCAAGTTGCTGTGCTAGTGGAAGGGAAGTTTTAAGTTTAGTTGGTTTAGGATGTTTGGGGTTTGTTTTCTGGAGATTTTGTTATCGTTGCTGTTTGTTTGTTTTTTCAGGACTCTTGCCTTTCCTTTGTCCTGTCACTGTTTCCAGTAAGGCTCTGAAATGTGACTGTTGTAGTGCATTGGACTTAAATGAGATCCTGTAAAAATGAGGCCTCTGCTCAGCAGCTGCACCAAGTTGCTGAAGTTTCCCAAGAGAAATTCTACATTTGGCTGCCCATCCAAATCTTGTTTGAATATCCTAAGCTGGGAAATAAATTAGAAGCCTTTGTTGTGAGAGTCTCTTGGGTGCACGCAGGACAGGGGCACAGAAGTGTGTGTAAGAAAGATAAGAGAAAGAGGACAGGAGCTAATGTCACATTTCCTGAACATTTACTATATTCCAGGCACTGAAGTGGGGCATCTCACACACATGATTTTATTTAATGCTCTACTGGACTGAAAGGTCCCACAAGAAAGGCCTTGACATTTTGCTCACTGTTTCAATCTTAGCAACCAATCTGAAGTTTATTAGAGAAACAGTATTCAAATACTTGAATGACTAGATGATTGAATGGATAAATAAGCAGCATTTTGTAACTGAGATTCTCACCTCCAAGTTGTGGAGGATTGAAAGACAAGTAAATCTTCAAGATCACCAGCTAAAAAGCACAGAGCAATATTGGAATACTCTACGGACACAACCCAAGCGATATGCAAGGAAGAAAAGCATGCAAAGGACAAAGAGGGATGAAGAAGCATTGGCTTCCTCATACTCAAAATAAATGCACTGATTGAAGAAAATGTTGGAAGACACAGCTGTCCTCTAGTCATGACCAGTTAAGTGGAGGGTAGGAGGTGAGTGACACACAAGGGGTCTGCTCCCTCTCTGACTTCTCTCTTGTCATGGCCCAGTACCATCTCATTTGATTTTTACATCTCCCCCATGCCTTGTTGGGAGAGCATTTTACGCATTGTGCTTCTCTACCTAAAAAAAAATTCTCCCAGTGTTTGTGATCTGAGTTTATTTTTCTTTCTTTCTAATAATTTTGCTTTACTCTTTATCTTATCTTGATAGAGACAAAATGTTTGGATAGATATTTACAGCACTTAATAATTTGTGGCATTCAATTCAATGCCTTCTTGAACTGCTTCAGTAGTATTTACCTTTACTGTAACTTAGTATATGTATTCTTGGAGAGTACAGTTCTGGCCTCTGTCTCATATAGAGCCCTGTGGGTACTGTTATGCAGCAGAACTAGCCCCAGATTCCAAGAAGCTTCAGAATTAGGGTATCTTGGATCTGATGACTGTGAGGATGATATCAAAAACACTTCAGTGGAGACAACAGAATTTGCAAAGGTGCAACATTACAAATAAGCCATTGCTGTTCAGAAAAGAAGTGGACTCCAGTTGGACTAAAGTATTTGACAAGTGGAGAATATCCTTTGATGAGGTTGAGAACTAAGAAAGTCCATGACTCTGGTGTAGCCGGGTAGGGTCACATTGTGAGGTATCTTAAACAAAAGATCAAATATGTTTTAGATAAAAGACATTTTTCCCAAAAGCATAACAAAGGATAAAGGAAACTGAAGGTTGGAAATCTAGACTGAATGCTGTGGCAAAAGTCTTTCTAACCAGTCAGATGTTAGAAAATGCAAATCATGGCCTATCTGGATATACATGCCATCGTTAATGATTATTATATTGTTATTAATTATTCCTATTTATGAACCATCTACATGGAAGTGAGACACTTTACTTCAATTCACAGCCCATTGGCCAGATATAGACAAGTGGGTCAATTGCCTTCCTTGGGGTTGGGGGTGGGCTGGTGGAGAGGATATCGGGAGCTCACAGGTCTGGGGTACACAATACAGAAATCCACCACAGTAGATATTTTTTATTCACATTCTAACTCATGAGAAACCTAATTTAGAGAGGCTGGTAATGAGTTTTTAATGAAATATATTTAAGTAATTCTGAAAGATTTTAATCATATTATGGTTTTATATGTGACATTTACAAAAGAGTACTCATTTTTAAAGTGATACCCATAGAAAAATGTTGCTATGTATACACAGAGCATTAGCAAAAAAGCATTAGCATACAGTCTACTCCTGCTAAACATAGGGTTTGGTCCAGATCACCACTAACCCTTCTAGCCATTAATGTGTCATAATTTATAATTCCAAGCAAAGTCCTATGAACATAATTATTTCTCTAGTTAGATCAGCACCTTTAGCCATAATAATTTTAGACTAATATTTCATTGGTAAAATTATAGAAATTATGTAATATGCATTTGTCAAAGAGTGAAACATAAATATAAGTTCAAAAATATGTAGGATAAAGTACAGACTTCTTAATAAATACTAAAAAAGTTAGCTCATAGGAATGGCCATTTGCCAATGCATCATAGTATTAGCAAATGGGATTTAGAGTAATAGGGTCTTGGGTTTAAACCTAAGCTTTTCCCTTTAAAAGTTGCATGATTTGAAGAAATTTAATTGATTTCTTTAAAATTCAATTTATTCACTTGTAAATTGAGATAATGGTATCTGCTTCATTTTCTAACATGGGAATTAAATATTTTGACTTTATAAGGGGCTAAGCTGGACAATAACTGCCACTCATTGAGTCCCCACTATGTTAAATTCATCATGACAGGAGCTCCTTATGTGCTCCTTGGGATCGCATTCACAACATTTCTGTGACAGATTAGCTTCTGTTTGCACTCAAGGAAAAGGAGACTAGGAATTTGAGTTCTTGCTGCAGGACATAGCTTATAACTGGCAGAGTTGAAATCTGACTCCTTGTTCATCTATTCCAAAGCCTCTGTTCTTCCTGTTTCACAGAATCACTGATGATGTGAATCTATAGTAAGCAGATTTTGTCTCTTCTGAAATAATGTATGGTTTATAGTCTAGGATGCTAATCAGGCTAACATCAACTGATTATTTCTATATATATATTTTAAATGATACCACTTCAAGAGTAATCTAAAGAACTAAATATTTTTTGAAATTCTATTCAATACCTTTGAAACAAATATTAACTATCTAGGGTTAGGCATCTGGAAGCCTTAAGATAATTTTTTTTTACTTTATAAAACTTTTACTTTTTAACCCTAATTAATCAATGCTAAGGGATGATCTACTTTTCTACCAGAGTTAAATGAAACCTTCATGAGGCAAACTGGACAATGAAAGAAGGTGAGGTCATTGTGACCACAGTCTCACACCACTTTTTTGAGCCCTTTTGGGAAATGTTCTCAGTTGGCTGAAGGGAAGTAATGCCCCCTTTACTGAGAATTACCCAGACATATGGCACAATGTGGAAACATGGAGAGACAGAACAGTTAGCAGTTGCTGCTGTACTGTTGGCTTATTTCCACTTTACGGCTTCGTATGAAGCTAAAATATCATGCTGGGGACATATGCTTACCGGCTCTGCACTTACTGCCTGCAGCTACAAACTCCTGTATTCTAATGGTAATTCCACAATCTGTTCTTTGACAGCTCAGGGGGCCAGATGATATGCATGCTACTGACAGGGACATCACTTTCATGAAACATTGACTTCGCTGCACCTGAACATTGGGGTAATCATGGAGAGAGTCGACACACCATGAAATAGAGTTAGACTGTGAATTCAGAGAATAAAATAGCAGACTGTCATACAAAATAAAGTTCTTTTTATACCCAGCAGAGCTATGTTAAAAGGCATTTTCCTGTAGAGGCAAAGCCTTCTAAAGTCAAGACTGAGGGCTTCAGGAATAGTTTTCTTTTCCTTCTTATTGGTTCTGGAGGAAATCACTCTTGGAAACCTGTGTTTATGGAAGGCCCATGTTGCACTTTCTCTGCTTGCTGGGTTGGTGCCAAGCCCAATATGCAGTAGTGAAAGAGAAGTGGACAGAGATGCAGAAAAATTTATTTCTAATTTTGCATTGAGACATTCTCAATATCCCACACTGTATGAACATGTCCTTTATTTCCAGTTTCTAAATATAAATTCTCTGTTCTCTTTTACTGGTTATTCAATTGCATCATTGAAAAGAAATTTAGCTACTTAGGATAAGCCTAATTGAAAAATATATATAGGGAGCACATGGGTCTGGGGTAACCAATACAGAACTCCACCACAGTAAGTATTTTTATTTACATTCTAACTCATGAGAAAACCAATTTATTTCCATACATATGCACACATCTATGTGTATGTGTGTGTATAAATATATATTTCATATATAGCATATATTAAATGTAATATGCATTTATATCATATAAGTATATATTTTAAATAAACATATGTTTAGATATAAGCACATGTATATGTATAATTATACAGTTCCCAATAATGTTTAACATCAGTTCACACACACACGTGTTTGTTTTCTTTAACCTTTAAATTTTTTTATTATTAAAATTGTGGAGTACAATTCAGAGTTAGGTGTACAAATATTCATTGTGCAGGTACCCTTGTTGAGGAGGTATATCCCCCTTCACGTGTTTTAATTCTCATTTTTAAAAAATTGCAAAAAAACTGCATTATCATTACCATTTTGCAAAGATGGAAACTGGGGCCCTGGAAGATAATAAGGGACATAACTCAAGTTAGTAGAAAGTGAAGAGCCACCTATTATATATTTTTTGAAATTCCAGACAGAATGAACACTTAAAAAACACATCCCTTAGCTTGTAAGAAAGACAAATTGTCATGTCAGAAATGAACGAAACACAAGAAACCAGTGACCGAAGAGCATGAGTTGACGTTGCCACTTCCCGGAAGCTAGGAAGGGTAGGGAGGTAGAGTCAGTAGACTAAGAGCTCGAAAGTGGAAATAAGACCCTGCAATAGCCAGCACTTTCAAAGGACTCCGCTCCCAATGAAATAATAGACTTATGGTATTATGGTAAATGTTCAGGGCCTGCTTATGGGTGAGTACATGTAGTACTCAGATCTTTGTTTTTTGTGATAGATCACTGAGTATTATACACTCAAAATGCATCCAAATTACTGCAAAGAATTGTACCCAATATCTTTAAATGAGTTAGTGTTTACTTGCTAGAGTAGAAAGATATTGTAACACAGGTGAGTTTGGAATCACTGGTTACAGAGGAGAGGCAGAAGCAACTGGAAAGCCAAATTAGGGAGATTTGAAGGATGAAGAAAGCCAACAACTTCCACACCCTACAAAAGAAAAGAATACAATTCAAAATGATTTTGAGTGACAAAAACCAAACAAAATTTAAAAACTTTAGTTCAACTAGGAACTCAAAAAAGCAAAGGTCAGGTTAAGAAAGTTATTTGCCTGTCTGGATCTGTTTTTCCAGTGGTCTCAAGGTAGCCATCATTAGTATGGAAGGAATCAGCTTAGGCAAAGGAAGACAATCTAAAGCAAGTTGGAGAATCCAGCCTGGTATAAACTGTCAGTTCTATACTGACACATAAAACTAATTAGCATCCAGCAGACGAGAGGACTAGTTATTTCAGAGACAACTCCATTTTCAAAACAACTATTATTCTAGGCTTCAGAAGCATTAACTGTAAAATCATCCATTTTCTATTCAAAATTCTGCAGGCATACAGTTGTTTGTGAAAGTTCTATAAACCCAAATAAGTGTAAACTTCCCTATGCCTACTTTGAATATGGTTATGGAAGATAATCTCCCAGAAAGCACAGAGAAAAATAGATAGGGAGTCACTACAAGAAAGTAGAATGAGGACCTAATTGAGAAAGTTCCCCTACTTCTAGGATGACGGCAGGTGACAAAATTGCTAGGGTCTGTTGCTGCCATGTTTTCCAGTTACCCATTTTCCATTTTACAAAGGAATAAGGGGGATTTTACTGTGGTTTTCCTGTAGTTAATGCACCAATAATGAAGCAGGCAGATACGTTTTTCTTTAGACTATAGGTTTGCAGATCACAGAATGCAGTAGAAATGTATAGATGTATCCCAAAAGTTATCTCCACTCAGTTTGCTAGGGCTTCCATAACAAAATACCATAGATGTGATTGTTTAAAAAACAGACAATTATTTTTCTCATAGTTCTGGAGACACGAAGTCCAAGATCAAAGTTTCATCAGGTGTGGTTTCTTCTCTCTCTACGGCCTACAGACATCCACATTTTTTCTGTGTCCTTATTTGGCCTTTCCTCTGTGGGCATGCTCCCTTGTGTCTCTCTATGTTCGATTTTCTCTTATAAGGAGAACATTCAGACTGAATTTTTAACATAATCACAAATTTAAGGGCCTCATCACCAAATATAGACACATTTTGATGTACTAGGTGTTAGGGCTCCAACATACAAAATTTGAGGACACCCCAATTAGGGCAACTCAATCCATTGTCCAAAATAAAGAAAAGGGTCACTGAGAAGGACCTTCCCAGGAAGGAAATAAATCATCCAACCCCACTTTCATCTAAGTTTATTCATGACATTTTTTCTTACCAACTGATGTGATGTGGATCTTTAGAACCAAGCTTTTTAGGAGATTGATACTTTTTTCTCTTACAATCTCCTTTTCTTCAACTCACTGAACATAAACCCTTATGATGCCCAAAGAATGTGCAGAGCCACAGATGGGGTAGCAATGGATTTCTGAGTCACCTGTGGAGAATGCTACACCCGGGCAGGAGAGTCAAGCTTGGGGCTGTTAAGGCAGTGAACAATAATGATTACATTTTTATTGAAATAGTTTTTATACACCATAATATTTACCATTTTCAAGTGTACAATTTAATGTTGTTTGGTTATGACCACAAAGTCATGCAACCATCACTACTATTTCCAGAACATTTTATCAACACAAAAAGAAACTCCATGCTTACTATCAATCATTCCCCATCTGCCCTTTCCATCAGCCTCTGGCAAGTACTAATTTACTTTCTTTCTCTACTGATTTAGCTATTCTGAACATTTTATATAAATAGGATCATAACGTATGTGGCCTTTTGTGTCTGACTTTTTTTCATTCAGTGCAATGTGTTTATCTGTGTTGTAGCAGGCATTGAAACTTTATTTTTTTTTAATGACTGAACAATATTGAGTTGTGTGTTATACCACATATGTTTATCTATTCATCAGTTGAGGAGTATGTGCATTGTTTCAACCTTTTGGTTGTCATGAATTGTGCTGGTGTGAACATCTTTGTTCCGGGTATGTGAAGGTCATATATTCTCAAATCTCTTGAGTACATACCTATAAAATTGAATTCCTTTATCAAATAATAACCCTGCTTAGCTTTTTTAAGAGCTATCATATTATTTCCAAAGTGGCTACAGGATTCCTTTTTCACCAGCAATGAATAATGGTAGTAATTTTTTTCATATCATTTCCAACACTTGTTATTACTTCTGTTTTTGATTATGAACATCTTATATGTTTGAAATTAAATTTAATTGTGGTTCCGGGCTTGGTGGCTCAGCCTATAATCCCGCACCTTTGGGAGGCTGAGGTGAGTGGATTGCCTGAGCCCACGGGTTCGAGGCCCACCTGGGCAGCGAGACCTCATCTCTACAATAAGTCAAAAATCAGCCGGGCGTGGTAGCGCATGCCTGTAATTCCGGCTACTTGGAAGGCTGAGGCGGAAGGATCGCTGGAGCCCAGCAGGTTGAGGCTGCGATGGCTGGAAGCGGCCACTGCACTCCAGTCTGGGCGACAGAGTGAGACTCCAACTCAAAAAACAAAAATTAATTGTGGTTTTGATTTGCCTGTCCCTAATGACTAATGATTTTGAACATAGTTTTACATACTTATTGTCCATTTGTATATCTTCTTTTGAGATGTGACAATTCATATCCTTTGCCTATTTTTAATTAGATTACTTGTCTTTTTACTGCTTACTTGTAAGAGTTTTTTTATTATTTTAGATGCTAAATGGTTATCAGATATGTGATTGGCAGATACTTTTTCTCATTCTATGGGCTATCTATTTACCTTTTTGACGGCGTCCTTTGAAGTACAAGGTTTTTATTTTGATGGCTTTCTATGTATCTATTGTTGCTCGTGCCTTTGGTGTTTTATCTAAGAAGTCTTTGCCAAATCCTAGGTCATGAAGATTAGTCCCTGTTTTCTTCCAGAAGTTTTATAGCTTTTGCTCTAATAGTTAGGTGTTTGATGCACTTTTAATTAATTTTTAGATGTGGTATGAGGCTGGAGTCCAACTTCATTTTTTGCATGTGGTTATCTAAGTTGTCCCAACAGGATTTTTAAAAGACAATTTTGTCCTCATTAAATAGTTTTGGTGACCTAATTCTGACTTGTACTCCACATGTTAAAAAGAAAAAAAAAGCAGTTGACTTATGACTTATGTTCTTCCTGGCATAGTCTCAGGAGAGGAATTGCTGGATTGTATCGAAGGTTAATTTTTAGTTCTTTTAGGAATCACCGCTGCTTTCCATAGAGGTTGAACTAGTCTGCACTCCCACCAACAGTGTAGAAGTGTTGTCTTCTCTCCATCTCCTCACTAGCGTCTATTGTTTTCAATTTATTGATACTGGCCATACTTACTGGAAATAGGTGATATCTTGTTGTGGTTTTGATTTACATTTATCTGAAGATTTGTGAGAGTGAGTATTTTTTTCATGTATCTGTTGGCTGCTTGTATATCTTCTTTTGAAAACTGTTGATTCATGTACTTTGCTCACATTTTAATAGAATTATTTCTTTTCTTTTCTTTTCAGCTCATTTGAGATCCTTGTAGATCCTAGATGTTAGGCCTTTGTCAGATACATAATTAGCAAATTTTTTCTATACTGTAGGTTGTCTCCTCGCTTTCTTGTTGATTTCTTTTGCTATCCAAAAGCTTTTCAGTTTAATGAGGTCTTAGTTGTCTATCTTAGCTTTCATGGCAATTAATTTGGGGGATTTGATCAAGAATTGGTTGCTTACTCTAATGTGCCTATGAGTGTTTCCTGTGTGTTCTTCTAGGATTCTTTAGTTTGCAGTTTTATGCTTAGGTCTTTGATTCATTTAGAATTGATTTTTGTGTATAGTGATAGGTAGAGGTCCAATTCCATTCTTCTGCATGTGGTCAGCCAGTTTTCCCACACCACTTGCTAAATATGGTCTGCTTTCCCCAGTGGTTGTTATTGGTGGCTTTGTCAAAGATGAGTTGGTTAAAAGGTCGATATACCTGGAGGAACATGAATTGTTTTACCAATTATATACCTGTACATGTATGTTTATAGCTGCATTATTTACAACAGTGAAAACATGGACCCAACCTTACTGTCCATTAAAAGTGAACTGGATAAAGAAAATGTGGCACACATACATGATGGAATATTACACAGGCATAAAGGAGAACAAAATCATGAAATGTACGGCAAACTGATGAAGTTGAAGGCTGTCATACTTAGTAATCTTTCACAGAAACAAAGAACTGAATGCTGAATGTTCATACTCATAAGTGAAACCTGAATCACATTAGCACAAGGGAAGGATCAGCAGTAGATGGATACTGCCAGGGGAAGGAGCAGAGGACAGGTAGCATCACAGAGGGTACCTGGTTCTAAACCAGGGAAAGTGAAGGCCAGTTGGAGGTCCAAACTTAACCTGCATGCAGCCTGCCTGTGTAGCTAATACTACCTTGTACTCCACATATTTATAATAAAATAATTTTTATAAAGAAAGCAGTTGACCATTGATGTCCACATTCTCAATTCTAATTCATTCAACTATAAATTTATTCATCTGTCAATACCACACTGACTTACTTTTTGTAGTTTCATAGTTTTGAAACTGGGAATTGTGAGTTTTCTAAATTTGTTCTTTTCCAAGATTGTTTTGGTTATTTGGAGACACCTGTAATTTTATGTAAATTTGAGGATTGGTTTCTCCATCTCCTAAGTTACATCGCCACTTCTATTCAACATTGCACTAAAAATAGTAGTGTGATAAGAAGAGAATCAAAAATAAAATATGTAAGAATTTGAAAATAAGAAACGAATCCATTCTTATTTGAATACTATATAATTATATACCTACACAAATATTGACAGATAAGTTATTAGATATAATATGTATATTTCATCAGAATTAAGAACCTTAATTTCTGCTTTGTATGTAGAAAGAGCCCATCCTTAAAACACAACAGTAATGAATGAATTACAGACGCAAAAAACAACAGACATACATCTTACAATATTGTGAAAAACTAGCAAAGAGGAAATATATACTCTATAGTTCAATAATAGACAACATATTTCTATAAATTTATTTACCATCTTTTAGAAAGGAGGATGTGGTAATTAATGAATGAGAATGAGAGACCGTAAAAATGTTTCTTAAGCTGTTTTAAACTACGGGCCTTGAATTTTCAGACTTTGCTTTTAATAGCCAATACCAAGCTTCTGGAATGAAGAAAAATAATTTTCTCTCCCAAGGTCCTTCCTCTATCAATCAATATGTGGGTAATCAATGAGTGAGAATGAGAGACCCTAAAAATGTTTCTTAAGTGGTTTCACAAGTGTCATCACTTTGTAATAATTCTATGCACATTTCTTTCATATGAGTTATACTTTTAGAGGATAGAAAAAAGTGGATTACTTGGTTAAGTCCAATTGTAATTTCAGAGAACAGAAAATAAGAAATCAGTCTGCAAAATAAAAAAAATTCTCTTTTTTGAGTTTTTACTTTTAAATTATAGTTTGAGCTATGTCTTTTGATCTCAATGGTGAGGCATTTTGTTGGCACTGAAATCCAAACCTGACTAACTATTAAGAGCAAAGTTTCATCTTGACAATACAACAAACTATAAATTTAGAATTTTCTTTTAACCAGTACCTTCAGATTTGAGTTGGTATTTTGATGACAAAGATATTCAGAACTTGGGATCCAATTAGAGAGAATCGGTAATAGCATGCTCTCTTTATTCTTCTCTCAAAATATTCCCAATGATCCTCCTCAAGACCAGAAAAATTGAATTAGAAGAAAAGAAACAGAGAGAGAGATGAAGAAGAAGAGGAGGGGAAAGAAAAAAGAGGAAAGAAGGAAGGAAGGAAGGGAGGGAGGGAGGGAGGGAGGGAGGGAGGAAGGAAAGAAGGAAGAAAGACAAAAGGAAAATTATTTGGATAGAGAGCAAATTTGTCTTGCCTATTCACTCATTTCACTAAATCAATGAATTTTTAAACTGCGTGTTTTGAATTTTCAAACTTTGCTTTTAATAGCCAATACCAAGTTTCTGGAATGAAGAAAAATAATTTTCTCTCCCAAGGTCCTTCCTCTATCAATCAATATTCACGGTTTTCAGATGATTTGGGCTCAAAGTCAGTTTTATTGCTCATTAAGAAGGTGAAATAGAACTAAAATTTTATATATTATCCAAGAAAACTTTTCAGAAATAAAAGCTACTTAAATACATATAATATGTATATTATATATACATAACATTGCTAGGTTATATATACATATGTAGCAATAGAGCATCAATTTCAAGAAACTTAGATAAATAAAATGCCAACCGCATAGTACTTAAAGTATCAAGGTCACAGATAAAGAGTTCTGAACATGCAAGAACCTTGGGAATAATGTAGACATATACTCTTTCTTGGGGATCTAGTAAAGTGACAGCTTCATCAAACCAAAAAGTGACAGGAAAAATCAGCAAAATAACCCCTAAACAATGTGGCTCTGTGGCTGAAAGACTAGTATGCAAACATTATAAGTCTTGACAAGTAGAAAAGATGCAACTGAAAAAGACAAAAAGATAATCGAGGTGAGGGGCAGGCGAAAGGTAAAGGTAGAATGAGGCCATTGACTTTGTATGCTCAGTAGTTAGCATTCACAAAATATTATTTTATATGGACCAAATGAGAGAACGGTTATGTTAGAGGAAAGGTGATTAAAGCATGTAAAACCTATGAATGCAAAGATTACTAATAAAACAAAAACAACTTCTTAAAATCTTCTTACAAGTATTTTTTAAGTACAAAAGAAAATACACTATATAGAGAAACAAATCCAAAGTAAAGTAATATACAAAATACAAAGTTTTTATAACATAATATTATGTGACAAAGTAAAGACCTAGTATACCAGTCATATTAATAGAAGTGAGTTTAACTCACCTATTATGAGAAAAAAATCTAAATCTTAAATCATAAAGCAATACTCAACTCTATATTGTATATGCAAGAAGTGAGAAGACTATTTTTCTAAAAATCTCAAAATAAATGGATAGACAAAAATATATCAAACTGTGGCAATAATAAAGTAGAGATTGAATTCAGACAAAGCTGAATTCAAGTTAAAGAGAAATGATGGATGCAACTTATTGTCCAATGGTTTGAGAAAGAGAACGATGTAAAACCATAAAATCAAAAGTTTAAAAATTGGCGAATCTGAATATTCTTGCAGGTTTATTCTTAAAGTTCAAGAATATTTTTTCGTTAAATCTAAAGATAGTCCAACATTTTGAAAATTTAATAAGGGGATCATTTTGGAGTTTAGGCAGCATGATGAAAATTAGGGAACTGACTAATCTAAAAATGATATCTCAGGTTTACTGCTCAAACTTGATTAAACACTTAAAAACTTGGGCTAATTGCTGTATTCTCTATCTATAGAATTACTCAACAATTTCATTTCCTTGCTCTTTCACACCTCCTCGGGTTGCACAACCTCTTTCTTAGTTGACCTTGCTCTTGCTTACCACATTACACTATAGTCATTTTTTTCCTGAATATATGTGTCTTCTGCTGTTAAATTAAAAATTTTCTAAGGCAGAGTCTCCTTCCGTTTTTGTGTCTCCATACAGAAAAGCAGTACTTACTACATCATATGTATCTAATAAATATTGTTGGCTAAGTAGAGAAGAGTGTCACATGAAAATAGAAACTAAGTAGAGATGAGAAATCTGTTTGTGTTGACAGTAGTTAGGTTATCAGATAGTAAGGAGTAAAGAGTAGGAGTCCTGGGTCTTGATGAAATCACCTTTTCTTTCTAGTGCTCTGATTTTGGGCAGCCTGTTTAGCTTGGATACAATTGCATTTCTTTTTGTGTAAATAAGTTCAAATTTTGGCTGATATCTGTATTAACAGGTAGAAGTATAGCAAAAACAAAACAAAAGCCATCTATTTGCATGTATATGTGAATTTCCATTGGGAAATATGTTGCATTTCCATTTACCATGTGTATTCAAGTTTGTCTACTATTAGACCGTAATTTCCACTTTCTTATTGCCACAATTTGGTACATTTTGCCATTCATTTATTTTAAGACTTTAAAAAAACTTTACTCTCACTATGTCTTGCATAGATAGATAGATACATAGATACATAGATACATAGATAGTTGAGTTGAGTATTGCTTTATAATATACATATCATAAAGCACTACATATATACATGTACATATCAAATAATCATAAATGTTAGGAAGAAAAATCAGATAAGGAAATAATGAATGACATGGGGTAGTGGAGGTAGGGCCAAGAAGCCCTTTGAACTATCAAATAATAATTAAAAAAAGCTCCCAGATGTCCTGACTGTGACAGCAATGGAGCAGGGACCAGGACAGCATGAGCCTGAGGGATCCAAAGGGGAGAAAGACACCAAGCAGAAGAAAGAACAAGTTCAAAAATGAGATTATGCAGGTGAAGTCATATAGTGCCTGGAAAATAATAAATGAAGAAGGCACTAGAAGCTATTCTTTACATTATTTGTAGGGGAAAAAAAAGTTATTTTGGAAGAATTAAATTGATTAAATATACAAAGCACCAGCAATATAATTAGGCACTCAACATAGCTGTTCTTCATTTATAGTGTTCTTTGCACACATAAGCACTCAATAGCCATTGACTTACTTAGTTCTATTTCTATCCTCACTATAATTACCTACCATCGTAAAGGTGTTTCTTTCATTGTATGCTTTTATCATGAAAAGTCAGTGAAAATGTGTGGGAATGGGTGGTGATAGTGGTGCAGTTAAGATTCTAACTATAATTCTTTCTTCCCCTTTCACTTTGTATTAATGATACATTTCTATAGGCCTGTCCTCATAACAGCTAACATGGCACTTTAAAAAAATTGCAGCAATTCAGTTTCTTAAATAATGGGGGGTGGGGTGTGGGATGTGATTTCAATGTGCAGATAATTTGTGTGACTGAAGCCCATTGCTTAAGTATTTGAGTGTGTCCTGGAGATATAAATATCACTAGGCAGTACTCAGCGAGTTCTGGGAAATTGGAGCCTTATATATGGGGCCAGCTGCTGCTAATAAGCCACATCTCGCCTTCCCTTCTGCCCATGGCCTCAGGAGAAAGGAGAGATGAGATGAGATTGTGGTCTGCCTTCCCTTGGGGAGAGGGTCCCTCAGCTGTTGCCTTGCCAAACAATGGCAGAGGGGAGGACAGATCGGGTGGCTGGGCACAGGCCTTTTTCACTGTGACCGCCCTCTCAGGAGCTAGGTTCAAATATTAATAGAAATACAGGGGAGAGGGTCAGATCTCCCGAGAAGTGAAGACCTGTGTGCGGAGCTGAGAAAGGAAGGTGGTACCCTCTAGCAAGACAGGCCCAGGCTGCAGTGCGGAAACTTAAGATCTGGGGTTGGCTATCGGACTTGAGCAAGTCACTTCCCTCTTTCCCCCAGTTTTTCCTTTCAATAAAGCAGAAATCATCTGGCTCATCTTAAAATCACTTCCACTTTTGAAAAATGTGTCACCCTGTCCTGGTTTAAAAATAAAATGGGTAACAAACATGAGAGTTTATAAAAGAGAAGCATTATATGAATATACAACAGTGTGTGCTATTCTCTTCCTGGAGACCCCGTTTTTCAAGTGTTTCCCTCATTGACACACTGTCCTTCACAGAGAGCTCATTAACGAGCCTAGTGAAATGACCTTACCAGCCTAGGGGCCGACAGCTATTCTGCCATCTAATTGCGGTGTGCTAGGCCAGCCTGTGTTGTGCTTCAAAGAGATGAATGACTTGTTTTTACTCCTGGGGATTCATATTTATTAACCATTGCCTTTTTACTTTTTAAAAACAGATTGGGCTTAGGGCTCTAGATCAGAAAGAATTCTAGAATCCAGGTGTGGCCAGCCTCAAGCATTTCCCAAGGAAATAGGATGTTGAGAAATTCCACTATTACTGCAATGATCTATCAGGAATGAAGCCAAAACTTAGAAGATGAACTGGGAAGTGGCAGGCAGAATGAGAGGACCAGGACTCTTAGTCTGAGAGAGTAGACAAGCAATGACATAGGAGAACAACAACTGCCATCTGAGAAATGATCTCAGTTGTGCTTCCTCTAAAACGATCCAGTATTTTTGTTTCCACAGCCTTTGCTTTGCACTTAGACTGCTAAGTACCAATTACTTTCACGTATATGGACATTTTTGCCAAAATAAATAATCAGCATTAATAAAGGTAAGAATCGCCATTTTGTTGGGCTTTGAGAAATAAGCCATTTGTTGGGCTTTGAGAAATAAGCACTCAATAGCCATTGGCTTACTTAGTTCTATTTCTATCATCACTATAATTACCGTGGGAATCAGAATTCTTACAACAGCATTCTAAGCCCTTACCTCTGAGTGGGTTCACCAACAAGGGAAATCAAATTGTAATAGGCCACAAGAGGCATTGGTTACATGGTCCAAATATTTTGTATCTTAATCTATAAGCTCCTGACCCTGTTCCTTTCTCCAGGGTGACTACCTTGTCTCAAAGACAGGAGTTGGGGGACGATGGACCAAGACCCTTTTCCCTTGACCACTGAAACAACCCAGGCAACAGTTGATACCATCTCCTAAGCTTCTCTTTAGACACAGCTAATTTCTTAGCAATACTTTATTTCTTCAGATGTGGAAGTACTTCAGTCTGTATGCCTTTGTCTCCAGGTGACTTTGCATGGCCATGCTTTGTCCTTTATGTCTGACATTTTCTCTGCTTCGTTATTACCCCTTTGCACTGACTGCAAGGGTCCCAGGACATCTATCAATATACCAATTTCTGAATAGGAGAGCTTGACATCTGTCCTCAGGTTGGACTTGGGGAGCATGGACACCTGGACTTGTGTCCCTGCCCCATCTCCTTGTGCTCTACCTGGAGATGTTCGGGCCCGGCTGACAAATTTTTCTGGGTAGTTCTGTTCATTGACCCCACAGTGAGCTCCCTTCTGCTGCTCTGCCTGTCCTGAGGGGCCTCTTCCCCTGACCGAAATTTGCACTAGAAATAACTCCAGAACCACATGTTGTCTTGGGAGAAGGAGAAGGGCTTGGAAATAGTGAATCAAGAGTCACAGTTATGCCCACAATTCAGTCACTAATACAGATTAAATTGAAACATGTGATACTGGGGAGCTGGGATCTCTCCTAAGGTTATAGCGTGTGTAAAACAAACTTCTCAAAAGGCTGCATGAGAGAGTCGTCAACACTGTAGTCAGCAGCTTTGTGAGGTGAGACCCTACTGAGTAATTTTTTTCTTAATGACTTATTTATTCATCCAGACTATGGGTAAAAATATTTCGTCCAGGCAGCACCTTTACACAAAGGGACTTTCCCCCTCAAAAACGCTGGGGGATTAACCAGCCTCTCCTGTGATGTTTATTGGCCCAAGTTTCCTCATCTAGAAGAAAAAGTGGTGGAAAGTGGGTATGCTTTCTGATCACCTACTTTCTATCAGGAATTGTGTGTAACAGTTTACAGAGGTGATTTAATTTAGTACCTACAGCATAGCTGGTTAAGGATTATTATTGTTGCATTGCCAGTGGTGAAAAAATTAACGACAGAGGAATTAAACTACTTGTCCAAGGTCTTAAAGATCCATGTGGAACTTGATCTGCTTCTGGTATTTTAAAAGCCCTTTTTTCTCCTTTTTGCTGTTTGCTAAATGAAAATCCTCCCTGCTCACAACCCCCCTCCTCCCACCCCATCAGATCTGTAAGCTGTGCCCTTCATCCTCTCTCCTCTAGGTATTTCTAGCAGTGCACCTCAGTAGCCATGCTGAACTTTGATGCTCTACTGAGGCCCTAGCTCTGCTCCAGAATAACTGACCCATGGAAGTTAACCTCAATTCTAGCTCATATTCTCAGTGTGCTTGTCCCTACCCCGCCCCCAACTCTCAGGGATAATACACTCACCATCTCTCTTAAGTGAAAAGAACATCTCCTCCTTCCTTCCATGTTGAGGCATTCCTATTAAGAGCAACCATTAATCACTATGTAGTTAAGGGCTATCTTTAAGGTGAGCATGTCACTACACACTAGATGATAGAAGGATGTTTAAGAAACTCAGCTTTTGCTATAAGACAGAGCCCCACACTTAATGAGTTAGATCTTATTCATTGTTGGGCTTTGAGAAAAATCTCTTTACCTCCCTAAACTATATGCATAAAATGGGAAATAATTCCTGCCTTGCTGTTCTGTGGTGATGAAAAAAGATGATTATATAGTGAATTCTCAATAAATGGTGGCGATTCTTACCTTTATTAATGCTGATTATTTATTTTGGCAAAAATGTCCATATACGCGAAAAGTAGTATAAAGTATTACTATATATTTAAGGTGGGAGTTTAGACCAAACCATCAACATGAGAACTCTTTGTTTCCCTCTTCCTCCCTGCAGATCATTATTCCTCTGTCTCATTCTTTCTCCCTCTCTATCTTCAAGGTTTTTTGTGTCTTTCCCCTTTTCTTGGCTCTCCCACCGGCCCAAGCTCTTTGTGCCTTGATACCTTGAGTCTCAACCATGCTGTTAGTAGATTTGCACACATTGTCAATCTCTCTCTCTCTCTTTCTCTCTCTCTGGTTCCTTCTTTACTTCTTGGATGTGTACACAGATGTACAGGAGATACAGAGAAAAATATCTCAAGAGATGTCTTTGCTTAGGGTTTACTATAACACCAAAAAAAAAAAAAACCGAAAAAAAACTTTTAACAGTGAGCCTTGTGATCATAAATTCACTGAAATGTGTTTATTCCCAAGGAGTTACCAAAGAGCCTTTTAAGTTCTTCCACTCTGGGCTCATCTTCTTCACATTCATCTTGGTTCCATACTCTTGTAAAAATGATTTTGTAAGTTTCTGGAATGTACTCGTTGCATTTTGTTAATTGCCCCTGGTATGCTGTCGAGATATGGGGTGAGTTTTTACCTCCTTGAACTTGATCAGAGAACAAAGTAAAAGAACCCCTCTCTGAATGTTGCCAGAGCCTTCTGCACCTGGAATTCATGAACTGTAAAAACACTTCTTATTGCGAAATGGAAAAACATCTCATTACATATTGGCTGCTAGATCACAGACTTGTTTGTTTTGCGTTTATTACTGCCACTCAGGTGCTCTACCCTGACAGGCATACAGTGCATCAATCCAGAATCAGGGTTCTGGATCCAGAGAGCCTGAATTCATAACCTAGATCTGTTCTATACTAACTGCCATGCCCTTGGGCAAATTACTTAACCTCTCTGGATTTAGTTTTCTCATCTGTAAATGGGAAAAATTATTTGCAGGGTTGTGTCAAATATTAAATAAATTAATACTTATGAATCACTTTTAAAATGGCTGATACAGGAAAGGCTCAGTAATTATTAGCTATTATTATTGTTGGCATTGTTATAGTGAGAACTGACCAGCTAAAACTGGAGAAACAGTGGGAATCTATAAAGTTGCATTAGTCTCCTGAGAGAATTTAAATGGGCTGTGTGTGTTATAGGAGTTTATTAGACAGGGTAGGTAGTTGATACTAATTTCTGAAACAAACACACAAAATCTCAATGGCATACACTAACGGTTTTTTCCTCTCATGTCTTAATCAGGTCACTTTTCCAGCAGAGGACATTGAAGTGACTCAGTGATTCTAGTTCCTTCAATCCTGTGACAACAGAGTCTTCTAGGTCCTCCTCAGAGGCTTTCCATGGATTATCTTCCTTCAAAAAGTCAAAGGTTTGAGAGAGAGAGAGAGAGAGAGAGAGAGAGATTGCTAAGCCTTAAAGTAGTCGACATTATATTTATCTTCTTTCCATTTGCTTGTGATCTGTTATGTGACTGTCATCGAACTGCAAGGAGCACTGAAAAATGTCACCACCTTGTGTTCTCTGGAAGAAGGAGTGACATTGGGAGGGCAAAATTTCAGTGGAAAAAAAATCAGAATTCTCAGTTGTTAAGTTACTCTGCACCGGTTTTGCCTCATTGATTCTCTGCAGTTTAGGGTGTTAGAACAAAGAAAAAAAAGGAATGCCTGTCTCAGACAAACTTATGCTTGAATTCTATACCATCCCATTCCTCCAATGAGTAGCTATATAAACGTAGGAATACATTGAGGTCCAGTTTTATCATGTGTACCAAGGAACAAAATTCGCCTTGAAGAAATGTTGTAAATACTTAGGGCCAATATTTTTAAAGCTGTTTCAGATATGTTTTTATATGCAGCAAATCGTGTTGTCCCAAGAGGTTATATATCCCACTGCATTAACAGGTTTCATTGCTCGAAGAAAAGGTAGCTACCAGCTAAAGCTAGTTATTCTTTAGTTTTGATTGGCAAATACAGTTTTGTTAAGGTTAAAAGCAAGATTATGAGTTCAAAAGTCAGAATTTGGGGAAAGAAGGAGGGAAAATAATTCTTTGAAAATATTTCTTACATGTATCAAAATCAAATGTTAATAAGTCATATCATAGAGATTTATGCATGGTGTAGCAAAGTCCCTTATTTCTGTTTATAATATTTCTTTCTTTTGGTCATAAGTCTTGTTGCCACAGTGGAAGCGGAGGATAGGTCACTGAGAAGTGACAGTCCCATCCACCACTCCATCAGGATGATCTGATGAGTGGAGAGAGACAGGGGAAGATGGAGGGCCTCTTCTTGTTTCTCCTGAAATTGCACATGATGGAAGAAGGCAGCTGGAGCCACATTCAGATAGACACAGAGGAACTCCAGAACTCCAGGGCCAGTAGAACCATTCCATAGGCATGCCAATAGAAGATGTGAAAGAATCTAGAAAAAGCTCTTAATACGGCCACTCACCATGTGCGCAGAATTTGTGCTGTGCATTTGTGTAAGGATCTGGAGAGGCGAAGTAGGGGCAGCACTGCTTGCTTCTCATGGTCTGTGTGTGGAGTGTAGGGACCGCTATCCTTGCTCTGGTCAGGGAACACGGAGGCTCTGGAGGCATTCAGAGCCCAGCAGAGCATAGGATAGAGATAAGGAGACTGAACAGCGAAAGGTGCTGAGACTAGGGCAAAAGCCAGGTACACGTGCTCCAGTGGCAAATGCCAGGACCCCAAGTAGACAGACAGGGCCAGTTGCACCATAGCTATTGGCAGTTGAGCTAGCCGTCCCTGCCGGCCACCCCACAACAGGAACCAACAAAGAGACATGCTATACTACCAGGCTAGACTAGTATTTGCTTCTTGTAGGTCCTTTTTCTCGACAGGCTATGCGGAGATCAAGATATCAGAGAGATGCACTCCTTTCCATCAAAATAATGATAAAATAGCACGATGACTGAGAAGTAAAACAAATGATAAAATGCATATAAATTATATAACCTCTTTACATTAACAAAAAATGAAAGGTTCTTCAACATGAAGATTAAATAAAATGACACAAATGCAGTATCCCAAAACGATCTCTTGGTGCACAGAAGGTTAGGAGTTATCACTGTGTGGTCGAGAAGGGAGAGAGAGGAATTAAGAATGGTCTGAAGTTTTCCTGGCTTGCCAGGGTGAGTGAACTGTGGCACCTTTTTACTGAAAGAAGAAACAGCAGAAGTCAGAGCTCAAAAGGAAAAATGAAGTGGCTACCTTTCCTCTGGTTCAGTTTGAGCTTTGAACTACTTAAGAATAGATGCTAGAGAGCTCAGTGGAGAGGCCTGAACAAGAGATACAGGTTTGTGAGACGAACTGAGTGTATATAATATTGTAGCCATGGGCAGGAGCAAAATTTTCTGGGTACAGAGAAAGAAAAAAACGCTGTGGTCCTACCCATTTGGAACACCTGGACAAGGACAGTGAGGTCACCAAGAAGCTAGAGAGGGAGAAAAGAAAAAGAGTTGAGTGTCCTGGTCATTGATGAACGAATATTCCTTTTCCTCTTGCTGTCTTCAGGACTTTTTCTTTTATACCTACTTTGTGTAGGTGAATTACCTCAAATCACTCTATAAAAAAGATACCAGCACACATATGTTTATTGCAGTATTGTTCATGGTAGCAAGAACATGGAACCAACCATGCTGCCCATCAAAAGAGGACTGGATAAAAAAAAAAATGTGGTACATATACATGATGGAATATTACGCAGCCATAAAGAAGAACAAAATCATGAACTTCACAGCAACCTGGATGAACTTAGAGTTTATAATACTGAGTGATCTTTCACAGAAACAAGGAACTGAGTTTCACAAGAACTCACTCATAAGTGGACCTTGAACAATAATCATAATACTAAAAGAAAAGAATTGGCAGTAGCAGGAAACTTCCAGGAGTGGGGAAGGGAAGCGGGATTGGCAGTAGTGGGAATCTGCCTGGGGAAGGGGAGGCACACCTCATCAACAAGGGTACCTGCATAATGAACATTTGTATACCTAACTCTGAATTGTACCTCTCATCTTTAAAATAAAAATTAAAACTCTAAAAAAAGATAATATTCAAGGAAAAATATCTTCAATATATGTTTTCAGGTTTCATCTTCTTTCCTCACTCAAAATAAAATCCATCTCATCTAGAAAATATTTCTACTTATTTCTTTATAGAAAAGGATTTGTATTTCTTGTCAGAAGAGCTACCTTTGACTTGTTAGTTACAAACTGAGTGATGCTTAACCAGTTTCCTAATCTCTCTGAATCTCACTTTTGTAAAACACAAAGTGGGGATTTTAGTAATCACAAGTTATCCCACAAGGCTCTTTTTTTTTTTTTTTTTTTTTTTTTTTTTTTTTTGTGTTGGAGTCTCACTCTGTCGCCCAGACTGGAGTGCAGTGGCCGCTCCCGGCCACCGCAGCCTCGCCTGCTGGGCTCCGGCGATCCTTCCACCTCTGCCTTCCAAGTAGCTGGAATTACAGGCATGCGCTACCACGCCCAGCTGATTTTTTTGATTTTTTTATTGTAGAGATGAGGTCTCGCTGCCCAGGCGGGTCTCGAACCCGCGGGCTCAGGCAATCCACTCACCTCAGCCTCCCAAAGGCGCGGGATTACAGGCTGAGCCACCGAGCCCGGCTTCCCACAAGGCTCTTAAATCAAAATGTTTTTGATGCTTAGCTCTACATAGGTATTGTATGTGTTTATCACCAACCATGGGTTCAATAAACATATGAATAAATGAATCAGTAGATGAATGTCAAAGGAAGAGATAACTTGCATTAATTTATACCTTTCTTGTTTTTCAGTGACTGGAGGCAATAAAACTAATATAATGTATGACAGTGTTTATATGCTAACAGGACTTTTTTGTAATTTCAAACTGAATGACGAGATAACGTTGAATGAAGTTATCCATAAAAACCAGTAGCCACTACTCTACTTGTTTTTCAAGCCATGAAATTCAAAACACTGAGGAATTTGTGTCTATACCCTGCCCCCCAGGCTACAGTTTATGGCACATCATTTCTCTCTCAAATAGTTTTGTCTCTTTTTGACACATGAGGATCAAGATTTAAGGCCTTTCTAATTTCTCAGATTTAGGATTAGGAGTCTAGTAAACATAACACCACCTGACAACGTAAATTCTTTCTAAGATTCTTTGTTTCTGTCAGAGTGAGAAGCATGCACAGGTTAGCAATTTGCCTGTCAGGAATCTCTAAGTCCTCTCTCCACCTATTTGAACTGCCTTCAAGTAATTTAGTAAGGTTATTATATTTCTTTTTAATTCTGTCTGATTTAAAAAGCACAAAATCTTTTAAGGTCTGTGTTTCACAAGGAATATGCTATTTTACTTTTTTAAAAATTGCATTTTAAAATAAGTTTTATTTTACTTCAGGTCCTCCTATTGTAGCTCTTTTTTTTTTTTTTTTGAACTGAAGTCTCACTCTGTCGCCCAGGCTGGAGTGCAGTGGCCCGCTCATGGCCACCCCAGCATTGACCTGCTGGACTCCGGCAACCCTTCTGCCTCAGCCTTCCAAGTAGTCGGAACTACAGGCATGTGCTACTATGCCTGGCTAATTTTTTTGATTTATTGAAGAGATGAGGTCTCACCATGTTGCCCAGGCTGATCTCAAACTTGCGCCCTCAGACAATCCACTTGCCTCAGCCTCCCAAAGTGCTGAGATTACAGGCTTGAGTCACTGCACCCGGTCCTGATGTAGCTTTTGGTGTGAAAATCTAATGAAATTCTTTGAATCAAGGCAATTATTATTCATCCCATTTGTATTTTTCAGAGACTGGGAAACCTTGATTGTAATAAACTGGTCCTTATGTTATGTCATATTTTAAACTTTTGAAAACATTTTCATGTCAGTAGCTTGTCTGTCTGATTGGTGGCAGAAAATGCAGGGATCAATTGGCCTACAAATAGGGAAGATAAGCAGTATCATGTATTAACACTGATCATTTTGAGAGTTAAATTAGGACTTCAGGAAACTATTTTATTGGAAACATAGAAATGATTTTTTACATATTTGTACACCTTAGTTATGTTTCCAAAGGCTTGATGGCTGTTGATATAGAAATGTCTAGTAATCAATTCTGGAAGATTTCCTCAGAGAAAGGAATATGACTGACAAGTTTCTTCAGTCCTGACTGGAAAGGAAGTGGTGTGTTTTCAGGGGACGGAGCTGAAAAAATTTCTGACCAGAACCTTAGAGTTGTCTGTGCTTTCCCCAAAAGAGGGCAGAAGACCAGTGCACTTGGCCTCGAGAGTAGTCACAAAATTAAGTCGAGTCAATCTTGCAGGAAATCCATAGAAGATCAGCTTTGGGTAGGACTGGGAAACCTCTGAACTGCTGAGTGACAGCAGTCCTCAGGATCAGAATGGAACTCTAAGAATATCTAAGGTAAAATACTAAATAAGAAAATCAAAAGCAGTCTGGTAGCAAGGCTTTAGTGAAAACTAAGAGAGATTTACTTACTCAACTTGATGATAAATGCTTAGGAGGATTCTGGACTAGACCTTAGACTGGAGCTTGTGGAGAATGCCAGCAATATGTTTGCAGGCAGAGAGGATGTCATCCAACCTGACCCATGTGGCAAAAGTTCAGTAGGAATTCTGAAACCAAATTCATTCATTCAATGTATTTTCTTAACTGGATATTTTCAAAGCTTCTGGGCATACAATAATGCACATGATATGTGTGATTCTTACATGGACCGTTCATAAGAGAAGATATGATTGATACCACTACTCAAGTGTGTGTTTTCTGAATGCAAGAACCTTGTCTATCCTTTTTACTGTAGGATTCTTAGCACCTCCAATAGTGACTGGGAATGGTAGGTGTTTGATCCACATTCATTCAATAGGCAAAAACTCAGCTTTGAGCAAGTCATCACTTCCTTCTGGGAACTAAGTTTTCTTTATTACACAATTTAGAAGGTAGCAAGTATGATAAGAAGAACAAAGACATTGAAGTCAGGCTTTTGTTAAAACCCTTGTCAACATATAAGCTTGGATAAGTTATTGTTGGTTTTTGACATTTGTTTCATATAAAATGAGGACAACTATACTCCAAATTTCCTATGAAAAGAAAGAAACTATACTATACTATTATAAATGTATATAGATAATTTAAAATATAAACTACTTTTAAAATACTTAGCATTTTACCTATCACTTGGGAGGCTTAAATGCCTATGAATTTCTCAGTGGGACTGTGAGTCGTAACCGGAGAAGACTTTACACACTAATGGAGAGGGATATTTCCTGTAAGAACCCAAGCAGGATAGAGTCAAGTAACACGTCATGATGAACAACTTGGGAGGATACAGGCAGTATAGAATGGTTCTATATCTTGAAAACCCTAGGGAGTCTGTCAAAAGCCTCCTCACACTGATAATGGACTTTGGTAAAGTCTCGGGCACAAAATCAATGTGCAAACACAATGGCATTTCTATATACCAGCAGCAAGCAGATGAAGAACCAAATAAACAGCACAATACCATTCACAGTAGCCACACAAAAAAGAATTCCTTGGCATCCACCTAACCAGAGAAGTGCAAGATCTTTGCAACAAGAATTACAAAACACTGCTCAAAAAAGGTTAAGGATGGCACAAACAAAGGGAGACACATTCCATGCTCATGGAGCAGAAGAATTATTATTGTCAAGATGTTCATTCTTCCCAAGGTCATCTACAGATTCAATGCAATGCCCATCAAATGACCAATATCATTTTTCTCAGACCTGGAAAATGATGATACAGAAATTTGTATTGAAACAAAAAGGAGCACGGATAGCCAAAACAATTCCCAGCAAAAGGAACAAAGTGGGAGGTATCACACTTTCAGATTTTAAACTACAAAGCTACAGTAACCAAAACAGCCTAGTATTGGTACAACAATAGACACATAGACCAATGGAACAAGTCAGAGATTCCAGAAGCAAAAATTAAGTCTTTCATCTTCAACAAAGTCACCAATAATAACTACTGGGGAAAGGATACCATATTTAGCAAATTGTGTTGGGAAAACTTGCTGACTACATGCAGAAGAATGAAACAGGAACCATACCTATCACCAGATACAAAAATCAACTCTAAAGGAATTAAAGACATAAATGTAAAACCTCAAACTATACGAATACTAGAAGAAAACATAGAAAATACTCTTATGCAAATTGAAGTAGGCAATCAATTCTTGACCAAATCCCCAAAAGCAAATGCCATAAAAGCTAAGATAGACAAGTGGGCCCTCATCAAACTGAAAAGCTTTTGCACAGTAAAAGAAGCCCTCAAAAGAGTATGGCAAACCGGGCATGGTGGCTCATGCCTATAATCTCAGCACTTTGGGAGGCCAAGGTGAGATGATTGCCTGAGCCCACGGGTTTAAGACAAGCCTGGGAAAATTGGCAAGACCTCATCTCTATAATAAATCAAAAAATTAGCCGGGTGTGGTGTTTCGTGCCTGCAGTTCCAGTTACATGTTAGGTTGAAGCTGATCGATCGATCACCTGAGGCCAGGAGGTTGAGGTTGCAGTAGCTATGAAAGTGCCACTGCACTCCAACCTGGGTGCAGAATAAGATTCCTACTCAAAAAAACAAAACAAAAAAACAAAACAACCCCCCCCCAAAACAGTGAGGAGACAACCTACAGAATGGGAAAAGAATATTTGCTAATTATGTATCTGACAAAGTCCTACCATCTAGGATCTACAAGGAATTCAAATGAGCTGAAAGAAAACAAACAAACAACACTATTAAAAAATGAGCAAAGGACATGAATAGACACTTTTCAAAAGTAGATATACAAGCAGCCAACAGATACATCAAAAGATGTATGAATCATCAGAGAAATGCAAATTAAAACTACAATCAGATACCACCCAACTCCAATAAGGATGGCCATCTTTAATAAATCAAAAAACAGCACATTAGCATGGGTGTGAAGAAAGGGAACATTTCCACACTGTTGGCAGGAATACAAGCTAATTCAGCCTCTATGAAAAGTAGTATGGTGATTCCTAAAATAACTAAAAATTGACTTTCCAATAGGGGAATTGCTGGGTCACATGGGTCAAATCATTCTAAAAAAAAATAGATACCTGTGCACGTATGTTTGTTGCAGCTCTATTCACAATAGTAAAAACATGGAACCAACCATGTTTCCCATAGAAGCTGGACTGGATTAAAAAATGTGGTACATATACACAATGAAATATTATGCAGCCATAAAGAAGGAAAAATATTTGGACTTCGCAGAAACTTGGATGGATTTAGAGTCGATCATACTCAGTGATCTATCACAGAAACAAAAAAAGATAGTACCGTATATTCTCACTTATAAGTGGACCTTGAGCCATTATAATACTGTAAGAAAGGGATGGGCAGTACTGGGAAACTGTCAGGGGAGGGGGGGTGGGATTGGCAGTTGAGGGAAACTGCTAGGGGAGGGAGGGACACACCTCATCAACAAGGGTTCCTGCATAATCAACGTTTGTATACCTAACCCTGAATTGTACCCCACATCTTTATAATAATAATTTTTAAAATTTGACGTTGTATAGGATCCAGCAATTCATCTCCTGTGAGTATACTTGGAAGAACATAAATCGTTCTACAAAAAAGACATCTACACATGCATGTTTATAACCACACTATTCACAATAGCAAAAACATGGAACGACCTCTACTACCCATCAAAAGTGGACTGGATAAAGAAAATGTGGTACATATACGTGATGAAGTATCATGCAGCTATAAAGAACAACAAAATCATGGACTGCGTGGACAATTGGATGGAGTTGGAAACCATCATACTTAGTGATATATCACAGAATCAAACAACAGAATACTGCATATTCTCACTCATAAGTGGGACCTGAACATTAATCACATTAGCGCAAGGAAGGAATGGGCAGTTGATGGATACTGCCAGAGAGAGGGAGGGGAGGCACGTAAAAACACAAAGTGTCCCTGGTCTTTAACCAGGGGAAGTGAGGGCTACTGGGAAGCCCAAACTGCTTGTGTCTTTAATCTGTTCTTCTACCTCATATCTCTGTAATAAAATAAAAAATTTTTAAAAACTGCTCCTGTGCTTTATTTTAAAAAATTAATTTGCACTATGAAGAAACATGTGCTAAACAAAATCTTGCTTTTTTAATTATCATTTCAATGTCAATGAAGTATTGTCTTACTGGTATATATGGGATAGAATGAGTCAGGAATGTGAAGCTTTGTGTACTAATGGAAAAAGTGACCCCACTAAGTACCTTGCTTTATCTTTATGACACTGATAAAACCATTCAGGACAATTAACAGCTTAGACTGTTAGGAGCTGCATTGTAATTTGTCTTCTAAAGGAATATTACTAAAAAATTTTTCTGTTTCACAGATTAATAGTTAGTTAATCTGACTATAGTTCTGGAGTCAGCTAATACCATTATTATGAATTTATTTCTCAGTGATGAATACTTATTTATTCAGAACCCATTTGCTAATCTTGTACCTTGTCTTGAATTCCAAAGATGTAAAAGTAAAGACAACAGTCTCTATCTTTTTTGTCTAGTAAGAACAGAAGACATGTAGTCAGTTCTTTTTACTATGATGTGCGAAATGACCCAATGGCAATGCATACAGGAAGCTGTAAGAGAGCTGACGGGGTGGCAAAAAAGCCTTTCAGGGAATTGGGAATGGAAATGACATTGAACTGAGACTTAAAGTACTCCAGGCTGAGAGAGCAATGAGCCTCTAAGTAGAAACACATCTCTTAGAGAACTGAGGCTGCATGTGTCATGTGAGTCCTTTGAGACGCAAGGACTGAAAGTCTCAGGGATTCACCTTGGCAGTCCCTGAGACACACATACCTTTGGTGCTTTTCCTATAAAAACAAGCTGCCTACCTCTCTTGTGAATTTCACCAGGATGTCACATCTCACTAATTCATCTTTGACCTTCTAAATTCTTTTTTTGAGAGCTTGTGCCTTAAAAGATTTTTCCTCAAAGGAGGAGAGTAAACAGGGTTTAGGAAGTGTCCTTAGAAATGATGCTTTGAATGTTTGATGCCTTTCGTGGCAGTAAGAATGCCTCCATCTGTACTCTTGACAATAATAAAATTACAACTTTATTTACAGCACTGAGCTGTCCCTCTATGATGACGTATGAGTGCAATATATTACTCAAGTGAAGGGTTTTCTTGATGTACGCTTCAAAACACATAAGAAACGCTTCAATAGCAGATTACATTAATTAAGCAAGAAAGGTTAAAGAAGAGTGACAGTGACTTCAAGATAAAGATATAATTACGAGAGTTTTCTACATTTTTTCTATTTATCTATTATTTTACCTGAAGTCTCTTCCAAAAACATTCCAAACTAAAGATAATGTCCCTACCTTCTTAGGGAATCAACTTACTGACCATTTCTATTAAACGCTTAAGAGGACTACCATTGATTTATCTCTAACATTTGGCCTAGGGAAGAAACTTTTAAATTTGTATATTAAAATTATGTTTCAATGTTAGGGAATAAAGCAAGGCAGCATATTACATAGGAACATTAACTTAGGAAAGAGGCCAATCTTAGTTTGTCTTGGCTCTGCCACCATATAACTCAGCAAATATTATTTACCTTCTGTGACTTTTCGTTTCTTGTTGTGTAAATGGGAATCACAGTCCCTACTGCACAGAGGTATTGCAAAGTTCTAGAGAAAATGTGTATTGTGCCAACCAGGGTATGCATACAGTAAATACTCATTAAATATCAGTTTTTATTTATATTGAGTAAAAAAATGCATATTCTCAATAGAAATGTAGACAACTTACGTAGACATTTTTTATAAAGTCACTAGGTATTTATTGTCATCAGTTGACTCTATATTTACAAAAAAATATATAAAAGAAAACTGTCAATAACCAGATGGCTATTGGTTAACTTTCAGGTAAAAACCAGATCAGTGAATAATTCATAACATTTTAGAACAAGGGGGTTTGTTCCACTTTTAGAAGTGACTGTGAAAATTTAGAGTATTGTAGAAATAAGGAAGGGCTTCTTAGCTTCTTAGCTATGTGACCTTGGGTGAGTCATTTAACTGCTTGACTGCTCCAAACCTTTTCCACGCCCACAAAAACAGAATGATTTCCTAAAAATGTCTTTGCCCCTTTAACCATGTGTAGACACAGCTAGAAGGTGCCAGCTTTGTGGAAATGATAGACACCAAATCTGCTGGCACCTTATTCTTGAACTTTCCAGCTTCCAACTGTGAGAGAGAAATATTTGTTGTCTATAAACTACCCAATCAATGGTATTTTAGTATAGCAGCCTGAAAAAATTAAGATACATGGATATTTAATCCTCTCAATGAACCCTCTGTTATAGTTGATGAATTGAGTTTCTAGCAGATCAAGTTACATGCCCAAAGTCACATTCCTGGAAGGTGACAGAGCTGACTTCAAAGTCTATGCATTTTCTATTAGCTCTGTTCAATTGTATGTCATTCATGTCCCACTATCATATTATATAATGGTAATGGTATAAATAAAATATTTTATGGTGTTATTATTTTTATAAAATTAATTAGTATAAATTTAGAAATGAGTGGATTTTCACATTTAGTCTATAAGACTAAAGACAAAAGAACCACATATAAAAATACCTAAGAATGATTTTTCTATTTTTTCATTTTCCTCTTTGCAATATTATAGTGGTTTGATAAAGTACCATTGACATTTCTGATCAGCAAAGTTACAAAATTCACATATCTTATATTGAAGCCAAGTGAGATTAGGGGTCATTGAGAAAATACTTTACATTAGACCAAGAAAATCAACTTGAGTCTGATGAAGGAAATGACAGGCAAAAAGATGAAATTAAAGAAAAAAAAGAAAAGAAAAGGTCTAGTCTCCATAAGAAGAAAGAAACTGATGATTCTTAGAGAATTACTGGGACAGTGTTAGAGGTTGGAGCACACAGAGGAATCAGAGTCCAAGGAATAAGGTACATATCCAGCAGGCAATCATAACCTAAGAACTGACCAGACCTTAGTGTTCAAGACCAAGCTTTGGGGCAGAAACACAACCAGCCACAGAGAGAGTATGAGGGATGGAGACCGCAGATGCATGAGTTTGCCTCAGTTTCAAAGTGTTGTCTGCAAGGATGGTGTAGGCATTGACTGCAAGCATTTTCTAACTCATTTATCTTTTATAAAATCACATCCTGCAGACCTAGTATTTGTAGGGGTATAAGTGTCATCAGTGCCTCTCACAACATATATCAAGTTCAGCCTATTGATACCAAAGAGAGTGATTTCATGCATAAAGAAACAATACAGGGCATTGTTTGGGAAGTTGGCTTCAACATTTACAAAAAGTTGGAGTTGAGCCTCGTTGTGTGAGGGCTGAGACAAGAACTGAGCTCACACGCCCAAAGTGTCTGTCTAGTGAACAATATCCCAACATTGTCAGGAACCTCAGTGCAGCAACAATTGAGAAATCATTCTTTTTTCCATGCTGCTCCTTCTGTGCTAGAGGCTAGGATTACTGAACTCCATTCCAGGTGCAGTATTGACAGTTCATCTTTCTATCCACTGTCCTGTGATATTGTGAAACAGAGATCATTTCTGCTCAAACACTTAAAGCCCATGCTCTCTGTCACACTTGATGATAAGATTTCACTTGCCTTTATTAGGCTTACAATATTCAGATACTGTATAAAGGAGCCATTGTCTTGCTGGGTTAGAAAAATAAATTAAGTCTGAGTAGTGGATGACTTTGATAAGAAACTCCACTTGTGGATACATAGGGAGTTGATATTTTTGAGGTCTGTTTAACTGAATCTGGGACTGCTCCAGCTTGCCTAGAAGCACAGTCAGCCACCGCCTCTGTGGCTCAGAGCAGCTTTTCTGCTCCGTTTGTTAAATGGGGTGTTAGTTTGCAGTACAGCGATTTAAAACATGAGCTCTCCATAGGCAATATCCCTCATGTGTGCAGTGAGGATTTCAGCTTGGATTCCTGTGCCAGTTTAAAATCAAACCTTTCTTTTGTGAAAAATAAATTGCTAGCACTTTGCAAGGATTCTAATGAAAGAAGCCAATCCAAGGTTATTCAAGAGTGAGATTTCACTGTAGCCCAAAATTAATTGGTTGGGTTGTTTGTTCTGACCATGAGTTAACCTCAATTAAGAAACTAGAGAAAATGAAAGAAATATTTTTTTAAAAAAACAAGAAAAAATGAAAATAAGCATTTATTATTGAGTGCCTAGTTTCTAAGCTAAGAATCTTATATGATGAAATAGTCTGAATGTCTGTGCCCCCCTCACACCCCCAGCTCATATGTTGAAATCTAACCCACAATGTACTAAGAGGAGGGACCTCTGGAGGTGACTACTAGATTGAAACTCTCATGATACAGGATTCATTCCTGTATAAAAGAGGCCCAAGGGAGTTCTGCTCTTTCCACCAAGTGAGGACACAGCCAGAGAATGTGGGCCCTCATCAGACGGAATCTGCTGGTACACCAGTCTTGGACTTTCTAGCTTCCAGAAGTATGAGAAATAAATTTCTGTTGTTTATGAGATACCGATTCCATGGTATTTGGACACAGCAGCCTGAATGGGCTAAGACACATGGATATTTATTTAATCCTGTCAATAAACCCTCGTTTATCGTTAAGAAAGCCGAGTCCCTGACAAATTACACGCTCAAAATCCCATTTTTTGAAGATGATAGAGCTGATTTCAGAGGTTTTTTTGGGTTTTTTTTTTGTTTGTTTGTGTTTTTTTTTTTTTTTTGAGTTGGAGTCTCACTCGGTCACCCAGACTGGAGTAGTGCAGTGGCCGTTCCAGGCCACCACAGCCTTGCCTGCTGGGCTCCGGTGATCCTTCCACCTCAGCCTTCCGAGAAGCCGGAATTACAGGCACGCGCTACCACGCCCGGCTGATTTTTTGATTTACTGTAGAGATGAGGTCTCACTTCCCAGGCGGGCCTCGAACCTGCGGGCTCAGGCAATCCACTCACCTCAGCCTCCCAAGGCGCGGGATTACAGGCTGAGTCACCGAGCCCGGCTGATTTTAGAGTTTATGAGCTTTCTACTAGCTCTACTTATGTTTTTCATGTACCACTATTATATTATATAATAGTAAATAATAATATGTAGCCTTGGGCTTCTTGACTATTTAAATTGGTAAGTGAATCAGTCACATATAAGCTATTTTTAAAAAAATGTTTTAATACACATTAAAAAACAGAGCAAAGATACTTGTGGATGCCTACATTTGGTAACTGTTTGCATAAAATATTTTGAGACATTATTCCTTACAAGAATTAAGTATAAGTTTAGAAGTCTATGCACATTTAGTCTGTAAGAATAAGGGCAAAAGAAACTGTATATAAGTACTGAACTTTTACCTTTAGTCTGTAAAAAATTGTATGTAAGCACTGCACTCTAGTTTATAGAGTTGCTTTTCATGGGCAGGAGATGAGTTCCCACTATGTTTCCCAGGCTGGTCTGTAGCCCCTGAGCTCAAGCAATCCTCCCACCTCAGCCTCCCAAAGTGCTAGGATTACAGGCATGAGCCATCACACCCAGCTCACCAGAATTTACAATGCTGAAACTGTTCTCTATATATACTGGAGCTGACGGCTTAAGTAAGAAGATGGAGAATGACAGAGTAGAGCGTCTCACTGCTGGAGTGGGAAATTTTAATATAGGCAAAAACGGAAGGCTAGAATAATTCATGTGACAATGGACTAGAGTTGAAGACATCAAACAAGCTTGTGATTAGCTTCATATATATAGAGATGGTTACAGATATTTACAGATATGTATATACACACAGATTAGTATACACATATATATTTCCTTGCTCTACCAGCTGATAGGGGCCTAGAAACAATGGCACTCCTATAGTACTGAGCACACGTAATGCCCATATCTTGGTTTCTAATGCCATGTCTCAATAAGAAGAATCAGGTTTCCTTGAAGAGATGGCTTGTTCTAAAACTAAGGCAGAAATTTTATAAGATGACCCCAGTGCATCTTATAGCACCAGAAAGTTGTGTGTGTGTGTGTGTGTGTGTGTGTGTGTGTGTGTGTGTGTATGTGTGTGTGTGTTAAGAAACAAAAACAAAAGTAAATCAAAACACAATGATGGACACAGGTGTCAACTGAAAGAGCTTCCAGTGGTCAAAGCCGGTTCGAATTAAGCAAAAAAATAAATCAAGTAGTGCTGTATTACAACTCAAGTTAGAAAATGAATATCCTTAAGTCCACACTGGTATAAATAAATTGCGGAGTACATAAATGGGAAAGAATAGACAAATATCTTTTGCAGAAAAATCCCAAATAATTTATGTAGATACTCTGTCCGCAGTGGACCGGAGCATAACTCTCCATGGTTTAAGTGCGAGTATGGGCTACACATATGCACTTGCTTCCCAAGATTACAGTATGAAAAGGAGGGAAAAGAGTAACTTTTTCTCTGGAGAAACCTGGCAAACACTGCCTCAACAAGGCAGCTAAAGTCAACATCAACAGTAATAAATTATGTTCATAGTTATATTCTTAGTATGATGTGATGAGAATGACGCTTGATCTCTGTGTTCTTTCTCCTATGTAAAGCATTAGAAAATTCAACAGATACATGAAAAAATGCTCAGCCTCACTAGTCATCAAAGAAATGCAAATTAAAACTACACTGAGATACCACCTAACTCTAGTCAGGATGGCTATCATCAACAACTCAAAAAACAACAGATGCTGGTGAGGATGAGGTGAAAAGAGAACACTTTTACACTGTTGGTGGGAGTATAAACTAGTACAGCCTCTGTAGAAAACAGTGTGGCAATTCCTAAAAGATCTAAAAATCGACCTTCCATATGACCCCACATTCCCCCAACCAGGAATATACCTGGAAGAACTTAAATCACTCTACAAAAAAGATACCTGCACATGTTTGTTTATCGCAGCATTGTTTACAGTAGCAAGAACATGAAACCAACCGTATTGACCATTAAAAGAATGTGGTACATATACACGATGGAATATTATGCAGTCATAAAGAAGAACAAAATCATGAACTTCACAGCAACCTGGATGGACTTAGAGTCTATAATACTGAGTGATCTTTCACAGTAACAAAGAGCTGAGTATCACATATTCTCACTTGAACAATTATTGTAACACCATAAGGGAATGATTGACAGTAGTGGGAAACTTCTGAGAGGGGAGCTGGGAAGCGGGATGGGCAGCAGTGGGAATCTGCCCTGGGGAATGGGGGAGCACACCTCATTAACTAGGGTAACTACATAATGAATATTTGTGTACAACCCTGAATTGTATCCCGAATCTTTAAAATAAAATTAAAATTAAAATAAAAAAAAAGAAAATCCAAACTGAGAGATACTCTGCAAAATACCTTTATTAGTATTCAAAATTATGAAGGTCTTCAAAAACCAGAGAAAAACAATGATGGCCAAGACAATCAAATGTAATGTGTTATTCTTAAAACATAAAGAGGGCATTTGGTAAAAAGTTAAATAAATCTTAGCAAAACCAAGACTTTCTTTGCTAACTATCAGTACAGGTTCATACTAATATACAATGTTAAAAATAGGGAAAACTGGGTTGGCATTCAGGAAGAGTGCATTCTCTTTGTGATTCTTTTTCAAAAATTTAAAACTATTCTGAAGTAAAAAGTAAAAATGTTGATTTTAAAAATTAGTAAACTTTTTAAAATTTGGAATATAGTAAATTATTGAATACATTTACAACTTAGGATCATTGTACTTTTTTTTTTTGAGTTGGAGTCTCACTATGTCGCCCAGACAGGAGTGCGGTGGACCGCTCCCAGCCACCACAGCCTTGACCTGCTGGGCTCCGGCGATCCTTCCGCCTCAGCCTTCCGAGTAGCCGGAACTACAGGCATGCGCTACCACGCCCAGCTGATTTTTTGATTTATTGTAGAGATGAGGTCTCGCTGCCCAGGCGGGTCTCGAACCCACGGGATCAGGCAATCCATTCACCTCAGCCTCCCAAAGGCGCGGGATTACAGGCTGAGCCACCGAGCCCGGCTCATTGTACTTTTTTAATGATGCAATCAGATGTATAAGAAAGAACTAGGCAGAGATGATAATGGAGGACAACGGAAGAGAGAACTTAAGACTTTTGAGAGACTACGGGGGTTGCTAAAGCTGCCTTTCCCCTGTTCAGTCAGTTGGCCACAGATTGTAGGCGTCCCTCATACCTCTCTGCCTGAGTTCGAAAAAGCAAAGTGTATGTCTTAGACTCCCCTTAATAATCGTGTCCCTAGGCACTGGAGCAATGTGGTAGTGTGTGTGGCATCCTGTATGTGAAATGACACCAAGGCTCATGACACCTGACCCATCGGGGTCAATAATTCAGGCAGGTGTTCTGAGCTGTGTGTTGTCATCATGAGTATCTGTACAAAGAGTCTCTTTAGCTTCCTTGCTGCACTCAAGTGAATTCTAGTTTATGGATTAGGATCTAGACTGCTTAGACTAAACCTCATCAAATGACTGACATGATATTTACAAATGGATAGATTTCATCTCTATGTACTAATACTGTGACATCACTTTGTCCCAGAAACCTTTTACATGTCTTACAAAGATATATTCAATGATATTAAGAGAAACAAGATAAATCACAGACTACGAATGAAGTAAAGACAAAGGTCACAAGGAGAGATAAAACTGAAACCAGAAATGAGAGATTCGTCCATAAAAACCTGCTGTGAGTTGTGATATTTGCTAACAATGGACACCAATATGGTTCTAAATTTTTTAGCAGCCAACATATGGAAGGAAATATTAGATGTTTAGTTTACAGTGAGATAAACATGGGTAAGTTGGAACATAGCACCAGGAGAGTTTGGGGGGTTCTGTTTCATGATCTGAATACTAGTTATGTGGGTGTGTTGTTTGTGAAAATTTGCCAACTTCTATACCACTGCTACATGAAATTTTCTCTATGCATGTTCTACTCCAGTAGGGTTTTTTTAAAGTCAATGGAAATAATTCAAGCTAAGTAGAAGTTGTAAAATAAGCAAAAGGAACATTTAATAAAGTACATTTCTTCAGACATTAGGAGACAAAAAATCAGTTGCTTCAGTTACTTTTTCCAACCATTTGTTGGGTGTTTTTTCTTTTGAGGAAGACACTATGCAATATGGTGAATAATGCATATTATAGCTACTTTTCATCTCCATTAGTTTAAAATAAATACAACAATGCATTTTGTGGTGTTGTTTCCCAGTGAAAATCAATGACATTGTGACAAAGTCTTACTTGTTAAAATTCTATGACAGTGGGCACCAAGATACTGGTCTGTGTTCTTACAGATAACAGGTTATCTCACCCCATTGTGTTGCTGCCTGTGTTCTTATGTCATCACAGTCTACTTTTTCTACAGGAGAGCTGAGACTTCTAATGTGCATTCCAGGTCCGATAAGGGTTTGCAAGACCTTCCCCAGCCTACCTGGCTAGCATCTTTTCCTAGTACTGACCCCTCTGTGCCGTACTTTGGTCACATTAATCAAACAGTAGGTTCATTGCCATTTTTTTCTTTGCTGCCTTTTCACTTGCTGTTTTCTCTGCTTACAGTCATCTTACTTCAGATCTTCACTTGTTTGCTTGTTTAGCATTCAGTTCTCACCATGAAGATTATCTCTCCGAGGTCTTTTCAAGATGATGCCCTTCCTCCTAACTTCCTCAGTCTATGTCCATTCCAATTTAATTTTCCTCATAACATTTGTTGATATTTAAAGCCTTTATTTATTTTTTTGCCTATTTAATGTTTCTTTTTCCCGGTGAAAATATGTATTTCCTAAACATAGAAATGTAGCCTAGCATTTTATTGCTAGGTCCTAAAGTTCTGGAACAGTGTCTTGTATAAAGTAGAGACTAAATAAATATGTGTTGAATAAAGAATTGAATTAACAAAATAGAGTGTGTAGATTAATAGATTGAATGCATGTCTTTCTCATAATTTTCCCTAGATATTGTTACTCTCAAGTAAGCTTTTGACACATATGAAATAGAACCTTGATTTCAAGATAATTCTCATTGTAGATGCCTGGTAGGTAAGTATTCTTGGTTACGGGATATGTATAATAACCTAAATTTCTTTACTGCACCAGCTGTTAATTCCTTGGCATCATCTTTAAGCCATTAATAAATAAAAGCTTGCCACAAATAAGCCAGTAACATTTCTAGATTTTTTCTGTGAAAATCAGCTTGACTAAAAATCCTCTGTATACTCACCCATCAGCCCTCTTGATTTCTGTTTCAGAGCTTATGTTTGAACGCATGCTAGTGTTTTTCTGTATGGAGCAGTTCAAAGGATGGCTCAGTGTATTTCCATTGTAACTTCTCTGAACAACTGCTCATCTCTGTCATATGTCATTAACACCCTCACCCAGGGATTTCCCTAAATGAATTTACTAAATGCATAGAGTTTATATTTTACATAATATTAGACCTAATATATTCTCCAAACTTGAAAACAATCTATCCAGATGTTTTTCTAAGATTCAGTAAGAGAGCACAGGCATAAATTGATAGGTTTCGAATGACCTGGAATTGTAGTGGCAGTGAATAGGTATATACGTGGAGTCTAGAACTCCTAGAATGCCTGATCCTCTTCTGCAAAGTGGTGACTACTGCATTATCACTGTTAGTGTTCTGGGGGCAACTTTAAGAGGCTACCTAGGACCTGATGAATCTTGCTGAAAATACTGGGTGTGGAACAGTAGCTGACTGTGGGGAGAGCTGGCCAGAGCAAAATTCTTTAACAGTAACCTACAGGAAAAATGTGGCAATGCCATTTGTGGACATGCATGACATAACTCCAATACATTTTGAACAAGAATAGAGGAGTCTGAGATGTGTTGTCAGAAGTTTTGTTGAGGGTTGAGTCATCTATTTGCTTTTTGTAACAGCTGCTACTATGAAGGGCATACTTTCCCCTCTCTGGTGTAATTCTAGAAAATGTGGGTTAAAAAAATACATACATAAATATTTACTTTTTTGTTAGCAATTCCAAGCATCTTGAGGAAGTGTCTTCTCCATCTGTATCTCTTCAGAACCCATCTCATTTTCCCCTAGACCACAGCACCCATCACCTATATTGGAGTCTTGGTTTATTTTTTCATATCACTCGCTAGGCTCTGACTTCTCGACAACATGGCAAATAGCATTTTAGCTCTAAAATCTTTCACATGACCAGAATCATAGTAGATAGGCATTATATCCTTGTTGAATGAAGATCTGAGTTATTTCTTAGAATTCTGTGGCACAGTTGCTCCAGACACTTGAACACTAAATGTGCAATCTAGAGACTAAATGGCTCTGGTTAAGAAGACAGTTATAAGAAACTTTGGGAGTGAGCACAGCCAAAATCTTATGAATTTATAAGATGTTATTTTGAATTTTTTTTGGTACAACAGAGCTGTAATCATTACCTTAAACCTTAGGAAAACACAATTTGATTTAGATTCTAAGTCTTAGAATTAGTTTATGTTGAATCAATACATGAAATACCTAGCTGTTAACACTCAAATTTGCTTTGTGAATCCATGAAATTGCCTTTGCGCTACTCTGTTCCATGAAGTCATTTGATAATAATACAATATCCACTTTATGAAGATTAAGCAGAAGGGTTATTGCAATCTGAAAATATGAATGACTAGCTCTTTAAAATAAATATTCATTAACCAATAGTAATCTGTCTATGGGTCTTATCAAAGTGCTTTAAGGCATCTATAGTTAATGAGTTGATCATTATTACTCTTTAAAAAAGTCATAGCTATCCAGAAAAATGATGATGTCTTTGGATGGAATTTTAACAATCTGACTACATATGTAGGGAACAGATACCTGTTTTATGCAGTTTCCTTTTAAATTTTGGTTTCTAAAACAAAGAACTGAAGATCACGAGGATAAAAATCAGTAGCCAAGTTTTTAGACATTCTATAACTGTGTGACCTCTCTAAGCTTCTGAGTCCATTCTAAATTGAAGTTAATAATGCCTGTATACCCTAGTAAATGTGGTGATGTTTGTGAAAGTGTTTGATAAGATATGACATGCTACACAAACATTGATATTATCATATTTCTAATATTACTATAATGGAGAACTTAACCTTTGATAATCCCCTCAGTCTAGAGCTCAGTTGAAGATATAATAGCTACTCTGCAAAGTAGCTATTACATATAAGCTATTTGTAAGCTTATGATATAAGCTATTATATATCATATATATATCATAAGGATTAGAAATATCACTCTTAGTGATTCTAGTCCAGAAGATCTAGGAGTCAGGAGAGAAGATGGGAATGTACGTAATAGTCCCATGTGGGTGCACATCTTCTGATTTTATATGTAGAAGAAATGGGCATGCCTCCTTTCTTTGTGATGAGAATACCTAAGTATTCCTCCATTATTCACACATAGCACCTAATATCACTGGTTGTAAAACTGCTGCTAAGGTTTAGCTGATTGCCAATTCTCACAGACAGCAGAGTTCCAAGGAGCCGAGAGTGAGACTAGACACAATTCGATTGGACATGAATTTTTCCTAGGGCCAGAGTTTAGTCTAAAACTGTTATGAAATATCTCCTCTGCCTTAATCCTAACCCTTTCCATGCCCCACATAAGGGCACATTGGGCTTCAGTCAGATCGAACTCCCCCCCTTCACAGACTATGTGCCATGCTCTCTGCCTAGAATTTCCTTCCTTCTCTTTTCCACCTAGAAAATGTGTATTACTCCTTTAAGCTAACAATAAATTATAGCTAGTCCTTCTAGAGAGTTCCAAGTATAGCAAGTGACTCTCTTTATATTCCTATAGTACAGACCAATGGCCCCAGTTATGGCATATGTCCTGCCTGTATGGATGCTTCTGGAGTGTAAGGTGAACTTGTCTTATTTTTTCCCATTGTGATAGATGCAGTGCCTAATAGTGGTTGAAGGCATAAATCCCTGACTGTATATAATATTCCATGCTCTTAGAGGAGGTTTGAGAGGCTTTGGTTATCAGAGATGGCCTTACCACTTTGGCCCACGTGGAGAAGAAGTCAACATTCAGGGAAGCTTAGCAGCCTTTATCAACCTCTCTTCAAGACACAAGAGGAAGTAGGAGGGGACACTGTTTTCTTTACAGACTAGCAAATACTGTTGGACACTGCACTACAAAAACCGTATGTTTTAAAATAAAGCAATTTATTCCTCTTGAAAAATCCAATCTCCGTTGAACAGAAGTCATCAACCTTCACCCTTTCTTGTTGTCGTCATCTATCAAACTCCCACTCATTCCTGCTCACCCCTTAGCCGGGGCTCCTATTTTTCTCTGCAGTACATCTTCTGGCATCTTTCCAAGTGATTTAAATACTAACATGAACAGTCTATTGCATTCTTTAGTGCTTCAGTCTTTTACTATCTCCTCTGCAACGATTTTTCATCCACATTCAGCTCAGCTACCAATGCTGTGATCAAGCCTAGACTTTGCCAAGGGTATTTCCAGGATATGTGTTTTGTTTGTTTATTTGTTTGTTTGTTTAGGGATGGGGTCTTGTCATATTGCCCAGGCTGACCTCAAGCTCCTGGGTTCAAGTGATCTTCCCACTTCAACCTCTCAAATAGCTGGGACTACAGGCACACATCACTGTGTATGCCTTCTATCTTAATATTTACACTGTTCATTTTCCCTGATCCTGATCTCATCAACATCTTTTTTTGGTCTTAATTCTTATGCCCTCTAAGAGGCCATCCCTGACATTAGCCACTACCCACCTCTCAATACACTCTTTTTTTTTTTGAATTGGAGTCTCACTCTGTCACCCAGACTGGAGTGCAGTGGGCGCTCCCGGCCATCGCTCCCTGCTGGGCTTCGGCGATCCTTCTGCCTCAGCCTTCCGAGTAGCCAGAATTACAGGTATGTGCTACCATGTCCGGCTGATTTTTTGATTTATTGTGGAGATGAGGTCTCGCTGCCCAGGCGGTCTCGAACCCGTGGGTTCAGGCAATCCACTCACATCAGCCTCCCAAAGGCGCAGGATTACAGGCTGACCACTGAGCCCAGCTCAATCAATACACTCTTAAACTAATTACCTATTATATTTTCTTTATAGTGATTAATGTGATCTTAAATTATTTCTTTATTCATATTCATATTGTTATTTTTTTCTTCAACTGGAAAGCAAACTCCATGAGAGCAGGTGCATTTCATCTTCAGCCCTCAAACGCTGACATGCAGGACATTGCCAGGCCCAGAGAAGATATTTGACAATTACTGAAGAAGTGAATGAGAACACGGCTTGACACATCAAATCTTATTTCCACCTATAAGTAGCTATTGAATAGGGTGGGAACCCAGGTTCATATGGGAATCTAAAAACCCAGATGAAAACTCATGGTTCTTAACATTAAAAGAATCTGATCTAGAGAAGAGTTATGAAACTCAACCCTGCAGAGATGACTGTGGGAAAGTGGACCTAACTCTGCTTAGGTAGACCAGAGATGGAACTTGACTAGAACTTGAAAGAGGAGTGGAGGTGCAACAGCCCAGAGAGATAGAGTAGGAGGCTTGTGTCCTGGACACAGACAGGAAAGCAAGTTTGGTGAGCATGACTCCTCCATATTCCCTGGTGTCCATATGAGTTAACTTAGATCTAAAATTCTAGAGGGAGACAGTCAGAAAATGAGACTAATGGATGACTGCTTATTACAGAAAACATTCTTTTCTAGGTTGCAGCCTTCTCTAATCATTTGTTATGATTTAAATATATATTTATTATATATTTATATATTCTGTATATTTATTTATTTATATATAAATTATATGTAGATAAAATGCATATATAAAATGCACAAATATATACTTTACACGTATTAAATATAGTATACATAAAATTTTAAGATAGAGTGCTTCTCTAATGTATTACATATTCAGTTATTTTTAAAAATCTACTTAAACTTTGCTTCATAGAAATCCACTGAAAGTAAAAATTATACACAAAATCATTTTAGAGGACTTTTCGCCTACAGAAACCCTACAGTCGGGGAGTACCCTGAAGATTGACTGTCCTGCCGGTCCTCTCATTGCATTCTCTTGGTCCTACTCTGCAGACAGAGGCTGCCTAAAACCCAAAAGTTTGCTGCCTGGAGTACATCAGACCTTTTCTGAGGAGCAAGTTTAAAAAGTTCAGGGAGAAGGACAAGATGAACAATAAGGCACTCACCTTTATATAGAAAACCCATCCAGAGAAACTCATGTCAGCACTAGGCACTGAAGCTGAAAATGATACACAGTCATAAACTTGGGAACTTAACCCAGCCCCCACCACTCAAAGCATGCGTGCCCAAAGAAACCCTATTCTTTGATTGATGCGTAAGCAGGGTCACCTTCATTCTGGCCATTTGGCTTTCCAAGCCTCTGTCTCTGTAACCAGAGCCGGTTCAATTATGTTCCGTCAAAAAGCACAGATAGCAGGAAGGCCAGGTTCAGGGAGGGAGCTATAATTTCAGAAGCACTTCCTGGTACGAGTCTGACTTTTGATTCCGTACTCGCTCAGGTCAGTGAATTGTAGCAAGGGGTTTGCGTGAGTCACTCTCTCTAGTGGTGTCAAGCATGGAGTGTGGTCAGACATCTGAAGGACTTTTCCCTGTTTAGCTCAAGGAATTACATATCCAGTCTACTTTGCACTCAGGTTTTCATTTGAGAAGAGTCTGTCAGCAATACATGTGTATTTGAACTGAATTTACCACGTGACACAATAATATCCTGAAACTTTGTTTTAATTTACTCAGAACAGAATTGTCCTTAGGTGTTATTGACCTAAGAACACATTTTGTTCAAACTTCTCATTTGGAACATGAAGAAAACCTGGAGAAAGCAAGAAAATTTCCTAAATCAAATTACTCATCAATGATGAAACCAAGACTAGAACCCTGCCTGTAGGACTTTTAAAATAGGTATTTGTCTGTGTGACTGCTAGATCAGAGTTTTACAGGTTGCCTCATCATCAGACAGCACGTCAACTTGGGTATGAGAATCACAGGAAAATGGGAGCAGAGCATAAACTTGAATAAGGAATTCTATAATAGAACTGAGGTATGTTAGATACAAGAGGCTCATGGTTTAGTATCATAGTGAACATTTATTTTCTTTGTATGTGAAATAAAAGGTAGCAGCACCAATGGTAGTTTCCACAAAATGCCATATCTTTCTGAATTGCCAGAGAATGTTCTAAAACTTTCGATTTCTGTGTCCCATCCTAAAACTCCTAACTAGTAATTTCAAGACCAAGACCCCAAATTTCTGCTTTTCAGGGTCCTTCACAATTCTAATGAGCACACGGGTTAGAAAACAATTGCACTAGATTTACCATTCAGTATTAGTATTAATATTCTAAGATGCTAAATCAATATTTCCCCCAATTTTTCCTGCTAGGAAGGATTTTATAATCAAAATTGAAAAACAGAATGAAAGATTGGAAACATAATTTCTCTTGCAGAGACTGGCATTACATACTGATACTTTTGAGAGTTAAAGAGGCCTCGAGTGTATTGAAATTTGTTTAGTCCCGCGTTTCCTGAATATATTGAAACACAGAACAACTTTTTAATAGTAATAACTACTAGCATCTTAGGACTAATGATCTACAAAGCATTCTTTAAAAAAAATCTAAATTATAAAGACAAGAGATCTTTATATAAATACAGTAACTTATTAATTTTAAAAAGGAAACGCTCTATCCTCTAAAAAACAGTTAAGATAACTGAAATGGGCACACACAGCCATTCATTTCTCATTGGAAGACACATTTTCTCCTGAGATGATGTTATGTATAATGCTAAGATCTGAGTGCTCAGAATTTAAAATGGATTTCTGAGTTGTTGGGCCTGTTAATGTTAATTTTCACCACTTCCTCTATGAGAGGTGCATCTGTTAGACCCTTTTTCTGGCAAAGCTGAAGAGTAATGAGATCTCTTTACTTTCTTTGGATAGACAGAGTTTCACAAATTAGCAATCTTGGACATACCTTCCTTTTGGAGTTACCTTCTTTCTGTAGTTCACCGCATTGGGTCTTAAATGTTTTCTCTGACTCCAGATAAAAAATTAGCTTGAAATAAATACCCCAAGACGGCCACAAAGCCCTTCTGTACAGAGCTCCGGTCGTTGCCGACGGATTTGGAATTGGAGTCAGGCTGGTGGAGGCATCTGGGGTCAGGCACAGAATGACCCCCCCCTCCTCTGGTTTCACTTAAACTCAAATTTTCTCCATGGAGATAACACACACCTCTCGGATTTGGTTACTCGTTCCATGAGGGAATCTCATTTGTCCTAATGTAATTTTTAACCTTTGAAAATGTTTCAGATTGAACTTTATCCCCTTTATTTTAAGAGCGCACATTCCTTAAAAAAGGTCTTTAACAAAGGGAGGCTAGCATGCAGAAATCTAGTTAAAACTAGAAGTGTTAAATAATCATATTCCTGAAGATTTGATAGAAAGACCTGTTCTACTTTAAAAGCAGGTCCAAGACTGTCACTCTGCTCTTGGCATCCACAGCTGCGTTTGCTCACAAGCCCTAGGTACGCCACACAGCCTCCTGTGTAGTGCTAGCCCTGCTCTCCATTTACCATGGGCTTTCTGAAGCCTCTGCTGTGTTTTTGCATTTGTTGTTGCTAAAGGTTATGGTGACAAACACACGAGACGAAATGAGCTGCGGTTTTCTCTCTTCTGTCTTTCCTCCTTTCTTTTATCTCTCCTTCCTTTCTCATTCTTTCTTTCCTCTTTTGTCTTCCTTCCTCTTTTCTCTTTCCCATTCATCAATCTTTCCTTGTTTTCTTCCTTCCTTTTATCTTTTATTCCTCTCCTCCTTCCCTTCCTTCTTTTTTGCCTTTCCTGCCTTCTTTCCTTTTTTTCTGCCAGTCTTTCTGTCTTTATTTTTCTTTCATTCTTTCTTTCTCCCTTCCTCTCTTTTTTCCCTTCTTCCTTTTTTCTTTCATACCCCCTTCTTCCTTTTTTCTTTCATACCCCTCCCTTCTCTTTTTCTTTCCTTTCTTCTTCTTTCCTTCTTTTCATCTCTTTTCCTTCCTTTTTTCCTTTCTTTCTTTCCCCCTCTCTCTCTAACTCCTTTTCTCACTCCGTTTCTCCTATCATTCACTCCCTTGTTTTCTTCTTTTTTCTTCCTTTTTCTTGTTTCTTTCACTCCCACTTTTCTTCTTCCTCCACCCATCCTTTCTTCCTTCTACCTTCTCCTTCTTCTTTTCCTTCCTTCCTTCCTTCCTCCTTATTTTTCTTCTTTCTTTCTCCTTCCTTCTTGTCTCTTTCCTGCCCCTTTTTTCTTCTTCTCTCTTCATTTCTTTTTTTGTTTGTTTGTTTGTTTTTCAATGATTCATCCACAAATTCTTATTGCATGCTCTTTATGTGTCAGATACATACAGTCTTGGTGGTTATGGATACAAAAGTAAAATCATATACTACTTAGTGATTGAAAATCCACGATTAATTGCAAATCATGGTTTTAACACTGAGAGGGACACGTAGGCTGTACTTTGGGATCAAGAATGTGAGAAGACTTACTGGAGAGAGTGGGGTACATGTAGGTATTACCCAGAGGTCTTTGCAAAGAAGTGAATACCTGTCTCAGTCCTGACAGATAAAGGGGAGCCCAGAGAATGCAAAAATGGAGGGAAAAGTCCAAGCAGAGGAAATTGTATGTGGAAGGCACAGAGACTCAAAACAACTCTAGCAGACCTCAGTGAACGTTGCGGAAGGAAGTGCACTTGTGGGACTGAAGCTGTATTGGAAGTGAGTTGACTTGCCATTACTTGGTATATGTGGAGTGTGTACCTCATCTTACAGGCACTAGGAAGTAATGCATGCTTAACATTTTAACACAGTACAGACAGTCATCATATCATAAAAAGTAATGTACACATATATAAAGATACTTGCTATATAAAGTCTTCGTTACAGTGCTATAAAATTTGTACACTGTACACGATAATGACCTTAAGTAAAATGTGCACAGTTACACGTGACATTTATAAATATATAGAAAGGTTTGCTGGTAGACAAAGAGTCATTGAATGTGTTCATGTGTTTAAAATAAATTTAACTGCTTTATTTATGTTGATTAACACAGGGGAGTCAGAAAATGAGGCAAAATCAGTATAAACAACATACTTTTAATTTTCTTTCACTCTTCCCTTTTTTTTGTCTCTCCAATCTGATAAACGCACTTTTAAAATAATGTCTCTAGCATTTCTTTTTTTTTCTTTAAGAGAAATAAATTTTTTGGCAATATTGAAGTTCTTTAGAAATCTTTTGTTTCCCATGCTCTTCGTTTTCTCTGTAGCATTGAAAGTCATTTTTTGAGGTACTGTTTGTTTGCTTTTGTGTTTAATTTAGTGAATTTTCTGGTTCAGGGCTTTTAACAATGCCAAAATATGTAATTAAAATCACACTGGTCACAAGAGGAGACTTTTGGCAAAGGCATATATTATGCCCTTCCTGAAAATAATCACATTCGTGATGTTGGCCAAGTTGATTTTTATCTGTTTAGAAGGTCCAGGAGCTGTAGATTGTCCACCCATCTCATCTACCCACCAGCCCTCTGGGTTTCAGAGGCCTCATTGCTAAAGTTCAAAGATCAACATGAGATCATCTGTAAAGCTTATTTTGAATCTGCTTGAGGGAAACACTTTGAGGTAAATCTCATGGCCTAACTCCAGATGAGAGGCAAAGACATGGTTTTTCCAAGAGTATCACCTCACATCAGAATCTTGGGGAGCTCCCAAGAGTGGCTTTTCACAGAGATTGGTAATTGGCTCAAGTTGGTTAAAAGGAGCCAGAGAATGATGGACATTACATTTGGTGGTTGATATGGACCATTTAGAAGAGAATATAGAAGGAGATGGCTTGGCCTGTTTGCCTTTCAAAGATCCAATGTGGAGGATGCTGCAGAGTCATATTTTACATACTTTGTTTAATGGTATGATGATTAAAGCGTGACCCTTGGAAAATTTCCATCTTAATGCACTCACAAAGCAGGTGGAAACTTTCCTGAAATAGCCAGACAAAGCTTATTGAGAATATGTTTGGTTGCCTTCTTGAGAATTTCTGGAAACATAAATAAAGACAGATTGATACTCATACAAATATATGTGAGAAGAACTTCTCACAAAAAAGTCACAAAATCTAAGAACAGTTTCATAATAAATGGTTAACTTCTAGAAAGAAAGAAAGGGAGAAAGAGAAGGATGGGAAGGGAGAGGAAGGGAGGGAGGTAAGGAGGAACAATGGGAGAAAGAGAAAGAAGATGGTAGGGAAGAAATATGAAAACTCATGAAGATGCAAGGGCACCTTCAGGGGACTCAGGAAGTCTTCACTGCCCACTTGAAATGTGTGTCACTTGTTGTTGAACTTGAAATAGTCACTTTCCTTCTCTAGTTCTCAGTTTATTAGTACAAATTAAGAACTGGAGTAGATGATTTTTGATATTTCTTTTTCTCTAAAATTCTGGTGAATATGTGTATGTGCATTTTGCAAGTCACTCTTAAAACCCAGCAAATAGCAGAAAAAAAATTTCTGAAAGTGGCGTGACTGCCAGGCTTTTGTTCCTCAAAACAAAACAAACAAATATTAACAGCAATTTATTATGTTTTTATTTCCACATTTGAAATTTTGCATTTGGAACTTAATCTATAAACACATTATTTTCTTTTTCCCTTGGACTTCCCTTGGTAGAACAAACTACTGGTGTAGAAGTAGAGATGTATCCTTTGTTCAAAATCTAATTTCTTAAAATCATTTTGAGTTTCTTGGAACATGCTTCAAATTCCCATATGAATGCCATTATTTATCTGACAGACTTAAAAATCCCCTAAATAAATATCTCAGTACAGTCTAGAAATTTTAGGGTGTGTTTTTAATTGTTAACGTGATAGCTGGTTTTCTTCCCTCTGTACTTAGGTGAAGTTACTGCAGACAGATGGTCACAGAGAAGGAGAAGTTAGAAAATTCATTGATTAGAAGCCTGATGTATTTGTTGGCTTAAGGAAGTCTTTATGGCTACACAATATTACAATGCAGTTTTGTACAAATACAGACCAATCCTTGATCCTCAGATGATCATGTTCACTAAGAGGTAGGTTAAAGGCAGTGCTGTCAGACTGTGCTGCTTAGTTCATGGTCCCTCAGCTCCTCCTTACCTTGGCACACAAGGCTGTTTGCAGCCTAGCCTAGTCCCTGCCCTTCTCTCTGTCTTACTTTCTCAGCAGCCCCCTTCCAACTCTCCCCCAATGGGTGCATGTATGTGCATGTACACACACACACACACACACACACACACACACACACACACACACACACACAATTTTACCCAAGTAAATTGCATCCTATGGTTTCTTTTAACATGAGTTCATTTTGACTGTCATGCTCTTTCCCATCCTCTTTAACTGTCCTTATACTCTAAGACTGTCTTTGTACTCTAAGAATCTCCTCTTTCAGCAAGTCTCCCCTACTGCCTGGTCCTTGTCTATGCTCCTATAGTGCTTCATTGAATCATTTATACATTGAGTTTCATCTTTCATTTACCAGTCCAAATAGATCATGGAGTTCCTCTTGGACAAGAACTGTGTTACTTCTCTCAGTATTCCTAGTTTTGAGCTCTGAGCAGATATTCCACACACATTTGTAATTTCAATACTAGAGAGCCCTTTTAGATTAAAAATAAATAAAGGACATGTCGAATTTAAGTTGGGGAAGAAACAATACATTACACCCTAACTGGAGCAATAGTGTTCAGTGTTGTTATTTAAAATTTGGAGGGCTAAATGAAATTTGAGTAGTCGGAGGACTTTTGAAATTTGACATTGACTTCAGTAGCTCTTTGACACTGAAAATGGGTTGCATAAGAATAAGAACTGTTTACACTTCAGCCCATCACATCATTGGATTTTGAAGCAGAAAGTCACTTTAAATCGCAGTAGCCTGAAGGGTTAATGATGTCTTCCTTCCTCGTGTATTGGCTTACTCCTGGGAAGTAACTTACAAGCAGGCTGTAAAGACAGACTAAAATCTTGGGTCACAAGTGTAGGGCTATGTTAAGTTATAAAGAATTAGAATTGAACATAAATTAACGAGGTTATGACCTAGTAAAAGCTTTCCCACAGTGGAATCTCTTTGAAATTGCATTTTGCCTTACTATGTATTTTTGAAAATCAATAAAAATTAATACTAATGTTTCAGGAATGAGTAAGGGGGGAGAAAGTCATACTGTAATTTTTAGACATCATGCTGAGTATGCAGCTCCTGCAGTGAGAAGAATGGCCGTGGTCTTTGTAAATGTAGGAAAGAGGACCTGCAAACTGTTGGTTCACACACAGCCCAAACTGGCCTTTATCTTAGACCTTCCTCCAACTATAACATAAACAAGATCTAGGTCTCTAAAAATGATTATCTGTTAGGGCCTAGGTTGATACTAAAGAAGAAGGCTCATGTTAGAAGATTTGGGTTTAACAGTCTTGAAAAAAATGTTGCTTAAAGTAAATTTTTTTGAAAAAAGAAAGTTAGTGCTATTCAATGAGAAAAGTCAAGACTGTATCTACTGCACACTATTGGAGCTAGTGAGGATGTTTTTCTGAACTCTCTGCAGTACCCAGCACAAAGCAGCTCATCCTGAACATCAGCGGGAAGCCGGAAGGAAAGGGGCACCTATCTCTGCAGGACAGGCTACTTTTAACTGCTGGAGAAAATATCTGAAAGAAGGGAAATGTGCCACTGCTCTTGTTACAGTACTAAATTAGGGAAACCTCTGTGTTTTTACTAATGCTGTTTCCTTTGTCTCAAACTCGCTCACCTTTCTTCCTGAGCCTTCATGTTCCAGCTCCAATGTCCTCACCCAGTCTTCCCATGCAGAATCAAGCACATTACCCTAGCCCCACAGATTCCCTTGGGGCTATGCTTGTAACTGTTTGCTGTAGGCTTTTCACAACTTGCCACAGCCTGACATATCGAACAAGCTCCACTTCTTCCAGGATCTATGTCTTTCACATCTCTGGAATAAGAGTTTCTCTGGGCCTAGATATTAAAGACATTATATATGTAAAGTATGCATTTTTGATTTGTCTGTTTTACATTCTGAATATGTGTGGAAAGTTCCAAACAAACAGTGTTGACTTGGAGTGTGACTGAATGTGACCAAATAGGCAGATGTAAGGAAGAGCCATAATAAATGAAGACCTTGTTGAGAACAGCTTTTCACTGGATGTGCAGTTTCTGTGCAGTACTCAAGTCTTTGGCCCCTGGAAAAATTCTAGTCTGGAATACCTGCACATTTGAATCCAAATTAGAAAATTGAAAATATAAATAGCTGAGATGTCAGCTTTGCTTTGTCTCTGCTAAAAATAAATCTTGGCCTTGTGGATAAAGTCAATATTGACCCATAACTAGAAATCACTAGCATACTCAATAATTTTAATTTTATGTATCATATATAAAACAGTAAATATACAAGTGACCCTTGAACAACACAGGGGTTGGAGCACTTGTGAAAAACAAACTCAGCCGTTCAAAATCAAAGAATGGACACAGAGACATGGAATATAGCAGAAGCTAAACTTTAATAGCGGTCTTACAAGATCAGGTGTCTGAGAGACAGGCAGACCTGGGGCAGCTACCGTAAGTAATTTATCCCCTAGTGTGCAAATCTCTCCCCTGGTTCCTCATTGGCTGAGTACTTTGGGGTGCACAATCTTTCCTGGATGTCGCCTAAGTCTTATTTATTTTTCCTTGTAAGGTTATCCCTGGGTCCCTTCTCTGATTCTCTATTTTCTTAAGAATAGCATGGCTTTTTATCCTCATTGGCCCATTTCCATCTCCTGATTGTTTAGGAGTCCGCCAAGAGCTAGTGGTTGAAGATTGCTGCATCTGCCGGTCTTCTTAGACAGACCTTGAAAATGAACCCTTAGAATGTTTCTTACAAATTCCCCTTTGTATTTCTTTATAAATTTCTGGTTCCATTTTCATTTTAAGTTCTTTTTAAATTGGCTTAATATTTGTTTTTTGGGCTTTTTTTATAATCTACTATAGTTTCTTTCTTTTCTTTTCTTTTTTTTTTTTTTTTTTTGAGTTGTAGTCTCACTCTGTCGCCAAGACTGGAGTGCAGTGGCTGCTCTCGGCCACCACAGCCTCGAACTGCTGGACTCCGGCGATCCTTCTGCCTCAGCCTTCCAAGTAGCCAGAATTACAGGCATGCGCTACCACACCCGGCTGATTTTTTGATTTATTGTAGAGATGAGGTCTCGCTGCCCAGGCGGGTCTCGAACCTGCGGGCTCAGGCAATCCAATCACCTCAGCCTCCCAAAGGCATGGGATTACAGGCTGAGCCACCAAGCCCGGCTATGTACTATAGTTTCTATGAGCATTAGATTGTTTTTTTTATTAATCAATATTTTTTATTATGGTTTTGTGGGGTACAGTTAAGGGTTAGGTGTACAATTACGTTTCGTTCAGGCATCCTGTTGATAAGAGGTGTTTTCCCATCCCCAGACAGATATTTGCTACTGTTAATCCCATCCCTCTCCCCCCCATAGTTTCCCAGTACCGTCAGTCATTTTCTTATAGTATTACATTGGATGTTCAAGGTCCATTATATGAGTGAGAACATGTGATATTCGGAGCTTTGTTTCTGTGAGAGGTCACTCAGTATTATAGACTCTAGTTCCATCCAGGTTGCTGCGAAATTCATGGTTTTGTTCATTTTTATGGCTGTGTAGTATTCCATCGTGTATATGTACCACATTTTTTAATCCAGTCCTCTTTTGATGGGCAGCATGGTTGTTTCCAGGTTCTTGCTATTGTGAACAATGCTGTGATAAACATACGTGTGCAGGTATCTTTTTTATAGACTGGTTTGTGTTCTTCAGGGTATATTCCCAGTAGGGGGATTGCAGGGTCATATGGAAGGTCAATTTTTAGAGCTTTTAGGAATCACCACACTGCTTTCCACAGAGGTTGCACTAGTTTACACTCCCACCAACAGTGTAGAAGTGTTCCCTTTTCACCACACCCTCTCCAGCAGCTGTTATTTTTTGAGTTGTGAGCATTAGATTGTTTGCGAGAGTACATCATGGCATTTGTTTGTTAATTGCAGTTTCAATGAATCTCTGTTTTAAGCCCTGGTAACAGAATAACATGGCATTCCATTGCCATTAAGATTCCTGCCACAATTGTAAGAGAGTTTAGGACCAAGGCTACCATTCCTTTCCATTTCCCAAACCATCCTTCTAACTACTTCGTGAATGGATCATCAATACCTGCATTTTCTGCTAATTCATTAGCTACGGTTTTTAGTTCCTGTAAGGCTTTGGTGATGGTTCCATCCGGGCGATGTCATCTGGAATGAAAGTACAGCATTTTCTTCCTGACATGACACAAATTTATCCTTTCTCTGCCAGGATCATGTTTAATGTAATTCAATTTTTCCTCGCTATCTGGCTAGTGGTGTCCAGTTGACTAGCTACCCTTTGGAGGACATCCCTGGTATAGTTAATAAACCTTTACTGATTATAATATATATAATTGGTTCAGTTCACATTCTTATTAATGGTGGACAACCAGAAGAGTGATGATTCAAATCTGGCAGCTGTCTCATTTCTAGTCTTAAATTTATTGGGGAAACCTCTTGGAACTCCTATTGAATCTATGTATACATTGGAGTCAAAAGACTCCTCTAGGGCCCTTCAGTTCCAGTGATGGACACTGTTACCCTCAGTGGTTTGATGGAATTCCAAGGTGAATGGGATGGCAAACTGAACTAGTGCACAAGTCCCAGTCCAGCTGGATGGCAACAGGCTGTGCAGGCCCCTCTTTCCACAGTACCACCAAACATCCGCCCACAGGATGTGTGCAGGTCAGAGTAATTATGACTCAGTTCACCAGTGACATTTAGGATATGGGTACAAGTCAACAGGTCTCCTGCAGGCTTAATGAACTCTTGCCCCGCATTGAGAGACAAGAGGAATAATTCATCACCACTGCGGAGGAGGGAATCGCCCTCAGGTTTGACCTCCACAATGCGGGAAAGAGCAGTGACAAACTCTTGCAGGTTTTATTTCCCCATGCATCCTTGTCTTGGTAGAAAGGCATCATGCAATTCATACCTGCAGGGTCAGTATCCCATATAAGAGGAAACGGAACTACCCGCGCCTGTGGCCACTCTGCAGTGCCAGCATAGTCATTGCTTTTGTTTAGCGCATGCGCAGAGAGTTTAACCCATTCTACTCAGGTAATGACATCACTATATCCTGTCTCAATTTTAAGTGTCTGTCTTAAATCCTTGACTTCAATTATAGTTACCTTTTTGGGATCATTATTAGGAGGATTGTCATATCCTCTAGGACTTGAGGTTGGTTTAGGTATATCTGATGTGCTACTATTAACTAACCTAAGGACCAGTCATCCTAGGGGGTCTTTCCCTGTGGCATCTGCTTCTAATCTGTATACCTGAGATGCCACTCTTGGCTCTTGATCTAGGGCAATTGTATTGTTCATAGTTAAAAGTATGGGGCTGCATTCTAAGTTCTGACAAACTTCTGGTGGAGTGCATTTAGAAAGATGTATTTTATCTTTTAAAGGTCTCCAATTTGGAGGGACCCACTCGAGGTTTACTGTCCATTCTTTAGTTTAGGTGTTCCACCAGACATCATCCCAGCTGGGTCAGGGGACTGGCGTTACTGAAGCTAGTGCCTGGTTCTGGGAAAAGGTATTTTCTCTGTTTGTGATGATCGTCTTTGATTTTCTAAATCCCCACAGTGTAAAACTTGACATGTTTAAAACCAAATGGTTTGGGGTGTTAGAGTTTTTGTTATATTTATTACTAACTTGATTGAGTATCTATATGTTCCTTGCCAGTTCCCATTACCTTCCATCCTGTTCACGACCATATAGCCTATCCATGTTAAATACCAAATTTGAACCTGGCCCATGTTTCTTATGGAATATTCCTTAGAGTGACCCTTAAGAATTCTCCAGGGAACCTAGATACTTACCACTAATCTTTGAATTTTTCTTGAGTTATTAGTCCTTTAATCCATGTATAGTGAATTCATCCTTTCTTGGACATTTGTACAGCAGTCTCAGTAGTCCAGAGTACTTGATAGGGACTTTCCCAACTTGGCTGGAGTTTGTCTTCCTTCCAGTTCTTTATGAGGGCAAAACGCCAGAGTAGAAATGATGAACAGTGAACTCAAGAGATGGGATCTGGGCAAGAAGTCTTTTTAATCTAAGGGATGACAAAGTGGAAAATATGGCCAGTATAGAGTTTTTTAGAATTCGGTCCTTTGTTTCCATAGTGGAAAGGTCTGTAGTTCTACCCAAGTATGGGAGGTCATACAGGAACTTATAAAGAGTAAGCCCAAATCTTTTCATGAGGCAGTCCTGATTCTAAGAATTGCAATTGGAAGACACTTCACCCAGAATAATTTATTTGCCATTATTAATTTGGTAATATGCTTTTTAAGGGTCTGATTCTTTATTGTACTTTCCCCAAGGAAAGAGGGTGCCAGGGATTGTCGTAATCCCATTGAATCGGTAAGCTTCCCATTACCCCCTTCGATACCCATGATATAAAATGACTTCCATTATCCAAGTCTACATTTTCCACTAGTCCAAATTGAGGAATAATTTGTTCTAGAGTTTTTTGATTACAGACCCTGTAGTGGCAGTTGCAAGGAGGAAGGTCTCCACCCAACCTGAGGGATGATCCGTTTTCACTAATAAGTATCCTAATTTCCCTGTTTTTGGCATTTATGTGAAATCTGCCTGATGCTTTGGAATGGTTTCAGTCCTGGTGGCATTCTTTCAGAAGCTTGCATTCAAATGACCTTTTTATTTATTTTTGTACAGCCTTTACATATTTGCCAGGCAATGGTATAGATGTTTAGGCATTCATAAGTTTTTAATATGGAGTCACACATGGCCTGAGGACTCCAGTGTCTACCCATGGGTAGCATAGGCATTAATTCTCTTATTATAGGCTCACTAATCATTTCTCTCCCATCTTGGAGGAACTGCTGTCTGTTCCCATTCTGAATAGCTCCCAACCTGTTTAGTTCCCCTTCTTCCTCTTTAGTGATGTGAGACTTTAATACTACCTTGGGGATGCTAGGCATGAGACTCAAGAGTGTAACCTCTTCTTCCAGGGCAGCTTGTTTTATGATCTCATCTGCCAGCTTGTTTCCTACAGCCTCCAAGATGCTCCCATTTTGGTGACCATTCACACATACTACTGTTATTTCAGTTGGGAGCAGGAGGCTTTTCAGCACCTCTTGGATTAGCTTCCCATATACTAATTCCTTTCCCTTGCTATTGAGGAGGCCTCATTCTGTCCAAATCTTTCCAAAGACATATACTACCCCAAAGGCATATTTGGAGTCAGTATAAATGGTACCCTCTTGAACTGCAAGGAATTGTAAGGCTTGATTGAGGGCATACAAATCACAGGTTTGTGCAAACCAGTTGTTAGGCAGTTGGTCCTTCTCACATATAGACTAGAGGTTCCTGTCAAAAACTACATATTCATTTTGCCTCTTTCCCTCTATTATTTGGAGGCCCTTCTATAAATAGTCTTGCCTCATCATGTAAGGGGATTTCTGGTAGGTCTGATCTAACTTTGGCTTGATATTCAATTATATCCAAGCAGTTATGATCTAATGTTTCTGGGTTTTCATCACCTTCCCATAGGAAACTAACTGAGTTTAGATAAGCATCTCTGGTTAAAATTAAGTCATTCTAACAGCCCCTTTAAAAAGTGGGCAAAAGACTTGAATAGATACTTCCCAGAAGAAGATATATGGGCAGCCAACAGACACATGAAAAAGTGCTCAGTCTCACTCATCATCAGAGAAATGCAAATCAAAATCACATTGTAATACCACCTAACTCCAGTAAGAATGGTCGTCATTAATAAAACAAACAATAACAGATGCTGGTGAGGATACAGAGAAAAAGGAATGATTCTACACTGCTGGTAAGAATGCAAACTAGTGCAACCTCTTTGGAAGACAGTGAGGCACTTTCTGAAAGAACTAGAAACTGACCTTCTATATGACCCAGCAATTTCCCTATTGGGAATATACCTGGAGGACTTCAAATCATTCTACAAAAAAGATACCTGCACATGTATGTTTGTTACAGCTCTAGTCACAATAGCAAAAACATGGAACCAACCATGTTGCCCATCAAAGTTGGACTGGATAAAGAAAATGTGGTACACAAACACAATGGAATATTATGTAGCCATGAATAAGGACAAATATATGGACTTTGCAGCAACTTGGATGGATTTGGATTCGATCGAACTCAGTGACCTATCACAGAAACAAAGATCAGAGTACCATATGTTCTCACTCATAAGTGGAACTTGAACAATTATAATACTATAAGAAAGCATTTGGCAGTAATGGAGGGGCATACCTCATCAACAAGGGTACCTGCATAATCAATGTTTGTATACCTAATCCTGAATTGCACCCCACATTTTTATAGTAAAAAATTTTTAAAAAAGAAAAGAAAATGAGAAGTTAGAAATAGAGAAGTTAGAAATAGTATGTAGCCTTCCTCGTAATTCAGAAGAAATGTTGTACATTTTCCATATCAGCAAAGTTCTTTGATAAATAGCCCCCCCAAAAAAGTCATTCTTTTCTAATAGCATAGTCTCATATTTTAGGAATAGTCTCATATTTTAGGATTCAGGAATCAGTTAGTCATCTCTCTGCTCTTTGTTTGAGTATGGTTTTGACCTGGTGAGGAGTACTGATTATAAGTTTCCCTGAAAGGTCAGTTTTCTGGGTTTTTTTTTTGGTTGTTTTGTTTGTTTGTTTTACTAACAGGGCAGTGGCTAGTTACTGCCTGAATGCATTCTGGTCATCCAGGAGAGACAGGATCTAGGAGTTTAGAAACAAAAGTGACAGACTGTTTTTTCCCATCCCTGAGAAGTTAGCACTCCTAGGGCCACACCTTGATTTATCATGGTAAACAAGTAAAATGGCTTGTCTAGGGACAGAAGAGTCAGGACAGGGGCTATAGTAAGGGCCTGCTTTAAATCCTCTATAGCTTGTTCTTCCTCCTGAGACCATTGTAAGGGGTTAGGTTTCTTCTTTAACAGTTTTTGATACATAATTCTTGTCCTTTGGGCATAAGATTTAATCCATAGCAGGCAATAGCCAGTTAGTCCTAAAAACTTTCTGAGTTCTCTCTTCATTTTGGGCAGGGCCAAGCTCACTATGTTGACTATTCTATTTCTGGGTTTGTCATTTCCCTTTAATGATGAGATATTCTAAATATTTAACCTCCTTTTCTACAAATTGTAGCTTATTCCTTGAAATTCACATCCCTTTTTGTCCTAGAAAGTTGAGCAACCCAATAGTAAGTAGACTCTGACACTTCCTTCCTTTCCTTTCAAGAGATAAGTAAATCATCTACATATTGCAAGAGCTGGGTGCCTGCCTTCGGCTAAAGTTCCTCCAGGGCAGTTTTTAAAATCTAACCAAATAAATTTGGGTTTCAGAGAAGCACTGCAAGTAGTACTGTCCAGCAGTACTGTGGCTTCCTTCCAGTTATAGGATTTTCCCAAAGGGTAAACATTTTAGAAACTGCCACAGGAACCTAGGAAGGGAGGAAAATTTTCTATGTCTTTTTTGCATTTTTCCAATTCCTTCTTGAAGTTTGGGTAGAGGCTTGTTGAGTAGAGGCTTGAAGTTTGGGCAGCAGGCTTAGAACTTCCTTGAAGCCTGGAGCCCTCTGGCTCAGAACTCTCAGGGGTCCCTGAGAGTCTCAGGGGTCCCCTGGACTGCCTCTGGCTTTTCTGTTCCCCATAAGGGGAAGGGAGACTGGAAAGAGGATTCCAGACATTTTCTTGGGACCCATTCCCTCAACCTTGAAAGGGGACGTAGACATTGCTCCTGGCAGCCAACAAAGAGTATAACCTCTTTCCTCCTATGAGTATGAGGCCTTATCAGTAACATGGAAAACTAAGGTTTGGCACACCGAGTCCTCCTCTGAGTCAAACTGTGGTCAGAAAACCACAGGCTTGCGAATTGGCACTCTAGTTCAGACAAAACAACAGTATTTAATCATCTTTTGTTTCTCCTTCTCTTTTGTCCTCTGGGACCTGCTTTCCCATCATTTCAACATTTCCCCCAATGGACTATCTGGAGGAACGTACCTTCTTTTCCCCCCTCCAAGGCCATTTACTTGACTTTTCTTTGTTCCCCTAGGTCAATAATTTTTATTCCCCATTTTCAGTTCGGTTGATTACCTTTGTGCCTGAGTTTCCCTGTGTACTCAACCCCCCTTACAGGAGCTTCCATGCACATGCTGAGAACTTCTTCACCTGTCTATGGTCACTTCCCTTATGGGAGAACAAAACTGTGGGTTGAGACTACTCACTTCGCAAATAGGATATGTCTCAGTGACACACACTCAACTTCTGAAAATGCCCAATCACCAAGGCAGTACTTAAAGTCTAATTTTCCTACCTTGGTTTGTGCACAAGGTTGCCTAGTTGCTGTGATGTCTGCTATCTCTCTCCATATGTTGCCTCCACTTTCTCTGGCCCAACTGTCTCGGGCTTATCTATGGTTCCATGGAGATCCGAGACTTCTGAGCAAAGTAGGCCACCCAAAAATCAGGTGGGCTGTGCCTCCCCCTTTGCTTGGGTCCCCCTTCCATGGATTCAGATGATCCTGGACGAGTCCCCAAATTGTGAGAAACAAACTCACCCATCCAAAATCAAAGGATGGACACAAAGACATGGAATACAGCAGAGGCGAGACTTTAATGGTGGTCCTGCAAGATCAGGTGTCTGGTAGGCACACGCAGGGTGGCTACAGCAAGCAAATTATCTTCGGGCACACAAATTCCTCCCCGAGTTCCTTATTGACTAGGTACTTTGGGGTGCACAATCTTTCCTGGATGTTACCAAAGTTTCAATTTGTTTCCTTATGAGGTTGTTTCTTGTTCTCTTCCCTGATTAAGTCTGTATTTTATTAAGAATAGCTTGCTGCTTTCTCATTGGCCTGTTTCCATCTCCTGATTGTCTAGGAGCCCGACAAAAGCTGGTGGCTGAAGATTGCTACATCTGCCAGCCTGCTTAGACAGGCTATGAAAATGAACCATCAGAATGTTTCTTGCGGCACTGACCCTCTGCATAGTAAAAAATCCATATATAACCTTTGACTCCCTAAGATCTTAACTACTAATAATTTACTGCTGACCAGAAGTCTTACCAATAACATAAATAGTTGAGTAACATATATTTCGTATGTTATATGTATTATATACTGTATTTTTTACAGTAATGTAAGCTAGAAAAAAGAAAATGTTATTAAGAAAATTATAAAGAAGAGAAAATATATTTAGTTTTTTTTAAATGTGAATTATTATAAAGGTCTTCATACTCATTGCCTTCATGTTGGGTAGGTTAAGGAGGAGATGGAAGAGAAAGGTTTGGTGTTGGTGTCTTTGGGTTGGTAGAGGTGGAAAAAAATTCAGGTATAAGTAGACCTCCAGTTAACCCATATTATTCAAAGGTCAACTGTAAATATACATACACATACAAACTTGCTATTTGTATATACACTCACATGCCACATAATGACATTTTGTTCAAAGACAGACAGCATATATAATGATATTCCCATGCAATTATAATGCTGCCATTTTATTGTGCCTTTTTTTGTTAAGATATGTTTAGATACACAGACTTTTATCATTGTGTTGTAATTGCTTACTGTGTCCAGTACAGTAATATGCTATACTAGCTTGTAGCCCAAGAACAACAGCCTAGGTGTGTGGTAGGCTAGACCACCTAGGTTTGTGTATGCATACTCTATAATGTTTGCACAAGGACAGAATCACCCAATGATGCATTTCTCAGGATGTGTTCCTGTCATTCAATAAAACATGATTGTATGTACATACATGAATAGTTTCTTTTAAAAAATTTTTAGACTTGGGGGCACAGGTGCAGGTTTGTTATGTGAGCATGCTGGTGAGGTTTGGATTTTTATTGAACTGATGACCCAAGTAGTGAACACAGTATGCAATAGGTAGTTTTTCATCCTTCCCTACCTCCCCTTTAAGAGTCTCCAGTGTCTGTTGGTCCCATCTTTATGCCCAAGTGTAGCCAGCATTCAGCTCCCACATGTAACTTTTCTATTTTGTTTTCTGTTTCTGTGTTAATTCACTTAGAATAATGGCCTCCAGCTGCATCCATATTGCTGAAAAAAATATTATTTTGTCCTTTTTTATGATTGCGTAGTATTACAAGGTGTATATATACCACATTTCCTTTATCCAGTTCATCATTGATGGGCACCTAGGTTAGTTCTGGGTCTTTGCTGTTGTGAATAATGCTGCAATAAATATATGAGAGTATGCATCTTTTTGGTAGAACAATTTATGTTCTACATACCCAGTAATGTGATTGGTAGGTCAAATGGTAAATCTATTTTTAGTTTTTTGAGAAATCTCCGAATTGCTTACCACAGAAGCAGAACTAGTTTACATTTCCACTAATAGTGTATGAGTGCTCCCATTTCTCTGCAACCTCATCAATATCTTTATCTTTATTTTTATTTTTAGTTTTGTTTTAGTAAAAACATTCTGACTGGTCTAAAATGTTATCTCATTGTGGTTTTGATTTGCATTTCTCTGATGATTAATAATGTTGATAATTTTTTCATATGTTGGCTGCTTGTACATCTTCTTTTTATGGACGTCTGTTCATGACCATTTCTCACTTTTTAATGGAGTTATTTTTGCTTGTGTATGTGTGTTGATTTGTTTAAGGTACATTTTGATTCTGGATATTAGCCTTTGTCAGACACATAGTTTGCAAATACTTTTTCTCATTTTTTAGAATGGAACTAACCTAGGCGTCTATTTACTATCTTGATAGTTTCTTTGGCTGTACAGAAGCCCTTTAGCTTAATTAGATCACAGTTTCAGTTTTTGTTTATGCTGCATTTGATTTTGAGGATTTAGTTATAAATTCTTTGCCTAGACCAATATCCAGATAGGTATTGCCTAGGTTTTCTTCCAGGATTTTTAAAGTTTGTGGTTTTACATTTAAGTCTTTAATACATCTTGAGTGTGTTATGGTGAGAGGCTAAGGGTCCAGTTTTATTCTTCTACATATGGTAATCAGTTTCTCCAGCACTTTTTATTGAAGAGTGTCTTTTTATCATTGTTTATGGTTGCTGGCATTGCTTAAGAGCAATTGGTTGTAGGTGAGCAGTTTTATTTCTGGGTTGTCTATTCTTTCCATTGGTTTGTATATCTATTTTTGTACCAGTACCATGCTGTTTTGATTGTTGAAGATTTATGGTAAAGTTTGAAGTTGGGTAATGTGATGTCTCCTGCTTCTCTTTTTGCTTAGGATTGCTTTGGCTATTCAAGCTCTTTTTGGTTCTACATGAATTTTAGAATAGCTTTTTCTAGTTTTGTGAAAAAATGACACTGTTGAAAGAAATCATAGATGATACAAATAAAAAATTCTATGTTCCTGTATTAAATATTATAAGTATTATTATTGTTAAAGTGTTCATACTACCTAAAGCAATCTACAAATTCAATGCAATCCCTATGTGATCTTTATTGACATAAGTTTTTATCTAAACACTGATGTTTTTAGAAATATCTATGCTTATGTGTATAACAACTTTAGCTGTTTGGTTTTTACTATTTATAGTGAAATTGTACAAATATATTATGATACAATGACCCAGTTATTTTTTATAACTTTATATGGCCCCTATTCTTTTAAAAAATGTAAATGTCTAGGCTTGGAAACACACTGATAAGGGTTTCTTCTAAATTTAGAAGTGTATATTTTTCCATATATTTTATAATACTTGATTTTATCAAACTTTAACATTTTTGTTAATGTGATAGGTGTGTAGTGTAATTTTGTGGTGCTTCTTTTAAATACATTTTATTATTACATGTGTATTAGAAAATGTAGAAAAATATCTGATATTAAGAATACAATGTTCTCAACTCCTAGAAATTATTACTATTAATATTTTAATACCTATGTTTTCAAATCTTTTTAACAGAAATGTGATCATAATCTATGTGCTATTTAGCAATTTGTTTTTTAAGTGAACTTCTGATTTCACTATATTAACTAATTTTCTTATTTTAAAAAAAATTTTAAATAGACCCAAATGTTATTTACAGCTGGCTTATTTGAACTATTTTCCACTCCACGACAACACAATATGTTCATTTTTTACATTCTTAACTCTTTTTTTATTCTTGTTCAGTCACTTTTTATAATATTGGTTTGCATGAGACATCTACAAGATATCTTTCTTTGTACTTATACACTATAGTTGCTTCTTCATGGTGTCATTTTGCTTCTACATCTAACTCCAGTAAATTAAAGTTGTGTGAAAATTTAATAGATTCAAGTTTAGCGTTTTCTTGGCTAGTATTCACTACAAGGTCATTTCACATTACATAGAATCAGAGGGTAAGATACTTGATTGAATTGTAATTAACAATGTTAAAACTTATCACTGCATGAGGATAGAAACAATTAAACTCTTTGACCATAAAGTCATACCTTGGAGACATCGAAGGTTGGGGTTCACCATCATATTAAAGTGAATATGGCAATAGAGTAAGTCACATATTTTTTTTGGCATTCACATCTTGGTTAACTGACACAAGAGTCCTAACTTTGGGTGTACCTTAGTTTTTGACATGACTTCTTCACTAAGCTTATTTTCAGTTTTTCATTTAAAGTGAGAGATGTGAGACTTTTCTTTCAATTGAACATTTAGAGGCTATTATAGGGTTATGAATTGGCATAATTTTATTATTGTTGTATCTCAAGAAATAGAGGGACATCAGGAGGGGCAATGGCCAGGCAATTGAGCAGCCAGCCGACATACAACATGAATTGATTAAATTCTCTGTGTTTTATTGGTGCAGTTCATGAAGTCCCAAATCAATTACAATAGTAACACTGAAGATCACTGCTCACCATAACAGGTAAAATAATAATGAAAAAGTTGAAAGCATTGTAAAAATTACCAAAATGTGATACAGAGACAGGAAGAGAACAGATGCTATTGGAAAAATAGCACTGATAGACTTGCTTGATGCAGGATTGCCACAGACTTTCAATTTGTAAAAAAATTCATTATGTGCAAAGCATAATGAAACAAGATATGCTTGTATAGTTATGAATTTTCCTTGGCACTAGAAAATAATTGCTGTGGTGTTACTTTGGCAGCAATGACTCAAACAGTGATGTTAATCTCCATGCTCTGTCTGAATTAATCTCACTATGCCTTTCATTTCAATATACATGCTTTTGCTTATAAACGATGATAAACAATAATTCATTTATTCATTGGATACTTACTCTTCTTTTCCTGTAAAATATCTATTAACTCTTATTTTGCTCATATTTCTATTGGACTTTTTGTGTTTTTTAATTGATTTGTAAGCTTTAAACATTTTTGACGCTATTCATTTGTCATCTATGTGTGTTATAAATAGTTCCTCTGAGGTTGAAGATTTTTCAAGCTTTAATTTGTTTTGGAATAAAGATGATTATTTTTAATTTTAAAATAATCAATTTAAAACATGTTTATTTAATTTGTTCTTTGTGTGTAAAGTATAGGGAGTCCTCTCTTTAAGTGTATGAAGAAAATTACTACATTTTATTCCATATTTTTTGTTGCCTTTCACATTTAACTCATTAAGCCATGTGAATTCACTTTTGTGTATGTTTTGAGAGTGGGATCTCATTTGATTTTTATATTGGTTATCAATTTTCTCAGAATAACTTGTCTAATCGCCTATTTATCCTCATCAGTGTCCACTATCAGCTTTTTGGTACAACAAATATTCTTAATTTCCTGGACCTTATTTTAGGTCATTTTTTAAAACTTTTTTTTTCTCTACAGTGTCTTTATTACTATCATTTTAGTAAGTTTTTCTCTGATAAGACAATATTTGGTCTTTGAGCTTTTATCCAGTAGTCTTGGTTATTCTTAGTTCTTTTATGTATGCAAATTTGAGAATCAAGTTTTTAGCTTCTAGAAAAAAATCTTGTTTTATGTCTTTTTTCCAGTGTTTTGAATTCTTTTATTTAGCCACTATTTCAACAGATAATTCAACAATTGACGAAAAACATCTCGGATGAAATTTTGCTGATTGATACAAATTGATCACATTCTTGCAGGAGAAAAATCTCATCGTTAAGATGATTCAACAACCATGGTAAAGATCTAAACGTTTCCTAAAGGTCAATGATCTCTTCTTCTGCGGTTTGGCTGAGGTTGACCAAAAGGGAACGCAATGGATAATTAATTAAGCAAAACAAAGGAAAATAAAACAAAAACACAGCCTTCATTCCCTAGAAATAGTCTGTAGGTGTGAGGTGATATCTTATTATGGTTTGAATTTGCATTTCCCTAAAAATGAGTGATGTTGAATATTTTTTGTAAGTGTATATATGTGTGTGTGTGTGCATGTGTGTGTGTGTATTTACATATATATACTATATATAGTCATGTATATATGTCTTCTTTTGAAAAATGTCATTCAAGTCCTTTACCAATTTTTTATTTGGGTTATTTTTTCTTGTTATTAAGTTGAGTTTTGGGATATTAACCCCTTATCAAACGTATGGCTTGCAACTATTTTCTCAGAAATGAAATAGATTTTTCTACAGTGAATGTACATATGAGAACTTTGCTAAATTCTTATATTAGTCTAAACATGTTACCTTTAAATTATTTGTTAATGATATATCAAGAAAATTATATCTACAGAAGAGAATATGTTTTTTCTTCATTTTTCATGCCTTTATTTCTTATTTTTTGAATTACTGTGCTTGTTAAGATCTTCAGGTACTTTTCGAATAAAAGTGATGATGAAATTTCTGATTGGCTCCTGATATTTTACAAAAAAGTTTAAGCCCATCACTAATGAATATAAAATAGATGCATAATTTTGGCATATACTTTTCAATAGGCTATTTGATATATAAATTAAATGTATTCTATTCTTATTTTACTAATTTTTAAAATTTATAAATAAATTTGAATGTTATTTGTGTTCATCATGCATTAAGAATGACAAATAAAAGCAGAAAGAACAAAGAAAGAAAAAAATTGGGGACAGGGGATGCAGGTCAAAGCCTCACATACAGATTCATGCATAAAGCAAAAATATTTTTAAAATAGATGAATTAACGAACAGTCAGAAAATTTTTAAAATTAAAAGTAATTGAAAATTTAAAAAAGCAAAACAGAACCAAACAAAAAACAAAGACAAAAAACCTGTCCTCTTGTGGCAAGCTCTGCAGTTGTTCCTCTAATCAGATCTCTCCTGCAGTGCCACCTCTTTTTTTTTTTTTTTTTTTTTTTTTTTGAGTTGGAGTCTCACCGTTGCCCAGACGACTGCAGTGGCCACTTCCGGCCACCGCAGCCTCGACCTGCTGGGCTCTAGCGATCCTTCCACCTCAGCCTTCCAAGTAGCTGGAACTACAGGAGCGCGCTACCACGCCCGGCTGATTTTTCATTTATTGTAGAGATGAGGTCTCGCAAAGCTGCCCAGGTGGGTCTCGAACCCGCCGGCTCTGGCAATTCACTCACCTCAGTCTCCCAAAGGCGCGGGATTACAGGCAGAGCCACCTCTTCTTTTTTTTTTTTTTTTTTCAGCTCGGTCCTGATTTTTTTTTTTATAATTAATCAGTATTTTTTATTATGGTTTTGTGGGGTACAGTTAAGAGTTAGGTGTACAATTACGTTTCATTCGGGCACCCTGTTGATAAGAGGTGTTTTCCCAGTCCCAGACAGATATTTGCTACTGTTAATCCCATCCCCCCCCATAATTTCCCAGTACCGTCAGACATTTTCTTATAGTATTACATTGGATGTTCAAGGTCCATTATATGAGTGAGAACATGTGATATTCAGATCTTTGTTTCTGTGAGAGGTCACTCAGTATTATAGACTCTAGTTCCATCCAGGTTGCTGCAAAATTCATGATTTTGTTCTTTTTTTATGGCTGCATAGTATTCCATCGTGTATATGTACCACATTTTTTAATCCAGTCTTCTTTTGATGGGCAGCATGGTTGTTTCCAAGTTCTTGCTATTGTGAACAACACTGCGATAAACATACTTGTGCAGGTATCTTTTTTATAGACTGATTTGTGTTCTTCAGGGTATATTCCCAGTAGGGGGATTGCAGGGTCATATGGAAGGTCAATTTTAAGAGCTTTTAGGAATCGCCACACTGCTTTCCACAGAGGTTGCACTAGTTTACACTCCCACCAACAGTGTAGAAGTGTTCCCTTTTCACCACACCCTCTCCAGCAGCTGTTATTTTTTGAGTTGTTGATAATTGCCATTCTGACTAGAGTTAGGCGGTATCTCAGTGTGGTTTTGATTTGCATCTCCCTGATGATTAGTGAGGTTGAGCATTTCTTCATGTGTTTGTTGGCTGCTTGAATGTCTTCTTTTCTGAAGTGTCTGTTCATATCTTTTGCCCATTTTATAATGGGGTTGTTTGTTTTCTTCTTTTCAGTACATTTCAGTTCCTTGTAGATCCAGGATGTTAAGCCTTTGTCAGACCTAGAGTTGGCAAATACTTTTTCCCAATCTGTAGGCTGTCTCCCTGCTTTTTTGATGGTTTTGTTGGCTTTGCAGAAGCTTGTCAGTTTAATAAGGTCCCATTTGTCTATCTTCTCTCAAGTCCTATGGGTTTCAGGTTTTGTACAGGAATTGGACGCCAGTTCTGATTTCCATGAGAGTATTTCCTTCCTTTTCTAAGGTTCTTAGGTTTGAGGTTTTATATTTAGGTCTCTGATGCATTTGGAGTTAACATTTGTGCATGGGGATAGATAGTGGTCCTGTTTCAATCTTCTGCATGTGGTCAGCCAGTTTTCCCAGCACCATTTACTGAATAGGTTCTCCTCTCCCCATTGGTAGGTGGTGGGGGCTTTTTCGAAGATGAGTTGGTTGAGGAATTGAGGTTTTGCTTCTGAAATCTCAATTCTGTTCCATTGATCTATATGCCTGTTCCTGTACCAATACCAAGTTGTTTTGATGATTGTAGCTTTATAGTAAAGTTTGAAGTCTGGTATTGTGATACCACCTGCTTTGTTTTTTCTTTGCTGAGGATTGTTCTGGCTATTCTTGGACGTTTGTGTTTCCATATGAATTCCTGTGTTGTTTATTCTAGGTCTGAGAAGAATGTTGTTGGTAATTTAATGGGTATTGCATTGAATTTGTAGATTGCCTTAGGTAAGATGGACATCTTCACAATGTTGATTCTTCCGATCCATGAGCATGGGATATTTTTCCACTTGTTCGTGTCAGGTTTGATTTCTTTGAGCAGTGTTTTGTAATTTTCATTGTAAAGGTCTTTCACTTCTCTGGTTAGGAAGATGCCAAGGTATTTCATTTTTTTTGTGGCTATTGTGAATGGAATTGTGTTTTTTATTTGGGTTTCTGTTTATTATTGGTGTAGAGAAATGGGATTGTCTTTTGTACATTTATTTTGTATCCTGAGACTTTGGCAAAGGCCTTTATCAATGTAAGGAGGCTTTTGACAGATTCTCTTGGGTTTTCAAGGCACACCATCATATCATCTGCATAGAGAGATAACTTGACTTCCTCTTTTCCTATTTGAATACCTCTGATTGCCTCCTCTTCTCTGATTGCTCTAGCCAGGACTTCCAATACTATGTTGAACAGGAGGGGAGAGAGTGGGCATCCTTGTCTAGTTCCAGTTTTCAGGGAATTGGTTCCAATTTTTGTCCATTTAGGAGTATGCTGGCTGTGGGTTTCTCATAGATGGCTTTTACTATTTTGAGGTATGTTCCCCATATGCCTAGATGTTCAAGGGTTTTTAATCAAGAAGGGGTGCTGGATTTTATCAAAAGCTTTTTCTGCATCTAATGATATGATCATGTGGTTTTTGTTTTGACATCTGTTGATGGATTTAATTACATTTATGGTTTTACGAATGTTGAACCAGCCTTGCATGCCAGGAATGAAGCCTACTTGGTCATGGTGGATGATTTTTGAGATGTATTGCTGAATCCGGTTTGCTAGGATTTTGTTGAGAATTTTAGCATCTATGTTCATCAAAGATATTGGTCTGTAGTTCTCTTTCTTTGTTGGATCTTTACCTGGCTTGGGTATCAATGTGATGTTGGCTTCATAAAATGATTTGGGGAGAGTTCCATCTTTTTCAATTGCCTGGAATACCTTCAGTAGGATTGGTATCAGCTCCTCCTTGAATGTCTTGTAGAATTCTGCTGGAAAGCCATCTGGACCAGGGCTTTTTTTTGTAGGAACTTTTCTTATTACGTAGTCGATTTCCTTGATTGTTATTGGTCTATTTAGGATCTCAATTTCTTCTTGTTCCAACCTAGGTAGGTTGTGTAATATCAGAAAGTCCTCCATTTCCTTATGGTTTTCAAGTTTGTTTCCATACAAGTGTACGTAGTAGTCTCTAATGATCTTTTCTATTTCTTCAGGGTCAGATGTGACTTCATCTTTTGTGTTTCTGATTATGCTTATTTGGTTTTTTTCTCGTTTTTTCTTTGTCAGTCTAGCTAGGGGACCATCAATCTTGTTTACCCTTTCGAAGAACCAGCTTTTTGTTTCATTGATTTTTTGTATTATCTTTTTGTCTTCTATGTCCTGGATTTGGGCTTTTATTTTGGTGATCTGGATTCTTCTGCTGAAATTAGGTTTTTTGTGATTTTGCTTTTCCAGCTTCTTTAGGTGGCTTGTTAGGTTGTGAATTTCTGTTCCTTCCATTTTCTTCATGTGTGTTTGTAGGGATATAAATTCCCCTCTTACTACAGCTTCAGGGCAGCCCAGAGATTTTGGTAAGATGTTTCTTCATTTTCATTTGTGTCCAGGTATCTTTTGATCCCTGTTTTGATTTCGTCGTTGACCCAGGAGTTGTTTAGCATCATGCTGTTTAGTGTCCATGTCTTTGTGGGTTTTGGGGGGACTTTGTTGGTGTCAATGTTTATTTTTATTCCACTGTGGTCCGAGAAAGTGTTTGGTAGAATTTCAGTCCTTTTAAATTTGCTTATACTTGATTTATGGCCGAGTATGTGGTCAATCTTAGAATATGTTCCATGTGGTGATGAGTAGAATGTGTATTCTGTGGTCTTTGGATGGAGTGTTCTGTAGGTATCAATTAAGTTCATTTGGTCCAAAGTCACATCGATGTTCCGGATCTCCTTGCTGATTTTTTGTCCTGATGATCTGTCTAGGGTTGTGAGTGGGGTATTGAAGTCCCCAGTTATGATAGTGTTAGAATCAATATCTTTCTTTAGTTTTCCAAGAAGTTGCTTTATGAAAGTTGGTGCACCTATGTTGGGTGCATATATGTTTAGGATAGATATTTCTTGTTGATGGATTGAGCCTTTTATCATTATGTAGTGGCCTTCTGTATCTTTTTTGATTTTTAATAGCTTGAAGGGTATTTTGTCTGAAATTAAGATTGCTACTCCTCCTGTCTTTTGTATTCCGTTTGCCTGGAAGTTTGTTTCCCATCCTCTTACTTTGAGTCTGTGGGTGTCCTTTCTAGTAAGGTGAGTCTCTTGAAGGCAATAGATTGTTGCCTGATGATATTTTATCCATTTTGCCAATCTATGTCTTTTCAGTGGTGTATTTAGTCTGTTCACATTTAGGCTAATAATTGAAATGCAAGAGTTGATCCCTGTCTTAAGGTTCTTACAGAGTTGTTCCTGTTTATTTGTTGTCTTTCTTTGGGTTTTGGTGTAGGTTCATGTGTGTTTTTAATCTTTTGCCTGTACTCTTGTGAAGAATGCTGTTGTTCTTTTTTCTTTTTCTTCTGTGTTCAGTACTTTCTTAAGTGTTTCTTGTAGAGGTGGTCTGGTGGCGGCGTAGGTTCTTAGGGATTGGATGTTTGGAAAAGATTTCAATTCTCCCTCACTAATGAAGCTTAGCTTGGCTGGGTAGGTTAGTCTTGGTTGAAATTGTTTCTCTTTTAGAACTTTGAAGATAGGGCTCCAGCCTCTCCTGGCCTGAAGGGTTTCTGTGGATAAATCTGCCGCTATTCAAATTGGTTTTCCCTGGTAGGTAGTCTGGCCTTTTTCTCTTGCTGCCTTTAGGATTTTTCCTTTCATAGCTACTTTGTTTAGGCGAATTATTATGTATCTGGGAGTTGGTCTTCTCGTTTGTTGTCTTGCAGGGGTTCTCTGAATCTCTTGTGTTTGAATTTTTTCATCCTTAATGAGATGAGGGACGTTTTCTTGAATGATTTCATGAAATGTTTGTTCCAGTGTGGCTTCTGTTTCTCTTTCTGCCTCAGGAAGCCCAATTATTCTCAGGTTTGGTCTCTTGAAGTGATCATTCATCTCTTGCAGGTTTTGTTCTGTCTTTTTGAGCTTCTTTTCTATGCTTTTGACAGTTTGGGTTAGTTCTGTGTTTTGGTCTTCGAGCTCTGAGATTCTTTCTTCTGCTTGGCTGATTCTGCTTTCCATGCTTATTAGTCTGTTATTCATTTCCATCACAGTATTCTTTACTGCTGTCATTTCTGACAACAGCTCCTTCCTACTTTCCACTTGTCTCTCCTCAATTTTTTTAATTCTCTCCATTAATGTCTTGATGTCTGGGTTTGTTGCATGTAGCCAGTCATTCTGGGGACTCTTCATTGTCTGTGTTCCAGAATCTGTTTTCTCATTGTCTGATCTCCCAGGGGTCTGTGTAAGACCTATATTCTTCTTTTGGTTTTTCTTCATTTGTGTGGTTTTCCCCCTCCCTACTTTTTTCTTCCCTACACGTCACCATCTTCTTTAATTCTGTTATTCAGGAGTAAAGGGATTGGTTTTACTTCTGTTTGTTCAATCTCCTATTCTTTATGTATGTCCTCTTTCTTTGTTCAATTCTGAAGTTGCACTGTAGGTTGGAGGTGGTCCTTTTTGCAGTTTTGAGATGTACTTAAGGGGAGAGCTGTGATTCAAAATCTGTCTGCAGGTCCTGGTATTTGCTGACAGGCGTGTGGATAATGTGGAACCCACTTCCCACTGTCCTGGAATCTGTACGTGCAGTGGGACTTTAGGTTTACTCCCTACAATCGCCAGCAGGTGGTGCTATCTCATCTTCTCACCCCAGAGGGGGTGGGGCCAGACAGGAACAAGATGGCTGCCTGCCTCCGAGCAGGCAACAGGAACCCCACGCCGGGCGGGCAGGATAGTCTCGGAGCAGGAGAGGTGGCAGCAATCCCAGCAGATCCTCCCTGAAGCAGTTTGGTGTGGATCTCCTCGGGTCGGGTTGTGATGAGCTACTTGTCCCAGAGGCTGCGGCGGCAGCAACGGGAGCACTGACGGCGGCAACGGGAGCGCCGGTGGGGGGAGGGGCTGCGGTGGTGGCGGGACAGTGCAATGCAGTAAAAAGGTCCAGTCGTTGCGATGTTCCAGCGGTGGTGATGGCCGAGCTCTGTCTGAAGAGCAGACTGCAATGCTGGGGTCCCCAGCCCCCTGGGGCAACAGTCAGGGACCCACTGCAGATCTCCCTTGCAGAGGGCTTCAGATGCCAGGTTGCCTGGTCACCATCTTAAACCCCTCTCCTGTTTGTTTTTTTTTTGAGTTGGAGTGTCACTCTGTCGCCCAGACTAGAGTGCAGTGGCCGCTCCCGGCCACCGCAGCCTCGACCTGCTGGGCTCCAGCGATCCTTCCACCTCAGCCTTCCAAGTAGCCGGAATTACAGGCATGCACTACCATGCCCAGCTGATTTTTTGATTTATTGTAGAGATGAGGTCTCGCTGCCCAGGTGGGTCTCGAACCCTCGGACTCAGGCAATCCACTCACCTCAGCCTCCCAAAGGTGCGAGATTACAGGCTGAGCCACCGAGCCCGGCTAGAGCCACCTCTTTCACTCTATCCTCAGGGAGTGCAGCAGGGAAAGAGGAGGGGCAATGGAGGTGGGTGGGGCTGCAGTCCTCCCCTCCCACTCTCCTATGGCCAGGGAGATCTCTGCTGGGGATGTACAGGATACTCTCTTCCCCAGGTATGTACTCTCATGAGGTTGCCCCAGCCAGGCCTATCCTGGAATGGAGTTGTCCTATTGTGACTGATGTTGACGTTGTAAGTTTTAAAAAAATGTAGAGCCAACGTCTCACTATGTTGCCCAGACAGGTTTCTAACTCCTGGACTCAAGCAATTCTCTTGCCTTGACCTCCCAATGTGCGTGGACTTTAGGCGTAAGCTACTGAACCTGGTCTCTGTAGCAAGATTTTTAATGCAGCATTTGACTTTGTTAAAAGCTATAATCTATTATGAAGTTTTATCTTCTTCCTGATTCAAGAATTTTTTTTATGATTTGTGTTTAACTATTCATTACTTAGAAAGTGTTTTGCTCTCTGATGCCATCAAGATATTTTCTAAAATTTAAAAAACATTTTTATTGATGTCATCAAGTTATCTAGAATTGTTTACATTTGATATTAAAATATAAGGGAATTCAACTGGCTTTTCTTTTTATCTTTTTTTCTTTTTATGTGACACTAAGTTATCCACGAATACCTTTGGTAACTTTCTTTAAATTCCACAACTTTAAAAATCTTAGATGAGGGCAACCTATTTACATTAGATAATGTGGTTGGAGAAGGCCTCTCTGAACAGACTATTAAACATTTAAACTGAGACTTGAGCCATGAGACAAAGTCGTCTAGGTGACAATCCAGAGAACTATCAGTGGAGGGCAGTACTGGAAAGTACAAAAGTTAATGGCTTAAGACCCTTCACTATGAGAAAAATTTCTATCAACATGTGACTAGTGATAACAAAAAACTAAAATGATTAAGCTGAATGGACAAATTGTAGCACGTGACTATAAAATCAGTGATTCATGCATGATCTTTGTTACCTGAATTATGCAGCAAAAGAGGCTATGTATATCAAATGGGCAAAGAAAATAGATACCAAGCCATGAAAATATTGAACATGAATTTCCTCCTTCTGTTTTCCAGAAGGATAATAGAACCATAGAATTTCCATTTTTCATGAAAATTCCCAAAGGGCCATGATGCAAGACATTTTGCTCTTTGAGTTAATTCTTCTGCTTCAGGCAAAATATATTCTAAAAGGACCTGTATTTTCTCAGAATATCTTGATGGTATGCTGATATATGTATATTGATCACCTTATGCTAACTAGATCACAAGTGTTCTACATGAGATTGATATTACTGGATTTGTTAGACAAAGTGGACATTAATCCAGCATGCAATGGAATGATCCACCCAAGATTGCACCTCATCAGGATTATCAGGACCAGGGGACATGAGTAAGTCTTAGTTCATTTTGGCAGCTATAACATAATACCATCAACTGGGTGGCTTATAAATAGAAATTGATTTCTCACAGTTCTGGAAACTCGGAAGTCCAAAAATCAAGGCACTGACAAATCTGGTGTCTGATGAGAGTCTTATTTCTAGTTGGTATTTTCCCCCTGTGCCCTCATGTGGTGTTAGATAGTAGGGATCTCATTTGTGAGAACTCCACCCTCCTGAAGGTAATGATCTCCCGAAAGCCTTACCTGCTAATACCATCACCTTGGTAATTCAGATTACAGCATATGTGTTTAGAAGAAGTACAAATATTCAGTTCATTGCAGTAAGTTAAATGAGCAGTAAATCAAACTACTTCTGTTGAATCTTTTTGTCCTCTTCTTTTCTTGAAGAGCTAAAGCCTTCCCTCAATCTGCTTGCAGAAGAATAAAAATTGGGTACAATTCACCAATGAATAGTCTGAAAATGGGCAGGTGCTACAACATAACCCAACTTATATTAGACTTGAAAGTTGTGGTGATTGAAAATGGCATTTTGCACAATTATTTCATAAAGAGGAAGAAAAGCATTAGGTGCAAATGCATATGGACTCCTGACCATTGAAGAATGACTTGCAGTTGATCAAGGGACAGGAAGACAAGGAGTTTACTAGAAAAGGCACATGAATGGATCTACAGAAATGAATACAAAGCATACAAAATTTTTTGTTTTACATTATTATTAATGTCCACAAAAGTGTCCACTGACCAGTCACTTAACAATCAGTACTTATGACTCATTATATGTAATTCTTGGCTCATGCAGTGCCCTCCAATGGGTCCATAAATGTAGCAATCATGATGGCAAAGATGGAGGTTTTGCGTGGACAAAATAGCTCAGACTCCCTATCTCAGTGCCTAGTATAGCTAGTGCCAATGATGAAAGTCCAGTCTTTCCACTGAATCCTCAGTGTGATGACTCATGAAGACTAGCAAAACTTGGTGGGAAGGTAACTTTGTTGAATTCGATTTATCCAATGGAGCAAATGATATATCCTTATCGGATATGAAATATGTGAGTTGCATTAACAAAACAGGGACTATAGCTTTTTATATCAACCCACTCCTATAATGTCTCTTGGAAACCGATATGGAACCACTTTGAACGTTCTCTGTCAGACTGAATTTAATGCAAAGTCAGGAGCAAAGGAATAGAAAATATAGGATATCTTTGGTGATCCATTCAAGTCTTTTGGCTCAAGGTTTTGTCTAGTCATTGCTACAATAACCAGTTTTTCACAGGTGCAACGTGATGTTACTTTGCCTTAGCTAAGTCACCTCTTGCTTTCCCAGCTTTCCAGGGAGATGCCTGTATCCATAAATGCACAGCCTGATAGTGTGAGGGAGTTGACAAGACAGGGAGCCACATGAATCAATGAGGGAAGGAAGCATAGATAAATGAATGCTGACCCATATCTTTTTCCTAAAATCACTATACAAAGTTAACCACTTAGAGGCAAGCCTTGTCTCAGTTCTGCTTTTCAGAGAAGCCCAGACAAGACTGTACCTATTATATATAAATGAGAAATTTGAGAGTTTAAAGGTTAACTAACTTGCTCAATGCCTCAAAGGCAGTAAGTATTACAGCTAGGATCTAAGCCTATGTCTATTTGACACAAAACTAGCGTTTTTAGCACCATCTTTAATGTCTTATAATTATTACAAAAATATTGCCTTGGAAAATATAATCCATCATTTTTTGAGTGTTTTGGTTTGAAAAATATATCTAAATTTCTGCAACTTTTTCTATAAAAAGCAAATTGTTTAAATGAATTAAATACTGCCTCAGACCAGGGGTTCAAGACCAGCCTGCACAGCTTAGTGAGAACTCATCTCTACAATAAATCAAAAAGTAGCCAGGCATAATGGTGAGCACTGTAGTTCTAGCTATTTGGAAGGCTGAATTAGAAGGATCACCTGAACCCAACAGGACTAGGTTGAGGTAGCTGTGAGCGTGTCACTGCACTCTAGCCTGTGCAACAGAGTGAGACTCCAACTTAAATAATAATAATAGTAATGATGATGATGATGATGATGATGATGAAATCTATGATAAAAGGTCCTGAATATAATATTAAGCTGTTAAGAATACAAGAAGTGCTGAAATAGAAGTGATTGTCATCCAAAAGTTTTGGTTTGAATCCCAAAGGTTCTTATTACTAAGTCCTAGATAAAACACTTTTCTTTTGCAGAAAAGCATGCATAATACCTGGCAACTTTATAAAATATAAATTAATTTAAAAATACATACATTTATCTCTTCAACTGGAATAAAATAAGCAGTCAACAGATCTACACATGTTGATAACCTACAGGATGTTAAGCACAAACCTACAATAATACATAGCACTAAAAAATTAAAAAAGAAGAGAAAAAACTCAGTGATAAAAATCAGTCAGTGGTTTGTTGCAAAATGAAATAAACTTATCATGGTGACCTGGCCCTGGAACTGAGGCTGGACTGTGTCTCAACTTTAAAGATTCCTTTGGTCTATAGAGTCTAATGTTGTCTTTTTTCTGTGTACCTTATTTTAGTTTTAGAATTCCTAGAGTAGAAAACCTCAAGTACAAGGGAATCCCAAGCTTCTTGGATAGGAAATACATTTGAAAAAAATACTAACCAAAAAGAATAGTTCAAAGGAAAGAAGAAAGAAGGAAGGGAGAGAGATTGGGAGACAGGGAGGGAACTCCAAAGAAAAGGAAGATTTAAGAAGTGAAGGCAGCTGGGATCAGTGGCTCAGCCTGTAATCCCGCACCTTTGGGAGGCTGAGGTGAGTGGATCGCCTGAGCCTGTGGGTTTGAGACCCGCCCGGGCAGCGAGACCTCATCTCTACAATAAATCAAAAAAAAAAAAAAAAAAAATCAGCCAGGCGTGGTAGCGCATGCCTGTAATTCCGGCTACTTGGAAGGCTGAGGCGGAAGGATCGCTGGAGCCCAGCAGGTCGAGGTTGCGGTGGCCAGGAGCGGCCACTGCACTCCAGTCTGGGCAACAGAGTGAGACTCCAACTCAAAAAAAAAAAAGAAGTGAAGGCTCTCAAAAGGTAATTGAATATCTAAGAAATGAAGACTTTCCACTTCACTAGAACTAGAGACTTTTAACATCTTTACTCCTCACACTAAAAGTTTTACTTCCAGCTCTGTGGTTGTTTTATCTTTGGTTCCAGTTCTTAACCATACTAAGGTGTCCTGTCTGATGTCAACCAGGAGCAAAAGCTGAAGTTCCTGTGGAGCTTGGATTTTGTAATCATTAAGATTCTCTAGGCTAGGATCAGTTGTATAGGTCAGGGGTCCCGAGTCCCCAGTCCATGGTCTGTTAAGAACGAGGTGCACAGCAGGACATGTGCAGTAGGAAAGAGGACCTCAGCCTGCTGTCAGAGCAGTGGCGGCACTAGATTCTCATAGGTGAGGCAACCCTATTGAGAATTGCTCATGCAAGGGGTCTAGGTTGCCACTCCTTATGAGAATCTAGTATCTAACGATTCACACCCCTTCCTTCACCCGGGCCATGGAAAAATTGTCTTCTGTCAAACTGGTCCCTGATGCCAAAAAGGTTGGGTACTACTGATGCAGATTACTGTGGTACCACCAAACCGAAGAAGCTTAATTTGGGGAGGACTAGTACACAGATTTTCTATAAAGGAATATGCATCACTTCAGTGAAAAAAATTGTTAAATGAATTATTTGGAAAGATAGATAAATAAATGATAGTTTATAATGCACCATAACTTTTGTATACATCTTATTTTCTAAAATAAGAAGGCTGCTGAGGGAGACAGGACAGGCATAGGATTACTTATAGTTTCTAGCTAGAAATGATTTAGTTGGGATGTTCATTGCTAAGAGCCAGAAGTCAAACTAACATACTCTGAGCACTTAGAACTAGAAATACATTGTTTCATTCATTCTTCACAAAATTCTATGAGGGAACAAACATCCCCATTGTACACTGAGGTCAAGTGAAAATATAAAGGAACTCCACAGAGCTCACAATTTGAAAAGTAAGAATCAGGATTTCAACACAGAATGGGCTCAGTTCCTTTTCGGTAATGTTGATTCTGTGGCTAGTTTCAAGGAGTCGAGAAGTTCAGTTGACCAACTGGAGAGAAGAATCTTGATCCAGAAATAGCACAGACTTGAGTTTGGGCACAGATAGAGAGCAGGTCAGGCTTTGGAATGAGACTCAGATAAAGACAGTTATAGAAAATCGTGACTCCAAGGACTGCCAGAAGTAGGAGCTCAGAAGACTTCCTAAAATGCAGGAATGATGGACAAGGGCGGCCTTTCTACCTTCAGACGAAAAACCTGTTGTTGCCCATAACTCTGCTGCTCCAGCTGAAATCACATGCAACTCCCACAATCTTTTGTTTGCCTCCTGTGCTCTCAGCTGATTCGAATGTCTGCCTGCAAAACACAGCTCCAATTAATGTGAATATGCTGTGTTGAACTTAAATAAATATCAAATCACATTTCTGCTCCTGCCCCTCACTCTTCCTCCATTACCTTAGCAGGAACCCTAATGGTTCAAGTGTGACAAATCTTAATAGTTCTCTTAATTTTTGCTGTTAGAGAAGCCAATATCCAAGCAACATGATTCTGCTTCTCTGTTCCATCAGTTTCAAAAGAGATGAGGCACTATGACCAAAGCAGAAAAGTGGCATTTAAAAATCTTATTGGAAAGCTGAGGTCCCTAGTTATAACAAAAGCATCTGTGAAGTATGATTTCTATCTTGCTTTTGTTAATTTACCTTTGATAGCCAACACGCTTTCATGGAGCACCTATTCTTTGAAAAATTAATGTGTTGGTGTAGTTTCTGGGATGCCAAATAAAACAAAAAAATATTGGCCAAAAATATAATGTTCCTTCATGAAGCACACAAAAGGGGCTCAGTTACATAATGATATAACTATATAATGATATAGAAAGAAAAAAATACATACTTTTTTAATAATATAAAGACACAATAAAAATAACACAAGTGAGGTACAGCTAAAATACTATGTGGATTTAGAGACAGAGATTATGTCCATTTGGAGAATGGACTTCTTAATGAAAGAGGCATTAGAGGTGAGTTGGGAAGAAGAGGGATATGTTGGCCACCACAAGGACATACGACATTTAGATTAAATTCTGAGTGAAATGAGATGGATTAAATTCTGAGTGAAATGAGATGGTTCCATCAGAAGAGTGTCCAAGTGTGTCCATAAGAGTGTCCACTCTACTTCAAGGACTATATAACAGAGCACAGAATAGTGTGCCCATGTCTATCAGATGTAAGCTCCAAGATTAGTTTCTCCTCTTCTACTCGTTATCACCCAAGGCCTATATATTTATTTACTTATTTGTCTGCTCCTATAATAAAACACAAGTTTTATAAGAATAAGCACTTGGCTTTCTTTCCTCCATTATCCTCAATACCTATAATATCTCAGCACATAGCAGGTTGCTTGATAAATATTTACTATTTATCAGTAGTCAATTATACAACAGAGCCTTATATTTCCTCCTCATTTAACCCCTGTATAAATCTTCTGGGTATTTATTCTTGTCCACTTTTTACACATGAAGGATCTGAATTTCTGTAAGGATATATACCTAGACAAAATCACATGGCCACATCCTGGCATGTAATACATGTTTGGAGGAAGGGATTTAACTCAGATCTCTGCCACTGAGAAGGTGGAATAGGCCCTAGAATAGCTCAGAGGCTTTATACATTGGAAGAGACCCATGACCTTGCTAGAGCCTTATGGCATGTCACAGAAGCCTGGCTACATTTAAAATCTAAGGTGGTGGCTCTTAAACCTTCCTGCCATTAGACTCTTCAGGGCAACTGTGGTAGAGGCAGGAGATTCTAAAAAATACTCATGTCTGAGACACTCTCCAAATATCTGGCAGAGGCAGATACATTAAGGGATTCTTTCAAAGACCTCCATGTTCCAGCATGACTTAAAAGCAGCAGTGAATTTTGTGTCTGTAGCATGACACAAAGTAGTATCTTTGGACATATGACCATGCATATTGGAGTCAGGGATACCTCAGAGCAATTTCCAGTGGGATGCTGGCCACCTCAGCAGACCCTACATGGAGACAGCACATGGGGGTGAGCGGTTTTACCCTGGTTCCCTGATCAACGTCTTGGCATCATGGGTGCTCACCCATTCAGACAGGTTGCAGCTCAGTGTTGACTGAAGGCAGAATTAGGGCTTAAAATAGAACATACCTTGAATTATGAAACAATAAAGAGACTACATTTGTATACAACTGACTGTGTACACTGAAGTCATACTTGCTGCATGTTGGTTTTCATCCGGGACTGCAGAGATTTCATAGGCAGCATGTGTCTGCTCCACAACCTCAGTGCAAACCTGGAATTAGAACAAAGTCCTTTGAGGTTGGCTGTGAACCCGTGGGAGGAAGCACAGGCAGAGGAAACTTTCAGAAGACACCATGGATGCTATAAAGGAGTTTGCTATGGTGATATGGAGTTTAGAAGAAGGCTAGGGGATATTTTAAACTCTCTGCATAAATAAGCCCAGGAGGCAGAAGAAAGGGAGAAAGGTGAAGTCAGCCTCCTTCCATGTTTGCTAATAGCTGCTTTCAGGGCACCAAAGGAGAAAGTGCAGCCTCCTAACTTTTTACCAAACCATTTTTCCACTGCTTTGATCAAACATGTGCTATGCTGGACTTCGTGCTTTTACGGTGAGGCATAACATTCTAAAAACCAGATTCATCAGACTAATCCTCACTTAACAGACTTGAAAAATAATTAACAAACATTAGTAGTTAAATATGGGAAAGATAATCCTAATAGTGACTACACTTGCTAGAACCCAAACTTCGAAAATTATTTTACAAAACTAGAAACTGAAGTGGGGAGAAGTGACCCAAAGCTATAGTGAGATATTGGCATGCAGAAAATAGAATCTGGGTATCCCATCTGCCAAATCACTGTTTTGTTGGTTCGTTCCAGTTCATCTTTTACTGTCTTGGTTTCTAGTCTCTTCTATCACTTTCTTAGATAATTTGTGTGGGTAGAGATCTTTGCAAGACATTTTAATGGAAAGATAATTTTCAAGCCTGTTGACGTGAATGCATTCCTAATGTAATTCCTGCAAAAACCAACCAACCAACCAGCAAACAACAACAACAACTATGTATATAGAGCAGGATACTTCTTGCCTTTCTAGTTTTAGAATTATAGCTATACATTAAAGTGCCACCTTTCCCTTCTGTAAGTTTTCTAGAATGCAAGCAAGCAACTTTCTTGGGGGAGGTGGTGTTCTACAGTGGAACGGATCTGTAGAGGGACTGGCCGGGCTAACCTGAGGGCTAAGTGTCTCTGCAGAGCTAGAAGAGGGAGTGTCTGCTTTCACTGATAATTCAAAGCAGGAGAATAGTTGTAAAGAAATGAAAAGAGCGACCTCCCTGAAATTCAACTTACAGAATCACCAAAAGCTGAGAATCCTACCCAACACTAAAGCCACAGTTCAGACATGGGTCAAATTTTACATCTGTCAGACTTGACTTTGCTCTGTTCCTTAACTGAACAGGATTGTTCCCCTTCCTCTGAGGGAGTCCCATTAACCCTTTGAAGATAAATCCTAGAGGAAAATGCTCTTAGGCATCCACCTATTGTGATATGTGCACACACAAAAAGCACACAAGCACACTGTGCGGGAGAGATGTCTGGGCAGTTTGAAAATGTTGCAGTGCAGGAGGGGCTCTATTTTAAGAACAAAGAAAAGGTGACGTTTGAGAGTTTCAGGGTTTTATGCCCACAGAGGAGTGGCTTCAGGGTACTCACACTGATGGAGATCCGGTGCTATGACTTCAGCACCTTGGTTTGGTGGTTAGTGTAATGCTGCCTACTCTGCACAGTGCCCATTTCGGGGAAATGTTTAGGGCTTGACGATAAGGAAACATGATCCCAGCTCTGAGAAAATACCTGTGCATAACAGAAGAATTGGAGGAAAGTTCCATGAAATCTTAGCCATGGTATTAGTGAAGTAGTAACCTCTCTCTATTTCACTACATGTTAGTGTAATTCTAAATTCTAATACATGTGGAGTCTTTATAAAAATAGGTTACACTTTGCCATTTTTTCTGGAATCTAAAAACTACATGGCTTTATTATTGAAAATGTTGTTAAGAACAGATTGGATAAAAAACTTAAAACCCCAAAATTATGTCATTCAGAATTGCCATACTAATCACTACTAACTTCCTTCCAGTCTTTTAACCTAAGCAAATATGCACATTTACACACATAAGGACAGATGTGTGTATATATTATATCACAAAGATAGAAACTTTCTGTATATATCTTGATGAATCTTATGGTTTCTATATGGTGAAAACATAATCATTAAATATGTCAGCAAATACTCTATAAAATTTGTTCAGTTCAATGTTTTTCAATGTTTCATTTTTAACTGTTGCATAATGCATCATTATAAGTGCATATAAGAATAAATTGTTTTAGATAACTATTTCCATTGGTCAGTCAATTTATTTTAATATCGCCATACCAAATGCAACACTATAATGAATTTCCCATTTACACATGTTGTTTTACACTTGTTAGATTAATTTTTAAGATATATTCTTGAAAAAGAAATTGATGAAGGAAAGAAACATGCATTTTTAAGTTTTTAAAAAATATTTTGCCAAATTGTCTTGAGGAATGCTTGTCCCCCCCCCAAAAAAAAATTGTATGAGTATTAGAGTTTCTGCTACTCCACACCCATGCCAATCCTAGGGATCATGTTTTTTAATCTTTGGCATATGCTGTTGTTGAGTTTTAAATTTTTATGTATGCATATATTTACTTTTTCTAGATATGAGTGCTTGTCAGATATATAGCTTGCAAACATTTTCTACCAGTTTGCAATTTGTCTTTTCATTCTTTTCACATAGTCTTTCATAGAGCAAAATTTCACGTTTTAGTGAGGTTCAATTTATAAAATTTTCCTTTTATGGATTATGTGTTTGGTATCTAAGAATTCTTTGAATTATTCTGAATTTGGCAAATTCCAAAGATTTTCTTCTAAAATTTCATAATTGCAGAAGTACCATGACCCATTTCGGGTTAATTGTTATATAAGGGGTTTAGGTGGAGGTTCATTTTTGTGCCTATGGATGTCCAACAGCTCAGCAATGTGCTCTTAAAAACATATTTGCAAACAGCAATATTATTTAGTGATCATACTTAGCTAATAGTTTTTCAGTTGCTTTATTTTGACTTTGCAGATATAGTCTGTTATTTATTTTCTAATTGTTTTTATTGTTAATTTTTTTCTTTATGTTATAATGTATTTGCTTTTTAATTGGCAAGTGTTTGCAGTCATTTCAAAATTTTCATTTGTAATTTTATTATATCGTGTCACATGAATGTGACCTATACACTTTCTAATTTACAGAATTTACAGTATTTGATCTAACATAGAAGAATTAGAATTATTGCTTATATGATATAGATTATATTATATATGTATTTAATAAACCTCATTAATGAAATCACCTATTGTCTTAGCAGAGGGCATTGGTCATATTGAGAATGCTGGACAACAATTCATCAAATGTCAATTAAATGGAAATTGTTTAAGAGACCATATACTATGAAAAAACGATATTTGCAGAAAAACCATAAAGAGTTGAATTTTCTCTCTTCCCTGACAAAACTAGGTTCACTACTTCAAACGTAAACATATACTGGCTGATGTCCATTTCTCAGAAAGCACTGATAGCCAGTACAGTGTTCTTTATTTGACTCACACATATATCCACTCTCCATTTAAAATGTATGCTTGTTAAGAGTCAGTGGCATCTCTGTTCAGGGTTATTATGATCATACAGTTGAATTCAATCTTATGTACATTTATGATCTGTAATCAAGAGAAGAGAACTTCTATAGTTATGAATTTAACATTGGACACACTAAATGCTAAAGTAAAAAAAAAATGTATTGAATTAAGTAGTGGCATAATAGTTGCCAAAGTTTCCAGAAAATTCTGGAAGAATACACATGTAAATTTTTTCAAAAGAGTATCTAAAATCTTGCCTTTTGTTAAAGAAAATCAGTTGAAAACTGTAAAAGTTAATTTTGTCAGGGTTTTTTTATGAAAATAATTGCATTTTCTGTTAATTTTGGATTCTTGTATCTCTAGTTTTATTTTATCATTAGCAATAATAGAGGTTAATTATTATTTTATATTATATACCTTCTATTTCAAGAATTCTGATTTCATCTATCTTTTTAATCACAATAGTGATAAAGTCAGAGTTTTTCAAGAAGTTAGCATTTTTAGCGTTTTTCTTGTTAATCTTCATGTTACAGACTCCTAGTGTGTGTGTGCTTTTAGTTTTGCCTCATCTCCTGAATGCTGAGCATGTCTTCAAGAGAGGATATAGGTTTAACTTTCAATACCTCTGGTGGAACAATGGCGAATTATGCATTCTTTTTCTCATTCTATAGAGAGAGAAAAGGATATACTGAAAGAAAGAATGACAATCATAGCACAATGCTGCCATCAGAAGAATATTCTCTTGCCTTCCAGCTTTGTAATTCTTTAGCGAATCTGCCCAGCACGATATAGAAGTGAGCCTTCTATAAACGTTGGCTTCTTTTTCTTCCCCTTGTTCCTGAATCTTGTTATGCATACACTCAGGCTTCCTGCATTTTTATAGAGCGACAAGTAAAGACAAGTTCAGACCCCTGAGATTTCAGTATATGCTCTGACCACTTGCTAAAGCAAATGCTTCCTTCTTAAAATAGTGTAAGATAGCAGAGACAAATAAAACATATTTACATAATAATGTCAGAATTTTCTCTTAATGTGACCTATGAGGTTAAAAGCCTTCCCATTCAAGAGTAGATCAAAGTTATTTGAAATGGAGATCTACAGCCCAGAGGGAGATTGAGGGGGGAAAAAAAAGAGACATTAGACATGGGATGAGAAAGGACAACAGAGACAGAAAAAGAAACCAACTAAAAAGATGGAAAAAAAAGAGTCAGAGGTGCTTAATTTGCTTTTTCTACTGGGTCAGATTATACTGGTAGGCTGTTTAGTGTAACGGTATTCAGTGGGGTTGTCTTGTTGATGCTGTTATTTTTAAGATGTGAAATTGGTCATAACTTTTGAGTGTCTACTGCAGACAGCTCTGTGTTGAACATTAGGGAAACATTGCAAGAAGGGCTAAGAGCAGACGCAGCCTTGATCCAGAAGGTGTTTAGAGTACGATCCAAATGCATTCTGCTCATAGACACCGTGGTCATGGAAGTGACAATTCTGGGTCAAACTCAATATCCACAACTTCCTTGTGTTCAAGCCACAACAACAAATACTTGATGGACTATAAAGATATGTCCTTATCTTTTTTATGCAAAGACTCTTTTGAGGATGATACAAAAAGACAGGAATAATGTAGTACTTGTCTTCAGGAGAAGTTAGTAAATGCTGAAGGAAAGAGTGAACAAATGAAGAATTAACACTGATTTATGCCGTCTACCTACAAATGAGTATTAGTTACATCTAGACTATGACTTCTATGATGACAGTGTTTTGTCTATGTTGCTTTATTTTTAGTTGCCTTGTGTAATTAAAGACGGATATTCTAGTTCCAAAGGTGGAAATAACTGTGTGTTCACATTTCTTTAAATGTGTGGGTCTTTAACTCACATACTATAAACTCTCAAGGTATGAATAAAACATAAGTAATCTGTAAAGCAACATTCTTGGTTCTCATCAGACTTAGTAGAAGAAGAAAGCAAGAGATCGATCCTCAGCTCAAAGAAAGAAAAATATGTAACATCCTACCTCTTCTGATAGGGTTCAGTGTAGATTTTGGCAGTCAGAGAGGTTGGCATTATTTATGCCTTCTGAATATCTGGGTCTGCTACATCCAAAGACAGAGTAACTTAGTCAGAAGACCTTAGGTGGCAAAGACATGAGAGGCAAGAGAAAGTCTAACTTCTTTTTTCTTTTTTTTCTTTTCTTTCTTTTTCTTTTTTTGAGTAGTGTCTCGCTCTGTCACCCAAGCTGGAGTGCAGGGACACGCTCATGGCCACTGCAGCCTTGACCTGCTGGGCTCAGGCAATCCTTCCACCTCAGCATTGCATGTAGCTGGAACTACAACATGTGCCACCATGCCCGGCTAAATTTTTAATTTATGTAGAGATGAGGTCTCACCAAGTTGCCCAAGCTGTTCTCAAACCCGTGGGTTCAGGCAATCCTCTCACCTCAACCTCCCAAAGTGCTGGGATTATAGGCAAACTTCAAGACACTCTGAAGAGAGAGTGACAGGCTCTTTCTGTAGAGGCCTGATTGTAATCATGGCCTTTAGCCTTTAGAGGCTGGGCATCCTCACATGCATAAGTAAACTAGCAGTTCTCTAAAGTTATGTTGCTCTAAGTAATTTGTATTCTTGCATTTTACCACTGTATTTCTGCCTATGACCAAATTGCTACATTACGAGTAGGCTGCATTAGCCCACTTTTAACTGAAGGTCTAGGAAGGTTGAACTTATTTAGGGGACAATTCTGAGCTGTGTTTTTCAAACTCAGGCTTCCTGTGAATCATGTGGGAGGCTTTAAAAACTACAGATATCTGGTTTCCATTCTGACCAATTGAATCAGAATACCTGGGCATGGTGCCTGGAAATTAGCATTTTTAAAAAGCTCCCCCTGGTAATTATCATGTGGCTCACGTAGAGAAACACTGGTCCCCAACTTTGCTACCTGAAGTGAAGTTCAAAGATGAATAATATTGACATCTTCCAGAAGCTTATTAGAAGTGTACAGTCTCAGGATTCACACTAGTTCTATGGGCTCAGAATCTGCATTTTTATAGTATTCTTAGGTGATACAAATGTACATTAGTGTCTCAGGCTAAAGAGTTATGTTCCTACAAAATGGCATATGCAAAGGATTTAGGACTCCAAGACAAGTCTGGGTTCCTGACCAATACATTAGCTATAGCTACAAAATAAATATTTGTTGAACGAATAGATGAATGCGAACTATAAAAAATGTGAAAGAATGTCAGGAAGAAAGCGTTACCCTAAGTGTTAGAACCCCCATATACATATATATACATGTATATATGATAAATAAAGGTTCCAGATTGAGTATTGATGGCCTACTGATTCAAAACGCCCATACTAATTTAGTTCCATGTGTTCAATGTTCTACAAGATACTTTGGAAGAAATGTCACTACCGTTGTGTCTAAAGTTGTCTTTAAGGGAAAAGCAAAGCTGCTCACTCAGGCCTCTAGTTTTATTTTTCATGTTTGATGCAAAATTCCTGGCCAGAGACTCTGTCTCTGCAACTGCGTGAACCCTGAGCTCAGCCGGTTGCTCAGCTGCCCTTGATTCCTTCTTGGAGCTTGATGGTCCCTCTCTCTGTATGTGCACACTTGTGTTTTCAAAACTTTCAGTTCCCTCAAACCCCTGCCCTCACTCTGCCTGCTTCTGACCTTGTAGATGACCTGCCAGCTACGTTGCAGAGATGTAGGCAGACAGGATAATTTCCCCCAAACTTCACATACTTTCCCTCCCCTAGCCATTAAAATAAGTAAATAGCCCACAAATTCTGACTGCGGCTCTTCCTCTCTCTCTCTCAACTATGAGATCAATTTAATCACTAAAATACTCTTTCCTCCCCTCCTCTGTGGTCCCCTCTCCCAGGTCTGGCATTGCTCCAATAAGAAAAGATATATACCACAGAATAATACATTTCTTCACAAGTCACGCCAAAGTGCCTTACAGTCACACCTGAAGATCAATGGATAATAAAGTTCAGCATTGGCAAGGTTTTCATAGACAGGAATCATGAAAATGATAAGGAAATAGAATGTCTGGTGAGGACAGGAGTCCCTGAAGCCCCAGAGAGAGGGAAGAATGTTGGAATGTTAATAAGAGCCCGTCCTCATGCCCACCACCAAGATGTCATGCAGTCTATCTTTATCTGCAAATGCAAAATCACACTAAATGCCCTACAGTGGGGGAGGGACAGCACAATAGCCAATCAAAGTTTTTTTAATAGATAAACTTTCAAATATTTCATTTTGGGTTTGCATTTGTTATTTTTAGCTTTAAGCATGCTTTCCAAATGTCAGCTAAATAACATGGTTTCCACAACTCCATTTTCAAGTGTCTGCCATGTGCTAGGCACTGTGCTTTGTAAAGGAGCAAGATAGCAAGAGACAGAGCTCCTGGCCTGGGGGCCTGTGCTACTTGTCTGGGAACTTTCACTAGACTGTTCTTGTGATCATAAGATGATACTCTTGCCTAAGTGATAGTTCCTAACTTTTGCAGTGCAAATATTCTATGGTTGAGGTATTGAAATTAGTTTTCTACCTGTGCTAAGCTAGAGTTTCTGATAGACTGAAAGTGGAAAAATCTTCTGGCTTTGGAAATAAAAACTCAACAGGCAAAGCACACCCCAGAGCATGTGATAACAGTGATTAGAATATGACACTAATACTGACCAAAGGAAAACATTTCTGAATTGCAGTTGAATAACTAAGAATCACAGATTATTGTACTTCCTCCTAAAGTTTGCAGATACGACTTTTGGTAATATATGATGTGTGAGGGGGAAAAACAATTAATAAAAATACAGACACAATCTGTCTTCTCTTATTCTCTGCAAAAGGAAGGAAGTTAGACAGGCAAATGTACATGCCAATGCTGCTCCAGCATGTTTAGGAACATAGAGTTCATCTTACTGTGAGAGCACTGAGAAAAAGCTGGAATATCATGACACTCTCCTTGAAAAGAGGACTGAAGAGGGAGGTTTGGATGTTTATATAATTTTAAGTCAGTGGTTCTTTGCATCACAGTGGCTCTTTTAAACGTATAGACAGACATCCATATAGTGTGTACACAGACACACACACACACACACATGCGCGTACACATGTGCTCATGAACACACACATACTTTCCATACCTTTTTTTTTTTTGAGTTGGAATCTCACTCTGTCGCCCAAACTGGAGTGCAGTGGCCGCTCCTGGCCACTGCAGCCTGTACCTGCTGGTCTCCGGCAATCCTTCTGCCTCAGCCTTCCAAGTAGCTGGAACTACAGGCGCACGCTACCACACCTGGCTAATTTTTAAAAAATTTATTGTAGAGATGAGGTCTCGCCTGCCTAGACGGATCTCAAACCCGTGGCTCAGGCAATCCACTCACCTCAGCCTCCCAAAGGCGTGGGATTACAGGCTGAGCCCAGCTACTTTCCATATCTTACAAACTTACATGCACATTCAAGTAAACCATACATCCCAACAATAAGGTTAGAGTCATATGCTTTATTTATGGGTAGAAATTTCAAAGTGAATAGTAAATTTTTTTGCCTTATGGCTTGTTTGACAGTATAAGTGATTGGATTCATCTCAAATATGCAGCATGACCTTTATGATTCTGGTATTTGGAAGAGGTATCAGACTTACTCCATTGCCTTGTGGATTTGTTCTATGTGGTTACCTTTTATGGAACATAATTTGCCCTTTAGTACACAAGCTAACCTGATTTTATAATTCCATGTTATAATGGCTTTCCATGTGTTTATTTGTCAAAAACTCTAAATCACTGCAATTGTTTTTACCCTAAAGTATTTTAAGTGCCTTCTCGTTATAATGTGATTATTTATTTATCTTTTCAAAAAATATTTGCCAAACACCCATTAGGGGCAAGGCAACATGCCATCATTTATACTTACCAAGCATAAAACAAATAGGCTCTGTTCTCAAGAAATTGAACTTTTTATTGTATAGAAGAAATATTCCATATAAACAAAATGCTATTTGATACCAGGTTAAAGATGAAATAGCAAAGGTTCAACAAAGTCCTCTGGGTGTTGAGAAACCAAACCTATCACTAACAGATAAAACCATAGCAAACTTCCCATAAGAGGGGTGTGGGATTAGGGTCAATAAGACCTGGCACATACAAAGAAAAAAATAGAAGATGCTGTGGGAACAGAGACAGCAGGCACAGTGTGTCTTGTTTCCTCAGTAGCCCAATTTTCATTAGGACGTGACTCACTTCCTGAGTCAAATTCTTAACCTCTGCATGGCCTAGTAGGTAATCATATTTATGCTACCTGATGAAATATCTAGGATTTCAATCCTTCCCCTTCCACTTCCTCAATGGATGACCTTGAGTAAGGTCTTTTGGTGGTCTGTGTCGCAGTTTTTCCATCTGTAAATTGGGGATGGGGATGTTGGAGAGAAACCACATATAGTGACTGTGAGCAGGGCTTGGCCCATTTTAAGCCCATAAATATGTCAGCTCTCTGCAAAAGAGACAGTGGAGAACGTATCTGGACTTGAGGCTTGAGGGTGTCAGGACTGGATGAGGAGGACTGGCTTCTGATGGATTGTGAATCATTCAGAGGAAGAATACAGACACAATGTGCAGATAATTCATAACTCTTGCTGACTTTTATAGTAACCTCTAGGGACAAAACTTAGGTTAAGGTAGCAAATAATCACTTGGGGCCAAAGTCATTTGGATAGCTAGGAATAAACTTGTTTTCAGCATAAATGTAGCTATGGCTATTTTACTTCTCTTCTTCAAACCCTAAAGAATTCAATAGAAAGATGCCTGTGGTTAATGTGGTCTGAGGAGCAGATATTTGGAGTTAAATAATTGTGACGTTTTACCACAAATAAATGATTATGTAGAAAGTTAGAAGAGTTTCACAAGTATGTATTACATCATTGATATTTTCCCTTCTAAAATAGCTAATACTCTACACTATTAGACATATATTTAAAATGCAAATTAGAAATCATGTATAAGTTTAAGGAGAGCACTTTCTATCATTGAGTGATTCTTCTTTCTTTGACCTCCTAAGGCATCTAATTTTTCTGCTAAGTTGTTTTCATGTTTTAAAAACTTCAACTTGGTGAGTAATCAATACTCACATGGATGTCATGCACTCTTCTTCGTCTGTATAATAACTTTTTGCTGCCAATAAAACTGCAGTTCAGAAAGGATAAATATTATCCTGAAAAGCAAGTACCTGTTAGGTGGATGATTCGTGTTCCGATCTAGACCTATTTCCCACATCACATTGTTCTCCACAATAGCACTACACCACCTTGCTTCATTCACTCACTAGTTGTCATGATTCTTTACTTGCTGCATAAGTACGCACTTCTCCGTGTTAGTTTCCTAGGATTGCCCTCGTGAAGTACGATAAACCTGGTGGCTTAAAATCATGAATATTTATCATCTCACAGTTATGGAGACCAGAAGACCAACATCAAGGTGTGGGCAGGGGTGTTTCTTCTAAGGGCGAAGAGGGAGAATTTGTTCCAGGCCTCGCTACTTGAGTCTAATGGTTTTCTGGCTGCCCACCTTTGGTGTTCCCCACCATGCTGAAGCTGAGGAACACCCTGATCTCTGTCTTAATAGTCACATGGTATTCACCCTGTGTGTTTGTGTGTGCGTGTGTGTGTGTGTGTGTGTGTGTGTGTGTGTTTGTGTGTGTGTGTGTATGTGTATGTTCTAGTTTTCTCTTTTTATAAGATATAGTAACATTATATTAGGGCCCAGCCTTATGACCTTATCTTAACTAATTATATCAGTAATGGCCTTGTTTCAAAATATGGGGCTTATAACTTCGACTTGGGAATTTTAGGGGACACAATTCAACCTATAACACCTCTGAAATTCAACTAAAAGTTATATAGATAAAGAATCAGCTTTCTTCAATGGTTAATCTTAAGGGAAAAAATCAAGCACATGCAGGTCAAAACCATTTTAAACCAGAAACTGTCATTTGGAATTAGACATGGATGATCCCCATAGAAAGGCAGCATGTATGTGAGTTGACAAGTGATTGAAGGATGTGTGTTGAAATCAACAGTAGTAGATGTAACAAAATCTACCTTGATGATAAGGAACAATATACAGATAATATGATGCAATGCCAGCAGTTGTTCAGAATCTTGGTCCTCTCACAAGAGGATGAACCAGGCCTTCAGGAAGTAGAGAAAAGGCTGATGAGATCTAAGTTATAGTGGGAGAGGTAAGCTGTGAACATCAGGAGGGCACCAGGAGGTAGAAGACCTTGCAGTTCACTAGAGAAACCACAGGCTTACAGATTCTCAGGAAGACACATCAGTTTAACAAGGACTGAGTCACTGGTCTTTTTTCCAGACACATGCACTTGATCCAAAGCAGACCTTGGGCAAGAATCAAATATTGAGTTTGGAGCTTTAATAGATCTTATACTCCCTCTTACTAACTGAGAAATGACCCCTTAATACCAAGGGAATGATGCAGCACCACTGGGAGTAGGAATTGGTGAAGGCCATGGAGGTGTGACTTCACACCAGAAGGGCACAGGAACTGAAGGGATCCTTAGATGCAGTGTAGACATGCCAACAGTACTTGAATTCATAATTGAACTGAGAGAAGAAAGAGAGAGTAGAAAGGAGAAAAAAATAAGGAAAAAATAAGAAGATGATAGTTTTGGAAAACCGACATTAAAATATTGGAAAAATATCAGGGTAAAATAAGTCACAATTTAACCGGAAATTAAGCAAAATGAGAAACTGTAATCTGAATGTACAGAAAATACACCTAACAAAGAAAGGAAGCTAAATAAGAGTATGAGTTTTAGAAAGAGAAAGATTGGGTTTGAATGTCACTGTGATCATTTTTAGTTGATTTTAGACCTTTTGCTCTTGGTGTCTGAGTTCCCTCATGAGTAAAGTTAAAAGAACAAAACCTTCTTTACAATGTGAGGTAAGGTCTGAATAAGATTGCAAATGGCAAATGTACTCTCATATAAAGAACATCATGCAAAATGCAAACTACAGACTCAAAAAATACTGGTTTTCTCTTTCCTTCTCATACTGCAGATTGGATCCAAAAATAAAGTCTTTTATACTTATTAGAAAAACACTATTTCTGAAATACAAGCAGATTTATGGGAAAACAAAACGACAGTATTTGTGTTAGTCTTAATTTGTTGGGGTAGCTAGTGAGTTCACAAAAATAAAAATATTAAGATTTGCAAGAAGAGTCCCATGGTAAGTGATTGCTTCTTTCTTGAGAATGTCCTGAAATCTGTGAAGGTCTGTTTGGTGAACGCACATATGAGTGGACTGAACCTAGTTGGCTGGATTTCAACAGAGATTGTGCAGTTCCTTGAGGTGTCCTGTCTTGTCACCTCAGTTACATTGAGGAAACAAGGTACAAGTTGAACTGAGGAGAGCAAAACTTATCTGACAGAGAATGGTGGACACAGCACACAGAGGTGAGAAATTTATCCGCACAAATTGTACTGAATTAGTCAGAATTTTCCTTAATCCATTTTTCTCAAGATTTGTCCTTTTCTCCATATAGAAATCAATACTAGTCTACCTGAAAATCTCCAAATAAATACAACCTCACATTGATGAGATATTTCCAAATGTCCATGAACTTTCTGCCTGTTTTTTGCTCTGTCAGGATAGTCGTTCAGGATTCTTGCCCCTGGTGGAAGGTCTCTGCTTCTGGCAAGTAGTGCTACTATTTAAATAACTAAGATTATCCGTTCAAACACCAGTGGTCAGCTCCCCTGGATATGCTTGGGTTTTGTAGTATTTGAAAGAGATTTGTATATTTGAGGAAAATTAATCTTTTTGAAAAATAGTTAAGTGTACAAACTCTGTTCAAGTAAACACCAGAAATGTTAACCTTTTCTGATAAAGGGCAGTCATACGTAATACCATAGAGAAATATCATATTGGGTTGAAAATTGTATTGAGAAAGGAAATTCTAAGAGGAAAACCCCCCATTGCCTTTTGGTTCCCAGGCACATGCCGCTGCCCCTCAAAAAAGTAGTGGTGCACCCTTGAGCTGTTGTTATAAAAATAAAACTCTTAGAAGAGACCCTCTTAGAAGCATATCAGAAGAAAGTACATTGATTATGTTTATTGCTGATAGCTGAAGCCAGGGGATGGAATTATTTTTTACTTAAAGGGCCCCATAGTAAGTAATATTGCCATTCCAGAAAATGAGTTCTGCCTCCACTACTCAACTCTGCCTTTGGAAGTAACCACAGACAATACTTAAATGATTGAGGCAGGATTTGATCTTTGGCTGTTATTTGCTGACACCAAGTAAACCATTCTCTAGATGATGGTCTCTGTGGTTTTTTTTTTTTTTTTCCACATCTCTTTCAAAAAAGTATTTTTGAGTATTGATAAAAACATATGTATTTTTATTGATTTTTATAATAATTTACTAATATCCACTTATATACTGAAAAATACACAAAATAAGAATATGAAAGACAAGATAAAAATAAAATAAATGAGAATTTAAAATAATCACAATAGTATAACACTTTTATGTGAGAAATGTGACTAAATATGGTTTATTGGATCTGAAAACTTGTATCAATAACTTCTTGTTGCAACACTTTGAACGTGTGAATCTAAGGTGAGTTTCTTTTGCTGCTTTCTATGGCTATAAGGGCAGAAAAAGACATCTCAAAATGATATGCAGGAAAAAATCCATGTCTGTGCTTATTAAATTAAATCAATGTTAAATCCCGTATGCCAATAAACAAAAAAATTGTGTTAAAATTTGTCCTGCAATTTTTCATTTTTTATATTGTCAATTGATTGTTTTCCAAACTAATTGGAAGATATTACATTTTTATATTATTAACAGATGGATTATAATCCCATTGAAATTTTATATTTAAACTTTTTATATAAAATTGAAATTACATTTTCACTATTTTTGGGGTTTTTTTTTGGTTTTTTTGTTTTTTTGAGTTGGAGTCTCACTCTGTTGCCCAGACTGGAGTGCAGTGGCCGCTCCCAGCCACCGCAGCCTCGACGTGCTGGGCTCCGGCGATCCTTCCACCTCAGCCTTCCAAGTAGCAGGAATTACAGGCACACGCTACCACACCCAGCTGATTTTATTATTATTATTATTTATTGTAGAGATGAGGTCTCGCTGCCCAGGCAGGTCTCGAACCCTCAGGCTCAGGCAATCCACTCACCTCAGCCTCCCAAAGGCACGGGATTACAGGGTAAGCCACCGAGCCCGGCTCACTATTTTTTTAAATGCACAAATAAGGTTTTGGGTTTTCTTTGCTGTTTTGTTTAAACAGGTGAATTACGTTGTTTTTGGCAATAAAATCACACTGATGGAAATATTTCTGAACACCTGTTTATATAATGTTTTTACCAAATAGCAGTGATTTAGAAAAAAAAAAAACAGTGACTTCTGCATTCATCATTAAAATGTCATCTTTCCTTTGAAAGGGGCAGAGTATGTTTGCTTTCATGTGAGTGCCTACTGGAAAGCATGTATCTGGAACTCACTGGCTTTCTTTGTAATATGGTTGATGGAGAGTTTGCAACAGGAGCAAAAGTTCAGCTCTGCTATTTTAATCCTGACTCACTTGGGACTACCTTATAAGTATATTTATAAATCTACTATTTTTCTGTCATGATCTTCTAAAATAATTGTTCTTTTTGTGAAAATATTCAGATGATATTGGAAAATATAATTTATAAGTTCATAAATGGATAAGTTAAAAAAAATCCAGTACATATAATGTGCAACTTGTGATGTTTTGACTTATAATTTTTCAGCTACATGATGGTGTGAAACCATTCTGGTTTTTTTACTTTCAATACAGTATTCAATAAATTACTTGTGATACTCCATACGTCATTATAAAATAATCTTTCTGTTAGATTATTTTACCCGTTAGACTAAAGCAATTGTTTCAAGCACATTTAAGGTAGGCTAGGCAAAGCTTTGATATACAGTAGGTTAGCTGTATGAAATGCATTTTTGACATAACATTTTCAGCTTATGATGGATTTATCAGAATTTGGCCCATTGGTAAGTAGAGAAACATCTGTAAATCTAAATTTGCTAAAGGTAAATAAATGAATGAGTATGCCCTGCATACAAAAGATCTCCTCACACCTTTTCCAGGAAACTTCTATATAGCTTGTGATAGGTGGTCATCTATTAGATGGAAGAATCAAATCAATTTTTACAGCAATTATCTGTAAAGCCTAGTGCCTTTCTTATTTTAAATGTGAATAATCTTTTACATGTAGATAGGTGTAAATATCCCTTTCAGTGCTGTTCCTCCAGAACCCCAGGATACAAACTTGAGGATCTTCTTGGAGCAACATTCCATTTGGGACAGTATTGTTCTTCTCTGCAGTCAGGAGCAAGTGTTTTCAAATAACAAGGGTGCTTTGTTCAGAAATTGGATGATACCCAAACCAACCAGTCAGAACAGTCAAACTAACCAGTCTTCTCAGACAGACACTTGGATATTGAGCCAAAGATACAAGTATAGAAAAATGTCTATTTTCTATTGATTCCTTCAGTCTAGATTCCTGGAGTCACATGGTTCTTGGTTGTTCACTTTTCCATTTGATTATTTGCTTTACCCCCATGTTCTTCAAAAAATTTTTCCATAAATTGCCAGACTTGTCTTCTCTTGCTGGTAACCACAAAACCTTATTTGATATGGATGGTACTAACAAGTCTACTATATAGTCCCTGCCTGTTTCTCTAGTCTCAAGTCTTACCTCATCTCCTCAACAGCTCTGTTTTCAGTCACACCAACAAATCATGTGTTTTCTCATTTACTGACACTAGACAACTTTTTTCTCTCTTTATGGACAACTTCTATTATCCTCTAGTCCCGTGACTACACAGCATTTTCAATACTCAGCTCAAATATCATTACTTCCCTGAAAGCATTTCTTTTATCTCCACCATTATACCACGTTGATTTTCAGTAACCAAAGATGGTGTTCAGGAATACTTATACTACATAAAAGTTTGATGTTTTTTAGTCTGTTGCTTTTTTTGGACTGGACATTTTGAAGTGGGTGAGGGAATTCGTAGTAGGCACATATGTAGAAAAACAAAAGGAAGAAAAGAAGGTTCAATCATGCTATAAGAAGTCCTTTAACAAGCTTTCTATTCAAGTTTTATGATAAAACAGGGTATTTTGCTTAAATTACATTGACATCTGAGTTGCTTCTGCAGTCTAAATATAAGGTATGAGTCCCTTCTTTAAGAAAATTTATCTTTTAAGTTCTTATACGAGTAATGCCCAGACCTAGACCTGGGCTGCTCTCTGCAGGTCCTTTTACATCCCCTCCTTTTGGGCTTTTCTGTGAGTCATAGGGCATGTTGGTTGCTAGAGTGATCACCATTTTTGTATATGATGTCTTCTTTTTCAAGTTTATGAATTAAATAAAATATGTTAATTCTGCTTTCTTACTCCTTTTTACTCTCACCTCACTGGAAGATATGGAATGTGCAAAGGTTTCTTACTCCTTTTTTTTTAGAACACATGTAAACTGATTGCTCCCAAAATGTCGCCACAGAGTATTTCCAGCTGCATATAAAGATTTGCAATGTTTTTGGCAATTGAAGCATTCCAGGCTTACTTGGAAAGACAATCACACTTCAACTGAGGGACAACTAAGAAGTAATTCTTCTATCATGTTTCTATAAGCTTATCTAATCCATTTTCCAGAAAAAAATAATTATATTTTTAAAAGAAAAATCATAATATGGATTCTCCTGTGATGATGGTTTCTATTTTAGCAAGAATAATGGAAATCAATGGTCCAAGGATCAGAGAAGGCACCTTGTGTCTGGCACTATTTCTTGAGCACAGACCTGAAAAGTTTCTGAAGCTTCCAAGTGAAGAAGTGTTTTCTTTATCCACATAGCCACTTCTAGGAGATAATAAGAAAGGTCTTCTCTAAGACAGAACCACAGAGAGAAAAAACTGACATCTAAAGCAGAGCCTCTTTTCTGTTTATTGTGTGTCTGTGGCAAACATAAGCAGGGAGAGTTAATTGGAAGCAGTGTGTGTACATAAATATACATGTGTATGTGGGTATACATGTGTGCATTTGGGTGTGCATGTTTGTATGTGTTCATGTGTGCACATGTATATGTTGGGGGAGACACATAGTCTCATTCTGGATAAGGTCAAATCCCTATACATTTTTCTTCTACTCACATAGAAATGGAAGAGGGCAGTCTGCCTGACAACATGCTTTGTGTCTACTAAAATACCTAAGGGGCCTATCTAGAGAAAGACAGTCAAGTCATAGTCTAGAAGGAGAAGAAATATGACAACAATTTATTAAATGGCTTAATTTTTATTATTAATAGGTGAGGCTTCCCAGCTATTATAATTTAATCACTAAAGGTGGTGTAACTCTGAGACACTGGAAGATATGGAATGTGCAAAGGTTGACTCGTCGGTTGCATATGGTATCTTATCTTGTACTCTCGAAGCATGTTAGACTTTATTATTTTAGTGTTTCTGACAAAGAAATTGAAACAAAAGAGGAAATACCTTCCTCAGGATCATTCAGCTAATGTATGAAAGAAGGAGAATTAAAACAGAGGTCTAGCAAAAGTATTTCTTAATAAGCAGTGATTCCCAGCTGGTAAAGATGCAAGAAGTACTTTGAAGTAGGAGAATAAGATAACCTTGGTAAGAGAGTGAGCGTGTAAGATAGAGCTGTAGTTTGTAAAAATATATTCAAAATCAATATCTCTACCTGAGAGAGAAAACAAAATAAAAACAAACTTGTTTTCTAATACAAAAGAAGGAAGTAAATTTTGACAAAATATTAAGAGTTGGCAGGTTACAGACTTGTAAATCATATGAAATATCATGTCACTTGTCATATCGCTCTGTAAATTATCTGTTCTCATGCGTGGTTTCAATAGCTAAATGTGAGCTTCTTGAATATGAAAACGGATCATGTAGATTTTTATGGTCCTGGAACCTTCCTCCATGAGATGAAAAACCAAACATTTTATATATATAGCCCACGCTACAAAATATTATAAAATATTTTTAAGGTGAAGTGATGCATTTTCATAGAAAAATAGTGGGATTTGCCTTGAAGCCATGATCTTGAATTTTGGTATTAAATCCCATGGCCCTAAGAAAAAAATAGTATTATATCTTTAAACATCATTTTCCATTTGCTTACAGGGAATATGTTTACAATAAATCCATCAAGATTATTCTGAGTGTGTACAAGGCTCAGAAACTCAATGTGCACTACAGAAAAAGAGAGGAAATGTATAGTCTCATTTAACTGAAACTGAGGGGAGAGCGATGTGCTGCACAGACTCAGGAATCCATGAGGTGAGGACTTGCGTGTCACCAGCGTCTTCTCCATCCCTCATCCCTACTTTTCATTGCAGGTCAGTCTCAGTCTCTCAAAACAACTTCAAAACAATGGTTGAAAAGACGGATTTTAGTTAATGCCCATACTCATATCTCAGAGTTCTGTCACCAGAGAAAAACTGGTTCTCTTACCTCACTTTCTTTAATTCAGAAAGCTTTGGGGAAGGGCTCTGACTTGCTTAGCTTGGGTTCAGTACTGTCAGATGAATAGACTTTTATGGAGACATATTATATATGCAATTAACATAATCTATTTTTGTCATGCTGGGGAGAGAATGGAGAAGAAAAGAAGATGGGAGAGGAAAGAACAAAGGGAGGAAGGGAGGAAAGGAGAGACCTTAGTGACAACCTACCCAATCATTTGGTTGACATGGAGACACCCTGAGGGGAGTCTACAGTAGGAGACCTGAACCTTATCTTTCCCAGTTAGACTCAGTGTCTCTCAGAGAATGAGTATCTTTCCAAGCTGAGTTTCTAGAACATAACAATATTTATTTTTAAGACCACCACCCCATATGCAAGCCAACTAGTTAATTTAATGGTCAATTGAAGAAACAACTGTCTTTTCCGATCCTGGGAAAAATTCTGTCAATTTTGAATTTGAGAGATGTTATATTATTGTAGAATTCAAAATATAAATATTTCTCTTTCCACTACATTTTAAGGACAATTCAAAGAAATTTCAAGGATATTTATATTCTATTTTGTCTTATAAGTGGTCTTTGAGACTTAATTGAAATCCATAGAAACAGAAAATAGATTAGAGACTGCTTAGGTCTGGGCTAAGTGTATGGGAGAATATGCATGGAATTTCTTTCTGCAGTGATGAAAATGGTTTAAAATTGACTGTGGTGATGGATGTAGATATCTGTAAATATATAAGAAAAAAATTGAATTATATAATTTGAATGGGTGGATTTTCTGCTATGCTAATTGTATCTCAATAAAGCTGTCTAAAAAAGAACTTAACTCCATCTCACTAAATTAGATGCTGTCCTTGTGTAGAAAGATGAGATTAAATGCTCAACTGTGGGTCTGTCAAGTCATGACCAGGACAGTAGGATAGCTAAGAATATCAAATACCATTATGACAATTAAAGAGGAGATTAATTAATGAAATATGTTCTCAACAGTGCAGGAATGAAAATGAATTTGTTTTTTATTAACTGGATATTTACTAAATGCCTACTAGCTAAGGGTGAACATAAAACTCTAGAAATAAACTATGAGTTCAGTCTTTGCCATTCAAGATTACACAAAAACTCTTCTTATTTTTTCTACTGTTCTACAAGGCAAATGTCCTCCAGCTAAAGTAAGAAGTGGGCTAATAGGAAAGTAGGAATTAATTAAAGGCTGAATGCAAGAAGAAATATACAATACCTTGTGGGCAAGTAGAACTGGGTATGAAAGAGAAAAAGTGTGATGTTGGAGACTGTAAAATTCTTCTGGCCCAACTTCATTTCATCAGTGCCCCATGCGCTGCAAAACCTCACATTCAATAAGTGCTAAACTGAAGACAGTGTGTCTAGGCATAGAACAGGATAGGATGTGGAAATAAAGTGCAGAGATCACCAAAGGGGGGCAGATGAGAAAATAATTGGGACAAGATTTGCCAATATATATCTAAGTGAATTTATTGCTAGATTTGACAAGAAAATGTCGTATATTTTTAAAGAGGGCTATATGAAGAAAGACGTATGAAGACCCTGCTTCAGTCAGAGGAGAGGTAGCTGCCAATAGGCCAGGGAATGTGCTATAGAGTAATAAGCTGAGAAAGCTCAGGTAGCCACAAAGCAGCGTGATGCTGGATGGTAATCTGTAATTGTCATCACTACACTATCTGAGGCATCATGCTTATCAAAAGCATCAGACGTCACCAAAACATCGGAGATGGGAGGAACCTATTTGGAATTTCTGAAATAAATACATAAACATATGCAATATAGAACCTTAGTAAATCCTGGTACTTTCATTTTATTCTCTGCTTTCTCACCATACACAATATTTTGGAAAGCCTTAATTCTAAAATTGTTATATCAAAACTATTTGCTTTCCCTAAAGTGAGTGCATACTTGTAGAAAGCCGAGGTAATAGACTAATCAAAATGGCTGCTGTATGTGGATGATTAAAGTCAATAGCATTCTCAATACTAAGTCACAGAAATCACAGAGAAAAAGGAAGGGAGGTAGATCCATTGCATTAATGGCCTCCATCTGTCACTTCTCCCTTTCGCCATTCTCTCACCTATTCATCTCTGTGGTTATTTGAGATAAATCTTTTTTCCTTTGACTCTTGATGGTCACATGACCAACTCTGGCCAATAGAGCAGAGTGGAACTGATCATGTTCCTCAAGACATTTGCTCTTTCGGAACTAGCTTGTGCTTACCTGCCAGAGAAGGGAAACATACAGAACAGAGTCAAAGATTCTCAGTCTTCCTGACTGAGGCCATCCTGGATCAACTGACACTCAGAAGACTATGAAACATGTGGTTGAACCTAGCTCAGACCAGAAGAACCAGCCAGTTGAGCCCAGTCTATATCTCTAACCAGAAGATTGTTGAACTAAATAAACGTTTATGATGTTAGGCCACTAGGTTTTGTGTTTTTATGTTATGAAGATTTCTTGTGAAAAAGGTGACTGATACAGAACATTTTGTAAAATCTCTGATTTAGTCTGCTGCTGAACCAGGCAGATGCACTAGTGCTAACTTATCACTACTATTATCTCTGTTCTATAAATGAGGAGTCCCATGAATGGCAAGCAGTTTTTCCAGATCACCTCACTGGCAACTAATATAGGGTTTTAAGCCAAGGGCTGTCTGACTACAAATCCATGACTTTTCTTTTACATGTTTATTTTCTACTATACTGTTTTGTAAAAATGAGACAATAACATCCGAGAGCAAAAGGACTGAATTTCTAAGAACACTGGTACTAGGTTTGTGCATGTCCTGTTCATGAATGGAAGTTCCTGGCAACCTAAGTAAATTATAGCTCCAATAATGTTGTGTGAATGAAACTGAATATTTAAAGTTGGGCAGCAATTGGTCACAGTCATTGTGGTCTAAGTGTATTTTGACAATTTTCAACTTTAGTTGATCACTACATATATAGTAATATGGTCCTATAATTAAAGAATTCCTAGATATTTCACATCTATGCTGCATAGAGTCTGAACAGATCTGGACTAAAATCCATGATCTGCCACTAAAAATCCGTGTGACCCTGAGCAATCACTAGCACTGAGCTCTTGGATCACCTCAGATTGAACTCTACATTAAAACATATGTGAGCCTTAGAATTCATCTAAAGGAGTCTTTTTTTTTTTTACAAATGACATAAGAAAACATCAAACTATAATTCAAAATTTCTGATTTCGTAGCATGTGTACTAAAAGCTGACACCTTGTGATTCTCTTGTTTCTTTTCTGAGGTTGCATGAATCCGGAGTAAGTGTCTCATCCCCATCTGTGATAATGGCTAAGAGATGACAGTGGCTTAGAAACCACAACATATTTGGCTTCTGCATGTTTTCAATTTGCTTAACTGTAACAAATTGGCTGATGCTTTGGCAGGCCCTACATCACCTTCTCATTCCTTGATCTAGTATTTTCTATTTCAATCCCAGGCAAAGCAGAAATGAATTAAGACAGGAGTATATGGTATTCTGTCTATATCTGATATTTTTTTCTGTTGCCTTGGGCCAATCATTTAACCTTAATTTCATCTTTCTGAGCACCAATTTACTGATGCAAGATTAACTACCTTTATGGAAAACAATATTCAGAGTTTCCATAATAAATAATAAGTAATAAATCTTAGTATGAAAGTCACATACAAGTTTATTACACAGGAAATTATAAAACACTTTCTTTTCATACAATAAAATATCAGAGGGAAGAGATTTTTAGAAAAAAGCTTATTCAAAATTTTTGATAAACAAGAAACTGGGAATCAGAAAAGGAAAATAGCATCTCCAAGGCCACAGGACCTGATGAAAGCTGGGCAGTGCCAAGACACAGGTCTCCTGATCCTGAAGTCAGTTTATCTGTTTACAATATGCTGTTTTCTTACCCTCCACCACTCTGCTGGGTTCTTCCAGTGGATCCCTCACGAAGATTTTTTGGTTGGATATCTATGAGTTTTCACCTGTCTCTCTTAAACAGCTCTAATGGAAAAATAAAATTTAGATTTGCAATAGTAAATATATATATAGGTATATACTCCCCAGTGTTAGTTTTTCACTGGTTAAATGATGTACCCCACCTTGTAACACAAAAACCAAAACAATTCTCAGCAAAAGAATTGGGATATATTCTACTTCCAGATTTTTAACTGTATTATAAAGTGTATTATAAGGCTACAGTAATCAAAACGGCCTAGCATTGGTACAAGAACAGATGTATAGACCAATGGAACAGTATAGAGATTCTGGAAACAAAACCACGATTTCTCAATCAACTCATCTTTGACAAAGCCATCACCAACAACCACTGGGGAGAGGAGACCCTTTTCAGCAAACAGTGCTGGAAAAACTGGCTGACCTCATTCAGAAGGATGAACCAGAAACCCTACCTACCACCATACACAAAAATCAACTCTAAATGGATCAAAGACCAAAATGTAAAACCACAAACTATAAGAATTTTAAAAGAAATGCAGGAGATACCCTTCTGCACATTGGTATAGGCAACCAATTCTTGATCATAACCCCCAAAGTATATGCCATATAGGATAAGGTAGATAAGTGGGACCTCATCAAACTAAAAAGCTTTTGTACAACAAAAGAAACCATCGAGAAAGTGTGGAGACAATCCACAGAATGGGAAAAGATATTTGCTAACTGTATATTTGACAAAGGTCTAACAATCAGGATCTACAAGGAACTCAAGCAAGCTAAAAGAAAAATGCAAGCAGCCAGCCATAAAAAAGAACAAAATCATGAATTTCACAGAAACCTGGATGGAATTGGAGTTTATAATACTGAGTGATCTCTCACAGAAACAAAGATCTGAGTATCACATGTTCTCACTCATAAGTGGACCTTGAACAACTATCATAATACTATAAGAAAAAGATTGACAGTGGCGGGAAACTATGGGGGAGCAGGGAGGGGAAGGAAGGTGGGATTAACGGCAGTCGATATCTGTCTGGAGACGGGGGGGCACACCTCATCAAGGGTACCTGCACAATGCATATTTGTATATCTAACTCTTAACTGTACCCTACAATTTTAAAATAAAAAATATGTTTAAAAAAGGGGGCAAAAGACATAAATAGACACTCCTCAAAAGAAGACATATGAATAACCTACAGATATATGAAAAAATGCTCAGCCTCACTAACCATCAGAGAAATGCAAATCAAAACCACACTGAGATATCACCTAACTCCAGTAAGACTGGTCATCATTATTAAATCAAAAAACAGCAGATGCTGATGAGGATGTGGAGAACAGGGAACACTTCTCCATTTTGATTGGCATGTAAACAGTGTGGTAATTTTTTAAAGAGCTAGAAATTGACCTGCCATACAAACCAGCAATTCCTTTTCTGGAAATATACCAAAAGGAACTCAAATCATTCTACAAAAAAGATACCTGCACACAATAACCTACCATACAACCCAGCAATTCCTCTTCTGGAAATATACCCAAAGAGGTATATTGTAGCACTATTCACAATAGCAAAAACATGGAACCAACTCTTTTGCTCATCAAAAGTAGACTGGATTAAAAAATATATATATATAGTACATATACATGATGCAATATTATGCAGCTATAAAGAAGGACAAAATTATGGACTTTGCAGCAACTTGGATAGATTTAGAGTCTATCATACCCAGTGATCTATAACAGAAACAAAGATCTGAGTACCACATGTTCTCCCTCATAAGTGGGTCCTGAACATTTATCACAACCGCAAGAAAGGGATCAGCAGTAATGGGACACTGCCAGGGGAGTGGGGACAGGGAGCATATAACATCACTAAGGGTGCTTGATCCTAAACCAAGGGAAATGAGAACCAGTGGGATGTCCAAACTTCACCGACATGTAGACTACTTATGTACCTAATCCTGACTTGTACCTCACTTCTTTAAAATAAAAATATGCACACACACACACACACACACACACACACACACACACACATACACATACACACACGTGCCACAATTAAAAATAAAATTAACAAAAATCATAAAATACCCAGCAAACTAATGAACAAAAATCTAATAATTCTGCATTATAAGCTAAAAAAAATCATTGAGAGAAACCGAGAAGTACATTAAATAAAATGATAATTGTCATGACATTCCTTGAATGTTTAATTTTCATTTGTCTAATGACTTATGATATTGAGAATCTTTTCATGTACTTATTTGCCATCAGTATACCTTCACTGGTGAACTATCTGTACAAATTTATTTGAAAAATTTTTAATTGGGGTTTTAAAATTTATTATTTTTGAGTTTTGAGGGTTATTTATATATTACAGATACAAGACCTTTGTCAGATATGTCTTGAAATATTTTCTCCCAGTTTTTGATCTTTTTATCCTCTTAATAGTGTATTTTAAAAAGCAAATGTTTTTAATTATATTTTAATGTATTATTCTTTTCAGATCTTATTAAGAAATATTTGTCTAATAAAAAGTATATGTTTTCTTTAAGAAGTTTTATAACTTTAGGGTTACATTTAAATCTATAATCTATTTTGAATTCATCTTTATCTATGGAGTGATACAGACATAGGAACAGCTTGTTTTATTTTTATTGTTTTCAAGTGTTTTCCAATTGTTCAGCACTGTTTATCAAAAAATCTGTCCATTTCCACTGAAGTTTCTTGGCAACTTTGTCACAAATAAACTGTATGCATTTTGGTCGCTTTCTGAACTACCTATTTTTTTCTATTGAGTTATGCATCATTCTTTTATCAATAGTACATTGCTTTGATTATTCCGGGTTTATAGTAAGTCTTGAATCTAGTATAGTCCACTGACTTAGTTTTTCTCTTTCAGAACGTTGATTCATTTTCTCTTTAATGTAAATTTTAGGGCATGTTTGCTTCATGATTCGTTACGTGAGAACAAAGCAATGCCCTGACAAAAGCAATTATTCCCCACTATTCAAGCAAGACCGTCTATATACTTTACCAAACGCATCATGAATCTAGAGGGTTTCCTGTCTGGCTTATGCTACTGTCAGGTATTGCTCCTGGTTGTGCATGAGCACCAGAAATGGTTACCTTCATGCTGTTAGTGCTTCCTTCCTCTGCCCCAAGTAGTTTCCTCACATGCCTGTGCTGATCAGTGCTCAGCTGATTTCTTGAGGAGACCTTGTGTAGACTTTCATGGTTCTCATTCTGTGTAGCTATTTCCTATCAAAAACACATCCCTGAGAACCTGCACTGCCAAGATCTTCCTAAACTCTCATTCTGTGTCTTCAATTTGGAGAACATGCTGTGTTTTTTCTGGGTTCCTCTTCTTTGCACCATGACCCTGAAACTCTCAGGGCAGTGAGCTGGGTGATCCTAGGGCTCCCCTCGTTGTTTTTTACCTCTCAAGCATCACTCTTCTTTGCCACCCAATGTGCAGTGTCTTTATAAATAATATCTATCTTTATTTTGTACAAGAGAGTACATCTGATCCTTGATATTCCATCTTTGCCAGAAGTGGAAGTCCAAAATCAAATATTTTCAGATAAATTTAAAGTATGGTTGTATTCTTTCAGCATTTAATAGTCTACCTATAAGACTTTTTGTTCTATCTACACATTCTTTCTCTTTGCCAAGGCACGTGAAAATAAAACCAGAAACATAATGGAATATGCTGCCAAACTGCTTAGAGTTTACTAGAAGCCACAGACCTGTAAACAGAAAATGGTAAAATAACACACTTTTTAAATAGCGACATTTTCAGGTAGCCTTTGGGGACCTAAGTAAGCTAGGGGAATTAGTGCTGCACTTTTAGAAAAATCAGTCTGATAGTAACAAGAAGAATGAGGTACTGAAATAAATTTTCTTCCATTCTTGGTAACAAGGTGATACTCTGTTACAGAAGTTTGTTGTTTTTGTTTTTGTTTGTGTTTTGTTTTGTTTTGTTTTGACTTGGAGTCTCACTCTTGTCACCCAAGCTGGAGTGCAGTGACACGCTTATGGCCATTGCAACCTTGACCTGCTAGGCTCAGGTGATCCTTCCACCTCAGCCTTTCAAGTAGCTGGAACCACAGACACCCACCACCATGCCGGACTAGATTTTTTTATTTATTGCAGAGATGAGGGCTTACTAAGTTGCCCGGGCTTGTCTCGAGTCCCCAGGTTCAGGTAATCCTCTCCTCTCAGCCTCTTAAAGTGCTGGGATTATAGGCTGAGCTACCTTTATTTTTATTTATTTATTTATTTATTTATTTTTTTGAGTTGGAGTCTCACTCTGTCTCCCAGACTGGAGTGCAGTGGCCGCTCCCGGCCACCGCAGCCTCGACCTGCTGGGCTCCGGCGATCCTTCTGCCTCAGCCTTCCAAGTAGCTGGAATTACAGGCATGCACTACCACGCCCGGCTGATTTTTTTTTTTTTTTTTGATTTATTATAGAGATGAGTTCTCGCTGCCCAGGCGGGTCTCGAACCCGCGGGCTCAGGCAATCCACTCACCTCAGCCTCCCAAAGGCGCGGGATTACAGGCTGAGCCACCGAGCCCGGCTCGAGCTATCTTTAAAAAAAAAAAAAAAAAAAAAATCTTAACTGTTTGCATTTGAAGAGCTCTATATTTGGAATGTATTTTTAAATTGACGGTGTGTTAGAATTTAATCAGATAAATATTTTTTTCTTAGTGATCCTCTAAAAGGTAGATATTACAGTAGGATTTATCTTAAATTTGATTAAAAAATAGTAATATGTTAAAACCTCCTTTATGTAGTCCTTTCTACTAGACTTAGTTACTTCTTCCAAAAAACCTAACAGCTGATTTATACTTTGGAGAGAGTGCAGGGAAAGAAGGAAAAAAGGAGAAAGGAAGGGTGAAAGAGACACACAAAGAAGAAGCAAAGGTGGGGGGAGGGCTATGATTTGCTTTAAAAATCAACTATCAGAACAGCAGATTCTCCTCTGTAAACAATTAGTTTTAACCCTCAGTACAATTTTTAGTGCTCCTGAGACATCTCTCCTTTTCCTACTATCTGCCCTTACCTACTGCCTATCACTTTCAGGTAGAATTTTATATCCTCTAACCTGCAGATATTGGGGGGGGGAAACTAGTTTATGAAGTATCCAGTCAATTGGAACTTGAGACAATATTTAGAGTAGCTTTTTAAAACAATTCGCATTACATGCACAAGCAAATTATGATCACATTGAAGACTAAGAGGAAATCATCGATAGCTTGAGAAAATCATTTTGAAGAATTTCTGGAACATGTATTTACATCCATTGGATTTAAATGTTTCTTAAATTAGCTTCATTTACTAATATATTATTAGTCAAACCAGGCTATGAAGTATGCTTGAATATTTTAAGTACACACTTATATATGTGTGTTTGTATAAAATATGCAATCACAGCCTTCCCGAACTCAGAATGCGCACTCACCCAGACTCTCCTTCATATTTACAGTGATCCCATAAGGTTTTAGTGAACTTTTGGACTTCACTTAATAATTGAACAGCAATAATAACAACTAATAATTACTAAGAACTGATTATTCTCAATGTTTTCCCTGTACTAAGTCACTTGATCTGAATGATTATTAGCCCATTTTCTGATGAGAAACCTGAGGCACCATTAAAATGCTTACAAATAACTGTATAGCTGTAAGTACAAAGCAGGGGCTTAGCAGAAGCTGCTAGGCTTAAGATTCCATATTCACGCTATACTGCTAGAGTATAGTACCAAGCAGAGCTTTATTTGTTTGTTTTTAGTTTTAAATGTGATACAGATTTCACTGAAAACTTAAAATAAAAAGTGAAAGTTTTGTCAAACAAAAAAATATATTTTTAGCATCTAGTCCTAATTTTCTTCAGACCTGGTCAAATGAGCACACACTTTGTATATTTGTATTTGAATACACTTAAGATTCTATAAAATACTAGATTAAATATTTCCACTGTTCTTTGCTTTTCTGATCTAATTTTTAACCTCTCTCTCTCCCTCTCTTCTCTTCCCCCTTCCTTCTTCCTCTTTGTCTCTCTTTTTTCATATGCATGATAATTTCATTTCCAAATTAATGTTTGATTTGATCTTATGCAAAAAATAAAAATCAAATGAAAATACTAAAGAATAATATTAAAATTCTGGCATTGCCATTGATGCGATCAGAATGAGGTTCTGGTTTTTCATCCAGACCCTTCCCTCCCTGACCTGTCACTGGCATCATGCTTATAAATGCGCATTCATATTCTCAACTGGGGAAATATTGCCATAGCTCAGGTACCCACTGGGCTTTTCTTCGCTTTTGACAGAAGTTATATATAGCTTATATTTAAAGAAAGAAAAGTGAAAGGTTTTTCTGAATTTCTAACGGAAAATGTTAGGCTTTTTTAATGTTCCACTCACGCTAGAGCTTCTCATAGAGGAACCTAGTGATATCCTTTGCAAACAAAGGAAGTTTCTGGTGGAGCTCTTAATATGAAGGTCAAGGTTTTATTTATATTCACATTCAATTCACAAAGAATAAAAAATCAATACAGATATGAAGCTGACATACATTGTCCACAAGCATTGGTATTTTTAAATAGGACATAGAAACACACACACAAAAGGAAGCTTTTGCAGAAGAATTTTGTCCAGACATTCATAGAAAACTCCACACTTGCTATTAGATCTCAGATGCATAATTTGTTCTATTTACATTTTGCTACTTTTACTACTCCGTTTTATTGATTGTTCTTGCCGAATGAATTAAACTAATAGCATTACAAGTTAGAGAGACATCTTATACTGTTTCTTTTTTTTTCAGGCATTTTCTTGTAACAGAAGGCAGAAGGTTTATGCTAGGTGTTTTTAGTAAGACTTAGAGTTACAGTAGATCAGGACTCCTCCATTGTTGAGAAAGCCAATGATAATGCCTAGCAGTGGTAGATTTCAGCTCTAATAACACTGGCAAAAAAAAGGCCAAGGCCCTTTTGCTGGTCACATGTTCTATTGCAATGACATCTTTCAGACTATACCTGAATGGTCCATTAAGCATATTGAAAATGAGACAGAATCCCTCAGCTAGACAGAATTCTTTATCCTCTTTTTATCCTTGGATTTTTACCACTACAGAGAAAACTTAAGGATATGGTAAGGATTTTCTCTATACCTGAATTTGCTTTCTTTTTCTTTTTCTGCTACTGACCTCAGAGTAATGTTATGTACTTAAATTGGACAGGCTTCATAAACAAAGCTTAGTGTACACATAAACGATGTGTCTATAGCATATATTTTAGCTGTTTTTTCTAAAACAGTATTATTTCATTTTATTTTAAAAAAAATGTATGTTCGTGGTATTCATCATGTTTCGATATAGGTATATTGTGGAATGGTTAAATTAAGCTAACTAGAATGATCATTACCTCTCATAATTATTTTCTCTTAGCAATTTTTACATGTCTGATACATCATTATTAACTAGAGTCACCATTTTGTACAATGAATCTCTTAAAATTATCCCTCTTGCCTAACTGAGATTTCCAACCCTTTGACAAACATGTCCTCAATCCATTTTTCTCCCTCCGGCCCCTTGGTGAAATAGGATTTACATTTTGGGGGTGGATGTGTGTGTGTATAAATGTAGAAAACAGTGAAAAATGAAGTTACTTGTCATCACTGTAGCTGTTCAAAACAAGAGCAGGTTCTGTGATTTGTTGGGGTCAAAAAAACAAACAGATCTTGGGAAAGGTGCCTCTCCAGGGGCAATGCCAATCAGAGGCGAAGGAGGAAGGAGAAAGCTTCCTGTTTCTCTGGGAATGAATTAGTGGGCCAGAGAAGATGGTTCTCCCCTCCACTCACCTCTCTCAAGGCTGTCTTTACCCCGCCAAGCCCTGAACAAAGCTGAGCAGGCCTCTGAAGAGGCAGCTGAGTCCCACAAAGGAGTCCCGATGCTCGGGACTCCCATGGCAGGCTCCTGGGCGACCAGATAGGTCAAGTTCAGAGAATGTTCACACAAATACAGGAAAACAAGAATCAAGGTCCTTTATCCATAGTAATCCCCAGTGGGAAGTAAGCCAGAATCTGAGCAGAAGGTAATAAAATAAAGGAAGCCACCTAATCGTCCACATTTATTGACACAGATATTAATCATGTTTCCTGAACTTCTGACACGACTGTATGGCATTTTCTGCAGTGGATGTTATCAGAGTCCGAGCACTAGCCTATAAAAGGCACAGTGGAAGAATGAAGATGGACAGAATAAAAATATAAAGCTCCACTATATACAATGAAGGCTTATGAGCACATTTTCATCTAATTCTAATAGATATTAAAATCAATATATTCTTATTTTTATCTTATAAAATAAGCTCATTTTTTTCTTATTATAAAAACACATGATAAAAAATTTTTGATATTACAAAGTATAAAGAAATAGAAAAAAATTCAATTTTATAATTGTAAAAAAATCTGCTCATAGCAGTTTGATATAGGTACATTCTCTCTCTCTCTCTGTTCATATTAACATCTATGTTATTATCATTTAGCTCATACTGAATGTCTAATTTTTGTGCCATAATATTTTTACATAGCATTATATTGTGAACAATTTCTAGTTTACAAATTGTTAATGAACATCTTATTCAGAGACTGTATAGTACCACACCCTTTAGCTAAAAATAATATTTTCATCATTATCCTTTATCTGGGCCTTTAATTTTTTTCTGAAATCTACAATTATATTTATATCCCAAATATATTAATAATTTAAGGCTTTGAACATGTAATACTGAATTCTTTCCAGGACAATTTTTCTCATTTCTACTTGTACCAGTAGGAAGTCATTCTTAAAATACTCTCTAATATGCTTAAATTTAATTATTATTGTTTTTCTCAACTGACAAATAAAATGTATGTATTTATCATGTACAGCATGATGTTTTCTCACATGTATACATTGTGGCTAAATGGCTAAATCAAGCTAATTGATGTATGTATTACTTCATATACGCATCACTTTTGCAATGAAAACACTTAAAATTTGCTCTTTTAGCAATTTTTTCAAGTATGTAACGCATTGTATTAACCACAGTAACCATGTGATACAATCTCTAGAGCTTATTACTGCTATCTAACTGAAAGTTTACATACTTTAACCAACATCTCCCAATTCCTGCCCTTGCCCCAGCCTCCAGATAACCACTATTCTACTCTCTATTTCTATGTGTTCAACTTTTTTTGGATTTCTTATTTTTGATATGTGAGAAAAGTCATTTGAAATTATGTATTTAAGTAGATAATATACTTTGTACTTCTATAAATTTTCTAAAAATCTGTGAAAGTGAATACTATGTATCTATAGTTACATAATACACATCATAATCTTATACCATAAACTCTCTTTTTAACTTTTAATTTGTCTTCTAGAGAAGAATTATAATCATATGGTTTCAGAAGTATAGGGACTTTACACATCATACAGTTTGGAACCCATCATCATCATATACTAATCTGGGGCTGTGGGAAAGTTATTCAACACTCTGTACCTCAGTTTCCTTACATATATATAATATTGGTTATTTATGGAATTGTTGGGAGGATTAAATAGGATCCATGTGAAAAATATCACATGATAAATCCCCAAGACTATATAGAGTTATTGTTATAATTTCATTCACAGATCAGGAAACTGAGAACAAAAGAGGTTAAATTATTTTCTTAGGAAAATGTAATCCAGAAATAGAAATTATTCTGAGTAGTATTCTGGTGATTTATCTATTCCACTGCATAAAAGATATAGTAGACCAAAGCATCGTTTATCTAAATAGCTCAATGCTAATTCTGCAAACAAAAAATTGATTTGTCTTATAATTTCAGGACTGACTTTGTTTGCAGATAGCACAGTCCCAAAGAGAAGGTGTTTTTGTCTTTTGTGGCTTTTGTATGTCAGTTGGCTGGTTGACTTGACTGTTTTCTTCTCCTTGTCAGGCTTAGCAGACACTTATCTAGGAATGTCTTTCTGGAAAATAGTAACTAGACCTGCAGCATGACCCCAAAAACTCAGAAAAGGAGACTGAATTGTCCAATACATGACAAGAGTTAATGATCTGTGTTTGTTTGAGTGCCAGACCCTGTTGTTCCTGAAAATTACATAGCAATCTCAGGTCATCTAAGTAGTGTCCATGGTCAAGTTTCCTCTTTTGACTCCAGGCTCTGCAAATACATAATTTTATGTATCAGAAACATAAAAATTGTACTGGCAAGAAAAATTACAAATCTATGTAAAATAAGCCACATTTTGTCAATTCTCTTAAAATATGCTTTCATCTCCTTAGTGAGCTATCAAAGTTGAAGTTTTACATGTTATGTGCAATTATTTGATTAATGATTCTCTGCTAGTCTATATAAACTCTATGAAGGCAAAAATCATAATTTAAAAATAATAACTTGCTGCTAATCCTCAGGATCTGCCACTCAGTCAGAAACAGTAGAAGAATTAATTAGCAAAGTTACAAAATTGTTGTTGATATGCTTGCTTATCAAATACACTGTAAGAGTCTGGAAAGAAAATGCCATTTTGTAGTTCTGTGCATATTTTTATACAACATCTGGGCAATGGAAAGGACATGATCTGTGTTTACATGGATCTAGTTTGGAATCTCAACCCCCATTTACTGACTGTGTCATTGTAAGATTCCTGATCTTTTAGAGCTTTAATATTGCCACCCTCAAAAATGGGTTGATGATAATGATAATGATGATAAGAAGAGGAACAACCAACCTCAAAATGTGTCAGGAGAATTAAATGACTATGCAGAATTGTCTATACACCATACACACCCAACAAATGTTTCTTTCCTTCCTACATAGGGCCTCGTTTCTTTTGGTGGTCTTAGGAAGTGCTAAAATACTAGCTGACTAATGACCCCTTTTCTTTTTCTTCTACTCTCACCATTGGATATTTTTCACCATCTCTTGCACCTCACTGGGGCTGTGAAACCACATTTAACAAAAGGATGTAGATAAAATTTTTATACATACATTTAAATTTGCCAGAACAATCTTTACTTCTGTCTGTGGCTTCTGGCATTATTTTGAGCAATGTGCTTTTTTAGTTCTCAGAAGTGTTCCAGCTTGGGTGATAAATGATATGATCGCTCTAGATAGACAATAATTTTCAGATCGGGCGCTAAAACTTCCTATGCTATCCTTACCTCTCTCTCTCTTTTCTCATATGTAGGCCAAATGTCACTGATGCTGTGGGTAACTCTAATCTAATGCTCATTGGATAATGGGAACATCCATGTTCCATGGATGACTGTGAAGCAGCCACCTTTCCCAATACACATTGGCCTATGACATGAGAAATAAGCCTTTACTGTTGTTGATGAGCTTCTGAAATTTGGAGATTGTGATAGCAGCTTGTCCATGTTGATTCATTAGACACACCTAAGTATAAGCACAGAGGATATATGATGATTTACGGCCAAATAAAATACTAAAAATTCAATAAGTTGACTTATTCCCAACAGAAGTTCAAGAAATAAACACACAAATAATACATACATGTCTATACTTTAATTAGGTTTGTTTTTAAATCAATTAGTGTATCTTTCCAAATTTTTTTAAGAATAAGTATTCCAACTATGCATGTTGAGGAAATAATTGTGTATACTTCAGTACTCCCATTTGATCTTAAATTTCACAGTTTCTTTCAATACTCTATTGTAAGCCTGATAGTGATGATTTTCAGTGATCCCATTGGTCTTTTATATCTTTGCAAGGAATATAATTTTATTCCAAGTTAATACAAAGAAAGGTCACAATAGTATTGACGACATCTTTACTAACCAACAGTAAATATCCTAAACCTTTTTGAAACTGAAACGCCTTTCAAAGTTGTATAAAATTGAATAATTAAAACATCCATCTATAACTTTATATGAAAAGATGCATCTTCAACTAGACCTGCGACTGATACAGAATAGTTACAAGCTATATTTTGAAGATTTTACTCTCAAAATGTATTGTTATGACTTTGCAATACTGGTAAAATTAATGTGTCACATCATAGTACTTTTATCATCCAACCTCATTTCCTAGCTCTCTGTCCAGAAAAGTTTGTTAAAAGCTTGTTAATATCAAGCAGTCAATCTGTCTGAGAACCAGATGTAAAACATGCTGTCTTATTGACTTCTGTCTTGAGTTCTTCTCCACCATTCTCTACGCCTTTCTAAATCACCCTCCTGCCTAATATTGTACAACACTTTGCACGTTTAAAAATAGTTATTGATTTAATTTTTATTTTAGTCTCAACAAATCTGAGAAAAAGTATGTTAGGTATCTGTGAAGATTAATTTTACACATCAACTTGTCTGGGCTAAGGAATGCCCAGATAGCTGGTAAAACATTATTTCTAGTTGTTTCTGTAAAGGTGCACTCAGAAGAGATTAACATTGTAATTCGTAAGCTGAGTAACATAGATGACCCTCCCCAATATGAGTGGGTTACATACAATTCATTGAGGACTTCAATCAAGCAAAAAGGGTTACATACAATTCATTGAGGACTTCAATAAAGCAAAAAGGCAGAGAATGGGTAAATTTGCTGTCTCTGCTTATGCTGAGACATCCATTCACTCCTGCCTTGGATATCTGACCTCCACCCACCATTCTCAGGCCTTCAGACTTGAAGGAAATTATACCGTCAGTTTCGCTTGCCAACAGCAGATCATGAGACTTCTCCATTTTTATAATCATGAGAGACAATCCCTATATTAAATCTATTATAGATGAGAGAGAGAGAGACAGAGAGAGACAGAGAGACAGAGACAGAGACAGAGAGACAGAGAGAGATGAGAGATAGTTAGATAAATAATCTTCTGTTGATTCTGTTTCCCTGGAAAATTTTGAGTAAGACAATATCATTACCTTAATTTCTACAGATAAAAAAGTAGACATCTGACTATGTGATACATCTGTGTCGGCTACAGATACTTCTTAATGTTAAAGCTGGCCAAGTAGTGCCAAGCTCTTTGTGTTTATTTCCAGTAACTCTTTTTTCCCAACACCACATGGCCCCCTCACTTATATGCAGCCCTGTGTGCATACCAGCCTGAATTTCATCCATTGATTCTAAATTGATAGACATCAACCAAAGAGAGCGATGATCCTCAGGGTAATACTTTTAAGTGAGAGTGAGTCTATAATGACCAATTTTTTTTAGTTATATTTCTCAATTTTCCTAATCTGAGAAGTTATAGCGTTACTAAAGCCAATTCTAATATGTAGTTTCTGATTGTTTTGCAACACATACTAGAAGCAGAGACTTTTCTTTGAACCAATTAATGCTGAAGAAGGGGCCACTAATATTGAATGAGTCCCTGATGTGGATTAGGGGCATGAATAACAGTCCCTCATAACTTCCATGGTTGTTGGAAAATGTAGACCTGTTCTTCATATGCTGTACTGTTCACTCTCCTACTTCATTAAAATTAATGACTGTGTGGGTCTGATGGTAGATTGACTCACATCTTTGTGAAGCTTATGAACTTTTTTCCTACTGTGTTTCTGATGGTAATTCTTCAGTTAGATGATTTATGGTGAAAGTACAGACACTATAGTACTATTATTTCCCTTAACTATTATAAAGGAGGAAGATATTTAAATAAAAAGAGTAAAAGGTAATCATTTTTTTTTTAAAGAAAAGTTATGGTGCATTGAAAACACTGAAATTATAAACAGGGGTTGAATTGTTAGCTGCTACATTGGTAAATACGTTCATGTCAAATGAATATCTAAACCCATTACAATCATGTAGACCATTTAGATCCCAAAAGCCAAGCTGCAAAATAGTATACATAAAATTTTAGCAGTGGGGAGCCATACAAAATAATAAATATTTTATTTTATTATTTTATTTCAGAGTTGTAGGGTATAAGTGAGAATGCACTACATAAGTAGTCTGGATGCAGGTGAAGTTTGGGCTTTTAGCTGTCCCTTTCTCTCCCTGGTAGTGGATCAGGCACCGATTGGGTTGTCACATACTCCCTCCCTCCCCTAGCAGTACCCAGCATCTACTTGTGCTAGTGTAACTAGTGTTCAGGGCCTACTTATGAGTGAGAACATACAGTATTTAGTTCTTTGATTCTGTGAGAGTTTACTTAGTATGAGGATCTCCACTGAATTCAGGTTGCTATAAAGGTCATGTTTTTTTTTCTTCATGTCTACATAATATTCCATTGCGTATACGTACCATATTTTCTTTATCTAGTCCACTTTGGGAATATGGGTTGGTCCTATGTTTTTGCTATTGTGAATAGTATAGCAATAAACATGTGTTCAGGTGTCTTTTTGTAGAGTGATTTATGTTGCTCTGGGTATATTCCCAGGAAAGGGATTGTTGGATCTTATGAAGCTAAATTTTTAGTTCTTTGAGAAATTTCCACACTGTTCTTCATGAAAGTGTCCCCCCGCCCTTTTTTTTGAAGTCATGTGAACATCTCTTCTTTTTTGGAGTTATTAATAATGGCTATTGCTACCAGTGTTAGGTAGTATCACATTATAGTTTTGATTTGTATTGCTCTGATTATTAGTGAGGTCTAACATATTTTTCATGTGTTTGTTGGCTGCTTGTATGTCATCCTTTGATGTGTCTTTCTTTTTGTTTGTTTCCAGAAATATTTTTATTTCTGTCTTGATTTCTCTGTTGACCCAAAAGTCATTCAGCAGCATGTTGTTTAGTGTCCAGTCTTGAGTGTTTGATGGGAATACTGTTTTGGCAATATTTATTTTATTCCACTGTAACCTGAGAAGATGCTTGGCATTCTCTAAACCTTTTGACATTTCTTCATTCTTGATTTATGTGTGAGAATGTGACCAATCTTGGAGTATATTCCATGTGTCGATGAGTAGAATGTATATTCTGTAGTTGTTGGGTGGAGTGTTCTGTAGATGTCTATCAACTCCATTTGCTTGAGTGTCAAGTTAAGTCTGAATCTCTTTTTTTTTTTTTTTTTGCCTCAGTGATCTGTCTAGGACTGCTAGCAGGGTATTGAAGTATCAGACTATGATTGTATGAGTGTCTATGTCCTCTCAGTTTACTTAGCAATTGTTTTACAGAACTAAGAGCTCCTGTGTTGGATGCATATATATTTAAGATGGGTATTTCTTGCTGGTGACTTAAGCCTTTATCGTTATGTAGTGTCCTTCTATGTTCTTTTTTAACCTTTGTTGTTTTGAAGTCTGCTTTGTCTGATATCAGAAAAGCTACCCCTGCTCCTTTTTTGTTTTTCATTTTCCTGGAAGGTCATTTTCTAGCCTTGCACCTTAAGCCAGTGAATGTTCTTTGCAGTGAGATGAGTTTTCTAGAAGTAGCAGAATGTTGGATCATGTTTCTTTATCTGGATTGCTACTCTATGCCTTAGTGATGCATTCAGTCCATTTACATTCAAGTTAATATGTGAGAGTTTAAAAGCATAAGGCTCTTAAGGGGGTGCCTTGCTTCATGTACATATGTATATATATTTCGTTTTATGGATGATCTTTATCTCAGTTAATTTTGATTGACTGTGCTTTTTTAATGGGTGTAACCATTCTTTTGTTTCTGTGCTCAAAACTTTCTTAAGCATCTCCTGAAAGGATGGTCTGGAGGCAGTATATTCTCTTAGAGATTGGATATCTAGGAAGGATTTTAATTCTTCATCACTGATGGAGCTTAGCTTGGTGGAGTAGGGCATTCTTTGATGGAATTGCATATATTTGAGAGCATTAAAGATGAGACTATAGTCCCTTCTGGTTTGTAGGGTTTTGGCTAAGAAATCTTGTGCAATTCTGGTGGGTCTTTTCTGGTAGTTGGTTTGAGCCTTCTCTCTAGTTGCCTTTAATTTTTTTTTTCTTTCATGCTTACTTTGTGGAGATGGATTATTATGTGTCTTGGTAATGTTCCTCTCATGTAATACTTTGCAAAGTTTCTCTGAATCTCTTGCACTTGGATAGTTGCCTTTCTAGAGAGATATGAGAAATTTTCTTGAATGACCTCATGGAAAGCTTGTTCTAGGATGTTCTCAGTTTTCTCTGCTGTTTTGGGAATTCCAGTCAATCATAGATTTGGCTTATTTACATAGTTCCACAACTCTTGTAGGCTTTGGTCATTCTTTCTGAGGTTTTTCTCCTTGTTTTTGTCATACTGGGTTAATTAAATATTTGGTCTTCAAACTGAGATTCTTTCCTCTGCCTGGTTGATTCTGTTCCCTAGACCTGTTATTATACTTTAAAGTTCCAGAAGGGAATCCTTCATTTCCAGTATTTCAAAATGGATCTTTCTCATATTGACTAACTCAACTTTTACTTCCTATATGGCTTGGGTGATCTTTGCTTCTAATTTCTCATGGTTTTCCTTAGCCATTTTATCACTCCAATATTTGAATTCTGTGACTATCAAACACGGACAGGTTGTTCCAGGTGGCTTCCATTGTTTAGGGACAGATAGCTGCTTTTTTAGGTGATGTCTCTTTAAGACTTTGAGGATTACTGGTATTTTTCTGTTGGTTCTTTCTCATTTGTAAAGGGTAACTCTTCTCTTTCCCTTGTTATTTTGTTTTGTTGTTTTGTAGCTGGATAAGGTCTTGCTGTCCTAGGGTCTTTTCTGTCATTTAAATAGTTCACTCATGGATCAAGAGAAGGGTATTCATCTCTGCTCTGTGACTCTTGCTGGGCAGTGCTCCACACTGACTTTCTGTTGCAGTTTTTCCCTTGTGGACAGACCAGTCAGATTGCTTTCCTATCTCCATTAAGAACTTAATGTGGGAAACCAGTGGGGGGATTGGCCTCATGGCAGCTGTTTGCCATTCGCAGTCCAGAAATGTTTCCCTGGGAAACAGTACCTCCAGGTGCCCTTCGTGCTTCCCCTTCTCCTTCCAAGTCCATGCTCAGCACTTGAATAATAGCAGATTCCTGGACATAGAGGGGCCTACCCTCTGGGCACATGAGGTTGGCAGGAGGTTTCTTCCTGGTCTAGAGGGAGAGGTTGGTGGCCACATGCTGGCAGCAGGCACTGAGTGAGTACTATCAGGAAGCAAGCTTTCCAGGCCTGGGAACCAGCCATTGGGCATTGCTGGAGGGGAGCACTGACTAGCAGGCTGACTGCTCTAGGCATTCAGAGTGCAGGCATATCCCCAGCTCTGCATGGGCTCTGACCACACTACACTGTGCCATAACCATGTCTCCTCTTATGTGGAACCAATGATCCATGTGTGGTTGGGAGGAGAAAAATTAACCCAGACTGTCAAGAGCACTCACACTCTCTTACACACATGACAGGGCTGCAGGTTTATGTGAGCCTGGAGCCCAGCAGGGATGGGATGTCCCAGTTCCAATATTGGCTATTTAGACTCTCTCTTCCTTGGTCCCAGTGAGTTTGAAGAGATCTCTGTGGGATGCAGAGTGATTCCCTTATCCAAAACTGTTCAAGCCGCCTGAGTCTACTCATGACTGAGTCTTTCCTCTTGGGAGAGAGACACAGGTCAGCTATCCCCTGGTGCCATCTTGCATTTCCCTCTTGAAGAATAAATATTTTATTTTGGATGTGATATGAATTGAACAAAATCAGAAAAAAATAGAGAATATTGGATCTACATTAGGCATACAAAGAAGATAAACAAACTTTGTCTAAGATTCATGATATCAGGTTTGGGTTAATAATATTTATTAAGTGTCTGCATGGGCTAATCATCTTGAAATACATTCACTCAACAGACTCATATTTAAGTCATTCAGTGATGTTGTAAGTTTGGTAATATTACTATTAGTATTTCATTTTGTAAATGCAGAAACTAAGGCTCATAGAGGTTAAATAACTCCCAAGCCAAAGAGCTTTTGAGAGAACTCAGAATAGATTGCTGGTATTTCTAATTCTAATGCCTACCACATTCCATTTTATCATTATGAATTATTTCTATATGTTAATTGAATAAGCCAGGACTCCTTGAGGATGAGTCTTTTGTCTAAAGTTGCTCAGCTAATTAAGTGGCAGAGTTAATATACAAATATATTTGATTGCAAAATTCATATTAGTCCATTTATATCACATATTGTTCATTCAACAAAGAGCAAAACCAACTAGGTAGGTTGTAGATGCCCACGAATAGAAGAGTTCAGACCATCCTAATCATGTCTTACACATTTAATCAGTCACTACTATCAATGAAAAATGTCCTCAAAGCACATCATACTCCAGATTCATAGAGCCATCCTTCCACATTCTCTGTCACACTGGATCTTGCTCCAGCCTGTTTCAGCCCCTGAGTAGATCCCCTTGTCCTACATTCTAGAATAGATTCTCAATCATCAGCAAGACCTTCTAAGACTTCAATCTCTACTTTGGACTTTCCTTTTATCTACTACTCTACTTTTATCTACTACTCTTATTGACAGTTGACTCTTCCCTGGAAAATATCACTTTCCCTGAGAGTACAAATAAAGGGTGCATACTCATTGCTCACCCTCTTCTGCTCTAAGCTCTGAGCCCCTCCATCATCTTGAGGGGATGCTCTAGCCCTTAGGTCTGTGCCATGCACACCACCTCCTTCTTGACTACACCCCAGGCCTAAGGTTCTGCATATTGGCAGCATGTCTTGGAAAACACAAGGTAAAAACCACCTGAGCACCTCCAAGGCCTCGTAGAGGCTCAAGGCTAGTTGAACAAAGAATTTCAGAATCTCAGGGACTCAAAACATAATCTAGGAGGGAACATGCTAAAAGTTCTGTTAATATCAGTGTGAAAAAGGAATGATATATTATACAAATGTGAATTATTCAGATTCATATTATTGAAAGCTTTAATTTCATAATGTATTTTAAAAATCTATTCTTCACTTGGAAATTTTCAGAAGTTTAAAGTAATGTTTGTAATCAAGTAATTTTATAATCAAGTAAGTAGAGTGTTATAACGCAAAGTATTCCATTGCATTATAGAGTCATTGTGCTTTTAATACTATTTTGGCCCAGTCTTACACTGAAAATGAAAAATGAAGTGGCCAGAGATTCTTTTTTTCTTATTATTTATTTTTAATTTTTAATTGTTACAGCATGTCTTGGCAAACACAAGTTTACATAGCTATCACATAATTGTATGCATTTATGGGGTACGTGTGATGTTTTGATACAGACGTACAATGTACAAGAGTAAAATAATAGTATCCATCGGGAATCCATCATTTTAAGCACTTATCAATCACCGGTGTTAGGTACATTCCAATTCTACTCTTAATTATTTTAAAATTTACAATACCTTGAATTTAAACTTATTTCTGTACTTTTGTAATCGTGTTTTTTTCCTTGGCATTTTTGGTCTGTATTGATGGTAACCATTTTACACATATTACTGTTTCTCTGTGATACAAGAATCAATGATTTTTATGGGAAAGAAGAAAAAAGGAAAGAAAGGAAGAAATAAGGAAGATGGAAGGATGGAAAGAGGGAGAAATAGTAGGAGGGAGGGAGGAAGGAAAAGAAAGGAGGAAGAAAGGAAGGGAGGAAAGAAGGAAGGGAGGGAAGGAGGAATGAGGGAAGGAAGGAAGGGAATGACATTCTAAGAAACAAGCATGCTAAAGAAATGGATTGAAGGCTCCTATTTAGTAGCAGGTCACATTGCTTTTGTTCATGCCTGCTACTGTCCCATAGCTTTGCAGGAGATACTATGAACAAACCTTCTATTATACAGCAATCTGTCAGTCAGAATGTTTGGAATGCCTTTTAGAAATTGGAGTCTGGTCAAATCCCTCCTGACACTCTGATAGGTTATACTCATTTCATTTTAATTCTCTTTGCCATCAGTGCACATGAGAGTTTCTGCAAGCTACAGAAGGCTTCTGATTCTTCCCAGTAAGACACATCTGTTACAGTCATCAGAAAGATACTGATTGCTGTTATGAACATTCCATGGGAAAATGTTTTCATTAAGATGTTATTTAGGTGAAAAGGGTACTCTAGTCAGCTACCAGTGTCACATTTGTGTGAATTTTCCATCTCAATTAGTTATACTCAGTAGTTGTCCTTTAAAAATTTTTGTAAATAAACTTCATTTTTGAAGTTTTAGATTCACAGAGATTGCAATAATAATATAGTCTCCACATACTTCATATGAATTTCATCTATAATCAAGCATGTTGCACTTGTTACAATTAATGAACCAAAGATGATACACAATTTTAACCAAAATCTCTGCTTATTCAGCTTCCCTTAGTTTTTACCTGATATCATTTTTCTCTTCCAAGATGCTATGCAGGGCATCATATTACATCACTCCTTAGGCTCCCCTTGTCTGTGACATTTTTGGGGTGTGTTGGATAAATATTCTGCAGAATGTTTCTACTTTGGTTTGTCTAATTGTTTTTTCTTTTCCTTTTTTTTTTTTTTGAGTTGGAGTCTCACTCTGTCGCCCAGACTGGAGTGCAGTGGCCGCTCCCGGCCACCGCAGCCTCGACCTGCTGGGCTCCGGCGATCCTTCCGCCTCAGCCTTCCGAGTAGCCGGAATTACAAGTATGCGCTACCACGCCCGGCTGATTTTTTTTTTTTTTTTTTTTTTTTTTAACTGTAGAGATGAGGTCTCGCTGCCTAGGCGGGTCTCGAACCCGCAGGCCCAGGCGATCCACTCACCTCAGCCTCCCAAAGGCGCGGGATTACAGGCTGAGCCACCAAGCCCGGCTTTGATTTTTTTTTCTTATAATTAGACTGTGTTTATTACTTTTTTACGGACGGCCACTGAGATAAATTGTCACTTTTCATCACTCATATCAAGGGTACATAATTTTTTTTTTTTTTTTTTGAGTTGGAGTCTCACTGTTGCCCAGGCTGGAGTGCAGTGGCCGCTCCCGGCCACCGTCGTCTTGACCTGCTGGGGCTCCGGCTATCCTTCCGCCTCAGCCTTCCAAGAAGCTGGAACTACAGGCGCGCGCTACCACGCCCGGCTAATTTTTTGATTTATTGTAGAGATGAGGTCTCGCCTGCCCAGGCAGGTCTTGAACCCGCGGGCTCAGGCAATCCACTCAACTCAGCCTCCCAAAGGCGCGGGATTACAGGCTGAGCCACCGAGCCCGGCTAAGGGTACATAATATTAACATTACTTTTCATTGATGAGGTTGACGTTGGTCACCTGGTTGAGATGGTGTTTGTTAGGTTCCTCTCTTGTTCAGTTACCCTTCACTTTCCTTTAGAAGGAAATCCACACTGAAGAAATGAAAGTTGTGCTCCACCTCCTTTAGGGCAGAATACCCACATAAACTATTAAGAATTTTTCTGTGTGGGAGATTTGTTTGTTCTTCTTTTTTATATATGTTTATTTATAAAACTATAAATAATTGATACCAATATTTTATTGTTGGTTACTACTTATTGTGTTTCTGAAATTGTTTGAGCTTAGGTCATAGTGATCTTTTTCAGTTGGCTCCTGTGCCTCTTTGACATACCACCTGTCATTGTGTGAGTGTGTGTGTGTGTGTGTGTGTGTGTGTGTGTGTGTGTGTGTGTGTACTTTTTTACTTACTGACACTATAAGATACTTCAGAATCTCATATATTTCCTGTCATACTCCTAGAATTAGTCATTTCTTTAAGGAACCCCAGTTCCTTTCATTGAATAGTGGTGTTACAAATCAAGATCTAGGTGTTAGATATACTTAGGCGCTCATGTCTTCTAGATCTTCTCAGCTGGCAGAGGGAGAATTGACCCTCAGTATTTAAGATTTGTTGGTTCCAGGACCTACCTAATATTTTCTTGAGGATGTTTACATCTATTTTCATGAGAGATATTGTTATGTTTTTCCTTCTTATACTATCTTTATCTAGTTTTGGTATTAAGGGAAAATAAGCCCCATAAAATGAAGTAAAAAGTGTTCTCTGTGCTTCTGTGACTTGAAATATATTGTATCATTTCTTCCTATAATGTATGGTAGAATTTACCAGTAAAACCATCTGAGTACTTTTTTTGGGGGAAGGTTATTACTTATTGATTAAATTCCTTTAATAAAAATAGGCTGATTCAGATTATCTATTTCTTTTGTATGAATTTTGGTCATTTATGTGTTTCAAGGAATTAGCTCAACTCTCCCAAATTATAAGATTTGCTGGCATTTAATTGTTCACAGTATTCCTTTATTATAACTTGATATCCATAGAATCAGTAGTGGTGACTCCTCTTTTATTTCTGATATTGATAAATTATGTCTTCTATTTTCTTGATTAGTCAGACTATAGGATAACAAATTTCATTATTTTTTTCAGAGAGATATTTTTGAATTTTATTGATTTTCTTTATTGCACTCTTGTTATCAATGTCACAATTTCCATTTCAACAAGATCAATGTTATTTTATGCTCTAACTCTATTTTTTTGGTTTTAGTTTTACATTTCTCTTTTTATTCTAGCTTCTCAAAGTAGAAGGGCACATTGCTAATTTAAGATTTTTCTTCTTTTCTAATATACATTTATTGGTATACATGTCACACTGTGTACTGATTTTATTGCATCACAAAAAAAGTGATAAGTTGTATTTTCATTTCTTTTTATTTAAATATATTTCATAAATATATACTTAATCTCTAAGTATTTTGAAATTTCCCAGCTATCTCTCTGGTTTGATTTGTATTTTAAATACCTCTATCATTTCCAATTTTATTTATTTTAGTCAACTTTCCTTTTTTCTTAGTTATTTTAGCTAAATGTTTGTCAATTTTTAAATTTTTTTCAAAAAACAAACTCCTCTTTTTGTTGATTTTTCTTTCATTGTTTTTCTAATTCTGTATTTCACTTATTTCTAATCTAATCTTTATTATTTTCATCCTTCTGGCAACTCTGGGCTTAGTTTACTCTTCTTTTTCTAGTTTTTTGAGGTGTAAATTCACGCTGTTTCTTTGACTTTTTTTTTTTAATGTAGGCATTCGTTGCTGCAAACTTCTCTCATAGTACTGTTAGGGATATTATGCTTTGGTTTTGTTTTTCTGAAAATATTTTCTCATTCCTCTTTGATTACTTTTTTGACCCTTTGGTTGTTTAGCAATATTTAATTTCCACATATTTGTTATAAAAACATTTTCTTTTGTTGTTGATTTCTAGTTATATTCCATTGTGACTGGAAATCATATATAGTATAATTTCTGTCTTCTTAAATTTGTTAAGACTTGTTTTATGACCTAAGATATGGTTATGATGGAGAATATTATGTATGTTCTTGAAAATAGTACTCATTCTATTGCTATTGGGTGGTATGTTCTTTATATGTCTGTTAGGTTTATTTGGTCTATAAAGTTGTTCAAGTCTGCTATTTTTCTATTGTTTTTCTATATGGACATCTATCCATTATAGAAAGTAGAGTATGGAAGTCTCCTATTATTGTACTGCTGTCTATTTCTACTCCAGCTCTGCCAATGTTTATTTTCTATATTTAGATGTTCTAATGTTGGATGTATATGTATTTATAAGTGTCATATCTCCCTGGTCAATTGATACTCTTATCATTATATTATGTTCTTCCTTGATGCTTATGACAGTTTTTGACTTAAAGTTTATTTTGTGTGATATAAATATACCTACTTTTGCTCTCTTTTAGTTACAATTTGCATGGGTTATCTTCTTATGTTCCTTTACTTTTAGCCCATTCTTAAACTTAAAATTAGTCTTTTATGGTCAACTTATAGTTGAAATTTTAAAAATTCACTCAACTACTTTCTGTCCTTTGACTGAAACTCTTGATTTATTTATGTAAAATTAATAATTGGTACGAAATTCCCTATTAATTATTTTCTGTCTTATACTTTTTGTTTCCCTTTTTCTCTCTTGATGTCTTCCTTTGTGTTTTATTTTATATTTTGTAGTGATATGCTTTGATTTATCTTTTTCTTTTGTGTCTCTTCTATAGGTATTTTTGTTACCATGAGGTTTACATAAACTATCTTATAGTTATAAAAGTCTATTTTAAGCTGATGACAACTCAATTTTGATTAAATGCAAAAACACTTTTATTTCTCCCATAAGTATTGTTTTTGATATCATAATTTATATGTTTTATACTGGGTATACGTTGACATATTTTAATAATTATAACTAATTTTAATACGTTTTTCTTTTGACATTTATACTTGAATTAAAAGCGATTAACACACCACCAGTGTACTATAATAGTATTTCTTATTTGTCAATATATTTACCTTTATCAGTGAGTTTTATACTTTCATGTTACTGTTTATTGTCTTTTTGTTTTAACTTGAAGAACTTGCTTAAGCATTTCTCTTAAATTGAGTCTAGTGGTGACAAACTCCCTCAAGTTTTCTTTGAGTATAGCTTTAACTTTTATTCATCTACGAACCATCGCTGTGCTGACTGAAGTATTGTTGATGAATAGTTTTTTAAATCTTTCAGAACTTTGAATACAATATTCTATTCCCTACTAGCCTGATAGGGTAGCAGTCTGATAGGTTATCAGCCTGATAGGCTTATAACTTCTTACGCTTTCATTTATGACTTTCTAAACGTTCCCATGGTATGACAACTTACATTTCTTTTGCTACTTTCAAAATTGTCTTTGTTTAATGTTTGACTTTTTAAAAAATTATTTTTTTTTTTTTTGCTGAAACCCTCTTTGAGTTAAGTTTTTTTGGGAACTTAGAGCTTCATGTACTTGAATATCCATCATTTCAGTTTTTGGAATGGTTTTCTGCCATGATTTCTTTAAATAGGCTTTCTACCTCTTTCTTTCTTCTGTTTCTGGGATTCTCAGAATGCATATATTAGTTTTTTTGATGTTCTGTCATAAATGTCAGTTTTTTTACTCTTTTTAACTATTTTTTTCTTGCTACATTAATTATATATTTCAAGTAAGCTGTCTCCAAGTATACTGATTGTTTCTTCTGCTTAATGAAATTCTGCTGTTAAATTACTTTAGTGATTATTTCAATTTAGTTACTGTATTCTTCAGCCTCAGAATTCAAGTTAGTTTCTTTTTATATTTTCTGTCTCTTTGTTTATTTTGTTTTTGAATAACTTTTCTGATTTCAATTAATTGTCTATATTTGTAGCTTGTAACTCAGTGATCTTTATGACAATTCTTTTGAATTATTTATGAGATAATTCATAGATTTCTATCTCTTTAGATTGATTATGGAAGATATATTTTGTCCTTTGATTAGGTCTTTGCAACTATCTCATAGTTGTAGCTTATATTTTCATTTTTTTGTGTAGAGATTCTTAAATTGAAATGTATTATTCCCAAATTTTCTTTTCTAGATTTTGACTTTATGTTTACTATTTGAAAAATGTTTCTACACAGGATTATAAATGTAGTGTTACTGTATTTTTTCCAAGACATTTCAATTTTTATTTTTAATCTATAAGAAAATTATTTTTTGTTATGCTGCAAAACAAAGGTACAATTTTTTTATTTTATATAATAATTTGTCTTATAATTTATTGACTAAATTATGCTTCCCCCCAATCATCAATGCTAAATCAACCCTATTGAAGATTTGTGTATACTCAAGTCTAGTTCAGAGTAATCCACACTGAAAAATAAACTGGATTTTTCTCACTTGTTAGATTTACTGGATAGAAGAACTGGTATTAAAACATATTTCAACATATAATCAGTAATATATATTATATGAAAATTGTAGTTTTAAAAAAATTAACTTTTAATGAAGTGACACAATTATATTATCCAAAAAATTTTGGCATGATGTACTTAAATATGACAAATATTATAGAAAGTAAAGTTGATTTAAAACTCATTGAAGTGACATTTTCATCTGAGATTTCAGAAGGTCACTGATAAATGTTAATGTTTTAATCTTATATTGAAATTTTTTAAGTAAGGGATTCTCCACTAAGTAACCTGATAACTAGTAATAGCAAGAAATATGACCATAAGACAACAGCATACATTCTTTTTTATAGAGAAAAGAAGAAGAAAGGAAAGAAAGAGTAATGAAAGAAGACAAACAAGAGAGGAAGAGTCATAAGGAAGAATTCACTTAAATAACATTGTATTTGTATGAAAGGGAACCTCAAAAATGGAATTTATTTATCAAAAATGTGTATTTGAAAAATTTACTTAAATAAAGTTGCACTTGTATTAAAGGGAACCTCAACAATGGAATTTATTTATCAAAAAATGTGTATTTATTCTTGCATGTTTAAACTTCAAACTTCAGTCACTTTCAAAGTATTCTTTGTTTGATGCAATACCTATTGAGATGTTTTTTTCCACTTGTCAAAACATTTTTTGAACTTGTCAGTTTTGATGTATTTTAGTGCTTTTGCCATTTTGTGTTTCACCTCTTCCACTTTGGCAAAAGGTTTCACATTGAGGACTTTAATTAATATCATCTAGGAAAACAACAATAAAAAATGTTGCTTGGAATGAAATTAGATGAATAGGGAGGGTAGAGAATGGGTGTCCTGCCATTTTTTATCAAAAGCTGCTGAACACTCAGCACGGTGTGGGCAGGTGGCCTTGTAAATCACCCATCATGAAATAGAAATGGGCAAATGCCTTGAAAGAATCTCAAAAAAAAATATTTGAAATCAAACACAACCTCTAGTAACAATGCTAGCTGGTACACTGATTCTGAAGAATTATCCTAGAACACCTACCTAGTGGGGAAAGCCCATACACAAGGAGCCCACCCTCCAAAAATTAATCCCATTTTTTGGAGGGGTTTCCCTCATATAAAAACTTTAGATAGGTAGAGAGAGAAAAAAATGTCCTCTTTAAGTGTCCTGTAGCACGAGATATATCAGTAGTAGCAGCCAACTTATTGACACTCAAGAAGGAAGAGTGAGAAATCAGAGTAAAGAAGCAACCCCCTCCATTTCATTAAGCCCTTTCACAAAAATGGAGAAAGAAATGTTTGAACAGAAATGATCTGGACTAGAAAGAAAGTATATTCTCTGAACTTATAAATATTTTCTGCATTTTAATTTTGTCTTTTGTTGAAAAATACCATATTATTTTGCCGCTGTGTTTGTAGTTGTATGTAACCTAACGAGTGACCATGCCTTCCTGAAAGGAGCCTGCCATTCCTTGTCAGCTTAACTTAAAATACGACTGTCAGTTAAGCCAAAACGACTTCAACTGGTTAACAGTTCTCATATAAGGTAAGTTCTCAAGACTTAGAATGGTTACTAGGACAATTAATTCAACAACATATATAGCTAGGTACTTCTGGATTTATTTAGTGATCATAACATTAAATGAAGTAATGTGAAAAAGAAGGACATTTGGAGGTAATTTAATACATCATTGGTATTAAACCCCATGTAACAAGAGCATTTACACTCACTAATAAAAGAAAAAACAAAGATACTAATGTACACAGAGTGATAAACAAGTAAACAATTAACTTATTTGAGTATTCTTCTTCATGTCTTTTCTTCCATTTTTTAATGTTTTTTTTTTCTTTCCTCTTTCCATTCTTCTTTTCTGTATAACAAAAAATGTTAGATATTTTCTTATGGTCATTAGGTGCTTGGAATGGTATTTGGAGGACAGTGACATAGCAAATATGTATGCAACTGCACACATCCCAACAAGAAATGGACATGGAAGTCAAGGGTATTATAAGTAGGGGGTCAGAGAATCTACTGCATAAGGTTATTATAAGATTAAATTGTAGCTGGGCTCGGTGACTCAGCCTGTAATCCCATGCCTTTGGGAGGCTGAGGTGAGTGGATTGCCTGAGCCCGCGGGTTCGAGACCCGCCTGGGCAGTGAGACTTCATCTCTACAATAAATAAAAAAATCAGCCGGGCATGGCAGCGCATGCCTGTAATTTCGGCTACTTGGAAGGCTGAGGTGGAAGGATCGCCGGAGTCCAGCAGCTCGAGGCTGCGGTGGCCAGGAGCAGCCACTGCACTCCAGTCTGGGCGACAGAGTGAGACTCCAACTCAAAAAAAAAAAAAAAAGATTAAATTGTATAGCTGATCTAATTGTGCTTTTTTTTCCTTTAGTTGGATTCTCACTCTTGTTGCCCAGGCTGGAGTGCAGTGGCATGCTCACGGTCACCGTAGCCTCTACCTGCTGGGCTTTGGCAATCTTTCTGCCTTAGCCTTCCAAGTAGCTGGAAGTACAGACACATGCCACCACGCCTGGCTAGTTTTTTTGTGGTTTATTGTAGAGACAAAGTCTCACCATGTTGCTCAGGCTGGTCTTGAACCCCTGGACTCAGACAATCCTCTTGCCTTGGTCTCTTAAAGTGCTGGGATTACAGGTTGAGCAACCGCACCCAGCCTAATTGTGCATATTTATACAACACACAGAAAAACTCTACAAATACAAGAAAATAATATCAAAGAGAAATATGACATTTTTAACTTACTATGTAATTAATCACTTGTGAGAAACAAACCCACTCATTTAAAATCAAAGGAAGGACACGGAGACATGGAGTACAGCAGAAGCAAGACTGTAATGGTAGTCTGGCAAGATCAGGTGTCTGGTAGGCAGGCACACCCAGGGAAGCTACAGCAAACAATTCATCCTCAGTGCACAAATTTTTCTACTGATTCTTCATTGACTGAGTACTTTGGGGTATGTACAGTCTTTCCAGTATGTCACCTAAGTTTCAACTTTTTCCCTTATAAGGTTATCCCTGGTTCCTTTCCCTAAGTCTATACTTTCTTAAGAATAGTGTGTTCAAGTTTCTTTTTGATAGAGTGATTTGAGTTCTTCAGGGTATATTCCCAGTAGGGGGATTGCGGGGTCATATGGAAGGTTGATATCTAGATCTTTTAGGAATCGTCACACTGTTTTCCACAGAGGTTGTACCAGTTTGCACTCCCACCAACAGTGTAGGAGTGTTCCTTTTTCACCACACCCTCTCCAGCAACTGTTATTTTTTGTTATTGATAATTGCCATTCTGACTGGAGTTAGGTGGTATCTCGGTGTGGTTTTGATTTGCATCTCCTTGATGATTAGTGAGGTTGAACATTTCTTCTTGTGTCTGTTGGCTGCACGGATGTCTTCCTTTATTGCAGCATTGTTCACAATAGCAAGAACCTGGAATCAACCACACTGTCTATCAAAAGAGGACTGGATTAAAAAAATGTGGTACATATACACGATGGAATACTACGCAGTCATAAAAAAGAACAAAATTATGAACTTTGCAGCAACCTGGATGGAACTAGAGTCAATAATACTGAGTGACCTCTCACAGAAACAAAGATCTGAGTATCACATGTTCTCACTCATATAGCAGACCTTGAACATCCATCATAATACTATAGAAAAAGTACTGACAGTGGTGGGAAACTATGGGGGGGGAGGGGAAGGGAGGTGGGATTAACGGAGTCAATATCTGTCTGGACAGGGAGACACTCCTTATCAACAAGGGTGCCTGAGCGAAGCATATTTGTATACCTAACCCTTAACTCTACCCCACAATATCAAAATAAAAAATGTTGATATATATAAAAAAAATAGTGTGTTGCTTTTTCATTGTCCCATTTCCAACTCCTGATTGTTTAGGAGTCTGTCAAGAACTGATGCTAAAGATTTCTATATCCATTAGCCTGCTTAGACAGGTCTTGAAAATGAACCATCAGAATGTTACTTACACATTCCCTCTTCTATTTTTTTTGTGAATTTTTGGTTTCATTTTTATTTTAGATTCTTTTCAAGTTGACTTAACATTTGTTGACTTTCCTCTTTATAATCTACTATAGTTTCCATGATCATTATATTGTTCTGTGGGTATGTCATGGGCATTTGTTTGTTAGTTGCAGATTCTATGAGTTTCTGTGGTAAGCTCTGGACACAGGGAATAACACAACATCCCATTGCTGTTAATATTCCTGCCATAATTATAAGAGAGTTTAGGATCGAGGTTACCATTCCCATCCATTTCCTGAACTATCCTTTTAATTAGTTTGTGAATGGATTATTAATATTTGCATTTTATGCTAATTCATTAGTTAGGGTTGTCAGTCCCTGTAAGGCTTTGGTGATGGATTCATCAGAGGTGGTTTTATTTGGGATGAAAGTACAGCATTTCCCTCCTAACATGACACAAACTTCTTTCTCTGCCAGGATAATGTCTAATGCAATTTAGTTTTCCAATGCTGTCTAGCTGGTGGCACACAGTTGACTAACTACCACCTGGAGGGCATCCCTGGTGTAGTTAATAATCATTTGCTGATTGTAATATACATAATTGGTCCAATCCATATTCTTATTAATAGTGGACTACTAGAAGAGTGATGACTTATATCTGGCAGCTATTTGATTTTTGGCCTTAAATTCATTGGAGACTCCTTTTAGGATTTCTATTGAATTTATGTACACATTGGAGTTAAAAGATCCCTCTAGAGCCCTTTGGTTTTGATGATGGGCACTGTTACCCTCAGCAGTTTGATAGAATGCCAAGGTGAATGGGATGGCCCATTGGACATGTACATTAGTTCCAGTACAGTTGGATGGCAACAAGTTGTACAGGCCTCTCTTTTCATGGTACCACCAAACATCCGCTCATAGGATGTGCAGGCTAGAGTAGTTGTGGCTTAACACACCAGTGACATTTAGGATATGGGTACAGGTTAACAGGTTACCTATGCACTTATTGAAATCTTCCCCCTGCCATGAAAGGCAAGAGGAATAATTTATCCCCCCCTACAGAAAAGGCAGGGATCACCCTTGGGTCTGACCTCCGCAATGCAAGAAAGAGCAATGACAAGCTTCTGCAGGTTTCATTTCTCCATGCATCCTTGTCTTGGTATAGAGCCATCATGTAACTTATTTCTGCAGGCTCTATATCCCGTCCAAGAGGAAACAGAATTACCTGTGCTTGTGACTGCCCTGCAGCTCAAGCATAGCAATTGTTTTTGCTGAGCGCATGCACAGAGAATTTAACCCATTTTACTGGCATTGAAATCTCCATATCCTATTTTAATTTTAAGTGTTTGTTTTAAATTCCTGACTTCAACTATAGTTACCCTTTTGGGATACTATTAGGAGGATTGTTATGTCCTCTGGCACTTGTGGTTGGTTTAGGCCTATTTGATGTGTTATTATGAACGAACCTAAGGACTAGTTATCCTGGAGGGTCTTTTTCTTTGACATTTGCTCCTAATCCATATAACCAAGGTGCCACTTTTGGCTTTTGATTTAGGGCAATTGAGTTGTTAATAATTAAAAGTAGAGGGTTGCATTCTAACTTCTGACATACTTACTTCTGGTGGAGTGCTCTTAGAAAGATGTATTTTATTTTTTAAAGATCTCCAATTTGGAATGACCCACCCCAGGTTGACTGACCTTTCTTTCCATTGGGTTTTTCACCAGACATTATTCCAACTTGGATAGAGATGGCATTACTGTAGCCAATGCCTGGTTCTGGGCAAAGGTATTTTTCCATTTGTGATCATTGTTTCTGATTTCCTAAATCCCCTAAGGGTAGTACTTGACATGTAAACCAAATGGTTTGAGGTGTTAAAGATTTTGTTATATTTATTACCAACTTAATTGGATATTCATGTGTTCCCTGCCAGTTCCCATTACCTTCCACCCCATTCATGATTATATATTATATCCAAGTTAAATACCAAATTTGAACCTGGCCCATGTTTTTTATGGACATTTCATATCATGACCCTTCAGGATTTTCCATGGGAATTAGATACTTCCCACTGATCTTTGGGCTATATTATTTATTTATTCATTTATTAATTTATTTGAGTTGGAGTCTCACTCTGTCACCCAGGCTGGAGTGAGGTGGCACACTCACGGCTATCCCAGCGTTGACTTGCTGAGTTCCAGCGATCCTTCTGCCTCAGCCTTCCAAGTTGCTAGAAGTACAGGCTCACACTACCATGCCTGGCTAATGTTTTATTTACTGTAGACATGCGGTCTCATCAAGTTACCCAGGCTGGTCTCAAACCTATAGTCTCAGGGCATCCACTCTCTTCGGCCTCCCACAGTACTGGAATTACAGGCTGAGCCACCGAGCCTGGCCCAGGCTTTTTTTTTTTTGAGTTATTGGTTAACTCAAGTATAGTGAGTTTACCCTTTCTCGGCTATTCACGCAGCAGGTTCAGTAGTCAGGAGTACTAGATAGGAAACTTTTTAACTTGGCTGGAGTTTGTCTTCCTTCCAGGTTTTTATGAGGACAAAATCACCAGAGCAGAAGGGATGGACAGCAAACTTGAGGGGCAGGGTCTGGGCAAGTTTTTTTTAACTTAAGGGATGATTAAGTGGAAGATATGGCCAGTATATAGGTTTTTATAAACTAGCTTTTAATTTTCATAGTGGGAAGATCTGTAGTTTTGCCCAGGTATGGGAGTTCATACAGTAATTTATAAGGAAGCAAGCCCATATCTTTTTGTGGGACTATCCTGATTCTGAGAAGCGCAATTGGAAGGCACTTCACCCAGGAAAATTTAGTTTTCATTACTAATTTAGTATTATGCTTTTTGAGGGTTTTATTTATCCCTTCTACTTTTCCTGAGGAAGGAGGGCACCGGGGGTATGGTAATTTTATTGAATCTGTAATCTTTTATTACCCACTTCAATGCCTGTGATATAAAATGACTTTTGCTATCCAAGTCTACATTTTCCACTAGTCCGAATTGAGGAATAATTTGTTCTAGAATTATTTTGATTGCAATCCCTGCAGTGGCAGTTGCAAAGGAGAAGTCCTCCACTCAATCATGAGAAATGATCTATTATCATTAACAAATATCTTAATTTCCTTGTTTTTGGCATTTCTGTGAAATGTACCTGAATGTTTGGAATGGTATCAGTTCTGGAGACCTTCGTCCTGCAGTTTGATTTCAAATAACCTTTTTATTTATTTCTACAGCCTTTATGTATATGCTTGGCAATGGTATAGATGTCCAGGCATCCATACATTTTTAATATGGCATCACACGTGACCTGAGGACCCCAGTGGCTCCCTTTATTAATTTGTTAATCATTTCCCTTCCATCCAGAAGGAACCATAGTCTGTCCCCATTCTAAACAGCTCCCAACCTGTTTAGTTTCCCTTCTTCCCCTCTAGTGAATTGAGGCATTAGTGTTACTTTGGGTAACACTAATGCCAGCAATGAGACGCAAGAGGTTAGCCTTTTTTTTAGAGCCCCTTGTTTTGCAACCTTTTCTGCCAGCCTGTTCCTACGGCCTCCAAGGTGGTCCCTTTTTGGTGAATAGTTACATGTACTACTGTTATTTCAGTTGATAGCAGGAGGTTTTTCAGGACCTCTTCGATTAGCTCCTTATGTACTAATTCCTTTACCTTGCTATGGATGAGACCTTGTTCTGTTTAAATCTTACCAAAAGCATGTAACCTTAAAGGCATATTTGGAGCCAGTATAAATGGTACTCTTCTGTTCTGCAAGAAATTTTAAGGTTTGATTGAAGGCATACAATCTACAGGTTTATGCAGATCAATTGTTAGGCAGTCGACCCTTTTTACACATAAACTGTTGGTTCCTGTCAACAACTGCGTATCCATTATTCCTCTTTCCTTCTATTATTCGGAAGGACCCGTTTATAAATAGTCTTGCCTCATCAAGTAATAGGATCTTTTGTAGGTTCCTTCTAATTTTGGTTTGATATTCAGTTATATGCAAGCAGTTCTGATCTATTGTCTCTGCGTTCTCATCACCTTTCCACAAGAAACTAGCTGGGTGTAGACAAACATCTGTGGGTAAAACTAGAAATCCTTTTCTAATAGTAATAGCCTCATATTTTAGGATTCAGAAATCCGTGAGTTATCTCCCTGCTTTTTGTTGAGCATGGCTCTGATCTGGTGAAGACTACTGATTATTAAGGCTCCCCCAAAGGTCAGTTTTCTACCACTGCTTGGATGCATTTTGACCATTCTGGAGAGACAGGGTCACGTAGTTTAGAAATAAAAGCAACAGGCTGCTACTTCCTCCACTCTCCCCCAGGTTTGGGTTGGTACTCCTAGGACTTGATTCATCATGGCGAGCCCTAGTGAAATGGCTTGTTTAGATATGTGAGAGGCAGTACAGGGGTTGTAATGAGGGTCTGCTTTAAATCCTCTACAGCTTGTTTTTCCTCCTGAGACTATTGTAAGGGGTCAGGTTCCTCCCCTATCAGTTTCAGATACAAAATTTTTGTTCTTTGGGCATAAGATTTAATCCACAGCTAGCAATAGCCAGTTAGTCCCAAAAACTTTCTGAAATTTTTTCGTCACTTTGGGCTAGTCTCACTATGCCAGCTAATCTCTCTGGGTTTATTCATCGTTTCTCTTTGCTGATGAGATGTTCAAAATATTTACCCTCCTTTTCTACAAATTGTAGCTTATTTCTTAAAACTCGCAGCTGTTTTTGTCCTAGAAAGTTGAGCAAACTAATAGTAGTCTTTAATACTTTCTTCCTTTCCTTTCCAGAGATTAGTAAATCATCTACATATTGCAAGAGGTAGGTCCCTGCCCTGGGCTGAAGTTCCTCCAGGACAGTTTCCCAAGATTTGGCCAAATAAATTTGAGGTTTTGGTGAAACCCTGTGGTAGTACTGTCCAGTGGTACTGTTACTTCCTTCCAGTTGTAGAATTTTCCCTAAGGGAAAACATTTTAGAAACTTCCACAGGGACCTTGGAAGGGAGAGGGAATTTTTCTATGTCTTTTTGTATTGTTCCAATTCCTTCCTTAGGTTTGGATAGAGGCTTGTTGGAGCAGCAGGTTTAGAACTTCCTTGAAGCCTGGAGCCCCCTGGCTCAGAGGTCTCTGGCTTCCCTGTTCCCCATAAGGAGGATCCCAAGACTTTTCCTTGGAGACCATTCACTCTATCTTGAGAGGGAACATAGAAACTTTTCCTGGCAGCCAACAAAGAGTATAATCTCTTTCGTCCTGCCAGGATGAGGCCTTATCAGTAATACGGAGAACTAGGGTCTGGCACACCCAGTTCTCCTCTGAGCCAAACTATGGCCAGAAAACCACAGGTTTGCGAATTGTCTCCCTAGTTCAGACAAAACAACAGTGTTTAATGATCTTTTGTTTCTCTTTGTCTTTTGTTCTTTAGTCCGGGGACTGCTTCCCCATTGTTTTTTGTTTTGTTTTGTTTTTTTCTTTCTTTTTCCTCTTTTAATTTTTATTTTAAAATTGTGGGGTACAATTCAGGGTTAAGTATACAAATATTCATTGTGCAGGTGCCCTTAATGATGAAGGTTCCTCATTGTTTTAACATTTTCCCCAGCGGGTTATCTGGAGAAATGTCCCTGGAGGGAAACTCATCGCTTCTTTCCCCACCTCCTGGGCCATTTACTTGGCCTTCCTTTATTCCCCTAGGCCTAGAGTTTTATTCCCCATTTTTGGTTAGATTGATAACCCCAGTGCCTGAGTTTCCCTATGTACTTAACCCCATTTACTGGAGTTTTCTTGCACATGCTGGGACCTGCTTCATCTGTCTCTGCTGCCTCCCTTGCAGGAGAATGGAACCACAGATTGAGACTCCGCACTTAGTATCTAGGATACATCTCAGTCACACACATTTAACCTCTGAAAATGTCCAACCACCAATTTTCCTACCTTGGCTAATTCACAAGTTTGCCTGGTTACGACGGTGCCTGCTGACTCTCTCCCTGTGTTGCCTCCACTGTCTCCAACACAACTGTCTCAAGCTTATCTATGGTCCCACAGGCAAGCTGGGACACCCGAGCAGTGTAGACCACCTGAAAATCGGGTGAGGTATGCCTCCTTCTCTGCTGGAGTCCCTCTCCCATGGACGCAGATAATCCCGGATCAGCCTCCAAATGGTGAGAAACAAACTCACCCAGCCAAAATCAAAGGATGAACACAGAGACATGGAATACAGCAGAAGTGAGACTTTAATGGTGATCTTGCAAAATAAGATGTTTGGTAGGCCAGGTGCACTCAGGGCAACTACAGCAAGCAATTTATCACCTAGCAGACAAATCCCTCCTCTGGTTCCCCATTGGCTGTGTACTTTGGGTTGTACAACCTTTCCTGGATGTCACCTAAGTTCTGTTTTTCCACCCTTATAAGGTTATCCCTGGTTCTCTTCCCTGATTAAGTCTCTATTTTCTTAAGAATAGTATGTTGGTTTCTCATTACCCGTTTCCATCTCCTGATTGTTTAGGAGCCCATCAAGAGCTAGTAGCTGAAAATTGCTAGCTACATCAACCAGTCTGCTGAGACAGGCCTTGAAAATGAAATATCAGAATGTTTCTTATATCACTGTTTCACCTATATATCACGGTGATTAATATATGCAGAGATGATAATTGTCCCCAGTATGACAGTGCCTTAGAATAAATGATAAAATGAAGAATTTCTAGTTCATCTTTTACTTCTATTTCTGACATTCACTCTGGGCTTTAAAAGCATGATTTCATCAAATCCTAAAATATATGTCAAGTAATCATCTATAATCTATAAATATACTAAAACATGAGTATTTGTAGAGATTCAAGTACATGAACAACTTTATGCTTTTCAAGAGAAGGGATAGATAAATCTTATTGTCCTTTTTCCTCATGTTGAATAGTTTTACAGCTAGCTAGCAATGTGAAATACAATATACACACACAGTTAGAAAAAAAGAAACATTAAATTTAATATTCCTGATTGAACATCAATAGTGGAGTATAGCGGAAAGAACACAGACTTTAGTTCAGAAATCTCTAGACTCAAACCTTGTTTAATGCTTATAAACTCTGCAACTTCGTTGAGTGCAGAGTCTCAGATTCTTCTGTGAATAAATAAGTCTATTGTGAAAGTAAAATGAGATGATCAATGTGAAGTCTATTGGATAGCTTAGCATACATGAGTGACACTGCTTCTTTGTTCTTATTCTTCCCTGGATTCTATATGGCACTGTTAGAGTTTTACATCCCCAATTCACAATCCAGTTTGCAACCAAATAAGGGATAGACACAAGAATTAGACAATTTGAGAGATCTGTTACAGATAAAGTCTAGGTGGGACGACTCAGTTCACATGCAACCAAATGGGCTTGCTAGCACTTCCTGCCTGGTGCCCCTCCATGAGTCAGATTCAGATCATGAAATTGCCTGATGAACATACTCGTTGGGAAGGTTTCAATCTGCAGAGCAGACACACATATTGGAGAAAAACTGTGTCCCACTTTCTCAGGAGAAAAAGTCTAAACTCTTCAATGCTTAAATATTTTATAGATTGATTCTCTCCAATTGAAGAGACCCAAACCTCTTACCAGCCAATCAATTAAGATGAACTCACTTCTTCACAGGGAGAAATAAGTAAGGAGCAGGAAGAGTCCTGCAAGATTACTCTGGTAAGTGGCCAACTATCTGGGCAATGCATGGAGCAAAGAATCAAGCATTCCCTCCAATACGCAGGTCCAAATATATCTGCACTGGCTCTTTATTCTCTTTCTTACATTCTTTACACATTTTTACACCAGTCTGAATGCATTCTACCTCCTGTTTTTATAATTGTTCTTCACTTGTGTATCTAATCACAGCCCTTCCCTTATTCTTTGCCATACATAAAATTCAAACTGTATCATTCCATCTCCTATTTTTCTTTGCTTGTCAGTAAAAAATACTTGCAATTCGTATGCATCACAACTACCCGTGCAATAAGAATTTACTTTTATTAAGAATTCACAATGTGTTAGGCACTGTGCTAAGTATTGTACACTAATTATCTCATTTACTCCTCACAACACCTTATCATTAAAGGATGTACTTTTTGGTTCATGTTGAGTTAATTGAAGCTGAGAAATGTTGGCTAAGCTCCGAGTCCTAGAGGTCAGACCCTGACTAGACCCTGGTACTCATGCATTCAGGGGCTTGGATTACTGACTTCCAATCCACTCCCTTTTTGTGAGGATGAGGTCTAATTTTGTTCAGATGAATATGTCGGATCTGTACTTAAACAGCTTATGTCATCCAAGAACATGCACAGAAGTAGCACAAAAGAAAAATGGTCTATAAACTATTAGGTGCATTTCACAATTAAGTTTTACCAGGTGGATCATGTCACATTTGCCAGTAACTCTATGCAAAAATCACCTTAAACAACCTCCTCCCCATTTCACTGGTAGATAATTAACTCTATGTTTTGTTTAGTATTACTTGTCTTAAATATTAATCTTGCACTCAGAGTCATAATTAGTAAATTCAGTGTTTACCAAACATCAATTTTTGTTACTCAAAGTTTTCTTAAATTATTTTCTTTCTCTCAGGAATAATTTGCAAATTGAATCTGTCATTATCACAATTCACCTGAATTGTACCAAATCTTGTATAGCTACAACCAAAACAATAAAAAAATGCAATAACTCTAATCACTGTTAAACAGTACACTTGTGTGTTTATTGTCTGTCTGCTGCACTAGAAGTATTTGAAAGTAAAGCGAGATAGTGAAAATCTGGTATGTGCTATTCATGCTATGTGTTCCCCATACTTCATTGCCCATAAGAGAAGACTAAATAAGGCATCTTTAAAGATGAGTTCTGAGCAGCTGCAAGATGTCTTTTCTGTACACTAATTTATGTGGCTAAAAGATAAGTAAATTAATCTTCATTATCAATCTACCAGATAGCAAGAGTCAAACCTGAAACACCACTCCCTTGGTGCAGGAAAGAAATCATCCTTAACACAGACTGCATTTTTTTAATGCATCCAGGTGCACCCATGACAGATTTTGGCAATGAGAATTATTTTCAACCTCTGACAAACCTGCCAATTGTTTCTGCTTGCTTTTGTTCATGCCTTTTGATGAGAAGCAATTGCGATTAGACAAATCACATTGTCTATAATCTGGTCCCCTTCCCCTCAGCCATGATTCATTCTGACAAGGGAAGTTTAAAAGCAACAAGTAAAATATGATAAACAATATCCATCATTGCATAGGGGAGCCTGGCTAAAAGCTTTCTGTCACTATCAATAATACTGTTTAGTTTTCAGCTTGCCCTTGTATTGCGTTAGTGGCAAAAGTGAAATACTATAAGCAGCAAAGGTTCAGTGTGGACTACCTGTGAGATCTTTGACTAGAGTTGAATTGTGCTCAGTACCCTGGACTCTGGCCCTTGAAACAGCACACAGACCTAATAAACATCAGCCATATTAGAAAAGCTGATGGGAGTAATCGAGACTCAGCTCCTCAACTCCGACTTGGCTTGCCTAATCAGCACCTTATTCTTCTTTCTGAAAAGCTGGCCTGAGTTTTTCTTGCATGCCCTGATGTATATGTGGTATTTCACTTGTTTCTAACATGGGTTTTTACCTTCAAATACTGCTTTATCCTGCTCTTCTAACTCTCAGAGTCTCTGATACCTAAGAATGGAATGTTCCATCTCCAACCCAAGAAATATGATTTTGTAAGGTTACATTAGCTACGGTCACCCTTTGAGTAAAAAAAAAAAAAATTATAGTGCATGATGTATATGTGTCCAACAAGGACCTTAAAAGTTTCTTGTTGAAGCGTTCACAAAAAAATTTATTTTCTGAGAAATGTTATTGTCAAGCTACTATATATTTGAGTTGTCCATTTTTTTATTTCTTCAAAGAGCAGAATTTCACATCTCATTCCCAAAAAGCCTTTCTATTTTTTTTTGGTTGAGTTTTGCCACAATGGTTTTTCACATGCAAGTTACCTTTCTTGCATAATAATTAACAAAATTTACTTGATGCTCAGAATTAAAAAGTGACGAAATGACATACAGACAATGGAGTCCTAGAGTCCATTCCAAAATAATTAACTGGGTTCATGATCCTGTTCAATAGCAGATCTACATAGTTGAAAATTCAGTATGATTTTTTAAAAATAGTATTAGCAGTGTTTTTTTTCATGTTATCCTCTTTTGCTGATGAGGTAGTTGAGGCTAATACTGGTGAATAACTCATCTAACATTCCGATATCAGACAATGTTAGGGCCAAACTTGAGTGTTGAATCACTAAATCCTGAATCGAGTCTTCAGGCCTTTACATGGTGTTATGTTTTTTTAGATTAGAATTTAAAAATTTGTTAGTTTTTAAATACCTCGCCTTTTATACAACAAATAATATTTGTCCTGTTTATGTCATTGATTCACTGTGAAGACATCAAATAAAATGATATTTATGATAATACTTTATAAATAATGTATCCTTATAGACACATATAATATTCTTATTGATAAATGTAGTAGTTGTAGAAGTTGTTGTTGTAGTTGTTTTAGTAATACTCAAACAACCCTGGATGTCAATATGGAAATCTTTATTGTGTATAAAAGAATTTTTTAAATTTGACCACTGCAGAACTCAAATGATTATGATGATTTTAATTGTATTAAAATTTTCTTTGAACCAAATTTTTCATGTCAATCTATAGAAAAAAGATTTCTTTGGTTTTCCTGATAGAACGGACTGATAGGTGCCTTAACTCGTCAATGTCTTCTATGTGTTTCTTGGTAATAGTAGCTCGGTCACTCTACCAGTTGGTTTTTGCTCACTACCAAATCACCCCAAAATTCAATAGCTGAAACAGCAAACAATTATTTCTCACACTTCTGTGGTCAGTTAGGTAGTCGTTCTTGTCTTGATTTCTTCAGGCAGCTGAAGGTTGGGCTGGGCTGGATTGTTCAGCCTGACCCTGCTCACATAGTTGGTGTGTGTAGGCTCCTTGGCCCCAAGAATATCAGCAAGAACAGCTCTAGTCCATGTACTCTCTGATCCTTTTAAACTAGCCTGAGCTTCTTCCTAAGGTACTCTCAGGGATTCCAATGCTCCAAACAAGGCAATATCCAATAGCAAGTACTTTTCAAGTGTCTTTGCCACATTTTCTAGTGTTCTGTTGGCCAGAGTGAATCATAAATCAGGGCCAGATTCAAGGGGTAGAGGCATTGAGGCAGCCATGTCTACAAATCCTCTATCAAATTTGTTCTTCTTTCTGATGCCCAGAGGACTGGTTGAAAGCAGTTGTTGAACATTTTTATTGTGATTATCCCCACACAGAAATGTGGGGTGTACAAGGAAGCATACTTACAAAACCTGACCCTGTAAAGATAAAGTATTCATAAAACAATTAGAGACTGAAGCAAAAGAAAATAGAATAAAATGATGGAAAATCTGGAGAAGGTTAATGTGCAATAAAAGAATTCCAGAAAGTTATACTTCGTGAGGGAACATAGGAATGACTTTTTATTTTTTTTTTATTTGTTATTTTGAGTCGGAGTTGCACTTCGTCGCCCAGGCTGGAGTGCAGTGGCACGCTTATGGCCATCCCAGTGTTAACCCGCTGGGCTCTGGTGATCCTTCCGTCTCAGCCTTCCAAGTAGCTGAAACTACAGGCACGCACTACCATGCCCAGCTAGTATTTTTTATTTATTGTAGAGATGAGGTCTCACCATGCTGCCCAGGCTGGTCTTGAATCTGCGGGCTCAGGCAATCCACTTGCCTAGGCCTCCCAAAGTACTGGGATTACAGGCTGAGCCACCGAGCCTGGTCAGGAATGACTTAAACAAAATTATATTCTATTAGATTCCACTAATATTTTTTCATTGCTCTAGCCTGACTGGTTTATTTGTTAAATAAAACGGTGTGTGCATATATATGCATGGGTTTTTGTGAAGTTCTGTGTATGCTGACCAACTTCAGACACCATCACTCCCTTCTCTAAAATATCTATGTTGCACTCAGTGTCAAAGTACTTGACATGTCAAGGCACATGTGCGTTATCTCACTGGATTCTTATGGCAATCCATGAGGAAGGCATTATTTCCACTATGAACAGGAGAAATAGTAGAAAGAAGACCAAGGGAGTCAGTGGGATAATACACATGTCTGAAAAGGAGGGGGACTCTTATGAGGTAGGAATTATAGATACAGTTTTAGTACAGAAAGTAATTTCTATATACGTAAAGATCATAATAACTCTTCATGCATTTATTCAACAAATATGCATTGAGTGTCTACTGCTACTATCTTTAGAAACAGGAAGCTCACATTCTAGGGAGAAGGAAGACAATAAAACATTTTTTAAAAGATTTTTTCTGGAAAATGATAAGTACTATCAAGAAAAAAATTGTGATAATGTGATTAGATAAAGAATTCCAAGGCAAGAGTGTGTATTCCAAAAGAGATGGTGGGTGTAGTGATTTGCAAAAACAACACATTCAAAATAGCCGGTTTTGCATTTATGGGTTGTACAACTTTAATTCACTTACCTACCTTTGATTTTATTTCTTAATCTATAAAACAGAGATGTTTGTTTTGGACTATTTTCTCCTCAGAACTTATTAGGCATCAAACGAGATGACGGAAGTGAATGCCATTTGTACGGTTACATCATAATCTACTACTGTAATTAGCATTATTGCCATCATTGCTATTATTATAGCAATCAAAGTAGAAGTTAAGTTAAATTCTGGATGTATCATAAATTTGAACTAAAAGAAAGCAGGACAGTTAAACACTGGAGGAGTAGCAATCTGAGGAGATTCAACAACAATTTGCTGAATTAGTCTGTAGGGCATTGAAAGTACAGAGCAGGATTATTCATAGCTGATGTAAGCTAAAAAAAAAAAAAAAGATGCTCTTCTTCAACCCTGCCGAGACCTTTCAGCTTTACTGAAAATCTAACAGTTCATGTTTCATGGAATAATTATGTCGTTTTTATTTTTCTTGGTCTCTGGTGACTTAATACTGTGGGTCACCAGAGCTTGATACTTTGGGCTTTTTTGGTGATTTTCAACATTACACAGATATTATTACACAAAAAACAATGCCCTTTGAAGTGATAATGTACAGAAAATATCCAAGATATGTGATTATATCTTTGTTTTGTACTTGGTTGCAGAAGCCCCAGGAATTTCTCATAACTTGACAGTAAAGTTGGTTAGCCACTGATTCTTTTGCTTGTTCATCTTAGATTTTGGTCAAACTATTTTCTTAAATAGCAACATAAAATGTGTTCAATGTTAATAACAGCAACATTTACTATACACCTATTATGTACCATGTGAATGCATCCCTTTGTAAAATAAGTTTTATTGTACATAGTTAAGGTATACAATGTGATGTTGTAAGATACAAATGTATAGTGAAATGGTTTCCACCGTGGGACAAATTAACATATCCATCCTCTCACATGCCACCCCTTTGATTCCCTGTGGTAAGACCAGCAATAACCTTCATCTTTCTGAGTTTTACCATACATAGCAGGAAAGCGTGGGCAAAAATGTTGACATTCTCGGATTGGATGGAATGTATGGAATATCTCATAAATAGTGCTGTCACCAGATAAGTACTACAGAAAGGGTAGTGGTGTTTGTCGTTTGGGTTCTGGTTATTGTTTCTAAGGCACCTGTGTTTCACTCTCTGGGAATTATGGGAGAGGTTCTTTGTATTACCATGATTGTAGCCCTTTTCTAACCAACACCTACTGTCTCATGAGATTTTGCCATATTTGCAAGCTATACTATAGTACTGCTTAAAATACCTTTTACCTGTTCCTGGCTACCCCTCTAAATTGTCTCATCCTACGTAAGTATTGATGCACAGGGCTCAAGCCACATGTTTCTGATACTAATAATAGTATCAGTTTGAAAACTGTATCAGATAAGTCAGATTATACAACTTGTTTTTATATTACTTTAGGCCTTTACAATGATAAAAAAATAATTTCAGTTATATGAAGCTTATATTCTAAAGGCTTTGAGGGTTTTAAGTTGTGGCTCATACCTAAAGCAAATATAAAATAGAAAACAGCTCAGTGATCTGTTGAAATGTATTCTCTCAACTAAATTATTTGTTTTTAACACAGCCATAACCCAAGAAAGCAAAATTCCCTTAAAGACAGGATCAGGGAGATGGAATCATCTCTCAGCCAATGGGGGCACTAGTAGTCCACCACTAGGAGTACTGGGACTGTAATTTTTAGACCACCTACCTAAAGTTTATTGCATTCTATTCTAAATGTGGTTATTATTTCACTGAAACTCAATTCCTTTCTACCCAACATGTGTACAAAATCCATGTTCACTGTCAAAGATATCAAGACAATAGATTTGACAAAAAGCAGAGAGAATAACCTAAACTCAAACCCATAGTTTTACAATGGTGTGGATATCTGGGGGTGTGGGGTTGGGGTGGAGGTCTTAGCAATCTGCTGTTGAAACAGAGGAGAGTGTGTGCTTAGTTATTCCCAACTGAGCTAGAAGGGGTCCTTTGAGGAGATTATACTGAGTCTGGCATTGGAGGACAAGTAAAAAAAAAAAAATTAATTGATGTAGGAAAAACAGAAAAGCCAGGGACTTCTCACAGAGAGAATAGCAAACACAGAATCATAGGTGTAAAAGTTTATGACTTATTTAGGATAAAATAGTTATCTGTAATGACAACAAAGGATTTTTTTAGGAGTCTATTGAGGGGAAGTAGCTGAAAAATACAGAAAAGGAAGACAAAACCTATGTTACAGATCAAATTTAAAGACTTCAATGCCAATGTAAAGTTTTAACTCTAGCATCCAGGTAACACTCAAAGAGATGTTAGAGAATTCTTAACAGTATTAATTTTATTTTGAAGTAAATTTTTATGAGAAGGATTTGTTATTATTTATAAAATCTGTTCATATATACCTATCTAGATTGAACCACACATTTCTGTGAATTTTTTTGAACAGCTTCCAGACAGTGGATCTAATTGGGACTGAGATCTATTGCTGAAAAAAATTCCATAGCAAATTATCATGTTTTCTAATACCATCTTGAGTTTATATGTCATTTATTTCTCCCAAGTTGTTCAGAGCATTACACATATATCACTGAATTTTTCCTAATGTTTCTGAGACATAATTAGGTGTGTGTATTACAGTGCTTATTTTATAAATATTGACATCTGACATATTGGTTATAGAATCTGCTTACGATAACACATCACCACAACTGTTATCAAATGACACATTATTGTCAGTCATTTTGCATACGAGTCATCATGTAAATAAAAAAAGTTATAAGTATTTATCTCTAATTGATTGCATACATTGAATATTTTTGCATTGACTTTATAGTTTTAAATTAAATTATACCAACACAATGTACACATTTCAGGCACTACAGAAAAAGTATAAAGAAGAAAAAGTAGAAATAGCACAAATCTCATTACTAATATTATGAGAACATTCTTTATACAATGTTCTGTGTAACCATTGCAGAATTATATGACTTCAGGGTCAATAAAGTGAAGTAAATATTGAAGAAACTAGGTGCAAGTCAAGGTGAGTAAAGGTGCCCAAGAAGAAACAGGGATAGTAGACTCTGCCTTCATGCATTGGGATTTAGGATTTAAGGTAAAACAATAGCAGAACCGTATGTAGGACAAGCAATTTACATCTGTAGGTAAATTTTGTCAAGAACAGTGAGTTAACAACTCCTGAGCATATCTGTATATAGCTATGAGATTAGATGAACTGACAGAAAGATAAGCAGATACATAGACTAAAACAAATTTATAAGAATGGGAACAGTCTGTATTATTTTAATAAACATTATTGAAATTAGTTTTATTTTAATCTAACAGAATTTGAAAAAAATAGCTGAAAAAAAACCTGTTGACTTTCATCTTTTCTAAACATTTATTTCCAAAAGACTTCAAATGTAACAAACATGATTATATATTTAAAAAAAGAGGAGCCACCATTATATTTCAATTTAAATCTTTGTCTCAATTTACACAGTATTTGTTTACCATGCTAATTTACTAAATGAAAAAACAACATTCTTACATCTCTCCTTCCTCACCTCTTGATTTTAAATTTATGTTTAGTTTGCATTATATCAAAGTTATATTCAGTTTTACAACCATAGTTGTTGTGTAGCTCAAGTTATGTATTTAAATAGATTCATTATATAACTGAGCCTCTCTTTAAAAATGTTTTCATTCCAACATTGTTATTTTCTTGTTTGATTGGGTTTCATCTTCATTAAGAGCAAAACAGTTCTTATACGTATGCATTATTTGTACCTGAATGACATCTTAGTACATACAGAAGTATTAGGTTATGTTCTTGCCCTAGGAATTTCATTAAAAACGCCTCACTGTTTCCTTGCACTGAGTATAGTACACATTTTCTTTTCTTACCATTGCATCTCTGTTTATCTATCGAGGCATTAGTTATTTTATTGAATATATTTTTTCCAAAAATAATATATGGGGCTTGCATTCCATAGGTTCTTTCATATTTGAGGATATCTTCCTTTTTACAGTAACAAAATTTTAACTAGGCATTGAATATTCTTGGTTCACATTTTCATTCTCTAAGAAACTGGTAGAAATTATTTCATTGGCAGATTTCTGGCATTGATTGTTGCTGCTGAAAAAGTATGAGATAAAACTATTTTTCACTACTTTTAGGAAACTTGATTTTTCTGCTTAGTTTACAAAAAACGTGTTTCTCCATCATTCTCCCCTTTCCCTTCTTCCCTTTCTGGACTTGATGTGCACATAATTAGATTATAGATTAATCATTTAGGTTCATGAAAAACACATTAGTCTACATATGGAACACAATCATTCATTTAGCAAATTATTTATTTAGTGTATTTTAATAAGTGCACATGAGCCTCCTATAAAAAAAAAAAACAAACAAAAGCCAGAGGCTTGAACATAACCTACTTCTCACTATTTTGTTTTCTTCATACCATTCCCAAGCCCACCCCATGGGAGGTAACACTCAATGTACTCATGTTCATCAGTTCTTGTGTGTCTTCTTATATAGCTTTATTACATAAATATTTTTGCATGTCTTATATTAGTTGTTTTTAGCTTTACAAAACAGTGCTGTCTACAGTCTTTTAGGATTTACTTTATTCGTTTAAAACTATAACATTCCTAATGTTCACCCATATCATTGTGCAACACTGTTATTAAATCCACTTTGAGCTTTGTAACATAATTCATTCATTTATTTTCTTTTGATACCCCTCAAGATTGTTTACAGATTTTTGCATTTATGAAGCACTGATATGAACACTCTTGTGCAAATTTTTGAAAATTCTAACAGAATGAGTGTAAAATTTCCATTGTGGTTTTGACTTGCATTTTTTTTTAACAAATAAGGATTTTGATATCTCTCTATATGTTTATTTTATTTCTTTTGTTTTGTCTTGTAAAACACCTATTTGTAACTGTCCATTGTTTTGTTGTTTATGCTTTATTCATTGGTTTGCAGTAATATTTATGTAATATTTTAATGGACTTTTTTATTAGTTGCAAGTATTAAAAATATTTTTCTCCATATTTTTCTTCCTTTTGAAACTTGTCCAGTAAAAGTTTTCTGAAGGAATCAGCATCTTGATTATGTTGTTTTATTAGTGGCTGAATTTAGCAACTTGTAGCTGAAAACAGACTATTCAAAAAAGAGCCAGTTTATAAGCAGAAATGAAATGGAATAAAGATGATATAGAAATCAAGCCTTGCGGTTTAGAAAATCCGGTTATTTCCAACCCCCTTTCCCAAATAATGTACTGTCATCATTCTATACAGAAGCAGAACCAATAGAATCTCTCAAGGATAGATGGATGAATAGATAGATGATAGATAGATAGATAGACAGGTAGATATAACAAGTTATTGACTCACTTGATGATGGAGACTGAGAATTCCCACTGTCTGTCATCTGCTACTGGAGGCTCAAGAAAGTCAGTGGTGTAGTTCAAAGACGTGAGATCTGGAGAGCTGATGGTGTCGATTCTAGGTCAAGTCTGAAGGCTGTTCCTGCAGTCAAGTAGACAGGGAGCAAATTCTGTTTTTCTCCTTTTTTGGTTCTATTTAGGCCCTCAACATATTGGAAGATACCCATTCACATTGACTAGCGAAATCTGCTTACTCAGTCTACAGGTTCAACTGTTATTATCTTCCAGAAACACCACATGGACACAACCAACAATAATGTTTACCAGATATCTATCTGGGCATCCCCTGACCTAATCAAGTTGACACGTCAAATTAACTATCACAACTATTAAATGACATTTGAAATTACTTTGCAACATACTTTGTTTCATGAATACCAAAATTTTAAATTAAAAATTTAAATTTATCTTAAATTTTAAGTTGATCTTCGAACAACATGAGTTTGAATTGTGTGGGTCTACTCAAATGTGGATTTTGGAAAATACATATGTTGGAGATGTTTTAGCAATTTGAAATAATGTGTAAACCATGTAACTACAAATATTTTTAAAAGAAGATAGAATTAGGTTTGCTATAAATGCAGAAAATATATGCAGATACTAGTGGATTTTATCATTTATTACCACGAAATACACATAAATCTATTATAAAAAGTTAACATTTATAAAAACTTATGTACACAAACGCAGGCCATACATCATGCCATTTTCAGTTAAAAGAAATGTAAACAAATATAAAGAGGCAAAATTAGATCGTAACTGCATAACATTAATTACAGTACATATTGTGCTACTGTAATAATTATATAACCACCTTCTATTGCTATTGCTTTGACTTCAAGCTGTAAATGCAAAAGCAATAAAGTTAGATAGAAACTACAATGAATTTCTGCAGTCATACAAAGTGTACCTGCCTCTTCTGTCTCCTTTTTCACCTCTTTCCACTCTTCCACCCCTAAGGCAACAAGACCAAACTGTCTTCCTCCTCCTTTTCAATCTACCCAGTTTGAAGATCATGAGGATGAAGACCTTTCTGATAATACACCTCCACCAACTCAATAATTACATATTTCTCTTATGATTTTCTTAACTTCTTTCTCTAGTTTACTTTATCAAAAGAGTATAGTATCTGATATATATACATACAACATAAAAATATTTGTTAATTGTTTTTATATTATTGGTAGGGCTTCTCATCAACAGTAGACCATTAGTTCAATGTTTAGGGAGTTAAAAATTACATGTAGATTTTCAACTGTGGGGAGAAGAGATCAGTGCCCCTTAACTTTTGAGTTGTTCAAGTGTCTTTATTAAAGATCAGATTAGAGACTGAAGAAAAGGTAATCTGGGGAGGCATGTGAATGGACACAGGAGTGAGTCAGCAGAAAGAGATCTATGGTTTGCATTAATACCCACCAGAGTAGGCACTGACAACCAAGTCAACAAAATGCCACAAACAGTCAACACTAGCCAGTCCTCGCCATCTTCTTACCATAGAACTGACACGTGTGCAGAATGACCATGGTGAGAGTATGTGGTCGTATACGAGTTCTACAGACAGGACAAAGTCTACAGTATAGACCATAAAGGGACTAGAAGGGAGCCTAAGCCTCTGAGAGCTTACACTGATCACACCAGACTAAGACACTGTCATGTAAGCTAAGTACTCATGCTGTTTTTTAAAGTTGCTGAGACTTAAAGATCAGTTTGTCATAGCAGCCAGTGTTACTTGACTAATAGGGAATATTTCTGAGTTTTTCTGCACATACCTTTATACAGAACAAATATCTATGACTCCTAGTCAAAAAGATATCACAACTATGGAGCTTTTCTCTAGACAGAGAACTTGATGTATTCCAATGGGACACATGATTGCTTCTTTGTTCTTTCATTCACAAGATATTAATTAGCCACAGAGGAATAAAGCCATAAAATGGCTTATAGCTTAGTATAGTAGTACTCTGACTCTTCATGTTGGCTAGAGCTCTGATTAACTTTTTAATTAGTCTTATAACTTCCTTATTGAAATATATTACCAAATAGTAAGTATTGACCATCAGCAAGCTTCTGTGTCATAGATGGTGGGTTATCAGAACCTGCAAGTTAAGACAAAGTTGCTTAGAATACCATACAAAACCTTCATGATTGACGTTTACCTAGTCACTCCAGACTCATCTCTGGATAGACTGTGCTTTCATTTTACTCTTCCACAAGACCAATGGAGTAACAGTTTTAAAGCCATGTCTTCCATATAAGCCATATTTTTGCATCACCATGCCCCTGCTTAGACTGTGTCTTCTACCCTTAATGGATTTCTCTCCACAGGAAGGCAGTGACTTGAAGATTAAAACTCAGCTCAGGAGTCAATTTTACCAAGAGTTCTCTGAAGTGTATGCATAGTAAAAATGTTGCTTTAAGCCAATGGGATATATTCAGTTCTTTACAAGTTGACCCAACCACAAACAGGATGGAGGAGTATCTTAAGGATGATACCTGTGCCTTTTTTCACCCCTGTGCTTCCCCAAGAAAAGCAGGAGTATCAAGGGGAAGAAGGGGGTTGAAGAACTAGGGCTTGGAGTCCATTTTAGCTTTCCTACAATACCTTGAAAATCTTTGCGGGCATATCTATCAAAAAGGGGTTGAAAATATGAAAAGAGGAGAAACAAATTGAATTTTCTGAAGAAAAGCTTAGGCATAATTTGGTGACATGAACTTTAAAAATGGAAATGCAAGGAAAGGGTTAGTTACAATGTATGCTTTTAACCTATGTTTTAATCCTGTACTGATTTATCAGCTGGGAGGTTAACTTTTTTATTTCTGAGCAAGTTAGCAGATTTCTGAGTCTGGTATTAGAAATTAACAAAGTTCAGATGTGACTATGTGAATTTCTCTTTGTCATTCAGTGTGTGATGGTCAACAGAGGTGCAGGGTCCAGTGGTCACTTTGCAGCCCTCAGTTTACCCTATAAAATGAGAATAACACTGTTAATATCACAAGCAAGAGCCTTACTCGAACCCAGGAGTTTGAAACCAGCCTCGGCAAAAAATGAGACCTTGTCTCTACAAAAAAATCAAAACATTAACCAGGTGTGGTTGTGTGTGTCAGGTCCCAACTACTAGAGAGACTGAGGCAGGAGGATTGTCTAAGGCCAAGGCTGCAGTGAGCCATGGTTGTGACATTGCATTCCAGCTTGGGTGACAGAGTGAGACTTCAACTCAAAATTTAAAAAATAATAACTCAGCCGGGCTTGGTGGCTCAGCCTGTAATCCCGCGCCTTTGGGAAGCTGAGGTGAGTGGATTGCCTGAGCCCGCGGGTTCGAGACCCGCCTGGGCAGCGAGACCTCATCTCTACAATAAATCAAAAAATCAGCCGGGCGTGGTAGCGCATGCCTGTAATTCCAGCTACTCAGAAGGCTGAGGCGGAAGGATCGCCGGAGCCCAGCAGGTGAGGCTGCGGTGGCCGGGAGCGGCCACTGCACTCCAGTCTGGGTGACAGAGTGAGACTCCAACTCAAAAAAAAAATAATAATAATAATAATAATAACTCATATTAAAAAGTGATACAAGTAAACACTAGCTTGTAATAACTGCTTAATACACGAAGACCTCACTTAACATTGTTGATTGGTTTTTGGAACTATGACTTTAAGCTAAACAATATAAAGGAAGCTAATTTTACTATAAGTTGATTAATATAAACAAGAGTCAGTTTCCTAAGACTTCATTTCTGGTCAAAGAAACATCACCAAACTTCTAAATAAAGACTCAAAACACTTCTAATATTAAACCCTGAAATGAATGTGAACTATATAAGTTTATAAAAAGATTAATAAAAACAAGTAAGATAATTATTTACTCAATTATTCCAGTTCAGATTTGCAGGTGGCCAGAGCCTGTCTCAGTAGTTCAGGGCATAGGATGGGCACCATCCCTGGACTGAATATCTTCTCATCACAGAAATAGACCTTATCAGTTACCTGACTTTGAAAATATAATGTGCCATCTCTGAGGCTGGCTCTTTGTTGAGAATTTTTTCCCACAAGGTTAAGTGCCTTATACTGGTGCCGGAAAGAACAGGAGCCTCATTAATATGCACACCCTGTCTCCTCTCTTTTTTCTTTTCATGAAAACACGTCTGCTAATGGCAATTTTCTATTTACAAACTTCCTTGATTTTATATTTGCCATAGAATAATGCATACTAGCATCAGGCTGGCGGAGCTTTCCATTGTCTCCAATGTGTCCCTTCTTCCGCCCCATATCTCAGTCATGTAACTTCACTTGACTAACATCACAACATACCCCCACCAGTCCCTTTATGAGGCTGTTTGATTCACTCATTTCTAGATCTTCAATCGTGTTTTTTCTTCATGGTACAATTTAGTAGCTACCTTTCTACTCTGCCTTTTCAGACTCCCTGCCACTCATCCTCAAAGTAGTTTGAAGGTAATTTATTTCCTGAATGGAGTGATAACTTTAATCAACCTCAGTGTTTTGCATCTTCTATTAATTGAAGTATACATCTAACTTTCAGATTTGAAGGAATGGGAAACATAGATTTCAATCTCACTCATTTCAAACTCAGGCCATGAATGCAGTAGGCACTCAGAAGATGTTGCTGAATAAGAACTAAAAAATAGAAATGGAAAACAAAGACTTTGTTTTATTTTTGTTTCAATTTTTATTTTACTTGGCAGCTCATCAGAACATACTTTAAAGGTGAACTTCACCTGGAAGGAAATATACAGTTTAGCACAGAGTAATTCTTACTCACCTTCGTCCTTCACAAAGTTTTCCCTCAAGCTGTGATCCCTCTGTAGGTAATTTCATGTCAATACATATGCAGTAGGGTAAGTACAACCCAGGGGAGAATGAGATTTCATCCCCCTAGGGAAGCATAGCAGGACGCTGAGCTATGCAAACATCTATTACTTTATTATTATTATTATTATTATTATTATTATTATTTGAGGAAATTTCACCAAGGTATTTCAGATCATCTAGATAATTTCTTTGAGAATTTCTGTGTTTTAGTTCTGCTCTCCAATTTATGCCATTGACTTTTATTATTTTATCCAGATTTTATACATTGAAGATCAGATTGTAGCAATAATAAGGAAATCTATTTATTTGAACCTGGAGGCAAAATTCTGAATATATATTCTTCTCTAGTAGACCCTAACTATATAGTCTTTTCCCAGAATGGGTTTTATTAGATTTCTTGGAAGAAAGCAGAAAAGATTTGCTGAATTACATCTCTAACTCACGAGCAGACAGAGAACAGTCACAGCACTTTTGAACGATGCATGCATGCAGAGAAGTCATTTAATAGCTTTCCTGAGACTAATATATATATTTTTTCTGTGTGTTTCTAACTGATATCTGAAAGGATGAATTTTCCTTATTTAAATAGAAAAGTTTTGAATATTCTAGCCATTTGTTTTCATCTCTAAGATAATAACAGTTATTAAAAGTGCACGAGTATACACAGATTTGAGTCACGTGTGTGAATGCATCGATCTTCTGTGACAGCCTCATGAAAGAAGGTTCCACTGTATTATTTTCTCAGATTCACAAAGGTTCAGAAGTGTTAAGTGACTTCTTCCAAATTATGGCTACTGGTGGTGCACTGATGTACTAATGATTCACCCTGATTTTGTAAGTCTTGACCTATGTTTCTTTGTGCTGCACAGTCCAAAAAGTAGGATTATCAGGATTCAGAAAAAAATGAATCAGTCCTAAAAGTATGATGCTAGGAATCAGAAAAAAAAAAAAAAAATATATATATATATATATATATATATATATATATATACTGCGTTGTATCCCATCGTTCCAAGTTTCCCTTTAAGAATTTGATCTAATAACTTTTTTTAAAAAAAGATAGACTTCTGTTTGTGGGCTGTCAATTATGTAACTATGGCTCTGCCTTGTTGAGAAACAGTCTGATTATAACTTAGTATTACAAATCTACTGATATTACCTAAAGTTGAACACATTTGCCTTGTTCTCCAGTACCAACATATTAAAAATCCAGACTTATCACAGTCTTTCTAGCAGCTGTCTGTAACCTTCCTTGTATTGACTGACCTTTCTCCAGCTTCAGTTCTTAAGCCCTCATGCCCCCCCAACTCTCACGCTCTCTCTCTCTCTCTCAAACACACACAAGCCACACTGCAGCCCAACAAAACTTTCTGAAGTTCTTATCATTGGGCTATTTTAGAAATTTGTGCTTCATCATGAAAAAAGCCTGAACTAGGAGAAGCTGAAGCTGGTATATTTTGGGGGTGTTTGAATCCCTGATTCCAATTTCTGGAATTCCTCCACCAGTCCAAAGGAAAGAGGAAGGTAAAAAGAAGAGGGCCAAGGTGCACAGAAACTCTCTGATTAAAGAGGCTTCAGAAGCTGCCATAAACTTTTCTTCTTGATCTCAATTGCCAGCTAGACTTTACTACCATGGCCGTCTGCAAGGGATGCTGGGAAATGTTTTCTTCTAAATGTCTTTGTACCTTTCTTCCATTATTAGAGAAAATGCTAAAAACAGATATCAGGAAATGACTAGCAGTTTCCTTACTCAACTCTTGGGAGGTGGAAGCAGAATTGGGACACTTTCATGTTTAAATTAAAATGAAAAAATCTGCTGGCTACCGGGAAAAGGATGAGAGAAGAGATGATAACTGAAAGAGCAGTAGGGCATTGGGAGAGACCTTAAGAAGACAGAGGTGTAAGGGTGGGTGACAAGAAGGCACTGGAAGGATGTCCAATATTCTGCTTTGGTGACCAGCTTTTCTTTCTGTTATGTCTTAACATGTATTCTTCTGGAAAAGAGCAGCTGATATTTACTGTGCTTGAGACAACCAGGAACATCATTCTTCTTTTTACCCATTAATTCATCCTAATACTTTGAAGAATTTGCACCATCACTACCCTGTTTACCAAGCGCTCTGCCATCTGTTTTTCAGGAGAAACTTAGCCCTGAATTATTTACCACTGTCCACAACTCACAGGTTCAATGAAGAAATGTTTACCAAGCACCCACTTTGTGTCAAATACTGAGTAGGGTTTGGGACTGAGCAGCGCCTGCAAAACACTCAGCACCTTCCTTTCCTGAGTCTATGTCTTCATCCTCATCTCGGCAGTTGACCTATCTTAGGCATCAAAGTCACAAGCTCAGTCACCTCTTGAAACTGTCTCTGTCTCACTCCTGAGTCAGCACTCGTGTTGAAATGTCAACTCATGAGAGCAACTCCTCAGCCCATCTCACGCATCGTTCCAACTGGGTTCATCCATCTCCCTCAACTGTCCTATTTAAGCACAAAAACCCCAGTAGTGGGGGATCCAGCAGGATCAGTCTTAAGGACTGGACTGGAGCCATGCTGACGAGTCATCCCTGATGGTAGTTGTGAAACTTAAAATGAGGACATTGAAGATGAATGAATGCCAACATCAACCAGAGTTTGGTTATTTGGCTCCTTTCCCTTCCGGACAACTGTACTCCTCCCCTTTTTATGCACCCTCTTACAGTTTCCCCCCCCCGAGACTCTACTCACTCAAAATCGTAGCATTTTGTGTTTGTTCAGGTTGCTGCAACTATGTAAAGGGGATCAGATTGGAATTTCTGCCAGGAAGTATACAAATAAATTTACACTAAAGTAGCAGCATTTTTTTAAATGACGGACTTGCAGGTACCCGAGGATGTCAATGGGGAAGATGTCTCATAACAGCATAGATTAGTGATTTTGGCCTACTTCTACTTTTTCCTCATATTGTCTCAGATTTCTGAACCTACTTATTTTGTATACATCTCATTTTTTTTTTTTGAGTTGGAGTCTCACTCTGTCACCCAGACTGGAGTGCAGTGGCCGCTCCCGGCCACCGCAGCCTCGACCTGCTAGGCTCCGGCGATCCTTCCGCCTCAGCCTTCCAAGTAGCTGGAACTACAGGCGTGCACTACCACACCCGGCTAATTTTTGATTTATTGTTAAGATGAGGTCTCACCAAGTTGCCCAGGTGGGTCTCAACCCGTGGGCTCAGGGAATTCACTCACCTCAGCCTTCCAAAGGCGTGGGATTACAGGCTGAGCCACCGAGCCCGGCTTATACATCTCTTATATTTACCTCCATCCCATAGGTTTATGAATCTGGTCCCAACGCTTTCTCTTAAACAAGATGTTGGTGTTTTCCTCCCAGTCTACTCTTTGGGAGACATGAGAAACATCTCTGCTACCTATACTGGTCTGCTGAATCTAGCAGGATGGAATGAGTCCTTTCCTTCCTGCTGGGTCGCTCCTTGAGAGCAAGGAGAACAGACAGGATCTGACACAAACTATGTGCAAATCCCTTCTTCTAATTCACAGTGTCATCAGACTCCATTCCTCCAATATACACACAAACTGTGGCAGAGGATACAGCTCTCACATCATGCCCTGAGGCACATGGCATGCAGTCTGCTGTGCCACTACCCATGGGCCCTGGGCCACTGGGCATCATCTTAATTTTAACATGTTGACATATCCCACCTCAAATGCCCATACCAATCAGCTCCTTTCCCTGAAGGCTTTGCCAGGCACCACTGGAGATGACTGGGCAGTGATCTTGCAAGTGCGCTAATGCCCCGGCAGCAAGCCTCCAGGAGCTGGGACTGTAGACAATAGGGCTCAAAGAACAAGCCAGGGTGTGTTCCGCAGAGCTTCTCCAGGGGATTGAGTCCCATGACTACTGGCTGAGGAATGCAGCCCTCTCTGTCTCATTTTCCCTGGTCTTTCACTTCCTGAGATCGCCTGGAAACAGCTACCTACCTCCAAATCCTTGCATCAGGCCCTGCTCCGGGGGGAAGCAAAGCTGAGGCACTTGTCAACATTTCAAACAAGCGAAGAGTATCCTATTCCATTATTTCCCAGCCTATGAATTACAGCAAATGACAACTGAATAAATAAATATATCAAACATTTAAGGTGATTAAAGTTTTACACTTCTATGCAAACTAAATTTCTAAAATAAATGTAATTGTGAATATACAATTAAAAGTGACTTAAAACATCATTGAATGTATCGTGTTCAAATAGCATTTTAAAAATCTTTATTTTCTCATTAAATATTTAAATTACAGTTTCTGGGCAATTGCCAAAGGGATTTAATAAAGGAAAAGATAATCTTGTCAACACATGTTCTTGGAACAGGTGGAAAAATAACTTCTACCCTAACCTCAATTCCAAGCGGCTAATGGATATAAATGTGACAACTTAAATTATACAGCTTCAAGAAAAATACATAAGAGAAAGTCTTCATAATCTTAAGAGAGGCAAAGATTTCAGAGATGAGAAATAAAGGCACTAATCATAAGAAAATGTGTTCATCTTTGTCCAAACTCATCTAACAGTGCAAATTTTAAAATTGTGAATTTTATTATAGGTAAATTGTACCTTGATAATTTTTAGAAAGGGAAAAAATAGTTACTGCACGTAGATGTTTAAAAAATATTTTCATATTTATTGAAAAGATTAAAAATGATTTATATTGCCTGGAAATCTTTTAAAAATAAACTAAGAAACCTGCTACTATTAGAACTGCCCCTCATAGAAATCCCCACTGAGTTCTGTCGATATCCCGAGCATCAATCTTTGTTGCAGTATTGTTTTCCACATTTGTCTTCCCTGATAGATACTAACAGATTCATTTCTGTATTCCATACATTTAGTACAATGTCTGTACACAGTAAGTGCTCATATATGATGAATGAATTATTAAAAAGAAGTATTCGTATACTAAAACTGAATAATTGAATAGAGGTGTAGACAAGTATTCAAAATTTGTGCAGGCTTAATTGGATAGAAGAATATGGTTAAAAGAAGACAGCACTTATGAAAAGGGATCAAAGAAGGAAAGGTGAAAAATATGAGCTTCACTAACTATAAATTAATTATTGCAGCTTTATTCACAATAGCCAAGACATGGAAACAACCTAAGTGTCCATCAGTGAATGAATTCATAAAGAAATTATGGCATATACATACAGTGGAATATTTTTCTGCCTTAAAAAGATGAAAATCTGCCAGGGTCCGTGGCTCAGCCTCTAATCCCGCACTTTGGGAGGCTGAGGTGACTGAATTGCCTGAGCCCGCGGGTTCAAGACCCTCGTGGGCAACTTGGCAAGACCTCATCTCTACAATAAATCAAAAAAATTAGCCGGGCTTGGTAGCGTGCCTGTAGTTCCAGCTACGTGGAAGACTGAGGTGGAAGGATCACCAGAGCCCGGCAGGTCGAGGCTGCGGTGGCCAGGAGCATGCTACTGCACTCCCGTCTGTGCAACTGAGACTTCAACTCAAAAAAAAAAAAAAAAAGATGAAAATCCTGCCATCTACTACAATGTGGATAAAACTGGAAGAAATTTTGCTAGGTAAAATAAGCCAGACACAGAAAGAAAAATACTATATGAATCTAGCTATACAGTAAATGCCCTACATACAAATGAGTTCCAATCCAAGAGCACATTTGTAAGTTCAATTTGTTCATAAGTCCAACAAAGTTAGCTTAGGCACCCAACTAACACAATCGACTATATAGTACTATACTGTTATGGGTTTATAATACTTTCACACAAATAATACATTAAAAAAACAAAAATAAAGAAAACGTTTTTAATTTTACAGTACAGTACCTTGAAAAGTACAGTTGTACAGCACAGCACAACTGGCATACAGGGTATATATGTATGCCAGACACTTGAATAACTTACAAAATTGGACATGTGAACATGTTTGCATCTTTGGAAGTTTACAAATTGAAGGTTCGTATATAGGGGACTTACTGTATGTGGAATCTAAAAAAAAAACAAAACGAAAAAAATCCGATAAATAAAAACAGAGTAGAGCAGTTGTTGCCAGGGGAGGGATGGGGTGGAGATGGAGAGATAAGGGATATAGAGGTCAAAGGGTACAAACTTGCAACTATGCAGGATAAATAAGTCTAGAGCTCTAATGTATAGCATGACAATTAATCATATTGTATCAAGTGCTGAAAATTTACAAAGAGAGTAGATTTTAGGTGCGTTTAACACACATACACAAACGCAAAAGGTAACTTATGTGAGGTGATGAGTATGCTAACTTGCTTGACTGTAGCAATCATTTTACTATGTATATGTATATCAAACTATCTGATTGTACGTCTTAAATATATACAATAAAACATAAAAATAAATAAATTAAAAAGTATAAATTAATTATTGTTACTTTGTTTTCTATGCCCTCAGGGCCAAAAATACATTCTCAGTGCTATAGGGTACTGGTAGTTGGGGCAGGGTGTGGAAAGCATGGCACGGCTTCCATAGATAGCCTGAGCATTGCTGATTGTAGATAACAATCAGGGGGAAAAGGGAGGTAATAGGAGACTAATGCAACATGGGAATTACTTGTTTGTCATTTGGGTTGAAATCCAAGAATTTTGTGATCTCTCCCTGCCAGTAAGTCAGAAACATTTATTGCAGGCCTGCTGCGTGGGGAACAATCTATTAGCTACTATAAATGGGCTCATTTACATATTTATCTGAAGTTGAGAGTATCATGCCCCCTTTTCTATCAGTAAGACAAATTATTTACTTCACATCCTCATAGAGGCCACTACTTCAAACCTGAATATGAGAAGCTAGTTTGTGTTTATTCAATAAATATTCTGTGTTGGAACAGAATACGAAAGAACAAGTGAATGCTTTCCCCAAATGGCCTATAGGGCGAATTTCCATGAAACAACTGGAGAAAATAGATAAACACAGATAGAGTTGACTTGCTGAATTGTTTGACACAGATAAATGCTCTTGATATTTAGAGAGTGAAAAAGGCTACTACATAGGCAGCAGAAGTCAAAAGAATTCATGTGGAGGGAAGAGATTGTGCTTTTTCATGTGTCTGGTGCGTGCTAGAAAATTTGTGTCCATTAGTTAATTGAACATTTAACTTTAATAATGAAAGGTATCTTATGAAATAAATATTTCATTTTTATAGGAAATAAATGAGGGGTCAAAGAGGTTTAAATAAATTTTATATCATTATTTAACTAGGAAGGAGCAGTATCAGCATTTGAATGTGGATCTATTTCTAACTTGGTGACAATTTTCAATTTGCTGACAAAATAGCCAATGGTATATAAAACAGAACCACATATCTGGGGAAATTTGGAAAACAAAACAAACAAATAAATAAATAACTCAAGATCAGCAAGAAGACAAATTGCAGTAGTGGCTAGCTTTGAGCAGTGTTAAAATGAAATTCCATAAGAAGGAATGCATCTGTTAACAGGAAGTCTAGGATTCCAGACAGAAAAAAATGGATTGGATTTTATAAGCATTAGGACACTGAAAGGTCTTAATCCAGAGGAATAATAAACTGATCCGGCCAAAGCAATCAAACTTAGATGAATCAGCACCAATGGATTGCTTCTTCATATAATCAAGGGGAAATAAAACTATTTAAGCCATCAGCTAAGTGTTTTCCACTATAAGTTACATAAGCCTAATTGGGAAAGATCATCAGTGTCATTGGTTTATGGTTCCTCCTATAGTTTCCTGATAATAGGAGTTTCACTTTCTCTTTTCCTGGAACTAGGGGTTTAATCTTTGATGGGAAAGATGCAGAAGACCTTTGACTCCCAATTTAAATAGCCCCAAATTGGCGACCATTCGTTGTTGGTGGATGTCCCTGCCTTCACAATGGGGCATTTCACAGTCGCTCTCGATAGGGAATTCAGCTTTCTCAGGTCAGGAGAGGATGAATCAGATTGCACACTACTCAGCAGGCTGAGCACAGCATCATGCCCCAGCTGTCATCCAAAAGAAGACTGGGGTTAGGTACCAATATGCATCAGGAGAGCAAGCTTCCCATCAGCCAGATGGAACTTCAAGCTGTTGCCAGAACTTGCTGTCTTAAACTTATGCTGTGAAATAATGCACTGCTAGACAAAGAAATATGGATCATCAGCACAACCCTTGAGAGTTGAACAGGCCAACTTGGTAGGGATGCAATTCCATTCCCCAGGAGACACAAAGCTTCCGCCACATGGTTTGGGAGGCTACCACTAGCCATCGTTACCACGTGTCTGGCTTCCCTCAATTACATCAGAACAATTTCTGAGTGGGTTGGCAAAGCAGATTCCTAGCTCTGAGACCCTGGATGGCAGCCAGAGCCATTGCAACTGCACACCCTGAATCTGGCATTAGTTGCACTTTGACAACAGTAGGAGGCAGGAGCAGCTTCCATATAGAAAACGGAACTGGGCCCATCTGCAGGCAGAAGGGGGCGAGAGGGCAAAGGGTCACATGATGGAGAAAGCATAAAGACGCTTCTGGCTTCTGGGAAACAGTGGGGCAGCGAGCCCTGGCCTGGTGGGGCCTCTCCAAGGCAGGATGGCTCATTGAGTGGAAGCACTTTCTGCCTTCCTGAAGCTCAAGGAGGTGGGATTCAGATGGCCCCAATGAGTGGCCTCATTCTGTTGTGTAAGACCCAGAAGGCACAGAGAGACGTCTTCTAGACTCCCCTGTACAAATTAAGAATTAATCTTAGAATGACAAAGGCCGAGCTTCAGAGTAGCACTTGTCCAATATGATTACATTCTCCTTTGTTCTCTCTTTAGCTTTTCCTCTTCTTCCTCTCCTCAACTTTTTTTCTTTGTGAATATATCCTTATCTTTCTTTTGACCCAGTCATAGTGTTCCTAATTTTCTGATCAACTTCCATTCTTCAACCCCTGAGAGTTGAACAGGCCAACTTCAGTTCTGACCAGTGTCTCTCACATCTGTAATTTCGGTTGTCTGATCTCCTTTTGTATCTTATTTTGACATATTTCAGATGTTTTTTGAAAAGTGGTAAGAATAGTACAAATAATTCCTGGATACTCTTCATGCAGGTTACTCAAAGATGAGCATGTTATCACAATTGCTTTTTGCAGTCTCTATCTCTCTCTCTCATAAACAAACATACGCCCATTTACATATTTTTGAGCCATATTAAAGTTCTAAGGAAATTGAGGAACAAACAGTTCCTTTACCCCTAATAATTTAGTGTACATTTTCAAAAATAAAGAATGATTTTGATAAACATTGTATAATTATCCAAATTAGAAAATTAATCATTTGGTTCTATTACGCAAGCAACTAAATTTACTCATATTTCACCAATGGAAGAGTATAGGCCAGTTATTTTTTAGAATCTCTCTCAATTGGAGTTTGTCTAATGTTTACTTACGATGACTTAGAATACTAATTTTTTGGCAGGAATACAACAGAGGTGATGCTGAGATCTTCTCAGTTCAGGCTATCTGAAGGTACATGCTGTCAATTAGTCTTATCACTGGCGTTATAATTTCAGTCTTAACTTCCTTGGACTGAGAGCACCAGACCCACAGGCCCAGATGACAACTGAAAATCTGTCACTCAAACTTCATGTCCCTCAGAGTGGCGTTTCATAATAACCCAATGGAAGGGAGCCTCCCATTCTAGCTGCAAGAAATTATCTATGATAGTAAACTATTTTAACTTTTGGCGGCACTCATTTTTATCTGATACTCCTAATATTTATTTATTTAGTATGTATTTAGTATTGGGAAGCATTGTGTCTTCTCACTCTGTATCTGGAGTGACTAAACAAGGCATCATTCAGAGCAGGTGCTCAATATGTCATCTTGGAGTGACAGCCCCTTGACCACCTCTGCCCAGGTGTAATCGAATCCACCAATTCTTCTGCCTGCATCAGGTTTGCTTCTGTCCCTTCCTCTCTGCAGTCTAAGCCCTATCAACAGAGGTTTACTATTATTCTAGAAACATGGCATGAAATTTCATACCACCCCTGAGTCTTAAGTTATTCTGGTTGCCTGGAGTGATATTTCCCATTTAACTGCTTGGCAAAGTCCCACTCACTTTTCAAGTTATAGTGCAAATGTCACTTATTCTGTGAAGTCAGCCCTAACTCCACAAGGGAGAATTAATTTCTCTCATTGGTGATCCCATAACAGTTTATACATAATTAGAGTGTAGCAGGTAGCCCAGAACACACTGTTTAATCGCTAGGTGTCTTTTGAGTTCCTTAAGGTCAGGATTACTATATATTTCTTACTGCAGCAAAACATGGGCAATGAGTTTTTCTTTCTTTCTTTTTTTTTTTTGATAATTAAATCTTTCACCCAGAAAATCAACAAGAATCTTATCTAGCTTTAATGTGTGTGCTCCACATTAGCCAGGCCAACTACCTCCTTTTAGTGTTTGATGGAATGAAAGCCACCACCACCCCATCCTCAACTCTACCTTCATGATATCTGTTCTACAATTCTGGTACAAAACAGGGAAATTCCCAAATCAGTCACTTTTTTTGCTTAATATTCCACAAAAGGCCTCTGAACAACACTCTTTTTTTAAAGTGCAATTTATTTTGAGCCAAGGTGCTAATGTATTAAATAGCATATTTACCTTTCAGCAGGGGACTAACCTCAAAATAAACAGACATTTTTGAGGAAAACTGAGCTATCTTTTTTCAAAAAAAGAAAATACAGAACGAAAGAAGGAAGGAAGGGAAGAGAAGGGAAGGGAGAGAGGGAGGAAGGAAGGGAAGGGAGAGAAGGGGAAGGAGGACGACAGGAAGGAATGGGAGGGGAGGGTAGGAGAGGGGAAGGAAGGGAACGGAAGGGAAAGAAAGAGAGGGGAAAAAAAAGAATACTCTAGAAATACCATGAAGTCAACCTCTGAGTAAACTCAAGAATAAGCATATCCCCATCACATATCAGCCTAACTATTCCAGTGATTAAACATACATACACACATGTACACACACACACACACACACACACACACACAACACACACACACAATAAAGAAGTCAAAGGGATACCAGTGTAGATTACAAAAGATGATAAATATTTGTTGAAAATTTGTATTCCTTTGTACCTTATGGTGTCCTGAGTTCTCTTACCCACTTTGTCAATGTTTGGGCGGTAGATTGAAGGTAAAAGCTCATCCTCTTCCCACACCAAGAGAAGGCAAGTTTCGCCGGCTGCATGCACGGATGGGTGTTTATGTATGTTGGTGTACAGACACAGCCAAATAAAACATAGTGTGGATCAAAGGTATGACTGAGAGGAGACTTGGTTGTTGAATGAGTATATTTAGAAGATAAGGTATAGTTGGTCCTAGTGTTTTTCAAGTTTGCTATTAACCTAAAGCAACTAGTCTCCCAGACAATACAAATTTACTCTGTGGGTCTTTTCCAGAATATAGTTCTTTGTTTAGGAGTTTCTCCCATTTAGATTGACATTTTAATTGTATTTCCTTCTCATGACCCTATCACTGGAGGCTAATTTTGCTGGTATCTTTTCCTTGCAAGCTGAAGATTCTTTCCCTTCTTACATGAGAGGTGGAGGAAAGAGCTGAACTTAATGGATACTATTTAATATCCATTAGAATGTTACAGTATAATTTGTCAGCTATGCATAAGTGTAGAAATAGGAACAAGAGTCAAGTTGCAGACAACTAAGTTGAATATGAAAGGCATGTAATGACTTTTATCTGTTCACTCTATTGAAAAAATACAATTATTGTATAACAATTATCTGCAACTCAGTGTGGTTGTCAAGTGCTCACTGTCCCATTTGGGTACTCAATCCAGCATTCGAACATGTTTTGATAATTAAAAAGTATGTTATCTCTTGCTGGTTTATTATAGCTGCAGTAAACTGAATACCAGTTTCCCTAATCCCATCAGCCCCGTCTGCAGGAAGGGTTAGAGGTCAGGAGCCGCTTCTAAAAACACTGTTCAATTGAATCCAAACAAGCCCTTACCTACTAAGCAGCTGCTCACAGACAATTTGGGGTCTGTCTTCCTGAGATCCTGAGGGACTTCTTTTCTGGAAGAGGCCACCTTCTGTGTAGAAACCCAGCACATGCCCTACCTCATCTGAGAGGCTCAGGCCCAGAGTCCAAAACAGAAATGCAAAGTAAATTTCAAAAGAAATTTAAATTATTTTAAAGTGAAAGAAAATTTCACTTTCATTTAACTGAAAGACAAATTTAATGTTGGCTTGTAAACAAATCACGGTCCATGAGAAAATAATGAATGTTGTTTTTAACTGCATAGACAATCCTGTGAACTGGCAAACGCATACATGGAATAAGGATGCTGTCAGCTGGCTGTTACGACCAGCAAAGAGAAGAATGCTTGTTCTGTAGCCACATGAAAGAAGTTGGGTGTGTGCAAACATGTCCGGTCTCAGTCTCTTCATATACTGGTGCGAAGCACAGGCAGAGTCATTTCAGAGATTTTGTATCCATCTGTGATGTCTTGTTTAAACTGAATTTACTTGTGTAGGATTAGGAGAAGGTTAGAAATGTAAACAATAAGTTGAAATCATAAGTACAGCTATATAGGAAAAGTATACACCCTCAGAACTCAGATATTGCATAGACATGTGTGTGTACTCAGAACAAGGACCATGTGGAATAAGATGGCCATCTTTTCCCTGAGCTGACTGGGTAGCCCCAAACAAGTCCATATGACTGGAGGAACAATATAAAATTTACATTTGCAAGAAGAGTCTTTTTAAATAAAATAGTTGCAATGATAACAATATCTTGATTTTTAAAATTAGTTTTTCATTGTTTTTCTCCACATCTTTTTATTTATTTGCATCCTGAGCTGCTTGTATAATCTTCTTATAGTTTCTTTGCTCTGTCTCTAACTCACCATCCTTCTTCCTCTCTCATTTCTCCTCTCAAACTGTGATTGAAGAATCTAACATTCAGAGAAACCCACATGCAAAAATCTTTTAGAGATATACACACTGATTTCTACAGATATTTTATAATGAATGGTATTCATTATTTTTAGAATGCCAAGCTTTTTTACAGAAGTTTTATTTAAAATTGGCATTATTGGTTTTTGCCTTAGGTGATATGGGACAATAAGGGCCCATTTTTTCAGAGAGAGTCAAGATTGGTCTCATGCATAACGGAACACCCCAGAACCAGTGTCTGGACTACATGAACTGCTTCTTTTCTCCAAACTTTTAGCATGAACCATACTCAACAATCGATCCTGTCTTGGAGTACTGAACTGCAAACTTTCTGAATCTTTCTTGGTGAAGGGATTACAGATCTCCTGTAAATAACCAAATGCAGTGAGTAATCCTGAAATTTACCCAGGACTGTGAAAACATTGGGACATTACTGGGACGATTAATAAAATTTGATTGTAGGTTGTGAATTGTAGTTTTTGCACTGATGTTACATTTCCTGTTTTGAATAATTGTATAGGGATTATATAGGAGGGCACCCTTGTTTTAGGAAAAACATACTGAAGTGTTTAAAAGTAAAGAGGCATGTTGTCTTCAACCCACTGTCAAATGGTTCAAGAAAAAAAAACTACACACATACACAGGAAAAAGTTGAGAAATCAGACCGACAAAATGTAAATAGTTGGCAGTGCTGAGTATATTGCATAAGATTGTTGCACTTTTTTGCAATTCGTCTGTAAATTGACATTATATCCAAATAATAACAAAAAATTAAAAAGAAGACGCTCGTGAAGAAAGTCTTACCATTTAATCTACTCAAGAGAATTTTTTTAAAAATATTTATTTTCCTGGCTATACCTGCTTTCTTTTTCAAGCATATTTATATGTTAACTAAAACTGTAATTAAACTCTGTAAAGATGTATGTGCATTCTTCTCATTCCGCAAATATTGCATTTTAAAATTATATATCTCTTTAGAAATAGCCCTATTTTGGAGGAATTTTTATTAAAATTTAGAAAATAGAGTGAATAATAGCTTGATATTTTGTTCAAGAATATGCTTTGATTTTGGTCTTGTGTATTCACTCGCATCTCCCTCTTTTGAGTTGAAAATATATAACTTTGGTGTCTTGTCCATTCATAGTCAGAAAGGATAAACAGAATTTCTGATATCTTGTGTCTTGACTACGCAGGTATTTATTTTAAGTATTTCAGACTCCACTCAAAACTAAATGAATCCTCAGCAGTTCTTCCCTTGTGCAAAATACGTATTTTCTTGCTTTGACTATGAAAGTCTCTGATAAAATTGAATGTTTCTTTTTAAAAATACGTTTATTAAGCAGAAAAGCATCCCAGCATAACACTTTTCCTATTGGAGAAACGCTGAGGTCAGGATTTGCTGTAACTGAAATCACCGTATCCAGATTAAAAAATGCAAAATCTGTAATATTTCTTTAACTGACCATTGATGTTTAGGGATGTGGGCAAGGACTTGTGAGAGAAAGAGCTAACACCTTGCATTGGAATGATATTTCCTTCTCCTTGAGGGCCCCATCAGTCTGCGCACACAAATCTGCTTTCCTCTCACACAGTGTCTCTCCGAAGATGTCTCACAAATGCGAAGAATCCATCAGCCCATTCGGTGTATTAGCTTCAGGCTTTGTATAAATTGCCCTGATCTACGTTGTTTTGTTCAGAAAAATAAGTCAACTCACTTGCAGAATCAGTCACATGAAAATACCTCCTTGTTCAGTCCTGCTAATCTCTTCCTTTTGTTGCTTGTTGCTTTATTGTTTGACTTCAAGTCCTAAATAATATCTTATAAGCAGCATAGATTTTAGTGAAAGCTATTAATGTCAGTGGGGGAAGGAGTTCACATTTGAACATGAAGATATAGTGTTTTCTCTTTCGTTTCTTTTTTCTTTCCTTTCTCTCCTCCCCCACCCTCCCCTCATGCAGTTTTTTTTTTTTAAATCCACCTTCCCTGCTCAAATTCCAAATCATTTCAAAGTTCAGTGGAGGCTTCTCCTCACATACCCTTATTATTTCAAAGTGAGACCATCTTAACTGAAAGGGAAAGTTTATTCAGGTGGCATGAATCAGACAAGGGCTCAGTGATGCAAACTGGAGCCGCAGACAGCGGCCACTGTGTCTCTCCCAGTGCCGCCCTCCTAAAGAGGCATAACAAAACCCCAGCAAAACAGGCCGCCAGTAATCTCCTTGCCTTAGCCAGAAACAGGGGTGACGGAAAGCTGCCCTCTCATTATAGTCTTGGTCTCAAGGTTAGAATTAGACCCTTAGGGTAAGGAGCTGTCAATTAGAGATAACTCCAACCAATGCCGTCTGAAATGGTGGACTTATCTCCTAGCAACTCCCTTCATTCAGGGCACAGCCCTGAGCTCTGCTGGCAGCTCAAGAGTCATCTTGAAGACAGTGAAATAACCTTTTCAATTTGAACAGATGCATAAAGAATTCTGCTTCCTGAGTCCTCGATGGAGTCTGGGTGACATTTGACTGGAAATGGGTTTGAATCTGGAAAGAATTAAGATTTTCTTGTTTTCCCGTTGCAGATGTTTCACTCAGAGGATTTAATAGAAGTATCTGGCCAAACAATCAGAAAATCTGAATTCAATCTGATGCCGAATACCTTTTCCTTCCAGATATGAGTCTGTCATGTTTATGTATAAGCTGACATATTCTTCCCTCACATTGCCTATTTTATGCTTAGGAGAAATTTGCCAACAGTTGGAAGTGGAGTGACTATGGTTACCACGGGAACTCTGCCTCTCCCTTTATCTCTCATGGCAGGGCATATAGAAAGCCGACAAGCATAAATCCTATTAAGAAAAGCACAGGGTTATGCACCATTGATGTAGGGTACATCACAGAATTTACTATTAGAATATATACTTGGCACACACAAAAAATCACATACATTCCTTAGAATTGTCTATTCATTAGATTTGAGAAACATGTTGTTGATTTTTCTAATCTTAAGCAAGAATGAGGATGACAAAATACTAGGAGGTTCCTGGGGGAGGGGGGAAGCAAGCCTTTGATTTTTCACTGGTATCTGCAATAACAAAGGGATATCTCAGAAAGGTTGTAAAAATAGCAGATGCAAAACAACCAGCCTGCTGCAGGGTGTAAATTAGGCCCTGCTCTTGGAATTAAAGATTTGACTTAACAAAGCTCTTTTGTAGGATCGCAGCCTCCTGTGCCTCTGAGCACTGGCCATTTTTTCCGGAGAGTGCCTCAAAGGACTCACCTTCATCGCTTTCACAGATCAGCTTTGCTTCTGAGGTTGTGAAATTGGGGTGTCACTTATGATGCCATATTCACTGAATGTTCTATCCACACCTACTTATGCCCAGGACTTCATCAGTGAAGTAATTATATTTTCTGTTGGTTTTTGTATGTAAGTCATTATCAGGTATGTTGGGGATGATAATCAAATAGCTGGTGCAAAAATCTACATCAGGCTAGTTGACTGGTATGTCTTGGGTCAGAGAATAGAACTACATTCTTGAAAAAGTCAGTCTGGGAGGAACAATAATGCAAAATAGTTGTCATGATAATTTCTGTGAGTTTATGGACAAGGAGATTGGTTCTTTATGATGCAGCATGATAAATAAGATTTTCCCCCTCCAACCTGAACAGCTTTGTGGTGGATTTATTTGTACCCTCCCTAAATCTCTGCGTGCAGACGAATTGCTCATTAAGCTCAGATATATTTGTTTTCTTATTATCGCTTGTCAACACCACAACACACAGGGAAGCATGTTTGAAAGAGAAGGAGAAAGCCTGAGGAACTTTGAATGAATCTTTTTTGTATGTGTCTGTGAATGTAGTGTATTTACAATTCTGCTTTGGTTTATTTTAAAAATCAAGATTTTGGTTTAAGAAGAAACAAACTGGTAAATACGTCACAAAATATCTAATACTTTAAGTTATGAGTAATTTGTAGAAATTAACTTTTTCTCATTTGAAAAAGAAAGTGCATATAGCTTTATAAATTGTTTTCACAAAGCAGACACAACTTTGAGGACATTTTCTTTGTGGGTTTTTTCACATAAAAAAAAATTAAATCCAACCCATTGTAAATATACACACTGTTAGAGCAGTTTTACAAATACTTTTTAAAAAATATCATAAATTCTATTTTGCACAGAGAATATTCCTGCATTTGTAATATGCTCATGGAAGTTAAGTTTGAATATGGTAATAAAAATGTACTTTAAAGAAAAAAAGGAAGCATTCGTAGCAATCAAAATTTACTTTGTTAAACAGCAGATCGGTAATGTCCCCAGGATTCTTATGTGAACTGTCACTGCTGTTCCCTAGGTGATGACTGAAGCTAACCTCTTCACTGCTGTATGAATTGAATAAATTCTCTGAGCATCATCTTGAAGCCCATAGGCCCGCCTACATCTCATTAATCTGTGGCTAAGAGCTTCAATTTCAAAGGGCTTTTGGTTGGTAAGAAAGGTCAAAGAGCAGGCTATATCTTGATGTAAATTTGGCTACTCCTGTGCTTGTTAAGTACCTTGTCTAACTAAGTTTTTATTATTTGATTTTGCTTATACAATAATGCATCTTTTGTCAATGATGGTCAGTATTTGATTGTTCTTCATTACCCAGTTTTACTGAAGAAAAGGAAGTTTCCTGACTTCGAAGATATATATGGCCACTGACTATAGTTCCAGAACTGGATTCAAGAAATGCAGTGTTTAATTTTTTTGTACAATATATTGTTATTTTTAAAATAGTGCTTTGAAAAAATATGTATTACTTTCTAAATATTTATACATCTTTGATTTGTATATATCATTATCCTAAAATAATATTTCTTTATGTGTTCCACCCATAGTTCTCTAATAAGTATGTGTACAAGGTTAGTTGTTGAGAAAAAGATGATGACCTAATGCGGCATTGATCCAAGAGCGAGAAGATCCAAATTCTTTCCCGACTCCTTCTTCAGTGATCAACCTTGAGTAAGTCACAGCTTCTCTGGACCTTGGATTCTCCAGGGAAACTCATTTGAAATAAAGTATTTGAAAGGAGCTATAAACTCTAAACTCTTTATTAAATATAGGTCAAAATTCCTATACTTTTATCTTAGTTTTTCAAAATATTGAAAAAATATATATCTCTCTCCTAATGGTATTCTATAGAATTGTCAATTTTTTAAAAAGCTCAAAAAAGTAGTATTTAGTTGATTTTTACTCTGTACAGGGTTTAGTTCTGGCCAACCTTAAATTTCCCTCCAGAAATCATTGAAGCATCCCTTACTGACCACACTTAATTGAGTAATTTTCTAATTTTCCAAAGGTAGTGTTCTATATCTTGTAGATTTTATCCAAAGGAGGTGACTGAGATAATTTGTGGTGTTGTATCTTATGAAAAAGGCCCAAACTTTTAATATTTTTCCAACTTGAACCATGAATTCCACCTTTTTTTCATTTTATCATCTTTGGGTTATTAGGGTTATTCACAACCATACTGGTTAGTTTTCCTTAACCTTAATAGGATGTTCCAAATCTGAAAAACTCTTTCTACAGCCAGAAATATCAGTTGGAGTTTGAAATGAACCAAGGAAATATAACAAAGGAAGATATTGGCCCCAAGAAAGAGTTTATAATAAGAAGCATGCCTCTTACATATGGGCTTCATCTTAAATGCATCTGAACTAAATTTTGTTTCTGATTATTAATTCCTAATTTTGAGAAAAGCATTCTGCTCTAGAAATTTTCCCACTGTTTGAGGAAACAAAAGAATATAGTTTCAAGAATCAGGCTAGGTAAAATGACTCTGTTCTCTTTTGAACAGAGGTTGAATTATAAATACATTGGCAACTTTCACTTGCTTTTTTTCAGGTTCCAATGGGAAAGAGCCTGTGGTTAAAATGTCTGTGTGTGTATGTGTGTATACATATAGACACACACACACACAAAACACACACACACACACACACACACACACACACACACACACACACACAACAAAGATAGTAAGAGCCAGCTGATTAGCAGAATTCTAGAATATCAAAACTTCCTTGGAAGATAAAATCAATAATCCAAATCTGATTCTACTATATTTCACGAACATCACCATATCTGAACTTTCCCTTTCATCATGTGATAAAACAGTAAGCTATTCCTAAGCATGCTCAAAGCTCATGCTATGTTTATGCATTCAAGCATTATCCATCCATAGCAAGAAGGAGATAAGAAATGTTAACTAGATTACTCGTTTACTTATACAATACCTAAGCTGATGAACCCAAGTCATTAAAGAGAAACCTCACTGGCCATATATCACCCATGCTTTGAACTTACCAATGCATTAGATATTTCAGAGAGTTATTCATGAAAGTCAGTCCTGGTTTTGAATTCAGTATGGGTGAGGGGGGCTGCTGACTCAGGGAGCCTGCAGGGACCCTGCAGCCTACTGCTAGGCAACAACCCCTCCCCAGCACAGCAAATATACACAAGCCAAAATGAATGACCTCATCTACAAATCAGCTATTTGATATGCAGATCGGACCGCAGACCTCTTCAATAACAGCACTTCTCAGGCAGCAGGTGCAGCAAAGAAGTGAGTGGCCTTTCCTCCTTTCAGAAGCTGGGCTGTCTCACTCTCCCTCTGGCCCTTAACAATTTCTGAAGCTCCATTATCTTCATTTTTTATTTAGATGGTCCTTTTACAGAAGCAGAGTTCGTCCTCTGCTTTTCGTTCCGGGGCCTAACCTTAAGCATAGACATGAAGGAGGATTTAGAAGCCACTTGAGTCACTCACTGAAGAAGAGTAATGTCTTCTATATGCTTCTTAATAGACAATATAGCAACACACAAACGCTGGAGATTTAGCCACAGTGCAGCTCTATGCAAGTTCCACTCCCCACATCTCTAACGATACAGGTCCCCTTGAAAATAATTATTGATGTTTATAACAGAAATGCAGTTTGCTTTTCCATTTGTGTCGGAAGCAGCAGCCTAAGTTGAGAATGAAATGAATATACACACCTCAATTCTTTAGGAACAACTCTCTTTTGTGGTCACAATTGCATTCAGCAGCAGAAAGGATGGATGTTTTGGAGCAGAATTATGGCTCACTGGGTCGAAGGAAGAAGGGGATTTTCAGCCACAAGTTCATCTCATGCCCCACCCCCTACTCCTGGGACTCCCCACCAGTGGAGAGACCCTTCACAGGCATCCTATGGCTGTAAAGTGCAATGTCATATAATTTATATGGTCTATGGTTGTAGGTTATGTCCTGAAAGTCATAAACTATTAGAGTTTTATGGCTCTGCTGCAGCTATTAACTAAATGAAAGAGTTATTCATTTGAAATCTGGAATCTGTACAATGTCCAAGCTTAAATTCATCAAGATCCACTAGTGTAAAATATGTGAAAATATTAAAAGCAAAAGATTATACACAGTGGGGCCAGGAAGTGAAATCGGAGGGAAAGGGGAATGGGAAGCAACCCTGAAGAGCTGCAGTGTTATTACGCAGAGCTTGTCTGTAAGATTTCTACCCTATATGGATATTTACATCTATATTTATATGTGTTATATACATCTATATTTATATGTACATTTATGTACATTTCTAGAAGATGATGTGTATTAGCCCTGGTGGTGAATACAATAGTTGGTTTGGATTGGTTTGTGTATTTGTTTTGAAGCAAATACAACAAAAAAAGTCTGCTTATTTTGCAATATTTCTACACATTGTGTGTGTGTGTGTGTGTGTGTGTGTGTGTGTGTAGACAGATAGAGAGAGATGGGGGGAGAGAGAGTAAGAAAGAGCAAAAGGCAGGCAGAGACAGATGAAGAGGAGAGAGACACAGAGGAAGGAATTGAGATCATTAATATTTGCCTCTTGCGTCAACATATGCAAGGTTTTGTCAGATGAGTCAGCAATTTTCTTTTCAATTACATATATATATATATATATATATATAACACACACACATATATATACATATATATAGAGAGAGGACCTATTTTGCCTTTTTAAATAATATCTAAATATGCAGCAAAACATATGTCTATTCTGCTCACTCTGGGTATGGAGGCACATAGCACTGTGCTTGACACACTGAAATCAAGTATCTTTTTATTTTTTTAAGTTATTTTTTCTTTTTATATTTTTTCACATGTGTAACCTATATTATACTTCACAAAGCCCTAAGGGGCCCAGGGGCCGCTCCGCCACCCTGGACCAGGAGCAAAGTGATTTTTGCCACTTGTCAAACCAGCAGTTTTGTCTTTACTTAAGAAACAAAAATGTGATGCTCAGGAAGTATGGTAAACGGAGATTGAGATTCTGTGGATATTCTTTGTATCCATCAACCCAAGACGTGAAGAAAGTGTTATTTGAGCATGTGAGGTTGTTTTCAGATGGTGACTATTATCCTCTATTATGGACTGAATGCTCGTGTCTCCACAAAATTCACATGTTGAAGCCCTAATACCAAGGGTAGCTGCATTTAAAGATTTAGAGATGGGGTCTCTAAGGAAGCAGTAAGGTTACTGAGGTCATAAGTGTGGGACTCTGATCCACAAGAATTAATGAGAACGCTCTCATTCACTCCTCCCCCCACCTGCACACACATACTGAGGACAGGAACCGTGCAGGCACAGTAAGAAAGCGGTTTTCTTCAAGGCAGAAAGAGCGCCCTCACCAGAAACCGAATCAGCTAGTACCCTGATCTTGTAAATTTCTGTTGTTTAAGCCACCTGATCTGTGGGTATTTTGTTATAGTAGCCAGAGCAGGCTAAGACACTCCCATCATACGAAAACATGTTGCCCATAAAATCTGAGAAACAAAATTTTAGCATTTATATATTGTGTAGAGCATAATGACACTTCTGGGCAGTGGAAAACCAGCAAAGGAAATGACCCAAATTTATGTTTGTAAGTTTGTTTTATTTTATTATTGTATTTGAGTTGGAGTCTCACTCTGTCATACAGGCTGGAGAGCGGTGGCATGCTGACGGCCACGGCAGCCTTAATCTGCTGGGCTCAGGCGATCCTTCCACCTCAGCCTTGCAAATAGCTAGAACTACAGGCATGCACCACCACACCCAGCTACTTTTTTTATTTATTGTAGAGACGAGGTCTCACCAAGTTACCCAGGCTAGTCTCGAACCCCTGGGCTCAGGCAATCTTCTCGCCTTGGCCTCCTAAAGTGCTGGATTTACAGGCTTGAGCTACTGTGCCTGGCTTTAAGTTTGTTTTAAAATAAAGTAATGAAAAACTATTGAACTGTTCTTATAATAGGTACTATTTGAAATGCCCCAAAACCACTTAAAATGAATCCTGATAATGAATATCTATACCATATGCACTATGCTTATCTTGCCTTTTAGGGTATCATTTTAAGACCACTGTGCTATAAAAAAGTGCAGAGTAGGGTCTTGGGCCTCAAGGAGCTGCCTATTGAGTTGAGTTTTTAAAAAATAGCAAAGTATAGATGAAGTGGTGAAAAAGCTAGAGTAGCCCCTGCCATGTGGTGGACATTACACTTGGTATCTTATTTATTTTAACATAAACTAACTTTTAAGATGAGCATCGATTTTCTTATTTTACAGTTAAAGAAAATCGAGGATCAGTGAGATTAAATTACTTACCCAAGGTCATCAATAAGAAATGGAGGGCCAGAGATCCAAATCCACAACTGTCTCACTTCACCGTACCACTAACTGCCTGTTAGGGGCTTGGGATTTTCATATGCAGACAAGAGAATTCCTCATGATACTGTCAAGGACCTCAAGAACTGGTTGGCTTCAGACAGATGAAGAAGAGGAAACAGAACATTGTGTGTAAAGAAAAAAAAAGAGTGCGCAGAGATGCAGAGCTGGAAAAAGCACAGAATATTTGGGAAGTCCTGAACGAACCCATTTGGCTGAATCAGAGAAAGAATACACAAAGCATTTAGGCACAGAAGATGAAGGACCTGATGGCCAGGTTTTGGAGTTTATTCTTCAAAGACTGGCGAGTTTCTGGAAGCGTTTGGAAATACAGCTTCTGAAGGAGTACATTACAACTTACACTGAGAGTAATGTGTGACTTTCTCACAGAAACAGTCATTGTTTCTTACGGATCAGTGCTCAAGAAAAACTGAGGTGGAAGAACACACCAAAATTTGCTTTTTGGCATTCGTTTTTACTTAACTTTTGTTATCACTTGTTCTCACATACGATGCCACAGGCTCTGTATTGAGCAGGATAACACCTGTGTGTCTGTTTCCTCTATACTATTTGTGTCACTTTGGAAGCCCCATTACAAAGTAGGTGTTCCTGGAACAAGATGATGGCACTTCTCTGTAAACCTCAGGCCTGTCGTAGTTCACTCCATGTTCTATAGTGGGTGACCTGTATGGCTCTATTAATAGAGCAGGAGGGGAATTAGAGCAGAGTCGGAGTGTAATGCAACAGGGACAAATTTCCTCCGATTTCTGAAATGAGTATTCTAATATGAAAATCCAGGTCTGTGCACTATGAAGGATCATGAGAATGGAGGGTGGGAGGATTACAAAATGAAGGATCAGTGTTCCCTGGAAAGTAAGAGTGCAATTTACTTCTTTTAAAACAAAAATTGTGCTTATCATTGATAACATAATGGAAAGAAATATGAACATTTATTCTAACCTGAGTTTACATGCATAATTAACATAAAAAGATTAACTAAGATATATATTTTTTATTTGACAGATTCATAAGCCCAGGATCAAAATGTTCTGGAGAGTTAAGATTGTTTGAATAATGTCATGGTCCTGGTTAAAACAAACAAAAGTAATGCATGTTCCTATACATGTTCCTATACTCAGGCATAACAAGAAAGAATATATAAATTAAAAAGACCAAAAGGATGTGGCCATGAATCCACATTCTAGAAGCATCCCTCAAATCTTTTTTGCAGAATCAAACAAAGCAGTCTGTTTTCTGCACATGTATGACATGCTTGCTTCTCACTTGCTTGACTACTGGAAAAGTTCAAGCTGAAATAAGGCAAAAGATGCAACCAATTTATAAATATTTAGTAAAGCATTGTTCACTATATCACCAGAATATCATAAGCTAATAGCCTTATTTTTAAAGGACAGCCAGCCCTCTCTGGATGGGAGTACCCTTGGATGAGGTCTTGCTCACATGCTGTGTTAACATTAAAGTGAGGCTTATGGAGCCATAGGCCCTGTTTCTCTCTTCTCACTTTCCCAGGAGAATGAGAGACATTTTTCTTTACTTCTTCGAAACTCAAATTATTTATTTAAATGTTTCCAAATTTGGCACAATCCCAAAGCACATTTTTGCCAGCAATTTTCTCTCCCCCCCCCAAGCTCATGTGTATTTTAAGCAAGTTCTCATCCATATGGTCCTCATTTCTGGTCCCTGAATTCAACTATATGTTGCTAGAATTGTAAATTGATATCTTTCTCTTTAGGTACACATTGCAGTTTGTATGCTTATTTGGGGGGGTTTGTATTAAGCTTTGTATACTTCTTTCTGTATTTGTTTCCTTCCAAAGGAAACAAAAAGCTTTATATAGGCATTATGGAAAACAGTCCAATTTAAGAGTTTTGAGTAGTTTCTTCTTTATACCCCAAGTAAGAGTAATATCTATGGTGGATTCATTATGTCAGGCCTGGAACTGGGCAGTTGACATACTATATCTCATTCATTTCTGCTAATGATCCTACAAGAAAAGACACTCCTTCAATTTACCAGTGGACTCACAAGAAAGTAAAGACATCTAGAGCAAGGGACTATTCAGACAAGGAGTCATTTAACCCTCTCTGTTTCCACAAACGCACACTTCTTCCATTATATCCCACTGCTGAGTACAGTGTCTAATTTGGAAGCAAGCAAGCGTTATATGACTGCATAGTTCAAATGATATATGTCCAGCTCTCCCTTTGGGAAGAATTCGTGAAAAAATCTCCTTTCTAGAGAGCTATACTTTTCAGTACCCTTGTCAGACAGGAGATTCAACACCTTTTTAATTCCTCCTACAGGCCTTTGATTTCCAAACAAAGGACCACCCCATTTGATACCTGGGTCAACAGATCAACAGAAACCTGAAAACCTAATGGAACTTCAGGAAACTAAGCATACAAATCAAGCTCCTGCCATTTTTTGTTTTTCTTTTAGTTTTTGCTACTTATTAAAAAAGAAAAGAAAATTCCTGGGTGGTCTCAGCACTTATTGTTAAAGAGATGCCAAAGTGATCTCTACAGTGATTGCTACAGAAATCACTGTAGGGCAGGTTTTACCCTGTGTTTCCATGCCTTAGTGTTCTTATCTGCTCAAGGGGCATAATTGAATATTTTCTCATTTTCCATGCAAAGATGTTGAGAGATCAATTTAGGTAACAAATACAAAAATGTATTCAGTGGTTGAAAATATAAAGCACATGTGTACAGGGTTGTAGATGCTGTTTTGGATGTTTTACCATCCCCTGGGCTTACAGTCATGTAATGAGGCCTCTCTGTAAAATCATTCTTGGGGTCCAAATTGCGAATTTCAGAAGTAAAAATATGTCCACAAAGTGCTTTAAGAACTTCCAGGGAGGAGGTCTGTGCTTTAAAGACCCTTCTCAGCAGAGCCTCTTATGCTCACTAAGAAAAGCTGAGGGGACCCTCCATTTCACAGATAAAACCAAGACTCAAATAAGAGAAGTTTCTCACCCTACAGGCATAGAAACACATATGTTCACAGTGCAACAAAATGGATATACATGTTCTTAAAAAGCTAATATGGCTTTAATTGATATCAAAAGAAAACCTCACAAATAAGTTAAAAGTTATATTTTAGTCACAACAGTGAGTAAAATAAGATTAAAATAGAAAATAGCATTAATTGGGCTTAACCTATGCGAAAGACAGTTTGCTAAATATTTAGATATAATATCATAGGACTTTCTTCTACCCTACATGCACACATGAATAGCAGAAAGCAAAGTTTCAGTGGCAATGTAACTATTCATGCTCATGAACCCAGAAAAGAGTTGAGTTTAGACTCAAATCCAGGTCTATTCTGATTCCAGCATCCTTCTATTTGGCTGCTTTGTCTCCTGCTTCTTTAGGAATTAGAACTGGAATTCGGTGTGGAGATATTTTGTTGTGATTAGGAGTCAAGGCAATTCAAGAATTGCCCAAGTTATCACTGGTGCTGAATATTTCAATTACAGACTTGCTATATTTCAAATATGAAAAGGATTTGTATAGGTTGGTGTACACCAAAGTGACATTCAATAAAGGAAATATATTCTTTGATCTTTTATTTGCTTAACAGGTAGCTTTCAACTTTTAGTTTTATTAATTGCTCTGAAAACCCACAATTTAGGTAAAACCAATTACATTTGATTTTACTTATTTGGTTAGCTTTCTTTTAATATAAAGGGGACTGAAAACAATCACTCATCTATATGTGTCATATATGATATGACAATAGGAAATACTGGGAGATATTTACCCACTCCTTCAAAATTAAATCTAACTTGATTTCTAATGAAGGGTTTGCTCTTGTAAGAAATCGCCTTGACAAGTCTTTTCTTCCAGGAATCAACTTTTTATTTTTTAAAATGTATTTTAAAAAACCCATTTCTCAGTCTTCTGACCCTTTTTGTACCTTTTACAGTAAGTGTGACCAATGTTAATTTTAGTGTAAGTGTACATAATGGAATTCATCCTTTGATGAAGACAGTCATGGTACCTGTTGCACCATAGTAGTGGCAAGACTTAGCAGCAAAAGAGTTAATTTGGGGAGAGGGGTCTAGTTTCAAAACAAAAGATTATGCTTAGTTTAGAGGCGTAGACTGAGACAGTGAAAAACATAGCACCAAAACCCCTAATTGCTAGTAAAGAGTGAATCAGAAATCAGGATTCAAGAGTATAGCTAAGTCCTCAGATAAAGAAGCCAGATATCCAAATTAGAGCACAGGAGATTAGCTGCAAGACAGATCCCTTAATTGTGAGCAAGTCTTTTTTGCTGGTCTGTCCAGATCATTGTGGCTCTATCCACAGGGTATCTCAAAGGTCCTGGATGTTTTTTCAGGAGTCTAAAGCCCTAAAGTTTCATTCAATAATCAAACAATATCTGACATAAACATAAGATGTCTCCTCATGCTACACCTATTTGGGAGTAAGATGAAACCATATTTATGGCAACAAAGACTTAACTCATTCTCAGAACTGTGAGAACACAGCCTCACTCAAAGCCTTCTTACAGGAGGTTTCAAGGAAAGTGACACATTGTATAAGGAAGCAAATTGTTTCGACTATCATTATCCTCAAATCTGTGATGCCTCCTTTTCATCTCCCATGGCATGATGCTATGTATGACTTGAGAAGTTGTTTAATCTCCCCCAGATTCATTGTCCCCTTATTTAGATGGTGGCGAACATATCTCATGCAAAGTTTAAAGATAATTGTAGGCCAGGCGAGGTGGCTCCAGCCTGTAATCCCAGCACTTTGGAAGGTCGAGGCGAGAGGATTGACTGAGCTCAGGGGCTTGAGACCAGCCTGGCAACTTGGTGAGATCTTGTCTCTACAATAAATAAAAAAATTAGCTGTAGTGCTATGCATGGTAGCACGTGCCTGTAGTTCCAGCTACTTGGAAGGCTGAGGCTGAAGGATTGTCTGAGCCCAGCAGGTTGAGGCTGTGGTGGCAGTGAATGTGCCACTGCACTCCATCCTGGGTGACAGAATGAGACTCCAACTCAAAAAAAAAAAAATTAAAATAATTGTATGTTTGAAAGGCTTGACATAGCAGGTGACCAAATTTTGGTAGATTTCTTTCTCTATTTTTTCCCCTTTATTGATTTCTATTCCAAAATGTAGCCCAGAGTCCAAGAGAAATTGAAAAAGATGGGCCTATGTCATTTCTGTGATTTCCACCCCCTCCCAGCAGGCAGTAACCTTTATAACACTGCACTTAATTTACTGCATGCTCCCACTTGAATGCATCTAGGCTTTCAAACCTCAGCAGACTGCAGCAAACCAAAAAATCCAAGTAGGTGGACAGTCATCAGATGAGCCTTCTCTGTCTCTGTCATATCTGAGTATTAGTGTAGAGTCATTAAAGGAGTTGGAACCTAAATCTCAGTTATACAAGGCTCCAGGAGATTTAATCTAGTGTTTGAAGACAAGACTTTTTGTCTTAATTCTTCGATAGGGGTGTGTTTGTTCTGTCCTTCTTTTCAATAACATGATGAAGCCCCATGTGGCTCAGAGTCTGCATGGGAGGCCAGCAGCTGCTGCCACTGCAGATCAATGTGCTCCTGGGCTGCCCTGTTACTGGTAGTGGGACCAGACTAGAAAGCTTGTCACCTTTGATTACTCACCCAATCCCCACGCTAAAGAAACAAGATATGAAGAATGGCCTCTCAGTAACATTTGATCCAGCCTGCAAGATCACTGTAACTTTAACCCTTCCCTGTTGGAAATCCATGTATGGTCCTCAAGGGTGTTTTCTGTGGAATGTCATTCTCAATCAAGGGCCTACACACCAACACTTAAACACGTAAAACTGCACAGGAACACCATCCTTTATTAAGAGTAGACAGATAACGGACAAAACTAACTTAACAGAATTTTCCTTTGGCACTACATTGTAGTCAGAACACTGAATTGGGCAACAGGGAATTTGGTTACTCAGTTTGGCTTGTCCTCAGCTAGCTGTGGGTGCCACCATTCTCCTATCTGTCCAGTGAAGAAGTTGGAAAGAACAGGATCAAAGTGCCCTTCCAGGTCTGAAACCCCCTTTATAGTATAACTGCAAAGATCCAGAGCTTAGTGTCTCACAGTCATGCTTAATCTCAGCTCCATATTTTGCTGGCAAGTTATCACACTTTTTTAAGTTTACAAGCAAAATGAAAATGATGAATGCTTAACACATAGGATTATTTTGAGAATAAATAAGATAATTTACGCATAGCCCAGTGGTTGCCCTAAGGAAAGAACTTAATAAATTGTGAAACTATATTTATAATTGCATATAGGATCTGTTTAACAGTTGGTCACTGCCAATAAATGTAAAACAATATGATTTTAAAAGTTGACTGCATAATAATTGGACTTAGTGAGAAAGACTTGAGGATTACCATTTCCACAAATGCTTTTAAATTCCATTGTCACAAAATGTATAGAAAAAAGTGAACAAATAGAAAAAACAAGTAAGCGAGAACCACCCCCCCAGACTGGGTATCACAAAGGCCCCAGCTCCAGTGGGAGGACTCTAGCTTCTCCATTCCTTTTGGTGTTCTCATCCACAGTAAGTCTGCATAACTCGCGAAAGCAACTCATTGAAACCCCATTTACAGTCAACCTGCATAGAAAAGCCAAAGGGAAGAGTCGATGCAATTAACCCAGAGTGAAATCCTGCTTCTAAAAAATTCTCCCACTCTATTCTTGGATTTATAGTACAAGGTTTTCATTGTAATGGCTCTTGTAAATTAATTGCAGACACAATTGTCTACGGGCATTCTCAGAATAAGTGGCAAGTAGTTAATTGCACCCCAAATTAGCCAATTCTGCCCATAATTAACCATTTGAAGACAATTAATTGCATGCATAATATTTGCACCTGCAACTAATTGGAGACCCTTATAGTGTTCCTGGAAAAAATAAATATATAAATAACAACAACATCAACAACAAAAGAACCAAGGACTACTCTTAAAATGTAGTCTTTTATAGTAAGAGGCTCTGGGGAACTGGGAAGGGGATAGAGCTTAGGAAACCCTCAACTGTGTTGCAGTTGCTCAAATGAAAAAGCAGTTTTTAAAATACATTATTTAATTGACAAAAATTGTGTATATTTATGGCATACAACATGATGTTTTGATATATGCATACACTGTGGAATGGCTAAATCAAACTAATTAACATGTGCATTATCTCACATACTTGTTATTTACTTGAGGTTGGAAAAACAATTTTAAATCATCTAGGACTAGCAAGGTTTCCAAGGCATTATCTTTTTGCTTGCATTCCTTTTTCCCCCTTCTTATTACTAATATGAATTACCTGTCCTTATACTTTATTTTTTTCAGCTACCTGAAATTGAAAAATTTAAGATATCAAATGCTTGGAACATTAAGCCCACCCTGCACATTAAAATAATGGTGTTGTTTTAGAAGAAAGGCAAGATCTCTTATTTTTGCTATTGTTTCACTGATAGACTAAGTAAACTTACTAGCCACAATTTAAAAAAAAAATTTGTTCTCCCAGATTTATATAGCATAAGAAGAATAGTAACATATGTATCATTATTTCAGCTGGTGTGTGGTTGTGGATTAGTAGTCTCTTTAACTCTTAAGAAAATAAACTTATATTAATAATAATAAGAAGAATGATGATATTAACAACAATAATAACAATAATCTCAATCATCATATAGTAAATACTTTGTCATGACATACTTAATATTCACAATCTCACTTAAATTATCACAATTTAAAGAAGATGTTTTATGCTGGTTTGTAGGTTAAAAGATTGTTCATAGAAGCTACATAATTTTCTTAATGTTACACAGCTAATAAATCACAAATACATAAATCAAACTTGAATAACTTAATCCATGTAAAGTATTTAACACACTGCCTGAAACATAGTGGGTGCTCAACTTAAATTAGTCTAAGTATTTACATCCCTATTACTCTCTAGGCTTACTCTTTTAACTGCCACATTGAAGATGAAATAGAAATACTAAAAGTCAAAATATGTTAAGTGCTTATTATGGGATAGTTACTGTTCTAAGTGCTTCACATGAAGTAAACCGATTGAAATTCTGTAACAAGAACAATGAAACGATATTATTAATACCTCCATTTTCAAATGATAAAACGAAGGCAGAGAAATGTTAATTAATTTGCTTAAAGATACATAACTGTCAAGAGGTCAAAATGGGGAATTCAAATATTAACATTATAGAAAGCTTAGAAATAATCACAGACATATATAGTCAACTAATCTCTGACTGAGGTGCCAAGAATACACAATGGGGAAAAAATAGTCTGCTCAATAAATGGCATTGGGAAAACTGAATATTCACATGCAAAAGAAAGAATTTGGATTTTTATCTTATACCATGCACAAAATCAACTACAAATGGATTAAAGACCTAAATGTGCATTAAGACACCATAAAACTGCTGGACTACAAAACATACGTGAAGAGTTATAGAACATTTGTCTTGGCAATGACTTTTTGGAGATGACATAAAAAGCACAAGCAACAAAACAATGTAATAATTGAGACTACATCAAACTAAAAAGTTTCTGTACAGCAATCACCAAAATGAAAAGGCAACCTATGAAATGGAAGAAAGTAATTGTAGACTATATTTGCAATGAAGGGTTAATATCTAAAACTTATAAGAAACTTATGAAATTCAGCAGCAAAAAAATCAGACAACCCAGCTGAAAAATAGGCAAAGAACCCAAGTAGACATTTTTTCCAAGGAAGACATACAAGTGGCCAATGGGTATATGAAGAAATGTTCAATATCACTAACCATTCGGGAAATGCAGATCAAAGCCACAATAAGATACCACATCTCATCATTAGAACTGTTATTATCCGTTTAAATATAAGAAATATTGGCAAAGACATAGAGAAAAGGGAACCCATATACACTGGAATATAAATTGGTATAGCCATTATGAAAAGCAATATGAAGGTGCTTCAAAATATTAAAAATACAGCCACCATATGACCTAGCAACCCCACTTCTGGGTATACATAAAATAATTAAAATCACTATCTTGAAGCAATATCTGCATTCTCATGTTTATTGTAGCATTATTAACAATAACCAAGATATAGAAACAACCAAAGTGTACATCAACAGATGAATGGTTAAAGAAATTGTGATGTATTTATACACACAATGGGATACTATTCAGCCTTAAAAAAAGAAGGAAATTCTGCCATTTGGGGCAACATAGATGAGCCTGGAGGACATTATGCAAAATAAAATAAGCCAGACACAGAAAAACAAATATTGTGTGATTTCACTTGGATATGGAATCTAAAAAAAATCGAACTCACAGAAACAGAAGTAAAGGTAGTTTCCAGGGCTCATGTATAGGGGGAATGGGTAGATGTTGGTCAAAGGATAGAAACTTTCAGTTATAAGATGAATATGCTCTGGAGATCTAATATACAGTATATGACTATAGTTAATAATAATGTATTATATTCACTAAGAAATTAGATCTTAAATATATGATATGTTAATTGGTTTAATCATGGAAACCGTTTCACAGTGTATTCATGTATCAAAACATTACTTTATACACCTTAGAGATATACAATTTTTCTTGTCAATTATTCCTTAATAATGTGTGAAAAAAGTAAAAATAACTAACATTCTCACTCTAAGAAGTATGTATTTAATTTTATATTATGTTTCCTTTTATAATCCGGACAGAGAGATTTGTTTGTTAAAAAAAAGCGGGGGACATATATATACACACATGCATGGATGTGTGTACAACTTGGATATGATGAAACAATCTACTAGAAATCAATCAGGAAATTAAAAACTGGTATGGGTGCTAAATGTTTGCTCTTTCGTGGTAGCAGAACCACTGCCTATATTTCAGCTAGAGGAGAGGAAGAAAGATCCTCTCTTTTCTGCCTACATGAGAAGCTAGAGCCTACTGCTGAAGTTCTGTCCTGGAAGGAGGTGTCCATCTCAGAACCATCAGGAAAAGATGCTGAGAAGAGCGAGAATACAGAGCTAATGTGGGGGGGTGAGTGGGGGAGGCCAAGCTACCGCTGACCAAAGAGGAGGGACCAGGGTAGGTGGTCACACCCTGCAGTTGGGGGAGGAGGAATGAAGAAGGAAGAAATGGGAATCAACACAAGGGAGTCACGCTGGGCAGGAAGGCTGCAAGGGCTGCGAGCTGAGCCAGGAGGCAACTCTACTTGGCACCTACTGGTTCATGCGGCACAAGTCCTGTCCATTTCACCAGAGATCTAAGGGTCTTTAAGCTTAGAAGCTGAATGAGTTTCCTAAAAAAGAACTTTGTTTTGTTAGGATGGAACTATACTATATTATAAGCTGGAAAATACTGAGGGTTGATTCTCTACCATTGTGCAAAAGAACTTGGGCATGCCAGTTAAACACTGTACTATGGATAAACAGAAGAGCCCAGGCACAAGGAACAGGAGGAACAGTAGGGCTTTCGGTCGCCTGAGCATGTCGCCAACATTAAACAACAGAACTGACACCAAACACCCGGGAAAGCAACGAAAGTAAAACATTTTTTGAGGAGGGGCAGAGTACATGAGTTTTATTATGTAACAACAATAAGCCTTAAAGACACCAGAACAATTCCCTAGAAATAAAACTAAAACATGACACTGTCAACCAAATCACTGATAACAATTTTGAATAGGGTAAAACAAATGGTCACGCCTGTGGCACTCTACTAAGACAGCTTTATCATCTGGTGGACATAAATCCAGCAGTCAAAATTCCAAGAGATGACTTTAGAGTCAGACCCAGATAACGCTTCTTTCAATTCCCCACCTTATCCACAAGCATGACTGTCTTGCAGAATCCAGATGCCCCACACACGCATACATGACTAGCCCTGGGTGTACACCACACTTGTATTTCCTACATTTACCAGCATAGTTCCTGTTCAACCAAAACAATTATGCTAATTAGATCTTAGTATAAAGCTGTTTTTCCTAGTAATCCTTCCTTTATTTTCTCATTTTCAGGTCATCTGCTTAATTAATTGTACTATTACTTTTTTTTTGCCAGATGTTAATGTTAAATTCATGAGTTTCCATATTACCTGTTCTTTCCTTTTCAATATATGACAAAAACGATCGCTGTGGTATCTAATATTTACCATGATTGCTGGGAGTTGAACCAAAGTAGGTTTGTTACCTAAGTGCATATCCTTTAGAGGCTTATAAGATGGAATATCCATGTATCTGCAGTGGACAGCAGTGCATCTTCTTTTCACCTCCTTCAAGTAGGAGCACGCCAACTTGCCACACGGAACTACCCTTTCACTACAGGGCACATTTACCTCTACTAGAAAGGTCACACATCTTGAGTTGTTTGCACCTTCCACTGTCTTATTCCTTTCAAGAGGCCCATCCATACAAATCTTGGACATAGCTACAGTTCCATATCATTTGTTGTGTTGTTGATTGCACACATTTTAGAATTGGTGATAGATATCTGAGGTGACAGAGCTATGGTCAACAATAATCTTCAGTTTTCTCCTCCATAGTGACTTTTGTATATCACGTTATTATACATATTTATTCATGTTGCTCTCCTCCGCTATAAGTCCCCATTCTGTCTTTATAGAATGTGAGCACAAAGTGAATGTGAATTGGGGGATGATGACTGACTGTCTACCAAGCATCTGTTTTGTTGTCTGACACCTTTTCATAATCACCTCCTAAAAATCTTGAGTGAAAACCTCCTTAACGAACTTGGCGAGTACCAAGTACGCTGATCTATTCAGGCTTGCCCTTACCTACCTACACAGATGCAATCAGCCACCAAACAGTCACGGTGAGGGGTTTCTGAGGAGAGTGGCAGGAGGTGGGCAAGAGAGAAATGCAGAAAAGGAGGATTGGAAGCAGAGAAAAAAATGACTTGCTTAGCTCAGGATTGTAGTCTCACAGGCTTCTCACTTTTCCCCCCCTCTGCCTCCATATGCATTCTCATTTCAGGTGTTTCCCTTCACAGGAAGCTCTGGATCCCCCACTTCCCTCTCCCCTCCCCCACAAGGGCATCAGCTGCATATCTTGGAGCCTCTGAATACCATGCGATCATGAACTCACAGATGCATAATTTATACAGACATGCATTCGCTGACTGATGCCACTCCTTTCAGAGTCATACAAAAGCAATGAAAAGAATTGCTTCTAGAAAATAAGGCACAAATCAGATGGCAAAAGCCCCAGTGGTATTGTGTAACATGTGCCTTAATAACGCTAAAATCTCTCTGTAGCCTCCATGGGGTCCACTTCAAAGACGCCTGCATCTCAACCCACTGCATCTCTTTAGAGCACAAGTCATAACCAAGCTTTTCCTCACATTATTTGCAAGTTGCTCACCTTGCCCACTCTTCAAACATGACCTCATTGCCACCTGCCAGGCAGTGGCTGGGTGTGAAATGCTTTCCTATTATGTAGGAAGCTGGTGTGATCTAAGAACACCTCACATCCAAACAGCCAGATTGAAAAGAGCAGATGGAAATAGAGAGCGGGGAGGAGGTCAGGGTAAGAATTAAGAATTTGTCTCTCATTTATGCACCATACACACATTTTAAAAAAACATTTATTTTTGTTAAATGGAAGAAAAAAAAATACACACCCATTAGTCAACGACGAATGAATCTCATACCCAGAGGCAATCCTTGTCTCGGAGTTGGTCTGAAATCATTTTTCAACGTTGAAGCTACATTGCATTACCTTTACTGCTTCTTGATATGAGGGCTCAGCTTTGAAGTGAGTCAAACATTGAAGACGTATTTAATCAAAATTACATTGCTCTTTGGCCAGGGTTTCTGGTGGTCAGGACTAAGAGATAAAATATTAATGGATAACGAAGGAGACAAAGAAAGAAACCTACTGTGTGGGATTAATATTTTGTTCTGAGGTCATCCCTGTGAGGAATGGAAAACAAAATAGGTGTGAGTGGGCTTGTGGAATCCATCTAAATTGTAAAATGATCAGAGGAAACTAGATTTTTCCTAAGACAAAGACAGGGTTTTTAACTACAGATAAGGGCATTTTCATATCCAGGCTGAGATACATTATATTTAACCCACTGTTATCTGAGTTTATTAAAAACAACCAGGACCAAAAAAAAAGAAAGAGAGACAGACAGACACTTATTAGAGCCTTTTATATCATTGCCCTTGTGAGGAAATAGCAACAAAGAAATTAAGATCACAATTGATTATAAATGTACTCACTTTAGGTGGTGTAAAGCAAAATTCTGTCCATTTAGAATCTTATGTGGTAGACACAGCAATGAGGTGAAGACATGTTTCAGATTTTTACTGGTAAATATTAGAGAATCCAATGACTTGAGTAATCATTCAGTCTGGGAACTTGTCAAAGAAAAAAAGCAGATATTTTAAATTAAAAGATAATACTTGGCTCTAAAATATACTCTTATTTAACTTTCTAATAACACTGGTTTATGGTATTTTTTCCACATGGGGTTTAGAAAAACAAAATAATCTATTTTTTAAAGCTTACATCTATTTGGCAATAACACATCCATAAAGTGTCTAAAGCATGGGTTAAAATAATTGCAGAGTAATCAGAGCATTTTGTGCCAATAAAGTTGAATTTAAATCAGTGATCTGGGTGAGCTGGAATTCTATTCAGAGCACATTTGAGGGGTTATAAAATTCAGCATTTACTTTATAGCCCCTTGTCCTTCACAAGACATCACTTACTCTTCTAGGGAAGCCAACGTGGAGCTGCAAACCTATTTCACAAAGTATTTTTTCCCCTTTGCCATATAGTCTACATAAAACATCTGTTGGTTTTACCAAGAGACAAGCCGCAGAACATAAAGGGCAGGCTTTGCAACTCATGAGACAAGGTGCCTGGGTTCTTGTGTGTTTTTAGACACTTTCAAGTTACACAGAAAGTTAAATGCAAGAAAAAAAGGTCACATTGGGGCACTGCTGAACTGGTGCACAATCATGTCAGGTGGGTCCTTTCCTGCAGCCAGCGCCTGCTCCACCCTCAAACTTCATCGTTACTAGTAGAGATAAAGGGTTGGAAGCTTTCTGATAACAAGTGGAGTGTTTCATCAATGACTGCAGCAGATAAAGGTTATTACTCTTCAGTGCGTTTCAGTTTGAGAGTGTAGATCCACTACACAGCTCCAGGTCACCTTTCAGTAAGGAAATCAGTTAAATTAATTCAAATAAGCTGCAAGGAGAAGTTCAAGTTGATGGTAAAAGTAATGGGCTGGATTTTTCTCCCATCAAAGACTGCTTTTCATTATACAGACACAGTAGGCTAATTTTTACCAGATGACACCTACAAGGTAAATTTGGGGGAACTGTTTGTTATGTGAGAGGCAAGTTTTAGGACATTCAAAAGGAAACTCATAGATTAGGAAGGTAGGTACTGGCTTAAAACAAACAAACCAGCTTGGTTTTCCCAAAAAGGTATTTCGATCCATGGATTCAGTACATTTAATAAGTCAATGTTTTCCTTGGTGGGGGGCGGGTTATTTTATGCTTTCCCTAGAGTTAAAAAAAGGCAATTTAATGAGAATCTTGTAGAAATAAGGCCAGTATCTAGCTATGTAACACAATTCCCCAGATTTTCACTTTGAAGGCACTTTGTGCCAAGTTGCCCTGAAAGTGACACCGATTCCTGACATGAATTGCTGCTACTCACCTGGCATATGAGGTGGAATCAGGCAGGAAAAGAAATGAATCCCAGAAAAATGTGCAAGCAAGCTTGGGGCAAAAGTGGTTGCAGATCAGGCATACTGGGGAAATGGGGTCAAAAGGGAAAGCTGGGTCTTTATCTTCTAGGTCCATCTCAGTAAACTGCAGACTGGAGACCAAAGCTAGCCCCTGTCACCTGTTTCTATAAACGGAATTTTATAGGATGACAGTCATCCCTCAGGGTGAACATATTGCCTATGGCTGACTTCAACTGATGGCAATAGAGTTAAGGAATTTTAGCAAAGATTTTGTGGCTGGCAAAAGCAAAAATGTTTACTATCTGGATTTTTATAGAAAATGTTTGCCAACACCTGCTAGTAGGCAATGGACAGCTGTTAAAATGTATCTTTCCATAATGATATGATGATTAACAAAAGAGGGCAGAAGGCAAGGAGTGGAATTTCAAGATCATTTAAAAAATTTTTCCAGCTCAATAAATTTAGGATTCCTTACTTTTAAAGAAAATCATGTAATCAACAAAAATGTATTAAACCACACATTAGGTAGTTACTGGATTAAATTCTTCCTTGATCGTTGTAATAGACTTTATTTATTCACCATTTTTTGATTCTTTACACAATGTGCACAGAATAGAGGCAACTAAAATGTGCAAACTACTGGAAGAATGTAGACAGTTAATTCATGACAAAGTAGCAAGCAGTGGTTCCCATGTTATACTTCAGATTGCCAGGGTTTTGTATTATTTAAGCAGGCACTTGCTATATCTTTTACCACAAAAGTGAACAAGAGAAAGTTTATGGATCTTTTAGTAGTAGGTCAAACATTATTAGTCTTTACAGACTTAGAGGTGTTCATCCACTACCCAAGTACTACTTACTAGGTTATACAAAAAACTAGGCTTAACTACTTACATAAAAAGTCTGCTAATTCATTAAGAAACTCAAAATGAAGCTTCTGGCCAGGAGTGGTAGCTCATGCCTATAATCTCGGCACTTTGGGAGACTGAGGCAGGAGAATTGCTTGAAACTGAGAGTTCAAGACTAACCTGTGTAACAATAAGATTTTGTCTCTACAAAAAAATTTTTAAATCAGCCAGGCATGGTGGTATGTGTCTATAGTACCAGCTACTCCGGAGGCTGAGGTGGGAGAATCACTTGAACCCAGGAGATCAGGGCTGCAGTGAACTGGGATTGTGCCATTGCACTCTAGCCTGGGTGACAGAATGGCTCCGACTCAAAACAAAATAAAACAAATGAAAACAACAACAACAATAACAAATACCCAAGCTTTTCATAGAAATTATCTTAATTAAAAAACGATACAATATGTTCAAATTGGATTGTGTATTTTGCGTTACTAGCAAAAACCTAAGGGATTTATTTGCCATTTGGATTTGGAGAGATCTCTCATCTTTCCATATGATCAGGGACTTCCATTAATGTCAGTGGGAATTATAAAGCATGTAAGGGACTTATAAAAGTGAAACAAGGCTTTGGTTGAGAAATGTGTCAGCCAGTTGCACAAGGATTTTGCTTTCAGAGTTCTGTACCACTACCATCTTAACCTTGCGCAGAAGAGCTTAGCTGAGAACCTCTCAGGATTTATTTCACTAGAAAGTCAACCTTTTGGTCGAAGGAAGTAAAATGCACTTGCTATATGTCCTGAAAAAGGCTATTTTCCCATTATGTAGACTTCTGAGTGATATTCCTGTTTTCAGTTCTGTCCTGCCAGCAGGATTTCATAGGAATTCTGTGCCTCTAGTTCCTTAGTCTTTTCAAGTATCAATCATGGGAATAAAATTGTTTCTATGTGGCTAATTCTTATCTCCCACTACTCTATTTTGCTAAGCCAGTTGTGACTTTTCCTGCACTTTTCAACTTCCAAAATTCTATCTCTTATTTGTGGTTATCTATTCTTCTGTTCTCTTTGTACTTGAATACAACAATATAAAGATTGGCCTTGCTTTCGTTTTAGTGTTATATCAAAAGAGAAAAATACACCACACAAAAAGGAAAGTTTGTATCTTATTTTTTTCTTTGATTTTTGAAAATAGACTGGATCGTGTCACTATGGAAATTATTTACTTTTTATCTTTTGTTTCATGCCAGTCTGTTCAGCACCCCCTTGAATCCCTTGGGAGAATGTTCCCCTGACTGGCTCAACTGATCCATAAAGAGGACTGAAAAATGGGCTGCATGAGTGGCCATCACTTTACATGAATATAACAATGTTAGAAGTAAACGACTTTAGTGTTCTTTTTCAATAGCAAATAAATTTGAAAATGAGAATTTTTTTTTAATGAAGCCTCTGTAATCATTAGACTTGGATTAAAATGTAAGTTTTGCCAAATGTTTACTAAGTCATCTAGTAAGAATGTTTGAAACCTCAGTGTTTTCACCTGTAAAATGAGGATTTTTATAAAGATAAGCTGATATGACAAGTGTATAATGTCCAATGTTTGATAGATAGGTGATTCTCAAAAATATTAGGTCTCCCATATATCCTCACATATCCAGCCTCCCTAATAGGGAATAATTTGTATTAGGAAAAAGAATTATAATTTGTCCAAATTAAAACTCAAATAATTGTGTCTGATTTTTAAGTATCCTATCCTTCAAATCTTGGGGACCAGGTCTTTTTTTGTTATGTGACTTTAAATTGCATGCAATTTCTTGGACAGAACTTGAAAACTCAAAAGAGTTCATCGTGTTCTGAATGGAATAATACAAGCATGTTTCAGCATATAGGTTATTGTCAAAAAAAATTAGAAAATTAAATTTTTCTAAACCTGGAAATGAACAAAGCCTACACAAATGCTCCTAAATTGATATATTTTCAGCTTTACATAACAAAGGCCATTTTGGTAATTGAGTTTCAGGAAAAACAATGGAGATGACATTTTCAAAAGGGATTCATGTCATGACTGATTCCAGAGTGAGATAGAGTAGGTTCAATACAAGCCCGGAACATCTTTTTGTATCTACTATTTCTAGTATACAATTTTCCCACACACTATATATATATAGTGTATAAATACATAAAAAGCATATATTTCTGGCTCCATCATTCACCAACTCTGTGACCTTGAGAAAGTTACTTCTCTGTAAGTTCCAATGTTCATATGTGTACAGTTGGGTGCTGTTATGAAGATTGCATGAGATTCTGTACATGGGCACGAGGCTCCCAGTAACTGATCACTGTCACCATAACCTAGACTTTCTCCCCTTATGATTAAGGATTCATTTAGCATGTGGCATATGACAAGTTCCACCTTTTCTGAACAACAATCATCACCAAGAACCTTATTTTTCACTTCTTTGTATATTCTTGTTTCCTGGCATGGCCACCAACCTTACTCAGTGTTTCAAATATTCACCTGCCAGGTACCTTATTGCCCTCCATGTTTCTCTCAGGAAGTTATTTTCCTGTCACATCTGGGAAACGAACTGCAAAGTAGAAACAAAAAACCTGCCACAGAGTACCAGTGCATGGCTTGGAAAGGCTGCTCCCAGGAAGAATGACTTTTTGTGTTTGTTTAGAACAAGTCTGCAAATTGTTTGGGTTGCTGTGAGAGGCAACATAACGTGAGCTTTCACAAAGCAAGGAAAGCCAAGTGCCAAAGAAGTAGTGTGGAATGTAGAGAAAACTGAATCTATAATCAGATCATAATTACTTTCCTTCTCCTAATTAATAGAGTGCTCTTTCTCTGGTCTGGCACCAGCTTATGCTATCAAAAGGTGAATCAAATGTTTAACTAGGAAAACCCAATGCCCACGTGAATGAAACACTACCATACATGGACAGGGTTGAGAACAAGGACCTGGGGGTTTGTGTCAGATGAAGAGTAAGACCAGAAAAGGCAGCGAAGAATGGACAAAGATGGCGGAGGCTTATTTGCGTACCGGTGAATTTAGCACATAAAATGTCACAATTTTTAATATTTTCTTCCAAACCACCACAAGTTAACATTGTTTTAACTTCTTATCCAAAAAAAAATTTTTTTTAATCAGCCAGAAAAATATTGATTGGATATTGATTAAAAGCTCTAAGGATATGTCTCATAAGAAAGCCCAATTTCAGTATTACATTAAAATATTCAGATCCTATACCATGGGCCAATGCAAACAGAAAACTTTCTGAGAAATAAATTCAGTGCACAAAATGTCATCATTTTGACTCAAGTTCAGCAGAAAAGAATAAATTCTGTTCATTTTTCATTAAAAACTATTGGGCCGCTGCCACATTATTTGCTTCATGCTAAGTACTAGAGACTTAGAACACTAAAGCCAGTCTTTGCCTTTAACTCACTCAGTGTCAAGGCAAAAAGGAAACAAAAAAATCAAAGTTCTCACTCCTACAAATAGCCTTCTTTCAAATTAACTTTCTCTGTACCTCGTTGCTCATGTGGACACCTATGAGGTCTTGTGTTTACAAAGCCATGATTGTCTTTACTTTCATTCTGAATAATTTTGGAGAAATCTTATGCCACAGTCTTGCCTTTCAGAGAAGCATGTAAGGAATTCCTCTGTACTTATTTTAGGCAAAAAGATAATTTAAATTTTTAAGAAGTTATTCCTGTCCAAATAACTTGTAATTACTTTGCCTCATGAAGGGTAAGAGGAGGCGCTGTTCAGAGCACAGCCTCTTTGTTCTGGGCCACTATCAGGCATCTCTCTCTGTTCACATTTATAAAAAACAGAGAACGGATTCTAATTAAATCCCATGTTTTTCAGATAATTCCATTGAGTAAACTGACAAAGATGTTATCAGTGGGCCTGTCGTCATGTCTGATCAAGTTCTTTACAGAGCTATATAATCTCTCGTTAAAAAAAAAAAACTGCTTGAATGGTACAGTTCAGAAAAACCTTTGAACAGAAGTATTCTGTGTTTTCTAGAATCCATGGTGGTAGAGGAGATGAGGCGGATAATGCTTGAGAAACTTCTAACTACTCACACGGAGCGATTCTTAAATGGTTTAAGGGGGGAAAAACACACACACACATCCCCTCACCTTTGGCTTTTACTGTTTTGCTATAAAATCTCACTCAGGATACAAAATGAAAGCTATTTTCACTTATTACTAGAGCAAAAAAAAATGAAGCATTTCAAGAGTGTACTTTTTTTAAACTGAGGTTTCTCCAATAGCTATTATATGCAAGGTCCCATACCAAGTATCCTACATATATTTTCTCATTTGATGCCTATGACAATGTCAATTATTACTTTCCTTTGGAGATGAGGACATTGAAACTCGGGCAGACTTGTTCAGGGTCACCCAGGAAAGAAGATACCTCTGAACTTAAGATGAGAAGAGGGAGAGGAAAAAGTTAAAATAAAGCAGCTCTGTGCTGAAGATGAAGTTCTGATCTATGCATTTATACCAGGTAGGACACTCACAGGTAACATACCCCAAATAGAATGTAGAAAGTTTTGTTTTGTTTACAAAGAAACTGATTACCCCAGTTTGTGTGGGTGCAGGGTCATGGATCTGACAGTTGAGCTCTTACCCCTCCTAAAACTGAGGGAGGAGGATGAGGGGAGGGCAGCCATCACAGCCTTCAGGGCCACAGTTATGGAACAATATGCTTTGAAAGGATTCATGACCTTCACTCAGAGCAAACAGCCAGCCTGAGGCAACCCTGGAGGCACAGAGCCAAGAACCCTTCTCCCTTACCAGCCTGGCTTCCTATCAGTCAAACCCTATTGTTCAGTCAATCTCTAGGGCATGGGGATCCTGCTCACACAGCCCTGAGTCAGCCTGCCCACCCGAAAACTTACTCTTGCCTGGCCCACCTGGAACCCCATCAGTTTCAGTCAATCTTGGCTGTCTGCCTCACACCTTGTATTTCCTGTTTCTTTATACTGTGACTGCTTCTCTCTCTTGGACTTATTTAGGGGGATACAAGCTAACCCAAAATGATGATATAGAGGCCACCTCCATTTTTAGGGGCAAAAGCAGTGGAGCTAAATCTTAATGACTGTGTAGCAATAGGAAAAGATGAAGTAGTGAAAACTGGGAAGGTCCAAGGCACTCGAGGTTATCATAGTTCACCTAGTTTAGATATTGGACACTTGAATAAAATCCTGAGCCATTTATTCTTGATTCTGGCCATCAGAGATTTACTACCATTGCCCTGTAATTAGAATTCCTTTCAATGGCTATTCAGAAGGTTGATTCATACTTATTTATTACTCTACTTCTGCATTATTTCATTCATTTATTCATTCATTTGTTCAATACATATCCAATCAGTACATACTATGAGCACGTATTAACTTACTATGTGCACAAAGACCATTGAAGTACCGTCTGACTGTGTTTGCATGTTTTCAGGATACAAAAAATTAAATTCCCACAAATAATTTTAAGTCTTAATAGAAAGTGGAAGAATAGATAACGTATTAACTGTTGAAAGAAGGGAGAGATGATTTTTTTGGATGATTTCATCTTTTTTTAATTTACATTTTTTTATTTTAAAAATGTGGATCAGAAGCTCAAGGTTCAAGTTCCACCCTCATGGAGAGTTGTCTAGCACCAACTCCCTAGAAACCTAGAATAATTCTGTCTGAGACTTAGCCTGTTGACTCTGAGCTCCTCCAGAAAGTATTACTGTAGCCAACATTGTCCAATATCAGATATGTTGACTTATACTATCCATGAAGTGGTTCTTGTGTTTAAGTCTCTTCTCACCAACCAAATAGTCAATGACTTTTTAGTCCAAGGCTCCTCTCTCTAGCTTCTGCATTCCTGTAGGGCGAAAGGAACGCTTTTCAGCCAGTGAACGCTTCACCATAGACAGTTTCAGCTTCTGCTGAGGAGTTTGAGACATAAACACCTTCAGTGATGTCCTCATGCTGTACAGAAAGCCAAGGTTAAGGTGAGGCTACTCTTCTCCAGTGCACACTCTATCATACCACTCTGGCACAAAGCTAGATAAGAGGAAACTAGATAGAGAAAACCTAATCTTCCCTAAATTATGTTAAGACAAGTTCATAAAGAAAATTGATGCTAGGTGGCTTCCAGGCACTATCCCTTCTTTCCCTCTCTTAGAACCTCCATGGAAATGCTCACTGCATTTCAGAAATGTTTCTTTGTGTGTTTGTTTTCTTTACTCTCTGTGAGCCCTGGGGACCAGAATCTGTATCTTATTTATCTTTTTATCTTCTGTACAAAACAGTGTGTGTTGTGTGAAACGCATCTATCAAATACTTGTTGAAAGCATGCTTGCATTCTTCTTTTTTGAATAGTATTTATAAAGCTGTAGTGATCAGACCTACAGCAAACATTATTAAGTATCTGTTATTTGATGTCCCTTTACATTATTTCTCAGGTAATTCTTACTAAGACTTTGTGAGAGTGTTAGATCAATTTCCATTTTGCAGATAAAGAAATAGAGGTTACAGCAGGTTGAACAGTAATAGTTAACACTTTTTGACCTGACTCTGTGATAAGTACTTTCTATGTACTGCTCCATTTAATTCTCATGACAAATCATGAGAGAGGTGAAATTACGATCTTCATTATTTCACATGGTAAAACTGAAGCACAGAGATGTTAAGTAAATTGCCCAAGGTCACAAAGCTATTAACGAGGAGCCAGGATATGAAGACAGTGAGTCTGACTTTAGTGTTCAAGTTCTTAATGAGTCCACTGTACTTTAATGACATGCCAAAGGCACAGAAATAGCCAGCTACAGTTCATTATTCCTTTTGTTAATGACTAGGTTTATGATGGTGAGAATGTCTCCATGTTTCAAAGATTTGTCTCTGAGATGTTATGTCAATATCTACTTCACTAATACAGGTCTCACTTTCTTCTAGATCACCGCCTGGGGCTTGTTTTGTTCATCCTGCATAGAAAACGTAAATGTATACACTCTTTGACTTTCAAAATACCAACATCTCTGACTGAATTATTTTATCCTCAACCTTTCAAAACATACAAGAAAATAAGTCTACCACTTTTTCAGCCCCTGGGTCCAAGAAAAATACTTTTACAAAGTTTGAAAGTCAGATTAATGCTGAGAAAAAGCTACAGATCTATTTTTTTAAATCTTGCCACTGTGTGACCTTGGATAACTCACATCGGTTCTATGAATTTAATATTCATCTTCTGAAAAACAATAGTGACAACAATGGCAATAATGATTATCAATGGATTATTATGAAGATAAATTAGAGTATGCATGGCACATGGATTTTTAAAAAAATAGTAACCAATTAAATGCTAACATACAATGACCATTAATACAGATTCAGTTAGTTCATCCCTTTTATAATTCAGACAATATCCAATGACTTAGCTGAGTAAGTGGCCTAACTAGTGGAGGGCAGTCTTTAGCCTCAGATTGTTCATTTACTGGTCAATGTATCATAGATGCAGGGTCAGTACGACTTTGGAGAAAGCACATACTCACATGCTCTGGAATAAAAAACTGTTATGTGACATTGGACATGATGTCTAGCATTCAGCATATCCATGGATATTTACACTTACAAAATAGGGCTTCTATAAACTCTTAGGGTTGCTGTGATAATAAAATGTGAATCCCAAAATATACTGTCTAGCTCAGGTTAAGGTTAAAAACAAATGTGTTTTCTTGGGCAAAACTGTTTTTATAAAATGAAGATAACTCACAAGCAAATTTTAAAATATCGAGTTAATACAAGGTTATTATTAGCAAACAAGATGGCTGCCTCTGCTCTCCCCTCCTCTGCCAAAACTTTGATCATTTTAGTGGTTGCAGACTCCATTTGTGAGATGAGAATCTCCCAAGAGATGTATCTGCAGTATGATGCTTGTGTTCCCACAAAATAAAAGCAATGTCTATTTGATTAAAGGAGAGAGTATTTTTACTAGCTTCTTTATAGCAGCCACATTATCTCCCCTTCAATGTGTATAACTCTGTTCTTACCTATATAAAAACTAGCTTTACATTTGAAATAATAGAATTGGGATAGGTTTGAGAAGCCAGAAGTCCTAGTTTTAATTTCAGTTGAACAATTCTTATTACCAATACCATGGGAAAATCATTACAATTTTATGAGTTTCCATCTACTCATCTACAAAATGGGGATTAAATAAGTCAAATATATAAAAGCTTATATCACATTACCTTATATGTAATAGGAAGTTTATACATTTATATTTTCTATCATCTTTCCCTAGAAGGTCACACAATCTGAACTCCATATAAGTATGTAGAACCCATGATAACTAACAGTGTATATATCCTGCATTATAATTTTCTTGGCAAATGGTTATGGAATTAAACTAAATTTAAAAATACATGGATAATGCAAATGTTTTAAATATATCATTATGTTACATTATTAAAAAACATAAGCTAAGTGTCTAATGTAAAAACTACAGCATTTACACATTTTTTTTTTTTTTAGCTGATCTTAGGTGAGTCCGTAGAGTGTCATAGAAAGAGTATAAATTTTGGACTCAGAGTTAAATTCAAATTTAACATATTTTATTAACTCAAAGATGTCATTAATCATAAGATGCATGTGTACAATTGATATGAAAGATAATATCAGCAATACATTAGGGAATTAGTGCTAATGTATTAATTGCAAAATGAATACTTATATCAGAAATGATAAATGTGAGAAAATGATATTCAATAAGATAAATTACTTAACTTCTATGATTCTCAGTTTCTCCGTCTGAAAAATAAGTCTGATAATGAGAAGAGGATCTTGAAAGAATTGCATTTAAAAATGTGAATATCCTTTACAAATTCTAAAACACTCTGAAAAAATTTTTCATTGACAAAGATCTCATGTGATGACAAATTCAGTTTGGAGATATGAAACATCTTCTGTCATCCTGATCCATTTTATACTAAATATTGTTTCTTGATTTTTCTTCCTGCTAAATATTTTCCTTGGTTGTTTGTGTAATGCCATGACAAGAAAGTACCATATTTTGTGTTTATCTCACAATAAATATGACAACATATAATCATGATCGATCTCTGAATTTGTGTTACCTTTATTTAGAAATTGACTTGTTAAAGGTTTTTTAACTTTAAATTGTTTAAATTGTATTCAAATACAAATTAATAGTTTTACAATAATTCAAGAAGTAATTTACATATCATTTAAAAGATTTGACTAGATTTATATCTCATTTAAAATATTTGAGTAGGCCAGGCATGGTGGTTTATACGTGTAATCTCAGCACTCTAGGAGATTAAGGCAGTAGGATTGCTTGAGCGGAGTTTAAGACCAGCCTGGGCAACATAGCAAGACCTTGTCTCTACAAAAAAATAAAACAATTAGTCAGGCATGATGGCACACTCCTGTAGTCCCAGTCACTCAGGAAGCCAAGGAAGAAAGATTGCCTAAGCCTATGAGGTCACAGCTGTGATGAACCATGATTACGTTACTGCACTTCAGCCTGGGTGGCAGAGGGAGACTCCTACTGAAATAAAAATTATTTGACTTTAGCAAATTCAGGAAAAAATAAATCAGAAAACCAAAGCAATACACACACAATCTAGAAGATTACCCAGATCAAAGAAAGAACTGGACTATTTAGATAACAAACTATTCTTAGAATATTTTTATAAGCCTGGTATATCAAATATAAACATTTTTTACAAAATCCTTAACAGATTCATTTGGCTTCAAATTTGGGGATGGAAGAGAGGAGTATTCTAAAATTCCTGTTACATTGCATGTCAGATGACATAGCTAAAGGATTACATGCCATCTGAATGAAAAAAGTTAAATGTTACATATTCATTGTCTTGTGAGCTTTTGCCAATACCTCTCGATGTGACAAGCAAGGGTGCCAAAAAATAGTATGATTCAGCTTTGTGCATTCCTCCTGTATTTCTGATTTTGTAGCTTCATTCCTACTTCCCCAGGAAGATATGGTAACCACTTGCTAAGTTTGATTCGTTACCAATAACATTCAATAAGCTAATAAAAATAAAATGTGTTGCAAGTTAAGAAGGACTCACAAGAGTGTAGACGGCCACAGTAAAGGCGGTAGCTAAGTCATGGTATTTTACAGGGATGATTTTTAAAATTTAGTACACAGCAAGGTACCCTGCACATCCTATCATGTGTCCCTGAACTCTTCTAGTTTGTCTCCTAGATAACTTGTATAATTCAAACTATATTAAGAATACTTACTCTTATCCTAAAGTCTTTCATTAGGGCATTTGCTTCACCTGGACTATCTTCTCATCTCTATCCTGTTGAAATCTTAAACATATGAGGGATGACCCCCTGAAAACATGGAATTATCTTTTGGAGGGCGGTCCTCTTATTGTACACTCAGAATTTGATTTTCTGGGTTAAATGATAAACCAAAGTTTTTAATCTGGAAATTTTGTGAAGGTTGTGTCACAAGAAACGTCCAGAGTTGTGGAAATAGGTGACTGGTCCTTCTACCATGACAATGCACCTGCCTACACCCTGTTGAGTGTTCAGCAGTTTTTGACCAAAAACAACATGACCTCCATGTCCTACTCTCCCTATTCACTTGATCTTTCCCTGAGTGACTTTTTTTATTTCCCCAAATTTAAAAAAAATCCTCAAAGGCAAATATTTGCCAATATGGAAGAAGTGAAACAAAGAGTGGCAGAAGCACTAACGCAATAAAACGAATGAATTCAAAAACTGTTTTGAGCAGCCTATTGCATCAAGCAAAGAGTATTCTGAAGATGATTGAAGTTTAAACATATAAGAATAAATACACAGTTTTTTATAAATAAATTCTGTGGTTCTTTACGTCCCCCTGAACTTCTGATTTCAACCTCATTTTCATTTCTTCCATAAAATCTTCTCATCTCCATGCAATCTCTATCTCATAAAGCCATATAACTTAACACATCCTGTATACATTCTTAATGGCTCTTAGTCTACTTTCTCTGGGATTTACAGCTCTGTCTTCCTTATATATTTGCATTTCTGAGTTTTATTTATATTTATAATCCTAGAGCTTAGGTACAGAGTCACTCAATATTTGTTGATGAATTTTGATTTTAAATAATAGCAAAAAACTGCCTTTTGAAGTTGGGGTGGGGAAAGAAAATATAAATTGATATCATAAATGAATATTTATCACATAATTGATAATATTCACAGAGTTGCTGCACTCCCTTGCTCAACTACTTTTCTATTAACATTAACTTCACTCTTTCACTTTAACTAAAGAAAACAAATAACTGAATCCAAATAAGTGAGAATGATATTATAAAAGAAACCATTAAATGCATATTACAAAAGAGACCATTACATGAATATTATGAGACCATCAAATTTACAAACCTCATCTTTTTTTTTTTTTTAGTTATGAAGTGCTTAAAGCACACCTCTATTTTTTCACACTTGGTTTGGCAATGCTATAGTTGAGAGCTATTTCCCAAAAAGATTCCTCCAAACTTTCCCCCACTCTTTCCCAGTCACCAAACACCCTCTTGTTTTCAGAAAATTACTTTACTTCCATTTATTAATATATGACAAGTTTTGTTTTCAGCCTTGGTACAATTGACATTGTGAATTAGATAATTCTTGGTTATGTGGGCAGCGTGTGTGTTATACAATGTTTAGCAGCATCTCTGGCCTATACCCACTGCATACCAGCAACAACCTCCAAGTCATGACAATCAAAAATGTCTCCATACACTGCCAAATCTTCATTAAAAGAGAAGAGTTCCCCCCAGTTGTAGAATTACTAATCTGTAGAGCCTCTTCTGGCTAAGATTCCTCAATTCAGATAACGGAGATGCTTAAAATAGTAGAAATGAAATGAACCAGAGACTACCTGAGGCAATCATGTTATTACAGATAAGCCCATCACAGTTAAGTGTGCTCCCAAAATAGATTAATAGCACAAGAGTAATGCTTTTAAAATACATATGTGACCATGTAAGTCTTGGGTTTAAAGCTCTTCAATAGATCCATGATAAGAGAATGTCATAAAGTCCCTTGCCCTCACAGTGTCTTTTCTAATGCTCTTGATTGTCCAGCTTCATAGATACACCAAGCTGCTTGCAGATATTTGAATGTATTATAACCTCTCACACCTTGGCATGCCATGGTTCTGGCAAACATCTCTGTCCCTAAATATTATATTTTGAAGTGATTCTGCCATATTTGTCTGTTTCCCAGCACTAGAATGTAAGCTCCATGAAGGCAGACACATGGTGACCCTTTTTTCACCGTTTTCTCCCCAGGCACCTTACTCCATAAAGTCGGTAATAAAAAAATAACTGAAAGTCTTTACATTTTGGTTAATAATTTGACTACTTGAAAAACCCTTCTCTTCTGCATTTTATTCATTCTTAGAAATTCACTCCAATCTCATTAAAGAGCATCCAAAAACATAAATGCTTTTCTTCTTTGATAAAAAGAGATCCTTTGTGTTCCTCTAAATATCTTATGGTGATTTGTATATATGTCAACTAGCCAGATGGCCACACTCAGCAGCATTGATTTCTGAGAGCAAGGACCAAATGGCACCATACTAGTAACCTTAAAGCTTGCTTATTGCTAGTGTTTTGTTCATAGTAAATATTTCACGAAAAAATTAATTTCTATACCACTGACTTTTTTTCATTATTTTCTAGTAAAAAAGAAGTCACATCTTATCCTTCTGTGTATTTACAATAGCTGGCAAAAAGTATACACTTAGCTGACATATTATATCTGTTGCTCCATTGTCATTACTTAAAGTCTTGGGAGAATGTTGCACTTGAAGTCATAGTTAAAGGTTCTTAGGACTGGCACACACTGGTTTCAGTGAGATGGGCCACGATAGCAAATTCTGCCAGCCCTCTGCCCAGATTATCTTGAGTTCATTTCCCTGCTTTAATATTTGCCTTCCTGAACTTCAAGGTGCTTCTGTCTCTAAAAATCTGCACCTATGACTCTTTATTGAAAACTGCCCCTAGCTACTAGAGTGTCTTAGTTCATTTTTTGTTACTATAAAGGAATAGTAACCTGAGGGTAGGGAATTTATTTCAAGATGGTGGGGGGGATTATCTGGCTCACAGTTCTTCAGACTGTACAAATGCATGGTGGCAACATCTTCTGATGAGGGCTTCAAGCTACTTCCACTCATGGTAGAAGTAGAAGGGGAGCCAGCATGTATAGAGATCACATGGCAAGAGAGGAAGCAAGAGAGAGATGGGAGGTTCCAGGCTCTTTTTAACAACAGCTCTCATGGGAACTAACAGAGATAAGAATTTGTTGTCAGGGGTTAATAAAGAAGATGTTTCTAAGGGAAACAAATGAGGGACTGGGGGAAACAAGTCAGGACAGGGAAAGAAATAAAGCAAGGGTATAATTTCAAGTAAAGTCCCCAGAAGGTTGCTTCTTCCCAGCCCTTAGAGGAGATGTAGGGTGTAAGTGGTGCTCATAGTATTTGGACCTGAGGTGATGTAGTTGAACTTCTGCACTTCCCTACTCTTGGGGCAAGCATTGGGAATGAAGGTGGGGGCACCCAATAATTTCCAGCTCTCTGCACATGTAGTCAAGGAGACTCTATGATATCATTTGGTTTGTTTGACTTTCCAAATTTCATGCTTGAATTTGAACCCCAGTGTTGGAGATGGGACTTAATGGGAGGTGTTTGGGTCATGGGAATGAATCTTCGTGAATAGATTAATTCCCTCCCTGGGTAGGGAGTCACTCTATTAGTTCCTAACTTTACTAGTTCCCAAGATAGCTGGATGTTAAAAGAGTCTGGTTTATCTTGCTTCTCTTCTACCTGTTTATCTTGCTTCTTTTCTACTCTAGACATCTCTATGAATTATTAACCAATAGGGGAGGAGAAGAAGAGTGTATCAGAATCACTTTAAGACACATCAGTTACATAAATTGTGAGGCTGTCTTGGTTCAGTCAGGCTGTTATAACAAAATATCATAAACTGAGTGGCTCATAAACAGCAGAGGTATATTTCTCATAGTTCTGGAGGCTGGAAGTCTAAGATCAAGACACCAGCAGATGCAAAGTCTGATGAAGATGACTTCTTGCTGTGTCTTCACGTGTTGAGAGAGGCAAGAAAGCTCCCTGGAACTTCTTTTCTAAAGACTCTAATCACTTTCCCAAGGACTCCTCCCTCATAACCTAATCTCCTCCCAAAGGCCTCACCTTCCAATCCCATCATTTCGAGGGTCATAGCTCCAACATATACGTTTTTTGAAGCATAAACATTCAGACCAGATCAGGAGCCCAATATAAATGAAAACGGGGGCCTCTGGTTCAAGAATTACTATAATTTTTAAATTCAACAGCAGCAGAGCATGTAACTAAGTGTGGGCACCTTCTGAGCCTGGGGACCCCTGTGACTGCTCAGACTGCATGCCCATGAGGCCAACTCTGCCTGATAGACTTATTCAAATTTCTCATATCCAGCTACCCTTCAACAACCATCAACAACTGACAACACAGATGCACAGCCTTTGGATTAATGCTTTTTTTTTCTCCAAACAGATTTTATTTAAAGATTTATCACTATAAAATAACTATATCAATGAAAGACATATGGGAAATTTTTTAAAAATCAATAGCTTCAGCAAAATGATCTATGACACATAGGGGAATTTTAAAATTAATTGTTTCTAGCAAAATTGTGGACACACAGTAGTCACTCAATAAATGCTCATTGATTGACTGATTACGATTTCAAACATTTGACATTTTTATTGGTTTCTTTTGCACTTGGTACTATTAGAAGCACATAGTATTAGAATATATGAAAGTTAGAAAGGACCAAAGTCCTCTGTAATAATCCAAGAACCTGATTTTTCAGATCTGAGACAAACATATTTTAATAAATTCTCAATGGTTACATATCTAATATATGAAAACCCAAAATTACGCTGCTTACTGCTGTTCAAGAGCAAACATATATAATTTATAATTATTTATGATAATTACTTTAATATAAATTAAAAGAATTACTAAAGGGACATTAAAAGACAGGTCTACAGGTGTATTATGTATCTATAACCCTACTATAATGAGTAATCACAAAATTTATAAGCTTAAAAATACACATTTGGTCTGAAAAAGGGATTTGGACATACAGAGACAGGAGAAAAAGGGAAGGTCATGTGGAAAGGGCATGGTATGTAAATAAATAAATTCAGAGTCTATGTGGACAATACATCTGCTTTAAATAAAGAGATAGACACCAACTGTGGGCAATTTAGAATAAAGTTAGTCTATGAAATAACCTGGCAAATGGTATAATTTCTGGAGGTATCAGCTATATATATGAGGAATTCAAGAAAAGAGAAAGATGTGATGAATAAAGTTGTGCTGAAAACATTCTTGGTAAGGGAAATGAGGATACAAACTAAAGGCATAGCAAAGCAAAATGGATAGGACAGGACAAATAGGGGAGGTACTGTGGAGGCAGTGGGTGGACTGAAGTATTAGCAGTAATCGAGCAGAAAGAAGGGGAGTTAGAAGGAACTGTAGATGTTACAGCCAAGAAATGAAATAGCTGTCAGCATACAAGGCTCATTCTGTTTCTCACAAAAACCCTTATAGATTCCTGCATGTCCTCTAAGTGAGGCTTGTAATAAGGTAGTAGATAAGTTGTTTGCAGGAAATGCAGCAAATGCAGAAAGAACCAACCAGTGTGTTTGAGTTATGTTTTTGATGATGATGAGAACAATGGATTCTGATTCCAGGAGCCTACCCAGTCGTTTATGGATTCAGGGGCCAGACAGATCCATTAGTGGTCCAAACAAATGTAGTTCTGCCAGAAGGGTAGAAAAATTATGTGAAAAGACAAGTCCAGTTTGAATTGATCACCTATGGCCACATAGCCAATCACCCAAATTTTAGCAGCTTAAAACAACACGCAATGTCCAAGGGTAAGGAATCAGGAAGCAATTTACCAGGAAGCTGCAGCTCAGGGATTCTCATAAGGCTGCAGCCTTATGTGCAACCAAGTGATTGGTTAGGGCTGCAATCCTATGAAAGTTTGACCTGAGCTTCTGAGAAGCTAATTCATGTGGCTGGAGGATGAAGGCTGGAGGCTTCAGTTGCTTAGTACACAAGCCTCTCCATAGGGCAACTAGTGTCAACAAGCCAAGTGATTAAGATAACAGAAGAAAGGGAGAGAGACACAGACAAAGAGACTGAGAGAGGAAGTGAGAGACAGAGAGGAGAGAGATACACAGAGAGAAATAAAGAAAAAGATGGACAAAGAGAGAGAGATGGAGAGAGAGACACGCATACAGACAGAGGGAGAATAAGCAGGAAGCTGTGGAAACGTCTATGACCTGGCTTCAGTGTTAGACACTGTTTTCTCCTTATTCTGTTAAAAGCAAGTCCATCCACCCTCAAGGAGAGGAGAATAAAACTCTGACTCGTGAAAGGAAGAGTACCAAAGAATTTGTGGATATATTTTTAAATCACCAAAGTGGGTAAGCTGAGCTACAGATTAAAAAGTGTTGGGAAGATGGAAAAGAAAGGGTAAGAGAGAAATGTTAGGGTAAATAGAGCCCACTGGCAGACACGGACAGAGAAGTTCCTCTATACAAAGCTCTGATAGCATCTTGGGCTTAATGGCTTATAGCCATTTCAAAAAAAAAAGTGGAGCATTCCATCTATCATGTCATTGCCAGGCATGTGAACCCATAACCAAGTGCCTCATCTGCCTGTTGAATTAGGTGATATTTCAGCTGACCAACTTTTTTATTTTCCCTGTCCTAAAATGTTGTAGAACCACACTCCACAATCAGAAATAAGAAAATGGTTTAGGTATTCCTCTCTTAAATGTTTTAAAATAGGGTACAAAAACAAATATGGCAGTAACATAGGCCTTTGCAAGTGCCTGACTTTCCGAGAGCTGGGGTGGCACTCAGCATGGCTCTATGCATCCTCTTCGATTCTCATTCTCCAGACTCTCTCCTTCCAGGAGCTGCTGCATCTGCATCTGAAACAGCACATTGATTCCGCTCCTCAGGGCCAAGAAAAACTGAGGGACACACAAAATACATGGTAGGATGACTAGTAAATAACCATGTGTGATCTCTTAGCTACCAAGACTCATTTCAATTTCTGTGATTTGGATACTGAGTCAGGATAGCATGATGTTATTGTTTCTCCTCTCCTTTCGGCTAACCTAAAAAAATAAAATAAAATAGAAAGTAAAAAAGTTAATAAGTTAATAGCTATTGGAGAGCATGGATAGCTGAAATTTTGAGATTTCTGGTCTCTATGATCAGTGGGTGGTCAAGTGAGAAGACAACCTGATGTGTGAATAAAGCCTTTTGTCCACATTTCTCATGTGACAGCTGTTCAGTGACCAATGAAAACTCTGGGAAGATTGATTCTTAGGAGCATGAGTTGTGTGTGCTCCTTTGCGGTTGGCCATTTGTGAGCTTAGATGAGCAATTAGCCAACTCTTTTACAGACCCTCTTGTTGCCTCCTGCATAGCAGTTTTAACTCGCTCTGCCTCTGTCACAAGGTATGGGAGAATTTCTTCCCAGTTAAAACTCCAAGGTTACTCAATTGGTTTATTTATTTATTTTGGCTCTTACATATTAATCTCTTAGTTTGCAATACATTCTGCCAAGAAACCTGAGATCAGAAGCAAAAATCCCCTTTGCTTTAGTCAAATGTGGTTTTTCTTGAATCCATGGTGTGCCTTAGGAAGGTGACTTAGCTCCTCTGTTTTTTTTTTTTTTTACATATTTTTTATTATAAAATTGTGAGGTACAGTTAAGGGTTAGGTATACAAATATGCTTCGTTCAGGCACCCTTGTTAATAAGAGGTGTCTCCTCGTCCCCAGACAGATATTGACTACCGTTAGTCCCACCTCCCTTGCCCTCCCGACCCCCCCCCATAGTTTCCCACCACTGTCAGTCCTTTTCTTATAGTATTATGATAGATGTTCAAGGTCCACTATATGAGTGAGAACATGTGATACTCAGATCTTGGTTTTTGGCAGAGATCACTTAGTATTATAGACTCTAGTTCCATCCAGGTTGCTAAGAAATTCATGATTTTGTTCTTTTTTATGACTGCACAGTATTCTATCGTGTATATGTACCACATTTTTTAAATCTAGTCCTCTTTTGATGGACAGCATGGTTGGTTCCAGGTTCTTGCTATTGTGAACAATGCTGTGATAAACATTCGTGTGCAGGTATCTTTTTTATAGAGTGATTTGAGTTCTTCTTTGTATATTCCCAGTAGGAGGATTGCAGAGTCATATGGGAGGTCGATATTTAGAGCTTTTAGGAATCACCACACTGATTTCCACAGAGGTTGCACTAGTTTACACTCCCACCAATAGTGTAGTAGTGTTCCCTTTTCTCCACATCCTTTCCAGCATCTGTTATTTTTTGAGTTATTGATAATTGCCATTCTGACTCTAGTGGCCAACAGACACACGAAGAAATGTTCAACCTCACTAATCATCAAAGAGATGCAGATTAAAACTACACTGAGGCACCTCTGTCTTAAATACCTCCTGGCCCTGACTGCCTGACTTTTTAGTCCACCTGTTGCTTCCAGTGTTACCTTAGGCTAAGTAGGTGCTATTGTAAATAGAGTTCACAGAGTAATACTCCAGTATTCTGGCCATTGCCAGATTGTGCTGTTTCCTGGGGCCCTCACTTGAAGCCACTGAAAGGCACGATAGAGTATAAATGAAGCCCATACTTGGCCTGTCTTCATTCCATAGTCTTCATTCCACAAAATATTTTTTTTTAAATAGAATGCACAGTGTTCAATTTGCCTCCTGTGTCCTGACACAACAGTCTCTTTTGTGCTGGATGTTTCTTAGAGTGTAGAAAAACATGTTTCAGCAAAGGGAGGCCAATTTTCAAAGCCACTCATTTGGCAAATACACAAGTTCTCAAGCTGGAAAGCCCAGCTTCTGGTTCCTCGCAGTTTACCTAATCCAAAAGCAATGGTAATCATGTTTAAAAAAAAAAACTGTTCTGCCAATAGCCTTGGGCTTTGTTCACTGCCACAGTAACATACACAAAGAGAGATGGTGATAGTGGCTTGCTTATGCAATTGAAATGCACTGCCATCCATGGAGAACATGAATGCCTCTTGGAAGAGCTACTGGGCACAAAATTTATGGCACCCTTGATTTTACAACTGCACCACCCTCACTATAAATACTTTGATGGCATCAGCCAGTTTATTTCTTGGCTAATAACCCATCCATTTGAACAGGAATGTCTGAATAAAGAGTTCTGCCTCTATGAGATGCAGTATTTGATCAGACTATAATCAACATAGCTCATTTTACTAACACTAAGTCAACTTATGTAATAAATTTCTCATTGTACAGATTGAGTCCCCCACCCACAAAAAAAGAACTCAAACAAACAGTAGCACTTTTAAAATTTGTACTGGTATTCAAAATCTATAGGAATCTCCATAAATCTGCTTTGCAGCATTATAAAATGATGCATCCTCAGCATATTCTTCTGTTTCTTGATGTGGAATTGCATGTGCTTACCAGAGCAGAATCAATGAGGGATAAAAATGCTACAAGGATATCTTGCTAAAGCTATTCTCTTCTAAACCATCCATTTCCAAGAGATGGACTAATTAAATCATGCCTTGGGTCTTCCTTTCAGCAGGAAAATGCAGTTAGCTAATCTGATATCATATACACTAGAAATAAGCATTTCCACATAGGACACATTATCTACAGTCCCACAAAATATTCTTATTTGTATATACTTGTTTGTATTTAATCTCTAGGGTGAGCACTGCCTTTTTCCAACCTCATGTCAAACACGTGTTTAGCATAGGATGGTTCCTTAAGGAAATATAGGGTCAGTGTGAACCAAAGGATTTAAAGGAATTATTATATAGTGCATATAAGGTCAGTGTGAACCAAAGGATTCTAATGGTTGCCAGTAGTGGGCAAAGTTGTATATTAGTCCTCTAGGATTGTCAAAACAAAGCACCACAAATTGGGTGATTTAAAACAAAAGAAATTTTTTTCCTCACAGTGAATGTATACTGTTCTACTTCCAGGAGGCTAGAAATGGAGAATCAAGGTGTCAGCAAAGCAAGATTCCTCTGAAACCTATAGGGAAGAATCCTTTCTTGCCTCTCCTCCCCCGGTGTCTGGTGTCAATCCTCGGTGTTCCTTCGCTCACAGGCACATTACTCCAATCTCCACTTTCATTACCCATGATCATCTTCTCTCTGTGTGTTTGTATTTTCACAGAGCATTCTCTTACTATCTCCTCTTCTAATAAGGACACCAGTCATATAGATTAAGGGTCAGTTGGACTCCAGCATGACCTCATCTTAACTAATTACATCTGCAGTGATTCTATGTCCAAATAAGATCACATTGTGATGTACTGGTGGTGAAGACTTTCACATATCTTTTTAAGGGACAGAATTTAATCCATAGTAGGCTGCATATATCTCAGTTGGTTTTAGTTTCCATCTGACCACTGCTGTTATAAACAGATATGGTGTGTGACAGTCAGATGCATATCTTTGTCAGTGGTTTGTTGGAAAGAACAGTGAGCAAAGATACCTGTATCAGGTCAAATCAAGATTAACAATTCCCAAGGAACCAAATCCAGTGTTACCCATTCCCACTGACCTGGTGTGCACAAGATTCCCCTAGAAAAGCTTCAGTAAGGTCCAGGTGGATATGGGAACGGGCACTACTGGTGGACTACAAGGGGTCCCACCCGATGTTACCTTAAGGAATCCATCAGTCTCAGGGGATTTTGATCCAGAAATCCAGTCTGGTCTTTACACTCACAATTGATCTAGCTCAGGGAAATAACATGATGCTGACTCAATTCTTAATGCTTGAACCATAATTTCAGTATGCTAATTTTTAATAGGAAATTTGTGTCACACAGTCCAGAATGTTCATTTCAGTGTGAATATGAGTTTATTTTCTGAGAAGCAAAATCGGAAGCTGTCTTAGTGAGACTGAAAACTAAGCAAGGGGAGCAGTTGGCAATTCAAATATTATATTATTTAAGTCTGGTACAATCATCTTCTTAGACATATTTCATGTACAAATGGATAATAAAATAATGATTATGGCTGATATTAAAAAATTACTGTGTTAGTCATTGTACTATTTTTTTGCACATTAAATTCTTAAATCGTCTCAAAAATGGTATAAAGTGGTATTATTATTCTCATTTTACTGATGAGGACACAGACAGGCTAAGTACATTGGCCAATATTTTGAAGTTAACACGTGACAACCCACAGTGAAAACCATCATCAGCTGATTTCCAAAAGATAGACTCTAAATCAATGTGCTACTTTATCTGCAGGGAATCCCTACCCTGGTCAGTGGTACACTCATACTGCTAGCTGTTCCTCTCAGCCATCTTTCTCTAATACAATGTTTGCATATTCTTCACTTGACAAATGTTAATGGGTAAGTATCCATGACAGGTCCAAGGAGAAAGTGTGTGCATTTTTTTTTCTTGCTTAAGAGGCATTTTGTTTTTAACATTGGTGTATTTTGCCAAATAGATTCCTTTGCTCAATAGTGGGTCACTCTGCTTATCTTTGGGAATCTTTCCTGATTGTGCTAGCTCCAAATAATCCCTCCCTCCTCTGAATTCCTTTCACTTATAGACAATTAAACACAATGCAGCACTTTTCGGTAATTGAGAAACAGAAGCTAAAGGAAGACAGAACTTTCTGCTTTTGTGTAATATACAGTCTAAAAGAGCGCCAAATGTTTATAATGAATTCTCATACTGATAGCAGAAATAAAGAAAATTAAACAAGATAATAAGATGAAGAGTAAATGATGGCAGTGGGGGCTGGCCTCATGAGATGTTTCACAAAATCCCTATGAGAACAAAATGTGCAGAATTTGTCATGTGACTGTCTGGCAGAAGAACCTTCTAAAACATGGAACTGCAAATGCTCAAATCCGAACACAGATTTGAGTTTGGATTCTGAAAGGACAGAATGAAGTTCTTTACCTGGAGAACAGTACAATTAGATGCTATTATCTTTGACGTGAAAAAAATCCTTAGATATCTACAAAAAATATAATTAATAAATTAGTTGAAGTATGCCAAATATAAGATCAATATACAATAATTATAGTTCTGTACATTGACAATGAACTGTTGGACTATGTAATTTAAAAAATAATTGTATTCAAGATAGCATTAAAAATCATAAAATAATTAATTTAAAATTTAACAAATAAAGTATGTCTTGTACCCTAAAGACTACAAAAAAATGGGTGAAAGATATTAAAGAAGACTTAAACAAAAAGAAAGACTCCATGTTTATGCCTAGGAAGAGGCAATACTGTAAAAATTACAAAGTGATCTACAGAATCAATGCAACCCCAATATATATTCTGGGAGTTCATTTGTTTTGTTCTTCATAAATTTACAAACCAGTTTTAGGATTCATTTGAAGATGCAAGGGACCCAGTATACCCAGTTTATAAAAAGAACAAAGTTGAAAATTTTACATTCCTAAAAACTTTAGGCAGTGTAATCATGGCATGAGCATCAACATATAGAACAATAGAATTGGGGATCCAGAAGAAAATCATTATATTTATTGTCTATTGATTTTTGGTAAGGCATCAGGAAAACTCAGTGAAGAAAATGATAGTCTTTTTTTTTAAATGTTACTAGGAAATTGAATACCAACATACAAAAGGATAAAGCTGAACCTCTATTTCATACATTGTACAAAAATTAACTCCAAATTGATCATAGACAACTATAGAAATAAAACTGTAAAACTCATAGAGGAAAACTAAGGAGCAATCCTCTGTGTTATTGACAATATTTAGGTGATTGTCACTTAAATATGACACCAAAACCTAATGTCAAAATAAAATATTGATAAATTTGACTTGATCAAATTTTTTAAGAATTGTGCTTCAAAAAGTGAAAAGACAATTTCCAGAATGGGAAAAAATTTACAAATTATACAAATGATATTAGACTGGTATCCAAAACACATATGTAAAGAATTCTTACAACTCAACAATAAAAAGACAAGTAATATGATTTTTAATGGGAAACAGACATAATTTTAAAGAAAACCATACAATAGGAAATGTTGTTATTAAGATGGAGAAGTTGGAACCCTTATGAAAGGAAATGGTGCAGTCATTTTGGGGAATAAGATAGCAGTTCCTCAAAATGTTAACTATAGAGTTACAATATTACTCAGTGCTCTACTCCTAGGTGCATACCTGAAAGAATTTAGAACATACATCTATTTAAATACCTACATAAAGGTATTCTCAGTTGCATTATTCCTAACTGCCAGAAAGGAGAAATAACCTAAATGTTTGTCAACAGATGAATGGGTAAACTGTGGTATATTCATAAAATGAAAATTTATTTAGCCATAGAAAGGAAGTATTGATATATACTACAACATGGATGAATATTGAAAACACTATGCTAAATGAAAGATCAGAAAAATATGGTCACATATTGTATAATTCCATTGATATGGAATGTCAAGAATAGCCAAATCCATAAAAAACAGAACATATGTTAGTGGTCGTCAGGGGTTTGGTGGAAAAAAGATGAAGAATAGTCATTAATGAGTATAAGGTTTCTTTAAAGGGTAATATAAATGTCTTGACATTAAATAATGAACAATTCTATGAATACAATAATTTAAAAAACATTGAATTTTGAACATTAAATTAGTAATTATATGGTGTACAATTTACACAACAATATAAACTTGATTTTTGAAAGCATCCTTTTATTAGCTCACCATTTTGTAAGTTCAGCCATGATATGGTTGGGTTCTCGGCTCAGACTCTCTTAAGGCCAAATTCAAGGTGGTAGCAGGCCGTGTGATTTTCTAGAACTTTGAGTCCTCCTCCAAGCTTATTCTCGTAGTTGGGAGAATTCAGTTTCTTGCAGAGAAGGAGAACTATACTCCCTATTTCTTTCCTTGCTGTCAACTGGAAGTCATTCTCAACTCCCAGGGGCCTTCCATGTTCCCAGCTACTTGCCCCCTTCATTTCAAAGCCGGAATAGAGAATCGTCCTTGTGTAAAATCCCTCTTGTTCTTCAAATCTCTTTATTTAGGATGAAACTTGTCTCACTGATTAGGCCAATGCTGTCCAGGACAATCTCCCTTTCCTAAAGCTGACTGAGCTACATAACCTACCCTTATCATGGAAGTGATATTTCATCCTATTCACAGCTGTGCATACCCAGGGCTGATAATCCAGGTGGGCATTTCAACAGTCTATCAACCACAGCACACTTGCCTAAATTCCTCCTGGCTTTATGTTCATCCCACATTGCTTTCCCCTTCAGGATTACTCTCTGGACACTCTTGAGCATGGTCACTCTGCCTAGCAAAGTACAGCAACTTTAGTACTATTTTAAAGCACTTTTAGATTCAAAGCCAAGGGTGACTCACCCTCAGTCTCAGGATATATGCGGGTCAACGCACTCAACAATCCTTTTCATATGCACTTTCCACACAGTGCTAAATTTTACAGCCTTTTACAGGAATGCTCCTGTGATTGTTCTAGAAATCCTAGTCTTATTTTCTTTATTTGGAAACTCAGCACTTAGACGAATTATGCGTGTTTATGTGTATGTGATGGCAAGAACATGTGTGTGAGTGAGAACGGCAGAGATGACTGACAGAAACACTGCTTTATTGCTGCTATTGCTTCAAGCTATTCTGCTCAAAAATGGGAAATAACATGAAAATCAATAGAACATAATAAAAGACATCACTGAAGTGAAGAAGGCTGCAGCACAGCAGGCGAGTTTCCTGGAATGCTGGTAATCTTTTTCCTTATTTCTTTCTCTACTCCCCACCTTTTCAGATGGTGTGGATTTATCCACAATATGCCTAGCTTCTGAAAACCCAAGGGGAGGGGTGAACCTTAATTGCAGCCACATGAAGCCTTGGAGGGCTTGGCTTATTGACATGGCCTCCCCGCAAGAAGCAGAGGCATTGGCCAAATGATTATAATTGACCCAGACAGCAATCACAGAACACTTTAGCTTTGCAAAGTATTTGTATTCACCAGTCATGATAAAAGATGAAAACTGGACCTATGACTTGTCTTTAGAGTAATAATCACACCTATCTAGCAAAAACATACTTGGGTTAAGTTTCCTCACCTACATAGTCTAGGTAGATAACATTTACCCCAGTTTTTTGAGTTAAATCTAAGAGAGGTGTATTGTTTGAAATGTCTGTTTGCTTATATAAGAATTTGATTTTAATAAATAACGTAATTTATTTATAGATTAAAAAAATAGTTCTGTGTCAGTCAGGGAATTTTACTTATGATACATTGTACAGACCTTATAACAACTCTTTGAGATATATTTAATCTTCATTCTTTTACAGATCAAAAAACTGAAACTATGGAAATGGCACTGCTACTGATGGATACTAAAAGTCAAGTGAACCATAAGGTCTTCAATTCGCATTGAATGCTCTTCACTCTTGGTGGCACTGTAGGTGTGTGCTATTGTTTGAGAAACAGATTCATTGCTTTCCCATGAACTTTAGTAAGACAATGCTGCAATTTTTCAAAGAACTTTAACCATGCTATCATACACCCTTTGTCTAGTGGAAAAGGCATTCATAACTAAATGTACCTTGAATCATTTAGTAATTCAGAATGCTGAGTGTGTGGAATGAGTGTAGTTCTAACAAGACTATCCGACTGTATATACTGCACTGGTTACTATTTTTTTTTCCTAAGTAATGATCTCAGAAACTTTCATATCAAAGTTTGACATAAATTAGTGTTGCTGGATATTCAATAATTTTTCCCATGTTTAGAGCTAACTAAGGCTATTAAATGAAAAACCCAGGTAACAAGTAAATCATCCTTTAAAGAGTAACTAGACTATCCTTTTCAGGAATTGCTAAGAAATAGTCAAAGCTTGTTCTGAAATCCTTGATCTGTCACTCATCTTGGAACTAAATAATAGGAGACTAGAAATCAATCAAAGCTAGAAAGAGAGGCGAGACAAGATACGGAGTGCCCAGCAATCACTATTACATCGACACAAATGAAGGAGGCATTCTCAGAGTCACAAGGAAAGAGTGGGTGTCTATCAAGACAAAAGACTGAAAGCTAACTTACTTCCCAACTCCAATTTGGATAGAAGCCGCTAACACATTCAGGAGCAAACTCACTCACACAATTGTTTTCTTCCAAAGTGGGACAGAAGAGTTCTCATGAGGTTCCTGGACGTCACTTGAGGGGGACCTACATTATCATAGAGATGTGTCTACATTGCTCTTGAGGGTGACTTCATTTCCATTGAGAAGGTTTGTGTTGTCCTCCAGTGGTGTCTGAATTTCCATTAGGAGGTGCCTCCATTCGCCACATTTTGGAACAGCAAGGCTGCTTGGTATTTCCTTTTCACAAGAAGAGAAACCAGCTGGACCAAAGATGGTGGATCATCTATACCAGGAGCCAATGTATCATTCAGTGTCCAAGAGTGCTAAGCATTCTGGAAGAGGACAGTGGGTCAGTTATGCCTCGAATAAACCCACAAGTGCTCCAAAGTGAGCAAGTCAGCATTGGGAATATGCATATAGAGGTCACCAATCACAAAGGACATTCCCTTTGCCTCTTTTCTTTGGAGGTACCAGAGGTAATACCTAGGAGATGCAGTAAAAGATAAAAACTAAGAGCATATCATGTCCTGCTTTCCTCTGGAAGACTGTAGAGACTGAGTCAGACATGAACTGTGGGAAAGAGATCATTTAGATGTAGATGTGGGATAAAAGTATTGATTTAGACCAGCCTAGAAATTTTAATAACTGGAAATGAGTTTGTCTTAATGCCTGATTATGACAAAAGCTATGGAAAAATATCCATTCAGGAATAAAGGAAACAAACAAACAAAAACAATAAATTGAGTTTGAAGACAGCAATGGGAGGAAAAATAAACTGTTTCTTAATTTGTATAAGTTCAGCTCAGTTCGTGCAATATGTCAGTTATAGATATCCATGCATGCATACAAATACATTTAAGCCCTCTAAAGTTTGAGCTTTATGCAAAAAGCAGACATCATTCATATATCTATATGAATAGATATATATCTCCATTTACAGTGGTTTTCCTCTTTACCTTCCAAGTCTATCCTCTTTTCTGTTCCCCATTTCACTAATCTTTATTCAGTACAGAATATTGTTGAGTTCCTGCCATGTATTCAATACTAGATTATGGAATATATAAGGACACATAAGCAGCTCTCCACAGCAGATATAATGAGAGCTTGGCTCAAAACAAAGAATACTTAATGACAATAAAAGATGCACTAACTTTAATCAACTTTTCAAAGGCTTTGGTTATAAGATTAAAAATACCAATTTTTTTTTTTTTTGAGTTGGAGTCTCACTCTGTCACCCAGACTGGAGTGCAGTGACCGCTCCTGGCCACCACAGCCTCAACTTGCTGGGCTCCGGTGATCCTTCTGCCTCAGCCTTCCGAGTAGCCAGAATTACAGGCATGCGCTACCACGCCCGGCTGATTTTTTGATTTATTGTAGCGATGAGGTCTCGCCAAGTTGCCCAGGCGGGTCTTGAACCCACGGGCTCAGGCAATCCACTCACCTCAGCCTCCCAAGGTACGGGATTACAGGCCGAGCCACTGAGCCCGGCTAAAAAATACCAAATCTTTATAATATTTTATACAGTCATCTTACTGATGAAATATGTTTGAGTGGATAGCCAATTGGGTTTATAATGTAAAAAACTGACTATTAAAGAACAAGAAAATAAAAGAAAAAATGTGTTGGTCAATCTAGACTTCTTTAAAGCCAGTGATTACCTTTTTCAATAGTAAAACATTTAACATCATTACAACTGTGTATTTGGAGAATATTCTGTGTGAGTTAAGAGTCCTGGGTTTTAATCCTAGCTCTGCTATAGCTACCTATTTGATCTTGAGTTATTTTTTTTAACATCTTTGAGTCTATCTTCTCATCTGTAACCAGCAGCTCTAAATCTAAAGCTACATTCCCAGATTTCCAAAGTCAAGAAAGCAGTTTAATTTCCTGTTTTGCAGTCTACATATTTTAATACTTATGTTGGGTCTTTTCCATGACAATTTTCCAGGAGGTAAGCAAATTCACTCATATCAAGTCTCCTAGTGCATCTTTTCCAAAAGATAAACTGAATTTTAGAGTAACAGATGTTTGCTTATTATAGGAAGACAATGCTGTGAAATTCTGGCAGCTTGGTGCATTTTTTTTTCCAAGCAGGAGAGTTTAAGACATTCTGAATCTTTGTAAGGTGTCGGTGGTTCTGGCTGGACAAGATGTGGACTTTGTCCATTATATCTATTTTCTTTGGCAGGAAATCACTATAGCAGTGGTCATTTAGGAAAGGGTAAATTTGATAGAGGCTATATGAGGGATACCTACCACTGTCAAAAAATATGGTCATTTTTAATGAGGCGTGATCTTTTCATTGGAAGTTGCATTTTACCAGCAGGGAAACTTTTTTCAGATTGTTATGTTCTGGGTTCTGCAGGTTAGCTAGCTAAGCTCAAATGTGATTGGCATGCAGAGCCCCTTAAAACTGTCAGGCCACCTTGCAATTAGGCATAATGCCACTCTAACAGATGGTGTGAATGATGCCAGACAGCCAATACGTATCAGCATTGAACGTTCGGAGAGAATTTCCTCTTTCAGAATGTCAGAGTGTGGGTCCATGGTATAGCTGGCAATGAAGCATTTCATGTCACATTTTAGACAGAATAATATTGTTTTTACATAGGGCTAGATTAGATATAGAACTAGAGAATCATAGACGCATAGATTTTCAAGGTTAAGGGACCATTTAAAGGATAATGTGAATCTTAATGCCCTGTATGATACTTCGTTCATTCATTCAACAAATAGTAAACATCCATGATGAGTTAGGCACTGTCTATCTAACTGCCCAGTCATCTGGCCATATTGTCACAAACCTAACCTTGATCACATCCACTAACAAGGAACTCACTACCCTTATACCCAATATCCTTGTTACTCTCTACTGAATAACTTTAATTTTGACCACAGCCTTTTTGCTCTAGCATCCAGACTCAAGTTCATTACTCCACATGTAATTGGTTCTAAGATATCATATAATAAATGTTGTGACTTTAAGTAGAGTTGCAAAATAAGTTGATACTTTTTCCTGAAATATGAATGTGACTCATTATTCAATGCTATCATCTTCGAATTTCATTTCATATTTTTGTAAAATTTAACTTGCTTTTCAGTTCTCAGAAAGACAACAAAAAATGTTTGTAGTTTTGACAACGTCCCCATTGTAACCTTGTGTAGTGATGTGACATATAAGGCAGCCAATTCTGCGTCATATATGGGTTGGATCACAGAGCTTCAATTTACTAGTTTGGTGTCTCAGAGCAAGTATTTAGTCTTTCTGAGCCTCCATGTCCTCAGCTGCAAAGTGGAGATATGGCTGTAATGGAGATGTGGATATGGCAAAGTAGAGATATACAGATGTATGATACACATCCATTCCTTTATTTGCAAATATATTTCATAACCACTGTTTGCAAAGCACCATGCTAGGACATAATTACTTATGGGATGTGATGAGTTCATGTTCTAACAGGTAAATAATACACATTGTTATTAAACCCTGGTAAATCAACTTGGTCATTTGGTGTGACATGCAGGAAACATTTATGGAATGAAGGAGAAACTCAAAACACTAAGCATGGAAGTAATCTCAGGATTAAATATAAACATGACCATCTATATCTGGGAAATGTGCAATGCTGTTGAAATGGAAGAGAAATCACTGAGAGAAAGAAACGAGCAAACCTATGCATCTGAATCATTCATATGCAAGTACAGTATTAGTCCATTCAGGCTTCTGTAGAATGGGCAATTTAACAACCAAAACGTATTGCTCACATTCCTAGAGGTTAGTGAGGCTAATGTCAAGGCACTGGCAAATTGGTTGTCTGGCAAAGGCATGGTCTTCACAGATGGCACCATCTCTATGTCCTCACACGGAGAAAGAGCAAAAGGGTTTCCTCGTGCCTCTAAGGACACTAATCCCATTTGTAAAAATGGGCCCTAATGACCTTGACCTAAGCATGTTATAAAAACTCCATCTCTTAATACCACCACACTCAGTATTAAATCCCAACATAAATCTTAGAGGGACACAAACATTTAGACCACAGCAAGGACAACAAGCCAATGCTGTGGAATAGAATGGAATGAACTGGATCAAAGGAATGATTGCAATGAACAGAGCTGTCCTCAGTGGAAGGTATGTCAGAATCTCCAGGGACTCCTTCTAAATATACACTTACATTTTGCATCCTCCCTCTGAACATTTTTGTGATACTGGCCCAGCATGTGCTAGACTATTTGATGAGGAAAATAAGGAACATAACCATATTCTCTAAGATATTTTGGTAATCCCAACTCCATCTTGTCTTTTTCTTCCCTGTTGACTCTCTCCATGTGAAGCAATGCAAGACTACTGAAGCAAGGAAGGGTCTCTTTCTCAACTGTTCCATGGTCCAGATCCCATGGGTCATGCTTGGCTTTAGTTCGGGAGGAATGCATTAAAGTGGGAGCATCAGTGGAAGACTCGTCATTATGGTCACCTGCAAGGATTGCATACTTGAGATCTGAACATTATGCCAGTGACTTGATGCACATGCAATACCACCCAGGAGAAAACATCAGATGTGGCAGCTGTGGCTTAGGCATGGCTCAACATCGCACTTTTAGCACAGGCCATTGGTGACAGCACCTTCCCCATCATTGGGAATATGCACACTGCTTTGATATTAAATGGTATCATGAGTTGAATGGTGTCTTCTGTGTTAAAGTCCTAAACCCTATACCTTATTTATGACATTATTTTGAAAATGGGTTATTGTAGATGTAATCAGTTAAGATGAGGTCATGCTTGGGTAGGGTGGGTCCCCAGTACAATCCTCACAAAAGGAAAAAAAATTGGACCAAGACACGTAGGCAGAGATCTACAAGCCAAGGGCCATCAAAGATTGATTGCCAACAAGCAACCAGAAGCTTGGAGAGAGCTTAGAACAGAGGCCTCCTCACTGCTCTCAGAAGGAGCCAACTCTGCCAACATCTTGAACCCAAACTCCCAGTCTCCAGGACTATGTAAAAATGTTTCTGCTGTTTAAACCACCAGTTACTGATTATTTGTTACAGTGTCCTAATCAAACTAATACAGATGGGAAAAAGAGACATTCTTATAATCAATGAGGTAGGACCAGAGGAAAGTGGCAGATGTTCCCTGTAAGCAAGTAGACTGTTTCAAATGGGTTCAAGGCTATTTTAATGGAATGGGAGAGCAGCTGAAAGACAGCAGCTTTCATAGTGTGAGTACAGGCAGAGCCAGTGAGATATATATTAACTGTAATTTTTAATCCTAGTTTTGCCAACTGGTTCATATCCAGTTATTTTCATCTACTCTGTAGCCTTCATAGGTCTCTCTCACCTCTGCCTCCTCAGCCACATCTAATCAGGTCTCAAAGCTCATAAAATGTGTTATCCTAACAGCTTTGTTACCTGACCCTTCTTCTTTATTCCTGCTGGCCATTTCTTTTGGAGAATATCACTACTTCTTGCCTTAATCAGTTAAATTGTCTTCTAACTCTACTTTCAGAAGTCAACATTTCATCCCTTCCCTCTTGGCCTTCCAAATGCGTATGCTAAAAAGTGTGTTATGAGCTTTCTGAAGTATACAGAATAAAGTCCAAGATTTTTAGCCTATATACAAGACTACTGTGGTCTCTTCTCTCTGGAATATATCATCGTTAAGAACACAAGCTGTCTGAGATGAGCATGGGTTTCTATACTGCCTAGCTCTGTGACCCTGGATTTACGTACCATTTGAGGCTTGCTTCCATCATTATAAAATCAAATAGTGACAGTAATTCCTTCTAGGTTTGATGGGTGAAGTAAGTAAACTTACAGTTAAAGAGTCCCCAGAACATAATTTAATACATAACTGCTTAACAGATATAGTTTATCATTACCTCATGTTTCAAATCTCTTCATTCCCTTTGTTCTAGTTATTCCAAAATGCTAGTATTTCCAGAACAAGCAGAATTGACTTATTGTATATGCTTCCCTGGCCCTTATTTGCCTTGAAAACTCTGAATTTTCTTTAAAAATCATCTCAATTGTATCTTCCTTAGAAAGACTTTCCCAAGCACCACAGGCTTAGGAAGTACACCAGAACACATTTCTACAGGATGCTTTCTCACTGAGAACACCTCACCACAAGGACTAGTTTATGCTTATCTTTATCATGGACCAGGTCTTTGAATATGATCAGCTGTAGAAAGTTCTCATTATATATTTATTTGTAATCAATATTTGTAATTTTACATCTATATACTGTGACCATTCGCATTAAAATTATTGCCTTGTCCTCCAAAATTATTAGTTTCAAACAGCTTGTTGAATGGGTAAAGGAATGAATAATTGATTGCAAAAATACTTTTATGTACTTTTCTGTGTTAATGCATACAGTAACAGAACCAGAATTGGCAGCTGAAGCCTTCTAACCATCAAGCCAATGTCTTGTCCTTAAATCACAAGTAAGCCAATATAAACACACACACACACATACACATACACATACACACACACACACACACACACACACACACACACACACACACACACGTACACATTGGTTAAAGATAAACATAACATCTTGCAACGCACAAGTATCCCACTTTTGTACCTATATTCTCTTTGTCACATGGAATTCATTCAAGTTGAGACAACATTGAATTTTGCAAGTTTTTGTTAATATTCTGTGCCCCATGTATCTTTTTCCAAAGGCCATAGAAAGAAACTAGATTGTGGGAATCACTGGCTAGTTGAAGGAGTCATATTATCAGAATGGCTATTTTATCAAGGGGGAGGAAAACTGTACCAGCCAACTCCAGTGTTCAGGTGCTATTGCCCATTCCTATTGTACCAAAGGGGTAGACAACAACTTAGTAACTAAGCACAGTTCAGATATTAGATCCAGAAACCTGTATCATTCAGACTAGGCTGTGTCTTCCTATAAGGGTTCCATAACAGCATATACTTCTACTATGTGGCACTAAACATATTTGTAAATATTTGTAAACTTCATTTAAGTGACACTTTCTCTTCCTGCTAAATTCCCATACCCAAGACATACATGAGCTTAAGATATGCTATGTACTATATGCATAAATATATCAAAACAATATAAATAAATTGAGTATTATAAGAATTAGCCTCTAGACTGCATCAAGTAGGTTGGGTGTGGGGAGGCGTGAACCTCTGGCACTTTGCTTTTAATCCACCATTACTTAAATGAAAACTCAATCATCAAATGTTCATTGTGTATGTAACTCCTTTCTATATTTTAAGTAAACACAGGACAAGGCATTGGGTAGGCATTACTTCTAAAACAATATCCTGGATCTTGGGATTGTTATTTTATTTATTCTGATAAATGAGTTATGCAAATATTATCTTAAAAGGTACACTTCAGGAATTTAATGAGAACTTAAGTAGTTTTCAAAACATTATAAATACAAGTGATATCCCATCTAAAAGGACTGAAAAAATGGTTCAGAGTCTATATTGAATTTCTATATGCTGATTGTTGTTTGAATAAATTAAAAGAGATACCACATACAAAGTTTTCAGTATAGTATCTTACATATATTGGCACTCAAAAAGTGTGACTTTCTTCCCTTTACAGCAGTCTTTGAATTATTCTCCCCTCCCCACTTCTTCCCTCCTTCAGATCAGTGTAGGAGACTTGGCTTTTCTGGAGAGTAGCTAAAAGTCTTGTTGAAGTGAGAGCATTCACACCATGGTCAAGGCAAATACCTACTTTTTGGCAAAGCATCAAGCCTAGTTTCAGAAATACATTTAGAACCAGTCAGAGAGAACAGCCTGCAGTTTATCGTAAATAAGTGCTGACTCAAATATGATGTGACCAACACCTTCTATCTCACCAATAGATACAAATTTGATGGCTTTGAAACCCTGTCTGCTAAATACCACTGCCGGATCTCAGAGTGGAATCTTTGAGTTTTTAAAGCATTACCTGTTACTCTATTTAAGTATACCTTGATTTTTTAAAGTATTACCTATCAGAAAACAGAATGGGAAATATTTTTTCTTTGAATACATTTTTAACACTGATCTAATGTAAAAATAGATATGCATACATACATATATACATACACATACATAACATATATGTGTGTGTGTAAATATATATATATATATAATTCTTTAAATAAAGATAAAAGAACATTAGCTTTTGTTAAAACCTGTATCTGGCTAACAACCTCAGAAATCAAAGCCTCTGACTATACCACTGAATCATTTAATATAATTTAAAATGCATTTAGGAATTTAAGATGCATTTACAGCTACAAGGCCAGTGGAACTAAATGGATAATATTTTTATGCATTTACGTGATGCCTGTCTGAAAATAGATAAGAAGGGCACCTCCTCCAGCATCGCTTTTTTCCCCCACAGTAGAGAAATTCTGAACATATAACATTCGAGGAATACGGTACATGTCTCCTTTGCATCCTCAGCATGACTTTGTGAGACTGTCTCTGTGACAGTACTTCTCTTTATGTAGCCACTTAAACACTGCAACTTTCAGAGGGAGAAAAAAAAGAAAAAGAAAAAGTATCTGTGTGTGGAGCAAGTTAATGGAGATTTGAAACTATGTCCTCGAAAAGGAGGTGAGCAGGATGGCAGGAAAACTTTTTAAATTTGGAGAAGAGTTAAACACCCCTGAAGGTTGTGCCCAGTACAATTGCTGTGACTGAAAACTGAGTCGTGTACAAAGCCCATGTGATGTGAAATAGGAGGAAAAGATCAGAGAGGTAAACAAGAGGATGAGGATTGATATGGTAGGCAGGAACCAAAATCTCAATTAAAAAAATAGGAATTGCTGTGAAGGATATTAGTTACCCATCCATACACTTCTTTTTTTTTTTTTTTTTTTTTAGTTGGAGTCTCACTCCATCGCCCAGACTGGAGTGCAGTGGCCGCTCCCGGCCACCGCAGCCTCCACCTGCTGGGCTCCGGCGATCCTTCCGCCTCAGCCTTCCAAGTAGCCGGAATTACAGGCACGCGCTACCACGCCCGGCTGATTTTTTGATTTATTGTAGAGATTTGGTCTCGCTGCAGGCGGGTCTCGAACCCGCGGGCTCAGGCAATCCACTCACCTCAGCCTCCCAAAGGCGCAGGATTACAGGCTGAGCCACCGAGCCTGGCTCATACACTTCTTTATACATTTGACAAATATCTATCAGACAGTTGCTATTTTCTAGGCATGGGGCTATGGGGAAGAACTTAATGAGTAACAAAAAATTATCTTGCTATTATGGAATTAAAGTTCTAATGGGAGAAGAAAAGGCATAAACAAGCAGACCAGTAAAGAAAAAGGATATTTTCAGATCATGACAAATGCTTTAAAGAAAACAAACCAGGGTCATGAACTAAGGGGAGAAACGGAAACCCCACTTTAGACCAAGTAGTCAAGATTAGTGTGTCTGAGGAGCAGAGGTCTACATGTTAAGGAGATTAAGCCACATGCAGATAAATGAATGAGGATGTGTTCCCAGGTATGGCAAGATGGACACCGAGGTGTTTGGTGGGGGGTGCGCTGAGCAATTAGTAACGCTGTGGATCATTGGGAGATCCAGGCATTATAAAGACCCGAATATAAAGATTTGCCTCCCAAATGCTTACTAGAGCCAGACCTAAACTGATTCTGTTGTTCTTTTAATTAGATAAATGTAAAATCTTATATTCATCTATTTTTCAATATGTGTATGGTGGGGAAAGATCACCTGCAAATGCAAACAAAATCTACCTATTCTTTATTCTACTTATTCTAGCATTAAGTGCTAAAAAAATTATGTAGCACAGCTCTAGAATTTTGGTGTAGACAATTTGAGACCTAAACATTGTAGTTAGTCCATTTTTTTACATTGCTATCACATATATGAGTGCTGTGAAAAATATACATATATATTTATCATAACATATTTATAAGTTATGTATTATATGTTATAAATACTTTTTTATATATCATATAGATGTGTGTGTAGATATGTGTGTATTATATATAATACACACACATCTATATATTAAAAGTATTTATATATAAATAATGAAAAATAAATGGAAAAGATACATATATATACATATATGTATATATATGTATCTTTTTGATAAAAGATATGAGGCTGATATATATATATATATATCAGCCTCATATCTTCTTCAAAGATAATAGTGTTACCTGGTACAAGGATCACAAATTGGTAAGGAAAAAAAAAGAAAAAAGGTCAAAATGTATTTCTAAATATTGAGAAGCATTAGGTATTGTTCAAAAATGCATAATTGGTTAAACAGAGGAATATCAACAGATCAACAGGCCTAATTCCTAGAATTTTTCCTTAGGTGAATTAAAGATCATCTCAGCAAAACATATCCTTTTGAAATGGTCACAATAAATAAATGCATCAAATTTTGTTCATACTATTATTAGAAACTTAAAAGCAAGCAGCCTTAGCATTAATTTTTTCTTATTATAACAAAACCTTAGAAATTTCATATTTTTTATAACAAAATGATAGAAATTTATCTAGAAGAAACTTTCTTTTAGATAACATATACATTGAATTATAATCTTTGATAAAATATGATCAGAGTGAAAAAAAACTATGCTTATGTTCCAGTTACTATGATCGTGTAACAAACCACCCCATACTTAAAAGCTTAAGACAAGCTTAACATTTATTTATCTTCCTCACAAATCTGCCTTGGGACAGGTCTCTGTGAGAAAGTATCTGTCTGCTTTAGCAGGAAGAAGCTGAGCTGGCTCAGTACTGGAAGCTGCAGTCATCTGAAGAATCGCTAACTCACAGAGCTGGCATTGATGCTAGGAAGATCTTGGGCTCCTCAGCATCTCTACCTCTATGTGGTATCTCCTGCCTGGTAGCATCAAGTTGGACACTCATTACAAGAAAGTTCAGGGCTTCTTTTCTGCCTATCCCATAGGAAATGTTATAAGCTGAATGTTTATGTCCTCCCAAATTTGTATGTTGAAAACCTGTCTCACCAACATGATGGTGTTAGGTGGTAAGGCCACTGAGAAGTAATTAGGATTAAATGAGGTTATGAAAGTAGAACCTGCATGAATAGGATGAGTGGCCTTGGAAGCATCACAGCAAAGCTTGTTTCCTCCTTTGGTCTCTCCTTGCCATGTGAGGACACACCAAGATGGCGGCCATCTGCAAGTCAAGAGGAGAGCCCTCACCTGAGTCCTACTATGCAGGCACTATGATATCAGCCTTCCAGCCTCCAGAACTGGGAAGAATAAACAGTCATGGTCTATAGAGTAAGTTCTCATAGCAGCCCAAACAGACTAAGATGGGTTAGAGTAAGTTTTCATAGGGACCCAAACAGGTTAAGATGGCAGAGAAGGAACAGGAGAAAATTCCATGTGACTTTCATGAGGAGGCAAGGCAGCATTCTTTGCATCCTCTTCTAGAGAAGCAAGTCCAGAGGGCCAGGACACCTCACAGGGATATGCAATTCCACCAAATGAGAGCTCTGTCAAAAGCTTTACAAAAAAGTTTAAAAATATTTGGTTCCTGAAGGAAAATGTTAAAATGTAAAATACCCATCTGCAATGTTGACAAACATTTCTTTTGTCATTCCATTTTTCTCGATTTTCTTAAATAAACATCTCATTTTTTTCAAATAAAAATTAGAATGAGACAATTATAATTTTTTCAATGCCTGCTTCCAATGATTCACCTTCACCACCACCCCAATCTCTCTTTGACATATTCTATTTCTTTTTTTTTTAAATCAATATTTTTTATTTTAATATTGTGGGGTACAGTTAAGGGTTAGGTATACAAATATGCTTTGTTCAAGCATCCTTGCTGATAAGGGGTGTCTCCCCGTCCCCAGACAGATATTGACTACTGTTAATCCCACCTCCCTTCCCCTCCATTCCCTCCCCCCATAGTTTCCCACTACTGTCAATCCTTTTCTTATAGTATTATGATAGATGTTCAAGCTACACTATATGAGTGGGAACATGTGATACTCAGATCTTTGTTTCTGTGAGAGGTCACTCAGTATTATAGACTGTAGTTCCATCCAGGTTGCTGTGAAATTCATGATTTTGTTCTTTTTTATGGTTACGTAGTATTCCATCAAGTATATGTACCACATTTTTAAATCCAGACCTCTTTTGATGGATAGCATGGTTGGTTTCAGGTTCTTGCTATTGTGAACAATGCTGCGATAAACATATGTGTGCAGGTATCTTTTTTATAGAGTGATTTGAGTTTTTCGGGGTATACTCCCAGTAGGGGGATTGCAGGGTCATATGGGAGGTTGATAGTTAAAGCTTTTAGGAATTGCCGCAGTTTTCCACAGAGGTTGCACTAGTTCGGACTCCCACCAACAGTGTAGAAGTGTTCCCTTTTCACCACACCCTCTCTAGCAACTGTTATTTTTTGAGTTATTGATAATTGCCATCCTGAGTGGAGTTAGGTGGTATCTCAGTGTGGCTTTGATTTGCATCTCCTTGATGATTAGTGAGGTTGAACATTTCTTCATGTGTCTGTTGGCTGCTTGGATGTCTTCCTTTGAGAAAGGATTGTATTTATTTGGACATTTTCTCTTTCTATTTGAGAAGTGTCTGTTCATGTCTTTTGCCCAATTTATAATGGGGTTCTTTATTTTTTTCTTTTCAGCACATTTGAGTTCCTTGTAGATCCAAGATGTTAAGCCTTTGTCAGACCTGGTGTTGGCAAATACTTTTTTCCCAGTCTGTGGACTGTCTCCCTGCTCTCTTGATGGTTTCTTTGGCTTTGCAGAAGCTTGTCAGTTTAATGAGGTCCCACTTGTCTATCTTGTCTCTTATGGCCTGTGGGTTTCAGGTTTTGTTCAGGAATTGGATGCCAGTTCCAATTTCCATAAGGGTATGTCCTGCATTTTCTAAGATTCTTATGGTTTGAGGTTTTACATTTAGGTCTCTGATCCATTTGGAGTTAATTTTTGTGTATGGGGATAGATAGGGTCTTATTTGAGTCTTCTGCATGTGGTCAGGCAGTTTTCCCAGCACCATTTACTGAATAGGTTCTCCTTTACCCAGTGGTGGGTGGTGGAGGCTTTGTCAAAGATGAGTTGGTTGAGAAATTGAGGTTTTGCTTCTGGAATCTCAATTCTATTCCATTGTTCTATATGCCTGTTCCTGTACCAATACCAAGCAGTTTTGATTATTGCAGCTTTATAGTAAAGTTTGAAGTCTGGTAGTGTGACACCTACTTTGTTGTTGTTGTTTTTTTGTTGTTGTTTTTTGTTTGTTTGTTTTTGTTGAGGATTTTTCTGGCTATTCTTGGTCATTTGTGTTTCCATATGAATTCCTGTATTGTTTTTTCTAGGTCTGAGAAGAATGTTGCTGGTAATTTGATGGGTATTGCATTAAATCTGTAGATCGCCTTTGGTAGGATGGACATCTTCACAATGTTGATTCTTCCAATCCATGAGCATGGGATATTTTTCCACTTGTTTGTGTCATCCTTGATTTCTTTGAGCAGTGTTTTGTAGTTTTCATTGTAAAGGTCTTTCACATCTCTGGTTAGGAAGATGCCAAGGTATTTCATTTTTTTGTGACTATTGTGAATGGGGATTGTGTTTTTTACTTGAGTTTCTGTTTGTTTATTATTGGTGTAAATAAATGTGATTCTCTTTTGCACGTTTATTTTATACCCTGAAATTTGCCAAAATCCTTTATCAGTGCAAGGAGGCTTTTGGTAGATTCTCTTGGGTTTTCAAGGTACACAATCATGTCATCAGCAAAAAGGTATAACAGACTTCCTCTTTTCTTATTTGGATACCCCAGATCGCCTTCTCTTTTCTGATTGCTCCAACTAGGACTTCTAATACTATATTGAACAGGAGGGGAGGCAGTGGGCATCCTTGTCTTGTTCCAGTTTTCAGGGGAAATGGTTTCAATTTTTGTCTGTTTAGGAGTATGCTAGCTGTGGGTTTCTTGTAGATGGCTTTTTACTATTTTGAGGTATTTTCCATGTTTTCCTAGGTGTTCAAGGGTTTTTATCAGGAAGGGGTGCAGGATTTTATCAAAGCTTTTTCTGCATTTAATGATATAATCATGTCATTTTTGTTCTGATGTCTGTTGATGTATTTAATTACATTTATTGTCTTGTGAAAGTTGAACCAGTCTTGCATCCCAGGGATGAAGCCTACTTGGTCATGATGGATGATTTTTGAGATGTGTTGTTGAATCCAGTTTGCTAGGATCTTGCTGAGAATTTTGGCTCTATGTTCATCAATGATATTGGCCTGTAGTTCTATTTCTGTGTTGGATCTTTACCTGGCTTGGGTATCAATGTGATGTTAGCTTCATAGAATGATTTGCAGAGGGTTCCATCTTTCTCAATTGAATGGAATACTTTCAGTAGATTGGTATCAGCTCCTTCTTAAATGTCTTATAGAATTCTGCTGGAAAGCCATCTGGTTCAGACCTTTTTTTTTTTTTTGTAGGTAGTTCTCTTATTACATAGTCAATTTCCTTGATTGTTATTGGTCTATTTAGGGTCTCAATTTCTTCTTGTTTCAACCTAGGCAGGTTATGCAATGTCAGAAAGTCCTCCATTTCCTTAAGGTTTTCAAGTTTGTTTCCATACAAGTGTACATAGTAGTCTCTAGTGATCTTTTGTATTTCTTCAGGAGCAGATGTGACTTCATCTTTTGTGTTTCTGATTGTATTTCTTTTGGGCATTTTCTCTTTATTTGTTGGTCAGTCTAGCTAAGGGACCATCGATCTTGTTCATACTTTCAAAGAATCAGCTTTTTGTTTTATTGATTTTTTGTATTATCTTTTTCTCTTCTATGTCCCGGATTTGGGCTTTTATTTTGGTGATCTGGATTCTTCGGCTGCAGTTAGGTTTTAGGTGGTCTTGCTTTTCCAGCTTCCTAAGGTGACTTGTTAGGCTGTCAATTTGTGATGCTTCCATTTTCTTCATGTGCGTTTGTAGGGATATGAATTCCCCTCTTACTACAGCTTTCATGGTATCCCAGAGATTTTGGTAAGATGTCTCTTCATTTTCATTTGCTTCCAGGTATCTTTGAATCTCTGTTTTGATTTCATTGTTGACCCAGGAGTTGTTTAGCATCATGCTGTTTCGTTTCCATGTCTTTGTGGGTTTGGGGGGGGAGTTTGTTGGTGTTGATGTTTATTTTTATTCCACTGTGGTCTGAGAAGGTGCATGACAAAATTTCAATCTTTTGAAATTTGTTTATGCATGATTTATGGCCAAGTATGTGGTCAATTTTAGAGTACATTCCATGTGGTGCTGAGTAGAAAGTATATTCTGTGGTCGTTGGGTGGAGTGTTCTATAGGTATCAATTAAGTCCATTTGGTCAAGAGTCACATTGAGGTTCTGGATCTCATTGCTGATTTTTGTCCTGATAATCTGTCTAGGGTTGTGAGTGCGGTATTAAAGTCCCCAATTATGATGGTGTTAGAGGCAATATCTTTCTTTAGTTTTCCTAGAAGCTGCTTTATGAAAGTTGGTGCTCCTATGTTGGGTGTATATATGTTTAGGATAGATATCTCTTGTTGATGGAGTGAACCTTTTATCATTATGTAGTGACCTTCTGTATCTTTTTTAATTTTTGATAGCTTAAATGCTATTTTGTCTGAAATTAGGATCATGACTCCTCCTTTCTTTTGTGTTCCATTAGCCTGAAAATTTGTTTCCCATCCTCTTACTTTGAGTCTGTGCATGTCACTTCTAGTGAGCTGGGTCTCTTGAAGGCAGTATACTGTTGCCTGGTGATATTTTATCCATTTTGCCATTCTCTGTCTTCTCAGTGGTGCATTTAGTCCATTCACATTCAGGCTAATTATTGAAATGTGAGAGTTGGTCCCTATGATAGTGTTCTTTTAGAGTTGTTGTTGTTGTTCCTCTTGGTTTGTTGTCTTTCTTTTGGTTTGGGGGGTTGGTTCATGTGTATTTTATTCATTTTCCTGTACTCTTGTGAAGAACATTGTTCTTTTTTCCTTTTCTTCTGTGTTTAGTTCTTTCCTAAGTGTTTCATGTAGATGTGGTCTGGTGGCAGTGTAAGTTCCTAGGAATTGGATATCTGGGAAAGATTTTAATTCTCCCTCAATGATGAAGCTTATCTTGGCTGGGTAGGTTATTCTTGGTTGAAATTGTTTATCTTTTAGAACTTTGAAGATAGGGTTCCAAGCTCTTCTAGCCTGCAGGGTTTCTGTAGATAAATCTGCTGCTCTTCTAATTGGTCTTCCATGGTAGGTGATCTGGCCTTTTTCTCTTGCTGCCATTAGGATTTTTTATTTTATAGCTACTTTGTTTTGGCAAATTATTATGTGTCTGGGAGTTGGTCTTCTCATTAGTTTTCTTGCAGGGGTTCTCTGAATCTCTTGCGTGTGAATTTTTGCATCACTGATAAGATGAGGGGCATTTTCTTCAATAATCTCATGGAATGTTTGTCCCAAGGTGGTTTCTGGTTCTCTTTCTGTTTCAGGAAGGCCAATTACTCTTAGGTTCTTTCTCTTGAAGTAATCGCTTATCTCTTGAAGATTTTGTTATGTCTTTTTAAGCTTGTTTTCTGTGTTTTTAACAGTTTGGGTTAGTTCTATATTTTGGTCCTCAAACTCTGAGATTCTTCTGCTGCTTGGCTAATTCTACTTTCCATGCTTATCAGTTTGTTATTTATTTCATTCACAGTATTCTTTATTACTGTTATCTCAGTTATCAACTCCTTCCTAGTTTTCCTCTTGTCTCTCCTCAACTCTTTTTAATCTTTCCATTAATGTCTTGATATCTAGGTTTGTAGTTTGAGACCAGTCATTCTGGGGGCTCTTCATTGTTTGCATTCCAAAGTCAGTTTTCTCAGTGTCTGCTCTCCCAGGGGTCTGGAAGAGACCCAAATTCTTCTTTTGGTTTTTCTTCATTTGTGTAGATTTTTCTCTCTCTCTCCCTTTCCCTCCCCTTCTTTAATTCTGTTTTTCAGGGAAGGTGCGGTTGCTTTTGCTTCACTTGTGCAATCTCCTCTTCCTCCTTATGAAGGTCCTCTGGCTTTGTTCACTTTTGAGGTTGGAGTGTGGGCTGTGGGCTGTACTTTTTGCAATTTTGAGCTTTAATTGAGGGGGAAGCTGTGATTCAGAATCTATCTGCTGATTCCAGCATCCACCAACAGGTGTTTGGGCACATTGGAACCTGTTTCCCACTGCCTTACAATCTGTCTGTGCAGCAGGATGTAGGTTTGGTCCCTGGAACAAAAGGAGGTACAAAAGAGGAAAATAATGGGGGGGGAACAATAGGACGTTAGAAAGAGAGAAGAGTGAAATGGAAAACAGACATACATACCAACTAACAGGTGAAAAAAAGACACAGGCCAGAGAGAAATGAAAAAGACACACTAGCAAAATTTCCTAAAGGATACTGGTGACCACACAAAGACAGTCCAATAAAATCATGCCTTTTGATGCATTTTCCCCAATACAAACAGATAGTCTAAGTCAAAAAGCAAACAAAAGTGAGCAAAACAAATAGTCAAAATGATAAATACAAAAGTCAAAATAAGAAATCAGACTAGGTCTGGAATCTTTCCTGAGTGTCTAAAGTCTCCAGCTCTGATCTCCAGCCTCTCCCCTTTGCTTTCATTGTAGGAAGCTAGATTTACTCACAGCTTGGGTTTGTTCTTCTAGCCTGCTGCCTGAGAGGTCTGCAAAGCTGAGTTGCCTGCATCTGATTCAGCATAGGGGAGGGGATTTGTCTCCTGTTTAGCAATGTTACTTTAGGAACTGAGATGGAGGCTGCTCATAGGTGGATAGGGCAATGCAAATCTCTGCCTGGAAAATAACCAAAGTGGGCAGCTCCTCTTTTACAGATCCTTTCTCTCTGCTCCTCTGGGTCCCTGGGCGATCCACTATGATTGGCTGTAGTGGCATGCAAGGCACCGGGGATCAGCTACACAGCTGGGCACTGGATCTGGTGTGCCACCAGTAGGCTGAGGTGGAGGAGGAAACTAGGAGTTCCCAGCACCTCCTTAAGATATGTTGTTCCCTTACACTAGCATGGGGTCATATACTGGATGCCTCAGCCAGGATTGGCTCAGAGCTCCAGAGCTCCCAAGGGCAGGTGGTGAGTGGTGAGAGTGGCTTTGGGCCCCTCACAGGGTACTTCAGCCAGAAATGGAGCTGGTATCTCTGAGGGGTGGGTGCCTAGAGCCTCCCTGGGTGACCAGTGGCTTGGCGCTGGGTGAGACGACGTAGCCAGGGAGGGAGCCAAGATTCCTGTGAGGCGAGCAGGGGCCATGTATAGTGGAGCAGCAGCAGCCAGAAGCTTCAATATCCAGCCCTGCATGGGACCGAGGGTCCCTGGGCCTTGGACTGGTGCAGCTGGCGGTGGGCAGTGGGTGGGGGAAGGTGACATATTCTATTTCTTTATCATCCAGATCTTTGTATTTCTTAATAATAATGCACAATCTATAAGAGTTTGACATAAGTTAATACCATAACACGAGGAGGTAGAAATAAGTAATGGAGAGATGTGTGTTCCCATCTGTCGGTCACCAGGTACATGAACTTGGGAAGTCCATTTAGCTCCCTTGAGAATCCTTATTCATAAAAGAACTCACGTCACCTAACTCACTGAAATATTGTGAAGATTAACCAGATATTGCATATACAGCTGCCAAAGAATGCACACATAATCACATGCAGGTACCCAGTGAATATTGTCGGGATTTAAAGCTTTCAAATGCTATACATAGGCCAGAATGACTTTTGCATCCCTCTAGGCGATGGATCAATAAAGTGGGCTCAGCAGAGCAACAACTTTGAAACTATCACAGTTGTCTGTTCTTTGCATTGGTTGAAAGCATGCAACCCTAAACACTGAGACACAGCTCTAAAAATAAAGCAACATCATAGCCATTAAAAGACTGAACCGGAATTTCCTATTTTAGAGCTAAATGGTGTTCTTCCATTTGCCTAAATAACATTCATCTCCTAATCACCAATTTCAAAAGGTGATAATTAATACCTAGTTTGCAATAAGCTTGAAGAGAGAAAAACACCAATCAATTAGTCCACATGGTGCTCAGGTACAGAATGCCAGAAGCCTTGCTACACAGGGTATGCAAACCCCTTTGTTTTCCTGCAGAACCAGACTTATTCTCACTAATGACAAGGGAGCCCATTGTGAGTTAGCAAATTTCATAAATTAGCAAGTAAGAAAAAAAAAACATAATTAAAAGAATTAGGGACACTAAATCAAGGTATGTGCAGTGTTCATTTATTTTGACAAGTATAATTTAATTTTACTTATTTAGGGTAATATTTCATAGTATACTAATGAATGCACTCTTGTCTCTTTTGTAAAAGTAATGAAATATTAGTAATATGAGACCTCACTGCTGCTCTCTGTTATTAAATTGCTCCTGACAGGTGAGGTAGGACCACCACCATCGGGTTTGCATTGGAATGACTGGGTTGGTGAATTAATGGTATGAAAGTTCGTGAGAATTCACAGAGGGACTAGCATGAAAGCTGTGCAGAGTCCATTGCTAAGCGAATATATAAAATTTACAGAGACATATTAGGTGAAATGTTTATGATCGTCTCCTGGTATAATCTAAAACTGTTTCTTTTTAAGAAATCAGAATCACTATTTTTAAAGGCATTTTTATATGCCAAGATGCAATATTTGCTAAAGACTTATACTATCTCTATCAATGAATCTCTCTTCCTCCAGAACAAGGCTGCAAAACTCAGAATTACCCTTATGTCTTTCACTTTTCCCCATACATTTATTGACAATTCCTCACAATTCTTTTTTTTTTAGTTTATTGAGGTATTATTGACAAATAAAAATTTTATATATTTAAGGCATGTGATGTGATATTTTGATATATGTATACCTTTTGAAATATCCCTACAATTGAGTAATTAACATATCCATTACTTCAAATAGTAATTATTTCCTCTTTCCCTCCTTCTCTCTCTCTCTCTCTCTCTCTGTGTGTGTGTCTTTCTTTGAGAGAACACTGAAGATCTATCTACCCTCTTAGCATTTGTAAGTATATTGCCTATATTTACCATAGTGTACATCAGATCTCCAGAACTTATTCATCTTACATAACTAAAACTTTGTAGTCTTTGACCAGCATCTCCTCATTGTTGGTGGAAGTGTAAATTGGTAGAGCCACTATGGAAAGTAATATGGAGGTTCATTAAGAAATCAAAAATAAATCTACTATTTGATCCAGCAATCCCACTGGTGGTTATATACCCAAATATAAAATAAGGATCTCGAAGAGATGTCCACACTCCCATGTTCAGTACAGCATTATTCACAAAAACCAAGATATGGAATCAGCCTAACTGTCTCTCAACAGATGAATGGATTAAAAAAATCTGGCATATGTGCTGGACTGTTACTCAGCCTCAAAAAGAAGAAAAGTCTACCAGTCATCTATAACAACATAGATGAACCTCACAATTCTTTATCCAATCCTTTGGCATCCTGACATCTTTTTGCTTAGCCCATATCACCTGAGTTTGTGATAGCCTCCAACTTCAGCTTTACCATCCCCTATCTCCCTTTAATCCTATATACATGTCTGTTACATTAAGCATCTTAAAATGTCATTAATATGCCAGCACTCAGCTTGATAATCTTCAGTTGCTCTACATTGTCATTGATAATAGCAATAAACTAAAGTCTGCATTTCTGAATTAGAATTTAAATGCCCCACACGATTCTAATGTGTTCCTTCTAAGTATATTTTCTCTAATTCCCTCCATATAAACCCAGTTTTCCAAGTTATAAGTATTTTGGAGGAATGACACACTTTTTCTTTAATTTTTCCGCCTACAAACTAAGCTACATTAACCAACACTAAGCTCTCTATTTCTTTCTTTTTATTATTCTTAATTTTCAATTTACTCTTTAATCCACTGAAATTACTCACATGAAGTTCCCATGAGACCTCAGAATTGCCAAATCTCATGGCTAGAACTCCATGCTAGTTAAACTGACACTTTCTATGACATCTGGGAATCATACATTCATTCTCTCCATGGCAATATCTCCTATGTTAGCTTTTGTGACATTGATTGCTTCTGGATCTCTCATCTCTCCCTAATTGCCTGCTCCCAGTCTATCTTCCTGGTTTTCTTTGAATTTTATTATTTTCCACTTTATTCTCACTGCCTATATGCTTGGTTTTTAATTGTCCTGGAAAGTTTCTGACTTCCAAACCTTCATTCCAGCCCAGACTTTTCTCTTGAGTTCCAGGTACTGATGGGGAGTTAACTGACCCACACTTCCTTCTGAATGTCTCATTGGAAGCTTCAACTTAAATTGACCCACACTGAAATCATGTTGCCATCCCCAAACAATGTCTTCTTTTTGTATTCCCTGGTTTAACAAAGAGCATCATTTTCACACAAGGTCATCAAAGTACAACTCCAAACCCTCCTCACTCCAATTACATGATTGTACTTTCAAATAACTTGAAAATCTACTATCCTATTATCCCTATTTTAGTCCAGACCTTCATTGTCTCTTTCCTTCTTCAGTCAGAGTTTCCTCATCTGCTCTGATGCAACTTTTCTGTCCCATTAAGTCCACCAATTCACATGTTGTCAAGGGGTCCTAGCTAAGTCTCAAGTTTCTTCCTGTGGCTTCTCAGGGGAATCTTTTCAATAGCTCCTCAAGTCTTCCGGTCAAAGCCCAAACCATGTACTGCATAATGGGACATTCTCTATGATCGTCTACATTCTGCTTTTCTCCTACTTCAGCTCTTACCATCTTTCCAATTGGTCTTTATCCAATTCCAATGCCACTTTCCCTGAATTTAACTCCTCCCTCAGAGCAAAGGTTTCCCTTTCCTCAGAACCATCAGGGCTCATAAACAGGCCGCTCTCTTCCAATTCTTTTCCAGTTCTCACTATGGTGTCCTATAGTCATCTATTTGTCTACCTTCCTAGCCTTGAGTGTGTATTTTGAGGGCAAGAATCATGTCTTAGAGATCTTTTGAGCCCCATCATTTTTCCCAGTGTCTGGCACTAGTAGACACTCAGTGTTGGTTGTTTGAATAAACAGATACATTGACTGTAGCAATTTGTACTTTCCTGATGTAACCTCAAGCTAAAAGGAAGTGTTGTCTTTTACCACATATAATCTCATTCCTAATGTCAATTTCGGACTATACATTTGACTCCCTGGCATCTTTAACTAGGCAGAACCAGGCAAGACAGAGGGAAAAAACAACACAGTGAGGAACAAGAAGTAAAACCTCAGCCTATGCCTGAGTCGCCTCCCTGTTCACTACCTTTTCATTTCACTATCCCATCATTTAACACTTGAACCTTCATCTGCTGAGATTGGGAATGAGGAAGCTTAATTAGTCAGCAAGACATGGCCACATTCTGTTACAGTGAGATTACATACACCTGTGGGGTGTCAGGAGCCACAGAGTAAAACCCAGCAACTTCGGAGACCTGAAAATGGTGTTATCTTCCAACAACACATGGGAGAATGCTCCAAGAGATAAAACACACAAGACGAATGATGTCTCTAATTGAAAACCATGGAAGAATGGAGTCCGCAGAATTCTAAATATATTTTCTCTCCCATGTCCCTAGATGGGTAGGGTGAACTGGATTAACAAAAAATTGTGAATATTTTTAAACAGAGAAAAGAATGTATATATTTAGAGGTGCTTACTCCAGGGACCATAAAAATCTGAACAGACATCACATCTCTGTATTATAATTTCTATTCCATTTATAATTTATTATTTATTCTGCAACATTAATGCAAAGTGCATACGTCTTTATTTGTTAAAGGAGGAGAAGGAGGTTTATGAACCACTGGGAATTCCTTTCCACATAATGATGTTTCTAATTATGATAGCTCTCACAGTATAACAGAAAATCGAAGCTCCTTGGATCCAGGATTGGGTTCCCATGGCCTTATAAGTGCAGAGCTGATCTCTGCCTGACCCAGTTGGCACAAATTTGTTCTTTCTTATACTTTATCACCTTCACATCTCTGCCTTACTTCAGAGAAATCCACCTTTCTTCTGTCCAATCATGCCAATGGGACTGTGCTCTGGTTTCCTCGTGCTGGTGCACAAAGAACTCTGTAAGGCGCTCTTCTGCCAGAGTCCTGGAGGCAGGCAGAGAAAGCACCTTTTAACTTTAGCTTTCCTCTCATTCAATGATTGAATAAACATTACGGTCTGCTGTGCCCAGGCTCTGGGGAGATAACAGTGAATAAGGTGTTTCAGTGAGAGAGCCAACAATAACCACATCATCAAACAGACATATACCATAAGGAATACAGTCAAAGAAGCTTAATAAAATAAGACTATGGAGGGTGGAGGAAGGGTTCTATTTAGGGTCAGAGGATCAGGGTAGGTCTCTCTGAGGAAGTGATATCAAACCAGTGACACAATAAAGCAGCTATGAAAAGAGTTATGTGTTCTAGTCCACTTCACATTTCTCCATCCACTTCCCACCACCTAGCACTCTATACCTCCCCTCCTTCCCTTCCAGGGCCTCAGCTTTGCCAGACTAAGTAGACAGTCTTAACAAGTCTCAGCCTTACTCTCTCTCTCTCCCAATCTCTCTCTCTCTCTCTTTCTCTCTCTCTCTCTGTCTCTCTCCCTCCGCCTCTCCATCTCTCTCTCTCTCTCTCTCTCTCTCTCTCTCTCTCTCTCTATATATATATATATATACATATATATATATATGGTTCTCCTTCTCCTTTTTTTCTCCTGTGTTTCTCTTACTTTATCTTCTCTGTCTTCCTTTATGTCTCCTTTTCTATGTCTCTTTCTCTCTATGTCTCTCTTTCTCTCTATGTCTCTCTCTCTCTGTCCCTCCCTCCCTCTCTTTCTTTCCATCTCCCTCCATTCTCAGGAACCACTGTAGGGAAAACACTAACACTATGATCACTAAACCTTGATATTTAGAAGAGGTGATTTAAAATTTAAACATCCCTTCTCTCTCTACAAAGACTGACTTTTAAAACTGAGTCTGACTCAGGAGATCAAGAGATTCACCTTTAAAATTTAGAGCTCAAAATAAATATATAGTTAGATAGATAGATAAAATAAGATTTAGAGTTAATCAGGTCACTTGGTTTTCACATAGGTACTTACTCTCTCCTCTGACTCAGCCTCAGGAGTAAGAGGATAGAAAGGAACATAATTTCAGGATATCTAAGAACATATCAATTTACTATCCTCAAAAGTTTCTTCTATTACTCTACATATTACTACACAAGTACTCAACCAGGCACAAGTATTCAACCAGGCACAAATACTATCATCTTTGTCCTTGAATTATGCCTTTACTTTCCTCTAGGAAGGGGAAAGACACATGTAACCAAGGAGTCAGGTTCAGTGTTGTCTTTTCTTCATATGGGTTCCACAAGCAACTTGTTATGTATTGTCAATTTCCATGATGAAGTTTCTGCTGTCAACTGGTAGTGGTGTCTGGTAACTTTAATTCAGTTAGTCAAGGTGGCCTATGCAGGTTTTTTGTGCCAAACACCAACTTCTCTGATCACTGTTGAGTTTACTATCAGACTGTTTTCTTCTTTGTAAGTGGTTTCTCTGGTTTCTCTTAAAATCATGTCTTTGTCTTTGATAGTATGCAACTTCACCATAATGAGTTTGGGCATGGATTCATTTTGATTTAAACTTTTTAGGACGTGTTGAAATTCCTTACTCCAGACTCTAGTCTTTCATAAGTTGTGGGCGTGAGAGCACTTTTATTTATTATTTCTGCAAATACCGCCTCTCTTCTAGTTTTTCCTATTTTCTTTCTTTGGAAGTAGGTTTCCTATTAGAGATAACCTATGAGGTTACATCTCTTTATTGCTTATTGTTCTACATGGGATAAATTATTCAAATCTATCTTACTATCCACGAATTGTCTTTTCATGTGCATCATACATGCCGTTTATGTCATCCAAATTTTCTTAATTTCAATGATTATGTTTTTCTTTTTTAGGAGTCCATATTATTTTTTCAAAACCTAGCTGGTATTTTTAAAGCATTCTTTATCATCTCTAATGATTTCATTTAAAAAGGTCTTTAAACTTTTTAAACATACTTGTGCCCATGAATTGTGGATTTGAAGATGCCCAGCTCTTCTTTGGTGGAATTAATTTTTTGAGAGTGGTTTTACATTTGCTTCTGCCAGGTGTGCTGGTGCTTCACAGTCTTGATTCTCTCCGCTTCAACACTAACCCTTCATAAGAAGTTAGGTCCATGATTACAGATGTTCCCAGCCTCCTCATTTATTTAAATGCCACCATGCAGACACAGCCTGGGATTCCTAAGCTGGGAGATTTTTTCCCAGAATACTTTTTGGTGAAGGGATAACACATCCAGGGCATAGCTTTTTGGCACAGGTAGAGCAAGAAAGGAAAGTAAGTTTTGATTTCTGACTCAAGTAGATTCAAAAGCTCAACTTCTGTTTCCTGTGATCGCTATACCCAAGCCCCTTGATTTACAAATTGGAAAAATATCTCTGCTGCCTGCACTCTCGTGCCAGCCCAGTGTCTGGTAACACTTTGTTCTTCATTCTGGCTGCTGAAGAGTTCCTTCCTTTTTGTGAACTCAGCCACGTATGTAAATAAAGTTTGTAGTGGTGCATCTAGAATATCTAAGAGGTACTAGAAGCAGCATTTTCCAGATACATTTTACCCCATTGCAGAAATTGAAATAAAAAGAAATTGTTAGAATTATTTTCTCTGGGGATCTCCACAAAAGTTTTAATGATACAAATACATTGATACATGTATTTCTCAAACTAAACAGCCAACCAATTTCCCAGTGGATTATGATATTGTCATTTCTGTATCATTATGCTTTTACAAACTATTTACTGTCATGTGAAACAGGCAATCTTTTGTTTATATGAACACTAGCATATGATGGTTACATTTATTTAATGAATTAACTTAATTGATTCTATTGAATTCTGGCAACAAATCTTGACATAGGTTTTGTTTTGGTTTGTTTTCCAAGAGAAAAAATTGAATGTCAAAATAAAATGGAGGAATTTTTCAAAGTTCTAAAGCTCATGCATGGAAAGGGTCTGAACCCAGCTCTGTTTAAATCCAAAGCCAATTTTTCCGCTAGTGACTTTCAAAGTGAGATTCCTGCCACTCTCCATTAAGAATTACTTAATACTCCAGGAATACTCCTAACACTTACTCAATGACCATCTCTAGAGATGAAGCCAGGTACATTTTTCAAAAAACCTTCAAAGATGACCCTTTCCCACTAAAGTTTGATAACCTTTGCAAGACATTGTTTTGCATTTGAGTATATGACTTAAAAGAAACTCTGTTAATTAGATGTTGTATTTGAGTGCAGTCAAATTCTCTAGGGAACATCAGTGGTGACTATTATACATTATTTTGGTCAAGATGCAGAAAATAAATATAAAGTTAATAGTGTATAAAAGACATGAGGAGTCAGAATGAAGCTGATACTTCACTTCACCAGGTACTAGGAATTCAGAGGAAGAGACTTTCCTTTGGTGCTGCTGCTCACCTCAGTCAAAATATTGTTTCCATGCTTGTCACTTTCTCATGCTTTTGAGTGTTTACATAATTTAGTAGCTTGGAGCACTTCAGAGTAAGTCAAAATAAGACGGTATGGGGGTGAGGTAGAGGGAAAAACGTTGGGTGGCCAGAGAGTGAAAGAGAAGTAACGAATATTTGTGGAAAGAAGACTGGGAAAAGGAGAGAGAAAGAAAGAAGGCAGAACTTCCACAAGATGGCTCTAGTCAGGAGAATCCACGTTTAATTGCTGCCTTAAAAAATGACCTACTCTCTGAATCTTCGTCTCCTCATTGTGTAATGAGGATTAAAGACTAATGCCTTGAATAAGAAAATGGATGGAAAAGTGCTTTGAAAAGAATGGGGGTAATGATGCTAATTGTGTCATCATAGCTAATAAGTACACAGCCTGGTATTGATGACGGCAAGGATACTATCTCCCCTGACAGGCTGCTCAACTCAGCCCTGCCAGGGAATGAAGAGGCTGTAGGAGACTTTATCACAGAACCTGTGATGTAGCCAAATAGAGGCTCTCCAGAACTATCCACCCACCTCATTTTACCTCGAGCCTGCGTGGGAGAAAGGGCAGGACTTCCCAAGCTACAGGCAGGTGGGAGGGCCTGTGATAAGCCCTTTATTTTGAGTCACAAGATCCAATTGCCCAGCACATATAGTATATAGCATATGGCATATAGCAAAGATAGCATTTCAAGAGGCCTTGAAAATGTATTTTGCCAAGCAAAAGAGAGGAAAGGCATTCCTAGTGGAGGAACATGTGCAAAGTTGAAAAGACTCAAGTGCAGCCTCTTGGGGATGGGGCACAGGTGTTGAAGAGGGGGAGTGGTGACTAAGAGTCTGCACAGGTGCATGGAGAGGTTGACAGCACATATGAAAAGTCTCCAGTGCCATGCTAAAGAGTTTATTCCATAAGTGCTGGTAAACAAAAGCTTTATATGTGAAAAGTGAGTCTAGAGATAGAGTAAAAGACAGATGAGAGAGTAAGGAGTGACCTGGATATAGAAAACCGATTAGGTGCGCATAGGCAAGAACGGATGAGGGTCTGAACTTGGGCAATGGCAATGGGTATGAAAGAAAAGAGGGCATTCTAGAAATATTTCAGCAACGAAAAAAACAGTATCCAGTAAGAAAATTAAGAAAATGAGGGTGTGTGTGCACAAGTGTGTGTGCATGTGTGTGTGTGAATGTGTGTGAATAAATGATAAAAATAATTTGGTCTAATTATGAGAATGCCATTGATTAAAGATGGGCAATATGGGGAAGAAGCAGGTTGTAAAGGACAGGCTAGCTATAGAAAGAGAGCAAAGGTCCTTATTCATTGGACCTAGAGGTTGCAATGCCTGCAGAACAGGGCAGGGCTGATCAGCAGGCTCTTGAAACTGTGTCCAGGATTCAACAGAAAGGTGTGAGCTGTATGCAAATGTTTCCCAATCATCAGCATATGGTTGGAAATTAACACCTTAGGTGTTGTGGTGGTGAAGTTGACATGTCAACTTGACTTGGCTAAGGGATGCCCAGAAAGCTAGTAAAGCCTTCTTTCTAGGTGTGTCTGTGAGGTTTCCAAAAGAGATTCACATTTGAAATGGATAGACTGAGTAACAGGTCACCCTCCCCAAAGTGGGTGAGTATCATCTAATCTGTTAAGGGCCTGAATATAACAAAAAGTCAGAGGAAGAGTGAATTGGCTGTCTGCTTCACCTGTGACATGTATCTTTTTCTGCCCTTGGACATTGGTTCTCCCAGTTCTCAGGCTTTTGGGTTTGGACTAGAACTACACCACAGCTTTTCTGGGCATTCAGCTTGCAGATGGCATTTTGTGGAATTTCACAGTCTCCATAATTGTTTGGGCTAAACTTCATAATAAATCTCTTTTCATATACTTCTATATATACTACTGGTTTTCTTTCCCTGGAGAACTCTGACTGTTCAGGCGTCAATGACAATATTGAAGAAAATGCATAGAGTTAGGTGAAGAAAGGCAATTGGAGGAATTGTAAAATATGGCAAGTCTTAAGAAGTAGACAAAGAAGGAACAAAATCAAAAAGTTACTCTAAGAAGAAACACCCACAACAGAAGGAGGAAAAGTGGAAGTCATTGCGGTAATAAGACTATGGGTATATTGTGCCCACCTTATAACTGCTACTCAGTCCTGGGAATGGTGAAGGGTTGGGATAAGGGTCTGGCGTGTTCTAGCTCCTACACCCTGACTAGGCCAGCCTGCAATCATGAGACCCAACCCAATGAAAAACTGGGAAAGAGCCACAAGTCGGTAAGATTTAGCCCTTTCTCTATGGAGAAATTCTGCTTGGACCCTGCATATGTGCTAGCACGTGTACACATTTTTGTGTACATGTGCCTGGTGTGTGTATGCATGCCTGATGAGTTTATAAAATTGCATCCATGATTTCAAACCTTAATTCATCACAGAACTGAGCAGATCTCTTCCCAAACAAAAATTGACTCTGCCTGAATGTTGGATAGTTTTGCCTCTACCATCTCCTCTGTTTGGCAAGATGTTCTGTGCCATTTGAAAAGCCATATCTTTCCTGACAGATCTTCTTCGCTTGTTTGTTTCTTTGTTTGTTTGTTTTTCCCAGTCACCAGATTAGATTCCACTCTGGAAAATGATGGATACCTTTTGTTATCTGAAAAGAAGAGATAATGATCAGCTCAAAGTCCCCAAAATAGATAACAAATGACTATAACTGCTCACAATCTATCTGAAATGATGATCAGACTTTTTCAGTCTGCAATTCTTTTTTTCCAAATACCTTCAATTGAGTCATAATTTTGTTTTTAAGTGTAGATATTTCAAAGTGAAATTACATTTAGCTCCATTTTTCTCTAGGCAGCAGTGATAAATCTGGACCTGGGAGTCTTTTATCTGAATAATTAAAAGCATATAATAAAAATGCCCGCTCAGCTCCATAGATCTAGTGACCTGTGGGTTGATAATGGAATAATCAGATAATCAGAGAATGAAGGCACCCACAGAGTTCCCGAGCAAGCAGGCCAGTGCACAGTGAGAGGTGACGTTAAGGACAATGTAAGGAGACAGCAGTGGTGCTGCCCTCAGCACCAAGTGCAAGATGGGACCGGAGATCATGTGTGTGTCAGGGAGGCAAGCATGGCGGGTGCGGGGGAGGCACAGGGAAAGTAGATGCAGGGAGAGGACTAGACTTGGAGTAGCAGGTGTCTAATGGGGGAACACATCAGGGGATGGTTTCCTGGTGGGGAGAACCAGTTCACTCTGTTCCATTTATAGCTTCTTAGGGCACAGAGTCATTTTTCAAGAGAAGCAGCCCAGGCAAGGATCTCTGACTTGCATTTTCTCTGTACTCCTGCTCAAATCGGTAACAGCCTTAGCTTTCCTATTTATAACATGGGGCACTTCTCCATCAGGACACAGGGGTAAAAAGAGATTGGTCCCTGGGAGTCAGCCGCTGTCATTTGGATAGCTTGAAGACTTCTTTCATTTTAGAAATAGCAGGTAGGAGAGGGAAGCGGCACAACCGTCCTCTCCCCTGAAGATACAGCAACATCTGTGAGGAGGGGGAGGGACGGCACTCCAGCAATGCACTAACACAGTTTTGGCAACAACACAATTTCCAAGATGGCAGACAGGCAGGACATGGTTGATGCCTGCCATGGGCCTATGGGAATGGGACCAGCTCGAAGAACATAATAAGCCCCAGGCCACCTAAAATAACAACCACCACAACACCAAACAGTAGTGGAGTGTACAGAAAACGACAGAAGCCCATGTCACTGGCCCTGTTTGTTACATATTGTTGCAGAAAATACAGGTTTTTTGGTGGATGAAACATTGTGTGCTCTAGCTTTCAGGTACAGATGCAGTCTGGGGGACAGAATAAAGACTAGATCAATTAAGGGGCCTCTAGTCTTCATGCCTTGCATCCAGTGCTGGGTGAGCGCCTGAGATTCTTGGAATGAACACTATGTATGACCTCTTTCCTTTGATAAATGGAATTGCTTGGCTCACACACTTTTTAATGTGGTTTTTATAGAATCTTTCAGAGTAAGAGAGAAAGAGAAAGAGCGAGCGAGTCTGTGGCTGCCTCTCTTGAAAAATCACTGTGGGCCACAGCAAAACTCTGAAAGTAACAGTGTGAAGTCATTCTGGTGCTCGCCGTTTTGGATGGCAGATGGGAAGCAGGTGCGTTTCTGCAGGATGAGCTGAAGAAGAGGGGCTTAATTAAAGAACACGCTCACGGCATCCAAAAGATCTTGAATTGCCACCGTGTGGGCCTGCTTTTCCCCTTCCCCAGAATCTTTTTAACTCTTTTCACGGTGCGTCATTGTCCTCCCTGCAGCCCAAAGCAATGAGGCTGGCCTATTATTTCCCTTGTGGACAAATGGCTCGGCAGAGCTGACTATGGGGCCAATAGACCCTTCTGTGGCGACTGTGCAATTGAAATGGCTCTTAGCAATGGGGCCTCAGCTGCTGCCTGCCGGGGCCTGTCTCTAATTGTTGCTGGGACCCAGCCTTCTGGTCAGCTCTGGTCCAGCCACTGCTATCGACACTGTCTGCTTTCCCTCCCTCCTTTTGTTCCCGCATAGGATTGCACTTTCAAGTCCCTTACAAATGGGGGAGTTGGTCTTTTCTGGTTGTGTGGAGTCTTCTGAGGCCTCTGCCCCTGTGCTCACTACTCTGCCTGATGATGGGCTTCCTTTCTCTTCTCTCCTACTGACCAGTGCAGGTGGCCTCATGTTCTCTGATTCAGAATGCGACAATGTGATGCTGGAAAGAGGCGAGGAGGCCTTGGGACCTTCCCTCTCCTTGCAGGGACAGGAACATTTGGGAGCAGGAGTGAAGTGACTCTCCAGTATGAATTTATGTCAAAGCCAGGATACATGCTGAAGAATGCTGATTGCCAGGGCATGAAACAGGAGAGTGCTCCCATGGCTTTCAGGAGAGGGGCCTGGTGTGGTGTGGTGTGGTGCAGAGGGATGGGCCTTCCCCTTCCTGTCTGGGAACCCACAGGGCTGGGGAGGAGGCTCTGAAGCCAGACCTGCTGCTAGGGGAGCCTGGGTGCTGGCATGTTGCATCCAGGAACAGTATCACACCTCCCTGGCTGACCTCTAGACCAAATGAAATTGAAACGGGAGAAATGCTACTGCCTCCTGCAAATGCTACTGTGTCTGGAGGGACCAGTGGGGAAGGAGGTGGTGGTGCTGGACTCATCATCCCTCCAGGACCCAAGCATCAGAGAGGACTCTACCCTTGTATCTCCCATATTCTGCTGCCTAATTTAGGATTATTTACGATTCAAAAGTTATTTATTAAGCAACTCTATTTACAGCTGAGACCTAGGGAGGTGGCACAATTTGTCTAAGACTGCATAACTAATTAGTGGCAGAGCTAAGACCTTATTATATTATTTTCTTATTTTACATCAATTACAAACCTTTGCACATGTTTCAAATAAGCACATCCTGGGCATTTTATGACCTTTTTATTCTTAATACAGAAGAATGTACTACCTTTAAATAAATATTAAAGATATGACACGCATTGATATACACACAAAAGACTGGTTATAATTCCTATTTGTTAAGCTTCCATTGTGTGCCCCAGGTTTTTCCTACATAAACAACAGTCCCTACAACAGCCCAGTGAGGTAGGTGTTATTGCCCCCACTCTGTAGATAAAGAAGCTCTCACAAAGAATGAAGTAGCACAGTAGCTGGGAAAAGATCATACACAAAGCAGAGAGAGGAATTAGAAGGAGCATTCAGACCTGCCTGGCTCCAAAGCCAGCGGTAATCACTTCCCTAATATCAAGGAGCTAATCCAGGGATGGGATGATGGGATTCATTTACTAACAAAAGAGAAATCTCACAGAATCATTTCGATAGATTTTTCTTGCTTAATCTAAGGAATGCTGGGGTTGAAGTATCAAGTATGGGAAATGGACATACAAAACTGGCAAATGTTATTGAGCCAGGACACCTCGCAAGCCATTCTTTCAATCCTAATGTGAATCTCATTTCAGCACACTTTCTACTGAAATGTTGAGGAGGGGACGGGCTCTTTCCTGTTGACGGTGCACAATCATGTGGGCAGCCTAATACAAGTTACACAGCAAGACACATACAGTCTTACACCAGTGACTTATCGAGCTGTTATTTCAACCGTCCACTGAGTCTGACATCATAGATGGGGCTGAAGGTATGGCAAGGGAATAATTCGATTTGCAGAGAGGAAAATGTCTGTTGTATACACACTTTCTGCCTTTCTTAACTGTCTTCATTTTCACTATTCTTTTTCACTCAGAACTTCCTATATATACACATAGACAGAGTCAGTGGAAAACCTTTATTATCTAAAACTGTACTATCTATAATTCCCTCTATTATTTCATGGAAGGGTTATTTATAACCACCCCGAAAATACACTGTGTAGTCAGAGGCCTTGCAGTCGCCGGGCCAGGTGACAAGGGTGAATTTTAAATGTGCACATATACACACAGAAATCCTGACTACAAACCATTTTGCCCTCAAGACTAAATATCTCAGCTTCCCCATGATAACGTGATCAGGCATACGATCTTTATATTGCTATGATTACAAAAGGAAGCAAAGATTTACATCTGTTAATAATTTTTTGAAGACAATGACAATTTTGAGTATCTTTCACTTATTCACTTAGTGTTTATTAAACACCAAATATGGGCTTGTGCACACTGGATCTTTTTTTTTAACCATATAATCCTGCCATTCATTGCACATGTATGCCATTGCACATGTGTGATGCTCATTCTCCTTTGAGAATTTTGCCACTAAAAACACCCTTCTATTGGGAAGATGTAAAAATAATCTATTCTATCCGGAGTCAGCCCATTTGGAAATAGAAGCAAAGCTTCCACAGACACCATTTTTTCTCTCTATCGAATGTCCTTTGTGAAACAAAGCTCCAAGGATGGAAATTAGCTGCTTCTGTCCTGAGAATCTTCCCAACCCTATTCTTTCAAAGGGATTGTCCAGAACGCTCTGGGGCGACCACAATGCGGACACGCACGGCTGACAGCCGCACTTCAATAGAACGGCTTTCGAAACATGCTCCCATGGTCCTGAAAAAGGCTCTCTTCCTGGGGGCTTAGGCCTGAGGAAAGGGAGGCCAGGGCCCGGAACTGCTCAGAGCAGCTCGGGAGCTGTTGTCGTCCAGATCTGAGAAGAACTCAAAGCACAAAAACGTGGAGAATTTGAAAATCATGTTTGTCCAAGGGATGGGGGGAAAAAGGAATAGGAGAAGGAGGCAGGGAAAACAATTTATAACAAAAAGGTTACCTCCACTATTTCTTCACTCTGGGGGCAATCGTCCCTCCTCCAGACACGAGGGTGGTGCCAGTTGCCAATAATCCTTTCTTCCCAGAAAATAAAAAACAACGGTTAGCAAATGTCAAGATAAAAAAGAAAATCAGCTGAATAAGCGAACAACCAGGATGGGCTGCCCGATGGGCGCCTGCCACGGAGCCCCAGGTGCAATCAACAGCTCTTTAGGACTGCAGGGCATCATTTCTCTGCTTTGAAAAACCCAGTCAGCTCTTGGAGAGTCAAATCGATTAGAGGCCACCTTTTGTGAAAGTGATGCTATCATTGTGGTTGTAATTTATGCAAAGAAATTCTGCAGCACACGATGATTAAATTATAGTATACAAGACAGGATTTCTATAGCATGTTTCCCCCCTCTGAGTTTCTCGCTTTTATCTACGTTAAGATCAGGTCTGTGAAAATTTGGTGCACATGGCTTTCAATCTGAAAGATAGAACATTTCCACATGTTTCTGTATATTTTTGAAGAGGAGACAGCAACACTACCACTTGGAGATCCAAGTCTAGGAAGTAAAGGCAATGCGGTTCTTTTAAAAAACGAAGCAAAAAAGCAGCCCCAAAGGGTTTCATGCCTGAGACTTACAGAGGTGAAACTATGCAGCCAATAAAATAAACAAATAAAATAAGCATTGTGCCTTAGCTCCACAAACACTGAGACATCACCATCCCGGGTTACAAGTGCTGAAAGAAGACTCCGAGGTTAAGATTTACTTCTTTTTAGACAACGCCTCAACATCCTGCCTTAGGGCTATGACTAGCATGCAGCTTCCCCTTCCCCTATTTCTACATTAGCCTCCATTTTAGCGTGGTCTCCGGATAGACGATAAGATGGAGGCAGGCGGAGAGGAAACCTGAGGGGCTCCCTCTGCTCACATTCAGCTGTGCCTTGCAATCTCAGCGCCTCTCCCTGGGTGATACATTATTCACCATCCCCCTTCAGCTGAGTCAGGAGGAGCGAAGACAAGAGGGTGAACACACAGATGATAACAAAGCCTGCTGTACCGGCAGTCCTGCAATGGTGCCGGGAAAGAAAGCCTCTATTTAAAGCATTTCAGTGTGAGGTTTTAATAGGTTATTTGCTGTCTAGAAATTGTTAATATGTATACACTTTCCATGTGAAGTTGGTTCCTTTCTGAGCTAGTTGGCCCTTCTTCTCTCTTTCTCCGAATGCATGGCCCGTTTGGAAAATCTATCCACAGCATTCATATCCTGCTGGTGGCTAGTGGGGCTCTCCTGGGGCCTGGGGCTACCCTGCTGCTGGTGCTGGTGAGGACCTCTGTGGCAGGGTGGCTTCTTCCTCCTCCATCTCTATCCCCTTGCATGCCTGCCCTCTGGATCCTTAACAAAGAAGAGGAAACCTGCCTTGTTCAGAGCCTGGTGGGGAGGGAGATTGAGCTGGAAAAAAATGATGAACCAGGATCCAAACTGTTTCTGGCTCTCCTGGAGGATTCCGCAAAAAGAGCCCAAGATTGATTCCTCAATACAGTCTGACCGTCTGGGCATCAGGTCACGCCTGCTATCTATCATGTCAGAAAAAAGGAGTGTGTGTGTTTGAAGGATGTTAATTCCCACTGAAATTCTAGGGATTGTGTTCCTAACTAGCACAGACTTGGGAATAAACAACATGCTTATATAACTGGGTCTCCTCTCCTCTTCCCCTCTCCCACTCACTGACACACGCACACATACTCCTAGGTTACCAAACTAACCTATGACCCAAGGAGAAGCTGACCTTGAGAAACGTAATCTATCACCAATTTAAATTGAAGCCCACACAAAAAGTCGGTGCCGTGCCCTCCAGATGGCCCTGCAAATCTTAGATGGGCCATAGCAGGTTTGGACAGCAGTGACGTGGCCCAGGTAAAATCATTTCAGCTGACTTGGAATATGCACTGCAGGCTGCTAGACTTGATGATCACAATGGGTATGCTGAGGGTTTCTTTTCATCCATACCTGTACCTATAAACAGAATGCTAGGCAATTGAGATGTGCTTTTATTCTTCACCTTTCCTCCCTCACAAAATGATTGCTACCTGTACCTACAGTAAAATCAGAAATCCCCAGCTGGGCCTGAGTGAATGGAAGCAGAGCAGGCAGGCAGGGCTGGCTTACAAAGTCCAAAACTAGCCGGGCTCAGTGGCTCAGCCTGTAATCCTGCACCTTTGGGAGGCTGAGGTGAGTGGATTGCCTGAGCCCGCGGGTTCGAGACCCACCTGGACAGCGAGACCTCATCTCTACAATAAATCAAAAAATCAGCCAGGCGTGGTAGCGCACGCCTGTAATTCCGGCTACTCGGAAGGCTGAGGTGGAAGGATCGCCGGAGCCCAGCAGGTCGAGGCTGCGGTGGCCGGGAGCGTCCACTGCACTCCAGTCTGGGTGACAGAGTGAGACTCCAACTCAAAAAAAACAAAACAAACAAAGTCCAAACCTGCATGTGTAAGTGATTTCCAAACTTTATTCTTTAACCCTTTTTAAGACTATCCTTCTCTTCCCAAATGCACACCGGGAAAACATGTACAATCATCTGCTTTCCTCTCTCTCTTTCCTTGATTAGACTCTATCAGAGAAAGAGAGAATTCTTAGAATACAGCCAGGAATAAAGATAGTGATCAAATTATTTAAATGAAAAGAAAATTCAGTCATAATATTTTTTAGACTGTATAAGTATATACAGTCTGATTCTATCATAAGCATGAATGTCTATGTGTTCGTGTATATCTGTAGAAGATACGGGAAGAATGTATACCAACATAAAAGTGGTAGTTACCTCTTGGTATTGTGATGATTAATTCTGTTTGATTTTTCACACTTTTAAATTTTTTTCCTAAGCAAAATACAAGTAATTATTGTTTCTACAATAAGAAAAAAATTAGCTTAAAGAAGCAGACAACCTGAATAGCTACTGTAAAAATTAGCAAAGATATCATTTAAAGTCCCACTCAAGTAATACGGTGTTCTCAGCGGCCTCCTCTCTTCTTATTTTGTTAGGTTCATACGAGGGTAATTTTGGTTTTTGCATTGTTGATATTTGCCATTTGATATTGGAATACATTCTCAAATAAATGTGGTCATATAATAAATCATTTTACAGTACATTTCTCACTTTTTTTTTTGCTAATGACTTATTACTGGCTATTTGTTTATACTTATTTTAAACTATGGGAATGATGTTAGACAAAAAGCAAATTAGAGCAATTTTCTTATTTGAGTCCAAAATGAGTCGTAAAGCAGCAGAGACAACTTGCAACATCAACAACGCATTTGACCCAGGAAGTGCTAATGAACTTACAGTGCAGTGGTGGTTCAAGAAGTTTTGCAAAGAAGAGCCTTGGCGATGAAAAGCATACTGGCTGGCAGAAGCCGATCCACTCTATGATTATTCAGCATTTGAAGCAAATAGGAAAGGTGAAAAAGCTCCATAAGTGGGTGCCTCAGGAGTTGACCAAAATAATTAATAATAATAATAATAATAGTTTGAGATGTTGTCTTTTCTTATTCCATGCAACAGCAATGGACCATTTCTCGATTGGATTCTGATGTACAACAAAAAGTGGATAGTATATGACAAGCAGCAACGGCCAGCTCAGTGGTTGGACCACAGAGAAGCTCCAAAGCACTTCCCAAAGCCAATCTTGCACCATAAAAAGGTCATGGTCACTGTTTAGTGGTCTGCTGTCCGTCTGATGCACTACAGCTTTCTGAATCCCAGCAAAACCATTACATCTGAGACATATGCTCAGCAAATCAACGAGATGCATCAAAACCCGCAATACCTGCAGCTGGCATTGGTCAACAGAAAGGGCCCAATTCTTCTCCATGACAATGCCTGACCATGTGTCGCACACAACCAATGCTTCAAAAGTTGAAGGAATTGGGCTACAGAGTTTTGAATCTGCCATATTCACCTGACCTCTAGTCAACCGACTACCAGTTCTTCAAGCATCTCAACAATTTTTTGCAGGGACAATGCTTCTACAACTGGCAGGATGCAGAAAATGCTTTCCATGAGTTCATCGAATCCTGAAGCACGAATTTTTATGCTACAGAAATAAACTTATTTCTCATAGGCAAAAATGTTGTTGATCGCAATGGTTCCTTATTTGTTTAATAAAGATGTGTTTCAGCCTAGTTATAATTATCTAAAATTCAGGGTCCGAAATTGCAGTTAGTTTTGTACCAACCTAATATTTATTCCAGTTTTTATTTTAACTCAATTTCTCTTCTGGACTGTGTTAATAGTGTAAACTGCTAGTGATTCCCAATATCTGCACTTCATTTCTTGCAATGGTAGAATTCAACAAGTGGCCATCAGAGTAAAGCCATACCTTGCAGTTAGATGTGGTCACTTGTCAAAGTCACAGCTTATAGGACGTGAGCAGAGGTAATGTGTGCACCTTTCTCACATGTGGTGTTCAAAGAGGCAGATCACCAGATCTTTCTCTCCTCTCTTCTCCATGTCTGAAATCCAGTCAAACTGGAAAGTTATTTATAACACATCCACCACTGCAATGCCCATAGATCTCTGTGGGCAGACTTGTTGGATAGCCCTGAGGCTGGAGACAGTAACTGTGATTGGGTCAAGAAAATCTTCCACCTTGGGGCATTCTCTTCCCCAATTTGACATTCAGGGAACACTTGGGCCTAATTGTCAACAAATTCCTGATCCTTGCTGTCAGATGGACAAATCTACTTTCTTGGGAACTCCCAGAGGGCTCATCTCTCTAATACTCTTCTCATTTCCCAAAAATCACCCAATAATTCCCTAGGCATCAGATTACTACTTATGAATCTTCATTTTTGATTTGGTTTGTTATAAAATACCAAATTTCCCTTGCCAAACCACCCACTTTCAGCCCCCCCCCCACCTTATAAATTGTGTGTTGGGGGTGAATGTTCTACTTTCCAAAGCTCTTGGAGCTTGTCTCTGAAATGCTGTCTCTTATAATGTCAGAAAAGCAGCAAATATCTCTACTGACCTTAGGCTGGAGTCTCCTCCCCAAGTAACCCTCGTAGTTATGTGGTAGGCCAACACAAGGATGCAGGATAAGAGGTCTGCAATACGCTTTCAGTTACAGGTCATCTTTCTGCAGCAAGTGACTCTCAGGGACCTGCTGAAGGATGCCTATGCTTGTTTCTCTCAAAGATTCTGGAACTCTTCACTACCATGATGCGTCCTTGCCTGCCACAGCTAGTAAAGTCAAGTTATAATCTCTTATCTGAATCTCTTGCTTCTGTTTTTGATGATGAGTCATCATTTTCTCCTCATCCTCACCCTTCAATATCACCACCGGTTGGAAATATTTGCAAAAAGTTTAAATTCAGTTGTGCCGAACTTAGGGTGGAGGATGGCCCAGCTTTGCCCTGGCCTTACCCATTCTGTAGAGGTCTAAGTCATGCCTCATTTCACATCTCCCTGGCCAGTCTTTATATCCATGTCACGTTTCTGCTTTCAAAACAATGCCGAACCACTGCCACCTCCCCATGGGTATTTAGATAGATGACTCGCACCTTTTGCTGATCATCAGAGTGCCCTAAAACCTGTTTTAAATTATTCAATCTTCCTTTGAATCATGACCATCAAAGATAAGTTATCTTTGAGTACATAAATGCCCTAAAAGTGGAGTCCTATGACATACCATCAACTAACTCTTTTCTTGGCTTCAGAACCTGACCATTTATTCAAGTTCCCAGTAGGTTGCCCTAGTTAAGGCTCAAATCTCAATCTTTAGCCCAGCAATCTCAACCATAGAAAACGCCCTAGATTTCCATAAAGGCAGTAGGTTTGTCCCTGTGTCCACTGTGGACCCTGTACTTTCTGGAAACAGACCCTGGGTACCATTCATACTCCAAATGAAAGCATTGGTTTCTTAAAAAGTCAAACATGGCCGGGCTCGGTAACTCAGCCTGTAATCCCAGGGCTTTGGGAGGCTGAGGTGAGTGAATTGCCTGAGGCCACAGATTCAAGACCCACCCGGGCCACTTGGAGAGACTTCATCTCTACAATAAATCAAAAATTAGCTGGGCGCGGTAGTGTGTGCCTGTAGTTCTGGCTACTTGGAAGGCTGAGGTGGAAGGATCGCCAGAGCCCAGCAGGTCAAGGCTGCGGTGGCCGGGAGCATGCCACTGCACTCCAGTCTGGGCAACGGAGTGAGACTCCAACTCAAAAAAAAAAAAAAAATTCAGATATACGGATTAGGCCTTAGCAATCAGCTTCCACATCCTTCCCTCTTCAGGGCAATTCATCTCAAAGGCAAATTCTAAAGAAATTTAGCGTGCAAAAGAACTATGATATGCTATCATTTATCCCAGTTAAATAAGATCCGATCCTCATGTCACTTCAACCTGCAGGCTGCAAATTAATATCAATCATCTTTGAACCATTCCTCCTGGACTTGAACAAAATTCCAGAAGATTCTGTATAGTCCAAACAGCCAAAGAAGAGTTCTCTGTCTTATGGCTCTAAGAGTTCCCGCAGATACATTCTCTGTCCCTTGCAGGCATGCTGTCTGAGCTTAGTTTGGGCATAGGGACGCTTCATCACTATCCCTAAGGGTATAGTGTTTCATGTCCAGTGCCCTCACACTTTCCATGACCTCTGTGTGTGTGTGGAGGGGCTTACTTGTCCCAGTGACTCACTGAACAGCAATTGCAACAGCATGAACAACAAGAAGTCATTCTATTTCTGGCCCTGAGAGATGTCCTCTGCATCCCCAGTATCTGTCTGCTCTTATCTATCATCATGAAAAACTTCACAACTTTGTTGCTTCCTCTACTGGTACCCAGCACGATTCTTCTTGGTAAACCCAGGCTTTCAAAAATAATAGTTTGAATTATCTCCTAGTGGCCTGGACATGTCAGCTTTTTGCCCTATGACACAAAACCATTAGCCATCCTCAAAGGCAAAAAGAGCACACACTCATGGCCATGAATGAGGGAAAAAACGCAACAATATCTCAGGACCTTTTCTACACATTTTATTATTAGTATTGTTTCTATATTTAGCCCATAGTTTCTTGGCAAAGGTCCGGGACAAGAATGGAAAACAGATCTTTGCTCTCCTTCAACTCTGATTGCTAACAGGAGTGCAAATGATGGAGAATATGGTATCCATGAGAATAATTGGCCAGTGGTGGTGTGAGGCACTCGAGGCTCGGCTGGTAATCTCTTGTCTAGTTGTTCACATGTCATTTACATGATCTTAGTTTGTGTTTTGGCTTCTTGGGAGCTCTCTGCCTTTCCTCTGAGGTATCACATTAGATAAAACTGCTGGATAAGCAAGGTATTCCTCTATAAAACTTGCTGGCCACTGGGCAGCTCGACACCATCTCCTCTTCCTTGTATTAAGACTGAATGGTTATTATATTCAGAAATCAACAATGTTTAAAACAGTGAGATCTCAGCATTTAATCTGTTCTTGTCATCAAATCATCATATCATTTATGAGAATCATTCCTATTATTAATCTAAATGTTCTCCTTTGATAGCACATGGCTTTTCCATACAACACAATTTTGACATAGACCTTCCAGTGATAAAGGCTACTTCAGGCACACTGAGGTCATTAAAAGATGCAGCAAGGACAATAATGCCTACTAATGTGATTTTAGGTGGCCTGGCCACGGGAGTAGCGCAGTAGAAGGCCTGGAAATCATTTCTTTCTGAGACTAGCCAGCCTAAGTGGAAACCAGAGAAATGCATCAGATACAAAAGAGGAAGCAGAACTGTCTTCATAAATCACAGCCTGTAGGCCTTTTAATGTGTCAGCGTAACCTGGCCATTAACCATATTTAATTGCTATCTACAGTAAGTTCCGTAGATCATTACCATACCAGTCATTTTGCAAAGATCCTCGTTAGCACAGGACTAGCAAACACAATAAATGACGTGACAGGAGATGGCCAGAGGAATGCTGCAGAGAGGGAGCTCACACAAGTCAGTCAGCCCATGGAGGAGACCCTCTATGTTTCCACTGACACCATAATAAAATCCACAGTGCAGCCCGGGCTCCTCCCACTGCAGTGCAAGAGACAAGAGAAATGAGCCACTCTTTCCCTCCCGCTGGTCTCCTCTCTATCTATGGACAATGTTCTCTCACACACTAAACTGATGTCCACACAGTGCCTGGCTAGAACAGAAGAGAAGAAGAGATCTGATGACAACTATGGTCCACATCTGAAGATTCTGAAAGTAGCACCTCACACTAACATTGACAACCCATCCACATGGCAGGTGCATGTGTACTGTTCACCTACCCCATACCAGGCATTGTGCAAAGACCTTGAGACTCAAGGCTAAATGAGATGCAGTCCTAAAGGTCCTTATAGCCAGAGTACAAAGTTAACAGAAGACATACTAGTCCAACCCACTTGCTTTATTTCACTGACACTATTCTTCATTTTACTATGTTTTTAAAAAGTACTTTCATTGGAATTTGAGCTATATTACCTTCTTTTTTTCTTTAATATGCTTTTTTAATGATCAAAGGACAATTTTAATTTCTCCATTATCTGCATCTCCGTAGAGGGGAATTCTCCCTTTATAGAATCTGTTCACCCTCATAGTGATGAGTTCCCACAGGTGCTGTGGGCTCACCTGTGGCAGGAATCTTCCTCCCCTGGAGTCCCAGAAATGCCCTGAGTTGTACAGGAATCTTCACTAGAACAAAGATTTTTTTCACTGGATTGAGGGCCTTTGGGTTGCAATCAGTTTCATGCTCAGATTTTCCAAATGGCACAGACAGGGTGAATCGAGGTGCCCATACACAAGTCACTCCTGTCTCATCCCAGGCCCAGGACCAGCATTAGCTTGGTGAGCATTCCTTGATATGAAAGGATAGGTTTTGCCAGTTGCTATTGAGATACAATAACTCTCTTTTCCTGGCTTTATAAAATGACTCAGTTCTAATGCTCATTGCACATAGCACCTGCAAGCTCCATGAACAATCCCAAGCAGATGTTAGATTCTCAGGTCCTAAGACGTATTTCTGATCCCAATAGCTCATTAAGTTATCTATCCTAACTCCAGGAAATTTATTTTCTGCATGTGCTTTTTAAGTATGACTGTGGTCTCTCTTAAAATGTACCTAATGTGATCCAGCATTCCTTTGTGTTTGGAGTATGGATCTGCAGGTTAGACAGTATGTTGTACACCTGCCCCATAAATCGTCTTTACATAAATCGACCCTCCACTTTACAAGGAACCCAGACCTTTGACAAGAAATGAGCCTGACAGTTGTGGGCCAAAGTCAAATCAAATTTGCATATTTTATTTCCTACTGTTAAAAGTATAGTGGACACAGAGTAAGTAGTTCCTAAAGTAAAAGACACAGTAATGTGGCAAGAACACTGGGCTTGGGGTCTGATACTCCAGTGTGAGTCCCAGTTGTTTTTTGCACACATGGTGTGACATTTGATCCATTGTTCAATACTCATGGACTTCAGTCTTCTAAGTCCTACAAAAGGGACATAAAGATATCTACCTCAGGTTTCCTAGAAAGGTTTATATGAAATAGTTGGACAAAAACCATACATAACACAATACCTGGTGCTTAGTGTGTGTGCAGTAAGCAATTGTTTTGCTTCTCCTTCCTGGGAACAAAAACTGCAATGGTTTGTCTCCTGGGGTTCTTGAAACTGAGCAGCTAAGCCTCAAAGTGTGTTTTGCTTTAGGAAGCCAAAAGCAGAGAGGTGTGTGGGACAAGAAACTGAGCCCCACAACACAGACCTTTCCCCTTCCTGGTTCCACGTGGCTGGTCATCACAGTAACAGCCCCGCCTTAGCTGATGAAGCAGACCTTGTTCAAACTCTTGAAAGTAACCTTACAGAAATCACCTGGTGAAGAGCAGTGCGCATGTTTTGTGATAAGACCAATTGGGCTTCCTACATTAGGTGTGTGTCACTTAACTTATAGCCTTGACAATGGACTGACTTTCTCTCTACAGAAGGGACGGTGGTGCTTGGCCTCAGAGGAAGGCTGTGGGTACCCAGGTATGGATTATAGCACTTAGCATAAAGTGGCATTCAGTGTCACTCTCTCTTCTAAAACTATGTTAAGAAAAGCAGTGATTCATTCCATGCAAGACAGTTTATGTGAATCAGGTAACCATAATTTCTCTAGCATTCTTTTTCTGCTGTAGCTATTTTATTTATTTTTATTGATCTATATTAGATTTACATATTTTAAGGTACATACAATAATTTGATATATTCATATAATCATATCAGAATAACTGGAATATCTATCACCTTAAATATTTATCTTTAAGCCTAGAACATACAATTAATGGGTATAAATATACAGTTAGACAGAAGAAATAAGACCTGGTGTTCAATAGCTCAGTCAGGTGACTGTAGTTAATATTAATCCATCATACATTTCAAAATAGCTGTCAGAGAATAGTTCTAACATTTTTATTTGTTTCTTCTTCTTTTTTTTTTTTGAATTCTAATGAAGCGATTACAGCAGCCCTACCAGTAGCCAAAATAATACCTTCCTCAAAATGCACTTCAGAAATGTAACCTCGGCAAGGCTCGGTGGCTCAGTCTGTAATCCCGCGCTTTGGAAGGCCGAGGTGAGTGGATTGCCTGAGCCCACGGGTTCGAGACCTGTATGGGCAACTTGGTGAGACCTCATCTCTACAATAAATCAAAAATGAGCTGGGCGTGGTAGCGCACACACCTGTATTTCTAGCTACTTGGAAGGTTGAGGCGGAAGGATTGCCAGAGCCCAGCAGGTCGAGGCTGCAGTGACCGGGAGCGGCCACTGCACTCCAGTCTGGGTGACAGAGTGACACTCCAACTCAAAAAAAAAAAAAAGAAAAGAAAAGAAATGTAACCTCAGTGGTTGTAACATAGAACTCACTCTCCCGGTATTTGCGAAAGAAAAAGTGTTAGCCCTGCCACAATGCCTCCCATTCCCAGGGTATCCAAAGCTCCTGAGGACAGGCTGGCATGGCAGCTAGGGTGAACTCCTTGCACCTTTACAACCTCAATTCAGGAGCCATCTCCTAGTTCACAAGTTCCACTGCCTGGGCTAAGCTTCTCAAATTCTCGGGTCTTTAATTCCCTCCTATGTGAAGTAGGGACAAAAGAAACTACTTCAAAGTATTGTTATAAGGCAATGCATGTAAAGCACTTATAAGAATATTTGGCATATAGCAGATATTCAGAATATTGTAGCTATTAATATTGCTACAACAATAAGGTTAATCAAAACCAACAATAATATTGTGAGAAAGTCATAATAATATATATCAAAGGATATTAGTAAAACACAATGTCTTTCTCATAAGCCATTTGTATGACCAGGAAGCAAGGCACAACTCCTGACTTCCTCTTGAGATTCAGACAACACTATTTAGATGCAAACTTAACTAAAAGAACTACTCAAAAAAGTTGACTCTCTAAGCAAATACTAGTGTTCAGGGAATGTTCTCAGGTGATTTAAACCACATCCAGAATACCTGATTATGGCTTTGCAAATGCTTGCAATACAAGGGCTGCCTCAGTGCTAAGCCCCTAGAGAGCATTTTCTTATCCTAGATGTGGTCTTTCCTATTAGCAGTGAAACATATGCATTTAAAGTACAGCTGGCAGGATCTATTATTGTAGGATAAACCCCATAAACAAAACATAAATGTAAAGTAATGTTTATAGTAATTGCAAATTGGAGACTAGTTTGATGCCACAGGGTAAATTGTTAGTAGGTGAACACCAGAGCATGGATTAGCTAGGGACAGTGTTAACTGAGGGACAGGAGAGTCTTTGATGATCATTTAAGGTTGGGCTCTCCTGTAAAGTGATTTTCTCCCCAAATGTCTTATATCTGGGCCTTTCCCTAGACCAACTGAGTCAAGTTTCCAAGGTCAGGACCTAATAATATACATTTTGCACAAAATATCCTGACTTGGACTCCAGGTTAAAAACCAAGAATGTACACAAAGACCCTATTCTGTACATGGATGACCAAGTCAGATAATGTAACTTGCCAACAGTCATACATCTCCTTTGTTTCAGAGCTAGAAGTAGAACCTAGCAATTTTGACCCCCGGTCTGAAGCCGTTTACATAGCACTAGTCAATATAAAATAACATAGAATGAAAAGAAGTGAGTCCTGGAAGTGAGTGAGTCTTGGAAGTGAGTAACCCAGGAAAGTTGAGCCTTTGTGAGGAGGGCAGTGAGAAAGAAAGGCCTGGTATGGGCATCTGCTTCCCATTTTTAGGAGGAGAACCCTTACTTACAAATGGTTGAGGTGATGGTGGCCATGTGGAAATGTTGACTGTGGCTGGGGAAAACAAGGATGGGTTCTCTTAGGATAGCTGTTAAGTACAGCAGAGGACACAACCCTGATACCTTTTTTGATACCTTTTTTGACCCCTTCTTGACAGATTGAAAATAAGGAGCTATAACTGCAGTTACCAGCATGGAAATTTCCTGGGTTCCTAAATTCATGGGTTGTTAAGTACAGAAAGGGGCCTTCATGTGCTTGAATACCCTAATTTCACAGTCTCAGGGGAGGCAGGTGACTTGTTCAGGTTCAAGAAATCAGCAACTCGCAGAACTAGGACTCAAGTCTTAAGAGTTTAGTATTGTGACTCATTCATCTCCCCAAATCATGAGCATGTCCCCACATGGCCCAGGAATGCCCTACAGTCACTGTACACAGATAAGTATAGATGACACCCACTGCCCCTAAATCACACAGTCCCACTTGCTCCTTCTATGAAGACAGTTTCATGTAGCAGTCCCTGGATCACTGGTGTCAGAAACACCTGAGTCTGTACTCACATGCAGACTATTGGGCCTGCCTCAGCTGTACTGACTCAGAACTCCTGTGGGTGAGGCCAGGAAGCCTGGCTCAATAGGTGGTAGCTAGGTATCCAAACTTCTGAGAAAACCCAAGATGAGACCTCGAAGCTCTGGGAACTTTTGGTGCTGTGCCAAAGAGCAGAAAGCATAGCACGTAAGATAGACCTATTTGAATGTGTCATCAGTTCTTTCACTGAAGAATGATCAGTTAAGATCACACTATAAACCAGTCACTGTTTACTATGCAGGGAACAGCAGTCAACAGAACAACCAAGCCCTTGCTGTGAGCAACTGTATCTGGACAGTTATGGAAGGCCCCAGAAGGCCAGGGCACAGATTATCAATACGTGGTGCCTGGGGTGGGTGTGTTTGCCAAGGCAAGGAGGGGGTGGATGCCAGAAAAGAACAACTTAACGGTGTCCAAGAAGAGCAACTGCTCCTCAGAAGCAGTGTTCATGGAGCCGAGTTGCCATGGATACAAAGAGCAACTGGTTCTTTACGGGAACTCTGGTGTCAGAGTGGTTTGAAGTGCTTTGGTCCTTGTGGAGAAGACCTAGCCAGACTAAATTCCCCTTGGCTGGGGTGGGTAACCCTCTACCATGCAACCTCCTGGGGTAACAATGTCACCTCAAGAAAGTCTTCAACAAGGCAAAATTAAGGAGAAAACAAAAAGTTCAGTGGTAGCCATGGGTTGAGGGGGTGGAGGGGGTGGAGGGATGCAGGTGGAGCTCAGAGGATTTTAGGGCCGTGAAAATAATCTGTGTGACACTACAATGGTGGATACGTCATTACACGTTTGTCCAGACTCATAGAATGTACAACACCAAAAGTGAACACTGATGTAAATTATGGACTCTTCATGACGATGACATGTCAGAGTAAGGTCATCTGGTATAACAAATGTACCACTCTGATGGGAGAAAGAAATTAAAAAAAAAAAAAATCAGTCTCACTCTCTCACCCCGGCTGGAGTGCAGTGGCATGCTCACGACCAACCCAGGGACGACCTGCTGGGCTCTGGCGATCCTTCCACCTCAGTCTTCCAAGCAGCTGGAAATACAGGCATGTGCGACCATGCCCAGCTAATTTTTTGAGTTATTGTAGAGATGAAGTCTCACCAAGTTGCCCAGACTGATCTCGAAATTGTGGGCTCAGACAATCCTCTCAACGTGGTCTCCCAAAGTACTGGGATTATAGGCGTGAGCCATAAAATGGTTTTTTAATAATAGAGTATATTAAACGATGAAACTTTTTAAAATGTGCTGTTTCACAGGGTATAATAAAAGCTATGATATTATTTAAAAATCAAGTTTTGAGAAACAAAGACTGTCAAATGATCAGAAGTTAGAAGGAGCTTGGGCCTTGAGCTAGTCACTGAATTGGATATATTCAGAGAAATGATCACCCCTTACTAAGACTCACCACCTCGATCCAGAAGGGGATTGGTGGGCTGCTAGGATCCCTTCTTCAAGCTTTTATGTTCTGGGACAAGGCTGCATGCCAATGAGAAAAGAAATCAGAATAACACAGACAAAAGTAAAGCAGCACCATTCCCACAAAGCCATAAAAATGTACTCTTTGGAACATAACAGCTGAGCACATGCAACAGCTCAGGGTCTATAACTCAGCATATGTAAAGTTTATAAATTAATGTAATAGGATGCAGGGTAACATCTGTTCTGTAGCACCCAACAGAGGGGATTTGGATATTTGAGAAGAGGCTCTGCACATACTAAAGTCAGCCCAGGAACACGTGAGCAGTATTTACAGTGAAAGGTCCCCATTTCTAACTATGCACATCTGTTTCCAGACTGCTCAGTACAGGGGTGTAGCCCCCTCTGAAGAGAAAGCCCCCTCTTGGGGAAGTGGCTTGCTGACAAATCAGACTGAAGCAGCCTGCCCTTCCCACTGCCTGTGCTCCACCCGCAGATTGTCCATGCTCACCAGCCAGCTGTCCTCCCTGGCACTGGCGTGTGCCTGGCCCCAGTGGGCAAGGCCATTGCAAAACCACTGCTGGTTATTGCACTTGATCTAGTCCCATCATGGGCTTATTGAAGAACCTTTGCTTAATTTAAGATAAAAACAGTACTTTCTTCTCCCTCTGAAAAAGCAACAACATCAGTAACAACAATAGTATCTTGGAGCAATGAAGAACCCTATATGGGCTGCTAAGTAACTGAGTATTTTACCTCCTTAAAATAATGTTCTGAGTTACTCTGCAGCAGTTCTTATATCCCATGTTTTTCAGTAGAAATGATGACATTAATGGAAGAGAGCTATGAAAAGGTACATGGCAGCTGGCACACTGGCCCAAGTCTGTAATCCCGAGACTCTGTGAGGCTGAGGTGAGAGGACTGCCTGAGCCCAGGGGTTCAAGACCAGTCTGGGCAACTTGGTGAGACCTCTTCTCTACAATAAATTTTAAAAACTAGCCGAGCGTGGTGGCACTCGCCTGTAGTTGCAGCTACTTGGAAGGCTGCGGGAGAAGGATCGTCTGAGTCCAGCAGGTCAAGGCTATGGTGGTCGTGATCATGCCACTGCACTCCAGTCTGGGCAATGGAGTGAAACTCCAACGAAAAAAAAACGAAAAAAGAAAAGCGAAGCACATGGCAAACTGCTGCTGCATCGCAATTGCCCAAAAGAGGGAGAAGGAAAGCTGGTGAGGGTGGAATGCACTCTCTGTGACATGCCTAGGAGATAAAGGGGTGTCTCCAAAGCACAAGCTCAAGCTCTGGTGGCTTTTAAAAGCTGGGTATCCACTGATATTTCAGAAAGTGCTGGGTATCCATAATTCCAAAATCACTTTGCAGGGGTTCAGAGATGAAATCTCAACACTCAAATGTCACAGAGGTGTTTTCTCAGGGAAGCTGGCAAACACCTTCACAGCCTCAGAATAGAGCAGTCACCATGACAAATGGTATAGTTAAGGGACAACAAAAGGAAAAGACTAAGTTTCACACACACACACACACACACACACACACACACACACACACACACATTATTGAGTTCAGACAGCAAAACAAGATATAAAATAGAACATGGAATGCATGTAGATCATCATGCGGGACTCATCTAATTTTCAGGAATAACTGGACTAAAACAACTTTTTCCAGTCTGACACCTAAGAAAGGTGCCAGACTGAACTTTTTGTCATTTACTTTTGGTCATACTTTTTGTCATTTACATTTTCTTCTATTTATTAAAAGGGAAAGAAAGAAGAAGAAAAAAGAAATGTTAGTAGTTGACTATTGTATCAACTACTGTTCTGAGTGTTTCCATATATTACATAAATTTAATATTTTCAGAGTCCTTTGATGAATAACTATTATTATTTTCATTTTACCAATATATTCTGATAAAATGTAAATGATGACATACATTCAGAGACACTACGAAACTCATTGAAGAAAGACAAACAGCTAACAGGCAGCAAACCCAAACTTTAAGCAGGTTTTGTCTAAAACCCTCTTCTTTCTCCCCTATGATATATAGCACTGCTGTTTGAACTTTCCATTTATTCTTGGTTGTTAATACAATGTTCTAAATCCATGGTTTCTTCATTATGCAGAAGGGAAATAAATAGTTATGAGACCAAGGTCACCTAAGAACTTCTGGAAGGTAAGTCAAAGCTCTACTTGTTGCAACTCCATTGCAGATAAGTCCCAGAGATCATGGAAGGGGGATTCTGCCTCTGAGCTCCACCTAATTAAATTTTATCCAGATTAAAAGTCTTGTCTCTGATAAACTCTTTACCATGAGCTTTCCTTTAAAAAAAAAGGCGATTTTATTTTTTAGAAGAGTTTAACATTTAAAAGATATAGACCAGAGGATGAACTACTTATTGCAGGAAAAATGTGAGCATGATATCCCCAGCAGTTCACATTCCCACCACAGATCCTTGCAAACATAGCCACAGGAGAGTCCTCAGATCTTTTGGGCCCTGATTCTGTATATGTATATATACATAAATAGAAACCATTGAATGAGAGAGCAAAACAGAAGAGATAAAAAGAACAGAGAGCCGGGCTCGGTGGCTCAGCCTGTAATCCCGCGCCTTTGGGAGGCTGAGGTGAGTGGATTGCCTGAGCCCGCGGGTTCGAGACCCGCCTGGGCAGCGAGACCTCATCTCTATAATAAATCAAAAAAAATCAGCCGGGCGTGGTAGCGCATGCCTGTAATTCCGGCTACGTGGAAGGCTGAGGCGGAAGGATCACCGGAGCCCACCAGGTCGAGGCTGCGGTGGCCGGAAGCGGCCACTGCACTCCAGTCTGGGCGACAGAGTGAGACTCCAACTCAAAAAAAAAAAAAAAAAAAAAAAAGAACAGAGGACGCTGCCTAGAGTACACGTGATGGCATTGTTCCAGGGAGTGTTTCCACTGTGTCCCCAAACCCCCAAGACCCAAGTAACTGCAGCAGCATGGGACCTTTTTTTTTTTTTTGAGAGTTGGAATCTCACTCCATAGCCCAGGCTGGAGTGTGGTGGCATGCTCACGACCACACCAGCCTTGACCTGATGAGCTCTGACGATCCTTCTGCCTCAGCCTTTCAAGTAGCCATAACTGCAGGCATGTGCTACCATGCCCAGCTAATTTTTGGATTTATTGTGGAGACAAGGTCTCGCCATGTTGCCCAGGCTGGTCTCGAAACTGCAGGCTCAGGCAATCCTTTCACCTCGAACTCCCAAAGTTCTGGGATCACAGGCTTGAGCCACCACCCTGGGTCAGCATGGTGCTATTTTAAGAACGCAGTTCCTACCCTAGGGACCAACATCCCCTGCCCCTCCACATACCTAGAGCCTCAGTGGCACTCCCCAGGTTCCATGCAGGAGGCTGTAGCATGGAAACACTGGCTAGACACAGTAGTGCAGTCAGATCAGCAGCACTCCAGCCCAGACAGCATCCTACACCCTATTATGTGGGTGGGGCAGGGCAATAGGGAGGCTGCCCCTGGAACAAAGAGCACTGAAGTGCTGAAGTGTATACTCCCCAGAGCTTGAGAGCCACCTGTCATGGGCCATGGCCACTGAAAGCAGCCCAGTCCTCTCTAGTTCCTAACTGTACCTTTGGGGAGATGTGGATACCAACTCACCTACAAGCCTGCTCTGTCCATCACAGCTGGCTCCCACACACACTTTCTAGGGACCTGACTACTGATTCACCCCACCCACCACCATCACCATGTGCACTGTCCCAGGGGGTCCTGGATATTAACCCACTCCATCTGGTACCACCAAGCATAAGCGTGCATTGTCCAGGAACAAAACAATGGGGACCACCCTTCCGGTAGCCACTGTTTTCAGCACCCACTCACATGTGCCACCTGGGGACCTAGGGACTGGCCCAATCAGCCTACTGCCATGGCCAGAGGCATTTATGTATGCTATTCAGGAGCTCATAAGTTGGTCTGCCACTACTACTGCCACTGCCAAGGTCATGCATACCATCCAGGGACTCAAGGACCTGCCTGCCCTGGCAGCCCTATCACGGCGAAGCCTCATTGCAGCCTCCATTAACAACTGCAGTCTAAACCACCAAGGAATTCAAAGATACCACTGATGCTGATAATATCTGAAGAAATCATATGAAGACTACACTGCACACCTACCCAGAGACAAAGCCAAAGCACCCTCCCCAACCAATACTATAGATAGACCTACTGGAAAAAGACCTACCAGAAAAAGACTATGAAAACCAATCCATAAAATTGGAAGAAGCAACTAGTACACCAGATGTAAGAACGCAAGATATATATATATACATGAAGAAAACCTAGTGGAAATATATCAGGACATTGGCCTAGTCAAGATTTTATGACTATGAATGCAAAAGCATGAGTAACAAAAACAAAAAAATCGACAAATGAAACTTGATTAAACTAAAAACTTTCACACAGCAAAGGAAACAACAGAGTGAACAACCGGTGTGAGATCTGACAATTAAGAAATCATCCTAGAAAAAGTGCTACATGCTTAAATACTGAAAATCTTTATGGTCGCCTTCAAAGTGCTCCCTTGGGAACCAATGCACTGACACTGCCTATTCCACCCATCAAAGCAATTTTGGAACTCTTTTTCAAATGTCCACCAGAGCTGTCGTCAGGAGAATGTTGGAGTCTGAATTACAGCAACAAACAAATACTAAATTTCTTGTTTAACTTGTCAAGAGTGGAAGTGAAATCAGGGCTATGTTAGTCCAAGTTTATTAGGATAATGCCATGAAAAAAACAACAGTGTACAAATAGATTAGACATTCTTCTGAGGAGAGAGAAAGCGTCACTAATGGAGAAAGGTCAGCCAGGCTCGGTGGCTCAGCCTGTAATCCCATGCATTGGGAGGCTGAGGTGAGTGGATTCCCTGAGCCCGCGGGTTCGAGACCTGCCTGGGCAACTTGGCGAGACCTCATCTCTACAATAAATCAAAAATCAGCCAGGCGTGGTAGCGCTCGCCTGTAGTTCCAGCTAATTGGAAGGCTGAGGCTGAAGGATGGCTGGAGCCCAGCAGGTCGAGGCTGTGGTGGCCAGTAGCGGCCACTGCACTGCAGTCTGGGCGACAGAATGAGACTCCAACTCAAAAAAAGAAGAAGAAAGGTCAGGATAGACAGTAATAAGCAAAGCTGAAGACAACATTGCACAAATTCATTGAATTGTGTGTCAAAATCATCAGCTGACTGTGAGAAGCGTAGCAGATCAAATAAATATCAATACAGAAAGAGTTAGGAAAATCTTAACTGAAAATCCTGGCATGAGATAGGTGTGTGCAAAAATGGTCCTGAAGGAGTTCTTGTATCACAATGCACCAGCTCACACAGCACTGTCTGTGAGGGAGTTTTTACCCAGTAAACAAGTAACTGTATTGGAACACTCTCCCTATTCACCTGATCTGTCCTTAATGATTTTTTTCTTTACCCAAATATAAAAGAAATATTGAAAGGAAGACATTTTGATGAAATCACATAATACGATGTCAGCTCTGATGGCCCTTCCAGAAAAAGAATTCCAAAATTTCTTTGATAGCTGAACTAGGTGCTGGTATCAGTGCATAGCTTCCCAAGGGGAGTACTTTGAAGGTGACCATAGTGATATTTCGCGATAAGTTAGGTAGCATTTTTTCCTAGGATGAATTTGCAAATTTAAATTTTTTACCCTCATAGAACAGGAAAAAATAATTTCAAACTATTCATCTGACGAGAGGCTACTATTCATAATATATAGGAAATTCTAGCAACTTAATAGCAAAAAGCAAATAATCAGATTAAAAAGTGAACAAATGATCTAAATAGACATTTATTAAAAGAAGAGAGATGAATGGCCAACAGGTGTGTGAAAAAGTATGTTCAACATCACTAATTATGAAGGAAATGCAAAACAAAGCCATAATGAGGTATTATCTTATCCCAATTAGAATGCTTATTATCAAAAAAAAAAACAATAAATGCTGGTAAAGATGTGGAGAAAAGGAAACTCTTATAAATGGGTGATGAGAATGTATGTTAGTACAGCCATTGTAAAAAACAGGGTGGAGTTTTCTAAATAAATAAATAAAGTTATCATGAAATCCAGCAATTCTACTACTGAATATTTATTCAAAATAAATGAAATCAGTGTATCAAACAGATACCTACATCCCATGATTACTACAGCACTATTCACAATAATCAAGATATAGATTCAACCTAAGCATCCATCAATGAATGAATGAATAAAGAAAATATAGTATATGTAAACAATGGAATACTATTCGGTCATCAAAAAAATGAAATCCTGTCACTCGCAGCAACATGGTTGGAACCAGAGGTCATTATGTTAAGTGAAATAAGCTAGGTATTAGGGTACGGATAGGGTGAGGGTGAACAGGTGGAGAGGGGAGCATGCCAGAGGTGTGCACTGACACCCAAAGATTCGAATAATGCAAAGAATTGCAACACACAAAGAGGCAAAGAAAGAAAAGTTTATTTAAAAGTAAATTAGAAAGAGAAAGAGAAGGGAGAGAGAAGATTCTCCTCCCCAAGGTGAGGGAGGGGGCCAAAGCCAAGAAGCATAGTGACAGCCATAACTCAAAGAGCACATGGCCATACCAGAGTCTAGAAAGGCAATGGCAGCTGGCTGCTTGTGGTTGAGTCCTTTTAACCATTCCCCTTGATGAGGGAAGATCATTAAGGTGATTGGGTGGTGGTCTGCACCATGTCATCACAAAGGGACAGGTAAGCGCAGGTGTTGATGTTAGGTGATGGACAGCAGGAAGATGGGTGGATTATTCACATGATTGCTGCCATGGTGGGGTTTATCTGTGTCACATAGGTCGCAAAGGTTGATTAGGTTAACTTGGGGAGTTTGGCCTGGAGGGTTTTTTCCTGCAAGAGACTTGTTAGACGGGACAGCCCAATCTTTCACTAGGCACAGAAAGACAAATATCACATGTCCTCAGTCATGTGGGAGCTGTAATAAGTTGTTCTCATAGAGATAAAGGACAGATGGATAGTTACCAGAGGCCAGAATGTGTGTGTGTGTGTGTGTTGGAGGAGTGGGGGTTGTAAGGAGATTGAAGAGCGGTAAGTTGGTAAGTACATACCTTCGGTTAGAAGGAATGATTCTAGCATTCAATAGCACAGTGGGGTGACTATACTTTATGATATTTATAATATGTTTCACAGCAACAAAAGATTAGACTTTAAAAGTGCCCAATATTAAATAAATGTTAGAAGTGGTGGCTATTCTAAATACCCTGATTTGCTCATTACACATTGTATATATGTATGTTTCAAGACATCACATATACCTCACAAATATGTATAATGATTATGTGTCAAAAAAGAGGTCACATAGTAGAGTCCCATATACTCCCTTCCCTGCAGTTTCCTCTATTTACATCTTGTTTTAGCTTGTTTCATGTGTTACACTTGATGAACCAGTGCTGATACATTATCATTCACTAAACTCTTAGTTTACATTAGAGTTCACTCTTTGTGTATTACATTATTATGGGTTTTAACAAATGTATGATGACATGAATCCACCATTACAGAATCATACAGGCTAGTTTCACTGCCCTAAAAATCCTCTGTGATCTGCTTATTTATTATTCCCTCTCTGCAACCCTTGGCAACCACTGATCTTTTTACTGTCTCCATAGTTTTGCCTTTTCCAGAATGTCACAGGGTTTGAATCATACTGTAGCCTTTTAGATTGGCTTCTTTCACTTAGTAATTTGCATTTAGAGCTTCTCTATGTCTCTTTGTGTCTGTGAGCTCATTTCTTTTTAAGATTCCTTTTTTTTTCCTCTCCCTAGGAGGAAATGACTCTCCTCTCCTTAGACCCCATGGTATTTATAATACCCTTCTGGTACTGAGAAGAGATGCCTAGCTTTGTAACCATTTGAATAAATGTTTTACCTTGCCCTTCTAAATATTTGACTACTGGAAATCACGGTCTTCCTCATAAAACATAGTACTCTGCCATAGTAGGTGATTCAAATGAATTTTTATAAAGTTGTTGAGTAAGAAAGCATGGGTTGGAAACATGGAGATGAGAGTGAGAATAAGGAAGAAAAGTGTAGTGTTTACTGCAAAGCTATAGAATGAAGACATGCTGTGCCTGGGCTTCCATCTAATCATCAAAACACCTCCCCACTAAGGGCCTGATTATTGTCTCTTATCTCCTGGTGAGGAAGTAGAGGCTCAGTGTTCAAGTAATGAGTATTTTTAATTCTCAATTTGTAAATGGTGGAGCTGGATTGTCCACTGAGGATTCTTCTTCCTTCCAGGAGGCAGGGGAAGGCCAAGAGTAGGAGGCCCCCATTGGCAGTTACCCCCTGGGGCATTTCAGCTTCTTGTGGTCATAGCTGTTGGAAATGAGAACACTACTCCCATTCATATCATAGTATCTGCCATTTTGATATGCCTACTATGTGCTAGAAGGCGTACAACTGTTCCTAATTTCTGACAAGCTATCTCATAACCATTTACTGATCATCTGCAGAAACCCTGCAAGATAGGAATTGGCATCTTTATTATTTCAACTTTTTAGATGGTAACATCTAAACTTCAAAAAAGTTAAAAGACTTGCCAGATGAAATAAATCCACATGTGACAGGAATTGCTGCAGCCAGGCAATGCTGGAATAAACAGAAATTAGCAAGAAACTGCAAGTTCCAGCAGAGCAAAGACATAATATCTCAAACTAATTTACACTAAGGAGTAAATGTCCAATATCAGAGTGATTTTGATGTTTGGTTATTTTTAATTGTAGAGAGATTAGATGAGAGAAGAGATTTCCTGTGCCAGATGTGATAGAGAAATTGAGAATTAATGATGCAATTGTTATATGGGTATGTTTCTTGGAAGATAAGTTTCCTGCATTTCATTCTATAATATCAGATTGAGCACAATGATGAGTAAGGCACACACCTTCAACAGAGGGTCTCATTGCTCATTGCAGAAGCAGGCCGGTCACATAATAATCATGACAAGAAATTACCAGTATTAGAACACAGTCTTAGAACCAGGTGATCAAGAAGCCCTGAGGAGGATGTGGTTAGGCTGAGATTAGGCTCCTCGTTTGAGCTCATACTTGAAGCATTAGTAGAGTCTCCTGATACATCTGCCTAGAGAAAACTAGTTTTGCCATTTCCTCCATTTTCTAAAGACTTGCTGGTGGCCCTGCAACCTTCCTCCATCAAATCGGAGCTCAGGGGCTCCTGTGAACAGATTTCTTCCAGGGACTCCTGTGGTTCACCTGTCTCCTCTCCTTGAGTGGCTGAGAATGATACTAACCAACTGGGATGAGCGTAGTAGCAACTCTTCAGTTAGGACTGTCCAGCCAGCCTCTGTCACAGCTCACTCCTTCTACTCAGTTCCACTCCTAGAAAGCAGGCTTTTCTTGCACAAGTAAAGAAACAGTAGCATGATAATCAGAGGAATCTTGACCCTGCTAAACAGGGTAAGACAGAGTTCGTTCATGGAATGGAAATGTTTTCAGTACCATAAGTAAAAAGGGAGAAAAGCTTTCTAGCACAAGTATCCCTTGGTCCTGGAGGGTTCTTGGGAAGAACCAGACCCATTCAGGAAATAAAGTAATCAGCACCACTGCACTATGACAGACAAGCTCCCAAACCAGGAGGAAAGTTGGTTCTGGACCTGTTATGAAAGAGCCATTAACAAATCCCTACCCCATAAGCTGGGGAGAGGGAAGGAGGAAGGGGACTGATAGGACAGTCTGTTGGGCACTATCCCTCACAAACTCTACAGGTATTGTCTCAGGAAAGTGCGCGGTCTTCTGAGTTAAGTTTTCATGAGCGAAAAACCTGAGTCTGGGGGGGGACCAGAAGGTTTTCAGAGCTTGAAATCTACCTGAATCTCTGTCCACCTATTTAGCGATGGCCCCCAGGACATAAGTGATGGCTGCATGAGCCTACCCTGCAGAAGTTCCTCTGTGATGGCTGCATGAGCCTACCCTGCAGAAGTTCCATGCAGGGGGCTGTCAGTGACACTTTCTGAGGTAGCCAGGCCTCACCCAAACAGAGGCGCACACCCACAGGCATGCAAGAGGCGGGGAGGTATAAGAGTGATGTATTTCAGGCAGAAAATTACACAGTGAATGCCTGGTGAGTTCTCAGATTCCCTAGCAGCAGAATCCATGCCTTTGTTGTTCTCTGTTGTGCACCCTGTGCCTCTCATAAACCTCTGTCTATGTGCATACCACTCTGTACTAGAGCCTATATACAATAATTTGAATAACAAAAGCCTAGTAAGTGAACATTAGTAATTTGTACATGGCATAATTCACTTAAGTGAGCCACTTAGTCAGTGCCCTGTGCCTGCATTGGCCTTTAGATCTTTAGTTTTTCATTTTGTAACTCCTTTTTTTTTTTATTGACCACTGTTTTCATAGCAAACTGGGCTAAGCTGAAAATTTTAAAATGAAAAATGTTAGTGCTTATCCTGATAGACCTTAGTCCTGTTTAGTTTTTTGTTTGCATTTTTTTTACAATTTTAAAATTATTTAATTCTGTTAAATATTCTGCTATTTCTTAATATCTTAGGCTATTTGCAAAGCACAGACACCAGAGATCTTCATCAGATGTAAAATTTTCCACTTCTCACACCCACTCAATTGTCACTAAGGTGAACTCCATCCCCCTTACCTACATTCTCTGGCTTCAGGTGACTTCACCACCATTGTAATTATCCCCAAAATCTGTCTATTAAAACATACTCATTTTTCAGGTCAAAACTAAATGCTATTTCTTCTTGAAGTCTTCCCTGATTTGATTATCCTGGCAAAAGAAAGTGTATCTTTCTCTATATACCCATAATACTTCTAAAACGGTTGCATTTTAGTCAGTAACGCATGTCTATTATGCACCTTGATGATAAATGCTTGAGGAGAGGGTTCATGCCTTGCTCAATACCATAATCCTACAGCCTCTGAAAGAATATTTTGCATAGTAGCATGGATGGAGAGGCCTTGGTTTGGAGAAGGTTTCCACCTATTGTGATGCAAAGTCAAGGAGTGTGCAATTGAGAGGGGACATTGGGATGGGTTCCTGGGGCTGCCCCTGGAGGGAATGCCAGTCAAATGTCATAAATGCTCATTTCAATATAGATTTGGGTGCCTAGGTAAAATGGGATTTGAGTTGAAAGGTTGTAAGAACAGAGGACCTGACCATGACATAGAAACAAAAGTGTTTCTTTTAGAGAATCATGAAGAACAACCACAGGGAACTCCCTAGAATTCAGAAGATCCTCCCACACAACCATACATTAAATCATCTTCCTCCCCATTCCCTCTGCTTTAGAGAAAACAATCATAAAGGACAGTGAATACTCTGCTAACCCTATTTGGAATAAGAGAATGAAGAAGCAGCTTCATGGAAGAAAACATAACAATGAGTAGGGCCTTAAAGGACAACCAGGAGTTCTCCAAGTTGACAACATATCTGATGAGGGTTTGGTAATGACAGTCCTCCAGGCAGGGCCACTGAAAGAGTGACACTGGGGGACTGCAGCTGTTCAATTTGGCATTCATTCAACAGATACACTTCGAGTCGCCTTAAATGTCCACTATAGATGTGAAAATGCTCTCCGTTTCTATAATTCCTCTCTCGTGGGATTGCCACTACAGAGGCCACACTGGCAGGCAGGGAAGGGGGAGAACAGGTAGGCATAGGTCAGGGTTAACGAGGCAGGTGAGGGGCAAGTATGGAAGGTGCTCATGCCATCCTAAGCATTCTGATTGTTCCCTACAGGTAGGTCATAGGCAGCTAATAAAGACTTTCAAATAGAAGCTTATGTAATCCATATATATGTTTAGAATTGTCTCTTTGATGGTAGTGCAGAGCCCAGAAGAATGAGAAGGGAAGTGAGTTATTCCAATGAGAGGATTCACAGATATCGGTGGATACAAAGGAAACAGGTCTTTCAAAGTTAGAGGGATAGATTAGAAGGTATTCAATTTAGAATTCCCCTACACATACACACACACACACACACACACACACACACACACACACACACACACACACAACAGCAGGAATGTGGAGGACCTTTCAGCTAAGAGAAAATAAGACAAACATTTCTCCTTTACTACTACTGTGTTTGAGAAAAGGGTATAGAAAAGAGTGAATATAGAAATACCAAGGAAAACAAAAGGACCACACTTGCAGCAATCTGGAGTGGGTCCACTGTGCTGGGAGACAGAGGAAAAAGCCGAGATTTAACAGAGCTGCTTTATCCCCCAGCCAGGGCTGTGGTACGGGGTCCCAGGGGCAAGTGGGACTTGGACTTTTGTAGGGAAATAGTTTTCCCTGAGAACAGAACTGGGGCTCACATCAGAGCCTTGACTGAAACAAACAGCACCTTTTATGGCTCTGCATCTTGAATAGGTTACTCACCTCACTAGGTTTCAGGTCCTTCATTTACTTATAGGAAAAATAAAGTGACCTACCCTATAAGGCTCTTGTGAGAATTAGAAAATCCTTGTAAAGCAAAGTGCATACAGGAAATATAAGTATTCCAGGACCCCTGGCTACTGTTATTATTACTATAGCCACTACCACCATTACTAATAACATCGGCTATCACTTGTCAAAACCTGACCCAGAACCTGGCATCTGAACTAGCCCCTACCCCTACCCCATTATCCCATCTCTCCTTCTGAATGACTCCCTTCATCCCTACCATGGAAGTCTCTTCAGAATGTGCTTTGAGTAGGAAGGAAAAGTCAAGCCTTTCCACATCTTCTAAATTGCCTGGGTCCGACCTCTTACCAGGAATTTTTCCTTTCTACTTCCGCATCTTTCTGCCTCCCCATGCTTGGTAACAATGATCATAACTATAAGAAGATTTAGATCCGGGCTCGGTGGCACAGCCTGTAATCCCGTGCCTTTTGGAGGCTGAGGTGAGTGGATTGCCAGAGCCTGCGGGTTCGAGACCCGCCTGGGCAGCGAGACCTCATCTCTACAATAAATCAAAAAATCAGCCGGGCGTGGTAGCTCATGCCTGTAATTCCGGCTACTCGGAAGGCTGAGGCGGAAGGATCTCTGGAGCCCAGCAGGTCGAGGCTGCGGTGGCCGGAAGCGGCCACTGCACTCCAGTCTGGGCGACAGTGAGACTCCAACTCAAAGAAAAAAAAAAAAAAAAAGAAGAAGATTTAGGTTGGCGTTCAACTTTTCAACTGCATGGTCTAATTTGATCATGCCAGCTTTGTGATCTACTTATTAATATTATCATGGTTATTACTGGACAGGCGCCTATTGGATTTATGAAACTGGAAAGGAGCTTAGAGGCAGTTGAGGCAATTAGGGTAGAGTCAACGGCCTGTCTTCAGTTGCATCGCTGGAAAGGGCAAGGCCAGAATGGGAACCCGGGTCTCATGCCTACTGCTGCTCCACATTTGAAGACGATGCTCAACCTATTGGAAGAAAGGTGAAAATCCAGGCATCCAGACAGGGGATGGAAAAGGCCACACTGCATTCTCACTCCTGTTTCCATGTCAACTGGAACTAGAGAAGCTACCAACATGGAGATTTGGGGGCACAGCGTGAACACCTACAAAATAAAAAAATCACCAGCGGACCCAATTCTACCACTTCGAAGATCGAGCAATAGTCCCTGGATTCTTGGGTTCTCTCCCAAGAGTGGCTTGTGTGGCAATCTTATGTTCAAAGACATTTGTGTGACATGTTGGCCTTTTTTTCTTTCCCAGACCAACAGCAGCTCCACGTGATAACTTCAGAAATAAAGTAACTTAATATTAACTGACTGAACATTCAATGGATTCATGGGTTGATGTTACATTGTTCCCAGGTACACCTCAAACCAGAGGAAACAAGAAAAGGACACTGAAATTGAGTGACTGGGTGAACATTTGCAAAGTGCAAAAATACTAGGCATTGACTCTAGGGAAGGATCTGGTCTTGCAGAACTCACTTGGCCGGGTGAGAGGATTGCCTGAGCCTGAGGGCTAGAAATCAGCATGGGCAACATGGTGAGACATCATCTCTACAATAAACCAAAAAATTAGCCAAGTGTGGTAGCACCAGCCTGAAGTTCCAGCTATTTGAAAGGCTGAGGCGGAGCCTGGTAGGTTGACACTGGGGTGGCCCTGAGCATGCCACTGCACTCCAGCCTGGGTTAGGTTCACTTTTCCAACTCAAAAAAAAAAAAAAAAAAGAAATGCAGAAGCTTGGAGAGCAAAGCTCACTTCGAATCTGGGCTCCATCACTTACTAAATCTGTGGTCTTGCACCAGTGACTTAACCTCACTTGCCCACTGTGCCACTGTCTGTATATTGAGAATAATAAAAGTGTCCATGTATAAAACTGCTGTGAAGATTTAACAATGGTGTGTGCAGATCGAGTAGTGCAGTCTTGCATATGCTAAGTGTTCAAAAAGTGCCTTTATCATTATTTCATTGATTAAATACTCTTTATTTAGTAATCAGAGTATTTAAATTTAATCTGAATCCTTAGATTGTTCAGATAGGCAAAACCATACACATTTTAGAAAAATAAAGCTGAGACACAAAAAAACAAACAATTTGCCTAAGAACATATAGCATTCATGTAACAGTATTTTTAGGTAACAAGGCCCATATCTTTTACTCTCCCAGTTTGTCTACTGTAGAAAATAAACTCACTGAATCACCAAGAAAACATCATTTAATAAAAATATTCTGTGAAAGACCTATGAAAGCTAAGTTAACCCTCAATTTTTAGCTACATTTTATATTTTTCAGTGTTGTAATGTTGTGCTTTGTCTAATTAAACAGTCTAGTTCATTACAAGCAAGAATAAGGTGCTAATTCAATTCCCGCCTGTAACTTTTTTTCAAGCTTGTTTACCTGGGAAGCCAAGTGTAACTAAAGAAAATTCCCACAGCAAGAGGAGGAGACTGCGGGGGGAGGGGGTGGCTAAGAGTGTTCAGTGTAGTATTTCTCCATACTCGATTCCAAAATCTCCAAGCCCCCAAGGTTTAATTATAGCGTGCAGCCTACTGTTTCAGGGGTGGGGGTGGGGTAGAGGATGGGGAATGAGGGGGATATGGAGTGGGGGACCAGGGGATACAGTTTGACAGATTCTTATCCCCCATTCCTGCTGTTGTGGGAGCCTGCAAGGCACCTAGCACACAAGGGACAAAGAGGGGCAAGGCTTACATGCCAGGAATCTGCATTAAATTTGGAATTTAGAATACACTTTCACCGTTTCTAGCAAATTCTGTGGATTTGCAAGATTTAACTTTCTCTCCACCTCCTCCTGGTCAAGCAGGAAGAATTAATTGTAGGGCTTATTTTAGTACAGAGTGTGAGCTACAAACCCAGTCAGAACCTAGCAATTGGTTTTTGTTTTGTGACCAGTTACTGCTACAAAAGCCCCCCCCACCCCCCCCCATCCGGAGTATTCAATTAACCCTGTGTGTGACAGCCTGATCGGAGGCTGGTTCAGGCCCCATTCATAAGATTCCGAGGGGGGCTTTTTTAAAGGATTCTTCTCAACAAAGGTTGCCAAACTAAGTAGCTTTTTTTTTGTTGTTGCTTAGCTCTGGCCTATTGTTACCTCCAATGCGACCTTTTCCACTTAATTGGGGCTTTAGAATTCCACCTCTATTGTATTTGTATATAAGAAACACTTTGCTGAGGAGGCATGTAAGTTTATGAACACAAACATTTCTGCATTTGGTAATCGCAAGGCTGTCTAACTATGCATTTGTGTCCACTGATGTAAATTACACGGATAAAAATAATCATAAAATAACAGCCACAACAATAATGAATTTCCATATGTTGAGTTTCAGTGATGTGTCAGGCACTGTAATTGATGCTTTGCGTGTTTTGTTTCTAACGCCACAATTACCACTGTGTTACAGACAGAACTCTAAAGTTCTAGAAGAAAGTACAACCAAGGCTGATGACTGTATCTTTCCTTACTGCCCATCCATAACACGTTATCAATTTCTCTGTTTTAGCTCTCTAAACTATATTGGAAACCCTAACCCTGAACAGAAAAAAAGATTCAAGTGTATGTATTTTTGTGCATACAGTTAAAAATGCAAACACCTGTAGCAAACAGGTAGGAAATATAAATATGTGAGTTAGGTCTCGTATCAGACAACAGGAAGTGATGAGGTCTGAGGCAAACTGGAGATGCCACAGCTCTCAAAGATATTTATATTCGTACTTACTTTATTTATACATTTTTTCAATCATTAAGCCAATCTCAGAAAATAGTTCTGTTTCTGGATTAGTAACTGGACCCCACAAGGGAGACATTTGTCTTCTGTGGATGACACGAAGCAGAAATCACAAACGATACGGATTTCACAGCAACAAGGATGGATTTAGAGTTAATCATACTCAGTGATCTATCACAGAGCAGACCTTGGACAATTATCATAATACTATAAGAAAGGGATGGGCAGTAGGGGGAAACTGCCAGGGGAGGGGGTGTGGGATTGGCAGTTGAGGGAAATTGCAAGGGAAGGAGGGGCACACCTCATCAACAAGGGTACCTGCAGAATCAACGTTTGTATATCTTACCCTGAATTGGACCCCACATCTTTAAAATGAATAAATAAATGAATGAATAAATAAATAGATCACAAACCTATAGCATGCAAACCACATTCCTTCCTGAGGCATCGTATTTTGACCTGCATTGGGTTTTAAAAGCCAGGAGATTCCACATTTAATTTGGGATGTCTGGCTTGCCGTGAGACTCTAAGCTATATGATACCCCTGGGTCCATGGGTGGCCCCTGGTAACCATCAGCAGTCTGAGTTGCACAAAGTGGGTTTACCCTGCTGCACGCACTGCCAGTTTCACGCCCTTGTGTCAGTGGACTGGCCTGTGTGGCCACTTAGTTTTGCCACATCTGTGCCAAAGGATCAAGTTTCCTAAGGACACTTTTCTTTGCTCAAGTTTAGGTCTTAGCCCATCACACAGATATATAAGGCACAGAATTTGCAAACTGAGGGTGGCAGATCACTCATCTGGTAAGTATGACTCTGTGACCCAAGGCCACCCAAACATCCACTGGGCAAATTTTATGCACACACACAAGTCACTAACTGCAGGGGGCAGAAGAAGGTGCTGCTCATGCCTTGCTGTTGACACTGGTGGTTGAGAGAGCATGGCACTTCATATTTAAAATGTAATACAGATGTGTAAGTAACGCTACACTGAATATATCTCAAAGAATCTCTATACAAGATAACCAAAACATTAAAAAAAAACAGTTAAGATGTTCAAAAAAATAAATAGCCTCTGGGCAACTTGCATTCCCATATTGACTCGTTATTTCCTGACAGTCTTGAATGCCAGTTTCAGTCATTAAAGCACTTTTGTCGATAAACTATGCAAATTGTTTATGCCACAGCACAGAAGCCAAGATTCGACACCTCACACCCGTGGACAAATCTTCGAGATGCTGTCTCTGTGATCTTTCTCCCTGAGTTCACACCAGTTCAGCAGGCAGCATGGACTTGGACTGCACAATGTGTCTAGTCTAGCCCTCTACTATACCCATGTCCCTCCCCATTATTTCTAGCAAATTCTACCTACCATCCAGGGCAAAATATGAGGACAAAATAAATCAGGATGCAGGATTTATCTCTTCAATAATAATGGAAAAACACACACATTTCTCCTGGGTACACAAGCGACAAGCAACAGGCAAACAACCTCTTTCTCTACCAATTTCCAGGTCATTCTGTAGATGCTGAATCTGGTTGCTAGAGCACATTTTATTTAGAATCCGAGCTTGCGGGTGCAACACTGGGCTAGTTCATTTCTTCTTGTCTATTCTATGTTCCTATGCTGCCTTCATCACCTCTTTATGTTGTCAAGTAGTTGTCAGCTGTGGAGACAAGTGGGAAGTAGAAAGGGAAGCAGGAGGAAATGGGTAGTTCGAAGAAGATGACAAATAAGCAAAGTCCATACAGCAAATATGTGCTGGGTAAAGACAAAGACTCGACTTGGCCAGCATCCCGGGTGAAGAGGTGGACATGTGTGCACCTGTCACAGTACACTCCGGAGAGGCTGGGATGAGGCTTGACTGAGAAAAGGACATCTGAGGCCGATGCTACAGAACAGGGTCACTGACAAGCCCTGAAGGACAAAGTCGGGAGGTTGGAAGCATTTTGGACAGAAGAGAATATGAACAAAAGCAAGAAAGTAAGAAGAGGACAGGGTGGAATTTGGCAGCATAAATAATTGGTGGGAACTCCAGGTATATTTGGGTAGAGAACTAACCCACACACACACTCGGAGCCCTCCCAGGAACATGGATTTGCTTTGGCACTATCTTCTCTGGAACCCCATTCATGCAGCATGTTCAAGGACATGAAGGGCTCTCCCCTTTTTGCCATGTTCTTGTCTGAAGGTGGAGACTGATCTTGGGACAGACAGAGAAACCAAGGACTGGAGGCAGCTTTCTTACTTTCTCAAGGTCCCAGAGCTTTCTCATTGTTGGACTTCAGAACTAGAATCGAAAGCCAGGTCATCTGGTTCTATACTTTTTCAGGGACCTTACAACTTGCTAATATCATACATAATTTGTTATCTATGCTTGGGTGTGATGAGGAAATAAGATCATGCTTAGAAGCAGAATCAGTACCCTGGGTGCCAAGGGTTGGTCGCAGTGTTCTCTAAAGCAGGACTCCTCAAAATTCCATGCAAAGGGCCAGATGGTCAGTGTTAGTTTTGCAGGCCACATGGTTCCTGTCGAAAATGCTCAACTCCACCTGCCACTGTAGCCTGAAAGCAGCCACCGACCATACTGAGACGAATGGGTGTGAGCGTGTTCCAATGAGCCTTTTAGCTACAAAACAGGTAGTGAAGGGCCTCGGCCTGTGGGTTGTTGTCTGCTGACCCCAACCATGGGTTTGCTTTTCTGCACCACAGGGCTTTTTACATTAGAGGATGAACCAACAGAGAGACTTCACTTCGAGAAGAGTAGCTGAGTGTAGCGAAGGTCCTATATATGTTTCCCAGGCTTACTCACATTTTTCATCCCAAATGTTAGACACCTTGGCTGGACAGTGCCAGGTTTTAAATGTTGTGCAGTCTATTGGGATTTCATAGATGGGTGAAAAGTCTCTGCAGAGGAGCGAGGTGGCACCAGAGAGGCTTGTGACAGCCCTGCCTTAGGTGGGACAGGTGTCTCTTAACACAGAGAGAGATGCTATATCAGGACCAGGAAGTCATCCCAGGGAAAGGGAGGATGTTTCATGTGTGAGGATCATGGACAGGGTGAACCCATAAGGAAGGGGAGGATATCCGAAAACAGAAGAGAACTGTTCTGTGTGTCTGCACACACATTCTTATTACAATGTGAATTTTGAGGCAGGGAATGGCCAAAATGAGGCTGAAAAGACAAGTATGGGTCAGATCATGGGTGCTTAATTCTATCTTATCAGTGAAGGACACTGAGGGCTTCACCCTGGGATCCTCTGCAGCTTCTATCCCTGAACTGCAAAGCCAGGCTTTTGCCTGCCCCTTAAGAGTGACTTCCCAGCCGGGCTCAGTGGCTCAGCCTGTAATCCCGCGCCTTTGGGAGGCTGAGGTGAGTGGATTGCCTGAGCCCGCGGGTTCGAGACCCACCTGGGCAGTGAGACCTCTTCTCTACAATAAATAAAAAAATCAGCCGGGCGTGGTAGCGCGCGCCTGTAGTTCCGGCTACTCAGAAGGCTGAGGCGGAAGGATCGCCGGAGCCCAGCAGGTCGAGGCTGCGGTGGCCGGGAGCGGCCACTGCACTCCAGTCTGGGTGACAGAGTGAAACTCCAACTCAAAAAAACCCCAAAAAAACAACAACAAAAAGAGTGACTTCCCATCAGTGTCAGGGCCGAGTCCCAGCTTTTCCAGCAAGTGCATTAAGGGATCATTTCTACCATTCCTGAGGGCCTGAGCAGCAGATCCCCTTCACTGATAGAGTCATGATGTTGGTTTTCCTTGGAAGCTGTTCTCTGCCCTGGGTTCCCGCCAGGCCTGAATGATCAGTGCCCTAGTGCTCTGCGACAGGCTCATTAAAGGAAACTGGTCCTGGCAGCTGAGAACCATGCCAAGGGAACAGCTTGGGCTCCTCATCCTTTATTCTCTCAGGGAGAGAAATGTTCTATTCCTTGTTGGCCACTGGGTATCCCCTGGGCACAGATTAGAATCATCTGGGAACAAAGAAGGACCCATTCCTGGACACATCACAGAACAACTCACCTAAAACTCTGAGAAAGGGGTCCAGCATCTTTCTCACAGGGTGACGCCTGTATGCACACAGGGTGGAAGACTCTCGCCATCAAGTTGCCATGTTCCCTGCCAGGAAAGTAGCTGGACCCCTGGTCTTGCCAGAAGTTCCTCACCCTGCATATGGTCAGATCTGCTTTATCTGGGAGCAGAATGTGGTGGGGGCAAGACCAGAGTTTCTCTGACTTCAGAGTACATACAAATCATGAGTGGGGGATGAGGAGGTGATGCTGAGAAGCTGCATTTACAACAAGCTCCCATGGCTGTTGACACTGCTGCTCCGTGGACTCATCTTCAGCCAGAACAATGAACCAGCGTGAGCTTCCCAGCAGTAGTCCTTGGTTACAGCTGTGCTGAGATGGGATCTCCTCAGCCCCTGGTGAGCGGCCTGCTTTGTGTGCCTTCACAAGTATCACCATTTAATTTGTATGTGTGCCAGATTATGGAGAAGGCAGGAAGTTCTTGGGTCTGGAAGACACGCCAGGCTGAGGGGGAGAACTGAGAAATGGAAAACAGGAAGGACAGGCGCCAAGGATTCCAAATATTCAGGTGGGAAGGGTGCTGCAAGGCATTAGAGAAGAAGGTGCCTGTGGGAGATGGAGAGCCCAGGGAGGCTTCCTGGAGGATTTGAGCTGGGAGGAGGGGGTCTTAAAAAGGGAGAAGACCAGTGAGAACAGAGGGAAGCATGTTGGGGGCTCAAATCCTGTTCCAACGGCTTCTTCGCTTGTTGTCTCCTTTTGCATTTATGAATGTGTATCCTTTCCTCTGGGTTCATAATTTTTATTGCACTGCAATAAAATATTTTTATTTCCAGCTCCCACTGTTTTTCTGCCATATGACATAAGTCTTTGTTTAGGTTTTTGCTTCTGTAGGTTATGCAGCATGAGATGTCCATCTACAGCCTGACAAAATCCTATGCATCCTTCAAAACCCATCTTAAATTACATCCTTTCTCAATACTGTTCCCTAACCATCTACCTCAGGCAGCGTTTGCAGTTTTCTTATCTCGTGCTCTTGCATCTCTCAGTCCCAAGCTCTGGCTAGATTCTTCACTCTGCAGTATGGGTAGTATTATCAAAATACTTTATGCGTTTTTTAAAATAAAAATGAACTTCAATAAAAAACAATGGAGCATTTTTCCATAATGGGGTTATACTAAAAGTTTTAAAATGAAATATATTTTGATAAATGCATGATATATTTTTATAGACCATTATATTATAACAAGGTTATATATTTAGTAGCAAAAAAAATTATTTTTACTTAATATAGATAATTAGGCCTTTGATAATAAAAAATTATTAAAAGGAGAGAATGTTAGCATAAAATAAACATAAAACACTTTAAAATGAAGGACACTACCATAAGTATATAATTTTCAAAAATCCTTAAAATGACATTTTAAAGCAAATAAATAATTAGCTGCCCAATTAATTTGATAATCTTGATCTCAATTTCATAACAAATATTCTAGACGTGAAAATAAATTCTTGCATTTTGGGTTAATGCTGGTCAAATTACAAGGGGAACCCCCCAAAATTCAGAATTATCTTTTGGAAGGCAGGCCCCTTATAGTACAACTGGACTTTGTTACTCCTGATCAAATGATCAACTAAAGTTTTTATCTGGAAGTTTTGAGAAGGTTACATCATGCTTTGTTGACGAAACATTCCGAATTGTGGCAAACAGGTGATTGATCATCCATCATGACAAGGCACCTGCCCACACCATGCTGAGTGTTCAGCAACTTTTGACTCAAAACAGCATGACCCCTGTCCTCCACCCTCCCTATTCACCGGATCTGGCACTGAGGGACTTTTTTATTGTTTCCCCAGAGGAAAAAAAGTCCTCAGAGGGAAAAATTTTGCCAGTGTAGAAAAAGTGAAACCAAAAGTGGCAAAAACACTAAAAGGCATCAAAATTGATGAGTTCAAAAACTGTTCTGAGAAGAGGAAAAAGCATCTCGATGGGGGTATTACATCAAATAGAGAGTATTTTGAAAGCGATTGAAGTTTAAACATGCAAGAATAAACACATAATGTTTTATAAATAAGTTTAGGCTTTTTGGGGACCCCCTCATATTGTGAGTGCATCCAAAAGTATCTTTGAGTTAGGAATGGTAATAGCATTTTTTTCACATGAGCTCATTTTCTTTTTTAAGTATGCAAATATTTTGTCTGCTTGTCTTGATTTTGGTTTTGCTGTTAAAATCAGTCTTGCCTTCGCATATTCCATTTTTAATCAGTATCAGATTTTATGATGGAGTATTCCACAATCTTCGCATCGACTGTTTGAATTTCTTCTTTAAAATATTTACAAAGAATTGTAGTCTATAAGAGATACCCACACTGGAAAAAATCAGCAACAGAGAGCAAAGACATCATCTCTAATTCTCACAGAGTAGCCCAGTGCACCCAAGAAGCTTATTATATAAATAATGTGCTGTGTGTTTCTTTTGTGGTACAGGCAAATGTTTGTTTTGCATGTGGAAAGTGTTCTAAATCTCCAGTGATACAATTGTGCTATAGAGCTCAGAGGAAGAAGAGACTTCCTCACAGCCTGCAGTGTGAATAGAGCAGCTTCCCTAGGAATGCAGAATGACAGGCCATCTGAAGGAAGGGAGGATTTAGGGAGCCCAAGAGGAGGTGACAGAAGAGAGACTGGGGCAGGAAGGCGGGGTGGTGACAAACTCAGACTAGAGCCCACCCGCCTGTCTCAGCACTAAGTCTACCAAAGAGCTTTTGTTTCCAGTAAGGCACCAAGTCCTGGAAAGCCCCTGTCTCAGCCCACTCTGTCCTTCAAGCTCCTGGGAAGGCTGATTAAGTTTTGCTCTAGGCCTTGATATTTAAAGATGACTTTTCACTGACTCATTAACTCAGGTGGAGCTCTTATTTATAAGCGTCACCTCATCTCCTTTCCTAGATGGAGCCCCTTGGCGCGTTTAGCTGCTTGTTTACAGATCATTAACTGACAGGGTGGGAGGAGTCAGGGGAACTTGCGTCTGAAGTTTGAGGGGAGAGAATAGCAGCCTCCAGCCTAAGCTCAATAAGAAACCGAGGCTCTGCAATTGAAGCATATTGTGCCTGCTCTGCAGATGAGGGGCGATGGCTCTCTAATTATTTCGGCAGCATAAATGCCATCCTCCATTGCCACTCACATACCACCGATAGTTGAGGGCAGCATAACGTCTCCCAAGGCTGTCTCCGTAGAGTCAGAGCTCCTCTGACTTTATGGTGCACACAAGTCACATGAGTGTGAGGGTGGGGAGGTGATGCTGAGAATCTGCCTTTACAACTAGCTCCCATGGCTGTTGACGGAGCAGGAAAGGGGGAGGCCAGGAGGGGCGGCTTCCCATCTCAGTTCCACCCCTAAGGAGTGTGAGACCCTACATCTCAGCTGTGAAGTCACAGTGATGATAACAGAGAAGCAATGTGGAAGGAAGCACTTTCACCATACCAGGCCTTCTGCACAAGTGTTGGTTTATTTGAATCCCCATTTCTCCCACTTGTCCATTTATCCTTCTAATTAAAGTAGGAAACTGAGGAAAAACAGACAAGGTGTTAAATGTTTATATGTGTTAAAAATTGTAGGAGCTATCTTTGCTTCCTCCCTTTCCCTAAACACACCACGGCTCACTGCTGTGTCTCCAGCTCCATCCAGTCCCCCAGGGAGCTTTTGGACTGTTATCTAAACACCGCCCATTCCAGCTGCTTCTCTGTTCCTGACCAAGGCTCCACCATCCTCTACCTGGACCTTCAGTAACTTCCTCATCAGTCTCCCTGCTGCCATTTCTGGCCCCTTAAGATCATGCTTCCTGAGAAGTCACTTGACCTTACCAAACAGGAATCAGAACATATCACCACCCAACTGGAAAACTCCCCAGCACTTCCCAGCACACTTTTAATGAAGCACAAACCCCTGACCTGGCCCTGCCACTACCTGACCTCAGTCTGAATCGACACTCCAGCCCCTCCACCCCTTCTTAGCCTTGAACACATTGACTGGCCTTCTTGTTGCTCCTCCAATAAGCCCTGCACTTCCTACCCCAGGACCTTTGCACAAACTCTCCCCTTAACTTGAACTGCTCTCAATCCCAATACCTCTCATTCATAGTTCAGCTGAATCCTTCCCTCCTTCCCTCCTAGCCATCATAAGAACCCAGTCCCACGTCAATGCTCTCCAGTCCTCATCAAGAGCTCTGCACTGAATTAGCATTCGTTTCCATCTGGTCTCTTTTATTTCCATTTATCTCCCTGTTTAATCTTCTGTCTACCCTCCCCTGTCTAGCCTGTGAGCTCCCTGAGAGAATAGCTCCTGTACTTTCTCTGCTTATCCTCAGTGCTTAGAACAGTGACACAGAGCAGGGGAGCAACACGTATTTGTTTAATGAATGAAAACGTGGAGGCAAAGGCAACACCTGCCACTTTCCCCCGACACGTGTGACCCTGTAAAGAAGAATATGCCTGGTCAACATATTCTACAACACTTATAAAAATTCCCTGTGTCTGCCCCCCTTCTGTAACTGACCTTTCTTCCACCTGTCGCCCTCACCTCTCCTCTGAGGACTCTGTCCCGTGAGGGCTTCTGGCAGCCTCATGAAGGAAGGAGCATTTTACTCAGCTCAAAACACCTCTTTCTCTTTTTATTCATGGGTTCTTAAAGACTCCAAAAAGAAATTAAAAATCCAATCAAATCCCGCCTGCATTCACTTCAGGTATATGACCATGAAGACCTCAGGAAAATATTTTAACTTTGGTAAATAAGGTGTGCACTGGAACCGTCTTAGCTCTGCTACCCATCTTGGGAGATTACTTACCTTCTCTAGACCACAGTTTCCTCACCCCTCAAAAGAAGGAGTTGACCTTAGGGGAATAGCTGGAAGAATTTAAGTAAATGTGTACATTCATGCTAGGGAAGGTAATTAAAGAATTTTTTAAAAATGTGAATGATGAACAAAATGACTAAAGTAAAAGTCAGGACTCTGAGATATTAATATGTTTGAAGTTGTGTAGAAAACTTTGAAATTATTTGAGAGCGATATTAGATGATTAGAGGCATATCTACATGGTAGGGGATTATACACGATTTTTATTTTCATCTTACCCTTTTCTGTATTTTCTAAGTTGAAATCAATACATATATGGAATTTTCACAGCACTGCTCCCCCCGCCAAATTAATAAGCCCAAAATGAGAGAAGTGGACAAGGTAATTTCTAAGACACCTTCTTGCTCTGCCAGTTATGGGTGTGCATGTATCTGCGTGTGATTCTCAGCAGGACGGGGGCAGGGTTGGGAGGAGAGCAAACCCGGACCCAGCCCCTCAGGAACACTGCATTCCCTTGACCCCAAGGCTGTGTTTAGGAATGGCCTTGGGAGCCAAATGAGGGCAAACAAAGGACACAGGGCTTCTGCATGAACTCTGGGGAAAGAGGTTCCCTTTTATCATTGGGGTTACTAATTAAAACTGGCAGAGTTAACATCTTTGCCACTCCATGAGAGTATTTGCTTATAAGGAGATCAATCCGCCCCCCTAAAAAAACAGCAAATTCAAGAGATAGAGAAAAAAACAAATAAAATCACCAATTTTTGTTGACATCATTGAACTTCCAGATCCAGCTGGGTTACAAGCAAAATTGTATTTTGATCTTCCTGATTTCTTTTTTTTTTGTTTTTTTTGTTTTTTGTTTTTTTTTTTTGAGTTGGAGTCTCACTCTGTCGCCCAGACTGGAGTGCAGTGGCCGCTCCCGGCCACCGCAGCCTCGCCTGCTGTGCTCCGGTGATCCTTCCGCCTCAGCCTTCTGAGTAGCTGGAATTACAGGCATGCGCTACCATGCCCGGCTGATTTTTTGATTTATTGTAGAGATGAGGTCTCGCTGCCCAGGCGGGTCTCGAACCCGCGGGCTCAGGCAATCCACTCACTTCAGCCTCCCAAAGGCGCGGGATTACAGGCTGAGCCACTGAGCCCGGCTGATCTTCCTGATTTCTTGACCCAATGCATTTCTTTCTTGCCTAAACCAGTGTAAGACACATTTGTCACCACCTAAACTGTGTGCCCAGCTTGTCCTCAGTGCTGTCTAACTTTGCCTTTGTAGCAATTCCTGCTCAGAAGATGGCCAAGTCTACCTGCAAGCAGCATGGGACCCTGGTCCCCCCATCTCTCCTCCGCACAGCATAGCTAATTGAAGATACTGCTCTGTGTGCACCCAGATTCCTCAGGATGGGCACCTCACTGTCTATACCAAGGTGTCTTGGACTTGGATTCTGGGACAAAGTCAGGATCTTAAATTCCTCTGTGCAAATTATCTAAGTTGTGAGACACCGTCATCTAAGCAAGTCAGTACTGGAATAAATACTTTAAAAATGCAACTTATCTTCCCTAAGAGCTTGACTATCACTGTCTGCTCTACCATCGAGTCTTAGCTTCAATTGTTAGTTCAGTGTTTAGCCCCCACTCCATCTAACCCAACACAGACTAAGGCTGGTGTAATGAGACCTAGAGGAGTAGAGACTTTCAACCTGCAGGAATCTCTCTCTCATGTCCCTCAGCCCTTGGGCTGCAGCTTTCCTGAGACACCTAGTCTTGGCTCTGGGTTTCTGCTTTGGTTTTGTGGTCCCTGTCGTTGTTTGTGAGGGTCACGGTCCTTTTGAGGACCATGAAACTCTTGGAAGCCTCCTGACCTCTTCCAGGGGTTGAATGCTCTTTCTTTCTCCCTACAGTTAGACAAGTTTTTCCTCTTGTGCACTAGGCATTGTGCTAGACTCTGAGTGTGTCAGGATGGAAAGCTACAGTTTTTGCCCTGAAGGAGCACAGATTAGTGTGGCACACATTAGTGGGGTAAAGAGTAAATAATTGCAATACAACATCATATAATAGAAACAACACTGAGTGTTTGGGGGGGCAAAAAAAAGAAGCCCTAAATGAACTGTAGGAGCATTTTTTGGAGGAAACTGCAACTCTGCTTAGTCTTAAACAATAAATATAGGTCACATAGGTCATGAGAGTAGAGTATTCAGCCTAAACAGAGTAATGAAGATGGGAAACATCAGGAAGCAAGCAGGAAAATACAAGTAAAGAGAATCAGTAGTGCAGGTCGTCTCTAGAAGTAAGGCCAGAAGGGAACACTAGAGCAAAAGAATGGAGATCATGCACTTCACTGTCAACTCAGTTTGCAGAAGGATGCTCAAACAGGACCCCAAAGCAGTGATGGAGCCAGGGAGATTTAATCAGGAAAGCAACATGGTCCTATTTGCCTTTCAAAGAGGCCATTGAGAGATATAATTTGAACCAGTCTGCTAGATATTGAAATGATATTTGCCTGGGTGTGAGCCCTGTTTTGCTTCCTAATGCCAGTTCCTACCCAGAATGACCACATTCTGGAGGTTGACCTCAACTTGACCATGGCTCAGAACCATCATTCCCTTCAGTCATTGTGACAGGACTTCAACCAGACGGCTCAAAAAATGCCCTTATCCCAAAGCTTACCCCGTCTCCACTCCATCTCTCAGACCTGTCACAAACCCAAACCTAAGGCCACCAGGGCTGTGGCACCTACTGAAGTGCCCACCGAGAGCCTAAGAGTTGCTCAAATCTGAACTGATGTCATCACACAACACAAAACATTGCTCTGTACATTCTGCAGAGACTCTCAATGGCCCAGATCACAACCTAGGTCTCATAGTCTTTCCAAGTTTATATCTGTATTTTGTTGTCAACTTTCCTGTCCCAGAGCACTGTGAGTCAATGGGCGATTTTTAGGCATGTCAAACACCCGCACTTGTGCCAAGAACTTATCAAACAAAGGTAAATTCTACCCTCCAAGGAGCTCAGACCTGTCGCGGCAGGTATGTAACCATCTTTTTGCAATGAAGGATGGAAACACTGGGAGGTTATAATGTGTGATTTTCCCAACACTACAAGCCTGCCTGGTACTGCTAGGACAGGTTCTGTACTAGAACTGGGCAATCCAGACACCCTGGAATATTCCATCACCGTGGTCTCAGTACAAATCTGCAGACACTAAGAGGAATCACCTCTGGGGACATGCTAATCAGACTAGGTAGGCACTGCAACTGACAGAGCCGAGAGTCAGAGCTAGAATTCCTCATCAGCTGGATCCTCTTTGAAATCATCTCCCTAATTTCAGAGGGGGCTTTATGACCCAAGTGCATGATCAGCCTAGCTCTTGCTTTTTAAAAAGGAATTAGGAGAATGCTGAAAGACACTCAGCAAATCAATCTGTCTGAGAGCAGCGTCCAGCCCAGCACAATGAACTCCTTGTATACACAGCAGAGACCTGGACCAGACCTCCAGCATCCGAATTCCCCAGCCTCATCTCACCTGAGCAGGGCTTCCTTTGTCAGGCATCTGCGGGTTCCCAGCTGGGAGAGTTCGGTGCTTCCAATGTGGCTTGTCTGGGAGGCACCAACACAGCTTTTAGTTTCCTTTAGTGAGGCGGCCGTCAAAGCCTCGCCAGGACTGCAGAATGCAATCCGGAGCTGGGAACCCTGCGAAGGGCTGCCAGGGGCGCTTGGCATTGCCTGGCGCCACCAGCCGGTCCAGCTCAAGCCAGACTGCTGACCTGGCACGGGCGCTGTGTGATATGACTCGCTTGCACAGGGAAGCTTTAACTGTCTCTTCCCCAAGCTCGGAGCCCTCACGTCTCTCTAACATGCATCTGCCTGCAGTGCTACTGTTCCCAAGCCCCGGGCTACTCTCTGCCAGGGTTCCAGGTATTTGGGGGCTCACATACCAACACCTGCAAGCGTGCCAGTCAATAAGTCATCATTTGTAGCGAAGTGATGAGTAATCCCAAGGCTTCTGTTTAAGTCCTATCTTTTACTAGTGAAGCCAGTTAAAATATTTTTTAAATTTTATTTTAAAGATGTGGTATACAATACAAAATATTTTTAAGCATGAAGATATTTATAAAGATGCTAGTGTTTTTCCAAAAATACCTATCAATTGAAGTAATTTTATTTTTACAAAATTGGGCAGCCATTTCCTCATTTCTGTATAACATGTTGTTCTCATTTAATTTATATGACTTTAAAATTCCATATGGAAAGGATATGGTTGACTGGGGAGACATGGATATTTTTTAAAATGTAACCAACATAGGAAATTAATAATGCACATTAGAATATGGACTCTGCCGAAGGAATGTAAGAGACACATAAAAAGGGCATAGAATTTAGGCTAAGGAAACGTGAGTTTCAGTTCCAGAGATAATGCTCACTTAGCTGCACAAATTTGTGCAAGTTACTTGGTTCATGGGCTTCAATATTCCTCCAGGCTTGAGAGTGTTCAGACTAGTGGACCACCAAAGTCCCTTCCAGTATCATTATTCTAATACTTTGCTTTCTTTTCTTAAGCTAAAGCACATCGACCTGTAGCTTTTAGAGGCAGTATAGCATAGTCACTGGAATCACTGAAGACTCACAGGCTTCCAGTTCTTACTCTACCCCTCCTTAGCTCTATAACTCAGACAAGTTGTCCAAATAGTAGAGGCTGTAGTGTTTTCACTTGCAATATGAGAGAATATTACCTGCCATATGAGCTGATACGTGAGAACTAACTACACTAATACATCCAAAACCACTTGGAACGGGGCTTTGGTCATAGTTATATACAATAAATGTTAACTGCTATTGCTCTATTCAATAGTTCTAATTCTGCCACAACCACAACTATTCTACTAATTCACTATCTCACCACTACTTGGTATTCAAATCTCTTATTGTGAATCATTATCTTAATGAAACAGGATCTTTGCAACGCTTGCAAAGACATGGCCACACCTCTGTGTTTAGGAGACAGTCGTGTCTTAGCAAGAACAAACACACACACAAAAAGAAAAAAAAATCACATTTATTGAGCGTTTACTATATGTCAGGGTACCTTGTAAAGCATTTTTTCTATCTTAGATACATGCTTCATGGCAGTGTGTAAAGTGTTTTCCCTTTCACTAACAATTTAAATATCCTCAGTTATAAAACAAAGTGACATCGATGCAAAAAGGTAATATTTTAAAATGCTGGTCACTGAATAAATATCAAATTACAGTAGAATTCATTAAGCATAAGTTGCTGTTATTTGGCAATTGCTCAATTCTCTCTTGCAAAGGACAAAATACAAATTCATGTATTTATTCATTTGATTAGTAAGTTGAATGAATATATTGAGCATTTATTTCATTTTAAGTTCTTTCCCAGCCCTGATTATAAACTTATAAGAAACATAAATTTCTGTCCCTACTGAGGTTATCTGACAAATTCTTCCACCTACATGCACAAACACACATGCATGCCCAGCTGACAAATCCAGTCATGAATCCATGCATGTATTAATTCATTTCACAAGTAACTGTAGCTCTTGCTTTGTGTAGGACACCACCATGTCCTGTGCTAGGTATATGAAGATGTATAAGATATGATTTTGGTCCTCAGGCAACCGTAGGTGGAGAAAATCTAATAAATAATTATGTACAATAAAGTATTTGCTCATGAAATAAATATTTAGGCAGAATGCTGCATACCGATAATATAATACTGAACAAGACTGATGCAGCCTCATGCAGCTAACAGTCCAGAAATGAAGACAGAAGCTCAGTAAGAAATGAGGAAGAATGTCATAGTGGGAGAGGAGAACATGAGGGTCCAGGGTGAGTGTCCTTGTCTTAGGCTGGGGCACTATTTGTGTGGTTTTAACATGTGCCCATAAGTTCTTTGACACTGCACTTTGATAAAAAGTGAAGTCTAATTTGTCTCATACTGAATTGACTTTAATGACTACTTCTAATAGGGTGTGGCAGAAGTGGTGTCATGTGACTCCTGAGGCCGGGCATAAAGGTGGCTTGGCTCTCTCTGCCTGGCTTTCTCTTCTTAGGGGCTCACCCTTGGAACTCAACCATGATATTTAACAGAGTTCAGGCCGTATGACTAGGTCATGCGTGGGTAACCCGGCTGACAACCCCAGCTGAGGTCACAGCCAGTGGCCCCATTAACCACCAGATGTGTGAACAGGCAAGTTTTTGATGATTTTGGCCTTTGGTTTGCCCTGTCTGAGGTTAAATGGAGCAAAAAGGAGCTATCCTCACCAAGCCCTGCCCACACTGCAGACTTGTGAGTGAAATAAATGTGATCATTGGTTTTAGCCACTAAGCTTTGGGGTAGTTTGTAAGACACCACAGCACCCTTCACAATATCATATGGATTTGATAAAAAGTTGCAGAGTTGCAGTGGGGACACAAAGTTTACTTGGAGTCGTTCAAGAATGAGTTGACGGTAAGTGTTCTATCTTGACCCATGAATACGCGTTCCAGTGAGTCTTAGCCAAGCAGAAGGGAGATGACCCAGCCAGCAAGTTTGCACACAGGGAGGAGTGTGAGTGCAGAAATGCAGAACAGAGCCAGCATAACTATGCTGTGAAGTGTGAGCATTTCAGTTTGGTCAGCCCACTGAGGACAGGACTGAAATGGAATAATCAGCAAAATAAAGTTACTTCGAATATGGAAAGGTTTCTAAGACCTTTTTTACTAGTACGACAAAACTCATAAAACATTAAGTGTGCCATTGTAACAGGGAGCTATTCAGTGACATTTAGCACATTCAAGAATGGTGTATAATCACCACCACTGTCTCGCTCCAAAACATTTTCGTTACCCTCAAAAAAATCCCTGTACCCATAAAGTAGTCATTTTCCTTAATTGGCCCTGGCAACAAATAATCTGTTTTCTGTCTCTATGAATTTTTCTATGCTGGAGATTTCACTTATAGTTAACCCTTAAATAATGCAGGATTTAGGGGTATTGACTTCTCACAAAGTCAAAAATCTGCATATCATTTTTAACTCTCTAAAAACCTAACTACTTATAGCCTACTGTTAGCCAGAAGCCTTACTGATAACATAAAGTCAATTAGCACATATTCTGTTTGTTATATATATTACATGCTGAATTCTTACACTAAAGTAAGCTAGAAAAAGCAAAATGTTATTGAGAATATCATAAGGAAGAGAAAATATATTTACTACTCATTAGGTGGCAGTGGATTATCATAAAGATTTTCATCTTCACATTGAGTATGGGGGGAACTGAAAAAAAAAATAGAATTATCTTTTGGAGGGTGGGTCCCTTGTAGTACAGGCTTTCCCTTCTAGGTAAGTGTTCTAGGAACCTATCTGCATCAATGTACCAGCTAGCATTGTTGTGAGAGGCTGCGTTCAGCTTCAGTGAATTTGTTTTTTTGGAGATTCTTTCAGTATGTTTGTCCATTTCATGATGGGTGATTTACAAGTACACCTGCCCACACCTGCTGAGTGTTCAGTAGTTTTTAACCAAAAACGGCATGATTCCCATTCCCCACCCTCTCTATTCAACTCATCCGATCTCACACTTAACAATTTTTTTTTTCTCTAGATGAAAAAAATCCCTTGAAGGGAAACGTTTTGCTTATATGGAAGAGGTAAAACAACAAATGGCAGAGACACCGAAAGGCATCAAAATCGACAAGTTCAAAAACTGTTTTCAGCAGTAGAAAAAACGTCTTGATAGGTGTATTGCATCAAACAAAGAATACTTTAAAGGTAACTGAAGTTTACACATGTCAGAATATACAATTTTTTATAAATAAATTCCAGTTTTTGGGGGTCCTTTCTCACATGCTGATGGGGAGGAAGAAAAGAGGGTGTCTCGCTGTGTTTGGGTGAACAATGACAGAGGAAAATTTACATCTGAGTGAGCCCACACAATACAAACCTATGTTGTTCAAGGGTCAACTGTAAATGAAAGCAAACAATATGTGGCCTTGTATGTCTGGCTTCTTTCACTTGGTATATTGTTTTCCAAGTTGTCACTCACATTGTAACGTGTCAGTACTTCATTCATTTTTATGACTGATTAGTACTCCATGTATAGGAATACCAGAATGAGAAAGAATGCTCCACTTTTCAGGATCCTCTAAATGATCAGAGCTAAACTTCAATTTTATAATGTGCCCTCATAAAGAGACCCAAGAGAGCATGTTTTCCCCTTGCACTATGGGAGGATACAGTAAGGAGGCATCATCTATAAAGAACAGGACCTCACCACCAGACCCTAAATCTGCTGGTGCCTTGATCATGGACTTACTGGCCTCCACAACTGTGAGACATGCATTTTTGATGTACAAAAGCCACCCAGTCAATGGCATTTTTGTTATAGCAGCCCAAACTGACTAAGACACATCACACAGGGGTGTTAAAAGTATTAAATAAGAAATTTGGTGCAAAGAAACTGGGCCAGGGTCTAGCATGTAATAGATGCTTTGAGTAAATAGAGGTTACTCTGCCCCATACTTTTTTCTCTGTAATAAATTTGTCTCATCGCTGAAAGATGGAAAATAACTTTCTTCCTTTTTGCAAATGCTCTTTTAATTCACTAACCAATCCTCTCAAGAAATCAAAATAATACTCCGATTTGAATTAAATGAAATAGCCCTTGTAAATGAGCTTTGTAAAATGTAAAACATGATACAATACACATTAGCACAGATATTTAGTTGGTAACAAAGGCACAAAAGCACGTTGCAGAGTCACTACCCACGAGCTCTCCTTTTCATTTTCCTCCTCCCACATCAGTTCTTAGGTGAATCCACTAGCACCAGCCAAGAGGAAAACTCCACAAAGTGGCAAAAATACATGTCTGCTAACTCTACCTTTTACTGGTTCAAATGATTTGTGCATTGCTGAAGTTGTCCTTGGGCAGACAGGATAAGCCGTTCCAAGTGCTAGGTGCAGCTCTCTGCTTTTTTCACTAATCCTCCTGGAGTAGGCAGGAAAAGTCCCGAGTACCCACTCCACCTGGTCTCAGACGCTGGGGCTCCCTGGGACAAAATGCACCTTTTGACTGAAATGAAAGCAAACCACAGTGTTCCCCCTGGGAGATGAGGAGAGGAAAAATGCACATTCGGGTGCTGGCCATGGAAGACAGCCTTCTCAGTGTCATGGCTCAGAGGCTTAGTGCTGCCCTTGAGGTGACCCTGCTTTTCCCAGCCTCCCTCATTTTTCATTCAGTCATCGCCTGTGTTTCGATTGCCCACCACCAGCATCCATGCTCAGGGTAACCTTTCAAGGCACACAGGATGTGCTTTTCCTCCAGGGTTCCAAGACAGATTCAGAAGAGATGAACAATGCCCATGAATATTTAATGAAGAAATTAATGTGGCAAAGCAAGGAATTCCTAGAATGTGGGGGTGAGGTCCCAACCAGCTGATTTTAATTTTCTTTGTCGGATGAGATGTTTTTCTTTCTGGCTTCCCTTAATCTGAAGTCAGATGCAGATAAAAAAAATACTGAACACAGACCCTCTGACCAGCACCGCACATGACATTCTAACAGACTTCTCAGTAACATTTTAACAAGAACCTGTGAGATATTTGTTACTATATATATGCTGCAGATAAGCAAACCAAGAATCAAAGAGTTTAAGTAAATTGCCCCATGTTGCACAGCTAGTAAATGCAAGAACTGGGATAGAAGCCCAGGTTATCTGGCTTACACCCAGTGCTATGAGCCTGTAAGTTTGCAGACATCTTGGGTATTTCATATTCTTTGCACAACCTATATTAAACTAGAATTTCTTTTAGTTTACCTCTTAATTAGTTCATAACCATTGACCTAATGTGCTTTCTCATTTCCTGCTCTGCATTAGAAATAAAAAGAAATTGAAGCAACCTATTGTTATTCATTTTTACTAATCTACCATGGTTCTTGCAAATTTCAATTATCCAAACCATTTCATTTTTTAAACTGCATAAACCAATATAAAAATAACCTGGGTGGGTTATGGGTCTGTACGTATGGTACCACATGTTCTAAAATTACCATTCATTGCAGTTTTAGAAAATAGCTCTCAACATGATATTGTCTCCTTACAACTTTAAAGACATCATCATTTCAAATCTTTTCTGGGATCAGAGATTCTTCATGTGAAGGCCAAATTCCACCTGTGTGGAAGGTGCAGCTGTTCCTCTGCAGAACGGCACACATATATGCACGTCTTGTGCTATGTGTTGCTGTGTGTGTCAGGCTTCTTGGCTGAAGGAGGTGCCCATGGGCACTAGGATAATAACTCCAAATAGTTTGGCTGCAACCTGCCTTTGTTCCAGCTCAGGTTTAGGGCATTTGGTTTTTTGCCTTGTATTTTCATATTTTGTTTTTAAACTCTATCTAGCCTTTTATTCTAGGATTTAAAACTCTATTCCTTTTTTTATTTTAAAGATGTGGGGTACAATTCAGGGTTAAGTATACAAATGTTCATTATGAAGGTACTCTTTTTGATGAGGTGTACCCCTTCTTGCCCTGGCAGTTTCCTACTACTGCCGATTCCTTTCTTACAGTATTATGATAATTATTCAAGGTCCACTTATGAGTGACAATATATGGTACTCTGTTCTTTGTTTCTGTGATAGATCACTGAGTATGATAGACTCTAAATCCACCCAAGTTGCTGCAAAGTCTATATGTTTGCCCTTCTTTATGGCTGCATAATATTCCATTGTGTATAATAAAACAAGAAAAACGCATGTGATTGATTCTCATTTCATCTCTGTCACAATTGCACGAACTGCTTCCTCCACAACACTCATCATGATTCTCTTTTTTACCCAAGGATATGCCTGAAGCAGGGCTACAGGTTGCATGATTGTTTCTGTGGGGCAGCGATCAAGACAACATTAAAAGACTCCAAACCAAGCCCTACTTAATACTCCCTTTCTGAAAATTCACAAGGTTTCATTCATTTGTGCATGCATTCAGTTGTTCAGTACGTTGAGTATCACTTATCTGAAATGCTTGGGACCAGAAGTGTTTTGGATTATATTTTTTTCAATTTAAAAATATTTGCATGAGAAGGGGATTGGCAGTTGAGGGAAACTGCCAGAGGAGGGAGGGACACACCTCATCAACAAGGGTACCTGCATAATGAACATTTGTATAACTGAAATTGTACCCCACATCTTTAAAATAAATAAATAAATGCATAATAAAATAAAATAACGACATTTGCATATATCATGAGATACCTTCAAGATGAGACACAAGTCTAAACATGAAATTCATTTATGATTCATATGCACCTAATACATATAGACTGAAGGGAGTTTTATGTAATAGTTTTTAATAATTTTGTGCATGAGACAAAATTTGTGTTCAGCATTTACGTATGGAATTTTCTACTTGTGGTGTCACATCAGTGCTCAAAAAGTTTTTTATTTTGGAGGACTTTGCATTTCAGATTTTCGAATTAGGGATACTCAATCTGCACATGTGTATTTTGTGCCAAGACTAGTGAGGTTAAATTACATGATCATAGTGCCCGAAAGCCCCCAGTCTGGTGAGGGAGGCAGACACACGCAGGTCCTGAGGGTGGAGCGTGGCTAGCTCTTTAATATGTGCACAGTACAATGGAGACAGCTGGTTATTTGTTTTTTCTTCTTTCACGCCCTCACCTCAGACCTGAACAAATGACCAGTTTAAACTCTAAACTAAAAGCAAAGCTCCAAACTTGAGTGCATCAAGGAAAATTTCTCATTTAATTTTGAATTATTTAAAGTCAACACAATGGGCCACTTAGGGGCTGGCACATTTCTTTTTTATCAATTTTAGGAAATGTGTAAATGATATGACTGAAGCAGGGCTACAAGTTGCATGATGTTTACTGAACACCCTAAGAGGCAACCTCCTCACTATAGACATACTTTTTTCCTTTCCCACTCTGTCCCTTGGAGCTGGCCCCAGCCCCGAGACCTGCTCACTTTTGCTCCCTGCCAGCTCTCCCCATCCCTTTGACTGACTCTCCCAAAGCCTGGCTCTGGGATGCACCCCTCACCTCCCTAGAGATCAAGTACAGATTGCAGATTGCATACGCCCATGCCATGCTCCCCTCTGCCTCTCCCCTCCAGAAACAAACTCTGAAAATTGATAGTGCCATCATTTTAAGGTCTAGGATGGTTTTTCTTTTCTTTAATTATTTTAGTCATACTGCATGTGCGTGACTCATATTTCAAATAAAGCTCTGATGACCGATCAGAGACATTTTTACATACCTTAATAACCTTTCAAAATATATCAAGCCAATTTGGATTTTTAGCTGTTTCAGTGTACATTTCAGCTGTAATTACTATGTGGTTTCAGTTTCAACCGATGGTTTTGGAAATTAATGTGGTTCAGTTCAATTTTGGGTTCACGGTTTGGGTCGGGTCAAGACCTTTGAAGCATTCCTAGATAAGGTGGATGATATTAATTTCTTATAATAATAATGATGAAGACAGACATGAAAATAACCTTTTGTCTACAACCTCATGGCCCTTGCAAAAATACAAATGAAAGATCTCTGAGTGATTTTCTTAACTCAGCATATGGCCAGGGTTTTTGTGGATGTGAGCTGGCATATGTGTTCCACTTCTAAAATAAGGTGATTTGTGGTCACTGCCACCCATTTGGTGATGACACCCAGGCAACTGCTTTTTAGAGAAATCTTTCATGTGATATTCAAATAACCTATCTCACCAAATTCACTTGGTGAAAAAGACAAATTGAGGCACTTGTGTGTATTCTATCACATAGGAGATCTCTGAAAAATTGAAATTCTCTCATTGCATTTTTGCTGAAACACACATTGACTGACAAGATTTTTTCCATTTTTTCTTTTTTTGATAGCATTTACTTACTAACATATGGATATCTTCATAACTATACGTGGGACATTATAGTGTCTATCACCAATTTGAACTTGTAAACACATGGGGTTCAGTCTCAGGGTTATGTCATGTCCTGAGCAACAGTCAAACAACCTAAGTTATTAAAATAGAAGACCTTTTTATCTGAATATTCAAAGAACAGATACACTGTCCCTGTAATTATCCTTAAAGCTGCCCTGCCCTGCCTCCCTCTTCATTACTCTTTACTTTTCTTCTCTCTTCTTGCTGCATTTTTAAAAACCCAGAAAGTCATTCTGTTGCCTCTTTTAAAATAACTTCATTTCATACATAGCCCCACCTCAGGAATCTTTCCTTCACCTAGACAAAACTTGCTATGTTTTCTTCTTCACCTCCTCAATACCCTGTTATATAGACATTCTTTGTCTAGAGCCCAAGGCTATTGTCTTCTTCAGTTGTCTCTCTCCGTTTTTCTAATTCTCGTCGTAAAAGTTCAAAAAACAAAGCAGTCATAAAAACGTGCACAGTGTTAATTGTTGAAATATGTAGTCAGCCACCAATAGAAAAAGAGTGAAGGTTAGGGAAAAAGAATGAAGAGGCAGTTCACAGGGGGCTCTCATTTTATAGGTAGGAATTAAAAAGCAACTGGAAGCATGGAAAATAGCTGTGGTTGGTGATGAACTGGAGGAAGGAGACTCAGTAACATAACCCAAAGAAAGTTATCAAAGAGAAGACGATGGATATGTGAAATGTAATACACAAAATGATTTCACTCCGGGTCAGAGCCCTAAAACAGAGTCATTCAGGCAGCCACCCTGAGAAAGACTACCTGTGCAACCTGGAAACTTGCAAAATTGAAACTAAAACTAGAACAGGAACTTGCCTTGGAACTTTGAACTGGGCCAGACCCCTTACAACAACAACATTCTGGGAAACAGATGAATTGCACCAATGTCGCAGCTCCTGAACGGTGACCACATGTGAACTGTGGATTAATGAACTAAACCAGCTGACTCCACCAACGATAATACTTTTAATACAAGTTGTATAATCACTTCAGCATCATTTTAAAAATCCCTACTGCCCTCCCTCTCTTTAGAGGACAATTTGGCTTCTAGCTGAATTTGTCTCCCAAATTACAGTTCCTAATATCTCAATAAACACCTTGTCTTACTGATTTTCAATCTGGTCTTTTGCCTCCTCTTGTTTGACAGACACATGGAGTCTGTGAAAAAGTATTTCAAGAAAAGTGAGACTTTAACAAATTATACTTCTCTTTCAAACACCATGGCATGATGGCAGAATTTAAGATGCTCATGTCAAAGGAAAGGATGGTAGACAATAGCAAACAAGGGTTCCTCCTAGAAGCATTCAGAGGAAACAATTCCCTAGAGAAGGATAAAACCCAGTAGTGCCCATGACATTTTCCATATTTCATATCTCTTATTCTGACTTAAAAGACATAATACACATCTAATAGGATGAGATTTTGAAAAAAAAATTGTCACATGCCTAAATATTTTCCATCAATTAGACCCTTTTTCTTCCAAAATTATCTTGTTTCATGATCTTCCTAGAGCAGCAATCCTGTTGTCTTTGTATAATAAGTAGAGTAACTAGTATATAGTAAGTGCTCAATAGAGGCTTATTGCATGAAATAATGTGCCAGAAAAGTAATACCAGTCAGGTTCCTGGCAGGGAGCTGAATGGAGCTATGGTTGGGGTAGGACAGTGAGGACAGTATTCTTATTTCATGACCTGGAGTACAACCAGGAAAAAAAAAGCCACATTCGACAGTTACATGACTATTTATTTGGATTCAAATATAGACATTTTATCTGCTATTTTGTGAGGGATAAAAATATTGTTCTGAAGATTACGTGATAAAGAGGAAGAAAATAAAACATAACTCTCAATTGTCCTATGGAGCAAATAGTCTTATGTTCATTTTACAAAAAACAACCACAAAACCGAAGCTCAGATTTTCTGTAATTCTCTTAAGGTACACACAACATATTAGAAGCTGGATTCCTACGAGATTCATGAAGTGTCTACCCCAAAGCAAGCACTCCATGAGGGGCAGTCCACAACCCTTCTTCCCTTGAACATGTAGGAAGAAGACAAGATGATGAAAATGATTATCTGTTAATAACACAACAGCCAAGAGGAAAGTTTCCACAGTTAAGCAAAGACTTGAAATATGCAAAGACACATGTTTAAATTTTTCCAGAAGAGTTACAAAAGTAATAACTGAAACTTAAAAAATGGAAATTAAAGCTTTATGCGCAATTTGCAATACATCAATAGCACACTGTTGAGACCAACTATCTAACAGTTTGTAAAAGAGTTAAGAGTTTTTAAACGAACATGAAGCAGACTGAGAACCACTCAGTAACTGTACTTCTTCTCTAAAATTAACCAGGATGGGATATGCCTCACCCAGGCCTCAGGCTGAGGAAAATGAGTACTTGAAATGTCCTGGCGCTGTGCCAGGGAATTCTGACTGAAGAAAGGCATTGTTACTATCTACTCCCCTCTGTGGACTATGGGAGCTCTGCTTAGAAAAGGATAGTTTATTCTAGCTAACATTGGGACAACACATCAACATTCAGAAATTATAAGACAATGAAACCTAGAACTTCCCTGGTGTGAGCCATTCTGTGAGTTAATTGCAAAGTGGCTCACAGAATTATTTTGAAAGCATAAATATATATACAATGTAAAATTCCACTGTATTTCATTTCATGGTTGAAAAAATGGGAATAATATCAATGTTTTCTGGCTGACTGATCTGTTTGGGAATGAATTTGATAATCAGATGTAACCACTAATTGCAGCCATTTTGGAACCTCAGGTTTAGCCCAAGATATAGTTATGTTTTCTTTTTAATCTATTTTCCACAATAACTTATTGAGTTTACAGTACATATATAATAAAAATCCCTTTATGGTGTACAATTCAATAGTTTTCAGTATATTCACAATATTGTGTGACACTAATTCCAGAATGGTGTTAATATTCCAAAAAGAAACTCATTAGCAGTCACTCCCCAATTTTTCCTCCCTATAAATTCATTAATCTACTTTCTTTCTCTATAGATCTGCCTATTCTGGGCATTTCATGTGAATAGAATTATTCTATTAATGTTTTTTACTTTCATTTCATTGTGACCAGAAAACATACTTTGTACACTTTCACTTATTTTAAATTTATTAAGCCTGGTTTTATCATTCAAGACCTGAAGGATTCCATGTGTACTTGAAAAGACTGTGTCTTCTGTCATGTGTTGTGGAATGCTCTATAGATATCTGTTAAGTCTAGTTGGTGTATAGTGTTGTTCAAGTCTTCTACTTCCTTGTGGACCTCCTGCCTAGTTTAATTTATTATTGAAAGTAAAGTGTTAAAGTTTCTAAGTATACTGATGAAGCTTCCATTTCTTCCTTCAACTCAGTAAGTTTTGCTTTATGCATTTTGGGATTCACATGTTAGGTGCATATGTTTACAATTGCAATATTATTGTGATGGATTAAAATTTCTTCATCATTAAAAAATGCTCTTCGTATCTACCAAAAAAATTTTGCTTAAAGTTTATTTTGTTTAATATTAATGTACATTCTCCAGCTCTTTTAAAATTATCATTTGCATGATATAACTTTTTCATTCTTTTACTTGCTAACAATTTGTATCTTTTATTCTAAAATGTGGCTTTTTTAGATATACTAAAGGTAGATCATTTTTATCCATTCTATCAATCACTGCCTTTTGACTGGCATGTTTAGTAATTTTGCATTTGATGTAATTACTGATAAAATGTATATCTGCCACTGTTATTTGCTTATCTATACCTTCATTACTGCCTTCTTTTGGTTTTAAAGATATTTTTCAGTGAACCATTTGATTTCCTTGTCATTTCATTTACTATATTTGTGTATGTATTTGTTATCTTCTCAATAATTGTTCTAGGGATTAAAATTAGCATTTTAAATGAAAACAAACTAGTTCAAATTAATACAAACAATGTCAGTACTACACAGAAACATTGCTTCAATACATCTCCATTTCTTCCCCTCTTCTATACATTACTATCATCACAGAATTTACATCCCACTGCCTTCTGTGCCCCATGGTTTCCAATAAAAAATCAACTGTATGTCTTATTGAGAATCTCTTGTACATGATATGTCAAATCTCTCTTGCAGCTTGCAAGATTGTCTTTTTGTCTTTGGTTTGATAGTTTGACTTTGCTATGTCTATGTGTTTACCTCTTTGCCCTTATGCTACTTTGAGTTCATTGTACCTTTTGGATTTACTGATTAATATTTTTCATCAACTTTGAAAATGTTTTCAGTCATTATGTCTTTGAATATTATAATATTTCTACACTTCTCTTTTTCTGGTGCTTTCATTATATGTTGATAGTCTTCATTGAATTTTACAGTTCGGAAGCTTTGATCATATTATTATTAATATTGTTATCATTATTTTCCGTGTCTTATATTGAAAAATCTCACAAGGTCTGTCTTTGGTGATTCTTTTTTCTATCAATTTCAATGTTTCATTTTAGTCATTTCACTTTTCCTCTTCAAATTTTCTGTTTGGTTCTACCTTATAATTTCTACCTCTTTATTGATAGTCTTTATTTGATGAGACATCATTCTTTTTTACGTTCCTGTAATTTTCTAGATACCATTTCCTTTAGTTTCTTGAATTTTTATAATAGCTGATTTAAAAGATTTGTCTGTGAATTTCAACATCTAGGCTTCCCCAGGTACAGTTTTTATTGATTTCCCCCCCTCTTTTTATGTACCATATTTTTCTGCTTTTTTTTTTTACCCCATGTCTCATAATCTCTTTGTTGAAAACTAGAAGTAATACATGTTCATGTAGTTTAGTATTGTTGCCTTTTGTTGGTGCTGTGGCTGTTCCTTTAGTGAATTTTTAAAATAATTCTGCCAATACTCTATTATTTGTCATATGTGACCACTGAAATCTTTGCTCTATTACTGTGGTGGCCGTCAAAATTCTCATGAAGATAGGAGTCTTGCATACCTCTATGGCTTTCCCATCTTTTATTTTTGACTTTTTGGTCAACCTCTGATTAGCCCCAACTGATATTGCCTCAGTCAGCAAACAATTACCACTGATTGTTTTCAAAAGATGCTCTAGAGATGAAGCTGTTTGCAAAAGGTGAACTCTGAGTTAAGTAAAAATAAAGAAAATTCCTGAGAGAACGGCTTTTTAGGTTATTGCTGAACAGATTAAACAGTTACAACTTTCTGGATGGGGCTTTGAGGAGCTTCAGACTCATTCTATGTCCCACTGCCATTTCAGTGATTGGTAGGTTGCTGTTTTTCAAAGATATCATACTTTTTCCACTAAGAAAGTTGCTTCTTTCCCTCATAAGTCAAGTTTCAAGATTGTGTGTTTACAAGGCTACTTCAGAACTGATGAAAAGAAAATGGAATTAGGGTAAATTAAAGCTATGCAGACTCAATATTCCTACAAAAATTCAGCCGCCATTCTCAAATAAATACTTCTCAGATTGTTGCAAGCATTTTCAATATTCTGAACACATTTATTTGGAAAAAATTTGCAAGTGTTCTCATTGTTTCTATGGAATAGAAAATTTTTAAAGACATTTTTCTCTATCGTTCTCTAGGTGACTCTCTTCTTTCTATTTAAATCTTAAAGATAAATTTATATGAAATATTGTGCTTGTAATGGTGAAGAAGAATACAAAATGGAAGTCAGAAAGCTATTTTCTAGGAGTTCAGACTGGTGCTGACCTGAGCTATAGTAATCTGACACATCAGAAAAAGGAGTAGCTGTGGAAACCTCACATTTTAGTAGGAAAAGAAAATAATTTGGCATCAGATTGACTGGAGTTAAGAGCTTTTCACTATGACAGCCATGTAACCATAAGCAAATTGATTATCTTTGCTGAGCCCCAGGGTTATCATGGTGAAGCAGCATTAGTAGGGTTAAGGATTAAATAAAACAGTGTGGATACGGCTTCTGACCCAGTGCTTGGCACATCGTAGGAATACAGTCTCTCATCTTTATTACTACTGTGTTGATGCAACACAGAAAGGGAAACTGTTTGTTGAAATCCCTTCGTGCCTTCCTGCATTTCAACTTCCACTGCAAGTATACTACAGCCTTCTTTTTTTTCCCAGTTCTCATTCACTTTTGCCCCCTCCTCTTTCCTACCCCCTTCCTTGCTTTGCATTTCTATCTTCTTTAGGATGGGCTTTCAAAGGCTCCTTGGAAATTCTCTATCAGGAACTGCTACTTATACTAAATCCCAGGTAATCATCCTCCTAGAAAGTTTTTCACTCTGATACCTGCTTCTTTCCTGGAAATTTGCTGTGGGACCACCTCTTCCTTCGCCTAGCCTACCCTACAAGAATCGATGGCACTAAGTGAGGAGAGATGTTGGGCTGGCCCCTAACTAGTTGGCTCAGACTGAGGCTGTGTGACTCGAAGAAGCTATCACAAAAATGTGCAGAGAAATTCTGGAACTTGTGGTTAGCTTTATTGATGGTGGGTGGCAGCTGAGTTTGTAAAGGGTAGTCTATGGCAAAGGACAAGAGCTTCCAGGGATGGCACCCAGACTCTGTGCATCCCTACCTGTTAATGCTCTTTACAATTCCAAATAACAGGTCACTCTAGTATTTGAGTGTAAGAACTTAATGTCATATATATAAATAAGCTGTGCTGTATAAGTAGATTGCCTAATATAGCCACCTTACAGATAGAGAAACCAGAGGCGAGCTAACGTTTGCATTCATCTTACTTATCTCACATCTTCTTGCTCTCCTTCAGACTCCAACGGGACCCTGTCCTCTCTCTCTTAGCACATCACCTCACCATGATGAGAGGATGATTCTCTACTATCCTCCACCTTTCCATCCCATTCACTTCAAAATACGTCCACCTCTTCATGAAATTTCTCTCTTCCTTTACCTCTCCAGAAAAAATGGTTTCCTTGTACCAGAACAAAGCTAACCCCTCCATCTCGATCCTGAATCCATTCTCCTTTGCCTTTCTAGCCTTCTAACCAATTAATAATTCATCCAAACTAGAGGAAAAGGAGACTATAAGAATTAAAAATAGGGGTCAGCAGGAATGAACTTAAACTGCACTGGTTAAACCAGACATGCTATCTCTGATATGCTTTACATTTCTTCCTTAACACTACCTATCAGTTGATAAATATGACAAAAAGATTTCATATTAAGAATAAGTAAATAAATGTTTTGTCTCTGGTTTTCTTCTGTCATGCTCATTATCACAACAGTTCTAGGGAAGGCAGTCTACGTGTGTCTACTTCCTGCTTCAGTTTTCTGTACTCTTCAATAGGTTCTGGATTTAGTCCTCATTAAATAGGCCTGAGCCCGTGGGTTCGAGACCCGCCTGGGCAGTGAGACCTCACCTCTACAATAAAATGAAAAAATCAGCCAGGGGTGGTAGCGCATGCCTGTAATTCCAGCTACTCGGAAGCCTGAGGCGGAAGGATCGTGGGGCCCAGCAGGCGAGGCTGCAGTGGCCGGGAGCGGCCACTACTCTCCAGTCTGGGAGACAGAATGAGACTACAACTCAAAAAACAAACAAACAAACAAAAAAACCAACTAATTGGTGGTTTCTTAATCTCAGCCAAACCTTATTCCATTTAATTTTCTCTGAAAGTTAATCACTGACCTGCTCTTCACTTTAAAGTTTTCTCTTTATATCAAATGTGAGGAATTATTCTCCCCTGGTTCTCATCACTTGGGTCTCTCTACATCTCAGGTTTTACCAATTCTCTTCTGAGGCAACATCGTGAGTCTTTGTCAAACTGTCAAGCTTCTCATTGCAGCTGTGATGCTCCCAAGAAGTGAGGTCTTCCTGGTGCTTGTGATGCCGTCGTCTCCTTCTGGGTCATTTCAACCAGCAGAGGGCCTCCTTGAGGCGAGGGTGCTAAGGTTAGTTCTCTGGACTGAAAAAACGTGCAGGATTTTGCGTCAATACACTTGTGGAGCGAGGGAGCCTAGTGAAAATCCAGAGCGTGTCAGGTAAGGGAGTCACAGAGCAGAAAACGGACAGAAAGCAGGGAGGTAGGCAGCCTCTACCCTGATCCTCAAAGCTGCCCCAGTGAATTGTGACTCACTTTGGAAAAGTGAGGCATTAAAGAGGGAAAAGACTGAAGGAGCCAGGCGTGACCCTCAGGCTACCAGTCTTAATGATGCAAACCTAGATATTTAGGAGACAGAGAGACCAAAAGGGTCTGCAGTCTGAAATATTGTCATGAGCCCTAGTAAATTAGAACTTCCTGAAAATTAAGTTTATAATGAGATGAGAGGCCTTCCTACATAGAAAAAAATAAGGATTCACATGGCCAATACCAAACAGGACCGGTCAGTGGGAGAATCTCTGTCCCTAGTGTAACATTCCTCCTAGAGGACTCTGAGTTGGGTCACACAGCTATATTGTCACTCCCTGGCTACTGAGCACAGCTGTTTACAATCCACCCCGTCCCTGCCCCAGGCAGCCTGGAAAATCCCTGTAATTTTAAACAGGCCTGGTCTCCAAGTCATCCCTCTCTCGGGGCCCCACTGCAAGGTGGAGACCATGACTCAGCCCAGCCCCTGCTAGAGCTTAACTCTGCCAGCAATCCCATCAGGAAATCACTGCAAGTCTCAGTGGAAATTGAGGCACTTGGGAGGGGTCTCTTAGGGCCCGCTGGGTTCTGGGCAATAGGGGAGAGAGGGTGTTCCTTGGTAGCTCTCCAGGCTAAATCAATCCTTTCCCTTTCAGCTTAGAGATAAAAACCTTAAGTGTCATTTGAGCACTCAGCACCCAGGAATGTCCCCACACAGCTGACAGGCATTGGCTTCCATTTAGAACGTGTGAGATTGCTGGCTGCCAGACCCACCCCTGTGGTTTAGTGAGTGCCAAGAAAGTCCTGGAAATGAATGAATTAAATAGCCATAGTCCAAGCATGTATTCCTCACACTGAGAGTTACTCAGCACCCTAACATAGCAGATCCGGATGTGTGGGTTACAATAATCCCTTATATTTATATAGCACTTTTTAGTTTACAAAGCACTTTCAAGTCCATTAGTGCATGTGATCCTCCAGACGGCCTATGAAACATCAGGGAAGCTATTATTAGCCTCTCCCCACTCTGCTCCCATAATTCTTTGTACATACCTCCTCTGAAACACTTATCACTCGGTTCTGTAATGACTTGCTTACAGTGTGTTATAGTGAAAAGAACACGGGCTTTGGAATCAAACAGCCCTGCCTGTGAAAGTTGGCTCTGCCATTTACCATCTGCCTGAGCTTAGGGTAGGTACTTTCTCTCTCTGAGTCTTAGTTTTCCCATTTCTAAGAGTAGAGCTAAGAAGCTGATGATCTCCCCTGGTTGTCGCAAGGATTAAAGAATGGAATGCATAGGAAAGTATCAAATGCACTGCCTAGAACTCAGTCAGCATTCAGTGAAGGCTGAATCCTGTCTTCCCCAATGACCTTGTGAGTGACTCAACGACTTGCACCACACTAACCCATATATCCCCAGAGGTCAGCACAAGATTTGGCAAATGGGCATTATTTCACAACAAGAAAAAACCAAAGTGTTATATGAATGAAGGAATTCTACTTTATAAGCAAGTAAACAGAAGCCCAAAGTGGCCAAGTGCTCTATCAAGGGTGGGACTGAGACTTCTAATACTTGTCTTAAGTCCTTCCCTCTATTACAGATTCTCAAAGATCTGTTGTCAATTTTCCCATGAGTTAATTAAACTCCTTCTTACTGTCAATGCCCCTAGCTTTCCCAGTGAGTTCAATTCTTCAAGGAAACTCAAGAGGCTCATTTGCACAGAATGTCCAGGAAACCCTGGTTGGCCAGCATCTTTGGGTCCAAGAATAGCTGTGCAAATTATCCTAGCCATTAATATGCAAAATAAACACAAGTTCAGAAGATTGTTTGAAACTTGCCTACTGAAGGAGCGTAAGTTAAAAGCTGATTAAAAAATATTTGGTTGCATGCTGCAAGTGGGTGCCAAATGGGTCTTTCCAAATTCAGATCTAACTATGCTAACCTTCTGTTAAAACCTTCAGTCGCTTTCCATCATCACTTAGATTCAATGGCAGAATCCTTAATCTTACCTGAATGCCTAAGTAGACTAGCTGCACCTCCCACTCGGTGCCTTGAACACTTCTGTTGCCTCTTTCCTTTTTCATCTCTCCTCTAGCCCTCTGGCATCCTTTTAGTTTTTATAATGTCTTATTGTTCCTCTGGGTACAGCTGTTACATCTCTCCAGAAATCCACCTTCCACCTTCTTTTAGTTAACTCCTGTTCTCTAGAATTTGGCTCAAATATCTCTTCCTTCCGGAATCCTTCCTTGACTGCCCAGTCTAAGTCAGTTTCTCTTATTATACGACACATAGGATCATGTCCTGCACCTTCAGATCTCTTACATCACTTTCAAGTACACACTTTTAATGTGGTTATTGAGTAATGTCTGCATCTCCCCTCTACAATGTAAACTCCATAGGAACAAAGATCGTGTTGGTTTTGCTCACTTTTGCAGCCTCAGCACCTGGCACATAATGGGTATTCAGTATGTATTAACTAGAAGAAGATTGATCTGACTTAATCAAAGGTGCCCCCCTTCGAGGTCACCGTCCTTATAGCAGGGTAGAAGTATAGACAGTTCAGTGGTTTTTGTGAGGCGTTTTGTGCTCAGGAACTTCTCACAGAAGTCAGAGCTGGAAGAGATTTTAGACGTCATCTAACTCCAAACTCCCTCTCTTCCCAAACCTCCCAGGGCACGCATCCCACTTGATAAATACTTTTCCAGGCTTTGCTTGGGCTTATTCTGTGCAAGAAATCCACACTAATAGATGATAGGATTACATCATCCATAAGAGTCATTTGAGAACTGTAAGGACAGGCAGAGGATAAAAACACCCAGAACTATATCCACATTTTAGAACAAGATTTTAAATCTCATAAACAAGTAAAAATATATAGAAAATAATAGAAATAAGCAAGTCTACTTGGCATTTTGCTATTAACTTCTATTTCCTCTTCACTGGGGAATTAACCTGCTCTTGAAACAAGGTCAGCTGCACCAGTGTCTCCTCTCATACGCTCCCTACACTCTTGCTGTCCTCGATCGATTCCAGATTCTCCACTTTCTGTTATATATGGTGAATTGAGCTGATCACATATTGCTTTTTGTAGAGATATTCTAACCACCATGAGCTCTCAGCAACTCCTTCATTTGCTCAAAATTCAGTACTTACAATATAAATTCTTTTTGCTTAAATTACAAAGGGCTCTATATGTGCATCTTTATTGCTTTTGAAGAACTCCTGTGTTTTATTAATTCTCACATGTTCAGGATTTTGTTCTGAGACACTATTGAGTTGGGCTGCAAAATTGCTATGTCTAAGTCTAGTGTCTGCAGCTAGATTCAGAAATAGGGTAAATCTTTGTTTCATGGACACAGAAGTTCAGGAGGAGTGAGCACTCCTTCCTCAAGTGTTTGTGAATGTTCACTATGACCAGGGTAGAAAGTTTAGAATCTTCATAAACACAATTATTTTCATCCTGAGTCCAGCCTGGGAGGTACTTTTCTAGTTTCATATGCTCTTTTTGCTGGATTTTCCCCCTTATTACTTTGCTACAAAAGTCCCTTGACAGTGTCCCCATGTTACAAATACATGCTTGCCCCAGGCTTTGACTGAATTTGTTGTCTGTTTAATACCTACTCCATATGGGATAGATTAACACAAAAAGCTTTAACCTTGTACAACACTCAGATGCTTTCATGTTATGGCCATGAGGATGGGGGCTGGGACATGAACACATAAGTGGGTGCATGTACCAAGAACAGAAATCCATTGAGTTCCCCCAGACCAGACGTCTACATTCTGGAGGGCTCTCAGCAGCCAATAAATTTGACTTGAACTTTTTTATTTCATGCATTCTGCTGTTAAAGCAAACCCTTCTTTCTAAACTAAGTATAATTGCAAGATACTATTCTGAGTGCCAAAAATGTCAACTGTAAGTTGCAAACATGGACACATTTAAACAGAACCATATGTTGGATTGAAAGGAAAAATCAGAAAAGAACCAATCATTCTACCTTTTGCTGAAGAGATAAATTGCAATGAAGCAACCATGTCAGAAAAGAATTATGGAACCAATAATTGTCATGCAATAATGCGCTAATATATTTTCATTACAAAAAAATGTTCTCAGTGCTCAATGAATATCATTGGCTAGACAGGGCCTTATGAAAATCTAACACGTTGAAGACAGAGGCAGATACTAGCAAAGTTAATTTAACATCTAACCAACATACTACATTCTGCACCAAAGTCATTGGACTGAGAATTAGGAAGTTTGAGTTTGTTCTTCTGTCAGTAACTACCCTTCTGACCCTGGGTGATGGCTTTCTATTTTCCTCAAAATAAAATTCACAGTCTTCACTAGGTCTTATGGCAACTGTTACCAACACTACCCCATCAAAACTGCCTCCTACTTGTGCTCAGTTAGTCCTCAGAAGTGTCTTATGAGCTACGCTGTTGCTTAAATCCTAATTCTTCATACAAGGAAACTGAGGTCCAAAGAGTGTAAGGAACTTAGCCAAAGAGGTAGAAGTAGAAATTGTAGGGTAAGAATTATAACTAAAATTTATTTTTTTAAGCCTTTGATTTTTCCATTGAGCCATGGGATTTTTTTTTTTTACATATGCTTACTATGTTTTAATTGACTGGTCTGACCAGAAGAAATTCAGATTGTATTTCTATACTTTGAATTATAGTATTTATTAGAGAGGTATGCTAGCTATTTTAGGTGGCTATAGACAAACTTTAATTACAAAAATTGTGAGTGTATATATATGTGTTTTGAAAGCATAAAACTAAGCTTGTTAAATCAAGGATTTTGTGAATACTATTGCTCAAGATGAGACTAATTTCATTTAACATAAAAATGAGCTGATTTTAAAAATTGGTTAGAAATAACATACTGTAATTATTTAGAAATATTTATTTATATTATAATATTTTATACAGTAATTATTTAAAAATTAGAAATAATTATACCGTAATTATGGGGGAAAATGTATGGAAAAAGTTGATGAAGTTGACACCCAAATACTTAATTGTAGAACAATAAGGCAAATAATCCCAAAAAGTACGTCCAGCACTAAAAGTCTACGAATCAGTGATTTTCCTTATTTAGGAAGAAAAACATGTTCAAAGTAAGCTCAATGTAGAGTAACTTAAAATTGAAAATACAGGAAACTACTACTATGCAATAATCAAAATGGAAATACAGAGGTGATTAAGACTGAGCTTTGGAAGATTTCTAACTTTTTTCTTTTTTTAAAGAATACACTCATCTTGCCACTGTCACCATCTTTCTGCATGAGTGGAAATGGAGAGCATTAAAATTTTCTGGATTAATTAACCTATCTATAGTGTTATCTCGTTGCATACTTAGCTTTCATACAATAGGAGTCTTCAGATAAGGACTTTGCAATTAATTATAGCAGCATGAAACAGTCACTCTGAAACCCAAGCTGGAAGTCAATGGGATGTGTGTTTTGAAACAATCTGACTATAGGTGGTGTTTGCAAAGACAGAGCTTGAGGCATACTTTACACTGAGGTTTGCTGGTTCTTAGGCATGAAATCACAGTTTAAAAAAAGCGAAAAGCAGGTTATTGACAAATGCACTACCTCTCCTGAAAAGTAGTTTTTCTAATCTGTTTTAAAATAGCCACATGAATAACATTAATAACTCCATTGAATGAACTGTGCTAACTAATCTTAGTGAAGCTCAGAGAAGTAGGTGCTTTAGAGCATTTATATTCTCTACTAATAATCAAATTGAAACTTTCTCTCTGGATAAAATATGAATTAGGAAGAAGAGTGATTTTGCAAAAAAAAATAGTAGTTTCACCACTCAGCATATGGTAGACCATTTCTAGCTAATCCCCACAGTCTGTTTCCTTCATCCAAAGCTCCATCTCTTATCATTATTATCATTACCATCTTCATCATATCTATTTATATTTGTCTGTCTATCTAACTATCATCTATCTATTATCTATCCACATATACACACAAAACCTATCACTTAATCTGTGGAGCCCAGTTCAAAATAAAATATTGGATCTTTTATTCTAAAATTATTAAAAATTTCAAGATAGAGACAACAGAGTCTAAAACCCCCCACTGATTGTGGCACCACGAAGCTGGTGTTGTACAGATATGTGTGTGCTTCATTATCTAACTTTTTCTTGAAGAAAAATGTCATAAGTGTAAAAACTTGAATTTCATCACTTTGAGTGACATTTTACCCCCCACGTGTGAATAAAAGACTGAATGTGTGCGCCATCTTATGAGAAAATAAACAGTCAAAGGAATTCACCACTTATAAAGTTTCTCTTTGTGTCTGAATTATACTGGGCAACATATTTTTACATCCAAAAGTGCATATAATATTTTTATTTTGCCACAGAACTATGGAATTATCTCATAATATTGATAGTTAATGAATTATTTGCCAAAGGTCCTTGATATTGACCAGTCTGAGTTTCTACTGAGTCAGTTTGTCTCCAAACTGTCATATGTAACCGTGACCTTCTTAACTTAAATTTAAAAGGTGGGCCCTAAGTGGAAACCATACTAGTTCCCTTAGGTCCTCTTGGGGCAACTTTTGACCTCCTCTTGTTGGTTTCTCATCCTGGATCTTCCCGGCTCTGGGTAACCCACACCTGAATGCCCTACCCTTCTGTCTGACTTCCATGTATGTGTCCTTGTCAGTGTTTTTTCCGCCCTTCTCTATGTGAAGTCCACTCAGCTCTGCCCTTTCTGGTGGAGAAGCATTCCTAAGTGAAATGTGTTTGTCACTTCTCAATAAATTATTGCATGTGTTTTTAAAGTCATGATCTTAAAAAACTTTCTTAAAGATTGTTGGGAAAGAAAGCTGAAGCATAGCCAAACTGACAACTGTAGTATTTGTTATCTTGGGCTCAGACACGGCTGTCTAAGAAGGTGATTGTTTTCCAAGGGGATGTGCACATGGGGTAGGCTAGCTCTGCCCTAAACCATAGATTGTAGATCATGAAGGAACCCTAGAGATCACCTAGGGATCTAACCTCTTGACTTTATATGTAAGTGAGTTGAGACTCAGGAAGATTGTTTCTACCTTTACAATGTATAAGCAAGATAGAATTGCCCACAGATTGTGCTCATAAAAATATGAGTCTGTCCCACAGAATATATTCATAAAGTCTTAGTTTGGCCTTCAAAGCTTTTTATAATTTCCTCTCAATCTTACTTCCTAGCATTCCTTAGTCACATTAGATTAATTACAGTTTTAATCACAGAAAGCACATTACCACCATTTCATTTTTATTCATTATTTTCTAATGAAGAAATTTCATCTTCTCTCTACTGCCTCCCATGTCTGGTCAAACCATTTTCTGTTAATCATATACATTTCTGTGAATCCTCTTGTATTGTTAAGTCTTTCAATATTATTTAAAGCTTTTGTTAATAAATACTCCCTAAGCTTACTTTTCAAACATTGACTGAGATTTCTATAATGTATTACCCAATAGGCTGGACCTTGAGGATACAAAGAGAAATATAGCATACTCCCTGCCTTCAAGGAACTCAAAGTGTAAAAGACTGATAAAATCCAAAGAACTGATGTGTGCCTATGTCTAAGGTACCAGTGAAGGCTTTCTGGAGCCAGTTGGGCCTGAGTGGAGATTTCACAAGTCACTGGAAATGCTATAGACAAGAAAATGTGAATTAAAGAATCAGCAAATAAGGAGAACTCTCAATACCATAACACACTTCAAAATTCGCTAATATTCCAAGAAGTTATTCCAAGGTTTGTACAGTTTTTTGTGACTTAATGATAATAAGTGTTCTATTTCTTCTTGTGCACCATTGCATTTCTTGCTTTTCACCACAAGAAAGAGAGTTCTAGAAGAGCATGTGCTTTCCAGTTGCCAACTGAGCAAAGTAATTTGAAATATATATATATATATTTATTGGCAAATACAGACAGGGAATTGAACATGTGTTCTCTATGTGAAGTTCACTGAATTTTATGGACATTAACTAGCATGTTACCCTCACAACGAAAAGCAAAACAAATCACAAAATACTAACAATATCATGATTTTTATAGACTGTCTCTGCCAATTTCTTTTCTTTTATAAGCCTGTGAGGCTAAGTGAAGAAAAAGGAATTTTTCAAAAGTCACAGAGCCCATCAGTCCAGAGTAAAAGGTAATCTATTGTCCTAGTACCCACCATCCTGCTTTATTCCTTTTCCTGGTATGACACTTTTAAGATGAGGTTCAAGAGCATTACTACCTAATTATAAAAAGTACTATGAAAGGCGAGTAATGACAGATGTGCCTGTAATTTATGGAAAGCCAGAAGCAGCATGTATAGGCTTTAGTTACCAGCAACTCTATGCAAGGCAAGAAGTGATCAATACAGACTACTGGTCTATTATGGCTTTTTCTTCCATTTAGGAATTATTGTGAAAATTGTGATAAAACAAAAATATATGGGCAGTGGCAGTGAACTCACAATGCATAGATTTGCCAAGCAACCTGAGTAAAAAGTGATGAATTTGGCCTATTGATTCCATTCACATGGGATCCATGGGAGAGATTTTTGCTCAGTATGGGTGCAAGTGAGGGATTCGGCAAACATTTTAAGGCAAATGAAAGCACTCATGCTGTCTGGATGGCTAATTGGCTGGTATTCTTCAAGCCTGGCAGGGGAGGGTTTTCTGAAACGAAGTAGTAATCTTGTAATAATTCAGCTGATAGCATTTTTACAAGGCTCTGGAAGGCACTCTCGGGGATCACTATTTTTTTCTCTTCAAAAAATCCCTTAAAGGTTATCTTTTTATCAATAAAATACTCATACTTCATTTTTCAAACGTCTCCAGTACCCATAGAAGGATTGAAACAATGTGAGCCTGGAAAAAAATATGCTTTAAAAAACAATGGTGACATTTCTTGGCAAACAATTGATGATTTTCTACATTTGGTTTGCCTCTGATGGTAATTAGTTAACAGCGTTCAACTCAGTTCACCTTCGAGGAAGTTGTCACGATAATGTAGCCCTACTGCCTTTTAATTATTTTAATCATTAAAGCATTGCACTGATACGTGCTGTTCTCATTCTGTGGGAGTTGAAGCTTATAAACTCAGAGAGGGAAACCAATTTGAAGCTTACAGAGAAAGAGCTGTAAACTTGTTAGTTAATTGAACAAACCCTCATTGAGCACCTACCATGTGCCAGGCACTGTGTTTAAAGCTGGGGAGATGTAAAGAGGAATTAGCCATGGTTAATACCCTCCAGAGGCTTGCAAACTCATAGAACCAACTATAAACCATTTGATAAGTGATCTAATAGTGCTATAAACAAAGTGTTTGAGAATGCAGAAAAGGGAGCAATCCATTCTGCCTGGCAGAGTTGGCAAAGCGTATCAGCTAATTTTCTTCCTATGGAAAATGGCCAAAAACACAACCCAAACTGGCTTGAAAAACAATGGACGATTTTTACAATAGGGGCCTTAATAAGGAGTAGGATTGGGTTCAGGGACTCAGTTAATTTTTCCAGACTCTACTGCTCTCGTTCTCTCTCTTGGGTTCATTCTCGGGAGTGGAAGTTGGCTTCATTCACAGATCATGTATTGGGGCAAGATGGCAGCATCAGTTCCAACAGGGACATTTTTTCCAACTACAAGGATAGTGTGAATGATATCTGGGTGTGTCATGAAGGCCTAATCTTTTTATATCTTGTTGGCCCTGAACTAATTAATGAGAAAACATTATTCTGAATGAGCCAACTTGAGTCTACCACAGGGGCTAGAGGTGAAAACAGCGCCATTGAAACCTCGTAGGTTGAGTCTTTAAAAAAATGTCCCTCCCATCATATACACACATGTGCCATAGTATTGTTTTAGTAAAAGAAATTTGAATGTATGTGGTTAGGAAAGCAAAATTAAATAATGTCTATGCAGGATCTAGAAAAGCATGAAACCAGTAAGTGGGACCAGAAGTATACAGCAGCGTGTCCAGCAGACCACATGCACAGAGGAGGGCAGGCACAAAAGTGTCAAACATCAACATACAAAAGTATAAAAAAAAATCAATATTCAAGTGCATGTGAGGCTTATTAGTCTTCATCTGTAATTTAGTAAAGAGACTCAGAGGTGGAATAATGATGATAATTTATGCATGCAGACACAAAAATGTGAAGACAAGGATTTTCAGAAAGCAGTAAACATTCTGTAAGGGTGAGGATGGGGTGAGGCATTAAAGACATCCAAAATGCCAGGCCATAAAGTTAATGAAGATGCTACCATCTATCTCACTTAATTACTTGTTTATAAGAGTTGATCATTAGAATATATGTTATCTCTTAAGAAAAAAAAGAGTACATGATTAAGTGATTTGGATCAGCAGAGCACCTCTTAGAGAATAGCTACCCATGGGAGCTGGAGAGGAAGGTGGAAAAATAAGGAGGAAATAAGATAGCCCTGAATCCCTCTGCCAGTTGTTGATATACATAAACACATAGCATCACAAAGTATCCTAAAAGCCATGTTCTATTCAGCTTCTTTCTCTCTGTCCATTCATCTCAAGATGAGGATATTGATGAGGGTAAAAAGGTGAAATTTGTATATGTTTAGGATTATTGTTCTGAGAATGGGGAATTTTTTCCTTTGCCCATATAAACTCTGTTCCACTTTCAGATTTCATAATCTAAAAATCACTGGAAAATTCTGATTGTATAGCTAGTCTCCATGGTTAAGACTCATTAAACAAATTATCTTGACTCATTTTGTAATTGTAAGATCTAGTCCAATTGGCCACAGCAATAACTACTATTTTCTCCTTATTTGAAGGTAAAGTGTGGTTTGGGGAATTTTGATACATGCCATGGGTAATTACAGTATAATATTGTGGAAAAAAAATACACATATAGAAAGATAGAACTAGATTTTAAATGTGGCTGCTGTTTTCCAAGAGAAGATAATCGTTTTGCCTTTCTGAGCCTTGACATTCACATAGGTAAAGCAGGGACAGCTACTGAGGATGAGACTTTTTTGACAGGAAGCATCCTCATAGGAGTGTTGAAAAATCAGACTACATAAGGCAACTGGTCCTTCATGTGTGTCAATCATTTTGCAGGGAACACTTTTTTTCTCTCCAGGATTTCATGCTTCCAACTTTGCCCTGCTAATTCTTACTTACCCATGAGGACTAAACTTAGAAATGGCACCCGGGATTGCTCTCTCTCCCTCAGGTTATATTCTGTGCCTTTTCTATGAGCAGCCATGGCTGCCCGTCCTACCTTCTTCTAGCATTTCCTGCACTAGTTTCTAATTCCTAAACCACTACTATTCCCTTTCCCTTCAGTCTCTGTGAGGGTGGGGCCTATGCCAACATTTGCATGGCTGTATTCCCACAGACCACTATGGAACCTTGAGTATCACAGGTAATCATAAATGAATGAATGAATGAATGAGGAAATGAATGGATGAGGCATCTAAATTACAGTGATTTACCCTCTAGCTTAATAGGGCAGAGAGAAGCATATCTGCAGCCAGTTTGGAGTTAACTTTACTGACACAGGCAAAAGAGTCTACATGGTCCAGGTTCCTGAAAGGATATCTAGCTGGGGATCATTATACCTTCCCCATTTTTGTCAGTCAGCAGCTCAGTGAATTGAGGACATAAAGAAAAAAAAGCACTAGACTTAGAAATTTCAGGGTCAAATTTCAGCTCTACCATTCGTAAGCTATTCAATATCCTGATTCTACCTCTCTGAGCCTTTTTTACTAATTTATAGATGAAGAATACAAAAATGATTTAACTTAACAAAAAATGTCAATTTCAAAAGTTTTTCAAAATATAATTAATTGTTAGTAATATGTAACCTTATATATCTATATATATATACAAATATATGTGTATGCCTGATACAGTTGCTGTAGAAGTTATACAATAAACAAACAACTTTTTAAAATAGGAAATGCTAGTTACAACCTGTACACACAATCCAGACTTAACCAGAGAGTTCAAGTCAGTTCTGACAATAGCCACCCTCTGGCCTCTCTTTCTTTTCTCCCCTTTCATTTCTCAGTGTCCAGGGATTCTGGTTGGCAGAATGAATTATCTTTGCATAGTTTTCTTTCCATCTTGAGCAGTGACCCCCAAGGTAATTAATTTTGTCATGGGAACACAGATGCATCTTATCTTGGCTTTACTCCTTCATAGGTAAACCTGTGTTGAGCTTAAGGAAAATTCATTCAACATCTTCTAATTCATTAGTCCTCAACCACTAAAATACTGTTTCAAAAAGTAATTTTATGGCAATTATCAATAACTCGAAAAATAACAGTTGCTGGAGAGGGTGTGGCGAAAAGTGAACTCTTCTACACTGTTGGTGGGAGTGCAAACTAGTGCAACCTCTGTGAAAAACAGTATGGCAATTCCTAAAAGCTCTAAATATTGACTTCCCATATGACCCCACAATCCCTCTACTGGGAATATACCCTGAAGAACTCAAATCACTCTATAGAAAAGATACCTGCACATGTATGTTTATTGCAGCATTGTTCACAATAGCAAGAACCTGGGATCAATTATGCTGTCCATCAAAAGAGGACTGGATTTTAAAAATGTGGTACATATACACAATGGAATACTACGCAGCTGTAAAAAAAAAACAAAATCATGAATTTTGCAGCAACCTGGATGGAATTAGAGTTTATAATACTGAATGATCTTTCACAGAAACAAAGATCTGAGTATCACATGCTCTCACTCATATAGTGGACCTTGAACATCCAATGTAATACTATAAGAAAATGACTGACAGTGATGGGAAACTATGGGGGTGGGAGAGGAAGGGAGATGAGATTAACGGTAGTAAATATCTGTCTGGGGACGGGGAGACACCTCTTATCAACAAGGGTGCCTGAACGGAGCATATTTGTATACCTAACCCTTAACTGTACCCCACAATATCATTTAAAAAAAACTGATTAAAATAAAAAAATAAAAAGAAGAATTAAAAAAAAGTAATTTTATATCCAGAAAACCTACAGTTTCATTTTATGTATCCTTTTAATAGTTTGTTTTAGAAGCAGAGGAAAAAGAACCACATTCTGCCAGCCTACCCAGCCCTGCATACACTTAAACAAACCCCTACTGATTTGAGATTGGTTTGACATTTAGATTTTAACATTCATGCTGATGTTAAATGTAGTCAAAAGCACCCTTCTTTCAGTAAATGAATTTTCAATTTATCAATAAGAAAATCACAGTATTGGACTGTGCTAAAACTGACTCAACTTTGCATTTGTTGTATAATTAATATTAATTGAATATGCATTGATTTTGTTCTTTAGACTAATGGAGTAATTTTAAAGGAAAAGCTTGTTTCAGTAATTGAGCAGATTAAAATAGATAACATATATTTCATGCTTAATCAGTCCAATAATTGAGTTCCACTAGTTTAAATTCTCATCTACTCCATATTTAATCAAAGTTAAATGCTATGTTTATCCTAAAACTAAATATTATATGGACAGTATATGTAACCCAAAGAATCACCTTTCAAAAATTACCATTAGTATAAATGCATTGAACTCATCAGGAATGTTTTATTTTAAAGAGTTCTGAGGTTGTTTCTGAAACGCCACTAATAACAACATTTTTACCTGTCTGAAATGATACAGGTGCCTCATATTGCAAGGCTAAAGGACCATAGGCTCTATCATGTAAATAAAGAGCCCACAGCAGAATAAAAAATGTCACAATCACAAGCTTGTATTAACCACTGTAAAGCAGAGCTTTTTATAGTGCCAGATATCAAAACAGCAGTGCAGCGGGGACAGCACCCTCATGTGTGCAATTTTTACTCTTAAGAATCTAAAAAGGAGGACTTCCGGCAAGATGGCGACGGGGCAACCCGGTCTGTGAAAACCTCTGCAAAGGAGAACTGCAGTGGGTCTCTGACTCTCACCCCAGGGGCTACGGACCCCAACATCGCAGCCTGCTCTTCACACGGAGCTTAGCCGTTGCCACTGCTGTGGCATCGCAGTGGTCTGGACAGCCACTGTAGCGCAGATGCCGGCGCCGCCGCCGCCGCCGCCCCCGCCGCCACCGCCGCAGCCACTGCCACCATCGCCGGTAGCACATCGCACCACCCGGCCTGGAGGCGATCCACAACTTCAGTCCTTGAAGCCCCTTCAGGGAAGATCTGCTGGGATCGCTGCCACCTCTCCTGCGACCGCGACGTCCTGCCCGCCATAAGTCTCCTGCCATCTGCCCTGAGGCAGGCAGCCATCTTGCCATCTTCAGCCTCTGCGGTCCCTGTCCGGCCCCACCCCCTCTGGGGAGAGCAGCTGAGATAGCACCACCTGCTGGCAATTAAAGGTAACAACACCGAAATGGGAGAAACAAGCTTGATAAAGACATAGGCCAGAGTGGTGAACAGAGGGTGATCTGAACTGTCCTTCACAGCAGACCAGGGGCAACTGACCCTAACTGCAAACTAATTTACCAGCTTGAAAAGAAAACTAGAAATCAGACCTGAAAGGACACTGGACTTAAACGAAATGTCTAAGAGTGTGCTTCATTGATTCTGTTAGCTTAATGACTTAATTCTATTCCTACTGTATTTTTCCTTTTTTTCTTTTTTCCTCTTCCTTTTCTTCTCTCTGTAAACCATATCCTTGTATAGAGGAACAGCACACTAATAAGGTGGTTGGATAGCTGGTATGTTAGCATCACTATATGTTTTATTTTTGTCTGTATGAGAGTTGGTTCATCTGTGGCTGTGGTCTATTGTTTTTATCTGTTTCAGTATAGGCGTCTCTCTTTATTTGTTGGCACACTCGTTTGTTTCCACTCTTACTCCTCTATCTCTCCACCCCCCTCTTCAACTCACTGTCTGCTCCATTCTCTCCCCTCTGCTAGCCGCATATTATTTCAGGGAGTAAACCTACAGCCCCACTGCATGGACAGATTCCAAGGCAGTGGGAAGTGGGATCCAGATTATTCACACACCTGTCAGCAAATACCAGGACCTGCAGATAGATTTTGAATCACAGCTCCCCCCTTAAGTAAATCTCAGAACTGCAAAAAGGACCACCCCAACCTACAGTGCAACTCCAGAATTGAACAAAGTAAGAGGGCATACATAAAGAATAGGAGATTGAACAAACAGAAGTAAAATCAACCCCTTTACCCCCGAATAACAGAATTAAAGAAGATGGTGATGTGGAGGGAAGGAAAAAGTAGGGAGGGGAAAAAACCACACAAATGAAGAAAAACCAAAAGAAGAATATAGGTCTCACACAGACCCCTGGGAGATCAGACACTGAGAAAACAGATTCTGGGCCACAAACAATGAAGAGCCCCCAGAATGACTGGTTACATGCAACAAACCCAGACATCAAGACATTAATGGAGAGAATTAAAAAAATTGAGGAGAGACAAGAGGAAAATAAGAAGGAGCTGATGTCAGAAATGACAGCAGTAAAAAATACTGTGATGGAAATGAATAACAGACTAATAAGCATGGAAAGCAGAATCAGCCAAGCAGAAGAAAGAATCTCCGAGCTCGAAGACCAAAACACAGAACTAACCCAAACTGTCAAAAGCATAGAAAAGAAGCTCAAAAAGACAGAACAAAACCTGCAAGAGATGAATGATCACGTCAAGAGACCAAACCTAAGAGTAATTGGGCTTCCCGAGGCAGAGAGAGAAACAGAAGCCACACTGGAACAAACATTTCATGAAATAATTCAAGAAAACTTCCCTCATCTCATCAAGGATGAAAAAATTCAAACACAAGAGATTCAGAGAACCCCTGCAAGACAAAAAATGAGAAGACTAACTCCCAGACACATAATAATTCACCTAAACAAAGTAGCTATAAAAGAAAAAATCCTAAAGGCAGCAAGAGAAAAAGGCCAGACTACCTACCAGGGAAAACCAATTAGAATAGCAGCAGATTTATCCACAGAAACCCTTCAGGCTAGGAGAGCCTGGAGCCCTATCTTCAAAGTCCTAAAAGAGAAACAATTTCAACCAAGAATAACCTACCCAGCCAAACTAAGCTTCATTAGTGAGGGAGAATTGCAATCTTTTCCAGATATCCAATCCCTAAGAATCTACGCTGCCACCAGACCACCTCTACAAGAAACACTTAAGGAAGTACTGAACACAGAAGAAAAAGAAAAAAGAATAACAACATTCTTCACAAGAGTACAGGCAAAGATTAAAAACACACATGAACCAACTCCAAAACCCAAAGAAAGACAACAAACAGGAACAACTCTGTAAGAACCTTATGACAGGGATCAACTCTTGCATTTCAATTATTAGGCTAAATGCGAATGGACTAAATGCACAACTGAAAAGTCATAGAATGGAAAAATAGATAAAATATCATCAGGCAACAATCTATTGCCTTCAAGAGACTCACCTCATTAGGAAGGACACCCACAGACTCAAAGTAAGAGGATGGGAAACAAACTTTCAGGTGAATGGAACACAAAAGAAAGGAGGAGTAGCTATCTTAATTTCAGACTATTAAACTATTAAACCCTTCAAACTATTAAAAATCAAAAAAGATACAGAAGGCCACTACATAATGATTAAAGGCTCAATCCTTCAACAAGAAATATCTATCCTAAACATATATGCACCCAACATAGGTGCGCCAACTTTCATAAAGTAACTTCTAGGAAAACTAAAGAAAGATATTGACTCTAACACCATCATAACTGGGGAATTTAAAACCCTACTCACAACCCTAGACAGATCATCAGGACAAAAAATCAGCAAGGAGATCCGGAACCTCAATGTGACTTTGGACCAAGGGACTTAATTGATACCTACAGAACACTCCATCCAAAGACCACAGAATACACATTCTACTCATCACCACATGGGACATATTCTAAGATCGACCATATACTCGGCCATAAATCAAGCATAAGCAAATTTAAAAGGACCGAAATTCTACCATGTACCTTCTCGGACCACAGTGGAATAAAAATAAACATTGACACCAACAAAGTCCCCCCAAAACCCACAAAGACATGGACACTAAACAGCATGATGCTAAACAACTCCTGGGTCAATGATGAAATCAAAACAGAGATCAAAAGATACCTGGAAACAAATGAAAATGAAGAAACATCTTACCAAAATCTCTGCGATGCCCTGAAAGCTGTAGTAAGAGGGGAATTTATATCCCTACAAACACACATGAAGAAAATGGAAGGAACAGAAATTCACAACCTAACAAGCCACCTAAAGAAGCTGGGAAAGCAAGACCACAAAACACCTAATTTCAGCAGAAGAATCCAGATCACCAAAATAAAAGCCCAAATCCATGATATGGAAGACAAAAAGATAATACAAAAAAATCAATGAAACAAAAAGCTGGTTCTTCGAAAGGATAAACAAGATTGATGGTCCTAGCTAGACAGACCAAGAAAAAAAATGAGAAAAAAACCAAATAAGCACAATCAGAAAAAGAAAAGATGAAGTCATATCTGACCCTGAAGAAATACAACAGATCATTAGAGACTACTATGTACACTTGTATGGAAACAAACTGAAAACCTTAAGGAAATGGAGGACTTTCTGACATCACACAACCTACCTAGGTTGGAACAAGAAGAAATTGAGACCCTAAATAGACCAATAACAATCAAGGAAATCGACTACGTAATAAGAAAACTTCCTACAAAAAAAAGCCCTGGTCCAGATGGCTTTCCAGCAGAATTCTACAAGACATTTAAGGAGGAGCTGATACCAATCCTACTGAAAGTATTCCAGGTGATTGAAAAAGATGGAACTCTCCCCAAATCATTTGACGAAGCCAACATCACATTGATACCCAAGCCAGGTAAAGATCCAGCAAAGAAAGAGAACTACAGGCCAATATCTTTAATGAACATAGAAGCTAAAATTCTCAACAAGATCCTAGCAAACCAGATTCAGCAATACATCTCAAAAATCATCCACCATGACCAAGTAGGCTTCAGTCCTGGGATGCAAGACTGGTTCAACATTCGTAAAACCATAAATGTAATTAAATTCATCAACAGATGTCAAAACAAAAACCACATGATCATATCATTAGATGCATAAAAAGCTTTTGATAACATCCAGCAACCCTTCTTGATAAAAACCCTTGAACATCTAGGCATACAGGGAACATACCTCAAAATAGTAAAAGCCATCTATGAGAAACCCACAGCCAGCATACTCCTAAATGGACAAAAATTGTAACCAATTCCCCTGAAAACTGGAACTAGACAAGGATGCCCACTCACCCCTCCTGTTCAACATAGTATTGGAAGTCCTGGCTAGAGCAATCAGAGAAGAGGAGGCAATCAGGTGTATCCAAATAGGAAAAGAGGAATTCAAGCTATCTCTCTTTGCAGATGATATGATTGTGTACCTTGAAAACCCAAGAGAATCCGTCAAAAGCCTCCTTACATTGATAAAGGCCTTTGGCAAAGTCTCAGGATACAAAATAAATGTACAAAAGACAATCGCATTTCTCTACACCAATAATAAACAAACAGAAACCCAAATAAAAAACACAATTCCATTCACAATAGCCACAAAAAAAATGAAATACTTTGGCATCTTCCTAACCAGCAATGTGAAAGACCTTTACAATGAAAATTACAAAATACTGCTCAAAGCAATCAAAGATGACACAAACAAGTGGAAAAATATCCCATGCTCATGAATTGGAAGAGTCAACATTGTGAAGATGTCCATCTTACCTAAGGCAATCTACAAATTCAATGCAATACCCATCAAATTACCAGCAACATTCTTCTCAGACCTGGAAAAAACAACACATGAATTCATATGGAAACACTAACGTCCAAGAATACCCAGAACAACCCTCAGCAAAAAAAAAAAAAAAAAAAAAGCAGGTGGTATTACATTACCAGACTTCAAACTTTACTATAAAGCTACAGTCATCAAAACAACTTGGTATTGGTACAGGAACAGGCATATAGAACAATGGAATAGAATTGAGATTCTAGAAGCAAAACCTCAATTTCTCAACCAATTCATCTTCGACAAAGCCCCCACCACCTACCACTGGGCAGAGGAGAACCTATTCAGTAAATGATGCTGGGAAACTGGCTGACCACATGCAGAAGATTGAAAGAGGAACCTTATCTATACCCATGCACAAAGGTTAACTCCAAATGGATCAGAGACCTAAATGTAAAACCTCAAACCATAAGAACCTTAGAAAAGGAAGGAAATGCCTTCATGGAAATTGGAACTGGCATCCAATTCCTGAACAAAACCCAAAACCCCCAGGTCATAAGAGAGAAGATAGACAAGTGGGACCTTCTTAAACTGACAAGCTTCTGCAAAGCCAAAGAAACCATCAAGAGAGCAGGGAGACAGCCTACAGACTGGGAAAAAGTATTTGCCAACTCCAGGTCTGACAAAGGCTTAACCTCCTGGATCTACAAGGAACTCAAACATGCTGAAAAGAAAAAAAAACCAAACAACCCCATTATAAAATGGGCAAAAGATATGAACAGACACTTCTCAAAAGAAGACATCTGAGCAGCCAACAAACAGATGAAGAAATGCTCAACCTCACTAATCATCAGGGATATGCAAATCAAAACCACAGTGAGATACCACCTAACTCCAGTCAGAATGACAATTATCAACAACTCAAATAACAGCTGCTGGAGAGGGTGTGGTGAAAAGGGAACACTTCTACACTGTTGGTGGGAGTGTAAACTAGTGCAACCTCTGTGGAAAGCAGTGTGGTGATTCCTAAAAGCTCTAAAAATCGACCTTCCATATGACCCCGCAATCCCCCTACTGGGAATATACCCTGAAGACCCCAAATCACTCTATAAAAAAGATACCTACACACGTATGTTTATCGCAGCGTTTTTCACAATAGCAAGAACCTGGAAACAATGATGCTGCCCATCAAAAGAGGACTGAATTTAAAAATGTGGTACATATACACGATGGAATACTATGCAGCCATAAAAAAGAACAAAATCATGAATTTCGCAGCAACCTAGATGGAATGTGAGTCTATAATACTGAGTGACCTGTCACAGAAACAAAGATCCGAATATCACATGTTCTCACTCATATAATGGACCTTGAACATCCAATGTAATACTATAAGAAAATGACTGACGGTACTGCGAAACTATGGGGGGGTGGGATTAACAGTAGCAAATATCTGTCTGGGGATGGGGAAACACCTCTTATCAACAGGGTGCCTGAATGAAACGTAATTGTACACCTAACTCTTAAATGTACCCCACAAAATCATAATAAAAAATATTGATTAAAAAAAAGAATCTAAAAGGGTTTTAAAATTCATAGACTAAAGGAATGGGAGTTTACAGAAAAGGCTGTAAATGCAAGGTTAATGTAGGGGCAGCCAGGTCAGAAAGTCTACTTCTGGTTCTGGTGGTGAGCCATTGGGCTGCTCATTTAATTCACTCTCAGCTCTTCACATTCCTTTCTCTTTAAATGACACAAGTGGAAGCTAAAGTTGTTCCAGCTCTAAAATTCCAGAAGTGATGAAGTAGCAATTTGCCCTTAATTCCTATGAAGAAAATATTTGCAAATGGTTCTAGGCAAATCATAAAGTAAGGGGAAGATTTTGATATGAAGTTTGTTCTAATTCTCTCTTCTTTTGGAAGCATGATATTTACAGCAGTCTACATAAAATAATGCAATCAATTACCAAGTGATCAAATTCTTAACCGTTTCCCATTGCAATCATAAGTTGATTATGTTGCTTTTTTTTTGAGTTGGAGTCTCACTCGGTCACCCAGACTGGAGTGCAGTGGCCGCTTCCGGCCACCGCAGCCTCGACCTGCTGGGCTCTGGCGATCCTTCCGCCTCAGCCTTTCAAGTAGCCAGAATTACAGGCATATGCTACCATGCCCAGCTGATTTTTTTTTTTTTTTGATTTATTGTAGAGATGAGGTCTCGCTGCCTAGGCGGGTCTCGAACCCGCGGGCTCAGGCAATCCACTCACCTCAGCCTCCCAAAGGCGCGGGATTACAGGCTGAGCCCCCGAGCCCGGCTGATTATGTTTTTTTAAAAAATATTTGAATAGTGGTATTATTGTACTTAACTGACATTGCAATGAAGATTCCAATGCTTTATATAATTATTAATATAAACAGTCCAACATTGATTAAGTGCAGTGTGCTTATCTGCAGTGTCTATTTAATTTATTTAATCCTAATAACATGTTAGTATCATGGATACTATGATCATTCCAACTTCGTAACAGAAAAAACACAATAGATAGTGTGACAGCTAAATATTGCAAGGTAAGTAGACAGAAAAGGAGGAAGGATGCATTACAAGAGAAATAGCTTGATCAAAGACAAGTAATTGTGGAAAAAAGCAAGATGTCACCTGCCAGCAATTGCATGGAGTTCAACATAGCTGCAGATAAGACAGCACATGGAGCATATAGGTAAGAGATGGTGCTTGAAATCTGAGCAAAAGCCAGGTTATAGAAGGTTTTGCAGTTTCCGAGAAGTTCTGTTAACTGGGGAATCAGCTTGTGCCCTCCCACTGATGTTCATCTGAGAGTATTATAGGTGGTTCTATTTCAATAATTTAAAAATAAAAATTCAAACTATAAATATACTAAGATGATAATGGTTTTGCTAACTTGGTGGGATTACAAGTGGTTATTTTTATTTAAAACTTTATGCACTTAGTTTAATGTGATGTTTTTCCATAAATAAAAGACAAGGTTTTTTTACTTATTCATAAATAACTTTTACAACAACAACAGCAAAAAGACATCAAGCACCTCTAGTCCATCATGAAGTTGTTTCAGAACCCAAGCTAAATATATTCTGAATATATTATCCAAAAATCTTAGCTAGAGCCCATCCCCTGGTGCATTCTGTCTCCTTAAACCCACTTCCTCTTCTACTGAATAATGAATGGTCAAGGCGTCTGCTACCGTGTCGGAAGTAGCTCAATAAGTATCATTTCCTTTTCTTTTTTCCCCAAGGCAGTGCTAGGGCTAATAGATTGAATCGTCTAAACTTAGTTTAGCCTCTGAAACTTATTCCACCCAAAAAGAGAAAGTTTCCATGTTAGTGAATAGGAGAATGTGTTGCTTATTATGATCTAAATAGGACCAGTGAAAGTTGGGGTTAAAAAAACTGGGGGAGCACAATGAAAGAGGAAGTAAAACGGAAGTAGAAGAGAGCACTGCTGTGGTAGAGCCATGTTCACACATTTTGCAAAGTGCAGGATGCAGAATCTGAAGGCTCACGCGTGGTCATGAGCAGGCGCTGGGGGAAGAGGCTGCTTGTGGTTGGACACTGCCTGTGCCACATAACTGTGTGACTCGGGGCAAGTTACTGAAGCCACCTCTGTGCCTCTGTTTCTTCATCTGTACCACATAATAACAATGGTTTCTAACTTACTGTGAAGATTAAATAAGTAAATATATGTGAATAATTCCTAGACATAGTAAGTAGTGGGTAAGCATTTTGCCATTGTATTTTTCTTTTCTCCTTCTGCTTATTTACTTACTTGGATTAACACTTTGGACACTCTGGCTCTATTTTTCTAGAGAAGACTGCCTCACCCAGAAAGGGCATTTGACAAATCCAGAGAGGAGGTGGCTTCACGCCTGTGTGAGTTTCTCCCTTCAAATGTCTCTCTTTGGGAGCATTGTGCACCCTTCACCAAGATATACTCCCAGTTTACCATAGTGGCCAGCACATAACAGGATGTGTATAAGCACTGAGAGAGAGGAATGTTATTTGGTTCTATATGAGTCCAGTAAGTTCTGAAACCCCGTCTATAAAAAAAAATAAAATAATGAATAGAGAAAATTCTATCATTTATTGTAGTATAATTCATGTCTTCCTTTTGTCTTAAGATGTACATATTATTGCTGTTTTCTTGTTCATTATTTCATAATAAAAAAACTTTGTGCTTCTAGGTTTCTTTCTTTCTTTCTTTCTTTCTTTCTTTTTTTCTTTCTTTCTTTCTTTCTTTCTTTCTTTCTTTCTTTCTTTCTTTCTTTCTTTCTTTCAAAAGCAAGATTTATTGAGCGGACAAAAAAGCTTCCACAGTGGGAAAGGACCTGAGGGGGTTGCCTAGATATGTTTCTAACAGAAACAAAATATAATTTGTGCTTCCTTTTATTATCAAACTTATGTATTACAACTTAGCAACTTGCTTATTTCTCTGAAAAAAAATCTATACTGTATCTAGATTTTATAAGAGAAAACATCAGTTATTTATCTCTTGAAGCTACAGTAACAATGGCAAATTGGAAGAAGAAAGTAAAATAAGCTTCAGTTATACCTTAGGACCTAATACAAAGCTATAATAACGTCTACTGTTTCTTTCCTTGGTTAGACTTTAAAAGATGTTTTAAGCTGTTTGCTTAAAATTTGGACATGAAGAAGTTACCAAAATTTTAAAACTCAGTAACAGTTATTGAATATGTATGATTATTTATATAATATACATATGAAATATACAAACTCATTGCATGACCCAACTGTAAAGATTTCCTGGCATAGGCTATTACTATTTCAGGATGAAGCCTATTTGTAACTAATGTCAAGACACAGATCTAGAAAAAGAGTATTGGTTTCTTCTTTCAAGTAGATTCTGATAGTATTAAAAACAAACAAAACAAAAAACAGTTCCCACTATTTTTAGACAAGTAGTCAAAAGTATGGATGGGCAGCAACATTTTAGGGATTCATTCAGATCATGCTATGTTCAGAATAACAACAATAGTGATGTGGACCTCTTCAAAGGGAACGTGTTTTGCATTTCACTGAATTGAGTCACTCTTTCCTGTGACACAAGGCTTCCTCACATATTCACTTATTATTTGTCTTGCCCCTCAGGTCATTTTGACTTTTGATCCACTATATAGGTCACAAAAATTTGGTATATGCAATAGTCAGGGCTCTCCAGAGAAACAGGACTAATAGGGTGTGTGTGTGTGTGTGTGTGTGTGTGTGTGTGTGTGTGTGTGTATAAAGAAAATTATTATAGGGAATTGACTCACGCTATTATGGAGGTTAAGAAATCCAGACCCAGGAGAGCCAATAGTGTAAGTTATAGTCTGGGTTTGAGTCCAAAGGCAGAAGAAGACTAATACTCCAGTTCAAAGATAAAAGGACAGAGAGAGTGAGTTCTCTCTTGCTCAGTTTTTTGTTCTATTGAGATCTTCAGCAGATTAGATGGAACCTGCACACATTCAAATGAACAATTTCCCTTACTCAGTTCACTTAATCAAATTCTCATCTTCTCTGGAAATATCCTCACAGATACACCAGGAGTAATGTTTAGCCAGATATCTGGGCATCCAGTGGCCCAGTCAAACTGACACATAAAAATAGCCATCACAGCATTGGAAAAGAAATTCAGGTAAAGTCAGCCTCAAAACCAACTAGGCCATGAGCTATAGAGTACAGGGAATGAGTGTGTGCTGACTCACACTGTGCTCAGAGTATGGAGGAGAGGCTCTAGCAAATAGGAGGTTTGCTGAAAATATCTGAGAGGATGAACTCTCAGTTCTGCAACTTACTGATCCTGGACAAAATAACATATCTTAGCTTCCAGAGCCTACCTCATCAGGTTGTTAGGAGATGTAAATGTGTTACCGCATTCAAATTTATGATTCTGGTAACAAACAAAAGTTATTACTATTACTATTATTATAATTCAAGTTTTCATTATCTTCCTATGCCATTTTGTGAAAATCATTTGCAGTAAAGCAATCTTTATTTTGATGATAGGAAATATAATTTTATATTGACCAAGAAGCCATAGAGATATTCACAAGGTGGCGCGTTTTATAAAGTTTGAGCTAGAAATGCGATTTTGAGTTTTCCTTTTTCTTGTTTTGATTCCAGTAGGAATATTATATCATTGTATCTATCTAAGATTTCTTGGCTTGTTCTCTTTCTCCAAAGACTATAGTTTTGAAAAGTGTTATAAACATTTTAAAATTATGGAGTACAACATCTTAAGCATTTTATATTACAAATAGAATACATATTTATATAACTGCCTAATGCTACGATATTGGCCTAAACTATTCATTCAATAAAAGGTTCAGCTCAGTGTGGCCACTCCTTGTTATGAACAGAAGACTGGACAAGATGTCAGAATAACTGGATCCTAGATACCTTCATCACTAAACTTGTTATTTGGCATTGAATACATTACCTCACCTTACGAGGCATCAGGATTTTTACTTGTAAGCAAATGTGTAACTATATGGTCTTTCAGTTTAACTCTAAAAAGCAATGATTGAATAAAAATTAAAAATATTTATGAGGGAAAAAAAGAAGACACAAAAATGTGATAAAAACCAGGTGTGAAATGAAGATCCCGTGTAGCTTTTGGGAAACAGATCAAGAGTGTGATAGGTAATGATAGCCACAAAGTTGTTGACTGTCTTCTCTGAGGATCTGAGAAATCTGTGTCTCCTCCTTTGGGATCTTGCCATGTTTTGTGATTTCTAAACTGGTAGAATATGGTGGAAGTGACACTTGCTGGTTTGGGGAGTCAAGTATTAGTTGACTAGCAGCTTCGATGTCCTGGTTTTTGTAACACTGTTCTTTTCTTTTTGAGTTGGAGTCTCACTCTGTCACCCAGACTGTAGTGCAGTGGCCGCTCCTGGCCACCGCAGCCTCCACCCGCTGGGCTCGCGATCCTTCCAACTCAGCCTTCCGAGTAGCTGGAATTACAGGCGTGCGCTACCACACCCGACTGATTTTTGATTTATTGTAGAGATGAGGTCTCGCCAAGTTGCCCAGGGGAGTCTCGAGACCGCGGGCTCAGGCAATCCACTCACCTCACCCTCCCAAAGGCACGGGATTACAGGCTGAGCCACTGAGCCTGGCTGTAACACTGTTCTTAAGATGCAGCTGCCATGCTGTGAGCAAGGCAGAGGACAGACCCATGTGAACAGGCAATGAGGTCCCTGGATGAAAGCCCCTGCACATCTTCCAGGAATAGCCCACTCTGTGGGAAAGCATCTTGGAAGTAGATCCTCCCACACGGCCAATCCTGCAAGAAACGGTCTATGCCAGCCCAAGTTGTAGTTCAGAAAACACACAAATGATTGCTGTTGCTTTAAGCTGTTGAATTTTGGGCTGGTTCATTATGCAGTAATAGACGCAGGGAACAAGGAATGGAGAGATAAGGACTTGCATTTCAAATTCACTGATAATTCATTGTGGCACCGTGAAAAATTGTATAATTGCCACAACTTTCAGCTCCATTTTGCATGGAGTCACATATTCCTTTGGCCCTTATATCACCTGAATAAATGAATGCCAAACATTTTTTCTTTCAAATACAAAACTGCAGCTCAGCAATGCTCCTGCCTAAAATATTTTCTTCTTCTCCATGGATATATATATGAAGTACAGACATAAATAAAGAAATACGGGAACAGATTTTTTACTCAGGAAACTCAGAGCTTTACATAGTAATAAACATCTTGCTTCCTGCTTAAAATGCCCTCTGGGGAACTCGTGGAGATAGTACATGTGCGCATTCGACTCGATTGTTCTTAAACTCATTCTGTTGCGCACTAGTGACAGATTGGCATCCGGCGTCACCTTCCTGTGGAAGCCTCTACTTCCCTGCTGAGTTACATATGTGCAAAGTCTGGCTGACTACACCCACAGTCTCTGAGCCGTCTGGGGAAACCTGAAGCCCTTTCCCCAGGGTCTGGTCGCATCTCAGCAGACACCGGCTCGGTGTCTTCGGGGACTCAGCTTCGCTGATGTGGCAGGACAGCTGTACTGGCAACTTCCAGGGAGAGACTGAGGAGATGTTCGGGGTGAGACATGAATTCCTGGATATGTTCAGTGAGAGGAGTGCCGGAGTCTACCTTTATGATGACAATCCAGGACCGATTTAGAGCCAAAGGATTAGAATTCCTTCTCTTGTGTCCCAGGATAAACAATTTTATGGGTTACCAGGAAGTTGAGTCATTTTCAGATTTTTCTCCCAGGGACTCTCGGGCCATCGATAAAAGAGCATGCCATGGGCGGGGGTGGAGGATACATTTGAAAATCTGCACAATTGTACAATTTTAGCCATAGCACTAAGGCCCAGGATGCCTCCACTAGACACATAAAACATTACAAAATTGGGCCTGTTAAAAATGGTGTTGTTAGAATTATCTTTAACACTAATGATTCAGAGATCTGATTCTGAAAATAAAAATTACCCTGTTAATGCTGCAAAAATAAAGCCGATGGGCACATTATTCCAGCAGTATTGTGTCATCAAGAGCTTTCGTCGTCACAGAGGTAGGAACACCTGAAGCGTCAGGTGCTCTTTTGGCCTCACAAGAAGGATCACCAAGCTCCCCAAATGTTTAGTCACACTTTCGAATGCACTGGTGTTAATAGAAAATTACCTGATTCACTTGGGGTCAGTTACATGAACAGGAAACCTGAACAGAAGGACATAGCCCCTTGCTAACTAGAGCTCTCTACTTATTCAGCAGCAAACAGAGCGGCCCCTGCCTGAATCTCCCCTTCCTGGTTCACTCTGCACCCAGTGCAAGATTAACCTTGCTGAAGTAGCACTAATCCTGAGACTCTTCCACTTAAAATATACTCTTTCATCCCTGTTGCCTCCAGAACACAGGCCAGAGGTCAATGTATCTGCAATTCACTGTTTCTTGCACACATTTCTTTACTTCCCCATCTCCTTCACTTGGCTTTTATCATTCTTTCTGCCTGGACTGCATTTCTCTCTAACAACTTGTCCAGGAATTTTAAGAGGAGATCAAATGATGTTGTCCTTGATCCTCCCCAAATAAAAGTAGTCTATTTGAAATTACCATAAACTTTATCGGCAACTTTTCTTATGCAAGTCATTACTGCTTGGCATTGAGGACCACATTTTGTATCTCCCTCCAGACAGGAATCTCCTTGTTTGTGGGATCGTGTGTCAAAGGCCAGAATAAATCAATTTTTCCTTCTTATACACCCTACATAAACAAGTTGGAAGACAGGACTAAGTAGAGTAAAACTTCTATTAACAGCAACTGGATCAATTCATATTTAAATTTCATATAAACTTGATAAAATCCTTTGAGAAAAAATATCTGGGTGTGAGATTGCTTGTTCTTGTGGTATGATAGGCTAAACTGTGACCCCTAAAAATGTTCAGGTCCTCACCCCCAGCGCCTGTGAATGCAATTTTGTTTGCATAGAGATTTTCCAGATTATCAAGTTAAGATGAGGTTGATAGGGTGAGCCTGAGTCCAGGATGACTCTTGTTCTTACTAAAAGAGGACATTCGTCCATGGAGACAGAGTCACACAGAAGAAGAGCACCATGTGAAGATGAAGGCCATGAGTGGTGTGGTGCACTGAGAAGATGCCCATAAACCACCAGACACCAGAAGAGGGGCTTGCTGCACATCCTTCTTTACAGCTCTCTGAAGAAATAAATCCTGCCAACACCTCAATCTCAGGTTTCTAGATTCCAGAACCATGGGAAGATATAGTTTTCTTGTTTAACCCACTCTGCTTGTGGTCCTCTGTTCTGGCAATCATAGGTAATTAATACATATGGCATGTATATTTTAACTTTATAAGAAACTGTCAGATGCATTGTCAAAGAGGCCCTTTCATATAGTGTTACCATCAACAATGTATGCGTGTTCCAATTGCTCTTCTTCCTTGTCAGCACTTAGTATTGTCAGTCTTTTTAATTTTATCCTTTCTAACAGGTTTGTCATAGAATCTCATTGTGTTTTAAATTTTCATCTTTTCATGTGCTTAATTGTCATCATTCTATCTTCTTTGGTAGAGTGTTTGTTGACATATTTTCTCCACTTATGTGTTGTTTATATTTTTATTAAGTTGTTGGATATATTCTTGAAACAGGTTAATTACCAAGTATGTGCTTTGCAAATGCTTATTCTCAGTCTGTGGCTTGCTTATTTTTTTGCTTAATTATCAATCTCTTTTATTATTATTATTATTATAAAGATGTGGGGTACAATTCAGGGTTAGGTATACAAACATTATGTAGATACCCTTGTATGCCTCTCCCTCCCCTAGCAGTTTCCCTCAACTGCCAAACCCACCTGCCTTCCCGTGACAGTTTCCCACTACTCCCAGTTGCTTTCTTATAGTATTATAATTGTTCAAGGTCTACTTATGAGTGAGAACATATGGTACTCTGTTCTTTGTTTCTGTGTTAGATCACTGAGTATGATCGACTCTAAATCCATCCAAGTTGCTGCAAAGTCCATGTTTGTCCTTTTTATGGCTGCATAATATTCCATTGGGAATATACCCAGAGGAACTCAAATCATTCTACAAAAAAGATACCTGCACACGTATGTTTGTTGCAGCTCTATTCACAATAGCAAAAACATGGAACCAACCATGTTGTCCATCGAAGTTAGGCTGGATAAAAAAAATATGTCAATCTCTTTTGAACAACAAAAAAAAAAGATTTTTAATTTTGATGAATCCAAGTTTCTCAACACTTCTTTTATTATCCATTCTCTTCAGGCAATATCAAAGAAATATTTGCCCAACCAAAGGTCACAGATGTTTCCTATCTTTTAACATTTTTATAGTTTTATTTTTTTACATTTTATACAATATTATACACTGGTCTCTGGTTTTCAGTGTTTCTAACAAGAAATTGACTGTCCTATTTATCTGTATATAACATATGTCTGTAATTTGGATGCTTTTAAAATGTTCTATTTGTCACTGATTTAAAGCAATTTGACTATGAAGATTTTTTTTTTTTTAACTTTTTTTGTATGTTTAAGGTTTCTGAGTTTGGATCTGTAAACTTACAGTTCTCATCAAATTTGGGAAAGTTTTATTCATTATTTATTTAAACATTATTCAAATGTTTATCTCTGCCTTCCCCTCAGGCCTTTTCCTAAAGAACATCATTTACATGCATGTTAGGTCATTTTATGTTGTCTCAAAACTTACTCAGCATTGTTCTTTCTTTTTCCATTTATTTCTTTATCCAAGTTTCATTTTGGTTAGCTTCTGTCACTATATCTTCAAGTTACTAATCTTTCCTTCTGTGGCGTCTAATCAGTTATTAATTCCATTCAATGCATTTAAAAAAAAAAATCCCAGGAAATATAGTTTTCAACTTAAGAAGTTTAACTTGGACCAAATTTATATCTTCTATGTCTCTTTTTAGTGTGCTAAATATTTCTTTTATGTTTTTTAGGTATCATACACCTCAGCGCTGTAGTTTCAAACCCACACTGGTCTCATTTTACTGACACAGCCACACAAGTCATACATGCAATGTTTATAAGTATTTGCACTTAGTCAGTCTATAAACTGAACACATTGCCTAGTTTGGAAGCTCTGATCACGGCTTTGGGAAGCATTGTTTGTTAGTAAATCCACTTGTTAAAATTCAGCAAAATATTCACAAAGTATAAAATTTCATTCACTCATATCTAGTCTTTGAAAATAATGAGCTCACAAATTTTTACAGACTATTGAAATTCCTTAAGCCTATCATATGTATTCTCTAATTCTGTCCTTAAGAGAGTTACATTGTGTAAATATTAGGGCAAAGCTCAGTAGGACTCAGTAGGACCATGTCTGGTAAATGAAAAAACAGTACTCCTACACTCAAGGTCCATTTTCCAGTTGATAGCAGCCACCAGCATGCACCCAAATTATCTCTAAATCTTTTCAGAAACTTCTTAGCCAAACTTCATCTTAGATCAACACTGTCAACATCTTCACAAGTGATACTTGGGCATGCCTATTTTTCAAAAGTTCTAGTGTGTAGCAGAGTTGAAATTCCATTTAGATTTTTACATTGTAAAGCTGATGGTCTTTCCATGGCAGCAGCACTATTAATTCATACAGCATGCTCATGTATTAACCAATATAATTGCAAAGCCATGTTTAGGAGAATAACTTTTTTCTTCTCTATTCTCTGTTATACTGGTCTGTTCTCTATGGACTAATCTGGATAATTTATGCCAAGCCTCTAGGGCAGAGGATGCTGTCTTTATATATGGAGCACAGTCAAAACTCAACAAGTGGCCAGTACATAACCATTATTAACATAAATTACGAATACTATATTCAATGACATGCTGCTGGAGAATTCTGAATTTTCCATTAACTCAAAGAGTTTTAAAAGAGATTCAGGCTTACCTGTTCATGATGTGATTGTCTTTTGCTGTTGAGAATGTATGCAAGAAGAAATGCTATCTGATTTCCTAGCCATATGGCAAAAAAAATTAGATGCAGAAAATGGTTAAAGTTGGGGACAGTATAAAATGTATGCAGCTTCATTAATTTGTAAGAACATTTAAAACAAAACATCAATGACAAAATCCTCAAAGTGGCTAAAAGTCTACATGTCTAAGGGTCCAGAGGGAGTTTCCTTAAATACTTAGATCAGAGCAATTTGCAACAAGCATATACATTAATCTCATGCAAATAAATGCTACACACAGTGCTTAAAATCTGTTAAATAGCTTTAAAAGTTCCCCTGAAATTATGTGTACTCTACTATCTTAAAAGAAGAATTTCAAACTAGTTTCTACAAGCAATATTATACATTCCAATTTAGTGAAGTCTAATTCATTGAAGTTTATTTCTACAGCAAAAGCTTTTTATAAACATTTACATTTACAGAGGTCCCGAGACTGTGGATGGGCTGGCATGCCATTGAACATAATGATGTGAAGTGTGCATCTTCCAGAGAGTATTTATTTTAGGGGCAAGTAATTGCCTTTGCATATGAGCGTCACAATGTTTTGAAATGTATATTATCCATAAAGTAAACACTACTTCGTTCTACTGACACTCCTTTTGCAAAATAAAATTATACTCATCTATAAAAAGCTAACTTTAACTCTTAGGCCATACGACCAATCTTAGTAATTTTCCAAACAAAGAGTTTGATTTGGCAATCAAGCAATTTATTTGGTAATGTCTTAACAGTCCAAATGTAACATTCTGCAGCAAACATTTGTTTTGCTGGCACGAACTTTCAAGCAGAAGCTTTTATTTTGAGAACTGCAGGAGGTAAATATTTGAGTTTAGAGAGTTAAGATGGTCCAAGGATTTTCAAATGTCTCCTCAGGTCAGCTAATATTTATTCTGGTCGCTGAAAAGTAAATAAATAGCCAAAAGAAAAACTCAAAAGTATTTTGTAAATAGATTCTAAGAATTTTTAACACATTTTCATATCTCGTGTGTGTGTACCTGTGTGTGTGTGTGTGTGTGTGTGTGTGTGTGTGTGTGTGTGTGAGTGCCTGTGTGTGTACACAGAGAGAAAAAGAGACTTAGAGAACAGAGAACATACCATCCACATGTCTAGGACACATGGAGCCCTTTCTACAATTATGGTTTTTTTTCCATGCTACTTTGCTGTCCTCTTCTCTCATGTCTGTATATCTGGAATCCTTCAGGCTTTCAGGAAGGGACTCACATCACTTCTTCTTTGCAGAGACTTTCCTCATTCCTCCAGTGTGAATAGTGGTTGTCTTATCTGAAAGCCAAGCCTTTTTCTGCATCATTCTCACAGGCTCAAATCACATGATGCCTTGAGTTGTCAACTGCCATCATATTATGTTTTATTTTCATGAAATTGTGTGCAACTTTGCCTTGTGTTCTATGCTAGGGATTAAGTTTACTTTTTACAGGAATCATGCTCTTAACTGCTTTGTGTTAATTTTTGTGGTATCACTCAACACTGTGACTTATACGAAACAGCATCTTAGTGAATATACAGATGTATCCATTAAGAATTGGAATACTCTGAGAATTGCAACATCAGAGTGAACTTAAACAAACCTAGAGGGTGTAACCTACTCCACACCCAGGCTATATGGATAGCCTATTGCTCCTTTACTATAAACCTGTACAGCATGTTATGGTACTTAATGCTGTAGGCAGTTGTAGCATAATAGTAATAATGCATCTCAAAACATAAAGGTACAGTAAAAATAGAGTATAAAAGATTTTTTAAATGGCACCTGTGTATAGACCATGAATGGAGCTTGCAGGACTGACAAGTGCTCTGGGAGAGTCAGTGAGTAAGGAGTAAGTGTCTGTGAAGGCCTAGGACATCACTGTCCACTATGTAGACATAAAACACTGGACACCTGGGCTACACTAAAGTTATTTTTAAAAGTTTCTTCAATAATACATTAATCTTAGCTTACTGTAACTCTTTTACTTTATATGCTTAATTTTTAAAACTTTTTGACTTTCTTGTAATAAAACTTAGCTTAATTCACATACTGAACACCTGTACAAATATATGTTCTTTCTTTTACTCTTATTCTACAAGATTTTTTTCCATTTTTAATTTTTCTTTTTTTTTAACTTTCTAAATATTTTTATTAAAAACTAAGACATAACACACACATTATCCTAGGCCTACACAGGGTCAGGATCATCAGTATCCCCATCTTCCACCTCCACTTCTTGTCCTACTGGAAGGGCGTCAGGGACAAGAACATGATGACAGCAATGCCTTCTTCTAGAGTACTTCCTAAAGGGCCCGACTGAGGTTGTTTTACAGTTAACTTTTTAAATAAACGAGAATGCATGCTAAAATAACAATAGAAGGTATCGAATAGTAAATACATGTCAGTAATGATAATATAATTATTTATTATTAAGTATGTGATATTGTACATAATTGTATGTGTAATTTTTGTATGACTGACAGCCAGGTTTGTCCACACCAGCATCACCACAAACAGGTATGTAATGCATTGTGCTATGACATTATGAACAACTACAACATCACTAGGTGATAAGAATTTTTCAACTCCATTTTAACCTTATGGGACCACAGTCACACATGGGTCCAAAGTTGACCAAGACATTGTTATGTGGTGCATGACTGTATGCCAATGATAAAGTTGCAACTATGCTGGTCAATTTAAAGATGGTTTTGTTAAATATTAACACATACATTTAGGAAAATGTCCATTCTCATGCATTTCTCTTCAGAACTCTCAGAAAAAAAGGTGCTTGCCTTTGCTCCTTGTCTCATTGTTCTTGGTTCCTATTTTCCTTTCCACACTCCATTAAAAGCCTAGGAACCCATGTAGCAAGCAGATATCTCTTAGAAGATGAGTGAAGGACATGTTGAAGAGAGCCAGGCTGTGAATCTTTTGTATTGTCAGGGAGTTAAGTAGATCCTGAGCTTCCAACTCATTTATGATAAACATGTGGCATAAAGGGTGCTTGAGGGGCAGTTCTCTGAATCATGCTCCACTGAACAGATCCATCTCATCCAGACGCAGTCAGCGCCATGTCCATCACACTCAACCACATTTCGCAGCCAAAAATTGCATAAAGCTTGATGCATGTAGCTACCTACTTTAGAATGACCCCCCAGGAACCCAGGTCAAACACCCTCTCTGTAATTTTTGCTTGTCAGGTTCGTATGGCCTTTTACCTGGCAGGATTTCCAACAAGTGGACTTTAAAACCAATTCTGCAAGCTATACTGAGTATCATACTTTTTCCATCATCACCTTTGTTCTTTGATAACAGGCTGACTACTCTTCCAACAACCTTACCTGTACTGACTGAAAAACAAGAAAATCTGTAAAGAGATTTGAAGACAAATTGGAAACATGTGTCACAATCCACCCTTCTTGCTGAGCTCTTTTGGAAAACGCACCTAAGTTTTCCTGGACTCTCTTCTTTTTAGCCCTTTTCCCCCCATATCTTAAAAAGTATCAGTATTTTGCAGATAATCAAGCAAACTTACATAATCATTTTTGTTTTAAAGTGTGACTTGAACGGCTTATACAGGAAACTACCATCTTTGCAATATTAGCCTTTAACTTCCATCTCAACAAGCTTTTCTCACCTCACTCTTTCTTCTTTTCAGACTCAGTTAAGTTGTGTATCTGAAAGCTACTTGAAATTCCATGCAGATATTAAACTGCTCCTTGTTTCTTTTGGAAGAGGCTGTCAAAAACAGAGTTTCTTTATGACCTATCACAAGATGGCTATCATTTGTTAAGTATTTACACTATGGCAGCCTCTGAGCTAGTTTCCTCCTTTTAATTAAATCTTCCTAAAAACAGACTTATGGATCAAAAAACGAAGGCTTATCTGACTTAAATGTCTTCTCCAACTGCATTCATCCATTAAAGTTACATTCCTGTTCCACACTTGAGCCTGCCCTATTCGAAAGTCTGGGTTCTTTCAGCCTAGATCTTCCCCTTATGAAGGTTCTTATGCATAAAACATTTTTGTACTTGTGTTCTTGTTATCATAGAATTATTTTAAGAAAATAGAACTTGTTTTTCTAAATGCAAGAATTTTTTATAATAGCCACTTTATTTGACATAATACCCACAGACATGTTAGTTTTTATATAGGTATTAGTTGAAATAAACCTGCACATTAAAAATGTATTTTGCCAATTTTTTGCAATGAGCATGTATTATTTTAAAATTAGAGAAAGGAAAGCATTGTTTCAATTATCATATTTGGATTCAATAAATAGATGGCAGTTATCAGTGACATTCTGGCTGATCATGTGCATATATCATATCTAGTTTATTTTTAAACTGAACTCTAAGGTAAATGGCATTGGACTGCTTTTTTAAATGAAGGAGCTATGACTGGGAGTGTTAAGTAACTTGTTCAAACAAACATAGCCACTGTATGCTAGAGCTAGGACTTAACCTACCTCTTTTCCATAAGTGTAGCTCCCATTTCACTGTATCTCTGCCTCTCAGAACTGCAAGTACAAAGGCAGGATCTTGTTAAGATGCAGATTTTGATGTGACCTGAGATTTTGCATGTCAACCAACTTCCCAGGCAATGCTGCTGGTCTTTAAGTAGCAAGGTATTACATGCATTATTTTTGTGTGTGTGTGGAATTTAATACAGTACAAATCAGCATGTATGGCTCATTTCAGCTCCTTCACCGCCAGACCAGGCGGCAGGAACTACCATTTCTCGGCCTTCTCTTTAACTGTGATGAACAAGGTATAAATGTACCTGCAGCAATGAACTTTAAACTTCACATTATCCTCATTTTCTTGATCTTGACGGATTTAGCATCTGTTTGTTGAGCTGTGAACAGAAAGTACTTGATTTCTGAGGTGCGCAGGGGGAGGGTGTGGATGGGCACCCAGCTATGGGAAGGGAGAGGGACGGGAAAGCCTATCTGCATTATTAATCAAACTTTTCAGAAATTCACCACCTCTTATTTTTGTGGTATTACTTGCTGATTCTCTAGATTATTCTGTATAATTTCAGAGAGCAAGTATATGCCCATTTTGTTGATTAGGAGTTGAGACTTCTTCAGAGAAAGTCAGTTTTCTAAGTTTCAACAAATCGGAGGTGATAAAAGATAGTCAATCAAAATGAATTTCCTAGATTCAAGCTATTTGTTTTAAATTACCACTGGTCTTCCTGACAGAGTTACTAAGAGAAGTAATTGAGACAATGCAAATAAAGCAAATAAAGGCCTAGATCTATTCCTAGCACATAGTAAGCAACGAATAAATGTCATCATTTATTATTCATACTATCATGAGCAAGAAACAATGAACCAAAGGTAATAAAACCACATTGTCTAAGTTGCACAGAGTGACAGAGCATAACCTGTGAAAAGAACTCAATATTTTATTGACAAATAACTATAGGAGTCAATCTGTAATGTGGCTTCCCAGGCACAAAAGAAATCATGGGTTCGACTTAAATAAGCACAGTGTCACTCTGGGCACCGGTCAGAAGACCACTTAGGGTTTTACTTCAAGAAAGAGCAAGTCAAACTCACACTTTTTCACAGGAAAGTAACCATTTTAGTGAAGGGATAGAAAATCATTTATTCTGCTAACATTAACTGGGCCCCAGACTGAATATACACCCAACACTGCATAAATTGCTGGGATACAAAAAAGAGGTAGGCACAGTCCTTAATTTCAAGAATCTTGAAAACATCACTGAAGGCCCCAAAATATTTACTGTGGAGAAGGCATCAGAGATGAGTAAGGACACACCTGATTGGAACCTTCAAATGTTGCAAAAGTAGTGACAGACACATTAAACTTGTTCTTTATACCCCAAGCAATTGATTTAGTACCTGTCATGTTTATCATCTAAATAATATAAAGATGTCACTATTGCAGTTAATTGAATTATGAAAATAATAAACAACTATTGGACTAAATTCGGTCAATATAGATCAGTCTAAAGAACACACTGTGATGACCAGTGTTAACAATCTCGATTTGTTTGATCAACAATGTTGACACATATACTTTAAAGAAGAATTTTAACGGCTTAGATTATCCAACCATGAGTGTTTTTGAAGCAATGTGTTCCTTGCAATAGAGAATCAGTAGAGAACCATCATTTTGAAAGGCGACTAGGACACTGGGTTGAGTGTTAGAAATATAGGAACACAGAGAATCCTGTTGGCTATAAGTTTCTTCATACACGTTTTTCATTACTGGTAACAGCAGAAGGCAATCCTATAGATCTTAAAGACAAGCGAACATACCCCAAAATATGTCCACAGATATTTGAAAGAGAACAGGAAGGTTTGTGGAGGTATCTTGGAGCAGCGGATGTTAAGCAGAGACTCTGAGCATGAAAAATACTAAAATATGTGTAGAAAGGGTTTATAGTAATTCTCAATAACCAAGTCTTAAATTTAAAATCTGCTTTAAATCTTAAATTTAAATATAATGCTCCCATTGCTATAACTCAATTATAAATGAAAACAGAAATTAGAGTTATTTGGACTTGAATTTGAAAGGAGAATAATTTATGCCAGAGTTATCACACAATGCTATTGTGTAAGACATGAGTTAATAATGTCCATTCCTCAATACTTTGCTACATTTTCTGAAATTCTTCTATTTGTAATAGAAAAAGAAGGAAAACAGAGTTAGCTTTAAATTTCCCAAAATACTAGGGAGGAAACCCACAACAAACAGAATTTATTTATAAAAAATGGTGTATTTACTCTTACATGTTTAAACTTCAGTTACCTTGAAAGTACTCTCTGTTTGATGCCATACACCTATCAAGATGCTTTTTCCACTGCTCAAAATTGAACGAGTCGATTTTGATGCCTTTTAGAGCGTCTGCCATGTTTTGCTTCACCTCTTCCACATGGGTCAAACATTGATTTTTGAGGACTATTTTCATCCGTGGAAACAAACAAACAAACAAAGTCACTCAGGGCACAATCAGGTGAATAGGGAGGGTGAGACAGGGTCATGCCACTTTTGGTCAAAACCTGCTGAACCCGAAGCCTAGTATGGACGGGTGCATTGTCACGGTGGAAGAATCAGTCATCTGTTTGCTACAACTTAGGACGTTTCCTCCACCCATCGTGACACAAGTGGTCAATCAATGTTTTCATCTGGAGGTTTTGAGAAGGTTGAAAGTAAACGAAGTTTAAACATGTAAGAATAAATACATATTTTTTTAACAAATACATCTTGGAGGCTTTTTGGGTCCCCCTTTTATTGTGGATAAAATTTACCCCTCATAATTAAGAGTCAAAAGCTCTTCATTGTAAAGGCCTTTTGCATTAATTTTGTTAAGTTTTGAATAAACGTTTGTAGTATCTAAAGACACATGTTAGTTTAGAAATGGTTGTTAAAGTTTATATTCTTTTTAATTAAAAAAGAACAAAGAGCTGGAAATACATGTGATTACTACAGCATTTTACGTTCATTAGTAGTAAGTAGTCTTAATAAGAATGTGCACTAAAAAGTCCCCTTCCTAATGTTTGTGAAGTCAATACCTTGAATTGTATCCAAAGCTTTTTGAGTAATACAAAGCTACTTAGTATTCACAGCAAGGTTTTTTTTTTTAATTCCACTAGGACACAGTAAGTTACTATATTTAAGTCCACACAGTAGAATACCTTTTGCATGCCCATATACGCAGTTCTCTCAAATTTATGCTCTCTCCCAGCAAACACTGAATTTAATACTGTGCAATTTAGTGAAATACAGACACTTGGAGCTGACTCATTCTGATAGCTTTTGAGAATTGGGCATTCAAAAATAAATTATGGGTAAAACATAATTTTCACCTTGTATTATAGAATTATGGAAAAAGGCAAGTGTTTGTTTGTTTGTTTGTTTTATAAATTATAATTCTTTTAACACTGAGTGAAATATTTTGTGATTTGTTATATATGCATTTTAGAAAAATGTGTTGCCTTTTAAACAATTTTTAAATAGTGCTCTTTGCCCATTTCACACATGTAACTCCCTTTGTAGTTCATAGTATTCTGGTGATAATGAGAACCTTTAGTGTTTGCATTCTAAATGCATAGCTCAGTATATTTCTCACATAATTTTAAAGATCCCTGAGCATGTGGATAAGGTTTGAAACACACAGTTATAAAGGCAGCTATTAATTTCACTGATTGAAAACATGCAACTTGGATTTCAAGGCTTTTAAATTACAAAACGTGACCATTAATGACTTGACCAGGACTGGCTCATCTTGTACTCTTGCCTCTGGTTCTGCAACTGCACTAGACTTTCCTTTTCATTCTCAATCTTGCCTCTATTTCTTGCTTGTGAAAATCTTTCATTTATCTCCTCCCTGCTGGACCCATCTTCTCTCACACATCTCAATTCCAGAATCAATGTCTCCAGGAAGCCCAAGAACCACCCCTCCCTAATATGACTTCATCTTCTGTCTGGCAGTGTCCTCCATTTCCTCTAACAGCATCTGTGCATCCACTCAGTGTATGAAACACACTGAAATCTCAGATTGACTGTCCTTTCTACCCTACCTTAAGAACAGATACAAGTCGAATTCCTACCTCTAGTTACTGTTAGCTATATAGTTTTTTGTTTTAAAATAAGGAGAGATAAAGTTACTCTGGCCATGTTTCCTATTTGTAAGATTATCATTTTGATCAATATCCTACTGGGATGTTGCAAGAAAGACTTAAGTGGCATTTATTCAGTCTTTTTATTCAAAATTCTATGCAGTCATAGTCTTAATACCTTCTCAAACTCTTTGATGCCAGCTGAAAACACTTATTCTAATGTTATACAGTTCATGAGTAACAATTTTTAAAAACGGAGATAAATGCAAGGTTCTGAAAGGAGTATTTAGTCTTGTTAGTTAAGGCGTATATTGGGCTCTTTCTTGTGTAAAGAATTTCACAGATATAGATAGATATCAATATTTTTATTAATTTACCACCTGAATCTCTACTAGATACCAGGACATGAGTAACATGTTCTATGCCTAACCACATTGTTGTAGAAGAACTTGAAGACCCCACCTAAGGCTTCAACAAACTCTTGCCTTGTTTATTCTCCAAGGTTCTACCATTGTTAATGTAGTGTCACAGCATGGCCCCTTGACGATTCTCCTTCCCCATGCTTGTTTGCTGTTCAGCTCGATTAATAAGGTTTCATGACAAGATGTCAGACGACAGTTTTGACTATTCACATAGTATATTTTTGAAATTGACATCTGGTCTTTCTGCAGAATGAGTTTCTCCTTGTAAAGGAGATATATTTAATGAAGTAAGTTGATAGGTATGTTTATGCAAATGTGTGTGAGTCTATGCATACAATTTAAAAATGACTTCTATAAGAAAAACTGGATCTTTTGCTATGCCATCATGGTAAGTTTTGCTACAAATGCTGAAACTTTTTTTTTTCTTTTCAGGTGATCATTTGTTCTTAAAAAGAAACAAACCACATTGTCACTCAACGGCCTTGGGCAGAAAGTGAGTCTCTTATGGAGTTGTTTGAAGATCCAGAAACAAAACCAATCACAAGTGACAGATGCTGGTGACTAACTGGCTGACAGGCACGATTTGGGTGGTATATTTCAACATATACATGCAAGCATGATTTCATTACATATATGACAACTATTTGGGAGCAGAAGAGTATCTCTAAATGCACTCTGAGATAATCTGACAGCCCGGCATGGTGGTGCATGCCTGTAGTTCCAGCTACGTGGAAGCCTGAGGCAGAAGGATCGCCTGATCCCAACAGATCGAGGCTGTAGTGGCTGTGAGCCATGGCACTACACTCCGGCCTGGGCGACAGAGTGAGACTCCAACTCAAAAAATAATAAGAAGAAGAAGATAATCTTAGCCGGGCTCGGTGGCTCAGCCTGTAATCCCACACCTTTGGGAGGCTGAGGTGAGTGGATTGCCTGAGCCCGTGGGTTCGAGACCCGCCTGGGCAGTGAGACCTCATCTCTACAATAAATCAAAAAATCAGCTGGGAGTGGTAGCACATGCCTGTATTTCCAGCTACTTGGAAGGCTGAGGCAGAAGGATCGCCGGAGCCCAGCAGGTCGAGGCTGCGGTGGCCGGGAGTGGCCACTGCACTCCAGTATGAGTGACAGAGTGAGACTCCAACTCAAAAAAAAAAAAAAAAAGATAATCTTGCCTCTGGAATTTGTGGCGATGTTTTTGTCTTTGTTGTTTATTTGTTCTTTGGTAGAAGGGCCCTATTAAAAAACAATCAACTTTATCTGGAAATAATACACATACAATAAAATTCATACATTATTTTGAGTGTACAGTTTGATGAGCTTTGACAAATGCATACATTTGCATTAATGTTACTTCAAAAAAGATCTAGAACATTTCTGTCAGCCTAGAAAACTCTTTTTTGGCCCATTTGCAGTTAACCCTTAAAACCAATAACCATATTTCTACCATGATCACTTTTAAGAATAGATTAATTTTGCCTGTGGTAGAACTTCATGTTAACAGAATCATAACATATACACTCTTTTGGGTCTGGCTTCTTTTGTTTAATATCATGATTTAAGAGTGCACTGATAGCCGGGCTCGGTGGCTCAGCCTGTAATCCCGCGCCTTTGGGAGGCTGAGGTGAGTGGATTGCCTGAGCCCGCGGGTTCGAGACCCGCCTGGGCAGCGAGACCTCATCTCTACAATAAATCAAAAAATCAGCCGGGCATGGTAGCGCATGCCTGTAATTCCGGCTACTTGGAAGGCTGAGGTGGAAGGATCGCCGGAGCCCAGCAGGTCGAGGTTGCGGTGGCCGGAAGCGGCCACTGCACTCCAGTCTGGGCGACAGAGTGAGACACCAACTCAAAAAAAAAAAAAAAAAAAAAAAGAGTGCACTGATTGTAGCAATTGTAGCAATAAATCAATTGTTTGTTTGTATTGTCAACTTGTATGACCATACCACAGTTTGGCTACTCATCTGTTAGTAGATTAGGTTATTTCAGGGTTTTTTTTATTACAATGGATAAAATAAGTATGAACATTTATGTATTCATCTTTTTGTAAACATATGTTTTTACTTATCCTGGGTAAACATTTAGTAGTAGAATGATTGATTAATACAGTAAATGTGGTCGTCAGAATTCTTAAGACTTTTCCCAAGATTCCCTTTCCTCCTTGATTGTGGGGCAGGAGTTGTGAAAAGTGGATGTTATTCCTTTGATTAAGTAACACAAATGCAAAGATTTACAGCTGCAATTAACATTCATATCAGTTAACTTTAAGTTAATAAACAAGGATTGTCCTGTGGTGGCCTAACTTAATCTAGCCAGCCTTTAAAAAGGGCTCTGAAGGTGAGGCGCTCTCCTCTTGGCCTTGAATGAGCAAAGTACAAGGAAATGAGCTCCTTGCAAGGACCACATGAGCCTAGAAGAGGACTGAGTGTCAGATGAGACCTCAGAACCATTCAACACTTTGATTGAAGCCTATGAGCAGAGTACCCAGCTAAGCATTGCCTCAACTTCTAATTGATGGAAACTGTGAGCTAATATGTATGGGTTGTTTTAAGCCACAAAATGTGTAGAAACTTGTTACACAGAAGTAAAATCTAACATAATAAGTGTATGCACAACTTGATAAAATACTGCCAACATTTTTCAAAGATGGTTTACCACTTTACATTCCCAAGTTCAATATATCAGAGTTCTAGGCACTCCACAACACTTGATGACTCTGTCTTTTTATTTTATCATTCAAGTGAGTGTGTTCTAGTACCCTGCTGTGTTTTAAGTTTGCATTTCCCTGCTAACTAATGACACAGATTTGTGTTTCACAGGCTTATCAGACTTGCTGTATCTGCTTTTATGCAACGTCTGTTTAACTTTTATGCCCATTTTGTTGAACTTTTTCTAATATTCAGTTGTATATTATATAAATGCTTTATATAATCTTGATATCTTGATGCAAACCCCAATTCTGGTTATAAAGATTGAGAATGTTTTCTTTCAGTCAGTAGCTTGTCTTTTTATATTTTAAACCGTATCTTTTGCAAAGCAGAAGACATTAACTTTGAAAAAGATAAATTTATATTTTTTTAATTTGTGGGGTTTTTCTTGTTCTAAAATCTTTGCCTGCTTCAAAATTGCAGAATGTTTTCTACCAGAATTTTTAGAGCTTTAGTTTCTACATTTAGGCTTATGATCCAAGTAAGTCTTTAAATCAGTTAGTGTAAATCTTCCAACTTTCCCAACTCTTCAAGTTATTTTGGATATTCTGCATACTTTGCATTTTCATATAAATTTTAAAAACAGCCTACCAACTACTTCAAAAAAACTTTATAGAATTTTTATTAGGACCACTTTGAATCTATGGATCAATTTGGAGAAATTGACATCCTAAGACTGTTTCATATTTCATTTTATGGACATGATCTATTTCTTTGCTTATTTAGGCCTTTTTTGTCTTTCCATGACAAAATTTGCTAAGTATTTTTATAGAGGTCTTCCCATCACTCATACTATTTATTACTAAGTATTATTGAGGCTATTGTAGATGATATTTTATAAGGCTCCTTTTCTACTGTTCAAGTTTTGTATATTAATCACATCTTACAGCCTTGCCAAAGCATTGCCAAATTCATTTATTCATCCTATTAGGCTTCTTCCTTTTTTTTGTTAATTCTTTAGAATATTTTCCATAGTCAGGCATGCCATCTGTGAAAAGCAAAAGAAGTTTCTACTATTTCTTTCCTAGTAATTATGCCTTTATTTTTTTTCTTGCATTATCACACTAACTATGACTTCTTATACAATACTGAATAGAAGTGGTAAGAGCTGATACCTGTATTAGATTTCCAATCTCAAGAGGAAAATATACAATCTTTACCACCAAGTGTGATATTAGCTGTTGATTTTATAGATGCCATTTTTTGTAATTTGATAAAGTTTTCTTTGCTTCTTGCTTTGCTAAGAGTTTTTTTTAATAAATGAACTGACTCTAGAATTTTAATACTGAATTTAAATACTTTCACAACTTGATGTGATCAGAAATAATAATCTGTAGTTTGTCCATTCCAGTCTCTTAGGGAAATCTGTGGTTCGTTCACAAAATAATTTCAACTGCTATGATGGCAGCATTGATCTCTAATTTTACCACTGTAGTTAGTCAGCTGGGACCTCCTTACAAAATATCACAGACTAGTTAGTGACTTAAACAAAACAATTTTATGTCTCACCATTCGGGAGCTTGATATCTAGGATCAAGATGTCAGTTGGGTTGATTTATGGTGAGGTCTTACTTTTTGGTTTGCAAAAAGTCTCCTTGTTAAGTTTTCACACAGTTTTTTCTCTGTGCACTCTTTGTGTCTCATCCTCTTTATAAAGACATCTGCTCATTGGATTAGGGTCTGGCCCTAATGACCTCATTTAAACTTAATTATCTTCTTAAAGACCCTGTCATTTTGGAAGCTGGGCTTCAATATATGAATTCTGGAGGGACAAAATACAATCAATTACAATCACTCAAAATATTTTGATGCAATTTAGAGTATGCTCATTGACATATTCAATTATATTAATCCAATGAGAAATGAAGTGGTAAGTATTCTATGATCATTAGTCTTATATCATTCTAAAAAGAATATAATAATGGATATACTACTATTTCAGTGACTATAAAGCACCACTGATTGTAAGATGTGTTTCTCTTTCAGAAATAAGAAGTGAGGCAGGGAGAGTGTATCCCATTGATCTCAGAATCAATGACAAACAGTATTCTTATATAAGTGGTTTCAAATTTAGAATTTATATAATTTATAAATACAAAACAAAAAATAATTTATCATGACCCCAAATATCACATGGATATTTAAGCATTAAAAAAATAAGAAAGATCACTTTAAGTAAATAGTAGTCCTCCCAACTAAAGGCACACATATGTATTAAATGTATTTATGTTTACAGAACAGTTCCAACTGAAAGAATAGAATTTGGCAACTCCTGCCAAATGAAGGACTGAGATTCAAGATAAAGACACTGGGAAGAAGAGAAAAAAAATAAAACACACACACCACAATAAAACAGACTTAATTGATCTTTTGACTGTTTTATGAACTGAGAAAAGTGCAATGATGATGTGCTAGCTTTGGGTGAATGTGAAGTTAGCCAGGGCATCACTTCTAATTTTCTGTCAGTTATCTGGTCAAATGCCATGGTAACAAGAAAGCAAGACCTGCAGCAAACAGAAGTAGAAATTAAAGTTCTGTTGATGTGTAGCCAAGGAAGAATTTTTAACCACTTCTAAGATTCAGCATGGAGAAAAATTTTCAGGCAAAGCCAGAGGGCTTGACTAGAAACAGGTGCATTTGTAAAAAAAAGAAAGAAAGAAAGAAAGAAAGAAAGAAAGAAAGAAAGAAAGAAAGAAAGAAAGAAAGAAAGAAAGAAACGAAGGAAGGAAGGAAAGAAGTAAGAAAAGAAAAAAAAACAGACAAACAAATAGAAGAAGAAGAAGGAGGAAAGAAAAAAGAAAAAATCAGTGGTTTCCTGGGAGGAGCATGTTTTTGCAGCCTCAGATCATCTGGGAGCTCTCATTTATGTGGGCACTGTGCTAATTAATGCTTCACTTTTCACGCACTAATTCCATTAATTAAATATCATATAATTTTATGTGTAGAGTGCTGTTTCAATATTATAAATTTCAAGGACTGCAGGTAATAGAGATACAAACCAAGCAACGCTATACCATCCAACTCATTACTTGGAGGAATTCATTAAAATATTCTTAGGAGATAGTAATTCACCTATAAGAGATTTGTAACATTTACTGTCATCTGATTCCTATCACAGCAAGTTGAATCTCCACTCATTAATTTGGTTCATTTCTGAAAATTATTGTCTTAGCCTCTCCCAAGCTCCAGAGACTGAGTTCTCACCATCTCAGAGCAGCCATGCCTTGGTAGAAACCAATCCAGCAGGGGATGCTGTGCTTAGGGAGGACCTGGCTCTGGAAAGAGATGATGGCATTGGACCTGAAATCTTGTCTCTCAGGTGTTGACTATTGTTTGCTCAGTCTAACAGAATTAAGGCCGCACATATTTATCTTTGATCCTGAGAAATCCTCACAGCAGAACTGGAAACAACTGGTCCTAGAGAGCGTCCTTCACTGGCTATATGGACATGTGGAGGGCAGGAAACCAGATAGTACTCCAAGAGACCAGGACTTGGGGCAGAAATTGCAAAGGCCCCCTCTGCAATGGGAATGCTGATGAAACCTTCCACTTTGTCCATTGCAATACGGATTGAGCACTTATCAGGAGCAGTATGATATGCCAAGCACTACTGGTGAGTAAAGACAAACAGACTCAGACTGCAGACTCTTTGCGACAGTCTTTCTGTTACCTTGGGCAAGTTATCAACTTCTCTGTGCTTCAAGTTGCTCATAAAACTGATATTGTAATAGTAATTCACCTGATATAATTTGTGTAAGGATGAAATGCATTAAATATTTGGAAACATTCTTATGTTAATCCGTTGAGACTTCCTTAGCAAAATATCAAAAACTAGTGGCTTAAATAACACAATTTTATTTCTCACAGTGCGGGGGCTTGAGGTCCAAGATCAAGATATCAGTATGGTTGCCATATATTAAATATGAATAAAATATTTAATATAAATATTAGATATTAGTCTTATTACCCTATCAGCAATCTTCATTTAATCCAAACAGTGCTGTGATTGCCATATTGTTTTTATATTCACTTTTCCAATGAGGAAAGCAGGCATCTTATTCAGAGTTACAGGGGTTATTAGATGGTTGAGGCCAGATTTTTCATTCTTAGGTTCTTTCTACCATAGTCAGCTGGGGGAAAGGAGAAGAAGTAAATTTAGGAAAGAAAACTGAGTGTAGCAGATGACTAGCGATCACCAAATCTCACATAGGTACTGGACACTGTTCCTGTGTTATTCTATTTGATTTCCACAATATGCACATTGTTAGGCAGTAGCTGAATTTTGCATTTTGGGAACTTTGAGAGGCAGCAAAGTTACATATCTTGCCATGGCCACAAAACTATAGCAAGTGACTGAGAAAGATTTGAACTCAGATGTCTCTAATAGTCAAGATCATACTTTCCTATACAGCAGAAACAGAATGAAGTTGATATGTGACAGGCTAAGGGCAGAGTTGGAGTGAGGAGTCAAAGCACGACTGACTTTGCGTTCGCATCAGTTATGCTACATGGCTTTTCAAGAGCACCAGCTAACATTCTAGCCTCAAGTCCTAGAGTTGCAGACCTTTCCCTGGACTCAACCTGCACAGAAGGTCTTGAACAGAAATGACAAACTCTAGCTCTCCAGCTCACTCACCTCTCATAAATCATCCAGCATGTTGGAGTGAGATCTTTGATGACTTTCCACTTGTAGGATGGGTATAAAGTTCTCACCATTCAGGTCCCGGCTAATGTCTGGCTGTACATAGCATTTTTATAGTTGTGTAAATGCAAGACTGAATAAAAAATAAATTAAAAAAAAAAAACTCAGGTCCAAACCATAGAAATTTAATGTGTGAGAGAATTCTTGCCTGTAAGATGAAGGTGAACTGGTTAGCCTTCACAGAAAGGGTCAAAAGCAGATCCAAAAAGCTTCACAGAATGTAGCCACAGAGAAAACTCTACTTGCATTCTCAGAGGAGCAGCTGTTCAGGGACTGTGCCTAAGAATGTGAGAGTGGGGGGGCGGCGGGTGGTAATATGTCATGTGCCTCACTTTTAGCAGATCTAAGAACAACAACTCGCAAGTGTGATGAGGAAACCTCTCAAATCTGAGGGCCAGGTGGATTGGGTTGTCTTAAACATGGTGTTTCCCCCAATACATAGCTTCCATACAGTCAGAAGGAATGGAAATTATTTGAGAGATGATAAAATTTAGAACCAACATAAACCTTAGAGCCTGACCTGAGGTTAGAAGTCACAGGAGCAAAGATGATTTTGCAACTCCGGTTTCCAAATCAAGGAAGAGGGGTGTTGTGTAGTTTTGATGTGTTATAAAGCAACAGAGAAAATCTGAAACCCTGTGTGTCACTGTGTAGGCAGATGGATAAACAAATGAGCTATTTGAATGTTCCAGAGATAGGTGAAAAAGGTGCAGATGCATTGTGAGGAGTGAATTTGAGTGAAGAAGAAAGAGGATCTGTCCAGGATTGAGGATTTTAGAGGTTCTGGGCTTCAGCTTTCTTTCATTCTTTTTTCTTTTCTTTTTCTTTTTTTTTTTTTTGAGTTGGAGTCTCAACTGTTATTCAGGCTGGAGTGCAGTGGCATGCTCACAGCCTCGACCTGCTGGGCTCAGGCAATCTTTCCACCTCAGCTTTCCAAGTAGCTGGAACCACAGGCATGTGCCACCATGCCTGGCTAACTTTTTGATTTATAATAGAGACGAGGTCTCACCAAGTTGCCCAGGCTGGTCTTGTACCCCTGGGCTCAGGCAATCCTCTCACCTTGGCCTCCCAAAGTGCTAGGATTATAGGTGTGAGCCTCCAAGTCAGACACTTCAGTTTTCTTAACCTGAACAATCCTCTCTCTGTCTTACTCTCTCTCTCTCTCTCTCTCTCTCTCTCTCTCTCTTTCAATCTCTCTCTCTCTCTCTCAGCCTCAATTCTCAATTACAGTTCAATGACATAAAGAGAGTAACAGCTATAAAACCTCTAACATTCTTTCATTTTTAAAAATTCTTCTGCCCCTCTAAGGAGATGAAAATAAACATGGGAGGAGAAAAGAACAGGAGAAGAGAGAATGTGCAAAAGAGAAAGACAGAGATTCCGTCTTTAGTAGCCAACCGTCTCAAGTTTCCTTTTTCTCTGAAAGCCAAGCAACCTTCAAATGCCTGTCTATTCTAGGGTAAGACATCCCTAGAGGCCACCACACCCAGGGATTTTCCAGGGATCATGAGCAATTAAAGAATACATATTTTCCTGCTTCTAGCAGCAGCATCTAGGGTAATCCCCGGAAGGCCAGGGAGGACACCTATACAAGAATGCAGCTGCACCCTTCCTAGAAGGAAGTGTCAGGGTCCATGGCCACAGCTGTGTCCTGGCCCATCCTTTTTTAGTCCTCTACTTGGTTTTGTGGCCCTGAGACCCGTCGGGCATTCCTGGGTGTGGGCACAGATGCCTCTGACCACGACCCGGCAGGAAGTCTCGGGAAAAGTGCCCCATCCTATTTATAAATACTGTTCCTCAGTTACTTTATTTTACTGTAGGAGAAATAAAATGCTTCCACCATGAGACATTTCAGGTTGCCAGATATATCTTGAACCTCCAGTGGAGAAGGGTAGACAGCTCCATGTGCCAACTGTATCCTGTTGTCACTGCAGATGCAAATGTCTCCACCTCCTTTCCTGCCACTCTGGCAGAAAAGAAGTCAATATAAGTTCCTCGGACCCCTCAAAGGGTTACCTGAACATCTCTGATGTCCAGAGATGGTTGGCACCAAGTTTAATGTAGACGAATACCTGCAAAGAATTAAATTACAACTCAGCCTTGAATTTCAGACAGAGGAGGAACCGAGTTCTAAAGAGACTGCAGGCTCCATTCCTTCTCCATTCTCTGCACAGGATGACACAGCACGTCAAACCATCCCATCCAGCTGCAGAAAGACCTAGAATGCAGAACCAGTTAACCAGCCCCAAAAGTTAGGGAGAAATATAACTATTTTGTGCTTAGTTTCTGCATTTATAAGTTGAAAGCTGTTCTAATTAGATGATCCCAAGGATCCATCTAAAACAAAAATCCTATGATTTAATAAAATCCACTATAAAGGGAATTTAGTGAGTATAACACACAGTTGTTATAAAAGATAGGTAGAAAAAGTTTTCATAAAAGAGAGGAGGTAATAATGATGTCTGTTTTCTGGAATATAAACACACTTTGGAGTCACTGGTGACTTATGTTTTAAAACTTTTAACAAATGTAAACAATTTGTCTTGAATCTGAGGTCACTCTGACTGGTGACAGTTTTGGTGTTTTTCTATGTGAGAGCCTGAGAAAAACTTTTAGAAAAGTGTTCAACGCAAGATAGTTGTATCTCAAGGAAAATTCTTGGCGCCGTTTTTGAGTCAGATCTCAAAGGCAATAACAAGCCTGGCTGTAGGCACTGTCAGAAGCAGGCACTTGTATCCCAAGCGTCGCCTTAAAGGATTACCCCAGTCTGACCTAGAACCGGTCAATTGTTCTAGAGGTATCATGCAAAGGTGTCAAAGAAAAGGGATGAAGGTAAATGGAGTCTTCGTGAAGGCTGATGTTGAGTAACACGAAGATAAGCAGATTATCCAGAGACACTGGTGTTAATAAAAAGGACACAATTTATATCTAGAAAGATCTGTGCATAGTGAGATGGAATTCTAGTTCCATCATGTTAACCACCTGCACGACATCAGGGATGCTAGTTCCACTTTCTGGGCCTTCACATCTTTGTCTGAAAAATGGGAAGTGGGGCTAAAACGATCTCAACAGTCACCCCGTTTTGGCCTCCTGTTCTGACTTGGACTGCACTGCACCCTCCTCTCTGCCTCCCACATATCAGGCAGAGCTGCTGGGTGAGGACACCATGCAGAGCAGCAGCCAGAAGAACACATGTTCGCTGGATGCCAGCCACTTTCATGACCTTGTTCCTCCCACACAGGCCCCCTTGGCATGGGCATTGAGTGAAATGTCTGCAGCTGCCACCCAGAGCACTTGTGGAACTTGACCTGCTGTCCCGCCCTGCAGGAGTCCAGAGAGGGACACCCAGGCAGCCCACCAGGTCCTCCCAGGACAAAGGCAAAGGGTGTCACTATGTAGATGACCCTGCAGCCCAACCCCATGTTTTTTTTGGTTAACCCAAACAACGCAGAGACCAATCCCTTGGGGTATCTAATCAGTGTTCAATGAGGTACTCTTCTCTCAATATGAATAATTTTGCTTTTCTGAAACTGGACATCGATGATGGTTTGATTTGGAAGTCAGGGGAGTGAAGGCAGGAACTAAGGTTTCTTCATCCTTCTCTACAACTCAGCAAAGCAAAAATTTGTTCTCAGACTATATGGGGAGCAGAACAAACATCAAGAATCCCACTTTATTACAAGTAAATATCTGCCAACTATTGCCACGTTTTCTTTAATACTTACAAGGAACATTTATGAAGTGTTCTCTAAAGCAGATACTGTTCTAAGAACATTGTCTATGCCAATACATTTAAAGCTTATAACAACCCTATGAAGTGGTAAGAGATAGAATTAGGAGTTGGTTCCAGGCAGTCTGACTCTGCCCCTTTGTTTTTTCCCTCCACTGCTGGCCCTCGTATTCTTCAGAGCCCAAGCTCTACTGCACTGCTCCCCAGCTGTCTGAACATCCACAACCCCAGGCACTGGGAACAGAGCTAGCAGAAATTGAAGAAGACAAATCGAGACCTACGTAGAAGCACAGAATCCCTTGCATAGATTCTTCCGTCACATAGTGGGACTTCTTCAGTGTCCTGAATCAAAAGTTACCAGAAGATCCAGATGGCCCCAGTTAGGACCTACAGAAGCATAAGAGGCTTGATGAGGAGGAGTACTGGCAGAATCCTTGCTATACCCAGCAGGGTAGAGAGGTGGGTCTTTTCAACTGTGCTCCTAAAATGCCCTATCCTGCCATCTCCTTTGTACCAACTTATCACTCTTGATTCTAGTTGTATGTCTTCTAACAAGACAGCAAGTTTCTTCAGTATCTTTAAAAAAAAACCTAGGACTGGGCCCGGTGACTCAGCCTGTCATCCTAGCACTTTGGGAGGCCAAAGAGAATGGGTTGCTTGAGCCTGCTGGTTTGACACCAGCCAGGGCAACTTGACGAGACCTCGTGTCTACAATAAATCAAAAAAATTATCCAGGCATGGTAGCGCATGTCTGTAGTTCTGGCAACTTAGAAAGCTGAGGTGGAAGGATCACCTGAGCCCAGCAGGTCTACGCTGGGGTGGCCGTGAGCGTGCCACTGTGCCCCAGCCTGGGCAACGGAGGGAGACTCCAACTCAATAATAATAATAATAATAATAATAACCTAGGTATATAACCCAATACTTAAAGCACGTAGTATGTACTCAAGAAGCATGAGTACAATAAGTCCATGAACTAAAGAAAAAGATTGACTCTTTTTTCTTTAGAGTTCAGGCATCCAGGGTAATAGAGGCAGAAATTCATCACTAGACTTGTTGTTATGGTTGAGTTTGTGGTTCCTGAGGTCAAATAAAGGAAAGAATATCTATTGAAAGCAATAGCTGAGTCCAAAAAGCAATTCCATGAGGAGTATTGCATAAATATGCACGCATGGCTGGAAATGCAAATGTCCTCAAGTTAGACAGTGCCATAATTGTTTTTTCTTCTTAATCTCATCCTTGTTAACAAAAAGCACTTGGCAAAGATTAACAAAACACAGCATTTGCTTTCCAAGGAATTTACAGCCAAGTGGAAGAAAGACACAAACTTGAATATGCAATGGACTGAGGTTGAGAAGCTGGTTGGAGAAAGTGCAAGGAGGTATGAAGTTTTCTGGTGCCAGTGCAGCTGGTCTTAGGGCTCCACACATGGCACCAAGGTTTTGGTGTGAAGAGAGCTCACATTTCTCACCTCTGGGACAAATCAGCACAAAGAACCAGAAACACATGATGTTCAGAAAACACGTTTTTCTGTATTTGGTTGTGATTGCTACCAGGTACCCATGCCGGCTCAGAGAGCACTGGCTTTTCATCCTGCAGAATTCCCACAGAAGAACAAGAGTTAAGTCAGACACCACATCTTCAAGTGAAATTCTCTTTTCCTGACCCCTGAGCCTTGTAAGGAAGAAGATAAAAGGCATGTTAGAGTGTAGGACTGTTGGTGCCCTGAACATAGAATGAGACCTTACAGTAAAGCTTCACCCTAGGTGGAGCACACAGAGGCTGGCTGGTGTTTCTAGAAGCCTGGAAACCTTGCCTGCACAAGGCTGGCAATCAACACAACTTACCCTCTTTTATACATCGATTCTTATACAATGTTAGGAATGACAAGCAGATGGGTCACTACAAAATATTAGAGATTAAGGAGGTAGTTATAGAACATGCATGAGAAGAACCATAAAGCTGAAGCTTTCCTGCTAAATGTCTACTACTGATCATGTCAACCAAAATCATTTGACCTGCTCAAACTCCTGAGCATGAAAAACGGGAATCGTGATTGTGGCCCTGTCTCCCCACTTCCCCTCCACTACTGGCCCTTGTGTCTTTCTGCACCATTAGCAGAAATTTCTTCATTGTCTTTTATTACCACAAAGGATGAAAGAAACCCCCAAATTAAGGATCTTCAGGGCTGTGCTCTCTGGAAGCTGTAGGGAGGAATCATTTCTTACCTCTTCCAGCTTCTGATAGATCTCCATAATACTGGAGTTCTTTGGTTTGCAGATGCATCAATCTCGTGACATGACTATCTCTTCCCTGTGTGTTATCATATAATTTTCTCTCTGTGGTATGTCTATCTTTTTGTCCAAATTTCCTTTATTTATAGAAACACGGGCATATTGGATTAGGCCCCACCCTAGAGACTCAGTTTAACTTGATTGCTTCCACAAAGATCTTGCTTCTAGATAAGGTCATAGTCCAATGGACTGGGGGCTAGGACTTCAACATATCTTTGGGGGGGGGCATAATTCAATCCATAACACTATTCACACACATTTAACATAAATGGTTCCCTTTAAATTATACAATAACTTTGTGAATTTGACATTATTGTTCCCATGTACATAGATGTAACCAAACTTCAAGAATGTTCAACAAATCTATCAAGCTCAAACTCTTAGAAAACATTGAAAGAGAACATTGAATTTGAATCATTCTGATGCTATTAATAAATGCATATATTCTGTCCATTATTCCATACTGTCTGGTAAATTCCAATCATTTTTCAAGACTCAATTCAAATGTCATTTGCTTACAAACTATGTCCTGAATCATCTAATTAATAACTGACTTGTGAATGTCAGATAAACTTTATTTCCACTTTATATTACAGTCCTTATGATACTATTTGCCAATTATGTACTTATATGTTTCTCAGCTTCTAATATGAGCTACCTTAGAGCAGGACTCAACTCTTGCTCACCTGTATGTCCCTGCTGGCACAAGACACAGAATTTGCCATATATATCAGAGTCCACAATGGTATAATCAGTATGTGCTTGTTTAACTTGTCCATTATACAAAGGAGTTTGCATTATTGTATGTCAAAGTTTACTGAAAGTTTCCCAGATACAATTGCATTCTATTTCTGAAGTCAGCTTGATTTATTTCTATTGTTACATTGATGTGTTTCTCATTACATTTTCTATGTAATATGTATTAAGATAAAAGTCAAATACATCAGCAATATAAATTTTTTTCCTCAGACTCCTTATCAGCAATTGATTTTATCCTCCACTCCAAAATTAAAAAAAAAAAACAACATAAAATATGCTTAAACTTAGTGGTTTCAGAACATAACTATTTATGGTCAACTAGTATGACTTTCTACAAAGAAAAAAATTTATTTTACCTAGACAAAAATATTTATTCAACAAACATTCAAGAGTCACATAATATGTGTAGACATTATGCGGATTTGGGATCAAAGATGAATGAGTCATGGTTTTTGTTGGTAAGGTTTTACGTTCCAAAGGGGATGGATGACACACAGAGGACCAGTGTGACAGATGCAAACAAAGGCCACTCACAGAGCAGGGACAGCAAGGGACCTAGAAATGGTGACAGTTCGTTCTTCTGGAGAAGAGATGGGAGGCATATGATCAAGCCTTGCTCCACATAAGAGGAGAAGCTTGATGGATTCATAATGAGTAGAACTTGGATAAATAGGAAGCATACCACTGATACACCATCACTAAATGTCACAGGAGTCAAATAGAGACATTTTATTTTATTTTTTGAGTTGGAGTTTCACTCTTGTTGTCTAGGCTGGAGTGCAGTGGTATGCTCACGGCCACCGCAGCCTCCACCTGCTGGGCTCAGGTGATCCTTCCACCTCAGTCTTCAAAGTAGCTGGAAATACAGTCACATGCCATTACACCTGGCTAATTTTTGTGATTTATTATAGAAACGAGGTCTCACCAAGTTGCCCAGGCTGGTCTCAAACTCCTGGACTGAAGCAATCCTCTTGCCTCAGCTTCCCAAAGCGCTGGGATTACAGGCTGAGCACCGTGCCCAGCCAAATAGATACATTTTAGAGGGTCTCCAACCCCTGGGCCACAGACCACGATAGTCTCTTAAGAACCTGGTGGCACAACAGGAGATGGTGGGCAAGCTGAGTTCTTCCCCCTGTTAGATCAGCTACAGAATTAGATTCTCATAGGAGCTAAAACCCTATTGTGAACTGCAAATGTGAGGCATTGAGGTTGCACATTCCTTATGAGAATCTAATACCTGATGATTCACTCTCAATCTCCCCCAACCCTCCATCCATGGAAAAATTGTCTTCTACAAAAGTGGTCCCGGATGCCAAAAAAGGTTAGGAATCACTCTTTTAGATCAATGTTACTCTTGGGTCCTAGACAGAAGACTCATAACGCATGGATGAGCAGAAAATGTAAAATGTCCACCCTATAACCAGCATAAGTTATCTCAGACAAAGCAAACTCCTGCAAAAGTTTAAATTTATATCTGGATTCAAAATGCGTCTATGTTTTCATTATGACTTTCCATAATAAAGAAATTTTCCATAAGGAAAAGATTCAGACTGTGGCATGCTCTATGAAGAAAAAACCTGGAGCTTAATATTCAATAACCAACTGAATGAAGTTCAGGAACATCATAAGAGTTTGTATCTCCTGACACTAGGTGATTTTGATCCCTCAATGGCCAGAATAACTAAAAGTCAGAAAATCTCAGAAAATACTGCATTTGCTGCAATGTTAGTGGGCTCAATACCCCAGATAACAAAACTCCTTTGTTTCAGGATCTGGAATAGTTGCCATCCAGAGGAGAGGAGAGAGTTATGCAGAAAAAACAAATCTGGAGATTTTCAGAGAGGTCCTCTGAATCTCTGACTGAGTGTTGATTTGCACATGTGTAGGAAAAAAATGACTTGTGGCTGGAAAAAGAACCACAAAAAGGCAGGAGACAGTTCACATCCTAGTTGGTACCCTCACCCACCAGAATAGAAAGACATGATAATACCAGGGGCATCACAAAATGTATCACAAAACTAAGGGAAACAAATTAGCAATAGTTCAAAATCTACACTGACCAACTCTAACAAATCTTAAAAACAAGTTTTGAAATGATCCAACGAACATGTAGTAACTAATTTGTGTAGCTGAAGAAAACCCAACACTATTTAAAGAATACAACAAATCTAGGAATCGGCAATGTAAAATTCACTATGTCTATCACCCAGTAAAAACATTATCAGGATGTAAAGAGGCAAGAAATATGACACATAACCAGTGGAAAAAACAATCAATAGAAAAAGATCCAGAAATGGCCAGAGTGATGGAATCAAAAGATAAGAACATTAAAACAGCAAAGAGATAATAAAAAATTGCACAGTTAATAAATGGAATAAATGGTATCACAAACGCCAGCAGCCACACTCTTAACTATTCTGCAAAACTGTTTCTCTATGACGTAGACAATTGTTATCACCTTTAATATCCATGAGGAAATCACTGTCTACACAGGTTATGTCCTAATCCCTCATTCTGCTCAGTATTTGTGCTGTAATTACTTTGGTTTTATAATCAATGGGTTCATCTTGGACACTTGTTGCTACAGGGGTAAGAATTTACATCAGTTCATTTTTGTTCTTTTTGTGAGAAACTCAGAGGATATTACTACTGAATGAAAAAAAAAGACAGATTGCATCTAGGTGTGGTTAATTTCATATGTCTTGTCAAAATATAATAAACGTAATTAATCTGAATATTAAGATGTGTTTATTTTATGCTTATATGGAAACATTTTTTCCAATGATGTCTTTGATTTTTTCCCTGCACTGATATTTCCAGTTTAATTTGAATAATACCATAATTTTAAAATTGAATAGCTGGTCTCTTTTTTCTTTTATAGCTTTTAAAAAATTTACTTCCATTGGTTAATTTTTGATCATTCTGGAAGGGTTCAAATTTTCAAGCTAAATCATCAATTTTATTTTTATATATCAAAATTTTTAGTGCATCCTATGCATACTTTGGTTTCACTGTTAGTTTTTACTTTCCTTTTATCTCATTCATTAAGTTTTCTTTTCGCAGTTATATATAATCTTTATATTCAGGAACTTACTAATCAATCCAACCAATATGTATTAAATGACTGCTATGTGCCAGGTAGTTTTCTGGACAGTGGGTTTTCAGCAATCCATAAAACAAACAAAAATCCCTGTTGGCTTGAAACTTAAATTCTGGTGCAAAAATACACCATTATAAAACAAACAAACAAACAAACTAGACATTTGTGTGTGAGAGAGAGAAAGAGAGAGAGAGAGAGAGAGAGAGAGAGAACATCAGATAAGTGTATTATCGTCAGAAAGTGATACTTGGAAGAAAGGAGTTACTGAGAAGGAAGTAATGAGCACACCAAGAATTCAGAGCAAAGGTATCACAAAATGCAAAGGGCCTTGAGACTGGACCCTGCCTAGCCTGTCTGAGTAGCAGCAAGAGGCCAATATAGTTATTGAAGGAAAACCAAGGAGATGAGGTCGGAGATGTTGGGGAGCAGAATAGCTCGTATGAGTCCGGTAAGCTATCATGATTACATTGGTTTCCAGTCTGTGTAAATCATGAACCTTTGGAATATTTTTTTTAAATATATAATTTAATTTTTATTTTAAAAATATTACATTGACTTTTGTGTTAAGGAGAGAGTATAAGTTAGGAAGAACAGAAATAAGAGCAGTTAGAAGGCAATTATGACAATTCCTGTGAAAGACGATGGTGGCTTAGACCATAAAGTAAAAGTCGAAGTAATAAAAAATACTAGATGTATCTTGAAGTCAATGGGATTCGGTGATGGACTGGACATAAAGTGAAAGAGAAGACATGAATAAAAATTGTCTAAAGATTTTTGGCCTGAACCACTGAAACAATGGAATTTCTTATTGACCAAGTTGGGGCAGACAGCTTAGGTAAGAAGAGAGTTATAGGAAGTTTGGCCTGGGGGCAAAGTGAGTTTTTCAGTGTCTATTAACACCCAAGGCATTTTGAGTCTGGAGATGGAAACCTAAGCAGATAGATATGTAGATCTGGGCTTCAAGAAAGGGGCATTACTGGGGCAATTAGTGCAGGAGTGATTAGTATATAGCTAACATTTAAAATTTTGAGAATTATATCACTAAAACAATGAGTAGAGAGAAGAGAGAAAAGGTCCATAGAGTGAGTCTTTGAGCATCTCAATTGTTTGTGTATATGTGTGTGTTTTCTAATAAAACTGTATTTACAAAATCAAGTGAAGGAAGACCAGATTTGGTTCACAAGTCATAGTATGCCAGTTGCTGGTGTAGAGGAACCAAACTGCCAAATACAGAGTTATTCTTGAAAATCTAAAAAAGAAAAACACATAACTATCACATTACAAGAAGAAACCCTATGTGGGGATTTGGGATACCCTGTGCAGCATATATTTGTCTGCATATCATGGCATCATGGGATAAGTCAGGTTTGGGTAACTTCTTGAATGAGCTTGGAAAAAGTTCTCCCTGGCTCATCATAGGCAAAGTTCTGAGCAGAAATTTGTTTGGTAAACTAACAGTACAAGCTATTGTAATTTTATTTTATTTTATTTTTGAGTTAGGCTCTATCAACTCTATCGCTCAGGCTGGAATGCAGTGAAATAGTCACATCTCACCAGAGCCTTGACCTGGGCTCAACCTCAGTCACCAAGTAACTGGGACTTCAGGCACAAGCCACGGCCCCAGGCTAATTTTTTTTTAAGTGATGAGACTATTCTCTGTATACCATGCTGGCCTTGAACTTCTGGGCTCAAGCAATATCCCTGCTTCGGCTTCCCGAAGTGCTGGGATTACAGGCTTAAGCCACCATGCCTGACCATGGCTATCGTAATTTTAAAAACCATATCCCCACTTTTAAATACCCGAGGAATGAGGAGAGAGCACTGAAGGAGACTGAGCAGGAATGAAAAATAAGACAGGAGTACCAACAGCCTGTGATATCTGAAAGCCACAGAGGTAAACTCTGTTAAATGCTGCTGATAAGGCAAATGGATGAGAATGAAAATTGACCATTGTTATCTCCTTGTTTCAGACTATTTTATTCATGTATCTTTTTATTCTTTGTAGAAAACACATTTCCCTGTATCCTATTTGAGGATGCTAAGCATATTTCTCAAATTTTACTCATATTTTCTTTCTTTAAGTGTTTAAGGTAGTGCCACCTTTTTGTGGATTTTTTATTTTTCATCAAAAAACAAAAGTTTTTCTTTCCCTTTCCTGGCTTTGAATGATTTGGCTATCCTGTAGACTCCAACTAAAGTCTCCTTGGTTGATGATCCAATCTTTTTCTCAGATACATTCCATCTGCAGTGTAAGTGAATGGACATTTGACCCAATTCTGAGAGTGTAGTAAGATTTCCCCTGGTACACTTCTATTCTACTGAGACTAATTCTTCTCTAACTCATTGCTTTGCTCCACAGCCTGGATGGCAAATGAAATTTAATCTCTCTGATGATTCTGCTTCTTTGGTAATCATTGCCTGAAGCACACATTGAGGAGAGTGTGGCAGTGTGCAAAAGCCAAACAAGAGCAAAAGATAGTGCAGTGAAAATTAGCACAGCCTGGCATGAGTGAACGGGATGCTTCTTTCAAGCAAGAGCATCTGATGACCCAATGGAGGCCATGAAATTCTATTTGCAGAATGCACTACCCTCAAGCTCTTCTTGCTAAAGCCTCTACCTAGGGCATAAACCTCCATACAAGCAGTCACCTTCTGCATTCTATTCATATATGTCCTCAGAGTTGCAGTCGTTATATGGAGGTGTAAGGGAGAGTTTAAAAAATGTTGGGAAAGGAAAGAGATTTCTGCTTCTAAAGCAGTCTTCCTTGGTAAGTATTCAACTGAGCACAAAGCTGGTTTTACTGACAGGGTTTGAGGACGAGCAGGTTGAAGATCTTCTCTGCATTTATCTAAGTGTGACAGATTTCCTGTTGTGTGACACACTGAGTATACACAGGCCAACAGACACATATTTTCATCCATTTCCACCAGTCTTTTAGTCTTAGAAAATTCTTACATGATTTGACAGTATATCAATCTTGGTTTCCAGTGTACTTTTGAGTTTTCATCATGGTCTGAGTTTTAATAGAGATTCTTTTTTCCTTTTTCTTGACTCCCTCACATTGAATCCACCAACAATTTCTGTTTATTTAATCAACACAATATATTCGATTCTTTCTGTATTAAATTTCTACTGTATCAGTCACAGTACTACTATCCCTAACCTCAGTCAGCCCCTTCTAACTGGTTCCCTTGCTTCTCTATTTCTACCCATCAACTTGTTTACAGACAACTGTCAGAGTAATCTTTTTTTTTTGATTTGGAGTCTCATTCTGTTGCCCAGACTGGAGTGTAATGGCCACTCCCGGCCACCGCAGCCTCGATCTGCTGGGCTTCAGCGATCCTTCTGCCTCAGTCTTCTAAGCAGCTGGAACTACAGGCATGCGCTACCACACCCGGCTAGCTTTTGATTTATTGTAGAGATGAGGTCTCACCAAATTGACCAGGCGAGTCTTGAACCCGTGGAGAGTCATCTTTTAAAAACATAAAACGTATAATATCACTCCTTTTCCCCCTACTGTATTAATCAGGATTCTCCAGAGAAACAGAAACACCATACCATATATAAATACAAGAGGATATTTATTATGGAAATTGAAGTATAGAAGCCAAGAAGTCCTACAAGCTGCCATTTTCAAGCTGAAACCTCTCTCCCCCTCAAAAAAAACAGGAAAGTCAGTGATGTAATTAATTCCAAACCCAAAGGCATGAGAACTAGAGAAGCTAATGATGTTAATCCCCCCAAAAAATCCAAAGGTCCAAGAAGCAGAAGCACCAGTTCAGGCTGAGAATAAATTTTCCTTTCTTTTACTGTTTTGGTCTATTCCAGCTCTCAATGGATTGGATGATGCCTGCCTACCTGCATTGTGGAAGGTGATCTTTTTTTATTGCAATTCAAATGCAAATGCAAATGTGAGAGTGGAAACACTCTCACAGACATTCCCAGCAATTATATCTTTATTAGCTATCTGTGCATCCCTTGGCCTAATCAAGTTGACACACACAATTAGCATCATACACACATATCCTGCTTAAAATCTTAAATCTTCCATTTCTTCCCACTCTACATAGAATAAAATCCAAGTTCCTTGGCCTGGTACATAAAACCCTTCCTTATGGGGTACTGCCAAGCTTTCTGAGATCATCAACAACATTCTCCCTTCCTGACCCTCCCATTCCAGGCTCACAGGCTTTCATTCTATCACCAGAGAACACCAAGCTCCTTTTTCTCTCTTCGAGATATTTGTGTTGACTTTTTGTTTTGCCTGAGAGGATCAGTCCCCAAACAGTGAACACTTAAATTTTAAACTTCCTATCTCAACTTAAATGTTACCTCTTCAGAGAGGCCTTCCTGACCTATCAATCTAAAGAAGTTAGTTAATAGTGACACGTACCTTATTTATGTTATCTGCATAGCAGTTATTGCTATTGGACATTTTTCTGATTTACTTATTTTGTTATTGTTCACTGAAAAAAATTTTTTAAAAATCATTCCATTCCCAGCATCTAGAACACTTTTGGGCATGAAATAGGTTTTTAATAGATATTTGCTGAATGACTAAATGGATGACTGGATAGGTTATGGATGGATAATAGATAGGTGGATGAACGGGATAAAGGATGAATGGATGAATAATGGGTGGATGATAAATGGGCAGATGGATGCTGGATGAATAGATGGATAATAAATAGATGAGTAGATGATGAGTGGATGATGAATGAGTGAATGGATGGATGGATGATAGACAGGTGGAGGAATAAACTTGGGAAAGCCTACCTTGGGCAAGTGAACCAGGTGTCATTTCAAAGTAGGTTTATTTAGCTTTCTTATACAAATAATTACAACTTTTTAGCTGTGACTGGTTGAATTCTGCAATTTTACAATTTAGCTTTTATTGTCAGGAATGTAACTGCTGTTCAAATTCAAGTATTAACTAAGTTTGAAACATAATTTTTTTCACAGAAATCTGCCATTCTGATGTCATAAGAACATTTGGGAACAATTGATAGTGGGTGAGCATGGGGGAAGAATACGGATTAAAACAATGGAGACTTTAACCAATAAGCCTATATTTATTGCATATCTAATATTAGCTCAATCCTATAGCTTATACTATAGAAAATAGCCAAAACCAAAGCCAGTTAAATACATACACACATCCATAAATACATACAGCATCTCTAGCTTTGTGAAATTTATCAACCAGATGAAGAGACTGTGTTATAGCCCAAGACTCTGGGATTGGGGTTTCATAAATTTCTCGTGTTTGATTCAAAGTTGTTTATCTAAATATAACAAGGGAGCTTCTTTTGATTGTTGCAAATTTCTGGCCCCCTCTTAAGAAACTTAGTTTCAGGATGGGTGAAGGATTATTAGGAGATCTGGAGTCATGTCATACTCTTGTTAATTTAGCTTTGAAGGTGGGAAGGGGCTACGAGATGTAAATGTAAATACTGGAGTAAGTTTGCACCAACTTTGAGCAGGTTTTGGTAATGATACCCTGTAATCTGGTATCCCTGACTCCCTGTAATCTGGTTGCAGAAATAAACTCACTTTTCTCCCTGTTTCCTCCTCTTGTCTTCAATTGACTGTGAGGGAGACAGCTTGACTGGTTCCTCTGAGATCAGTGGGACATAAACAATCAAAAAAAAGATAAATACTAAATTAGATATTAACATGAGAGCAATTATTTAGAGACAGAAGCTAGTGTGAACTGAGCTGATGAAGAAAGGAGTTAATGTTGCTGGGCTTAAAGGGTAAAAGGAAATTAATGAGATGGATGGAAGGTACTGCAAACAGGGAAGTTGATGAACAAAGACAAATGTTTCTTCTCCCTAACACTCTATCTTCTGTGCCATAGCCAATTAATAAAACATTACCTTGTTTGCTTTCAATTAATTTCATTCAGTATAGATTTTCTACAGCCCAAGGCACATGGTCACTGAAAGTTAAAAATCCTTTACCATTATTCTGTTCTTTGAAGAGTATGTTGTTCGTTAAGAGCTGGCTATGCCACTGTCCTCCTTTTGCAATTGGCAAGTTTCAAGCTTAAGGTGCGGGCCCCTGGGGATTTGATCTTGGCTTCTTAGGATCACCATGACCAACCCAAACCATGAGGTTCATTGAACCAGAACGGTTCACTGTGTCAGGCGGAGTAGACAGGCACTTGCTGGACGTGCCCCTTGAGGCTGATGGTCCTGAGGGGATGAAGCTGGAGTTCCTGCTGAGGGCAACTTTGAGAACTAGTGCTGAACAGAACCTTTTACTTGGAGAAAAGGCTTGTGCAACCTGGCATAGCCTGAACAGTTCTGGGCCAAAAGTTGCAAACCCCTGAATTTCAATGTTCTCTCTACCACTTTCTCAATCTCTGCCATGAGCAGGTCACTTTTCCAATACAAGCCTTGGTTTCTTCTATTAAATAAAAATTTAGAAAAGCTCAATTCCTTCTTGGCCTTCGGCTAAGACCAAGTGTAGAAAATATCTTTACGGGATTATTATTAGCTCAAAAGTCACAAAGGAATAATATTTGTGGGTAAACTCTTTATATCTCTAAATCACCATAATACACAATAATTGCCACATATACTCAGAAATTTTGTTTATTCTCATAGTAAGTCTCATTGTGCTTAACCAAATTAACCAGCCACCCATGTAAATTCTAAGGCTTTTTAAAGCTAAACCAATTAGTAGGCACTTTAATTTCCATCTCTGATTAGCATAGGCAAAGGGTCAGCTCCTTTTCTGGACCTGTCTGCTAAAGGCTTTCTGCCTGTGGGTGTCAAATAAGTCCTGTCCAGGTATCTTCTATGCCCTTGGTGATGAAGCAGTTGGCTTTTTGAGAATGAAAAGTGACACATGATTTATTTCCTGGTATGTCTGGCATGTGTCTTCAGATGCCTGGAATATGCTGTACACTATTAATAAGGTGTGTGGCCTACTTATCTCCAAGGAAACCTACTGAAAACAGATAAGCCCAATCTTCCAAAGGCAAATATATACACATGGCATTATTAGAGGAGAGCAAATACTTCTAATTACATCAGCTCAGAAAAGCAAAGCAAATGCTTTCATATGATCTGAATGGGATACTGTTGACTTTGGACAAATAAACAAACAGATGTCCTATTCTATGCTCTTTTATTGCAATGCTTATTTAAATTTTATCCTAGAGACATTGCATCAGCACCAGTTACAAATACAAGGTAAATAAAAAGCTTCCACCCTATAAACAAATTTTATTAAGAATTTGCATTCTTAGACAAACAGTATGAAAATACTGTGATTCCTATTTCTAAATGAAAGCAAAGACTGATATTAAGCAAAATGTCACTTGAATTATATCTCATCTCTCGGACACTAAATATCTTAGAAATAGGCTTCAGTCTTTCCCTTTGTCAACAAAGAATTTTTGCGTTGGAGTTAAATATAAGATAAAAATCATCAGGACACTCTAGCGATGTCCAGGAAAGAGAAACTTCACACATCTGACTTTCAAAAAATAGATGACAAAACATGACCCCTGGTTCTCCAGAACACTGAACAAGTGGGAGGCCCAGAAATGCCACTCACTAAGCCAAAGATCCCCATGGAAAAACCTCATTGTCAAAGCATTAATATTTTTTTATCTTTATTATAAAAGCCTCACTTCAGACAATATTGACAAGTACAGATGCCTAATTTAATGTGATTAAGTTTCTACAATCTATATTTGCATATAAACCATATGGCAAGACCAAAGTATTGCCCATTTCATCCTAAGTATCACCTCCAGTGCACTTGCACACACAAACATGCAAACAGGTTCCTGTTTCACTTCTGACCCACTGAATAAAGGGGAAGAAAAAGACATTAGTATGTTCTGAGCATAGTAAAAGTCAGACTAGATAAAAGGCTTAATCAAGAAATAGCATCTAAATACTTAGACATTTCTGTGAAGAGTCCTGTAAATGTCCTGCTGAATTCAGAGGAAACTGCCTCCAGACATTTTCTGAGAACGTTCCAAGAGCAGCCTTCTAAGACACAAGTCTTTCTTTGGGGAAGAGGTACACCAAGCACCTTAAGAATTGGCTAAAGAATTTACTAACATCCTGGAAACTCAAACTGTTTCTATGATATTGTTGACCTGTTATTAAATTCTCATGCAGCAGTCTAAACTAAGCAGGCCCTCAGAAGGGTCTCTGAGTGTTCACTAATGTTTGAAGAATCTTATGTTTCAAGATAGATTATTAGGAAAGCAAGCAAGCTTGCAGCCCACACCTACCCACATTCCCCTCCTTTGTAAATGCTTCTTCCATCAGATTCTCAATTTATTTACCAGATGCTCTTATTGTCTCCAAATGACAGATTTATGGAGCATCTAAGTACAATAATTGGTCCTTGTAGCACTGTTCAAACACCTGTTCTCAAAAATTTCCTGTAGTTGTATTCTTTTCTATGAAATGAAGATGAAATGTGTTGAATAACACAAGGAGATTCGAGAATCCAGGGCATAAGCAGGTTCACTGCCATAGGAGCAGAGGAAGGCTTTCTCACCTGTCTTCCTTCACAAGTTGTGATGTTTTTCACTTTACTAATCATTAAAATAATTGACACACTATTCTATTACTAAAGACTACCCAAAAAAAACTCAGAAAAAATTCAGCTATCATTGAAGGACCTCGTGTGTGTGTTGAGGGTGGGAGGGCTGGCACTAGGTGCTGGGGAAATGACAAAAGGAAGAAATTCTAATCACATCACCTTTTACTTTCCCTCTTAAATTCCTTGCCTGTTGTAAGATATCATTTTAGGGTGCACATCAGAATCACCTGAGGCTTTTTAAGATTGTGACTTCCCAGGTAACGTCGAAACCCTATGATGTTAGGAAGCTCTGGCACAGAGTGCAGGCATCTATGATTTTGAAAGCATGAAGTGGTGACAACCAATGCTGCCCTGTACAGTGTCTACACTCAGCCATCTGTGCCCAAGCAGCATGACCAGGATGTCCTCGTGCCATCGGTGCTCATGAGTGCCCCACTACCAGACTTCAACCTTCAGGTTCCTCCGCATCTGTTACTTAGAACTTCTCAAGGGTCTCTGAGCATTCAGGGATTTTAATTGTTTTATGCTTTCATAAGCACTGCTCCTTCTAAGAATGTTTCTGTTCTTTATTCTTCCTGGAAAATGCCCACATGTTGCTCAAAACCAGGTTCTGTTTCTGTGAGGGTGCCTTGAATCAGCTGTGTCTTGTGCTTAGTTATCACACTCAGAGACTTGGGCTTTGTGTTTATACGTCTGGCTTGCCCTTGAGTTCTTTGACTCCTTAGGGGAGGGCACTGGAGCGCCTCTGCTCCCCAGAGGCCTAACACAGTGTGTATGCAGACAGTTAAGATAGAAAACATCTTGAGTGAACAAAGAGTCCCTTCCTATAATGTATTAGGATCAATGAGTAGAAACCTCAAGAGGGTGAGCTCATTCTAGAATATTTTGAGTATTTGAACCTGCCAGCAGTGAAGTATGGTGTCTTATGAAGACATGATTTTCCTTCTCCTTGCTAGAGATGGGAAGTGCTTGGCCTGGGACAGAAAGGCTGATGAGAGGTAACTCCTTCCTTTGGTGGAGGCTGGCACAGAATGGCCATGGATATTGACTCTGATGACCAGCCTTGAACCAAGTTATATCCCTGAAGCCATTTCTAACAGAATTACATACATGGGAGTCAAACAGGACGGATTCTTAAGTGAAAAACTGAGAATAGATAGAAAGAAGAATGAATTCATCGTGTTGGATGGAAAAAAAGTCTCCCGGATGAGCTCAGAAGTGAGAGAAGGGATTCGATCCTGGAGCAGGGATGCTTTTAAACTATATTAACGCAGTGTACACGTTTTTTTCTGGTAGAAACAGAAAGCCCCTGAAGTGTTTCAAGCAGGAGAATGACATCCTCAGGATTTCCCTGGGGGAAGCTCTCCTGGCAACTCTATGAGAGACCATGGGTTTGTTTCAATATTCTTGAGCAGGAAAAGAAGAGCACTGTGGAAAATGGTGACTTTCACCATGGAAGTCACGTGACCTGACCATATTTAGGTTAAGGAAGCTTTGTAAATTCTCACTTTTTAATATTGGTCTGCATTTTTGTCATCATTGGCTTTAACAGCAACATCAGAAATAGGTTTATTCGCTCTAGTGAAATATGGCTACAGAAAGCCAAGGTCCAAATTCAGGCTCCAAACATGCTCCCTGGCCTCCCAGCACACCAGTGTCTCCAGGTCCTTTGCCTCGAGTCTTGGCTCACGTGTTTCTTCCTCCTGCGGCACACAGCAGCTCCCACAGAAAGACCCAGTGTTTGTGTCCTTGTCCTCTTTTCTGGAAAGCCTCTCAGCTCCAAATGGAAAGGTTGTTTTTCCTTCTATGCGTCCACAGCATCTGAACCAAACTCTTTCTAATGAACCCATCTCTCATTCAACACACTCTCTCAGTTCACTGAAGAACAAATTTCAACAATAGCTGAAGCTAGCACAGAGTGTCAAGTTAAACATCAGAAGCCTGTTTTCCAGATTGGTCCATATGACCAACATCCTGAGTTACCAAGAGTAAATCAATTTGCCTCTGTGACCTTAGTTTCTTTACAAACGACTTAACTATAGTAAAACTTCTTTTTGTTTTAAAAGGCTGATTTTATGAATTAAAAAAAAATCAAAAAAGAAAACTGTCCAGTGCCAAAACCTGAGTATTTGTTGAAGGCTGAAACTTCTTGGCATGACATTCAAAACCCTTTTTAGACTTGCCTCCAATTTCTGCTTTTTTTTTGAGTTGGAGTTTTACTCTTATCACCCAGACTGGAGTGTCTGCTTGATTCTTAAGATTCAGTCTTTCTCATTTCTCTTCTTGGTCTCAGTCATCTCAAAATAACAGCAATCTCTTTCCCTGCTCCTCATGACAGCTCTGCATATTCCACTGCCTGGTTCTTTCTGTCCAACAAACTTCTTATTCTTCAAGATAGAAAATACTGGCTTCTCCATTTTTTTTTCTTTCCCTGTGGCTGAACTAACCACCACTCTCTAACCTCTTAAGCAATAAAGAACTTAAGAGCAGTCTTGCAACTCCAACCAGAGATCTGTGGCTCTCTCTACAAACATAATAGCACGGTAGTGTGCAGTGTCTCCCAAATGGCTGACACATGTCCCCTGTGGGACGGGAGATAGTTCTAGGGAGTACATAAATATGCCCCATCATAGCTGTTCCAGTACATCGTTGAAATATACTTAAGTAGAAGTAAATAAATTACAGTAGATATTAGATAAATCATATTCAATTCAGGAGGTACAAAAACTTGGCAAAATGGTGAAAGTGCTATATGAATAACTAATATAGGCAAACTATGGGAAAGTGGAAAAATTGTAGGATTTGGATAGAAGTCCTGAGTTCAGCGTAAGCTCTGCTATCTGACCTGCCAAAAAGGCATTTGGCTCACATACGGTTTATATGTGTTTCTTTTGTAAACTGGGAAAATAAGTCATTATTGTGAGCCTGTTTCTTCCTCTAATATCTTTTCTGTTGTCTGATCCTTAAACAGACAAAAGAACATAGAAGAGAAACAAATTGTAATTCTTCTACTCAACCATCATTTTGATGAGGGAAAGAACCTATCTTATTTGATAGGTACTTCATATTCCTATGACCTAGCAAAGTGTTTTACAAGAGTCAGGCAAGCACCAATTGCTTGCTGAAATAAAACTGACATTTGGTGAATGTATATTATGTTCCAGAATTCATGAGGTACAATTTCACATATGTTATTTCATTTCAATATTTAAGCTTCTATATAAAATGTAGCACTGTCTCTCCATTTATTAATGATAACAGCAAAGCTCGTGGAAGGAAAACATTTCCCAAAAATCTATGATGTGATGAGGTTTGAATTCAAACCCTGATCAGTCTGGTGTCACAACCTTCGATCCTTCAAACTCTCCCTGCTGAATATCAACAAGGGTTTGACCACAAATAAACTATAATTCTAAAATCAACTAGAAAAACAAACTTAATTGTGATTCAACTTCTAAATCATAAAACGATAAGTTAGGATGGTTCACACATACTTTTCTCACTTTTTCCTCAGAAGATGCTCCAGGAGTGAAGAATATTAAAGATGTAACAAGAGCTGTTTGTCTAGATCTTTCATTCTGTCTTTGTAGCCCAGCACTTACACGAGTGTTTTTCTTCTCTGTTTTCCTCATGTCATGTGTACCTTTTCCTGGGTTTCCTCTCTAGGCCTCAAACATTCCCGCTTACCTGCAGGTGACGGATCCCTGGTCCCATCATTCCGCTTATCAATATAACCAGTATAACCCCCATCTGCAACTGCCTCTAAGCCATCTAGTCACATGGAACACTCTTTGTGCTAGGAAGCAGTGGTGGATAGTGCAAACAGCTTTGAATGAGGAGTCAACCCAGACCCCAGCATGACTTTTCACATGGGACTCTACCTCCCTGAACCTCAGCAGATGTCTCATCTAGAGAAAGCAGCGGTTGGTGTCTGACACAGTGATCTCTGAGTACTGTTTTAGTTTGAAAACTTTGAGGCTATGTCTGCCTGGTCATCCCCAGCCTCCTCCTCACACTCACTGGAGAGTTTTGCCCTACAGTTCCTCAATGGTCACTGCCAGGGCCGGGCCTCAACCTGGAGCTGAGGTGAAACATTCCTGTTTGCTGGGAAGGGGCTGGGCCTAGTCAGCCTCCCAGGGACCTAGGTCTGCACTTTGATAGCTTCTTCAAGCCTAATAAAATATAAACTTTTCTTGGCTCTAATTCAATCCTAGTTCTCTTTGAAGGTCACGTTCAAAAGACAAGTGTAGAAGAATGGAAAACTCCAGCTCTACCAAGTCCACCACAGTCAGTGACCTGGAGTCCTCAAGCCACAGAACCTCTTCATTTACTTCATGAAGCCATAACATGACACCGGGCATGCTCAGCATAGTGACACATGGTCACACGGACACTCTCTTATAATTTTCCCTCACCGTGTGTGCAATAGAGTTAGGGAATGGACATTTCTCCCCACCACTACTTCTTCCCCCAGTCTCTCCCTCTCAGATCCCTTTCCTCCCAGCTCACAATTGTGTTCTGTGTGTAGGTCCCCACCTCTCTCCCTCCCTGTTCTCTTTTTGCCTCCCTTCCTTCTCTGTGTCTTGTCTCTTCTTTCCCTTCATTTCTCTTCAATGATTTTATCTTACTCTCCCACTTGGCATGTTCATGGTTCAGAAAAATATCCCTTCTTCCAAGTACCATGCAAGGCCCATCTCAAGTTGAGGTTTTTCTGAGCCTACATTGACAAGTTCGGCTCCCTCTGTTTGTCCTTTCATTGTGTCGCCCAACCCGGATGCTTCCTTACCTGGTGTCATCCTTTGGCACCTCCCTCTGTATTCATAGACTCATAAAAGACAGAGCAGCAAGATTGGAAATGATTCTCATCCAGTTAAAGGAGGAGACTGCTGCCACAGAGGGGAATAACGCAGGGGCTGAATTTGTTAAACAAAATGGATCAAATATGTACTGGCTGAGAAAAAAATAGCATTGGACTATTTCTAGGCTGTGAGAAAAATAAGTTTGACAGTTCTGTCTGACTTACTTCCCCAGGCTCACCTTTCAAGGAAAGATCAGTAGAAATATAGCAATACACAAAGGGTTTGCCATTTCAGTTAAATTATCCTGACCCTGGGAATTGACTAGTTTGGGGAGGGAACAAAGATGAATTAGGGAGAATGCTACCTAAAAACAAAATGGGCAAACAAACAAATCTGCAACAAGGAAGGGACTCTCTCCTGTGGCCTCTGTCTCGCTGACTGAAAAGACTCAGGTCTGCATCACTGTCCACAAGGCAGAGACCCCCATAGAAAGAGTGTCTTTCTGAAGCTGCCAGAATCATGCCCCGGTTACCCCAATTTCAGAAAGAGCCCTCCCCAGTCATGTGTGACAGACAGAATAGAGGGGACTGAAGTGTTCTTCCATGACGTGACCCTACCACTGCTTACAGCATTACAATTTCTTGCCAGAAGTCAATAGATGAGGGGTAAAGAGTATGTGGTAGACTCCTGCTTCTTAAAGAAGATGCACGTAGCAGCTACACTTAGAGACCACTGTGAGACCTAATCAATCACTATGGTTACACACAGCTGCAGGGGAAGTTGGGCGATATGGACTCTGCCCAGAATCCCTTTTCTAAGGGTAGGTCCAGCTTCGTATGCATTCAAGCTCGACAAGTAGTCTTTACCATGGTCTGCTCCCTGACCTTCCAACATTTGTGGGCTTCCTTCCTCACACAGGTTCATCCTTACCCAAGGGAGGCATGTGAGAGTTGCATCCTATACCAACGGTAGCATCTCCAGGCAACACTCAGCTGTCTACAATAGGCACAGATAAGCTCTATGGTCCAGTCACTTTTATATGTGGAAAAAAAAAAATCATTGTCACTGCCATTGCTCAATGTAAATGGTTGAATAGAATTAAATAAAACAATGCTCAGGTATAAGCACTTTAAAGCGGAAATCACTTTTAAAATCTTCAGTGTTCTGTTGTGTAAAATAAATGTATCTGATTTCAGAAATGCTTGGTGGCTTTTATTATGACAAGTTTTCACATATAAATCATTGAGTCCTCTGGAAGAAAACTGCTCAGTAAATTCACAAATCTGAACATTCGTGACTTTCTAAACTCATAGAAGGGATCCTAGTATCCTGGTCATGGTTCAGACATCACAGACAGACTAAGTGGCCGCACAACTTGGATGGTGGAATATGCAGAAGAAAAGGAAGAGATGAAAGCATGAAAGAGGGAGAAAATACATAATTATGAAATCTTGGACTCCATGGAGACCAGAAAAATGTGTCGCTGAGAGGTTTCTGTGAGTTGGCATTACTATCGAAGCCACACATTATTTGTTAGGATTTTAAACACTGAAGCCCTGACAAAATGTCATTTTTATTCTTCTTTATAAACAGGGGAATGTTTTTTAGGGTCTTTTTAAGTGGCATAAATAGTAAGAGGGATCGAGAAGAAAATCAGCTGTAAACGGTCGGTCCGTTAATGAAGGGAAAGCCGGCTCCCCACCAGCTGTTTCCAAGGCAACCCTCAGTGGACAAGCACCATCTCTTCTATCTTCTCCATTACTGGGATTGTCCCCACAGCCCAGAGGAGGAGAGCTAGGCTGGTTTAAAACTCTTTTGCCTGGTGTTGCTGACACAGCTCACAAATGCCAGGAAGAAGCTGGGGTGGTGGGTGAAATGCCTCCGTGGACCACACCCGGGGCTGTCATCCATGCTGCACTCAAGACACTTATGACAGGGGAGGGGAAAAAGTTGGGGGCAGAGCCACACATTTCCAAAATAGGAAAAAATGCTTAACCTTTCAGATAGAGAAGGACGTTTCCTTTCATCTCTTAAAAAAATCAAAGAATGACAGAATTTTTAATATTCACAAAGAACATTGCACATCGTTGTTCCCAACCTTTCCATGGATGTCGAAGCAGAGGAAGAGAAGAGATCTTACCTTAGGTTACCCTGAGTTGGTGACTGAGCAGTGTCAGATGAAAAAGCTTAGAGTTTAAGCAACAAGTCCTATTGGATACTTGGAGAATACAGGTAGACAACTTGCAGCCAGGACTTAAAATGCTTCCAGAAGCTGAAGGGCCTGGAGGCAGAATGATCTATTAAAGACACTGGCAATTGTCAGAAGAAGACATACCAAAGATGTCCCTAGGAATGGAAAAGGGTGGGCAAAAATGAGAAACACTACACAAGTATAATAGACCAGACAGATTTGCCATCTCGTTTGTGCCTGTTGAGAAACGTACTGTTTTTGTAAGTTAAAACTGATCATCAAAAGCCTGATTGCAGAAGTAATGTGATGTGACTAATGATTTTGCATAATGAATGACCTTGATATCAATCAGCAGGAAGCCTGCGTTGGAGAAAAAGTCTTTGAGTCCTCAAATACGTAAGGCTCTGACTACTGATTCTGCCTTTTGCAGAAACATCTCAAAGAAGCCAAGAAATTCTGAAAAGATCCCACAGAAGTAGACATAAATCCCATGTCTGTAGGATGCTTGGCTGACTCATTATAAAGGTTCCCTCAACTGGCATCACTTGGCAAAATTTCCACCCAAATATTTTCTGTATCTTTTCTGTTGAATGTCTCTCAATACAGAGATTTTTTTTCCCAGCAGTTGTAACCTGTCAAAATGCAAACATAGATTTGATCTTTAAAAGCAGAAAAACATCCTAATTATATAGGAGGATAATCAAGGGCTTGACATTCAAAGAATTTTCAAAATTCTTAAGAGAGAAAGAAGAATTACAGATGCAAGGAAAGCATTAACTGAATTTATGTATTTCCTGTTCACTTCTGTCTGCAGAATTTGCTGTAACTATTTAAGAAACTTTAATTACAGAGAAGTATTAAATGAGTTGCATATCATTTCTGAACTATTTGCTCTAAATATATAATCCAAACCTGGTAGAATGTTGGGAGAGGTTAGCTAGACTGCCCTAAATGTGATTCAAGCATTATAAAATATTAAATATTGTAGCCTGATTTAAGTTTCCAGTTCCAGTAACCTTGCAAAAAGCTACGTCATTTTCTAAGAAGCCACAGTCAACAATGTGGACAAGTGGGTCCTCTGCTCCAGATGAGACCCAAGTGTTTTCCAAAGCTTCTCTTTCAGACTAACATTGTCACATACTTTCTTTGCTAAACCAACAAAAATGCTGGTTTCTTTCTCTGTCTTTCTCTTCCTTTCACCCCCTTATAACAATTCCTGGTAGGTATTTAAAACTACTACATGCCAGGTACCACAGTAAGCTAGAGGTGGTATTGTTACTGCTTTAATCCTAAAAACAAAGTGCTGTGCAATGTCCCCCCTCATTGCGGTTTCAGAAAAAAGCAAATTATCCTGTATTAAAAAATTAAAATACATTTGTTAGCTAATCTAGGGGCAAGCATGACAAATGATAAGGCTGTTGGAGTTTTTGCCCTTTTTTTAAAACAATCATTTTTGGCTATCCTTTTTTGATATTTGACATCTAATATATACTAGATATTGCTAACCAAAATGTAAAATAATATATTTGTATTGAAAGAAAAATAAAGAGAAACAGGAGAAGAGTTTTGCCTTTAATCAAATTACCTGACTGGGAAAAAAAATACTTTTTTGTAAACATAATCAGTGTTAGGCCCTTGGTCTCACTGAGGATCTGCTGGCCCTTGGTCTCAGCGAGGACATGCTGCCTTTTTTAGTTACATAAAGAATCTGCCCTGAAGAAAAATAAGAGCGTATGTTCTCCCAATCACTCAAGGAAGGAGATTGACATTTATAACGGCTGCTCCAATGTTAAAGTTGGTACACTCTGTGTCTTTATAAGTGACCTGTCTGAATGCAGTGGCTGTCAGTCTGTTTCATCTTCCCCTGCCAATGTCTATCTTGTCAGAGATCATAGAGGCTGGCAGGTTTGACACAGTGAGGGAAAGGAAATGGAGAAGCAAGAGACAGCTTTTTGGAGAAATTGTACATCTACCATGTCCAGTCGGGCCCAAGGAGTGGCTGAATTCCAGCAGCAAGAATCTGAAAAAAGCCCACTGCTCAAACTCTGCCTCTTCCACGGGCCTCTATAAATGAACCCAGGTGTGTAAAAATTCAGAAATCATAGTTTTCAGCATTTTCATTACTCTCATTTCATGTAGGCTCTCTACACATAGTATGCTTAGACTTCGAGTTTTCCAGGGCAGTGTTAATTTTACAATATTCTTTTTTTTTTTTTTTTTTTGAGTTGGAGTCTCACTCTGTCGCCCAGACTGGAGTGCAGTGGCCGCTTCCGGCCACCGCAGCCTTGACCTGCTGGGCTCCGGCGATCCTTCCGCCTCAGCCTTCCAAGTAGCCGGAATTACAGGCATGCACTACCATGCCCGGCTGATTTTTTGATTTATTGTAGAGATGAGGTCTCGCTGCCCGGGCGGGTCTCGAACCCGCGGGCTCAGGCAATCCACTCACCTCAGCCTCCCAAAGGCGCGGGATTACAGGCTGAGCCACCGAGCCCAGCTACAATATTCTTTTTAATAAATGTAATGCTTAATGCAACTTAATTTTTCACCTAATTTGTGCCTTTATTTCTAAATGCTTACTATATTTGTCATTACAAAATATTCGGCATAATAAATTTGGAAAATAAAGAAAGGCAGTAAGAAGAAATGTTTAAATCACTGCAAGTTCCGCACTCTAGAAACAATAACTATTGTCATTTTTGTGTACTACCCTTCAGAGTTTTATGCATAGATTTATTGAAATTTTGTATGGATATCATCAGACTATAATTTTACCTCCTGTTATTTTATTTTTATTATAATATAAATTATTCCATATTATTATTGCAACCTATTATAAACATTATTTTAATGACTGCATAATTATGTTCTATAATTTACTTAGCTATTACCCTATTGTTGGACAGTTAGACTGTTTCAAAAGTTTCACTATGACACATAATGTTGCCTTACGCTTATTCATAAAACATATTTCATACTTTGAATTTGTAAGATAGATTCCCAGCAGCAAAATTGGTAGATCCAAGTGTTTAAAATTTTCAATAGATCTCGGAACATGCTGCCAAAATGCTTTTCACAAAGATTTCCTGATGATATTTGTATATATTTTTAGAATTTTTACATTAAAAATGTATAATTTGGAATTTATATTTTATTGCCAAATATGTATCCTGATTATTGTTTCGAAAAATATTGCCACTATAACTATTTCACTGGTTAAGCCTACGTTATGGGTATTCTAAAGAAAAAAAAATCAATTAAGGTAGAAATGCTTTAGTTAGGAAAACGTGTAGACATGTTTTATTGGTTTTGCTGAAGGCACAACTGGGCCCAATTATTTCTAGCACATTCCACTTCCTGAAAATCATCCATCTACTGGTACACAGACTCATCTCTTCATTTACTTGGCGAACATTTGTGGCATAACTGTGCTGAGACAACGTGTTGGGTGCTATGAGACATGAGCCATGGATCCTTTCTTCCATCCACGGGGGTAGCCTGACATAGACACCAAAGTCTTCATGAGCTCCAGAATAGTCACTTCATAGATGTTTATGAGATGAAGTAAATACCACATATAGAAAGTCTTAGCGTGAAAGTGATAACTTACACAACAGGGGGTCCTGTCAAGCAGAGGTGGACAGTTTAATTCTGGAAGCAGAATTATAGAAAGCTTAAAAGGGAAAGCTATGAAAGTTTTGCTGTTTATTTCAGATAAATGATAAAAGGATAACGGTGCCCTTCCTTGCCCAGATTTTCACTTCCTGGTACTGACAGATGCTACTTTTAGAAATCTGAGCAAGATCTGCATTACTCACCCCCATAGTTTCTCCATCATTCTGCTATGAATAGTCAAGTATCCCTATATTAATCATTCTTCTGGGTTAGAGATAAAATATATATTTTTAACAGAGATTCTCATTCTGCCCTAAAATTACATGTCTGAGAATTTAGCAGAGATGATAGAAAATAGTACTTCTCAGTCCCATATAAATTTCACCTATTTTAGTTTCCTTCCTGAGACATAAGCTTGCCCCTACTATGGTAGGAAACACCTTTCCCATCTAATGTTCATGTCTTATTCCCAAGGTGGCTACAAGGGTCAGATCCCTTGTAGATGTGAGAAGAATTCTTCATTGGAGTCTTGTGATAAGACTAGCTAGATAGTGTTGTGGGTTGAATTTTGTCTCCAAAAAAGATAGATTGAAGTCCCCTTACCTATGAATGTGAACTTTTTCTGAGACAGGGACTTCAAAGATATAATCAAGTTAAAATGAAATCAAGAGGGTGGATCCTATTCCAGTAAGAAGAAAAGAGACACAGACACACAGGATAAGAGAGCCATGTAATGATGAGACAGAGATTAAAGTGATGCACCTGCAAGTCAAAATGTTGAGGTTGACAGTCATCATGAGAAGCTAAGAAAAAAGTATGAAAAAGATTGTCTCCTTGAGTCTCTGGAACAAGCACAATCCTGAAGACATCTTGATTTCAGACTTCTGACCTACAGAACTGTGAGAGGATACATTTCTGTTGTTTGAAGCCATTCAGTTTGTGATACTTTTTTATGGCAGCCCTAGATACTAACGTATTCTCCACACCAATTTTCTCTTCATGAGCACATAGAAAGAAGGAAACTATTTCCCAGTTTCTCTTGACGTTAAGTGGGAATTTTGTCTGAGTTTTGGCTAATGGAACACATGAAAAAAGGATGTATACCACATTCACAGTGGGTAATAAAATATGTTACCTTTTCTTTCTTCCAGCCATGGGTGAAAGCGGTCTGAAGCCTTGTGATGTATGCTTGACAGGAGACCAAGGAAAGTCTGACATGAGCCAGCAGTAAACTTCTGGGTTAAGACATTGTGCTTTCCAGGATTTTTTTTCCTTGTAATACTGTTTAGCTGTTGAAACTTGATAAACTGGAATGTAGTGCTATTATAATTTAAAAAGTAATATGGATAGCCATTCTTGCAGCAGGGGAAAATATAGTTGATATCAGAGACTGGAAAGTTGAAGACGTGAACTACTCAATGGCAAATCATTTAGCAAACAATCACCTGTGTTGACTTCGAAGACAAGCCACTCACAGACTAAGCCTGTAGCTCCAAACAAGATGATTGAAGATATCAGAGCATTAGTGTGTGGGGCGATTATTTCTTGCATTTATAAGTTATTGCAAGAAAGACATGCGCTCAGGAAAGAACCAGCTAAGATGAATAGATATGTGATATATCAAACATAGTAACTATTAATGGAAAAAATTATTTATTTTTATTTTATTGTTATTTTTTTTGAGTTGGAGTCTCACTCTGTCACCCAGACTGGAGTGCAGTGGTGGCTCCCAGCCACGCAGCCTCGACCTGTTGGGCTCCAGCGATCCTTCCACCTCAGCCTTCCAAGTAGCTGGAACTACAGGCACGGGCTACCATGCCCGGCTAATTTTTTGATTTATTGTAGAGATGAGGTCTCGCCAAATTGCCCAGGCGGGTCTCGAACCCACAGCCTCAGGCAATCCACTCACCTCAGCCTCCCAAAGCGCAGGATTACAAGCTGAATCACCGAGCCCAGCTAATGGCAAAATTTAGATACTGACTTATACGGGCTTTCACTGTAAATTTCTTTCACTTTGATGCATGTTGAAAAAGATTATAAGCCGGGCTCGGTGGCTCACCCTGTAATCCCGTGCCTTGGGAGGCTGAGGTGACTGGATTGCCTGAGCCCGTGGGTTCAAGACCCGCCTGGGCAACTTGGTGAGACTTCATCTCTACAATAAATCAAAAAAATTAGCTGGGCGTGGTAGCGTGCACCTGTAGTTCCAGCTACTTGGAAGGCTGAGGCGGAAGGATCTCCGGAGCCAAGCCGGTCGAGGCTGTGGTGGCCTGGAGCGGCCACTGCACTCCAGTCTGCGTGACAGAGTGAGACTCCAACTCAAAAAAAAAAAAAGAAAGAAAAAGATTATAACAAAAATATTATTAAAAACAGAAAAAATTCACCAATTTGCACAAATAAATGAGACGAACTCAAGATAATTCAGAAATTCCAGGGTTGCAAGTTGAAAAAATTGTTTCCATGTCTTAAAACATAAGAGATGACATTTTAAAAAGACTTTAAGCAATGAAATCACAGAAAAACTTCTAAATTGAATGCTAAATTAACTCAGAAAAAAAATCAGATTAAAAATCTATCTTCACCTATTGTTTCAGTTAACCTCAGAGAAGATTTACTGAGTTAAAGAGCAAGGCATGAGGGTAATAGCAAAAAAGAAAGAAAGAAAGAAAGAAAGAAAGAAAGAAAGAAAGAAAGAAAGAAAGAAAGAAAGAAAGAAAGAAAGAAAGAAAGAGATTTGTGATTCATATTTAGGGAAAATATAGGCATAGTTATTGGCAAATGAAGTGACTAGCAAATAATTGAGAAAGAAGTCAACTACATTTTGTGACCATTTATTGCCAACCCCCCCCAAAAACCCATAAGTGTACTTTTAGAGAGTTTTTGCCTATGCAAAACTTAAAAAAGAAAATCATGGACCCCCAGTTTTTCCACCAGTCACAGGCAGAATTTAGAAACTGTAGAGAGTTCAACAAGGCATCATCTTCAACACCACTTCAGATATGGCCCTGATGAATCAGAAGGAGGAAGAGCTTCCCAGAAGGCAGAGTCAGTTCTCTAAAGAATAGTAGAGAATGGGATTGTACCCAAGAAACACAAACAGCCCTAGCCAAAGTGAGTGATCTCCCTGGAGGTCTGCTCAGTGGGATTTCAGAGTTGTCATGAGCAATGGGACTGTGTGTTTCTCACTCCTCTCCTACTCATGCTTGTATGTATTGTGGTTGACCTGCCTCTCTTCCACCATTGTGTACAGTGTATGTTGGGACAGAAGCAAACAATTTAGGTTCTTCGTTTATCTTTTGCCAAAACAAGAAGAGCCTATATGGGCCTGATGGAAAGAACAGAGCATGTTCATGACTAGATAGAAAGTTGGATTGTCACCTTGTGGAGAGGCTTAATGTGTTCTGAGTGGCAGCAACAGTGAATGGGTGACCAGAAGGAAAAACCGGGATAGAGAATCGATTCACATCTCCATTCCCACGTGCTCCCTTGATACAAAGGATGATGGTATTTCCAAGCCTCTCTTACACTGAAGTTGAAGTTGGGTGATTGGGTTCTTGCCAGTATGGGAAAAAAAAAAAAAACGTATACCAACTCTAGTCCTTTCCAGAAAGTGTCCTGCAGAAATTTCCATGCTCTTTCTTTGACATTCTGGTGAATATAGAAGGCACATATTGAAGAAAAGTGTGAACATAAAACAAAAGGACCTTGGGTCCCCGAGTCATGGAGAGGAGAACTGCCCAGAATATCCACTGCTGTCAGGGGGTTCTGTTAGCAAGCACAAACCTTTTCTGCATTAAGGCACAGTGTTTATTGATTACCACAGTATTACCTAGCCTGAATAGCATAAGCCAAGTAGACCATCCTTGAAACTTGCTTGTGTTAGCTCCTTAACTTTTCAGAGATACTCATATACATCAGAATCAATTACAAACATAACTTTTGCCTTGCCTGTCAGTGCCGTGTAAATCAGTTATGGCCTGACTTCATCCAGCAAACATAGGCTGAGATCAGCTCAGCCTAACGTGACTCTGCCATACAGACATGATTCACAGGAACCCAGTGAGGTGGATATCATTACTGCCACTTTGTAGACATGATGCTTAGGACTCAGAGAATTTTATTACTTTTATCACTTACTTTGTGTAAGATTCACAGATCTGAGTGGTAGAACCTGAATTAAATTTCAGATGCACCTTACTTCAAAGTTGGTGCTTCCATCTTTCTATCATTCTAGAAAAGGAGACAATCTCATAGATAAATCTTTTATTGACAATGCTCTTCTGACCTCCGTGTAAGTTCCAGTTTCCTTATCCTCTGCATATATAGCAATGACTTAGGATTACTTTTGTTCCGTTGTTTCAGCCATACATTGAACAAAAACATACACACTATTTGAAGTATTTCAAATAAACGCTCCCTGTTATACACATTATATTATTTTAAAGTTTTTATTTGGTTCTGAACCAATTTCCTAGGAAGTAAAACATTAAACATTTAGAAGGATGTGTTATAATTCTAGAGAGAAACTTTTCAAGGAGTTCAAATTGCAGGAAATATTTAAATAGTTACCTGGAAACAACTAGCTGTTATCCCATACTTGATTAATTGAATCTATACCATCCTCAAACAAGGACTGATCCTAGCAGAAATTTACTTGTAAATGGAGGAAAAAGATAGGGTAAGGATTTTTCAGTAGAGATGAGAAAAATAATGAACTTGAAATTTATAACAGGTATCTTTTTTTAGAAGTCTAGTCATTTTTAGGCCAAATGGTCCATGCACTTGCCCAATAAGTTTTCTATGTTGATTCTGTCATCATCTGTTCATGTTGTTTTACACAAAATCTGGGGTCAATAATTTCTCTTTTGAAAAGTACAATGTTACCCATGTTTGGCTAAAGACCATGCTGGCTTTGATAGTAAAAGTCAACGACAGGACCATAATTATCCTCCTCAACTCAACATCAGATATAAGGGCTGTTTACCCAATATAGTACATTATGATGCTGTATTATATATGGTTATATATTGCATATATAGTATACATTATGTGTTACTATACTATATTATATAATTATTATATTGTGTTATATAATTACATATATAATTATGCTGTATTATATAATTATTTATAACTTTTCAGATAAACTTACCAAGAACAAGAAAAAGAAAAAAAAAAGAAAAGTACAATGCAGAGTAGACATTGGAGTTGTCTCCATTCCCAAATCGAATATTTTGTCTATAACTTTGTCTCAGTCTGTTCATGCTGCCATAGCACATTACCATATATTGAGTGACTTGAACAACAGACTTCACTTCTCACAGTTCTGGAAGCTGGAAAGTTTGAGATAATGGTTTTGGCTCATTTGCTTCCTGGTGGGCTCTCTCTTGCTAGCTTTCAGACCTATGTGTTTTCTCTGTATCATCGTATAGGAGAGAGATGGAGACAGAGTATTAGTCTCTTCCTCTCCCATAAGGACACTAATCTCATCATGATAGCCCTACTTTCATGACCTCCTCTAAATCCAGTTACTTCCCAAAGGTCCCACCTCCGAATACTATCATAGTGGAGGTTAGAGCTTCAACATATGAAGTTTGGAGGGACATAAACATTCAGTCCATAACATTGTCCAATTTGACCGTCACTCCTTTCAAACAAACAATTCCATAGGCATATTTTCTACAATCATCAGATCACACAAATGAAAGCACATACAGAATTTTCCGTGAAATGTTCTATGAATTACCTCTTCTGTAGAGGAAATCTCCAAGTCCCTTTTGTGCTTTAAGTCATCTTAATCTGCACATACATACTTTTGAAGTGCAGGTAGAACAACAAGGCATGATGTGGGGCTATTTTTGTATAGTTATCTCAGTAGAGACTATACTATTTATAGCATGAACTTTTATTATTGATCTTTAAAAAGCATAACCAAAAATTGATTCTATTTGAGAGTCTTATCATTGAAGCTTCTATAAAACCTCTGTCTGTGTTATTTGAATTATTAGATCCCTGCTACTTGAAATTCCATAAGTTGTTTTTCCAGTGTGTGGGGAGTGTCACACTTTAACGTTCAGGAATTATTGCTTCTTAATATTATAAAGCATCAACAGGCAAGAAGTGGAGGTGCCATTCTTTGTTGCTCTCATTTCGGGCTCATGCTTTCTCAGACAGTGATCCTTACTGATTAAATGCAGCTCAGGGGTGCCAGCCTATGGACTTCCCAGGACATGGGGCATATTCATGCAGTTCCAAGTTTAGGCCTTGCAGTCAGAGCTCTTGCTCTTTGATATATTTTCATCTCTCTGAGTCTGTCTCTTTTCTTTCAAACTGTACTCCACCTACTGATAATTCCTAGGGTATTATAATGTGTAGTTTCCAAACCATGGGAAAGTCTCTGGTTGATGATGGAGAAGAGGTGTTTGCTCTCCCTGATGGTCCAAATTCTCTCTTCAATGACAGATTCTTAAGTGACCAACTCTGGGCACTCCTGCTCAAGGAGATGAATTGGAGACCCAGCTGGGTGTGTTGTTTGAAGAAAAAGGAAGAGAGATGGGAAAAACACATGCAAAAATCTCAGTGATTGAGACAAAAACAGCAACAGAAGACAAGTTATCTGGGGCTTACCATATTCTTGGCCCTGTGTAGACTAAGTTCTGGACAGCCATTGCCAAGGTGAAATAATTGCTCGGAGGTCCCAAGTATTACCCAATAACTCATAGATTTCATGGTTGGAATATCAGTGTCGGTCCTAGACCCACCTATTTAGCATCCTCTCTTCACTATAAATTAGCACCATAAATTAGAATAACATTGGGTTTTCTCTAAAACAACACAGGAAGCTAGAACACAGTTGATGGAGACCTCAAAAATTGGGAGGAAATGTTTCCTAACATAGAATCCTATACTAACCATGTGATCATACCAAATGCAGAGTCTTGAATAAGTTAGGTACTTTTTAAGTTTTGAGAAAATGAACTTTAGCAAAATAAGAAAATGAATCAATGAAGAGGCAACACAATCAAAACAGGTGATCCAGGAGAGTCTAGACGTGGTGAACAGCAGGCTCATGAGGTCACCCAAGCAGCCATGCTAAGGAGCCATCAATATCCAAGAGGACCAGAGTGAAAAACATCACCAAAAAGATAAAGATGATATAATTCCTGATGTGGTTGAAGGGATTAAGATTTATATTATGGAAAAGAGTTTGGAACTAAGTTCATAACTGGTTCTTAGACATTTGAGCAAAAGAAAGAAAAAATGAAAATTATGAATTGGAATGTCAAAAGAATGTCAATGTGTTGCATAACTTACCTATGAACAATATAGACATACTAATGTAAACACTGGTATTACTTTAGGTATAAATGGACATTTTAAGTACACAGAGACCTAAGGGATGGAAACTCCAAGAGAGGAAATGTAAAGGAGGAAGTTGTCAAAGTTTTTCCCTCAAATTCCATAGTAGCAGGTCACTAGGTAATACATAAAATTGTGTGTGTGTGGGGGGGGAAATCTATGTAGGCATGTCATTTTAGAACTATTGAATGTAAATACTGAATTGAAAATCTTATAATGTGAAAGTCTTTCAGAAACTGAAATCAGAATTTGAGTGAGCCTGACAAAGATGTTTATTTTAAGTGTATGTGAACAAATTTGAGAAGATAGCCTTAACCACTAACCTGAAATAAACATATAAATCAAATGAAAATCTTAGACTAAGAAAGAGACTAAATGAGAATACAGGGAAATACCTGTGTGTTTTAATTCTGATCCTATTAAAGCAGGCTAGCTAGGAGGATCTAGGCAGATAACCAGATGAAATAATAATTTACACATTTCTTTGCTTCAGGTTTCCTGTTGAATGTTTTTCCTGAAATGAGTTTTGTATTATTAGATGCTGTAATTGCAATCCAGTCTTACTGTTCCATAATTTACCATCAGAGACAGAGCTCCTCACAACCCCCTCAGAAGCGTAAGGAGCTGACTCTTCCATATACAATTGAACAGGAGGCTCTCAAAGGGTAGGGGAAAAATTGCTCAAAGGAATATGTGTTGGTGTTTTGTTTAAAGAAGTAACATGCTAAGTAATCAAATAATGAGACAACCTACCAGGCACTTAAGAGACCTCATAAAAGACTATTTTCAGAATCTTAATTCTGATGGGGGGCTTCCTCCTCTTAGGAGTAAGTAAACCAGTCCCAGCAGGCTGAGATTAATTACCAAAGACACAGAACTAGTTGGTAGCAAAACCGGGAGAGAGAACTCAGACATTCAAAGTTCCGACCTGGTTTCTATAACGAGTTTTCATCATCTATTTAGGACAAACTTTTAAGTGAATAGGTTAAAAGCCTAAGCAAGAAAATGTAGCTATTTATAAAGTAAGAAGCTGGGAAATAAGCAAGATGGTCAGATATAAGGCAGAGGAGCAAGGGGTATTTAGCAGGATTACTTGCAACCACTCTCATTAATGTCATACCATCTTAGAGTTACTGGTGACTATGTTCTGGAAACCTTATGGCCAGATTCATCTCTGGGACCATAAGATTACTTCTTGTATGGGGCCTCTGTGTGAAGGGAAGCAGATCAAATATGACCTGTTGGGAGATGTTCTATATTGAATTAATGATGTGTGAATGCAGCTTGGCATTTTTAGGGAATATTTTTTGTGAGTTAGAATATATTCGTCTTACAAAAAATACAGAATTTTCAAAACTTTAGAATATAAATTTTTAGTAATATTGATACATATTTATCAATATGATGCAGATTTATTTTTTAACAAACTACTGCCAGGAAAGTTTACCAGATTCTCTCCATGGGACTAAGAGTCAGTGGTCTCTCCAACTAAAGCTACCACTTACTCCTTCAACCTACTTGTAAATTTCAGTCCTGATTTGCCAAGGAAATTATTTTATGGTCACAATGCCCCTATAGTTTGTTTGTAACTTGTTCATATGTTCAACAAATAATTTTTTGAGCACTTATGATATGCCAAGCAATTTTTCAAGCTCTGGGATGAAGTGGTTAAAAAACAAACAAACAAACAAAGCTTGAATTCATGAAATCTGCATCAGACACAAAAGACCTAGGGAAGAGAGGTGGCAGCAAATTAAGGAAATCAGAAGATGAACCAGGGGATGAAAGTAGAGAAAGTGAAGTAGCACATGCGTTAAGACAAGGCAGAGAACACAGGCAGAAGATGCAGAATTCAGGACTGAATAGACAAACACTCAGTAAGGATCCATGGGTTTATGAAAGAAAGATCTCCTTGGTAGAGTAGATCTATTTGGTAAGATGATGTGCAGAAGCTGATTTTCCTGAAAGACCAGACATATTGCGGAACCCAAAAGGAAGGAAGATATGACTTTTAGTATGAAGGTTTGTTTCATCCAATAGGAGCATTAAAACATGGAAAACATTCATCAAAAACTGGAAGGTAAAACTATAAACAGGGCAAGAAAAAGTACTGGAAAGACTTCAGAGGGAAGTGAAAATTCTCTATTCAGTTCTCATTTCCCAGTGGACATTACAGTGGCTAGAACAGGACAGGTATTCAGTTGAGTTAAATTCATGAATGGATGGAAGTTAATTATTACAAGGGAGTCAGGAAGGGTTTTCTTGAGGGTCTACAATATGGGCCATTAAGGATGGGCAAAATGTAGCCAGTGAATCTTAACGATCCTTGATAGGAGAGTAGTGGGTGAAAACAGATGAAATGATAACAGAAAAAGTGTAGAGATAGGACTGGATTAGAAGAAGATCAGGTGTGGTAACAAAGTGACAGTTTCAGTTCCATAAATTTAATCTGAAATAATTATGTGGCTGGATTTGGAGGATTACTTGTTTTGAAGATCTCTACCACAATCCTTCATAAAGGGCTTCTGCTCCTATATGCTTGGTTGTCCTTCCCTTTTTCCATCCTCTTATCCTCACTCATTACCTTACAGGTTTTTGTTATTTTCTGTTGAGATGATGATTATCCAAGTAATGAGATTATGGGCTTCATCAGGTAAGTTCTTTCCATATGGCATAATTGGCCTTTACCTTAGACTGTCTATAAACAAATGATCATGCATGACTCAAACGACAAAAGTCTTAGACATAGCAGTAAGTCAGAGAGATAAAGAAACACATGCAGATAAGCTAATCCTTTGTCATTCCTCAACTGACAAACAGAAAAACGAAATATGATATACCCATACAAAAGAATATTATTTCACAATGAAAAAGGAATACAACACCAATGCATACTACAACTGGGTGAATCTTCAAAATATTACACTAAGTGAACAAAGAGAATCACATAAAGTCACATATTGTATGATTCCATTTATATAAAATGTTCCAAATTGACAAATATATAACAACAAAAAGGAGGTTAGTACTTGCTTTGAACTAGAGACATTTGAGAGAGGGAGTGAGGAGTAATGGCTAGTGGGTCCAGGATTACTTCTTGAAGATGTTCTAAAATTAATTGCCACAATGGTACAAAACACTATGGATATAATATAAACTGAGCCAGGCTTGGTGGCTCAGCCTGTAATCCCAGGACTTTGGGAGGCTGAGGTGAGTGGATTGACTGAGCCTGCAGGTTCGAGACTCACCTGGGCAACTTGGTGAGATCTCGTCTCTAAAATAAATCAAAAAAATTAGCCAGGCATGGTACCATGCACCTGTAGTTCCGGCTACTTGGAAGAATGAGGCGGAAGGATCACCGGAGCCCAGCAGGTGGAGGCTGCAGTGACCAGGAGCAGTCACTGCACTTCACTCTGTGCGACAGAGTGAGACTCCAACACCCCCCCCAAAAAAAGAGAGAGACCTATATATATACTGAGCTGGACACTTGAAAGGGGTGAAGTTTATGGTGTGTGAATTATATCTCAATAAATTTGTTATTTTTTTAAAATCTGTTCTGGAAGAAGGTGGCAGCATCAGAACAGGCCCCTGTCTGTGGTCAACTGCAGTACCACAGTGTCCTTGTTGTGTGCAAGCAGAGGTTTTTGACTATGACTTCAGCTCCTTCCTAGAGTCCTTTGTTCCCGCTCATTTCCCGAGCCTTTTTCTCCTGACTTTCTTGTCCTTTCTATGCACTCCCATATGCATTCAATACATTGTCTATCTGCGTTAAATCACACGTTATCAGTTTCTCTTATAATCCATTAAGTACTTTTCCAGATGCAGAAATTGATACCAAGTGTGTTTACAGACGGACATGGGGAAATAATAGAACTCAGAAATTGGTATTTTGACCTGTTGTGGTCGGATAACAAATGTTCAACTGGTATTAACAGAAGACTTTGGAAACACATTAAAAAACACCTAATGAAATTGTTAATTGTAGTCATCTAGAATGAAATGTACATTGCAGCCAAGAATTTAAAAGAAATAGCAGTTACTATCATAGGTATATTAGAGAACATGAGGAGTTCAAGTCCCATAAGCCTGCCTGTCTACTTTTATTTATTTATTTATTTAATTTTTTTTATTTTAAAGATGTAGGGTACGATTCAAGGTTAGGTATACAAATGTTGATTATGCAGGTACCCTTGTTGATGAGGTGTGCCCATCCCTCTCCAAGCAGTTTCCCTCAACTGCCAATCCCACAACACCTCCCCTGGCAGTTTCCCACTACTACCAATTCCATTCTTACAGTATTATGATAATTGTTCAAGGTCCGCTTATGAGTGAGAACATATGGTACTCTGTTCTTTGTTTCTGTGATAGATCACCGAGTATGAAAGATTCTAAATCCATCCAAGTTGCTGCACAGTCCATATGTTTGTCCTTTCTTATGGCTGCATAATATCCCATTGTGTATATGTGCCACATTTTTTTTTATCCGGTCCAGCTTCGATGGGCAGCATGGTTGGTTCCATGGTTTTGCTATTGTGAATAGAGCTGCAACAAACATACCTGTACAGGTATCTTTTTTGTAGAATGATTTGAGTTCCTCCGGGTATATTCCCAATGTGGGAATTGCTGGGTCATATGGAAGGTCAATTTCTAGTTCTTTCAGAAATTGCCACATTGTCTTCCAAAGAGGTTGCATTCCCACCAGCATTGTAGAAGCGTTTCTTTTTCTCTGCATCCTTGCCAGTGTCTGTTGTTGCTTGTTTTATTAATGATGGCCAGTCTAACAGGGGTTAGGTGGTATCCCAGTGTGGTTTTGATTTGCATTTCTTTGATGATTAGTGAGGCTGAGCACTTTTTCATGTGTCTGTTGGTTGGCCTGACTACTTTTAATGGTGTTGGTTAATCTCACTCAAAAAAAGAAAAAGAAAAGCTTGAATATGCAAATATTTTCTTCAGGACATGAACTGAGCACCAGGAACTTTTGGTGGCCATGCTGAGAAAATTGTTTATCCTTCAGATATGCATCAGCCAAAAGCTAGCAAACGCTAATTCTTTACAAGGCTAGTGTACCAGACATTGAACTTATATTAACATTAGATTTCTTATGTGAAAATTAGGTTATCAACTAGGAAAATATGAGACGCCAAGCAGAGTAAGGACATACAAAAGAATATGGAAAGATCAGGATACCTTCAAACTCTCACCTCTGTTAAGATTCTTTTATCCAACCAAAAAATATCCTTTTACTTATTTAAGGAGACTATTGCTGCTTAGATATAAGATCCTGGAGAAACCTCACCAAAGGAATAATTTTTGCAAGGGGAAGCTACTTCGATGCTGCCCATTGAAGCTGGACTGAATAAAATGTCACCAGTACTTATTGACCACAAATCTATATGAAGAGTCAGACACCAACAAGTTCCAGGGCAGGATTGCTATAAATAACAATTCTAGAAGAGCTAACATAGTTGCAAGTCTTCACTAAAGCCTTTTGGCAATAATCTAAGAAAACTTGTCAGAACATCATCTGAGGGGCTTAGTCTGCAAACCAGTAAATACTGTCCGTGGACCAAAACTGACCAACTGCCTATTTACATAAATAAAGTTTTGCTCTAACAGTCATACCCATTGTGTATATATTGTCTATGGCTACTTGCATACTACAGTGAAAGAGTTGGGTGGTTGTAACAGAGATTACATGGCTTATAGAAGCTAAAATATTTATTATCTATCCCTTTACAGAAAGTTTCCCCTAGCTTTGACCAAGGAGAATGCAATTTTATATCAGACTGTGTTTATCACATGGCTTCAATAATAAAAGTTCTAGTTTCAATATGCTATCTAGAACAACTGGAAGTAGTTCTAAGTGCTTGGTCAGTTGCTTTACAAATCTTGAGCATAAGTTCATCCTATCAAAATATAGCTGGGAAGCCAGAAGTTTCTTAGGAAAAAGAAGAAAAACAAATCAAGGACTTATGGTGGCAGGATTATTAGCAAGGACGTATCCTATGCAACCTACCTATCCACCACCTAACTATGCCTTTTAAGAAAGTCTAGCAGCCGGGCTCGGTGGCTCAGCCTGTAATCCCGCGCCTTTGGGAGGCTGAGGTGAGTGAATTGCCATTAGCCCGCGAGTTCGAGACCCGCTTGGGCAGCGAGATCTCATCTCTACAATAAATCAAAAAATCAGCCAGGCATGGTAGCGCATGCCTGTAATTCCAGTTACTCGGAAGGCTGAGGTGGAAGGATCGCCGGAGCCCAGCAAGTCGAGGCTGCGGTGACCGGGAGCGGCCACTGCACTCCAGTCTGGGCGACAGAGTGAGACTCCAACTCAAAAAAAGAAGGTCTAGCACTGTCTCCTCTGTCAAGGCTTTCAGAAAGGTATTGGTTAGGTAGAACCGGCCTCTCTGAAAATCTCCCTAGTAGCTGTTCTCAGTGTGTTTGCCTTACCCTTGCATAGGGGAACAGAGTGTATATTATTTAAATAATCATCAAAATCTCCTATTATAGATGAGGGTCTTTATAAACTTGAAAACAGCATGATGTTATCTGTAAATAATTTAGGCAACTTATTTTCTAGTCATCCAGTTATGAGCCAATAGACTGAAAGAAAAAGTGACTATTGGGACATTAATGGAAGGTAGTCATGGATGCAGCAACATGAAATCCTTTCACTAAAGCTCACTTGAATACTACTACTCATGGATGCTTAATTTGCCGTGATCAAAGATGAGCCATGAACACATTCTGGGAGGATAGTCAATAATAGGCTGGCTACATTGAATTCTTCCTTACTGAAAGGGTAATGATTTGCTTTCACTTGAATTGACGTTTCATCTGTATAAGCATGTGCTTGCCTATTTTAAATCACTCTCCATAAATACCTAGATCTTTAGTATATCTTCAAGTCATTAGGAGTTTTCTCAGTTAGTTCCAGCCATTTGCAAGGATTACTATTTCATGTCTTACTTTTTCTTAAGATCGCCAAAAGAAAAAAGGGAAATTTTACTCACTTTACAAGAAAGAATAAAACTCAGTCTACGTTGCAATTACCATGTGAATCCATTGATTCTGTTATAAATCTAAAATACACTATGAAATCTTTTTTTTTTAATACCACAAAACATTTTGGTGTTTCACCATCCCAGAAATTATTTTATTGCTCATCAGTTATTCACAGCTATGCCAAAAAAAGATTAAAATAATAAGACATCAGTAGAATGATAGAATCACCAAGAAGAATAATACAATGATAAAATAAATTGTCATCTTTCAGGTGTTGCTGTAGTTATTGCATTTCCCAAAGAAATGTACCATCCTTTGAGAAGAAAGATGATAACACTGAAGACACTATCTTTGTAATCTGCTTATAGCTATCACTAAACATAGCCAAGTGGCTGTCAAAAATTGTAAAGGATCTGAGATTTAATCACATTTCAAGCTACCAAGTTGGCTTCATGCCTCCTGTGTTTCATATAAGATTCCTATATCTAAGATCATTACTCAAAGCACAGAAGGCAGCATGAGTTTCATGACTGTATTGGTTCCTCTTGCTTGCCACATCCCATGGGGCCTTTTGAAGAGAGCCCAGGTATGTACTGCCCCAGCAGTGCATTTGTATCACAGCTTAGGAATCGCAAGCTTTGGAAAACCAAATCTTTTATAATGGACTGCAAGCAAACCCATCCTTAACCACAAAGAGAAATATTATTTGTAGTACACAGGACAGTAAAGAAATCTGCCCTGTCTTTGTATAGAGAAGTTTTTCTAGCTTCCATGTTTGTTTACTATAAAATTATCCTTGAAAAGATAGACTGGAAGGAAAACAGCCCATCTCTTTGCTTGAAGTCTTGAAGAATACCAATCAATCCCTGGAAAATTTTTTCCAACAAGGGTAAAGAAAAAAATGACAAATAAAGACATTCTACAATTTTTTTTTTTTTTTGAGTTGGAGTCTCACTCAGTCGCCCAGACTGGAGTGCAGTGGCCGCTTCTGGCCACCGCAGCCTCGACCTGCTGGGCTCCGGCGATCCTTCTGCCTCAGCCTTCTGAGTAGCCAGAATTACAGGCACGCGCTACCACGCCCGGCTGATTTTTTGATTTATTGTAGAGACGAGGTCTCGCTGCCCAGGTGGGTCTCGAATCCGTGGGCTCAGACAATCCACTCACCTCAGCCTCCCAAAGGCGCGGGATTACAGGCTGAGCCACCGAGCCCGGCCATTCTACAGTTTTTAAGCAAATTAGAAAATGCATGGCGAGACAAGTAGTGGGACTCCACGCCAGTGGTCTCCAACAACTTTTTTTTTGCCTTATTAATGTCGTTTTAGTATAGCAAGAACACTCAATACGAGAATTACCCTCTTAAAAAATACCATGTGTACAAGTCCTTTTTGTTACTCTAGGTACAATGCCATATGGCAGATCTCTAGAACTTATTTGTCTGGTGTAACTAAAACTTAATACCCATTGATTACTAATTCCCCATTTTCCCTCTCCAAAGCCCTCAGGAACTACATTCCATTGATCTATGAGTTTGGTTATTTTAGAGATTTCACGTAAGTGAGATAGTGCAGTATTTATGTTTCTATGTTCGGCTTATTTCACCTGTGTCATGTCCTCAAGGTTCATTCATGCCACATATTTATTTAAAATAACCAAAATGTAAAAACAATCTAACTATTTTTTGACAGATAAACAGATAATGTAAATGTGGCATATACCTACAATGGAATATTATTCAGCTTTTAAAAAGAAGTTTGGCAGTTCTGCTATGAGGGAAATGTTCTACATCTCCACTGTCCACCAAGTATCCATACAGGACTGTTGAGCACATCAAATGTGTCTAGCGTGAGTAACTGAATTTTGCATTGTATTAAGTTTTAAATCATTTGAATTTCAATAGCCATATATAGCTGCTAGCACAGCTTTAGACACTAGTCTTGATCATGACATTCTGATCACGATATAAATGAAATCTCATACTACAAGTCGTTAAATGGAAATGTGGTGTCAGCTTTGAGCTTCTCATTAACAAAAAGAATTTCATCACATTAGATTTTCAGACAAGAACCTTCCTTTTTTATGACTTTGTTGTGTTAAAATTCACTTGAGACAAAAAGACAGGCTATGTTTAAATTTTTATTAAAATTTCCAGTAAAATTGTTTTTCATTATCCTTTTATTCTCTCTTCTGTAAATTCTTTCTTCTGATTTAGAAGCATATATATATATTTTAAAATTCCTTTGACTCAGGTGACAAATGAAAATGGCTGTTTTCCCTGGGTATAAAGGATTTAACACTATCCTGGTGGGCCACACAACAATTTTAAACCAAAAAATTTACTCTGTAGTGAAAGATCTAAAGCAATGGATTCATGCCCATGGTATTCATGTAACCACATACTCCATTACCCAGCTGGCTTTGTAGAGCTAGTGTGAACTACTGAGATTAAAAACCCTGTGAAGTTGGAGAGGGTCTCTCCTACATGAATAATATACTCTTTCTCCTACATCCAGGACATAAAGTTTCAGGAAACACTAATGGGACCTTCATTTTTAGGTCCCACTAAAAAAATATGATATCTCACTGTGACTCTAGGTTCTACTGATTTGAAGATTTTGGTTTCCAGGAAAGGAATATTGCCACAAGAAACAGCAATAATATTACATAAATGATTAAGGAAGTCATTCATGGTTTCTTGTAACACTGGAGGAGTCACACTAAAATAATGTTACTGTACTGGCTAAGTAATTGATGCACACATTGGTGTTCTTTCAATAGATTTCTTTTCTGTTTATATCAGAATTTTTTTTATATTTCTTCTAACTAAGAACTATGATTAGTATAATTGCCTAAAATCAAACTCAGAATTCTTTCCACTAAACAATATTGCTGTCAAACCACTAGCAACTAAGAAAAAGCAATTAGAATATTTATGCTTTTACAATATATGATATCCTCGATGTCTGTTAAAAACATGTCTTTTTAAAAACATGAACTCTACTCTTAATTTTGTGTTTTCTGTATTTATTTTAACCAAATATCCCAGTTGGCATTTATCTCTTTCTTCAATAAAAGGTAAGAAACACTTTCTCCCTTCTTTATAACTAAGCTCTTTCTTCCTGTTTGTACATTTCAAATCAATTTCCCTAATCAATTGATTATATAAGCAGAGTTTTAAATTCTCCCCATGTCTATTGATTTCTTTTTTTCAATCTTCAACCTATTGATCAAACCATTTGATCAATTGGATAGAGTAACAGTATCACCTGCCACATTCCACACTTGGGTACTTTTACTTGCAGAAGAAGAATGCAGATGTTTGTTTTTATTCACTAAATGATTACAACCTTAAATGCTGCATTGGATATACACATTGATAAACCTTATAAAATCATTTCTACTGTTTTCTAGGCTGTCTCCAGGGGCTCCGAGGCCCAAACCAGGCTGAACACTAAATGAAAATAATTTGCTATTTACACAGAGCCTTTCATTTTCTAAGCAGCAAGCTCAATCTTTAACCTTTTATCAACCTCCATCATAACACTGATAACACATTGATATGTGCTTGTCTTCCTATCCCTTCACAATGTGAGCTCTTTAAGATGCACAATGGATGTTATAGGGTTAATAATGTCTTAAAAAGAAAGAGAGAGGAAATGAAGGGAGGAAGCAATGGAAAGAAGGAAGAATTTATAAGAAAATATATGCCATTTGTTCTTTACATTTAAGAGCGTGTAAATGTGAGCTCTTACATAATTTTATTCTAATATTTTATTGATAGTATTATATCCTTTCAAATAGCATTCCTCTAAAAATATTGGACACATTTTAACAAATTGGGCAAAGGGATTATTGGTTTAAGGAGATTTGTATTATTAGCAATAGTCTAATTCTAATCCCAGCCCTGTTTTCTCAAAAGAATGTGGGTTAAGAATTCTCCAGAGATGGCCACTATTACTAATGCCTAATGAACTTCATTACCCCCACCCTCTAAAAAGACAGAGTTGGTTGGGGCCCATGAGAGCTTCTTCACTGTGCACTCAGGTGTGAATTGTTCCAGCAACACTACTATTAAATCCTAAGCCATCCCTATACTATCTGGAGATTGCTGTGTTAACGCTCAAGTACCCAGTGTGTAGTGAATGCCTAAGTATCAACAGTCGCTACTGTGGAAAAAAACACTGATTTTTTCCTTTATTAATTTGCCAAAAATATATTAACTAAGCAGCTAATATGCCAGGCACTATAGAATAGTAAATAAAAGATACAAAAATTCTGTACTTCTCAAAGCTTATATTCTGTGAAAGAAGGAAACCTACAAGCACAGTATAAGTAAAATACACATAATATTGGATGTTGATTATTTCTACAGACAAATATAAACTAGAGAAGAAAGTCTGAGAGTGTTTAAATTTGTTTGTGGTAAGAGGAAGTATGAATGGGATAGTGAGCCATACTTATGTTGTATTCATGTAGAATATACACTATATATATAATATAAATTTATGTATGATGATTGTATAAGCTGTACTCATGATATATAGACTATGTATAATATATAGAATAGTCTATATATTATAAAAATATATGTATGGTTATACAAGATATAAAATATATAAAATAGGCTATACATTATATATCATCATGTATATTATATACATGATATATCACGTATATGATGATGAGATATATATGGTATATATGAGGATGGTATATACGAGGCATATATGAACTATGTATAGGATATTCAACAAATATATCTATATATTATGTAAATATGATAGCCAGGCACAGTGACTCACGCCTTTAATCCCAGCTCTTTGAGAGGCCGAGGTGAGAGGATTGCCTGAACCCATGGGTTCAAGGCCAGCCTGGGCAACTTGGGGAGACTTCATCTCTACAATAAATCAAAACATTAGTTAGGCATGCTGGTGCGTGCCTGTAGTTCCAGTTACTTGGAAGTCTGAGGCAGAACGATCACCTGGGCCCAATAGGTCAAGGCCGCGGTGGCCGTAAGTGTGCCACTGCACTTCAGCCTGGGAGATACAGTGAAACTCCTACTCAAAAAAAAAGTTTAAAAAAAATGATAATATCATATATTCTACATAAACACAACATGAAAAGAGTTAAATAGATATTACCTCCCTCTCATACATGCACAGTATGACAGTCTGGAGGGGAGGCCTCTCATTCATTCATGCAACAAAGAGGTGCTGAGCTCCTGTTATATTCCACATCTGGGCAAGGCATGGGACATGGTTAATGGAATGAGGCCCAGGCTCTCTTCTCAAGGGTTCATTGTCTAATGGTGGTAAGGACATGTACAGACAAGGGTGTCCTGATGTGCAAACTGCACAGAGAGCTTGTCAGGGCTGAATAAATCATGAAGAATTCACCCTCACAAATAAATTAATGCCTTAAAAAAAGAGTCTTCAGAGACAAAAGGAGGCAGGCTCCTAATGACCTCTGCAGGCTCTCTGTCCTTAAAGGCAGAAAGAGATTCATCTAGACTGCATGGGCTCTGGGTTGTATTTTTCAAACTTCATACCCTGATTTAGGGGTCCATGAAATTATTTTATTGAATTATGACTAGAATTATTTAGCAATGAAATAAAATAGGGTAAAATGGAAGGGAATACAGTAATTGGGAAAATATTAGAGTGTATAACAAGAATGTGTATGTGTATGTGTGTGTGTGTGAAGTATTCATTTCATTTGTACACAGTAGGTTAAAATATAAAATTTATCCAGTCTTGGTCTGTCAGATTGAGTTTCTAATCTAATGTCCTAAAGAACATGGAGGCTAACACTGAACCCAAAAAAATCACAGTGAGCCAGTCAGAATCCTGGAGAGAGACACGCTCTTCCAGTTGCTGGTGGCCTAAGATTCAGAACTGGCAGCAAAACAAAAAGACATATCAACCTGGAGGAGGCTTGAAAGTCTTCCTGTCATCTCCCTTTCCTTGTCATCAGTTATCCAAGCTCTCTTTCAGGAGTGAAATGGACTAAGCACAAGGTCTCCTGCTCCCACCGCAGGAGCCCAGCAAAGCTGAAAGGACAGTTATCTGCTCCCCAGAGGAGGATCCCTTTTCTACAAGGGACAATGTGTTCAACATGACATTAAAATTTTCCAACTAGACACAACTTAAAAAAGCAAAGAAGTGATCTGTTCTATCATCCAGGGGAATCACATCATTAATTTTTTAAATCTATCAGTGCTCCTGGAAGTTTGGATATTCTATTTACAATGGAAAAATACTGGGTAATAGTTACTTAACTTGGGTTTGAACTTCATCCCTTCCTTCAGAGATCTTGTGGTTTTGGGCAAATTACTCAAGCTTTCTGGGCCATGGTTGTTTCATCTTGTGATGTGGGTTCTTCATCAGATCTTTATGAGGATTTAAGAAAAAAATACCATCTACAAAACTTCTGGTACAGTGTCTGGCAAAAAGTAGGCATACTAATGTAAAGTCCATTGAGTTATTAGGGTGCATATTGTCTCCAAAAGAGTAATCCATTAGAATCTTGCAAGAAGTCAGATTCAAGGTTAAAAAGTAATCAGGAACACCAACCAAGCAGGACAAAGATTCTCAGTATTATTTAACTTGAAGGTGTCATTATAATGAGAACTTCTCATCAGGAGTTAGTTGATTTGAACAATTCAAGTCCACCAGACAAATCAACTCAGGACAACTTACCATGATGGCCAAGTTAATTTTTTTTAACCATAGTTTTGAATGAATGTGATGTAAAGAGACGAAAGGCTGTAAGGTGAGCAAAACCTACCTGATCTCACTGTGAATATTCTGTGTTGAGGAAATTGCCTTTGTTGTTGCTAGGGCTTAAGCAGCATGATATATTTAGGTCACATTCAGGCAGCCACGTTTTTCCTGATGCTGTCTTTGTCACTACAAGTTGTCACTACTCATCAAGGACAGCCTCTATCATCTTAACATGCTATTAAAATACTTATTTCTGCATTTTGCACTGGTCAAAGTACTTCTATGTCTGTTATTTCATTGAAAATTCACAATTCATCTTCCTATGGCCCAGATCCTGAGCTAGGTGCACATAGGATCATTGGTGTTGTGTGTTTTTTCCTTCATTTTGCAGTTGAGGAAAGTGAAAATCAGCGAATGTCAAAGGACTTACCTAGGGATACACAGCTTGTAGGTGGCAGCTCGGGATATGAATCTGTATCCTGATTTCTGGCCAAGAGTTCTCACATGTGACTCTTAGATACCCACATACAAAGTAGAGGCCAGAAATGCTTCTGGAATCCCCTCATCTGTTTTCATAATTTGGCAGTGTTTTTCTCCAGCAAAATTATAATACCTGGCCAGGCACAGTGGCGCACACCTATAATCCCAGCACTTTGGGAGGCCGAGGTGAGAGGATAGCCTGAGCCCACAGGTTCAAGACCAGCCTGGACATCTTGGCAAGACCTTTTCTCTACAATACATCAAACAAATTAGCTGGGCATGATGGCGCGTGCCTATAGATCCATCTACTTTAAAGACTGAGGTGGAAGGATCACCTGAGTCTAGCAGATAGAGACTATGGGGATTGTGAGTGTGCCACTGCACTCCAACCTGGGCAAGAGAATGAGTCTCTAACTTAAATAAAAATTAAAATACCTAATATTTCTTTGACACAGATGTTCTGGCCCCATTTCCTTTTCCTGATTCAGTTTCTTTTCCTAAAACTCTCTTCCACCCATCTTCTCCTAGTCATTGGTTCCCTCTCCGTGCCTCTTTCAAGACCCTGATCAGATGCCCTCCTCTTCAGGAAGTCCCCTTCAACCCTCTTAATTGGACCTGGCGCTCATTCCTTGAGCTCACAGAGAACATGACACTTCTATCACATCATTTTCCAAATTGTGTTGTTATAATTTTATTTTGCAGCCTGCCTTCCTTATTACACAGTGATCTAATTGAAGACTGGGACCAAATCTTATTTCTCTTGGTGTCCTAATAGCCTAACAGTCATGCCACATACATAATAAGTATGAGAAAATTATTGTTGATTAAATAAATGGCATTAACATATATTCATCAGTCTATGAACACATTTAATATAGAAATCAAATAAGATCAAATTACTAGAAGTACATTAAAATTGCAAAAGGAAGAGAAATAGAGTTGGTTCAATAATTCATATAATCTTGAACCAGATGAACTCTGTGATTTGTTCTGAATTAGAGCGTCTACAGTTCTATGATTTTCAGTCTAAAGGAAGTGCTGTGGTTTGAACATGTGAACCTTCCAAAATTTATGCTGAAACTTAATCCTCATTGTGATAGTATTAAGAAGTGGGGTCTGTCGGGGAGAAATAAATCATGAGGGATTCATTCTTACAAATAAATTAATACCCTTTAAAAAAGAGCCTTCAAAGACAATTCACCTTCCACCATGTGAGAACCACCATTCCCCCTGTCTGGAGGAAGCAGAAACCAGGCACCATCTTGGAAGTAGAGGACAGGGCTCCTACTAGACATTGAACCTGACAGAGCCTTGATTTTTAAATTCCCAGCCTCCAGAACTGTGTGAAACCAGTTTCTATTCTTCATAAATTACTCAGTTTTAGTATTTGGTTTGTTTTTACAATATGATGGAATAGGATCTCTCATCATTTCCAATAGAACTGAAGATTCTGTCTTGTTTCTTACTTGATGGAACTGGTCAGATTATTACAAATAATGGAAAAGCAGGGCCAGTAACTTATTCTTCTGTTGCATTAAAAATGCAATGATGCTGTTGTATACACTTCTTAAGTTATATTTTTGTGTTTTTTTATTTTTATTATAGAATGTCACAGTATATAGAGTTCATATAATATGCATTATTTAAAAACAACAGTAAAACAAACACCTGAGCTTGAGAAACTAAGCACAAAACCTGAAATGAAATACGACTAACAATTTTTGAAGCATCCTGTTGCCACTCCCCAACTGCAAACTCTCTTTCTCTCACAGAAAGGATAGCGCATCATCAGTTGTAAATGCGAATTGTCTGCTTTCCTTCACAATTACATTACTTATCACCCTTCTATCTCCCCAACTGATATATTGTTTGATTTTTCATTTTCCTCAACTGATTATGGTATAATTCTACAACTTACCTTTTTCACACAACATAATGTTTCTGAGCTTCATTGACATTCATAGGCTCAGCTGAGGTTTGTTTAATTGTATTGACATATAGCATTCCTACTTGGTCATTATTTCAAAATGTATTTATGCAATATTCTTTCATGTACTTCTGTGAACATCCTTGTTCATGTTTCCTTGGCACAGGTGCAAAAGTTTTTAGGACAGGCTCTTAGATGAACAATTGCCGGTTTAATTTTGCTAAACAGTTCTTAAAAAGATTGTACCAAGGTGTACCCATAGCAGGTAAAAGAGTTCCCATTGCTCCACAACCTCCCCAATACTTGGTTCTGTTAGAATGCTTTATTCTTCCTTGTGAGTTCAGTGTGGTTTTAATTTGCACATCACCATTGATGGGTGAGGTGAGCACCCTGCTGAGTAGATAGAGCAGGCAGTGGGCCTGAGACCTCTATGTCTTTCTCTTACTCACTTTTATAGGTGGAAAGCTGTGAAAGAGAACAGCAATCCTTAATTTGAGGTTATTGTGAAAGTAAATGAGAGACCATATGTTCAGCACACTGAATATAGTAGGTCCCCAAAACATAGCCATCATTCTTTATGGTTGCCATAATATTTTGTCACTTCACTCACCTATTACCCCATTCTCCTAATTCAGGACCTGTCTTCCCTGACAGACAGAGGTTAGACATCTGGGACACATGTTTCAATGTTTGAACATCTACCATCCAAACCTGGAACTTTCACCATTTAGAACTTTAGTAGCTCAGCTGCTAGCTGAGAACTCTTTAGGAATTGACCCTTCTTGGCAGAGGAAGTTTTAGGCTGCTATCAATCTCTCACTTAGCTCTCAGGGTGCAGATCAGAGATACATGGCGAGATGGGAAATTCATTAACCAAAGAGGAGGAGGTGGTACCCAGTGTGTTACAGGCCTCAAGCAGAAAACTAGAGATGAAAACAGGCTGGACTGAGGTCAAACACCATGGGGAGTTTGGACAGGTGGTTAAGACGTACTGTGTTAAACTAAGGGGAATATGGAGTTGGACAACAGTAAGGTGCTGAATGCACCCATCAAAAGACATCACATCTGTCCAGGGACCAGCTTGAGAATTTGACTCCACTGGAAATTGCCAGTCAATGTCAGCAACAACCAATTGGTATAAAGCTGAAAATCAGTTGGGAAATTACTTTTGAATCTCAACTATGTTCGAGTACCTTCTAGTCCCTGAGAATGTGAAAATGTACTTGATCCCCGCCTCCTGGAATTTAGAATCTAGCAGTGAAATTAAATGCAAAGCAAACAATGGCAACAGTATAGCATATATTTACAACCTTACATCGTGGTAAAGAGAAACTTGGAGGATTCCATAAGAATGTAGAAGAGGTGCTTGATCCGGGGAAGCCCTTTCAAGAACAAGCAGAAAGAAGTCGTTGTCATGGAATGTTTCGGGAAGAAGCCAGCGGACAGCAGGCATGATCAAGGGAATGAAACAGTCAGGCATGATTAGAGGACAGCAAAAGGGAGCACAGTGTTCCATGAGGTTGAAAGGTAGTAGAGGACAGATCTAACAGAGACTAGTAGGCTGGTCAAAACAATTTGGACATTATTTCAAGAGAGAAGGAAAACCATCAGTGATTTTGAAGCATAGATGTCTCATGATGTGGCTTGTTTGTTTACAAGATTTTCTCGGCTGAAGTATGTGGAATGAATTAGTGAGAGGCAAGAGTGTGTGCGAGGAGACCCTCAGGCAGGCTTGCGAAGTGACTCGTCTTGATGGTAGCCTGAACAATGGTCAAGATGTATGGCAAAAATTACATGTTAAAATTTCAGGTTGTCTAGAAAATTTCTTATGAATGTGGACTGTATTATGCTGCTACGTAAGCATTAGTTTATTCTTATAATGTAAACTTTTTATTTATAGATTTATTTTTATTTTTTTGAGTTGGAGTCTCATTCCATTGCCCAGGCTGGAGTGCAGTGGCACATTCACAGTCACCCCAGCATCAACCTGCTGGGCTCCGGGATCCTTCTGCCTCACCCTGCCAAGTAGCCAGAACTGCAGGCGCGCACTACCAAGCTCAGCTAATTTTTGTATTTATTGTAGAGATGAGGTCTTGCCAAGTTGCCCAGGCTTGTATCAAGCTCATGGGTTCAGTCAATCCCCTCACCTCAGCCTCCCAAAATGCTGGGATTACAGACTTGAACTGCCACACCTAGCCATAATGTAAATTTTTAAGATTAAAAACCTTGAATTACAAATGTTCATGGTTTTTAATCAAATTTTATTTGTGTACATAGATGAACAAAAATGGAGCGGAAACAAGATAGTAGGGAAGAGGGCATTGACCCAGCACTGGTGAGCAGGGCTTTCTGATCTGGATTCTGTCACTCATTTTCTATGGTTTTCTATGTAATTTTACATATGTAATTATGCAGTGACCCTAGTTCTTCTTGTGTGAAATGGAATTTTGCTGCATTTTTTTCAGCTTCTTATCCAACATAAAACTAAACAGCCTGGCTCGGTGGCTCAGCCTGTAATCCCGCACCTTTGGGAGGCTGAGGTGAGTGGATTGCCTGAGCCCGCGGGTTCGAGAACTGTCTGGGCAGCAAGACCTCATCTCTACAATAAATCAAAAAATCAGCTGGGCATGGTAGTGCATACCTGAAATTCCAACTACTCGGAAGGCTGAGGCTGAAGGATCGCTGGAGCCCAGCAGGTCAAGGCTGCGGTGGCCGGGAGTGGCCACTGCACTCCAGTCTGGGCAACAGAATGAGACTCCAACTCAAAAAAAAAAAAAACTAAACATAGGTTTAGAAACATTAACTTCATCAGTGATGCAAAAACTCAAACACAAGAGATTCAGAGAACCCTGGCAAGACAGCAAATGAGAAGGCCAACTCCCAGACACATAATTGTTTGCCTAATCAAAGTAGGTATAAAAGAAAAAATCTTAAAGGCAGCAAGAGAAAAAGGTCAGACTACCTACCAGGAGAGACCAAATAGAATAACAGCAGTTTTATCTACAGAAACCCCTTCAGGCTAGGAGAGCATGGAGCCCTATCTTCAAAGTTCTAAAAGATAAACAACTTCAACAGAGAATAATCTACCCAGCTAAGCTAAGTTTCATCAGTGAGGGAGAATTGAAATCCTTCCCAGGTATCCAATCCCTAAGAACCTACGCTGCCACCAGACTACCTCTACAAGAAACACTTAAGAAAGTATTGAACACAGAAGAAAAGGAAAAAAGAACAACAACATTCTTCACAAGAGTACAGGCAAAAGATTAAAACACACATGAACCAACTCCAGAACCAAAAGAAAGACAACATACAAACAGGAAGAACAGCAACAACTCTGTAAGAACATTATGATAGGGATCAACTCTCACATTTCAATAATTAGCTTGAATGTGAACAGACTAAATGCACCTCTGAAAGGACATAGAATGGCAAAATGGATAAAATATCACCAGGCAACAAATTATTGCCTTCAGGAGACTCACCTCACTAGAAAGGACACTCACAGAATCAAAGTTAGAGGATGGGAAACAAATTTCAGGCAAATGGAACACAGAAGAAAGGAGGAGTCGTCATCTTAATCTCAGACAAAATACCCTTTAAGCTATCAAAAATCAAAAAAAGATACAGAAGGCCACTACATAATGATAAAAGGTTCAATCTATCAACAAGAAATATCCATCCTAAACATATGTGCACCCAACATAGGAGCACCAACTTTCATAAAGTAGCCAGTAGGTAAACTAAAAAAAGATATCGACTCCAATATCATCATAACTGGGGACTTTAATACCCCACTCACAACCCTAGACAGATCATGAGGACAAAAAAAATCAGCAACGAGATCCAAAACCTCAATACGACTCTTGACCAAATGAACTTAATTGATACCTACAGAACACTCCATCCAAAGACCACAGAATATACATTCTACTCAACACCGCATGGAACGTACTCTAAAATCGACCACATACTTGGCCATAAATCAAGTATAAGCAAATTTAAAGGGACTGAAATTTTACCATGAACCTTCTCAGACCACAGTGAAATAAAAATAAACATTAACACCAACAAGGTCCCCCTAAAACCCCCAAAGACATGGACACTAAACAGCATAATGCTAAACAACTCCTGGGTCAACAATGAAATCAAAACAGAGATTAAAAGGTACCTGGAAACAAATGAAAATGAAGAAACATCTTACCAAAATCTTTGGGATACTATGAAAGCTGTAGTAAGAGGGGAATTTATATCTCTACAAATGCACATGAAGAATATGGAAGGATCAAAAATTAATAGCCTAACAAGCCACCTAAGGAAGCTGGAAAAACAAAACTACCAAAACCCTAATTTCAGCAGAAGAATCCAATCACCAAAATAAAAGCTCAAATCCAGGACATAGAAGACAAAAGATAAAACAAAAAAATCAATGAAACAAAAAGCTGGTTCTTCAAAAGGATAAACAAAATCGATGGTCCCCTAGCTAGACTGACCAAGAAAAAGAGAGAAAAAGCCCAAATAAACACAATCAGAAACACAAAAGATGAAGTCACATCTGACCCTGAAGAAATACAAAAGATCATTAGAGACTACTATGTACACTTGTATGTTAACAAAATCGAAAACCTTAAGGAAATGGAGGACTTTCTGACATCAAACAACCTGCCTAGGTTGAAACAAGAAGAAATTGAGACCCTAAGTAGACCAATAACAATCAAGAAAATTGACTATGTAATAAGAAAACGACCTACAAAAAAAGTCCTGGTCCAGATGGCTTCCCAGCAGAATTCTACAAGACATTTAAGGAGGAGCTGATACCAATCCTATTGAAGGTATTCCAGGCAATTGAGAAAGATGGAACTCTCCCCAAATCATTCTGTGAAGCTAACATCACATTGATACCCAAGCCAGGTAAAGATCCAACAAAGAGAGAGGACTACAGGCCAATATCTTTGATGAACATAGATGCTAAAATCCTCAACAAGATCCTAGCAAACCAGATTCAACAACACATCTCAAAAATCATCCATCATGACCAAGTAGGCTTCATACCTTGGATGCAAGCCTGGTTCAACATTCGTAAAACCATAAATGGAATTAAATATATCAACAGATGTCAAAACAAAAAGCCACATGATTATATCATTAGATGCAGAAAAAGTTTTTGATAAAATCCAACACCACTTCTTGATAAAAACCATTGAACATCTAGGCATACAGGGGACATACCTCAAAACAGTAAAAGTCATCTACAAGAAACCCACAGCCAGCATACTCCTAAACAGATAAAATTTGGAACCATTTCCCCGGAAAACTGGAATAAGACAAGGATGCCCACTTTCACCCCTCCTGTTCAATATAGTATTGGAAGACCTGGCTAGAGCAATCAGAGAAGAGAAGGCAATCAGGGGTATCCAAATAGGAAAAGAGGAAGTCAAGCTATCTCTCTTTGCAGATGACATTATCATGTACCTTGAAAACCAAGAGAATCTGTCAAAAAACTCCTTACACTGATAAAGGACTTTGGCAAAGTCTCAGGATATAAAATAAATGTACAAAAGACAATCACATTTCTTTACACCAATAATAAACAAATAGAAACCCAAATAAAAAGCACAATTCCATTCACAATAGCCACAAAAAAATGTAATACCTTGGTATCTTCCTAACAGGAGATGTGAAAGAGCTTTACAATGAAAACTACAAAACACTGCTCAGAGAAATCAAAGATGGCACAAACAAGTGGAAAATATCCCATGCTCATGGATTGGAAGAATCGACATTGTGAAGATATCCATCCTACCTAAGGCAATCTACAGATTTAATGCAATACCCATCAAATTATCAGCAGCATTCTTCTCAGACCTAGAAAAAACAATACAAGAATTCATATGGAACACAAATGACCAAAAATAGCCAGAACAATCCTCAGCAAAATAAAATAAAATAAAATAAAGCAGGAGGTACCACATTACCAGACTTCAAACTTTACTATAAAGCTACAATGATCAAAACAGCTTGGTATTGGTACAAAAACAGGCATATAGACCAATAGAATAGAATTGAGACTCCAGAAGCTAATCTCAATTTCTCAACCAACTCATCTTTGACAAAGACTCCACCACCTACCAGTGGGGAGAGGATAACCTATTCAGTAAATGGTGCTGGGAAAACTGACTGACCAAATGCAGAAGACTCAAACAAGACCCTGATCTGTCCCCATACACAAAAATTAACTCTAAATGGATCAGCGACCTAAATGTAAAACCTCAAACCATAGAAACCTTAGAAAATGCAGGACATGCCCTTATGGAAATTGGAACTGGCATCCAATTCCTGAACAAAACCCGAAACCCACAGGCCATGAGACATAAGATAGACAAGTGGGACCTCATTAAACTGACAAACTTCTGCAAAGCCAAAGAAACCATCAAAAGAGCAGGGAGACAGTCCACAGACTGGGAAAAAGTATTTGCCAACTCCAGGTCCGACAAAGGCTTAACATCTTGGATCTACAAGGAACTCAAATGTGATGAAAAGGAAAAAAAACAAACAACCCCATTATAAAGTGGGCAAAAGATATGAACAGACACTTCTCAAAGGAAGACATTCAAGCAGCCAACAGACAAATGAAGAAATGTTCAGCCTCACTAATCATCAAGGAGATGTAAATCAAAACCACACTGAGATACCACCTAACTTCGGTCAGAATGGCAATTATCAATAACTCAAAAAATAATAGTTGCCTGAGAGGGTTTGGTGAAAAGAGAACACTTCTACACTGTTGGTGGGAGCGCAAACTAGTGCAACCACTGTGGAAAACAGTGTGGCGATTCCTAAAAGCTCTAAGTATCAACCTCCCATATGACCCCGCAATCCCCTTCTGGGAATATACCCTGAAAAATTCAAATCACTCTATAAAAAAGATACCTGCACACAAATGTTTATCACAGCATTGTTAACAATAGCAAGAACCTGTAATCAGCCATACTATCCATCAAAAGAGGACTGGATTTAAAAAATGTGGTACATATTCACGATGGAATACTACACAGCCATAAAAAAGAACAAAATCATGAACTTCGCAGCAACCTGGATGGAACTAGAGTCAATAATACTGAGTCACATCTCACAGAAACAAAGATCTGAGTATCACATGTTCTCACTCATATAGTGGACCTTGAACATTCATCGTAATACTGCAAGAAAAGGGCTGACAAGGTGGGAAAATATGGGGGGAGGGAAGGGAGGTGGGAATAACAGTAGTCAATAGCTGTCTGGGGATGGGGAGACACCCCTTATCAACAAGGGTACCTGAACGAAGCATATTTGTATACCTAACGCTTAACTGTAACCCACAATATCAAAATAAAAAATATTGATATAAAAAAATAAAAAAATTTTAAAAAGAAACATTAACTGTGTTTGTCTCAATTTACTATAACATTGAGCGTGTATCTTCACTATTCAAACTTATTCAGAACTATTCTAAGATCACAAGAGCAGTTAGGAGTTCTTAAATTGTAGAATCTGAGTAAGATACAAAGATCATATCATGATTTTAGACAGTAAAAGAGAACATTTCAAGCTCAGAATTGTACCAGTAATAAGGATGAAAATATTTATCTGTATTTGGTATTAATATTCATGACTAGTCACCCACAACTGCTTTAATTCGAGATCTCAGCAGTCTCACATGCAGACACAGAGATATAGGTCAGTATAGTGTCCACCAGGGCAACCTGCATACATGATCCCCTTTCACTCCTATCACAGCCTCTTGCAACAGGTGAGGAGATACCACAACTCCCATTTTGTGAAGAAGACAGCTGAAGCACAGAAAGAGAAGGTTATGTGATCTACCCAAGGTGGGGTAGAACAGAAGTGATGGACGAATAATGCACTTGATCTGACTGCTTTTCTCAACTATCATATGATTCTGATGATTGATCTGGTAGAGAAAGTTTTCGACTCCATGCCTGGAAGAACAAACTTCTCATGCATATATGCACACATAACCCACATTTTGACAGCAGATGTAGGCAATGTCTAGTCTTATTTCAGTTGACATTTTAGCTTAGAAAGTCTGAATGGTTAAATGACTCCAGGAATTGAGTTCCTTGGAGAGGAATCTTCTTCTTCTTTTTAAAATAAATTATTTATTTTTTTATTTTAAATTGTGGGATACAGTTAAGTGTTAGGTATACAAATATTCATTGTGCAGGTACCCTTGATGGGGTATGCCCCCCTTTCCCCAGACAGATATTAACTACCGTTAATCCCACCTCCCTTCCCCTGCCTGCCCCCCAAAGTTTCCTGCCACTGTCAATCCTTTTCTTAAAGTATTACAATAGTTGCTCACGGTCTACTTGAGTAGTTACTCAAGTTGCACAAGAACAGGTGATACTCAGATATTTGTTTCTATGAGAGATCACTCAGTATTATAAGCTCTAATTCCATCCAGGTTGCTGTGAAATTCATGATTTTGTTCTTTTTTATGGCTGCATAATATTCCATTGTGTATATATACCACATTTTTAAAATCCAGTTCTCTTTTGATGGACAGCACTTGAACTGACAACATCCTCCTGCCATCGTGGTCACTGGCATGGGCTGATAAGGCATTTATTGGCACCTCTGCTTTCAGAAGGTGTCACATAAAACATCAACCATTCCAGATTCCAGACATTTGGCCTTTCTTGATAGCTTGTAGTAGGAGTTCACATGTCTGCAAATGCTGGCAGTGAAAACCTACTTACTGGATATGTATTGGTAGAAGGCAAGGCAGAGTGAGGAACACAGAACAAGGCCCTTTGGGAATAGCTGGAGCAGAGATGTAGATGGAGCCAGGATGCCAGAGGGAAATATGAGAAGGACGAGAGGACAACCTCTGTAGTGCCAGAAAGAGATTAAATAAAAAACATTGGTTGAAAATGACTGTAACTGAAAAAACAGGCAAGTGATGACAGGAAGCAGGAAGAATAAAAGCTGCTGGTGGGCAAAGATAGGCTCTTATAAAAATTAAAGCAGCACCGGTCTTCACAAAAAATGAATCGTCAAGACGAAAGACCATGGTATTGAAAACAATTATACTAACTAAATCTGACCAAGTCTAAAGTAAAGTATTTGCATATCCTGCTCTCTTTAAGATTGCTCTAAGGATAAAATTATCTAATATATATATAAACAGGTTTTGCATGGTATAAAACATAATGTAGCTGTAAGATATTATGCTTGAATTTTCCTTAAACTACTGTGCTCCTTCTTCATGCATTAAATTATACTATTATCAAAGGTGTCATGGACATTTATATTTACAGTTGAAACTCAAGTCAATCAGCCTGATTCAATAGGAAAAGCTCTATTTATGTAAAAGACTATCCAGGAAAGAGCTTATTCCAAGGGAAGCATGAGAGTTGAGTTGCCTAAACTTGATATGAGAAAGATACCCTGGGGTGGAAGAGAGGAGTGACTCTGAGTGAAACTCATTCATTGTTCTCAGGTCCGTACTCCAAGAACTCACATCTGAGTCCTTAGACAAGGAAATGTGTGTGAAAGCCTAAAAGAACTACTTGAGTAAAATCTCTGTAATTTGAGTACAGGAAGCAGGCCTGAGTGGTAGATTGTGCAGCTTGGCAAGGAAAGGTGGTGCCCAGCACAGGGTCGCCAGGGGAGCTTATGGCTGCTGGAGTCCCGGGCCAGCTAAAACCTGGGAAGGAGAGGAAGGGGAACACAGCATCAGAGGTCAGAGGGCATGAGTATGGAGGCAGCCTCAGTTGCTTCAGGTTGGATGGGGCCTTGTGCAGCAAAGAGGAGGAAAGGGAGGAACGCCCTGTGAAGACCCAACTGTCTGGGTCAGTGCATGCAGGGGAGCCACGCTGGGACTCTCAGGATTTGCTGAGGGAAATTCTGCCTGTGAACTGGAGTTCCAACAGTTCTCACAGGCAGCAAGAGAAATCTGTTTTCCAACTCTTGTTTTGACCCTGCAGGCTGAAAAGGGTATTAATTCGGCACCAGGTTTCTCTGTCTCGATTTTATGAGCTTGAGGCCTGTCTGTCATACTGGCCATTCATATTTTATCTCTTCAGACTAATCACTTTAGCTCAGTTACAATTCCCCTGGTCATTTCAGTGCCAGTCTTGGCTCCTTCCTTAGCTCAGTCTAAGCTGTCTTTTGATCAAACACCCAGGAGTTCATGGAGTCATACAGAAGTGTGTAATCCGTGCCTTATGCAAAGAGGAAATTGCTGTTGCCTGTTTTCTTTCTGACTCATCCCTGCTGTTGTCAGATCTCCTCATGGGGGATTATTTTGTATTTCTTCTGGGTCCCCTTTGGAGCAGGCTAGTAGACACACCACTCCCTTTCTCATATCCTACTCCCTACCCAGGCTGAAGTACTTAAGATTCTCCCCTAGGTGGCCAACACCCCCTGCGCTTCCCACCTTTGTTTATGCAGCTCTATTCATCAGACTCATAACTAGTGATCCTTTTAGCCTAGTTATCTTCACCTTTGGGAAGGCATCCTGACTTCTCTGCCCTCTCAGTTGGATGAATACCTCCTTAGGTGTCCCCACCTCACCCTCAGCAAAGTATTTTATTCACTTATTTGATCTTCCATTCATTTATCCATTTCAGGACATTGAGTGCTTAACTGTGCTAGACTAGATACAATAAAGGCATCAAGCTCAGTCCTACCTCTCAAAAATTCCACAGTTCATTCATTCATTCCATAAATGCTTATTGAGCACTTACTATGTGTTAGGCACTGTCCTAACCTCTAGGATACAGCAGTGAATAAATAAAACTTTCCATCTTCGTGGACAGGCAAAATAAATTAATCAAATAATCATAATAAGAGGTATGTGATGATCTCTCATACAGATTAATATTCTGAAGAAAAATAAAATTTTAATGAGATCATATCATAAGCAAACTAGGAAACCAAGGAAGTTTTCTCTGTGACACCAAGGCTTAAGCTGCTATCAGTAGGAGACTAGAGTTAATTAGATAAACTAGTTGGGAAAGAACTTCCCAAGAGTCAGAAACAACATGTTCAAAGACCCTGTGGTGAGAAGGAACCAGGACATTTGCATAACTGAAAAAAGTTCAGCGTGTCCTGGCCAGGGCAAAAAGAGAAGAAGAAAGTGGAAGATGAGACTCAGGAGCAGGTTAGACCACAGATTCAGCAGGGACATCTAGCCGTTAAAGAATTTTATTTCTATTTTAAAAATAGTGAAAAGACATTCAAAGAGTCCTTTAGCTGCAATAAAGAAAATGAATTAGAATAACCATGAGAAGAAACTAGCAACCTAGTTATAAAAGAAATACAGGAGAGAAATGATCAAAGCTTATTGACGGTATTGACAATAGAGAAGAAATATTAATGAGTATATTTGAATCTGATTTAGAGTAAAATTTAGAAGACTTGTCTATGAACTAGCTATGGAAAAATAATAAGTAGAAGTATTACAAAGATCATTTCCAGTTTCCCAGTTTATACAACTGGGAAATAGTGCCTCTATCAAGAAGACAGGAAAGGTGTAAAAGAACCTGGTTTAGAAGAGATTAGAAGTAACACATTGAGTGTGTTTTGAGTTTAAGATATGATTGAGATAGGAATATTTAAAGAACAGAGTTATTATATAAGAAAAACTATGACTGCAGAAATTTAAAACCTGATAGAAGGATTAGAAGATAAAGTTGAACAGAAAAGTAGAAAAAAAACTTTATGAGATGAACTATGGGAAAGAGAAAAAAAAAATCAGAACACAAATCCAAGAAATACAAGACTGGAAAAAATAAGAGTTCCATAAATCAAAAATAAACAATATGGAGGAAATTATGAGTCAAATTATTTAAAATAATTTCTCAGAACTTTCCAGACTGAAATGCCCCAAAGATACGGAAAGGGACGAGATCCACACAGCAGGATATGTATGATTGGTGATTGTTTCTTTCCTCCTCACTCGTGCCTTCATTCATTGTGTATAGAGAAACTTCATTGCTCCTTTAACTTGACCGTATGGCTTGCACTGGGCAATGGGATATAGTTGGAGATAATATACCCATTCCTGACCAGAGGTTTTAAGTGTACTTGTGTTGTTTGGTTTGACCCCATACAGTCCTGCCTTGTGCCCTGAGAAATTCCTGCAGGTAGCTGATGTTCCTTCAGCTTGGGTCCCAAACTGAGAAATACAATGCCTGAATTTGACCAATAAGTTTACACAGAGACATGGGTAGTTGACCTGCGGAGCCATGACTGAGAAAAGCCACTAAACTCCAGGGTCATTTTTATAGGACATTATTGCAACGATTATCATCCAAAATACCCACCAAGAGGCATTAATATGGCATTTTTGAACACCAGGGGCAAAGAGAAGATTTTAAAGAGTTCACAGTAAAAAAAGTAGTTCATATACCTCCCACCCCCCATCAGAATATCTTTGGATTTCTCCAAAGGAACTGGGAAACTAACCTAAAAACAATAAACTCCTTAAAATTTCTGAAGGAAAATTTCTTTCAACATAGATTTTATACCATTAAAGGATGTTTCTGACATGCTAAGTATCCAAAAATGTACCTTTCATACTCATTCCCTCAGGAAGTTCCTGAATAAAGCAAAAAAGGAAAGAAACAGAAATCCAACAGAAGAACACCTTTCTCTAGGATAATGGTAAAGAGAGCTGTCAAGATAATAACTGTTCTCAGGCAAGGAGAGCAACCTGCCTGGGTGGGAACTGCATGAGTCAGGAGACAGACACATCAAGAATGTTGTCATCATGCCCTTTGCATTATGCCATACCTTTAACCTGATGAAGTAACTGAAAAAAAAAATGACCCAATAAAATAAGCGAGACAACAAAGAAAATAAGACATAAGATTCAGAAAGCAGGAATCTGGTTCAAGGGAAGGGCTACGTCCTAGGATGACTGAGTGGGAAGTCCCTTGATAAGGCTATGCCACTGACCAAGAGATCTACCAATCCTGGAAGAAAGAGACTGGAGGGCTCCCAAGTAACTCCACGAAAGAGCATATGAACAGACTCTTTACTGTTGTAACAAAACTTGCAGAAAAATGATATTAAAAGGAAGATATGAAAAGACTGAAAGGGGGTACAATAATCTAAGGAAGCGTTAAAGCAAGATAATTACTAACTTCAGAAAAAACATAAAGGAAATGTAAACATAATATACTAGGGTGTTCAGCTATATATATTTTCATGGCATAACAACACTGACTGCTAACTTACCCAACATTTTCATCATTACTATTCATGAGAATTGGGGAGAGAAAAAGAGGAAGTGGTTGTGCAAGAGAATTAAATTTTCATCTACCATAATAGAAATTAGATAGATAATATCTAAAATTGACTAACTAAAAGATAGTTAGCATATGAATTTTTTTTTTGAGTTGGAGTCTCACTCTGTAGCCCAGACTGGAGTGCAGTGGCCGCTCCCAGCCACCGCAGCCTCGACCTGCTGGGCTCCGGCGATCCTTCCTCCACCGCCTTCCAAGTAGCTGGAACTACAGGCGTGCACTACCACACCTGACTAATTTTTTGATTTATTGTAGAGATGAGGTCTCTCCAAGTTGCCCTGGCGGGTCTCAGGCAATCCACTCACCTCAGCCTCCCAAAGTGCGGGATTACAGGCTGAGCCACCGAGCCCCACTGAAGTTTTTAAAGAGCCAGAAAAAGCCAAAAAAGGAGAAAAGCGTTGTCTCTGATAGAAAGCAGGTAAAAGGAGGAACAGTAAAACAAGGGACTGCTGTATTTTATCATAAAATTTATAGTAATTTTAGCAAAATTTTGTTTTTTATCATAAAAGTAAAAACGTTCCAAAGATTTGCAATTTAAAAGTACATATGACGTCATGTAATGAATCAATACTCAGTCTAGAAATTTCATTCAAACTGTCGATGCTGGATCATTTGTTATTTGTTCATCATCTTACAGCTAAGTAAATGGCGAAACTGGTGGTAGAATTTACTTATTCTCCACAGCACAGATGGGTCCCAGCATTGTGTTATAGTGTAGACCTGATTGGGATGAAAGCAGGACAGGATTTCAGATTAAGGCTGCTATTTTCAGTGTTGGTTCTGAAACGGTTAACCCAAGGACACAAGGTCATGGTTTTCACCTATAGATTGAATACCCTTCAGCTTCATGGGGCCTCAGAAATTCCCACTAATCCCAAACAGCTGCCTTGCAAATGTCTCATGAGTTCTTTATTAATTCTCTCATGCAACAAGCAGTTATTTTGCACCTGCTACTTTTCAGGCACTTTACTACATGTTAGGAATTTCCAAGGAAGAAATGATTTCGCTGCAGAGAAGCGGGCATTTTTGACGAACGATTCTCTGTGAGAGTGGAGGGAAATATCTTGAAACTGATATCATCGAGTCAATTAACAAGATTATTTTACATTTACTATTTCATCTGAATTTTATCCAAAAGGCTGTGTAGTATATATCTACTACCCTCCTTTGACAGATAAGAGAACTAAATCTCAGGAAAATTAGGTAACTTTGTGAAGTTCATACAACTCACACAGTATGGAACTGAGGCTTCAAATTAATATTTTCTTGGTCCAAGTCCAGGGATTTTTAAATGACATCACCTTTGAAAATGACTCACCCACTCTCCTAATTCAATAGATCCAGAAACAGAATGGGTGTAGCTTGGTCACACAATCAGCACAGACATTTGAGACTGGCTATTGAGTGCCTCCAGCTCTAGTTCTCTTGGTCCCTATCATCTACGCTGGCTTGTATCTTTAAGGACTTCCCAAGAGTAACTGTAAATACCATCACAGTCCTCTGTGGCCAGTTCCTGCAATCTTTCCCTAAGTTAAGCTGATGACAACAGTATGGGTTTTCCAGCCTCCCCATTTTCCCCATTGGAACTCAGCATGATTGAATGGGCAAATCGTTGACTCAAACTGGCAAATTGCTGCTGTGATTAGAGGTATATCTGTGTGTACTCATTTGAATATTTCTTTTAAAAGCTTTACATTTAGATCCATTAACTTGGGCAGCTCTCTCCATGCCAGGCACCATATGCACTTGCTGAATTAAAATATGAATGCAACTTTGCTCTTGTCTTTGTCTTGTAGTAGTTCATAATTTGGAATGAAGAACTAACAGGTGATTTTAACTTAGTATGTCTAAGTCTCTTTTCTAGAGACACAAAAAAGGGTCTTGTGTGTATGAAAGCAAGAAGACAGAGTAAAAAAGAACGTTCATTTTACCTTATAATTTTGTATATATTTGAAGTCTGTAATTAGATCTTTTACATTCATTTTAAGTGTCTATCACTCTAAGTGCCTATATATTACCTTCCTAGCATAAGTTACATTTACATATTTATTTGTGCTTTTTTTGCTGAGTATCTCTCCTTTATACTAAATAAGAAACTATACAAAGACAAGAATTGTTCCTAGGTTATCTTCTATTATATGTAACATGAAGACTTGTTCAGTGCCTGGCACACAAGTGATATTCAATAAAGATGTGTTAAGTGAATAAATGATTAACAGTGACTATGTGAGTTTATTCTTCCTTGAGAAAAAGCACCTTTTCAAAAGCCTCAAAATTTTGACTTTAATATTGGGATTATGAATGAAATATTCCAATTACATTGAGTTAATTTGATAGAAGACAAGCATAATATGGTGAACCAATGAAGCTACTGAGTTTGCAAGACTCAAAACTTAACTTTTATTTAATTAAAAAGTCTAATTCGTTTTCTGAATGCTAGAGATCATTGATACATAGTAGCTACATGGTAGTTGAATTGAGGGTATAGTTTTGTGTACAATGTTGAAGTCCTGCTGGACTGACGTTGAATTACAAAATATGGCAAAACCAATAAAATTGTTCTCGAAGAATGTTAACTCCCTGTATATAGGCGGGTCTAATCATTTACTTAATTCTTGTGATTGTTTCAAAGGAATACATTACTTCCCCAGATCCCAAGAGAGCACCTAGATAATACACTGGAATCTTCCTTGCCTCCCATCACCAAACTCTAGCAGTCAATAAGAAGATTACTCAAAACTGGTCTCAATCAAACCCTGATTTCCTCAAAATAACACAAGAGTTAAACAATGTTTTGGGAGGCTTTGGTGCACCTGTCACCACCTGGATATCTCAGAGTAAAATCTTAGTTGCTGGTGAGGTGGACAGTTCTCCTTGGAAAGAAAACAAGGTGGCTCTGGAAATTCCTCTGGGTCCTGCCTCAGGAACACCTTCCTGCCAACCACACCTTTATATTTAGAGTGAACTGACGCAAGATAGCAGCAGTGGTGAGTGACAAGATGTGCTCCACTGAACGTCCATGGGCCAATATTGCCCCAAATTTCCTGTTCAGAAAAATCCAATACTTCCCAAGTATGCACTGTTGATCTGTTTGGGGCCTTGTTCTGACTCTGGTGAGACCCGCAATAGAAATAGTATTAAAATAAATCATGAAAAACGTCAGAAGAAAAACATGCTAAAAGAAAAGGATTTTCAAGTGAATGAGAGCAGGAGACTAATTCTGACTGTGAGAGACAAACACTTTAACCTAAGCCTCTGAATTTTCAGCTTACCTAAATTCGAGAAACGTTTACTGCTGTCAACTATAGAGCAGGCAACTGCTGGAAGGAGGGGATACAGAGTACAATAAGATGCCAAACTAGCAGAGGACATAAGACAACAAAGAACCACAAAAACCAAGGGATAAATACTCAGTGGAAGAACGGGCTATGCTAGGGACACATAGTAACAAATGACCTAACAGAGTTTGAGCCAGAGAAGAGTGGTCAGAGAAAGCAGCCCCAGAAAAAAGCTCTTGTCACTTTTTATTCATAACACAAGGGTTTTTTTTTTTTTTTGAGTTGGAGTCTCACTCTGTCGCCCAGACTGGAGTGCAGTGGCCGCTCCCGGCCACCGCAGCCTTGACCTGCTGGGCTCCGGCGATCCTTCCGCCTCAGCCTTCCGAGTTGCTGGAACTTCAGGCGCACGCTACCACGCCCAGCTAATTTTTGATTTATTGTAGAGATGAAGTCTCACCAAGTTGCCCAGGCGGGTCTCGAACCCGCGGGCTCAGGCAATCCACTCACCTCAGCCTCCGAAAGGCATGGGATTACAGGCTGAGCCACCAAGCCCGGCTAACACAAGGGTTCTTAATAACCCTTCTGTGCCCCACTGAAAAAGTGCAGAGAATATGAAGGAAAGAAACAAGAAACAGCAGTTACTGCTCCCTGTGAGATCATTAGTAGTCAAATGCTTAATGGAAAGGAAAGGAAAATTGTCAGAGCCCCCCAAAGCAGGAAATAGCACAGATGCTGGCATTTGGAAAAGTCATAAGGAATGTCAGGAGTCTGTCTTCTGCTCTCCCAGATACCAATTCCCAGGGCACTCAACTCAAGGGATAGGTTTCCATTTCTACATGACTGAAATAAAAGTACTCGACATGGCAAAAGCTGGAAGAGTCTGTGGCTGTTCTCTTTTTTCAGAAGTTCCTGTGGGCGAAGCCATCCTGAAGGCCATTCTATTCATGTGGTACCACACCACTGAGATCACACTCCATCACATCTCACCTTCATCTGCCCTCTGGAATATATTCTCAAACTCATCTTTTAAAGGAGGAAATTAAGACTCAAGGTCTTTAAGTCAAAGTTTCAGTGTCACACACGTATTTAGTGACAGAGTCAGAATCCAAATACAGTATTAAATGATTCTACATCTTATGTTTTTAATGGATTATTTCCAGCTTGCAAATACTCATGCATCAGTCTTTGGAAATTCACTCGTCCTAAAGAATATTTAAAAAAACCCTGTCTCCTTTTTAGTCATTGTATTTTTGTCCTTTTATGGTATTTATTTTTAAAACTCTAACTAAACAATGATGCAAATAGAATGTAGGAAATACTCTTTCTCAGCTGTTCTATTAGTCAGTACTGTGGTTATTTACAAACCTGAACCTGAAAGCCAATTTAGAGGTTATTTTTCACTGAGTACTTGAAGTCAATGAAACTGAGTACTTGAAGTCAATGAAAGTTGAATATTTTAAGTTGATAGAACAGACCTTACAATAAAAGAGAAAATTTTAAAAGGAGAATCTGTTGTCACCACATTTAAGCATCTACAGTCTGGAGAATAGGTAGACACCCTGTGGCTGTGAGATGTTTGCCTGGTATGTCTTTCTTTGCATGTTTGCCTGGCATTCTTTCATTTATGGACCATTCATTCATTTGCATAGAGTCTTTTACTTTTTCTTTTTTATTTTTTTACAATTTATTTTTTACCAAGCAAAAGCACTTATACTACTTCATTTCAAAGGTGTACTATAAAAGTTACCAGTATTATTAATTTTAATTTTTTTAAAGGTACAAGTCTTCAAACTTCCAAGTCGCCTCTTGATAGAATACCATATAATAAATTTCTTAAGTTTAAGCATTCCAGTTAAGGACCATGAAATAGCATTTGGAAAATAACTACTCTCTGTAAGCAAAATAATATCTTAGCTTATCAAAAAATGAGTTCATCCTCACTGTGAAGAAACGGCTTTATCTCTGACTACCTCCATGGGCAATGCTGCCAGGGAAGCAGCCAAGAGTTTGAGGAAGGTCACAAAGTCACCTGGAGACATGTTCTAGCAGCTATTATTGTTTTGGATTTGAATTAGTTGACAACATTTGAAACTGGGTCCTCCTGAAACACAAAAGCATCTGGCAACAGCGACCCGACACTTGCCTTGCCAACAATTGGCTGCCGTTTCAGAGGTAACTTGGTCTCTTGATTGTCTTCAATCTCTGATCTTTTTCCATTGCCTTATCCCTGCCTCCATCTTTCATTTATTCTACCTAGGAGGTCCTGGGAAACATCCATGTTTGTGGCCCCTGGTGTGGGGTCTACTAAGAGGCTGCACTGCCTGGGTGTTTTATGAGTCCACAAGTGAGAATTTGTCCCTAAACGTGCGATACATACCTTAATAGGAATGAGGGATCACAGAATGATTGTATGAACAGAAGATGCTGAATGAACAGGCAGGGAGCAAAAGCCCATAAAATTTAAACAACACAAATATTCCCTGAGTGCCTACTACATGACCAGCACTATACTAGGTATGTCTCAAGAAGGAATTTGCTTGAATACTCCATAAACAAGGCGGAACTGGTCAAAACACCTTTTTTTTCATTTAGACCCTTAATATTGTAAAAAAAAATTAAAAATATACACCCCTCTTGAATATGCACTGTAAGACAATGTAAAAATGTTATCAAATTTGAATATTTAAAGTTAGAGTGTAAAAATGTTATCAAATTTGAATATTTGCAGTTGCCACATGAGGTAAATGCTTTAAAAAAAATCCCTTATGAAAAAAATGGGGAGGCTTGGAGCAGTTAAGTGATTTGGCTAAGTACGCAGCAAGTAAGTGCAAGAGTGAGCACTCTGTACTTGTTCACCTCCAAAGTTTATGTGCTGTTGGTGTGAAACTCATGGCCCTATAAATGCCTCAGATTTACTAGCTGACCAGTGTGTTAATCTCTTACAGACCAATTCACATTAGAATGATAACAGTTGGAAATAGTTTACTGGGTTACTTACAGAAGCATTGACATTTAAAACGGGACTCCTGGATTCACTGGGCTTTAAACACAAATGAACATATCTTTAATTTCACTACTGTGAAATTGTATTCTCTTATCTGTTGTTACTGATTAAATTTTGCTATTGCTTTGTGAATAATCTGTTTTATCTTGCTTTTTTTTAAAAATAAAGCTCTTTCTCTTAATTTTGCTGCTTTTATATTTTGCCATGGTAGACGAAGCATGGATTTGTTTATTGATTTTTATTTATCATACTGGGGATTAATGTACTTTTTTCAATCTAAAGAGTGTTTCTTCAATTCAAGGAAGTTTTTAACTTTTGTCTTTATTAATGTTATCCTCCTAACAATTCCTCTGTTCTTTCCTTCTATTAGGTATATGAGAAATCTTCTCATTCCATCCAGCATATCTCTAAATGTTTCTTTCATATTTTCCCTCTTTTTACCTACTTTTTGTTTTTAGTTATTTTCTTAGATTTCTCTTCTAAGTCATTAAGTCTTTCTTCAGCTGTCTTTAGTTTACTATTTATCTCACCCTTTGAATATTTCAGTTTTAAATTCATTTCAAGAATTCTGTTGGGATTGGTAAAATTTCTGGAGTTTTTTCAAATTTTCATTTTATAGTATCTTCTATTTATGAATTATTTTGTTTCCTTTTGCCTCTTAACTTTTAAAATAGAGTTTAAAACATTTTAGATCACTAGTATATATTTTTTTTAGGTGAAAATTCTATCTTTCATTATTCTATAGAGTTTCTTTGTACTTAAAATACATTTTAAAATATTTTAGATCACTATTATATATAGTTTATCAGGTGAAAATTCTATCTTTCATTATTCTACAGAGGTTTTTTGTACTTTTGGCATGTGAGCACAACTTCAATGGAAATTATCTTCCACTGGAGTCAGCATATGCACTAGGTTGTAGATATATCCATATGCAGCAATTTAGTCTTTGCTTCTGCCAGTCTTCTAGGGGATTTACCGATTCAAGTCCTTTTTATATTTTAGTTTCTTAGCTAACTTTTACTCTAGTTAGCACAAATCAAGACTTATGTATTTAGTGTTTTAATATATTTCATGTGGATGTTTCTTGCAATTCTCTTCTTGGAGGTCAAAGGGCCTGTGAAGAGAGTTAAACTAAGGAATTATACATTCACATTCCATTTCACTTGAAGTGATAGCATATTCCTGAAAACTTTATGCAGGGAGTCCATTTCAAGCTCTCTACCTTGACCAAGGTTTTTGGCTTCAACTCTTAATCTGTACAAAGACATTAATACCCTATTGAGGCCCATGTCTCTCTTGGTAGCCCTATTGTAATGAATTAAAGAGGGCCACAATTTCTTTATGAGTCTATCAATAGAGATAGAGTCTAATTCCCCTTCTCTTGAATACAAATTGGTCTGTGACTCTATGTGACCAACAGAATGTTGGAAATGACAGTTGGCCAGTTCCAGGCCTACCCCTTAAAATTACTGCAAGCTCTCATTTGTGTTCTTTTGGAAGCTCAATGCCTTATCTTAAAGCTGCTCTAGCTAGACTGCACAATCCTTATGGCAAAGACCGTAAAAAGAGTAGACTTGCAAGATGAGTGAACATCTGGGTGTTCCAGTCTCCACTCATCCCTCATATGAACGCAGCCACATGCATGAAATCTGCTATACTGGGTACAACAGAGATATACAAGCTGAGCCCAGTAAACCCACAGAGCTGTGATTAATAACAAATCAATGTTACTTTAGGTGGCTAAGTTTTAGGGTAGTTTGTTACACAATAATAAATAACTAAAACACTTATAAGCCCAAGACTTTAACTCCAACCCATTGATATGGCATTGAGTTCTTACAGCTTTTTGTTTTTTGCCCAAGTGTGTATTAAGTTGTTTTGTAGTATATTACTTATCTTATATATCTGTGTGATTGGAGCATGTCCATATCAGGAGACCAGTTGGTATATAGTGTTCATACTTGCTCAACTCCCAATTTTGAGAAAACTCAAACAACCATTACACTCAGAAAATAATCTAAACACCAGATCTTGCCTTACAAACCCCTCTGTGGTGTGATATTGCCTAATTCTTGAACCTCACTACTTGCATTCCTCCTCATTCTCACCTCCTAAACCATTCAGATACTTCAGTATGCCATGATCTTTTCTGCTCTAGGGTTCCTATGCATTGCATCCTGTCCCCTTACCAGAATGATCCCTTTCCAGCAAATAATATATTAGTTCTTTTTCTTCCTTCAGCTTAATTGCCATTTTTGTAATAAAGCCTTCCTAATCCTACATATCAAGTAAGCCCCAGATTTTATGATCTTTCTGTGGGACCTGCCAGATTCCTTCACTGCACTTTGTATTTTATTTATTTTTGTACATGCTTACTACCCTTCTTTCTAGACTGCAACTCCTTGACACTAAGGATTTTGTTTTCTGCTATATCTCTAGTGCCTAGCAGGTGGAATGTAGATGCTTGATAAAAAGTTGTTTTATGAGTTGAAGATGCATAACAATTAACTGTAATTCAAGGCAGAAGGACATAAGCATTACAGAGGTCATAAAATCATATTCATAGGAGTTTTCAGACAACTGTAGGTAGGTGGGTCTGGAAAGCCTGTCAGAGAAAGCAGACAGCTAGGACTTTGAAGAAAAAGAAGAATGTGAATGATGGAGTGTAGAGAGAAGCACTTAACAGCACAAAAAATATGGCAGTATATGGGCTCATGTCATGCCAGGACACACATTCAGTGGGAAAAGGGGAAGCACATGTTAAAATTTCAGTATGGGGTGGAAGAAGAAGCCACAAATGCAGATTTGGGCTAGAGAACACAAGGTCTAGTCCAAGTGGAGTTTTCCTTCCCAACACCTGTTTTGGATGGCTCTCCGATGAGACATCCATCCCCCTTCCCATCCCCAATGTGTGATATGCACATATATTCTTAGCCGCGATTTCCATCGTTGGTAGCGTCTAGTAGAGTGCAGATGTGCTACACTTGATGGGGGTAAATACACACAGAGAAATGCACACACTCCATATATCTGCACAAACTCCAGCCCCTATCTTTTTATCCACATGGTCATTTGTTGGGATCCTACAGAGTAAGCAATAGATGAGATGGCAGAGACTTTACAAATGATTAGGCACAGAAATAACAAGGAGAGGAGCTGATAGCTGGGAAGCCAAATGTGTTGTTTAACCAGGCTCTGGCTATCCAGAAGCTGCCTGATGGATCACATTTGCATCTAGCATCCATGCTGCACAGCCAATTTTCGGCCTGCACCTAGGAAATCAACAGAGAAACAATGCTTCTAAGACACAGGGATCTTAGGAAATGTTAGAAACTAATATCTCTTACATCCACGTAAGAGTAACGCTGACAGTAAAATCTTGCTGTCAGATTAAGAAGGATTATTGCAAATATTTAAGGGTCTAGCCTGACTTTCTAAAGAGTGCCTCAATCATGCCCTAATTGCAATAGCTTAGCCTGGTAAGTACTTGTACACTGGTCTATCCTTCATCTACAGAATTTTAGAGGTGCTTTGACTTTAACCTTCCAAAATATGAATACCTTGTAAAAAAATCAATTTTTGGAAATTGGTTACTTTTTCCCCCTGTATCTACATTAATCTCCTTTCTAAAATTTGTTTAAAAGATTTCTAGCCATTTATTAAGAACTATTTCAGGTATTCCAAAAAATGTCAAAACCAAACATAAAAATGCGTGTATCTTAGACTAGGAAATAAAACATTATAGATCAACTTGAAGGCTTTTGTTTAAACTGTTCTGATTTTGCTTCTCTCTGATTTCCTGCCATTATTCTGAATTTGATGTTTACTTTAGACATACATTCCATTTTTTAATATACACACACACATACACACACACACTCACATAGACACTAATATATATATATATATATATATATATATATATTTGTGTGTGTGTGTTTTTGTGTATTTTGAGACAGAGTCTCACTCTGTAACCCAGGCCGGAATGCAGTGGTACAATCATAGCTCACTGCAGCCTCAAACTCCTGGGTTCAAGCAATCATCCTGCCTCAGTCTCCTGAGTATCTGGGACTACAGGCATGTGCCACCATGCTCTGCAATTTTTTGTTTTTTGTTTTGGTAGAAGCATGGTCTCACTATGTTGCTGAAACTGGTCTTGAACTCTTGACCTCAAGTGATCTTCCCACTTTGGCCTCCCAAAGTGCTGAAATTACAGACATGAGCCATTGTGTCCACCTTTCCATTAAATTTTGACTATATATGTGCATGAAAATATAAACAAACACAACTTATGGGGTAAATTGTATTCCCCTCAAATTTATATGTTGAAGCCCCAACTCACAGTACATCAGGGCGGAACTGTATTTGAAGACAGATCCTTTAAAGAGGTGATTAAGTTAAAATGAGGCCATTAAGGTAGACCCTAATCCAATTCAATTCTGTATAAAAAAAGGAAATTTAAACACCAAGAAAGACACCAAGGATGCAGGCACACACAGGGTAGGGAGGGGTATATGGATATACAGTGACAAGGAGGTCATATGAAAGCCAAGGAGAAAGGTCTCTGAAGAAATAAAGCCTTTATCTTGCACTTTCAGTCTCTAGCTCTATGAGAAAATAAATTTATTCTGTTTAAGCCAGTCAGATTATAGTATTTTGTTATGCCAACCCACAAATCAGATATGGTATTATTTTCATATTTTTAGTTGATGAAAGTTAACATAAAAGCAGGATATTAGTACAGATGCTGACAAAATAAGTATTAATTAAAAAGAAAAATTAGTAACTTTACAGTGGAGAAACCAGACAGATATCACTTTAACTGAGTGATCAAGGTTATCAAAATCAGTAGAAAGTCACAAGGACATCATGTCCCCCCGATGTGATGCACGGAGACCACCCCCTTATGTCTGTGGAATACTTCTCAATTAAAGCACAGTCTTAATCTAAACATAGGAGAACAACTGGCAACCCCAAATTGAGTAGCATATTGTGGAATATCTAATCAGTACTTTTGACAAGTGCTAGTTAAGACCAGAAAGACCAGACCAAAAGACATTGCCACCAAATGTGAGGTGGGATCTGGGGTGGGATCTTGAACAGAAAAATGACATTTGTGGAAAACTGAGGAAATACAAATAAAACCTGTGGTTTAGACAACGCAATTGTACCAAAGCTAACTTTTCATTCCGTATGCTAATTGCACTATTGTTATGTAAGATACTAACATTAGGGGAGGCTAGATGAAGTGCCCACTGGACTATTTCTATATGATTTCTGCAGCACTTGCGATGAAAAGAGTCAAACAAGCAAACAAACCTAATTCTTGGCACTTGACACCTCATTTTTGAGTTTTCTGAGAGCTGTGGACAGAGCAACCCACAGGCTTTGCAGTCAGGGAAAAAGGTTCTTTCAGGTTCCCTCACTGATGCATGTAAGACCTGGGAAATGTCTTCAGTTATAAAGTAGGAACTCTAATATTGTCCAAACAAGGTTATTATGGAATTAAATAAGTAAGTGTGTTTTGCACAGGAACTGGACAGTTCTTAAAAATTTTCATATTATTCCCTACACATCTTCTTGTACAGTCATGCATCCCTTAACAGCAGATATAAGTTCTGAGAAATACGTCATTGGGTTATTTCCTCCTACGAACATCCCAGAGTGAGCATATACCTGAATGGTATGCCACCTACTCCACACCTGGGCTGCTTCTAGGCTACGAACCTGTACAGCATGTTACTGTGCTGATTTCTATAGGCAACTGTAACATAATGGCAAGAATTTGTGCCTAAACATAATGAAAGTACAGTACAAATATAGTATAAAAGATGAAAAACAGTATACCTGTATAAGGTATTTACCATAAATGAGAGCTTGCAGGGCTGGAACTTGCACTGGGTGAGTCAGCGAATGAGTAGTGAGTGAATGTGAAGGCCTAGGACATCACTGCCCACTATGTAGACTTTATAAATACTGGACCCTTAAGCTACACTAAATTTATTTACATTTTGTACATACATTAATACATTAATAATGTACAATCGATAATACATTAATTTTGGCTTACTGTAAATTTTTTATTTTATAAGCTTTTAAAAATTATTTTATAATTTCATTTAGCTTAAAACATTTATTGTACAGCTGTACAAGATATTTCTTTCTTTATATCCTGATTCTATAAACTTTTTTCTAACTTTAACATTCTGTTTCATTTTTTACTTTTTTAGGCATTTTTGCTAAAAACTAAGAAACGACACAAACATTTCTCTAGGCCTACACAGGGTCAGGATCATCAATATCACTGTCTTCCCCCTCATTCACTGGAAAGCCTTCAGCAGTGGTAACACACATGGAGTTGACATCTCCTAAGATAACAATGCTTTCTTCTGGAATACTTTTTGAAGGACCTGCCTGAGCTGTTTTACAGCTAAATTTTTCTATAAGTACAAGTGTACATTCTACAGTAACAATAAGAAGCACAGTAGGTTTGTTTATAGCAGCATCGTCACAAATGTATGAAGAACGTTTGTGTTGTACTATGACATTATGATCCCTACAATGTCACTAGATGATAGGGATTTTTCAGCTCCATTATAATCTTAGGGGACTACGGTCAAACATGTGGTCCCTTGTTGACAGAAACATCATTATATAGTGCATCACTGCATTTTTGCACATAAGTGAGTGAGGAATTGAACATACTTCACCGTTAAGATGATTATATAAAATAGACCTCATTAGGATCCTGGTAAAGCTTTAAGACGGAAAAATGCTGTCAACAAAAAAAAAGAAGGAATAGAGATGAAAGAGCCACTATACAAAAGCGGGCTGGATGTCTTCCCTCTGCCCCTTCCCAGCCTGCTCTGTACTGGGAGAGCTGATATCTGTGGCCTCCTCCCCTGGCCTCAAGCTTCAGGAGGGCTCAGCCGATGTGAGGCACAGGTAGGAAATTAAAGACTAAAGCAGAGAGAAATCGGGGTGCTTTCCCTCTCTGCTCCCTACCGGCTCACACCCTTGTGAGGTAGCCTTTCCTACAGCCATCAGTGATTCCAGAACCATTCTTTCTCCTTTCCCTCAATACTGCTAGACAGGGGTGCTTCACCAAGTCGTGCTCTTCAACTTGCCTATTTCTTGAAAACGTTTCCTTCCTCAAGCATTCCTCTGCAGCCCCTTGAGTGTGCTGTTTCCTGACTGAGCCTCCACAGACACAGCAAGCAAATCAGCCTAAGAGAAGTCTTGCTGAAAAGGTTAATTTACCTCGGATTAGTGCTTTGTTTTCAGCAATTGCCTCCAATTTCCGATTATTTTTTCTCCTCCTGGTGAACTTTCCAATGGAGTGAAATTCAAGGCTAAAAATTTTAAAAAAGAATTGATTAGAACTAGTTGCCATCAACCTGAACCTAAGCAATTTAATTACCCCTGTATTACTAACATTGAGGCAAAGGCGGCAGGGAAGTGACTGGAGGGAGCTGGGTTGGGGGTGAAGAATGCTATGTACCAGGCCACATCCCAATTGCATGTGGCAACCATGAAGAATGAGTCAGTGATTCCCTTGTATGGGAGACCTGATGGTCCCTAAGGTTCATGTCCTCAGGTAGTATTTTTAAAATATTATAGTTGTTCATCTCATTTGAAGATGGGTCTAGTGGAAGAGGCACTTTTAGCTTCCTATTTGTCTGTCCCCCTATTGAACAATGACTGTGCAGTGTTTTCCTCTTATTTAATGAACAGAGATTGTGTGTCAGAAACACCAGTTATGCTATATGTACTCAGGAAAGTAGAGATTCATGTATTCTTTGATTCTAGGTCACACTTTTTTTTACCATTTCTGAATTTGGAATATCTTTTATAGCATAAGTGATTATAAATTCATAATAAATATAAAAATGATCCATCTGGTTATCATACAGACTAACAAAATACAGCAGCCTTTGGGAGGCTGAGGTGAGTGGATTGCCTGAGCCCGCGAGTTCGAGACCCGCTCGGGCAATTTGGTGAGACCTCATCTCCACAATAAATCAAAAATCAGCCGGGCATGGTAGCGCGCCTGTAGTTCCAGCTACTTGGAAGGCTGAGGCAGAAGAATCGCCGGAGCCCAGCAGGTTGAGGCTGCAGTGGACAGGAGCGATCACTGCACTCCAGTCTGGGTGACAGAGTGAGACTCCAACTCAAAAAAAAAAAAAAAAAGAATCCAGCATAATGTATTTCCCTCTACTTTTCTTTTCCTACACACTTTAGCATATTGAGTACCTTTTTCTTCCAAAAGTTTGTTTGTGTGTTTGTTTTCAAGTAATTTATTTTCATTTTCTAGTCCTCTAATAGTAATTTTTTTCAGTATCTGTTCTGGTATTATATCATCCAGTTCTTATTTCATAAATCTCCCTTATTTCTTCAAAGATTTTTAAGTGTACTTACTTTTGAGTACTTTTTAGATTTCCCCTTTGTTTGAGTTATTTTATTTTTTAATATGTTTTCACTCGTAAATGGTATTGACATCCCCCATACTGTTCCTGTGGATTTGGTGCTCAATAAGGAAGTTTCAGCTTTTGTTTGCTCACTTCGTAAGACCACAAGTCCTTGTTAGTTGACTTGTAAGAAAAGCTGTTTAACTGTCACTAATATATAATTTCATGTATTCTTTTAGGAAATTTATGAATGTAAATTCAAAAGAAATGTAGACAAAATCATGGTACTTTTTATTCTGACTCAGTTAAGTTGTTGACACAAAAGTGTTGACCAAAAGATAATTGAGAATGAATTATAAAAATGTATTATTGATATGATGCACAACTTACTGCAGCTAAATATTTCTGAAGGATCTTATCACTCTGAATGAGAAGAACATTTAGATGTATGTGTTATTTTTGTGTTATAGAAGAACATGGTAAAACATGTCATGAATATGCTACTGTAGGTTGAATGTGTGTGTTATAAAGCATTTCTTTATTTTCACAAGGTATGTATTAGTTCCATGCTGTCTCTTACAGTTAATAGCTTTTTCTAATTAAGAAAGTGTGGTATCATCCCAATTTTACAGATGCAGATACCAAAGCAAATGAGGTTAGTTATTTTGACCAATGTTACACAGGAAGAACCAGAATCTGAAATTAGGATTTTGACTACACAGTTCTTTTTCTTTTCTTCACATAGAAGATCATTCAGTCATTATGTAAAATGTTAACAAGCTTAATTTCTTTGCAGAAGAGAAAAAAATACTTAGGATATAAATGCTACTTTTCATTTATCTTTCCTGACTACTCCAAGACTGACCACACCATTCATCCTAAACCTTCCATATTACCTCATTTTCTGTTAATGGAGCCCTTCCTAAAAAAGCAAAACAAACACAATTGTATGATTGTTGCTTACTGATATGTTTGTATTTGAGGTTGTTTTACCATCTCATTGGGGATCAAGGTTGGGTTAATTGCTGCTTCCCCAGTACTTGATATTATAATGCAACCTAAATAAATAGTTATGGAATGAATGAATACTACAATAAACATAATGCAAAGCACTCACATTAGCAAAAGGTGTTTGAAAACAAAATAAACAAAAGTATGGGGGCCTTTTTTCTCTGGTCTCCGAAAGTTCTTAAGATGAGATTTCAGTACATTGCAGTGGTGGGAATTAGGGAAGAAAATATGCATTGTTAGAGTCAGTAGATTAGGATTCTTGTACTAGGTTTCTATAAGATCTGTGTACTAACATTTTTGGCCTTAAGTAAAATGCAAATTTAGGAGATGAGATTAGATGTTCTCTAAGGCCCCTTCCAGCTATCACAAAAATAATAGTAAATATCAGATCTCTTTTCAATAGAATTAGAAATATGTCTGCTACTCAAGCATAGCTTCCAATATCTAATAAGTAGTAAACAGCTTCCAGAAAAACATTGAATTACTAAGTTTGTGATAATTTACTACCTCCTTCCCTTCTGTAACATTAATAACATTCTAGATGAAAGGAACCCCACTATGAGAATAAGCATATCAGGAGAATGCCATGAAAATTTCTGTCAAAGTTTGTCTAAGTGTGCAGTTAGTACAAGCTTGGTGAATCATTTGACCCTGGAGAACCCAGTCAGATGTGGAACGGAGTGAATTCACAACAGTTTGATAGTTCTCACACTGAAAGAACTTGCCCTAAAAATGGAATGAGTTAGCTTCTTGATCCTTTTTTGACACATCCACTAAAAGGAGCTTCTGAGGTCATTCGATCCATTTGCTGGTTTCCAGGCGCTATTTCAGAGGATTATAACTTTTCTGTTGAAGTATTTACAAGACTCTCTCTTTTGTTCCGACCAACACAATTGTTACTTTACAGAACATAATATGCCTCTTAGGGGCTAGCATGCTATAGGAAAAATGCTTAGGTACTCAGATTTCAGACTATTTTAATGGCTAGAAAGATTAAAGGGGGAAAATGAAGTCACGTACAAGTATAAAGAACATTCAGAGAAAGCTTAGACTGTTCCTATAAAGAAAAATCATCCAAACATTTGAAATAGGATCCATTTTTGCTGTTTCAGTTTTATAATAGTCAGGTTGGAATCTGATATGTGTGTGCTTGTGTGTGTGTGTGTGTGTGTGTGTGTGTGTGTGTGTGTCACTTTGCCTGTAAGATAAAAATTATTAAACAAGAAAATCCTGCTTAACCAGAAATAAGCTATTAGGGAAAGGTTCTCTATTTTGAAAAGAGAAAGCAAGAAAATGACTCTATGCATTATGGGTTGGCATGGTAGAACAGAAGGCTCTTGCCCTGTCCTTCCACATGCAGTCCTAAATTCTCATACTATTCCTCCTAAGGATACACTGAGATCTTTGAAGATCCTCCATTTCTGTCCAAATACTAAGCAGCAATCTTTAGGTCCAACTTATCAAGGGAGAAACATAAACTTTGTTGAAAATATTTCTTCCAATGTCACAGGACTAAAAGCTTTCTGGTGAATCACTGAGTCACAGGAAAACCCTGTGTCCCAGAATCCTCTTCTTTCTCCAGTTCCTCTATTTTAATTCGGTATATACAAAAAGTAACAAGAAATAAAGATCAAAGTAATGTCAGCAATGATAAGGAAATGACAATTTAAGTATGGAGCAGTGTGAGAGAGCTATGTGAGGCTCTGCTGTCCTTACATTATGAGTTATTGTTTGGTGCCAGATTAAATGAGAAAAATACGTGAACTATAGATTCCTATTTAAATCTCAGATAGACCTATGAAAGTTTCCTTAATTTACTCACTTATAGGAATAATAATACCTGTGAAACCTATTTCTAAGAAATATTTTAATCAAAATAATATTACAGTAGCCTTCATTTAATAAAATCTGTAAGTGCTATATGGATGCTGAAAATCATCACTATGATTTTCAAACTAGACTCTTAAATATCAAGGTGTGACAAGAAGCTATGTCTAAATACATTTGACTCTTGCATGATTTATACCTAGAAAGAGATTATTTTAACTTCAAGGTCAATCAGGGACATTCAGAACCTTGAACTGCAAGTTCACAACTTTGAAGAATGGAATGATGGAATGCAGACGTATAAAGAGATTAAAACATTATTCTTAAATCAAGTGATACTCCATGTCCTCACTCATAAGTGGATCTTGAACAACTATCGTATTACTATAAGAAAAGGATTGACAGTGGTGGGAAACAGTGGCGGGAGGGAGAGGAAGGGAGGTGGGATTAACGGTAGTCAATATCTGTCTGGAGACCTCATCAACAAGGATACCTGCACAATGCATATTTGTATACCTAACCTTAACTGTACCCCACAATTTTAAAATAAAAAATATGTATTTAAAAAAATCAACCGGGCTCGGTGGCTCAGCTTGTAATCCCAGCGCTTTGGGAGGCTGAGGTGACTGGATTGCCTGAGCCCCCGGGTTCGAGATCCGCCTGGGCAACTTGGTGAGACCTCATCTCTACAATAAATCAAAAAAATTAGCCGGGCGTGGTAGCATGCACCTGTAGTTCCAGCTACGTGGAAGGCTGAGGCTGAAGGATCACTGAAGCCCAGCAGGTCGAGGCTGCGTTGGCCAGAAGCGGTCACAGCACTACAGTCTGGGCGACGGAGTGAGACTCCAACTCAAAAAAAAAAAAAAAAAAATCAAGTGATTCTCAAACTTTGTTCCACAACACTGTTGTTCAAAATGGGGTCAGAGGACCAGGAGCACAGGCATCCTTGGAACCTCCTTAGAAATGAAAAATCTCTGCTCCCACTGCAGATCTGCTGAATAAGAATTGTAGAGGTAGAATCCAGCAATCTACAGGCCCTCTGAAAAGTTCCTATGCATGCTTAGAAACCCTGCCCCATAAAAATCCAAGTCTTCTTCATTTGAATACATACTCTGTAGTGGAACTGCAGGATCATATGGTAGTTCTATTTTTAGTTTTTTGAGAAACCTCCATACTGTTTTCCATAATGGCTATACTAATTTGCATTCCCACAAACAGGGTATAAGAATTCCCTTTTCTCTGCACACTTGCCAACGTTTGTTATTTTTTCTCTTTTTTATAATAAACATTCTAAGTAGGATGAGGCAATATCTCATTGTAATTTTGATCTTCATTTCCTTGATAATTAGTAACACTGAGCATTTTTTTCAAATATTTGTTTGCCATTTGTAGGTCTTCTTTTAAGAAATGTCTGTTCAGATTATTTGCCTATTTTACAAATTGGATTGTTTAATTTTTTGCTGTTGGGTTGAGTTATTCATACATTCTGGATATTAGTCTCTTGTGCAATAAACAGTTTGCAAATATTTCATCTAATTCTCCAAGTTGTTTCATCACTCTGCTGGATTGTTTCTTTGTTTATTGAAGCCTTATTCACATCAACCAAGATTTGGAATCAACCCGAATGTCCATCAACAGATAAATGGTTTAAAAACTGTGCTATAGCTACACAATGGAATACTATTCTGTTATTTTTTTAAAAAAAGAGAATGAAATTCTGTCATTTGAGGCCACATGGATGAAACTGGAGGTCATTATGTTAAGTGAAATAAGTCAGACACAGAAAGACAAACACCTCATTATCTCACTTATATGTGGGAGCTAACAAAAAAGTTGATCTCATAGAAACAGACAATAAAATTGTGGTTATTAGAGACTGGGAAAGGTACAAAAGCAGGAAAGATGGGGAGAGTTTCCCCAACTGATACAAAGTTATAGCCAGATAGGAGGAATAGGTTATAGGGTTCTATTGCACAGTGGAGTGACTAATGTTAACAATTGCTTAATGTTAATAACCTATTTTCAAAAAACTAGAAGAGAAGATGTTGAATGTTCACAACCCAAATAAATGATAAATATTTGAGGTGATAGATATACTAAGTATCTGGATATGATCATTGTACATTGTATACAGATACCAGTATTTCACTCCATATGTTATAAATATGTGCAATTATTGTGTATTAACTTTAAAAGGGAGAAAAAGAATACACTTTTGGGACATAAATAAAAATAAAAATACATGAATTGCTTCAGGACATACTGCTGGGCAGAGAAGAGACGGCCATGTCCTGTTATCAGCCTAAGAAGGAACAGCTCCACTTTCTTTGGAACAAAGAGAACCCTCTAAAAAGAGTTCGAAGCACAAAAATAAGAAAACAAAGCACCAGAGAGATTATATAACTGGATAGCCGAGAGAAGAGCAGTGCCCAGACCTCCTGATTTCCACTTCTTGGTACTTTCTAATAGATTGAAGTTCCACAAAATAAGCCCCAAAAGGAAATTAAAGTACATGTTATGCAGGGCCCAGGAAAGGGCATTCATGTGCAAGACCTGACTCTAAATTCAGGTTCTTCCATCAAATAGCTGTGACTCTTAGGACTTTTAACCCCGTGAGTCATATTTCTTTACCACTAAGAGAGGATAATGATATTGACAATGCACAGATCAAATAAAACAAAGTAGGTGAACATTCTTATTGCGATATGTAAACTGTTATTTGTAAAGGCGGGGTTCTTGTTATGAAAAGAGTAGAAGCTGAATCAGCAGAGCCAAATGTGAGTTCTGGACCCACAGGTGCACTGTGCTCATCACAGCTCCTTTCTGAGCCGCAGTTTCCTCTTTCACAAAAAAGTATAATTCATGCTCTGCTTTTTTCTGTGACGATTAAGTAAACACATGACCACAATAGTAAGATTAAATAAACACATACGTATCAAAATGAGTGTAGCCAACTGTAAGGTGGTACTTAGATTTCAGTTGTTGTTATTTTGTTAACAGTTTTTGAAAATATCAAAATGGACAGGAAAGAAAAGGGGATCTGCCCCTAAACCACAGAAGACCATAACAGGAGATGTAAATAATTAAATGGGATCGAAGGGAGAAGATGTAGCAGCTAACCATTAAGTCAATCAAATGCTAAATAAAATTTGATCATTAGTTCAAGATGGAGCATTAATGCCAAGGCTAGCTCTAGTCCAGTTAGCCTGAGGAGTGCCAAGATAGTACTCATGGGAAGAAGCATTTCTCATCCAAGAAACCAAGGATGGGACTGGATGAGAGGGAGGCAGTTGGCCTTGATCAGAAGGGCCCATTGAAGGATGCCTTGGGTGGATCACCCCTCAGAATCCACCTTGGACACTGCCTGCCTGGCCGTCAGGGAAGGACTCAGGAGGGGGTGCCGGGAGCTAGACTGCACAGTCTCTTCAACACTTTCTGCTCAGTTTCCAGGAGGTCATGCTCTGAGGTGGTTCTTTTATTCTCTGAGAATGAGTGAGAAACTATAGGCCTTTCCCAAGGAAAATATCAAGATACAACAATATAAGCTACAAGTTCAGAGGGTGTAAAGACCATGGATGTGCATCCACTGGTCAGTGGAAGCCTGACTTAGAGCAGACACTTGGCTGAAAGAGCCCTTCACCTTCTCTGCTAACCCCAACAAATTGTGGCATGTCATCTCATCTCTTTCAACCTCACTTGCCAGTTTTGCTAAATGTTGACTGTCAGCTCTTTTCTGAATGTGTATAAAATCTCTATTATCTTCAAATTGATGACAGTTTGGAAAATTAGTTGTATAGTTGTTATCCTCAAAAAGAAAGAGTAAAATATTGTTTCAATAGGATAATGAGAACAAATATTATGATAGATAATTTATGTTCAAAAAATCCTCACCGATTTCTAAATATGTACACAGCACCTTAGAATATAGTTTATTCCATAAAATGTAAAAGATTACAAGGAAAATTAATTTGCTTCTTACACATTTTAAAAAGATAACTAGAGACGTACCTGCCATTGTGAGGTAATTCAAGGATATGTGCCCTATACCAAGTTGCCTCCAGTAGTAACCTTAGCAAAACTATAGTCAAGACCACATTCAGCATCCTGGCACTGATATTATAGTTCCATGACCACAAGAATCAACTGGGTCTTTTGAAATGATCATAAATGAACAGTGGATTTAATTTCGAATTATTATACAAAATATGCAGGTACAAATTGTTAAACTATTTAAAGACTAATCCTCCCAGCCTTCCTCCCCTGAAAAAAATATTTGGTTAAGCAAACATGTGAGTAATATTTAGTTACTTCCTTGCTACAAGACAAAAAGAACAATAATAAAATTTCCCCACTTCCATTTAGTTTGAGATATCCTGATTAAAACAAATGATTTAAGAAGAGTTGCATATCAACAATTCAGACAGTTACTTATTTGATAAACTATATAAACCACTATAAAAACTCAGCAAACTCTCCCTGAGTTGATGACTCCAAGGCCCTTGGTGAGCACAGACCCCGGAATAGGTGCCCTGTTTAGAAGTTTCATGATTCTATATGTAGAATGAAAGTGTGTAAGGCTAGTACAAAAAAGTCACAACTATAAACTCTCTACATTATATTATCTTATAAGCACTGGCCAGAAGCTTAGCTAAGATAAAAAATAAAAAAAGACATATGTGGACACAAAGTTTTTTTTAGGAGGTTGCAAATACGGAGATTTTCAATTCTTGCTACTTAGTGGCCCTGCCCTCACATGTCACCATAAGCTGGAGGCACCTGTCTACCTTGTCCCCTGACATCTCTGCTTCTCACACAGCTGCAGCATCCCTAGACATGAGATCTCAGTAGATGTGTCTTTTTTTAGGAAAGGACTACAACATCCCCCATCTCAGCCTCTGTCTTCTCAGTCAGCAGCTCAGCCCAAGACGAAAGGCGTTTATGGCAACGAAGTGGGCTCATTTCACCTCTCCTTACTTTACATTTGTAAAGACAAAACCCTTACAATTATCCAGCCAACATTGTCTCAAAGTGCACAGAAATTTCAGGGCTGTTGCCCTCGTTTCTGCACGGGTTGTATCATGGGTCCGAACTTTCTCTTGAATCTCATTTCTGTCCACTGCGACACCAGCAAAAGAATTTTCTGTCTCCGTGAGCTAATCATGCTTTCAACTTTCACTGCAGATTTATCTCCCACAGATAAGCAATTTTTATACTGATTGGAATATGTAAGAATTTCAAAAAAAGAGTTTCAAAAATGGCTTCTTCTTATTTCACATAGCGCATATGGTGAACTCATTTATGTTATAGGCCTGGTAGAATCGTCAATTTGAACATTCCACACTTAATATAACCAAATGTTCTATTTTTAAAATTAAGAACTATCATTTCTCAGAGCATCTCTCCACTCTCCTTTTATTTTTATTATCAAGACAAGTACTTAACTTTCTTCTGCTGTTTTGATCACTTTGCCAGAGTTTTCATGAACATGTTCAAGTGCAGACACTCAGCAGTCAGACATTCTCCTTACCCGCTAAGTGACTCTTTTTCAGGAACTAGATTTTATTACAACAAGATTCAAATTTACCTATCAGAAGACTCTAATATTAGCTGAAGAAACATTTATTAAGCACTTATTATGTCCCTGGGAGAGTAAAATGACAAATTTATACATGTTAAAAATGACTGGCATCCTTGCAAATAATCGATACTGAAAATGTTAAAACTAACCTTATTTCTGCACAGTATTTTAGCATCTAATTTGGTTTTTCTAACAGCCACTTCATTTGGAAAAAGATATTTTCTTTGAGTAAAGGAGAGGGTAAATGGCTTGTCTTACTGTCAAAGTAAGGCTTAAATGTACATCTTTAATCTTCAAATGTGCATCTTTATGCAATATTACAGATAAACATTATTAAACTCACGCTGTGTACTTTTGTTCCCTGAAGAGCTGATGCTGTCTATTAATCCAGTGTTATTGGCCATGTCCCCTCTTCAGCTCCCAGGCTGTCCTGCTCCAGTGTCCAGCTTACCAGCTGCTCAAGGAGGAAGAAAATATTGTGAGATAGTCATGGGAACTGGATTCAGGAATATCTATGATAGGATCCCAGTATCCCAGGGACCTTGCATCTCTGAGTCTTGCTTTTCCTGAAACATAAAATGAAGCTAAGAATAGCCCTCATAGAGTTATTTCCAGAATTGCATCCATTTTCCTCTTGATTTACATAAGGCCTACTATACCTACTACCTAGCAAGCACTCTGTAAACCTCCCATACCCTTGTGGTGTGTTTTATTGGTATTGAGTTTTCTAACTGGTGTCAGGAGTGAATTGCCCAGCACAGTCCAGTCACAAGGAGACCACAGCAAGCCTGAGTATACCTGTAGCATCCAAAGTCTGTGGTCTTGACTCAGATTACACCACTCCTAGATGAGACAAAATAAATTAAAATCAGTCAACACTCAACAATGCCCTCTGATATTTGTAGGGGAAGGATTGTGCAAGAAAAAAATATTGCGTTAAAGAAATCTAGTTTTTGAATATCCCTTAAAGATGGTAGTAAAATCAATCTCTCCTCAAAAGTGATTTGAGAAAAAATATACACATAAAAATGTTACTGTTAAATCAAGAAAGTTTTTTTTTTTTTGAGTTGGAGTCTCACTCTGTCGCCCAGACTAGAGTGCAGTGGCCACTCCTGGCCACCGCAGCCTCTACCTGCCGGGCTCCGGCAATCCTTCCGCCCCAGCCTTCCGAGTAGCCGGAATTACAGGCGCGCGCTACCACGCCCGCCTGATTTTTGATTTATTGTAGAGACAAGGTCTTGCCATGTTGCCCTGGCGGGTCTCGAACCCGCTCCCAAGGCACAGGATTACAGGCTGAGCCACCGATCCCAGCAGAGTTATTATTATAATTATTATCGACTAGCAGTTGAAGTGATACCACTATAAAAAGGGGACTGTAGATGTGTGAGGGGCTCATCTAGGAAACGGAAAGCTGACCAATGGTCAAAAATGAGACAAAGGGTAGTATATGTTAGCTTAATGTCAAGCCTGTCGAATAAATGTATTTAATAATAGCTTGCATTGCTTTAAGTAATGAGATCCCATCTTACAGAGAATACACAAGAAGGCAATAGATGACTTTCTACCAGAGATGCTGCAGAAGAGATTTCTAAAACCAGAGGTAAGATCCAGGTTCTATAAATATTGGAAATAATTGCATACGGCATTAGTTATCTACCAAACTATAATTATAAAAAGTGAGGATTTGTATTGATGCCCTTTTCACTATTATTATCCTCACAGTTATTGTGTGGTTTGAATAATTATTCTGGAAATGGCATTTCTAGTTTTCTTGCCTTAAAATGTAGGTGAGGGTAGCTCAGGTATGTTCAGAGGAAAGCATGTGACCTCTGGTTTCCTCCCTAACTCCTGGTGAGAATAGGAACCTGAATGTCCTTCTCTGGGAAAATGCAGAAGACACATGATAGGTCCGAACAAAGCGGACATGAAATAGGGAAAGAGAAACAGAACGTTCTTATTTTCATTATTACAGCTATTTACTTGGTCAGATTCATTCACATGCTTTCTAAAGAAGAAAGTTTTTTGCACAACTTTTATTTTTTCCACATTTCCCACTTAAATGGCTATTGTTTAAATTGAGTTATAAAACAAATTGATTCTAGCAAAGGCTTTTGTAACCAGAACATGTTATTTTTAAGGTAAACAAACAGGACTGCTTGAAAGCTTTTGTGGGAGGGAGGGGTGGTAGCCAGATACTGTCTTGATCGGTGCCTGCTGCTTGGCCTTTTATTCCCATAGACCTCCATCCATACCTTACCTGAGCCCCATGTCTTAGCTGCCACAAGTCCTCCAAACCCACAGATGTACAGTCCCCTCTCCTCTCTCTTTTTCCTCCTCACCACCTCTTCTACGTTCACTGCTTCTCACGTGAGTTCACCAACATCACCTGTGCCCCTGACTTCTCAGCCCTTATCTCCGTGGGTCTCTGCCCTTATTGACATTGGGTCATTGGCTTTTCCTGAAGTTTTGCATTGGTTCTTCTCTTCACCTACCATTTTCATAGTTGCATTTGAAGGGTCACATCCATACTCTTCTTTTTTCATCCTGCACCGTCTTTTCACACGTTTTTGACATCAACAACATTTAAATATCTCTAATTTTGCCATCCTCATGACCACCAATAACCTCACTCACCTAAGCCCCATGCTGATCCATGAATGCCATCAACATGTCCCCAGGACACCTCAAATCAATCCCTCCAGGCCTTGTGTTTACCTGACAAGTTCCAATTTTCCTCCCAAGGTCTGACTCTGTGACTCCTCCAACACAAAGCTTTCCCTGTTGAGCATCCCCAAGGCAGCCTGAAGCATCTCATATACTTTTCTGCTCAGTGTGTTAATGACCTGCTCTGACAGATGGTGAGGGAGTCCCTGGAGGACAGAAGATGCCTGCTACTCATCATACCATTCTGCGCACCAGCAAGGTGCTTAGTAAATTTGATCAGAGAAACATCTCAGAAAGGAGGCAGGGCAAGTCTCAAAGGTTATAAGTCATATGAGTTTTGGCTAGTAACTTTTGATCCCTCTCCTGCCAAATCCATCTACAGTCTATACAAAACCACAAGAGAGAAAGGGATGAACCTACCAGTAAAAAGAAACTAAATGGCTAAATGGCAAACTTTCTGCAAACATACCTATGATTTGCGTTACCTTTCTTCCAACTACAGGACCAACAGAATTAGAAAGGTGGGGGTAGGGGAAAGATGTTTCATTCTGGTTCCATGAAAAAGATCAATCCTTCCCATCTGAAAATATAAGAAAAGAAATTCATTGCTTCTCCAAATCATACTTTGCTGGTCAAATGCTGAAGCATATTCAAGGAAAATCTTTGCTGCCACGTCTCAATTGAATATTCACATTGCTTTTAAATAGTCCAATTCTGACCCAATATTACACAGAGATATCTCCAAAAAACACACCATTTTTTTGGAGTTCACTCTGAGACGACACCAGAAGTCACAAAGCAGGGAAAAGTTGTGGTGGTATATTACATCTTTTTTTTTTTTTTTTGAGTTGGAGTCTCACTCTGTCGCCCAGACTGGAGTGCAGTGGCCGCTCCCGGCCACCGCAGCCTCGACCCGCTGGGCTCCGGCGATCCTTCTGCCTCAGCCTTCCGAGTAGCTGGAATTACAGGCACGTGCTACCACGCCCGGCTGATTTTTTTTTTTTTTTTTTTTTTTTGTAGAGATGAGGTCTCGCTGCCCAGGCGGGTCTCCAACCCACGGGCTCACGCAATCCATTCACCTCAGCCTCCCAAAGGCGCGGGATTACAGGCTGAGCCACCGAACCCGGCTGGTATATTGCATCTTAAAAGGTGTAGTAACAACTTCCTAATAATGACTTTATGCATGCATGCAGTGAGAGAAACAAAGATAGAAAATACACCGCTCAAAATGTTAACACTGGTTCTTTATAAGTAGTGAGATAATTTTTTTCTTTATACATAGTGTTTTGTCTGGTATCATTTTGTTTTTGAGTTGGGTCTCACTTTGTTGCCCAAATTGGAGAGCAACGGCACGATCAGGGCTCGCCATAGCCTCAGCCTCCTGGACTCAAGAGTTCCTTCTACCTAAGCCTCCCAAGTAGCTGGGACTACAGACGTGCATTACCACACCCAGCTATTTTTTTTTATTTTTTGTAGAGATGAGGTCTCCCTACGTTGCCTAGGCTGGTATCTCACCTTAGCCTCCCAAAAGTGCTGGGATTATAGGCGTGAGTCACTGCACTGGACTCATAGCATATTTTTTTAAAAGAAGTTTTCTTTAATGAATTTGTGTTACTTTAAAATCTATGTAAATGTATTTTAAATTTTTTTATGAGCAAACAGAAAACTGTTGAAAAGAGAAAAAAAGAGGATGTTAGCACTCAAACCTGAATTTGAAAGCCAACATCTTTTAACTATGATTAGAAATTTGAGATACATGAAAACTTTCCTCTTGCCTTCAATCCTCCTTCCGTTTCCCCCAAATGAGTGTTCCCTGCTCATAGCTGACTGTCTTTCCAAGTAGATGGGATTTACTGTAGGAAGGATGGGTGGACAAAGAAGAAAAAATGTTAGGAGATATCGATTGCAAATAACTTAGCCACTGATTGCCGTGTGACTCCAGGTGAACCACTGCAGTTTAATAAATGGGGCGAGACTCTCAAAGATTAATGGAAGTTGTCAATATGATGGCAGACTTGGGTCCAGAGGGTCACATAACTCCATTTTTCCCACTTTGAAAGTCAAATTATCAGGGAAACAAGGAGAGACATTATGAGAATGAAGAGAATGATCAATGCCACTGATCACATTCCCATCCCTAATCACCTTGACTGAGCTCAGAAAACAACACTAAGCTCCTTTTATTGAGGTTCTAAAGTGCAGGGCCTGAATGTCTTTTGCAACTAAATATCATTGCACGATTCTGTTTACTTCCTGCCTGATGCTCTCACTTCTGGCTTTCCTGGATGGAGGCATGGACAGAACCCCTCACTGTCTTCCCTTCACTAAATGCTTTTGTGTGGATTTTACGGAACTGAAAAAATAACTGCCACCATCATAAGAGAAAGGGTACCTGAGAAGGCTGCTCCCAGCAGGTCCCTGTTCCTTTCATTGTGTTTATGTGTGGCTAGTCATGTTAGGATCGAAAGTATGGAAATCACTTCTCCTGGGAGTCAGGATAAAATCAGGAGGTAGAAGACAACCGTGTATACTTCTTCCTCAACATTTCTTCATCTCTCTTGGAAACAAACTTCTCCCTATTGATTAGCTCATGTGAAAAGCTACCAAGGTAAATGTCGTAATTCTTTGAGCTGATTAAAGTATTGGAGAAACCTGAATGTTAATAGCAATGATGAAATCAAAAGTAGGGATTTGAAAGGTTGAACTCATGCAAAGTAATATAAAAGAAAATCTCAGACAGTAAAGAGTTTCTGGCAGACTGATGAATTCAGCATATCTTGATTCTAACCATCGAAGTCTCCTAAAACAGGCCTTTGTAGCAGGGAATGTGAGTTCCCCTAAATCAATATGTTTTCTCAGGGACTACGGTACCCTCATAAATCATCATTTGCATGACATATGTGTGCTAATAAATCTACCTTGAAGAGAGGGAGAGAAAGGAAACTGGTTAACAATAAACCACAGATCTAAGCCATAGGGAGGATAACAGAAAATTCGAGTTTCCATGGACACACAAATTTGAGTAACTACAGTCAAATGAAATGTGTGTTCTCCTCTGGTGGTTGTGGGCTTAGGTAGTGTAGAGTGAATCTGCTGGAATGTGACTTCCTTTTGGGAGAAGATGGCTGTGAGCTATTCATGGAAGGGAAGACAAGAAGAAAGCAAAGCTGTGAGAGAGCAAATTGTAAGTTCATTTTTCTTGAATTCTTCTTATTTTTCCAAAATGGACAGAAATGGAGCATGCTTGTTTAATGGTTTGGAGAGAAAAGGAAGAGAAAGATTATTAACCAACTAAATTTTCCCTTTTGAAACTCAAGTGAAGGCTTGACAACCAGGAACATCCTGATCAAGTCTTCATTAGGTTGAGAAGCCAAATGCACTGGTGAGTCAGTGATGGCACCAAAAGCATCTTAGTAGTTCACTAACTTCCTTTGACGTTGTGTAAAATAATAGCTTTATCCTTTCCTGCAAAATGTGTCTCATTAAATGTAAGGAATTATTGAAGACAGCAGTGAAAATCTATGGGCAATGAAGACAGACCTGGTTTGGAGTTCTTAAACCATCCTTTATGTTGTTATGTGCATGGTGTGTGCATGAGCTCCCTGACCTCTGTAACAGGGATAGTGATGGCCACTTTCAGAGGTGAGAGTGAGGATAAATTGAGATAACATATACGATGGTTAATTTTAGGTGTCAACTTGACTGGACTGAGGGATACCCAGAAAGCTGGTAAAGCATTATTGTTGGATGTCTCTATGAAGATATTTCTGGAAGAGATTGGCATTTGAATCAGTGAACTGAGTAAAGAAGACCTGCCTTCACCAATGTGGATAGATACCATCCAATGGGCTAAGTGCCCTGATAGAATAAAAAAGCAGAGGAAAGGAAAATATTCTCTCTCTTTCTCCTGGAACTAGGACATGCTTCTTCTCCTGTCTTTGGACATCGGAAATCCAGGTTCTTCTGCCTTTGGGCTCTGAAACTTGCAAAAGAGGACCCTTTACCCGGGTTTTTCAGGTGTACAGCCTCACACTGGCAGTTATAACATCAAGTTCACTAGTTCCAAAGCCTTTGGATTTGAATTGAGCCAAGCTAGCAGCTTCCCTGGTGACCTCCAGCTTATAGATGACCTATCTTGGGACTTCTTAGTTCCTGTAATTATTATGGGAACCACTTCCCTCTTCTGTCTGTCTGTCTATCTATCTATCTACCTATCTATTATCTATCATCTATCTCTATCATCTATTTATCTATATATCTATCCATCCATCTATCTATTCATCCATTCATCCATCTATCCATCCATCCATCTTATTGGAAATACCTTGTCTAATACAATTTTTCTAGAGAAGCTTGACTAATACAATTACAGTACATAGCTCAGAACCAGACACATACCATTGCCCATTACTGTTTATTTTTCTTCTTATTTTTAAGTTTAGAAAAAAATTACAGAGCTGGAAGGGACCTGAGGAATCACTGACTCCATCACTCCACATTTTACAAATGAAAATGACATACTCTGTATTTCCAGTTCAAAATCTACCCACACCAAACCTTTTTAAAAATAAATTTTAAAAGCTTTGATTTCTTTATTCTGTTTACCCAAATAAAACTGGTTTATAGCTGAACATTTAAAAAATTCAAAAACAAAATAACATAAAAATAAGAAAAAAATCACCATAATGCCTCCAAAGATAAATACTGTTTGAGTTTGGGATAGGAAATGCAAGGTTACCCTGTACCAGTTTATAATTGTGTATATGGGAAATAAATGGGCTTCTTCACATGCAATAAGAGGACCAAACAAAAGTCTTTTCAGATGGTGGGCATTCTGTCTTACATCTCCTTCCTTCCCGACAAGGCATCTCTTAAAAATCACTACCTTTTTTCACATGTGAAAACAAATGCAGCTATTCTCCACATCTTCTTTCCCTCCAGACAGACAGAGAGTAAAGGCCACTGGTGCCTAAATGTTCCACTAGCATTCTCTGTGCTAAATTTGAACTTAATAAAATTTCAACCGAATTATCATTTTGTTACATGGTGAAAAATAGGCATTGATACAACTGCCCAAATGTTTAAATTATTTGGACTTGCAAAAACCCAAGTTTAAAATAAGAATATTTGGTAAGAAGGAATCCCCTGATTAAAAGCATGTGTTGAAAAGAAAATAAAAACAGAGTGAAAGTACATGTTTTCACTCTGGGTTTGTAGACTAAAAATTTATCTTGATCTATGTTGCAAATGAAGCTGCTATTTTGCCATGTCTACCTAAAGAGAATTTGGCCTGATTTTTAAAAATGATATGATTCGGTCATACAATTACACATAATCATATATTTGGTATTTGTATACATATATCCTTTGAGTATGTGAAAATGTTCAATATACAAACATGTATGTTTCTATAGAGATAGATATAAATATGTATATATTTCGTGTGTGTGTGTGTGTGTGTGTGTGTGTGTGTGTGTGTATTGAGAGAGAAAAAGAGAGGAATGAAGGAGGAAAGCAGGGAGGGAGGGAAGCCAGAAGGAGGGAGAGAAGGAAATGGAGACAGAGAAGAGGAAGAGGGAGAGGGAGAGGGAGGGGGAGAGGGATATATATTTGCTATACTTGAAGATGATGGCATTGTGAACCGGTCTTAGACACTCCCTATAGCTTAAAGCGATCACAAATGATGATGATACTCCAAAGAAGATGATGCCATTTCATTATTCAGGTGTCGGTACAGTGCTGCAGCAGTCCTAATCCACACAAAAATTCTAATAGCTTGCTGTCACTAGCTTACTTTTACAAGTGGGGAAACAGTCTTAATAAGAGAATTAAACACAGTGGCACTCAGCTTGAAATTAAACCCAGTTCCACTCGCATCTGAACAGTCTTCTCTTTCTTCTTCACTGTTTTTCTTCCTCTCTGCTCTGCCTCTCGAAGGGTAGTCAAAATCAGATAAGGAGGGGAAAGGGATTGGGAAGTAAATAAAACTTTTTAAAACTGTATTTATTTTTATTTTAGAGTTGTGGGGTACATGTGAGGGTTTGCTACATAAATAAATTGCATGTAAGTGGGTTTGGGGCTTCTAGCAAGCCCTTTCTCCTGTGGTAGTAGACACGGTACTCGATAAGTGGTTGTGTGCCCCTAATCCCCCTCTCTTCCTCCCTCCCTCTTTTGCAGTTATCAGTATTTGTTGTTCCCCCTTTGTGCTCATGTGCCCAATATATAAGGCCTGCTTATGAGTAAGAACATGCAGCATTCAGATTTTTGTTTCTGTTATAATTCACTTAGAATGATGGTCTCCAGCTGCATCCATGTTGTTGTAAGGGACATCATTTTGTTCTTTAAGGCTACATAGTTTCCATCATGTATATGTACCACATTTTCTTGATCTAGTCCACTTTCGATGAGCATCTGTGTTGGTTCCATGTTTTTGTTATCGTGAGTAGTGCTGCAGTGAACATACATGTGCAGATGCCTTTGTGATAAAGCAATGTATGTTCCTCCAGGTATACTCCCAGAAGTGGGATTGCAGGATTGCATGGCAACTGAATCTTTAGTTCTTTAAGGAAATGTCACACTACTTTCCACAAAGGTTGAACTAGCTTACATTCCCACCAGTAGTGTATAAGCATTCTCTTTTCTTCACAGCAACCTCATCAACACCTGCTGTGTTTTAGTTTTTGAATGATGGCCATCCTGACCATTGTGAGGTGTTATTTCTCTGTATTTCTCTGATTATTAGTGAAGCTGAGCACTTTTTCATATGTTTGTTGACTGATTGAATGTCTTCCCTTGAGAAGATTCCATTCATGTCCTAGCCCACTTTTTAATGGGTTGGTTTTTTTTTTCCTGTCAATTCGTGTTTCTTGTAGATACTAGATGTTAGACTTTGTCAGATGCATAGCTTGCAAATATAGTTTTTCCATCCTGTTGGTTGTCTCTTTACTCTTTTGATGGTTTATTTTGCTGTGCAAAACCTTTTTAGTTTGGTAAAGTTGGTGCCATTTTGTCCTCTTTCCAATCACTGTGATGGCATCTAAGTTTAAGCCTACATCTACTGTTTAAATGCAGGAATATACAGCACCACAAGTCTGGGATACATCAACTGCACCTGGACTGAGCTTGCCCAACTCCAAACCCTTGGGAACCTGCTCAGAAGGAAAGTGTACAACCCCCACGTGTGGGGCAGAGAACCCTGACCAGGTGCTTAGAGCACCCACCCAGGTCTGGCCACCCAAACTGTCAGACCTCCCCATACCAGTTCGACTTGCTTTTTTTTTTTCCCTTGCCATCTACAAACGCACAAAGAAGAAAAAGAGTTTCTTTGCAATATTCAATGCCTTACCATTCCCCATGTTTGGGGAGAAGTTAAGCTTCTCTCTAGACTCTTTAGCTACCACATTGATGGAGTGATGTGACATGTCCCAGGCCTTTGACCAGTGTGTATGGAAGGCAAACTAGAAACCCAGACGTTCTCACTCCAAAACCTGGGCTCTGGGCTCTGCTGAGCCCCTGCAGTCTCATGTCATGTTGGTATGCAGAGTAGAATACATAGAACATGGCCAAACTAAAAAAAGGCTTGAATGCCGACTCAGTTGGACTTTATCATACAGCAGGTAGTGGGGGAGTAGGGCGGAAGAATGGTAACCCCTGTGGGTTTCTGAAGAAGGACAAGGTTTAATCAAGACTAGACCAACATGAGACAAAAAAAGAAATGAATGGAAAAATCACCACTATGAGGGGAACCAGGTGATCTTTCACAAGATTTTCTAGAAAAAAAAAGTAGTTATTATTTTACTGGTAAAAAAGGAAGATGAATGTTACTTCAATAGTCAGAGATGGCTTTGGGCAATCAAACAAATATTAAATGCCTTCCACTCTTGTTAGATTTTTACTCATGCCTGACTTTCTGTGATTTACTGGTTCTTCCAAGGAATGCAATAAAGTCTATTAGACTCTTGTTAGATGAAAAATAAATGCCTATCAGTCTGCAGAATGACTTCACTCTAGCTGACATACCTGATCTCCTCTCTCAGCTGAGTGGGCGTCCAACCAGTTTGGCCAGAAACACATCCCCACGCATGTTGCCCAGGTCCCTCCAGGATGGCTCCGTCACCTCCTGCAAAGCTAGACTTCACATTTGGAGAATTGTTTCCTATGTGATTTTATGCTGATTATTTTTCATTTCTACAAAGCCTGCATTTGCCAAAGGCCTCTTTGCTTAATTAGGGAAACAGGTTTGGGGAATAAAATTGCACGAACCAACAGAAAATAATTGCATCTCAGATGTAGGATTTTAGAAAAATTGTCTGCTCATTCCTTTCTTTGGCTTTGTACCTCCAGCAGCCCCCTGCCAATACATGTCCACTGGGAAGAATATTTTAATTAAGATGTTTTTGGCCTTGAGTAAAAGTTCCACAGGATTTTTCATAGTACAATAGATTTGGAAGCATTCTCAAGTGGTATAAGGATCATCTACAATCTTCAAAGAAACGGAAAAAATCAAGTAAAATTGCAAAATAAATAAATAAAATTAAAATGGAAAACAACCTTAGACTGCTTTTTGTTTCAACCTTAACAATTTAGACTAATCTCTCATTTTACAGATGAGCAGACTGAGGCATGGTGAGGTCAGCTAGCTTGCCACAGAACTAGTCAGCACTAGAGGAGATGAAAAAACTCCAATGTCCTAGCCCCTGAGTTCAGCCATTGTTCTACTTCACTGAAGAAGAATAAAAGCTGCTTGTGTTTTATTTCACAGCTATAAAATATGTAAATTAAATATATATTTCAAAATATAAACTGTGAAATGTATGGATTTTAAACACAAATTAAAATGTACTTTAACTTGTTTAAGAACAAACATTTACTTTATGAGCATATTGTACTCATAAAGTCACTACATAGTATTAATATTATCCAATAATTTTCATATAATATTAAGGTAGGTGTTCTATAAAATAAAAAGCAACTTAAAAGCGGGGGACCCAAAGGAGAAAGGAGAAGAAATATAAGATGTGGAATCATTTCATTCATTCACATATTTTTTTTTTATTCAACAAACGTGGACCTTCTATTAGTTTTCCCTTGGTGACAATGAGGTAAGGACAAAAGAAATAGTTTTAGCCTGGGAAACATAGCACGAAAACAAACATGTCTGGCATAAGCGATGTGCACCGTAATAGCAGTGTCCACACAGTTTTACAGACACTGACTGTGAAAATTCCTCCTAGAACCCATCTCTGGTAAGGTAATGTTTGTGCAGAGGTCTCAACAGTTCAGATCGACAACCCCAGCATTCAGCGGGCACCTATTGTTTGCCAGGTATTAAACTTGGGAGGTGAAAAAAATATAGTCTCTGATCTCAAAAATTTTACCGTCTAGTTGAGGAGGTGAAAATGAAGGTAACATGAATAGCACACATCTCCCCAGAAGAGGCAGCACCGCCTGAGAGAGAGTTCCAGAAACAGCTTGGTGGAACAGTAGCCCTCAGTGAAACTTGGGGAAAATGGAGGAGTGGGAGTGAACTAGGTCATGCCTGCTTTTTATTTTTCAAAGAAGAATGAAAGAGCAAAGGGAACTGCAAGACTTTTAGAAACTCTAGGACACAAAATAAGAGGCGAGGTTCCTGCGGAAACAGACAGGTGAGGTGGGCAGGGGCTGGTAGTGAAATCTTCCTTAGGACAACCCAGAGCAATGGCAGTCTCAGACTAGTAACAATTATATCTCTTACAAGCAGAGTGGTGAGTGAATGAACTTGGGGGAATGACAAGATGACTTTTAAGACAAAAGGTTGGGGGACAATTTGATATTGACAAAGCTCAAGCAAGATATGGCAAACCTGTGAATCTATCAATAGAGATGGAAAAGAAAGCAGAGATTTTAACTTAAAAAACTGGTATTGACAGGTAACAAATGAAGGAGTTGAATTTAAGAAGTTCTGCTTGATTTCTGACTTAAATGATAGGTTAGTGTCATCAACTGAAATGGTAAAAATAAAAAAGGAGGTTTGGGCTGAGATAAAAGGTTTAGTGATTCAATCAAGCTACAGAGCAATATATATGATTTAATGTGATAAAGAAAAATGCAATGTAAAATGTTCTGCTTCTTTACTATAAGCAATTATTATTATCAATAGAGCAAGGTTAATAATTAATTTTGACAGTAATAAAATGAAACGTTTTATGGTGCGTCTCTTGTAAAGTGCCTTGTTTCACTGGATAATGGTATTATCTCAGCTCAAGTAGTGTCTTCAAAAAAAATCATTGAAAATTAATTGTATGAGAAGAGCAAAAATCTCAAATCCCAAATTCTTCCCAGTTCCACACATGTTAATATTGTGAATGTTAGTGTAACCTATGTATTTGTAAACTGGCCATAACTGTGTGATATGAGTCTTGGATACCTCTTCGAAGACCTCGTTCCACCTTTCATTTTATAACCCAGATTCTGTCAGGATCAGGGGAGAGAAAGAGGGCCCCAGCTGTTCCCCCATCCCGCCTAGAATCTCCAGACTTGAAAGGAAACCTCTTTCTGAACAACTCCTGGATGTCATCAGAACTTGTCTCCTCTGGGCTCACAGTCCTCCCGGCTTTCCCATGAAGCCTGCTCCCCTCCTCATCTTGGCTGGCTTCTGGTGATAACTTTTGCAGGTAGGTTCTGATATTTTGCAGAAGATCCTTCAGACTGTCGATTTGTTGCCTCTCACAGACCTTCCATCAGTTTTCCCTTGGTAACAATGAAGTATGGACAAAAGAAACAGTTTTAGCCTGAGAAACACAGTCCAGAAACAAACACATTTGGCATAAATGATGTGCAGAGTCACAGACCACTGCAGGCCTTCTGCCTAGATCAAGACTGCACACCAGCCTCCCTCTTCACTTGGAATGAGCTTTTTCCCACAAGCATCCTATATCTGCAACAACCAAAAGAGCACAACTGCTGGCTCTCTTACTTGTCTGAATTCTTAACCTGCTTGGGTGCAGACTGTGACTCCTGTGGGTCTCTACTCACATAACCTCACTGAAACATTCACTGACTGCCACTACAAATTGGACCCCCCTCTAATCAGCACTTGCTATCTTTCCTCCTTATGTTATGCTTTCTCATTTCACTTAGTGACTGTTACCTTTCTCTATAAGTTCAAATCATTTATTAGTGTATTGCATGCTTCTCCTCTTAGAATCTAAACCCCATGAAGGCAAGGATGGGTATTTGTTGACCACAGTATCACCACTGCCAAGAAGAGTGCTTCAAAGAGTAGATGCTCAACTGGTATTTCTTGAATGAATGTGCTAACTAGCAAAGAGGGAATGGAGCCCCACAGGTGATAAATGCCTGAAACTTATAAACAGCATCTTAGTGTTCATGGCTGGCCTTCAAGTTCATTGTCTCATAGATCCCATAATAACTCTTTTAGGTATCTTGCCTTAACTCAGTCAAGTTCATGAAAATTAGAAATGGTGGCTGAAGTGAGTGGATTGCCTGAGCCCGCGGGTTCGAGACCCGCCTGGGCAGCGAGACCTCATCTCTACAATAAATCAAAAAATCAGCCGGGCATGGTAGTGCATGCCTGTAATTCCGGCTACTTGGAAGGCTGAGGCGGAAGGATCGCCGGAGCCCAGCAGGTCGAGGCTGCAGTGGCCGGGAGCGGCCACTGCACTCCAGTATGGGCGACAGAGTGAGACTCCAACTCAAAAAAAAAAAAAAAAAAAAAAAAACAGAAAAAAAGCAAACAAACAAAAAGAAATGGTCACCAACTTACCCCCAGGTTCCACAGTTCTTCCACACTTCGCCAATGTTGCCCAACTAATTAATCAGTAACACAATTCCGATGTCTGGCTATATATGCTGATGTGGGCTCCTCACTCTAGGCTGCTTTGCAAGAAGACTCAGAACACCTCAATTCAAAGCCATTGGGGATAAATGATATTTTCCAGGAAACATTTTAGTCAAACATTCAGGAAACATGAGATAAAAGGAGGTGTTATTTGAAATAAAGAGTGGTTTTTGATAGCACCCCAGTTGTGTGTTTATCACCATCTTAAATTTCATTTATTATATATAACTTTTAAATTTATTGGGAAGCTGATGCCACACACATTGCTAAGATTTAGTTCTGTTTTTTAATTTCTTCTATAACTCCTCAATTGTAAAATTTAACTTTCCCATGTGACTCTGCCTTCTACCTTGGACAGTTTCCCAGGTCAACTCTGTCCGAATACCTTTCACAGCCAGATCTTGACCCAAGGAAATGTGGGTGGAAATTCTAAAATAAAAATAAATTAAAAATTGGCTCTATGTTGATTTTTACCTTTGCCAACTTCACATAAATTGCCTCTATCCTTTGGAAGAGGTGCCTCTGTGCTTTTAGTGGTAAGGATACTTAATATAAATTATTCCAAATTTTAATTTGTAGATTGGAATGAAAAGATGTGTATTTTCCTTCTTGGCTCTATCATCCTAGGACATTCTCGGATCCAAGACGTTATTTCTCAGTCAGATTGTTCTCTTAAAACCCATTAATAAATTCTTTTAAAAGTCATGAATATAGGTTTGTATGGTCTTTTTACAGTTTGCTGTAAAAGATTTTACTTGTCTCTTCAATCTTTTCCTTGTTCTTTCCATCTTTAATTTCAAAGTTTAAAAGTTATTTTCGAGAGTCAAAAGAAAACAGTTAAGTTGAGGATGAAAGAAAGGGAGAGATATGGTCCTGTAAATATAAATGATTGCCAGATTAAGGCTGACAGAGCTGTTTTCTCTTGTATCGGCATTTTATGGCCTTGCTGAATAAAGATGGTGTCCTCTGGAACATGCTGCCTAAGCTTGTGTTTTTATGGGACCCTTTCATTGAAAGCACATAAACTTCACATGCTTTCTCAGGAAGCGTTGTCCATGCCTTTCCCACACCACACTAATAAGTCGGGTGGAGTCTGTTTTAAAAAACGACCAGTGATTGACTCTCTCTCTCTCTCTCTTTCTGTGTGTGTGTTTGTGTGTTGAGAAAAATGTAACTGACTTTCATCAGCTGCCCCAAGCTGGTTATCTCTCTGCCTACAACTTGTAATGACTGCAGTCTATACAACCAGGAGGAAGAGACAGCCATCACTGAAGACAGCTTCCTATGGCAGCAACAACACCACCTAGGGAGGACATGTGCAGAGCAGACCCAACCTGCTGTGAGTCGCCTTGGCCCATGCTCAGCAGGGATAGAAGCCCCAGTCAGTGAATTCAGGGAAATGCAGACTAGGAGATCTTGCTTCTTTCTGAACACAATGTCACAGACTTTGTCGTGCACACTACAAGGCGAGCGCTGATGTCCACTCCGGTCCTGTACACAGAGGCCCCTGCCTCCTTTAATTTTGAGCACCAAGGTGGATGGCACATTGTTGACACTTCATGCTGCTATATAATAAATGCTTCATGAATTAATAAATCACCCACTTTACAGCTGTGAAAGGAGACCTGCAGAGACTCTACACAACTGACCAGATAGGGCAGGAAAATAACCCAGTGGTGACTTTTGAGCAGGGTAGGTCATTGAAAAAGCTGTAGTTTCCAGTGTCTGTGTGTAGGGAGACTCGTAGAACTGTGACAAGTTCATAGTGAACTTGAAAACAATCTTCTCATTCCCTGGATAAAGAACTTGAGTCTGAGACTGAATAGTCTGGGTTCACACAACTAGTTAATGCTTAGGAGCTTAGTCCAGAAAATGGCCTTGGCTCAGTGTCCCCCTCAACTCCCCCAGTACACACCACTGATTCTGGAAGCTGTCTCTGCTGCATTGCAGTAAACTGTATCTTAGATATCTTCATCTGTCCCACAAACCAGAGCCTGCAAACAGCAGGTGCCCAATACATGCCTAACAAATCAATCCATGAATGGGTGAATGAATAAGTGATGGATATAAATGTAAATGGAATGAAGTCCTAAAACTTATAAAATCTCATAATTCACCAAAAACACTTCTCCAATAAGACTTTAGCCAACGTATTTCCCTCTTCTCCCTTGCAATTCACCTGCAAAATCTAGGTAGCCAGAATAAAGATTTTATCCCCCTCGTATAAGGTGCTTTCCCAAACCAGCATGTTAAACACAGTGAAATAGAAACAATGGGTGAAGAGCCATAAAAGTTAATGGATGGTATGCTCTTTGTCTACTCTGAAGAGTATAAACTCACGGAAAGCAGCAACCATTTTCTCTTTCTGTTCTTTTGTGGAGCATATGTGAGGAACAGAATGTTATGCACTCTTCAAAGCCTCCAATTAAAACCCTTTTCAACCATATTTCAAGTGCACTCAAAATCTGACACAAGTGAATGCCATTACTTGCCATCAGTGCATCCTCCTCTACTTCCTGTGTGTAGTGAATTCTACCTTTGGAAGTCATCTCAACTGTTTCCTCCCTCTCCTCTACTTCCCTTCTGCCAATGTCAAGCTGACATCTTCTCTGCTTAGAATATGGCAGCAGCTCTGGTGCTAGAAAAGTCCTCCATCTCTCTGTTCATCCATCACATGCTTGAGCCTGTCACTGTCCCACTTAAAATCCTTCTGTGGCTACCCACCACCTACATGAACACCACGTACTTCAGAGCCTGTGCAGAGTATGAATTGCAGGAAATGTCCCATGTGTGTGGTGTGTGAGTGTGTGTGTGTTGTGTGTGTGTGTGTGTGTGTGTCTGTGTATGTGTGTGTTTGAGAGATACTGTATCAAAGGAGTTCAGAACATAAACTGTGAGCCAAACTGTCTGATTTCAAATCTTAGTTCTGCTACTTAAAAGCTTTGTGACTTTGGGAAAGTTATTTGGCATTTCCTGGAGAATGGTGCTGTAATAGTACTCACCTATGGGCTGCTGTGAGGATGAAGTGGAGCCACGCACTTCAGATGCTTAGAAACATGCCCAGTACATCTCCAACAGTGTGTTAGAATTAGTGGTGGGAGCACAGTAACCAGAGCAGTTCTCAACAAATAAAAGGCCACCTGCTCCAAGTCACCATCTGTCAGACATATCTCCATCTCAGTAACTACCGGAACTCCCAGCCACAATCCAGAGTTTTGTGAAGATCTTGTGATTCGACATCCAGCAGAGTGATGGGCTCTGAACATGGGTTCAATGTGCTCAAAGATCTATCCTGCAAGATCCTCCGAGGCCCATTATCCATTCCACTGCCCCTTCATCTGGCTGAGGGTAGAAGACTCGCCCCACCCCCAAGTGTCCAGTTTCCTTCAGTATCTTCCATAGTATCAGTCCTGCCTAAGGGTTATCCTCCTTCCTAGGAAGCTGTGAGGGGCAGAACTCTGGATACAAAGGGCCCCTGCCCTAGAGTTAAAACTTGATTTTTGCCTGAAGGCTTTTTTTGTTCAAAGATCATTTGTTCTGATGAGAAATTTAGGTACAGAGAGGAATGAGAAGGAAAAAGCTACTCTATTTTAGAGTATTCTGCGGTATTGAAAACAACATACAAATCAGTATCTCAATAAAATGTCTGGTCTTTGTAGAAATACCTGGCTTAGACTCCTGCCACTTGCTCCAACATCTTCCTCCAAGACCAGGTCACCTACTCTCCTTGCACACCACAGATTTGTACACAGCTGTAAGTGTCTCTTCCTTCCAGTCTTGCCTCTTCTTCTCTGGCCAGTGGATACCTGGCCATCCTTCAAAACCTTTGGCAAATGCCCAATCCTCTGGAAAGAATGCAAATGTCTTCCTATAGAATAATTTCCTTCCTTTACCTTGGCTTACCTCCATGATTCCTGGTAGCCAAAGAAAAAGGAAAGTTTCAGAGGTTGCACGATTCACTGCCCAAACAAAACCAGTGAAGCCCTGAAAGCAATACCCTCATGTCAGTAGGGCCAAGCTTCTCAGATGGCTTTGCACCTAGTACTGACCAAAGAAAGAGTGAGGTCTCTGGCTTCTTGTTCTTGACAAAAATCAAATCCCTGGCTTCATGATGCAAGTTAAATTGCCTATAAATCCTCTATTTTTTGCAAACAACAATCCCAAACATTCAATTTTCACAGTGGTGAAATTTGAAGTGTAAGAAATGTGGCTTCTCCGAGCTTTGTAGCTGATTCTCTTCCTCCCCTCCAAGTCGCTGCCTCTCCTCTGTAAAATGGCCAAAGGAAGATCACTGTTAGATGCTTCTGTGGTGCTTCCTTGAGACAACATAAGGGAAAGCAGATAGGAAGCCTTGATAAATTTAATGTTCTTTCCCTTCCCTCTAGCCAGACAGCACGTTTACTCTATCACCGCCCCCAGATTGCTCTATTATTGCTTCTGTTCAGGGCCAGAGTAGTTTTGTCATTTAATAGCCCTCATAAAGAAGTCTCAGTCCTGGCAGGATTGATGGAGGAATTTTTGCCCTGCAAGGAGGCCCTCTTGTTCCCTTCCCAAACAGAGACTTGTTCTGGCTGATGTGAACTGCCTCAACTTGAAAGGTACTGGATAACGCGATAGATTTTCTTACCCTGGGGCTCTCGTTCCAGCAACTGAGCTGCCAGATCACAGGAAAATAATATCAGATAAAACAAAAGTGTCTTCTCTCTTTTAAAATTTGTTCCCAATAGTTCAGAAATAAGTTACATCTCAACTAACAAAATAAGAACAATCATTCACATATTTTTTGCAACACCCAACAATTTAGAAGATGCTCTCACTTAATTCCCACAATGACCCCAGGAGTCAGGCAGGTAGAATGTATCTGTCCCTATTTCAGAGAGGAGAAAACTGAGGCTCCAAGGGGCTTAGGTCGCTTGTTCAAGGTGGCACACAAGACAATGGAATAGCTGGCAAGAAAAGTAAATTGTGTAATAGTTTCCTTGTTCTGCTTTTTTTAACTACACCAAGCATAAATAAAAATAACTGCTTTTCCCATCTTAATGAAATTACTTTATGAAAAATTATTATAGTGGTAATAGTTATATATTCTATAGGTAGTATTACATATTAGTAGTGCACAGTACACCAGGTGCATTATTTACCTTATTTCTGTTTCTCAGTACATTCAAGAAAGTGATCTTTATAATACGCATTTTATAAAGTAAGACGTTAAATTTCAGAGACGTAAAACAACATGCTGAAGTTCATGGAGTCAGCAAGTGAGGCAAGCTGGGACTATAAAAGAACTCCTGCTGTGTAGGGGAGTAGCCAGACCCAGGACAATGGTTTCATGACCCTTTGGATACCTGCGGGCCATGTGACCCAGGCAGGTGTTCTAACGTCACCCAGAGCATTTTCTTCTCAATGAAGGTAAAAAGTAATAAAATAGTAACAATAAAAGTAATAAAGTCTTCCCCAACTCTCTTAAAAGATTATTGAAGGCCTAAATTCATCCGTTCAACAAATGCTCCTTCAATAAATATGTATTGAGCGCCTGCTATGTCCTTGCCACCTTTCTGGGCTCTGGGTATACAGTGGTAGATAAAACTTCAAAAACCGCTGCCCTCTTGGAGTTTATGTTCTAGTAAATCAAATGAGAGAATTTCTATGAAAACCTTGTTGAAATCAGCATGATTCCACAATAGGCAAAAGGTGTAAACAACCCAAGTATGCACCAATAGATTAACAGACAACATGTGGTCTGTTCGTATTATTTAGGTTTCAAAAAAAAGAAATGCTGACACATGCTACAACATATGTGAACCCTGAAGACATTATGTTAAGTGAAATAAATCAGTCACAAAAAGACAAATACTGCATGAATTCACTTATATGATCTACATAGAGTAGTCAAACTTATAAATTAAAAAGTAGAAGGGTGGGTGCCAGAGGCTAGGGAGAGAGGGAAGGGGAGTTATTGTTTAATGAGGACTGAGTTTCAGTTTGGAAAGATGAATTCTGAAGATGAGTAGGGTGGTGATAGTACTTAGTGTCACTGAATTGTACACTTAAAAATGACTAAGATGGTGAATTTTATGCTATGTATCTTTTACCAAAGTAAAAATACATATGTCAAAATTTTAAGGCATTTTGGACCAACTATTCTATTCCCTGAGTGTGTCAACACTCTTTACTACTGGAAAAACTTTTCTTTCACACACCTCCCAATCTTAGTCCTTATTCAAGACCCAGCTGAAATACCACCATTTGTAATAAACTTTTCCTGATCTCCTCAGCAAAAGTAATCTCTTCCTAACTTGAGTTTCTAAATGCCATATTTCTGAACCTGGTGCATACTTCTTGAGGGCAAAATTCAAGTCTGTTACATGTTATAATCCTATAGCACTCAGCACAGGACTTTGCACATAGAAGTTCCTGGATGTTTAAATGATGAATTTAAAAAAATGAACAGACAGAAGCTCATTGCCATGTCTTTTAAGACACTGAGAATTCAAGCATCCCAATAGGTGTGTCAAGCTCAGTGAAGCCTTCTCACATGACAAAACCCCAAGATCAAGGTAGCTACAATTTAAAACCAGATCTGAGAGTCAAAAGTAACTGTTCATTGAGAAACTACTTCAAGAATGGCAGTAGGCATGTATTACTTCACTGAAGCTTGTAATGCTACATTTATTCCACCATTGTGTAAAATCTTGAGAATATCACATCTTACTCAGAATTCAAGTACAAGTAAATGATAAAGCTAGAATTTAAATCAGTTGACCCCACTTTATTCTTAACCACTCTCCTATGTTGCCTATTTCACTTCACAGACAGTGCCAGTAAAATAAAGTCTACCTGTTTGCCCTATGCTTGACATCAACCTCATCCCTAATAGCTTTCTTTGAAATGGGTGGTTAATGTTGGGCAGGAAATCATGGATATATGAGAGAATGTGCATATGTAAGAAAATATTAGACTCAAAGTTTACCAGTACTTCTTGTGCAAATCTTGCTGCCTCTCCTGTATGTGGAAGAAGTGTAGTGAGCAGAGGAAGAGAGTAGCTTCTCCAATTAATTAAGTTGAGGGTCTCATTATCTCACTTTGTGAAAATGGCAATGATTTTTAATCAAATTTATTATAATTTTAAAAAATTATCTTAAAATGTCATAAAGTTTTACAAAATCTTCCCAAATGGCCTTTCTTTTGTGGCAAAAATGTCTAAAGCTTAAGTGTCCAAAATGTTGGGTTTTAAACCTGGCAGCCAACATTGGGAGTCAAAGCTAACAGATTGCATTTGTAGAGCAATATCAAACTTTGTTTGATAGATAAAGGGATGCCCCAAGCAACAAGTGACAAATGGGTTGAAATATTAAGATAGCATGAGATGTCCTCAGAGCCAGAGATGGTTAGTACCATCTGACAAGCAAACTGCCAGCCAGCCAGCCAAAAGCCAAGTGCTCTGCTTTATGAGTGTGACAATTCAGCAGGACAGATGTACCTTGACCTGACTCAACCATTCAAGTATGGGAACTATTCTCTAAAAACATCCAGGACATCTGGCACGCCACTAGATGGGCTTTCATCATAGAAGCCCGCAGTTAAACTCAGAAAAGTAGGTAGCTTCAGCCTCTTTGCCTGTGATTACTCATGGAACAAAGTAAGGAAGCCCTGAGAAGACTTGACCTTCACCTGGCAGGAAGTTGGACCCTTGATCATTTTCCTTCTCAGAGACCAGACCAAATGCTTTGATTCTGTTGGAAAACCTTCAGTAAATGCAGTGCCTGGGCTTTGTCACTGTATCAGGCCTAGGGTCCAAGTTTCTCACCAATGGCTGCTTTCAGATTCCATGAAAATACATTCATCAATTCGTCCAGCAAATACTGAGTACCTCTTGTGTCCCAACCTTTATTCTAGGCTCTGTGGTTAGAAAACCGAAAGAGCACACAGAAATATATGCAGTCATGAGTTTACAAATTCGTGAAAGAGAGACAATAAATGATAAAAGCATACAGTGAGTTATGGTTGGAAAGTACTGCTGGAAAGAAGGCAGGCAGTGGAAAGAGGGGATCTTGGCCAGCGTGTTGTAGCTTCATGGGGTTAATGGGCCTCTCTCAGAAGGCAGAATTTGATTGGACTTGAAGAAAGGGAGTGGGACAAGAAGGCACCTGAGAAATGAATCCCTGGTGAAAAAGCCAGAGAGAAAAAGGCCCTGATGTGTTGTGTGGCCACCGGGTACATTGAGCACACAGCAAGAAAGCCAGTGAATCCATGGTGAATGGAGCAAGGACAGCATCTTGAGACCTGATGTCAGAGATGCCACAGAGCAAGAAAAGCCAGGGGCTGGAGGCCCTTGTGAGGATCAAGCTTTCAGAGATGGGAAAGGGATTCAAAAAGACTTGATCTGTATTTTCACAAATAACTTCAGCTACCTGTTGTGTGAAGACTGGGCCTAACCCAGAGACTTCAGAGACCATTCAGGCAGGAGATAATTGTGACTTAGATCAATAGTGGTGACTTGGACCAAAATGATGTTGCTTGAAATTTCAAAATAGATTTTGAAAGTGAAGCCAATAGGGTTTGCACACAGACTGCATGAGAAAATGAAGATTCAAAAGTTACTGTTTGGCTTGACCTGCTCTATAGATGGAGCCATCATTCCATGAAATGGAAAAGACCCCAGAAGATGCAAAGCCAAGGGGTAGAAGATGAAGAATTGAGTTTTGCACATGCAAAGTGGGAGATGTTTCTTAGCAATCCAAGGGAGGATATCATCTCAGCAAATGGACAGATAAAATGGGACTTCCGGGGTGAGATTGAAGCTGATGATGGACATTTGGGTGTTTCCAGCAGATAGAGGATATTTAAAGAGATGGAGACACATAAGATAACCAAGGGAACAAGCCAAGCAATAAAAGAAAAGAGGTCGAAAGTTGAGCTTTGGGTCATTCCAATACGGAATGTTTGAGAAGTTGAAAGAAACCAGCAAAGGATCCTGGGAGAAATTACCACCGACTTGGAATCAAAAATCCAAGAACATGATGCATATGAAGCCAGAGGAGGCCAGCATTCCTGCGTGCAGGAGTGATTGGCTAAGCCATATGGTACTGCTGAGAGGTCAAGGTGAAGCTGGTATCCAGCAATGCAGATGCCACTGTGATGATGGAGGAGCTTCAGAGGAGGAGTAGGACAATGTTCTGAGGAAAGCGGGTTTGAAAGGAAGCAGGAGAGACAAAGTAGAGATGGCAAAAACAGACAACTCTTTCCAGGAGTTTTGCTTTAAATGTAAAAATAAATAGGATTGTAGTTCAAGGGGAAATGAGGTGAAGAACATGATTTTCTTCCTGTTGTTTTTGTTTGATCATGTGTTAAAGTGGGAGAAGTAACATATTTTTATAAACCTATGCAAATGCTTCAATAGAGATGGAAAGTTGATGATCAGGAAACAGGAGGAGTAATGTCTGCAGTGATGTCCAGGGGACAGCGGTAGTGAAGGGTGGGCTGGTACAGAGGTGGGGTGGACCTGAGATAGGTAAAAGTGTGGGCAGCCCATCTGTGATAAAGCGACCCTCAGATCTACGTTCTGGCAGGGGAGAGACAAGGCCGTGAGAGCTGGTGAAAATGTCAGTTGCCTCACTTCTCCTAGCCAACAAGGAAACAAGATCATTAGCTGCTGATACAGGGGATCTGGGGAAGGTGTTGACCTTGAGGAAAAGGGAAGGATGAAACAGTTGTCTAACAGAGGATAGTGAATCGCCCAGGCAAATGCTGTATTGCTGATGGCCAGTGCCCACTGAGGTTAAACGTCATACATTTAACGTGGGGCCAAATCAAGTGGCTGTATGACTTAACTCCAGATGCATTCAGTAACCAGGCAAAGCAGTATCTAAAAAAAATCTTGACGTCTCTAATGTGCATAAAAGCAAGAATGTACTTAAAAGTATAAAGAAAGGTAAAGCTTTAAAAAATGTAGTTACTCTGATTTATGGCATAACAGTTTATGCATATTGTGGTGTGAGTTATTTTATAGTTTATGTGGCCATCTCATAATAGTTGGCTCACAGGCCGGGCACAGTGGCTCAGTCTGTCATCCCAGCATTTTGGGAGGCCAAAGTGAGCGGATTGCCTGGGCCCAGAGGTCAAGATCAGCCTGGGCGACTTGGTGAGACCTCGTCTCTACAATAAATCACAAAAATTAGCCAGGATGATGGCGTGCATCTGTAGTTCCAGCTACTTGGAAGACTGCAGTGGAAGGATTGCCTAAGCCCAGCGGGTCGAGCCTGCTGTGAATGTGAGTGTGCCACTGCACTTCAGCCTGGACGATAGAGTGAAACTTTAACTCAAAAAACAAAAAAAAATATTGTCTCACAAATGGCACTGAAAAAAGTCTGTGGCATGTACAATTGTTACAATGGACAAAGGCATCAAACCAAGTGTTTCGAGACTGTGTTTTTGATTCCACGTCTGGCCCTTGAGTGCAGTGCTGCCTCCAACAAATCATCTAGCATCTCTGAGTTCCAGGGCTTTATCTGAAAATGAGATAATTAAAGGTGAGCAGCCAGTCATCTGGGTCTGCCCACCACTGTCTCTAAGGAACCCTTCAGCCCAAGCCAACCTGGGGCAACCATTCACTTTCTCTCCAAGAGTATTGAATGAGAGCAAAGAGAGGGACTGGTAAGGGGGCTAGGGACCCACAAGCCCCCAAAAGCTGCTCTTTTGGTCCACTGGTTGTTCCTCCAATGTTTTCCTTCCAGGGCACTCTGGACGGAAGAGCTGAGGAGAGGCACCTCCTTATGAAATACTAGAAACATAGAGTGAGTTTTTCACAAAGTGAAATGTAGCCCATTTAAATGCCAATCTCGGAAGAGTATATAACCTTCCACTTTTCCATGTTGAAAGGTCCTTTCTCTTACAAAAAGGTGGCAACTTGCTTCTTAACTCCCTTATTTGGCAAAAGAAGGAGTTGTCACCTTTATGTAGGTCCTCCAACTTCTCTGGGAAATTTTACTACTCTTCAAAATCCTCAAGGCTGAGCACCCCTGCCCTAAAGCACATGATGACAAGCTCAGGAATTTACACTGCTTACCTGTGTGCTCCAAATACAATTCAGCCTCCCTTCAAAGTCCCACACCAACTGAGGTATGCTTCTTGCAGAGCTGTGGCTGCCCAGGCATTCTGACAGCCCCTGCAATGGTTCCTCCCAACACACTTAGCTTCTGAACTTTAAAGAGGCTAAGTCAAGTCACTTTCCATAAAAATGCTCATTTCTTTGAAATTCCCTTTCCTCACAGACCCAACAAGGGCACATTCACTGGCATTCAGAAGATGCCTTCAAAGCTCAGTCTTTGTGGGCTTTGTACTGCGCCTTTTTTTCCCCCTCAGGTGTGTTATAAAATTTTGTTGAGTTAGTAAAAAAGTATGTTAATTTTCCACATTTAAATTACTTTAAGGTTAGCCTAGGGTAAGGTGGGCTCGGAATTCGATTTTAACTCTCTTGGAGAGGCAAAAACCTTTCTCCTAACCAGCCTCCAAGAAAAGGGGAGAAGAAAGCAGTAAAGCAGAAGGAAATCCCCAAACCCTTGAGTCTTTACCGGCTACTGGGAACTGCGGCACTGTTGATCTTCAGGGCTGAAGTGCAAGCAAGGTATTTTTAGTCTTATTGTATATATGAAGGTCAGGAAGTGTAAGGAACTTGCTCAAAGTCACACAGCTAGTAAATGGCAGGGATTTGAAACCAGAAAAAGAAAGCCACACTCACCCAAGTGGCTTTCCTGTGATTTTCTACACATATTATCTTACAGTTTCCTGTTCCCTTAGCATTTGAGTTGATTTCGATTGTTTGTTTTCCTCACGAAACAAATAGGGTTGCCAAACACTTTGGGAATAGCCAAGACTTGAGCAACACCTTTTCGTTCTTAAATTGGCCTTGGTGTTCCAAAATCCCACAACACAGTGCTTCAAATCCAGCCAGTATTTACTGAATATGTATTCTTTTTTTTGAGTTGGAGTCTCACTCGGTCGCCTTGACTGGAGTACAGTGACCTCGACCTGCTGGACTCTGGCGATCCTTCTGCGTCAGCCTTCCGAGTAGCCAGAATTACAGGCATGCGCTACCACGCCCGGCTGATTTTTTTAAAATTTATTATAGAGATGAGGTCTCGCTGCCCAGGCGGGCCTCGAACCTGCGGGCTCAGGCAATCCACTCACCTCAGCCTCCCAAAGGTGCGTGATTACAGGCTGAGCCACCGAGCCCAGCTTGAATATGTATTCTAAGTTTAACATTCTGTTAAGCATTGCAAGGCCTATCAAAGATGTGTCTGAAACAGATTTAACATAACTTATTTTACAGAGGTTACCTCCATCTGACTCTGGAATGCTATTCAAAATATAGAAAATCCCATTGATGAAATGCTCACCTAGATGGGGTCCAACTTCCTCATGTATAAAACAAATTAACCTGAAGATGTTGTAAAGAATCTAGACTACATTTTATACCTTTCCTTAGCCACCATTTTAACCCACTTTATATCACAGCCTGGTTCCTCAGCCCGTGGGTCATTGAGGCAGCTCTCTCTGTCACAAACTCCTCAATGGCAAACCTGCAGCTATCATTCCAGCAGCTCATTGCAGCCAATGTTCCTGAGCAATCCCCAGTGGGCTAGGGCCCAGCACTCTTCTAAGCATTTCCTATGAGCATTTCCTTATTTAATCCTCACTGTAACCTTATGAAATAGGAACAAATGTGATCCAAATTTCTCAGAGAAGAAAACTAAAGCTCTAAAAGGTTCACAGACATGCCCAGGACCAAACAGCCAGATGACCAGAAGTGGCTTCAAGCCAAGGTTTTCCTGACCCCAAGTCTGCTACTCTATAATGTTAGCAACGGAGGTGGCTCTTCTACCTTAAAATTAGGATATTTCCCAGTCCCCCTGATGGCTGGGTTACTTCCTTATTATATTTCAGGTAAATCTCCTTCAGTGTTTCCCCTTACCCTCCAACCACAGTGACAGACCCCCAGCTCTTTCAAATGCCTTGGTGTCTTCTTCCTCCCACTCAGATTTCTTTTTATATTTCAGAGAAGCGCCTCTCACGGATCCACTCAATTTCTTGTGCAGCCTCCTCTTCAAAAGTCATGTTATTTTTTTCTCAAAGCTTCATCTTGGCTTTTGCCACAGTGGTAAGCCTTTCTCATGCAATCATCCACAGTGTCCAGGGAACATAGTGCGAGAGTCAGGCCTAGAGATTTATGAGAGGAAAGGATTGAGGGGTATCATGGTAACCCCCACCTAGGACACAAATCATGACATGCCAGTCTTATCAGTCTGCACACAGGGTAAGTGAGGGGTAGTTGTGGGGCTGACCCTATTGTAGGACAAAAGTTGGATAAATACATGGACAATAGGTGATGTCTAGACATGCTATACCTTTCTCTCTGTCCTCACCAAGGAGCCTTAGCACCAGAAATCTGAATTTTATATTGAGACAGGATCTTGCTCTGTCCCTCAGGATAGAGTGCAGTGGCACGATCATTGCTCACTACCATCTCGTACTCCTAAGCTCCAGGGATCCTTCCTTCTCAACCTCCCCAGTAGCTGGAACTAGAGGTATATGTAACCATGCCTGGCTAATTTGTTTTAATTTTTGGTAGAGATGAACTCTTGCTTGGTTGCTCAGGCTGCTCTTGGAACTCCTGGCCTCCCAAAGTATTGGCATCCCAAAGTATTGGGATTACAAGTGTGAGCCATTGTGTCCAGTCTAGGAATATGATAACAGCTGAATCTGATGCAAGTAACAGACACATCACACTTTCTGAAGTATTCAAGCCCAGACATACAAGAATCATGTACATAGCATGCCAAAATGACCCAATACCTTGGGAATACAGACTTATAGACTTGCGAGATTGACAAACCATGGTTTGCAATGAGTGGGAATTACCATGTTACTCCTCAATCCTTTGTCTCATAAATCTCTAGCCTTGACTCTCTCACCATCTCTCTTAGACATTGTGGAAGATATCATAAATAAGGCTTATCATTGCAGCAAGAGCTAAGATGAAGCACTGGGGAAAACAAAATTACATGTCACTTGAAGAAGAGGTTGCAAAAGAGACTGAGAGACACGATGTGTTGAACAGGTACCCAGAGCAGGCAGTTCTTTGGGCAATTGTAATAAGGAAGAGATGGTATAGGAAGAAACTAGATTTTGGCAGACTATTTTACAAACCCTGGACTGGGAGTTAGGTTATGGAGGCCCAATTTTCTCATCTGCACCAGGTATTTAGCAACACCTCCACTACAAGTTTGCCGTGAGCATGAGAGAAACCCCTTTGCATAACACCTGACATATAGAAGGCCCTTCATAAAATTCCATCAAATGAAGAAAAAACTCTCAAGTGCTCCATAATTGGTACCATTCTGAACATAACTTAAAATTATTTATTATTAGCTTTATTCTTAATACCATGAAGTGACATTCAAGTATATGTTTGTTTTTATTCGACAACTGAAATAGAAAAGTCTGTTAGAGGAAAGAAACAAGGTTTTCTGTTATGCTGTCAATGATTGAGACAAAAAGCAATATTTTGCCAAAATCTTTCACATTTGAGAAACCAGGCAAAAGGCACAAATTCACGTAAAGAACGGGCTTCTTAGGGTGTGTTCACATACCAAGAGTCTAACTACTAAAGAAGTTTTGTCCTGTCACAGAGAAAGAAGAAAAATCCCTCATCTTGTTTTGGCTTGTGCAAGCAGGGGGTGCTGGAATTTGGAAAAGAAAGCCTGTATTTATGCTCGACCTTCGCTTGATTTACTGTAACTGACAAGCCAGCCTAAAGCAAGTTTCTCTAGCTCACAACTCTTGCTCTCCAAAGACTAGAAAGCATTACCTGCAGAGTAGATTCCAAATGCGTTCTCAACTTACCCAATCAGACTTCCCTGGAGCAAGTAGGGAAAGAGAAGGTGGTATTGAAATACTTCCTGAATGTGGGGCAAGCAGCGCTCCTTGTCAACAGAGGTGATTTGAGATGAAGCCAGATCAACCACAGGTCAACTGCAATTTGGATAGATTACTTAGAGCTGCCTTGGTGGTAATGTGTGCTTTCAAGTGACAGCCAAATGAATTAGCACCTATTGGGGGAACCCCTTCCCCTCTCTGTGTTTTGGAGATCCACAGACATAAAAGTGGGAAGATAAACATCCTTGTTTCTTTTTTTTCTTACAGACCCACAGCATAAGACCGACAGCATAAGAATTTGGACACAAGCCAGGCTCGGTGGCTCAGCCTGTAATCCCACGCCTTTGGTAGGCTGAGGTGAGTGGATTGCCTGAGCCCGCAGGTTCGAGACCTGCCTGGGCAACTTGGCGAGACCTCATCTCTACAATAAATCAAAAATTAGCTGGGCGTGGTAGCGCGCACCTGTAATTCCGGCTACTCGGAAGGCTGAGGCAGAAGGATCGCTGGAGCCCAGCAGGTCGAGGCTGTGTAGCCAGGAGCGGCCACTGCACTCCAGTCTGGGCGATGGAGTGAAACTCCAACTCAAAAAAAAAAAAAAAGAATTTGGACACAAAATCTGCCATCCAACCAAGAAATGGAGTTTCAGACTCTTGCCACTCCAGGATCTTATAGCTTCAACTGTCTTTTCATCATTTAATCATCATCCTCATTCATTCATTTATATAACAGATGTCTATGAAGTCAGGATTAGGTTAGGTTCAGGGAATACATTAATGAACAAGAGTCAAGAGTCCACACTTCTAAGCTCATATTTTATTGAAGGAGATGGACAATTGAACAAGGTTTGCAATTCAAACTGATAGGCAAAAATTCCACACACAAAAAAGTGTAGTATTCTATAGAAAGTCCAAACAAAAACCTTAAGTACAGTAGAATGCAGGGTAGAGTGGGGTGGCATGGATTGGAGTATTTTTGGAGAAATAGACAAGTAAAACAAGACTTGAGGGACAAGAATGTGTTAGGTGTTAGCCAGTCTAGAAACAGAGAATAAAGAATTCTCATATTCAGCTTCAGAGTAACTAAAAAGATTCATCATGCCCAAGAACTTCACAAGTACTACAGAGGAAAGGCAAGGCTGTGAGCAGGACCTACACCACAAAGGTATGAAGGCTGCTATAGATCTAATGAGAGAGTTTGGACTGAGGTAGTAGGGAGTCTTTGAGGGGTCTGAAGTCAAAGGAGGGACTTGATCATATCTGCATTTAGAAGGTGAAGTGGCCAGACTCAGTGGCTCAGCCGGTAATCCCAGCACTTTGAGAGGCCAAGGCAAGTGGATTGCCTGAGCCCACGGATTCGAGACCAGCCCAGGCAACTTGGTGAGATCCCGTCTCTACAATTAAAAAAAAATGATAATTAGCCGGATGTGGTAGCCTGTGCCTGTAAATCTGGCTACTTGGAAGGCTGAGGCGGAAGGATCATCGGAGTCCAGCAGGTTGACGCTGGGGTGGGCTGTGAGCGTGTCACTGTACTCCAGCCTGAAAAACAGAGTGAGACTCCAATCAAATAAAAATAAAAATAAATAAATAAAAGTTGCAGTGCGGGAAATGGAGACAGCAAAACAAGACACAGTTGAGGCTCTGGAAAGATGTGCCTGCAATCTGAACAGGAGTGGTGGCACAGAGACGTTGAGAAATAAAGGGGACCCAGAGCCCAAGTCCAGAAACCCAGGAAGAAAGCCTTGGAACAGTGATGAACCTCTCCTGCCTGTGAAAGCTGAGGGACAGAGGGAGGCTGAGATGGAGATCTCCAAACAGCCATGCATTTCTCAGGCAGTCTTGACCAGACTGTGGAGTGTCCTGGAGCAAAAGGGATCCCATGAGAGGAGTCTTGCCCGGAATGGCCATGGATGGGAGCTAAAAGGGAGTGGCCTCTGTATGAGCCCCATAGCACATCTGAAGGTATGGCAGCTGCTGGTGCCAGCTAAACATGCTTTTGACAGCAGGCCATCTCTTGAAGCAAAGTGACATCTGAGTGGTAAGTTTGCCTCCATGGCTACCTTCATGAGCCCTAGGTTCCCACCTTGGGCACCTGGGAGAGGCGACAGGCAACAGGCATTCGGCTCTACAGGTGGATGCAATTAGAGACTTTTTTGCAAGTTTCCCATGGAGCACCGAAGTGGGAGCCACCCAGGGATCCCTGGGAGATGGCCGAATGTGGCAAGGGTCAGGTGTGACCAACTGCCCTGTCATTTAAGGAGGCAGGAAATAGTAAAGAAAAGACAGATGGTGGGGGGAGTGCAGAGGAGTTAATAATGAGCTCAAATTTGACTATTTTGAGTTTGAGGATGCCTTTAAGATGTAGAAAAGAGAAGGTGAATGGGCAATTAGGACTGTGCATTTGGAACCCAGGAACAGAGAGGGCCAACTTGGGAGGAATTCGCATGGTGGGAATAAGTTGCGATTGCTGATAGAAAATGTGTAAAATGAGAACAAAAGAGAAGCCAGGGCAGAATTTTAAGGAAATGTACTTGTAAAGACTGAGCAGAAAACAAAGAAGGAATAAAGAGACCTGAGAAGAAAATACTAGATAAGCAGGCAATCGTCAAAAGGAAATCTAAACACAAGGGAATCGGTCAAAAGTTCATAGGAGCCAAGAAAGTTAAGGATTTAAAACCGCCCTTTGAGTTTAGATACACACCGAAACCTCAAAACAATTTGACAAGAGCAGCCTCAGTGCAGGGACAGAAATGGAACATCAGACGGAGAACAAAAAGCAGAGCGTGGACGTTGTTTTAAAAATACCTGAGCAGAGGTTGAGGAAGAATATGGTAGCTAGTAGGGAGATGTGATAGAGGGAGTTGGAGGTTTGAGTTTTTTTCTCTCATGTTTGCCGACACTTGAAGTATTTGCTTAATGGTAGGAAGGAGACAGTAGGCAAGAAATGTTGAAGATGTTAGAAAAAGTAGACAAGAAAGTGGTGAGTCCACCAAAGTGTCCAGAAAGGTGGGATTTGAACCCAGATGGGAGAATTAGCCACAGCCAGGAGGAGAGATGCCATTTCCATTGCAAAGGTAATGGCAGAGCAAAATATTCTTGAAGGGAAAAGAAATTGGCTGTCTTTGGGGAAATAGGTAGATAGAAATTTCACCTTATGGTTTCCAAGTTCTGTGACACAGCTGCAATGACCTCTTGACAAAGAGCAGACAGGTATCCAGCTCTACACATGGACACAATCAGAGACTTTTTTACAAGGTTCCCATGGAGCAGTAGAGTGGGAGTCACCCAGGGATTCCTGGGAGATGGCCAGCTGTGGCGAGGGCTAGGTGTAATCAACCATCCTGCCAGCCCGTGCCAGGGGAGAAGCACTACTCATCACTGGGTCTGGGATTCAGGGGACATTTACTTTCGATAATTATGATACTGTAAGAAAAGTCGTACTCTCCATAGCATCATACAAATTGCATGTTCAACATTGCTACCTGATCCAGTCTCCTACCTTGGTTTCCACTGGTTGGAAATATATTTACATGCTGGGAAACATGTAGCATGATGCTTTGAAACTGACTAAACTACTTCTTGACACTTTTAAAGAAAAATCAGTGAGGCTTCCGAAGCTTCTTGATATTACATATTGAAAAGCTTTTGTCCCTAAGTCGTCTCTGCTCCTAACCCACCAATCTGGTTAACTCTTTATGCACTAAGCATTGCAAGTACAAAGAGTTCATTAGTTCTTCATTAATTAGTAAACCTAACATTTTTTCATCGCATCCATGGATTGGGATGAAAGACAGGGAGTGGAGGGAACAACTAGGAAGGGGGAGGCCGGATTACAAAGTCACAGTTCAAAACTCAACCCATAGAAGAAGCACATGATCCACTGTTTGCTAGTAATGCTTTGGGCAGCTTTTCTTTATTCAAACAGAAATTTAGCTTATTAAAAAGATCAAAGTGAGAGCATCACCAGTAGCACCAACCATGCTTCGGTGCCAAGTCGCCTAGCTTCCCGCACAGTAGCCCTCAAGGGGATCTCAGGCACACGGTGCCTCTGAAAGCCACAGTATACAACCACTAACATGTGCTGGCTCCTGGATTGTATTCTAGCATGTGTTCACTGTTGGAGGGGAAGAAGTCCTTGCTCCAGAAGTCATTCTGAAATATGATTAGGATGTTTGCCACCAGCAGAAAGATTTTCAACGGCCAAGACCTGAGAGACTCTGTGATGACGCGAGGCTTAGGGAGGATAATTTTCATGTGAGAATATGTCGCAGACTAAGGGATATACATTTAAAATAATCCAGCCAAAAATACTCTTTATATTTCATATTTCAATTCATTGACTCTGAATGCTCATAATTGATTCTTTTTTCTGATATAATATGCTTTTAAACACAGATTTTTCTTAGTATTTCTTCTTAAATATTGAATACTAGATTATGTTAGAATATTACTCAAGAATACCTCAATGTAGGATTTTTTTCTTTTTTTCCCTCTTTAAAAATTTTTTTTAGTTTAAAGATGTGGGATACAATTCAGGGTTAGATATACAAATGTTTACTATGCTGGTACCCTTGTTGATGAGATGTGACCCCCCATTCCCTGGCACTTTCCCAAAACTGCCAATCCCACCCCATCCACCCCTGGCAGTTTCCCACTACTGCCAATCCCTTTCTTATAGTATTATGGTAATCGTTCAAGGCCTTCTTATGAGTGAGAACATGTGATACTCAGTTCTTTGTTACTGCAATAGATCACGCAGTATTGTGGACTCTAAGTTCATCCAACTTGCTAAAAAGTTCATAATTTTATGAAAAAAATACCATAGTAATGCACATTTCAAAAGTAGCAAATGCTAACATTTAGTATTCTCCATTCAAGGAGAATGAAAGCTGCCTGTTTTGAAGAAAAGATCAAAGTAGCCACTGACAAATGGCCATTCTTTTTCATGTGATTGCAATATTTACCTTCCCCTGTGCCGGCTGAATTTTTTTCATCCCAAAGGCATGGAAATGCATAGTCAGTGTAACAGGAGGTGAGGATTAGAAACGGACTTTTCTAGTCAGGCTCGATGGCTCAGCCTGTAATCCCAGCCCTTTGAGAGGCTGAGGTGAGTGGATTGCCTGAGCCCCCGGATTTGAGACCCATCTGGACAACTTGGCGAGACCTCATCTCTACAATAAATCAAAAATTAGCCTAACGTGGTAGCGCGCCTGAAGTTCCAGCTACCTGGAAGGCTGAGGCGGAAGGATCGCCGGAGACTACCTAGCAGGTCGAGGCTGCAGTGGCTGGGAGTGGCCACTGCACTCCAGTCTGGGTGACAGAGTGAGACTCCAACTCAAAACAAACAAACAAAAACAACAACAACGAAAAATACACGGACTTTTCAAAGTTCAGGAATGTATCAGAAAGTTCAGAGAAAGACTGGGGAAAAATGAAAAAAATATTTATTGATTTATATAGTATAATCCTCAGAGGGTCAATAGTCACCCTTTGATAGCTCTTACACAGTAAAAGACTCTAAAACAGGCCAATAAGCCCTTTCATAACCACTTCCATTTCATCCTTTGTCATACCTTGTGAGTTGGAGATACTCTTCCCATTTGACAGATGAAGTGATCAAGGCTTACCCGGCCAAACTGGTGTGCAGTGACAGAATTCAGATTTGCTTGACAGCACAGACTGTGTTCTTCTGCAAAGTACGCTGCCTCCTTCAACTTAGCTTACTTAATTATCCAAATAACCTTGCCAGCTAAGAGTGGCTCTGCCTAATTGTGCAGAGGCTGCCTGAATACATTCCTTCTCAACTTTTAATATTCAGCTTAACCACAGCCTTCCAGGTTATTTAATCCCTCCTGGCTGTTTTGTATACAACTCTTTGTTGCTTTACCAATGCTGTGTGGACATTAATTATTTTATGAGTGCATTTTCAGCCTGCAAGCACCCTGTGGACATTTGCACATGGAAAGACTGGCAAATGAATGACGGTACCTATTGTGAAATAAAATGCACATAATTCAGTGAGTGTAAAAATTTGAGAAAAATTTCTTTACCGTTCAATTACTAGAGCCCACTGTGGAAATAACTTGTCTAATTAGGGTTGAAAAGGTATGTATCCTCCAGCAAAGTCTAAAGTACTCTGGCACTCCTCAGTAATAAGCCTAGCACTTAGAATTACCTTTCAGCATCTCAGTTTAGGGGCCTGGCCGGTTTTATGATGTTAAATGGAGAAAGCAATGAACCTAGTTTTAATCCCTGAATCAAGCTGATAATTTTATTTAGATTATGTTTTTTTCCTCTTGCCAGAAATCCACATTCCATGTTGTTTAATAAATGTTGGCTGAATGTGTAATGTCATTTGAATACCAATTGTGAGAAAAGTGGGTCATTAGCTTAAGCAAATCTTAAAGCCCCCAAAATATCTAAAGTGGGCAAAAAACGTAATGCTTAGTTTTAAGACAAAAGAGTCAAAAGATTTTGCATCTTCCTTTAAATCTCAGAATTGGCCACCAGGACAACAAAACGTCCTATTGACCAAATTTTTATTAAATTGACGAAGTTGTTTCCAAGGAAGTACCAGCTAAATTTTTAGTTAGTCTTCGTATAGTAGCAGTGATCCAATATTGAAGCTTTAGGAGTCTGAGTAATGGTCTCTGGGTTCTTCTGTACAAGGCTAATGGGCACTTACGCGCTAATGTTTCTGTAGCATTTACTCTACACTGTGCATGTGCAGTGAGACCATAAAACCCTGCTGCTGTTTTCCTGCTCCTGGAAATAAATGTCCCTTTTAGGGAAAACTCTTATACTTTTAATGTCAAGCACTACGCAGTTACACCTTACAAATGGATGATAATCGCTAGCCATTCTAACATGAATATCTCTTCAACAGAGATTGCTGTAGGAGTTGGGGTTTTCTCTCTATTTTTAATCACAGTGTTGTTTCTCAGTTTCTACAAAAAGTGAACAGATGCCTAGCCTGTTTTTGCAAAGTAGCCACTTTCACATGCACAGAAGGAAAAGAAAGTGAATTTACTTTACATTTCCTAGAAGTACACCACAGAGACGAGGCGATCAATGCAGGGTAAGAGAGAGAGCTTTTTAAGTAGTCTTGTTACACATACACACACACACACGCACACACACACACACACACACACACACACACACACACACACACACAGACACACACACAAGCATGCCAGAAATATAAAGTTCTCACTCTGAGCAGTTTGCATTTTATCCTAAAATTTGCAAAGAAAATCACCACCAGTTGTCTCAGCCAAACCTTTGGAGAATCCTGACTTACTAAATTCCCTCCCTCAAGTGAGTCTCCCACCTCCTGAGGCAGAGGCCTGGATTCTCATCAAGAAAGTGGAGTGCTCACTGTGACCATCACCACATCCAGGAAGGCAGTACATTCGCTTGATAATAAGATTTTAGCTACTTCAATTTCTGGGGACAATGGCCCATCTCTTTCCAGCATCTGTTTCTATAACTTATTCACCTCAGTTATAAAATATTTTAGGACTTGCACTGAGTCAAACTGATCCTTCTCATTTGCCAGTGAAGAAAAAATGAAAAGGAAAAAATAATGGATAAAATAAAACAAAACTAAAACTAAACAGGAAGGGGGAGGAGAATCCACTGCCCTAAGATGAGATCTCTCAGTTTTCAGTCCTTTGGGTTCCTGGATGCTGCCTTTACTAGTCACGGGGTGGGAACACTGAGGAGCTCAGAAGGTGCTGCTTGTAGACAGTAAGTGCTCGGTTTCCTCTCTGGCCTTCTCAGAGCTCACCGGCAATCTGGCGTCGGCAGTATTGGGGTGCATTGACAACTGGGTCAAGAGACTGGAATGAAAAGAGCATACACGTACAAAGCTTGTGCAACCTTTGATAAAATCCATTGCACCAATATACTTTGAGGGGACCTCAACAATGAAAAGCCATGCTGGGTAGCACAGAAATGCAAACACATGAAGACCATCATGACCACCACGTGGGAAATGTCCAGGGTATAATGTACCTCAAACTTGACACGGAGGTGATGTCTCTGATTCCCAGTGTAACCTGCGCTGGATCCACCCAGACTCTGGTTAATAGGGAGCAGTGAATCCCAGAGCCTGGGATCTTCACAAGACACCATGCCACACTGACCCTTATAAGGGCCAAGTTGTAACAGTGTCTTTTCTACCCTGACAGCTGGCAGGAAAAACAGACCCCGCTGGGTCCCCAAGCCCACAGCATAGCATTCTGGCACAGGGGCAGACCACATGTCTTTGACTGGGAATGGGAGTGCAGAGGTCCATGAAAAACTAAGTTTACTTGGATTACTTCAGAAACAACATTGTTCAGTATCAGTGTGGACCAGTTTGTTGCTTGGGCTTACAGCGCCCCCTCTCCATCGCCGTACCTGCACTCCACGTTCTTGGGTCCCTCTAAGGATTTGCAGAGGATGTTACTCCCTGGAGGATGAAGTATCCATCTTTCTCCATCACTGTCTCTAGTCCCTACTTACAAGCCCACACGGGATCCCAATTACCTGCTAGGCCCATCCACTCTGGAATGAGCTGTCATTCCTGACCACCTTTCCAGATTCAGCTGCTGCTCTCCTTTGTGCTCAAATCGCCCTGCCAACATCCCCCCTCCCCGTCCCCACACCCAGAACCAGCAACATTCCCAAAGCCTGTCCTGCACCTATTCTCGCCTCCTGCACCTGAACTCCCCCTGCCTTGGGTCACTGAGGTGGCTCTGTTGAGATGATCCTTCCTCCTTATCCTCCTAGACATCTTTCATGACAAGAATGCAGGGATCCCTGACTCAGTTTGTTAGGGCTCAGCACCAAAAAACCATAGACTTCAGGACTTAAACTACAAAACTTTATTGTCTTGCAGTTCTAGAGGCTGAAAGACTGAGATCAAGGTGTTGACATGGTTGGTTTCTTCTGAGACTGTGAGGGAGTCTCTGCTCCAGGCCCTTCTTTTAGCTTCTGGTCCTTGGTGCCTGGAAGTATCACGCCATCTCTGTCATCACCTTTACATGGCATCCTCTGTGCATGTGTCTGTGTCCAGATTTTCCCTTTTGTAAAGATACCAGTTGGTTTACGGATCCATCCTAATTAGACCTCATCTTCACTTACTCATCTTCAAAGACCCTAGCTCCAGATAAGGTGAGGGCCTAAACATCTTTTTTTTTTTAGGGGGGCATAATTTAGTTCATAAATTTCCCCTTTACTCTTTCATACTCTAACCCCATCCTACCTGTGTAGACTCACGTCCTCCCTCAATGTGACTCAGATCTTCATGTTTAACTCTGCTACACCTGGGCTCATGGGAAATGGAGTAATTTGATTTTGTGATTACTGCCCCCAATCCCTGGGCGCTTCTGTAGGCCAGGAACAGTCAGGGCACATGTCCTCTGGGTCCCCACACAGGGCCACAGGGTAGGTACCCAAAAGAAAAATGATGGTTAAATCCACCCTTTATTTTGAGTTCTTCTAATCTTCAAATCTGTTTGTGTTATCTCCTTTCTGAGACTGCAAATGCCTTCACAGTGGGTTCCCTGTCCCTGGCTTCTTTCCCATTTCCCACAGCATTGAATTAGATGTGGGCACTGAAGGAAGCCAAAAATGCGATATTTGTTCCATTAACAGCCAGGGGATGCTGGCTCTGCCTTTATGATTGTTCTGGAAGAGTTTACTGAGGAAGCAGGGTGAATTATTTAAGCATAATGATGACATCTTTCACAGGTTCAAGGCAGAGAGGTCAGAATGACTTGCCCAATTTCCCCTTAAGTTCACTCTCCTCTAAGAATAAAATTTCTTTTCTGGACTTCTCAGGAAGCACCCAGCATTCAAGAGCACAGAGCTGATGTTTTTCTAAATATAGTTGGGTTGCTAATCTCTTGACCCTTGCAGTGAATCTTCAGTAAACATTTTTAGCATTTAAACAACAGTAGCAAGTGTCACTAACTAATTTTAGGTCAACCCTCCATTATAAAGCATGTGACTCTGGGGAAGAAAGAGTTTCCTGTCTTTAAAGAGTAAGTTGTCTGTTTTCAACAACCTCTGGTCTCAAGTTTCAAGGTGTGCTTGAGACTTAAAGGGCAAACATCCTGTACTTTATCCTATGGCTGCACCTTCTAATTGATATAGACACAACACAAAGGAAGCAAATGTTTTCTTTATCCGGGCCCAGAGAGATGTCACACATGTACATTTCCTGCCCCGCCATAGACGTGTAATTATTGGTTAGAAATCATCACTCCCAGTTACCAAAGGTGTGGCTTTCTTATCTAATATATATATCCCACCCCCAAACCCCACCCCCGCCTTGGACTTTTCTCTCCTAGGAGAAGGGCAAAGCAAGCCATAAGACAGAAAAATGGCTCTATTATTGCCATTGCTATTTTTAAGTAACATTTTTGTTGTGATAATAACTCACAGACTATAACATTCACCCTTTTAAAATATAGAATTATGTGGTTCTTAGTATATTTCAGCATACATACTGTAAAAGCAGCACCACTGTCTAATTTTAGAACATTTTTATACTCCAAAAAGAAATCCTGTACCCATTAGCAGTCACTCGCCATCCCTGTCCCTGGCAACCACTAATCTACTTTCTGTTTCTGTGGATAAAGAGGAAGATTAGCTTGAGAGATCAGCTTGTATATTTAATGCTATGCTCAGTAAACAAGGACAAATTACAACGACTGAACACTAATTCAGTTGAATTTTCTAGGGAACTCATTCTGTGTCTGTGTTATTAAAAGAAAAATTGTTATTTTTCATTAGGACTGAAGAATTTGGAATTTGTTTGAATCCTATCAGATAGACTAGATAGACCGAAGTAGAAGAAAGCTTCCATACTCCCTTTTCCTTCTTTTGGGTGTGATCTGGTCTCATGCAACTGCAACCTCTTGCCATTAGGTGAATCTGTAACTGACTAGAGATTGGTCCTAAGGAAAGATCATCAGTAGAGCATTGTCAGCAACAGGTTCTGCTGGATGGTGCTGCGTTCACAGGATCAACTCCTCCATCAACAACCTTCCTAAGGGTGCTGAGTCCTAGTTGATTAATTTTCTCAGTGATAACAGAGTTTGGTGGGCCAGCCCCGTAAGGGGTGAACTAGAGGGCAGGACCTGAATTTCTCCTTTCTTTGAGCATTTGCCACCCTGCATTGTACTGACGAGATAAGTAACTAAATAAACATTTTCTGATGATGGGCTTGGCGGGCAAAAATCATAATTTAAGGTGATCTGGAGATATTGCAGACACTCATATACCCATTCTTTTATTCAATATGTATTAATGGTTGGGGTGAAAAACACAACAGATCTCTGGGAGAGAAAAATGCAAAATAGATACAGACACTGTCCTCAAGGAATTCACAGTCACTTTGGAACATGTACAGAGGGGCAGGGAGAGAAGACACATTAATTTATTTATTTTCTTTATTTATTTTCTTTCACAGATATATACATGATTTTTATCATGTCTCTCATTTTATCTTTATATCTCAACTAAGATATTACATTAATGAATATACTATGTAATTCAGTGTACTTATTACACAAATAAATGTACTTATTACACAAGTAAGATGCATAAAAGTGAAGTTTGAGCTTCTAGCTGGTACTCTCTCCCTCCAATAGTAGATCAGGTTCCCAGTATGATGCTACTTGCACCTCTCCCCCATCCCACCATCCCTCCCTCCCATAGCAGTGTTCAGCTTCTGTCAATCCCACCCTTGTATTCATGTGATCAGTGATAAGATCCCACTTACGAGTGAGTACATGTGGCATTCAGTTCCTTGTTTCTGTGATAGTTCACCTAGTATGATGGTCTCCAACTGCATCCATATTGCTGTGAAGGCCATGATCTTGCTCTTCTTTATGGCTACATAATATTTCATTACATATATGTACCACATTTTCTTTATTCAGTACACTTTCTATGGGCATCTGGATTGGTTCCATGATTTTGCTATTTTGAAAAGTGCTGCAATAAATGTATGTGCAAGTGTCTTTTTTGTAGGGTGATTTATGTTCCTCTTGGTATATTCTCAGAATAGGGATTGCTGGATTGTATGGAAGCTCAATCTTTAGTTGAGAAATTGCTACACTGCTTTCCATAAAGGTTGAACTAGCTTACATTCCCACTAACAGTGTAGAACCACTCCCTTTTCTCTGCAGCTGCACCAGCACCTGTTGTTTTATTGATTTATTTTTAATAACCATCCTTACTGGTGTTAAGTGGTACCACATTGTAGTTTTGATTTGTATCTCTCTGATGATTGGTGAGGCTAAGCATTTTTTTCATGGTTTCTTGGCTGCTTGTATGTCTCCCTTTGAAAAATGTTTGCTCATGTCAGAAGGCATATTTACCAACAGCAATATTAGAAGTGAAAAACATAAGCATTAGAAGTGAAAAGTGACAAGAGCTAAAAACAAAGTTCTGGAAAGGACTTAAAATAGGAAGAAAGTATTTCCATCAACCTGACCAGCTACATGAGTATCTGCCCCTCACCAGATTCATCTGTGGGTGTACTCACAAACACACATACATACACATACACAGACACACACAGTTAATGAGAATAACCTCCTTATTATCTGACCAGCACTCACTACTGACTACTGACTAGATTAACAACTTCATGTTTATATTTTCTTTATGCTTGCAATAACCTAAAATGATAGGAATGTCATTATCTTTTTTCCCCAAGGAAACTGAGTAATTACAAACATTGTACAGTTAACAAAAAGATAAGTTGAACCCAGAGCTATCTAATTTTAAATCTATTTTCTCATCTAGTAAGCTAAGAGGTCTTTCTGACTCATGGAGGAAGAAGTCCCTGAGCTAGCTTTAAAAGCAAGCAGTATTCTGACATGTGAAGATGAGAAGGGTATCTATTCAGGTGGACACAGAGAGAGAATAAAGCCCCAGGGGATAGGGGATGAGAGGACCAGGGGGAGGGGAGTGGACCAGGCAAAGCGGTATGTGGCAGAACTGGAATTCTAACTCAAATCTGCGGACACAAAAGCCACCATGCTTAGCTCTCACAATGTCTCTCATAAGTGGCAGAAACTATGTACACATCTCATTTATCAGAAGGATTTATAGGATTCAGGACACATGAAAGGCTTCCAAAGCCAAACAAACCCCTAGCAGGAGGCACAAACAGAACATCCCTGTGGTAACCATGAGTTAATCCTCTTGTTTAATGAGCACATCCCAGACCCTGCAGTGTCCAGCTGCCATTCCAGGCCAAGGTACCACAGAGAGAGAGAATAAAAGAGCCATAGGTTTCATCAAAGAACCAGAAATGAGACTTCTGGAGAAGACTCAAGGACCAGCGGTCACTCAGCCCACAAAGCGAAAGGTGAAGGAAAGCATTAATGAGAGTCTACAAAGAGAGAAGACCACTTACTCGGGGGATGACAACTGGGTCAACTAATTTCTAAAGAAGAGACAAAAATTAGTAGATCCCAGCTCTTCAAAATAACCCAATCTCAGGAGGCAGCAGTGAATTACATTCAATCAGTATTTTTAGGTATGAATATTGAGGAACCATAATTTGGACCCAGAAGGCCTGGGTTTCTTGACCTACTAGTTGTGTAACTTTTGAAAAGGTAATGAACCTCTCAGTGCTTCATTTCTCTCATCAGTAAAAAGTGGATAATACCAATAGAGCTGTGAGAATTAAAAACATAGATCCATGGAAAGTGAGGAGAGCAGAACCTGGACCACAGCAAATCTCGGCCGTGTCTCTTCTCCACCTGTCACCATGGCTGCTTTCTGGAGCACATGGCTTGGAGCCTGAAGCCTGTGTGTCCATGGGCTGCGCAGACAATGGGAGCGCTTACAGCAGGACATAATTCTTCAAAAAGCATATAAATAGGGCACATTTTAATAGCTGGTCAGAATCAACCTATCACGTGACACGGGAGTAGGCAAATAGATTCTGGACACACCTTCCATGCCAATTATTTTAAATGCCACTTCATATGAGCTGAAAGCAAATTGTACTGCTGATCATAATCTAATATTGGGAGGATAGCATGCTTAGATGTACCAATGACACCAGCTCCTTGAAAAAAAATCAATTGTTTTACAATTCTTTGTTCATTCATCATCCATTCATTTATTTTAGTAAATGATGGAAAAGACAATATTTATGTGTGCTATACACAGTGGGTTATAAAAAAGATAATCATGATTTTTTGGGACACATGCAATTTTATAAGGGCCATTATATATACTTATTAATGTAAAAAACACCTAATGTCATCATTTACAAAACAATAAAATTACCACCTATAGAGAGTATTCGTCCCCAAAATGAATCTAATCAAGCTTTTTTTTTTGAGTTGGAGTCTCACTCTGTTGCCCAGACTGGAGTGCAGTGGTCGCTCCCGGCCACTGCAGCCTCGACCTGCTGGACTCCAGCGATCCTTCCGCCGCAGCCTTCCAAGTAGCTGGAACTATAGGCACACGCTATCACACCCGGCTAATTTTTTTTTTTTTTTTTTTTTTTTTAGAGATGAGTTCTCACCAAGTTGCCCAGGCGGGTCTCGAACCCGCGGGCTCAGGCAATCCTCTCACCTCAGTCTCCCAAAGCAGGCTGAGCCACCAAGCCCAGCTTAATCATTTATTTAGAGGTGACATACAGGAGACAAAGAAACAAGGTAAGCAACAGTGATCTAGAACATTCTACAAATCTGCTGACCCATACTGTTCCACAAATCAGTGCCCTGAGAAGAGGAAATGTTCTAGGTTAAAAGAGATGTACGAACTTGACCGGGTTCGACTCATGATTCTGAATGGGATGTTGTTTTCACAGACTACAGAGCATTGTGGTGACAAATGGAAACACCGCAGAAAGCTGTTATAAAAAGTTCATTTTAAAACTACGTAGATACATTTTACTTTAATGAAATGAAAAAAAGAAGTTTGAAATGTAAACAAAGCAGTGTGGGTAGTTCAACTAAGAGTTTAGAGGAGAGTGTCAATGGCAGATAAAATGTTCTCAATGGCAGATAAAATGTTCGGGAAGATATAAAAAAGCACAAAAGGCTTACTTGGTTTTCAGATGTAAATTTGTGTGCAGAAAAGGATTTTAGGTGGTGTGTCTTCCTGAGTGAGGGTTTTTCGAATACCTCCTTTGGGCCAAACCTTTTAGCACAATATTGTATAAAATCATTTGGCATGTGCGCTCCTGTAAATTCCTGGTTTATTTGGAAGGCTGAGGCGGAAGGATCACCGGAGCTCAGCAGGTTGAGGCTGCGGTGGCCGGGAGCGGCCACTGCACTCCAGTCTGGGCAACAGAGTGAGACTCCAACTCAAAAAAAAAAAAAAAAAAAAAAACACAAAAGGCTTACATTAGGCTTTCAAAGATAAGTGAAATGTAGTGATGCACGAGAAGGACTTTTTAGTGTGTGGTGTGTCTTTTCCGAGTGAGAGGTTTAATTTAACTTGAATACAGCTCAACAAATATTTACGGAGCCAAACCTTTTATGCACAATATTGTATATGTGTAAACCATTTGGCATAGTGTCTGCTCCATAAGAACAATTAAAACACTGATAGTAATTTATTATTAAAGCTGCTATTTCCTTTTCAAAAAAACATTTCTCCAAAGAGAAACTTTAACACCACCTCTCCCAAGTAATGAGGCCAAATACCCTAATAGTTACTAACACACTCTGGTTCCAAAACGCTTGGTCTTGACTCCTGTTCTATCACCCACTGGCTTAGTAATCTTAGTTGAGTTACTTTGCTTTTCAGTGCCTCAGTTTTCTCATGCCATTATAATAACAGTATGTATGTATAATATAGGGTTCCTGTGATTATTAAATTACTTACTTTATGTAAAGTACTTAGAATAGTACTTAGCACATCAAAAGTTCTAAGGTAATTTTAAATGCTTTGGATTTAAAACAGTAAAAAATGACACTGTCTAACATCAGATTTATTTAAATAGTGTAAGGGGATAAACTGTGTATTTACAATGGTTAACTCTGGATTGTGGGATTACATGCTATTTTTTTGTATGCTTATTGATATTTTCTTAATGTGCTGCATTTGTTAAGCAACACTTTTTCAAGGAGAGGAGAGTCATGCACATACTATTAGCTCTTTAACTATAAGGAATAGTATAATATTATTTGTTTATACATTATTTAAAGATTTAGAAAAATTAGCATATATTCTTCTATTTGAATTGCAAAATATCCTACCATTATTCCTGTTATAATAGTGAAATTAGTGAGTGAGGAGTCGGATGTGTGACATCCGACTACTTTTCCAATGTCTCAGAACATTGGAGTTGGTCTTTTGAGAGACCAGAGTTTTTCCCTTTGCTTCTTATTCACAGTGAAAAATATAGAAATTCAGTTTATGGACCTTCTTAGTAATATTTCAAAGCTTCTTTAGATATTTGTAATATGCTAATATGTCTACCAGCACTTGGAATTCTCAAATCTTCCTACAAGATTAGTTGGTGTTTTGGAGGGAACCGGCAGAAGTTCCCTGCCCATACCCTCTGCTTTCTTATGCAGACTTCCTCGCTAATTCTGAAAACCATGACAAAGCACGGCAGGCTTAGGCAGTGCGGGGGTCCTCTGGGCCAATTCAAATGCCTTCAACCTAGTTTTCAATTTTAGAATGCCTGCAAAAATGTGGAGAAATTGCCCAAGGCTAGATGGCAAACGCTCTAAGTTGAGTTCTGCCAGATCCTACACAGAAGACCTTAAGATGTCACTTTTTCATTCTCTTTCCCACCTCAAAAGCCATTTTATTGTCCTAAGCTTGCCTTTCTCTGAGGAGAAAAGCAAAAAGAGAACTTGGCTAATGATGGGTAGCTGATCCATTAGAAACTGTGACACCCACTTTCCGGTGATACTGGAGCCATAATCTCTGCTGATGGTGCACAAAGGAACGGAGCTTTGCAGTGAAGAGGGCTGAGTGCCCAATTACCTCGATTCACACAGGGTGGCTCTGTTGCCCTCAGTTTCCTGTGGAGTTTTACTAATTTGATATTCTTTTTTCCTCCTCTTAAATTGTTTTACATTTCTACATTCCCTGATTAGGTTGTTTCCTGTGACTCAAGCGGCAATTCTCTGGATGTTATGGAGGAAAAAGCAAAGGATTGATGACTACTGGGGGGAAAAGAGTTATGAAAATATCACATAAAAGACATTGGTAAAGTGGGGTGGGGAGTAAAAATATGATCAATAATGTTCTTTTTCTTAAATCCCTGGAGCGCTCTTTATCATTTGATCCACTTTACCACGTAGATAGTTCATCTTGTCCATCTATTCTTTCAGAACAATACTTGTACTATCCTTGCCGTGGTAGGACCATGCAAAAATGAAGGCCAGGGAGTAATACTGTTTTCATATACGTTGATACATTTCCTTTAGGTCATCCTTTTCTTTTAAAAATTGCTTACATCTATATTATCTCTTCAAGTACCATGACATGTTCGGAGATAGGAATAGTAAGAAAACTCAGGCATTATGATAAACACTGTATTTATTCTTCATCTTCTTTAATCTCCACAAGAACCTGTTGAAATAAGGACTGTTATTCTCTTTTCAAAGATAAGGAAACTGAGGCAGAGGGAGGCTTAAGTAATTTGTCCAAGAGCTAAGCAGTGTTGCCAGAATTAAAACACCGATTTATCTTGCTAGGCTGAGCTCTTAATCACTCCACCACAAATAACCTCAGATAAGGAAGTTTAGGCCCAGAGTTTAGTTAAGCAATTAGCCAGGGACCACAAAGTTGGGCAGCGCTTGAACAGAGCAGGACCCAGTTCTCCCTGACTTCAACATAATACGTTATACACACACACACACACACACACACACACACACACACACACACACTCCATCCTTTGACTCACTGGGTCAACAGCACCATTTAAAAAAAAAAGTTGATGTTGCTTGTTAGTGACTTTTTGAGGTAGAACCTAATTGACTACACATATACTACACATGGACTGGCTTCAGGGGTTTAACACAGAGGGTATGACACATTAACTCGATGCAGCAAATATTTGCCGAGCACCAATCATCTGATAGGCCTCACATGAGGTGCTAGGGATGCCGAGATTAATGAGACAAAGCTCCTGCCTCCAAAAAAGCAGTTTAAACAGAGGGGACATGAACTCAGTATCAGTATAAGCAGTTGTATAAACACATAAACACAAGTGATGAATGCAATTGCAGAGGCACAAAGTCCAAGGGTTAACACTTCCTCCAGAGGGCAAACAGGTTGCCCATGGAGGGCCAGCAGCAAGCCTGCCGTTCTCTTAATTTAGGACTGAGCTGTCTCTGCAAGAATCCCCATGTGCTGAGGTGGCTTGCAAAAAGCACCGGCTCAGAGCACTGAATACTAAGAGGTCTTTGGCCTGGGCCTTGTCCTTGTGCCTAGATCCCAGTGCACTCGCTGCAGAGCAGGGAGGAGCTCTAATGAGCTCCGGCAACTCAACTTATGTGACACCCAGACCTGGCAGCTGGAAAGCCTGCATTCAGACCAGCCAGACACCACATATCCCCCTCACAAACAGCTCCTAAATCTGATTTTAAGATGTTGTTCTCAGTATTGACCTAATGTGATGATCTCATTCATAGATTCATATTGTGGGATGTCTTCCAGGTGGTTAATGAACAGCTGTGTTGGCCAAATGGGAGTGCCAAGGGGACGACTCAAGGGCATGGGGCCAAAGAGACCTGGTGACAACAACGTCATTTACTAGCTGGAATTTCCTCAAGCTAGTCACTTAACTTTTCTGTCCCTTGGTTTTCTTACCTGTAATGTGAGAAGATTCCCATTATAACTGCAAAAAGGCGTTGTGAGGTGATGTGAGATGATGTACATAAAGAGTCTTATAATGTGACTAGCCCAAAAGAGATATTCAAGATATGTTTTAATAAAATATGCTACATACATTTCCATAAATATCTATATATATCTAGTATATAATATGCAGTAATACATATTAAATATCTAATAAATATAAATATAATAATACATTTAAGTATAAAATTCACTCAATTTTTTAAAAAACTAATAATATATTTTAAGTGAAAGTTGTCCTGAATTTTATCTAGCAAAGTCATTATTTTTCTTTGTTGAGTTATCCAAATGCTATGTAAATTCCATGAGATGGCACCATGTGAGGTGGGAGGAGTTAAATAGGTAATGTTTTATAAACATGGTTCTATTTAATATGCTCCTAAATAAAAAATAACCTGTTTATTTGGCTCCAAATATGGTTTGTGGATCAGGGATTGAAAACATTTATAACCAAAATGTTCAAACACACACAAAAACAGAGTCCAAAGAACCCATGTTTCTATCATCTAGCTTCAATAATCAATAATTCAAGGCCACTCTAGTGTCATTAATAGTTCATCCACTGGATTATTTTGAAGCAAATTTCAGATATTATATCATGCTCGTGAGTTTTAAACTGTCCTGCTGACTGGACTCGGTGTCACAGCCTGTAATCCTGTCCTTGGGAGGCCGAGGTGAGTGAATTGCCTGAGCCCGTGGGTCTGAGACCCTCCTGGGCAACTTGGCTGAGACCTCATCTCTACAATAAATCAAAAAAATTAGCTGGGCGTGGTAGCGCAGACCTGTAGTTCCAGCTACTTGGAAGGCTGAGGTAGAAGGATCACTGGAGCCCAACAGGTCGAGGCTGTGGTGGCCGGGAGCGTGCCACTGCACCCCAGTCTGGGTGACAGAGTGAGACTCCAACTCAAAGAGAAAAAAAACTGTCCTGCTTATATATTTATACAAATACAGAAGAACTTTGTGGCCAGTGATTCTTTTTTTTTCTTTCTTTTTCCTTTGCTTTTCTTTTTTTTTTTTTTGAGTCAGAGTCTCACTCTGTCACCCAGGCTGGAGTGCAGTGATACACTTACAGCCACCACAAGCCTCGATCTGCTGGGCTCAGGTGAGCCTTCTACCTCAGTCTTCCAAGTAACTGAAACTATAGGCACATGCCACCATGCCTGACTGGCCAGTGATTTTCATGGGTTAATCTATGTTATGTTTTATTTGCAAAGTACAGATCAGATAAGAATACATGTCTCATCATTTTAAAGAGATGGATCACTGGTGTAGTTAGTAATGAGAACTACGCTTCACTGAGTATCCATTTTATGCCAACATTAGGGCATACAAACACTTTCAAGGAAAATAAATCTCAGGTGAAATATTTTGCCCAATCTTAAGCAGCTGGTAAATGGTTAAATAGAGATTTGATCTTAGGTTCTTAGGAATCCCACAATTCTGCAGTTACCACTTTGGAAAGCTACTATTGAGATTACACATTTCTTGAGACATGTCTACATGTGTGCCTGGATAACATTTTAAAGGGTTAATCTATGCAGTGGCACATGCCTTTTGACCTCACCATCCTTTCCATCCATATTGACTTTCACTGTTTTCAGAGAAGAGCTGTTATAAAGGAAATGTGAAAAATGAATACAAGCAGTTAATTGTTGACTTTACATAAAGCCAAGACTTGTATGAATACTTGCAAAGTGTGCAGCTACTACCAGGAAGCCAAGCCACTTATTCCCAATCCTTCCCTTCCACCTGCCCCAGCCCCAGTCCCAGCCCTTGTCCCATCAGCCAGGTTGAAAGCAAGCAAGGGGTCAAGCTCTCACACAAAACCACAAGTCAGGTATGTGTGCTATAGAGTACAAAGTAATGCTGGGCAGATAGGGTTAACTTAATCTCTAGCATTTGGAACCACCTCAATTTATCAAAAAGAAAAGTCAACTGTCTTCCCTTCCATGTGGCTGAAACAAGGCATGACCTGGATGACCGAACGGAGATAAGGACTTCTACATCCAGTGATTGTCAGTGGTGTGGACAATCAGTGCCTCCAGGCTATAGGCATAATGTGCATTTTAGAAAATGCCCACCTGGTCAGATGTACATTACTGAGGAATTTGTGTCCCTTTGCCTTCAAAGCCAATCCATCACTCTACATAAAACCATAAACTGCCGGGCTTGGTGGCTCAGCCTATAATCCCAGCGCTTTGGGAGGCCAAGGTGAGTGCAATACCTGAGCCCGCGGGTTTAAGACCCGCCTGGGTAACTTGGTAAGACTTCATCTCTACAATAAATCAAAAATTAGCCAGGCATGGTAGTGTGTACCTGTAGTTCCGGCTACTTGGAAGGCTGAGGCAGAAGGATCACGGGAGCCCAGCAGGTCGAGGCTGCGGTGGCCGAGAGCGTGCCACTGCACTCCAGTCTGGGTGACAGAGTAAGACTCCAATTCAAAAAAAAAAAAAAAAAACCAAAAAACAAAAAACAACCATAAACCATATAAATATCGATTTGACTAAATTGATTGTAATTGTTTAATATTTAGTGATGCCATTAGGCAAAACAAGAAGTTAATAAAGGAATTGTGTTCAGTGACAGAAAACAAAGAAGATTATAATGTTTGCAGAGAATCGAGTGGCCTATAGAATCTTACCTGCTTATTAGTGTTACATGATGTAGTTGTTATTCACAAGTTTTCACTTTATGAAATAGACATAACTTAAATAATGTGTTAATCCTGGATGCATCTCAGTAAATATGAGCAGCATTTGACCTTCTGATCACAGAGTCATACTTCCTGGACTGTTGTGGTTGTGTGAGGCCACGTGAGGAGTTTTAACCAATGACTTGTGAGAAGACATCACATGAGTAATTTCTGGGCCACTGCATTTGCTGCGGGTTCCAGACTGTGGGTAACTCTTTCCCTCTGCCTTAGTCACCAGGGATGCTTCAAATAGGAGTCCTTGTATTGGACTGATGTGTAGAGTCGTGGCCCTGGCTGACATGATGGGCGAAGGTGACCAAGAAGTAAACTTTAGCTTTTTTTTAACCATTGGGAATTAGTTTTTTTATTTTATTCTTTTTTTCGTCATTACAGAATAACCAGTATGTCTCAGTGCATCATGAGACTGATTTTTCTACTTTCTTGTGTAGCAGAAATTTAGAAAGTCACAACTTTATTGACTTTTTCCTGAAAACTTTATTAAAAATTAGAAAACTAACATCCCAAATCAACGGATAGCTAATTTTTTTCATTTCATTTCACCTAATATTTTAGATTTTAAAAGTCTGAAACATATTTAAATGAGAAGAGTATGCTTTAAAAAACAAACCAAAGCCCTGGCATGTTGATTCAAGTAATATGGTCAATATGGTATCATAAGAAATGCTGTTCCTGCTACCATTTTTTTTTCACTTTGTGAAATGATTTATTTATGGAACAGAGCCTCCTTCTCCTGTGGCTGTTGTCAAGTTTTTTCATCTACTCCATGAGCCAGGTTGCTGAGGTGAAAGCAGTAATATGATCCCCTAACCAGCTCCCTCCACCTCCCTTTAATGCATTATTTCATCTCCACAGTATATACAAATCACTCCCTCAGACACTTCAGCTGTCATTGTGGATCGGTATCATCTTTGGGGGGAGATGCACTGGAAGTGACAGAAAGGGTATATTTCTGACACTGGTTTGAGTTGTCATTCAGTCTCTATGTCTTAAACCAGTTCCTGGATATGACAAGCCCAACTGTTTGATATCATTCACACATGACTCATCTCTGCATAGCAGACTTTTTAAACTTTTCCAAGCCCAGAAACTGTTCACAGGAAAACATTTATTCTGTGGTTAGCAAGGCAGCACTTGCACAGCAAGTTTCTTTCGTGTGGCTCTGGGGTGCAGCTCTCCTTAAGCAGCTTAGTCTCTCAGTGGTTCCTTTTTGGTTGCCTAAAAATGTGACAAAGTCTCCAAAACCACTAGTGCCTCTTCTCCCAATATTCTTACCATAATTATGAATGTATTCCTTGCGTACATGCTATCTTCTCCTAGGGATTTGAAAGAAACTTGAGGTATGCAGTTGGAGATTCTGAACTGAAGCGTGCCATTTTGATTGCAGATGAGGTGTAAATTAGTAAACATGCTGTATGAGTTTGCTTGGGTTGCTGGAACAAGTACCCCAAACTGACTTAACCAAAAAGAAATTTATTGTCTTGCAGCTCTTGAGGCTGGAAGTCAAGAATCAAGGTGCTGGCAGGGTTGACTTCTTCTCAGGCTGTGAAGGAGAATCTGTTCCAGGCCTTACTCATAGCTTCTGGGGTGGTTTACTGATAAACCTTGGTGTTCCTTGGCTTGTTGCTGCTTTATCCAATATCTCTGCTTCACTTTCATGGTTTTTTCTGTGTGTGTCTCTGTGTACAAACATCCCCTTGTTCATGGACACCAGCCATGTTGCATCAGGACCTCCCCTATTCCTGTATGACCTCATCTTAACTAATCACACCCCAATGACAGTATTTCCAGATTAGGTAATATTCTAACGTACTATGCCTTAGAACTTCAACATATGAATTTTTTCAGTTCAAAGACATTGCTCAGTTATTATTTCAATGTTACATTTAATGTGTCATGTGTGTAACTGTGTGTGTTATATCCAAATATACCTCTCTTATCTGGCATAGTTGGTTATGAAGATTTCCATACCAGTGAATTTTCCAGCAACTCTAAGATTACCTCTTTAGTATTAAGGACTTTAAATGCAAATGAAATTTTAAATAGAGAGCTTTTTAAACACATAAAGTATTTTCTTTTTTTTTTTTGAGTTGGAGTCTCACTCAGTCACCTAGACTGGAATGCAGTGGCCGCTCCCAGCCACCACAGCCTCGACCTGCTGGGCTCTGGAGATTCTTCCGCCTCAGCCTTCCATTGTTTTCTTAATCAGGATACAGAGCTATATATATTTATCTCTAACTCAATTATGAACTCTGGGAGGATGGTAACACTAAATTACTTATTTTTATATTCCCAGTATCTGGCTGACATAATGTCTGTCATATACTAAGAACTTAATACAGGCTTCTGTAATGAATACCGTATATAAGTGTAAATTCCTACTAACTACTTAGACTTAGCATATGAACGTCAACTATTATACTGAACAATGAAGAGACCCCTGCTGAGGTTTGGGGATAATTTGGACCTATACCAAATGTCCTTAATGACTATTTTTGCCTTGTTCTTACATCCACATTTGGCAGTTTTTCTATCTTTTTCCTCAATGCCATGTTTTGCTGTTCTTTTTCTCCCTCGATAGCCACGTTCTACCCCCAAGATTGCTAATTCCAGTCAATGAAGCAGTCCGTGCTATGTCTCACATACGCCAAGCCCATTTCCACCTCAAGGCCTTTGCATGTACTGTTCCCTCCCCTTGGTTCTCTCTCCAACTCCAACTGTCTTCATGGTTTGGGCCCATTCTTCATTCTAGTTTTGACCAAAATGTCACCTGAGCAAAGGGATCTTCCCTGACCATCCTATGTGAAACTCACCCTTCCCATACAAATCTTCTGTATATTCCTATCCCATTTAATTTTTCTTTATGAACCAATAGGCCTTGCTTTGTTCATTTAGTCTCTCCTTAGCTAGTTCTATGAGAAGAATTGTGTCAGTTTTGCTTATGGTGTCCCCAGAATCTAGTGGAAATCTTGTCACAAAGTGGTAACATGATAAAAATATGTTGATTGAGACAGAGAAAATGGTTAAGCTTTTTCTAAAATTAGAAAGCATTTTATTAAGGAGATATCGTTTATAACTCATATTAATAAGGGAGAGACTACTTTATCTGGCTCCACTTGTCAGTGGCTTGGGAAAATAAGAAAGGCCAGAATGAAGCAGCTATGTTTTAAGTTCTCTGTGTGCTTCAGTAGTTGAAGTAACAAAAGAACTTCTGTTACCAAGAAATGATGCATTGGTGAATCCGCTTGTCCGTATAAACCCACCTTCCTGAAGACGCATGTTCTTGACTTAAAGGTGTGCAGCCAATTATTTCCCATGGCAGCAAAGATCAAATTCACGGTTTCTGACTCTTCACACACGGACGTACCCTGACAGAGCAGTGTAAAGGCTTTGGTGCAGTTTCCAGAATCAGCTCCCAGGAACGAGTAGTCATGGCCTTCATGCCCACGCAGCTCTGCTCAAGGTGATCACAGATGCACAGACCATGCCTTTTCTCAGCACCTCCTCCTTTACAGTGTTTTACAAAAACTCAGAGACATACAGGGTCTTTTCCAGGGACGGTCAGGCTACAACTAGGATTACAAACAAAGTTCTGCAAATGTGGGGTCCATTCTCAAGGATCCCTCCCCAGGCCCCCGGATGGAGTCCCACCCTCCTACGGTGTGTTTGGGTCACACATCTGCTCCCAGCGGGCATTGCTAGCATAAATGTAATGCATACATTAGTGCTGGAGCTACATAGTGAATACTTGTCTTCCTCAAATTAACTGTAAATTGTATTCATTTTTTTATTGATGCATTCCTTCTGAATGTCTTAACAGACTAAAAAAGATTTGATCAATTATACATTGAACTAAATGCCTGTGGTTCAAGTACAAATGTATAAGATCTAGCTAAAGTCAACCTTGCTGTCATTGGCAAGGAATGCAGGGAACTTCTGAGGCTAATAGGTGCATATATTCTATGGTTAGCAACACAAAGGCATTCTATTTGAATCTCATTGAAAATGACCTCTTGGTAAAAACTGTGTTACATGCTTAGAAATAGAAAAATATTAATTACATCACAGCATACGCATATTATATTCATCTTTTGAAATGATTCTTGAAAAAGAAAGCAATATCAAAAACATCTACATTATGGCCTGGCACAGTGGCTTATGCCTATAATCCCAGCACTTTGAGAGGCCGAGGCAGGAGAATTGTTTGAGCCCAGGAGTTCCAGACCAGCCTGGGAACATAGTGAGACTTTGTCTCTACAAAAAAAAAAAATCAGAAAAAAAAAGCCAAGCATGGTGGTGCACACCTGTAGCCTCAGCTACCCATGAGGCTAAGGAGAGAGAATTGTCTGAGCCTAGGAGATCAAGGTTGTGGTGTGTCATCAGGTTGCCACCACACTCCAGCCTGGGCAACAGAGTGAGGCTCTGACTCAAAAAAACAAAAACAAAAAAACAAAAGAAAACAAAAAGGCTATTTTACATTATAGGATGAATAAAGGCAAGGGATGCAAAACAATATTAGGCATGCCACAAATTTTTTAAAATGCCAGGTACATTTATGTGTATGTGTGTGTGTGTATTTGTATGTGTTTAGAGAGAGAACAAGAACTATATCAATATTTAACAGTGGTTGATACCAAAGATGTAATTATATGAGCTTTTTATTTTCTGTTCTGATTTCCCATATTCCAAAATTCTTTATAATGTATGTCTATAAAAGATATCAAAACAAAATTTCTGTTAGTTCTATTTCTTTCCTTCAAAGCCACCTCAAATAATAAGAGTTTCACAAAAGATTTATGGTGTTAGACTTCTAGATCATGCAGAATTGCTTCCAAATTGTTTTTATAAATACAAATCAGTTTTTTAATAAAAACTGATACAAAAACCTGGAAAATCATGGCATAAATTATACATGTGTAATCACATGTATGTATGGGTTTATATATGTGCACAGATACACAGACACAAACATAAATGATATTTGTCTACTTGCCTCTTTATTTCTCTCAGCATTAAAATTCTCTTACTACTTTTAAGAAATCCCCTAACTTGTAAGTACTGGAGGGCAAAGCCTGACTCTCTGTAAAAGCTAAATACAGACCAGGCTCCCAGCCAACCAGACAGCTTATTCTGAGCTTAGTATCCAGAGTGTTGAAAAAATATCATGATGAAGGGTGGCTTAGTTGATGCCACATTTCCAGGGCATTCGCAGCAGCAAGGGTCAGGCAATGGGTCCCATATCAAGTTCTGACACGGGGGATTCAAGACGTAGCACTGATGACCACAGTAACAGCCAGGGTGACCAGGGACTGCTTTTGCAGCAGGAGTTTTTGGTGTGGTGTTGGCTGTCCCCAGCTATTTTTGCTCCTCCTCGTTTACAAACCAGGCTCTAAAGCTCCTGAAGATTCTATCGTTCAATAAACTTGTTTTCTCTTCAATAATCAGAGTTGATTTCTACTTTTTGCCACTAAGAGTTCTGGGTGACTTCAGTCTGTGCTTCATGGCAGTGCACTCAGATCAGTACCAAATGTGACCTAGAAATGCACATGAGCTTGTAGTACAGAAAATACTGCAGACACACCACACATGAGAGCAACTGGCTTTGATGCTGAAGAAATATATGACTTTCTGTGTAGGAAGGCTAAGTCCATTAGTGAACTCCACTAATAGGTCAAGAAAAGTAATAGCTAATAAATATTTTATCAGCATTTTTTTAAATCTCACTAATGGGAAAACCAAATATTTCTAAAGTAGCAAGAGGCACATTCAGCATCAAGCCATTACTCGGTGCTGTGTCTGCTGTTTCTTGTGATATTTTCATGCAATAATTAGAGATGATCAAATAAAATTATGTATGCAACTGTGAATATTTTTAACTTTTCTATTGTAAACCATCATATTTTCTTTTTCTTTCTTTTTTTTTTAATTGGAGTCTCACTGCATTGCCCAGGCTGGAGTGCAGTGGCACACTCACAGCTACCCCAGTATTGACCTGCTGGACTCCAGTGATCCTTCCGCCTCGGCCTTCCAAGTAGCCAGAACTACAGGCATGTGCTACCATGCTCAACTAAATTTTGATTTATTGTAGAGATGAGGTCTCACCAAGTTGCCTGAGCTAGTCTCGAATCCACAGACTCGGATAACCCACTCGCCTCAGGCTCCCAAAGTGCTGGGATTATAGGCTGAGCCATTGAACCTGGCCACCATCATATTTTCTTACTTTGTTATTTGCCTACATTATGTAGTCAATACTAATTTTCTATCTAGGGCACAGTAAATTTATGGCTATGTTAATATATTAAAAGTTTTTTCCTCAAGGAAACATAATAAATGGCCTTTACATATTTTGATTTTTTAAAATTTACTAATAAAATGCATTAAATGTAGTAATAAGACTCATTACATATCTTTCATCCTGAAGATTATTAGAGAGCTTTACAAGCCAAAAGAAAAATAACCACTACACCACCACCAACAAAACTAATAGAGCCATAATCCATCACCGAAATAGAGCTGTAATTGTGTTTTTTTCTTAGCCTATTTGAAATCCTAGTGCTCAGGAAAAAAAAAAGTTAAAACTACTAAAGCAATTATCAAGTTTTTTTATTACTGAATAATTAATATGATTTGCTAATTCTCTTTACATAGATTGGAGTTTTTAAGGATAGAATCCGTTGGAAGTTGGAAAAAAGTCATTTTGGGTTTTTAGGGTTTAGAATAGAAGTGGGAGGTCCAATCTGGATTCCCCAATATCTTCTCTAAAAGTTCTTGGCTGACACTTCCTATAAAACAAAGTGCTGAGGCGAGTGGTAGCCAGCATCTCACTAAACACACACTTGAAAGCATATACATATTTTAGCAGTTAAGTGAGTCTTGCAACAGTAACTTCTCTCAGATAGAAAACAAACCCAAGTCCTCTTCTACCTGGGGATTTACTTCTGTGTACATGAAAGGGGCCTATGGTGTTTCTCTGCTCATTCATTCATCCCACAAATACTTGTTAAGAACTTAGAAATCATATGTGCACCCCCCCCCGGGAAGTGGGAAAAACAACCATGGAAAGTTAATGAAGGAAATAACATAATCACAACAGCTAGATCATCGATTAGGGCATGTTGCAGCAATGGTGTGGTCTAGTAGACAGAATGCATGCTCCAGAACTGAGAAGTTGCAGGTCTGGGTACCGGATCTGCCATCTAATTCTTCATGCTGCTGTGGACATGTCAGCTTACACAACTTACTCTGTAAAACTAAGTAATAGCAGTTTTACGAAGATGGAGAAATATCTAAATACATAATATATATAAAATGTTTGGCACATAGAAGGTATTTCATAGACAGTAGATTTTGCTGTTGTTGGCATAACTGGCCCAAATAACTCAGTTCTAATCATGAGACTATTTTTAATTGAAATATTCTGTATTAACAAGCAGTGATATTGTTATTTCCTCTCCAGTTTTTTTTTAATAATTGGAAAGTTACCTGAATTCTAAAATCACACAAATCAAAACCAATACTACACCATCATTCTCTAACTGCTACCCAAGTTCTGTCTAGGTAAAGAGAGCATGATTATATTGCGTGGTCTCCAAAATTCATTCTTGCAATGTTTGATAAGTAAATACTATTGCAGATTCCTGGAAGAAATCAAAAATCTTATTTTACAACCTAGGTGGCAAAATAAAGCATAAATCTGATATGGACTATCGAGTAGTAGATACCACCATCCGTGGTAAGTGGTGGCATACAATTATGTCAAATAAGTGATGAGTTAAATCATTAATAATGCTCTAAGAATAAATAGAGATCACCGCAGGTTGAATAATCAGGATTTATTGGAATGTTCTCAATAGCAATCTAACCCACATGGCTGAACCAAGAGCAGGAGCATATAGGCTCATCCAAGAAGTCCAGAAGTAGGTAACTTCAGGTTTCTTTGCTCTGTGACCTAGCACATTAACACACATTTTTTCTCTCTGCTTTGCCACTTATGGCATTAGGTTTAGGTTTAGTCTTGCTTTTCCTCTGATGGCCAAAGAGATGCAGCCACTCCAGGCTTCAATGTCCACATTGGCCAGCTTCGGTGGCTTCAAGCCTGTAATCCCAGCACTTTTGGAGGCCAAAGTGAGAGGATTGCTTGAGCTCAGGGGTCTGAGATCAGCCTGGGCAACTTGGTAAGACCTCATCTCTACAATAAATCAAAAAATAAGCCACGTGTGGTAGCATCTGCCTGTAGTTCTAGCTACTCGGAAGGCTGAGGTGGAAGGATTGCCTGAGCCCAGCAGGTCGAGGCTGCAGAGCGTATCACTGCACTCCAGCCTGGATCACAGAATGAGACTCTGACTAAAAAAAAAAAAAAAAAGGTCACATTAACATCAAGAAGGGGTGAGCAAGTTTTTTTCCCTTGGCCAGAGTCAGACTGACTGCCTATCTCTGACCAACACTGTAGTAAACAGATAGTGTTATATTGATAATTCTAATAAGAGCCAAATATTCCAGATCTCAAGGTATGTGGACAGAGGGGTGGAGAAGTTAGTGTCAGAATTACTTAGTGGAGGAGAGTAGATGTTAAATATGTGATCACAATGTCTACTGCAGATACTTAAAAAAAATGGAATTTAGAATCTTGGATAGTCCAACTCTCCATAACTGTAGAGAGAAAGCTAGGATCTAAGGCTGCAGAAGCTGGACTGCCTGGGTTCAACCAGCTCGCCATTGACTAGCTGTGTGATGGTCAGCAGATTATTTTTATTTTTGCAAGTCGGAGTCTCATTCTGTTGTCCAGGCTGGAGTGCAGTGAGACGCTCATGGCTACCGCAGCCTCGACCTACTGGGCTTAGGCAATCTTTCTGCCTCAGTCTTCTAAGAGTCGGAACTACAGATGCACGCCACCATGCCCAGTTAATTTTTGTGATTTATTGTAGAGACGAGGTCTCACCAAGTTGCCTAGGCTGGTCTCGAACCTCCGGGCTCAGACAGCCCAAAGTGCTGGGATGACAGGCTGAGCCACTGTGCCTGGTGCCTGGCCTTCAGCAGATTATTGAATCCTCCTCTTCAAGATAAAAACAGCAACAAACCCTTCACTGGATCGCTGTAAGAATTGAATGAGCTCTTTAATGTGAACCCACAAAGAACAGAATCTCACACCCAGTAAATGCCATTATGATCGTTTCCAGGTCTGCATCCTACCTGCCTGGGCCCTAAAAAGATGGATAAACGAAAAGGAGAAAAAAGAAGTGGAAATTATACTGCAAGGGGCCATAAATAGAGACCAGTGTCACAGAATGAATGCTTCCAAAAATGAAAGTAAAAACAAATTGAGGTTAAGGAAATAGTTTGGGACCAGATGATAGAATCACTGAATGCCTGAGTAGGGAGTATCATATACAGTGTTCCTTAAGTTTTTTCAGCAGATGTAAGAAGATTTGAAAACATTTTCATAATATTACCTCATGTAGGTAGAATTACATCTTTTTCAGGAACAGAGTCCTTTCATGTTCTTATTCTTATTTGGATAGCAAGTCTCTCACTTTCTGTGATGGTTAATTTTATGTGCCAGTATGACTGGTAAAATATTCATTTACATGTTTCTGTGAGGGTGTTTGGGATGAGATTTATATTTAATTAAATTAATTAATTTATTTATTTTGAGTTGAAGACTCCCTCTGTTGTCCAGGCTGGAATGCAGTGGCATGCTCACAGACACGGCAGCCTCGACCTGCTGGGCTCATGAGATCCTTCTGCTTCAGTCTTCCAAGTAGCTGGAACTACAGGCATGTGCCACCATGCCTTGCTAAGTTTTTGATTTATTGTAGAGACGAGATCTCACCGTGTTGCCTAGTTTAGTCTTGAACTCATGGACTCAGCCAATCTCCTTGCCTCTGCCTCCCAGAGTTACAGGGGTGAGCCACTGTGCCTGGCGAGATTTATATTTTAATAAAGCAGATTGCTCTCTCTTTTTTTGAATTGGAGTCTCACTCTGTCGCCCAGACTGGAGTGCAGTGGCCGCTCCTGGCCACCGCAGCCTCGACCCGCTGGGCTCCGGCGATCCTTCCGCCTCAGCCTTCCGAGTAGCCGGAATTACAGGCATGCACTACCACGCCCGGCTGATTTTTTGATGTATTGTAGAGATGAGGTCTGGCTGCCCAGGTGGGTCTCGAACCCGCAGGCTCAGGCAATCCACTCACCTCAGCCTCCCAAAGGCACGGGATTACAGGCTGAGCAGATTGCTCTTTACAATGTGGATGAGCTTCATCCAGTCAGTGAAGGCCTGAAGGGAACAAAGACTGACCCCCGCTGAGGAAGAAGAAAGATACCAGCCTGTTGTGGACTTGTCTGAAACATCAGCTCCTCCTGTTCCGACAGCAGTCTTCAGACTCAAACTGTGACTGTCCTGAGTTTCCAGCTCGCTGTCCTATCCCATCAGATTTTGGACTTGCTAACCAAGACATTACAATCGCAAGAGCCCAATCCTAAAAATAAATCTGTTTCTATATGCACACATGTCCTATTGATTCCACTTCTCTGGAGAACCCCGATTAACAAACCTTCCAAGTGGAGCTGCAATTACGCCAATGGTATTTGATGGGGAGAATGGTAGTCTCCATGGGTACTAAAGTACTTCTGTGGCCCTGTGGCCTCATACTTTTTTGAGGTGTCAGGTTTGTTACTCTCCCAGGTGACTGTCTGGGTCAACTGAGCAATGTCTGCTCTCTGAGGTTCCATGCGGAATCAACCCTGGCAATGGAAACAGGGTGAAAGGGCCATGGTTAGGTTGCTTAGCTGGATTTCCTGTGCTTGACCAATTCCTCACACGCTTTCTACTTTACAGAATTTCCTATTGACCTTGGACTTTAGCACAAGCGATCTGTCCTTTGGTTCTTCTGAAGCCACTGTTTGTTTTGTCCAGGTCTAGTCAAAGTCAATGGGTGGACAAGTATAGGAGCTACACATGTTTTCCATTCCTCCTTTTACCTGAAGGGTATAAACACCACCATTATTGTCAAGTTACATCTCATTAGCATGATAAATCATCTTTATATACAATACCATGTTCTCCTTTTCTTCCTATCTCTTCTATTATCTACATTGATACTCCAATTCTGAGAAGTCTTTCATCGACAATTGGTCATCCGAGGGGAAATCCCCCCCCCCAAAAAAAAAGCAGAATTATTTTTTGGAGGGCAGGCCTCTTGTAATCCACTTAGAATTTGTGCCTCCAGATCAAATCGCCAACCAAAGTTTTTATCTGAAAGTTTTGAGAAAGTTGTATCACAATTTGAAGAAACATCAGGAATTGTAGTAAACAGGTGACTGGTTCTTCTACCATGACAACATATTCGCCTTCACCATGCAGACTGTTCAGCAGTTTTTGACCAAAAATGGCATTTCCCCCATGCCCACCCTCCCTACTCACCTGATCTTGCTCAAATTATTCACAGGCTATAGGATTTCCCACTTTTCTTTATTTTCTCAACTTTTCTCCTCCAAGTGGCTTTTGTTTTTGTTTCCTTGCATGAAAAAAATACTTAAAGAGAAACGTTTTTCTGATGTGGAAGAGGTGAAACAAAAAAATGGTCAAAGCACTAAAAGGAATTAAAATTGACAAGTTCAGAAACTGTTTTGAGCAGCGAAAAAAGCTTCTTGACAGGTATATTGCATCAATGGTGGATGGAGTTTAAACCTGAAGAATAAATGCACAGATTTTATAAATAAATTCCGGTTTTCTAAGGCCCCCTCCCTCGTATTATGGAGGAACTAATTGATGGCTAGTTTTGCTTGTTTTTACTCTACTCCCTCAATTAACTATGTGGGAAATGCCTCTTTCATTTTATTCTTTGATATCTCTTGCAGGACCATCCCCATCTTGTTTTTCTTTACATGTTACAGCAGAGGACACACTCTCTTTTTCAAACTGGATGTCTCCATTTCTTACTTTTCCTTTAGTAGCTAGTTCTAAGGCTTCATATCATGCTTGGCCAGTTTTAATTGAGTTAATTTAAGTCACTAGGTCTCCAAAAGCTTTACAAATGTTAATTAATTAAGTAAAAGAACACCCTTATGAAGCAAGTATTATGATCCCTATTTCACAGGTGGGTAAAAATTCAAACACACAAAGCTTGAGTGACTATTGTTAATACTTGGACATTATTTTAAAAATTGTAATCACGTTTACTGCTCTGCTGTACAATATCTTTGTGGCACAGGCCGTGCCACTGCCCCACTTTGCAGGTTAGAAAATGAAGGGAGAGGTCCATTTCAGTATCAGAGCTATAACAAATATTCAGAATTGCTCAAATTATACACAGGCTACAGGATTTCCAGCTTTTCTTTATTTTCTCGACTTTTCCCCTCCACAGCTAAGTCAGTCAGCCAGTCAGCAATAAAAGTATTGCAGTATGGATTTAACATAATTTGATTTACACCAACTCTTAGACTGCATCTATGCAACATGGCTCTCAGATCTAATCATGGGGCCAGCAAGAAGAAGAGGTTTTGGAAAACAGGGGTTCGACTCCAAACACAAGTGTCCTGTGCCAGAACAAGACCAAGGATTCAAACAGCACATATTTCTTAGCGTCTATTCTGTGCCTTGTCAGTCCCTCACCCTGTGGTTCAGGGAGAGCACACAACTTGCAGATCCAGGGCCACATTCGCCTGCAACTGCCTGCATGGTGCTGCCTAGAAAGTCTACCTTTGTCCTTTTCCTTCCACATACCTTCCAGACTCATTCTTCTTTCCCGCCTCTCCAGTCAGAGCTATCCATCTCTTGGCCAGGCCCTGTGTTCGCCTCTGTCCCAGTTCTCAGTATGCAAGTGGCCACTGCAGATATGCCTCTCAAACCAGGTCTCACTCCCCTGACTCTGGGCAGGGGAGGCAGGCACCTTCTGTGTAGACTCAAAAGCACCCATGTGCTTTGAACAAACTTTTGTAGAATGAGGTTTGACCACAGTGACAGAGTGGGTGAGACAGGCTGTGTCTGTCAATAGAAACCATTCCTTTTGGCCCAAAGAAGCTGATTGTTGATATAAAACAACGAGTGTGTATGTGTGTGTGTGTGTGTGTGTGTGTGTGTGTGAGTACTTCATTGATGTAGGGCCATGGGCGGCAGTGGCTGGTCTGTGGGCCAACAGCCTTTGGATCAGTCAGATATATTGATTAAAAAGGTGGATTCCACATTTCCAATATCCAGAATTCGTGTTTTGGGAAGTGGACCCAGAAATCTATATTTCTGATCGTGTGATTTTTGATGTTTGTTTGGAAAAAGACTCATCTTTCATGAAATGTTATAGTATCTTAATGCTATAGTATTTTTATGCTTTCTCAGAGAAGTTTGCCAACTGAAATAGCAATATTAAAAAAACCCTAAAAAACAAACCTGAGTTTGAAAATTTGCCAACCTGTGAAATGATTGCTTCTGCCCTTCTTAGTGTAGCGTTCACAACAGTTCTCTTTTGGAACAGAGTAACCAGGGACTTCAAAACCACAGACCAACCCCCAAACGACAAAATATGGGAGCCAATGGCCATCTAGTTTGGCCCACTTGGTGTTGTAAGTGTTAGGAAAGGGAATGTCATTAGTTCGGGTTTGTCTTCCCCAGTTTCCACAGGCTGAGGCTTCTGACTGTCTTGCCTTCTCTGTCCATACACGCAACCTGCCAGATGTGAACACAGGAGTTGATGTCACTGCCTCCAAGCTAGCACTCTGGGTGTAAACAAACAGCAGTTATTTGTATTATTTATTAGACCTGAAAGAAACCTCGCCCATGATCTAGTTCATTTATGCATGAGGAAACAGGGAACCAGAAAGGGCAATGAAGTTACCCAATGTGGCACAGCTGAGCTGGGACTCAACAGGACTGCAAATCATTCTTCTAATTCTTCATCCACTGTCTCTTCCAGTAACATGTAATCTTCTCTCCATCCTAGAACAGAAGCTTCTAATCTAGTCTCATCATGCAATTCTACCCATTAAATTTTTAAGTCAGGCATCCCTAATATACGCATTATTTTAAAAATTATACCACTGTATAACTATTCATCTAATTGTTAAATGTGAATAAAGGATGATCGTTTCATTTTGTAAAATAGAACATAAATACAAATATAATGCAATATTTCAATTCCCCTCTTTCCTACAGATGCTCTTGCACAACCCCGAGGCTGCTAGCAATCTCTTTTGGAGATCACCGTCTTAGAGTACATTTCTCAAATCGCTGTGGTGTGTGCAGTTTTGGCTAATAACTGATAGAATACTACCATGTAGAGATGACTGAATTATTTTCAGGATCACAGTGTGTTGGATGTCATCTCTAACTCCTTTTGCATTCCCAATTCTATGTGTTTCGGTGGATGGGATGAGAGTGTCCTTTAACCCTTAGCCTCTCATATCTACAGAACAATCGGGAATGCACCACCCTTCTAGATAGTCTGTTGATACTTGGGACAACTGGGAATTACTGCAGTAACTGTGAGATGTTTTTGCACTATTCTTTCCACAGTGTTTTTCAGAAATTCTATGACATGTGAATAACATTCCTCAAATGTCATAGCAGAAAACTATGGCTACACACCCGGCCCTGTCCCTAAACTACTAACTTTCATCTTCTGCTTTTAAGAGGAAGGACAAAGTCATGGATGCTAATCTCCTCTGAGCTGGCAGTTTCTTCTCAAGAACCAAACTGGCTTATGCTCTGAAACTATGCCCATATGCCTCTTTTACTCTCAATGTCACAAACTGCACGTTCACCCAGAACCCTGGCACCAGGGAAAGCCAGTTGGGATTTCACTTCCGGTTCCTTCATTTGGATCACGTTTTAGGGCAGTAGGGCAGAAGGGTCCCTGTCCTCATAGACTTGCAGTCCAGAGGACCACGGCGCCATGTACTGAATTGGGTTTTCTCTTGCCAACGCTGTGTGCCTGGGCTTTGCCAAGACACCCCTATGAAAAGGAAGCCCGACGCCCTGCCGTAGAAACGCTCAGGGTCTTGTGGTCCATAGTGGCAGAACTAATTCTGGAAACCGAATTTTCAGACCTCAGAGCTCAGGTTCCTCGGAGCATGGATGCCTTGTCGCGAAGGTCCATCTTACAGAAAACAGAAACTGACGAGGGAGAAAGGAGCCCTGCACTCGGGCCAGGCCCTGGCTGCCTGGCATTATCCCAAGCAAGCCCTTGACTCAGAGCACATTTCTCTGCAGATGCCATTTCCTGCAACCAACACGTGAAAAGTCCAACACGCGTGCTCTGGGGTTTCCTCCAGCCAACGCCCACCTGCTTCTCCATTCTGCCATTTCACATCTGCCGGATTGACAGACGGCACTAATTCTTTTTCCAGACCTTCTCCTCTCTTTCCCTTCACAATAATACCACAACAAAATGACTTTTTTTCCTTCTCATTTTGAATTCATCCTCCCGCCACTCCACTCTACCCCGTCATACCACTCCCCTTGGGGTCACCGCCAGTGGCCGTGGCATTCCAGTTGTCACAGGCGCTGCTGGGAGGGTGACCTGCGGGGGGCCACCGCGCGGGCTCCCCCTTCTGCTCTGGCCACAGTCGGAGGACAGACTTCCTCCCAAGCGCCACCACCAGTCCTTCCTCCCTCCGCGGCAGGCTTCACCTGCCACCTGCATATCTTGGCAGACCTTTGGAGCCCATCTCCACTGCCTCTGGCCATCTCTCTGGATTAAGCTGACTCAGACCGAAATGTCTGCGGGGTATGGGTCTTGCGGGCTGATCCTGTGCAGTCAGGGGTTTGCAGGTGACCCGGCTTCCCTTCCCTCGTCTCTTCGGACCCTGTGCTCCCCGCCCCCCAAAAGCGAAGGCTCTTTACTTGTGTAATCGCCTCCTAGTACTTGGACCAAAAATACTTTATTCAACACTCTGTCGTGAAAAGGGTTTTGGCAAAAGTGATTCTTTTAGAATTTTTGGTTCGATCAAAAACGTTGAGTAAAAATATATTTTTAAAAGACTTTATACTTCCCTGCCTTCTTAGGTAGACCATAATGAACAAGATTTTAGCTTTTTCTGGTGACTTAGTGCCATTACTACAAACACCGATTTTTTTGTAACATGATATAATACAGTGACGCACTCAGGGATCACTTGAGTAGAGCTGTTTATCTTTACACTAAATGATCCCAGACTTTTGAGCCTTGTGTTTGCTTTTTATAGCTTCCTTGCTAATTTTTTTTTTTCTGCTGCTGGCTTCTTCCTTAGATTTTCAACTCACCACTCTAAATATGTTGCTTGTGTGTGTAGGTGTTTGTGTGTGTGTTTCAAGAGTGCATGCTTACATTTACCTGTTATTTATCTATTTGTTTATTTTTTAAGATAAATTTAAGGGGTACGAGTACAGTTTTGTTACATGGATATATTGTGGTGGTGGTGAAGTCTGGGCTTTTAGTGTTACCTTGACCCGAATAATGTACATTGTAGTCATTAAGTAATTTCTCATCCCTCCCTCTCCTTCAACCCTTCTGAATCTGTAATGTCTATTGTTTGTGAGTCTATGCGTTAGAAAACAAAAATTGGAACTCTAAGGGAAAAAAGTAGGAGTGAAAAGTATCTGAAGGCCCTTTCATTTCAAAGATGCCACATACCAAATCAAGTGACACCTAATCTGATTTGGCAGGATTTGAATAGTGAACAACCACACACCTAAAAGAAGAACTTACTGGCAAAGGAATCATGAGATGTTTGAGATCTGAAGAAAAAGGGACATCTTGTATCATGATGACACTGAAAAGCTCTACAAATGTAAAGCAATTCTCAAAAAAATTTTGATGAGACTATTTCCTACAATAAATCGAAAATTTAAGTGGAAATCTGATGTCCTATTTGAGATTGTAAATATTTTGGACATTTTTTTTCTCTTTACCTCTTTTTTTTTAATGAGTTGAGTCTCACTCTGTCGCCCAGGTTGGAGTGCAGTGTCACACTCACGGTCACCCCAGTTTCCACCTGCTGGGCTCTGGTGATCCTTCTGCCTCAGCCTTCCAAGTAGCTGGAACTACAGGCACACGCCACCAAGCCTGGCTAATTTTTTGATTTATTGTAGAGACGAGGTCTCACCAAGTTGCCCAGGCTGGTCTCAAACCCATGGGCTCAGGCAATCCTGTCACCTCGGCCTCCCAAAGAACTGGGATTATAGGCATGAGCCACAGCGCCCACCCTCTTTACCTCTTTTTATAGAAAATGTTTTCTTCAGCTTTTGAGAGCTTATTAAAGTTTTTCTGTGTATTTCCAAAATGTAGTGCATCTTCCTCACTCTTCAGCTATTTAAATTATTTGTATTTTATTCAATTAAGTAAAAGAAACACAAATCCATTCAAATAATCCCAAGAAAATAGGGACTTACTATAAGGTTTTGGGTTGGCCACATTTAAAAGAAAATCTGAGTAACTGTAACTTACCTAAAAATAGGGCAAGAGTTGGCAATGAGTAGTGGCAGAAGGCTGTCATGGCTGGTCAAGGACTCTGGAATTTCTTTTTTCTCTCTTTCCTGATCACAAGATCACAAGAGCAGCTAAAACCATCACATCTATACCCCAGATGAAAGGAAGGAACAAATGCAGAAAGGCACATACCCACTATCTACGCCTCCCTGTAGAGGGGTTTTTCTGGCGGTCTCACAGACAACTTTCACTAATATCTAACTGACCAGAATCATGTCACGTGATCAACTTACTTTTTTTTTCTTTTTTCTTTTTTGTTGGAATCGTACTCTGTCTCCTCGTCTGGAGTGCAGTGGCACACTTACGGCCACCGCAGCCTCAATATGCTGGGCTCAAGCAACCCTTCCGCCTCAGCCTTCTAAGTGGTTCAAACTACAGGCACGTGCTGCCATACCCTGCTAATTTTTTGATTTATTGTAGAGATGAGGTCTCATCAAGTTCCCCAGGCTGGTCTCAAACCCCTGGGCTCAGGCAGTCCTCTTGCTTAGGCCTCCCAAGGTGCTAGGATTACACGCTTGAGCCACCTTGCCTGACCACATGGTCTTCTTTCTATGCAAGGGAATATAATATTTTGACTGGCTAAATTGTCATTCAAATCAAAAGTAGGTTTCATAACTATTGGGTACAGCAGCCTCATGACAGGTTTTTTTTGTTTTGTTTTGGTTTTTTTTGAGTTGGAGTCTCACTCTGTCGCCCAGACTGGAGTGCAGTGGCACGCTCCCGGCCACCGCAGCCTCAACCTGCTGGGCTCTGGCGATCCTTCCACCTCAGCCTTCCGAGTAACCAGAATTATAGGAATGCACTACCATGCCCGGTTGATTTTTTGATTGATTGTAGAGACGAGGTCTAGCCAAGTTGCCCAGGTGGGTCTCGAACCCATGGGCTCAGGCAATCCACTTGCCTCGGCCTCCCAAAGTGCTGGGATTACAGGCTGAGCCACCAAGCCTGGCTTCACGACAGATTTATTGCAGGAAACACTTTGGGGCAGAGGGCAACAGGGACCTCCCCTCTCCTGGTACTCTTAATCCCTCCTCTCAGGGACCACGTTATTATCCCTCAGGATTCTCTGCTTTCTACGTTTTCCTCCTGTTTCTTACCTCCTCATTTCAGCTTGTAGGGTTACCCCAGGCCTCAGACTTCCACATGGCCTCCCAATTCAACACTTGCCAAGCACTGCCTTTCAACCCCACATCTGGGATCGAAGTGTCTAATTTTTAGTCTAGCACATCTCTTGAAATAAACCAAGTGAGTCACAGTTTACACACATCTATCATCCATGAGTCTTTGGTAGGTACCCACTAGTGGGGGGCAGGGGGGAACACTGGACAGAACATAGTCATTTAGTCCAGCTGGAAATGTGAGTTTGCAAAATCCTTCAGAAAGGGACCTGGGTGGCAGAACTGATTGGCCCCTATGGTATTTAGAGACAAGCTAAATACACACTAGTGATTATTTCATAGAGATATCTAAAGGGTCAAACATCTTTTTTCCTTGTGTGCTGCCTATTATGATTACATTTAGTTGTCTGTCTGACCATCAAGAACACCATTTTTAGCTCTGCAATTCAGCCCTATCAGACGACAAAATATAGAACGGCCTTTTTAGGACTTCTTACCAGTCTCCAGATTCTCATAGTATCAAAAGGAATGACATTTTTAATGAAATGTTATGTGCTTTGACCAATGTAAAAATAAAGATTCAAATTTTTCAAGTTCACCAAGCTACTTATTTCATGAAAGCATTTACTTTTGAGTATAACCAATATTTTCTGGCTAGATTGTTATCATCTACATTTGGATAAAGACATTGGCTGAAGGTAGGTTATTTTTATAGCATCTCATGGATGACCAATTGCTGGAGGAAGGGTGCTAACACCTTTTCCTCTCCTATCAGATTTACCGGGAGATCTGTCAATGTTTTCACATTTTACATGTTTTCATAAAAATCCTATCAGTGGCATTTTAACCAAATATGTCAATAAATCTAACTATTGAAGTTTACAAACTCTTCTTAAAAGAATAACCCACATCACTGAAAGGCAAGTGGTATAGGAAATAGTATGAGTGGTACCGATGAAGAATTTGAAATACATGGAAGATCTTGTGGTGTTAACTGCAAGGAACATTTTTACTAGATGAAAATTTTACAGGATCTATTGTTTGTTTTCTTCAAAACATAAAATAAAATCCGACCAAGGTAAAAGTTATTCTAAAACATTCAGGAATGAAGTTAACACACTGAATCATTAGAAAGAGTTGCCATCCACAGGTCTGTTATTTGCTCTTTGGTTTGCAGTGGAAATTGACATAATCAGAAGCCTAAGAGTGGTTGTGTTAATCGTGCACTTTGAGATTTGGTACAATACAACACAAACATTTCTACAAAACCAAATTTAATATACAACAAACACTTACCATGTAAACACATCTTTTAAAAAATCTGGTAATTCCAAGGATCACTTACAGGCTTTCATAAAAGCATTTTATATCAAGAATCTCAATACAGAATGATTTCTATGTCAAAATACATTTACACTGTAAATTGTTTATAGGGAAAAAAAAAAAAAAAACACAGGAATGAAGTTTGCTGGCATTGAATTCAATAGCAGCAACTGCCCCTGATATTTTTCCTTCATTTTCTACTTCAAACATTTCTGACAAAACATGTTACTCTACTCCTCTATACTCTGCCTACAGTTTTATTCACTCTATTGGTCAGTTTAATATATCGAGACATGATCACCATGCTTATTCCAACTGTCAGCAGCTCTCCAGCCCGCCCAGAGCACTCACTTCCCCCAGGCCTCCCACCACCCAGGCTGACGGCCGGTGTAGGGCATTGAGACGCCAGAACTTGTCAAGCCTGACCCGAACGAACATCAGTTTTGAGACAACACTTCAGGAATTAAACAGTAGTTATCAAATGCAAAGTTGGAAAAAAGTCACATAAAAACCACAAGTGAAGATTGATCACACCATTTTATTAGAGTCTTTTGAACAAATGTATTCCTCTGTGAAAAACTCTTGCAAAAGAGACATTGGAGTGTACTATTTTCAACCCTGAGCATTAACACTGCATACCAAGGAGGGTGGGTCAAGAAGCTGGTTCGATTGAAGCACAAGCACAAGCCACTGATATTTTCTATGTGATCAGGTTTTTACAAAAAAATACATAGTTTTCAATAAATAATGCTTAATTTTACAACTTTGATACAGCAATGTCATACACTGTTTCAACACACTACACTCTGCATGCTAGATAGTCTACGAGAAGACGAAACTTTGCCATGCATTTTCTTTTCCCCTAGTGCTATCAAACACTTCGTCCTCCAGCGCACTGCCTCAGGTAGCTTTACCCTCTCTCTGTTTCACAGCAATAGGTTGTGCGCTGGCATGCAAACTCTAAAAAAGGTCCCCCCCACAAACCACTCAGACTTCTACACAAAAGGGTTTTTCAGCTTTTCTGTTCCCAAACCTGGAGTGGCTAAGAAAACAAGTTTCATGTGGCCTTGGAAAGTACACACTTGTTAACAGTGCCATGCAGAAAACTGCTCTACAACATCAGGTGGTTCTGTCCTGGTGGCCATCACGAAGCATTATGGGATGCCAAAACCACTAGGAGTCCCAAACCGGAAAAACAGGCCTCCTTTTTAAAAAACAGTCCATTCAAAGAAAGGTGTCACGGAACAAATGCAAAAGACTCTTAAACCCACAACATATGTACAAGAGTAAAAGTAGACAAAATGAGAAATTAATGAGAATGGCATATAACGTTTCTCCCTATGTGATTCAAGGGAGGCGGCATACTGTTTTTGAACAAAAGCTGGATGAAGAAAAATGTGACAGAGGGCCCTTTGTCAATATCCATTTGATCAAAATTCTTTATTATTTCTGGTTGCTCTTTTTTTGAAGGGAGAATGTAATATGTCTAATAAAATAAGGTAAGCATCGTATCAAGAAAAATCTGTTAGGGGAGCCTAGAGGAAATCCTATTTTTATGCATTTTGAAATTTTTTATCATATTGCTTTACTTTGTCATTTCCACAGCAGACAAAATCAAGTCTACGTGACTACATAAAAGAAGTTTGATCAAACAGTGAGCTGGGAGCCTCCACATATGTACATCCAGTTTGCTTAAATTCACCAACTGCTCATTGAAAACCACATCTCAACTCGATCATATTGCTTGTAGTGGTTTGTTCTCTGTAGAGAAGCTGTCTGTTTGCAGCTGCAGGCAACCAGAAGTTTCCAGATCATTTAAAACAGTCCTATCTGTGCACTGGCAGAGGTACTGGATCTCGTAAGAATATCTCTACCCAATAAAATTATTACTTTTATACATGGAACATTATGAACTTATGTTTCCCTTTGCAAGCCATTTTATACTTTCTGCACTTTTGTGCTTTTATTGAGTATAAAAATAGGTCTCCTTTACAATTCTGTTTATTTTAAGTTCACTAAAAAACTACTTGTTTGTGAAATTCTCTTATAAACTCACTGCATCCACATGGAATAGATAAAACTAATCAGGCAGCTAATGGATATAGGTAGTGTTAAAAAAATACAATTAAAAAAATGGCAGGATTCAAAGGAAAAAAAAAGCCAGCAGAAAGTAAAATGGAAGAGAGATTGGTTTCATAAATTGTGTTTAATCTTTATTGTGGTTGAAAACGTAGGCGCCACAGAAAGGGGCAAAAAACAAAACCAAACAAACAAACAAAAAAACCTGAGTAGTTATCAAAAAGTAGATCATCAAATAAAAGGGGATGTGGTGAAATAAATCAAATAGAATGAACAGTGAGAAAGAACCAATAATGAAAATAAGCCAGATCTCGAAAAGTATGTCGAGTTACATGGAGACGGTTACTTTGGGAACGTGTGAATTCCTGTGTTAGGATACGTAAGGCTCATTCTCGTTATCCTCACAGGCATAGGCTATACAAAGGGTACTTGAAACTGACATTCCTAATGGAAATCTTATAAAATTTGGCCCTTAGAATAACTGAGAAATATCCTGAAAAAATCTTCCCTGAAACTGTAATAAAGAAAGTTTCTTATCTACTGATAAAATTGACAACTCAGTAAACTATTTTCGCTGGTCTTCCTACATAAGAAAAAAGCACAAATATATTTGCCTCAGAAATCTGTTAAAAGCAGGGAACCACGCAGTAAAAGAGTATAAAGATTCTATAAATGGGAGAGTCCAAGAAAACCTCTCTTCAAAGTGTCCACAAGGATACATATGCCCATTAGAAGAAAAGTAAGAATATACATATTAATCATATCAGAGAATAAAAAAGTTAAGATTGATATAATATTTATATCGAATGACTACTTTAAAAGAGAGCAACTTATTTGCCTTATTTCTCAGATTCCTTGGGCAAAAGCCATTTAAATTCTGAAGTGAAAAACAAATGTAAATTGCTTATACTGTACCAGTATCAGATGATTATGGTTTCAATTCCCAGAGAAAAGTAAGTCTTGCCTTTTGAGGTTTTTTTTCTTTCACATAAAAACAACTAAATCATCCTGACTGCTACATGCATGCATATTTAAATCACTTCCCCTTGATTAACATTAAAAAGAAACATCTCTGCCCAAAAGAGTTGTAATGATATTTTTTCTAGCTAAAACATTATCATTCTACAAATAATTTGCCCAGTGTCTGTAGTCATTCATAACATACATAATATTTGCAAAGCACAGTTTAAGTACACTGTCTTTTATTAGGATTATTTTCTTAATAAAAGGGATGCATATCAGAGTGTAAGAACTGGAAATTATTTCCACAGTTTAAAGAATTAATAAGAGAATGCTGGTTCAAGTTCTTAAAGATGGAAAGCTTACCAAAATGCCATCAGAGTCTGTGAACTAGTTATAAACAGCAGGATCCCCTCTGGCTAGGCTGCCGTGCACACAACGCCCACTACCCACCCTTGTGTTACCATTTTAAGATATTCTGTCAATGCTTAGTTAAAAATAAGACTTACTTAAGAGACCAACAAAAAAAAAAATCAATGAAACTTTTATTGAAAACTATCCAGTGGCAAGAAATACCTTGTGTATTATATTATGTTTTAGACATTCAATAAAAAATTCATTAAGAATGATTTTCACAATGCATTCATCAAAACAGCCTTATATATTGTTAAAAGGCGCATTAAAGCGTTGTCCTGAGTTCTAACAGGTTTTTAATTTAGATTGCCACGCAACTACTTTTGTCTTATTTTTCTATCAAGAAGTTAGGCCACATGGCTTATTATTATTTTTTTAATCATGACTGTTTCCATTCTGAGGCCAAATTATTACTTTACTACTTTACTTAAATGTCCAAGATTCATATATGAGTGAGACATAAAATACATGCAAAGTTTTCAGGTTTTCTAAAATACACAGAGTCAGGCTTATAAATGGGTCTGCGTTTTCAACAAGTTTTCGAACTGCAGTAGAGGGCCGCCACGTAAAATCACCAGCACACAGAAATTGTCAATTGTAAACCGCTGGTTCAATTATTTGTGGCTAAAATACATGTTCGACCAATGACTACATTAGTCTAACCGTGGGGGCGGGGGGGGGGGGTGGAAGGAGAATGGTAAACAGCTCCAGAAATCCAGTTCTATATTGAGAACTTGGTTAACGCCATCAGCCCTTTCTTTTCCCAAGCGTACTGCTGAAATCTGATGGCTCACCGAAAGAAAGAAAAAAAGAAAAGAAAAGAAATTTGTCCATCTGCAGCAAAAGCTTGCTGGCTTCGCATCCCAGAGGTGGGGGCAGGGGAGGAGGCTCGCCCTGAGCGGGAGGCTGGGCTGGGGGCGGGGGAGGGGGCAGAAGGCCGGAGCTCTCAGCGGGTGGGCGGGGGATGGGGCTGGCGAGGAGCAGGAGAGTGGGATGGGAGGAGGAAGGGCGCAGGGGCCCCTTGGGCCTAGCAGCTCCAATGACTGTCCGGACGCTTCCATTTGGTCTCGCCAAATTTCAGTAATAATGGAAGGCCAAAGCTTGGCAATCATTTCAGTAGGTAGGAGAGTCGTGGTGGGTTTGCACCGAGTTTCAATTAGCCGCTGCAAAACCCCTCCACTGTGGGCCCCGCAGATCCCGGTGGCTGAGCTCCGGGACTGGCGCGCTGGGCCCCAAACGGCCTCCCCTCCTTCTCCCCGCCTCCCTCCGCCCAGCCCCCAGGGAAAGAGGCGGTGAAGGCACCGAAGAGGGGCTGGAGCTCGGGATGTGCGTGCCCGGTCGCGAGGGCTCGGGGACACAGGCCGGGCCTGGAAAAATGGGGGGGAGGAGGGTGCGGAGAAGCAAACGATCCCCCTCGAGGAGGGAGCGCGCGCGGGGTAGGTCGCGTCCTCGTAGCCGCGGGAGCCCCAAGGAGGATGTTAAGAACAATCAAGATGCCAAGCCACCTTGGCTGCGGCGGTCCCCGGGAGGCCGGGACCGGGGGAGCCCCAGAGCCCCGCGCGGGGAGGGCGTGGTGAGGGATCTGGGTGCACCGCTGCTGCCGCCTCCCCACGTTTGCTTTCTTCCTCCCGCCCGCAGCCGGGCGGCTCCCCCAGCCAGCCCCGGGGACCAGCGCGGGTGTCTTAGCGCGCCTGCAGGGCCCGCGGCAGGGTGCGCCCAGGCGCACGCGGCGGCTAGGCGAGCAGAGCCAAGCGCGGGGACGCGGAGAGGCGGGGGCTCTGCCTTCGACGTTCTGGGCGACCCCCAGGCGCTCCCATCGCGTTCCGATCGGAGCCCCGCGCTTCGATGGCCGGCTCGGCCCGCACGGACACCCAGGAGGCGGCTACTCGGATCGCACAGTGGCGGTGCCATATTCCTCCTCGGCCACCCTGCCCCGTCTTCTTTCCCCAGACTCGGTCCCGCCGCGCCCCGCGTTCCCCGCGTCCCTGAGCCGTCCCCACTGCTCCGCGGGGCAGAGTTCTCCGACAGCTCCACCGCCCCGGCGTAAGGGAAAAAGACAGACACCGACCACTCCTCCACTGCCCGCCCTCCCCTTTCCCCTTCAATGCTGGAGGTCAAAAACCGCGGCCGCGTGCCCCACCAGCATCAACCTCTGTGCATACTCGCAGACGCAGCGTTAAAAAGAAGGAAAATTCAAAACTGGAATCAGCCGTCCCCACCCTCAGAGCACAGGCGGAGATGGGAGCGTCTCGAGGGTTCACTGCCCGAGGCGGTGGTCACCGCGACCCACAGCCTACCCGCTGCAGAGAACGCGCGAACCCCGGCGAGCACAGGCCCCCGACGCGCGAGCTGACAACTTGGAGCGCTCCCACGCCGCCCCTCCCGGCCAGCTCCCGGAGCCTCTCCGCGCTGCCCGCCCGCCGGCCTGCCAGGGTGGGTGGGGAAAAGAGGCAGGGAGTGGAGGAGGAGGAGGTGAGAAAGAAAATGGGGAGGCAGGGAGAAGGAACTCTTCCTCTGTCTTTCACAACTGGCGGGAGGAAGGGGTAAAAGAAATCTGCCTGCCAATTGAACACTTTTCGGCCTAGCCCCCTACGGAAAGTCAATTGAATTCTCTTTTGCCACCCCCCGATCCGCGCACACAACGGCTTCACCACCGAACGCTCTGAACAACGGGGCCTCCAGTTTGACTTCCATAGAGACTATTGGCGATGCGAGTTTCTATCAGTTCCAGCTGATTTATTAAAATTGTCAAGATACAGACTTCCAGCACAAAAATAAAAAATAAAAAAATAATAAAAAAAAACCCAGGCAATGATGTCGACAGTGCATTGAGTCTGCTTTGCCACCATTTGCTACAAAATATGCAGATGGTCTGTACTTTATTTAGATTATATTGCACAAAATGAGAAACTTTTTAAACTATGTGCCTTTTTTTTTTTTTTTTTTTTTTTTTTTTTTTTTGCTAAAAATCGAGAATCCAGTTTCAAACCTTCCATCTGGGGCCCCATCCACATCACAGCGTATGAGATACATAAAGTCCTACTATAGTACAGTACATATACAATCTTTAAACTAAGATAACAGCTCTGAGGTCTATATCACCATTTTCAATAAATCTTTACCTACAAATATTGAACAAATCTCTACTATAGCTGTACAAAAAAAAGTTTGCTTTTTTTTAAAACCACAAGGCCTTTAGATGCAAGGATTATTTTAAAATTTTAATCCTTTTTAAACCAGGACATAACGTACCAACATACTTGCATGCTAAAAAACAGAGGAAAAAAGAAATCAAAAGGGAAGAAGTGCCTGAAAGTCTTACTGAAAAAACACAGCAAGAATGTTCCCTTTTCACTGTACAAAAATACGCCTGAAAATATATTAATTTTTAAAAAAGACTGAGGTCTGTTATGTATCAAAAATGTTTCAATACCTTTTGTACTGAGGTCTAGGCTGTCTGGTATTCAATCAAGGAGGTATAAGGGAACAAGTTACAAAAAAAAAGTTGGCAAGTAGAAATCACATTTGTAAAACCATAAACAATTTGATCTGAAAAGTAAACTCTGATCTTAAGTCAGTTCACAGTTTTTTTTTGTAAGCGTTTGTACAGTCTGCATTTTTTCAAGCTCCCTGCAGTTTTGTTAAGAATCGGATGCATAGAAGACATCAGTTTTCTCCCTCCAAAAAAATAAAATAAAATAAAAAAGTTGCAATGGTCCCTTTTTTGTTTAAAAAAAATCACCAGTTCTTTAAGATCTCTTAAGGAAAAAAGAAAAAAAAATCTCCACCAACTCCCTAGAGTAACAGTTGTGCTGCCAAAAGGGTCCTCTGCAGACGTCTTCCAGACTTCAAAGACCGACAAGCTTCAAACAGCGCCTTCCGGAGCGGGTCCCCCTCCCCTCCCCCGCCCCGCCCCCTCCGCCTTTGTTGCAATCACGGATTTCAGGAAAAAGAAATAGTAATTACAAAAACACATTTCGGGGGATGGGGGATCACAACTCCAGACTAGGTATGCAACTACCTTGAGACACAATAAAGGAGGGGGGGGACAAAAAAAGGACAGGAAAAATGTTTAAAAACTACTCATTTCACTTTAACTCCACCAAAATTTTCATCATCGTTTCCAATTTCTTTGCGTCACGACATCTTATCAATAGCATCAGCATCTTCTCTCCCCGCCACCCCACCACCGCCACCCTACCACCACCACCATCATCATCACGACCGCTACGACTTCCTCCCAAGGAACCCAGCTCTGCACCCGCCGCGAGAAAGAGCGAGAAGCGGGCGCCCCTTTCAATACGTGAACACCAGGTCGGAGAAGTTCGCCTCCAGCCAGTCCCCCGCGATCATCTCGCTCAGCTCCGGCGTGCAGTAGTCGGGGAACTCGAAGTGGGAGCCCAGGCTGCCCTCGCTGAAAGAATCCAAATCCTTATCCACCAGCGACAGGGACAGGTTCCCGGCCGCCGCGCCGCCCCCCAGCTGCTGCTCGCCGGCGCTGTGCGCGCCCTGGGAGAAATTCAAGCTCAGGTCGAACATCAGGTCGTCGGCGTCCTCGCCGCCGCTGCTGCTGCTGCTGCTGCTGCTGCTGCCGCCGCCGCCGCCGCTGCCGGACGAGGACGACGACGAGGTGGAGACGGAGCGCGACGACGCGGGCGACAGCGCGGGCTGAGCGAGCGGCGGCGGGTGCTGCTTGGTGATGTTCTTGAAGCTGTAGTAGAGACGGCTGCCGCCCCCGGCGCCCGAGGTCGCGCCCGCCCGCACCTCGTCGTAGAGGCTGGCGCCCTCGGGGGACTCGGCCGAGCTGCTCAGCGTGGGGCTGGCGGGCACTTTGGCGACGTTGTAGCGTCTCAGGAGCTGCGACGGCTGCTGCCCGGGCGGCTGCAGCAGCTGCTGGTGCGGCGGCTCCTCGTCCTCCTCGTCCGGCTCCTGCTTGATCTGCAGCTGCAGGTCGTCGTCGTCCTCGTCGTCCTCGTCGTCCTCGTCCAGAAACACGCACTTGACGGTCTTGCCCGCGCCGCCGCCGCCGCCGCCCGCGCCGCTCACGCGCAGGCCGCCGAGCACGAAGTCGTCGCCCGCGCCGCCGTAGTCCCCCGGCTGCGCCGCCTTGCCCGCGCCGGCCTTGGCGCCGGCGGCCGCGGGGGCTTTGAGCTTGCCGCACTTCTTGCCGGAGCCCTTGGAGGTCTTGGCGCCGCCCGCGCCGCCGCCCGCGCCCCCGCCGCCGCCTCCCGCCGCGCTCTTCTCCGGGCTCTGGCTGGCGCTGGGCTTGGCCGACGGGTCCATTTTGGGCTTTTTCCGGGGCCGGTACTTGTAGTCGGGGTAGTCGGCCATGTGCTTGAGCCGCAGCCGCTCCGCCTCCCGGATGAACGGGATCTTCTCACTGTCCTTCAGCATTTTCCACCGCTTGCCCAGCCTCTTGGAGATCTCGGCGTTGTGCATGTCCGGGGACTGCTCCATGATCTTCCTGCGCTCGATCTTGGACCACACCATGAACGCGTTCATGGGCCGCTTGATGTGGCCCGACGCCGTCTTGCACCAGTCCGGGTCGCTCTCGTCCAGGGCCACCGGGCTGCAAGCCATGAATTCTCCCTCCTCCGTGTCCAGCGCCTCCCGGGGCAGGTTGCTCTCCGCTTCCAAGTTCTCCGCCTGCTGTACCATGATCCGCTGCGGAGCTGGGCGCTCCAACCCGGGCCGCTCGGTATCGTGCGGAGGTCCCCCTCCCCCTCCCACCCCTCCACCTTCCTGGGCAAGTCGCAAAGTCCTCGGCACCCCGCGTCCGCGGCGCCCCCCCTCCCCCCCGCCCCCCTTCCAGGCTGCACACAGCGGCTGCGGTGGCTTCGGCGGCAACGGCCGCCGGCGCGCTGGGAGCTGCGGCCGAGGCAGGAGAGGCGGCGGCGGTCGAGGCAGCCCGGGACCCCTCTCTCCGGCTCGTGGCTCCCACCACAAGCGCCGGACCCCGAGCACTCCCAGGCGCGCGCGCTCCTTCTGCAAAAAGTTGAGGGCTCTCTCTCAACTAGTTATCAGGGTGTCATATGGGTGACATCACTCCCCTGGCCAGCCAATGGTTGGCGGCCGGCCCCGCCCATCTTCCTTTCTTAACTCGAAGTCTCCGCCCCCTCCGCCCCGCCCTCTGGGCTGCTTTGCAAAGATGGGGGTTGGGGGGGAGAGGAGGCATGTCTAGAAATATGTTCTTTAAAAAAAAATCCGCGTGTGTGCACAGATGCACCGCGCCCCGGGATGCCCGGGAGCGGCGCACAGGCCCGCGGTGAGCGGGTTGTCTCGAGGAGCACCCGGCCTGCTCGGGCGCCAGCGCCAGCCGCGGACCCGGTCCCGGGAGGGGCGGGTTGCCCCTTTGTGCCCTGTCCTCGGGAGGCCCGATGGCGTGCGTGGACGGGGCGCGCCCACCCCCGTGTGCACACGCTCGGACACGCGCACCGCCGGAGATGGCCACCTCGGCCCGGCTCGGTGGTCTGCAGAGCCCGGCCCGCCCCGGGATGGGCGCCGCAGCCGCCCGGCGCGCCCCGCGGGGGCTCAGCGGCTCTCCGGCGCCGCGGCCCGAGCCCGCCTGCGAGGCGGACGGAAGGTGGCGCTTCGACACAACTGCCTTCTCTGGGCACGTGGACTCCGGTCTCCGCTTCCCTTTCTCCACGGCAAAGAAATCGGTTTAAAGCCCGAGCGGCTGACTCTCCCTTCCTGCTTGCGCTCTTCTGTTTCGTCCCTTTTCTCCGCTGTTTTTCCTCCGCGGTAGCGTTTGGAGACGTCGTCCTGCAGACTCAGCCGCGCGCACCCCTCCGTCCCGCCCCTGGCCGGGGCCGGCGTAACGGACTGCGGGGCTTGGCCCGGCCGGGTCCTCGCGTTCAATGTGGCCACTCCCGAGGCTGGGTCTACGCGGTCCCGGGACCAGCGGGCTTCGGCACCTCCACCCCCATCCCAGGAGTCCTTCGCGAAGGGCCTGGCTCGGGCTCCCCCAGTCCCCTCTCCTCTCTCGCCCCCGTCCCTCACCCCCCCGCTCCTCCCCCGGCTCCCTTTCTCCTTCCCGAGCCTCCTCTTCCTCTTTGTCCCTCCCCCTGCCGCGGTCGCCAGCGCCCTCCCCTGCAGCCTCGTCCTGCAATCCCGCAATTGCCAGCCGGCAAACCTTCTAGGTCACTCGCTGTTGTACCTGAACGGCGTCACCCAAAGAGAAAATAAGGCGCAAAAGAGTGTCGAATAAAAATATTTCTTAAATATGTGAAAAGATGGGACGCACGGCTGTTGGAACAGCGACGCCTTGAGCAGGCTGGGTTCTGCAAAGCAGTCCCAGACCCCGTCGGTCTAGCTGTGCGACTTCCAAACCCGTCTTTGTGTTTCCTTCTTGAGTCCCCGTTCCCCATCTATGGACGTTCTGGGGGCAATTAAAGAAACCCGCCGCTTCCTACACATCGTCTGTCGTCATCCTTGTCTTCCCCACACCCTCCAGCGCTGGGGTTCTGGCAACTTTCAGTAGTTCCAAGACGCTGCCTGGAGTCATTCACCAGAGCAGTCAGCTAGCTGCTTGAGACTAGTAAAAGTATCTAAACCTGCTTCTTTTCAGGTGCCCTCCCCGCAAATAATTCCTTAAGAATTGGATTTTTTCTGAGGACTTTAATGTCATAAAATGGTACCATGTTTTCACAGATCATTATTTGAAAAAATTACCGCCATCACTATACCCCTCCCCTCCCCCTCTCATCCTCAATCAAGAAAACACTGCATCAAACATTTGTAATATTCATGCCAATGTAAATCTTGATAATGCTGGCGAGTTACTCTTCTTAGGACCATCAGAACCGAAAGACTTCACAGTCATTCACACTGGGTGACTTGAAGTCTGGAGAGGTCTAAAACCCAAGGCAGTGTGTGAAAATGTATCCTCGCTCCCCGCAAGGCAAGCACTGTGACTTGTTTTTCTCTTAACTCAAACGTTTCCCAGCTATTGGGAACACCACGGGAGGGTGGGTTGGAGCAAAGGGAAAATGTACACCCCTCTCCCTACGATGCAGGGCAAATCCACACTCTAGTAGAGGAGTTAAAATATTTTAGCTCAGCTGCGTTATTTGCATGCAAAGTATGAGGGCATCTACCATTTTAGACTCTGAAAGAGAACCCTTTGGCAAATTCCGCATTTATTTGCTTCCTTTACACTCTAGCAAAAAAATCATGCTTAGCTTTAAAATAAGAATGGTCTGAGTATGGTAGAACTAAAAAAATGAAGAATTGTATTCTTATAAGGCTGTGATCTTTTTAGAGAAAATATAAATTAAAATCTACTCTTTCAAACAATAAACAATTTCTGTTCAAAGATGGGTCATTTGTTAGAGAAGATAAAGCCAGCAAAAGGGACATGTTTTTTAGTGTGAGGGTACAGGGACTGAGCATAACAAGGAGAGTGGCTTGGTGAGTTTGAATAAACACGTTGCAAAAATTGGGGGTGCTAGGGCAGAAACTGCAGTTGCGCATAGACAATACATCAGATTCGCCCCCCATAATATAGGCAAGGCAAGACAATCGTCACACACATACAGAAAAGCTAGATTGCTGTTTTGTAACATGAACTCACCCTACATATTTAATGCTACCAGACTTAGTAAGAGCTTGAAATGAGGCAAAAATAATAGTAATAATAATAATGAATCTGCATACTCTTTTATTTTTTATTTTTTTGCTCTCTAAAGGAAAAATTTTAAATACCATATCAAACAAAAATGGGAACATGTTTGGGACCTTGCATGCTTCTTTCAGAAACAATACTTTACTTTTGCATAACAGATGCTTGTGGCATCAGCAGTAACAATCTATTGAAAGAAATTTTAGGCTACCTGATAGAATTTGATCTTTAATAATGCACCTCTTGAAAGTCTAATTTGGTAAAATGGAAATGTATCTGCTATTGTTTAAGCCACTGGGTTTGTATTATAATTAGGCTCATTGATCATCTTTTTAAAGCTGATATCAACTTCATTTTTGTGTAACTATGTACTGAACAAGATATGTAGTTTTTCTATTAATGATAAACATTGTTGGCTACATAATTAGTGTTCAGAGTCAAGAGTCACATTTAATTAGAGCCACAGATGACTGCTTTTAAGGTTATTATTATTTCTTTGCAATTCTGTCTTTACAAAAAATTGCTTAAAAGGACTATTACATAAGGAGGTAAGATATTTGCACCAAATCTCTCAAAATTATAATACAATCAGAATATGAAACGTCCCTTTTTCCTCTGAAGAGGTAGTTTTCTAAGCAAATAATGTGCTAAAAACATCATTTGGTAAATATTTGATTCATGTGATGGCACATCATTTTTAGAAGCATTTCAACTGTACGTATTTCCCCACCTCTGAAATGAAGCCTTGCAGTAGAATCTTTTTCTCCCTTAACCTAGTCTCTGGAAATGAGTTCACCACTCATTGTTCCACAATATCTATACATATTTGTTTCAGGCCTAAATCCTGAGTTTGCATCTGAATATCTCCTGTCTACTGGACATTCCTTCTTCAATGTCCCTCAGATGTAGTAATGAGTATAAATTGAACAACCCTACCTTGAATAAACATACAAGCCCGTCACACACACACACACACACACGCACGCACGCATGCATGCACTACTGTTCTTCATGTATTCTCCTAACTTAGTACATCGCATCACAATGTACACATTGATAAAAACAAAGATGAGGGTCCCATCTCAGAGTCTTCATCTCACACACATAAATGGAAATTTTGAGGTCTCCAGCAGGTGAATATTTGTGTCTCAGAGCGGATCACACCCACCAAGGCTGATGTGATGTGACTTCCGCCCGGCTCTCCAAATCTGTCTTGCTGTGTTTTTCTCACTGTGCTTTAGGGCTTTCACATTTTATCCTATCCATCTAGAACTTCCTCTACACCTGTTCTTGACATTTGCAACTCTTTCATTGCCTTCAGAACTCAGGTGCAAAGCTGAGAGGCCTCTCCTGTGCACTGTGTTTAAGGGAGTGCTGCTTCCTCCTGCACCACCAACACACACATACTCACACACTAAAGAATTTCGTTACCCTGTTTGGTTCACCTGAGCACATTTTAATAGCTAAAATAATCTTGTTGATCTTTTCACTTTATTCTTTGTATTACTCCACTATTTACCTGAATGAGTCAAGCACATCTGCACAAAAGCCTGAACAAATATGTATATAGCAGATTTATTCATAATTGCCCAAACTTGTCGATTTTTCAGATTGTCTTATTTCACTTGGCAACACGCATTTAAGTTTTCTCCATGTCTTTCCATGACTTCATATAGCATTTGTTTTTATCACTGAATAATATTCCAATGCCTTGATGTACCATGGCTTATTTAAGCATTTACCTGCAGAAGGATTGCTTGGTTGCTTCCAAGTGTGGGCAGTTGTGAATAAATCTGCTGTACACCTTTGTGCAGATATGTTTAACTCATTTAGGTTAATACCAAGGAGTGAGCTTGCTCTATCATGTGGTATGAGTTTGTTTAGTTTTATAAAACACTGCCAAACTTTCTTCTAGGGTAGCTATAATATTTTACATTCCCAGCAGCAATGCGTGAGAGTTCCTGTTGCTTCACATCTGCATCACCATTTGGTGTTGTCAGTGTTTTGGACTTCAGCCATCCTAGTAGGTGTGCAGTGGTATCTCCCACTGTTGTTTTAGTTTACAATTCTCTGATGACACGTAATGTGGAACATCTTTTCAAATGCTTACTTGTCATTTGTTTATCTTTGGTGATGTGTCTGTTAAGGTCTCTGACTGACTTTTTAATCAGGTTGCTTGTGTGCTTATTATTGAACTTTAAGAGTTCTTTGTATATTTTGACTAACAATCCTGTAAGAGACATGTCTTTTGCATACTTTGTTTCCCTCCAGTCTGAGACTTGTCTTCTCATTCTCTTGAGAGTATATTTTAGGTAAGTTATTTAACCCTTCCTGTGTCTTAGTTTTCTAATCTAAAAAATGGGATGGCAGTAACTTCTTTTAGAATTGTAATAATGATTAAATATGCATCAAGTGCTTGGAACAGTGCTACACAAAATAAATTGCTCATAAATGTTATTATTGTTGTTGTTATTTTTCTTTCTCCGGGGCCTAAAGTAGTTCCTGACAATAACTGTTGTATAAATATCTACTGAGTGAAAGCATTTCATGTCATTTGCTCACACATGCAGTAAGGTCAGTCAATTCTCACACCAACATCACACTTGAGTTCAACTACCTCTGCCCGTTTTTACCATCAGTGTATATGCTTAGGCTCTTTTCAATATTCCAAGTACATTTTTCATAATAGACACCAAATCAGTCTCCCTGCAGCCACCCTGCGACTGGAGTATTCATTCCAACATGCAACTTGGAGTGTGGGACTCACAATCTTCATGGTCATGAAGCCCTTCACCCTTGGAACAAGATCCACTTCTTTTTTGCAATGCAAGTAAGACATGCTTTTTGTTTGTGTTTTTTTTTTTCTTTCTGCCTCTCTAGTCTCATCTCTTTCACAATTAAGGAAAACACAGAGGTGTAATAGAGCAGTACAGCACAGGGCAGGGGCTTCCACACTTATTTTGACCATGACCTGCCATATGAAATGCATTTTTACATTATGACCCAGCACACGCATGCACACAGAATATGTGCATATAACATTGCAGCTAACTACGGAGGGAGGCTTGTGGTTTCAGATCAAACTGTTTCATATGTTCACACTGTTCCCATTAACCAAGCATGTGAAAACTTGGTTTCTTTTGCAGTTTAATTAAGCCTTATTTTTATAAAAAATAAATTGATTCAACTTTTAAAATTTAAAGTCAGAGGAGCCTGCTCTGGAAAAGACATTCGACTGGACACCTCAGAGATTTTTTTTTTAAATATGTAAAAGAGTTAAATAATTGTTTTCCTAACACAAGTATTTTTCATGTTGATTAAGCTGCAGTGTTACCCCGTGCAAACTGCTCTCTCAGCGGCTGCAAGTCTATAGTTCTGCTAAAGCCTAATATATTGCTCCAGGAAAGGAAGGGTCTCAGCAGGGGTGGCGGGAACAGCTAAGGAAGGGACGGGGAGATGGCTCCTGCACATGGTATCAATTCTCTACTGTCTGCACCAAAGAGAGCAGCAGAGTGCATTTCCTAGAGTCGCAGTTTACAAGGGAAAGGAGAGAGGTCAAACGCCCATCATTAATGCCTATGGTTCTCAGGATTGAGGAGACATTGTTCCCGTTGTGTCAACATCCTTTTCTTATACACCAAAGAAGATGGTTTTGAAGGTGTGATTGTGAGTGTGTCTGTATGTATCTTTGTCTTATACATCAAAGAAGATATGTATGGTTTTGAAGGTGTGGTTGTGAGTGAGTGTGTGTGTATGTGTGTGTGTGTATGGGAGTGTCATATAAAAAGGAATGGATAGTCAATTTTGAAAGCACAGTTCTAAAATTCACCAAATCTGATTTCTTCAAGCATGTCTACTATCCTGTGTGTTTGTCTTAATCACTGCTTAGAGAAACCATTCATGTGTATAGCTGTGAATGTGTCATTTTTGATGGTGAAGACCAAGAAGGGAAACAGAGAGGGGATCACTCTTGGGTAGGTGTGTGACCTATTGATTCTGTGGACCTGTTAGTTCTTTTTTTTGAGTTGGAGTCTCATTCTGTCACCCAGACTGGAGTGCAGTGGCCGCTCCCGGCCACCGCAGCCTCAACCTGCTGGGCTCCGGCGATCCTTCCGCCTCAGCCTTCCGAGTAGCCGGAATTACAGGCACGCGCTACCAAGCCCGGGTGATTTTTTGATTTATTGTAGAGATGAGGTCTTGCAGCCCAGGCGGGTTTCGAACCCGCGGGCTCAGGCAATCCACTCACCTCAGCCTCCCAAAGGCGCGGGATGACAGGCTGAGCCACCGAGCCCAGCTGGACCTGTGAGTTCAACTGCAGGAGGGTGACTGTGGACAGGCCTCCCCAGGAAGGGGAAATCATTGGATTTTTAGATACAGCATCTTGTTTCCTCCCTGTTGGTAGGATCGGTGAAGTCCTAGCAATGACTTTCTCAATGGCCCAGTGTGTTGCCCAGATTGCTCTATCCTACGCTCCCAAGGAGCCCTGTAATTCACTAAATCTTTTCTTAATTGACTCTTGAACTCACATGCCTGCTGTTGTTTTCTTTTCTGGCCCTTGACACATCAATAGCTCTATCTCTCCTTCCTGGCTCTTTTTGTCTCTCTCTCAGCTTTGTTGGTTTAAAATATCTAAGATTTTCTTCTTTGCCATGAAACATTTATAATATTTGTGTTATCCCAGTGGTATAGGCAGAGTTGTGTGAAACACAAGTCAGTATTAAGTTCTAAGTTATCATAGCATGAACAAGAAATACAGTGACCTTTGCTTTGAGAGAGCATTCACTAAAAATTCTACCTATATGTGATCATCATTAGAATAACTATTAGTTGTGGTGCAAAAGTAAAAAAAAAAACAAACAAAAACAAAACAGCACTGATTGGCAGTGGTAGGGCAGTCTCTACTCACCTTACAGATATACCTGTGCAGACAGCAGATGAGAAAAGTGAAGTCTGAGCCAGAGAGATTCTGAGCCCTGCTTCTGCCCTAACATAAATCAGCAACGTGATCTCAGGACCAGTGGTTAATTATCTTGGGCCTTGATTTCCTCATTTATAACATGAAAGCTTTGACTGGATGTCTTTTAAGGTCAATAATATTCTTTCAACCTAGGTTACTGTCCGAATTCTCATTTTTTTCCTCCCACAACAGCAAAATAGTCAATGTTATAAAAAATTAACATCATTTTCCTTTGCTTCTGAGCACCATTGGGCTCTGTACTGGGATGTGTATGTGGTACATTTGACAGGCTGGATGAAGTGGGCTGTGATCAGGACACAGCTCTGGAATTCTCTCCTCACTGGCTCAGGATCCCCGATCTAGGTCTGGCTGACTGTAGATTGGATCCAAGGTGGCAGTTCTGGTCTTTTACAATCCTGACTCCCAGTCCTGCTTCCCAGCTGCTGGGGCATGAAGGGGCGAGCAGGGCTTGGAAGAGCAAGGGAGAGGTGAAGGTCTTTCTTTACACAATTGTTGCTGTTGTGCTTCTTGTTTGGCTGCTCAATGCCCCCGGACATGCCAGGGATTCAGTCACTGGGCCCCCTTGGTGGGTCACTGGAAGATGAAGCCCACTGCTCCATGGTTTCTTCTTCTGTTTTGAGGATGTCCTCTCCAGGTGACCCTTTAGTGTTCCTTCTCAGCGACTCTTCCCAGTGTACATGTGTACTGTATCATCAAATGCGAGACAGCCTGCACTGACAGAGCAGGTTATAGTCCAGACTCCTTCCTCCAATCCCTCTAGTTCACAGATGCATCTGGAGAGCCTGCGCTACCTGACTGTGGGAGGCTGAGACGAGAGAATGACTCCCACCAGGCCTAGCCTTGGTGTGTCCAGGTGAGAGTCTCACTCCAGTCTCTATGTGCCCCAGTCTCCTTTGAACTCCCTCCTAAGTTGGGAGCCCACCGCTTGGTGCTCACCAGCCTTGGCTCCTAGACAAGGTCCCCATGTGAAGGGATGACAAAGACAGATGGAGACCTGGAAGACAGAGAACTGAGCCAAAAGGATTATCCTCTAGCCTTAAAATCTAATGAAATTTGTCCTGATGGGTTTAGGACTTGCTTGGGATTTGTGATCTTTTTTTTTTCCTTTTAATTTATCTGCTGAGGAATGGGAGTTGGACTCTCTGCCTGCCCCACTACTATATTTTGGAAGCAGGTAAGTTGTCTGTTTTCACAGGTCCATAGCTAGAAAATAATTTTGCCTAAGGATGAACCATACCCTGAGTCTCACCCATATTTGGTTTTGGTACTTAGAGTTGATGCTAGATTAGGTTAAGGCTTTTGGAGATGTCGGGATGGGATGAATGTATTTTGCATGTGAGAAGAACATGAATTTCTAGGAGTCAGAGCATAGACAATTGTGGGTTGAATTGTGTTTTCCAAAAATACGTAAGTTGAAGACTAATGCTCAGTACCTCAGAATGTGATTTTATTTAGAGATAGGGTCTTTGCAAATGATCAAGTTAAAAAGGAGGCTATTAGCATGGGTCCAAGCCAAATCACACTGATGTCCTTATAAAAAATAGATATTTGGACACACAGGGAGACACAGGGATGGATGATGACATGAAGACACAGGGAGAAGACAGCATTCACAAGCCAAGAAGAGAGGCTTGTAGCGGACTGTCCTTCACAGCCTCAGGTGAAACAAGCCCTGCTGACACCTTGATCACAGATTCCAGGACTGTGAAAAAACACAATTCTCTTGTTTAAGCTGCCAAGTTTGTGGTATTGTGTTATTACAGCCCTAACAAACAAATACAGAGAGGAAGTCGAGAAACCATAGAGTTCTTTTCTCTTACATAGTCTCTTTAAAACTGTTTTTTTCTTTCCTTTAGTAAACTGTCTAGATTTCTCTTACAGGCAACATGTCAATGATTGATGTGCGTGAGGGAAGGTCCAGTTACGACACACCATGTAGCAAGATTTCATGGCTATGTCTGGTGGTCACTGCTTCAAAACATATAGATTCTATATTATCCTATTTTGGCTTTAAGGTCTCAGATGAAATTCTGTGACAACTAGGAAGGTAAATTTAGCAACTTGTTCGGGTCCAGAAGGATAATTTCATTAACCTAAGTAGTGTGGTAGTGTAAACTGTTTTAGAGAGGATAATTTCTCACTCTCTCCTCTACATGCGACAGTAAGGGAAACCTAAAGGTCAAAGTCGCTTTAAGGGAAAGATCATTGAGTTATAGCCCTTCAAGAGCACATGGACACAACATTTTAAAAATAACATTTCCTGACCAAGCCTCCAATTTTAGGCAGACTTGTTGCTTCATCACTTCTGTGGCACTTTATGCATGGCTTTATTGTATCATTTATCACATTTACACTCCAATCTTTCACAGGGACAAAATCCCCTCAATTTGACACACCCAGTTCCCATAGAGAACACTGCAGAAACACTAGGAGGACTCGGGAATATCATAAAGGAAATTCCTAGCCTCCAGGTTATTTATACAAATTTGTTTCACTGCTACGTTGCTGTGACACAGTGAAGCTCCTCCAGTCTATTTCCCTGATGTATTTTGGAGGAAGGAAGAGCTGGAAAATACAAGACAGTTAAATGTAAATTTTAGTTTAGCAACAGTGTCGTCACCATGAATGTGCGTGTTATAAAAATAATATCATGGCTGAAAGAGAAACCTTTGCTATTTGACTTTTGCCTTAAAGGGGTAAGCATTTCTCACCTGTATCTCCCTGAGGTTAGCTAAGCTCTGGACACCTCACAGGCATTCAGCGGTATTTGGCTAAATGAACAAATGAAGAAATAAAGACATGTAGAATAAAACCTAGAGCTCAAAGTCGCTTTGAGGGAGTGGGGGGAAAAGGAAAAAAGCTAAAAAGAATAAAAGGGATACAGGTCTCCCCCTTCTCTGGCTCATTGTTCTGTTTCTCCCTCAGGTGGTGATCCCGCTGACCGCCTGAGCACTGTACTTGGTATCTTAGTATTACTCTTTACCTGGACCTTAGTTGTTATTTTCTCATGTGGTATAGTTTGGTGCTTTCAATATCTTATTAATATTTTAGTTGATTCACTCTTTCAGGCTTCTTTTCCTCTCTTGCATGCATCTACAGGGGTTGACTCAGAGGAAAATCCAATGTAACACAAATATATCTTGTACTTAGATACATTCTTTGACTCCATTGCTAATATATTTCCCAACAGAATTCTGGCACCTTGATCCTCTTTCCTTTAGAATACATTTTTCAAGGAGAGTTTCTCATTCTTTATGAAACAAGATTTCTTAAAACCATAAAAATCTACACTAATTTAGGCATTGAAACAAGTGATTATAGAATTTGAAAGAATTTCTTGGACCTTGAAAGTGGGCAATTTGAGGATATCTCAAAGCAAGTAGTACTCTGTGTAATGGATAGATGTATCCAAGACGAGTCTGTGAGTCTGTGATTGAGCAGGGAAGGCTGATGTCGCCCATCCTCTACCTCACTATGCTCTGTGGAGCAAGGGATCACATAGACACCATTGATCTAGTACAGAGTGGAATTCTTACCTGAGAGAGTCAGCAGTTGCAATTTCTTCTCAGTTTTAAAAGATGTTTTATATTCTTCCAATGCTAGGTACGTGTGTGTGTGTGTGTGTGTGTGTGTGTGTGTGTGTGTTCAGTTCTTTCATTCCGTTTTTTGAAGGAATGGTACAAGAGTTCGTCCATGCATATCTGATATTTTCCCTAGGGTTTAACTCAGTCATTCCTTATACCACGTAATATGCCTCTGTTCACCCTCTTGCAAGCAGAGGACAAGAAGATATTTAACAGTATTCTGGGCAAATAAGTGACAGCACAAGTGAAATATTGGTGTGTCTATTTTTGGTTGTAACTGTGAAGAATAGGATCTGAGGTATAAAAGGAAAGGTATTTATAGTATTTCCTGGTTATATACTTACTTGCTCAGTGACCTCAGCTGAAGATTGTTTACCGTGCTAATACTAATTACAGCAACTCTATAGAATAATATTAGACCCTGTACAAAAATAGTCAGAGAGCTTTTCTATGCTATATATCTAAGACCAAGTGCATGGCAGATATAAAAACTCCTACTCCGCTGGCATGAATCAACTCTAACTTTGACCATATTTTTCCAGAAGTGCAAATATGAAAACTATGCAAACTGCTCCCACAGAAATAATTGACCTCCCTTAAATCCAAAGGCAATGTGTGCCATCTAGGTTGCCTGCTTAAGAAAATCTCTACAACAATGCTCTTTACTAACTGATAGGACATAATTAGAGGGTATGAATACTGCTTTTTGAGGCTTATGTTGACCAAATTATAGTGTCATTTCCACACACACTGCACTCTGAAACTTACAGGTACACTTCAGAGTATTTAATACACTCAAATTTTCCATTAAGAGTTCTGACTTTATGGTTTAGGACCTCCATCTACTAAATCTGGGGATGTAAAACTAAGCACATATCCTGTATCAACCTCAGTTTCATCATTGGGAAAATGCCCCAGTACCTCCTGATCATATCTTTTGTGAGGTTGAAAATAGGATAGAAAAATATTTTATGAAGCTCCTGTATGATTGCAAATCTTTTTTTTTTTTTAACCAAAAACACCTTGGTAATTGTGGTAGGATTTAGGAAAGAAAACATTTTAGACATCTCCTCTAGAGATATGAGTATTCTTTGTTTATTATTTAGGTGGTCTTTGCTGAATATTTCTGGAAAGTAGAGGTGGAAACAAGGAGAGAAAAAGTCAATACTAGTATCACTTGGAAAGTTTTTCTTGATAGACAGGAGCCTAGTTGAAATTAAGATATGGAATTCCAGTAACAATAAGTGCAAAGTTGTGGAGTCCTTTATCATGCAGTAGTTGCAAGGCTAGCAGGGAACAATATTGGCATGGTTGAATATGCTGCAGTTCACCTGCAATGCCTGCCAATTTAGTCATGCTGATTTTGTTCTCCACATTGTGCCATTTGGAAAGTTTGGCAATGTCAGCTACAATGGGAGTTGACCAAAAATAAAGGATCATCAATAAGTAATAGAGTAAATTATAGAATAACTCACGGGTGATGAATTTTGTCATTCAGTGACTGTGGTTACTTCTTTGAAGACAAACAATATGAGGCCAAATGCTACATTATCTCAGTGAATCTCAGAAAAAGATGATTCTCTCTTCTTCACCCACATGTATGCTGAGAGAGTTCTGTTGCAGTTGCTGTTTCCAGGATTTCAATCAGTATATTCGATTAAATATTTGTTTCTATCTATAAAACACATGCTGCTGAGAAGATCACAGGACAGACATTCATGCTGGCCTTGGATTTACTGTTGGATGTTGTACACATGAAGTGAGCATATGCTAATGTCACCATGACAAAATTACAACTTTTCCTTAAGAGCTATAGTTCCTACTGATTTTTATAATTCTATTAAGGGTCAATTTTGCTAGAAACGGGCTCAATTATTACTCATTCCAATCAGATTTGTTCAAGAATCCAGATTATTTTGATTATATAAAGCATATCTCATACTAAAGAAGTGAAGATAACCATTTATTTTTTAATATATTGCAAATACATTATTTCAAATCATTATGCATCCCAGTAGTGTCTATTAGGAAATCTCAATATACTCTACTCATTTCTTCACCTATTTATTTGTTGAATAAATGCTCCTTAAACATTTATTCTGTTCCAGCCACCATGCTCAGACTATTAACATAGAACATGGCTTCTACTTCAGTTCAATGCATATTTAGTGAGCACCTATGATGAGACAGATGGGTGCTGGGGGCACAAAGGGGAAAACTCAGGATTCTTGCTCTCACACAACTCATCATTCTATTGGGAGAGAACACATACACATGTAGAATTTGTTACACAGAGAGATAGCTATCAGAAAAAAATTATGAGGACAGTTTATTTATTTATTTATTTCATTTTTTTGATTTGAAGTTTCACTCTGTCGCCCAGGCTTGAGTGCAGTGGCATGTTCCTGGCGACCCCAGCCTTGACCTTCTGGGCTCAGATGGTCCTCCAGCCTCAACCTTCCAAGTAGCAGGAACTACAGGTGCGCACTACCATGCCTGGCTAATTTCTGATTTTTATCGTAGAGATGAGGTTTTCCCAAGTTGCCCAGGCTGGTCTTGAACCCGTGGGCTCAAGCAAGCCACTCGCCTTGGTCTCCCAAAGTGCTCGGATTACAGGCTGAGACACCAAACCTGGCCTGTGAGGACATTTTAGATAATAATTTTCTTTCAAGAATCACTTTTGAGTGTTTTCACTATGGCCAGGCAAAGAGATATAATACTAATTCTGAAAGAGAATGTGTTTTACATTCATTTTTTCCTGCTTTTTATTTACTTCTAAAAATTTATTATTACTATTATTATTATAGAGATGAGAGTCTCTCCATGTTGCCCAGGCTGGTCTTGAACTACCTGACTCAAGCAATCCTATTGCCTCAGCCTCCCAACTAGCTGGAACTATATAGGTACAGGTCACCGCACCTGCCCAGTTTCCTTTTCCACTTTGAAATGAGTAAACACAGCTCACAGACTACTTCATGAACTACAGCTCAACTCCAGGCACTGTGTGACCTTAACATCTTTCCTGACAGTCTGTATCTAAGGATAGTGAAGAAATGACAAAAGTGTACCCAAAGCAAGGTAGATTTGTAATTATGTCCTTGTCTTTATAGCAGTTGACCTTGCAAAGGTAATATAAGAGTTTTCAGACTCTTTATCTATAAAGTGGGGACAATAAAATCGTCCTTGCCTTTCTCCAGATTTGCTTAAAGACCAATGCAACAACTGCTTGCAGTAGTACTATAAAGTATAACATTATATAGAAAATGTACAATCTGTTTCTTAATTTTCTTTTTTTTTAATTTTAAATTTTAAAGATGTGGGGTACAATTCAGGGTCAGGTATACAAAAGTTCATTATGCAGGTACCCTTGGTGATGAGGTGTGTCCCCCATCCCTGGCAGTTTCCCACTACTGCCAATCCCTTTCTTATAGTATTACAATAGTTGTTCAAGGTCTGCTTATGTGTGAGAATATGTGATACTCAGTTGTTTCTGTGATAAATCATTCAGCATTATAGACTCTAAATCCATCCAGGTTGCTGTGAAGCTCATAATTTTGTCCTTCTTCACAGCTGTGTAATATTCCATCGCATATATGTGTACCACATATTTTTAATCCAGTTCTCTTTCAATGGGCAGCATGGCTGGTTTTTGCTATTGTGAATAGAGCTACAACAAACATGTGTGTGCAGGTGTCTTTTTCATAGAATGATATGAGTTCCTCCAGGTATATTCCCAGTAAGGGATTGCAGGGTTGTATGGGAGTTTGATTTTTAGATCTTTTAGAAATTGTCACACTATTTTCCACAGAGGCTGTACTAGTTTACACTCCAATCAACAGTTTAAAATTGTTCTTTTTTCTCAGCGTCCTCTTCAGCAACTGTTGTTTTTTGAGTTATTGCTGATGGCCATCCTGACTGGAATTAGGTGGTATCTCAGTGTGGTTTTAATTTGCATTTCTTTGATGACTAATGAGGCTGAGCAGTTTTTCATGTATCTGTTGGTTACTCATATGTCTTCTTTTGAGAAGTGTTTATTCATAACTTTTGCCCGCTTTGTAATGGGGCTCTTTATTTTTTCTTTTCTACATGTTTGAGTTCCTTGTACATCCTAGATGTTAGGCCTTTGTCAGATATACAGTTCGCAAATATTTTTTTACCTGTCTGTGGGCTGTCTCCCGCTCTCTCAGTGGTTTCTTTGGCTTTGCAGAAGCTTGTCAGTTTGATGATGTCCCACCTGGAAATGACAATATAGGAACTCACATGGAGACATAAATGACCATGAATTACCAAAACAATCCTTAGCAAAAAAAAAAAAAAAAAAAAGCGGGAAGCATCAGGCTTTCAGACTTTAAGCTTTATTATAAAGCTACAATAATCAAAACAGCCTGGTATTGGTACAAGAACAGGCATATAGACCAATGGAACAGGATAGAGATTCCAAAAGCAAAACCTTAATTTCTCAACCAACTCATCTTCAACAAAGCCTCCACCATCAACCACTAGGGAAAGGAGAACCTATTCATAAAATGGTGCTGGGAAAACTGGCTTACCACATGCAGGAGATTAAAACAAGACCCCTACCTATCACCATACACAAATATGAACTCGAAATGGATCAAAGACCTAAATATAAAACCTCAAACTATAAGAACCCTAGAACATGCAGGAGACACCCTTATGGAAATTGGAACTGGCAACCAATTCCTGATCAAAACCCCAAGTGCCCATGCCATAAGAGATAAGATAGACAAGTGTTCCTTAATGTTCAAAAGACCCTAACTTATGCTAAACTATATATGACTAGTGTGTATGTGCTTGTATGCTTTTAAATAGGCAAAGAGACTAAGACCCAGATAGGGAGAGGGGTGTGTGTGTGTGTGTGTGTGTGTGTGTGTGTGAATTCCACATTTCCACCATATACAGGTGTTTTTAAAAAGTAGGGTAAATTTATCAGTGCATCTGGAACTATTAGGCCAACTTCTGAATAAGTAACCTAATAAAATATACATGTTAACATACTGGTAAATTTGTTTTATTTTGGTACAGTTGCTGGCATGGTATTGAGATCTTTTGCTCTCTCCTGAAGTTTTTAACAGTAATGTCCAAGGAGGATTCAGCTGAATTATCCCCAATTAAAGATTTCCTGAGGTAGAATAGTGTGGAATAGGATTAGGTGGGGGTGAGATCTGGGAAGTGAGTCTGGTTTTGCAGGTCACTTAAATTACTGGCTATGTGCTGGGCATTCAGGGTTATTATAATCATTTTCAAGTTTGCTGTGTCCACTTTTTAAGTTTGGTAGACATTTATATGTATTTTATGAGTGTCAGTAGTCTGCTCTTTTCCTAATCTCACTGACTATATGCACGTCCAGATTAATCTTAAAATTTACCATTCACTTGTCTCAATGTTTGTACTGTTCTGTAATCCAAATAAATAAAGCAAAATCTCTTCTTCTGGCATTTGAGAAATTTCTTCTTTAAATATGAACATTGTTTTAAAGAATCAATACTTACCAGTATATAGGTGTAAATGTGATATTAAATTTCGGGCATTTATTTTCTAGGAACCGGACTAATGCAGTTCTTCAACTAGGGGTAGCATGACCTAACAGCTTGTAGAAAATGAGGGTGAGTAAGCTGGCTCGGTGGCTCAGCCTGTCATCCTGTGCTTTGGGAGGCTGAGGTGAGTGGATTTGCCTGAACCTGCAGGTTTGAGAGCCACCTGGGCAACTTGACGAGATCTCATCTCTACAATAAATAAAAAAATTAGCCAGGCGTGGTAGCGTGAGCTTGTAGTTCCAGCTACTTGGAAGGCTGAGGCTGAAGGATTGCTGGAGCCCAGCAGGTTGAGGCTGCAGTGGCTGGGAGCGTGCCACTGCACTCCATTCTGGGCGACGGAGTGAGACTCCAACTCAAAAAAAAAAAAAAAAAAAAAAGAAAAGAAAATGAGAGTGAGTAGCTTTTGAGTTTAAATCTCAAGTCATAGCTCCACGGAGTTTGTAACTAGAATTTCATATTTGGACAATGCTTGATATATACATTTCAGTGACTGATATATATATATATATATATATATATATATATATATATATATATATATGTATATACAGAGGGTACCAAAAATATGTATACACGTGTTAAGAAAGGAAAAAAACTGTATTAAAATTGTAATATTCAATACACGTTTGACTTCTGCAATGATAAGAGGTGCTGGAGGTGGCTACCATAAGCGTCGAGACACTTCTGATTGCAGCAAACATCTCTTAACAACTCTTGAAATGTGTATACATTTTTTGGGCACTCTCGGTATATATACGTATATACATATATGTGTGTGTGTGTGTGTGTGTGTGTGTGTGTCTGTAATTCAGCATAGGAAAATATTCACTGTCAGAAAATAGTATTCTATAACAAGATAATTCATTGTATGTGATTGAACACAAAGCATATATCCATGTAGGTAATATACATTACCTACTAGTGAATTACTACTCTAGTATAGATCTTTATGCTAATAATTTCACGTCATTCAAGATGACGTTTTGGAGTGAATGGGTTTTACAAATCACAGGAATTTCAGTGACTAAATTGAACACAGGAGGAGAGAGAGAGAGAGAGAGAAAGAGAAACAGACCAAGGGGGAATTCTCGGTGAAATCAGGAAAACTTGGCTTTTGAACAGCTCTTTCAAAAACAAACCTATTTCAGCCCCGATAAACAAAAGCAGACTCCTTCTCAGCTAGACTGCTAAGTGTGTGTTTAGATGCGGACCGGGACACGACACACTTTCCGAAAGCACAAGCTCCAGGAATCGCGCCTTGCAACTTTACCTCCCGCCCCGAGGCTTCTGTCCTGCTCAAGCTTGGCTTTTCCTGGGCCGCGACGACCCAAGGTCCACGACCCCAGGGCTCGTTACCACCCCCCCACCGCACCTCCCTCGCCCGCGTCCCCCAGCCACTCCATTCTCGACTCAGCTGCTCTTTGCGCCGGCGGCGCGCCCCCTTCTTCCGCGGAAGGACCCGCCCGGCTCCCGGCCACCTGCCCGAGCCCCAGCCCCCGGGAGACCCCCTTTATGAAACTGCTGCCGCCGCAGTAGGGTTTTCCTGCTGCCAGCTGCCTCCTCCCCAGACCCCCTCCGACGCCTCTGCGGCAGACTCGCCACCTGTGGCGCCAGCCTCCGCCCCCCGGCCGCGGCGGCCCAGGGCGGGCAGGTGTCCGCGGGCGCCGCGGCTGCAAGGGGCGACGAGCCCGGGGCCGCGGGGGCGGGGGCGCCGCGGGGACCGGAGGAGCCTCGCGGGGAGGCAGTGCGAGCGGAGCTGGAAGCCGGCCGCGACTCCGGCGGCCGGCGCCGCCCTTCCGACAAAGCGAAGGGCGCTGTCCAGGGCAGCAGGCAGGCAGGCGGGGAGCGCCAGGCGGGGACTGGCACAGATGCCCCCCCCCCGGGCCACCGCGGCCATCAAGTTGTGGGCGCGCTGAGTCCCGAATCCCCCAGTCCTCCCCTCCGGGCAATTTTTTTTTTTTTTTAGTCGAAATCTCACTCTTGTCGCCCGGGCTGGAGTGCAGTGGCACGCTCACTGCCACTCCAGCGTCAGCCTGCTGGGCCCAGGCCATCCTTCCCCCTCAGCCTTCCAGGTAGCTGAAACTACAGACGCACCCCACCACGCCCGGCTAGTTTGTTGCTGGTTTTGATTTATTGTAGAGAGGCGTTTTCACCAATTTGCCCAGGCTGGTCTCGAACCCCTGGCTCAGCAGTCCTCTCGCCTCGGCCTCCCAAAGTGCTAGGATGACAGGTTGAGCCACCAAGCCCGGCCACTGGTAATACTGAATAGCAACTCTCTGATCTGTCGGCCGCCAGTGGCTTCCTCACTCAGGCTGTGCCCTTGCCATTAGAATGCCTTCCCCTACCAGCGAGTTCCACACCATCCGGTAGCTTTTGCAGAATCCCGGACCTCACTTCAGACTCCTGAATCAGAAGATGCATTTTTAACCACGCCCAGAGTAAGTCACGTGCATATTAATGACTGAGGGACACTCCAAGACATCCTTCCTAAAACCAAAGACATTCAGCTCATCACTTTTTTCCTCAAACACCTAGCATAGACTCCCATTGTCCTCGGGATTGAGGACAAAACTCTCCTCATCCAGTGCGGTCCTCCGAAGAAAGGCCTGCCCTTCCTTTTCCCATGCTGCCCTCCTCGCCAAATAAACCTGGTACTGTCTGGTGGGCACGCCACCAAAATCATGGTGCCAGAGTAGAAGAAGCGTTTTTGTTTCTGTTTCATCAAAATGGAATTAAGGGATGTTTCTAAAATGCGTCTAAAAAGTAGATTAAAATAGAAATGTGAGAAATTCTGGACAAAGGAAAAATAAGATCAGGAAAAGCCAATAAAACAGTAGTTAAGCTCAGCCCTTAAACCGTATGCCACGAAGCCCTGTGTTAGTCAGAGACCAAACATTTGGCTCTGAGTTAACCAGGAGTCAGATCTGAAAGGGAAGGCTCCTCCAGCATACACTTCACGGAGTCCATGATGTGACAAATCAGATGCTCTTGAAGAAGACATTATTCTTATCACGGAGATGTGAGAGAATTGTTTTCCCTGTGAAATCTTATAATGAGGGAATACTTTTGCTGAGAGCAACTGCCATGAGAGATTCAAAAAGTAAATCCATTGCCAAGAGCCTCTGTGTCTTCTAATATCCTTCAGTGTGAGGTGGGTCTATGGCATAATCCTCATGTATCATAGTGAAACAAAAATCTGAAAGTCAGAACAATGGGATCCAGGATGCTGCTCCACAGAGATCTGGTCTGACCCACGACTCAGGAAGGGAAGTTACAGGTGGTTTTCTGTGGAGAGTGTGTCTTGTGCTACCTTTTTATTATCGGAGAGTTTAGATTGAACTCTCCAGAAAGAGCCAGAAATGCAGATTCCGTATTGGTGATTAAGGGCAGAACTGCCTGGTTAGTAGAGGGCAGGGAAGGCTAGTCTCAGGACAGGTCTCACTTTCAAATTGTAACTGCCCATTGGTCTTCCCTTCTGGTTAAAATTGGGACTATTTTGACACGATTGTTATAGATCACTGTGTCTCTACTGAGAAGTCAATATTCTTAAGGTAGACCTCATCTACCCAATAATTATAGATGATAATTTCTTAAAACTGCCAATTACATTTCTTCTATGGAAATGTGAACTCTTTCCAACTTTCCTGACACTACAGTGGGAAAAAAAAAATGACCTCCAATGAAAAAGCAAACTACAATTCCTTCAAATAAGTGAATTTTTTTTAAATGGTAACAGAGTGTCAATGGACTTGTAAACCTTGTACCACCTTGACATTTAGTAAGACTTTAGTAGCTTTACTAATGTCACACAGTGAACATGTGGTAGAGCCCGATTCTACTTTAGATTTGCCTGGTCCCAGAGCCCATAGCAAAATTCATCTGAACAAATGTGTATTGAATATCTATGAAGTTAGTGATACAGAAGAGCACAACAACGTTTTTATTTATTTTTTATTTCTTTATTTTCTTATTTTATTTTACTTTTTTTGAGTTGGAGTCTCACTCTGTCTCCCAGACTGGAGTACAGTGGCCGCTCCCAGCCACCACAGCCTTGACCTGCTGGGCTCTGCGATCCTTCCACCTCAGCCTTCCAAGTAGCTGGAACTACAGGCGCGCGCTATCACACCTGGCTAATTTTTTGATTTATTGTAGAGATGAGGTCTCACCAAGTTGCCCAGGCAGGTCTTGAACCCGCGGGCTCAAGCAATCCACTCACCTCAGCCTCCCAAAGTGCGGAATTACAGGCTGAGCCACCGAGCCCGACCAACAACGTTTTTAAAAAGTTGGTTCCTATCCTCAAGGATTTCACAATCTAGAGAGGGAGTCAAGTGTGCAAATGGCTAAGCTTAACTGTCCTGTAGTGGGAATGCTCATCTAGAGATATCATAAACAACCTGCTGGAAAAGTTAGGAAGGGGAGTGATTAATTCCAACTGAGAGATCAAGAATAGCTTCAAAAAGCAAGTGATATTTGATCTTAACCTTGAAGGATGAGTAGGATTTCAACAGATGGAGAAGGTGGGGCAAGTATTATTTTCAATTTAATGAGGCTTCTGGGTGATCTTGATTCAATACTAGTAAGGAATATCTGAACTTCATATTTTACAAAATCATAGGAGTCATGTTGCTACTGAAAATTTAAATTTAAGTCTCTTCGTCTAGAATGAATTTTGGGATGGGAAATACTTTGTTCTGTTTTTCTTGCATCAACAGTGCCTGGTGCAATCACTATTCCTTCAGTCATCTTGCATTTGTGAAATACAGTTTTGTGACTGCAACAATGAGCAAAATGTAAATTTTAATAGCACTGAAAATTAGCAAGACCTGAGCAATCCTCTTATTACATATATGTGAGATACTGGACGATTAGTGTACTTTCCTAATAGTTATAGCACAGTAGATGTAGATCACATTTTTCTGTTCTTAATGATTGAGTGCATTTTGATATTCTAAGGGTATAGAATTCTCACCCTCAATTATACTATCCACACTTGTAATGTGAGGCAATTGTACTTTTGTACTGGGAAGAAACTCAGAATAGGCTTTAAATTGGTTTGTTATTTTCCTTTTCTCACCAAGTCCTAGTCCTAGTCCTTCTATTCTATTGCAATTAAGGCACAACCATCTTCCCCCCATCAATTGAAGGTCCTAGCAACATGGGTCTTCATTAACTGAGAAAATGGAATAGCAAACTATGAAGAGGGGCTACACTCCCTGTAACATGTTAGGAGATTCTGATGTGTCGTCTTTTACTGTGCTCTCACTTAGAAATGTGGATGGACAGTGTTGTGCTTAATTAAAATCACAGAATTCTGTGGGCAGGGAGATTTTGATCTGCTGTCATGCTGGAGTTACAGGTTGGACTGAAAACCAAAGTTTTCCATTCCCATATTCATTCCTAGATCAACAGTGAGGCTGTGAGGCTGAGGTTCACACAGGACTCTTAGGAGAGATGAATGCTGTACAAAGAGAAACACAAGTGAAATACTTCTAAGCATATTCCAACTCTTTATTGGATGCTTTGATGGCGCCTCGAAGTATTACCTTTGGATGGAATCAACGAAGTTTATGTTTAAAAATGTACTACCAGTTCAGGTAACCTTCAGAGCAAAAGAAGGATGAGTTCATTCTTTCTTTCCGCTCATGCTTCCTTCATCCCTCTCTCCTTCCTTCCTTCTTTTCATCCTTTTCTCTCCCCAACTCTCTCTTCCTCTCTCTCTTTCTTTCCTTCCTCTTAGAGTCATTCGTGGGGCTGGTTTTGCACCCTATTAGTCACTGGTCTTTCTACTGAATCTCTGGGATGTTTGAGTGGTTGTTACCCTCGTTGCCATTTCCCCCACAACTCAGAGTAGCCCTGTGGCAAACCAAAATTTCCTTCAGCATGTTAGGAGGCTGATGCCATTTAATGATATTCAGACCATGTAGAAAAGAGCAGCTGCCCTGCAGGTGGTATCCTAAAAATGCTCACCAGCACCCAGCAGGAAGCTGGATAAGTTTAATTTGGTGAAGCAAATTCAATCATTTGCTTCTTTGTAAATGGAGTCACAGGAAGAAACAAAAAAGATTTTCTTGGTGGTGTTCTAACAAAACGGCTGTTCCTAATAGCACACATGTTTAAATTTCTCTTTCATGGGATTTGCAGAATTGCACAATTTTCCAGTAGCTGTCAGAGATGCAAGCACGTGGCATCAGAGGAAGGCACAGAATCTCCAATCCATATCTCTGATATCACCCTTGCATGGAGCTCCGAAAGCATGAAATAAAATGGATTCAGATGCTTTTGTTCAAGGCCAAAGAAGCCCTTCCACATTCTGCATTTTTTCCCCTTTGCTAATTAGGAGCAGCCCTAATTCATTGCATATGAATGCATTTACAGATTTTCAATTTATGTCTGCTTTTTGTTTCAGCAAACCATCCGTAAATTAAGTCTACAACAGAAAAACCCACCAGTCTTAAAAACTCTTTAATACTAATTATGGCATGAGAGTAGAAGGTTTGGAGCGATTTTTTTTATCATCAATATCAAAATTTATCATGGGTTTTATGACAATGTCATTGCGTAGCTTGTGCTGATTGTATCCAGCTCCTGATGACTGCTCTGTGCTTGTGCATTCACTGAGTAGCTGTGCATCTGTGTCAGGACTCTCTTTGCAAAGAAACATTTAGGTTGAAAGAAGGATAAATTGTCAGATAAAATTCTCTACAAGTTAGTATAAGATCTTCCAGGAAGAGGTCACAGTGATTTTAGATTGTTCCTATTGCATTTAATTGACTTCTCTCTTTTGGTAGGTGAACTGGAGGTAAATATTACGACCTGGAGTTATCTGATAAATTGGATTTAATGTAAATGATTTATTTTCCTTGAAAGTGAGAGTGTGACAACTTGTCTTCAGGCTTAGTCTTTTTTCTCTAGTTAATTCTTGAATTTTAGAAACAAACATAGATAAATGGGAACTAATCTTTCCTTTCTTCTTCACCACCCGCATCGTCATGCCATTATCACAGTCAACATTATGTCATTTTGAATTAAACATTTGAGAGCGTGATGCTGATCTGTGTGGCAGAGAGGCTACAGGTCCTTCTGTTCCATAGGAAGGCCCAGGGACTCTCATTTTCCAAGTGGGAGTGGCACTAGCAATGCTAGAAGTGTGGGAGAGTCTCCCTTCTCCAGGCCAGGGCTGATGGTGGAGGAGGCTTTGGCAGATGTGGCTCACCGTACTTCATGATGGGAACAGGGAGGGGCCATGTGGAGCCCAAGGGAACTACCTGGGTACTACTTGGTGCTTCCTAGCCAGCTGGGATCCAGCATGTAGGAAGACAGTAACCCTGACCTGAGAAGCTCTTGTAGACTGGCAGCTGAGTCTGCAGGCATGGGGATGTGGGAGAGTCACTGAGGCCAGCAGACCTGCCGCTGAGGAAAGAGAGGATCTGCAGTCAAAGTGGAGCATGGGAAAATTGAGCATCTATTGTGACCTCCAGAGTAACAGAAGGGACGGGTCGCATTCCATCACCATGTGGTGATGGTTCGTTGTTGTCTCAGTTTTCCTAGAACACGGCTTGCAGATGTTTACTCAAACACCAGTCTAGATGTTGCTGTGAGGCATTTTTTAGATGTAATTAATATTCAAATCAGTAGACTTTGAGTAAAGTAGAGGACCCACTATAGCATAGGTGGTTTGAATCGGGGTGAATCATAAGACTGTAGTGTTTTCCGTTTGCCTATGGAATACAAATGTCACACAATGGTTGACTGGTCACATTTCATTCCATTTGCCACTTCTCAGGTTGGCTGACATGGATCACCATAGGTTAAAGTATTTAAATGGTCTTTATCAAAGTCCAATGGTTTTCCTGAGCATGAAGAGCAACTCAGGTTAAGGTGGCCTTCTTTGAAATGACAGAACCATTTTTTTTGCCATACTTGCCCCAATGGCATTCTTCCCAAAAGTGACCCAAATGTTTCAAACCAACTCCACTGCCTTTACTACTCTGTTAAACTCAAACAGACTAATATGTCAGAAGTACTTGCTTTTTCCATTTGACACACTGTCTTCTTTATCCCACAAACAGCATTACCTTTCTTCAAATCTGAAAAATGCAAGGTGTATTCAGAAGCACAACATTGTCACACCAAATCACAAACAATAAATAAACTCCCAACACCACAGTGTTGCCACGCTGTAAACAAATGCTATGAACTTATGCATCAACCTAATATTTAATGAGTTGAAGGCCTTGAAAGAAAAAGACTGAGGACTCCTGAGGGAGAAGGAATTTCAACTTCAGACACCTTTATGACTTGAATTGCATTAACTTTTTGAGTCTCTAACTTGTTTTGCTAATTTCAGACTTGCCAGTTCCACAGTTGTATGAGCCAGGCCCTGAAAATAAGTCTTTTTCTCTCTGTGTGTCTGTGTCTGTGGCCATATCTGTATCTGTATCCATATCTATCCATTTATCCTATTGGTTCTGTTTCTCTGAAGAACGCTGACTAAAACTTTTTTCCCTCACAGAGAGACACCTACCCAGAACTGTGAACCTCTGCTCACATAAAGGTGGTTGGGGTCAAACGGGGATACCCTTTTCAGGGTAGAATCTGCTGCTGGGTGTCACTGGAAGACACAGCATCCCACAATGGGTTATCAGTGAATTAACAAGACTCTATCAAGCTGTGTCTACAAAGCAAACCAGTTTCAGAATGATTTCCCCCTCCAAAACTGTAATTCCATTTGAAATAATTTCCATTGCTTCTCTTTTTTAATTTTTGTAAGCTATTTAAAGAGGTAGAAAGGCCACTTCTCAATGTTTTTTACAGAAGCACTTGCAGCAGATTTTTAAAAATACATTTGAAAAAATTGGGGATGGAGAAAGTACTTATAAACTTTACTTTTTAAAAATTCCTTAAAACTTACCAATCATGTATAATTATACATCTCAGTTCATAACTGAGATGTTGCAAGAAATACACTTTCAAGAAGAAATACAAGTACAAGAAGAAATATAATTTATTGCTTTCCTCTAATTCAGTGTAATTTTTATTTTGAGGTTTCATTCAAATAAACCAGCATAAACCTAATCTGAGATATTTAGAATTCTCCCTATCCCTAGGGTTGAACTAAAAGTGTAGGGGCAAATGTTGTAAGACATTGGAAGAGAGTGAATCTAGTCCTGAAGTCATCTCTGCTCACAAGTTATAGCTGCTGAGACTTCTGCTGTTACACCTAGTCCTGCTATTTGCCCACATAGAATAGCTCCTTGTGTTTTTCCTTATCCCTTTCTGTGTGGTCACTCTCTTATACTGAATGTCACATGGATGGGAATCACACTGAGGCATGAACATCTTGTCACGGCTGTCCTCAACCCCATCTCCCTTGATTCACTTCAGAGTCAATCCCTGTCTTGATTTTGCTCCCTTCTTGGGGTTCCTGCTAAGAATCAGGGGATAGAGTCTTCTATCATCCATAACCCCATTCCCACCTTTTCTCTGTCCTTTCTAAGTGCTTAAAGAATCTTCAATAACAATGGCGATGTGGTGTGATCAAGAGAACAGCAAAACCATTCTCCTTAAAACTCCATTTTCTTCAACATTTTGTCTCCAATCTCCAGTTCTTCCCCAAATCATTAGGACCTTAGAACTCAAAGTCAGAAGGGAACTGGCAGACTGTCCTTTTTTGGACCCTGATACCTGTCTTCTATGAGTCCAAGAGTGGAGGGTATTTCATCAGCCTAATGACATGAGAAGCAGGGGTGGGAGTAGGGAGTATGAAATACAGTGATCAGGGAAAAATAAACCTCAGGGGATATTTTGAATGCCATATTCCTCTGCACAGCTGTGAGAAACCCACATTCCAATGGTGATCGGGGTCCTAATGTTTTGAGACTTCCCTTTTTTAGATTGTGTTCAATTGATTGATAGGATCTGACAGTTTTATCCCATGCTTGTAGGAGCCACATCTTTTAAAACTCTCTCTCTCTCTCTCTCATTTTCATTGCCTTATGCCCTTACTTCTCTGGGCCTAGCACAATGATTAATACACTGCACATGCACACAAATATTTGGTAAGTAAGTGAATGAATGAATTTCAGATTTTTTTTAACCATAAAGCAACAACAGCAACAACAACCATCTCCATTGAGTTATCTTCTCTGCATGCCTCTTTGTTTGGGTTTACCAATATAAAGCATGGACTTCAATTGTTCTGACACATTACCATGGGCATCTGCCTTATAAAGATGCAGGCGAACAGATGCTAGTGAGCATCCCACAAATGGTTGTCTGCAAGTAGTGTGTATAAATCAGACTGCTCAGTCTGGAATCAGTTCAGTACATGCATATTACACTATTGAAGATTTGCTGATTAAATCACCCAAGCCGAAAACAGTTACAGTAATTCCAGACTCCAATTGGATTCCAATGTCAAGGCAAATCATTCGTGAGTGCTGAGCTCATTTAAGCCTGGGAAGTAAACATCACAGGAGAGCTGTTTGCTCTCCATACCACTTTATTGCTCAATTCTTGCATTTATCATTGTGTCTAGCAAATCGCACATCAAAATGCCATTAAATAATGTTGTTGAATAGGTTTTCTTCTTCTGCACAATTGACTATAATGTGACTTAATAGATTGTGTTAATACTTCAGTGGAAATTTATAGTCTCTAAAGAGTGGTCTCCAAATCCTTTTTATTTTTCCTTTATTTCAGGAGAGGTAGTTGCTTTACTGGAACATGAAATATTATTTCTAAACGTGGAACCAACTAGAAGTTCAAACCTCACTGTGTAGCTCACTGTAAACTTGAAAGACGACTACAGTGATGGTGAACTCTTCACAAGGGCCATTTGCTTCATAGAAAAATTAGTGGGTTTAGTGTACAAAAAATTGGACTCCATCTTTACTCCTGGGAACCTTTAGGGTGTTGGACAATTCAGTTAACTAATGTTTATAAGTATAGAGTAAGAGATTTTCTCTGTAGTTTCTATGAATTTATGAACAAAATATAGTAACTTTATGGCTTTTTTCTTGCTTATTTACTCACTGGCTCCTTACTTAGGAATAAAAGAAAGTAATTTAGGATGAAGTTGAGACACATCTAGCCCTTAAGGTTTTGTGAGAGATATGAGAGATGATAGAGATTTTGTAATTGAATAGAGTTGGGCTTACTTTATGGAATTATCTTCTACTAGCAATGTAAACCTGCATAAGTTTCACATCTTTTTGGCTTAGATTCTCAACTTACAAAATTGTGGTAATATTACTCAACTTTCAGGGTTGTCGTAAGGACTGGCAGTAACATATGTAAATGATCTAACAAAGTTTCTGACACATGGTAGGTTTTGTATAAGTGTTGGATAATTTCATTTTTAGTTGTTAAGTCAAATTAAAAGGAGGCAAGAGGGGCATTCCTGAAGTCATTAAAGTTTTTAGAATTAAAGGATTGTCAAAAAGAAAGGGATATCTCAGAGCAGCTTTCTCACAGTTTCACTTGAACCTGAGTCTCCTACAAGGTGTATAGTTTGGAATCACTAACGGTGAGGATGGACAGAGACTGTTATTGGAATCCAGTTAAAAAAAAAAGATAGCGTACTTGCACTTCTTGGAATACCAATTCTACACACTCATTTAAAAACTAATAAACTTTTTTTAGAGCTGTTTGAAATTTACAGAAAAATTGAGCAAACAGTACCTAGAGTTTCCATATCCTTCTCCTCAAGACATAGTTTCTTCTATTGTAACACCTTGAATGAATGTGAGGAACTTGTTACAATTGATGAACTAATACAGAGCCACTATCATTAGCTAAAGTCCATAGCTTATATTAGGGTTTACTCTGTGTTGGACAGTCCATTCTATGGGTTTTGACAAATGCAAAATTCATGTGTCTGCCATTATAATACAGAATGGTTCTACCGCACTAAAACTTCCTTGAGTTCTACCTTTTCATCAACACAAGGTATTCACCCAAATGAGTTGATTACTTTTATCCATACAAAAACCTACATGTGAATATTTATCACAGTTATATTTATAATAGCCAGAAATTGAAGACAACAAGGATGTTGTTAATAATAAGTGAATAGTGAGACAAACTGGTACATCCAGACCACCGAAGATCATTTAGTGATAAAAAGGAAATGAATATTTTAAATCCACTGTTAAGACCTACTACTCAGAGACCGTCTCTTTTCAAAATGTTCCTGATCATTGACAATCTCTTGGTCACTTAAGAGCTATGATGAAGATGTACAAGAAGATTAATGTTGTTTTCATACCTGTGAACACAGTATTTATTCTGTGACCCATGAACCAAGGAATAATTTTGATTTTGAAGTCTTATTGTTTAATCAGTGCATGTTGTAAGGCTATAACTGCCATAGACAGAGATTTTTTATCTTGAGTGATTTAGACAAAGAAAATGGAAAAGCTTCCATAAAGGAGTCACCATTCTAGACGCCATTAAGAACATTTGTGATTCATGGGAGACAAGTCAAAATATCAACATTAACAGATGTTTGAAAGAAGTTGATTCCAACCCTCATGGATAATTTTGAGAATTTCAAGACTTCAGAGGAGAAAATAAATGCAGGTGTAGTGGAAAGAGTAGAATGATTAAAATTAGAAGTGGCCCCTGAAGACGTATGTGACTGAATTGCTGCAATCTCATGACAAAACATGAATGGATTAGGAATTGTTTCTTATAGATGAGCAGAGAAAGTGGTTTCTTGAGATGGAAGGTTTTTCTTGTGAAGATGCTGCAGCTATTGTTGAAATAACAAAGTATTTAGAATGTTTCATAAACTTAGTTGATAAGACAGTGGCAGGATTTGGGAGGATTGACTTCTATTTTGAAAGAAGTTCAATTTTGGGTAAAATGCTATCAAATAGTATCACATGCTTCAGATAAACCTTTTATGAAAGGAAGAATCAATTTATGAGGTAAAGTTAATTGTTTTTTGATTTAAGAAATTGCCACTGTTACCTAAACCTTCAGTAAATACAATCCTGATCAGTCAAGAACCATAAACATTGAGGCAAAATCCTTCACCAGCAAAAAGTTTGCACTCACTGAAGGCTCAGATGATTGTTAGTATTTTTATCAGTAAAGTATTTTTAAATTCAGGCATGGTCATTTTTTTTTAGACATAATGCTGTTGCACACTTAACAGACTACATTATTGTATAAACATAATTTTATATGCACTGGGACAAAATTGTGACTCATTTTATTGTAATATTTGCTTTTATTATGCCTGCAATGATGTATCAATTTTGTTTTAAAAATTCTACCTAATATTTCACACAAATACATGCTATTAATAATACTGTTAATACCAGAGGGAATGATGTGTGGGAGAGAAGGGATACAGGAGCCACCTATACTTCTAGTGCAACTTACTATAAGCCTAAATTGCTAAAAAAAAAAAAAAAAGGTCTATTTTAAAATAAATATACACTCAATTTAAGTGTACTGCTATGGAAAATTGCAAAAAATATTGTTACATGGGAAATCCGTTTGCAGAACAGAATGTAGCTCATTTATGAATAATTTATATTTTTAATAATATGTATATGCTCCTATGTACATAAAGCATCTAGAGATGAATATACAAGGAACTGATAATTTGGCCAATAAGGGCAGGGAGGAAAGCAAAATTTACAAAATGTACATTTTCTGTACATTATTTTGTATCTCTTAAATTTTGTAGCATGTATTCTTATTACCTATTCAAAAACCATAACATATATAGATGAATTTAGCTAATAACATACAAGCAAGGGAGAGGGAGAAAATGACAATAAACAGGCATAAAATAACAAAATGTAATGGCAATAAAAAAGCAAAACCAGTCATAACTGCTAGACAATTTAGAAAGTTGAAATAATAAAAATATAAGCATAAAGTGATCTAAGAAATGGTGCAATATAAGAAATCAGTATTAGGAAAATATAATAATTTAAATTAAAAAGAACATAAACTATATTTTGAGAGATATATGCAATTTAATAGGTGATAAAATGGGGAGAATATACACATACATATATGCTATTAAATTTAAAATAATACCAGGGCAATTAATTAATTAACAATGAAATTCTGTAAAAAGATTTTAACATACATATTTAAATCACATTGACACACAAAATTTTATATATTGATATGTATAAAGACGTATATATCTCCAAGAAAAATTGTGCAAGCTTAATACCTAAAAAACTAAATATATATTTTAAAATTTTACTTTTTGTACTAAAGTTGCAGACTATGGAGAATTATTGAAGAACTGTGTGATATAGTCAAAACCCGACCTTGAGTGGATGAATTCAAGTCTTTTAGGGAGGTAAAAAAAAAAGTAGTAAAGCAACCTAGAGCAAAAAGAACAAAGCTGGAAGCATCCCACTACATTATTTCAAATTATACTACAAAGCTATAGTTACCACATCAGAATGGCACTGGAATAAAACAGACACATAGACCAATGGAACAGAGTAGAAAACCTAGACATAAATTATCACACTACAGCAAACTCATCTTTAACAAAGATACCAAGAACATACAATGGGAATGGGCAATCTCTTTAATATATTTTGCTGGGGAAACTGGATAACTATATGCAGAAGAATAAAACTTAGAACCCAAGTTTTACAAATACACAATAAAATGAATTAAAGATGCAACTCTAAGACCTTAAACTACAAAACTACTTAGAGAAAAGATTAAGGGAATGCTCTGGGACATTGGTCTGGGCAAAGATTTCTGTGTAAGACCTCACAGGAAACTAGGGAAAAAACAATCAAATGGAATTACATCAAGCTAAAAGCCTATAGCACAGTGAAGAAGACAATCAACAAAGTGAAGAGACAGCCCACAGGATGGGAGAAAATATTTACAAACTATTTAGATGAAAAGGCATTAATAATCAGAATATATAGGGAACTCAAAATTCAATAGCAAAAAACCCCAAAATGATTCCATTAAAAAAATGGACAAGCCGGGCTCGGTGGCTCAGCCTGTAATCCTGCGCCTTTGGGAGGCTGAGGTGAGTGGATTGCCTGAGCCCGCGGGTTCGACACCCGCCTGGGCAGCGAGACCTCATCTCTACAATAAATCAAAAAATCAGCCGGGCGTGGTAACACATGCTTGTAATTCCGGCTACTCGGAAGGCTGAGGCAGAAGGATCGCCGGAGCCCAGCAGGTCGAAGCTGCGGTGGCTGGGAGCGGCCACTGCACTCCAGTCTGGGCAACCGAGTGAGACTCCAACTCAAAAAAAAAAAAAAATGGACAAAATATCTGAACAGACATCTCTGAAAAGAAGACATACAAGTGTCCAGCAGGTATATTGCAGCACTGTTCACAATAGTCAAAATATAGAATTGGCCTAAGTGCCCATCAACAGGTAAATGGATAAATAAAATGTGGCATATTTACATAATAAAATATTATTCAACCATAAAAAAGAATGACGTTCTTTGACGTCATTTACAGCAACATGGATGGTGCTAGAGTTCATTTTGTTTTGAGAAATAAGCTAGGCACAGAAACACAAATATGCCATGTTCTCACTCATGTGTGGGAGTTGAAAAAAAGTGAATCCCATGGAGGTAGAGAGTAGATTTGTAGTTATTAGAGTCCAGGAACGGTAGTGGCAGGGGACATGCAAATAAATTGATTAATGGGTATAAATATACAGTTTGATAGTAGAAATAAGATCTAGTGTTAGAGCAGTAGAGTGACAATAGTTTACAATAATTTATAGTACAATTCAAATAAATGTGAATAATTCAAATGTTTCCAGTATAAAGAAAGGATCAATATTAAAGATGATGGATATTGCAGGTACACTGATATGATCTTTATAAATAATATAAATGTATTAAATCATCACATGTACCCCCAAACTAAATACACCTATTATGCGCCAATAAAGAATATTTTTTAAATGTAAAAGGAGGTGTAAGGAAAATAGAAAGCCACCACGGTACTCCAGATGAGAGGTGATCAAGACCCACCGCAGAAAGAGAATACCAGATGCAGAAGTGAAGTGCACAGAGACTGACAAAGATTGTGTGGAGGAGAGAGCATGGATGAGGTATGGCGACCCAAGGTTTGGAGTATTGGCAACTAAGGAAATGATTGTGTGACTTATAGGAATCGGAAGGAAGTAGGTTATCACATATGTATGCGATGTTTTTATTTTATTTTATTTTTTAAAATTTAGGAAAGATTTAGAAGACATGACTGGCATGAATTTTAGATCACAACATAAATCATAAACATAATTGGCCCATCGTATCATTAACTCCAGAGCTTATAGAGTGCCTTAAGTTGTAGAGCTACATTCACAGAAAAACATGTATGTGTGTGAAAAATGCACATTTTGGTTTTGTGGCAAACAAACTATTCATTATGTAGGTGGCTCATAATATAATAAGGGGAAGTAATTCATAAAAGGCAACAGGAGCAGCTTAAAAGCGATGTTCATAATAACAACCTACCAGTTTGACTATAAGTAGGAAAAAAATGAGCATTTTGTGGTTGTAGAAATGCAGAATTTGGAGGGTTTTTATTTGGAGTAGAAAAGTAAACCAAAGTGAAATTTCCAATTATCATAGGAGGTGATCAGTTGCAAGTTTACTTGTTGGTAGTAACGAGGAAAGGTGAGGGAAGATAATCATGTATTAGGAAACTCCAGGGCCCACTGGATGTCCATTAGGTTGACTCTAAAGCAAAAAGAGCTGTGTCCTTCTTCCTTGCCCCTGCCGTGGAGGGGCTTTTGCTCGCTTCTCCCTCTCTCCGTGACAATTTCCAAGAGAAGAACTGCTGGCAGAAATTGCACATCATGCATTCAGCTCCTATGACGGCTGCATGTGAGCCCTGTTCCCTCCTGTGTATGAAAGAATTGTTCTTGCTTCAGAGATATGGAGCCCAGGGGAATCTGTGTATGGAAGGGAGTTAGGTGGTGTGGGGAGAACCATGACATCCTCTCAGCACCCCCAGATTATAGCAAATACAAGTGCCAGTAACAAACGTAGGTATAGTTGTTATTTTTGCCTGAGAAAGAAATGCTCCCCACCCTACTGCAGCTAAGGAATAGCTTCAGCAATCTAATATACCTAATATAAGAAATAGATCTAATTTCATATATTTGCCTCATATAAGAAAATAGTAATAAAAATATTTAAGTATAAAGAAAAAAGACAAAATATAAAAAAGCATACACACATATGTATGCTAGTAAATAAGAAATAATACTGGAAGATTTTTAATTATTTATCTAATATATTTTTATTGTATGTATGCATATATATGTATATATATATGTATATATATATATATATATACAAACACAAACCCCTAATGCCACATGTATATATACCATATATATGCTATCAAATAACAAATAACACAAGAAGGGTTAAAGTAAAATTCATAAAGAAAAGAATTCTATTAAAATATTTTAACACAAACATTACGTAGTATTACCTCACAAAATTTCAGATGCAGATATCTATAAAAACTCATATACACATTATACACATGAAAAAGACACAGAGTTGCTTAATTCCCTCACAACAAGACTATAGAACTCAATGCAGTTATACTAAACACTAAATGGGAAAGTTAAGGACCTAAAATTTAAAGTAAAAATGTGGCCGGTCGCAGTGGCTCCAAGCCTGTAATCCCAGCACTTTGTTAGGCGGAGGCAAGAAGATTGCCTGAACTCAGGGATTCCAAACTAGCCTGAGTAACATGGTGAGACTTCATCTCTACAATACAACAAAAAATTACCCAGGTGTGGCTGCACATGCCTGTAGTTCCAGCTACTTGGAAAGCTGAGGCGGAAGGGCCACCTGAGCCCAGTAGGTCAAGGCTGTGGTGGTCGTGAACATGCCACTGCACTCCAGCCTGGGTAACAGAGTGAGACACTGACTTAAAATAAATAAATAAAGTAAAAATGTGTAGGTTTAGAATGAGGGTTTGAGGCATTTTCCAAAGAGCAAAATGAGATTTTGTACATTGATTTCATGATAATGTCAGAGGTGCTTAGAGACTTCTGTTGCTTTAACTTTATTTTTTTTCCACTTATTTTATGTATTTATGCATGCCACATAAGTGGCCACCCTGAGCCAAGACTAAAACTATCCAGCATTGTCACAAGGCTCTTTGGAGCCTTGGTAGAAAAGAAGCAGAGGAAGGAATGATCTAGTCTGATGGTTGCAGGGCAGGAAGGACTGCAAAGAGTATCTCAGCACTGACCAGGGCAATGGAAAGGGTTTCCAGGTGGGTGCAGAAATTGAAGGTAAGCAGAAACTTGAAGGAGCAGATGAGGTGGGAACTACAACAGGGCTCATCATGTGTGATTCCATGGGTGACCCAGTTATAGCCTCACAGCTCCCTGCCCTGAGCACGGTGTGGGCAATGCAGTGGTACCGTTATACATCCCTAAGAGTCTCCCTATAGTCTAATTTGGTTCAAACATGTTTTCTCAAATGGTGTCATTTTTTTACATGCACAAAAGATGGCTAAAAGAAGCCTATTATTATTGTTAGTAATATTCAGTATACTTCATGCAGGAATGTTCTAATTTAATTTCCACTCCCCATCCTTATAATGATCATGGTTTTGGAGATGGAGGGACATTATCTTGATTTCACCCTTGGGTGACCTTTGACTTATTCAGAAGTGTAGCTTCCTGTTCAGGAAAATAGGAATGAGGATTTAGGGCTCCTAGAGTTGGTGTCAGGCCACATGGAATGCCACGTCCAGAGGATCATATGGCCTGGTAGTGGTGCCCAGAATTGGGAGCTCTGGCTCCTGTGGGGAACGAAGCCTCATCTAAGTGTAACTTGACAAGTTCCTGTGTGAACAGAGTTACTACTTTTAGTCTGAATGAACATTAATTTTTAATTTTGTATTTAAATTTACGTGAAGCCAGGCTTGGTGGCTCAGCCTGTAATCCTGCACTTTTGGGAGGCTGAGGTGAGTGGATTGCCTGAGCCTGCAGGTTCAAGACCCACCTGGGCAACTTGGCGAGACCTCATATCCACAATAAATCAAAAATTAGCCGGCTGTAGTTCCAGCTACTTGGAAGGCTGAGGTGGAAGGATCGCCAGAGCCCAGCAGGTCAAGACTGTGGTGGCCGGGAGCAGCCACTGCACTCCAGTCTGGGCGACAGAGTGAGACTCCAACTCAAAAGAAAAAAATAATAATAAATAAATAAATTTACATGAAAAGTATTTTAAACTTCTATTTGCCATGGATAAGGACAGTTTTTCTTTGTAGGCTCTTGAGTTACTGGTGTCTTTTGAAGGTGAGATATCTTGGAAGAGTTTAGTTAATTAAGTGTGGTTGATGCTGGGACACTTCTGAAACCCAATACACAAGTCATAAGAAGTAATTCATATTTGAAATTCCTGTCCCAATGCAAACATGGCCTCTGTGCCAATGAGAAGGTTGCAAATGAATGATATCTGGGATCCTAAATACCATAGACCTCACACACCCATACTCCCATGGAAAGTAAGAGATAGCCCAGTGCTACCCAGGCCAAAAATAGCTTGAGAATCTAAATTCCTTCATGGTATTCAGAAACAACAGTTGGAAGGAGAAAGGTCTATGGTCATGGCAAAGTTGTATAATTAAATTTTTTTTCTTCTATAATGGTAATTTTATAATATTATTTTAATGTTTTCCTTATTAAATGAGCAGTAGAACTTTAGACTACACAGAAAAATATAAACTTAAAGCAATAAATATTACTGTCAAAAATCACACTAGCCTGTGATAACCACTGTTAATATTTTGCTCCATACACTTTTAATCTTTTTTCCCTATGGATATAAATATTAAAAACCAAAGAAAATTACATCGCATAAGGTATACTGACTTAGTAGTAGTCTTCTTCATTTAATACATCAAAAGTAACATACTTATTCTTTGACTCAAAGATCCTTTTTAACGTGAGTACAGCAGTTCATTCAGATGAATACAGAACAATTAACTTTTCACTCTCTTACTGTTGCACTCTTAAGATTGCTACTAATTATTGAATATGATAAACAATTCTGTAACCAGTATTCTTGTAGCTAAAGACTTATGTTGTATATGTGATTATTTTATTAGGGTAAATGTATAATAATGAAGTGTCAGATTAAAGGGTATGTACAATGTAAACTTTTAGGTGTGTGCTGTCAAATTGCCTTCCATTAAGTTTCTAAAATATACATCTTTGCTATCATAGTTATAAGTATGCAAATCCCTGTATTCTTGAAACCACAAATTATTGTTTATTTCAAAACATCTTTACCAGTTTAAGAGATAAATTATGATACCTTCGTGTTGTTAGCAAATGTGCCTTTTGTTGCTTGGTCTCCACTTTATAGATGAGTCAATGAAAATTCAATGAATTTGAGTGAGTTATTCAAGAATGCATAGATAACTCATGTGGAAAGTAATCCATTCGCTTTTCAATGTTAAGGTTTCTTTCTGGGCCAGATACAGTACTAGACTTCCGACGTTCGAAACCACAGGTAACGCATTCCCTAGCTTCTAGGAGGTCCTTGTTAGGAGGCAAGGGTAAGGCTCAACCATTGCTCAAAATGATGTGGAAGCCTCAAATTGGTGTGGGAGGGGAAGCTGTAGGAATATTTTTCAGCCAAATAAATTAGTGAAGTTAATCTTGAAAGGTAGGCAGAAGGTAGGCAAAAAAAAAAAAAAAAAGGCTGCAGGAGAAATCAGGTGAAGGGCAGGAGGGGCTGTGTAAGGAGGGAAGCCAGGTTCCGTGGCACAGGTACAGGTCAGATCCCTCATAAAAGTGGATATCTGAGAGCTCAGAAAGGCAAAGACCAGACACCATCAACGTCAACTGTGTGGAAGCAACCTTGGGCAGTTGCTAGGTCTTTGTTGCTAGATACCAGGGAAGGAGTGGGGAGGACGAGACGTCAGAGGTCCTGGAAAGGACGTCATCCCCACCCCTGATGTCGAGCTGAGGTTCCCCAACCTCCAGACCAGCCAAAGCTTCCACAGGCAGCTCCAGATACCAAGGCCTATAATCAGGCCGTTAAGGTCGACTTTCCCAGAAGAGTGTTAATAGGCCATTGATTTGTCCCCACTGGGCTTTCGGGGTATAAAAGGCAGAAGTGTTGTTTGAAAATATTCTCACAGCTACAAGTGTGTGGGGAGCACAAGAAAAGCTGGCAAGGGGAGTTTGGACCCTTCAGCTTTGACAGACTTCTCTGAGGTGCCCTGAGAAGGCTGCTGAGAGAGAGTAAGGAGGAGCTTTGTCGGTGGGTCTAAAAAGGCAGGGAAAACAATAAAGCAAACTAATCACAGCTGTCAGGACTGCAGAGAAGGTATTTCATGATATGTATTGATTCCAGAGACGGCTGGTCTGTAACTTTCTCTTTTCCTTGAATTAAGCGTTCTTCCCTGTGTCTAAAGAAGGATACTCCTAGCATGACTCATGCTCTTATCTACTTTGAAGGGGATGACCATTGCCAAGATGAGATATTTGTTTCCTCTTTTGATAGGGAAATTTCCAGGGAGCTAGAAAGAGAGACTTAATGCCTTGGGGGAGACATTTTATCCACTTGCTAAAAAAAAAATGCATTCAAATATTTGGTACATGTCTTGAATGTAACCCAGCCCTCAAGAGCTATTTTTCTCATGGGGGGCTCACCACCAAACAATTTCAGATAATCTTACTATGAGCTGGTGTCCACAAACACAGACCAATGTTAATTCAGAAGGAAATAACATTTTTCTTCTATTGCAAAAGTTATTGGAGTGGATTTTTATGCTTTAGCATGTGCTTTATAAGAGTAGGACAGTCTCGGACAACCCTTTCGGGTTCCCTCCCACTGTGGGAATTTTTCTGTCCTCTTAATAAATCCTGCTTTCAAAAAAAAAAAAGAGAGAGAGAGAGAATAGTTTGGTCTCATCTTGTTCTTATTTTACTCCCAGCATCTGTTTATAGCAATAACTGATAACCAGTAAATGTTTGTTGATTCGATGCACGAAATATAGACACCACTTCCAGCTTTGAAATGCGTCATATTTACTCATTGCCTTATGCCAAATGGAAAACTCTTATTTCTCTATCTAACAGGCTTGGATTCACAGGAGTGAAAAGGCACAGGCTTCTTCCATCTCCATCCCTAAGGGAGCTGACTCATTTGCTGCCCATCATCTATCTGCTCAGGAGGGGAGAAGGGAGAGGCTATGCCTCAGAGTTTGCTTATTTTTCTTATTCCCTGAATCCAGAACTTGAAAGGGTCCTGAGGGGATCCAAATTGATAATCTGGGGTTGGATGGCGTCCTTATGTCTGTTTTTGTGAACTCACTCACCCTTCAATGACAGAGACAGGGAAGCAAAGACATTTACAGACTCCTAGAAAGAGCCTTGCTATGATGCTGTGATGGCATACTGGGAGCACGAGTGAAGCCTGGGGTGGGATTGTCGTTGGCAGCATTGCTATTGGGAGATGAGTGACGCTGATGAAGTCACTTAAGGAAGGGGGTCCTGGGGACTACTATGGGTTCCCTGTGCCGCCAATATATGGCAGTAGTGATAATGTGATGTAAATCAAAAGTTGGGGAAGGTCTTGTAGAAATTTTACGTGGTTGCACAAGCTTTAGGTTTTGGTAACTGTACCAGGTGACTAAGCAGTGGGGCAAGAACAGAAACTCTGAGTCCAGCAGGCAGTTGGCTGATATGACCTTGCCTCTGCAGAGTGGCAAACTGAGGGCAGGACACATCTGTGGTCAGAGGGCAATGTACGAGGGGGAGTCGAAGAGGGCTTATGGCCCTTCTCTGGACAACTAGAGGATTATCCTTGGATCCTACTGGTGAGGTTACTTTCTCTTAAATGCTAACTGTAGGTTTTAAGACAGGTCACCGCACCTGAATCTTGGGAAATGTACCAATCATATCAGGCAGTGATGCTCTAATATTTAGGAGACGATAGCAGGAGGGTTTTTTTTTTTAAAAAAGAAAGGTTTTAATGCAATAAACAGATTAACTCACAGTCAGAGTCAAAAATTCATGACTATTGTTGCACAGAGTAAAGATCAATTTTTAAAAAGTAAATTGATTGAAGAAATAAAGATAGTAGTTGACTGTGACTTTTTTGGAATGGATTATTTTCTCAGTCAAGATTTTTCTTCCACTGGATTTAGATGTTAAACATTTTGATGCTACTCTTTTATCCTCTGAAAACTGTCAAATGGGTTTTTAACTTTTCAAAATATAAATTTTACCAAAAGCTTTATCCATCTCCTAAAAAACAAGTCTCTTTGAAGGTGGTAACTCCGTTTTCGCTCCCTCTCAATTCATGTTATTCTTGTCGGGCATTATAGAACTAGTTTCCTTTTTCCCCTTGTTGCCATGATTTTTGAATGGTTGTCGTGTCTTGTTCATCTTTTTTCTGGCTTGATTACATCGTTTTGTGAGGACATACCCTCAGTAAACTTTCTTATTTTGTTTGTTCAAATGTCTTTATTTCACCCTGCTCTTGAAAAGTATGTCCCTAGAAATTCCAGGTTGGCATTTATTTTGCATCAGTCCTTTGGTCATCTCATTCCTCTGGCATCTGTCTTCAGTTTTTTCTGTTGACAAGTTGGTGGTCAGTGCTATTCTGCTCTTATGAAGTAAGCTCTTTTATTCACTGCCTTGCGTTTTTCTGTGTATCTGCGCTGTTTCTTGGTTTTCAATTTTTCTCTGTCTTTGGTTTATCCAAATCACCATGGCATATTCAAGTACAGTTTTATTTTTGTTTATCCTGGTATAGATTTGGGAACTTCTTTTTTGTTTCTCCTTTGATATGAAAAGTCTCTGTCCTTATTTTCAAATAGTATCTACAAATATTGCCTATACTCCATGTTCGTTCTCCTCTTCTTTTAGAAATCCAGGTACATAGTTAAGCTAACTTCTCCCACTATCTCTTTGTTTTGCTGTGAGGCATTCTGTACGATTTCCTCAGACTAATCACCTGGTCCACTAATACCTATTGTAGCTGCTTCAAAACAGTGAATTGTCATTACCTTTTAAATTTTATTTTCTGTATCTTTCAATTTTAGAAACTTTCCTTTTTCACACATACTGTTCATTTATTCTTAAACTATGGTGAGGAAGACTTTCTTCAGGCCTATGATGATAGGTATATATATGGCTCACTGCAACTGGAGTGGGGCAGACAGGTTCCATGCTGGTCATTTTTTAACAGCTTTCTTTTCCTGAGATTTTTTTTCAGGTTTTTTACAGCTTTGTTCATTATGAGAAAAATTATTAAAAAAAAAAACTCTTCTCTGATTATCCTTATATCTGGAGTCTGTAGAACTGTTTCTTTCTCTGTTATCTTTGCTAGTTGTCTGTAATAATGCTTTGTTATTATAAATGCTCTGGTTGTTTTTTCCTTTTTTTTCTCACCACAAATGCTTATTTTCTTTGGGATATATTTATGGGAATTCTTTCAGGACTAGGAGGAACTGCACATTTGTTTCTATCAGGTAGTATGGACTGTTTTAAGCTAAATTTATAGTTTGTGTTTTTCAGACTGCAAATTTATGCAAGAGCAGCATTTTCCCCATGCTCTCTTTAGCACCAACGGACATTTCCTTGCTGACATATAAAGGTAGGGATGAGGTGGGGTGGGATGCTTTGGGTTTATCTTTACCTTGTAATTATAGCTCTTTGGGGGTCCTGTTTTATGGGAGAAAATCTTCTATTACTGCACACATGTTGGTAAGGACTTGAGATTTAGCATCTTCCATATCACTCCACAAGGCCTAAAATATTGAAGCTCAAGTTCACTGTTTTGGTAAATTTTCCAAGAGCAAAAGGGAATTCAGCTAATTTTTCAGGGGTCAAGGTATCATTTGGGTCTGGTAATTCCTTACTATTTTGTATGCTCTTTGATGCTCTTAATAAAAAAAATTTTCATATTTAGTATTCATAATTTTTGGTTGTTTTCATCAGGTATATTGGTCTGAATTACTGAGCACACAATTTTACTAGAAAAGTGCAGTTACTGCTTTACTGTCCACTGCTAATTATCCAGAAAATCTATAAACAACTGATTGAACTCATAAGCCAATTAAGACTGAAATTTATTTTAAAAATAGATTATTCTGATAAAGCTATACTGTATTAAGAGACATTCATTACATGAAAGATAGTAAAAAAATATTCTGGAGTAGAATTAAAAATTGTTAGGATCTTACAATCTTCCTGAATCTTTTTAAATGCCAGTGATTACCAATGAGTTTGACAAATAAAGATGTCTTACGTGATTGATTTAAATCTTGAATGTATCCTAGGTGGAGTTTTAAAACGTGTCTCTGACTTTTCGTTTTATCTATTTCTTTTTTTGGGGGGGGGGTTGGAGTCTCACTCTGTCGACCAGACTGGAGTGCAGTGGATGCTCCCGGCCACTGCAGCCTCCACCTGCCGGGCTCCGGCGATCCTTCCGCCTCAGCCTTCCAAGTAGCTGGAACTACAGGCGTGCGCTGCATGCCCGGCTAATTTTTTTTGATTTATTGTAGAGATGAGGTCTCGCCAAGTTGCCCAGGCGGGTCTCGAACCCGCGGACTTAGGCAATCCACTCACCTTGGTCTCCCAAAGTGCGGGATTACAGGCTGAGCCACCGAGCCCAGCCCATTTTTCCTATTTCATGTGGAGCAGTTTAGTAGAAGACATGAGAGCATGAGATTGTGGGTTAAGTGAGGTTTCATCACTTCCTGCCAATGTAATTGACACATCAGCATTCTCATCTGTAACATGGTACAAGCAGGGCTTCATTAGGAACTTTCACAATATTTTGTGGTGGTACAACAGATACAATAAAGACAAGAATATGCTTTGTAAAACTTGAGTTTCTGTACATGGGTAAATATATTACATGAACTGGTAAGATACTGAATGAATAAGGGAAATATCCAATTTTTATGTTTTGATTTTGTAGATTCCTGAAAAATTGAAATTTAAAGGAGTCTTGCTGCAGTCACTCACTAGAATGCCTTTGGTTGGGTTTATTAGGATTGTGCAAAAACAACTGTTTGGAAAGATGAGTTTCAGCCACTCAACAAGACCTTTATTTTCACATGACTGAGCTTCTCATTTCAATATGTGTTCTATGTTTTTCTCAGAAGTTCTTTGGTGTTATGTACAATTACTCTATTGAACAGATTTTGGGGGTTTTTTGTATTTGTTTTTGTTTTAGCTATCGAGAAGCTTTTGTCAATGCTTGTGTATGTAGGATGGGGCTAGCAAGCTCTGTACTTATGGAAGAAGAAACCAGAAGAATCTTAACTGGCCCCAAGACTGCACATTGGCTTTCTTTGCTGCAGTTTGCTTTGTCCCAGATAGTGTAAATAACACAAAACATCTAAATTCAAATATCATTCTTTACATTTGTAAATATGGAATATTAGCAAGTTACTACACCTCTTTGTTGCTGAAATTCTTTATTGAAAAACAGAAAGAAAAATATCTTCTTCACAGGGTTTGACAGAGAATTAAATAGGACATTGTATAGGATATTTCTTTGTAAATTGTAAAGCAAACAACAAAATTTCAAATGTATTAATTGTGCTGTTGTATCTCTTTTTATCTGTTCCATTTTGTGTTAAAAATGTATGTGCTTAGCCGAGCTCGGTGGCTCAGCCTGTAATCCCACGCATTTGGGAGGCTGAAGTGAGTGGATTGCCTGGAGCCCGCAGGTTTGAGACCCGCCTGGGCAGCGAGAACTCATCTCTACAAAAAATCAAAAAATTAGCCGGACGTGGTAGCTGCTTGGAAGGCTGAGGTGGAAGGATCGCCGGAGCCCAGCAGGTCGAGGCTGCAGTGGCCGTGAGCGGCCACTGCACTCCAGTCTGGGCGACAGAGTGAGACTCCAACTCAAAAAAAAAATATGTATGTGCTCCACAAAATTATGGAAGTATATATACACATACATCTAGGGTGCCAAAAAAATGTATACACATTTTAAGCGATGTTATCTATGTATTACTTTTTAATGTTGAATTGAATTACAACGGCAATGTGAGTATGATGTTCGTTCAAAAGATGGCGTTAATCAAATGAAGCTAGTGTCACCATGCATCAGGCAGGACAGTCAAAGAATATGGTGGAAGCATGGTTGTTGTTCAAGGAGTACCAGACCATTTTGAAGTGGTATTTGAAATTAGAGAATGTTGTGGAAGTACAACGATGATGGAGGCATGAGTATGCAACAGAACCTCCACCACACCTGACAATTGCATGCATCCATGATAAGTGTGAGATGCATGGTACTGTGTGTAATGTGTGCAAGGGAAGATATGGAAAGTCTCGCACAGCAAAAAGTCCTGCTTCTTCTGCTATGGTGTTGGAAAGTTTACATGCTAGCCACAGTAGTCTACCAAACAATGTGTACTTCTTGTAATTGCAAAAGTCAAATGTGACTTGTATTCATCTTTTGTTTTCAGTATATATTATCACAATTTTAATACAGTTTTTTCCCTTCTTAAAATGTGTACATTTTCTTGTCATACATATCTTGTCACCCTCTGTTTTACACACACATATATATGAAGAGGATTTGATAAGTATAAATGGGGTGTCATGGTGTACAAATAAAGATGGCTAGTGTTTATCAACACTTTATCTCCAGCACATAAAGCAATACCTAGGACTAAGTAGAAACCAAATGAAAACATTTGTTTAATCAATGAGAGGACATTTAATAAGGAAAAAAAACACATGACAAAAACAAAGGTGAGTTTAGAAGGTAAACGCTATGCAGTGGATGTTGAGAAATTGCTTGGGGTGTGTGACTCATTTTATTCAACATAGCTGTATTAGTCATTACAGGCTGCCATAACAGAACACTGGGTGGCATAAACAACAGAATATTCTTTTCTCACTGTTTTGGAAGCAGGTAAATTCAGGATCAAGGAGTCAGCAGGTGAGGGTTCTCTTTCTGACTGGGGCTACGTTATCTTCATGTGGGCCTTATACATGTAGGATGGAAGGAAGAGATATTTTTCTCTTTCTTTCCTTATAAAGTCATCAATTCTATGAGATTAGAGCCCCACTTTATGACTTCGTTTGATCTTAATTACCTACTAACAGTGCTATATCCTAAAATAGTCACATAAGGGATTAGGACATTAAGATATGAATTTTGTGAGGTCACAACTGAGTTCATAGCAATATCTTATCAAAGTAATATTTGAAAGTCATTACAAGATTTTCAATTTTGTTTATTTTTGTCCCTGAGCAAGGAATTTCATTTCTTTGTGTTTTTCTATTTGTGAAATAGGAATTGTAATTCAAGCATTGAGTTAATGTTGCTATAAAACAATCAAGTAATTCATGGTATATTAATCCTTGGTAAGCCATAGCAAAGTCCTTGGGTTACACTTGTGAGTTGTCATCATTAAATGTTGCCTTTGCCATGGGAGGAGAAGGAAGCATTTATGAATCTGACACTGTGATCCACACATAGCTCCCCGGAGATGCAGGCCAGGTGATGCATCTTCAGTCTTCATGGGAGTCTTACTATCGGACATTTAGAAGAAGGCAGAAAAAGTTAGCTGCTACAGAATGGTTCAATCCTGATTGTGCTGCTTTTTTTGTATATATCCTCATTGAGTTCAAGTTATTGCCTGCTGAAATATATGATTCCAATTCCCTTCCCTACTTACCCACAGAGTAGTGAGACTGTGGGTAAAACTAGAAAGTAAATAGCTTTTTTTTTTTTTAGTTATCTTGAGTGGCTACAAAGAAGAGAGTTTGAGAAATATACCACTCTTGGCATAAAGAAAACATAAAAATCTTCACTTTTTTTCTTTCTTCTATTATTTTATTCTAAAGTTCCATGCGGTCTCTCCCTAAGAGAAGTCTGCTGGTGGCATATTAAATATCTTTTAGATATTTTTGAATATTAGAATATAAATTATTTCCTTAACTTGGTAATTTATGTTTAGGTTAATTGATCATGTAGGTCAATTTGGTAAATAGTTATCACATTGCAGACAATCTTGGTCTTTATTCCTACCTAAGGGCCTTGTGACCATGAGAGATTTATGAAAAGGAACAAAGAATATAAGACAACATATAGCCAAATTTCGAGAATTTTAAAAAAAGAAAGGAAAACAATTGTAAAGAGGAAGAAGGGGAAAGATAAGAAAAAAATAAGTTAAAAAGTCAGAAGCGAAAATCAGAAAGAAATATATGAAAACATAAAGATGGCATTGGAAGCAATAAACATAAACATACAAGGGTGAGATTTTGTCTCCTATCTCCAGCCTAACTCAGTCCATGCCAAGTACTTATAGAATCATAGCTTCTATCTTCTTCATTCATAATAATCACACTCTTTGAGGATAAGTTTTACTTCACACTAACTTAGTTGAACGGGAAGAACTAATTGACCAATTTCTTTCAGCAGCATTGTAGTGGAAAACTTTAGAGCCAGATAAATTTAAGGCTTAAAATCCTATGTTTTTGCTTTCTTGATCTGTGACTCCAGGCAAGTTATCTAATCTTCTGAACCTGTTTCTTCATGTGTAAAATGAGAGACATTAACGCCAGACTAAATCTATATGTGAACCAGAGAGACTCTCTGATTTCCTTTGCAAATATATTTCAGCATTTTCTTTGGCATAAGTACCTTTGGACATTAAAAGTGGTAATGTTTGGGATAATCTTAACTGCTTATGAGTTTACTGAAGGTAAAAATATCAATTGCAAATGTATATCACTAAAACAAGAGGAAATTTACTATTTAATAGGAATACTTTGCATCAAGCAGAGATGAAGTCCAGTCGGTCGTGGGCTTGCTGGACCATGGACGTCTGCTGCCACTACATTAGTTTCTATGAGTCCAGCATTCCAACTCCACAACAATGCAACAGAAAAAGATAAAACTGGGCTGGTCCTCTGGTAATAAGTAGTTATATGGTTCTAGGCAGTCCTTGGCTTCCAATAGTATCTTTATTTGTGCAAGTTTTGTGTTTTGTAAAAACTACAAGATGAATAATCAAAATGACATTTGATTGCTTATTTATTATTTGGTGGTGCAAACATGTAGAACATTTTCTGTTTCTGTTTCTGGAAACTGGAAGGGATGGTAAAACGAGACACAGTGCAGGATGGACATTAGTAGTGGCACAGAATTGGTCTCAGTTATTGAAACTTTAGTAAAGAACAATGGGGCAATTCATGTGTCAATTTGGCTAAGACATGAGGTCCCTAGATTCAGCATCTTTCCTGGGTGTGTCTGTGAATGTGTTTCAGGATGAGATTAGCATTTGAATCAGCAGATCAGCAGATTAAGTAAAGTAGGTGGCCTTCCACCATGTGGGTGGGTCCTCACTGAGGACCTGAATAGAACAAAAAGACAGAGAAAGGGTAAATTTGCTCTCTGCCTTACTGATTGTGCTAGAACACCTGTCCACCCCTGTTCTTGTCTTGGTCTTACCCCATCCACCTTCTGGTTCTCACAGTTACACTTCTGGCTTTTCTGGGTCTCCAGCTTTCAGATGGCAGATCATGGGGTTTTCAGCCTCCATAGTCACATGAAGCAATTCTTTACCACAGATGATATATGTGATTCTATTGATTCTGTTTCTATGAAGAATCCTGACTAATATGATGGTTGACATCAAGGATTTGATATTTCATATACAGAAATACATATTTATAGATAGGTCTCTTTCTCTTTCTATATATATATCTGTATATATCTAGATATTAGGGAGAAAGTGAGAACTGTAGAAGACAGAAAAATGAATTGAAAATATACATGATGCGAACACCCAAAGAAGAAACCAAAAGAGACAGAATGAATATTTCAAAATTATAAGTCAAGAACACTGATGTAAATAACACATCTTTAATCTACAGCTTAAAAGGGCACACCAGGAACCATGGAAAATGCACCCATAAAAAGCAAGCAGTGGGACACCATAATAAACGTACTGGACTTTAAAAATAAAGTCTCAGTCGGGCTCGGTGGCTCAGCCTGTAATCCCGCGTCTTTGGGAGGCTGAGGTGTCCTGAGCGCCTTTGGGAGGCTGAGGATTGCCTGAGCCCGCGGGTTCAAGACCCGCCTGGGCAGAGAGACCTCATCTCTACAATAAATAAATAAAAAAAAAATCAGCCGGGTGTGGTAGAGCATGCCTGTAATTCCGGCTACTTGGAAAGCTGAGGCGGAAGGATTGCCATAGCCTAGCAGGTCGAGGCTGCGGTGGCCGGGAGCGGCCACTGCACTCCAGTCTGGGCGACAGAGTGAGACTCCAACTCAAAAAAAAAAATAAAATAAAAAATAAAGTCTCTTTGGGGCAGTCAAAAAGAAAGAGGAAGTCACTCACAAGGTTGTGAGTAAAGCTACCCTGCCCCTCCAGTACCCCCAGAATTAGTTAAGCCAGAAGATAGTGAGGGAAAATCAACAAGATTCTCAGTGGGAGTCAAGGATGTTATATGTAGCTAACCTATTCTTATCATGTAGACATAATGTATTATATTTATTGCATTTTTTGTCAAACAAGAATGCAGGAAAAATATTTCCATTGATTTTTTTTTGTTCAGAAAATGGCTGAAGTATATTTGTAGAAGAAACCAAAGGCATTTGGATATAGAAGGAAAGAAAAAACAATAACAACCAATTAAAGTAAGATGCTTGGGGAAAATACAGCCAAAAAAAAAAGTTGTGAGTATTGAATGCATTTTACTGTAAACTAAAACCAATGTGTGGGTTGGGGTTACAGAACAGATAGGAAATGGCATGAGCCCTGACATTGTAGAAATAATACACTTTACATAAAATTTTAGAGAAAGGGTAAAAGTAAGAAAACGTCACTGATTACTTCATTTACTACGACTAGGACACCAAGGAGGGCTTTTCAAGGTGGCAAATCCAGCAAAAGAAAGAAAAGCATATTAGCAGTACGTTAAATACAATGGTAAACTCTCTTTAAAAAACTCTCTTAAAATAGCAAGAGAACACTGACTAAAATGGAGGGAGAAGGAAGGATAAAGAGGAATCTTGCTAATTATCTTTATGGCCATAGATGACCTACAAAGTACATCAGCTGCTGTACCATGGTGGGGTGATATTGACTCAGTCATACTATTAGCTGGAACCTAAGTTGTCATGTGAGCTTCTTCACCAGGACTCTTCAGATAAGGCAGCATGGAAAAGAGGGAGGGACCGTTAATGAGCACAAGCAAACAGTAGCTGCTATGGTTCCTTCCTGTGCCACTGGTCATGAGTTTCACATTGATAGTCTACACATTTATTTATTTATTTATATGTTTTTGAGTCGGAATCTCACTCTGTCGTCCAGACTGGAGTTCTGTGTCATGCTCCCGGCCACCGCAGCCTTGATCTGCTGGGCTCCGGTGATCCTTCTGCCTCAGCCTTCCAAGTAGCTGGAACTACAGGCGCGCGCTACCACACCCGGCTAATTTTTGATTTATTGTGGGAATGAGGTCTCGCCAAGTTGCCCAGGCTGTTCTCGAACTCGTGGGCTCAGGCAATTCACTCACCTCGGCCTCCCAAAGTGCTAGGATTACAGGCTAAGTCACCCAGCCCGACTTTTTATTCATTTTTAAATCACTTATCAATGTCCCCTTTGCCTTCTACCAACACTTTGTCTTCTTGGGGATTTTTAACTAGTTATATGACCCAAATGTTCATTCCAACAGAATCCAAATTCCTTATAGGTGCAGGTTTCCTCTAACCATTATTTTTGCACATTAGTGGACTAAGGTACATTAGCAAACCTCCCAAGTTCTAGATGCAGTCTTCCTTGCTTCCTTTATGTACAAGCACTCTAACGTCCCTTGGGCACTGTAAAATACCAGTTCATTACAGGACTTCTCTGTCTGGTGACATGAAGAGCTCAACAAGGCTATAGACCAGTCTCAGGTTCTAGTTTAATGAAATCAGGGCTATGTTTCCTGATGCAAGATGACTCCCCTGGCACTGTCCAACACACTTAACACAAGGAAGTTAAGGACAGGGAAAAAGACTCTATCAGTGTGAAATTGAAAGAAGTCATATCTGATTCTACCCCTATTTGTTTTCTGATTATGCATTTTGGTATGCTGGCTTTGGAGAAAAAGTGGAGTGAACTGATAATTCAGTTACCCAAGCCTGGTCATTTTTGATTGTGATAGAGGTTGTTAATGATAATTACTTCAGGAAAACAAGAATGATCATAACTTCCCTGGAACACCCGGGCATATAACCATGCCAAAGACAGGGCCATACATTGATCTTTGCTCTAAAGCCAGTTCTGCAAGGTGGAGAAGAGTGCTCTAAATCTGTAAGCTGCTGTCTCCCAGCCGGTGCTGTGGAAGAACCTTCAAGAAGCCAGTCTCGTTTGTGAAGCCGTAGGGTATCTGCAAGAGGGGCTGCCAACAGCAAAAGTGAACAAAGAGGAAACTAACTCCAAACTGTGGGATGTCTTAGTCTATTTGTGCTGTTATAACAGAACATCTGAGACTATAATATATTTTAAACATATGTGTTTCTTACAGTACTGGAGACTGGGAAGTCCCAGATTAAGGCACCAGCAGATTGGGTGTCTAGGGAGGGCTGCTCACTACTTCCAAGATGGAGCCTCTTGCTGCGTCCCCACATGGTAGAAAGAAGAGAAAGGCAGAACGGGCCTAACTAGTTCCCTGGAGCTCTATTATTAGGGTACTAATCCCATTCATGAAGGCAGAGCTCCCATAAAGTAATCATCTCCTAAAGGCCCCACTTTTTAATACTGTCAAATTAGCGATTAAGTTTCAACTTGAGTTTTGGAGAGATGCAAACATCTATACCATAGCAGATGGCAAGGAGAAATTTGTTGGAGAGGAGACTATTACCATAACTGTACCAAGATGGCAAATTGTAGGAAGATAATAATACCCTCAACTCTCTCTTCTGTTGAATTTCCATCAACTTCCCCTGCCTTCCCCCCAGCCAAATATGCATGGAAGCCAAAAGCCAGGTGAACTTGAGTCACACTTTCTGTAGAGACACAGGCCATTTGGGAAAGTGTGTGCAGAGAGAGATTAAAGAATGAAGAGGATAGGGGAGATAAGTGGAGACAAGCTATCACCAATATCTCTCAGACACTGTGCAGGGTGGATGAGCTGGCCAGCATTGGTCAATAGCATTTGTGAACATAAAAGTGGGAACAAAGAGGCAAGACTGATCAGCTGGGTTACAAGAGGGAGAATTAGGTCAGTTGATTTGCTGTGGAGACTACCACATGGCTTTAGAACTTAAAATGTTCAATAATTTTGCAAAAACTGCATGAGGTTTGCCTGTGCTGTAAATCTTATCCTAGCTCTAGGCCCCATTTTGATTCATCCTCCACCATAAAGCCTGCCCTTGAACGTTAGATTAAATGTTTCCTGGTAGATTTTTGTCCTTATCTTCATGGTGGGTCTTTTGTTCTGGGTGGTATTATTAACTCTGTATTTCTGTGCTGTCGTGGCCAAGTTTTCCTCAGTGCGTATTAGACATCTCTCGGGTTCAAAGTTTACAAAGCATACATTTTCTTGTCTATCTTTGCTTGTGTTGTGCTACAGTCATAGATATTGACATCCTTCTCATTCACAAGACCTAGGAAACTGAAGCTCATAGGTTTTACATCCACAAAGCCATGTAGTATAACATTAAGAAAGGAATTGACTTGCAGACCCACAATGGATCACACACCACCATTCTTTCTACTCCACATCCTTCAATGTGTAGAAGTAGAGATTAGGTGCACATGTTCCATTCTCCATCAGTTCACCAGGGATCCCCTGAATTCAACGTATCAGATGGATAATAGTAGTCAAGGGAACTAAAATAGACTCAACTAGAAAATCATCTGATGAGATTAACTTTCTGTATAGTTAGATCAGTTAAACAAAGAAGAAGAAAAAGAAAATCAAGTTGCTTGGGCCAAGTACCTGGTGAAGTTTCTATATGATTTAGAGTCTTTCTACTTCACAGGAAAAGCAAATGCTACTGGAGAAATATTTTAAAAGGACAAATCCAGCAATCCAAGTGAAATGGCATCTACCTTTTCATGCATTTTTTAAATGCCTAAAGTGGTATTTCTTTGATCAGTTAAAAGTTTTGTTGTATGAAAGAATTAAACAAGTTTGATATATGTAAGGGGCATATTTCCTAAATATGTGACAGAACACAAGGACAAAAAGGTTTTATATTTGTTCAATATAACTATAAACATATAGACATATCTGTTAAAATAAGTATCTTAGTATATTTTTCCATGTTTTGTTTATTCAATTTGTTATTATCCTATGTCATTTCTTTTTTTAATCAAAATGATAGGGAATAAGCTTTTATGTTACAAGGAACAAATTTCTCCCCAATAATAAATGATTTTTGTCTTTTGCTTTTCAATTAGTTCTCTCAAACAGATTTTTAATTTTTGTTATTCAGTTTAAATTTTGTAAAGTAGCTGCTTAAACATCACAGGGCTTTACACATGGGTAATCAAACTGTATATGCTTTCTTAATACTATTATTAAGTTTGAATCTCAACTTAAAGATGCACTTAGAATGAGTCAATATTAATGACAGTAGATATACTCTATGTTTTAAATGCTTTCCAGATAGCTTAGAATTTTTGACTGACTTCTTGCCATTATTTTAAACTTTGTTATATGACTTGGCAAGAACATATACAACAAATTAAAGAAATCAAGCTCTGATATTTTCTGGTTCTTGCATTATCATTTTATCATAATTTGTTATTTTTTTGCAGGAAACTTTTAAAAGCCACTTAACCTTTTTGATAAAGTTATAGTTAGAAGCAGACAACTTAATCCCTAGCTTCCTGTGACAGGGCTAGATGACCTGTACCACTAAACAATAGCTGCAAAGGAGTCTGTGAGTGGGGGCCACGGTGAGCTCCTCTGGGTGATGCAGCTCCCACTTTTCTTTCAGAAAACCAGTGACCTCACTTGATATGCAAATCTGTGACATAACAGAGTCTGCATGCTCAATATTAGTAACACTTAAAGATTTGCCAATTGTTAAAGATAATAGAAATTCTAACAATTTGTATTTGGAATCAAATTGATTATTATTTATATTCCATTTCAAATACCCTTGGTCTAGTAGACCACATAAGTCCATATTGCTTCTTGATCTCTACTAGGGGTTTGAGTCTCTAAAGATTCCCGAATAAAATAAACTCCATCGCCTGCCAACTACCGAAGACTTAAAATATTTAGACATTTAGATCATGGTCCACATCAGTAATTGCTGAAACCAAAGCTCAGAATTCTACTCTAGTTTTCCCTATTGGAGCAGAGGTCTTTGAAACTGTTATCACACAAGAAGTCCCTTCATTTGAGTGAAGTCAAATGCATATTTCTCCATGATGTAGGTACACAAACTGAGTTGCAAGACTGACCCTTTCTCCACAGTGAGGAATGAGATCTAGTTGAAAAATGCCAGAATACCATCTTGGAATCCAAGTATATTAGCATGACTCAAATATCAAAGGCAGGGTTTTTCCCCCTTCCAAAATGGTTTAAAAAACAAAAAGTATGGATCTGATTGTCTCTTACATAAAGGCAAGTTGGAATTTGTAACCTGTGTTAATGCTATAATTAAAACCTTGTTTTTACATGGATTCATTATGTTAAATTTTCCAGTAGTTACTGACATTTTCTTTAATGTGTACATTTGGGGAACATGAGGATATGATTAGTTGGAGTTAAAAGTGTAAGCAGTAATGAGCATAATGTGGGTTTCCCTTTGTCTTTGGTCACTCTAAGCCTCTTGAAAATAAGCCCTGTCTTTTTATAAGTTTGGTACACTAATGCAACTTTCTGTAAGAAAATAATGCATGTAAAGTAAAACTGACAATAGTCATATATATATATGCTGAATAGTATTGCTTCATTTTATATTAACTCTTATAGTTACAATGTTTCTCCTTGGGTAGGTGCAAGTAACTGATTAAAGAACAGGATGAGCCAGGCTCAGTGACTCAGCCTGTAATCCCGTGCCTTTGGGAGGCTGAGGTAAGTGGATAACCTGAGCCCGCGGGTTCGAGACCCGCCTGGGCAGCGAGAACTCATCTCTACAATAAATCAAAAAATTAGCCGGACGTGGTAGCTCGCACCTGTAGTTCGGGCTACATGGAAGGCTGAGGCGGAAGGATCGCCGGAGCCCAGCAGGTCGAGGCTGCGGTGGCCGGGAGTGGCCACTGCACTCCAGTCTGGGCCACAGAGTGAGACTCCAACTCAAAAAAAAAAAAAAAAAAAAAAGAACAGGATGACTTCTTAAATGCAGGAACTGGGCTTCTGAAAATCTCTGTGTTGGAAAATTTGCAATAGAGGAACAAAAAATTTGGAATGCTGAGAGACCAGAGTTGTGATTCATGCTGAAAACACTCATAAGTGTCAATTTTAATGTCTGCTAAAATACAGTAACAAAGGCAAACTCTAAAAAAGGGGAAATATATAGCACATTTTGCACATCTTAATATACTGTGTTCTCTGATGTCTTTTACTGGAAGAATCTTCTCAGGTATTCTTTTCTGACCATTCCAACCAGATACTTGCGCAGTCATTTTGCATTCCTGCAGATAATATACCCACTGAAAGACATATTCCCTTTACTCTGTTTCTTCTGGGTTGAGTTTCTCCGGAAGATTCCTGGTTGAATTGATCGTGTGGATGCCTGTCTGCCACTTTGGATGACAGTGTGACCATAGCGACAGAGGAAGACTCCCCAACTACCTAAGCTCAGTCTCCTAATGCATGTCCTGGATTCTTCCTAAGAGAAAGGTTGCCCGAATCTCAGACTTCCCTTCCCTCTCCAAAAGTCCCTTTGAAAGACCTCTACCCATTCTAACTGCTTTCTGTTTTGTTTGTGTTGTACACTTTCTTTTCTTTCCTGTTTCTTACCCATTTCTCTTTCACTATTTATTGCCAGCATATGTAACTCACATACCCTGGAGGAGATACGCTTACGGAATTAAAACCATGTTGAGCACAATTTCACATAAGTAGAATTCATAGTTTAGGATGGATTTCAGTAACTCATCACAAACACACAGGCAAAGGGAGACAAGTTTTTCTCAGCAATATGATGATACCAAGGTCATGAGAAAAGCCAGGTCAGACACTGTACACAAATAAGACTAACTCTTATTCTCCCCTTAACTTTGAATAATTGCTCTGTCAATTCTGTGCTTGGCTGAAGCCACAAATAGTCAGTTTTGAGATAGGATTCCTATACCTAGTTCACTACAGAACAAATAATTTTATCCTGTAATCTCATCTAAACAGAAATAGCCCTAAATGTTACTATAATGTCATCTTCCTTCTGACTCCAGGTTGCTTTTCCTCCCTCCCTTCCATGTGTTTGGTACCTTAGGGTCTATCTTATACATCTTTTCTCCTGATTCTCATTCCTAGCCTGCACTATGCAATGCTTTACAGCTACCTTTTCCTTCACGTTAAAATGTCTCAACTGTTAGATGAAACTGATTTTATTTAGCAGCCAGGATATCAACCAGATAGGAACAATTGGTTCCAGGCTCTAAATGATGACTAGCCACTTAATGATTGAGTCCCAATAAGTTATATGCATTTTCAAAGGATATCACATGTCAAAATTCATATATTTCTCATGAGACATAGTTTGGGGTGGAAGGGGATCTACTTGCTGCTTCTCAAATTATTTAACATCTGAGATCATGACTAACATTTATGTAGAGCTTTGCAATGTACAAAATACCTTTTATACATATAATCCTGTTTTGTTGATTAAAAACTGTGTAATGTATATATTTTTATTATCTTAATATTCCAGATTAAGACAATGAAGATTGGATTATTAAAGAATTTTTCCAAAGCAGGAAAGAGCCTGAACATAAAGTTGTATAGTCTGACTTTAGGGTCGATGTATTTAATACATCAGTGATCAGTGCCTGTAGAGCTCTTCCATACTTTTTATGTTGTAAGACAAATCGAAGAATGCAGTTTATTTGGTAGACAGAACATGGACTTTAGTGGCAAACTAACTAGAACTCAAGTTCTGCTATTCTACCTGATAATGCTTTCTTGGACAAGTCAAATTAATCTCTCTAAGTCTCAGTTCCCTAACCTGTGAAATGATAATAATAATAATCTTTATACATGTCTAGTATGACATCTGGCACTATTAGTGCTCAATGTGTATTACACATTTTTAAAATCATTGTTATTTGTAGGAGGATAGAGCATAAATGCTGACAGAAATAGTGCTACAATCCAAGACAGGAAACAAGTAATCTCTTCATTTCCTTTTTTTATGGCTAACCTGTAAAGAATATTTATCACCCTATAAGAAGGCCAAAGGCCAGGGACATGTTTGGAGAACTAAAGGCAAATATGTCAGAATTCTATCCAGGAATCTGTCTAAAGAAGGAACAAAATTATTCTAGAAGATATGCTTTACTCTTTCTTGAGTTCTACTATCCTTCTTTTAATGTTGGAGGAAAAATTGCAAGAGTGCTGATCTGGTTTTCTGTTCACTCAGGCCTTCAACCCTGCATTCAAAACACAACTGAAGAACTCCTATTTTGCACTAATGATTATATATTGGACTAGAGTTATTAAAAAAAACTGGGAATATATATAATTCCTGTCATTGAGGAACTCACAGTCTAGTGGAAGACACCATTTATTCATCCATTCTTTCATCAAACACTGATTGAAAATGTAATATACCCTGGGCATGTCATTTGAGATACAAGACAAAAGCCACAGACTTTGCCTTCAAGGAATTCACACTCTAGTCATGGAGATACAGAAATTAAAAAAAAAAAAAAAAAAAAAAAATATATATATATATATATATAATAGAATAATGAGTAATAAATTTAAAGACAGAGGGAAACCCAGTATGCAGTCTCACACACACACACACACACACACACACACACACAACACACACACACACACACACACACACACACACACACACACACACGAGTTACCTACCCTAGTATGAGAGGTGAGGTGGAGGATTAAAGTGAGAAAAGAGGGTATCAGAAGGTTTTCTGAAAAATGTTAAGATAAATCTTAAAGATAAGTCAGAATTACATGTGTGAAGATTAGACTGGTTCCTGCTACAATGCAATGGTTATTAACTATCTATCAGAGTTAGGTGCTGCCTCCAGTTCTCACAGTCTAAGTCACCTGAAGTTAAACCTTCAATTCCTAGCACTGCATCTGGGAAATTTTCAAGCAGTTTTTAATTTTGTACCTGGAGTGACAGAAGAAGGGAACAAAAATAGAGGGGCAGAAAATAGTCACAAAGGGGAAAAGCTCACTACATGCAAAGAACACTTCATACTTCTAATTTGAATCTATGTAAGTCGGAAGAAAATCTTTAAAGTACTGAAAAAACATTTTTGTCCACCTAGAATTCTTTGATTAGCAGAAAATGTCTTCAAAAAATGAAGGGAAATTAAAGCTTTTCAGACAAGGAAATTTTGAACAAATCATCAGCAGGCTTGCACCACAAAAGTGTTAAAGAAAGTTATTTTAGTAAAAGGAAGATAATACCAGAAGGAAAATTTGATCTACAAATAATAATCATGACAATGATTAAGTGCCATAGAAATCTGCAAAAATCATAAAAGGCTTCTTTCATTGTTATAGATCCTTAAAAGATAATTAACAACTTAAAGCAAAAAAAAAAAAGAAAAAAGAGAAGAAAAACAAAACAAATACCACACAATGTATTGTAAAACATGTAACACATGTTAAATGTATGTATTTTAAGTAAAATGTATGATAACGATAGTATAAAGACAGGTGGGGAAAGTAGAATAAATTTGTTGTAAGTTTCTTATACTCCACATAAAGCTGAGATAAACTGGAGATGTGTATTATAAATACTATATCAACCATTGAAAATCAAAACAAAGAGGCATGACGAATAAGCAATTAGTAGAGATAAAAAATTACATAAAGAGATAAAGAATTACATAAAGTGTTCAATTAAAAATGAGGCAGAAAAGGTGGGAAATAAAGAAGATGAAACAAGTATGAAAATAGGCAGATAGTAGATTTGATATTAATCGTATCAATAATAACATTAATTTATTTTTTATTTTAATTTTTAGTTGGAGTCTCACTCCTTTGCCCACACTCTAGTGCAGTGGCACGCTCCCAGCCACTGCAGCCTAGACCTGCTGAACTCCGGTGATCCTTCTGCCTCAGCCGGAACTACAGGTCTGCACTACTACGCCCAGCTAATTTTTTTTATTTATTTATTGTAGAGCTGAGAGCTCTCAAAGTTGCCTGGGCAGGTCTCGAACTCACAGGCTCAAGCAGTCCACTCACCTCGGCCTCCCAAAGCACTGGGATTACAGGCTGAGCCACCGAGCCCGGCCATTACATTAAATTTAAACCTTTAGATTTAAAAAAAGACTGATAAAAAATGAGCAATAACTTTTATGTATTTTTTAAATCATTTTTTTGGAGGGGGACAGGACATAGATTTTGACAGAAATACTAAATTTCAGAATAAGAAATTACCACAAATAAAGAACATTTCACAATGTTACAAGGGTCAGTTTACCAAAAAGATAAAGCAATACTAAATGTGTATTGTCTAACACATTGTCATGTCTAAAAATACATATAGAAAAAATTATATAACTGTAAGGAGAAATAGACAAATTCAATTATCTCCAGAGATTGGAGATTCTAACCTCTGCTAAATAAAAAGACAGAAAACCAGAAAAAAGATAGAGGACAAACAATGTCATTAACCAACTTTACCTAATTGAGATTTATAAAACATTCCATTGAACAGCAGTACAAATGACATTGTTTTAAACTGCACGTGGAACATTCACCAAAATAGACTACAAATTGAGGCATAAAAACGAGTCTCCGTTTATTCAAAAGGATAGAAGTCACACAAAGTCAGTTCTGTAAGCACAATTAAATTAAACTAGAAATAAATAATAGAAAGAGATTTGAAAATTTCCAAATATTCTGAAGTGAAACAACACCCTTCTAAAAATTCCTGTTTCAAAGAAGAAATCACAAATGTATTTAGATAATATTCCATAGTGAATAACACTGGAAATATAAACAAAATATACCAAAGTTTGTAGGGGCAAGTAAAGTAGCCATTAGGGAAAAATTTATAGTATTACATGCTTATATTATTTACAAAAATCTGAAATTTAAAAATCTCTAACAATTCTTAACATGTTGTACGGTAACTCTTTTCTCTCTTTCTTTTTTTTTTTTTCCTTGAGGAAAAATATAAGTTCCCCACATACTCACCAGTTCTGTTCTGAGAGCATGTTTGTAGGTCCAATTTGTTTTTAAGTCCAACAAAATTAGCCTAGGTACCCAACAAAAACAATCAGCTATGTAGTACTGGACCAGCTATTTCACCACTGCTTTTATGCTTGCTTCTGGACATCCTAGGCTTGAAAGGAAGATACTGTACTACTGTACTCTACATAGTACTGTACAATGAAGTACACAAAAGCACAACCACTTATAGAGGTTACACACACGACAATATACGCCACACATGTAAACTAACTTATGTGATTAGACATGAGAATGAACGTTTTCATCTTTGAAAGTTTGCAACTTGGAGGTTCATATGTAAGGGACTTACCGTATTGAATATTTTGTGAGTGTTAAATTTTATCAAAACTAGAGGCATGTTTCGAGAAAATTATCATTACGAAAGTGAAATTTAGACCATAAATATGCTGTATATCTCCCTTTATTTTGGTGCTATTACTGTTGTATAAAACATTTTATATTATTCTATATAAAGATCTTGCACATTATTTTTAAATTTGTTCTTAGCCGGGTTCGGTGGCTCAGCCTGTAATCCCACGCCTTTGGGAGGCTGAGGTGAGTGGATTGCCTGAGCCCGCGGGTTCGAGACCCGCCTGGGTAGCGAGACCTCATCTCTACAATAAATAAAAAAAATCAGCTGGGCATGGTAGCGCGTGCCTGTAATTCCTGCTACTCGGAAGGCTGAGGCGGAAGGATCGCCGGGCCCAGCAGGTCGAGGCTGCGGTGGCCGGGAGCGGCCACTGCACTCCAGTCTGGGCGACAGAGTGAGACTCCAACTCAAAAAAAAAAAAAAAAAATTTGTTCTTGAATTTTATACTTCTAAGGGTGCATGAAGTTTATTTTTAAAATTATGTTTTTTAACTTTTTTGCTGATGTAAAAAATGAAGTTGTTTTTAATAGTAACCTTTGTATTCAGTAAACTTATTAAATGTGTTTATTAATTTTAATAATTCATCTGTAAATGGTTTAAGTTTTCTATTCAAAATTATATTGTATTCAAATTATTGCATTTTAACATTGTTTTCCGTTATTATATTTATATTTTGTCTATAAATATTTGCCTTTGCATTACTATGCTGACAGAACAATGTTGAATAGAAGTATTTATATAAACTGGTTTCTAGATTCAAAAAGAAGCATTTTACCATTTAGTATAAGTATATTATACTTATACATTTAATATAGTATAAATACATTACATAGTGCAATGTTTATTGTAGCTTCTTTATAATACTTTTATCAGGCTAAGAACATTCCCTTCTATTTCTAGTTTACAAAGAACTTTTATCCTGAAACAACATTGATTTTTATTCAATGATTTTCAATACTTCCAACATTTGAAAAATGTTCCTCTAATTTATTAAGCTTAAGGAATTATATATATATATATATTGCATTTTTTTTTCCTGTTAAATAAATTTTATGTTCCTGGAATAATCCCAACTTGATCATGGTTACTTTTATGCTGTGCTGTTCCAGATTTTAATAATATGTTTTTAATTTTTATATTTATGTGTATGAATAATATTTGCGAATAAGATGCTAGTACTTACCTTACTTGAATTGTTTATTTCCGGTTGTATATAAAAATTATGCCAATCTCATACATTGTGCTGGGAGTCTTTTCTGATTTTCTCCCATTTTATAAAATTCAAATGATTTATTCCTTGTAAGGTTGGAGGACTCACTGATAAAATTATATGGACTAGAATTATTTTTATTCTGAGAATAACTTCAATCTACTAATTGAATTGCTCTCATGATTATGATTATTTAGTCTTTCTATTTTATCCCAAGTCAGATCATCATTAATGTATATTACTTAAATAATATTAAATTTAATGTCTAGAAATGTGTTCGATTTATCTTTCAGAAATTTGACATGAAGTGACTTACAATAGCCTCTTAATTATAACCCTAATTTCTGTGGCATGAATAATAATACTTCACTTTTAATTCTTTGTTGTTGTTGTTGAGTTGGAGTCTTACCTGTACCCAGGCTGGAGTACAGTGGCACACTTCAGGTCACTGCAGCCTCGACCTGCTGGGCTCAGGAGATCCTTCCACCTCAGCCTTCCAAGTAGCACATGCCACAACGCCCTGCTATTTTTTTTTTTTTTTTAATTTAATGTGGAGATGAAGTCTCATCATGTTGCCCAGTCTGGGCTCGAACCACAAGCTCTGACAATCCTCTCACTACTTCGGCCTCCCAAAGTGCTGGGATTATAGACTTGAGCCACCACGCCCAGCCCACTTTTAATTCTTAATAATGTTTATTACTGACATTTTTTCTACTAAATCTTGAAGTTGCTTGCTGAGGTATTCGCCCTTTTGAAAAGCTATGTTTTGATTTTTTAATATTCTTTATTGTATCTTTAAATTTTATTTCATTAATTTCTACCTTTATACTTATTCATTTCCTAAAAACTTCAGTCAAATGTATTTTGTGCTATCTGTTTTAAATTTTAAAATTAAGTGCTTATTTCATCAACTCTGTTCCTTTCTCTTTAATAGATACATTTAAAACTGTCTAACTCAATCCATATATTTCTTTAGTTTTCCAGTAAGAAGTTTTAAAAACAAACAAACAAAGCTTCTCTCTTTACTTTAGCCTGGGAATTTCTAGTGTGGTTATTTTACCAAAAGTTTTTGCAGCTAACCCATTTCCCAGTTAATCTCCAGTAATTTTTTACTCTTGTTTTCCTTTTTTAAAAATTTCCTTATAATATTTTGCAACTTATTCTAAAAAAGCAGAACATGTATCAAATATTGTGATCCTTTATTTAAGCAGTGTGGAGAGGAATGATGCCCTTGTAATTCAAATGTTGAGTCTCAAAGCACAGATGTCTCAAATCTACTATATTCTGTTTGAATCAACAGTTATGTATATAAGCAAAATTCCATGAAACTGAAGCTTCAACTGCCACTATTATTCAGGAGTATCCAGTGCTATTTCTGGTGTAACAAACAGGCTATTGTTAGGATAAAGAAAATACATATGAGATAAGTGCTTTACACAAAATAAAAATTGAACTATTAAGTTAATGAGAGTAATCCACTAATAATAATAATGAGAGCTGAAATTTCTGCAGAATATACTATGTGCTGAAACTATTCTGACTTTGGAAACAGAGTGTATCGATTCCAAAAGAAACATTTGTTCATTTTTCTCAAATTTTAGTATCTTTGAAATTGAAATGCATCTTACAGTTGGAAACCATACATTATTTACAGTAATTATTTTTATATTAGCTCATTAAAGAAGTGTATCTCATCATCAGTGGTATTTTAGACTTAATGGAATTTTGCTTAATGCTATGAAATGCTAGACATCATGGAAATACTATAATGTAAGCTCCATAAGAGCAGGGAATTCGGTTGTTATATTTACTGTTAGTAAAGTGATAGATATTTGTTGAATAATTAAATGAGCAAGTATGAACTATGTAAATGCACAGCATTAAAGCATCACTCATGGTGGTAGTTGGTCACTCCCTGGCCTCACATCACTTGGGTAACGATGGGGACATCACTTGAAATACTCCATTTAATGATGTATGTTCATAATGACAACTTTTCATTTTTTTTGAAACTACGACAATATGCTATGTTTAGGAAGGAAGTAAATAATGTAATAAAATATTTTTTTAAAAATCTTAAGTATGATTTAAATGAAAAGTCCTGGAATTTATAGGAATAATCTTCATCTGTTGGAAAAAATTACATTGTATAACACATTATTCCCCAATGAGTCTGGGTAAATAAGATGATAAACCTTTCAAAATGAACTCTGTCTGAAAAAAAAAAAAAGGATCATTATTTCCTGAAGAGCTGCAAAATAAAATAGGCCAGCAATAATACAGGTAGAAACTGAGGTTATAAAAGCAATTTATACAAGTCAAGTTGACAATAACATAAGCAGGGCCAGGCGGCTCTCTTTCATGCCTCCTTCCCACCAGCTCTGGGTTACTGCTTTGAAGACATTCTTGTTCCTTCAATGAGAAAATTCCCTACAGCACCATCCTTGCCTGTGTTGCTCATTAATGCACATAGGTTTAACCCCTGTCCCAGCTTCTGCATCTGCAGCTCTGCTTGGAACTCTCCTAAGTTCCAGACTCAGGTACTCAGCTACTTCCTAAAGCCCTCTGCCTGGAGGTCTCAAGGACACTTTGAGTTTAGTATGCTTACAACTGAAGATATAAAGAGCCAAGGGTCCAGTATTTGGGGTCAGGCAGTCCCACTTCTTTGTTAATGCGGACACTTCTTAGTTTACTTGGTCTTCCTAATCTTCAGATTTCATTTCCATAAAACAGCAATGAGCTTCATAGAATGGCTTCTAAAATGTCATGAAATAATGTAGATAATACCTCTAACAAAGAGTCAAATGCGAAGAAGATGCATAACCAATGTCTGGCACGGGCTTCGCCCTGCTTTCAAAACAAGCTCAGCTGGCAATGTAGTTAAGCCTGGGTCAGAATTTCAGAGTGAAGGATACGATCCTCTCTACTTCCGTAAGTGTGCGCAGTCATCCTTGGATAGCTTTTGAAAGGTCTTCTCCTTTCTGCCACCTACCAAGAAGTTTTCCAATTTCCTTACTTAGAAGTGGTTATTTACCATGAGTCAACCTCTTTCTGAACCATCCTCCCCACACCAATGCGCCCAGGAAACTGGAAGAAGTCCCTTCCTTTACTCCATCTCTCCTTCAGCTTGCAGAACAGAGCTCAAGTTTCTTAGAGCAACTACAGACCACTTACCACCTTACCTGCTACCTCACTGGTTGCAGGGCCTGCACCCTGTGTATGTGAGCTTCATGGTGTTACATTCCAAGAATGTGCCCCGCGTTCCTACCTGTGTGCATGTGTACGTGCCCTTTTCCTTTGTGTACCTGGGGAATTCCTGCTCATCTTTTATGACTGGTCTCACATGTGACCTCCTTCTAGAAACTTCCCTGATTGGCCTGTATACAGATGACCTGAACTTGATTTCAGCTCATTAAAATAGGAGGAAAAAAACAAACGGTTTGAGGAAAACACACTGACAGCATTTCGTACCATATGAAGCTGGGGTCTGATCTGTGGTGTGTCCTGAGACCTTGGCTCTTCCTTTAATTCTTGCTGCAGCCTTAAAAACCCAGATGGTGAATGCTGTCTGTCTCCTTGTGGCCCCTGGGCCCACGCCCCTTTGTCTCTCTGCCTGTCTTGTTTCTTGCTGTTCACTTTCCCATTCTTACCTGGCTGATTTGTAAATTAGTAAAATAATCAAAATTAGACAATTCCAGCTACTCAGATAGCTATGTTTCCAGGGAATCTGTTTTAAGTGTAGAAGGGAAAAAATAAGTAGTCAAAATCCTGGATTTTCTATGTGAATATGTTTGCTTAGAGGGCAGCAGCTGTTAAAATATAAATGTGATATTGAGTTCAAACAGGAGCAGAAATAATACACAGTGTAGGCCAAGGAAAGGCATTTCAACTGCAGGGCTCTTTCATCTGGAGTGGCGAGCCTAATTCTGGTTTAGAGAAAAGCAGGCCTGATACTGGAGTGGAAAAGAGGGCCAGGGGCTGGACATCAGAGCATCAGCTTTCAAGCCACTTCCTCCAGTGAGTAGCTCAGAAACTTGAGGATTTTCTGGAAAAAATAATATATGTCTCATTCAGCTCATAAGCAGGTTGTCCAAACAGACTGTTAAAGGTTGAAAACACCACACAAACACAGCTCTCCTCAGTGGAATGTGTTTTGTCTTGGTTTAAAGAAGTCACAAAATCTGAAGCTTTATCATGAACAGGCAAAAAAAAAAAAAAAAAAAGGTTAATTTCCATGATTTAAAACATTTGGCTTAAACGGGGTCTCTCTCCATTCTAAATGTCAATTATAATAGGGAAACGGGAGGGAAATATACAAGGTACAAGGTATGGGGCTTAGACCTTTTTCATTGAAAGTCTGAAGTTCCTGCATCGATCTCTTCTTTAGTTTCTGGCTCTTGAGTCTTGACTAATCTCTCCCCTAGATATTAAAAATGACTTGAGTATGAAAAACAAGTTTGGTGAGATTTTAAAACCATTCGTAGAGTGACTTGAAGACACTCAAATGGCGTGAAAGGACTGAGTCACCCATGCCCATGCACACGTATGCTCCTGTTTGCAAGAGTTGATGCCTCTGACTTGTCATTTCCTCTTTGCTACGCTGGCCAGCGTTCCACTTAACCCCTGCCGCATGGCCAGCCGCGTCACTCATCCACGCCCTCAACTGGCTCAGTGGCCTGGAGGCCCAGGACATACTGAGTGGGACAGCTGGCAGGAGTAGGGGTTGGTGTGGTCACTGACAAAGAATTCTCCTCAGGGTTGTCACTAGCAGTTCTGCAGCTGTCGGCCGCATACCTGGCATACCTCCATCCCCGGGCAACTGTACTGTAGGGGCCTGGGCTGGGATTTCAGCAGCTCTCACTGGGGTTGGGCTGCATCCCACAAAGCCAGCTTCCAGGTAGGCAAGGGGGATTGTCCAGGTGTAGGGGGAGAGCAACCCAGAGAAGGAAGGGCAGTAGTTGTGGAAGGAGAGGAGGTAGTTGGGAGAAATGTGCCCACTCACTGAAGGAGGGTTTGGTGCAAAGAGCAGGAGATTGTGTTTCATAAACAGCCCTTTCTACCACCCTAAACCAATTCATGATCCTTCCTTGGAGATGCAGTTTCCCACATGGGTCTTGTTTATATACATTGTGTAGATGTGATAAGAGCAAGGACTTGACCCAAAGCATATTTGAGTTCAGGTTTCTTTACTGCGGGTGACCTTGGGAAAGTCATTCAGCTGTCTGAGCTGCCATGTTCTCACTCAGAACAAGGGGCTGCATGTCTTCCTACTGTGAGGCACTGGATGAATTTGGGTGGGTTTTTCTGATGAACTTACTTGGTGGATGAAAAGGGGGAAGTTTTGAAAACTTATCATATTTATGTTAAATATAAGACTGTTGAACTTGCACTGCGATGTGCGACTTATTGAATAGTGCTTTATGTATTTAACACGGACTTGCTTTCATGAGTACACAACCCAGACAATAAGCCAGTGCATATCTATTTACATTTTTTTTTTTGAGTTAGAGTCTCACTCCATTTCCCAGGCTAGAGTGCAATGGCACACTCACGGTCACCCCAGCGTCGACCTGCTGGGCTCTAGCGATCCTTCCGCCTCATTCTTCCTTGTAGCCAGAACTACTTGGCTCCAAGTAACCAGAACTACTAGACACGCACTACCACACCTGGCTAATTTTTTTTTTAATTTATTGTAGAGACAGGTCTCGCCAAGTTGCCCAGGCTGGTCTTGAACCCGTGGGCTCAGGCAATCCACTATCTTTCGCCTCCCAAAGTGCTGAGATGACAGGCTGAGCCATTGAGACCAGCCATATTTTTAAAATCCCCTCCTTTTTTATTTTGCATTCATTTAAATACAAACAAAAAGGATTTCTTTTTTCTATTTTTCAATTCTGGTAAAATATACATAACATAAAATTTACCATCTTAATTGTTTTGTTTTGTTTTTAATCAATACTTTTTATTATGATTTTGTGGGGTATAGTTAAGGGTTAGGGGTACAATTACGTTTCATTCAGGCACCCTGTTGATAAGAGGTGTTTCCCCATCCCCAGACAGATATTTGTGACTGTTAATCCCATCCCCCTCCCCCCCCATAGTTTCCCAGTATGGTCAGTCATTTTCTTATAGTATTACATTGGATGTTCAAGGTCCATTATATGAGTGAGAACATGTGATACTCGGATCTTTGTTTCCGTGAGAGGTCATTCAGTATTATAGACTCTGGTTCCATCCAGGTTGCTGCGAAATTCATGATTTTGTTCTTTTTTATGGCTGCGTAGTATTCCATCGTGTATATGTACCACATTTTTTTAATCCAGTCCTCTTTTGATGGGCAGCATGGCTGTTTCCAGGTTCTTGCTATTGTGAATAATGCTGCGATAAACATACGTGTGCAGGTATCTTTTTAATAGAGTGATTTGAGGTCTTCAGGGTATATTCCCAGTAGGAAGATTGTGGGGTCATATGGAAGGTCGATTTTTAGAGCTTTTAGGAATCGCCACACTGCTTTCCACAGAGGTTGCACTAGTTTACATTCCCACCAACTGTGTAGAAGTGTTCCCTTTTCATCACACCCTCTCCAGCATCTGTTATTTTTTGAGTTGTAGATAATTGTCATTCTGACTGGAGTTAGGTGGTATCTCAGTGTGGTTTTGATTTGCAGCTCCCTGATGATTAGTGAGGTTGAGCATTTCTTCATGTGTTTGTTGGCTGCTCGGATGTCTTCCTTTGTGATGTGTCTGTTCATATCTTTTGCCCATTTTATGACGGGGTTGTTTGTTTTTTTCTTTTCAGCACGTTTGAGTTCCTTGTAGATCCAGGATATTAAGCCTTTGTCAGACCTGGAGTTGGCAAATGCTTTTTCCCAGTCTGTAGGCTGTCTCCCTGCTCTCTTGATGGTTTCTTTGGCTTTGCAGAAGCTTGTCAGTTTAAGAAGGTCCCACTTGTCTATCTTCTCTCTTATGACCTGGGGGTTTCGGGTTTTGTTCAGGAATTGGATGCCAGTTCCGATTTCCATGAGGGTATTTCCTTCCTTTTCTTATGGTTTGAGGTTTTACATTTCAGTCTCTGATCCATTTGTAGTTAACCTTTGTGCATGGGGATAGATAGGGGTCCTGTTTCAATCTTCTGTATGTGGTCAGCCAGTTTTCCCAGCACCATTTACTGAATAGTTCTCCTCTCCCCAGTGGTAGGTGGTGGAGGCTTTTTCAAAGATGAGTTAGTTGAGAAATTGAGGTTTTGCTTCTGGAATCGCAATTCTATTCCATTGATCTATATGCCTGCTCCTGTACCAATACCAAGCTGTTTTGATGATTGTAGCTTTATAGTAAAGTTTGAAGTCTGGTAATGTGATACCACCTACTTTGTTTTTTTTTGCTGAGGGTTGTTCTGGCTATTCTTGGGCGTTTGTGTTTCCATATGAATTCCTGTGTTGGTTTTTCCAGGTCTGAGAAGAATGTTGCTGGTAATTTGATGGGTATTGCATTGAATTTGTAGATTGCCTTAGGTAAGATGGACATCTTTACAATGTTGATTCTCCAATCCATGAGCATGGGATATTTTTCCACTTGTTCATGTCATCTTTGATTTCTTTGAGCAGTGTTTTGTAATTTTCATTGTAAAGGTCTTTCACATCTCTGGTTAGGAAGATGCCAAGGTATTTCATTTTTTTTGTGGCTATTGTGATTGGAATTGTGTTTTTATTTGGGTTTCTGTTTGTTTATTATTGGTGTAGAGAAATGCAATTGTCTTTTGTACACTTATTTTGTATCCTGAGACTTTTCCAAAGACCTTTTTCAATGTAAGGAGGCTTTTGACTGATTCTCTTGGGTTTTCAAGGTACACAATCATATCATCTTCAAAGAGAGATAACTTGACTTCCTCTTTTCCTATTTGGATACCCCTGATTGCCTCCTCTTCTCTGATTGCTCTAGCCAGGACTTCCAATACTATGTTGAACAGGAGGGGTGAGAGTGGGCATCCTTCTCTAGTTCCAGTTTTCAGGGGAATTGGTACCAATTTTTGTCCATTTAGGAGTATGCTGGCTGTGGGTTTCTTTTAGATGGCTTTTACTGTTTTGAGGTATGTTCCCCGTATGCCTAGATGTTCAAGGGTTTTTATCAAGAAGCGGTGCTGGATTTTATCAAAAGCTTTTTCTGCATCTAATGATATGATCATGTGGTTTTTGTTTTGACATCTGTTGATGAATTTAATTACATTTATGGTTTTACCAATGTTGAATCAGTCTTGCATCCCAGGAATGAAGCCTACTTGGTCATGGTGGATGATTTTTGAGATGTATTGCTGAATCCGGTTTGCTAGGATCTTGTTAAGAATTTTAGCATCTATGTTCATCAAAGATATTGGCCTGTAGTTCTCTTTCTTTGTTGGATCTTTACGTGGCTTGGATATCAATGTGATGTTGGCTTTGTAAAATGATTTGGGGAGAGTTCCATCTTTTTCAATCGCCTGGAATATCTTCAGTAGGATTGGTATCAGCTCCTCCTTAAATGTCTTGTTGAATTCTGCTGGAAAGCCATCTGGACCAGGGCTTTTTTGTAGGAAGTTTTCTTATTATGTAGTTGATTTCCTTGATTGTTATTAGTCTATTTAAGGTCTCAATTTCTTCTTGTTCCAACCTAGGTAGGTTGTGTGATGTCAGAAAATCCTCCATTTCCTTAAGGTTTTCAAGTTTGTTTCCATACAAGTGTACGTAGTAGTCTCTAATGATCTTTTGTATTTCTTCAGGCTCAGATGTGACTTCACCTTTTGTGTTTCTGATTGTGCTTATTTGGTTTTTTTTCTCATTTTTTCTTGGTCAGTCTAGCTAGAGGATCATCGATCTTGTTTTTCCTTTCAAAGAACCAGCTTTTTGTTTCATTGATTTTTTGTATTATCTTTTTGTCTTCTATGTCCTGGATTTGGGTTTTTATTTTGGTGATCTGGATTCTTCTGCTGAAATTAGGGTTTTTGTGGTCTTGCTTTTCCAGCTTCTTCAGGTGGCTTGTTAGGTTGTGAATTTCTGTTCCTTCCATTTTCTTCATGTGTGTTTGTAGGGATATAAATTCCCCTCCTACTACAGCTTTAAGGCATCCCAGAGATTTTGGTAAGATGTTTCTTCATTTTCATTTATTTACAGGTATCTTTTGATCTCTGTTTTGATTTCATCATTGACCCAGGAGTTGTTTAGCATCATACTGTTTAGTGTCCATGTCTTTGTGGGTTTTGGGGGGACTTTGTTGGTGTCAATGTTTATTTTTATTCCACTGTGGTCCGAGAAGGTACATGGTAGAATTTCGGTCATTTTAAATTTGCTTATGCTTGATTTATGGCTGAGTATGTGGTCGATCTTAGAATATGTTCCATGTGGTAATGAGTAGAATGTGTATTCTGTGGTCTTTGGATGGAGTGTTCTGTAGGTATCAATTAAGTCCATTTGGTCCAAAGTCACATTGAGGTTCCGGATCTCCTTGCTGACTTTTTGTCCTGATGATCTGTCTAGGGTTGTGAGTGGGGTATTAAAGTCCCCAGGTATGATGGTGTTAGAGTCAATATCTTTCTTTAGTTTTCCTAGAAGTTGCTTTATGAAAGTTGGCGTACCTATGTTGGGTGCATATATATTCAGGATAGATATTTCTTGTTGATGGATTGAGCCTTTTATCATTATGTAGTGGCTTTCTGTATCTTTTTTGATTTTTAATAGCTTGAAGGGTATTTTGTCTGAAATTAAGATCACTACTCCTCCTTTCTTTTGTATTCCGTTCGCCTGAAAGTTTGTTTCTCATCCTCTTACTTTGAATCTGTCAGTGCCCTTTCTAGTGAAGTGAGTCTCTTGAAGGCAATAGATTGTTACCTGATGATATTTTATCCATTTTGTCATTCTATGTCTTTTTAGTGGTGCATTTAGTCCATTCACATTTAGGCTAATAATTGAAATGCAAGAGTTGATCCCTGTCATAAGGTTCTTACAGAGTTGTTCCTATTTGTTTGTTGTCTTTCTTTGGGTTTTGGAGTTGGTTCATGTGTGTTTTTAATCTTTTGCCTGTACTCTTGTGAAGATTGTTGTTGTTCTTTATCTTCTGTGTTCAGTACTTTCTTAAGTGTTTCTTGTAGAGGTGGTCTGGTGGCAGCGTAGGTTCTTAGGGATTGGATATCTGAAAAGATTTCAATTCTCCCTCACTAATGAAGCTTAGTTTGGCTGGGTAGGTTATTCTTGGTTGAAGTTGTTTCTCTTTTAGAACTTTGAAGATAGGGCTCCAGGATCTCCTAGCCTGAAGGGTTTCTGTGGATAAATCCACTGCTATTCTAATTGGTTCTCCCTGGTAGGTAGTCTGGCCTTTTTCTCTTGCTGCCTTTAGGATTTTTTCTTTTATAGCTACTTTTTTAGGCGAATTATTATGTGTCTGGGAGTTGGTCTTCTCATTTGTTGTCTTGCAGGGGTTCTCTGAATCTCTTGTGTTTGAATTTTTTCATCCTTGATGCGATGAGGGAAGTTTTCTTGAATAATTTCATGAAATGTTTGTTCCAGTGTGGCTTCTGTTTCTCTCTCTGCCTTGGGGAGCCCAATTACTCTTAGGTTTGATCTCTTGAAGTGATCATTCATCTCTTGCAGGTTTTGTTCTGTCTTTTTTAGTTTCTTTTCTATGCTTTTGACAATTTGGGCTAGTTCTGTGTTTTGGTCTTCGAGCTCTGAGATTCTTTCTTCTGCTTGGCTGATTCTGCTTTCCATGCTTATTAGTCTGTTATTCATTTCCATCACAGTATTTTCTACTGCTGTCATTTCTGACATCAGCTCCTTCCTATTTTCCTCTTGTCTCTCCTCAATTTTTTAAATTCTCTCCATTAATGTCTTGATGTCTGGGTTTGTTGCATGTAACCCGTCATTCTGGGACTCTTCACTGTTTGTGTTCCAGAATCTGTTTTCTCAGTGTCTGATCTCTCAGGGGTCTGTGTGAGATCTATATTCTTCTTTTGGTTTTTCTTCATTTGTGCGGTTTTTCCCCCTCTCTACTTTTTCCTTCTCTCCACGTCACTGTCTTCTTTAATTCTGTTATTCAGGGGTAAAGGGATTGGTTTTACTTCTGTTTGTTCAATCTCCTATTCTTTATGTATGCCCTCCCTCTTTGGTCAAATCTGGAGTTGCACTGTAGGTTGGGGGTGGTCCTTTTTGCAGTTTTGAGATTTACTGAAGAGGGAGCTGTGATTCAAAATCTATCTGCAGGTCCTGGTATTCGCTGACAAGTGTGTGAATAATCTGGAACCCACTTCCCACTGCCTTGGAATCTGTCTGTGCAGTGAGGCTGTAGGTTTACTCCCTGAAATAAAATGTGGTTAGCAGAGGGGAGAGAGTGGAGCAGACAGTGGGTGGAAGAGGGGGTTGGAGAGATAGAAGAGTAAGGGGGGAAACAAACGAGTGTGCCAACAAATAGAGAGAGAGGCCTATACTGAAACAGATAAAAACAATAGACCACAGCTACAGACGAGCCAACTCTCATACAAACAAAAATAAAACATATAGTGATGCTAACATACCAGCTCTCCAACCACCTTATTAGTGTGCTGTTCCTCTATACAAAGATATGGTTTACAGAGAGAAGAAAAGAGAAGAAAAAGAAGAAGAAAAAAGAAAAAAAGGTACAATACAGTAGGAATAGAATTAAGTCATTAAACTAACAGAATCAATGAAGCACACTCTGAGACATTTTGTTTAAGTCCAATATCCTTTCAGGTCTGATTTCTAGTTTTCTTTTCAAGCTGGTAAATTAGTTTGCAGTTAGGGTCAGTTGCCCCTGGTCTGCTGTGAAGGACAGTTCAGATCACCCTCTGTTCACCACTCTGGCCTGTCTTTATCAAGCTTGTTTCTCCCTTTTCAGTCAGCAGGTGGTGCTATCTCAGCTGCTCACCCCAGAGGGGGTGGGGCCAGACAGGGACAGCAGAGGCTGAAGATGGCAAGATGGCTGCCTGCCTCAGGGCAGACGGCAAGAGACTTACGGTGGGCAGGACATCTCGGTCGCAGGAGAGGTGGCAGCGATCCCAGCAGATCTTCCCTGCAGGGGCTTCAAGGACTGAAGTTGTGGTTCGCCTCTGGCCTGGGTGGTGCAATGTGCTACCAGCAGCAGTGGCAGCGGCTGCGGTGGCTGCAGCGGTGGCATCTGTGCTGCAGTGGCTGTCCAGACCACTGTGATGCCCCAGCGGTGGCAACGGCTGAGCTCCATGTGAAGAGCAGGCTGCAATGTTGGGGCCTGTAGCCTCCAGGGCGAGAGTCAGAAACCCACTGCAGTTCTCCTTTGCAGAGGTTTTCACAGACCGGGTTATCCCATCGCCATCTTGCCAGAAGTCCCCCATCTTAATTGTTTTTAAGCCGACAGGTCAGTAGCATCATGTGCATTCACACTGTTGTGCAACGAACACCACCATCCATCCACAGAACCGTTTTCATCTTGCAAAACTGAAACTCTGCACTCATTAACTCCCTGTTTTTCCCTTCCCCCAGCATCTGCAAGCACTTTCTGTTGTTATAAATGTGACTATTCTAGGCCCTTTACACTAGTTGAATTATGCAGTATTTGTGTTTTTGTTACTGGCTTATTTCACTTAGCATAATATCCTCAGGGTTCATTCATGTTTTAACATGTGTCATGGTTTCTTTCCTGCTTTTTAAGCCTGAGTAATATTTAATTGCATACGACATATGACTTTTTTTTCCAGCAATCATATTTTTAAATTTCTCAGAGAAAGAGAGAAAAGGGGCATAGAATTGTCAGTGAGAATACACAAAGTGAGCAGTTTCAGAATATATTGATAAATGGAAGACATATTAATAAAATCTATACAAAAGAATTACTATTCCATTACAGTTATATCCATTTTACAAAAAAAATGTTGTTTCCTCTGGTATACAAGGGGCACCCACAACATCCTGGAATTATCTTTTGGAGGGTAGTCCCTTGTAATACAGGCTTCCCTTGCTATATAAGTGTCCTGGGAACCCATTGGCATCAGTATGCCAGTTAACATTGTTGTGAGAGGCTGTGTTCAGCTTCAGTGAAAATTTTTAAAGATTCTTTCAATGCCTTTGCCCACTTCATGATAGGGGATTTTTGAGCATACCTGCCCCCAACATGCCCATGCCCACACCAAAAACAAAATGACCCCCATGGCCCACCCTCCCTATTTACCTGATCTAGCCCCAAGCACCTTCCCCCACCCACATGAAAAGTTTTCAAAAGGAAACATTTTGCCGAAGTGGAAGAGATTAAACAAAAAACAGCAGAAGCACTAAAAGGCATCATAATTGATGAGTTCAAAAACTGTTCTCAGCAGGGGAAAAATCACCTCAATTGATGTATTGCTATCAAATGGAGAGTATTTTGAAGGTGACTGAAGTTTAAACATGTCAGAATAAATACATCATTTTTTAATAAATAAATTCCATTTTGGGACATCCCCCCATAAGTATACAAATGTATGAGTGTTCACATGCCCCTGTATTTTACTCCTCCACTCCACTTTTCTCTCATTCTTATCCTTACTTTTTTCAGGGCAAGGACAGATTTGACTTTGGGGTGAAAGGCATGGTATTTTGTAATACAGAGCTGTACATTCTAAAGCAATTTGTATTCTACACATTCAGCTTAGTTAATTGACCTCTGCTGCAACTTTGCGTATTTCTGGTTAGTCCAGCATGCAATCTGACCCTCCACCTCTCGTCCTCAGCACAGCTTGTCTCCCCTCCCTTTCTCCCAACCCTGCTTAATTCTGCTTGGTTTCTTTGGCTCACCCATGGAGATTAAACATGCATAGCATGGTCAGGTACTATGCCCAATATTTTACTTATACCTACATTTCATGCCTTAACAATATCAGTGTTACTGTTTTCATGTCACAGAGGAGGAAACTGAGGCTCAGAGATTGTATGTAACTACCTAAGGCTAGCCATGTGTATCTGTACGGGGGTCAAGAACGTGACCAATGCATCTGAAGCCAAATCCCAGTTGTCTCTCTGCACAGAAACTGGTAGTTTTCACTGTCTTACGTCATCTAACTTAAAGTAAAAGTTGCTATTTGTGGAGGTCTGACAATTAAGCATTCAAATTTGCCACTGTGCACTTGAGTTAGCAGCACTGTACAAATGGTTGTATTGGAATGCTGTCCCTGCTCACCTGATCTGACCCCCAATGACTTTTTTCTTTATGCAAATATAAAGGAAATATTGAAAGGAAGACATCTGATGACTTTCAGGACTATCCAGGGAAATGCAACAGCAGCTCCGATGGCCATTCCCGAATAAAGAGTTCCAAAATTGCTTTGACAGGTAGACTAAGTGCTGGCATTGGTGCATAGCTTCCCAAGGGCAGCCGGGGCGGGGGGGGAGGGGTACTTCGAAGATGATCTTAGAGATATTCAGCAATGAGGTAAGGAATACTTTTTCTAGGATGGGTTCGAGAACTTAATTGTTGGACCTCGTAGAGGTTTAGATCATTGAAAGTAGACTTTCTAAGGTGGTGTAGACAAGGTATTGTGGCTTCTAAAGTTTGCTGGATGTGGCTCTCAGCCCTAAGAGGGTCACACTTTACTCCCCAAGTCTTCATTCCCTCATCTGTCCACGGGGAGTGCACACAGCACCTCTCTCCTGTACTTGTGGGAATTCAATGAGATGATACCTGAGGAACTGTTGGAGAATGAGCGGCTGCTCAGTGACGATGAGCTCAGAGGAATGGAGGCCCCAGCACAAGGCTCACTATCCACTCAATATATAGTTATTGTGCCCTGCACCTGGCCAATATGGGATAATTTGTCCATGTTTTCATTATTTCAATACATATTTTCTTAAATCTAAAAGATAATTCTTTAATTTGGAGAAGACAGACAAGTATTGATAAGTTGAGGTATTCTGTCCAAAGAATGTGAAAAAAAAAATGCAAAGAAAGGCAATTTTGGCATGATTTTTATTTAAAAGGAGGCTATTCTTAGATTCACAAATATGTGCCTCTTGCTGGATTCTTACTAGACTACAGCTCATTTAATTGTCATAAAATTCCTTCTCTTTTATGACTTGAGATTATAGACACCTGTAAGGTACCTGAAATGGTAATCTGGCAAACTTCATGAGTGGACAAATAAACCAGAAGAAATAATAATCAACTTTTATTCTTAAGCATCTCTATCTCTCAGACTCTCTCTCAGACATTCCAAGATATTAGACAATGGAATTGAATTCCCTTCTTTTCACTAACTCAAATTTCTTCTTTCATTTAACATGAATGAGGATCTTTTGTTTTGTTTTGTTTAAGCTTTAATAACAAGCTTACATGTAGGTGAAGGCAGTGAATAGATCTCTTTCATCTTGAAGCATCTACACTGTTTCTGACTTTTCACCAAAAAAGAAGTGATATTCAAGCTCACTGTGGACCCTCTGAACATGACTACTAGAATTTAAATAGCTTGATTGAGAAGTCATTTTTTTCTGGTGTGTGCCTATTTCCTGAATATCTTCTAAGTCATTATGTATAGAATGTCAAAATATTAAAAGCAATAGATTTCACAGTTAACAAAACTCTCACCAATATAGTTCAAGTGACTTTCTCAAAGTCACACTTCTTGTTACTGTCTGAAAAAAATCCCTGAAATGCAACTCTCTTCTCTCTCACAGTAATGCCCCTCCATTGTTTCTCACAAAGCTCCATATATTCATTTAGGGAGTCTTACTATTCAGATTTGTCTCTTTTTATTTTTTGTCAAAATAATAACCTATAATTTCATATCAAAAGTTAAAAAAAGCATTGACGACCAGGACCCCACCATCCCCAACCATGTCTAGTAGCACCTGTTGGGAGTCTCTGTTTTGGTTCTCATAAAGATGCTTATGCTTCTATTTCTTGGTTTTTGGACATAAAAGATAAGAACTTATGTCACCAACACCACTTGGTCTGTCCTATCACCTTTCAATATTTTCATATTCATAGTCATTTTTATTGATTGCCTTTTGACTTTAGAACATATTTAAAATTTTTTTCAACATCCCATCAGTTTCTGACAATCAGTTTTAGACTTCCCACTTTAGAAAATGATGGCATTATTGAATCTAATCTTTTTCGAAACTTGCCCCCACACACTGAGTTCTACTTTTTGTCATTTACATTTTTAAATTATCAGCATCACTACTAGTTGCACACACTTCTGCCTATTTGCTGACTCTAAATTTTGAAAACTAATAAACAGCATTAACATTGTATTACTTTGTAAATACTGCTCAATGCCAGGCCGTGAACAATAGTAGAATGACATTTTCTTTGCCACGGGCATACTGCCAAGACACCCTAAGTCACTCAACAAACTGTCATCTATTGACATAGCACAAAATCATCCTACAGTTCAGTTTTCTTCATAATTGGACCATTTTAAAAAATATAGAATGTTGGTTAGCTTTTTTTTTCAGTGTTTTCCGCTATTATATCCTGCAATTTTTCTACCACTTAAATGTGCATTTTATTCTAACAAATTCCCTTTTTACCTCCAGAACTCCTTGTAATTGATTGTCCTGTTTCCGACAGAAATGGATGCCCTCCCAGTCAGCATCATAGCTGTCACCTGAAACTTCTCTCTCTCTTTCTCTCTCTTTTTTACATTTCCTGGGTTAAGACCACTATTTTCAGAATCTCCTTTTGGGATTTTTCACCTCTTTCTTGGGCTTTTCATTTTTTTTCACTAAATTTGTCTCTTTTTTCAACTCACTAAAAGTTGGAAGATACATTTTCTGAGTCTTTACATATCCAGAAATATCTCGTATGTGATTGGTACTTCAAAGGGTATAAATTCCATGTATAAAATCATTTTCCCACAAGGTTTTAGAGGCATTACCTCTTTGCTTAATATTATCAAATATAGTTAATAAAGAAGCTGATGTAAGACTTATTTCTGTTTGCAGGTGACAATTATTATTCTCTGGAAATTTTAGGATTTTTTTAAACCCTTGTGTTTCTCTGTTGCTGTTTTCTTCAGTGGATTGAGATTGCGGTGGATATAATCATTTGAAGCCTTGGTCACTTTTCAGGTTGGAGACAGTTTTTTCTGTTACTTCTGTTATTATGTTTTTGTTTGCTACAAATTCTTCTTTTTTTTAACTTTCTTATCAATTTAATGTCTGTCCTCTTACATTCATGTTGTCTGAGCTTTCTTTTATAATTGTTAATCTCTTTCTATGGTCTGGGAGGATTTTAAAAATGTTTCATTAGAATAATTTTATTGTAAATTATAAATTTATCACTACTTAAATACTTAATCTCTAAGAACAGCTATTTTTTTGTCTTTTCAATACATCTTGTCTTCTGTAGACTGCCTTTAGAAGTGCAGAACTGTTTCTGCTTGACAGCCAAAGAGGAAATGAGGATATCAGCACAACTGCAAGAAACTGATTTCTGTCAACCACCTGAATGAACTTGGGATAGGCTAAGTGTGTCCTGTAGTGTGGTTGAGTCATTTGTACATACCAACTAATTTTCTGTTTTCAGTCCTATTTCTAAACACCAATCTCTGTCCTATTGACTAATCCTGAACCCAGACTCTCTCTGAATCTCAATAAGTAGATTACTTTTTGAAAGGGCATAACATGGATTTAATATATCCAATGAGCAGCCATTTTATCACTGCCTAAATCTCATGTTTTTCTAGCAGTTCACTTAACTCACCTTCTAATCACTAGTTAAGGACTGAACCGGTTTCTCAGAGGTAGCTATTGATAGTTGCTTTACAACCCCTCCCCAGCTTGATACTAATTAGCTTTTCTATTTCAAGTATTTGCCTTCACCTATAAGACCCCAAGTTAACCTAATCTGTCCTTCGTGACCTATGTAACAGACAGACCCCACCACCATGGCAGCAATCACATGACTAACGTTACCACCCATCTGCCTGCTGTCCATCACCTGACATCAGTACCTGTGCTTACCTGCCCCTTCATGATGATGTGGAGCAGACCACCACTCAATCATCTTAATGAAGTTCCCCAGCCAAAAGGAAGGATTAAAAGGATTCAACCATGAACAGCCAGTTGTCATTGCATTACTAGACTCTGGTGTGGCCCTGTTTCCTGGCTCTGGCCCCTTCCCCTACCTTGGGGAGGTGTATCTCTTTCTCTCTCTCTCTCCCTCTCACTAATTTACTTTCTAAAATAAACTATATTTTCCGATCTAACTTCTGTGTAATTCTCTTCATTTTTCATGTAACATTGGATCACACACCAGACACCCATACCCCCAGCGGGGCTGACCTGACATTCTGGAGACACCCCCTTGAGAGTGTGACCTAACACTGTCCTTCCTTTAAAAGCTTCTGAGTCTCTATCTTTTTGTTCTTTACATCCTTTCTCATCTCAATCCAGAAATTTGTAGAAATCTACCCCCACCCCAGTCTACTTTCTTTTAGATTTCTAAGTTTTTATTTCAGTGGAGGTCTTTGGAGAGAACAAATGTGCATGTTTATTCTACAGTTCTGAACTGGACCTGAAACAGTCTTTGTAAGGAGCTGGTTCTCAAATTGCTAGCTTCTATATTCATTCTTTCTTCTCCTTTTTTTTTAACATTTGCACGAAAGCAATGTTCCTACACAAAAAGTGAATTGTTTTTCTGTCTGCATAGTAAATATGAAGACAGACTTTACCAAGGAATGGTAATGAGGTAAGAACTTAAATGGGCCTTGGAAAAGACTCATTTACATCTACATGTTATCATAGGAAGTTGTTTGGGATATTGAAGAGACTTTATATAATATACAGGCTTTTCCATGGAGTCTTGAGTAAATTACTTAACCTCTTAAAGCCTGGGCTTAAGTGCATAAAAAGTTTTATTTCCAGTCTCACAAGATTACTGTGAAAATACAACAAATTGTATGATATCAAAGAATGACATATACTATACTATATATGGAATGATATATATTATATCATTCTATAATTGGATGAATTCATTCTATAAGAATTCACACTTAAATTCTGCTGGACATTGAATATCTGATGGGGGGCAGGCACAAGGATTGCTCTCTCTAAGATGGAACATTCTGTTGGAGAAGATGCATTAGTAAGGAATCAATTGCCTGACATCCTAAGTATTTCAAAGTCTCTTAGTTCCCTCCACTCCACATATTCCACCCCTTTCACCACTAGTGATGCTGCAACCTGGGTGGCATGTGAGCTTCCTCAGCTGGTGTGGTGTGAGGTTGAGAAGGATTCTGGTGACACATGTGGAGATGGAATGCAAAAAAAGTAAAGGATGGAGATAAGCGGAGAGAACTAAGAGACTTTGAAATACTTAGGAGAACTTAAATAGAAAAGCTGAGTTTATCACTTAATACAGAAGAGATAAGATACTCTGCATATAAGGCAAGAGTAATTAAAAATGTAAACAGTTCCTTATGAGCATAATAGAAATACCACTAGACCGGAAGATTAGTTTTAGGGTCTAACATTAGCTGTGTTATTAGTTAAAACTTGTGCTTTGAAAAACTTGCCTAGATATTTGGTCTGTTTGCGCCCTGAGATTTAAATGATAGTTCCCTTCCCATGTCCTGGTCTAACATGTTATACTCTTATAAAGGATTATACTGTCTTTTGCAAACTTTTTATTTTATTATTTTTTGTTTGAGTTGAGGTATCACTTTGTTGCTCATGCTGGAGTGCAGTGGCATGGCTCACCACAGCCTCGACCCCCTGGGCTCAGGCAATCCTCCTTTCTCAGCCTCCTGAGTAGAGTAGTTGGGGCTACAGGCATGTACCATAATGTCTGGCTAGTTTTTTTAATTTTTGTGCAGATGAGCTGACATATCTTGCCACGTTGCACAGGCTGATCTCTCACTTCTGACCTTAAGCAATCTTGCTGCCTTGCCCTCCCAGAGTGCTGGGATTACCGTGCCCATCCTTTTTCACTTTTAATTTTTTTTTTTAATTTTTTAGAGACAATTTTGTGCTATGTTGCCCTGACATCAGTGCAATGGCTATTCACAGGCATGATCAGGATACATTACAGTCTCAAACTCTTGGACTCAAGCGTTCTCTAATCTCAGCCTCCTGAGTAGCTAGGACTACAGGTGTGTACTACCACACCCACCTGGCTGACATCTTCTTTTTTATGGACTGAGAAATGAGGTTTACATCTTAGGTGAACATTCACTAGATACATCAACACAATAAAACTTGTAAGACTTCAAACTGGACAAAAAGGAGGCCAAGTAAATGTCAAAACACTAAATTTTCTAAAGGCAGGCACAAAAATTGGTGGGTCTCAAAAAACCCTGAATAGATCAAACCTAAATTGTGAAAGAACTTCCAATTAATCAGTCCAATAATATTCAAATCTATGCCTTTATAGAATTGAGATTATGAGAAAATAATTATAATTCACAGAGAATAATGGTTTTGTTTCAACCTCACTGATCGGATTCACATTTTACAAGCATAAATACACCAACACAAATGTAGTATAAATATCTATTATGATAATAAAAGATATTTACTAAAAATTTAGTCTAACAGTTCTCATCAAATGTGAAGTTGTTCAAGTGCATTATACAAATGAGCTCCATAGGGGTCTTGATAAAGCAGCAAATGATTTCTAAATGTTATGAGCTCTTTGAAAGTAGTCTGCAAAGGAGAGCTATATTTTTTTACCCTCAAACTAAACAGATGTCCATCACTGATAAAGGTGGTAAAACTAATTTGGAGTTAGTTATTTTTCTTAGAGTTTCAGGAAAGCCACATGAGGTATTTAATATGTGTATCAGCAAGTTTCGTTTCTCAATGCAGGTCATCAGTCTTAGAACATTTTGAGTTCCTCCAGACCTATTCCCAACTCAGATCATTCTACAAAAAGACACCTGCCCACACATGTTTATTGCAGCATTATTCACAATAGCAAAAACATAGAACCAACTGCATTGCCCATAGAAACTGGACTGAATTAAAAAAATGTGATACAAGCCGGGCTCGGTGGCTCAGCCTGTAATCCCGCGCCTTTGGGAGGCTGAGGTGAGTGGATTGCCTGAGCCCGTGAGTTCGAGACCCGCCTGGGCAGCGAGACCTCATCTCTACAATAAATAAAAAAAATCAGCCAGGCGTGATAGCGCATGCCTGTAATTTCAGTTACTTGGAAGACTGAGGGGGAAGGATCGCCGGAACCCAGCAGGTCGAGGCTGCGGTGGCCGGGAGCGGCCACTGCACTCCAGTCTGGGCGACAGAGTGAGACTCCAACTCAAAAAAAAAAAAAAGTGATACATATAGACAATCAAATATTATGCAGTCATAAAGAAGGACCAACATATGAACTCTGTAGCAACCTGGATGGATTTAGATCTATCATACTTAGTGATCTATAACAGAAAAAAAGAATGGAGTACCATATGTTCTCACTCTAAGTGAACCTTGAATAATTATCATAATACTATAAGAAAGGGATTGGCAGTAGGCGGAAACTGCCAGGGGAAAGGGAGGTGGAACTGGCGATAGTGGGAAACTGCCAGGGGAGGGACGGGGCACACCTCATCAACAAGGGTACCTGCATAACGTACATTTGTATACCTAACTCTGAATTGTACCACCCCAAAAGAAGAAAAAAAAAGTTGTTTTTTTTTTTGAGTTGGAATCTCACTCTGTCACCCAGACTGGAGTGCAGACCCTGTAGCCTCGACCTGCTGGGCTTCGGTGATTCTTCCTCCTCAGCCTTCCAAGTAGCTGGAACTACAGGCGTGCGCTACCACACCCGGCTAATTTTTTTGATTTATTGTAGAGATGAGGTCGTGCCAATTTGCCCGGGCAGGTCTCGAACCCACGGGCTCAGGTAATCCACTTGGCTCGGCCTCCCAAAGTGCTGGGATTACAGACTGGGCCACCAAGCCTGGCCGAAAGAACATTTTGAAAAGATATACATTGCTGTCTTGTTCCAGGATGAGCTATTCTAGCAGAACTCAACCAGACTGATATAACAACACAGATAAAGTCATGCCTAATGGGAGCTGAAGGCATTTTGAGGACATGGTGTGACCTTAGAAATGATGGGATTCAATCTCATAAAGCAAGTAGAAGCACATGAAGTTTACTGTAAAGATGTGTCTCTATCCCTCCATAAAACATATAATCTCCAAGACTCAAGTCCTCCTTCTTTCTCATAAGTATAAACTAATTGACTGGGAATGAGTAAAATAATCACCACCACAGCACTAATCCTTGGAATATTTATGTTTCAAATCAGACAAACAATGTTGCAGGGATACATAAAGTTTGAGAAACTGAGCAGACATGGACTTTCCTGATTGTTTAGGTATTTTCTCTCCTTCATTGCAAAAAGCAAATAAATAAATAAAATATATCTTCTCTACTCTGTCCCATCTCCTTCTCTAGAAGAGCTCTGCCCAGCAACTTTTTTTTACCTTGGACGTTTTGCCTGGACATTTGCCTGGAAATAGAAGTTCGCAGCTGTTGACGGTGTTTCCAAGTCCATGAGAATGTGCTATGCCCCCTCTCCTAGCTGCCTCCGTTTGTATTCCTAAAACTGAGCAGTTCTACAAAATGCTCTCCTATAACTCATAGAGAAGTAGAACAAGAAAGAGTATTAGCAGAAGCAGGCAGAGTTGAGCAGAGTGTATCCAGAGCAGACCCAACCTATTGGTTAGAATCCAATACAGTAGCAACACTAGAGCGGATTAGAATCAAAGGAGAGTTCAGTATCCCAAAGGATAAGCAGGATATTCCTTCCAGGAGACCACCTAGCCAGCCTTCTCCACCAGCTGCTAAACAAGGTCATGGAACCCAAGTGTGTAGCTGGATTCTGAGAAAATGCTGAAAATTTTCATTATCCGCCAATGCATCTGGACATTCACACAAAGCAGGATAATCAAATCAAAGGGATGGTCCCCATGATGATCTGTTCTTCTGCATACCTGTCTACACAGCATTCCAAACCCCATCTTTAGATCAAACCACCCCTACTGCTTAGCTGCCAAACTCTGCACGCAGATGTGCTGTGAGCTCCATGACTGATTTTTAAACTTCCAAACTCAGTTTGGCCTTCAGTGGTTGATCCCTTTTGAGTTTTCCATTTGCTAGTTGATCCCTTGTTAGTTTCCCACTTCCCAAAGTGAATGCATCAGTTTCCAAGTCTTCTCATGTTGTTAACTGAATTCCTGACCTTCACACCCTCAGTATGATTCCCTATTTTATGAATCTTGGGGGTAACTAAAGGTGAATTTCTCTTCTTCCTTTCAACTCTTTTGCTTCACCACCTCAATATTCAGTATTAACACTCCAACTCTGTAACAAGAGAGATAGCATTCATTTCTAGTGCAAACAAATACCATTCCTGTGTGTTATTTGACCTTGTTCATTCTTTTCTTCCTCTTTGGACTCTTCCACCATCAGATATCTAGTTGAGATATTTCTTAGTTGGCTATTTATTTGTTTTCTCCTCACTGTCTTTATCTCATCCTATAGACATTTCCTTCTCGTATGATATACAAATCACTTTGGAAACATCATACATTTATACAGTTTTCTGGTAAAAAGAAGTAAAATTTCTTGAGTAAGTGGCAACTTCTCTTATCACACTTAGAAGCTCCATATATTGGAGAAAAGAGGGGTTGATTTTCCATGTTGGAAGATCTGACTTTTCACTATTCCCTTTCTCTCTCAAACTTTGGCTCCATTCCATTTGTCAAAACTAGTGCCTTCTTCTGTGACGTGATCTGCTTTGACTTCAGCCATATTTTTGACCCTCACTTCTTCCTTGGGCTCTGATATCACCTTTTTATTTCTCTTGCTTCTCTTGCTATTATTTCTAATGTTTGACAATAACCCTTCTTGCTTTTTTCTTTTTTTTTGTCTCTCTGTCTTCTAAACTGCGAATGCTACCATGATTTTGTTAACTTTTGAGTAAAAGAAAGTTATTGGTCAGGGTGTGATTAGTCAAAATTTATTGTCCTAGTATAGTTGTCTGAGGAAGAGTAGCACCAGGGCCTGACAGAGATGGAGTTGAGTTCTTAAGAGAGGATGTAGCACTAGGAAAAGAGTTGAGATGAAATGAATTAGTCAAGACAGTACCTGTGATGGTTAATTTTATGTGCCAACCTGACTGGGTCAAGGATGCCCATGCGGCTGGTGAGACATTATTTCTGGGTGTGTTTGTGAAGATGTTTGGAAGACATTGGCATGTGATGCAGGAGACTGAGTAAAGAACATTTGCCCTCATCATTGCAGGTGGCAGCCTACATTTTGTTAAGGGCTGGAACAGAACAAAAATATGAAAAAGAACTACCTTGCTTTCTCGGTGTGAGCTGGGACATCCATCTTCTCTGGTTCTCAGGTTCTCAGACATGAGCACTATTAATTTTGGCTCAGACATGAACACTGTTAATTTCAGACTCTCTAACAAAGACTTATGTCATTGGCTCCCCTGGTTCCCGGGCCTCCAGGATTGGCTTGAAACTACACCATTGTCTTTTCTGGTTTTCCAGCTTGCATATTGCAGATTGTGGGATGTCTCAGTCTTCATAATCATGTGAGTCAATATCTTATAATATCTTATAATAAACCACACACACACACACACACACACACACACACACACACACACACACATCCTACTGGTTCTGTTTCTCTGAAGACCCATGACTAATACAGTATCAAAATTCCAAGGGACCAATTTAGATTGAGATCCAGATTATGGGAACAAGTGATTAAATCATGTCAAAGAGCGATGGAAAGTAGAATGGGCACAGACCGAGGTCCAGAGAAATTTCACTGGGCAGAGTCTGAAGTATAACTTCAACTTTTTTAAAAAAGTGAACTATTTTAGGCACACCAAAACCATGGACTATAATAAAATAACCACCCACTTTTAGAAATATATGAGAAAGATCATTGGCATTCTCTAAAGGTTCTCTCTCTCTATCTCAGTTCCACCTCTCCTAGAATTAACTGTTTTTCTAATTTTTTGTTTCTCCATTTATGTGTGTTTTTAAACGTAAACAATGTGTCTAGGGTTTGGGTCAGTTCTGGACTCACCACTGATCTCTTTGGAGTTCTATATGGGCAGCCAACAGACACATGAAAAAGTGCTCAGCCTCACTAATCATCAGAGAAATGCAAACCAAAACCACACTGAGATACCACCTAATCCCAGAAAGAATGGCCATCATTAATACAACAAAAAACAACAGATGCTGGCGAGGATGCAGAAAAAAAGGAACGCTTCTACACTGCTGGTGGGAATGCAAACTAGTACAACCTCTTTGGGAGCCAGTGTGACAGTTTCTGAAAGGACTAGAAATTGACCGTCCATATGACTTGGCAATTCCCCTATTGGGAATATACCCAGAGGAACTCAAATCATTCTACAGAAAAGATACACACATATGTTTGTTGCAGCTCTATTCAAAATAGCAAGAACATGGATCCAACCATGCTGCCCATCGAAGCTGGACTGGATAAAAAAAATGTGGCACATATACACAATGGGATATTATGCAGCCATAAAGAAAGACAAACATATGGACTTTGTAGCAACTTGGATGGATTTAGAGTCTATAATACTAAGTGATCTATCACAGAAGCAAAGAACAGAGTACCATATGCTCTCACTCATAAGTGGACCTTGACCAATTATCATAATACTATAAGAAAGGAATTGGCAGTAGTGGGAAGCTGCCTGGGGAGGGAGGGTGGGATTGGCAGTTGAGGGAAACTGCCAGGGGGAGGGAGGGACACACCTCATCAACAAGGGTAACTGCATAATCAACGTCTGTATACCTAACCCTGAATTGTACCCCACATCTTTAAAATGAAAAAAATAAAAAAATAAAAGAAAATTAAACTACACATGAGTTTATTTGTAAATACCATGTAATATTTAATCTATTTTTAACTTTATATCATGAATTCATATCGTACGTATGCATTTCATCTTGACTTTTTTATACAGCATTATATTTTTGAGATGTGTTTGTGATGCTAAATATATAGTTCTAGATAATTAAATTTAACTGCTACATAACTTGACATTGTATGAAAAGCCCATGGTCTATTTATCCTTTTATCATTTGATGAACATTTAGGTTTTTTCCTGTGGGTTTCGCTATTTCAGGCAATGCTCTACAGATAGTCTGTATGTGTCTCCCTCACCCTATATGTGTAAATGTGTGACCTTTTCTAAGATATATACATGCAGTGATGAAATTTGTAGGTCATTGTATCAACACATTTTTGCTTTCTTGGAAAATGCCATGTTATTCTTCAAATTAGCTGCACATGTTTACTTTTGCAGTAGCAATACATGAGAATTCTCATTGCGGCATATTTTCTTCAGTTTTTGAAATGAACAAACATTTAGAATTTGGCAGTTTGATAGTTTTGAAAAGAGTATCTCATTGTTTTACTTATTGTTTTTCTCCACATGAGGCTGAGAATTTTATCATCTCTTTAAGCTATTCTCCTTTCTCTTCCTATTCATATTTTTCTATTTCGGTTATTTATCTTACTAACTTGTGGTAGTTCTTTGTATATTCTGGTTATTAACTTATTTTATGTTTTCGGAGTTACAGATACCATCACTCTGTAGTTTGTCTTAAAATTTTGTTTATGATGTTCATTCCAATTTCAATAGGGCTAAACATACCATTTTTTCATTAATAGATTGCATTTTAAGAAGTCTTGCTTGAAATGTTTTCTGTACCCCAGCAGTCATAAAAAGATTCTTGTCGATTTTCTTTAAAATGTTTTAAGACTGAGTAATACAGATTCACCCTCATTATTGCAAGTGGCATCCTCCAATTTGTTAAGGGTTGGAACAAACAGAAATACGGGAAAAGGACTACCTTGATTTTTCTGTGTGAGCTAGTACATTCCCATCTTCTCCAGTCCTCAGACGTGGGTGCTGCTAATTTGGGGGCCTTCAGACTGTTTAACAAAGCCTTATGCCATTGGCTCCCCTGGTTCTCAGGCCTCTAGGACTGGATTGAAACTGCACCATGGTCTTTCCTGGTTTTCCAGCTTAAAAGTTGAGGCCCTTTATTCTTTCACATATAGATGAATTACAGCTCCAGCATCTCAGCCTTGTGTGTTTTAATTAATTTAATCTCCCTCTCCCTTTGTAGTACTCTCCTTTCAGATTTTAAGGATGCTTTTGAAGGCTCCAGACAGTTTCTGTTTGCATCTTTTTTGTCTTTTTATGTGCTCTTCAGTGATCCTAATGGCTAAACAAATCTGCATCTCCAGGCTGGGTTCTTGGCATCTTTTCTTGATGACAGACTTACGTAATCACCTTCTGGCTGTCTATTTTCATTAAAATACCACAGAGACCTCAAGCCCAACCAACCCCACAACATCTTTCATCCTCTTTCCTGTCTCAGTTGGTCATTTTCCAGATCTCACTTCATGACACATGGTAGAGAAGAAGGAAACTACAAATGCTGCTTATTATTTGTGTAACCATGGACCATGGACAAATTATTTAAGAACTATGTGCCTCATTCTTAACTTCTGGAAAATGGGGATAATAACAGTAATTTCCTCATAGTGTTGTGAGCATTAATAACATATATCAACATGTCTTTCTGCTTGTATGCTTTTTAGAACAATGGCTAGCACATCGTGAGCACTGTACACATGTTAGCTTACATAATGCATTATTTCTACTGTATGCCAAGGAGGCTAGTAGATATCTACTTGCTAAAAAAGACCCAGAAAACTGTACAAGCCAAACATGCATAAAATGATCCCTATATTGGCAGTTGTTTTGAGAAAACTTCTTCCGTTGTTTCTTCTTTCTGATAAAAATATGACTACTTAATACTTTGGGATTTACTGTGCCCATATTTCAATCCCCAAAGATAATGTCTCAGTATTCATCATATCTTGTGGATACCCTGACATGACATGAGTTTAACCCTCCTTTTCTCGGGATGCCACCTCTGCAGTTCGGCTTTACCTCACACTCGCTTCCCTCAGCTGTGGTTTAGGCCAAGCTGCAGCACACCCCATGGCAGTGAGAATGGCAGTAACAGCACAACACTGAAATATCCCTGAGCTTGCCAAGCAAAGTGTGACCCAGAACTATTTTGCTTAGATGAGTTGGTGATTGTTTCCCCAGCTGTTCCTGTTAGGATAATTAATATAATTAACAATAAAGGCTTTAATTATAGATGTTTAGTGAGAAGCATTTATAATTATCACCCAAACCTGAACTAGATACATAGGAAAATTTCACTGAGTGCCTACTAAGTATTTTTTTGTTTAGTGCCTTGTTTAACCCTTACAGAAATCCTTCAAATTTAGAAAAAATTTAACTTAAAATTAAGAACTGGATTACTACAGTTTCCTGTGGCTGCCATTACAAAATACCACAAACTGGTAGCATAAAAGATAGAAACTTGTTGTCTCACGGTTCTAGAGGCTTGAAATCTGACATCAAATGTCATTCAGGTTGATTCTTTCTGTGGCTCTGAGAGAAAATCCGGTCTTTTTTGCTTCTATCTTCTATCTTCTCATAGCCTCAGATTCTTTGGTTTGCAGATGGTTATCTTTTCACTGTGTCTTCTCAGATCTTTCCCTATAGACCTGTCTGTTTTTCTGCCCACATTTCCCCTTTTCCTATGGACATAGTAATCGGCCCACCAAATAACCCCATTTTAATTTGATCATCTGCAGAGACACTGTTTCCAAATAAGGTCACATTCTGAGGTACTGAAAGCTAGGACTTCAACAACTTTTGGGGCGATGTAACTCAATGTATGATAATTGCTGTTAGAAATCGATAAAACTGGAACTTAAATTTAAAACCCGTCCACATTGGTGACACACTGTCCCTATTTCTTCCCCTACATTACTTTATGTCCTCTGCCTATCTTGGACCCATCTTCTTTCCAAGTAAACCTCTCCTCACATATCTTTCAGAATTCATCTTCTTTTCATTATTGTCTTTATTCTCTACTGTGATAACCCTCCCTGTCCTTAGGTCAGCTTTTAAACATGCTTAAATATTTATATGTTTGAAAACATGTTATTATCCTCCCAAATTCAATGTCCTCTTTCAGCGATTATCTTTTCTCTGCCTCTCAGCTGAGCAATCTAAAATAAATTCTCTGCCTTCCTCGACCCTTAGGTCCCACATATTCCCTCATCTTGACAGTCTGTCCTCTACCCCAACAGTAACACCAACATTGTTTTCTCTTGATTGTAACAATTTCCGTCATGTTGAGTTTCAGAGACATTTTGGCATTTTTGTCTTGCAGATCCTGATATAGACTAAATGTTCACGCCAAACTCATATGTTGATGCCCACGTTTCCAATATGATGGTGTTACAAGGTGAGGCCTTTGGGAGATACTTAGATCTTGAGAAGCCCTTATGAATGGGATTAGTGCCCTTTTAAGAAGCCACAGGAAGCCGGGCTCGGTGGCTCAACCTGTAATCCCGCGCCTTGGGAGACTGAGGTAAGTGGATTGCCTGAGTCCGCAGGTTCGAGACCCGCCTGGGCACCTTGGCGAGACTTCATCTCTACAATAAATCAAAAAATCAGCCGGGTATGGTAGCGCGCGCCTATAGTTCCAGCTACTCGGAAGGCTGAGGTGGAAGGATCGCCGGAGTTCAGCAGGTCGAGGCTGTGGTGGCCAGGAGTGGCCACTGCACTCCAGTCTGGGCAACAGAATGAGACTCCAACTCAAAAAAAAAAAAAGAAGCCACAGGAGACAGATAATTTTTCTCTCTCTCATTGCCACATGAGGACACAGCAAGAAGTTAAGAAGGCAGCCATCTAAAAACCAAGAGGAAAATCCTCATCAGCAAACTAAATGACTGATTTATTGATCTTAGACTTTATAGCTGTCAGAACTGTTAGAAATAAATTTGCCATTTAAGTCACCCAATCTCTGATATTTTTCTGATAGTAGCCCAAACTAACTAAAACAACCCCTCAACAGGTTTAATTTGCTGGCCCATTCATCCTGTCCTTGAAATGTTGACTTCTCTTTATTTTCATGTACCTTGAATTCCTCATAGGTATCTTAATTTTCAAAATAAATTGAGTCCCTGAGTAGTTTCATCTATGCCAATGACTTTTCTGATCTGCTACATTCTGATGACTTCCAGTGTGCCTCTAAACTAGATTCTTGCGTTCTGACCTGAGTATCTATGTTTAACATTTCCAATGACATACCTTAGAGGTACCCCAACATTAATGTGCTCAAAATAAACTCAAAACTATTTGCTCTCTGCAAACATATTCTTCTTTCTAGGGTATTTTGATAATGGCACTACTATTATTTAAATATTTCAGAACAAACTTCAAAAGTCAATTTTGACTTGGAGTCTTTCTCTTCTCCCCATCAATGACCAAATTTAATCAATTATAATGTCAGTGGAGGGCAAGGGATATGAAACACCCCAGAAAGTAGGATAGAAGATTCTCAACAAATAGCTCCTCTATTTCAACTTTTCTTAGATACTTTTCTTTAATTTTTTAAAAATGGATAATTTCTTGCTCTTTCAAAAGAAAAATCCTAAATGTTCAAATCTCAAATGTTAAAAAATTTGAGAAGTTCTTTATTGACTTAAAATGAAAAATAAGAAGAAATGCACGCTTTCTCTGGAGACAACAAATCTTTCTTGTGTCTCTGTTCTCCTGTGTGACTTAGAAACACAGCATATTTGAGAGAGAGGGGTATTTGCTTTCCCCACATGACCATGGCTTTGAACAAAATAGTTTTATCTAATTTCTACTTTTTAGAGCTTAGAAGTCATTTTACTTTTTTTTAACATATAGGACCTTATACCTCATTTTTTAAAAAAGTGTGTTGTTGGCCTGAGGTCCTCTTATGATATAAGTTATAGAAGCACATCTAAATCATGGTTGCTTTTAATTAGAAAGGAGAGGTCAAACCAAGTCAATAGGCTGTGTATGTTAGGGGTAGCGTACAAGATACCCACATTTGCTCTGAAGGTAGGAAGAGGCCTCATTAGGTTGAATGCAGTCTGTGACCAGGGGGTTTGGAGCAGGAACTAAAAGAGACAGAATACCTTGGAAATACAGAACCACATTGTAAAAATGTAGACACGCTGTCTGTGATCTTTCAGGGAATTGACATCTATAGCAAACAGCAATGACTCCACTTCATTCTTTTCCTGTCCTTAACTAGGAACAGACCCAGCCTCCTGGGAACCTCAGAAAGAGAGGGGCTGGGGGAGGGGCAGAGAAGGAGGTAGGAGAGGAGGGGGCTTGGGCAGTGCTGGGGAATGAGGTTAAATGTACACTGCATTGCTGCCAAGAACCCCCGCCTGAAATCTTCAGCTACATGAGCCTGGGCATATCGGACTTTTTGTTTGGTTTTAGGAAAATAACTTTTTAAATTTTAATTGCTAAACTAAGCCAGCTAGTGAACAGTAAGTAGTATTTTCTTTTCTTCAGAATGCAAATATTTTAACATAATGTATCACCCAATTTGCTGTGCTCAATTTAAACCAACATTACAAGCCTGGTGAACTTTTACAAGCTTCCCTTTCCTGTCTGTCTGTAATCCAGATTAAGGATGTTCTTCACTGAGAATATTGACACTTTTGCAACAGTAATGATGGGGAAGATGTGGGTGGGGAGATTCCTGACTTTTGCTGGTGACTTATGTGTCCTGCCAGGTGATTTAAACATTAGATAATCCTGTAAGGTAGATGTTATCTCTTTTACACTACAGATTAAATAAACTGAGGTCCAGAAATGTAATATAATTTTCCAGTGTTCCGTGCCTGAAGCTTATCTATAAAGGCAAAAATGATTTACAAGAGCAACTTTGCATTGCTGGGATCTATGCAGTGTGAACAAGAGGGGCAGCTGGTAGGGTAACTATTGGCAAGCCAATTAGCATCATCCCTATGTTATAAAGGTGGCTCAAGTAGCTTGGATAATTAGTGGCGGTGTCAATATGAATACGGGTTTGTTGCTCAAGCCCATCCCCTGGCCGCGTCCCACTGCCGCTTAGGTAGTTAAAGTTGATATGATCCTGGTCCTGAATCTTAACAGTAATTTGAGATCTATAAGGAACATGTGTTTAACAATCAATACATGGGACATTTATCTAATCCAGAGCCTGGCATACAAAAACTCCACAAATGTTAGTTGCCTTGAAGTAGCATGTCTCGTATAGGATGCATCTGATAAACATAATTAATCCTTAAAGAGAATAGGATACAACTTTAGGTTCTGTTTTATGGCTTCTCCCTCACACTTTTGTAGAATCTTCCTCTTGCCACTGCCAGTGACTGATGTTCTTGACTCTTTTCTTACTAACTCCCTCCAAACCCCCAAATTCAGCCTAGCTTCCCTTTGAACTTCACCTCATCCTCCCAGACTCCTCTACCATCCTTCCTGCTTGCAGGCTCCCAGAACATAGCAGGGAGTCTATCTCCCTTTATGTTGCAGAAAGAAAAGGGATTTTTCTGGCCAAAAGTCCTCCATAGAGGGGAGTGTTTATATTTTTGTTTTTACTTTTTTAAACTGTTTGGCAGATATAAAGTGTTGAGGTCCATGACAGGTAACAGATCAGAGTCGTAAACCAAAGGCAGCTGGTCTAGGCTGAGGTGAAAAGGCAACAGGCTTCAGTGAATCACGTCAGAGAAGCATGTGAGGTCATGGTCGCCAGGTCTGGGAGATTCAGGAATCCCATGAGGAAGGTTCTGACAAGGACAACTGACAGAGCCACTGGCTCTGAGAGGCCCTCTGAAGGTCTGCTGTACTGTCACTGCCTTCTTTTGGTGTGTAAAGCTTCTGATTTTGAAACTGGAGAGCTTTGTTATTTTCATCCTGGAAATGCCGAATTAAAACAATTCATCTCCAAGATCAAACAGCCCAAAATTCCCAAGGTGAGGCAGCACTGGGTTTGCATATGTCTGGAAAACAGAAGATATACAATATCTCTTTCCTTGAAGAAATTTATGTTATTCTCTTGGGAAGAACACGTGTTATTCTTTGTAATGTGTTCTTTTAACAACTTTAAAAATCACATTTAGAAGTGTCATGGCTACTTTAAATTTCTAAAATTGTATTTCTTCTCTCCACTCTTGCTTTTCTTCTCTCTCTCTCTATCCCTCTTTCTTCTACTCTCTCTATTCTTCCTGTTCCTTCTTTTTCACTATTCTCAATCCAGTAACCTAAAAAACTATTATTTCTGGCTTTAAGGGAAGAATTTTCTATATGACCAGAGTCAAAATGTGGAGCTATTTTCTTACTTTGAAACAGGGATGAAGCAAGCAGTGGTCTTGGCCTTCCATCCATCTAGAAGGCATTCATTTGACATGGCGATACCGTTCAACATCAGAAGCTGAAATGCAGTTATTAATCTATATATCAAACCAGTCAGTTAAGATGAACCAAGCTAATTCCATGTATTATGTTTTCCCCATATGTATCAATATGTCACAACTGCCAAATAAATTGCATATTTTGATATAGCCTTAAATATTAGTAAATAAGGACATTTAATAGTTGTAATAAATTAAGTGTTCATGAGTGATAATAATCATTCACATCATTTTAACATGTGAAAGAAGAAAAGATCTTCCCTAAAAGTCAATCGAACTCAGAAAATATATCTAGAAAGTGCTTGTTTCTGTAGGTTGGGGAGGTTTCATCACCAAGCAGGATGGTGAGGACAATATTCTGTGATGGACGTGAGAAACACACATTTCCAAACATCATTCAGATGGAACCACATATGCCACAGACTGTAAAGGTCAGCTCTGAAGCCAGGAGGGCAATGACTTCTAAGTATTTCCTCTGCCTTCTGGGCAGAGCCATCGCATTCTATTACACTATTTCATCTGTGCAACTACATTGAGATTATTATTTTCTTTATTCTTTGTGGAGACTCACAAAAAAGGAATTTTACTTGTTTCTATAGCTACCTACTAATAAATTTCTAAATGAGATTGTCCAATTGTTACAAATGCTGTCTTTTGAAAAAAAATTAAATTTGGTTAGAAGTTTCCTGTAGCCAGAATATTGACTTAAATTGGAGAATTTGCAATTTCTGTGGTCTCATCTCTTATATCAGGGCTAGCCCATCAAATCGTGTGTGCTACTTGGATTGATTTCTGAAGAAAATACTGGCATACAAAAACTCTATAAATGTTAGTTACCTTGAACTAGCACGTCTTTTATAGGATGCATCTGATAAGCAAGATTAATCCTTAAAGAGAATAGGATACAAGTTTAGGTTCTGTCAGGCAGAAATCTGTCAGGCAGAAATTAAAGTCATGCCAACCTCTGTTGGTTGGGACCACTAGGTTTTTCCAAACTCAGTGGGGTAGTCTGAAGATCCAATACAGGGAGACGTACTTCTCTGGGCTGTGGCAGGCTCTGACAGGACATGCCACACACTTTGACAGCATCCTAACAGGTAATAGATTTTGGACTCTGGGTTTTCTTTGGTGACCTTGCTGAAGGGGCAGGCAGGGGGACAGACACAATGCTACACATATGCATGCGTGCTCTGTAATTCTCAACATAACTCTGAAAGCCTATCATTACCATCACCTAGCAAACTAAGACACAGGTTGAGTGCTTCCCTCAAGGTAAGCATTAAGAGAATAGATAGATAGATGATCTAGGATTGGACTTAAACTTCTCAAGTTGTTCTTTCAGTGTTTTACACAGTGACTCTGGGCCCTGGAGCTAGAAGTCAGGCCATTCTAAACTTCACGCTCCTGGCCACCACAGCCTCGACCTGCTGGGCTCCAGCAATCCTTCCGCCTCAGCCTTCCAAGCAGTTGGAACTACAGGCGCGCGCTACCACACCCGGCTCATTTTGATTTATTGTAGAGATGAGGTCTCACCAAGTTGCGCAGGCGGGTCTCGAACCCGCGGGCTCAGGCAATCCACTCACGTCAGCCTCCCAAAGGCGCGGGATTACAGGCTGAGCCACCGAGCCCGGCTTAAGTCATAATTCTAAAGGATGATGTTTGGGGAAGAGAGACTTGGAACAAGCAGTCACCCAGTTACAAAGTTCGGGAGGCTCCTAATTTTGAGGCTGTGTCTAGTAGGTCACAGTTTTTTTATCTTTGTGGTCTGAAATTATTAGAATGTTCAAATGAGAAAAATTGTTTGCAGTAAGTAGGTAAAGCGATGAATAGAATTTTGGAGCATAGAGTTAGAGCACAGAGCAATATCTAGAAATTGGAGAGGAGGATTGGACCGCAGATATTTGTTAATACATAAATTGCATCCTTTTAAGAATTTTTTTTTTTGAGTTGGAGTCTCACTCTGTTGCCCAGACTGGAGTGCAGTGGCACACTCCTGGCCACCACAGCCTTGACCTGCTGGGCTCTGGTGATCCTTCCACCTCAGCCTTCCAAGTAGCCCAAACTACAGCCACGCGCTACCACGCCTGGGTAATTGTTTTGATTTATTATAGAGATGAAGTCTTGCCAAGTTGCCCAGGCGGGTCTCGAATCTGCGGGCTCAGGCAATTCACTCACCTTGGCCTCCCAAAGCACGGGATTACAGGCTGAACCACCTAGCCCGGCCCCTTTTAAGAAATTTACAAAGAGCTAGATGATGTAAAGACTAAACTTGTAAAATATTTTTAATTGACTACCGAGAATTTATGAGGTACCTATTCATTGCCATGCTTGATGACAGAGACAAGGGGGAGAGGCATGAATAAGACAAAGCTTTTCCCATCAAGGAGCTCAGTCTAGTAAGAATGGAAGAACTGAGAAAAGGTGTTCTATTAGAATCTGCTCAGTTCCCACCTGGAAGTGTGTGCAACATGCCAGGAGAGTGAAGCAGAAGAAACAAGTAAGCCAGGGACACTGTACAGACAGAGAGAGAGAGGTTTGAGCAGTTTTTCATACCTGAGAAAATATCAGATGGCTGGGAAAGGGTGAAGTACTTTTCAGGCTGAGGGAATGCTGCAAGAACAGCCACAGGAGACTAGAAGAGATTAGAGAACAGTATGGTTTCCTAGAGCATGTAAGGTACACATGAGAAGGTAAGGAACCAACAGCAGCAAGAGAGTGTGTGGCAATGAGCAGGTGCTCATCATTGCTCCTAGAGATTTAAATACATTTCCATGGGTTGAAGCAAGTCATACCGCAAGCTCAGATTTAAGGTTGCTGAAATATGTATTACTGTTAGTAATACTTTATGGTATTCTAATACCTCTGTATCTGGATTACTGTCTTCTTATGGATGAAGATTAGAATTGGAAGGAAACTTCACAGTGGAATGGATCGTGGTTATTGAGCACTCACTCTGTATTGAGGGTGGAACCTAGAGCTCATTTTAAAAAATTCCATTGAATTACTGCAACAATCCCCCAAAGTGGACCCTGAAGGACAGAGAAGGACAGCAGACTCAGAGAGATTAAGTGTCATGCTCAACACCATACAACTCTCAATGTTTAAATCCATTACCTTTCAATGGACTTCCTGCAAAATTACATAACCAAGGGTCTGAATACAAGAACAGCAAGAATTCATGACCACTTTTGCAGTCAATCATGGATAACGTATACCAGTATCATTCAATAAGGATGAAAATGTTTTATTTCTGTGTTGTTCAGTATGTAGCACTAACCACATGTGGCTATTAGGCTCTTGAAAAATGTCTGATGTAATTGTGAATCTGAATTTGAATTGTATTTAACTATAGTTATTTTAAATTTAAATAGCCACATGTGGTTTAGACTGCACAGAATTCATTTCAAATGTTTTTGACACCATTCAGCTTAGTAAAATTTTATTGTATTCTCTCTAGTGTCATTTTGAACAAGGACACAGTTTTCTGAAATATTGTCAGCAAAAAATAAATCCTGCTTCCATGAAGTGTCAGACACTTTTTAAGTTTTCTATCATGGAAAATGATTTATGCTTCGTTAAAACTTCTGGCAATGTAGTAATGTTGGGCTAGATCTCTTCAGGGTGTAGCAAAATGAATCTTGAGCCATATTGTTTAGGAGACTGATGGTTTCCCTCTTCAAGTGTGCTATGGCTTGAAGGTGTCCACCAAAGTTTGTGTTGGAAGCTTAATCCCCAGTGCAGCAGTGCTAGGAGGTAGGGCCTAATAAGATGTAGTTAGCTCATCAGGGCTCTGACCTCATAATGGATTCATATGGCTATTGTACGTGTGGGTTAGTTACAAAAATAGTGGACTTGTTATAAAAGTAAATTAGGTTTATTTTTGCTCTTGTTCTCTTGTTCTCTTGCCCTTCCACCTTCCAGCACAGAATGACACAGACTAAGGGCCCTCATTAGATGCTGGTGCCATGCTCTTAGACTTTCTAGTCTCAAAATCATGAGCCAAATAAAATGCTATTCTTTATAAATTACCCAACCTCAGGCATTTTGTTATAGCAACATAAATGGACTAAGACAGAGGGTTAAAAGTACCTATCATAGAAATTCCTTGGAACCTAGTACAAAGCCTTGAAAGTTCTAGCCAAGCACTGCTTAGAAATGTGGATGTGCGTCAGGTTCGGTGGCTCAGCCTGTAATCCTGCGCCTTTGGGAGGCTGAGGTGAGTGGATTGCCTGAGCTCGTGGGTTCGAGACCCGCCTGGGCAGGCGAGACCTCATCTCTATAATAAATCAAAAATAAAAAATTATCCGGGTGTGGTAGCGCACGCCTGTAGTTCCAGCTACTTGGAAGGCTGAGGCAGAAGGACTGCCAGAGCCCAGAGGGTCGAGGCTGAGGTGGCCGGGAGTGGCCACTGCACTCCAGTCTGGGTGACAGAGTGAGACTCCAACTCAAAAAAAAAAAACAAAAAAAACCCAGAAATGTGGTTGTGCAGGATTGTGATTCCCTCCAGGGGCTTCAGTGACTGAGGCCTGAAACCAGCACAATAAAAGTTACCATCTCCTAAACTTGTGGATGGTGATTCTGACACTGATCTCTGGCTCCTCAGTATGTCGCCAGGACGTGAACCTGCAGTTGGGTATAGCTATGAGCAGATCAATTATGCATTCTTCATTGCTTATCTCTCTTTTCCTGTTTTTCTCCAACTGCTCTCTTATTTTAACTTCCTGGGATTTACTCCCAAAAAAGCCACCTGAAACCAAGTGTTTGACTAAGCCACTACTTTAGGGAAACCCAGTATGAGACATAAGGAAACAAATCAAATGTTATTTCAGTGATCCAGTTTATAAAAATAACAGTGACTCAGCCTATCTGGCACCAGAAGAAATAAAGAAAACAGGACAACTATGATATTCATTTTAAAGACAACGAGATGTGGAAATTGATTTAATGTATGCTGTAATTGCTTTGAAATAAAAGATAGTAGACTCAGGAAAAGGCACAGGTTTGGGAGGAGGGTCATGAGTATAATTTGGGGCATGTTAAGTCCAAACTGCATTAAATATTTGAGAACTACTTGTTTAATAGTGGATGAGTGAAGTGAGCTCTTTTCCACGGTTCTTAACTTTCTTATTTGTAACAGAAAAAATGTGATGGATATTGCCCAGATATATAATAAATAAATGTAATCTACCACATTAAAGTCCAAAATGCTCGATATTTTTGCAAAGACAAAGTAATGCAATTTACTCCATAAGTAATACATTAAATAACTTTTCTAAAGATGTTTTTTGAATTTTATCACATCTTCCCCTACTCATGCAACTGATGGATGTTTGCTCTTCTGGTCAGTATCACCTTCCATTTCTCTTCGTCCAAACTGTGTCTTCTACAATTTCATGTCATTCAGTAAGAATGTTTTTCAGTTTCTAAAATAATAGTATTATTTTATAGAATATTTTTAGTATTATTTTATAGAATATTTTTAGTATTATTTTATAGACTATTTTTCAGTTTCTAAAATAATAGTATTTTCAGACATTCTCCTATTTAATCTCTAGATAGTTTTGTGATGTAGGCATGTTCCTGTCCTCCATTAGAAATTAAGCATCCTGGAAGTACATTGCTTTGTCCAAAGTCATATACAATCATGTGTCACATAATGATATTATAGTCAGAGATGAACATCGTATATGAGTTGACCCTACAGGATATAATGGAACTGAAAAATTCCTATTCCCTAGTGACATTATAATCATCATAATATACAGCAACACATGGCACATGTTTGTGGTGATGCTGGTATAAACAAACCTTCTACCTTATCAATTTCATAAATGTTTAGCATACACAATTATGTATAATTAAAACGATAATAAAAATAAATGACTGTATTGCAGGTTTATTTGTTCACTATAGTATATGTTTTATCATTATTTTAGTGAGTTAACTGCAAAAAAAGCATTAGACATGTCCTTCAGGAGGTATTCCCAAAGAAGGCATTATTATCACCAGTGAGACAAGATGTAGAGGTGGAAAACAGTGATATTTATGATCTTGACCCTGTGTAGACTTAGGCTAATGTATGTGTTTGTATCTTAGTTTTTAACAAGAAGTTTGCAAAGTAAAAAAATAATTTAAAAAATTAGAAAAATAAAAACAGCTTACAGAATAAAGATATAGAGAAAGAAAATATCGTTTGAACAACTGTATAATGTGTTTGTGTTTAAAGCTATGTGTTATTACAAAAGAGCCATAAAGTTAAAAAAATAAAAGTTTATAAAAAAATTACAATAAGTTAAGTTTAATTTATTATTGAAGAAATATGTATATTTTTAATTTAACATACTCAATTACTCAGTGTTCACAATGTCTACAGTAGTGGACAGTAATGTCATAGACATTCACATTCATGGTTCACTCACTGATTCACTCAGAGCAACTTCTGTCTTGTTAGCTGTATTCAAGGTAAATGCCCTATACAGGCATATTCTTTTAAAATCTTTTATATTATATTATATTATATCTTTTCTATGTTTAAGTACACAAATACCATTGCATACATTATACAGTACAGGAACCTGCTATACAGGTTTGTAGCCCAGAAGAAATAGGTTACCTACCATATAGGCTGGATATATAGTAGGCTAAGCAATTTAGGTCGAAATACACTCTATGATGACCTCACCATGATTAAATCACCTGACACATTTCTCAGAATGTATCCCCATCATAAAGCGGCCTATGATTGTATAAAGAGGTGTCAAAAGTAGGACTTGGGCTCACATCCTCTGAATTGAAAACCTGCTTTCCATAAATTTTATATTACCTGGTAGAACCTCCTTGCTAATTTTGTGAACAAGACTTACTTCATAGGGAATTCGTAAATTTCTAGAACTTCTTCTTACAAATATTTAGTGCACTTTGGCATTTTGACTTCAAGAGTGATGAAATGAATATTTTCCTCACCTCAAATAATTCCCTTGACTATGTATTAATTCCAGAAATCTTGCAATTGCGCTTTTAAACTTTTAATTAATTCATTCAGGGATTTTTTTTTCCTACTTATGTTGGAACACAAATTCTCCTAAGGAGTTTCCAAATTGGGCCAAATAATTTACTTTGACATTTCTGTAGCCAACTTAATATATAAAAACCACAAAGAATCAACAGATAAGTATTACTGTTAGTTACACTTTATAGTGCTCTAATACCCCTGTATCTGGGTTACTGTCTTCTTATGGATGAAAATTAGAATTGGAAGGAATTTTCACAGTAGGATGGATTGTGGTTATTGAGCACTCACTCTATATTGAGGGATGGAACCTAGCGTTCACTTTTTTAATCCTATTGAATTATTACAACAATCCCCCAAAGTGGGCCCTGAACGACAGAGAAGGACAGCAGACTCAGAGAGATCAAGTTATATGCTCAATACCGTACAGCCCTCAAGTTTTAAACCCAAGTCCTTTCAAAGCATTTTTCTATGGTGGCAAAAGATCAAGTTTAGAGAGTTCAAGAAAGATGAAAAATAAAATGCTTTGAGTCCTAGTCTAAAGGCTGACTATATGACATTTCTGACATCCCTTCTTCTTTGACCGAAAAAAGCAGCACTTTCAAAAACACAAACATATATGAACACAAAAGCAAAATGAAAACAAAATTGCCTTATAAGAGTGTTATGACAGGGACAAACTCTCACATTTCAATAATTAACCTGGAAGTGAATGGACTAAATGCAACACTGAAAAGACATAGAATGGCAAACTGGTTAAAAACACATGATCCAGTAATTTTCTGTCTCCAGGAAACTCATTTAACCACAAAGGACACCCACAGACCCAAAGTTGGAGAAAAACAAATTTCTAGGTGAACAGATCACAGAAGGCAGGAATGACTAGCTATCTTAATATCAGAAAGAATAACTTTTCATTTTTTTAGTAGAAGTAAACACAAATTTATTAAGTTAATTTATAAGTAAACATGAACTTATTGTTAAAGATTTTATACAGAAAAAAATCACTTTTAAGCTATCAAAAATGTAAAAAAATAAGGAATGAAACTATATAATGATAAAAGGTTTGATCCATCAAGAAATATCCATCCTAAACATATATGCACCCAACACAGGAACACCAGCTTTTAGAAAGCAGCTACTAAATAAACTAAGAAAGATATTGACTCTAACACTATCATAGCTGGAGACTTAAATACACCACTGACAACACTAGATAGATCATCGAGGCAAAAAAACAAAAGAGGTCCAGAACTTCAACTTGATGCTTGACCAAGTGGACTTAGCAGACACCTACAGAACACTCTACCCAACAACTATAGAATATACTCATCACCACATGGAATATACTCCAAGATCAACCACATTCTTGGCCATAAATTAAGCATAAACAAATTTCACAAGATTGAAATACTGCCATCACCTTCTCATATCACAGTAGAATAAAAATAAATATAACGACCAACAAAATTCCCCCAAAACACACAAAGCATGGACACTAAACAGCATGATGATGAACAACTCCTGTGTTAACATAAGTCAAAACAGAAATTAAAAGATTCCTGGAAACAAATGAAAGCAAAATAACATCTTACCAAAGCATCTGGGATGCCATGAAAGCAGTTCTGAGAAGGGAATTTGTATCTTTATGAAAACACATCAAGAAAATAGAGAACAAGTTGACAGCCTAACAGATCACCTAAGTGAAAGGCAAGACCATCAAAACCCTAACTTCAGCAGAAGAATCCAGATTGCCAAAGTAAAAGTTCAAATGCAGTAAATAGAAAATAAAAATGCAGTAGAAAAAAAATTAGCAGAAAAAAAAGCAGGTTCTTTGAAAGCATTAAAAAGATTGATGGGCCCCTAGTTAGAATGACCAAGAGAAAGAAAGAAAAAGCCCAAATAAACACAATCAGAAATGCAAAAGATCATTATTATCAGAGATTACCATGCATACCTGTATGGAAACAAACTCGATAACCTTAATGAATTGGAAGATTTTCTGACATCACACATCCTCCCAAGGTTGAAACCAAGCAGAAACTGAGATCCTAAATAGACCAATAACAACCCAAGAATTGACTCTGTCAGAAGAAAACTACCTACAAAAAAAAATAAAAAATAAAAAAATAAATAAATAAATAAAAATAAAAGCCCCGGACCATATGGATTTCCAGTGAATTCTGCAAAACATAGAAGGAGGAGCTAATATCAATCCTATTGAAAGTATTCCAGGCTATTGAGAAAGACAGAATGCTCCCCAAATCATTTTATGAACTTCACACACTGATATCCAAAACGGGTAAAGATTCAGCTAAGAAAGAGAACCACAGGCCAGTATCCCTGATGAACATAGATGCAGAAATACACAACAAGATTCTAGCAAATCAGATCCAGCAATACATCTCAAAAATCATCCACCATGACCAAGTAGGCTTCATCCCCGATGCAGGGCTAGTTCAACATTCACAAGACCATAAATGTAATTATATACATCCACAGATGCAAGAAAAAGAACCATACGATTATACCATTAGATGCAGAAAAAGCTTTTGATAAAATCCAGCATCCGTTCTTAATAAAAACTCTTGAACACCTAGGCATAAAAGGAACATACTTCAAAATAGTAAGAGCCATCTATGATAAACCCATGGCCAACATATTGCTAAATGGAAAGAAATTGGAAGCATTTCTCCCAAAAACTGAAACAAGACAAGTCTGCCCACTCTCACCCCTCCTGTTCAACATAATGTTGGAAGTCCTAGCTAGAGTACTCAGACAAGAGAAGAAAATGAGGGGTATCCAAATAAGAAAAGAAGTCAAGTTATTCCTCTTTGCTGATGATATGATCCTATACCTCAAAAATCCAAGAGAATCTGTAAAAAAAACTTCCTTGCACTGAAAAAGGACTTTAACAAAGTATCAGGCTACAAAATAAATGTGCAAAAGACAGTCACATTTGTATATACCAACAGCAAAGAGGCAGAGAACCAAACGAAAATACAATCCTATTCACAGTAGCTACAACAAAAATTAAATACCTTGGTATCTTCCTAACTGGAGAAGTGAAAGACCTTTACGAAGAAAACTACAAAACACTACTCACAGAAGTCAAAGATGACATAAACAAATGGAAAAATACATGCTCATGGATAGGAAGAATCAACATTGTTAAGATGTCCATCCTACCAAAGGCAATCTATAGATTCAATATTATACCCATTAAATTGCCAACATCATTCTTCTCAGATCTGGAAACAACAATACAGAAATTTGTATGGAAACATAAATGACTATGAATAGCCAAAATAATCCTTAGCAAAAGGAACAAAGTGAGAGGTATCACACTTCCTGACTTTAAACTTTATTATAAGGTGACAATAATAAAAAAAAAAAACCCTGATATTGGTACAGGAACAAACATACAGACCAATGGAATGAGATAGAGACTCCAGAAGCAAACCTCAATTTCTCAACCAATTTATTTTCTACAAATCCTCCACTAATAGCCACTGGGGAGAGGAGAACTTATTCAGTAAATGGTGCTGGAAAAACTGGCTGACCATGTGCAGAAGAATGAGACAGGATCCTTACCTATCACCATACACAAAAATCTACTCCAAATAAATCAAAACCTAAATGTAAAACCTTAAACGTTAATAATCTTAGAAAACACAGGAGACACCCTTTGGAAATTGGAATAGGCAACCAATTCCTAATCAAAACCCCAAAAGCACATGCCTTAAGAGATAAGATTGACAAGTGGGACCTCATCAAACTGAAAAGCTTCTGCAAAGCAAAAGAAGCCATCAAGAGAGTGGGGAGATAGCCCACATATGGAAAAAAAAATATTTGCCAATTGCATATCTGACAAAGGTTTAACATCCAATATCTACAAGGAAGTCAAACATGCTGAAAGGAAAAAACAAACAGCTCCATTAAAAAGTAGGTAAAAGACATGGATACTTCTCAAAATAAGACATACAAGCAGCTAACAGACACATGAAAAAATGCTCAGCCTCCCTAGTCATCAGAGAAATGCAAATCAAAGCCACATTGGGATATCACCCAACTCTAGTAAGAATACCATTATTAATAAAACAAAAAACAACAAATGCTGGTGAGAATGTGAAGAAATGGGAACACTTCTATACTGTTGGTGGGAATGCAAAGTAGTTCAGCCTCTATGGAAAACAGTGTGGCAATTCTTAAAAAACTAAATTTTGGTCTTCCATATGACCCAACAGTCCCCCTTCTGGGAATATATCTGGAGGAATTTAAATTACTCTACAAAAAAGATACCTGCACATGCATGTTTATTGCAGCACTATTCACAATAGCAAAAACATGGAACTAAACATGCTGCCCATCAAAACTGGACTGGCTAAAAAAAAATGTGGTACATATATGTATATGAGGGAATATTATGCAATCATAAAGAAGAACAAAATTATGGACTTCGTAGTAACTTGGAAAGATTTAGAGTCTATCATACTCAGTGATCTATCACAGAAACAAATAACTGAGTTCCACATTTTCTCATTCATAAGCGGACCCTGAATGGTTACCATAATACAATAAGAAAGGAATTGGCAGTAGCAGAACACTATCAGGTAAGGGGCAGGGCACATAGCATCTATAAGGAGTCATTGATCTCAAACCAGGTGAAGTGGGGACCAAAGGGAGGCCCAAACTTTACCTGCACAATGACCACTTGTATACCTAAATCTGCATTGTATCCCACACCTTTAAAATAAATAATAATAAAAATTTTAAAAAGCAGCACTTTCGTATGATTCCACCTAAGCCCCAGCACTACTGCTTCTGCAGGGACTACTTGAAATCTCATTCTCCATCTTCTTGGGGTTCTATATATGTTCCTGCTGTTCACCTGTCTGGGCCTCTGACAGTTGTAGGGTCAGAGGATCCTAAGAGCTACTGGATGCCTTGGTTAGAAGTGCCGGCTATTGCTCTGAAAGTCTCACAATAAACTATTGTTTTTCTTTTCTTCTCTTCTCTTCTCTTCTCTTCTCTTCTCTTCTCTTCTCTTCTCTTCTCTTCTCTTCTCTTCTCTTCTCTTCTCTTCTCTTCTCTCTCTCTTTTTCTTTCTTTCTTTCTGAGTCAGAGTCTCACTCCATCGCCCAGGTTGGAGTGCAATATAATGCTTACAGCCCCCCTAGCGATGTTCTGTTAGGCTCCGGAGATCCTTCCACCTCAGCCTTCCAAGTAGCTCAAACTACAGATGTGTGATACCACACCCAGCTAATTTTTTTTAATTGTAGTGATGAGGTCCTGCCAATTTGCCTGTGCTGGTCTTGAACCTGAGGTCTCAGGCAATCCACTCGCCTTGGCTTCCCAAAGTGCTAGGATTATAGGGTGGACACTGAGCCTGGCCTGTCATTTTTAATCAATGCCTAATGGAGCTATCCCTCCTAAATATCCTGTTCCTGATAGTGTCACCAAATTCTGTACTCAGACTTAATAAGTCTACTTGGGATTCCTATTCATATTTTCCTATTTCACTCTTCTTATCTAGATAATGGGCATCATGCACAGCCTCTGCCTGACTTAGCAGCATCTAGTAGAAGTAGAAGGAGTTTGTTTGGGCTTTAAAATCTGTTATACTTGACTGTGTTCATTCAGATTCTTCTAGAAGCAATCCTGAAACAAAGACATGAGTGAAAAGTTTATTTAGGAAGTCATTCTAGGAATGAGACCAGGATGGGAAGAGAGCCAGTAAAAGATTTGTTAACAAGCAAATGATGAGTGTGGTTTACTCAGCTTGATCCTGCTGGAGAAATCTGAGCACCCATGTAGAACATTCTCAGGAATTATATACCCAAGGGGGAAAGACACTGGGGTATATAAAAGTCAGCATTTAGTTGAGCACCATTTTAGGAGGCAAGGATCCCCTAGCCTTTCCATCCTGCCTGTGGGCAGATAGAGTGGACTTGGATGAATACTGAGAGCTGGCAGACAAAAAAAAAAATGCAGGTTCTAGCAATTAGAAGTTGGCTGTTTTTTCCTGAAAATATTCAGAGATTGGTGCTAGAGATAGGGTACCGACACTGGCTTTGTATTCAATCAAACTTTATGTGACCTCAAGCAAATCGTTGACATCTTTGAGTTTTCATTCACAATAAAATTATGAAATAGGGATAGTTCATGAATGATAGTGAGCAGTGAAACTGCTACAGTTATTCTGTATTGATTAGAGATGCTATATATATATGTAAAGTAACATTTTATCTGAAATCTATTTTACCTTCCTGGGGTCAAGCTTTTTACAGAATGTTAACTTACCTCTGAATTCTATTCCAAAAGTATCTGAGCAAGAATCCTGGGTTCTACTCAACTTTCTCAATTTAAAAATTGTTGGTAGGTACTGGTCTACTCTGGATTAGAAATGGAAATGAAAAGTTTATCTTTTTTTGTTTCTAAATTTCTTCCCAACACAAGTCATGGGTTGCCTTGAGCAACTGTGTAAAGTTCTTGCCTCTGGGTCCTGTGTGGGGCTAATGATTTCTGAAGAATATTTGATGCTGTCCCAGAACTGACCTAAAACACATCTTGCAAGAACATAAAAACAGAGGTCCTGATGAATTTAATTTGGGCAGAAACTGACTAGAATTCAACAAATGTTGGCTCATTAGTTTTTGTATTGAGAACTGGGAATGACATGGGGTACCTGGGCAGGAATGGACGGCCTCAATGCAGATGGGGTCAAGTGGCCCTCAATTCCCCCAAACAGGTTCCCAGTGGCAAGTGATCTCCAACTTTCTGCACCTCTCCAGCAGCACAAAAGCAGAAGCAAGCAAGCAGTCCAGACTCAGTCTCTAATCACCAGGAGCAGTGAAATGCAGTGGGAAAGGATTTAGACGTAGAGCTTCTTTGCTTCTTGCAAATAAGCTCTGGGTAAATTTTTGTTCTTGCAACTTCTATGCAATTTGATCTTTTGCATCTAACCCAGACTTTGAAGTGAAACAAACCTTTTGCTCAAACTCCAACTTTGTCCTTCACAAGATGAGCAAGATAACTTATTTTTCTGTCTCCATTTTTATACAAAAAAGGAGTGGCAGAAAATGCTTTATAGGATTATTATGAGGCTTAGCAGTAAGTCTTGAAAAATTCTTAGCATAGAGTCTATGTTCAACAAATTACAGATGTCTCTATGCCTTTTAGACCTATCTAGTGAGACAGTCCATTATCCCTATAAACTCAACATGTCAAAAACCAAATTTATTTACCACTGCCCAAACAGACTTTTTTCTCTGATTTTCTTTTTTCACAATTTTTTCATCTGTCTTTCTGAGTTGTTTTGGCTTTTATGGCTCTTTCCCTCAGACCTGTTCATTTAGAAAGTCATGAAGCCATTCATCCTCAAATCCAACTGGTCTGCTTTCACTGTGGGTCTGTTTGTCCTGACTCATCTTCACGTTGTTGCTGCCTGAGTAACCATACAGATCGGTGCTCTAGAGCCTCCATGAGTGAGGTCAAGAGCCCATACCTGGCATCAGTGCTATTTTCATGACTGTCAAAACTCATGTTTACCAGAAGCCATCCCTTATCATGTACCTTATCAGTGGATTTTACAGATGCAAATGAAAGTGATGAAACATAGAGTTGAACTGACAAAGCCTTCTCTTTGCTCAGAAGCCAAACCAGGACATGGTAAATCTAGGGGACTATTAGTACAAGAGTCAAGAAATGGGAGTGAGAGTGGATACTGGGGACTTCAGTGAGGAGACAGGATCTAGAAGGGGGCAAGAAGTATGTGGAAAGTTATTTTTCACCTACTCAGTATTCACCCCATTTTTCTGGCTATAGACCTGTGTGTTTCCTTTGGGGAAGTACCACTCCCTTATCCTCAGGCAGTAGCTCTAATAATCTCCAGTGAGTGCCCCAAACCTGACCAATCAAGGCAGAAATTCTTGAATGGTCAACAATGTCTATTCAGGAATAGCCTGTGATCTAAGAATTCAAACCTAATGAATTCTAAGACTTGAGTGGGAGTTACTTCAAAGGCATGTCTTTTGTTTCTTTTTTTCCTTCATCTCAGAACACATAGACCAACTACTTTGCCGTTGCATAGAATCTGAGAAGAGAGTCAACACAGAAGAAAACAGGTCTGAGAGACAAAGACAGACTAGACCATGATGATCCATTTAGCTTCTGGATTGAATCATACCTCAAGATACATGCTCTGTTTAGCCTGAGTGACTTGGGATTTCTGTCACCACCTCTCTCCTCAATTCCAACTGACAACACACACAAACAAGCTGGCAAAGGTTTTGTTTATGGCATTAATGTTTGAGGACATTCAATCTTGCATCCACATTATATTGAATTAAAAACTGTTCAGCACATATTTGAGGAAACTTCACCCAGGGCTGTTTGTGCATACCAAGAGAGCAGCTTTTTTCTTGTAGGAATGGTTGTAATTCTTGATCATAAAGGATAGTCAGAAAGGATCACTCACTAAATTAGGAGCAATCTATGTCCAACTCTGATTTTAGCCTTTGCTCACTGCTGTTATCTCCATCTGCATTGACTCTTCCTTTCCCTCTGAAAGCCATCCACCCTTTAAAGTTTAAGTGAGTGACTTCTTTTTATGAGCTTGGCAGAGGGTAATCTCTTGCTAGTATATTAAATTCACAGCTTCCCTTATCATCTCCTCTGTCCTATTTGACTACTTCTCCTGTATCTGGTTCCCCAGTCAGATTAAAGCTTCAGGGCACAGCCTGTAAGACAATCTTTTGGGTGGTAAATGTGAATGTTCCATATAGAAGAAACAGTGTCATTCCTAGAGTGACTGGCTACACAGCAAATATTGATTCAAAGGAGTGTTCTGTTCCTCTATTAAGAAGTTATCCACAAATTATTTGCCTAGGCTAAAGTTCAGAAGACTTTTTCCTTGGATTTTCTCCTAGGATTTTTATGGTTTCAGGTCTGACATTTCTTTCTTTAATCCATCTTGACTTAATTTTTGTATATGGGGAGATATCGGGATCAAGTTTCATTTTTCTGCATGTAGTTATGCAATTTTCCCAGCACCACTTGTTGAATAAGGTGTCCTTTCCCCAGTGTATGCTTCTGTCTGCTTTGTCAAAGACCTAGGTTCTAGGTATTTGGGTTTACTTATGGATTCTCTATTCTATTTCACTGGACCATGTATGTGCTCCTGTGCCAGTACCATGCTGTTTTGGTTGCTACAGCCTTATAGTATAATTTGAAGTCAGGTAATGTGATGACCCCAGTTTCCTTCTTTTTGCTTAGGACGGCTTTGACTATTTTGGCTCCATATGAATTTTAGGATTGTTTGTCTTAGTTCTGAGACAAGTGACGTTGGAAATTTGATAGAGATTGCATTGAATCTGTAGATTACTTTGGGTAATATTCATTTTAACAATGTTGATTCTTCCAATCTATGAACTTGTGATGTTTCTCCATTTGTTTGTGTCCTCTACAATTTTTTCATCAGTCTTGTGTTTTCTTTGTAGAGATCTTTCGCCTCATTGGTTAAAGATATCCCTAGGTATTTAGATTTTTGGCTGCTATTGTAAATGGAATTGAGTTTTGACTTGATTCCTAGCTTGTTCACTATGGGTATAACAGTGCTACTGATGTGTGTGTGTTGATTTTGTGCATATATATACAAAATTTGTGTGTTATATATATGTATGTATATAAAAATATATGTACAAAATTTGTGTTTGTTGATTTTTGTATATATATAAATACACACACACTATGGAATACTATTCAGTCATCAAAAAGAATGAAATAATGCCTTTTGCAGCAATGTAGGTGGAATTGAAGAACATCATGCTAAGTGAACTAACGCAGGAACAGAAAACCAAATATGGCACATTCTCACTTTTAAGTGGAAACTAAAGCAAGGATCCACAAAGACACAGAAAATGGTGTAATAGACACTGGAGACTTAGAAAGGGGAGGGGTAATGGGGTAGAGGAATGAAAAATCACCTATGGGTACAATGTGCACAGGTAGGGGTATAGGATACAGGAAAAACCCAGACCAAAAACTACTTTTACCCCCTAAAGCCATTGAAATAAAAAAATTTTTAAAATGTGTCCTGTCATTTATAATCTTGTAAACTATAATCATGCAAACCTTTTACCTTTTTTTTTTAAGAGTTGAAGTCTCGCACCGGGCTCGGTGGCTCAGCCTGAAATCCCGCGCCTTTGGGAGGCTGAGGTGAGTGGATTGCCTGAGCCCATGGGTCCGAGACCCGCCTGGGCAGCGAGACCTCATCTCTACAATAAATAAAAAAATCAGCCGGGCATGGCAGTGCATGCCTGTAATTCCGGCTACTTAGAAAGCTGAGGCGGAAGGATCGCCGGAGCCCAGCGGGTCGAGGCTGCAGTGGCCGGGAGTGGCCACTACACTCCAGTCTGGGCAACAGAGTGAGACTCCAACTAAAAAAAAAAAAAAAAAAAAGAGTTGGAGTCTCATTCTCTTGTCCAGGCTGCAGAGCGGTGGCACACTCACGGCCACCCCAGCATTGACCCTCTGGGCTCTGGTGATCCTTCCACCTCAGTCTTCCAGTAACCAGAACTACAGGCACGCACTACCATGCCTGGTTAATTTTTTGATTTATTGTAAACACAAGGTCTCGCCAAGGCACCTGGTCTGGTCTAAAACCCACGGGCTCAGGCAGTCCATTCACTTCAGCCTCCGAAAAGTGCTTGGATTATAGGCTGAGGCACCAAGCCTGGCCATGTTTTCCCTTTTAAGAAATGTTTCTCAAAATATTATCTGGTAGAACACTCACATTCTACCAGCTGCATCTATAGGTATACAAGTAGTAATTACATTTCTTAATTTCAATGATAATTTTCTTTATTTTTTTTCTCTACCCCCTGTCTCCCAACACACACACACACACACACACACACACACACACACACACACACACACTTTTTTATATGTGTTGACCATTTGATGAAGAGTTATTCCTCTATATTTTGAGGTTTACTCTAATCATTTTTCAAGGGTTTTGTTGTAATACATCCCATATATAACAAAATTTTTGAGGAATGTTCAAATACTAATTGAATTACTCAAAATTGGATGATTATACCTCGTTTAGCTATAATTTTTGGATGTGAAGTCTCATGATTGAAATATCATGTTGCATGCATAACAGTCCTGTGTCCTGTAGTAACATACCTCGCATTTGTATTATAGGATTAAATATGAATGAACACTCCATGGTATACTACAAAGAATACTGTGACATTCAAGTGCTCTATTAACGAAATAAGCTTGAGAGCACTTGTTCGACACTGAATAAACTCGATATTCGCAGTGTAGGTATGATGGGATTGTGATGAGTTTATGCAATGATCCATGGGAAAAAGACTTTTAATGTGAAATGTGAATAGTTAAAAAGCAATTATTTGTGACTGTATAACCCAAATCCATTATAATAGAGACTAATCCATTAGGCCACTTCTATATTCTTAGTCTTTCTCATCTCTGAACAAACATTTTTTTTTGCAGTAGAGTGATGACTTGAGATTGTTAAAAGTCTAACTTACTCATTATCTTGTGAGAAATGCTTCTCTCAGACAATAAGCAATCCTAGCAGAAAAAACTTTTCCTCTGAGCATTTCCCTATTACCTACTTGGTTTTGACATGTGTCTGTGTTTATAAACTTAACCTCAGGGTTGTTTTTTTTTAAGTGAGGGCAAAGTACATTCAGGTTGTTGACTTTAAAGCATTGAAGACTATGGAGTCTGTGGCTGGCCTGACCATGGCTGTATATGAGCTGAAAGTGAGCTTATTAGGTCTCCCTAAGGAGATGACAAAATGAAAATGATAGAGGGAACCTGTTGCTCCATGGAACATGCGTGCACAGAAAATCCACGTAGGCGCCCTAGATCAAGCCGTTGAGCCAGGTGGCTATTTTCAAGGGTTTACGCACTCACTCACCTAGCCTGCCGTCTTGAGTCCCAACTCTGCTGGATGTGTAAACAGACACAATTTAGAAAACGGGTTGTATCTGGAGCAGAGTCTGTTCTGTTGTTTTATTAACAGTAGAAAACACTGCGGTCAAGAACATGCTGCTCTAATCACAATGCTGCTCCAATCACAATGATCCAATCTCAGGTTTTTAAAGCAGAAGCGAGTGATGCAGAAGTTCAGAAGATACTTCTCCCCTCCTGTAGCAACACTAAGGATTACTGATGGGAAAGTGCCACACTTGGTCACTACTTGTTCATTCATTCCTTCAACAAACATTTCTTGAAAACCCATTCACTGCATCTCAGCCATGATTCTGAGCAGGAATGAAGAGTTAGGCAAACAAGAAAACAGCTTTAGCCAGTTGTAGAGATGCTTTGTCTGGTGATGTGCTTCTAGTTCTGCACTCTTTAAGACGCAGTAAGACAGATGCCCCAAAAGGCAATGGCTTCTTTTTATGATTGTGGGGGAAGGGATCTCTTGACAGAATATTGAAATGATTTTGCTCCTAATGAAACAGATGCTTCAAATACTTATCCCACCCAAAAATGATTTTTCTTTCTTTCTTTTTTTTAATGGTATGCTTTTGCTGTTAGTTGTCTTTTAATATGCAGGAGAGTCTTTGTTTGTTTTAGTGGGTGGTTTGCCCATGGACATTCCTCATTGTATGTTTAAATGAATTCCAGCAGAATGTAAGGTTTGAGCTGTTTTTTCTTTCCTCTTCTGTGGTTGATCTTTATTAGTCCCTAAGCTTGTGTCATTCATTTTAAAGTCATTAGTTAAAATAAAAACAGAAACATTTTGGTTTGAAAGCACACAGAATCATTTCATATAAAATTTTCAGCAAACTCTTTTGTTGCCTGCTGCCTGAAACAGAGCAGGCTCCAAGCCCCCAAGCAAAATTTCTTTTTGAATGTGACAAATATTTTAGTTCCTCCTGAGCCAGATATAAAGAAAAAGAGTGGCTGAGAGCTAGCCCTAAATGTTTAGCTTTTCCACAGGCTATGGTACCCTAACCTGTGGAACCTAACTACTGCAGGATTTAAGTTTTAGCAACATGTCTTCATAGAGAAGTCATTTCATTTTCATCACTTTTATAAGTATATTCCTATTCATTTTCCATTCGACCCTCACACACACAAAAAAAGGAATAAAGCCATGTCCCTATCCTATGAAGAAGCTGGAAAAAAGAGAAATTAGTTCTATCACATCCACAGTTGACAATGTCAGCAAGGGACAGACTGGGCCTCAAAACTACCGACACTAAAGCTAGCTCCCTAACACGTTCACTCTCTCTACAGTGGCCAGAGACATCACAGTGTCTTCTGCAGGATAAAGAAGAAAGTCAGGAAGATTTGAAGTAACTCAACATTAAACCCACAAAACACTGTAAAGCAAGGCTTGCGTTCTGGGCCTCATGGTAAGGTCGTGAGCTCATGGCTGCGGAAACCTCTCCAAACCTGCGCCACCCCCCCATCCCCCAACACATACGGGCTGTTGCTTCAGTTAACTGTGCTATCTGTTGGCTAATTTGCCCACTAGCGTTATGTCTAAGGCCAGTGATCATTCTGCTTGGAACACCACCACCTTCTCATTTGTGTGAAATGCCCCTCACCTCTCTTCCTGGCCAAGCCTCAGTCCTCCAGGGCTGCCCATTTTCCAACCCTTCTCTCAGCGTGACTCAGCAAATCTTACTCCTCTGACCTGACCACTTGACATCCACAGTTACTTTCCAGGGCATAAAACTTACAGTGTAGCTTTTATGTACCTCAGATTCTTATTTCTATCATCCCATACATGGGAATGATATGTATTAGTGGCCCTCAATTTTGTAATTCTCCTAAAAACCTCTTTGTTGCCATTTCACTTTTAACATCTAATTGAAATATATGAAAGCAGTGGTAGATAGGATGAAAAACAAGTTGGATAATATGAATAATAAATAAAATCACAAAATCATAGAATGTTGGAAGGATATTTGTATCACTTAGACTAGGGTTTTAATGCATTGCTTAGCAGTAAAACTCTTTCTTCCCCACAAAAATCTTTATAAGGAACCCTCCTAGTGCAATTGCTAAGTGTCACTCCTCTGGCAGGAGGGGCTTGATGGGAAGACCCCAGGCTCCTCTAATGCTCTCCTCCAGGAGAAACCCTCTGGCTCCACGAAACCCAGTCTGATAATCCACTGACCTAAGACAACCTCCACGCCAGGAAGCAGCCATCATGGGAGGAAACTGAAGTTTATTCAGGAAGACTAAGTGACTAGTCCAAGGTCACATAACTGGCTGGTGACAGAGCCAGCCCCAAACTCCACCCTGTGTGAGCTTCCACTTAGAAGCCTTTCCCTGCACCACATGGTATGACTAAATATTCTTGGGATGAATTCTCATGATACTCCATTCCTATTAATAGCAACAGAAAGATGTTCCTTCTCTTTCGTATTCTGTTGCAAAATGACCGCAGTATGAGTGGTTCTAGAAACAAAAGAGCGCTGCTTGCATCTACCGGCAAAAGCTCTTGGCCCTTACTCTCTGCCTCATGTCCTGCACCCGGCCTGTGTTCAGCGAATGTGTTCCCGGGTCTTGCCAGATGTGTGTTGTTTTCTGTGCAGACTTCTGGGTGGTCTTCAGGAACAGCCCCAAGTGGAATACTCTGCTTTGGTCCAGGCAGTCTGAGAATTTCTCACAGAGAAAGTGCAAGCCTCTCCTAGTGTCACCTGAAGTCTGAGAACAGCAGGGCTCCCCTGACAGAGTTCCCACCGTGGCCAGTGCCGTTTGGTGGCGTTATAAGATGCCTATTCCTCCTCCACACCATCTTTTGGCCTGTGACCACTTGTTTGTTCATGTTACGCCCTGCATGGGGGCCTGCGTCAGCCTGGGAGCAGCAAGGCTCTTTCCAATGGGAAGTCCCTGGAGGGTCGGCCGGGTGGATGCTGCTGACTCTGCTTGGTATCCAAGGCAGAACCGCAGGGGTGTGGGTGTTCTGGAAATGTCTTTTGGTGGCAATGATGGCTGCTACCTGGTGTGGAGAACACAGAGCTTGCTTCTTTTTATCTACAACATGAATTTAATCAGAACCCAGGATGAGCAGATCAACTGATGTTTGGAATGAAATAAGGGGACAGTGGAAAAAGCATCAGACTGGAACTAAAAGAGAACCTGGATTCAGCATCAGCGGGCTCTCTTTCTCTGACCTCTGACTTTGTACCGCTAATTCCTGTTGAAAATATTGCGTGGGACATACTTATACCAAAAACCATTTTTTGGATGTTTATCTGAATTTTAAATTTATCCAAATGTCCTGTGTTTTCTTTACTAAATCTGGCAACCCCAGTCTATTTTTTGAGGCTGTCCTTTTTTTTTCGTCCCATTCTTCCTTATCCTGTTTCAGACTCTGAACGTGCTTTCATCCTTCTAGCTGGTTCCCCAGCATTCAGTGGTCTCCAATCCATCCTCCACTCCTGCCGCAAGAGAGAGCTTCATTAAGGTCAAACTATACTGGCATTTTCTGGTTCCGAAATTCTCCGGTGACTCCCGGACTTGAAGTTCATCTGCATGACACTCAGGAGGCTGGCGGGACCCTGGCTCCTTGTTCTGCGGAATCCCTCACCACTCTACCACGCACTTCATGCTCCTGCCTTGGAGCGCATCTGGAGTTCTCTGACTACACCATGCTCTCATGCCTGTGTTGTTACCTCTGTCTGGGACTCCCTCTGTTTGCTTATTTGTTTGGTCACTGTTCCTGTAGAAAAATGCTTCCTCCTCCATGCAGCCTTTCCTGATCCCTTGGGTTGACTTTGTGCTCTTCCACATGCTTCCACGACAGCAATTGTAAGCCACGTTGTTTTGTTTGCTTACTTTCCTGCGCTTCTTTTCATTCAACAGCAACAATAACAACAACAAATGGAAGCAAAACTAGAATTACTGAAATGAGAATTTTTAAAAATCTGCTTTTAACTTGGAAGTCATGAGATTTTTTTTGTAAGCTATATTATAGTACTGCAGGTTAGCTACATCTCCAACAAACTATTTTTCCATTTCTACTCCCCATATATTTTCTTTCCCCATATATTATATTATACTCCCCATATAATATTATTATTATTATTATTATTATTATTATTATTATTATTATTATTATTTTGAGTTGGAGTCTCACTCTGTCGCCCAGACTGGAGTGCAGTGGCCGCTCCCGGTCACCGCAGCCTCGACCTGCTGGGCTCCAGCGATCCTTCCGCCTCAGCCTTCTGAGTAGCTGGAATTACAGGCATGCACTACCACACCCGGCTGATTTTTTGATTTATTGTAGAGATGAGGTCTCGCTGCCCAGGTGGGTCTTGAACCCGCGGGCTCAGGCAATCCACTCACCTCAGCCTCCCAAAGGCGCGGGATTACAGGCTGAGCCACCGAGCCCGGCTATTATATTATTATTATTATTTTGACTACAAGTGTGCACCACCATACCCGGCTAATTTTTTCATTTTTTTTTTGTAGGGATGAGGTCTAGCTATGTTTGCCTAGACTGGTCTTAAACTCCTGGGCTCAAGCAATCCTCCTGATTCGGTCAGCCTCCCAAAGTGTTGGGATTGCAGTCATGAGTCATCCGGCCCTAGACTTGTGTTTTATCCTTCTCATCTGTGTAGCTGTCTGAAACTCCACTCTTGCCTGCTCCTCCCATAGAATCTGCCAGATTCTCTCTGTAGCTTAAATCCTGGAGTTGAGACATCCCTGGGTAAGGGTTTTGTCCTATTATTCCCCAAAGTGAGATGAGTTAATGATGACATGCATTTAAAGCAACACAACTCAGAATCTTCTTCTGGATAATATTTCTATCTTCTCAAGTGCTCATGTGGCCAGATAATTCTTAAGTTCTATTTTTCCTGCAAAATATGGTACCTTTGAGTATCCCATTCCCTCCTCCTGGAATGCATATGTTCCTAAACTTTATTAAAGATCAGCCTTCTGATCTTTGCTAAAAAAAAACTGACTGCAGGAAACCTCTGCATTCCCTGTGCTGGACAGTGTGAAAGCATAGAGAGAAGAAGGCCCATTGCTACAGACAGATGTGGGTTCAAAGTCTCATTTTGTCACTTAGTGTATAAGAGATCTCTCTCTCTCTCTCTCTCTCTCTCTCTGTGTGTGTGTGTGTGTGTTTGTGTGGATGTTTTCTTTTACTTTTACTACAATTTATTATATATATTTAAATTCCTTCATTCCAACCCCCACAATTTTGTACATATTTTGAGAGCTAATCCAGTTCAAGTCTGACCAGAGAATAGCACTGTCTAAGCACATGTTTATTTACTTGAATTAGTTTATAACCACAGCTTTCAAGGTCTTCATCAGAAAGAATGAATAATTCCTAGAATTTAGCTATGGGAGAAGGCTATGGAGAGAGATGAATGAGATCTTTGGGAAAGAAAACCAATTTTCAATGGTTCTCAACTCATATTGTTAAGAAGTTGCCTGTTGTTGTTGAAACGTGATAGGTTTCTCTCCAAAAATTTGGGACCCACTTATGTTTAATTTCTTCACCAGGATTCTATATCTATTCCTTTACATTTGCTTTGGTTAGAATATTCCTATGAAGCACATGGGAAAGTGGTAAATGTGAAACTGTGTGAGCTGTTTTGTCATAATTTCCTCTGGGCCCTTTTCTACTGGGGAATTTTTTGAGATCTGAGAAAACTTGGTGAAATGTTTATCAAGAAGTGATTTCTTACACAGGAACATAACTATCATTGCCTCTAAGAAACAGGTCCCTTCACATCTTCAGCATGAGGCTTCCAAAAAGTAGCAGGAAAGTCCAATGCTTCCTTCTGGCTTCCCTCTTGCTGGTTGTGGCCTTGTGTGCCATCTTCATTTTTCAGGTGGCATTTTCCAGAGCTAAAGAGCTTTGTTTTTTGTTTTAAATTTCTTTCTGAAATTCATTGTGAGTCAAACATAAAAACTCCGTTTTTCTGCCCAAAGCACAGGTGCCACATTGGAGTCTGGCCTTCGCGCAGCTGACAGGAGGCTGCCACATGGCGGCGGCTGCAGAGAACTGTGGTGAGCCCACTCAGTGATGTTGGCGAAATATTGAAACTTTGCATGGAGCCTCCCTTTCATTAAGCTCTCAATCTATTGTCAGCCCGGGCGCTAGATTCGTTTGTTTGATCTCTGTGGTGGGTGAGTTTGGATTGATTGCTGCTGATTCATTATTCAGCCTCTGGCCAGTTGGCAGCAGAATTCAAAGCCTTTTCACACTCATTTATAATGTCTGAGAGCCCAATAATCGTGTTCTTTGGGGGAGAAATTCACTCCTTTGGGTGTTCAGTCAAAAGCTTTCTTGAGCGTTCACTATGTACAAGGCAGTTCCTTGGCAACAGGGACACAGCTCTGAGTAGGGAGTAGCCTCTGCTCATGATGATATTTCCATCTACTTGGGGGGTGGACTCGGAATTATGATAAGGTATGCTAGCTTCAAGAATATCGTAACACGTGACATTCTACCTGCCCAGCTGAGGTGCTCCTAACCCTGTAATGCTTAAAGGGTTCCTTAAGCAGACAATGATGGAAAGAGTGCAGGATGGAGTATGAGTGTAAGCTCCAGAAAGGTAGAGAGTGACTATGCCCTGCTGTCTCCCCATTGCATCTGTAGCACCTTGTCTCAATGCTGATTTGCCTCATTATTGGCAAGGCCTCCATATTGTGAAACTGAACTAAGTTTGAAGACTCAGTGGTGTCATGGAACCCTAGAGATCTAGACAGCCCACTGTCTATACCACTGCCACTCACAGCCCATTGACGTTCACACACATGGATTCCCATGCGGTCATCATTTGAAGCATCCAATGTCCTGCTTAAGCCTAGAGTTCTGATCTAAGCCAGTGGTTCTCACATTTGTTCATCTCAGGGCTCCACAATATTCTTAAAAATCATGAAGACCCTGACAACCTTTCATTTCTTAGGTTATACCTATGAAAATTTGCTGGCTGAGCAAGCAAATGGTGGCTCAAGCCTGTAATCCCAGAGTTTTGGGAAGCCGAGGGAAGAGGATTGCCTGAATTCAAAGGTTTGAGACCAGCCTGGGCAACTTGGTGAGGTCTCATCTCTACAATAAATCAAAAAATTAGTCAGGTGTGGTGGCACATTAGTGTAGTTCCAGCTACTTGGAAGGATCATGTAGTTCCAGCTAGGACAGAAGGATCGCCTGAGCCCAGCAGGTCAAAACTGCAGTGGCTGTGAGTGTGCCACTCCAGTGGCACTCCAAATCAAAAAAAGAAAAAAGAAAAAAAGAAGATTTGCCATAGTAGAAATTAAAATTGAGCAATGTTTAAAGCACAGGAATATACAAGCACACATTCCATTCATTATCAAAGCAATAAAGTTAAATGGTTTATCTTCATGGACCAATTAGAGTTGCCTTAGAGATTTTCAAGGATTCCTGGACTATACCCTGAAAACTACTGATGTAGAATAATTTACCCATGCACATGAGGGCTAGCCCTTGTAGGACTGGAGCTTCAAAGAATACAGTGGTTTTCAAGGCATATGTCATGGGCCCTAGTGACTTGTTTCTTCTTTGGCTGTTCATCTCTCTACTCATCTCAGTGCATATCTAGTTTGTCTCTTTTTAGTTTCATTTGTCATTCTTGATTCCAATGTTTTACCTAATAAGTGTTTGATTTCTCCAGTGTTGATCTTGGTCTCATAGATGAACTTTTATCAATGGCTTAAATAAGACACAATTTAGATATCATAAAGTTCACCCTGTCAAATTGCACAGGTTAGTGGTTTTTAGTATATTCATGGAACTGTGTAATTATCACCACTATCTATTTCTAAAACCTGTTCAATGTGCCCCAGGGTATTCTGTATCCACTAGTAGTCACTCTCGATTACCCTTCCCCTCAGTCCATGGCCATCATTGATCTACTTTCCATTTCTACAGCCTTGACTATTCTGAGCTTTTCGCATAAATTAAATTATACAGTATGTGGGCTTTTGTGCCTGGCCCCATCACTTTAGCATATTTTAAAAAGTCAACTATGTTATACTATGTATCATTAGTTCATTCCTTTTTATAAATGAAAAATATACATATTTTGATGTATCATATTTTGTTTATCCATTTGTCAATTGATGGATAGATGGACTGTTTCTACTTTGGGGCTATTATGAATATTTGTGTAAAGTTTCTATATGGACATATGTTTTTATTTCTTTTGGGTACACATCTAAAGATGGAATTCCTAGGTCATATGGTAACTCTATGTTTAGCATTTTAAAGAACTGCCAAACTTTATAAAGGAATGTACCATTTTACATTCTTACTGCCAGTGAATGAAGGTTACAGTTTTTTCATATTTTCATATGGTCTATTCGTGTGATTATAGCTCTTCTGGTGGGTGTGACATGGTAACTAGCTGTGCTTTGTATTTGCGTTTGCCTAATGATGACTGATGCTAAGTATCATATTGTGTGCCATTTTCATATCTTCCACAATAAGATGTCTGTTATTAGATTTTTTTTTTTTAATGATACACACACATACACATTCTTAGACATAGGCATCTTATCCAATGTATGATTTATAATGTTTTCTCCTATTTTGTGAGTTGTCTTTTGACCTTCTGGATGCTGTCTTTTGAGGCATGAAATTCTTAATTTTTTACAAAGTCCAGCTCATCTATTTTTTCTTTTAGTGACTGTGTTTTGGTGTCTTATCTAAGAAACTGCTGCCTAACCCAAGTTCACAAAAATTACTATTATGTTTTCTTCTAAAAGTTGTATAGTATTAGCCTTTACTTTTATGTCTATTTTTAACTTTGCAGTCGTTTTTGTTTATGGTATAACATATAAAGTGGGCATCCAGTTTCATTCTGTTGCATGTGGATATCCAGATCTCCTACCACCATTTGTTGAAAAAAAAATTTTTTTCCTCATTCTTAGACGGATTTTTAATACTTTCTTTTTAGCTCTGTTGGTCTGGAATACCTTGATAACAGTTCCAACTAGCCAAGCCTTCCCTCTCCTACCCTTCTTTCTCTTTAGAGTTTCCCGGTCTCTTGTGAGAGGAGATTGGGCAGCCTATTGTGATCTTTAAGGACATTTGGGACACTCTGTCTTAGCAGTGGATCTGCAAATGTTTAGGCAGAGAGGGTACTTGGGACTTCAAAGTCTAAATAAACAGATCTTGTCCACCTTCTACTTTAATTGAATATGTAGCTCAAGTAGATTTCTTATTTTAAAAATATGATAATAATGATGAAACAGAGTTTTCAGTATACCTGATCATTGGCTCTTTTTCAGTATCTGCAGTTAATTGTAAGGATAGAATTTTTTTTTTTTTTGAGTTGGAGTCTCACTCTGTCGCCCAGACTGGAGTGCAGTGGCCGCTCCCAGCCACCGCAGCCTCGACCCGCTGGGCTCCGGTGATCCTTCCGCCTCAGCCTTCCAAGTAGCCGGAATTACAGGCACGCACTACCATGCCCGGCTGATTTTTTGATTTATTGTAGAGATGAGGTCTCGCTGCCCAGGCAGGTCTCGAACCCGCAGGTTCAGGCAATCCACTCACCTCAACCTCCCAAAGTCGTGGGATTACAGGCTGAGCCACCGAGCCCGGCGTATAGAATTTTTTTAAAATGTGAAAGTTACTGCTACAGGTTTGGAATATGGTTTAAAAAATGCTATTCTTTTCTTATTTTCTTCTTTAAATTATTCCAGTTTTAGTATCTACAAAATTAGGAGTTGAAACACTATTGAATTTAACCTAGATATGTCCCTATCAGATTAATCAGTTCAGGTAGTTTGAGAATTTAGATGTATTTGAAGGAGAAAATATGACAATTACTGGGACTTTATTGAGTTGGTTTTATAGACCAAGATCTTTGCTAAAGATTTTTAATTTAATCTAGACAATTCCTCATAAAGTAATACTATACCTACCTCTACACTTTCAAAACAAGTACAATTAGGATTTAGAGGAGGTAGGTATTCAGCTACCAAAGGCCACAATTTTCATGTGGTACAATTGAGCTCTAACTAGGAAGTTTTACTGAACAGTTTGAATTTTTAATCATTGCCCTGGAAAGTTCTAGGAAACCTACTTATCCAATTTTTCCACGTTTGAAGTTTCATATTTATGGTAGAATATATCTTGGGGCTATGGGATTTTTTTTTTTTTTGAAATGAGGGCAGGGATATTCAATAAATAACAATATTCATTTTTGCTTTGATTCATAATCAGTTAAATTGAGAAAAAGACAAAAGTACTACAGGGACACTAACCTGAAGAACACACCTAAATGCCTGAGGCAATGTCCCTAGTTAGAAAAGATGAAAAGCTAATTGATCACCCAAGTCTTAGTGAAACCTAGGGCCACAGATCACCATAACACGACTGAAAAATGAGAGATTATCACTCAATCTGTGTAGGACAAGGACTGCAAATGTATAAACTCTCCCTGGGCTTAATGGGAGAAAGCTAATGTCTACCAGCAATCTGAAAGGCCCTTTGGACTCATGGATAAACATTGGTCTTCTTGATATAAATTCAGAGTAATCGCAGAATAGTAGTAGTTAGTTGAACTGTAACATTTTGTAGGGCGAAGGGAATGGTTTTGTTAGCATCAGAGATCTCCACAGCCCTAGCTCCTGGTTGGACAAATGAACAGTTCTAGGGGTTAGTGTTAAAGGTCAGAAGGCTTAGTGGTAGAGAAAAGTCTAGGTGAAGCTCCCCGAAATGGAGTAGTTGCTTTAATGATGCAATTGTTGTGCCACTTCCAACCATGGCAAAGACAACAAGAGTATGAACATTTTGGAGAAGTCTGTGAAGGGGGAGCATTCAGAATGTAAGGACTTCTAAGCTGCCCAGGGAGTACAGTGAGGGAGCCCTCATACCTCAACCTGAGAAGGAAAAAAAGGGATTGTAGACCACCATATGAAGCTGTACAGGTCCAAAGGGACACGCTTCTGGGCAGTCGTTCGGGAAAACTTGGTCAGTGAGAGCTGAAAGGCAGACTGAGCTTTTTGCAAAGGTGTTCATTTTAGTATTATTTGTTATGGCAAAAAAATGGAAATTGTACCAGTGTCATAGTAATGGAATATTTGCCAAAGTTATGATTTAGTCATATGATGGATATTATACAATCATTAAAGTTAGGGTTATAAGGATTGTATTGGTACTTTCTGATGGAATGTTTAATGATAAAAGCATGATGCAAAATTATATGCACAATATTATTAAAATTGTAAAAGTATACATGGACTTAAAAATTGAATAACTTGTTATTTGTACAAGATTCGAACTCAAAAAAACTAGAAAACAGGCCGGGAAAACAAGTAATCAACATTTAAATATGTATATATGACATTATTCCAAGAAGAAAAATAAATTATAAAATGACATAATGTCAGAGGTGAATGAAATCTTACAATTGATCATGAGAAAACCCTAATTTGGGGATGAAAAAACTGAAGCCCAAAGAGAAGTGATTTATGGTTGAGTAAGTTAGTGACAGAGCTGATGTGCAAATGTATTTTCATATTTCACTTAAACTAAACTTCTTGAAAGATCTTTCTGCATTCCCTGATGTGACTATCTCTCTCCCTTACTTCCCCTACTTCTTCACCATTACAGGCCCGTAAAGGGTTTTGGAAAAGTTGAGTTAAGTCAAGAATGTTGTGCCATGTCCAGCAATGTAACCGTATTTCTGACCCATTCACTCCAGTTGAAGAAAGTATATCAGAGTACAAAGGACTAAAGATTATGTGGCAATGTGGATATTAGATAATTCTGTGATTATTTAAAAATTCATTGGAAATTTGAATAATTTGTTATTAGTGAAAAAATAATTTTGTATTCACCTTGCATCTCATCTGAATGCAGACTTTACAGTTAAAAGAGATGCTTGAGGTCATCTAAGATCTGACTAATACTTTAGAACAGGAAAAGAAAACTTAAAAGATCCCACATTAATTAGGAGAGCACCCAAGAAAGAAGAATTTCAGTCTTGACTTCCAAAATGTTATTGAAAGATCCTATTTTAAAGCAGTGGCAGCCATTCCTTCCATATTTCTCTCTATCCCATCCAAGTGGAGTAGCAGAATAACTGTGCATTTATTACAGACCAAGATACTGATGTTTAGAGCTTCTCATGGGAATCAAGGATCTTCAGCAATACAGGATCTGCCCATCTTCTGCCTATATTTCTCACACTTCCAACTAGAGGTCATCTGTCATATGAATAAAAAGGTCAACTATTGGAAAGGCATAACGATCCTTATTATGTAAATAGCAAACATTTAAAATGCCTCAGGGAAAAAAAAACTGATAATAGGAAAGGGAGAAAATATACAAATAAGCAACCACAGTTATTTATAATAACTTTCTCAAGCTTGTATACAAGGCTTGTTAGCAGACCAAACATGAAAAGGGATATAAAAGATGTCATTATTAACCAAATTTATCCTTAACAACATAAAACACTGCACCTAAAAGTAGCAGAATACATTCTTTTCAAGTGAACATTAATCATTTACCAAGATATATCATATCCTGGGCCATAAAATTAGTCCTAATAAATTTTTAAAAATCTGACATCTTATAAATTATGTTATTTTATTATAGCATTTGAATTAAAAATCAACAGCAATTTGATGTATAGAAAAAATCTGAATGTTTAGACAATAAACAACATACTCCAAAGTAACTCCCAGGTCAAAAAATATCACAAGAAAATTTAAAAATATTTCAAAATACATTTCAAATATGTAAACTCTTAATAAAGAATACATCATACTTAATGGTAAATATTGAACATGTTTTTTCCAAGTAAGAGACAATTAAATATATTACCTCTAACCACTGCCACATAACATTGTGCTGGAGATTCCAGTCAAGGTAATGAGACAAACAAAAGGAAAAAGAAAAAGGAAAAGGAGAAGGACAAAGAGGAGACAAGAAGGAGGAGAAAAGGAGGAAAGAGGAGAACAAAATGTAAAAAGAAGACACAACCTCTTATTCATGGATGCTGCGATTGCTTATAAATTCTAAGGGATCTATAGAAAGAAACGCACTGAAATTAGTAAGTGAAATCAGTAAGATCACAGAATACAATGCCAACAAAAAAAGCAGTTGGATTATTTTGTTTATAATTCAGCTGTGTTCAGTATATTCACATTGTTCTGAAGTAGAGCCCCAGAATTTTTAAATCTTGCAAATCTGAAACCCTATACCTATTAAACAACTCTCTTATTTCCTTCTCCCATACCCTGGTAATCACTATTCTACTTTCTGTGTCTTTAAATTTAACTTTAGATACCTCTTAGGAGTGGAATCACACAGTATTTGTCTTTTTGTGCCTAACTTACATCACTTAGCATAATGTAATCAAAGTTCATTCATGCTGCAGAATGTGACAGGATTTTTTTAAGGCTGAAAAAAAATCCATTGCATGTATACACCTTCGTTTGTTTATTCATTCACCCCTTGATAGACATTTGGGTAGCTTCCACCTCTTAGCTATTGTGCATTATACTGCTGTGAATGTGGGTGTGAAAATATCTTCTGGAGACCCTGCTTTCGATTCCTTCTGGTATAGTGAGAGGGAGCCTCCAAAATGGAATTTATTAATAACAATTGTGTATTTATTTTTACATGTTTAAACTTAAGTTACCTTCAGAGTACTCTTCATTTCATGCAATGCACCTATTGAGATGCTTTTTCCACTGCTCAAAACAGTTTTTGAACTTGTCAATTTTGATGCCTTTTAGTGTTTCCGCTATTTTTTGTTTCAACTCTTCCACTTCTGCAAAATGTTTCCCTTTGAGGATTTGTTTTATTTGGGGAAACAAAAAAATGTTGCTTGGGTGATGTCCGGTAAATAGGGAGGGTGGGGCATGGATGCCATGCTATTTTTGGTCAAAAAACCACTGAACATTCAATGTGGTATGTGCTGGTAAATTACCCATCATTGAAACAGGCAAACACATTTAAAGCATCTCCAAAAAAAACATCACTGAAGCTGAATGTCGTCTCTTGCAATAATGCTAGCTGGTGCACTGATGCTGATGAGTTCCCAGAACACTTACCTTGTAGGTGAAGCCTTTACTACAAGGGGCCTGCCCTCCAAAAAATAATTCCATGTTGTGTGTGTGTGTGTGTGTGTGTGTGTGTGTGTGTGTGTGTGTGTCCCCTCATATACCCAAAAGTCAGATAGCTGGATCTGTTTAAAAATAGAGCTGAAGTTCTATTTTTAAATTTTCAGAAATTTTCATACTGTTTTCCATAGCCATCACACCATTATATCTTACTAACATTATACAAGGATTTCAATTTATCTGTTTCCTCAACAGTTATGATCTATTTTATTGATAACGAGCACCTTACTGAACGTGAGGAAGTGTCCCAACATGGTTCTGATTTGCTTTTCTCTCATGATTAGTGAAGTTAAGCAACATTACATGTATTTACTGGCCATTTGTATGTTATCTTTGGAGAAATGGAATCTCTTTAAGCTTTTTGTACATTTTTAAACTGGATGGTTTGATTTTTGTTGGTGAATTGTGTAAGTTCTTTTATGTTCTGAATATTATTCTTCTTTTATCAGATGTATAATTTGCAAAAATTTTCTTCCATTCTGTAGGTTGCCTTTTCATTCCGTTAACTGTGTCCTTTAATGCACAAAAGTTTTTCAGTTTGATGCAGTCCCATTTGTTTTATTTTGGCTTTTTTTGACTGTGTTTTTGGTGTCAAAAAAAGGAATCATTGTTACATGCAGTGTTGGGAAGCTCTTCCCCTATATTTCAGTTTTACAGTATTAGCTCTTACATTTAGTTGTGATTAAACCTAATCATTTCTTAGGTGTGATTAAACCTAAGAAAAAAATTGCCAGTAGTGGGAAGTTGCTGAGGTGGGGGTGTATTGGCAGTAGTGGGATTCTAATTGGGGAGGGAGGTGCACCTCATCAAAAGAGGAAAAATAAAAAAACAACCTAATAATTTTTAGATAATTTCTGTTCATTCCTCTGCATGTGGATATTCAGTTTTTGTCACACCATTTATTGGTATGACTTCCCAATGAAATGGTCCTGGAACCTTTGCTAAAGATCATTTGACTGTATACATTAAGGATTATTTCTGAGTTCTCTATTCTATTCTATCAGTCTGTCTATCATTATGCCTGTACCACAGTGTTTGGTTACTTACGGCTTTATGATATACTTAGAAATCAGGAAGTAGAAGTCTTGCAACTTTGTTCTTTTTCAAATATGCTTTGGCTATTTGGGGACCTTTGAGATTCCATATGAAATTTATAATAAGTTTTTTATTTTTGCAAAAAATACCATTGAGATTTTGATAGAGAATGTGTTGAATCTATAGATTGCTTTGGGTAGTATGAACATCTGAAGTCTTTCAAGCATAAGCATGGGATATCTTTCCATCTCTTTGTGTCTTTAATTTCTTTCAGCAAATTTTTGGGGTTTTCACTGTGTCTTTCACCTCCTTGGTTAGGTTTATTCCTATGGACTTTATTTTTGGTACTATTGTGAATGATATATATATATATATCTAATTTCTCTTAGGACTGTTCATTGTTAATGCAGAGAAACACAACTTTGTGTTAATTTTGTATTCTGCAATCCTGCTGAGTTCATTTATTAGTTCTAACAGGGGTTTTTTTTTTTTTTTTTTTTTGCAGAATCTTCAGAGTTTCTACATTTAATTGCAATCAGAGACAATTTTATGTATTCATCTCAAATTCAGATGCCTTTTGATATTTTTTTCCTTTCCTAATGGTTCTGGCTAGAAGTGGTGAGAGTGGGCATTCTTTTCTTATACTTGACCTCAGAGGGAAAACTTTCAGTCTTTCACCATTTAGTATGATATTAGATGTTGTATTTTCATTAATGGCCTTCGTTATGTTGAGGCAGTTTCCCTTTCTAATTTGTTGACTTTTTTTTTTAAATCAAATAAGGATGTTAAATCTTGTCAAGTTCTTTTTCTGCATCAATGAAATGATTATGTGATTTTTGAACTTCATTCTATTAGTGGTAAATTTTATTGATTGATCTTTACATAGTAAATCATCCTTGCATTCCAGGAGTAAATACCACTTGGTCATGCTGTAGAATTCTTTTAATGTACTGTTGAATTTGGTTTGTTTGTATTTTCTTGAGGATTTTTCATCAATATTCATCAGGGAGATTGGTTTGTGGTTTTCTTTCTTTGTGGTGTCTTTGTCTCACTTTGTGTGTAATGCTGACTTCATGGAATGAGCATCTAAGTGTTCCCTTGCCTTTAATTTTTTGAAAAGGTTTCAGAGGATTGGCATTAGTTTTTTAAAATGTTTTGTAGAATTCTTCAGTGAAGCCATATGGTCCGGGCTTTCATTGTTGAGAGATTGTTTATTATTGGTTCAACCTCCATACGTGTTCCTGTTCTATATAGATTTTTATTTCTTTATGATTCAACTTTGGCAGATTATGTGTTCTAGTAATTTATTTTTTTATAGGTTTTCCAAATTGCTTGTAATATTCTCTTATAATTGTTTTATTTGTATGGCATTGACTGTATTATCCTCTCTTTCATTTATAATTTTAGTGTTCTGAGTCTTCTTTTTACTTAGTTAATTAAGCTAAAGCTTTGTCAATTTTGTTGATCTTTTAAAAACCAACTCTTAGCTTTGTTGTTTTTTAATTGTGTTTCTGTTCTCTACTTCATTTATTTCTGCTCTAAGCTTTATTATTTTTTTCCTTCTGCTTGCTTTGAGTTTTGTTTGTTCTTTTTCTAGTTTCTTGTGGTATAATTTTTGATTGATTTGAAATCTTTATTTCTTTTTAGATGTATCTGTTACAGTTGTAAATTTCTTTCTTATCATTGCTTTCATTGCAACCCACACGTTTTGGTATGCTGTATTTTTATGTATTTATCTTAAGGGTTTTTTTTAATAATTTCCCTTTTGACTTGCTCTTGGAAATATTTTGTTTAAGATTGTATTGTTTAATTTTCACATGGATTTTACAGCTTGTTTGTGCTACTGATTTGTAGTTTCATTTCATTATCAGAAAAGATATTTTGTATAATTCAATCTTAAATTTTAAGACTTGTTTGGTGGTTTAATATGTGTTCTATCCTGGAGAATGTTCCATGTACACTCAAGTAAAATGAATATTCTGCTTGTGGTGGTGGTGCCTTAAATAGGTTTATTAGGTCCAACTGGTATGTAGTGTTGCTCAAGTCCTCTGTTTTATTCATCTTCTGTCTGCTTGTCCTACCTATTATTGAAAATAAGTTATTGAAGTCTCTGGATATTATGGTATTCCTGCCTATTTTTCTCTTCAATTATGTAAAAGTCTGTTTCATATACTTAGAAACTAAAAGAATCAGTGCACAAATATTTATAATTGTTATATCTTCTTGGTAAATCAGCTCTTTCACTAATATAGAATGCCTTTGTCTCTTGTAGCTGTTTTTGATTTAAAGTCCATTTTGTCTGACATTACTATAGCCATTTTTGCTATATTATGGTTACTATTAAATGGAATATCTTTTTCCACTCTTTTACTTTCAGCTGATGTGTCCCCTTAAATCTAAAGTCAGTCTTTTGTAGACAGCATATGGTTGCATGCTGTTTTGTTTTGCTTTTCTGAACTCAAGTAATCTATGTATTTTAGGAAGTTTGATCTAATTACAGTTAAAGTAATTACTGATAGGAACATACTCACTGTTATCATTTGTTTGCTATTTTCTGTGTGCCTTGTCCCTTTCTTGCTTCTTCTTTCCTCTCTTACCACCTACCTTTGTCCTTCATTTTTACAGTGATATGCATTCTCTTCTCATTCTTTTTGTATATATTCTATAAATGTATTTTGTGGTTATTATTAAAGTTGTGACATTCAATGTTAAACGGAAAACAATGTAATTTCAACTGCAATATAAACTTTACTTTCACTCACTTGTATCTCTTATCTATAGAAAGCCAAGCAATTAAAACATAAAATTTGAAATATTTTATTTATAATATCACACAAAATATAAAGTGTATGGTACTAAACTTAATAAAAATATGCAACAATTCACTCCATACTGAAAACCATAAAATACTGCTGAGATAGCTTTTTAAGTAAACTACACTAAAAGAGAGCTTAAAATGTTAAGCACATTTTTAAAAATTGGGTGACCCTTATATACGATCCAACAATTTCACTCCTAGACATCTATCAAAAGAAATGTAAATGTATGTACACAAAAATATTTAAGCAAAAATATTTACAATGCATTTATTCATAAAATTCCAAAATTAAAAAAAAACAGTCTATTAACAGAAAAATTTGCAAACAAGTATTAGTACATTTATAGAATGGAATACTACTCAGCAATAAGAAAGAACTGCTGATATTTACTCCAATATGAATGGATCTCAAAAAACTTTATGTCATGTGAAAAAAAACAGGTTCAAAATGTATACTCATATGATCCTATATATGTATAATTCAAGAATAAGCAAAACTAATTTGTGGTCATAGAAATCAGAATAGTATGAAGTGAGAAAACAAACTGGTAGTAGGCTTGAAATTTGTCTATATCTTGATAGCGATAATGATTACATAGGTGTATACACGGGGATTTCCATTTGTTATAATGCTTCAAATTAAAATTTAAGATCAGTGCATTTTCTGTAAGTATATTCTCCTTAAAGCTTATATACATATAAAAGTATTTTTCTCAAATTCCACATTCTTACATCTGCGTCACCCTCTTACAAGCTTGACAAATGCTTAAAGGATGTTTTGTTGTCTTTCTCCAAAGAAGAATGGTGGTTCAGCATAAAGGGCACTCACTGTCACTGAGGTCAAATCTGGGTCCAGTTTTTCTCTGTCATTTACTCATTGTAAGACACAGTGCCATTCCCTTATCTATGTCAAGGAGTATGCCAGGCAAAAAAACTGCTCTTAAAAAACTGGCCTAGTGAACTATGAGTTTTTAAGTAATCCTCTATTTGCCCCTTGAAACAGTTTTCTCTCATTTTGCAGGCTCATTCCTTAGCGCATGTGCAGAACTCTATATTCACAATCACTTGATCTGCTGTTGGAACGAGGACTCCATAGGGCTCACAGCCTGTGTCTTCCTGGTTATCACTCCTCACTTCCTCTTCAAAAAACATACAGCAGCAATTCAAATGGGTAAACTGGGCTGTCAGGAAGATCATTCAGAGCATAAAGTAGTCTCTACACAGACATGAGTTCATTTTCTTTGTGTAGCTTACCCCACCAAGCAATGAGGAAACAGAAAAACATGGACAGTTAATTGATAAAATAGGAAAGATCAAACACATGTCAGAGAGCAGAGCAAGTCTTCCCTTCAACTGTAGATGTTCCTAATTTGGAAACATCTGAAAATGATTTACTTGTGAGATGTTCAAGTTCAGAAATGGAATATAAGCCTTTTCTACAAACACTTTATCTGCATTGTGGTTTATAATGTAGGCAATTCAGAAATACTCCATAAGGAGTTCTAGGAAGAGGAAAAGGCCATCTGGTCCATTATTCTTGACTTTCTGTTTTAGTTTAATCCTACCTGCCTGAATTTTCACTCTGTCCTTTAATCCCTTCATTTTCTAGAAAAGGACCGAAGTGGTTATTGAACTCATTTATACTGTTGCCTTCAACAGCCTCTTCTGGTAACCTTTTCCATATGCTTCTTAGCCTTCACTTTAAAATAAAAGAAAATCTGCCCACTTCCTTCAGGCTTTTACTCTTCAGGCTTTTAACTGTTTTCCAATACTAAATAATGAATTTTTATCTCTTTGGTTTCGTTTCTACATAATCTCTAGTTTTGTTTTGTTTTGTTTTTTCACTTTAATTGCTTTCAGTGGCAGAAAGTTAAGGTGTTTCAAAATATCTTTGTGGTTTGATAACTTTATCCCACACTCAATTTTTCAAAATTGGAATGTTTATCAGGTAATACACAGTTAAAGAGTAAAACGACCATGGATATTAGGATAAAGTAACAAGTTGCAGTAAAAATACTCAGTAACAATATGTAATTTTCAATTCCTTGGTACAACACAAGACTTTTTTATTGCTCCCACTACATGTCCAAAGAAGGTCAGCAGCTAAACTCTGTTCATAGTAGTCATTCAGTATCCCAGAATGATGAAGATTCCCTCATGGTAATATGTGCTTTTTTTGATCACTCTGTCAGGGTGTAGAAATACGGTGGATGTACACTAGACCTTAATTCAGTCCCTCGGAAGTAACATATTTTACTTTATTCACATTTTATTGATCAAAACAAATCATATGACTGCCTAAAGTTGAGGGGATAGAGAAGTGCATTTCTTTTATGCCAAGAAGGAGATATTCTGAGAAAATTTGATGAACAGTTCTAATGACTACCATACCAAATGATACTGAATACGTGGACCCCAGTGGATGCTGCTAGTTTGAGGACTACGGCAGTGCCTGGCCAGGACTAAAAAAATCCTGCATATTTGATTCTGGACAAGGGGCTGAGAAGTGTCCTTTTTTATTGACAAGGCAGAGCTCAACTTCCAAACGCTAAAGAGCATTATTTGCTGCTCAAAGTGCTTCATGTTTTCCCACATTGTTCCTGGCTCAAGATCTGCAGGCATTGATATTAATTCAGGAGAATATCAGAGGCCAGGTACTGACTGAACAGAGGGTAAGAGGAAAGAGGTGACCAGAAGCAGCCCAAACAGCAGGCATCATAAAATGGTACAGGGACAATGACCCTTGACCTTAATATCAGGGTTAAGTAAATCCACACAAGAACATAGCTCCTGCTAAGACTCTGATTCCTATCTTCTGGATCTTATAGTTCAAGGGAAATTTAAAACTTTTAAACCACATTCACATAGACTATTCAATAACATTTACTGAATGTTGCAAAAAATAGTGGTGTCTTTTTATCAAAAAATAAAATATTTTCTCTACCTATGAGATACAAACAAGTGGGCCAGTGCTTGAGTGTGAGATACAAACAAGTTTAATACATCGATTAAATTATGACCATTGCTGTAATGGCGTGCAGGGAATACCTGCTAAGTCAGCTATCTTATGCATTGGGGGTAGAAATATGTTCTGAAGGTTTCAAAGTAACATGATGATGATACCTACCAGAACAAGAAAGAGACGAGAATAGGGAACTAGACTGAGGGAAAAGCATTTATGAGGACACGGAAACTGATGATATGTGACTAGGAGGCAATTGGTAACAGGGGCAGAGTTTAAGACTTGTAATAATATTCTCAGGTGGTGACATGCCTGCCAAATTTAGCATGGGGCATGTGATCCTAGACATAGGGTATTATTTCATAGCATGTAGGGGTGTCTCTAGCATTATCTGTTGATGTCCACTCTTCCACTCTCTTAAAAGCCCCTAATATAAGCCGGGCTCAGTGGCTCAGCCTGTCATCCTGCACTTTGGGAGGCTGAGGTGAGTGGATTGCCCGAGCCCGTGGGTTCGAGACCTGCCTAGGCAACTTGGCGAGACCTCATCTCTACAATAAATCAAAAAATTAGCCGGACGTGGTAGCGCCCGCCTGTAGTTCCAGCTACTTGGAAGGCCGAGGTGGAAGTATCATCTGAGCCCAGAAGGTCAAGGCTAGGGTGGCCAAGAGCGTGCCACTGCACTCCAGTCTGGGCGACAGAGTGAGACTCCAACAATAACAACAACAAAAAGCCCCTAATGTCATGCACACCCTTGGCCTCTCATATAATTACTGGTCCATCATGGAGGCAGAACAGTTTATTGTGCCTTTCATGGCATCAAAGTTTTCCCCCGACCTCACCATGTACTGCTCTCTTTAACTCTTCTGACTCTCTTTTCTTGAAGGGAACTTGAGTAGATTTTAAATTTATATTTTAGCAACAAACATGATGTTCCACCTCTGCTTCATTGGTGCAGGTTTAGCACTGTTATTTCCACAATATCAATCAACTTGGTGGGTGAAAACAATGTTTCCAGAATCCAACATAAATCCAACATAAATACCAACAGGAAAGCAAGCAAAGGCATGACACGTGTCCTGTGGAGCACTCTCACGACAGGGTGGCAGAGGAGGGAGCTTGTTGACTGTGACTGTCTATTGTTGTGGGCACCTGCTTATTAACCCGAAGTTAGTGTCGAGTTCTCTGCACACTCACCTATTGACTGATTGCATAAGTAGTCCTCAAAGTGTAAAGAACAACATCAAAGTCTATCAGTATTATAAAAGAAACTTCAACGTAATTTGGCACAGGTTATCATGTTACCAGTTATCCTTCTGAAAAAAGCTTCCAACTCCTTATCATGGCATTGAAACTTCTGAAATCCGCATCCAGCAACATTTCCAGTTTCTACAGCGATGCACATTGTAGTTTAGCTGTAGTGAACTGCTGCCAATTTTCCAAGTACAGTCGTTGCTTTCAGACTTCTGTGTGTTTTTTTCTTCAAAAGCTCTTTTCTCAGCACAGAATACAATATCATTTTCTGCCCATCATAAATTCCTCTGTTTCAAGCTCCAGGGTGAGTGACATCTCTGCCATAATGACTGTTTTGTTTCCTGTAGTCAGAAAACATCATGTCTTTCCTTTGGCTTGTACCTCTATTAGAGAACTTATTGAATTTTTGTTTGTTTTGATGGTAGAGGATACAGTCTAGCCCCAATGATGGCCATAACTAATTTCAAAGATCTGTTTGCTTAAGGACAGCCTGTTACTGTTCCACATCTGCACCCACTAAATCTCAGTGGAAAAAAAATGATCTTTCCAGAAAGAAATGAACCAAAGTGGTAGACTGCTGTTTGCGTGGATTTGGGGAGGGATCCAGCCAACTGGCAGTGGGGCTCAGCAGTGACTGGGTGTGGAGTTATATACTGTTGACGAGCCATGTCTTGTTACTTCCGAGTGGCACATGGGGTCCTGGGGGAAAAAAAAATGAGCTGTGTCCTCAGATTCATATGTGTTGGAAGGACTGGGATTGCAGGAGGGATTTGGTAAAGGATTGTGAAAGGAACAACAGGATTCCTAAGATGAAAAGTAAATTCCATTTATCCCACCATAAGTAAAGGTAGGACGTGGCCAGTGCTGACACTAAGTGACTAAGCAACAGACCCTGGGAGGAATGAAAATGAAGATCTATTCCAGTGTGGTGCCCAGCACTTGAATTTACTCAGTCTTGATCTTCCCGGAGACACGTCTACACCAGGAAGGAGAAAGATGTGGTAAACTAAGAAACACCACACTGACGTCCAATCAACTCCTTTCTAGGGGCTTCCTTTCTTCTCCTCCTTTTCCTCCACAGACCAGGACTTGAAACCAGAAGTCTGTTTTCTATAGGACATAGAGAAAGTGAGTATGGAAGTCAAGAGTGGATGGATGCCACCCTATGTGCCAATGGGGGCAGAGTGTTGGTCAGCCACGGGACACATGCCTGCAACATCCATATCACACAGGGATGCAGGAGAGAAACAAAGGTAGCCACCAAGCAAGCGTGCTGGCAGAATTGCGACTTGGGTGTTAGACAGCATCATCTTTAGGGCATAGCATGAAAGAATGAGGAAAGAATAGCTGAAGTTCTATGACTTGGCTGGTGGAAGGTCAAGGGGCCAGTGAGCCAGTGTGCCTAGATGTGAACTCTGAAAAATGACTTTACCAAAGAGTCTCACACTGATGGGGCTAGGGAGGCATATGAATTACCTGAGTGTTATTTGCACTTTGCTTCCTGGGTTTCCCTCACCATATGACGAGCCTGTGTATATAGACACCATTTCTTAGTCTTTTAGTCTTTCACAACTGCACTTTATGGTAGACTTTAAATAGAAATCTGCTTTTTTATTTAAAATAGTAACAGGAGATATGGAGACCTAAACCACATGGATAACAATATTTCCATTTGGGCCAAGAATTTTCAAAATGTAATTTTAGTCTAATTTTTAGTTTCTTGTTAATTTTTTAAAATAGTATTTACAACATTTATGTTATGACAAAGGCTCCATTGTACTGTTTATTATGATTATTATTGTAGTCTCATCTTCTTTAAAAGTGCTAGAAGCCGGGCTCGGTGGCTCAGCCTGTAATCCCGTGCCTTTGGGAGGCTGAGGTGAGTGGACTGCCTGAGCCCATGGGTTCGAGACCCGCCTGGGCAGCGAGACCTCATCTCCACAATAAAATAAAAAAATCAGCTGGGCATGGTAGTGCATGCCTGTAATTCCGGCTACTCAGAAGGCTGAGGCAGAAGGATCGCAGGAGCTCAGAAGGTGAGGCTGCGGTGGCCGGGAGCGGCCACTGCACTCCAGTCTGGGCAACCGAGTGAGACTCCAACTCAAAAAAAAAATACAAAAACAAACAAACAAAAAAGTGCTAGGAAACCTGGATCTTTATATAATATGGTCCATGTTTAGCTTATGCATATGTAACCTCTGTTGTTCAAATTGTAGTTGACTATTGAGAGAGAATTCTTAGAAACTTTTCCCTGTCACTTCCATTAGTTTTTATCTTTTAAACAAAAATTGAGAATGTTATATTACAAAAACAAAATCAATACCAGACTTTTCACCATAATTTTGCCCCCCTTTCCAGTTTTCTATGGTTTATCTCAGTCCCATATTGATTTCAACTCCAAAAGTAAATATTCTGATAAGCTTGACTCCTGCTGAATTTCATTTCAGAGATGAAGTGAGCATATATCTCACTTTCCTCTAATTTTGCTGTAACTTAAAGATTATTCTGTGTTTGGTTAAAATGTTTTCTTTAATTCAGTGACCTTAGAAACATTTATACTTTGTTTCAGAAAATAATTATGAAGATAAACTTTGCTCTCTTTCTCTGCCCTCACCTGAAATAAAGCAGTTAAAAATATATTATGAGAGCACTAAGTTAATAATAAACACTCTGGGATAGTAGCTTTTCTTCTAAGTAGTTGCTTTCATAGTGGAGGGAAAAATCTCCTTCCTTGGTATAAAGGAAAGAAAGAAATAAGCCAAAAACACAGACCTCAAAAACAGCTTCATAGCACATGTTATTATTTAATTGCATGGATAGGAGGTCAATTCTCCTGTTTCTTCCTGGACTGTCAGGTTTGCTGACTTTGTAGAGTTAGAAGGTATACTATAGGTGAGGGACAGAGTCAGGGTTGATTCTAGGCTCTGCCCTGGGGATCCTTCAGAAAGCAATAGATAAGCTATGAAGTGATAAACATGACTTTATGAAAGTTCGGATCCCTGGTCTTGCTGTGTCATAATCACAGAGTTAATGCGGTTATTTCACAAAGTATTTTGTGACAGGCAATTTGTCTATAATTTGAAGCCTTGGCAACTGGGGTATCTTAAACCTTCTTCTTCCCCCTGCATCTTTTGCTTCAATTTAATTCAACAAGCAGTTTTTGAGAGTAAAACACGAGTGTTCAGGAAGTAGAAGAAGCAAAATCTGTAGACTCAACTCTCTGAGTTTAGATTATTAACTCCAATTATGTGGAGGGGTGAGTACTATGCAATAAGTCAGTCTATGAATTATGAGCATTATTTTATGAGTATTTTGATCCCAATAGGGTTATGATATTCTATGAAGGCAAAATAATGTTTCATAAATATATTTTACAGGTTTCTCTACTTAAAAAGAAGGAGGAGGAGGAGGGAAGAAAGGAGGAAGAGATGAAGAAGAAGGAAAGAGAAAGTAAGCTACCAAAGAGCATGTCCTTTCTTCCTGCCATAGAGAATGCCAACTTTCAAATATAGGTTGAGTATTTCATTTCCAAAATTCTTGGGACCAGAGTATTTTGGATTGCTTTTATTTTAGAATATTTGCATATACAAATTAGATCACTTGGGGGTGAGAGTCATGTCTAAACACAAGATTTATTCATGTCTTATATACACCTTATACACATAGACTGAAGGTAATTTTATATAATATTTCAAATAATTGTAGTCATGAAATGAATTTGACTGTGACTCATCACATAAGGTCAGGTGTGGAATTTCCTTCTTGTGGCATAATATTGGTGTTCAAAAGTTTCTAATTTTGGAGGATTCTGAGTTAGAGATGCTCAGTCTGTACTTATATTCCATTGTCAATGCCAAGGGCTAGAGGAATATTTTTGTAAAGTAATTCATCTTATAATAACCCTAATTTCATTATTTTTCTTGATAATTTTGCTTTACTCAAAAGAATTAAACAACCTTTAAATATCAGAATTAGAAGAACTCTGTATTTCTAAAACTAAAGATAGTAAATTTTAACAAAGTTTCTATGTAACGAAAATATTTTAGTCACTGTGATTGCATTTTGGACATTTGCTTTTTATTTTCTAGAGTTTAAAATAAAGTAGATTTATTTTCATGGTAACAATGAATGAGCGATCAGAGAACAAGATGTAGTATTTTACTTTTATGGTCTCTAGTCATAATTTCTGTGTAATTTTTGGCAGTATTGTTTTTATAGGAACACCTCCAAAGAGTATTTTAAATCCCTCTTCACAAAATAAATAAAAGGTATTGACATTTGAATTTTAGAAATATAAGAACATTTACACATCCCTAGGATATTTTGTTAAGCAAAATATTAATTAATTGAAGATTTGGTAATGATTAACATTTTAGTTGCCTAATAAATCAGATTTAAGCAAAATGCTGTATTGATACTCACTGAAAATATTTCTGAAATGTATTAGAACACATTCTTGACTTATGGATATCTTTTTGATCAAAATTCAATGTCTGTTTGATATCTAAGTTTTTATATAACCATATAGCCCAAGAATAAGTAGGAATACCAAATATAAATAAAGTTTTAGATAAGAGAACCTTATTTGAATGTGTATCTGACTTACAAGATGCCATAACAATTGTTCAGATTAAAAAAATCAGAATAACTGATGTTTCTTAGTTTTATTCTTTCTTTCATTCATTCAGTAATACATATTATCATGCCAAGAACTGTCAAAGATTTGGATTCCTAAAATAAGCAAAACTGAAGAGATTTCTGTTTCCACTCAGTTTGCCATCTAGTTTAGCCATCACTGGTCAATCTTCTTTTTTTTTTCGTGCATGCTGTTATTTTATTTAGCATAAAGTTTTTATTTATTCATTTATTTAAAGTTTTATTTTGAAATTGTGGGGTATAATTCAGTGTTAGGTATACAAATGTTCATTGTGCAGGTACCCTTATTGATGAGATGTGTCCCTCCCTTCCCCAGGTGGATATCTACTACTGTCAATCCCAGCTACCCAGCCCCCATCCTGCACTACCCTCCCCACAGTTTCCCACTACTTTCAATCTGTTTCTTACAGTAATACAATAGGTGTTCAAGGTCCACTTTTGAGTGAGAACATGTGAAATTCATCTCTTTGTTTCTGTGAGAGATCATTCAGTATTATAAGCTCTAATTCCATTCACGTTGCTGTGAAGTTCATGATTTTGTTCTTTATGGCTGAGTAATATTTCATTGTATATATGTACCATATTTTTTTAAGTCTATTCCTCTTTTGATGGGCAGCACGATTGGTTCCATGTTCTTGCTATTGTGAACAATGCTGCAATAAACATACATGTGCATGTATCCTTTTTACAGATTGACCTGAGTTCTTCCAGGTATATTCCCAGTAGGGGAATTGCAGGATCATATGGAAGGTCAATTTTTAAGAGTTTTAGGAATCAGCACACTGATTTCCACAGAGGCTGTATTAGTTTACACTCCCACCAACAGTGCAGAAGTGTGCCCTTTTCGCCACATCCTCTTCAGCATCTGTTAGTTTTTGAGTTATTGATAATGGCCATTCTGACTGGAGTTAGGTAGTATCTCAGTGTAGTTTTAATTTGCATCTCTTTGATGACTAGTGAGGCTGAACATTTTTTCATGTGTTTGTTGGCTGCTCATATGTCTTCTTTTGAGAAGTGTCTTTATATCTTTAGCCTTCTTTGTAATGGGGCTATTTGCTTTTTTCTTTTCAGCACATTTGAGTTCCTTGTAGATCCTTGATATTAGGCCTTTGTCAGAAATGGAGTTGGCAAATATTTTTTCCCAGTCTGTGGGTTGTCTCCCTTCTTTCTTGGTGGTTTCTCTGGCTTTGCAGAAGCTTGTCAGTTTAATGAGGTCCTACTTGTCTATCTCATCTCTTATGGCCTGGGCACTTCGCGTTTTGGTCAGGAATCGGTTGCCAGTTCCAACTTCCATAAGAGTGGATCCTGCATTTTCTAAGGTTCTTACAGTTTGAGGTTTTACATTTAGATTTGTGATCCATTTAGAGTTAATTTTTGTGTATGAGGATAAGTAGGGGTCCTATTTCAATCTTCTGCATGTGTTCAGTCAGTGTTCCCAGCACCATTTACTGAATAGGTTCTCCTCTCCCCAGTAGTGGGTGGTGGAGGCTTTGTCGAAGATGACTTGGTTGAGAAATTGAGGTTTTGCTTCTGGGATCTCAATTCTATTCCATTGACCTATATGCCTGTTCTTGTACCAATACCAGACTGTTTTGATTATTGTAGCTCTATAGTATATATAGTTTGAAGTCTGGGAGTGTGATACCTCCTGCTTTGTTTTTTTTTTTTTTTTTTGCTGAGGATTGTTTTGGCTACTGTTGCTCGTTTATGTTTCCATATGAATTCCTGTATTGTTTTTTTAGGTCTGAGAAAAATGTTGCTGGTAATTTGATGGGTATTGCATTAAATCTATAGATTGCCTTAGGTAAAATGGTCATCTTAACAATGTTGGTTCTTCCAGTCCATGAACATGGAATATTTTTCCACTTGTTTGTGTCACCTTTGATTTCTTTGAGCAGTGTTTTGTAGTTTTCATTGTAAAGGTTGTTTACATCTCTGGTTAAGTAGATGTCAAGGTATTTCATTTTTTTGTGGCTATTGTAAATGGAATTGTGCTTTTTATTTGAGTTTCTGTTTGTTTGTTATTAGTGTATAGAAATGTGATTGTCTTTTGTACATTTATTTTATACCCTGAGACTTTGCCAAAGTCCTTTATTAGTGCCAGGAGGTTTTTGGCAGATTCTCTTGGGTTTTCAAGGTGTACAATCATGTCATATGCAAAGAGAGAGAACTTGACTTTTTTTATTTTTTATTTTTATTTTCATTTTCATTTTTATTATAAAGATGTGGTGTACATTTAAGGTTTAGGTATATAAACATTGACCATGCAGATACCCTTGTTGACAAGGTATTCCCCTCCCTCCCCTAGTAGTTTCCCTCAACTGCCAATCCCACCCCCCCTCCCCTGACAGTTTCCCACTACTGCCAATTGCTTTCTGATAGCATTACAATTGTTCAAGGTCCGTTTATGAGTGAGAACATATGGAACTCTGTTCTTTGTTTCTGTGATAAATCACTGAGTACGATCAACTCCAAACCCATCCAGTTGTTGCAAAGTCCATATATTTGTCCTTCTTTATGCTGCATAATATTCCATCGTGTATATGTACCACATTTTTTAATCCAGTTCAGCTTTGATGGGCAACACGGTTGGTTCCATGTTTTTGCTATTGTGAATAGAGCTGCAACAAACATGCATGTGCAGGTATCTTTTTGGTAGGATGATTTGAGTTCCTCCAGGTATATTCCCAATAGGGGAATTGCTGGGTCATATGGAAGGTCAATTTCTAGTTCTTTCAGGAATCGCCATGCTGTCTTCCAAAGGGGCTGCACCAGTTTGCATTCCCACCAGCAGTGTAGAAGTGTTACTTTTTCTCCACATCCTCGCCAGCATCTGTTGTTGTTTGTTTTATTAATGATGGCCATTCTTACAGGGGTTAGGTGGTATCTCAGTGTGGTTTTGATTTGCATTTCTCTGATGATGATCGAGGCTGAGCACTTTTTCATGTGTCTGTTGGCTGCCCATATATCTTCTTTTGAGAAATATCTATTCATGTCTTTTGCCCACTTTTTAAAGGGCTGCTTGTTTTTTCCTTTCGGTGCGTTTGAGTTCCTTGTGGATCCTAGATATTAGGCCTTTGTCAGATAAAACAGTTGGCAAATATATTTTCCCATTCTGTGGGCTGTCTCCCTGCTCTCTTGATGGTTTCTTTTGCTTTGCAGAAGCTCGTTAATTTGATGAGGTCCCTCTTGTATATTTTATTTATTAATGTATTGGCCTTTAGGGTTCTGAATAGGAATTGATTCCCAGTTCCAATTTTCATAAGGATGTCTCCTACACATTCTAAGATTCTTATAGTTTGAGGTTTTACATTCAGGTCTTTGATCCATTTAGAGCTAATTTTTGTGTATGGTGACAGGTAGGGGTCTTGTTTCAATCTTCTGCAAGTGGGCAGCCAGTTTTCCAAGCACCATTTACTGAATAGGTTCTCCTCTCCCCAGTGCTTGTTGTCTGAGGCTTTGTCAAAGATGAATTGGTTGAGGAATTGAGGCTTTGCTTCTGGAATCTCTATCGTGTTCCATTAGTCTATATGCCTGTTCTTGTACCAATACGAGGCTGTTTTGATTACTGTAGCTTTATAGTAAAGTTTGAAGTCTGGAAGTGTGATACCTCCTGCTTTGTTTCTTTTGCTAAAGATTGTTTTAGCTATCAGTGGTCATTTATCTTTCCATGTGAATTTCTGTATTGTCATTTCCAGTCTGAGAAGAATGATGTCAGTAGCTTAACAGGTATTGTGTTGAATCTGTAGATTGCCTTTGGTAGAATGGACATCTTGACAATGTTGATTCTTCCTATCCATGAGCATGGAATATTTTTCCATTTGTTTGTGTCAATCTTCTTAAACCAGAGACAATTTTAAAAACACATTGTCACCACCCAAGTGTCTGTTCACTTCAGGGTATTAAATAAAATAAAAAAAGATAGATGTATTATGCATTAAACTAAATGTTTACTTGTATGTTTATTAAAAATTATTGAACATCAGCTACATTGCCCAAACATTGGCATGTACATATGAAGAAAGAAATGTGAGTTCACACAATGGTAAATGGTTGAATAAAAAAGATTTTTGTCCTAAGTTGTTTACAGCTAGTGAGGAAAACACACCAATAATTGAAAGTGTTGATGGAATCTGCAACTCATCAAGAGAAAGTTCTAGAGTAATTTAAAGAAATAAGGAAGTTAGGGACCACTTCCGAGTGTAAGAGAAGATCTAGAAGACAGTGTATACAGTTAGGACAACAGGGCTAAATCACGTATACCTGGTTGAATCTTGCTACCTTTTGGCTGGGTGACCTTGATCAGATTACTTAATTGTGATGTCTTATTCTGTAAAATAAAGATAATAACATTTGCCTCATCAGGATTGTTGGGAGGATTACGTTTGGTATGCTACATTTTTTCATGTATTTTTAATTGAGTTAAATGCCTGGGTTTGAATAAATGTTGATCAATATCAACATCATCCTTGCTGTTGTCATCACCATCATCTCCATCATATCATCACCGTTATTAACATTATTCTTATTTTGAAAGATGTGTAGGAGTTGGATTTCCTGAGAGCTGTCATGGGATTTGAAGCTACAAAATGACAGCATAATATTGAGAAAGCACTACTAATTAGCCATTTATATTGTTAGTCAAGTTTATGTTTCCACCATCCATCCATGCCTCCTCGTACCTCACCCACCTTCCCTTCCTGGACTCTTACCAGAGCTCCTCTCCCTGGCAACTCAGGGTCCCTGTTGTGATGCACATTCTTGCCCATATTCATACACTCACCTTTTTAGCAGCTCATTGGCCTACGGCTTTATTATTTGGAAATCTCTAACCCTAAGGATCTGTTCCCTGACCCCTAGGTTAAGACATAACAATAGATTTGTAAAAGAAAAATAAATAATGGGTTTGAAAATGCAGACTGCCTAAGTATAGTTCCATCTACACATCTCAAGCAAGGGTCTCTCATCCTCACTTTGTAGAGAAAGAAACCAAGACTCCAAGAAGCAAAGGGGCAGAAACTGGCAGAGTGAGGCTCTGGGCTCGGGTGTATTGGACACCCATTTCCAGGCTTTGTACTATGCTTTCTAATCATAAACACACAGAAATATCTGAGACCCTTCCTTGCTTTCAGTTGACATCTTCACTTCAGTATCCTGCCTGCAGCCCTTGACTCTTTCCTCTTCCTTCGGTTTGCTCTACAGAGAAAACATGTCTTAGAATTTTCCTCAGAGAAATTTATTATGGTGAAGCTAGCCGGCTCACATTTGTCCAGGAAGAATACCTGGATATCAGGGTGCTCTCTGTGTAACATGATAGTTGTTTTGCTTTGTTTTCTTTGTTCTTCTAACTTTTAATGGAAACATAAGTACATCACAGAAATGCACATAAACCATCACCATTGAATTTTCACTGAGGACACCCAACATCATACCAAAAGAAAAGAACATCCCCAGCACCTGGAGGACCCCACTAGTGCCCTCCCCATCACCATCTCCTCTCAGTACTATGCAGTTTGACGCATCATTGCCAGATATATTTTTGACATTAAATCAGATACAACTAGTACAGCGTAACGTGTTTTATCCATAGGGTAGCAATGAACAAAACTGGAAAAAAAAATTATGTACTCTAGCAAATGGTGTGTGCTTTGTGGGGTGGGATAGTTCAAAGTAAAGCCCACATGGCTGACACTGATAGAGCGTCTACTGACTCCCCACCTCAGCTTGGCATATATATTTTCTGTCTACCTGGTTGCCTGAGTCACTCCCTGCTACCTTTCCTGTAAAATGTATTTCTGATTTACCTACATTTTTTTCTTCCAGCACAGATTTTCTGCATAGCTAAGGGAGAACACTGCCTGAAGCACTTATAAACACCCCAAAACTCTCTAGGTGGTTTCCAACCAACTCCAGAAAGAAAAAGAAATCTCTGAATGAACACATATTCTAGAATCTGTAAAAAACTCTGGGAACGAGAAATTCTCTGTGTAGCTATCTTGGACAGTGAATTTTAGGAGTCAGGTAAACTTCCTTCATGGAGCACAACCTCATGTAGTCAATGGTTAGAGCTGTTTTCCTGATGAGATGATTACTTTGACTTGAAATCTCATAATGTAAATAATCCTCTGAGATAGCTAAGGTGATAACAAGAAGATGGTTCCAAGTATTACAGTGGGATTGGTCCAGAGCCTACTTTGTGCAGTTAAATTAGGAAAGCCATCACAATTACCTTAGTTTTTAAATAAAATATTGTCATGATAAATGACACAGAGGGGTCTTACATTTCTAAAGTACCATCATTTTTGTGAAGAGATGCATGGTATGTTCACAAGCATGCTATGGAGTGTCATAAATAATTAAAATGAAATTTCATTTATCCCAGGGCAAAAACAAAATTGTACTTGGTAATGAAAACCCCCATGTAGTTTTATCTTAATCTCCTCAATTTACCAGGTAGCAAAATTTGCCAAATGTTGATTCTTCTCATTATTAATATTACAGCAAAATTTTACTATGTGTACTTAAGTCCACCATAGTCCACAAATAATGAGTGTCAGCACTGAAAAATATGCTTCCCTGAAACAAATATAGAAAAATATGAAAATATAGAAGTGTATAACAAATAAGCTATATTTGTTACATGCATACATGCTTACATGTCTGTGTATATGTGTCTGTATCCATGTGCATGCAATAAATAGAGATTACTACTGATAGACCCTTCCAGAATAGTGTTAGCCAACAAAGCAAAGTAGAGCTGGGACTCTGTCCCATACTCTGAGTATTTCCAGCTGGTGATACGGCAGACACTCCATTTCCCCATGTAGAACACTCATCAGTTGTTCTCTCACCTTCTGCCCTCCATATATTTATGTACTTGTTATTTATTTATTTATTCTGCCCGGCAGACGTGATGATGATTTCTAGAGCACGTACAACTGACTCCATCCTTATTGGTCTGTGAATAATTCCTAGGGAGCCATCCAGCAACAACGCCCCACAGCTAGCAACACTTCTACCTAAGCAAAACAAACTTAGAAATACCGACATCAGCTTAGAAAAGACATGGAGGGACTGCTGTCAGACATCAGCGGTGATGTGAATCCCTGCATTCAGGCTGAGGGCTGTGCTGGAAGCCCTGGAGTTTTATGCAGAGATCCTGTGAGGCTACTTCTGCAAACTGTTTTCTCTGTGACTGTTCCTGAAAAGCAAGGAAGTTGCTCTCCACGACTTTTGGATCAGTGAGACAGAGTTTAGTCTGAGTTATGCAGTTGAAGATGTCCAGATGTGTGGTCACTTTTCTAATGCCAAGTTTGCGGAAAGGAGACTGAAGTAAAAATGACAGCTAAGATTTAATTATTGTAGTACATTTTTTTTCAAGACGTAACCATCATAATGAGAAAAATTGCTGAATAAATGGAGTATGTATGAGTCTCATGTGTTAAAACAATCACTCTTACATGCTTACATTCTATATAGTGGCTGGAACTGCTAAGTGGAATTTAGTCCATCCACCAAGCAATTTCAATTTGTGAATATTAATGTTGTCGCAGAAATCCAAAACTAATTTTCAAAAATAAAACCTCAACTATAGGTTTATAGAGTTTTCGTCAGTGGTAAATCAAAGCCAGCATTGGCTCTAAAACCATGTCATAATTTGAGAACTCCAGGGGTAAATCTAGCTGTTATTTAAAAGCATTATAAGGTGTTTTGATTTCACTTTTCAAATTTCAATTCAGTGTACAACCAAAAACTTTTATTTAAGGGAAAAATCTTTTCAGTGTGTTTTTTGTTGTTCTCTTTTGTGTTAATTTTATCCTACTTCTGAGTAATTGAAAACAATTATTTTGAGATTTGGGACAGTTCACAGTTAAGCTAAAATCTGTTTACTTTCAAAATTGGGGGTTGTTATCACTGACTGAAAGGGTAAATGTCAGAATAGGAAAAGAAGACATGTAAACATTTTGCCACATTTTCCAGACATGCATTTATTGTAGATGTCCAGCATCAAATGAAATAAAGTGTGGTAGTATGCTTGCAGGTTATTTGATAGGCACTTACAATCCTTACTTATTGAATGCATAAAAAACAGGTTTCGCTGCCTGTAATCCCGCGCCTTTGGGAGGCTGAGGTGAGTGGATTGCCTGAGCCCGTGGGTTCGTGACCTGCCTGGGCAGCGAGACCTCATCTCTACAGTAAATCAAAAAATCAGCCGGGTGTGGTAGTGCATGCCTGTAATTCCGGCTACTCGGAAGGCTGAGGCGGAAGGATCGCCGGAGCCCAGCAGGTCGAGGCTGCGGTGGCCGGGAGCGGCCACTGCACTCCAGTCTGGGCGACAGAGTGAGACTCCAACTCAAAAAAAAAAAAAACAGGTTTCTCTGGTCCTCTAAATAATTTCTTAATCCCTTCATCTCCGTCTTTGAATGAAATCTGAAAATCAACTTGTTAGGTTTCTTAAATTTAGTCTTTTGTACAGGTTAATCAAGGTAAATAGTAATACTCATTTGCGCTTCAATGTCAAATTTTCCTACAGGGGCATATTTTGTTTGTTTGACATTGAAAAGTGAAATTTTGGAGTAAAATATATTAATATATTGTACCTAACTAGGTTTTTTACAGACATCATTTGTTGTTGTTTCAACTTCTACTTTGTTACTTGGGAGAAAGCAACAGCATTTGCTAAATACTTTGTGTACGTTCTTTTAGTTGAAATCACAAAGCCTTCAAATTTAATATACTCTCTTCAACTTGATTCAAACACATACCTGTAGAACAAGACGGGAAAGATAAGTTAAATTTGAATCAGACTCTTCATACACACACACACGCACACACACACACACACACACGTGACACTTTTTTTTTTAGTTTGGGAGGCCAATTTTATTTTTCATTGCAAACGTTATGTATTTTTTAGATTCCAAACTTAAAACCTCACAGTAAAATTTTGTTTGTTTGTTTTAGAACTAATTTTCATTAAGTTATGGCAGAAATGTGGAGGTCTGTTACCACAATGACTCAACAGTTTTAAATCACTGAGCTAAATCTGTCTTAACTGGTGACTTCTGACAGGGATTCAGCTTCCATCACTTGGCTCTACTCCAGGCTGTGTACCTCGGAGAAACACAGCAACACGTGTGCATAGCCGTGAGTCGACAGGCACATTCCAAGCTCATTTTCAACATTTTAAAAGATTTATTCTTTGGTCTCTCCACTTTAAAGAAAAATGTGTAACAGTAGGCTGTTCTGTCGGTCCATAATAAGACAACAATTGTGTTTGCATTTCTACATATGGAAAATAATGTTACAGATTTATTTTCTTTGCTTTGTTCTTTAAGGAGTTTGGTTCCGAAATATTCACATGTGCCAAGTAGGCAGAAGAGATGTTTTCCACAATTCCAAATGAGACAATAGTGAGATACTTGAACCAGCATTGAAACAAACACAAAAAACCCAGCACCCTCAGCCAACAAAAATAATAACAACCAGGTTAGGATATGAATAACATGGCCACTTTATTTTTGCTGCGTTATTTCCCTCGGAAGATTTGCTGCGTGTCCTCGTGGTCGTTTCTGTCTCTGGCAAAGCAGCGCTTCTGAGAGGGGATAAGCTCCTCCCTCACGTCCCTCCGTTGCTTGCTTTGGCTTCCTGCCACTTTTCCCGATAAATTTCCCAGATGGAGACCTGTTTCCAGCCTTTCCATCTTAGCCTTCTCAAAGGCAGCAGGTCAGCAGAAATGTAAAGGGGAGCAGGAGACAGCAGAGTGTGAGGTCATGGTTCCCCCGAGTGAACACAGCTCCCGTTGCACTGAAGGTTAAAGCTCACAGTGTGCTAACTGGAATGGGGTGTTGTTTGAACTGATGGCAAAGTCAAGGAAAATTTTATTTCCTGTTCCAAAAGTGAGAATTTTTCAGAGGTCATCACAGCGCTCCACTGTCCTGTGGAAGGCGCTTTAGAAGCAGGTGACCTTACCTGAGGTTGGTGGCCATTCAGTGACCAGGAGGAGCTGTCTCTATCTGCCTTTAACCTTGTCATTAATCTCAGGTGAATTAGCCATCTCAGGAGTTCCTTTCCTTGTGTATGAAATGTGTGGAATTGTATGGAGGGCAGTATTGCTAAGGCATCACCAGCTCCAGCATTGTCTGGTCCTTTCCTAAAGTCTACCTTAAAAAAGGATACGCAGGAAAATAATTTACCTCTCTGTGTTTCATACTTTTCTGGAGTGCAGCCAAAAGGCAATTTGGGTGTGGTATGATGTTTTGAAATTCAATAACATGGCCACTTTATCTTTGCTGCGTTATTTCCCTCGGAAGATTTGCTGCGTGTCCTCATGATCGTTTCTGTCTCCCGACAGACACCTGTCTGTCTAGCTGGATGTCCCTTTGTGTGGCTCAGTGTCCCCAGGAGATATCACTGTCAGATGTCTCATGATTAAACTGTTTTTTTTTCAGGAGCTAGTCTGAGAAACTCCTTAATATTAAAGGGCAAGGTACAGGTGCATTATTCTTCTCAAAAGGCATAGGTGCCTTGTAAGAGTGGTCTCAGCTCCCCAATACATAACAGGGTTGTGGTGATGGAGTGTGACTGACGCTGGGTTCACAGGCTCAGCTGAGAACCTTCTACCTCATCCTCCTAACATACAACTAAAGGGTCAGGATGGAGATAATATTTTGAAAATTCTGATTTGACAATGTCATTTTTGCAAGGATCTTCTCTAGTTTCACTTTTGATAAAAGCCTGTCTCTGAGATGCTAAAATTATGAGTATTGGGAGGTTTTAGAACAATGATAAACAAATTACTTGAAACATAAAGACTTAAAATATCTGATTGAATAAAAAAAATTGACTATATTGGCCAAAATTCTCAATAGTTAATCATTACATTGAGAAAGTTTTTTTTAGAACTGTGTCTTTCCATATTATGTCTGAGACAATATTTAAGTAGCCGACACAGGCGAGTCTCAAGTGACCCTAAGTTTCTCTAGACATTTACCAGCATATGATGATTCATGGGTGCTTACTTGTCTTCATTGTTCATGAAAGGATGTGCATCCATCTGCTGAGTATGTGTGCCCTGACTTCCATATAGCTCATGCTGTAATGCTTATTAGTCTATTAATTTTACTCTTAACTGTTTAATCACTGTAACTTACTGGCAGAAATTCAAAGTTTTTTCTTGGTAACTATCTGAAAAAGTAGCAATATTTCACTGTGGAGTAATTCTCATATAGGAAAATCCTTTGGTTTAAAGGAGTCATTTAATACAGAGTTTAAAACACAAATCTGTAGCCATTCTCAGCTGGGCTCCAATTCTTTCACTGCTAGTAACAATAAATCATGAGGAAGTTACATAGTCTGAGTGTTGCTATCTCCTTCTTACCAGGTGCTTGTGTGACTCATTATCCTCCTCCCTTCCTTTCTTTAAGCTTTCCCTTTGACTTTACAGGGTATTAATATTCTTACTTATTTGCAGGAGTGATTCAGTTCAACTCTGTGCCCTGCACTGAAATTTGAGAATGTGAGATATGAATCTTGCTCTCATCAAGCTTAAAATCTAATCGTCTCCTCCCCTCATATTTCCATCTTCCTGGTCGTGCTATGCATGCATTGGCATGTACACACACAAATGTCCTACCGAAATGCTTTTGTTATAATTTAACTACAAGAAAATTCCAGGCTGTGGTGCCTTAACAACCCCCTCTCTGTTGCTGCAGACATGTTTTCTGGCATTAGGGATTTCTCTACTCTGGTTCTCTAAACCTTTGTCACAAACATTATCGTATTACTAAATGGCGTTGTTTTCCAGCCTTCCTCATTGCTCTCACCTCATCTTCCCCACCTTGTTGGACTGAGTAATTGGCCAGGATTGGGCTTGATGGGTGGGTGCTTTGATGATGGAGTCTTCCCAGGAGTCCTCAGTTGCTGGGTTCCAGGCACCAGAACCCTTGCACGAGAAGCCCAGAGTCCAGTGTCCTGATTCTTCACTTGTTTTGGAACAGTGACTAGATTAAAAAAAAAAAAATTAAGTGTCCTTCACTTAGAGTAAGATGTTTTCTTTAGACTTCACTCTTTGTTCTGGTAGCCAGAGGCCACACAATCCCTTTCCAACAGGAAATAGACAGAACCAGTGAATGGAGATGGTAGAGAGGATGTGGAGAAGGTGGAGGAGGTGGTGGGGGATAGAGATGGTGAAAATGGTAAAAATGGTAGAGATGGTGGGGATGGTCAAAGTGGTGAAGAGGTGGAGAGATTAGATGTGGTAGAGAGATTGGGGAGGGAGAGGTGGTGGAGAGAATGAACATGGTGGAGATGGTAGATGGTGGAGAGGCTGGAGATGATAGAGGCAGTAGAGATGGTGGAAGTTACAGAGGTAGTAAAAATGGTGATGATGGTCAAGGTGTGAAGATGATGGAGAGATTAGAATAGGTAGATACAGTGGAGAGGGTAGAGGTGGTGAAGATAGTGGAGAGGGCGGAGATGATGAAGAACATAGACATGGTGGAGATGGCATAGAGGGTAGTGAGAACAGATGGTGGCCGTGGTGGAAAGGTAATAGTAGCTGGTGGAAGGGGTGGAAAGTATGGAGGTGGTGGAGAGGATAAAATTGGTGAGAACTATAGAGACAGTAGAGAGGATGGAGGTAGTCAAGGTCGTGGAGGTGGTAGAGAGGGTTAAGGGTGGAGATGGTCAAGGTATGCAGGTGGTAGAGAGCACAGAGAGGATGGAAATGGTCAAGGTGATGGAGGTGGCAGAAAGGGTAGAGGGGGTTGAGATGGTCAAGATGATGGAGGCGGTAGGGTAGAGAGGATGGAGATAGTCAAGGTGGTAGAGGTGTCAGAAATGATAGAGTGTACAGATGGTCAAGGTGGTGGAGGTGATAGAAAGGGTGGAGATGATCAAGATAGAGGAGGTGTTAGGAAAGATGCAGATGGTCAGTGTGTTAGAGGTGGTAGGGAGGACAGAGAGGATGGAAATGGTCGAGGTGGTGGAGGTGGTGGAAAGGGTCGAGAGGAAGCACATGATCAAGGTGGTGGAAGTGATAGAGACGGTAGAGTGGGGAAAGATGGTCAACTTGGTGGAGGTGGTAAAGAGAAGAGAATGCAGATGGTCAAGGTGGTGGAGGTGGCAGATAGGGTAGAGAGGATGGAGATGGTCTAGGTGGTGGAGGTGATACAGAGGGTGGACCACATACAAACAGTTAAGGTGGAGGAGTTTGTAGAGAGGGTGTCAAGGGGGAAGAGGGTGAGATAATAAGCACTGGGGCCCACCATCTCTCCCTCTAGCAATGCTTCCCTGAATAGTGTAGTCTTTTCTTAGTATCCATACTTATTCTAGTAAATACATGAGACAGGATTTTAACAGAATTATACTTTTCCAACATAGAATTAGGGTTTTTCATGCTGGCAAGCCAGTTACTTTTTTCTGTGTTGATATGACACCCAAACTAGAAATATTCCCATTCTTGTAGTTAGTACATCTGAACAATCCCTATGGTTTGTTGGTATGAATTGGGATACCACACACACACACACACACACACACACACACACACACACACACACACCCACTCATCTACATCATCTTGAGATCCCACAGCAGGACTCAGATTTGTACTTCAGTGACGTTCATTTAGTTTAAAATGGAAGGACTTGAGAAATAAACCTTCAAACCAGTGGCCATGGGGTTGGTCATAGATCTGGCTTTGAGAAGCTTGTTCTTTGTATGAGTGGGGCAAAGTGCCACCCCAGCCCATTTGGCCTTGGGGTCAGACTCTATTGGTTCACGCCAATCCTAAATGCCAAGTAAAGTTTTTTCTTGAAGTAAAGCACCTTGCTGAGGTGGATTTTAGTGGGTAGACTTTAAGAGCTCACTAGTTTCCCAGCTGTGTGCCCCTATGGATGCCATTCAAGGCTTTTCAGGAGCCTCTCAAGGTTGGGCTGAGGAGCAAGTCTCTGCCTGCTCTTAAACCAAAGCTATTCCATGGTAGGTCTTGTGTTGTTTATCACTTGTTACACGAAAGAGTTAAATAGCTTTTTAGAGAACCACCAATGTAGTCTAATTCTATTTCCTTTTTCACACTGGTTACCAGAAGACTCCGAATCAAATTGTGCCATTTCCCATGGCCTGTGTATATACGTTTTATTTTTCTAGCAGTCTAATTTATATCATCATAGCACATGCTTGTATTTATGAATGTTTTTCTACTTATTGTACACATTTTTATGAGTTAATTCAAGTTTTCATAGGATGAGTTTGGATACTAATAAATAAAGTGGTCACATGTTTGTTCATTAAATAAATATGTATTTTGCTGGTATCCCACCATGCTAGGGGCTCTATTAGGTCTATAAAAATATGGGAAAAATAATTTGATATTTCCTCAAAAAGTTATACATAAATCTATCATACAACCTAGCAACTACACTCGTAGATATAGACACAAAATAGTTGAAAACAGGAACTCAAACAGACACACGCCAATGTTCATAGCACTAGTTCATAGTCCAGAGGAGGGAAACAGGTATCCATCAGCAGATGAATGGATGAGTAAGATAGGGCATATCCATACAATGCGATATTATTCAGCCATAGGAAGGAACAAAAGTTCTGAGACATGCTACAACATGGATGAATTTCAGAAGCACTATGCTAAATGAAGTAATCCAGACATAGAAGGACACATTTTGTACGATTCTGCATGTATGAAACATCAAAAATAAGTACATTCATTGAGACAGGAAGTAGATTAGAGGTTACTAGGGGCTGAGCAGTGGGGGAATGAGGAATGATTATTATTTTTTTAGTTGGAGTCTCACTCCATCACCCAGGCTGGAATGCAGTGGCCTGCTCACAGCCACCCCAACGTCAACCTGCCTGGCTCAGGCGATCCTTCTGCCTCAGCCTTCCAAGTAACACGAACTACAGGCATGTGCTACCATACCTGGCTCATTTTTTTATTTATTGTGGAAACAAGGTCTCGAACTCGCAGGCTCATACCTGTAATGCTGGTATTACAGGAGGAATTACTGCTTGATGGGTACACAGTTTCTACTTGCTGGTGATGAAAAGTATTAGAAATAGAGAGTGGCGGTGGTTTCTTTCTCCCATGCCAACTCTGGCATGTCTCTGTTTCTTTTCTCCCTTCTTTCTCTGATAAACTTTGTTTAAAAACTCAAAAAAAAAAAAGAAAAAAATAGAGAATGGTAATGGTTACAAGTGTAACCATCTACTGTAATGTGATAAGACAGCATTGTTAATAAAATTAATGCTATAATTTGTATATTTAAAATTACTAAAATAGCAAATTTTATTATACACATACACACACATACACACACACAGAGTTTTCCACACTGAAGGAAAGTGCTTAGGAAATTCACATTGTTTTTCCTGGATTAATAATAAAAACAAGAAAAACAAGAAAATATTTATTATGAAAAAATAGCTATAATTGATTGGGAAGCGATGTGTGTATCAGGTTTTGATATCAAAGATGATCTGAATCAGAATCTGAACTTGTTAGAATGCTGATTCCTGGGCCTACTTCAACCTACAAAATCAAAATCTCTGTGATGGGATCTGTAACTATATGTCATGGTAATGCCCTTCCAGGAGAATCTAACATATACCAAAAGTTCTACTGCCTTGGGGGAAAGATCCCTGGGCAAGGAATCAGGAAACGGAATCCTGGGCTCTGTTCTGGCTTTGGAAATTCTGAAAATGGATACATTTGAAACAGGTGATGTTTATGACCCATGCAGTTCTCAATTCTTGTGACGCAAATAAATAAGAAAATTAGTTACATCTCTATCTTTTACATTACAGTTTAAGGGGGCTTATTGGCATAAACAGTTGGGCAAGATAAACAGAATAAATACAGGTTTATTCATCAGAGAATATAAGCTATTCATCGGAGAGTGTCAAATAAATCCAAGAAATGCCTTGGTATAAGGAAAAGCATGAACAATTATGGATTTTACCCTAGAATTAGACAAGCAGGATTTTCCTCAGATCTGTGTGGCTTTCAAAGGGCAGGGCCTGGCTCTGAGCATGGGCTTGGTACACACATGCATCATTGGTTCCTTGAGCTGTATTAAATTTATGGAGAGAAAAAAAATCAAGGTCAACTTGTGCTTTTTTTCCTCTTGACTGTAAAGGTTTTGCCTGTAATCCCCTGCTTTATGTGAATAATTTGTTTCACATGAGTTGAATACTGTTTAAACAAGCCAAGTATCACATTCCTTTTGTCTGAAGAGCTGTGGAGGACATATTTTAAAGTAAACTAATTAAGAATAAGCTTTCAAAAGGTCTATTTTCAAGAAGGTGAGAAATCAAGAGATAGGAAGTGTTGTCTGGGTAAAGTCAACCATCGTGAAAGCCAGTTAGAATGTTTACAAGTCGCTCTCTCCCAGTGTGGTCTAAGGGCCAACCTGAGCACAGATTCTGTCTGTGCTAGGAACAGTGTTTGGGGTTGTAATTTAATCCTTTCAATTATACAGCAAATGCAGCCACTGTGAATTGTACCAGGGTTATTCGGCTTCTACAGTGCATGACTATATTAATACTCTGCTGCAGAAAATGAAATCTTCCAGACTGCCATTGGTTCTGGCTATGTGAATGTTAAATATGGGTAATAACTGCAGTGATTTATACTGAAATATTTAGAAAATGCTCTTTAGCAAGCCTAACAAAAATCGTATGCACGTTGCTCGAGCCCCACATAAGCACTTTTGTAAATGTCATTTGTGAGCCTACAACTTGCTCTTCTGGCAAGAAACACATACTGTTTTTGCTGAATATTTTCCATTTGCAATCCATTTTTACTTGGGAGCCTATGGATTGATTGCTGGGGGAAGGGATTTTTCAGATGATTTAGGTCATTTCTAACTATTACATGGCATGGCCTAGGTGAATTACAAAGAATTTGAAATGTGCATTGTTTTAGACTATTGCCTGGTTGAAAATGTATCAGTCAACGAAGAATCATGCCTACTTTGATTTATATAATTTTCTTTTTTTTAACCTTTTGTGTCTTACTCTTCTTCAAGAGTTCTATTACAATGACAAAGCACTCCACTCACAAAAAGATTTGATTTTTATTTTATTATATATTATTTTCCTTTACCTAAAAAAGAAAATTTAATTGGAGAACTCTAAGAATCTTCTTAGTTTTTACTCAACCTCAGAGTGTCTAAGCATGGCCTTGGCATGCTATGTGGAGGGGAGCAGATTTAGAGCTCTTGCTGACTCATTACTGACTAGTTAGGTGATCTCAGACAAGTTATTTAGCCTCCCAGCCTAAGTTTCCTCAATTTGAAATGAAAATGTATGTTGTATAGGATGATCTTATAGCGTCTGTGGTAGAAGTCTCACGTTAGTTAAGGACGAGGCTGATGTTAATATTTTTGGATTGAGCCATTCATTGGCACCATGTGGAGACTGATCCAGGCTTGACTGCCCACCAGAAATGGGGTGGTGCATATGTGTCAGGTCAACTGATAACTAAACAAGATGTTCTAGATATGCTGTGGATCACACGCATCCTCTTTTCATTTGAACTGGTACCAACTTCTAAAAGAGGAATAGGAGATAAACGACTCGTCTCCTGATGAGATTATTCTTATTCTTAGTCATCTCTGATTTTTCCCAAATGCCAAGTTCTGGTGCCCAGATGGTGCTTTGATGAAAGGTGAGGGGGATATGAGCGCTCAGCCCATCCTGAAATAGGAAGTGTTGTTATTCATCAAGAACTTTACCTCTCTTTGTTCCTTTCAGGAATTTTTTTTAAAATTTGCATGTTGGAGGAAGATGTTCTAGTTTAAACACTCTTTCTGAGGGTCATGGCTGGAAATCAAATACCACCCTTCATTCCCCCCTTGTCACTTGCGCTGCACCCACCCGCCCTGACAATTCTACAGCAAATCTACATCCTGTGGAGTGAAATAGTAAGATCAAACGCGGAGGTTCAAGCAACATGGGTAAGTTTTAGCTGAGCTTCTGCCAGTGACTTACTATCACATGTCTTTAGTAAGTTCTATTTCATAGGCCTTTGTTTTCATAAAGCAGAATATACTGGATTTGATGAGTGATGTGGTCCATTATGGAGCGTATAACTCATCATTCTGGTGTGAGTGTTGAAGGGATTTGTAGAGGGTGGTTTGGAATATCAGTACACATCAAAGTCTCACAGGAAGCTCATTACCTATCTATGTCCTGAGCCCCCTTCCAAGTAACTCTGTAAATCTGTTGGGCAACCCACAAATCCATGTTTTACAGAAACTCCGCAAATGATCAAGAAAGTGTTTCACAGTTATATCCTATAAAATACTGGACAGAGACAGGATGATGGTATTATGCTCATAGTTGAACTTCCAGGGTTCAGCTGACACCAGCGGCCCATAAGGTTTAAGGCCTGTGCTTTAGTACAAGAATGGCTAGAAGATGCTGGTCACAGGGCAAGGCAACACACCACCAAAGGGCCAAATTGTGTACAACTGTAACAGTTTATTGTAATTGATTTCCAACATTGTTCAGTGAAAAGTATTTTCGTAAATTTTCACAACAGTCTTCTCTTAAACATTAGAAGATCAGGCAACACAGAGCCTACATTCCTGCCTCCCTCATGTCGCATCCCACAAGAGTTGAAGAGCAGCACACCTTTTTGAATAAGGCCTGGGCTGCCCAGTCTGTTTCTACCAGATTTATTTTCCAGGTCTGCTGTGTGATCGAGTTTGCTATCCCTCTTTTAAGCCATGATCTTGAGAAACTAGTATCCAGTGAGAGGGAAACATAACACTTGATTGAATTTATTGATGTAAATTGGCCTGGGTACTAAGGATTTTAAATTGGAATCTAGTGACTTTCAAGATTATCTGGTCTAGTATTTTTTTCTCACTGATCTTCATGGTATTGATACAAATAAAGGTCTCGTAGTCAAATAGAAAGAGAAACAGCAGGTTTTTCCACTGTGGCTTCTCTGGAGCCTTTAGCATGCTGCTGTGTCATGAAATCTCAAGAGGACTGTGGAGCTGGCAGCATCTCAAATGCCCTTGACTCTGGAACTTCCTCCCAACGACACCCCTCAATACTGTGAAAAACAAACTTTGCAAATGCAAATCTATTTCATCTCTTTTTTTTTTAATCTACAAGAAATTTGATTCCCAGGAGATTTAATGACATCTAAAAATTGAAACTCAACCTTTTATTTTCTACTCCAATGCTCATTATTGTGCAAAACTAGTCACTGGCTAAGAACCATTGTGACAAACCATCTAGATGAAATCAGAAGAGGAATTCCAGGATACTCATTTGTCTCTTGTGTATTCAGACTTGTGGTAAATGGGGCAGAGAGGAGGTGACTCTTGTCCGGGGTTTAGTCACAGGTTCTTAAGTGTCGTCTATGAGTATGTCTGTGAGCAATATTGATCCAGCTTGTATGGCTCACTTTCCTATTAATTTTCTTAAAGCATCCATAAATGTAGTTTTCTCTGGTGCATGAGAACTGCTTACATTTATTTCTTTAAAAAATGTTATTTCTGCTGGGCTCGGTGGCTCAGCCTGTAATCCCGCGCCTTTGGGAGGCTGAGGTGAGTGGATTGCCTGAGCCTGCGGGTTCAAGACCCACTGGGCAGCGAGACCTCATCTCTACAATAAGTCAAAAAATCAACTGGGTGTGGTAGCGCATGCCTGTAATTCCGGCTACTCGGAAGGCTGAGGTGGAAGGATCGACGGAGCCCAGCAGGTGGAGGATGCGATGGCCAGGAGCAGCCACTGTCCTCCAGTCTGGGTGACAGAGTGAGACTCCAACTCAGAAAAAAAAAATGTTATTTCTCTTGGTGTATAAATTGGGGCAATTAAAAAATTACAAATTAAAGAAGTACAAAGATGTATGGTCAAAATTAAAGCTAGTTTTGAGTTTTTTACATTCTCTGAATTTTTCTAAAATCACAAAACTTGAGCAGTCATCCCTAAGATACCATTTTTAGCCAAGACTTCTTTTTTACTTCTCACTTTCTACTCCCTAGTCCTCCCCTCTGTCCCTCTCTGTCTGTTCAATGTCAAAATATGCCTTCAGGTCTTGCTCAAATGCTGTCTTTTCATTAAAATCATTTGGGATTATCTTGACTGGGCAAGTTTTGATGTTTTGGTATTTTAAATTTGGTCTTTTGTAAGACTTATCATTTTATGGCATATTATAATTAGTATGTACATGTTTTCTTGTTGTATTCTAAACTCTTTAAGGTAAGGACAACTGTGTCTCATCACATCCACAGCAGTGTTCCGCTTGTCAGCTCTAGCTGCTATAATAGAATATGAAAGGCTATGTGACTTAAGTAGCAGACACTTATTTCTCATGGTTCTGGAAGCTGGAAGTTAAAGATCAAGGCATTGGCAGATTTAGTTCTGGTGAAGACCCATTCCTGGCTATCTGCAAGCTGTGTCCTCACACAGTGGTGAGCTAGAAAGAGAGAGCGCGCTCTTAGGCCTCTTGCTCTTCTTATAAGGATACTAATCCCATCTACCAAAGGACTTACCTCTACATACACGAGGCCATAAATGTTCAGTACACAACCATGGCAGTATTCAAATATACATTGAATTAATGAACAATGATGCTATTTTTTTTTTTTTTGAGTTGGAGTCTCACTCTGTCGCCCAGACTGGAGTGCAGTGGCCGCTTCCGGCCACCGCAGCCTCGCCTACTGGGCTCCGGCGATCCTTCCGCCTCAGTCTTCCGAGTAGCCGGAATTACAGGCATGCGCTACCACGCCCGGCTGATTTTTTGATTTATTGTAGAGATGAGGTCTCACTGCCCAGGCGGGTCTCGAACTCGCGGGCTCAGGCAATCCGCTCACCTCAGCCTCCCAAAGGCGCGGGATTACAGGCTGAGCCACCGAGCCTGGCTAATGATCCTATTTTTAATGCTGTATAGCATGGGTGGGAGAGTATTTAATAGATGCATGCAGCCATAGCAGCATAGAGGTTTGGAGCCTTTTGGGAGACACGGTTTCATCCACCATGAAGCCCCAAGTGTGAAGGACACATTATACTATCCTACCTTTACAGTGGAGGTGCTGACATTCAGACAGATAAGTGACTTGCATATGATGGTCATGGTTAGATCAGAACCCAGATTTTACACCTCTTCATAGCCCTCTGTCCTTGCTTCCATGTCACTCTTCCTCAAGGAAGACCCTTCATACCACCCACCTGTCACAATGGTTCTTAGAAGTCACTTTTTCTAGATGTTGACAAGGTCCAGAAACTTTGCATACATATTTAAAGGTATAGAATATCAAACCTGCTTCCTGGATTTGTTATGATCCTGATAAATTAAATTGAGCTAAGCAGCTAATGAGAGTCTCATATTCTGATAGTTATTTACCGGATTGCTCAATACCAAAGAAGAGCCATCATGATAGTAACTGTTTATTTATTTGTTTGTTTTGAGTTGGAGTCTCACTCTGTCACCCAGGTTGGAGGGCAGTGGCACACTCATGGCCACCCCAGCATCAACCTGCTGGGCTCCAGCAATCCTTCTACCTCAGCCTTCCAAATAGTCGGAACTACAGGCACACGCTACCACACTCAGCTAATTTTTTTGATTTATTGTAGAGACAAGGTCTGGCCAAGTTGCCCGGTCCTGTCTCGAACCCATGGGCAGGCAATCCACTTGCCTTGGCCTCCTAAAGTACCGAGATTGCAGGCTGCGCCACTGAGCCTGGCCAGTAACTATTTATTAAGGACCTATTATGTCTTAGTCCATTTAGGCTGCTCTAACAGAATACTATAGACAGGGTCCTTCAACAGCAGAAATTCATATTCTCACAGTTCTGGAGGCCGAAATTCTGAGATCAGGGTTTCAACATGTGGTGGAGAGTGGGGAGCATGAAGCTCTTTTCTCTGCCTTCTGATGAGGGTGCTAATGGCATACGTGAGGACTCCACCCTCACAACATAATCACCTTTTCAAGATTCCACCTCCTAATACCATAGCACTGGAAGCTGGGACTTCAACAGACACATTTAGGGCAGGGACACACATATTTAGTCCATATTATATTATGTGCAAAATACCTCTTAGTATCTTAAAATTTAAAAATTCGATTAATTGCCACAACCATTCTAGAAGTCAGGGATATTCTTTCTTTGTGCAGAAGGGGCTCAGCGGAATGTAACTTGGCTGAGATCACAGAGCTCATAAACAGTAGAGCCTGTATTTGAACTTGGGAGTTTCTAATTTCAAAGTCATGTTCCTTTTACAATACTATACTATCTCCTTAAACTGCATGTGAATGATATTAGGTATGTGGGATTACAGACCCTATTTGTGTCATCATCACCTCTCCTTCTTCTGTGACTTAGAAGGAAAAGCCTAAGACAGAGTTGATAGATTTCACTCCTTGATTACATTTTTTTTTCTTCTCTACCTTTCTACTTTATGCATTTAAATCATCTTTTGCTTGAGAGTCAGGGATTTGCTTTTGTCTTTTAAATATAACTAGAAGAAATACATATAGACTAAAATATATGTTTGTCTATAGTAAGTAGGGAAGCAACATACATTCATTACTTGGGTAAGAAAGAGATGTTATAAGTAGGCATTTCCCATTCTCCTCTTCTGATTATTGTGAATTATAAGTATGATTATAATTGCTTGCTAGGTTCACATTCTCAAACTTAGTTCAAAGGCAAAGTTACCTCTAAACTTTTTATCCTTTTTAATTTTTGTAATGTCTTCATTTACTTTGGAATAGAGCTGAAAGACACTTTCTGATGACCCTTACAATGAAGGAAGAAAAAACAAAAACAGAAAAGGAACTAGAAAAAGAAAACTTTAAAATACTTGAGACTGGATTTTGTATGTGTTTGGTGTTTGGCCTGGTGGGCCTGGTTTTTATTAGCTCTGCCCACAGCCTAGGGTTAGCTCTGCAGCTCTCTGTTAAGGGACCTGGCATCTTTATTGCCATGTGTACCCGCAAGCAAAGCCAGACCCCCAAATATGAAGCCATGAATGTATAAAATAATATGTGGGGTTGGGCCTGGGGGTATTATCCCTTGTCCAAAATAATAATGAATACCTTGGCTTTGTAGTAATTTTAGTTGACTGGATTCCTTTTCATAAGGGTATTTTTATTTCCTATTTTCTTTGGTTATTGGAGATACACATTTCAAAGGACACCGGACACATTTGTGCAAACTATTCTATAGACTTTCTAAGAAGCCAGCCTATGAATTTGTCTTTTCTGTTGTAGATGTGAGCAAAATCAGTTTTATTTATTTAAAAACAACAGAGGGATTATAATTGTTTACACACTATATTATTTCCCCTGATTTTATAATAATGCCTTTCTTGATCTCAATAATAACAAAGTAACAACTAAGGCCTAACACTATTATAGTTTTATTATTTATTTATTTATTTTTAAAGTGAGCAAACAAAAAAAAAACCCTTTCCATTTTATTGGAGCAAAACCCCTGGATTCCGTATCAAAAGGAGACTCATCTCTGATGTGGCACTTCAGTTTTCTCACCTGCAAAGCACCAGTGCTAAGAGTTCTCATAGGTCTATTTTGAGGAGGAAATGAGAAAACATGTTTAGTGCTGAGTCTATGGGGTGGGCTCATACTTACCCGTCCTTTGTTTTATTTGTACAAATTAATGGTGGATTAACAGATTTCTCACTTACGGGTCACTAGGGTTGGTTCTTCTCCTCTGCCATGTTGGGTTATTTTTTTCATTTGCCCATTTTTAAAGTTTGTGCTAGGGTTCTGTTTCATAAAGGGTGCCTCTGAAAACCAAACGGGACTAAAACAAATACAGCAGCAACCAGATGGGCTGTACCCTAGTGCAGGGATAACCTGTCAGTCCTCATCTGAAAACATAAACACAAGTAGAAAACTCCACCGACAGCCAGAGCACTTGGATAAACAAACCAGCTCCCTCCGCCCCATCCCTCCCCCTCACTGCCTGTTTTTCCGGAAGTCTGTGAAGTTCAACAGTCTCTCCTTTAGACCTGCAGAGCGGGCAAGTTCTGAGTCCCACAGCTCCTCCTCTAACCCTGGCCACTTGGACCTTAAATCTCCTCCCTGTCAGCAGCACGTGAGACTCTCTGGAGTGCACTAAAGGGACGAAAGGAATTCCCCAAACAGGAAGGACCCCAAAGATACCCAGAGGCACACGTCTGATCTCGGGGACTCAGCCACTGTGAACTTGTCCATAGGGCTTTGTAAAAGTAATTTTTATAAAATCTTTAAGCAGAAGGTGTTGGCTTCTCCTGCTGCTGCAGCATCTAGGGGTTGCATGTTCCCGAGTTGTTTAGAGGATGCTTTTGCCCTGGGTCAGTAACTGTTTTCACCCAGTCCTTCTTGTGGTCAGTGACTGGGATCAGGAGGTGTCTCTGATTCTTTTCTTTTTTTTTTTTTTGAGTTGGAGTCTCACTCTGTCGCCCAGACTGGAGTGCAGTGGCCGCTCCCGGCCACCGCAGCCTCGACCTGCTGGGCTCCGGCGATCCTTCCGCCTCAGCCTCCTGAGTAGCCGGAATTACAGGCTTGTGCTACCACGCCCGGCTGATTTTTTGATTTATTGTAGAGATGAGGTCTCGCTGCCCAGGCGGGTCTTGAACCCGCGGGCTCAGGCAATCCACTCACCTCAGCCTCCCAAAGGCACAGGATTACAGGCTGAGCCACCTAGCCCAGCTTGTGTCTCTGATTCTTGAGTAGATTTCTCTGTTTTAAGTGAACTGTGTTCTATGAGGATTGAACCTGTGACCTTGCCTCCATTAGCACCGGGCTTTAATGGCTGAAATTCACCAGCCCAGATGAACAAAACACACCCCGTGTATGTACTCTGCTGAGTCTTGAAGTCTACTCTGTTTAAATGTGCTGATGGTCAGAAGCAGCCATACACCTCAAGTTCACTCCAGCACTCTCTTCTGTTGTAATTACGGTAAACTTGGAATTTTTACTAAATTTTCAGTTCGGTGTAGCATGGACAAAGAAATGCATGAGGCTATGTCCAGACATGGACAAGGAAATGTACACAGAGTAGGAAGTCCTTCCCCAACAAAACTCCAGAGTGAAGTGTAATGGATGTGTGTGCTTTCTTTTTTGATTTCAAAGAGCCTGCAGCTTGTACTGCAGCATGCCCGCCAAACCAGAGCATGCCCTATCCTAAAAGTATTAGGTCTTTCTGACACCTGAGGGAATGTTTTTCCCCCTTTCTGCATGAAATGGGCAATATTACACACAGCTTGTTAACTGCGTGACAGATCAGCTTGAGAGTAGACTTCTTGCGGGCTCCAGGCCTGCACGTTGGCTAATAAACCAGCTCCATACACAAACAGCCTATTCCGACTCTGGGTTCCCCGGGTTCATATTTCAGCCTGCAGCCATTCTGAAGCCGGCATTTTCTGCAGGACCAGCGAGTGTATGATGTGCATGACGATTCCAGACGCCGGCCTGTGCCAGATGTGGGGCCCTCATTGGAGTGCAGCAGGGGTGTCTGCTGACCCTTCTCACCCCATGTCTAATGAAAGATTGACTGTTCTGCATTTTCTTATGACAAATTCTATATCAGAAGACAGGCGATTTAAAAATTAATTCAAGATTAATTTAGAGATGACTGCACAAGGAATTATTTGACCAGCTAATGAAAAATGAAATTTTCACTACAAAGAGAGAAAATTGTAGAAGTGTCAAATTTTAATCCCATTTTCCATAAAGAATTATCATGTCCCAAGACCCTTCTTGGAACCCCAATTAATCACCCAAGCACCTGGCTTTCCCACACTGTCTGTGAGCAACACACATAAACCAGGGTGCCAATTGTGTTTGCTAAAGGATTCCTGTTTGGAGCCAGGAAAAAAAACTAGCCCTGTTGCAAGCTTTAAGGAAAAACAACAACAACATACAAAAAAACAATAGCTGACGTGGATGGTGGATATTTTATTCAGACTTAGGAAAACATGTTACTTTTTTAAGCAAATGAGAAACAAATAAAAAAAAATCCCAGAAAAAAAAAATCATTTTTATTTGAGGTTCTGTTAAATTTTAAAGTCTACTAGAAACAACACAAGCCTCACTGTCTCACTAAATCAAAAGGAAAGTAGTAACTCAAGGGAACTCCTTGTAAATGTGAAGGCATTTTTGGTGGTGGTGAGGTTGTGGTTAACTACAATTAAAAAAAATACACGCTAATGGAATCTACAAGAATTAGTTCCTAACCTCCAATTGTATTGTGTCTTGGAGAAAAATATACATTTTAAAAAATGACGACATTACTCACCCAAGGCATATGCTACCCAAGTGAAAAATCATGCAATAAAATCACCCTGGGGTGGTTGTGCTATATTTTGAAATATTAAAATCTGAACTTTCTCTGCACATCTCCCAGCTTCAAAAAGCAGAATGCATCTGGACAGGTTTTTATGGCTTGCACTTTCTTCCTCCTCCAGATTTATACATGAATGCACATTTGAGAGAGGATATACGTTAAGCAATAGACTAACCTTCAATAATGCATTTTGTTTAATGCCCTATTTGGTCCGATCATTTCCTGAAAACTACTCACGTGATACCTTATTTTCAAAGCACAGAAAAAAAAATCAAGCAAATTACAGTGGGCCTCTGAAAGAAATGGAATGGAATGTAATTGAATATGTTTTCTGAGCAGTACACAGTACATTAAAGGGCCCAGCGATTATGCAACCAGCAGTGAGCCTTCCAACTTGTGCTATGTGCAAATTAGATGGGCCACCATCAATAGAGGATGGAAATTCTGCAAGATCAGGTGTTTTCATCCTTGGGGAAAGTGTCCTCATTTGCATGGCGCTCTCCTTCTCAGTCTGTCTTGTGCCTCTGTGGGGCTAGTTACCTCATTAAAGGAAACCATTTCAAAGGGACTGCTGTCTGCTGTGGTTGATGGCCTTTTTTTTTCTTTTGCTGAATCAGCAAACCTGATGTTGAATCAATTTCTACAGCTTCTACCTTTTGAAAGCAAGAAAATATGGTTAGTTGAACAATGCCTTTAATTTGCAGAATATATGAAGACAGAGGAAAGAGAAGCAAGCACACAGAATGAAAGCTTTTATTTATATATGTGATCTGTGTTGAGCTTAGAGTTCCTCACTTTATTATTATTATTACAGTTTTTTCCACATTCATATTTTTAAAATGGGGTAGATTATGGAAGATCACATAAACTAGTGAATTTTAATGTTTCCCAAACAACCATTCCTCTCTACATAGAAAATACAAATATGGATGCACCCGGGGTATAGGACTTCGTGAACCTCTGAGACTTGTCAGAGGAGTGAGTCAAGCCTAGCTTCCTCATTCTGTAAAGAAATGGTGCCCCCTTTACCACTTTGCATGTTCAAAGTGGTGCAGTGGTTTGCCTAAGTCACGTCTATCAATGCTCAGGAAAGAACACAGCTAGAATGCAGCTTCCCTTCCTTGAATTGAAAGCGCAGTAAGAGGTACAGACTTGGTGAGGGGGAAAATGACATTCTGTTTGGAATCTGTGGAATTTGAAGTGCCTTTGAGACCTCAGACTGGACATGCCTAATAACAGAGCTGAGTGTAAGAGGCAAAGGCTTAGAAGAGATTGGGTGGACAAGTCATCAGCTCATGGATGGCAACAAAAGTTATTGGAGTAGGTGACAACCAACCAGAAAGTGTGTGTTGTGAAGAAAAAAGGAATGAAGGACAAATCCCACGAAGTTTCAGAATAATGTTTTGGCAGGGGAAAAAAGGGACCAAGAGGGAGCAGCCAAAAGGTACTATAAAAGAGTATGTGGTAACAAAGAAACACAGTAGAAAATGCCCAAAAAGCCAGTAAGAAAGGAAGGTGGGAGGTTAGCAGCCTGCAGCAGCAGCAGCACCTCCTTTCTTTAAATTATAAGGATGCTACTTGTGAAGACAGTCAGTTGGATTCTTGGTTTGGTGCTTACCTGTCTTTGAGCACATTGGCTCTATGCCATGAATCTTTGTATTCCCGAATTTTAGCTTATTCTGAATTGAAACAATCCAGGAATTTTTAGCACTTTTGTTAGAAATAGACAGCTATCATATGCAAAACTGAGCCCTAAAGGGAAGGATCCTATGGAATGTTTGTCTTTATTCATAGCAACACTGTAGTGCTGAGAACACAGTAGTTATTTTGTTTGTGTTAGTGAAAAAAGGAGATGCTCCTCCTCTTTCTTCTCTAGTGGATGTGCTTTGTTCTGCTTTTCCATACTAGTTGCAAGCTCTTTGAAGATCAAGTCTATAGGAAAACGTTCTATTATAAGAATCCTCTTCCTGGGCACAAAACAGACTCCACAAATTATTTTAATAGAATGTATGGTTCATTCAAAATAATTGATGATTCTCCACAAGGCTAAAACAACAAACAGGATCTCAAAGATAGAATCTATAATTATCATCAGATGATGACATGTTCAAGGGCTACTTTTGAGGAACTTTCCAACTACCTAGAGGTGTGACCTTTGCAGTGAGAGTGTCCCCACAGCCAAAAGGCATCAGACAAAAAAGCTGGTGGAAGCCAAGGGACTTAACATCCTGCCAGCTGGGACACCTTCGTTTCCAGGTTTCTTTTTTTTTTTTGAGTTGGAGTCTCACTGGGTCACCCAGACTGGAGTGCAGTGGCCGCTCCCAGTCACCGCACCCTCGACCTGCTGGGCTCCGGCAATCCTTCTGCCTCAGCCTTCCAGGTAGCCGGAATTACAGGCATGCGCAACCCCGCCCGGCTGATTTTTTGATTTATTGTAGAGATAAGGTCTCGCTGACCAGGCGGGTCTCGAACCCGCGGGCTGAGGCAATCCACTCACCTCAGCCTCCCAAAGGTGTGGGATTACAGGCTGAGCCACCGAGCCCGGCTCACTTCCAGGTTTCTATCATTCCAGGACCTGCCAGTCTGGACCTATGGAGTTTTCTGAAGAACATAAATGACTTGTATTTTAAGATGGGTAGCTTAAGGAAGATGCTTATTAAAACTGTCATCAGCATAGGTTGGTGGGAAGAGCACACAATTTAGAATAAGAAGACCTACATTTAAATCCCCATTGCACCTAGGGATGTGAAATCCAGCAAGTCCATTTATCTCTTTGAGATGTAATTTAGTTTTCTACTAGATGGTGGTCATGATTATACCTATTTTTGATGTCTTTATGAGGATTGAATATGATAATGTGTATGTGTATGAAAATACCTCATTTGCCCACCCTTCACTCTCAGAGGAGGGCTCTCAATGTGCATTTCTGTTCAGAGTGATCACTGTGTATTTTCTAAATGGAACTTGTGGTGTAAAAAGTGAGGATGTTTTGATTCTATCTTGCACAAGCTATTTCTACTATAAATAACATTTTTCTTATTAATCGTATCTCCTTTTATCTCTTTTTTTTCTGGAAGTTTTCCTGCCTGGAAGAGGCTCAATACCCTAGAAAAGCTAAATGAGACTAGGGCTGGGCTCAAGGGACAGAAGAGAGAAAGCAGTGCTGTGACACAGGTGCCCACTACTCAATGTCCATGATCTATTTCCATTATGGCCACCCAGCTGAGAATTACTGTTTCCAGTCCAGCCTTGCAACTGGCCCTTGTGACTACTTTCCACCACAAGACTATAGCAGAGATAAAGCACACCACTTCTGGGCCCAGCCTTCCAGAAGGTCTTGGGTCTCCTCTGAGATTTCTTTTTCCAACTTTTTGCCAGATAGATGCAGGCAACAGCGACATCATTAAAGGATGGTGGCGCCGTATGTAGAAGAAACCTGTGCCCTTAACTCTTCTCAAGGAAAAGACTCATGTCAGACAGAAACATTCATGTTGGACCACTTCTATATTAGCTCTTACATATATTTCGGATGTATGTGTTAGCCTACCCTAGCAAATTTCTGGTCTGAGTCCTGAGGTATAAGTGTGGAAGTAATTTTCTGGACTCACTCCATGCCAGCTCAAGAGTATAGGGTTTTCAGTAGATATTCAGGACCAAATTCTTTATAAACTGTAAATAGAGCATCCATCTGCGTTCTCTGGTTTGTGCACTGGGAGTACTTTTTGACTATAAGTTACAAAGACACACTCAAGGGAACTGAAAGTTACCAAAAAAGATGTCACAGGGTTTAAGGATGCAACAACAATATCTGGACCTCTTGGGATTTAGAGTTGAAATTTGAATTAAAGGAGCAGTATGGACTTCCCTTTACAACATCTTGGTTTCTTTCTGAACATCTGCTTTCTTATTCTTTTTTTTTAAACAGAGTTTTTTTTCTTACTCCTCCATAATTTAGGCAAGCATATGGGAACCATTTTCTCTCCAGCCCTGATTTGATGTTACCTTCCAGCTGCAATACCCAACAAGTAATAGATAGCTTTGTTCTTTTCTTTACATCAAGTTCCTAGGAACTGCTCTGCCTGTGTTTCTTTCTGCATTAGACCATGGGTTACCATCAGGTCTTGGGTCCTGTCAGCCTCCTCCAGTCCAATCAGTTGTAATTCAGATTAGGTGGGGAAATTTGGTATTTCAAAAATGGCTTTTGGGGGCAGGGGAATTGTAGGCAAAGCAGATGTTCTCCAAAGAGAATGCGAGATGATAGGTTATGGTTGGCATCTCTGGCATAACAGCAAGCAGTACATGTTGACTCTTATTACATAATATATAAAATAAAATATAATTCATATCAACTGTATTTGGGGCACTATGTTAAGATGTTGGGAAAACACATTATAAAATAATCCTGTTTTTTGAACAGTCAATGCATTTGGGAAGTGATAAAAGCATACTTATAAATAATTAATAATAAATAATAGTAAGCCAACAAATAGACCTAATACTTAATGTAAAATTATTCTCTAGTGTCCTAAACATTATCTTACATGAGCATCTAAACATGAGCACTTTCTTGTGGTTTACCTTGTTAACTTTTCTTTTTTTTAATTGGAAAATATGGTTTATTTAGAAAATAAATTAGAGAGATAGAGAAAAGGGTGACCCATTCCCCCAGACTGGGGAGAGGGCCAGAGCTTACAGAGAAGCATGGTGGCCATCTTGTTAGCTTTTCATACCAGTACTTTTAAGAAGATAGCATCACTGTTTTATGGAGGAGAACATAATGTTTCAGAGTTTCAATGATTGGGCCATGGTTCCAGATTTTGTCAGGGCTTATCTGAACCTGGCCTGGCTCGTGGTACGCTAAATTCAATGGTCTTTTCATAGTGTCATGATGTAGCAAAACAACACATGCTTCTGAATCCTTCCTCACCAAGGGCCATGGAAGACTCTTCACTGATTATATAGAGTGTTGATTTTGGATCTCATCATTTTCAGAACTAGAGCAGAATTGCGGAGTGGGAGGAAGCACCATGGTGAATTCCTCTCATTTTGTGAAGTGTGGGAAATTATATGGTTTAGAGAACTGCACTAAGCAGGAGTCTGGAAGGCATGAACTTCTTATTTGTACCATCTTCATCGTATGTGACCTAGGGAGGTAGACAGATCTTAAATGGAGTAGGACTAGTCAGGGGAATTGGTTAAAAAAAGGCACCTAATCTTTATTAGATGCTGTGTTATGATGGTGATGAGAATAGTAGGACATAATTACTCTGGAGTTGCTAATTTTTGTAGGTTGTAATAAGGTCTTATTCCTTTGTAGCTATTGCATTGACTACATGGGGCAGTCACAGTGAAGTTTGTGTCTGGCTTTTACTTTATGGTTTAAGCATTTTAAGATTTTGTTGTATTTATGTATTTATTAAATAACATTATTAACAATAACTGCACCTTAGATGATGGGAACTCAAAGATGAACACATCAGGTTTGTTGTATCTGGAGGAGCCCACAGAGACTATCCGTTAAAACAGAAAGAAAACATCACCCTTCGAGTTCTGCTTCTGGTCGTATGAATGACCCTTAGTTTCTTCATTGATAAAATGGGGGTATTGGTACTTACATAATTCTGAGAATTGAATGGGATGATATCTGTAAAACTAAAGCAATAATCTTAGAGCCTGGCTTGTGATCAGAGATCATATTGTATCATATTCTCCACTACATCAACAATACCCAACACAGTGGCTGACACACAGAAGACATCCAATAGATATTCGATTTATTTCTCACTTTTAATCCAGTGTTTCTAGTCCCTTCTAAGATAATAGTGCCTTTTTCTGAATCCTGCTGAATTTCAGACACATGCACAACTCATAGACAATGGGGTTCTTCTCTACTCTAGCTGTATCTTGTCAGTGCATTTGCCTTCTGTATTTTTAAATAAAATAGCCTCTTCTTTGGCATATGTCAAGTACACTTGCAAGTATTTTTATTAAAACCCAAGCTGTATATTTTTGAGTTTTTTTTCCCTCATTTGTCACCTTGCACAATTTGAAGTTATCTCTATTCTCTAGATAAGTACTTCCCAGTGGAAATTTCCAGAATGATAGAATGTTTTATACCTGTGTAGACAGATATGGTCACTTAACATATGGCTCCTGACCACTTCAATGCAGCTGGGGCTACTTACGATTTTTTTTCTTTTTTTTAACTTTGGTTTAAGTTTAAATTTCAATGGTAGCATGTGGCTAGTTAGTGACTACTATGTTGGGAAGTCCAACTGTAAATTAGTAAGAACCTCACTTAATCAGAAGCCAACCAAAAAAAGAAAAGCTTAATTGAACAAATATCAAACTAATTCCAAGGAAATCCACTCAATATATCCTGCTTGCTGTTACCTCCTTCCAAATTAACAGGTAGCCGGTACCCTAACTGTAGGCTATGCACCAACGCACCAGCCACCCACACACAGCAGCAAAAACCCAGCAGTATATCCGGTTGTAGACACGCCTCGCTGTGGTGGTGATCTAGACACAGCCAACTACTGCTTTTCAATATCAAGTGCCCCAAAACTGGATCTGAAAACTGATTTTTATAAGAAGAAAATCTTTGCATCCATGTTTAGGATTAGGTGGAGAGAACAACAAATAAAATATAGTCTGCTGGGGCATAAGCTAAGGCCGATGAGTGGAGTGGAGAAAGAAGGGCCTGGCTGTGGTTTCTGGGAAGCTGCAGCTTCATTTGGCATCTTAGACTCAAGGGTGAGACGCTGCGATCCCAGACGGCCACAGTGTTGCCTGCCATCTGGTAGCAGTTGGATAGAGAGTTCAATCTGATGAAACTGAGCCAGACAGCTGGTAACAAATATTAAGTCCAAACTCCAAAGTAGCTTTTAACAGAGATGCTTCTGAGCCTGGGATTCTGGGACAGGGGCCTAAGGTCCTTTTTATAAAGCTGACAAGGGGGTGAGGATTTTCTGAACATATAACTCTATTTTAAATACCCTCCTTATGTGCACATAAGGAAGTACATGACACTTTAATTCTTAAACCAGCCAGGCTATGGTCAAACCCTGTGTTGTCACACAAATCACCACCCTAGTTTATTTTTCTGACATGGTTTAGATAATACTTTCTACAATAGCATGTCTCAAGTTTAACTGTGAAACATCCAGCTATTATCCCTTGTAGCAATAATGGTTAATTAAGGAGAAATGACCAAACAAAGTCCTTCTTGAAAACAGCCCTCAGTTATTACAATCTCCCTGATGATGGCTAGTGAGTAAGTACCACGATCCAGGGGTGATCAGGATCCACGAACAGTGCTTCATTTCTAGTGTTTAGAATAGAACAGTTATGCAAACATCAGATGCCCATTGATTCATACTGGCGTAGAAGTTGTTCAGTCTCTTGTGACATTCTGGGACCAGTTTTCAGTATCCAGCATAAATTGCTTTGTAAAATGGGCACAGATCACCAACCTACACACAAAATTTGTTCTATTAAAAATTATGGTTTCCCCGTTTAGATATAAAGAAAAGAACTGTTGTTTTGGGGGGAGGTTGACTACCAATGTTTGGCATGAGTTATTAAAACCATGTTCTGGAAAGAAACCAATGATGTATATCATTAAAGCGAACTTCTGAAGATGTGTACATTTTTCACTGTGATATCACAGGCATGCAAATGCAAATTCTGTGTTTGCCAGGCTCCACTGTAATAAGAATATTCTTAGGAAGGTAAGTGTGTGTAAGACACTTCTTGATAACCCAGATTTCTAGCTGAAAAAGAACTGAGAAGATATGTTTCCCCCCAGAAGGTGGTTTCCGTCTGGCCCATGTTGAAAAGACATTAGCGGGAAGACCTTGCCGCCAGAGGACACTGCGGCAGGAAGTGCAGGCCAGCTAATTTATGAGGGTCTTATACCTTAGAGCTGTGGGCAAGGTTGGGCTTGGCCCCTTCTCACCCAGCAGGGGCTCTCAGACCAAGGGCTGGAATGTTTCCAAAACTTTTAATTGATTTGCTTCTCTGATCAAAAAAGCCTTGAAACACTAGCGTCTCCAGGATTTTTTGGTAGTTCTGTTCCAATTCCAATTTGGCTCTTGAATTACATAAATGATAATTTTGTTCCAAGCTTAGATCCATAAGGGATTCTAATCTTGGGATATTTTGGAACACACAGTGGGTTTTACTAGGTAGTTTTATTTCAGAAGCACCCGAGTGAAGTATAATGAGCTTAATAACACTGGGTTGTTGCTAGTTTTGGAAAATGTCCTTATGTAGAGTGAGTGGAGAGCCCTCTGATTCTTTGAATATGAGGAGGAAAATGAATTTACAAAAAACAAGGAAAAGAAATGTTAAATGGGCAAGAAAATATTCGGAAAGATTGTAAGATATGCAAGGGTCTTTTAGTGAATGTATTCTAGATGGTACCCTTTCAACAACACATTTGTCACTAATATTTGGTGGGCTTCCCCCCCAGTCTTCCAGGTGAATCTCTTCTAGACTCCTAACCTCCTCTTAGTGAAGAGAAACAAAGTCTTCTTCACTTATTTCCATCCCCCTCCACACACCTTCAGCCCAAAGGAGGCTGGGAAGGTAGGGGAGTGGCTGCCTGTTCATCATTCCTTCAGGGATGGAAGTTGTATTAATAAATGTATACCAGTCAAGATGGAGTTCGGCCCAAGCGAGCAGCTTTGACAACACCAACCCTGTTGTACATCTTTTCTTGTAAACTATACAATCTCTTAGGGTTAAGTCCATATTCTTTCAGCTGTGCTGTGATTGAATGACAAGTACATACTGTGGCATTGCTTCACTTGCAAGGATATCCTTTCAGACAGGGAGAACTTGGTGTCTGGAAAATGGTGATACAGCATTAGTGGTAGTCTGGGCAGAACCCCGTATCAGGGAGTGTCAATACGTTAAGAGTGACAGGACATTAAGTGAGACTTTTCCTGTTGTCCTGGGACATTAAGTAGGGCTTTTTTTCTGTACTGCCTTGTCCCGAAATTTTTGCTGAGGTCATCATTTTGAGGAGGACAGACAATCATACCTACAGAGAAGAAAGTTAGACATATTCCTACAGAACTTGCCAACAAGAGTTCAGAGCAGTCAGCCCCAGTAAACTCTGCCTCTATTTAGTTCAGACATGAGTACCAAATTCTCAGGAGAAAGTAATATGTCTAGATTCTGGAGAGAGTACTGTTGATACCTGACTCCAACCTGGAGAAACATGAAGGTGGCTGTCTCAGAGGGAATTCCCACAAGGGATTAGAAAAGGCAGAGTAACAGGTGAGCAATTTGCATGCCCAGAGTTTGGAGGGTAATGACACATGTAATTCCACACAGGCCAACCAGATTCAGTACCAAAAAAAGAAAAATGTTTACAAATTCAGGCTGTTAAAGAGAAACAATTGAATTCCAGCACCACTGAGACGTTTTGTGTAAATTTTTAAATTACCTCTTGCCAAAACTGACTAAACAAGCAAACAAAAAAGAAAGAAGATATGGCAAAAAAAGATCAACAATGCAAAACTAGGAAAAGGGGAAGGGTTCTGATGTCATGACCCACAGAATATTGAGTACTTCGAGGAGTAGCCGCCAGAAGCAATAAAATGAAAAAGACACAGGATGTACAGACACAGTTCCATTCCCTAAGTGAGTAGTATTATGAAATAGGAAATAAATGAAGAAAATTCTGAGAAACTCACTTTCAGGGCCAAATCCTGGCAACACAGAGAACCAGAAATGAGCCAGAGGATTTCCTACTTGGGGCTCCTTTCTCCACGGCGGGTCAACAGCACCTTCTAGAGCATTGGTAGCAGAGCTGGAAGGAAAACACAAGGTCACATGTGAGGGTTTCTCCTGCTGATGGTAGAATGAATTCATTCTGACATTTTAAGAACATGTCCAACCCGAGGGGAGGGGTGTTGAAGGCTGAAGGCAATAATCTATAGTACGGAAAGGCTAAAAACCTATGGTAACTAAAGCAACAGAAGATTCATATTGTCACTCCAGATAAAGAGCTCTCAAAACCCAGGACTTCTACGGTCAAATATCCTATAAGACTTAGTGGAAGGATATGGCAAAACCTACCAGGAAACTCATGACAGATTGGGCTATGCTCTTCTAACATGGAGAGTACGACAAGAAATCAGAACATGGGAGAAGAGACTCCCCCAAACTGCCTGCTACAGCCCCAACAACTTTTTGGAGCATCTGGATTTCTGAGCAGTTAAAGTAACTCAGTACTTCTGTCCACTGGTGAGATGCCAAAGGTGTTCAGGCAGGTAGGGACAGAACAACTTTACCCACATTATTTTGGTGACCAGAAAGGAATTACTTCCTTTCAAAGATAAATAAGCTGTTCAGGAACAAAAGTAGGGGAAAGTAAGTGTAACAAGCAGAATAACCTAATGGAAGATTGACAACAGAAAACGTAGTTTATCAAAACATCATACCTTCTAGATAATTTTTTAAATGTCTGAAATAAATTATTTGATGACAACAGTCTGAGTTATAAAGGGAGTTTTTGTACCTAAAGAAATAAACTAAGGAGACAGATTATTGCAACATTAAGTTATCATTTAAATCACTCAAGTTGTTATTTGCGTGTAAAGTAAATGAAAACAATTTTCCAAATATGCAATGTCAGATGGTATAAGTTCTATCTACCCTCCTTCTCTGGATATCTGTATAAAAAAATAATCAGAATAAGAAACACACAAATGAAAAACCCGTGGTATAAGACCTGACAATAAAATTTAAATAAAATAAAGTTAAATTCAAATAATCGGTCATTGTATTTCCAAATATGTCAGTGGTATCTTTCATGAAAGAAAACTACAGTAAGGTGAATGTCACATTAGAAATGCATTAGTTCAGTGTAGTTGTATGTGTATGGACTCTCCCCAAAAGTGATGGGAACAGAACGTAGCTAGTTCCAATAATTCAGCTTACCATACTACTCAAGGTATATGTCCTAGTGAGAGCATGGGATGGAAGGCCCTTCTGCGGTCCCCCAGATGTGGTTCCTAGAGTAAAGGCGTCTCCCTGCACTGTGCTTCAAGTGCTTAAAGAACTTCATCTTGTTGCCCTGGCTGCCATTAGAACAGGCCATTTACTTCATCTGATACTGAACCACAGAAACAGCTATTGTTTTAACATTTCACAGCAAAATCTAGATTTGTTACTCTTATTGAAAGCCTTTGTTATCCTCCAGTAATGTGTCTTCCTAAGGGATTTTTCAGGGTAATTTTGAAAATAAGTGATTTTTCTCTTTTTCATGAGATTTAGAATTAAATCCCATTCAAAATATATATCTAAAAAATTACTTATCTAGGGAAAATATTTAAAAAACTTAATTGTCAAGCCTAGGATACGAAGTGGAAGAATGTGTAGATATCCTAATTCTCTTTTGTGGAAAAAAAAATATTTCTTTGTTTAATGTTGACTTATCACTAGCATAAACAAAAATAGATTATTTCTTCAAGCTAAATAGAGAAAGAACCAAAATCCAAAACACAAGACCCTATAGCAATTAGAAGCAATAGTAACTATATATAAGCACAAACAATTATAGAATCAAAAACACATGATGGCTGGATGCAGTGACTCAGCATGTAATCCCAGTACTTTAGGAGGTCGAGGTGAGAGAATTGCCTGAGTCCAGGGGATTTGAGACCAGCTTGGGCAGCTTGGTGAGACCTCCTCTCTACAATAAATTAAAAAATAAGTTGAGTGTGGTAGCGCAGGCCTGTAATTCCAGCTACTTGGAAGACCTAGGCAGAAGGATTGCCTGAGCCCAGCAAGTCGAGGCTATGGTGGCCGTGAGCATGCCACTGCACTCCAACCTGAGACTCCAACTAAATAAAAACAAAAACAAACAAACAAACAAAAAACATGAAGCCATATTTTCTCTTGAAAATTGAGATCATAAACCAGTTATTGACTATGAAGAAAATCAAAGATGATATTCAGGCATGAACTTAATTATTAACATTAGTTAACTCCAGTGAGAGGTTTTGTTTTTGTTTTTTGTTTTTTTTTTTTGAGTTGGAGTCTCACTTTGTTGCCCAGACTGGAGTGCAGTGGCCGCTCCCAGTCACCGCAGCCTTAACCTGATGGGCTCCAGCGATCCTTCAGCCTCAGCCTTCCAAGTAGCCGGAATTACAGGTATGCGCTACCACATCTGGCTGATTTTTTGATTTACTGTAGAGATGTGGTCTCGCTGCCCAGGCGGGTCTCGAACCCACGGGCTCAGGCAATCCACTCACCTCAGCCTCCCAAAGGCGCGGGATTACAGGCTGAGCCACCGAGCCCGGCTGAGAGATTTTTGACATGGTTTTTATTTTATTATTTGTACTTTATTTAATTTTTTAAGGGGAAACATGCATTATTTATGTGTGTGTGTGTGTGTGTGTGTGTGCATGTGTGAGATTGGGCCTAACAATAAAGCTATTCCATTTCTACCAAGAAATATCTAGTCCTGCATAGCAACTCTGGAAGGACAGGAAGAGAGCCCTAAGGAGCTACATAATCTTTAGTCTTTGAAGCAGTGTCCAGAGATGTTCAGAATCTAACTTCTCTTAGTTGATAGAGGAAGTGCATTGATGATTTTTTAGCAAAACATTTTACATCAATAAAGTTCTGATTAATTTCGATCACACAGAACACAATTGATTTTCCATTCTAAACTTATTCCAATTAATTGATTAGCTGAAATTTCAAGGATCTTCTTGACTATGTAATGTATACTTAGCTTTAATGCGAAAATCTCGTCCATCTCTTTTAGCTTCCTACTCCTGTCTTTTCTCTTTGGCTCATCTGTTATATAAACTTGTGTCTCTGTAAAGATTAGAGCCAATTTATGGTTTTTTTCATAGATGGAAATCTTGCTGTTTTGCAAAAAGTTGTGGAAACAATGTAATTATCAGTGTGCATTTTTGAACATACTTCATATTAGCTCCTGGAAATTCAGACCAAAAGCTGTTAATTCTGGTTTGGCTTAGGTCCATGTTATGTGGATCAATTTTTGCTTTTCTTTCTACTAGTTGCAACAAGCTATGAGTGGCATCACCAGTAGTTCTTCTCCAGGAATGGAGCAAAAAAAATCATCTTAACTGGCCTGGAATAGATTCAATAAAGGGAGTGACTTTGGTTACATTTGGGTGGAAGTTCAACAGGCATCTGTTTTATCAATTCTCTGACTGTAACGATGGCTCCTTTCATTTGGGACTGGAACAGAATGCACTCTGGATTCAAGAGCTCATAGGCACCATAATTTATCCTGTTAATTTTATATTCATACTGCAAAATCCATGTCCCATAAATCAAATCCTACATCTACTTTAAATTAGAATTTACTATTTGGCATTTTAAGGAGGTCCAAAGAAATATTTCCATGAAATTAGACTAAGATATTAGCAACTATCTTGCCAAAAGTCAAAAGACAAGACAGTTGCCTGCATATTTTTACTAGTTTTAATGTGAAGTATGCATATTTTATTACATGCAATTATTGGATTTAATCAGAGCTATTTTGCATTTGTGGACAGAAGTAAGTTGAGTAAATATTTAAGTCATGCATCTACGTTTGTTGTTTTAAAGATATCAGTGATGACAGATTACCCATTATTATGAATGACCTTTAATGATATGCTGATGACATAAAAATAAAGATAATAAATATTAATCTATTTTGTAGTTCTTTTTTTCCTTTCAACTTGATTCTTTATGCTATTTTTAATGTAAATAACTGGAGCTTAGCTCCAAAGTCATTTATTTGGGGACAAACGCAAATTAATAAAACTATGTGAAACTGGGGTTCCAAGGAGCCACTCTATACAAGAAATAACAGAGATTGGAGACTTTGCCTCTTCTGGTTAGTTAAGACGCAGTCAGAAAACAGGACTGTCCAGAAGGCAGCAAATTTTCCATTAGAGTGTCCTGTATCTGTGCCCACTGGCCGCCTCTAACACTCATGAACATTTGTAGCTTCCCTCACCGCCCAAGCCTGAGACTAGCAGTTCTTCCGAGCAGGCAGTAATGAGCTGGCTCCCTGCAAAGGTGAGACTGTCACCTTCACCATGGCCCATAAAGCCTCAGTGGGAGAAACCCCAGCCCCATACTCATCAGAACCCCATGTCTCTGCCCTCTTTCCAAGAATGGTAAGTCAAAGCCTGTTTTCATTAATACACAACAAGAGCGAAAAATCATAGTTCAGTTTCGTTGCAAACAGTTGCACTAAATTTAAAGTAAAAAAAAATAGACATCTAAATGGCACAATCGATTTGAAAATCATCAAATGTTGGATGCATCAAGCCAATTAGAAAAATTATAGCAGAAAAAGTATAGCTAAAGTGGGTTGTGATATAAGCGCCTTTAAAAACTATTCTAGAACTTTCATAATCCTAAATGTTATTCTTCCTTTTAGGAATATAGTTAACTAAATACAAATATGACTGGATTATTGTGCAATTCTAAATTTTACAGTTTGGGCTCAAACATGAGAAAATAATTAAAGGAATTGCTTTGAAAACTGCTGAGTTTTAACATAAAGAATGTTATGGAATAGTTAATGATCTATAATAGATCATATTCATAAAAGCTGCCTTTGCAGCACATAAAGCATCTTTCAGTTTAAAACATAAGTTATAGTTACTCTTAGGTCAGCGGCTCTTTATTTTTAATGTCAGGCCTTCTCTGGGGATTTGTGCCGGTGTGCTGGAAACAATCACGAAGAAGCCTTGATTTCAAGACTATTCACTATTTGACTTCTCCTCAGAGACTGCCAGAAATAGTATCAAGGAGTGCTTAAAATGACAGCAGTTTGAAGAGACTGGTATGCTCATCTGTTAGGCCCTGGATAGAGATGATTAATGCTTAGCATACAAACACTGGAGCAAGCAGAGAAAAATGGGTTTTGGCCGTCCCTCACTGTTCATTCATTCAATAAAAATTCATTGAGCACTACTCCATGCCCAGCAGCGATCTTGACTGTTGGAAAGCAGCAGCGAGACCCCTCCTTCCTTCACAGAGCTAATCTTCCATTGGCAAAGGTGGGCAGGGCATCAATGGGCAGTCAGGCCTCAAGGTGGCAGGTAGTAACACAGGCAAGGAGGGGAAGAAAACTAAACACTGGAAGGAAAGTAGAAGCCACTGTGTGTGTCACTGTAGAAGGTTCATGGAGCAAATATTGGAAGGAAGAGAGGCAGCCAATGATGCAGGCAGGTGGTGGAAGAGGGTTTTAAGCAGAGGGAACAGCACATGCTGAGGTCCTGATGTGCACGCAGGCATCGTTTAAACGTTCAAGGAAAAGCAAGGATAACAGCCATGTGTAACTTGAACAGAGGACCTAGGGGGAGGATGAGAGGAGAGAAAGACTGAGAGGTGGGCTGGATGGAGATCCCATGTCGGCTGTTGTAAAAAATTGTCCTCGACTCTGAAGAGGACAGGAAGCCATTGAAGTAGTGACGTGATCTGACACATTTTGAAGGTGTTAAAAATAAATCATAGAGGAACAGGAGCAGGTAGACTGGTTAAGAGGTTATCTCACTGTTCCAGGAGAGAAATGGTGTCAGGCCAGGGCAGGAGCAGGGAGGTGGTATGATATGTGCGTATCTATTGATTGTAGAGAGAGGAAGAAGGGTCAAGGATGAGTCTAAAGTTTTTGGCTAAGCAAATAGAAGAATGAAATTATCATTTGTGTTTGTTGCTAGGGCTGCCATAACAAAGCACTACCTGCTTGGCAGTTTATTGTCTGGCAGTTCTGGAGGTTGAAAATCAGACATCAAGGCATTGGCTGGTTTGGTACCTTTTGAGGAGGGAGTGAGACTCTGTTCCATGCTTCTCAAGTTTCTGATTGTTTTTGGCAGTCTTGGAGTACCTTGGTTTGTAGACACATCACCTGGATTTCTGCCTTCATCTTCTGGGGACATGCCTCTGAGTCCAAATTTTCCCATTTTGTAAAGACATCAGTCATATTGAGTTAGGGACCTTGCCTTACTTCTGAATGACCTCATTTTAACTTGACTAATTACATCTGCAACACCCTTATTTCCAAACAGAATCACATTCTGAGGCACTAGAGGTTAGAACTTTAACTTATGAATGGTGGGTGGGGCACATAATTCTACTCATAACACCATGTATAGACCTGAGAACAACTCTAAGGAAGTAGGCTTGTACATGATGCCTACTTTACTTCCAAGTGGAGACATCAGAGAGGCAGTGGAGTTCAGAGGAGAGGTCCAGATGAGAGGTGTGAATTCAGCATTTCAAATCAGATGTATCTAAATTCATGATCTGAGAATATTACCTATAGAGTGGTTCTTGACGGAAGAACACTAGGCTTTAAGCCACCCCAACATTTATAGATAGGGACGAGGAGGACCAACAAAGGGATGACCTGTTGGGTAAGAGGAAAACCAGAAAAGTATGACACCTGGGAGCCAGCAAAGGCTTTGTTGTAAGGTAGAGATGCCACCATGCCTACTTTGCCACTGCAGGCTGTGGGTTGGATTACACAGGGTGGACTCATCACTGACTTGGTATGCATGGTCTCAGTGGAGTCATGAGAGTGAAAGGTTAATTGAAATGAGTTCAGGAAAGGACAGGAGGAGAGAAATTAAAGACAGTGAGTATAGAAAATTACTTTGTAGAATTTTGCTAAGAAGGGAAAGACAAATTGAACCACGGTAGTTGGAAAGAAATGTGAGTTAGAGAAATTTTTTTTAACAATGGAAGGAATTACAGCATGTTGGCTCTTGATGGGAATGGAAAATAAAGAGGGAAATATTGATGGTGTGGAAGAGATGGGGGAGAATTGCTGTAGCAATGGCTTTGTGTTAAAAGTGGGAGTAAGAAGTGTATAGTACATACATGGTAGCATGGGGGGCTTGTTTGCAGTGTCAAGAAGGAGTATTAGGATTGGGGTGCTGATCAAGGGCTGGCAGATGTGAGGGTGGAAATGTGGGTGTATCTTGAGAGTTCACTTATTTTTTAAACTAGCAAGTGGGAACTAGATCCTCAACTTCATATTAGAATGGGGTCAATTGTTAAAGACTTGAGAGTAGAGAAGATTTGAAATATCATAGTCATCTAGAAAAGTAAGGAAAAGAATGGTTGAGGATAGTGAGTCTCCAAGCGCTGTCTCTGGATCAGTATTATCAGCATCAACTTCATATTTGTTAGAAATGTACTTTTTGACCCCACCCCTGACCTACTGAATCAGAACCTCTAGGAGTGAAGCCCAAAAATCTATGCTTAACAAGCTCTCCCAGAGATTCTGAGGCAGCACAAAGTTTGAGAACTACTAATCTAGGAAAATGGAACAAGACTGCCAGGAATGGCTAATAGGTCACTTGAAGTTGGTAGTCCTAAACGTGAAGTGAAACCAGTTGAGTATGGTTATATTTTGGAGTGATGTTTAGCTCTTTGGAAGTACAGACAAATAATTAATAATAATAAAGAGTTGAATTAAACCAATCTGTTAGGGTTCTCCAGAGAAACAGCATGCAAATTTGTGTGTGTGTGTGTGTGTGTGTGTGTGTGTGTGTGTTTAGATTTATTATAGGTTTGCTTCATTAGATTACAGAGGCTGAGAGGTATCACAGTCTGCCTTCTGAAAGCTGGAGAACCAGGAGCTGGTGGTGTAAGCACGAATATGAAAACCTGAGAAGGAGAGTGAGAATGACTGACTACTGGTATAAGGACCAACCAGAGTACACAGGTTACAGAACCAGGAGCCCCAGTGATGTCTGAGGGCAGGAGAATATAGAAGTCCCAACTCAAATAGAGAGCACATTTGCCACTTTTCTTCCTTTGTGTTCTATAAGGCCCTCAGCAGATTGGATGATGCCTACTCACATTGGTGAGGGTGAATCTTTTCTATTCAGCCTGCTAGTTTGAATGCTAATCTCTGCCAGAAACACCCTTACTAACATACACAGAAATTATGTTTTACCAGCTATCTGGGCATCCCTTAGTCCAGTCAAGTCGACACATAACATTAAACAGCAGAACTAGTGATGGATTTGGCTGGGAACATTCACAAAACCTTGGGACTGGGTTGAAGAATTAAGGGTATGTGAATGAGCGACGATAAAACTGGACCATGGAATTTAAGCTCCGTCAGAAGGACAATGAATACATGAGAAAAGTGAGAGACTGTAAAAAGATGGTAAGATCAATGGCTGAACTTTTGTGGTATATATAAAAGGGAGTGTTCTGGAGAGTGAGAAGGTCATGGCTGGACAGAATAAAACATAATCAGGTTAGCATTGTTTTTATAGCCAGTTATACTTGGGTTTGAAACCAAGTGTGATCCTAGACAAATGATTTAACATTTCTGAACTATAACTTTCTTCTCTTCTATTACTTCATTTTTAATTATTCAGGCTGTGTCACCATGTGATGTGCACTGTTGTTTTTATGGTGGCTTGTTGTCTTTAGTGCACGTGTTTTTCTGCCTTTTCTTTGTAGCCTCCTCCTTTCCCCCTTCCTCCTTCATTCACTGCAGGCTCAGTCACCACCAAGTCATCCTATGTCAACAGCCCAGCATTTGTGCTCTCATATTTTTCTCATGTTAATATATGGAAATGCCTAGGATATTGTGGTCATTGTAATTTTGGTAATTTTCTTTTACTAAAATAAACTGATGTGAAGACCACACTTTCCACATCTTCCTTTCTTTACTCAAATCTATGGTTTTAAAAATCTTTCCTGGTCAACTGGTAGTGTTCTAATTTATTATTTGCAGAAGTTGAATAATGTTTCATTGTGTAATGAATCATCATTTATTCAGCTGCTCTATATTGATGGGCAATTTCTTTTCTTTTCTTTTTAAAATCACTACAATGCTCCAGCAAAAAGCCTTATACCCATGTTCTTACATATGACTATTTTAATTTCTATTATCACGTTTTTAATGCATATTTTAATTCTCTTCTCAATTTTTCTACAACAATTGGCCTCTTCACAATTTCTACTTCTTAATTCAGTATTGTAAATTTGCATTTTTCTAGAAATATGTGCCTTTCCTCTAAGGTTACAAATATATTGTCATAGGATTGCATGTTATGCTTTCTTATATATGCATATATATGTTTATCTCTTCTGTGGTTTACTTATGTTTCCTTTCTCATTTCTAATCACTCTTATTTTTGCTCTTAATTTTCTAAGTCACACTAAACAACTGTATTATTTACATTATCAAAATTTTTATTTTTTACTGTCAACCTTGATTTGTATTAATATTGCTTTATTTCTTGCCTTCTTTTGACTTATTTTGTTATTATGTTTATATTTTGCTAAGATGAGGATTTGACTTTTTTTGGTTAGTTTCCTCCTTAATAATAGAAATATTTACAGTTACATATTTTTTCTCAATAAACATTTATGGTGTTCTATGAGTTTCAGGACAAAGCATTCTTGCTTTCATTACTTTCTAGATAGTTTATGGCTCCTCATTTGATTTCAAGTAAAAGGAAGCCCTGTAATTTTGTTTGTTTAACTTCTCCAAATCTCATGTTTAAATTTATTCCCCAGTGTTGGAGGTGAGGCCTAGTGGGAAGTGTTAGAGTCACTGGGGTGGGACGCTCATGAATGACTTGGTACTGTCTTCACGGTAAGGAGTTCACTGTCACTCTGTTGCTTCCTGCAGTAGCTAGTTGTTAACAAGAGCCTGGCACCTTCTCTATGGCTTCTGTGATCTCTGCACAGTCAGCTCCCCTTCACCTTCCTCCATGAGTGGAAGCAGCTTGAGGTCCTCACTAGAAGCAGATACTGGTCCCATGCTTCCTATAGAGCCATGAGCCAAATAAACCTACCTTTATAAATTACTCAGCTTCAGGGACCCCCTTATAGAAGAGAAAATGGACTAAGACAAGTTGTGGTTATCAATTTCATTATTTTAATTTTACATTATTTCTAATTTTAGTTCCTTAACATCAGCAAATACAGTCCATCAAATCTCCCTTTCTTGAAAATTAAGTTTTCCCTAGTGGTTTTCTCATCTATTAATTATTTTTCAATATTCACCTTTTCCATTTTACATGGAAATGATATTGTTGCCTGGGCACCTAACTGCCTAACTGAAGACTACTTTCAGCTCATGTATCTGGTCTTGGCCATGTCTCCAATCATTGGTCAATGGAATGCCATCCCATGGAAGGTGCATATCAAGATTTGTATCTACAGAGGAGGAACATGGCCTCTACTTTTTTTCCTTCTCACTGGGGAGAATGAGGACATGACTGTGGGTGCTGGAGCAGCCATCACAGGCTCTCAAATGAATCTTCAGACTGAAGATACCAAAATAAGACAGGAAGAGACCTGGTTTGGGATGCTGCAATATAAACCCTGGACCACTTACCTGCATCTTTATGTCATAGAAAAATTAGCATATTTACTGCTTAAAACACTCTTTGTAAAGCAGCTTATCCAATGTACAAACATATCTAGTGAAAGATTCTTTAAATTTTCCATAGATGTACAATGATACAGATTTTTAATGCTCACATGAGATATAGAGCTCTGTACATCTCTCTAAAATGACTCCATTTCCCATACTTTCTCAACTATCAAAATTATTCTCATATACCTCCTGTAACTAAAGTTCATCATGAGCAAAATACCCACACATTCAAAGTCTTCTGTTAATACTCTCTTTACCTCCCTGCTTTGACTGAAATCAGTTTCCCTCATCCCTCAACTGCCTTTTCAGCATGGCTATTTTCTCTCCAATATCCTTGCACAACTGGGACATGGGGGTAGAAGGATGTGCCTCTTGATTTTCACTGCCATTTCCAGGCTATTCTGTTTTTCTCTTTGACTCCCTCCCCTCACTGCTGACACTTATGCTACCAGATTACCCTCCCACCCCCACTACCCTCTTTACATGTTGCCATGCCTACCAATTTTCAGAAGATTCTCCTACCTTCACTGTAGCTCCTGGCTTCCTATGCTTCCCCCCATTACCACTTCTGTCATAATTCTTGGTAACTGCACTGACGGCAGCGATGACCCTTTCAATACCCTGACTTTTAGTTCTCTTGCCTTCTTCCCTCCTCAGATTCCCATTCTCAAAGTCACATTTTGGATCTTGTCATTACCATTGATTGTGTCCCTCCATAATCACAGTTTCAAGCATTGAACTCTGTGTGCATAATTCCCTATATCTTCTGCACACTCACTCAAATTCCCAGAATCTAACCATTTTAAAATACAAACAGAATAAACCACTAACTGTTACTACTACATTTTATGTACCCTTCATCTTCCTCAGGTTTTCACTTCCTCCTGATTCTGTATTAAAGTCTATGGTCAACCTAAGCCCCGTCTTGCTTATCACTCTTGCCATCTGTCTTGCTCACTGAAAACACTGGTCAAACTCAAGATTTTACCTGTTCTGTCCTTGTATCCAGAAAGCTGAACATAGGTATGGGAAAATCCATAACCATGTTGAATTGATGAATCTGTTTTTAAATTTATGACCATCAACTTCAACTAGGCTCTCAATGCAGCCTAGCAGTCCTTGCATATTCCCGATTCCTTAATTTTTGCATTTCCTGGATGAGTAGCCTATTTCTCTTTCAGATCAAACCACCAATACCTCTTCCTTTATCCTAATTCTCAGCTAATGGCCTTGCTTCTATATCCTTGAGAAAAATAGAAGCAATCAGAGGAGAATTTCCCATCTGTACAGCACACATCAATAAAACCACATAATTGCCTTAGCTCCTATTCTTGTGAATGACCTCTCCATGTTACTGTCTAGGGAAATGACCTCCAGAATTAGATCCCTTCTCTTTGATCTACGTGTGGGTATCATTATATTTTTACAAACTCATCAGTTTTTCTCTCTCTCCTATTGTCATACCGCTCGTGCAAATATGCTATAACTCTCTCATCTAAATTTGTAACTCTCTTGATTCCACATCCCTTTAGGCTACACTTAATTTCTGTCTTCACTCTTAATAGCAAAACCTCAGATATTCTCTTCATGTCTGTGTCTAATGACTTTAACGTCATTCCATCTTGAATCTTTAAAATCAGTCTCTTGCTCTCATCACTCTAAGGAAATAGTTCTTATTAAACTTATCAGTGTCCTCCTTATTGGTAAATCTAGTGGTCAATTTCTCACCTTCATCTTATTTGATCTATCAACAGCATTTGATGTAGTCTATTGTTTGTTCCTGTCTAAAACATTTTCTTCGCCTGAATTTCTAAACAACACACACTCCTGGTTTTCCTTCTTGGTCACTGACCACGTGTCTCCAGGCTTTTGTGTTCATTTCTCATTACCTTCTTGTACATCTTAATGTCTGAAAAGATAGGGCTTGTGCCTCAGAATTTTATCTTGCCTCTTTCTATATTTATCTCTAGAAAATCTCATTGAGCCTTAAATGTGTAGATATTTCTTTGTTTTGATGGCTCAAATTTATATCTGTAATTCAGACCTCTTTCTTGAACTTAAGTATTTCGTATACAATTTTACACTGGTTCTTTCCACCTGGACATTTTATAGAAATCTTAAAGATGACATATCTAAAATCAAGTTTTTCTTTCACAATTGTCCCCTTTCAGTAAAAGACAAGAACATTTTTTCAGTTGTTTAGGTCCAAAACCTTGGAATTACCACTGATGTCTTTTTTTTTCTTTCTCCATTTATCTGATCTGCTGGGAAATTCTATTGTCTCCACTATCTTCAAATATACCCCAAATATGATAATTTCTTACAATCCCAGTACTATTTCCATAGTTCAAACCCATGTCATCTTTCTTCTGAATGGCTGCATCTATACTTCTGAATTTATCTCCTGATTAAGTTAGGACCAAAAATACCATCTGAAAGGCCATGCACCTATCTACTCTATATACCAAGTCTAGTGATAGAGGAGAAACAACACCTATTTAACACAAGAAGATCTGAGTTTTAACACGAACTGTCACTAAGTTTCTGCCTTGGTCAATTTATTTACGACCTCTAATTCTCAGATTATATGTTGTACTGGGGAATTGTACAATTTATGACTAATTGCTTGTACCTGCAATCATGATGTCTAAAACAACATGAGTGATTTAAAATTTTGTCCCTTCTAACTTTGACCCTGTTATATGTATCTCTGTTATTTTGGATATCATAGAAGGCTACATTTGAGTTAAACTTAATTATTAGAAGATAGATGGATTGCTTTCAAATTCTTAATAATACCTCAGAGGTTTTGTTTTGTTGCATTAAGAGAAGTTTAGAGCAGTTTCTCAAATGTTTTACCATATGGGTTACAGATTTGTCAAGACTGCAGCACTGTCAGTCCATGGTGAGGCCAGAATCAGTGTGCCAGGTGCCTCTGGTCATGAATGACCTTGTCCAGTGCCTCCAATATGCCATACAAATATGATAATTTGCTGCCAGTGCTTTGTCATGAAGAGGCCTGGTCAGAGGATATGAACAGATGATCTTTCGAACCCAGCCTATCCAGGCAAGCACTGGAAAAATCTTGTCCTTCTATGTTTTCATAGAACTTAGAACTTGTGCTTACTAATTTTTAGTTTTCTGTCTTGTTTCAAAGTAATTTTTGCATAACTAGAGTGTCTATTGGATGTTATCTCTTGAGGATAGTAGGGGAAAATGTGCCATAGATCTGAGAACAGAGGAGAGATTAGCAGCAGCTGAACAGTATGGCAGAAACTTCTGTTTGCTTCCTAGTAACCAGTTTTCCCTCTTTCTCAGAAATTGTTGAGTGTATTGCTACTCAGAATCAAATACTCCATTAGCACATCCCTCACACCATGATCCTGGCTGATGATATTAGTTTAAGCTTTAAGAAAAGCTGTTTAAAGACATTCAGAAAGTTTGTCCAGAGGTTTTGCAATAAAAAGATGAAATAGAAGATGGTACTTTGAGGCAGTAATACGGCACTTTGGAAAGTATTTTATTTTTACTTCTTAGGATAAAGTCAGATCAATATAAAACAGAGAGAGCGAGAGATGGGGGGGAGGGTACAGGGGGGAGATACGGAGGATATAGACTGAAACATATAGGAAAGAAATACATAAATTGTAAAATAATATCTAGAAGAGGTGGGAGGTGTGAGAGAAGGCTTTGGCATTTCCAGGAAAAGGTGCATTTCCTCTGGGGGAGTGCAGGGAAATATGGGCTTGGTTATAGAGCAATATTGAGCAGGAAAAGAAGAAAATTGAAGAAACTCCTGAGGATTCAATTAAGGGATTTCAAACAGTTGAAACTGAAAGCTCTTGTTGAGGTTATAGAGAGAATGTGGCTTAAAGCTTGAAGCACATGGAAAAGAGTAGAAAGATGTGATGCATAAACCTCCACCCATGGGTGACAGATGAACCAACCTTGAATAGAATGGATCAACCATAGATAATAGAATGGATCGACCATGGATAATGGAATGAGCACAAGGCGATTGTGACACACGTGACTTTGTGATGACATCAGCAGGTGGCTCTTGAGCCTTTGCCCATAGGGCATGGTGGCCTGGGAGGAGAGATCCCAGGGATGAGAAAAGCAGCATGATACAGAGCCTGTGTTGGAGCTGAGGAGGCTGGTGAAAGCAAGACTCACCAAGAGAACAGCCATGAGGCACAGGCTGCAGCAAGGGGCACATATAGCCAAGTGGGGGGGGCAAAAGAAATAGAGGACAGAAGAGAGGACACACGTTATAGGTGTGAAGAGTGGGAAGCAAGCAACAACCAAAGCCACAGCATGGCGTTTCTCACACAGACTTATCCACACTGAATTGTTTCAGTATTTATTTATCTGTTATTACTGTTCATTCTTAGGTAAGGTACAAGGCAGCATATTCATTATTTCATGTTACAGTATGTTCAACATGTATTTACACAATATATGTTTAAATACAAAAACGCTTATAGTTTTTTTTTTTTAATTGTTATCATTCAACTTATCCAATAACCTCAAGATTGACACATCAGGAAATATGAGTTCTGTTTTATCAATTTGCTTGTACTTGGTGGAGCAATGTAAAGGATTATCACATGTCAGGCTGCCATATCTCCATTTTCAAAGCCAAAGCAATTGCATTCCCTCTAGTTGGGAACAATCCAAGGTTAGTACTCAGCTGTGAAAACCACTTTTCTGATTTGGTTTTCTGCCAGATCAATGTGTTATCTTATTGTCTCAGCTAGGTTGTAAACCACTTAAGTTCAGGTATCACATATTCCATATTTTGGAAAAGGATTTCCAAAATCTAACACAGATCTTTGCTCAGAAGGAACATGGTCTTTGGAGTCAGAAAGATTTGAAATGATATCATAGTCCCGCCAAATAATAGTTTTGAGCAAACTATTTGACATCTCTCAGATTCCAATTTGGCCTTCCTGAGATCTTGGGTATTGTTAATCTGGGTCTTGAGATGCTGCGAGGATTAAATAAAGTGGTTGTGAAGGTAGACACTAAGGGCACGACTGAAGGGAACCACGCCAAGAACAAAGTTTTAAGTTGTAGCAGTATACATTAGCATACACAACTGTCCCAGGCACGGAAAGTCATGTGGGCCAGATTCCAGGGAAGCCTGAAATGAACAGAGGACATGTTGGCAAGCCTGCTTTGAAATGTGCTAGGGAGACTGGGTTGGAGGGACGGTGGCACATGCTTGAGGTAAAGAATACAGGGACATAGAAGAGGAGGTGTCATTATAGAGTTTTATCATGCCTGGCCTGGCTGAGTAGAAGTCCCCTTTGAGAAGCAGTAAAAGATAGAGCTTGAAACATTCTTTCCCTAGAACATTTTGTAAGAACTTAAGACGGATTCCCAGAGCACATCCTGGAATCCAAGTATCTAGTGGCTGGGTGGATGCACGATGTAGAGGTTTCACTTCCTCGTCTCTCCCTCTCAATGCTCACGTTGCATCACCCACAAATTGTATCACATACAAATTGCATCGCGCACACTGCATCACACACACATTACATCTCACATACTACAACACAGAGATACTGCATCACACACAGTAACGGGCACATTAAATCACACACAATGTAACACATGCACTGCATCATACACATAATAACATACACACTGCACTACACACATTATATGACACACACTATATCATGTACACCATAGCACACAGACACTGCATCATACACTGAAACAAACATACTACTTCAGACACAATATAACACATACTCCATCACCACATGTTATATTATACATTCTACATCATATACACTGTAACATACACATTACATCAAACGCTATACTACACAGACACTGCATCACATACTGTAACACACTATATCACACATCCTATAACATGCTGCTTCATGTGCATAACATAAACACACCATATCACACGTTATAGAAAACATTGTCATATACACTACAGCACACACAATATAATACATGACATCACATATAACACATACATTGTGTCACACATGTTATATTATACACACTAGATCACATTGTCTTTCTATCCATCCATCATCTGTAATGGTGTAGTATACCAGAGATATTATATATCTGAATATATAAGGTATATAATAGGTATCTTATACCTGAATACATAAACTCATGATATAGTTTAAATAAGAAAGTAACAGGCATCACTGAATTTCTTGATTACTTTGTTGTGAAAATTACATTTTACCTAAAAACTAAAAGTCCTCATCAATGGTTTAAAAAAGTTGGATATAAAAGAACAAAGGTGAAAAAAAGTTGATGCATTTAAATATTAATATTTAATATTTTAAATGTTCTCTTTCCCCTCACATAAGAAAAAGAAACTATCTTTAAATTAGCTAAATAATAATAAAACAATGATAGTAACACAATTCTTGTCATGTGTCTTCCTTTAAAAGTTGATTTTTATTAATAATTTATAGCATTTTGAATATTACAGTTTTTTATGATATTATTTAACTAAAAAAATTTAGTATTACCTGGCAATTAAAAAGTATATCTACACACACATAGTAATGTTGACATCAGTGTAAATTGGCATCAAGCACTGAAAAACTATCACATTGATGGGTACTCTGGGCCTCTTTAATTATTTATTCTTCTACACAAAAACAGCTTGTTTGGGTTTGTTTTGTTTGCTATTCTGTAACTTACATCTTAGAGATGCTTTTTTAAAAGTGATTCTAAATATTAGAAAGAAAACAACATGGTCCAAAATTTAAAATTAATGACAACATGTGTGCTGTATCCTTTGCCACACGCCTAAAGAAATGCACATTTAGGCCCATATAAAATCAGGGAACCTACTCTAACAGAGTGCATGGCAGGGTTGCAATGATGCAACTGTCACCAAGCAGACGTTCCATGGCCAAACCCCAAGGCTTGCCAAGATGGACATGGTTCTGTTGGCCTCCACCAGCTCAGAGCACCACCTCTGGGAGGCCCTCAGAGCTGTGTGAGTAGGTGCCTCAGAGCCAGAGATGCAATTCCTTCCAGCTCCTCTGTGGTCTCATCTGGCTCTGTTGCTGCAAGACAGAGCTTTGGCAAGTCACTCCTCCCTGGCTGGAGGGCACTCCTCCCTGGCTGGAAGGCAATCCTCCCTGTAACCACCTGAAAGGACTCCTACCTTTGGCATGCTCCCAGCCTGAGTGGACCACATTGTTCAGAAGGGCTGCCCCTGGCTCTGCTGGGGAGGACAGGCAGGAGGGAAGCCGGCCCAAAGGCTGATCCCTGGGCTCTCACAGGGCTGTGGCCTCTGAGGGGTCAGCTTTCTGGTTTTCAACACAGGCCTGGAAAAGTAAACACACACCCAGGGTGTACTTAAGCTTGGGGGCGGGAGGGCCCAGGGAGCTGCCTCCTAGTCAGTCCTTGGGAACAGTTTTGATCTCAAGCCTTTGTGACAGAGCAAAGTCAGGGCCTGTTGGGCTCTGTCCATCTATACTCCTCCTGCTAGAATCTAAAAGTGCTGTCCCCAAATCAAGTGGTGTTTTGGAAGCTGAGCTGACAAATGACCGTGGGTCTCTTTTTAGGATGGCTGAAGTGCTGGTTTTCCTCAGAATATTTTTCAGCACAGTGCACCCAATGGGTAAACAGCACAGTGTGAGTATTAACCATGATCCAGAAACCCCTTCTCCAAAGCTCAGCTACCCCAGGAGGAACTGTGGTTCCTCAGAAGACTCCCTGATCCTGTGTCTAGAAGGTGAAGGTGGCAGAAACAGCAGCCCCCAATCCTGATCCCTTGCCCCTCGAGTTTCTGGTCCACTCACCCCTCAGAAGTGTCTGTTATTGCTGAGGGAACACAGCTGGGGACACGATTACACCTACATTTTTTTGTTAAGCACTTTGCAAGATAAGTGTGCAGAAAAGCAATGTGCAGGTATAAGCACACGCGTGTCGAGAAACTCCCAGAAGGACGTACCAGGAATGCTAGTAAAGGGCTGGATGGACCGTGGGGTGATACTCACATCCTTTCCGTAGCCAAGTGGTATTTCTAAACCTTCTGCTTATGTTGAAGTAAGTTTCTCTTTTCTTGGTTTCTCAATAAGTGGGACAAAATATTACATTTCTGGAAAGAAGAGAAATTTTTAAAAAGACAAAGAAATTTAGTAACACCAGCCATTATTTACAGGGTGGTGAGTAGTGTGCAGATATATATATATATTTCTTAAATTTTCAATAATGTATATAGATTACTTTAATAATAGAAATGCATACCAAAATTTACTAAGGTTGCTTTCTATTCTGACACTCTTGGAAGAAAAAAGGTGGAGAAATTATCTCCAAGCCTTGAGTAGATTTGATTTAGAGCTTAAAATACCATTAAGAATTAAGAATTAGGGTTGATAACATAAAACTGCAGGTTTAGAAACCTCCACTTTTGTTTCCAGGTAAGCTTTTATCATTAGAATTACAATGAAGCCTTCCAGTGAAGGAGAAAAAAGGGGGATCTTACAGATTCTCTGATGCCTAAACTGAATAACAAATGCAGAGCACACCTCCCCCACCTCAACTTAAAAAAAAAATCAAAAAGAATAAAATTTTGAGAGTGAATTTCAGTGAACATACATTACCATTATAAATGGACATTAAAATATTCTAAATCCTTAAACTGCATGGACAACTTTGGATGGAACTGATAAAGCCTTTTTCTCAATTCCATTTTCTGTTCTTCCCACTCACATCTGGAAAATCTCAGTGGAACCATAAAGAAAGTGAAGGCATGATTTACCATTGCAATTTAATATATGTGAAAGTCTACAAGTCTAAAAAAACACACATTCAGTGATAAGATACATATTGGTTCAATGTGTTACTTCAAGCTGTTTGCTTTATTTGGGGGTACTCATGAGTATATTTTATTTATAAGAATATTTTATTTGAAGTGCAGTGTTTTTTTATTCCATTGAGTCAAATCAATTAAATATAATACATAATTATGTAGCATACATTAAACACAGAAATATTAATATAAATATATTGCTATAAGATCACATATATTAGGTATATCTTATTTAATATCTATTACATTAATTATTTAATATATATTTAAGAAAAACTGTATCATATATTTAACTTGAAGCTTTATTCAAAGTTACAATCCATACCCTAAAAAAATTCAAATTTCAATGTTTTAAAAAAATTATTCTTAAAGAAATTGGCAGCGGTGTCTTTACAAACTGAGAGCTATGAGTATAACTATAGTTGTTTTCTAGTTCTTAGTAGAAAATAAAGTCTCAATTATAATACTGAAAACTGTCTGATGATTGTGATCTCTAAATTAATTTTAACTTTCATTTGTACCTTTTAAAAATCAATCATGGAAAATGACTAAGCTCCCTAAAATCAGAGTGAAATTAGGGTTTGTGGAAACTCAGAGGAAACCAAAATATTTACAAAATGTATCTCCTATAAGCTTTGCTCATGCTTTGGGCAACGTCTGCTGAGATCACCTACAATTAAGGATTTCCACTATTGTCATTCACTTTGATAATCAGAAGAGTCAGTACAAGGTAGCTTGGTGAACTCTGCTAATGGGAAGAAAAAAAATTAGAAGTCCCAGTTTCTTCTCTACTCCTTCTCCCGTTTCTCTTCTTCTTTACTTTAAATTCAGTAGAACAACTTTTTGCTTTTGAAGTGTGCATAGTTTATACCTGTTTTAGTGGCTCTCTTACTCTCTGGATCTCTTTCCATTGTGTCTTTTAGTTTCTGCCCCAGATGTGCACTGGTCCCTGAACGTATTTCTGTCTGTCAAATTGAGGCCTAAAACCTTGGAATTCAGACTTGTCATACCAAAAACAAGAAAAAATGTATATCTTGGGTTCATCCCCATTTCTGCTTATATTCAGAACATTTTGTGGATTCTTAGATTTAAATCTTTTATTTTGTAGGAATTGGGGGATTATAGAAACTCAGACCCAGATTAGTAAGGGGAGTCAACAATGAAGCAGAAACAGGGCAGAATTGTTCCAACCTTAATCGAGCTGCCTTTTACAAATGAAACCCTTTTAATAGAATATGGCTTCCAGTGTAGTCTGTTTTTAATCAGCCTGCAGTGTTAACAATTTTAACTGTGGATCCCGCTTACATGATTATTCCAGCACTTTGGTCCAACACTTGGTCTATCCAGCATAAGCTTTCCTTTATTACATAGACTAGAAAAAAAAATTGGCCCTGAGAAAAAGAAGTTTCTTTCAGAAAAAGTTAAGGAGACCTGGGATAAGAAGTCGGATATTAGAAATTTTGAGAAAGATACCGAGGATCTTGGGCTAGTCTTAGCCTCAGGATCTTAGCTACTTCCTTTGAAACATGAAGATGAAAATATCTCATCTGAAGATGGGGCTGGCTTAGATTATCTCTGACATCCAAGAATGGAACACAGTCCGAGAGGATTTCATTAGTTAGAGTGAGGTAATATAATTTAAAATTATTTTTGACTTAGGAAAAACTTGATAAGCGATAGAATTAGATATAAGGTATAAGTGACCAAAATAAGATTATTGTAATAAAAAAGGAAGACTTCTAAATTACAAGAAACTTAAAAAACTTGTATTTTTAATAAACAACTGATAAAGACTACTTTTTTTGCTTTTTTTATGGGTCAGTGGAGATTATGTATATGAGAACACAGCAACTTTATAATTATTGTTATTCTTTTTGTTGGTATCATTGATGTGATAGTGATTATAAATTAGCATATAATTACAAAGGCTTTTGAAACTTCCTTTTTTCGAGGTCTTGGGAGTGACTTATTTCAATGTATCTTAAAAATCACCTACAGGTAGGAAAATGGTATGGTTTGGTAGAACAGGTCATGTGGTAGTGCAAAATAATGTTTTCTTTTCTTTCTTCCTTCCTTTCTTTTTTTGTTTTTGTTTCTTGGTGTTTTGGTAGAGATTTAACATCCAACATAAGATAATAAAGCAAAAGTCCTCAACTCTACATGTTGTATACAGGACTGGACCCAAATCTAAGGTGATATGTGCATATGATTTTGATCTACTTGGGAAACTCCAAAATGATGAGTTAAATTTCAGGCACATAATGTTTGACTATGAAAAGTTCCTTATATATATTTTTGTAAAGATGGTATAGAAGAGAAAAAAGCAATTTCTCTTCCTGACCCATCACAAGGCTCATGGGTAAGGTCCCTATAACAAAAGAGAGACTCACAAGACAAAAACATAACGAATGTATTGAATGTAAATTGTACGTGATGGGGAGCCTGCAGAAACGAAGACCCAAGGAAGCAAGGGACTCTTTGTATTTTATGGACTGCCATGCAGGATATAATGGAAGGACAAAAGGGACTGATCTGATGGCAACAAATGGGAGGCAAGGATTGTTTAGCTTCTTCTTGGCATTTGAGCATAAGGCAGGATACCTGTCCCATGAGAGTCGTCAAAGAGAATAAAGAGGGTCAAAGAATGACCTTCCTAGGTCTGGGGACTTGGTGAGGGAATGTGAGAGGGAATGTGTCGTGCTTCTTCTGTTTTCTCAAATCCAAGGGACCACAATTTGGGGCAGAGTGTCCTGAATCCTGTCAGTAGTCTGTTCTGGTTAGTATGAATCAAATATTCAGGGGATGGAAGAAGAAAATGGGGCTTGGTGTTAATGAATGAGAGTGAGTTTCTGGACTGCCCCGTAAGAGAGCCTTCCTATGGTTTATAAACATATATATATATATATTTAAGATGTTAGCTTTTGCCCAGGGTAAAGAGTTCTGGGAGAGAAATAGAAGAAATATCAAGCATTTCCACCACACTGTGAGTTGAAGATGAGGTTGAAGGAGACTGGGGAGTGATGAGGCAGCACAGTTCCAGGCTTACCTTCCTGTCTGGTGGTAGAGGCTTGGAAAGGGCCTGGAACAGATAGGTAAGCTGAGGAGCTGTGTTCTCAGAAAGCTCAAGAATATTCCAACAAAGCAAAACCCATAAAGCATGGCCTGACAACTCTCCCCTGATACTTTCAGAATAGCTGTGGGTACCTGGTACAGATGCAGGTTCCAGAAGTGGGCTCACCTGGGAAGTCACAGGACAATCTGCATTTAGCAAGTTTCCCAGGTGAATTTTATGCACTCTAAATGTATGGCTCATAGATTACCAAAGAATGTTTGGTAAACCTTGCTTTCACACATGCATGATATTTTTTTAAAGAAAATGCTCTGATGCCTGATATATGAACCCCATTCATTTGAAGGTATATGCTACAAAGGTATACTCTACAAAGTTAGGGTATACTTCATGATATTAAGGTACACATTTTCGGTACCTTATTTGTTTTACAGAATACCCTACAATGATACATACACAAAATATTAGGCTGCATATTCTTCATTTAATAAACATTTGAGTGCTCTCAATGTATATGACAATGTGTATCATGGTCTTACTTTTCAAAGTCATGGATACTTAACAGTAAGTCTTCGCTGTCCCAAATATTTAGTGTCCCTCACCTGGGGTAGTTCTCCCAGCTATAGTGTGGGGATTCAGTTTGCAGTATTGAATGTGGTATTGACTGGGGATTGTGGTGAGCACATTGCTTAAGCAAGACAAGGTCCAGGAGCCAAGCACAGAAAGTTCTGAGCAACACTTCTGAGTACCCTGCAACCTTGACCTTGGCATTACTAAAAAGTTCTTTGCTTTCCCTGGCAATTACTTCATGAGCAATATCATGAGCATGATATTTCCTAGTGAATTTGAATTACTAGACTGTGGCTTCTCAATAATTCTGCCTCTTAGGACGGAAATGAATCTGCAGCCTGCCTATTGCTTCCTCTCTGATAACTTTAGACAGTTTTTGACTTAATTTTTAGAGAATTAGTAGGAACAAGGAGTGTAGGTTACAGGTTAGGGCTATGGGACTTATAATCTAGTGGAAAGACAAAACTGGTGTGCACAACAATTAAACAGTAATAAATGGCCATATATATCATCAGGTGTTAAGTGGGTGACCAACAAACTATGCTCAGTTAAAGATGGGCGATGTCATGAGCTCTGAAAGTCACAGAAAATAACTGGCACCTCTAGAGGGTAGAACACACATCTCATTTAAACCTCATAATAACACCTTTGAGATATGAGCTGCTATCCTTATTTCAAAGAGAGTTGGAGGCTGAAAGTATTCTCTTCCCTGTCTCTCTCCCTCTCATCCTTCCTTCCCCTCTTCCCTCCCTTCTGCCTTCCTTCATACAGAAAGAAAATGAGAGAAGCATGGTCAAGCTTGCCTGCAGGTTTCCTGGTCTTTCTCTCACACTGTGTTCCTTATCTGTGCATCACCTTCCTGAGAATAGTTAGATCAGCACCTGGGTCTGGTACAAGCTTGAAGACACAGGAGAAATGTTTACAACACAAAGCCTGTTCACACCCTGCCGTCCTCAACAACATAATGTGTTCCCAGAGAGCAGAAATGTTGTGTACTGGCTTGCAGCACTTACTTGGTAAATCAGCAGGGAGTGGAAATGAAGATGATGACACTGAATTTCCAAAGTTGCCTTGAAGGCGATATGATGGGTCTGTGTTGCTCAAAGTTCAGACCCACTCTCCAGCAGAATAGCTGAAGGTACCTATTACAGACGCAGTCTCCAGTAGTGTACTCAACAGGGCAGGCCCAGGCCTCTAGCTGTTGTAAGCTTCTCAGGTGAATTTTATGCTCTCTAAATCAGAGAACAGTAGAGCGAGTAAAGTATGTTGGTGTTAGGGCACCTGGTCTTATCCATAGCTAGCATTTATTGAGCACTCACTGGTTGTGTTGTTATATTTAATCCTTACCACAGCCTTACGATAGAGGTATATTTCAATCTGAACTTTACAGATGAGCATATGCAGCATAGCAAGCCTAAGCAGCCGTAAACACTGAAGTCATAACTTAGAATCAGGCAGCCGGGCTTGGAATCACTAGTCTATACTCTCTCCCAGGTAAGGATTAAGCAGAAAAGAATATGGGGGGCATAATGAATTAATATAAAAACTTCCTAATGTATTTTTATTTGTGTTTGACCCTGGCCCTGGTTCCAAAATACTACAGACTGATAATGACTTTATTTTATCAACATAGGCCATTTATTGCTGTTTAATTGTTGTGCACACCAGTTTTGTCTTTCTATTAGATTATAAGTTCCATGCCCTAACCTGTAACCATATGGAAACATTTGTGAAATTCTGGGGCAACAGCAATGTGCTGATGGAATCGCATTTCCCTGTAGTCAAGATTCAGTCATTTAACCTACAAAATAGGAAGAAGAAAAAGAAGCACAATCTAACTCTTGAAGACACTTAGTATGAACTGAAAATGAACTCTTATAAAAATCAGGCTCCAGAATTTACTTCTCCCTGAGGAGAGAAAAAATATCAGGCATTTGTATTGCCTGATTAAAATAATTGTATTATATAAATTGATTTGAAAATAGGCACATCATCTTTTTTTAATGTTGTACTGTTGTCTGTGAGTCTATAACAGTTTATATTAGAGAAATACAGGGACAGTCATAGCTTCATTTATTTAGTGAATGCCTTTTGAAGTCTTACTCCATAGTGGGCCCTCTCTGATGACTCTCAACATTATGAATCCAAGTTTCAAAACAATTCAGAAGTTAAAGAAATGTACATTATTAGTTTCACAAGCAAAACTTGTGGGATATAAAAATATGTTCCATTATTTTTATAGTCAGACCAGGGAAATCTTAACTAATGAAACAAAATCAAAGCACTTTTTAAATGCTGATAAGCCCACCATAAGAACAGATAACTGAATCAGGAAGATGGTTTTTGTGTTGGTCGGAATTTTCCAGAGCAACAGAACCAGTAGGATATATAAAGGAGATGTATTATGGGAATTGGCTTAAGTTATTATGAAGGCCAAGAAGTCTCACAACATGTTTTCTGCAAGATAGAGAATCAGGAACGTTGGTGGTGTAATTCAATTTGAGACCAAAGGACTGAGAGAATGCCTAAGTCTTCATTATTAAGTCTTTGGATTAAAATGCTAATCTCTTCTAAAAACACACTCATAGACACACACAAAATAATGTTTTACTAGCTATCTGGGTATCCCTTAGCCCAATCAAGTTGACACATAAAATTAACCCTCATAGTTGTAGATTCAAATTAGTGCAGTAAATAATCTAGAAACTTTGAACATTAGGGAGTGATCCATCAGCATGGCACTGGAAGGAGATTTGTGTCTTTTAGGACATGCCAGGAAGGACAGGAAAGGTGTCATCCAGCAGTTGATGATAGATGTATAAGGAGATATATATGCTTGAAAAGGTAAGGTGCTGCCCACCGTGGTAGCTGAGAGAGAGAGAGAGAGAGAGGGAGAGAGAGAGGGAAGAGAGAGTGCCATGTACTGGCAGCAGGAACCTGATGGCAGTACAATGCATTTAGACAATGCCCAGGGATTTGGTTTGTCCAGAGCACAGAGTGGAAGGGAAAAAAGGGACATTCTGTGTTAGGATAACAGTGGCCCAGTTAGAGTCAAAACAAGAGAAGGCAGAGAAGAAATCCCAGAGAGCTATGTCTATTCTGTGAAGGAATCTGAACTTTATCCTTCAAGCCGTTGGGAATCATTGAAGAATAGAGATCTATAGATCTTGGTCCAGTCCTGCCTTTATTGAGGATTTTTGCTGTGACTCATGCAGCAGAACCAACACAAGCCACAGCACACTCCAGGAATCAGCTACAGCCAAAAAATCAAACAATCAATCAATAAACTGAAGGTGGGAAGATGGTAAAGTAGTTACAGTCAGTGTTGCCTATAAACAGGAGTGGGTCCTTTATGGAAGGAGCCAAGTTCTTAGCTCCCTTAAGAAACTGACCCCATGTACTCTGCTCCAGTTCCTTCCCTTGAGTACTGATGGAATGTTTAAGCTGCCATGTTATATTTCAAACTAAAGTACTTTGTAACTTTCTTCTTAGAGGAAGAAATTCACATTAAACTCCTTCACTAATGTAAATAATTTTTTATAATGTACTTTCTATAGTACCAAATTTAAGATCATCTATACCCTTTATGATTATAGCTATTACTTAACTATAAAACTTTTACACATTAAATACAAGAAAGCAATAAAACCAGTAATTCAAATGAACAAATTTAATTAAAAGTGATGTTTTGCTGAAATAATACTGCCAAAGTTAGGGTTTGGTAAAAACAACATGTTTTGATGATTCACGTGTTGCTAAATTTGTTCTTTTGATTTTTGCTGTTACAGGCTCCATTGTCAAATTCACAAAGCCATTGTAAGCTTCTCTTGTGAATTGTGTTAATTAGGAGTGAATCCAGATGTTTAAGACCTGAAGCTGATACAGTTTTAGGGGTCCCGGAATAAGGAAATGGTTACGATATTTTGAAGAGAAAATTATTAGTGCCCCTTTCAGAGTCCTGGAGAAAGCTGTTTCCAGGAAGGCCCTGAAACTTAGGTTCTGTTCACTTCACCATAAATCCATCTTTGTGTAAATTACCTAGCATCATGCCTAACATATAGCAAGTGTTTCGTAAACATTAGTTTCTGTTAACTTGTCCTCAAACCCAAACAAAATCTTTGCTATAGTGGCGTCCAAGGGACCAGAGTTTGTTCAATACTCTCTTCTGCTAAAAATCTCTGTTCTGAATAGCTAGTTGGTCAGCTAGAGTTCTTAGGGTCTGACAAACAGATGGTTTAACCATTTAAAGGGAAATGGCATAATAAGTCAGAGTGATCAATAAATGCAACCTAAAAATCCACCAGCATTCCCCAGAAATAACAAGTCTGACCAGTCCCAAAGATTGAGCTGTTTTTGCATGTAGACAACATCCATCTTAGAAAATGCATTCTGATGTCTGTATTTGTTTACTTCTGCTGGCTGTGACCTTGATTCCCATCAGATATCTATAGATGGATTTGTCTTTAGAGCTAGCTGTAAGCAAGGTGTCAGGATTCGGTATCCATGTTGACATCCACTTTTGATAGACATGTGTTTGAGACAGAGGGTTCTGGGTCCTGTTTTAATTTTAATGCAACTGCTTGTGGTGATAAATAAAATATGGATTTGCACATCTTAATGCCATAAGAAGCAGTAAATAGAAGCTGAAGCGTAATGCCTCTCTTGCATCAGTCCTGATTAAAAATAGAATTAGATCTTTAAATAAAAAACAAATTGACATACCTCTTAAGTAGTGTCTGAGAGACCTACAGGAATCCCCAGTAATAAGTTATGCAAATATGTATTTCATAGTCAATATTCTAGAGACATGAATCAACTCTTATCTCCTCCTGCCCAGCCCTGTCTTCAACAAACAAGGCAGTGAGCTGCTCCCGGGGGCAGCCATTAGGGGCATAGAAGAAAAGATGCTTTTGTTTGGATTTCACCCAAAGAAATACCCTTTGGTGTCAGCCTTACACATTTCACAGATCAGGTATGTGTTTTTTCAAGGCACTTTCCTTATTTTAAGTATCATATTTGTATAGGGAAATTTGCAAGAGAAGAGAGTTCCTGAGCAGAAGGTTCAACATGCACAGCAATGGAATGCTGGAGGTCCCGCCAGCACCAGGAAGAGTCCCTGGAATCCAGAGGCATAATAAATAGAGGAGGCACACCACACATCTTTGCAACAGGAAAGGAAAAACTCAGTGCGCAGAGAAGTCATTCGTGCAGAAAGCCAAAGAACAGTAGACAGAGGCTGAAGTGTTCACCAAGCGGGGGCAATGAAGACAGAAGCAAAAAACTGTTGGGAGAGGAGGCAGGGAAAACAGGTTCTGAAGAGATGAAGCCTGAACAAGCCCTGAATAGACAAAATGGAGGGAGGGATTCAATCCTAAAAATGCCTTTTCCCAAATGTTTTATCCTGGCATCGTGGAAAAATGAAAGAATTCAAAATAGAATACCTTTTAGTAATTGCTTCAGTTACACACTGTGTGCAATAGCGACAAGGATAGGAAGGACCTCTAAAATCAATTATTTTAATGCCAGACCCCTGAACCACCTTTTTTCCTAGCGATAGATAATATTGGTATTGGTGGGGTAAAATTGAATGCTTGCTTATGCGTTTATTTGTTTTTGGAAAGACATTAGATAAGAAAGATGAATGCTGATAGGATTTAATTTAATAAATCTGATCAGATTATTGCATTTTTAATATTTTTTTCTTTGATATTATTTAAAGATAGGAAAAAATCAACGAGATTTCACACTCCTTCCCACTGCCACTAAGATCAAATCATTTTCTCAGAGATGAATCCATTGAATTTCACCCTAGGGGAAAGGAAAAATCTGCTTTTTGCTTGGATTATAACAAAACAATTTTATAAAGTCCTGAGATGTTTAATAGTGAATAAATATTTAAAACAATCATCTTTCTATATTGTATATGTAAGCACATATAAAACATTTATACCCTAGTCTGTTTATGTCCAACATAATCTATCCAATAAATGCGATTTATGGGAGGCAGGGAGTTATCTACCTGTGTGTGACCTCCATTATGCTTGAAAGGGTGGCTGGCCTGGTCACAGACTCCTGATAATGAACAGCATAAAACAAGGATTAACTCATTGTTCACTGTTTTATCTCAAACTAAACAGACTGCAGAAGCATTTACATTTCAAAACAGGGATTTACTCAAAATATTCAGATAAGCTTGAGAACACCTGCTTTTTTTTAGCTTTTGCAAATAATATCTGTGCATTTTTCCTAGAAGACAGCCTCAACCTATCTTATCACCAAGTAAATGATGTATGTGTCTGAAGAGGTATAAGTATAAAATTGGGGGTGGGGGCAGCAGTGTGAGGGTCGGATGCTGGGAGAAAAAAATGAGACTAGCAGAGAATGAAAAGGGTCACGTGCTATAACTGATTGGTGCTTTAGAATTTGAGTTCCCTTTAGGCCACAGTTATATTAGCTGGTTTAATTCTGTTAACCCATTCACAAAGGCTGTGTGGTGTCAGGGAAGAGGTAAGAGGAAAGTGCTACTGAGCTAAGCTGGGCGCATTCTCTGCGTCCCTGCCCTGACCATCTCACAGCAGAGGTGGGGACTGTCAGTACTACAAGCCCGAGTCTTTGTCCTCTTCTGGTTTCCTTTGCCATTCATCATCACATTGCTGTTCTGAACAAGCTCGAATTTCTGTACAGGCTTCTTTGGAATCTCTGCTTGAAATTGCTTCTCTGCCACCGAAATCACCTTGGTCTCAGAGTTTTCATCTTACAGCTGTTTTGTTTTGCTTTGTTTTGTTTGAGTTGGATTTCCACTCTGTCATCCAGGTTGGAGTGCAGTGGCACACTCACAGCCACCCCAGCTTTGACCTGCTGGGCTCAGGCGATCCCTCTGTCTCAGCCTTCCAAGTAGCAGGAATGACAGGAGTGTGTCACCATGCCCGGCTAATTTTTGGATTTATTGTAGAGATGAGGTCTTGCCAAGTTTCCCAGGCTGTTCTTGACCCTGTCAACTCAGGCAATCCTCTCACCTCGGCCTCCCAAAGTGCTGGGATTACAGGCTTGAGTCACCGTGCCCACCTGGGTTGCTAGTGCTTGCCTTTTGAGCTGCTCTGAAGATAAAGTGAATTGATATGCTTGAAAGCTCCAGGAGGCTGGATGGACATGAAGGGGTTGCCTCTTTCCTTCATGACAGATCCCAGCTAGAGGGTTTGAAGGTAGACCTGGTAGCTGCTAATGGAATAAATCTTCATTTGTGGTAAGCCTCTCAAGATAGGCCATTGAGGAGGCCAGACACAGACCACAGGGTGACACAGCCCAGTGGAATCAGGAGCAGTTGAACAGCCTGAAATCAAGGACTGACCAGAAGCTCATAGGACTCTGAGTCAGGCAGTTGGGAAGAGCTAAGAGCAAAGTCACTGGGAACCTCACGCTGTTTCTTGTCAAGAAATAATCAAGCAGATGCAGTCCTGAGCTCAAGGAAAGGCCACTGCTGTGGCCTATGGAGAGTTTCATAGTATGCTAGGGCTCAGCATCAGGACTAATGTCATCCCGGCAGTTTTTCTGAACAGCCCACTCAGGGCTGGTTTTAGAATGTTACTCTGAACTTCTGAACAGGGTCCTGGGTGCACAAGGACTCCCGAAGGCTCTTAGACCTCTCTGGGATCCTCTTTTTTCCCATTTGTTTCTGCCAGGAGCCAACAAACCACCCTTTGAATACTCCCTTCAAGTTTAAATGTTGGTACCATCTGATCAAAATCAACATCGAAGCCAGGCTTGAAGAAACTGGGAGAGGACTGGTCATTTAAAAAGGAGAACAGAGGCTGAGAAGAGTGAGGGAGAAGGGGGTTGGAGCACAGTTGAGCTGGTGTCTCAGGTCCTGTTTTTAAGGGAGGTTCTGCTTCGGCTCAAGCTTACTGGAGCACCTGGCTGGTGTCTGGCCTTGGGCCACTTGCATCCAACTCCAGCCTCACTTGAGATCAATACAACTCTTTGATCTAGGTCTCAAGGAAAAATCAAAGATCAGAGAGATATAAAATGTCATGATTTACATGCATAGAAAAAAGGAGAGCTCCACTGGAAGGGTGGTTGGCTGGCTCTGCTGCCTAGTGCTCCCTGTTGGCTACTCTCTTCTGGGATCTTTCACTCAACTGTGTTCCTAGCATGTGAGGCCTCCTTAGAACCCCAGAAACATTAGTTATTACTTGCACAACAGCGGAAGTTAGATGGGGTACACAGGAGCTCACAGTGCATGTTTAATACTATCAACATTTAAGAGGGGTCATATATGAGGCACTTGGGGAAGGCAAGATGTGTAAGACTGAGGTCTGTTCTGTAAGTCGCTCACACTTTCCAGGAAGGATCAAAACATATTTAGAAATTATTACATTTTAAACATTTAACTAAAATGCAAGCCTTGCCCTGCATGTTCCTCTGCAAAGCTGACCAGTCTTTGTCATATGTTATAGGAAGAACATGCTCTGTGCTGCAAGAGGGTATGATAGAGTCCATGTAGAGAAGTCCCACCTGTGGGGGTGGGTGATAGATCCAGGCAGGACCATGAGGCGAAGGGCTTGGGGAGTGCTCTGATGGCTGCATAAGACTTTTGACAAGGAAACATGAATGGTAAGAGAATTTCCTAAGGAAGCAAAAGCATGAACTATAGATAAAGGGTAGCCGGAACTGTTTGGAAAACAGAGGCTCTTGAAAATTGAATACACCTTTAAAAAATTTATGATTGGGGCAACCCCTTCGGGTACCCTCCCACTGTGGGAGACTTTGTGTCCTCTCAATAAATCCTGCTTTCCCACTTTCTAGCTGTCCCTGTCCCTCATTCTTCCTGATCATGAGACAAGAATCTCAACCCTGAAGAGCTGCAACCTGAAGAGCTGCGGAAGATTGTTGGAAGTGAAGAGCCAAAATGCGGTGAATCCCAGAGGCTGACTTGACAGCTGACGGAGCCGGCTGAACCAGGAGAGCTGCTGAAAGGCAAGACTCCAAAGCTGAGGCACTCTGGGGGCTAGGCTGGCCAGCTCACCAAACCAGCAACACTCTCAGGGCTTGACTTGCCAGCCCATTAAAGCCAACACTTCTGATGCTAGGCTTACCAGCCTCTCGAGATGACCCTTTCCGGGACTTTGCTGGCCCACCCATTGAGCTGACACTCTCAAAGTCCAGGCCGACCTGAAAAATTCACATCAGTTTTGGCACCCAAACTTGAGCGTGATGGAAGGAGGCCCTCAAACTCCAAATGATGATGCAGATGGAACATTGTATAGAAGCTCCTTTCTACTGAGGACTTTTAGATTGCCCTCTGGAGGATCCCTAACTGCCGTCTCCATACAACTCCCGTAATCATCAAGAAGTAACCAGATGGGTCATTGTCCTCACTCCCTAATGGCAGGTAAGGTTACTACTCCAGAGGGAGGAATGAGACAGGAGATAGCTAGAGAAAGGATAGAAAGACAGACAGGTGGGTCCTCTGGTAACAATGTAGCGAACTCCCTGCGGACCTCTCAGGCTCAGTATTGATTAACAAGCTCCCTACCAGTCTCTCAAGCTGGAACTTAAATACTCACTGCTGAGATTGGAAACCAACCAATCAGCTCACCATTAGGCTCCTACCTCCTGCCAATTGGTCCTTAATACTGAGCAGTCAGAACAGCTACAGCTCACAGCTAGTGCTAACCAATCAGCTTGGACTTAGGGCTATATGAGCACCAGGTTTTCGGCCCCAGACAGGCAACCCCTCCAGGTCCCCTCCCACTGGGGGAGCTTTTGTGTCTTCTCAATAAATCCTGCTTTCACACACACACAAACACACACACACACACACACACACACACACACACACACACACACACAATTAGTATTATTATTTTGTGGCACCAAAGAGTAACAATCTTACTAAAGAATAGTTGTAATTTTTTATGATCAAAATCTTCATCCTTACTGAATTATGGAGTTTTAATTTGAAAAAGTTTGTACTATTACAAGACAGTCTCACTAATTATGATTAACTTTTAATACCCTCTCCTGCCATTTTAAATCACACACATACACACATAGCAAATAAACCTCCCAGGGGGAGCTTATTTTGAAGACAGGCAACTTGCTTTCTATCAATTTTTATAGTTTTCAAGTGAATTGGTTTAGGTTTTGCTGAACTATTTTTAAAAATAAAAGACCAGAGACATGAAATGTTTCCACAAGAAAAGAGTGATGTAGCAACAAAAGCATTGAGCTTGACCTCTGAACACTGAAGTTTTTATTGTAATTTCACCATTTATGACTTTCGGAATCTGGGCCTGTCATTCTTTGGAAACTATCAGTTGTGGATAGTATTGTCTGCCTTGCTGTTCTCATAGGACCAAATAAGATGATGTGAAATCACTTAAATTTTCAAATGCTAAAAGAATGAATAGTAGGTTTCATCTTTCATCATTCATATAATATCCATCTGTCTATCTATCCTCTATCTATCTATCTATCTATCTATCTATCTATCTATCTATCTATCTATCTAATCTATCTCAACAGCTAAAACCCTTGGGGTGACCTTTACAGCTTGGGCCCAGAGTTCAAAACCTCCTGCATTTTTACACCACTTATTCTTATAGTAAACTTGCAAAACAATTGAAACCCCTTTTTCGCAAGAAAAAGCATCATCCAGATGGAAACAGTGATTAAGACTAGACCCAGCTCTTGTCTTAACTACAGAGCTCATGATTTAAAACGAGTGGCTTATCAAATAGCAAAGGCCTTGAGTGGCAGAACTTATTTTAAACAGTGATAAGAGGCAAGGGATTGTCATGATCTTTTGTATTGAAAGGAGAAAGAAAAATATCACACTGCGTTCTTATATACAGAATGCAGAGGTGTGTTCTGATCACTGCTCTCCACATTATTTGTAACATCGTACAGATGGATCCGAGGGGAATGACAGAAGTATGGAAGGGGAAAGAAAACTACAATTACTGCACTTACCTCATGCTTACCTTGGGCTAGGCACTGTGCCAGGTTCTAGTCATGTAAACCCTCTCATCTTCCAAAGACAGCTAAAGGATAGCTACTATTGTGACCCCAATGCCAGCTACAAATAAGGAGATTAAGGAACAGTAATTTGAGGTACAGTAAGTTAATAATTTGATTACTGTTAGAAAACCAATATGAGGGAGGTCTCAAGACTCTTGGACTTGGGCATTCTGATTGCAGATACTGCATACATCAGCCCTATGCTATGTTCTTTTGTGGGTGTGTCAGTGTCCTCAGGCTGCCATTCCAAAGTTCCACACACTGAGCGCCTTCTGAAGGCCAGAAGTCTGACATTAAGGTGTTGGCAGAGCCATACTCCCTCTGAAGCCTATGGAGGAAGACTTCATCCTCTTCCTACTTTCTGTGCTGCTGGCAGTCATTGGTGTTCCTTGGCTCTCAGCTGCATCATACAGTCTCTGCCTTCATCTTTACATGGTATCTCCCTGTGTCTCTGAATTCACATGGCTGTCTTCTTAAAGGACCAGCAGTCACATTGTATTAGAGGCCCACCCTGCTCTAGTATGATACACTCATATCTGCAATTACCCTATCTTTAAATAAGGTTGTATTCTGAAGTGCTGGAGATGAGGACTTCAATATATCTTTTTCTTGGGGAAGGGGCACAATTCAACTTATAGCAACTTGTTTGTTGATTATGGTACTCAGACTCACAAAGCTGGTACAGGTTGAGGGAAGAAACTTAAAAAAATATATATATATATGTTACATATATACATATAAAATGTACAGAGGGTGCCAAAAAATATATATATATTTTAAGAAAGAAAAACACTGTATTAAAATTGTAATACTCAGCTAGGCTCGGTGGCTCAGCCTGTAATCCCGCGCTTTGGGAGGCTGAGGTAAGTGAATTGCCTGAGCCTGTGGGTTCGAGACCCGCCTGAGCAACTTGGCGAGTCTTCATCTCTACAATAAATCAAAAATCAGTCGGGCGTGGTAGCGCATGCCTGTAGTTCCAGCTACTTGGTAGGCTGAGGTGGAAGGATCGCCAGAGCCCAGCAGGTCAAGGCTGCGGTGGCTGGGAGCGGCCACTGCACTCCAGTCTGGGCGACAGAGTGGGACTCCAACTCAAAAAAAAAAAAAATTAAATAAAAAAAAATTGAAATAATATATACTGATAACAAAAGATGAATACAAAGTCATATTTGGCTTCTGCAGTTACAAGAGGTGCACATTGTTTGATAGACGTCTGTGGCAAGCATGTAAACTGTTCCAACACTATAGCAGAAGAAACAGGACTTGATGCTATGCGAGGCCTCCTGGATCATCTCTGTGCACATTCTGTGCACATATAGTGCCATGCATCTCAAACTTATGAATGCATGCAGTTGTTAGGCATGTTGGAGGTTCCGTTGTGTGGTCACACCTCCATTGTTGTACTCTCACAACATTCTCAAATTTCAAATACCATTTCAAAATGGTCTTGTGCTCCTCGAATGACAACCATGCTTCTGCCATTTTCTTTGACTGTCCTGCCTGTCACACGGTGATACTAGCATTCATTAAATTAACGCTATCTTTTGAGTGAACATCACATTAACCTTAATTCAGTTCAACTTCGAAAAGTAATACATAGATAACATCTCTTAAAATGTGTGTCCATTTTTTGGGCACCCTTTTGATGATTGTTGTCAGGCAAAGAAAAACCGATATACACGGAGCCTTACTCATATTCAAGACTACACTGGGCAGAAGATAAATTAAAATTGGCTTAAAATTGCCTGACTATTTCAAGAGGATCTATGCTTCTGTTTCCTAATTCTTTCCTGCCCTTGTCCATTTATTTTTCACTCTGTAATAGACTGCAATCTCCTTAAGGGGGAGGATTACTGCTCCCTAGGTTTTGTACATGCACACCTATCGCAGTGCCTGGTTTGTGTTGTGTATTCAAATGAGAACCGACCAGTTTCACAAAGCCAAATACAAACAGGGAGTTCAATTCTGGTGTTCTTAATAAGAAAATGTATTTTTAAAAATTGAAAGACATTGCCAAACAGTTTCCCCATGAATAATACCCAGCCACAAACATATTTTACTGATGTCAGGAATTCTTAGTAGACCTTCAGACTCCCAAATTCTTTTATCTTAACTTGGGGATCAAGACTGGTTCACACCCATTTAACAATGCTGTTGTTTCTTTGAGGTCACCAGAGTCAGAAGATAAAAATGGAAAATCACATGATAGTTACAGAATTGGTGCAAATTATGACAGTCTTCATTCTAGATAGTTGATGAGCGACTTCCGTTTCCTCAAGTGTCCATCCATTTTGGAGTGAACTGTGAAATCTGCCTTTGCAACATACCTATGAAATTTGAAGGTATAATTAGGGCAGCAAAAATGTCTTGGACCACAGCATTTGGAGCCTATTTAAAAATGGTGCTATCAGTTTAGGGACCCTGGCTTTTACTACTCTGGGGCTTTGGAGCAGAAAGCCAGAAAATGATTTTTATAATAAGCATCTTAGCAAAGATGCATAAACAGCAACTTTCACAACATCTTCTTGGATTTTAGAGATGTTCTTGATTCATTTCTCCACATAGCTATGTATAAAAGACATGTTTGTTTTAAAGTTATTGAAGAAATACTTATATAGTACTTCTTCTGTGCTAGGTGGGTTCTATTCTAAGCACTTTTTCTGGAGGAGGAAACCTTGCTGAGTTCACCCCATGCCTGGAGGGAGGTACAGAGATTTCACTTTGTTTTGAGATAACGGTCAAACATTTAAAGATCTGGTTGTTTCACCCCAAGGCATGAAACTGCTTCTCCTTTCCAGGTTTGAGGTATTAACCCCTTCATCCAGTTACTATGGTTATGTGACAAATCTCAACAGTACACACAGCATCTGCAGCGTGGGCAAGCTCTGCAAGGATGGCTCATCTCCGCTTCACTTGGTTTCAGCTGGGAAGCTCAAGGGCAACAGTCATCTCACATACTAGGAATTGATGCTGACTTTGGCTGACACTTTGGCATGGCTCTAGGCCAGAACAGTCCCATGTGGCCTCTCTATGTGGTCTGAGCTTCCTCTAACACGGTGGTCAAGCTCCCGGGAACTTGGAGAGAGAGAGGCAGAAACTGTGTTGCCTTTATAACCTAGTCTCAGAAGTCAAGGCATGTCATTGCTGCGTTGTATCTGTAGACGGGTCCCAAAGGCCTCAATTTCAGTGAGGAAAAAACAAGAGTCTATCTTTGATGAGGCACAGCAAGGTTCTGGGAGAACATAACTAGAAACACTTCTTGGTCCCTTCCAAGGAAATACAATCTCTTTCATGCTTCAAGTTTAAGTCAACATGCCCACTATGCAACCAATGCTTTCAACTCTATCCACATTTAGACACAAACACTTTTTTTGTGTGTATCTATATGTGGTTTTCCTTTTATTTATATTTTACTCCAGCATGAAGAGATTTTTCTAGTTTACATTTTTATTTTATTAAAGATTCTGTATTAAACATTTTATGATGATGATTGAACCTTTAATGATCTAATGCAACATTCTATGTTACCTTCCTTTGCAAATCTAATGTGCATTAATAAAAACTTTCTGACATTCTGTTTCTCTGAACTCCTCCTTTTTCTTCATATTCTTCCTCAATAATTACAGAAACTACCACAGAACTTTAGGGTGGCAAAGTTTACTGATTATATAATTCGCCATTCATTACTTACGGACTGAAAACTGAGACCCAGAGAGAAGGGACACAGGTAGTCAGGAGGCAAAGAATTCAGTGAGAATTCACATTTCCAGACATTTATATCAGTTCTTATTTGGTATGTCTCTAACCTTCAACTTCTGCATTGTAACTCAAGGGTAACACTGAAAATTTTAAAGATCTTTAAGGTTCTATCTATCTATTCAATTAATTCATCATTTATCTATCTATCTCTTAATGATCATCTCAACCAGGAGTCACATTTTAGCCTCTATACATAGCATCTATTGGAAAGCTGTATTCCTTTGCAGACACAGGAAGCATTGTTATCATTTTTTACATATCTCCAGTGGAATATATGTATACATATGTGTATATATTGTCCAGACAAGAAGCAAGAATGGTTTCCCAAGATACTTCATCTGTAACACAGAACACTGCTATTACATGTCATATTCAGGTTTTCAGTGCTATAATTTCAGTGTTGCGGTCATATTCCTCCATTTCCTGCAGTGCCTTAGGCCCTCTGCACTGACCTATGCAGGGATTTGCAGAGCGTGGTGATGAATGGGGAGCGAAGACCCAGAGAGAAGTTTCCTTAGCTGCCGCCTTTCATCTCTGAGGAAGCAGAAACAAATGGTCTTCTCATTTCCTTGGCCCTTCCTCCCTCGCCCTCAGCCTCACAGGAAATGCAGAACCAACTTTGACTGCAAGTTGCAAGGTTTTTATTTCCCAAGAGTTAACCACAGATGCTTGTCTGGCCAGTTGAATGGAGCCTACATGTGCTGGAATAAAGAGATTTAAAAATCATTTTCTGGAATAGGGAAAATGTGGTGGCAAAGCTTCCAAATGAAGCAACTTCCCTTACCCTCTCCCTGCCTCCCCTTCAGGGTCAGATTTCATGCTTGCAAATTAACATGCCAGTTTTTTGGGAGTCTGTGCAGCTTGGCTGCAAAAAGGTTTCCTCCTCCAGTTGAGTCGTAGTTTGGGGCTTATTTTAAGGCCTAGCTCTGATGCAATGGTGGTACAATTCTTTTCAACACACCTAGAGCACACTTCTGACTTTGGCAGAATGCTTGGATATAGTCTCACTGATATTTCTTAGTGCTTTTCAATCCAGGTCTGATGGCTAATATTAAGTACCTATTGGACATCCAGCAGAGGCCTAAGCTATTTTCACTCCTCCAAGTGATTCCATCAATATTTGTGTAGTCTGCATTTTCTCAAGCTTTAAAAATCATTTTTATTTTAGGATAATGATATAAATGATAAATTATCTTGTTTATTTATCTCATCTATCTATCTATCTATCTAGCTAACCATCCCCTATACATATCTCTACCAACCACTGGGTACCTTGCCAACACAGCTGCTCTAATAACCCGAAAGAATAGATAACAGAGGGATCTGGCTTGATCTCCTATTTTTCAAGGGGACTGAATGCTAAGGGGCCAGAGGATTTTGTTAAAATTACTTTCCCAAGGGATAGTTACATAATATAGATCCTAGAGCAGTGATCTGAAATGCATCCTTGTAAATCTTTTCCCATATATTGCTGCCTTTTAAACTAGACTCAATTTATTAACTCTCATGGTCATGAGCAACAACTTCTGCAAGACTGAAACAGAAGGCCGGGTGACACTGGGGGTCATTGGGTTGCAAAGAGAAATAGGTTATAGAAGAGAGGAAGTAGGTATAGTGGGAGCATCTGAATCCTATTATCATGTGGGCCCAGAAAGAGAGGACATCAGACAGCTATTTTGAAGGAAAAAAAAGTTTTAAATTGCAAATTGTTTTTTTAAATGTCTAGAAATGTTAAGTCAGAATATACAAAGTTTTGAAAAACTAGTTGAGCCAGTTTTTAGGAGACCTCGCTTGTGTTTTTCATTGACTGAGATCTTCAGTGTGTAGCCTGCAGAATCATGAACAATGTCAAACGACTCTTGGATGCCCTGTGTTTTCCAGTCTAATGCTTTCAGTCTCAGCTGTGTTGTCATGTTTCTGTCTGTCTCCAAAATGTAATTCTAACCTTGCCTGTTGAGGTCTGGACTGCTGCAAGGATTACATCATAGTTGAAAAGTGGGTACCATTTGTTTTGATATTACTTTAGCTGCTTTTCCCTAACTTGTTTACAGAAGACAGAGCATTTAGCCTGCTTAGAAAAGTGGGTTTGTCCACAGAGCCCTCAATTATGGGTCCTGATCAGCTTCACAGTAGAAATGGGAGGATGACTGCCCTGAAGTCAGAGACCAAAACAGTCACACCAGTCAGCCAAGGATAAACAGTGCCATTCAAGTCACCTTCCATTTCTCCTGCTGCACCTGAAGGAACGGGTTTCATAGTAACACCTTTGGCCCTCAAGAACTTATGCCACGAACAAAAATAAACAGTTGGCAAATTCCCTATGACTTGCTTGTTTGCCTGGCTTTAGAAATATCCAGAAATTCTCAAGGCCCTTCGGGACACAGGGACTATGTGTTCCCCCCCATAGTTGTTTTTCTTTTCACTGAAGAGCACGTAAGTTAATTAAACCTCAATTAGGCCACAGTGAAGATCTAGATCTTGTTCATTCCTGATTCATGGGCAAATTAACCGGTGGCGGTGGATCCCGATCTTCAACAGCATGGAAGCAGAAAGCAGTTTCATATAACTTCGCTGTATCGCGTGGTGGTAAACAAAATAGACATCTTTAAATCACTTGGCACACCCTGGTCCATTCTTTATTGTTTTCTGTCCTAACAAATCTACCTTTATTTTAATTTAAGTTGATAATTCTCCCTGTAAGCAACTGATGTAATGTAGATAAAGGAGACCTTCAATTTGTGGGAGCTCCGCATCCTAGAGTGACAGTGCAGGGCAGGACCTGTTAAAGGCCTTAGTTAACAGTCTCATTTTTTTTGGAGGAGGAGCTAGATTTGCCTACTGTAATTCACTTACTTAGATTCCTCTTCTTTTTTTTCTAGATTTACAGAAGGAGTTGTGTCATTCTGTCTTCTAAGCAAAATGTCATTGAATAAGTATTTAAAACCATTGCTCTACCGAATATATATACACATATATACATGTATATTTAAGATATTTATTTAAATACATTTTATACATTTTGTATACTATATAAAGTATATTTAAATTATGTTAATATATAATAAAATAGAATTCGTAGGTACAGAAAAAATAAATAGGTATTTTATGCTAAATATTTACACTCTACCATATATATTTATATATATATTTTGCATTTTAATCTTTCCTTCTTTGAGGAATTTTGATGCAGAGATATTGAAAGAAGATACTTCGCAAGCAGTGTATTTTGACAAACATTTAGAAAAAAAATCTGTACATTTTAGAATCCAATATGCATTTTCATCAAGTGACTTTCTAACGTTAGTGTTTATACACATTTTAATTTGCATGGAATATGGAAAACACAGCAGTTACAATAAGGAGTAGCTACCAGTGCTACAATTTTCACAAAGAAAATTATATTCAAAAAGCATAAAATCTACTGATTTTCCAAATCCTAATCCATGATTAGATGGCAGCCTGTCTCCTAGGAAATATGCAAATAGAGAAGAAAGGGGAAAAAAAATCATGCTGCAGAATCAAGCCTAAATAAATCATAAATGATGTAGTTTCATTTTAAAAATAATGGAGGAATTCTACTCACTAAATCATGAGAGCCTTTTCCTCTTATTTACTTGTTTATTAACCTGTTTTGGTAAGGAGGCAGCCTCCTGCTGTGCCCCAGGCTCTAGTAATCTGGATTTGATCAACATCTCTAGACAATTGTGGCTGAAACTTTACACCTCCCCCAATGCCAGGATAAAAAATTTGGCCCACTCCAATGACACACCACTAATTAAGCCAAGCCTGGTGCATGTGTTGAGAGAACAATGATGTCGACAACCAACCCACAGGGGAGGGAGTTTCAAATCACAGTCAACAACAGTCCTGCAACTCAGCCCTTAAAGGGAAATGAGCCCACAAGCTTCTCCCAGTGACACCCATAACAGGCAGTTTTCTCTTTGATTTTTAATAACTATTCTTAGCTGGGTTTTACCTTTTTTTCTTTGACTGCTGGATTTGACAGTTTGTGTCTGCATAATTTGGGGGTGGAGATCACACACACTATGCACAGGCAAAGTCGCTCCATCTTCTCTTTGGCTGAAGTGGAGGAGTCCGCCTGCATTTCCTAACCAGAGAAACTGTGGAAACTGGAGTGGCTGAACACACTGGGGTGGAAGATGGCACTGCCTGGAGCCATGCCTCTCGGATTTGTTTGGGGTTTCCAGTGCTGTGATTCCAGCAGGAAGCTGGATTTTTACAGAAAATTCTGCTTAATGGTGATTTCTCCTATCTGCTTGTCCAACCATTCTTGGGTAGGGCTTAACTTTAGGGCTTAGGAAATACGCTAAAAAGTCCCAGGAAAATGCATATGCCAAGCAAGAGAAACATGCAGGAAGAAACATGAAAAATGTTCAGAGGATGTCTAGATGCTTCAAGTTAAACCTTTCTGCATGTTTTCCATGAAGGACCAAGATGCATCCAGTCCTTCCTCTGGGTTTTCCTTTGGTAGGAAACATGACAACACTCAAGTTCTACCTGTAAAAGAGTGTCCAACCACTGACTCTATGAAGATTTATTCTATTATTTATTTATTTCTATTTTGTTTTAGGAAAACGAAATCTTTCATTTTCAGTAGAAGGTTGAAATGTATAAATTTTTCAATTTCTTTAAAAAAAAAAGAAATAGAACAAAACGTGGAATGGATGCTGATTACTCTCCTAGATTTTTGTAACTCCCATTGGGAGTGTTTCTTATTCAGATCAAGAGCAGTGTGTAACTACAAGATATTTTAAAAATAGATTAGACAGCATTGTAAAAACACATGCATAATAGTATATGCATTGCAAGGATCTAGGGCTGTAAAATTTATCCTTTATTCACAAAAATGTTGATATGAAGGCAGTATCCAAAATAAGCACCTTCATGAGATAAACTAAGAACTTAGTTGGCAGGGTACATGCATACATGAGAAGCACATATATGCATTCATATACATATGTAATGTTCAACTATATACACATAAATACATTCACATTTTACTTGGCAATGTATATGAGTTTATAAAATAAAAGGATTGTGCCAGCTAAATTCCCACCCAATTCAATCTGATGTAATATTGAAATTTATTCCGTTAATTATTTTCTTTCTTTTTCATATTTTTTATTTCTTTTTTCCCTCCCTCTCTGTCTTTCTTCTTGTCTCAAACGCTAATTATCTAACATATGCTAGGTATGGGTTCAAGTATGTTAAGAGATCCCAAAATAACAATTCTCCTGGAGCCTATAGTGAAAACAACTAACAATAACACAGAGAATAAGAAATTAGTGTTTGGGTAGATGCACAAGCATTTTTGGGTGATGACACATTTTGGTAGTATTGCATGGAATTTGGAATCAGAGGTTCTGGGTTTAAATCCTATCTCTGCTGCTGACTGCCTATATAATCTTAGGGAATTGAGTTTTCTTCCAGGAAATAAAACTAAAGACATTTGTGCTATCCTTTACAGGAATAACATAAAGATCAAATGATTAAGCCTGTCAAAACATGGTATAAAAAGATAGAACTTTATGCAATGCACTTACCCAGACATACGCTTAGAGAAAGTAGATCTCTAGTCTAGCATTGAAGGATAAGGAGAATTTCCAGGGTGAATGTTTCAGGGTGAGCACAGCTAAGACTTTGTACAATCGTGTGAAGTTCAATAGGAGGCCAGGAAGACAGGCATGTCTTCAGATGCAGGGTAAGAGTTGAGGACACACATATACTTCCTGCTCCCACCTCATACACACATAGAACAGTCTTGCCAAGGTCCTTGAATGCCTTGCTAAGTGGTTCAACTTATTTTTGACTAAACAATGACATTATTGATCTATATTTCAAATTTCTAATATCAGCAGTAGCTCAGAGATGGGGTGTGAGGCAAGAGAGAAATGCCCACTTGGAGACTTCCTGCAGCCCAGGTTAATGGTCTCAGAGCGGGGGGAGGGGATCGTTCCTGAACCCGCAGCTGCAGTGTCTGGTATGTCAGCTACTGAGGGCTGCCATAACAAAGTCACACACTCTGGGTGACTTCAAGCAACATAAATATATTCTTTTATAGTTCTAGAGCCCAGGCCCAAAATCAAGGTGCTGGCAGGATTGGTCTTGCTTCTCACAGTTGCAAGCAATCCTTGGTGTTCCTTGGCTTATAGACTTATCACTCCAATCTCTACCTCTGTCATCATCTGATGCTATCATGAGTGTCTGTGCCCAAAACCGTCATCCTATAAAGACACTAGTCATTGGATTAAGATCCACTCTACTCTAGCATGATCTCAACTTAACTTGATTATATCTGCTAAGACTCTATTTTCAAGTGAGAGCACATTCCCAGGTTCTGGGATTTAGGACTGCAACATATCTTTTGAGAGCACATTCTCAGGTTCTGGGATTTAGGACTGAAACATATCTTCAAAATGCATAACACCTTCAATCTTGTAAAAGGACAAATTCTACCACTCTGCTCCAGACCTACTGAATCAAAAGCTGTTAGTATCTTGCCCAGCAACCTGTGTTTCCACTGGTTCCTTCCAGGAATTCTGATGCTCACTCATCTTTGAGCAGCCCTGGTCCAGTTGAAAGTGGGAAGAAAATAGAAAGAGGGGAGCTCATACAGTTTATTTGGGGAAGAAATAATTGTTGACTGGCAGGATAAATGAGGGTTGAAAGGTCATGAAGGGAACAGTAGTTGTCTTAATCAGCATGACTTTAGTTGGACTCAAATATGATCAAGCCACTAATAACTAAAACAACTATGAAGATTATTGGGGTATCTCAGGGAAGCAAGGGCAGGATGTGGACTCCTGTAATTAACCTAGGAACTACTGCTTCTCCACCTCCCTTTCTCCCATTCTATCCATTGCTTTCTTTCCCTGTGTCCCTCTTCCTTTCCCTCTCTTCCTCTATGCCCTCCCCACCCCCAGCTTTCCCTCTTGCCGCAATCTTAGGGCCATCCCACACTTCCTACACTTACACACTCTAAATTTAAACAGGCATCCAAGGCTGGCTGGCATTGCTGAATCCCCACTACAAGTTCCTAGGAGAAAGGAATCTGTTTGCCACAGTTTAGGGCGGGAGCCAAACTCGAAGTTCCTTATCTGTGGCTGAGGATCCTAATCTCTGTGTTTGCTGGACTCCTCCCACTGACCTGCAGTGGTTTCTCTAGGGAATGAATTCTAGTCCCTGGAGTCTAGGGAGCTCAGATAGAAGATCTGAGAAGTTGGATGACTAAGAGGAAATTATAAATTAAATCTTGGATAAGAAAGAAGACTATAGATTGTAACTGAGTGGCGCTGGGATTAGAGACAGAAACCAGAGATGCAGCCAGCAGACGTCAGACAAATTTAAGGCGCCAAGGTCAAAGGAAACAAGCATGGAAATATAACTGGGCTTAGGGAAGCAGCCAGGTATGGGCAAGGCTGTGGACGTAGGAACTCAAGCAGCAGTGGTGAAGTGGGACCAATGTGGAGAGAGGCTTGCATTGGCCATTTCAGAGTGGTTTTCCCTTAAGACAAAAACATAGAAAAGAAATATACATGTATATCTGCCTATAAGGCCAGAATAACATCTTAAATACCTGTGCCGTGTTTCCAAAAGAACACCATCAAGATTGTCAAGAGAACTGACCGCAGGACTGCTCTCTGCTGGCTTTGTGATCAGATAGAAGGCTCTGAGTTTTCCAACCGAGTATTTTATTTGAAAATTACAGAGACTGTACCTAGTAACCTTCTAATGCCCCATAGGTTCTGTAGGCGATACTGTTTTATAAACATTTCTGGTCTACCGTTAGTTGGAGCTACTCTGTTCTCAGAAAGAAAGTTTAAAAAGAAAAATAAAAGGAATTCAAGTAAACACAATGGAGAAGGCTGCTGACAGAGTTAAATGTAACACTGGGAAGCTCTCAGCTCTTACTCTACATAGGATCACGGGAGAGGAATTCTTTGCCTTTTCACAAATCCAAATAATCCCCCTGGATTTGCAGTAAATTAGACACACGGTCCCTCAGCCCTTGACACACATTGTGAGGAAATTATTTGATTTATTTACTTGATATACTTAAAGCATTCCACTGGTCTGAGAGAAATTGGATGCATGAAGAAAATACAAATCCAGCACTTAAAAAAAATGCTGCAGGTAACAGCCTCTGTGCTGGAGAAACACACATCATTGGTGATTGGACACTGAAAATGAGGAAACCACTGATATGAACCACATGGGCCTTTTTGAACGAGTAAACTGAAAGCCAATTATGATCGACCATCCCTGACTGTAATTTCATTAATCCAAAAGCTGACAAGTCTTTCTCTAAGAGCTGACGGTGACTCACCAAGGCTGAGATCAGAAGTGAAGCTGACATTCGTGAGTTCTGACTATGCACTTCGCAGAGCTGCACAATTTTCAATACTTAGGTGGATGTAATCATCCCAAGTGTGCACAAGGAACTTGAGTTGAGACAGGGCAAACATCACTTGTCCAAGAGAATAAAGTTCATGAGATAGTAAGTATGGCATCAAAGGTCTGATTTTCATGTTAGGAATCCACTTCAATAATGGTGGTCAGGAATGAAGATAACAGCTCTTTATATCTTATTTTCTAAAAATTAGAGTAAGAATCGCTTTACACAAACATATTCACACAAACACAAATCCTTCATCTGTACAGTTCTTATCTTTTATCTCATTTAATTATGGCAAACATCATTTTAGCACATTTTTTTTTGAGTTGGAGTCTCACTCTGTCGCCCAGACTGGAGTTCAGTGGCCGCTCCCGGCCACCGCAGCCTCTACCTGCTGGGCTCCGGTGATCTTTCCGCCTCCGCCTTCCAAATAGCCAGAATTACAGGCGCACGCTACCACACCCGGCTGAATTTTTGATTTATTGTAGAGATGAGGTATCGCTGCCCAGGCGGGTCTCGAACCCGCAGGCTCAGGCATTTTAGCACATTTTATAGTGGCAACCAGTGTCTTAGAGAACCTTAACTTGCATAGCATCAAGCAGTTAATGATTGAGTCCGAACTTGAATGTCAGTCTCCTGACATCCAGTCCATTCACTTTTTGGCTATGATACACACTATGTATCATAGAAGCAAGAAACGAGATTTGAAGATAGCACAGCCCTATTCATGTTTCTGGTGAAATTTAAATATATTTTCTCAAGCAGTGTACAGTAGAACAATTACTATTAGAAAATTAAAGTGCTGCACAACATCATTCAGAACAGAGAAATTGTCTATTTGTGGGGATGTTTATTTAGGTGTATTATCTTTGTTACTTATCTAATGTGAATAATGCTCTCACTAGTTGACTCTTCCAGCATTGCCTAGAGAAATCACTCCCCAGAATCAATGCTGATCAACCAGTCTATATCAGCTAGCATCCTGATAGAACTCGCCCCCAACTCTCTCTGCCACAGAGCCTGCTTGTTGTATATGTGAGAAACCACTTGAAAGAAATTATGTTTCCCTTCTGGCCTGAGTTGAGCCTCGAGTCATGAGCTACCATCTGCATTCTCTGTTCAATTTTTGATACATTTGACTTGTGTCTTTGGATGGGCCATTGTAGGGTCTCTTGTACTGTACCTTGTAATAAGCTCAGACCCAGGAATGTTCGTCCTCTAATCCCCTCGAAGTGAAGTCCATTTTCTTTAATTTTCTATCAAAGAGAAAGTTCAATTACATTTATATAGCTTAATCCTGACAGCCATCCTGGTGGATGGGATGCCTTTCCAGGCATTTCTCTAATCCTTGCAGCAACTTGCACAATTGACATTATTAATTACAAATGAGGAAACAGAGACTCGAGCTCTGCCTGGTATCAAAACCATATTTCCTCCCAGTAAAGCAGACTGATTATCTTGATGGATACATTGAAAGTCTTCTTTTTATGCACCTGCTTATTCTTATCTTAAATGAGAATATAGTATACATTGCTTTCTTTTTTGCTGGATCGTTTGTTATCCACAGGGGCCCTTACAAGACATTTGGTCACAGAGGAAGTTGAATTCAGGTTGTTGAACTCATTGACAGTCTAAATCTTTCACTTGCATCCAAAGAAAACACCTACTTTTATGCCATTCCTCTCTTCAGTCTGCACTTTTCAGTTTAATTAGGCATATACCTGTATACACATTACACACATCATATGCATACACAGTATGCATGCAGTGCACATATATGTACACACACACTCACACACACACACACACACACACACACACACACACACACACATATTATCATTCCCCAAAACAGAACCGAAACTCTCTCCTGACAGCTTAGTCTTGTCCTCGTGGATACAGAGGTGTATCTATGTCTATCTGTGATCTGCAGCCATGCCAGGCCAGAGTTCCCTTTTGCTATGGTCATTTGGGATTTATCTGTCCCTCTCTTGGCCAGTCTGACTTTTAGGGGCCTTTCTTGAGCAATCACACATTCCCAAGCCATGGAGTAAGTGAATCTGTCTTAGGCATCATTGCCGAAGAGCATGTGACTCTGTGGGTCTCTGGCACCTTCATTACGACGTTCTGCTCCTCAGACCTTCCTCCCTGCATAGCTTTGGTCACCATTCTGGAGATTCAGTAAACTTCTTGAAAAAAAAAAGTGTGACCTCTTAAACAAAATTATAAAGGAACATTCACTCATTCTGGTCTCTAAAATAGTGGATCAGAAATCTTTTCAGAAGACAGTTATAATATTTTTCAAAAGCTAATTTGTAAAGGTTATGTGTTACTTATCTGCTTTATCTGAAAATATTTTAATATGATTAAACACATTATATTTACCAGGTAGACCCTCAATTAATTAATACCAGGTTTTGAAGATGCAAAGATGAACAAGATGACTTCAAGAAATTCGGAATGTAGCACCTTGAATTATGTATTAAACTTTTACAACTAATATGATCCAGATTAGTTTTAAAGTTTAATACATAATTAATATAAAACCACATACATATTCATATGTGTTACCATCAACAGATGATTGACAGAGCAGTTAAGTTATCACTCACAACTTTATTCAAACTAAGGTCTTGTTGAAACCCTCATTCAGCGCATGTTAGGGAAGCATTTGTATGTCCTGATCCTGTTTATATAATCTTCTTTTACCATCTATTCCTTTGCCTGACCCTCACCTGCATGAGTGGGCAAAGTTTGTATGTAAATGATCGGACAGTAAATTGGTCAAGCCATTTGGCAGCCATGCCTCAACTCTGCTGTTGGAGCATGAAAGCAGCCACAAACAGGCACGAATGAGCCAGCAAGGCTGCTGCTCAGTAAAACTTTATTTACAAAACCAGGTATAGGCAGATTCCCTACAGTTTACTGAGTCCGCACTGCTATGCTCCTTGTCATTCAGTGGGTCACACTGGTCTGAGCTGGAATAGTCACTTCTGTGCTTTGGAATTTTTATATCAATTACAGGTACTCTCCATCTCTCTGTAACTACTTGAAGCTCACAATTCAGGTACAGAACCTTCTTTAGCTTTTATAACTCAGATACTACCTGTTTCTATTTGTTTCAAAGCCAATGTGGGTAATTCTCGAACAGTTTCGAGGCATCAGGTGTGAGGAGAAAAGTTGTGAAGCCAGGGAGGTGGAGATAAAACCCGAGGGATACTCTGCTGAGCTGACCACTGAGCCATGCATGCTGTATTGACAGACAATCTTCAGAGATGCCATATGGACATTTGAGTGTTGACTTTTCAGAATTCCATCTGTAGAGGGAAGGAGTAAACTACCCATCTGTAGAGGGAAGAGGTAAACTTTATACACCAAGTCCCATTTCCCACTGGCCAAAGCTCAGCCTCAGGGGCATTAAGTTCCTGTACGTTTAGGTGGCACACACATTGGCCCTGGGTGAGTCCTGCTGGGTCCCATGTTCAGTGGCAATAAGGGATTTGTCATCTGTGACGACAGCTACTTCGATGGTATGAGACAAGGGTCTACGGGATGTGCCCCATGGCCTTGAATGCTGTTGCACTGGGTGAGCAGATGACTCAGGGCCAGAAGGCACATGAGAAGGGATCCATTCAAGCCACAACATGCACTACTGTGAACTCATGACTCGCATCATATCCAGATCCCATGGGTTGTCACAATATAGACCTCTTTGTGTTTTTTTGTTGTTTGTTTTATTTCTGGTCATAATAATTGCCCTCATTTCTTCCTTGAAGGAGATAAAAGTTCAGTAGAGTCCTCCTCAGGGTAGTGGCTATCCAGATTTCTGACAAGATTTAAATTAAGAGGATAAAGAGGCTGGGGACAGTGGCTCATGGCTCACAACTGTAAGCCCAGCACTAAGGGAGGCTGAGACAGGAGGACTGCTTGAAACAAGGAGCTCAAAGCCACTTGGGCAACATAATGAGACTCATGTGGGGTAGCACATGCCTGTAGCCCTAACTATTCAGGAGGTCAAGACAGGAGGATCCCTAGAGGGGTTCAAGACTGCAGTAAGCCATGAATGTTCTATTGGACTCCAGCCCTGGCCACAGAGTGAGGCCCTTTCTAAAAAAAGAAAAAGAAAGAAAACCTTCCATTGCTATAAGTCGTCTTGACTTGAGGCCATGACTGATGTTCACTGCATTCCCTCTTCAATACCCATTATATGTGAGATAGGAATTCCCTGACCCTTTTATATTCCCTTACACTTTACCAGCCGGTAAAGTGACATGGTTTGTTTCTTTGGTGGGGTGATTCCGACCTCCGTCCCTGAAGGATCTGAGCTCTTAGTTGTCTTGCCCTTAGCAAACATTAAGCCCAACTTGCCCATTTAGTGCTAGGCTGGGAAAAATACAGTAATCTTGACTAGGTCAATTACACTAATAATGCTTTCCTGGTCTGCTGGTCCATAGTCATGAAGAGAATTAAAGCGAAAAGAAGGTAGATAGAGCTTCCTCATGAGTGGGATCTTACTAGCACCCATTAGAGGAGTTCCTATTTGGATATTAGCACTAATAACAAGGTGACCCAAAAATAACAGGAAAGGGAAGTGCACATTCTGTAAAGGTGGCAGTTACAGTGATGATGAGAGGGGCCAATTATACTTCCACCTTCTGTGCACCATGCTCATGAATTCACTACTGGGGACTCATTACCTCTGCATCATTTATTGGGTCAGCACATTTACTGCATCCTGGGGCCAATTCCTCAGCATACCTAAAGTTCATTGTCAAATTGAGCATTTAACCAGCCATGGCACCATTCTATCAGAAGATGCCTCTGTGTATTGGAATCTATCTTAGTATGTTCTGGTAGCCATAGCAAAATACCAAAGATTTGGGAGGCTTAAACAATAATTTAAGCCTCATAATTCTGGAGGCTGGAAAGTCTAAGCTTAAGGTGGCACCAAAATTGTCTGATGAGGTCCTGTTTACTGGTTCATAGACTGCCTCCTTCTCACTGTGTTCTCACTTGGCAGAAAGGATGAGGGAGTTCTGGTGTCTCTTCTTCTTGTTATAAGGGCATGAATTCTATCATAAGGACTCTACCCTTTGAACGTATCTAAACCTAACAACCTCCTAAAGACCCCATCCCCAAATACTGTCACATTGAAGGTTAAAGCTTCAACCTATGAATTTTGGAGTAACACAACTCAGTCAATAGAGGATACATGGTAAGACCTGTGGTCACATGACGATTGATTTGTCTCATTTGCCTATAAATGGCCTCTGCTAATCTTGTACAAAGTTGCAAGTCATCTACCTGTCACCCAGTGGCAAACTGATCTCAAGGAATGGTGTTCTCGGTCAGCATCACTTTCTATTACTGGAGACTTGGGCATTCAGTCATGGCAGTTGCTAGCTTAGCCTTGGTGAGAGGGGACATGTGGAAAGAAATTGGATCTGTAATGACATTAGTGAACCACTGAGTCAACCACATCCTGGATCCTACTTGTGGGAAAAATCTTATATGAGTTAATATACTTTCTTATTTTTATTTTTTATACTTTCTTATCTACCTTCTTTTCGCTTTAAGTTTGAGTAAAGGATAGGGTTGGGGAAAGAACAGTAGTTACTGGTGGTCATAAGCAATCTAATTGACTAATCATATTACTATCATACATGGCACCCCAAGTGAGCTAACCTATAAATTCCTATGTAAAGGAAAGGACTACCATAGAGCAAGGGTAGAAAAATGGCCGTTACATCTGACTGCATAATTTCTACTGTGCTGTGTTGCGAAGACTTCATAGTGTTTCTTGGTGTCGGTCATTCCAAAAAGATTATCTTGATATATTTCAAGTGGCAGAAGTTGAATGAAAATGTGGGCTTCATCTGCTGTTTCCAGGCAAGCTCACAAATGTGCCATAGATTTTACCGTTTGAAAAGAGATACCTTAAACAGTGATTCCCATAACTTCACCAGGTTACAGGTTACATCAGAAGAAGCAGAAATGCTTATGGAAAAGACAGATTCTCCTGTGATACTTCAGAGCAAATAATTATCTCTGCGAGTAAAGCCTAGGGATTTGTATTTTCAACAAGCTCTTGATAATTTTTATTCACTACGAAGATCGAGAGCAAATGTCTAGAGAAAATTGGCTGAGATCAAAGCCAGAGCAAGAGCCTGCCAATTTAGCTATTTGGGATGAAAAATCATCCTTAATCCAGGCTCCACATTTCACATGTCTATTTGTACATTCAGGGTTGAACTAGAAAGGGCAATAGCTTCGTGGTCAGGAAGACTGGCCCTCCTCTTTACTCTACCAGGCTCTACCACTGTATAACTTTGGATAAATCACTTCTGTGGGGGTCTCAGTTTTCTCATCTGGCGAGTAGGAGGGAGAAGATTACATAAGATTATATATAAGGTCCTTTCTTCATATATAGTTCTAAAACAAAAATCCATGACATCAACATTGAGGTATGGTTATAAAACTTTTGTATCTGAGGACAGATTTATTTAATTTTGTTTTAATTTACTGGTCTTGACTCTTGTATTCCCATTACATTTTTATGGGAAAGCAAGAGGGCAATGGGCAGGATGTGCTTAGCAGTAAATGTTCCCCCAGAGGTGCTAATCAGTAGGAAACCATCTATGAGTTAAGAGCGTTCCTTCTGAAATAGAAATTGCACATCTTGAGAAGAAATTAACATGATTTTATTGTATGCAACTATGTGTCACAGTTGAAAAGTTGTTCACCAGGTGAAATTTTGTCTGATTTAGATTTTCCACTTTGGGAACTCATGTAATTTGAAAGTAGATGACGCAAAAGTCTAGTAGAAGGCACACTTGTGTACTCCACTTTTCATAGGGGCGGCTCTATGTTATTCCAGCTAATATACAGTTATTACCATGTGGCCTATAATTTCCCCCTCTGTGGTCCTGTAGGAATCTCTCATCTAGAGTGCAATATGTGATTTGGAAAGTTCTGTTTTAGACCTTTAGCATTTGCTTCCAACCTTGTAAATCTGATGTGAAAATTCATCACGTTTTCCTGCTTCAGTCAAACCCCTAGTGTCAAAAACTCTGTAACCTAAGTGCCAATAAAAACAAGTCAGCCAAAGTGTTGGGATTGCTTTCCTTGAAACTATCATTCCCTCCCTCAGGCCCTGCAGAAGGTCATGATGTCTTAAAGGTCCTAAAAGGAAACACTGTGATAAGCTCGATCCTGGCCATTCATGCACAGCACAAACCTCTCTGTGCCAATGGGCCAGACTTTCTGCCCGGTAGGGCCAATGCCAGTCTCGGAGTCCAATCAAACTTCATGCTCTCTGTCTTCACTTCTTCTATTTGGATGTCTCCACGAACAAATCAAATTACAGAAAGCTTCCCTGCCATCCCAAGGAAAGCTTTTAAAGGGTAACAATTTAACAACATTCACAAAAGACGTGAGCCCTGGGTTTCTGTGTCTTTAAGATGGAGCACCGCAGGAAGCAGAGCAACTTTCAGCAGGGAACCCCTATGACTTGACTCACTGGTTGTGCCTCACTCACACTGATCTTCTATCACCGAGTTCTCATTAACAATCGCAGGAACTGCACATCCAAGTCCCTATTTTGTCTGCAGAAAGTATGTTTGTTAACCTTCAGTTCGAGGAAATTCACTGCATTCACATGGGGTTCCTTCCTCACACATGGTGGGGACTTTGAATGGCCTTCCCCTGGCTGTCAGCCTAAGGAAAAGTATGTGGTGACGGCAGCAACACACACCCCTCACACGCGCCGTGCAGATTAATGTGAGGGCTTCCTGACCCTCGAAGGTGTGAATTCATAACAAGATCTGGCATGCGCTGGCTTTAACAGCCTGTCATATGTGTGAGGTGAAGATAATGAATTCAAGTCCAGTTGTGAGTTTTTTTTCTCTGGTTTGCAGGTTTATTAATGGGGATGACATAGGTAGAGGAGCCACCTGGAAAAAAACAAGCACAGCTTATGGGGGTTGGATGAAATAAATGGTCTTTTGTTAAAGGCCAAGCTGACTGCTCAGAATAACTAGAGTTATGGAACCCCCTCCGCTTCCCTACACAATGAGGTAGCCTCATTTTCACAAACTCCAGCCTCAATGAAAGGATAACCCAAAGTAGCCATTTTGAAATACAAACACGATTGAATCGGAAATCTCATCTGTGTCATTCAACGGTGCAGCTGGGAACTCATGTAATTTGAAAGTAGATTACACATATAGCTACTGAGCATTTGCAATGTGGCTGGTCAAGACTGCAGTGTGCTGCAAGTGTAAAACACACACCAGAATTTGGAGACGTTCTGCACACACACAAAAAATGCAACATCAATATTTGTATATTAGTTAAACATATAAATAACGTTTTAGATATAGTTGATTAAATAAAATATCTTCTTAGAATAAATTTTACCAGTTTCTTTTCCCTTCTGCCGTTTGATTACTAGAGGACTTAATTCTATGATCGCTCATATCATATCTGTATTGGACAGTGCTGCCTGACATCATTCAATCTAACCTGAGTGTGGCATACGTACCTTTGTTTAGGTGATCAAGAAATCACTGAATTTTATATGTATGTTTTTTAGAATTATATTTGCCTGGGGAATTATTTTTTTAGTCTCAATTTTTTTTCTTTATTTTATTTTAAAGATGTGGGGTACAAGTCAGGATTAGGTACCTACGTGGTCTATGTACAGGTGAAGTGTGGACCTCCCACTGGTCCTTGCTTTCCCTGGTTTAAGATCAGTACCCTTCGTATTGATATGTGTCCTCCTATTGTAGTATTGTGATCAATGTTCAGGAACCACTAATGAGTGAGAACATGTGGTATTCAGTTCTTTGTTTCTGTGATAGATCACTGAGTATGCTGGGCTCTATATCCATCAAAGTTGCTGCAAAGTTCATAATTTTGTCCTTGCTTGGGGAATTTTTAGATGGTAGTTAATGAATTAATTCTTTCATTGATCTATGGTTCGAATATCTCTATAAGTATACTGGATTTTATAAATTCATATTTAAATGCTTACTATAAAAACGAATCCTGAAGTCGAGTTAAGCAGTGTACACTTGGAAAACTTATTGTCTAATCCATCCTAAGTAGATTTCTACTTTCAGCTTTATTGTAGTAACTGTTAAAAGAAGGAGAAAAAGTATTTTTTTACCCCTAATAAATTAATGACCGACCACATAGATAATTGAAAGACAAATGTCTCAATACTCAAAAGTTAAATATCAACTGGAAAAATCCTGCTCGTTCTCTCTGCCTCTTCCCCATTTCCCTTCCCTTTCCCTTGTCTCTAATAAGCCAGCCAGATGGGCACTCTTAGCTCCTACTTAAATACTTAATTTGTATCATTTTTTTTTGGTATTAAGGTGAAATTCTCATGGTTTAAAAGTAATTATTTTAAAGTGTACAACTCTGGAACATTTAGCACATTCACAATGTGCAACTACCACCTCTGTCTAGTTCCAAAATATTTTCATTCTCCAAAAGAAAACCCTACACTTATTGAGCAGTCACTCCTTAGTCCCCCTCGTCCCTAGCCCTCATAACTACCAATCTGTTTTCTGACTCTACAGATTTGCCTCCTCTGGATATTTCCTAGAAATGGAATCATGCAATGTGTGACCTTTTCCATCTGGCTTCTTTCACTTAGCATAATGTTTTTGAGGCCCATCCATGTTGTTGCATATATCAGCACATTATTCCTTTTTTATGCCTGAGTAATATTCCATGGCATGTGTTTTCTATATATTTTGTTTATTCATTCACCTGGTGATGGAAATAACATTGTTTTCACCCTGTGGCTTTTGTGAATAATGCTGCTGTGAACATTCATGACAAATATTTGTTTGAGTCTCTGTTTTCTATTCTTTTGAGTATATACCCATGAGTGGAATTGCTGGGTCCTAGGGCAACTCTGTGTAAAGTTTTTGAGGTGCCTTCTGTTTCCTACAGCACTTTGCTCGTTTACATTCCACCAGCAATGCATGAGGGTTCCAATGTAAATTATTTTTCATTGTGCATTCCTTTGTAAGTATACTTAGTTTGTTCTTAGATGTGTGCCTGTGTCATCTTAAGCCCGTTAGTAATTTGCTCCAAAATAAAGTCAAGGAAGAAGAGAATCTTGGACTCAGACCACGCTCTCATGGTACTTGTGCAACTGTGCTCTGTCTCTTCCCCTCCTTGGGTTTGGAGCCTAATCTGGCTTTTATACTTTCCAATGAATCATTCTAGTCTTCTTTGAGTCTCAGCATTATCATCTATAAAGATAATGATAAAGATGACCTCTCAGAGCTGGTGTGAGCGCAAACAAAGTGCTGAAAGTAAAAAGTCTAACTGGTACAGCACTCTATATCTGAGAAGAATTCCAGTCAGTCTTGTCCTTGCATCGCCTCTGTTTCTAGGGCTACCTCGTGGCCCCACATGGGGCTTCCTGGGACTCTTGCTCTTGGCATCTCTTGCTCTTTGTCTCATCTACCTGCCCAGCACTGGGCAGCAGTTGGAAATATGTTTGGAAGCAGAGGTATGTGGAAGGCCCAAGTTGGGCTCTGCCCCTGGAGGGGTGGAAAAGGGAGAGTAGCAGACTACATTGCTTAATAATCATGAGTCGATAAAATAAGTAATAAAAGGTCTTAAGAACTTGAGTTGTTAACAAGTACCAAAGTAGAGTATTTGAGTAGATGTTTTCTTAAAAAGTGTTTCTTATTTTGTAGTTGGTGTGATCACAACACCAATGGCAGACTTGTCAGAGCATTCTGTAGTCACCTTGTGTAGGTTTGACTGGTATTGATGAGGAGGATGGTGCTCAGCTGGATTTCTCGGGGAATTGGCTCTGAAGCAGTGGGTGTGAATCTAGGATTTTTCCGGGACCCATGGAAAGGGCCTGTGCTATGTACTGGGACGGTCCCCGTCCTTACAAAGGTGGGTGAGCTGTGGACAGTTAGCATGCTGGACCAGAAGATAGACATAGCAGATAATCTGGGTATATGGGGAGTAGGCTAAAAATAATTCAAATTGGAGTGTAATGCAGCCATGGAATAAAATAAAACTTTCAGAGACAGATATGTATGTGTTTCATATATATATATATATATATATATATTTTATATATATATATATATATATATGTTACTCTACATTTTCCTGCCTAGTATTTTGTCCAAACCCTCCTATGTCCACTGAGAAGGACTTGAATTCAATCTGAGACCCTCATTCTCCATCAAGTCGAATAAGTAAACAAAACAAAACAAAACCCAGTGTTCAGCGAGAATTCCATGAAGCAGGGAAATTTGATGTATGGAGATAGTCCTATGGCATATTTTTGTCCACAAAGCCAGAGGTCGAATAGAACCACTTATAAAGACTAAAGGTGTCTGAAGAAGAAAAAGATGGCATGTTATTCTTGGACTGGATCCCCGGTGCACTGTGGAGACTCTCAGGCCACCCTTGTGCCACTGTGGTGAGGAATGGCCACAGTGATGGCCCACATGGCACCTGTCCCTGTGCCCAAGCCTGTCACTGTGAGGTTTGGTAGTATCCTTCCACTAGGACTCTGGGTGGGGTCATGCAGTTTGCTTTGGCCAATGGGATGGTAGAGTGGTAAAATAACCAGAGGTTCTCTTATACCTATGCCACCACCATGGGAACACGTGTAGGCCAGCCTGCCTGCTAGTTCAGAACACCAAGCACAGTCATCTCATGACCATGGCTGTGGCATCCATGGCAGATGTGCCATGAAGCCTAGCTGAGAGTAGAAGACCCTGCCAGTCAAACCCAGGTAGACAGTGATCCCTGGACGAATGTGCTAAATATGTGCTTATTGTTTCAAGCCATTGAAATTGGAACAGCGTGCTACTCAGCAGGATTGTGGCAACTGATAATTTGAAGAGCCCTGGTGGGTGTTGACTTGCATTTCCTTAGAGTTTCTGGCACACACAAACCTGAAGATGGACAAGTGCATCTATAGTGGAGCACGTCTGCAGGCACAGTGAGATGTCTCCACTCCCACCATTTGTCTTGGCCAGGACATGGGGTTTCTTGTGGGCCAGGAAGGCTGTATGGAGAGGTCAGTGAGTAGAGTCCCTCCTTGTCCCAGGAGCTGTCTGCCAGCGCTCCATGGGTGAGACATCTCAGGTTTGCTCCTTCCTGCAGTTAGTCAGGTGACTTCACTAGTAAATCACTGTGGGCAGAATGCTCTGTCCAGTTCTCCTACCCAGACTATGGGAAAGAATGGTGGGCAGGAAGTAGGATCTCCCCTGCTCCAAGAAGGCTCACCAACCACCACCTGTTGGGAAGCCTGTCTCACGTCAGTGCTGGTGAGTCTGGATTGGGGAAAAGCCTGCTGGGCTCTAGCAATAGGCTATGTTTGCCTTTCAGTATCTTTGAGTAATGAAGGTGGCAGTGTCTTTCCTTTTTCTTTGATTCACTTTTCAATATTTTCAGGCACTGGCCAGGGGTGAGAGGTGTCCTTGACTGAAGTCTTCTTGACAACTCATCAGGGAGCGGGGCTTCAACCACCTGTAAGAAAGAGGTAGCAATGCAAGCTTATTTCTGTGGGCATCTAGAATGGGTCTTAGGAGCAGGAACTAAGGGAAGGAATTCCCCTCCAGGGTTCTTCCCCGAATGACCCAGTTTTGAAGGTCTGCCCCATAGAGGGCATCTACATGAGCCAGGGCAGCTGTTAGAGAAGGCACAGCCAGCACAGTTAGGGAAAAACATTTTGTACTTAATAAGTAAGCCCTTTCTCCAAATTCCTGCTCTGAGAGAGTCAGGGAAAGAAAGGGATAGAAATAGATTAAGGAACAAACAATGCCTGCCCACCCCTCCAGAAAGTTCCTGAGCTGGGGATAGGCTAAGCTGAAGCGGGGTCAGAGAACAGCACCGGTAGAAGACAAAAGATTTAATGCAGCCTGGAGTGAACTCTTTGGAAAACTGAAAAGTTTTCCAAAATGTGACTTAACTTATAATTGAAAGTGATTAGGAAGATAAGGGATCTTTCCAGATATTGTCAAGCGGTGGGAAAATGGAGATATTATGGAGAGAATCTGAAGGCAGGACTTGGGGGAAAAAATACAGCAATTTCCTTTTGTGCCATACAAAATCCAGATTGTAAATTGTAGTGGTTGTGCTGGATAGCCTGATGCTAAAAATAAGTTACCCCTTCTCTATTGCAGATGCTATCTCTTAGGTGTGAACCTCTGTCAGTATGGGCCTCTCTCTTTCCAGATCTTTCCCCATCTTCTTTCCACAAATCCTTTCCAGACCCCAACATTGCCTCTTGAACTGACCCAGGATAGCTACAAAAGTCCTGTTATATTATTATGCAGAATCACATCACTCCTTGTCTTGGTTCATCAATGCATTTTCACAAAAGTAAAAAACCAATTCTCTCTCTAGGTAAGACACTTCTGACCTTTGGGAATGAAGGATAAAACTGTTACCCTTTCTTAAAATAACAATTCTTTTCTTCCTGACATAGGAGGATCACCCACAACTCAATACCACAAGAGTTAGTTAACTCTGAATTGCTTGGCTCTATGGATTCTGGGAGCCACTGGGGGAAGTGGATTTTAGGGGAAATAAAGACATAACTCAATAATAAGGGAGGAGGTTTTCACACCTTTAAAAGAGTTTCAATGATGTGAAATCTGATCAAATTACTGCAGAAAAACAGAGCTTATATATTTCATTCCTGACTCCAGAAAATTTCCCCATCAGACAGGCAAATAGGACTGTATTTTTAACTTTGAGCAACCCCTCCATTGATGACCAACATCACCGCAGAGGGAAATGTTGAATAGTGATGGTTAAAACAAATTACTACCTGCCTAGATAATTTTCTTGTATTGGACTTTTCTCAGTTCCTAAAACATAACTAATGGAATTTTTTTTAAAGTAGCATCATATTCAACCTTTTGAAATGAAGGATGTTGACTTGCAGTGAGAAGTAGCATCTTATCAGAAAGATTGAGCACAACACCCTTACTTTTGCATTTGTTACACAAGCAAGGCAGCATTTCTTATTCTTTCTGCAATTTTGTACTCGGTATAGCTAAGGATGTATTCATTTGCAGGTAATAAGTCTTGCAAATATGAGGATATGCAGATCAAGAAAATGTTAAGATATTTCATAAGTAGGAGACTGCAAATGTATGAAGAATTAAAAGAATGCAAGCAGTTTTCCCTGTTCCAGCTGCAACACAATAAAAAGATGAGAATGTGAGATTGCTAAAGTCCTCGTTCACAACGAAGATAAAATAAAACCGATACAATTGCTTTAGAAATGCTGCTTGGTTTCATTGAAAAAGATGATGAAAAGGTCTCTGTTCCTGAGAAATGACAGTCGTAATAAGCAATAGCAGTGATAATGTGGCACTGACATGTGCTTTTAAAAGCCTCGCTTATTTGGCTCCCCACTCACTGAAAGGTCAATTTAATGAGTTAACATGAAGGACAAATCAAGGAAAGATCCTTACCTTTTTGATATTATCTGTATAAAATTGCAGACTCTCCTTTTTGGATGAAGATTAGCTTTTGATGTTATCTGTACACGACTGAAGACTCCCCTTCATGGATGCCTTTTCTGCCCAGCTGAGGCCCTGCATTCTCATCACACCCTAAATGTTCTAAGAGCTGCGAAGAGGCCTGAAGCCCCAGAGAGACAACTATAAAGGAACTTTGAAGGAGCATTATAAAGAGATTTTGAAAAGATTCAGCCACATAGAGGATGGGAGTGAGAGCAGAAATATTCTTGGTCCTTACTCTCCTCGGTGCCTAGAAGTCCTGTTGGGCTTTTGTTTTGTTTTGTTTTGTTTTGTTTTTCTTGCATGTGCCAGAAACTTCTTTCTTCCTTTCTTATCATCACAGGCCTTCATCCTTTTACACCAAGATTACTGTGTATCATTCTGACTCTTTCCCCTGAAGTCACGCATATCTGAAACATTTTATACACTGAAGCAGAAGGATTAATCTGGACATAAAAGAGCTTATATCTACTCCTAAACTTTTAAAGCTTAAATAACTCTGTATTGTCTAAAACAGAGGTCCTCGGCCGTGCTAGTTTCTAACACTATTTGCTAGCATCAGCTATAAAAGCTCCCTCTGGTTTGTATTCTCTGAATGCACCCGGCACTTTTGTTCCCTCATGAACATCACATCTCCTTTCTTCTGTCTGTTTCAAACAGGAATAGTGACTATGTCTTTCTGTGCTGTCTTTCTAAGGCTTTTCTAACCTCTGATAGCTCTATCCTGTCCCACCTGCTCCCTGGACCCTCTGTAGGCTGCCCTGTCCTGGGATCCCTGCCTCTTCAAACCCCAGGCTTCCTTTATTGACTTCACATGTCTTTGCCATTGATGATTTGCTACCTTGATTGTTGATTTACTTTTCCCAAGCACAGTTCCCATTTCCTTCAATAAAACTATCATCTCTGTAAGAGCAGGAACCTAACTTTCATTTAATTCCAAGTGTTTGGAAATGCAGAAGCATTCTTGGAGTATCATGTATCCAGCTATGAACTAAATACAGATCAGTAGAAAAATAAACATACAATGGCAACCTCAGAACTACCTAGGCCTCTTGTAATTAAACTTCTAAGAAACTTTCAAGGCAATTCACTAGTCTCAGCTCTGGACACAATGACTATGAGATTATTATAGGAATTAAGACTTTAAGTAAAATATGTTCTCGTGATAATTGTTTTACCTTGAAGATGATATTTAAGATTCAAAAATTAATATACACAAAATGACTTGCAAAGACAATTATCTCACAAACTAAACATTTTCTGCGTAAAGAAACATATTTGAATGCTTCTTCAAAGTCATATTGGAAAAATGTTGCATGACTAAAAGACTTAATGTGGCAGTCACTTTGCTTCCAAATTTGCCATGGTGTGTGAGACCTCGCTGTAAGTAGCTGACAGCATGGGGTGTTTTGGGGAACAACAACAGATCAGCTTGTTAAAAGTATCTTTCACAGTATGTCAGCTCTAACAAGCTCTCCCAAAGCCTGATGTTCCTATCTTTGGAGTCTCTTCTTCCTGTTAAATTGCAGATATATTACAGGGAAAATGTATCTTGCCTGTACCCTATTAGCAGAGTTTTTGTTTCTAGAGTTGTATCTGAGAATCAGACCAGCAAGAGAAGTAAAAGATTGATAAGATGGTCTATGGAGTGTCATAGCCCAGTAGGGGAGACTCAAAGCAGCACAATGGGAGAAGAAGACCATTTAGGTACAGGGAACAGAACACCAAAGGGCAATACACACCTAGCTAGGGACTGGGGTGGAGTGGGGTGGGGGAGAGACTTGGAGAATGCATAGGAAAGAAAAGTGGAGAGCCCCCCCAAAAGGCCCCAAAGATCACCTTCTTCTACCAGAGACTAGAGCTGAGAATAGATCCTATTATATCTATTTACAACATTTCTTGTGTCTTACAACGAGCTTTTTTGAACTTATCTCTTGGTATGTTCTGAATAAATGATAATGACAAGAATAAATGCACACAAGAGCCCTATCTGCTCACATCCCTTTACCGATGCCAAACTCTTCTTGTCACTGACCCTCTGCTCACTGTTTCAGGATAAAGTCAATAGTCTCTATGCTGCCATGTCAGAACCCATGTAAAACCTCTCCTTCATTCCCAGTCTTCTCCTTCCCCACTCCCCGGATTACTCCTTGTTTCCAGCCATTCCAAAGGGCGTCTCACTCTTTGCAAGTACCATATTGCTTCACACCTCCAGCCCATCTGGAATGCTCTCGTATGGGCCTTTTATTTATGAGTGACTATCTCCTTGTCATCTAAGACAGGTCTCAGTTAACAACTGTTCCAGGAAACTTTCCCTGACACTTCTTCCCTCAGATTGCCAGAGTCCCTCCTCTGTTTCCATGACCCTTCTTCATATCTCTGTCATTTTCTGACTGTGCTTTATTGCAGTTACCAACTTCTGTTTCTTTCTCCACCACCGGGCTATCAGATTTTATGTCTTATTCATCTTTTTTTTTTTTGAGTTGGAGTCTCACTCTGTCACCCAGACTGGAGTGCAGTGGCCGCTCCCGGCCACCACAGCCTCGACCTGCTGGGCTCCGGTGATCCTTCAGCCTCAGCCTTCCAAGTAGCTGGAACTACAGGCGCGCGCTACCACGCCCAGCTAGTTTTTGATTTATTGTAGAGATGAAGTCTCACCAAGTTGCCCAGGCAGGTCTCAAACCCACGGGCTCAGGCAATCCACTCACCTCAGCCTCCCAAAGCATGGGATTACAGGCTGAGCCACCGAGCCCGGCGTGTCTTATTCATCTTTACTCCAAAGTCTTTTCAGCTACCACCCAATTTTTCCTGCCTCTTTTTTACACCAAAACTCCTTGACAGTGGCATCTACACTGGCATTCTTCACTTTTTCTGCTTCCGTTTGTCCTTGATTTTGCTTCAATCAGGAGGTCCACCTCAATACTTCACCAAGACAGTCCTCATCACAGATCATAGCATGTCCTGGTTTCTAAATTTCATGTGAGTTCTCAATATTTAAATTATTCTCTCAGGAAGATTTGATACAAATGATTCCTCTTTCCTTACAATGACCTTCAGTTCCACATCCTCTCCTTGATCCTTCTTCATAAGCAGCTCCTTCCCCACCGACTTTGTGGGTACCCTCACCTCGGCTACTGCCTACTCGCATCAGGACTCTGGAGCCCTCTGACTCTTTCCTGAATATGCCTCACGGCCTTTTGGATCCTGGGTTTACACCAATCCGAAATTTACAGGGAAATGTCACATGATTGTCTTTGCCATCTGATAAAAAGAACAGGAGGAGGCTGGGAAAAAGCAGAAAAAAATGAGAAGCCAGACACCCAGGTATTTGAAGAGCAATTATGTCTGTCAGTTGGCAGTGTGTAGCATTCTTCAGAGCTGTTGTCTAATTTCACCCTCTGGATACTCCAGGCCAAGTTCATATATGAGGAGACTAGATCTCAGAGAGGTATACGTGGACAGTCATACAGCTGGTTAGTGACAGAAATGGAAATGGCATCAGGGCTGAGCTTGAAGTCCAGCGTTCTGTCCTCAGACCTGGGGTGTTGAAAATGTCTTCACAAAACAGAAAGATTTCACCGGTTGTCTAGTTTGCTAATTTCTACTTGAAAATCTGTTGCTGATGAAGATGATCTCTGTGTTCCATAGAGTGTAGTACACATGATCATGCCACTACACACCAAGTCATGCTTGTGCTTATAGCTCTGAGCTGGACCCAAAAAACTGATCTTAAGGGGTCCTTTGGCCACCTAATGCCTCTTCCACTCCCTTCTCAGTTTCCTCTTTGCCTTTTTTTTTTTTTTTTGCCTCTACCTGGATCACAAAACACAAAGTGTACTTTGAATTTTTCCTTCATGTGCATCTTCCCCAAAGCCCTAAACCGAGAGCTTGTTAGGAATAAGGCTCACATCACAGCCACCAGGCATTCCTTCGTAACCATTAGGAGTGCCACCTGAAAAGTCTGTCTGTGGCAACAGAGTTGAGGATTCTTCATTATGGCTCTAGGTTGATTCTCTGGGCTGACCCGGCAACCTCTTCTCCCTTTGCGTTCTTATCGATGGTGGACAGCTAAGTAGATGTTTTCGCCAAATGAACTTCACATGTCCCACGGGAGGCATCCACTGCTCGATGTCTATTTTCCATCACACATCTTGGATTTACTACCCCGGTGCCTGACATTATGTATGCTTTCTAGATATCCCTGGAAATGTAGTACTAGATTAAGGAGGGAAAACAGGTGATACATTTGCAGTCCCCCTCCCCCGCCCCCCCAGACCTATGGTCAAGGAACTCTTTTCTTCTGAGCTGGTTGCATCCTCAGAATCCTTGACACAGTGTTCAGGCAACAGCTAATATAATCAATAGAGAGTAGTATATTAGATAAAATCTGCTTGCTGCCTTTTCCTAAATTGTGCCTTACGAAGGACTGTGTTTTGTGCTCCTTCTCCTAAGAGTCAGACAAATGCTGTCCCCAAGGACCTTGGCTGTGTCCGTCTCTCTCTCAAAGCTCCTTCATAACAAACCACGTGCTGGCTTTATTCTCATTGTGTTGTTTGTCTACCCTCTTCTTCCATCTAATGTTTTTCATCCCATCATCATTTTTTTTGGACTTACCTTGGAAACAACTGTACTGTTTCCTGCCACCTAATTGAATGAATTCCTAATCAAAGAAAAAGACACGTTCAAAGCTTCTGTAATGGTTCACTGTGTAGGGAATACTGTTGGAAAGGATCTTGAGATTTCAGAAGTGCTATCTAAAGATTAACGACCACTATAAAAATTAAGTATTTCTTATCCCTATTTTTGAAAAATCTAGCTTTTAAAAAATGCAAACACATTAGTAGGCTTTTGTTATTTGTTTATTTTTTTATTTTTTTAATTTTTTTTGAGTTGGAGTCTCACTCTGTCGCCCAGACTGGAGTGCAATGGCTACTTCCAGCCACCGCAGCCTCGCCTGCTGGGCTCTGGCGATCCTTCCGCCTCAGCCTTCCAAGTAGCTGGAGTTACAAGCATGCGCTACCACGCCCGGCTGATTTTTTGATTTATTGTAGAGATGAGGTCTCGCTGCCCAGGCGGGTCTCGAACCTGTGGGCTCAGGCAATCCACTCACCTCAACCTCTCACAGGCACGGGATTACAGGCTGAGCCACCAAGCCCGGCTTGTTTATTTTTAAAGAGAAAATTCTTTCACCTCTCCCAAAGAGTCCCACTTAAGTAAATTTCTAGTACTAGCGGGGTGTGAACCGTTCCACAGTTATCTGCCCTGCCAGACATCATGAGGGTGTTCCTCCTCCCTGTGCTCTCTGCATCCGAGTTCCTGCTTCAACCTTTTGTTTGCCTCATCCCTCTTGGTTTTGACCCAGCCCCACCCATTGCCTCTCTGGACTTTCAGTTGCAGCATTGGCAGTGCCGGTAGAGAGCCTCTCCCTCTGACATTCTTTTAGATGCCATGTAGGTGGGTATCGGGTGTTCTGAAGTTCCCAGATGGAGTTCTCAGAGACTTGAGTGGGAATTTCACTTGGTTCCCAGACGGAGCTCTCAGACGCCTTAGCAGGAATTTCACCTGGGGACTTGGGCAATGATGAGGAGGGAAAGAGAAGCTGTTTACACCTTCAGGAGGGACTGAAATTGAAATTACTGGGATGGGCCTTTCAGAAGTCTAAGTCAGTCCAGTCTTTGACCCGAACTCCCTCCGAGTCAGTGAATAACGCAACCTCCCCCTGCTGGGAAGGAACAGTAGAGCTGGGAGTGGAGCAGATGGGACAAGTTCTGGGGAAGAGCAAGTTCAGTAAGGAAGTGCTTGCGAGTTGGAGTCAGACACCTGGTTGAATGTCAGCGCTTTTACTCACTGTTTTAGGCCTTTTGTGATTCTGTAACACAGTAACTGAGACTGGGTAAGTTAGAAGGAGAAACACTTTAGACTCTCACAGTTCTGGAGGCTCGGAATTGTAAGATTAAGCTATATGCCTCTGGCAAAGGGCCTTCTTGCGGTGTCCTCACGTGGCAGAAAAGAAGAGTCCTTTTTACGGCAGCATTAATTCTGCTCTGCCTTCAGGACCCAAATACCTCCGAAAAGGCCGCACCTCCCTGCAGTTGGGAATTATGATCCCAACACATAAATTTAGGGAGACACATTGAGACCATAATACTCACCAACTGTGTAATTTCAAGAAAATCTTTGCAGAAATAGTCTCCTCTCCACTGGGAGAAACTCAAATCACTCTACAAAAAAGATACCTGCATACGCATGTTTATTGTAGCATTGTTCACGATAGCAAAAACGTGGAACCAACCATGCTACCCATCGAAAGTGGACTGGATAAAAAAAAAAGTGTGGTACATATACACAATGGAATATTACACAGCCATAAAGAAGGACAAAATTATGAACTTTGCAGAAACTTGGATGGATTTAGAGGCTATAAAACTGAGTGATCGATCAGATAAACAAAGAATGGAGTATCATATGTTCTCACTCATAAGTGGACCTTGAACAATTATTGTAATACTATAAGATAAGGATTGTCAGTAGTGGGAAATTGCCAGGGGAGGGGGTGGGATTAGCAGTAGTGGGATTCTGCCTGAGGAGGGATGGCACATCTCATCAACAAGGGTACCTGCATAATGAACATTTGTACACTAAACCTGTATTGTATCCCACATCTTTAAAATAAAAGACTAATCCCCCCCAAAAGTCAGCTATTGAAAAAAATGAAGCAAATTACGCAAAATGCAAAAGACTTATAAGAATTAACTAACATCAACATGCAGCATGCCTTCGGATAGCATAAGTTACTCCTTTAACTTTGTTTCTTCCCCATTTTTTGAAACTTCTGGAAATCCCACGGGGCAACTTCTGTCCTTTGGAATTGATGGAGCAGGAAGCCTGACTGTCCAACAATCTCGCAGCCTTTGGTGTCCAGCCTGGAAGGAGCTAATGCGTTTTTATTATTCCCTCACTACTTATCATTTCTGTAGTACACTGCTTTTCATGGCTCTTGGCACTTTGCCCTCCCAGAGCCTGAGACACTACTAGGGAAGTAGGACCTTGGAGGTGTGCTCCTTGGTGGCACAATTAGGGCAACTCTTTCTGTCATCCCCCCAGGGAAATGTCTAGCCAGAGCATAGACCATGACGTGGATGAATTTAGTGACTGTCAGCTGTTTGCAATCTGCAATCTTGTTTAATTTCCAGCCAGTTTCCTTGTTTTGAATACTCTTCAGACTTTTAATAACAGTTATGAGTTTTTCTTAGCCCTATCAAAATTTTATGAAATTGAGGCAGAAAAAGTAAAACACGAAATTGCTCATAATCTGCTCACTCATAGATAACCAGGATTAATATTTTTGTGCATTATTTTCCAGTCTTTTTCTTTGACTATATTTAACACCATATTTTCTCAGCTCTAAGATTTTATAGATTATTAGATGCATTACCATGACAATAACACATTTTTGGTAAAAGAAAAGGAAAAGACACAGACAATTTTATCCAATGTGAGATGCTTTGTAAGACACATCTTATTTTAAAAATGATAATACATGCATATCAACATCAAAGAAATGTTAAGTACAGACCCCATCTGTCCCAAATGTATCCAATTTCAGGGTCATCATTCTTCTAAACTTCTATAGTACAATAAATTGAGATGCACCATACATGATGGTGTATTGTCTAGTCTTTTCTAGTTTCTCAGAACACTCTAGGACTTTCCGTATAATGTCTTTATGGTCCTTATGTGCACACTGGGGGACATTTCCGGTCTCTGCAGCTCTCTGGCTGCTGCAGACCACTGACCACTTTTTGAGGGCACAATCTGCTGCTCTCTAGGTCACACAGAAACCAAACACTGGACCATATATATATAGACCACATATATATATATATATATATATATATATATATATATACATATTTTTTTTTTTGAGTTGGGGTCTTACTCTGTGGCCCAGGCTGGAGTGCAGTGGCACACTCATGGCCACATCAGCTTTGACCTTCTGGGCTCTGGCAATCCGTCCACCTCAGCCTTCCAACTAGCTGGATGAAACTACAGGCATGCAGTACCACGTCCAGCTAATTTTTGATTTATTGTAAAGACGAAGTCTCACCAATTTGCCCGGGCTGGTCTAGAACCCGCGGGGTCAAGCAATTCACTCACCTCGACCTCCCAAAGTGCTGGGATTACAGGTTGAGCCACTGAGACCGGCCATACTGACCAATATTTAAGGTGTCACCAGCATCCCCTACCATGCTCATATGGCTGGGATGAAACAAAATTCTAAAATAAGAAACCAAAGCCTAGCTAATATTTCTACCAAAGATAATAAATTTTATTTGGGTAATATTTTTTTTTTTTTGAGTTGGAGTCTCACTCTGTTGCCCAGACTGGAGTGCAGTGGCTGCTCCTGGCCACTGCAGCCTTGACTTGCTGGGCTCCAGTGATCCTTCCACCTCAGCCTTCTGAGTAACCGGAATTACAGGCACGCACTACCATAGCCGGCTGATTTTTTTATTTATTGTAGAGATGAGGCCTCACCAAGTTGCCCAGGCAGGTCTCGAACCCACGGACTCAGGCAATCCACTCACCTCAGCCTCCCAAAGCGCGGGATTACAGGCTGAGCCACTGAGCCCAGCTCGGTGATATTTTTATTTGGAAGATATCAAATACTAATTTTGGAGAAAATAATTCTATCTCTTTCTTTTTCCCCTTACCCTTGTTTTGGTTAGTAACCAGTGGGATGCCCACACACTGGTAGCGGTCTGACTTCTTTCTAATTCTTTCAGGTGTTTACTCCAAGCTGATATAAGATTATCTCACAGTTCCCTATTACACTGTTAAATTCAGAGCGATACACTTCATGAAATTTGAGAAACACAGGCGTTTCTATATATTTTGAATTATTTTCCACATTAAATTTGATTTGGCTGCCACCCACCTGGCTTGGTTTAAAGTCCAATCTCAGTTAGGGGATTGTCTACCTGCTCCCTGGGGCTCCTGTGAAAATCCTAGGCTTATGCAATCTAATACCTCTGGCAGTGTGCTTCCGGAAACCTTCTGAAACCCAAAGAAACATTTGGCTCCCCTGGGGCAGGAAAGCCAAGAGGGCAAAAGTAGGGCAATATTTACAGGAGACTGGGAGAGAGAAAAATTATCCTTTTCTTTTCCCTTTTCCCATAGAGTACAGGACAGGGAAGAAATTGGCATCTTGTGTCAGAGGCTGCTCACTAAACATCAAACCTGGACACAGCCAGGCTGAGTTCCCAGCCAGCCCAACTTTTGACCAACAGAATGCAAATGGAAGGGATGTAGGGACTGCCTGGCCTTGCCCATGTCAGCCTTGTGTGCACGTTTATCCTCTTTTTACTTCTGGACTTTGCTGGATGCAAAGTCTATGGGACCCTCAAGGATGCCGCACCCACAAGATGGGAGGAGTCTCAATCATCCTGCACAAAGCCTCCCAGCCAGCAGAAATACCTGGCATCCTGGCAGTCATGGCAGAGAGAGAAAGACACTCATGTATGAATCCACTAGTGTGACAGGGTTTATCTGTGATGCAGCTCCCATTACCCTAAAAAATTCTTATCTCAATTATCTGCAAATATGAGAAATAACCATATAGATCATGATTCATGTAAACGTTTTCCTAATTTTAGGTATTCTGCTTTATTGACATTTACTTATTAGAAATAACACTGTAATAAAAGTGCTTGAAGAAATGTCTGTCTACTTCAAGAAAACATTAGAAGAACATATTTTTACAAATAGAAATTTATGGTTGAAAGTGTTTTGAGAATTTGAAATTTCAGCTCAATTTGGTAGAAATTTACAATACTCTTAAAAGTGTGTGACAAATTCAACTTCCCAAGACTATGTATGAAAGTACCTTTTTCATACCTTCCAATCATGTATATCAAAAATAATTCTTAATTTATGCCAAGTGACAGAAATACAAAGACTTGCAACTTTAAAAAAACACTTTATTTACTACAAGTGAGGTTAAGTCCTTTTTTCTTCTGTTTAGAAGCTGTTTATGTTTCTTATATATATCATATTTAAGTGGGTCTATTGCAAGTTTGTCTTAATTGGATTATTTATATTTTTCTTATTAATGAGTAGCAGCTGTTTATATGTTAGAAATATTGTACTCTTGTCTCTTATATATCTTGAAAATATTGTCTCTGTGCTAAAGTGTATTGTCTCCAAGTCAAGTCATTTTTAAACTTTATTCATAATATCTTTTGACATATTTGAGACAATTCTCTTTCATATATGTGTGTATATATGCTACAAATTTTAACATTTTATGTAGATTAATTATTAATCTATAACTTCATGACAACTGGTTATTACTACTTGCTTTATAAGGCTATCATCATCAGTTTTCAAATTATAAAGTTAATTTTTTCTAATTAATGAATAGGTGTATGTGTATGTGTAGATATGCTTAAAATGTGTCTGTGTGTATACAATCCATCTGGAAAAAGTATAGGAATACTTTATTTGATCAGGAATTTGTTGCAGTTCCAATTTCTATTAGGGTGTCTCTTGTATTTTCAAAATTTCTTATAGTTTGAGGTTTTACATTTAGGTCTTTGATCTATTGAGAACTGATTTTTGTGTATGGTGATAGGTAGGGGTCTTGTTTTAATATTCTGCATGTGACCAGCTAGTTTTCCCAGCACTATTTACTGAATAAGTTCTCCTCTCTCCAGTGGTGAGTGGTGGAGGCTTGTCAAAAATGAGTTGGTTGAGAAATTGAGATTTTGCTTCTAGACTCTCTATCCTGTTCCATTGGTCTATATACCTGTTCTTATGCCAATACCAGGCTTCTCAAAAGAAGACATACGAGCAGATGCATGAAAAAATGCTTAACCCCACTAGTCATCAAATAAATGCAAATTAAAACCACACCGAGATACCACCTAACTCTAGTCAGAATGGCCATTATCAAAAAATAACAGATGCTGGAGAGGATATGGTGAAAAGGGAACACTTCTACACTGCTGGTGGGAGTGTAAACTAATACAGTCTCTGTGGAAAGTAGTTTGGCTATTCCTAAAAGATTTTGAAATCAACTTTCCATATGACTCCGCAATCCCCCTACTGAGACTATACACAGAGGAACTGAAATCACTCCATGAAAAAGATATCTGAACATGTATGTTTATTGCAGCATTGTTCACCCTGGCAAAAACATGGAACCAACTGTGCTGCCTATCAAAAGAGGACTGGATAAAAAAAAATGTGGTACATATACACGATGGAATATTATGCAACCATGAAAAAGGACAAAATTATGAACTTCACAGCAACCTGGATGGACTTAGAATTTATAATACTGAGTGATCTATCATGGAAACAAAGAACTGCGTATCACCATGTTCTCACTCATAAGTGGACCTTGAACAATTATTGTAGCACTATAAGAGAAGGATTAGCAGTAGCGGGAAACTGCCAGGGTAGGAGGAGGCAAGATTGGCAGTAGTGGGAATCTGCAGGGGGAGGAGGGACACACCTCATCAATAAGAGTACCTGCATAATGAATATTTGCATGCCTAGTCCTGAACTGTACCTCACATATTTAAGATTAAAAAATCAAAAGCTAAAAAAAGGATACTTCATTGTTTTCATGTACATAACAAATTCTGTCAATATAGTTAATCTTTTGTTCCTTTCTTATATACAATTCTACACTTAGCAATACTAAATTTCCATATTTTTCTCTGTCCATCTCTAATATTTTCATTCCCTATTTGTATTTGTATACTGAGTGAATTTTATTTGTATATGGAGTGAACAATTCCTACTTTTAATGATTATATGCAATTTAATCATGTCAATGTATAATAATGCATTTAGCTTATTTTCTGCTGTTGAAAATTAAGTTTGAGTTTCATTTGCTCCATAAACATCCTTGTACATGAATTATGAACTGTATCTTTTGCATTATTTCTTCAAGATTAATTCCTTGAATTAGCACGATATAAGTATTGTTTAGGCTTTTCAAACATATTTTCAACATGATAAGACAAAACATTTTGTGATAATTTACACTTCTGCCAGGAGTATGTGAGAAGGCCTTTTAAAAAAAATCATATCTTCCCTAGCATTTATACTTTTAAGAATCTTGGCTCATTGGAGGTTAAACTAATATTTTGTTTTAATTATAAGTTCATACATTAGATTGATTATTTGAAATATATAATTGTTAGTACCCAGCACCTTTACTAAAATTTAGCTCAGCAAAATGGAAGTGGTCTGGGAAAAGTTAATCCCAAAGCTTTAAATGTTCAAAATAGGTTTTCTCGAATAGACTTGGGAGAATAAAAAAAAAAAAATATGTGTATGTTGTAAGCCTAATAATATTAAGCTCTTTATCTTTCTTGTATGATGCCTCAAATAGCCCTACAGTTTTTCAAGTTGTGCAGGTCTGATGCTTCCAGGATAGCCGTTTTCTGGAGTTGATTAAAATGACCAGAATTTTCTTATGGAAACTTGGCCCTGCTCCACCATCAAGCCAAGCACTAACTTCACCTCGAAGTGGTGTACCCCACTTGGGTAAATGCCCATAGGAATAGTGGTTTGGACCCACTTATGCTTGGTTAGGTCAAATCTATCATTCCCTGACATTTGATAGCGTTCTGCTCAAAGCCAGCTCTCGCAGGAACTTCCTTACCTGCAGAGGCGTTAAAACCCAGCCTCACCTTTCCACCCCCTGGAAAAAAAGCATTTGTGGGCTGCCTGTGGCTTCTGTGTGAGTCAAGGCGTTCCTGGTTCACACTGGTACCTTTGTTGCAGTGTACGGACTTGGGAATGCAGAAATTTATGGATGCGAAAATGAATTTCAGAATCCCATTCAGATTAATGCTCAATCATGTTTGCTATTGTAAATGAGCTGTAGCTTGTTAGGACCGCTGGCAGTGGTCTGACTAATGTCATGTGAGGGGGAAAAAAGTCGCAAGGGCTGGAGGGGTCGTTTTGTCCCTGATTTATTTCCTCTCAGGACCCTTCCTGAAGAGTGGGTGGTAGTTTTGTAAAATCAAGTGACCCCAAGAGGCTGATGGATGCTTTTCTAATTCACTGGCAGCAGTCCGAGGCCTGTTCCCTAAAGACAGGATGTAGCTAATAATTGCCAGGTCTGAGGAAAGACAGAAACAGAAAATACTGTGACTGTCAAATGTGAACATGAATTGTAGAACTCCACCAAGAAGAGATAAAAGGAAACCTGAATTACTACAGTAGCAGCTTAATAGCCATAATTGGGAGAAGGACTAATGTTTGGAGTTCTCTTCCCCTGCCCTCCCCCCACAATAGGTGTGAGGAGGCAGGTATCAGAGAGAGTGGCAGTGTTTGAGCAGGCCAAGCAAACAGGCCCCTGTGTGTTTGTCAGCCTGGCCTTCGTAACCATTTAAAAGCATCACCTAGCTGTCTTTCTGACAGGCATGGGAGGAGCACAAAAGCAGATCACCCTCATGTCAAACCTCCAAAGCCCCCAAACTAAACCAGACTCTGGGCTCTGTGTGTGTATTCTCTTTCAAACACCATCAAATCCTGTTACAAATCGTCCCAAAAAGTGATTAAATAAGAGACTTAATACATCAACTTGACAAAGTGCTACATTTAATAAATCAGTTATTTTTGTGACCATGAATATATATATTTGTATTTATTTATTCAGCTGTAGAAAGGATGAGGGATAAATGTTTTAGAGGTTAAAATAAATATTTGCTGTTTAAAAAAATATAAACATTCAGAAGCCTGAGAAAAGAAAAGATGCATTCTATTCTGCATCAAAAGGAATTTTCTAATAATGGGTTTTACAGTGCTTCCTAAAGTATTCTACAGAGTTGGAGAGGAAAGGGTAGCGACAGAGGTTATGAAGGAGAGCTGCTTCTCGTTTTAAATATTGCTAGGTAAACCTCTTGATTACAAAATTGCAGCTGTTTACAATTGAAAAATCAGTAATTGAAATATAAGTGAAAATCCCTCCTCCAAATGAATACCTTTAACGCAACTGATTTTAAATGATAAAGCCTCTACAGTTTTATTCTGGGATAGCAATTGCATTAGAAATACTGAACAAAAATAAAAAGAACATCCTAATTGTTGTATTCACCGAGTCCCAAGATTTAAGTTTCATAGAATTGTTCTAAACAGTGTTCCATTAAAAACATACTGAAGGCCTACTCTGGGCTACACTTGCTTTCTAATGGTCTATACTTCTGCTAGTCGCCATTGCTTTGTGTGGAAGAGAGAGATTGGTGGGGATGAAGAGAAAAATGGAAAGGGTGAAAAGTTGAGTGTGCTTATTCGGAGACAAAACATGGAAAATGCATCATCAACTAAAGAAAGATGGTATCTTATTGTTACTTTTTTCAAAACAATTTTCCACAAAAAGAGAAGTCACAAAGGTGGGATTAGACATATTGAAATCTTGAAAATATCTGGGAAAAAATTGTATTGTCCTTAAGATCTTGTGATAAGAGAATACATTGTAGTTATTGAATCATAACATAACTTACTCAAGTTTGTTTGTTGTTCATTCATGCTTTCATTCATGTCAGAGCATTTTTTGTAATTATTATTATTTATTTTAAAGATGCGGGGTACAATTCAGGTTTAGGTGTACAAGTCATATTACAGTAAAGTTTAGGCATCCCTTTGGTCCCCGCTTTGCATGGCGTGAGATCAGTTACCTTTATTGATGTTGTGTCTCCCCTCCCTTCCCTGCCAATCCCTTTCTGCCAATCCCTTTCTTATATTATTATGGTAAATGTTCTGGGTCTGCTTATGATTGAGAACATGTGGAACTCAGTTCTTTGTTAATGTGATAGATCACTGAGTACTATAGACTCTAAATCCATTCAAGTTGCTGCAAAGTGCATATGTTTGTCCTTCTTTATGGCTGAATAATATTCCATCATGTGTATATACCACATTTTTTTTAATCCAGTTCAGTTTCGATGGCCAGCATGGTTGGTTCCTTGTTTTTGCTATTGTGAACAATGCTGCAATAAATGTGTGTGCAGGTATCTTTTTGTTAGAATGATTTGAGTTCCTCCAGGTATATTCCTAGTATGGGAATTGCTGGACCATATGGAAGGTCAATTTCTAGTTTTTTTAGAAATCGCCACACTGTTTTCCAGAGATTGAACTAGTTTGGGAGAAAACATTCCCTTTTCTCCGCATCCTTTGCCAGCATCTGTTGTTGTTTGTTTTATTAATGATTCATGCCAGAGCATTTAAAAAATATATACCATCGTGTACATTAGTCTGTAAAATTTTCATGCATATTTTATTATTTGATCATCTTTTAAAATTTTATTTTAAAGATGTGGAGTATGATTCAGGGTTATGTACACAAATGTTCATTATGCAGTTAACCTTGTTGATAAGGTGAACTCCACACCTGGCAGTTTCCCACTACTGCTAATCCCTTTCTTATAGTATTACAATAGTTGTTCAAGGTCTGCTTATGAGTGAGAACATACGATATTTCATTTTTTGTTTCTGTGACAGATCACTCAGCATTATAGCCTCTAAGCCCATCCAAGTTGCTGTGAAGATCACAATTTTTTTCCTTTTTATGGCTGTGTAATATTCCATTGTGTATATACACCACATTTTAAAAAATCTAGTCCTCTTTCAATGGGCAGCACAGTTGGTTCCATGTATTTGCTATTGTAAATAATGATGCAATAAACATGCGTTTACAGGTATCTTTTTCATAGAGTTATTTGAGTTCCTCTGGGTATATTCCCAGTAGAGTGATTGTGGGGTCATATGAGAGGTCAATTTTTAGATCTTTTAGGAAATAGCACACTGCTTTCCAAAGAGGCTGTACTAGTTTACACTCCCACCACCCCTTTAAAAGTGTCCTCTTTTTCCTAGATCGTTTCCAGCATCTGTTGTTTTTTGAGTCATTCATGGCTATCCTGACTGGAGTTAGGTGGTATCTCAATGTGGTTTTAATTTGCATTTCTTTGATAACTAGTGAGGCTGAGCATTTTTTCATGTCTCTGTTGGCTGCTCGTATGTCTTCTTTGAAAAGTGTCTATTCACATCTTTTGCCTGCTTTGTAATGGGGCTGTTTTTGTTTTTGTTTTTGTTTTTTTCTTTTCAGCACATTTGAGTTCCTTGTAGATCCTACATGTTAGGCCTTTGTCAGATATACAGTTGACCAATATTTTTTCCCAGTTCATGGGCTATCTCCCTACTCTCTCAATGGTTTCTTTGGCTTTGCAGAAGCTTGTTAGTTTGAGGAGGTCCTACTTGTCTATTTTATCTCTTATCGCATGGGTATTTGAAGTTTTGATCAAGAATTGGTTGCCAGTTGTAATTTCCATGAGGGTGTCTCCTGCATTTTCTAAGGTTCTTATAGTTTGCAGTTTTACATTTAAGCCTTTGATCCATTTAGAGTTGACTTTCGTGTATGGTGATAGGTAGGAGTCTTGTTTTAATCTTCTCCATGTAGTCAGCCAGTTTTCCTAGCATCAGTTACTGAATAGGTTCTCCTCTCCCCAGTGTTTGATGTTGGAGGCTTTGTCGAAGATGAGTTGGCTGAGAAATTGAGGTTTTTCTTCTGGAATCTCTATCCTGTTCCATTGATCTATATGCCTGTTCTTATACTAATACCAGGCTGTTTTGATTATTGTAGCTTTACAATAATCAAAGTCTGGAAATGTGATAGCTCCCCCCCCCCTTTTTTGACTGAGGATTTGGTTATTTGTGGCCATTTACGTTTCCATATGAATTCCTGTATTGTTATTTCCAGGTCCAAGAAGAATGATGTTGGTGATTTAATGGGTATTGCATTAAATCCGTAGATTGCCTTGGGTAGGATGGACATCTTAATAATTGGAATTGGATAGAAATTGGAACCATTTCCCCTGAAACCAGAATTCTTCCAATCCATAAGCATGAAATATTTTTCCATTTGTTTGTGACATCTTTGAATCGTGTTTTGTAGTTTTTGTTGGAAAAAAAGTTTCTTTGACTTCTCTGGTTAAGAAGACGCCAAGGTTTTCATTCTTTTGTGGCTATTGTGAATGGGATTGTGCTTTTTACTTGGGTTTGTTTGTTTCTGTTTGTTTATTGTTGGTGTATAGGAGTGCAACTGAGTTTTGCACATTTATTTTATACCCTGAGACTTTGCCAAAGTCCTTTATCAGTGCAAGGAGGTTTTTGACAGATTCTTTTGGTTTTTGAGGTATAGAATCATCATATCATCTGCAAAGAAGGATAACTTAACTTCCTCTTTTCCAATTTGGATACTCCAATTTCCTTCTCTTGTCTGATTGCTCTAGCTAGGACTTCAAATACCATGTTGAACAGGAGGGGTGAGAGTGGCACGACATCCTTGTCTTGTTCTGGGTTTCAGGGGAAATGGTTCCAATTTCTATCTGTTTGGCAGTATGTTGGCTGTGGGGGCCTGTGTTTTTTGCAGTTTTGAAATTAAATTAAGGGGGGAGATGTGATTCAGAAGCTATCTGTAGATCTCAGTAGCTGCTGACAGGCATGTGAGCCCCTTAGAGCCCACTTCTCACTGCCTTACAATCTGCCCATGCAGTGAAGGTGTCTGTTTGCCCTCTGAAAGTAAAATGAGATAAGAAAAGGGAAAGGAATGGAAAAAAGAAGGAAGAAGACAAAAGGAAGGTGGAGAGAGAGAAGAAGAAGAGGGAAACATTGGCATACCAACTAATGAATAAAAAGGGAAACAAACTAAGACAGAAAACCAAAAAAGACAAAAACATACAGAGAATCATACAAACCAACAGACAAAAGTCCCATTGTTACTGTATTCTCCCTCGAAAATACCCATACACAAACAAAATCTTTAAAAAAACCATTAAAGTAACAGAAACAAAGTAAGTACAGAAACATAAACAAAACACAGAGAAGAAAAAGACAAAAACTAAAACAAAAAATAAACAAGAAGAAAAAAACACCTTGCTCTGTGGTTGCTTCTGTATCTTGAGGTTTCTTTCTGCTGCTTTCACCTTAGGTCAGGTCTCCAGCCCTTCCCTTCTGCTTTCAGCACAGGCTGATAGGGTTGCTCTCATCGTGGGTCAAATGGCCCATGGACTACTGTGGGAGGAGGATGGATTGATCCAGACTCACCCTACTCGCTGCTGATCTGATGTGTCTGAGCCTGTTCCAGTGTGGGGGTGGGACATCTGTCTCTCCAAGTTCAATGAGAAGATGGCCTCTGGGTCTGAAAATGGAGACTGGGTGGAACTAGGTGGGGAGATGCAAGTCTCTGCCCACTCCCAGGACTGAGAGGATGGTGCCCGTTGGTGTTTTGTCACCAGCATTGAAACTTTATTCCAGATTTTCACGACTGACCTTCTTCACAGTTCCCTCTGCTTGTGCCCAGTCTTGCTGCTGCAAGTGATGGCAGGTGGTGAGGGACAACTGTTCTCTGCTGCCTTCTCTCAAAAGAGCCCCAAGGGAGGCAGACAATCCTGCATACCCAGGTCTCCAATCTCAGGGCAGTGGTGGGTTGCAGTCACCTGTGGAGGAGAACCCTGGGTGCACGAACACGAGTCTCCCCTCAGATGTGTATTCACTCACCCACTAGCACACGGCCACTCACACAGAGAGTCTTTATGGACTTGCTTTTGCAGAGCCTCTCATATTCCAACCTGTTCTGTTGTCATCTTGCTCGAAAACCTCTATTTGATCATCTTAACAACGATGGGTTGTAGGCAGACATAGTCATAATGGTCCTATTATAGAGATAAGAAAATGGAAATGTAAAAATCTCATCTTTAAAATCAGGTCTTAGCCGGACTTGGTGGCTCAGCCTGTAATCCCGCGCCTTTGGGAGGCTGAGGTGAGTGGATTGCCTGAGCCCGCGGGTTCGAGACCCGCCTGGGCAGCAAGACCTCATCTCTACAATAAATCAAAAAATCAGCCGGGTGTGGTAGCGCATGCCTGTAATTCCGGCTACTTGGAAGGCTGAGGCGGAAGGATCACCGGAGCCCAGCAGGTTGAGGCTGCGGTGGCCGGGAGCGGCCACTGCACTCCAGTCTGGGCGACAGAGTGAGACTCCAACTCAAAAAAAAAAAAAAAAAAAAAAATCAGGTCTTTTGACTCTCAGTTAAATGTTTTTGTGTGTTTGATTTTTGACTTTTGTTTTAATTTGTTTGATTTTGTCACAAAACTTCACTGAAGTGACAAAGGATCAATTTCTTGTTTTAATGTTGGTATTATGTTTTTGTTTTCTATTTGCTTTTAAGACAATATTTTACACTTGTATAACTTTTGCTGTCTTTCCTTTACTTTATCTCTTAATTTTTACAGTCTCTGTGATAAGCTGTGAGATAGTATTACCTTCAATTTACAAAGAAAGAGAATAGGCCCCGAGAGGTTAGAGCTTCACAGCTATAAATATATAAACACAAAAGGTTCTTCTTACTTCGAGCCCAGGGTTCTTTTATAGCATGCCTTTAAATTTTTTTCAAATACTGTATTTTAGGACTTTACTTTTGTTCAAAGTAAAACCACAGACAAATTAAATTTAACAGAGTTTAATTGATCAAGGGATGATTCGCAAATTGGTTAGGCCCTGAACCAGAGTAGGTTCAGAAAGACTCCAGTGCAGTCAGGAGATGGAATAAGATTCATGAACAGAAAAAGGAAAGCAAGGTACAGAAACACCAGGACTGGTTGCAGCTTGGCATTGGCCTTATTTGAATCCAGGGTGAACAGTTGATCACCTTTGATTAGCCAAAACTCAGTGATTGGCACAAGAATAGGTTATAACTTGTTCACATACCCAGTTAGGTTACAATTCACTATATACAGTGAAACCCTTAAAATATGTAAAGCAACAGCTTTAGACTAAATTTAACTTAACACTTTTTATGCCATTAGGTATGCTGTTGTCTGATTAATGTAGTCATTGACTTTACATGAAGTCATTGAATTATGAGGATCCTTTCAACCCCAAGATATTAAAGCTTGCTTATATTTAAATATATTTTTTTCCTCTCTTCACTAATCACTTGTTTATTCTTTACATTACCCTAGGGTTCTAAGTATGTAGCTGAATAGGTGTCTTAGTTGACTTTTTTATTTTATAATGAATTCTCATGGATTTTCATTTCCAGACTCAGCAATTTAAATACCTTGGGGTTTCCTGTAAGGATGCCTCCTGCCTTTAAATTTCTTCAAAGATGAGAATTATGGTTCTAGCAATGGTTCCCATCATAGGTAAGGACATGGTTGGAGAGATTGGGATGTATGCTTCTGGTTCTTTTTGACTCAGACTCCCAGGAAACTTACAAAAGCAGAGCCTACAGTGCAGTTCTCAAGTCTCCTGGTTTAAATTGGCCTCATATGAACTTCTGCAGATGCCGTGGCTTCTTCCTAAAGGAATCCTGAGTCTATTTTTTCTTCTTTCTTAAATCCCGACAGCATTTAAGACCCAGTTCAAGTATTTTCTCCCCTCTGAAACTTTCCTCAGTTGTTCTCTCTTACATGATCACATTATGTTTTTCTATATCTCTGTTAGAGCTATGATTCCCTTTACTATGACCTGAATATTTGTATTCTCCCTCAGATTTGTGTGTAAACATCCTAATCCCTAAAGTGATAGAATTAGGAGGTGAGAAATTTGGAAAGTGAAGCAATCATGTATCTGTATCGTTATAAAAGACCCCAGAAAACTGATTTGGCCCTTCCACCATGTAAGGTTACAGAGAGAATGTGCCACCTATAACTCAGGAACTGGGCCCTCACCAGACACCAAACCTGCTGGTGCCTTGATCTTGGATATCCCTTTTTCCAGAACTGTAAGCAATAAAAGCCAATTGTTTATAAGTCACTCACTTTTTGGTATTTTGTTACAACAGCCTGAATGAACTAAGACAGTCTTCTATGGTAATGATTTACTTAAATGTTTGTCTCTCCTATTATACTATAAACTTTTGAGAATGTCTATTTTATTTTTTTATTGCCCCTGCCTAAGGTTGACAAAATCCTCAAGAGATCTAGATCTTTGAAGGAGATGAGAAGCCACATGCAAAGCTGGAAAGTCAGCAGCTATTGTCAATTTAAATGCTTTTTATGGATCATGTAACCTTTCTGAAAATGTTTTCTGTAGGATGTTAATAGCGATTAGCAGTATTAACCAAGTATAAGCTTCTGTTGTTCCCTTTTCTCATTTCAGAGCCATGTTTCTTTATTATATTTGTGGGAAATAAAATTAATATTATGATTACAACCAAAAGACTCTACCTCATAACCACTCAAAGCTATATGCTCATCTATGATACAGCTTATCAAATAGAACATTAAGATTTATGTCCTCATTGATTATATTGCCAAATCAATATCGATCTTGCTACCAGGCCATCTGCAGTAGCCAGCCAAAATAAAACAAAAATAAAACCAAAACTATTGTATACGTTAGATTGGGCCAGTGATGTGGCAGTGGCCAGTAAACCTGAGATCTTAGCAAATAAACACAATAAAAGGTTATTTCTTACTTGTGTAATGTCTCTTTCAGTCAGCCAGCCCTCCTTCATCATGTAGCTGTTGATGAGAGCAGGTGGACTCCAAGACCATAGCAGAGGAAAAGAAGCTGAAGAGTCTCAGAGAACATTTTACAAGCAAGTGTTCTCACTTCCCCTGGTCCTTTGGCCAGAAGCCAATCGGATGGCTCCATGTATTTTCAAGGGTGTTATAGCCTCCCAAAAAATCCTATATCCCCAGCTGATTTTTTTGAAAGAATTTTCAATCCCTTTAAAATATGAATAGTAAAATGTTTAATTGTGGTTATTGATGTATCGACCTGGTTATTTGATAAACTGTTTCCTAGGCTCAAAATAGTTTGATTGTAGATTTTGACACTAAATGACCTCATTGAGAATGTCCCATTCTTTTGTTTCGTCACCTAATCATTATCATACAGAGTCATCAAAAGTCTGAATAAGTGTTGCTGTTTTTAAGGCTTCTATTTTTAAGCCATTTGGCATAGTATAACTTTCTGGGTTACACTTGAAACTCTCCTATGACATTTTATGATAGCTAAATGGCTCAGCTTGCTTGCGCTCTTCAAATCTGAGAATCATCTAAATCCTGCATGAGAGATTATCTAAGAAAACAGTGAACTGGAGACTGGTTCCTTCAGTCTATGTGTGTATTTGTTATTCTTGGATATCTAGAAGGAACCTAATAACCAGGGCAAGGGTCTGTCTGGGTCAAGAGGAGTTGAGCTCAGTTTTTTGCTTGTACTTGTAATAGTATAAGTTGTGGGTGACATGCAGGAGCATTTCATGTCACGTGATACACAACACTAATTACAATAATTGCTGTGCAACCATCTCTTATATATTGTTTATTCAATATTTGTATATTGTCAGCTTTCAGAAAGAATTCAAAATGCAGATCTCATTTGAATGTTCAATAATATTTTGAATTGATTAATCTCTCTTCTTCTCTTGTCTTCACTATACCTCATTACTTCTTGTTTAAATATGATCTAATACAATCTTTTCTTAACTCATCAATTCACTTCACTTGCCTTTCTTCTTTCTGTTTTGTGAATTATTCTACACTTTATGCGTTTATCTCCTACTTGGTTTTCCTTGACATATTGTTTCTATTTCAATTACCCTATTTATCTAAAGTTTACCTAATTTTAAACATGAATTCTGAGAGATGACTGTACTCCATATCCTGGATTAGATTCTCAGGTACTTTCAGCTTTGGAGAAGCAATAAAGGGATCCATGGAGGAGACAATATTGAAGCATGAGTTGATTTCACATTGCAGAGACAGTATAAGGGTATAAGGGTATGTAAAATGAGGCGTTAGCATAGAAAAAATATTTATAGCATCTACTATGTGCAAGAGGTTGTGTATTTAGTGTATAATGAAGACTAAAGTATAATCTGTGATTTTAATGGGTTTGTAATTTACTGGTGAAATGAAATATTTTTATAAATAACTATAGTACATGAGAGAGGAAAACCAAAAGAAGAAAACAAAACAGAATTATCTTTTGGATGGCAGGCCCCCTTATAGTTCAGGCTTACTCCTCTAGGTAAGTGTTCTAGGAACCCATTGACATCAGTGTACCAGCTAGCATTGTTGTGAGAAGCTGCATTTAGCTTCAGTGAATTTTTTTGTGGAAAACAGGTGACTGGTTCTTCCACCATGACAACTCATCTGCCCATACTGCTCTGAGTGTTCAGCAGTTTTTGGCCCAAAATAGCATGACCCTTGTGTCCCACCTTCCCTATTCACCTGATCTTGCCCTGAGAGACTTTTTTGTTGTTGTTATTTCCTCGGATGAAAAAAGTCCTCAAAGGGAAACATTTTGACTATGTGGAAGAGGCGAAACAAAAAATGGTAGAAGCACTAAAAAGCATTAAAATTGATGAGTTCAAAAACTGTTTTGAGCAGTGGAAAAAGCATCTCGATAGGTGTATTGCAGCAAAAGGAGAGGACTTTGAAGGAGACTGAAGTTTCAACATATAAGAATAAATGCACAATTTTTTATAAATAAATTCCATTTTTTGGAAGGTCCTGCCTTGTAAATTCCAATGGTTAATCATATCACAAAATACTTACAAACGGCACACTGCATACTTTTAGAAAAAGCAAACTAAGATTTTACCCTATTAAATTTCTTAGGAAAGACATTCTAGTAGATTCAGTGGTTAAAAATGCCTCTAAAAATTAGAGTAGAAATTAGTAATTAGAAGGGAAATAAGTCTACCTTTACCTGTAGTTGTAGAAATCTATACAGTATCATCAGAAGACAATCTCAATGGAGTAAGGTCTGTAAAGAGATTTTGGAGACTAGTGTAGGACAAGTTAGTTAGAAATAGCTTTAGAGAGCATTAAGCAGAAGGTTGAAAATTCTGAAATTATCCCACAGACAAAAGTGACTCTCTGATGGTTTAGAACAAAATGCTTTTTAATTGAGACTATGATAATCTGCTATGCCAGATTCAATACTACTATTTCATCAAGTGAACATGTTTGTAGTATACTTTAAATGCTTCTGTTTGATACAGCTCATTGTGTCACCTAGATGTTTCAAGTCATTTCGGCTAAGAAGACTGACCTTGGCCTTCTAAGCTACTGCTGCTTCTGTCTTTCTAGGCATGTGCATCTAATCGGTAACTTATCAAATCTTCTCTCATTTTGAGCAGTAATGGCTATTTAAAGGGACATTGTGTCTTTAAATTTTTTTAAAAGAGGAAATAATTGTCTTTCTTAAGATCTGAAAAAGTCTTTGCCTACGGTCTCTGAAACTGGATGTGAAGATATTATTTGAGCAGGTAGGATAAGATTGATATTAATAAAGAGTCTAGAAAAAAATATTTGAAAAACAATTTATCTTGGGAAAAGTATTTTGTAAACCATTATATTTATATTGCCCTAAAAGTCTTTATGAAGATTCTGTAAGTTAGTGTGTCTGCTGGAATAAGTATCTTTTAAAATGCCCCTTTATATTAATGCCGATATTTTCTGACAAATTTGTTGCTACATCATCCTTATTTTACGAATGAGAGTAGCTTAACTAGCTTCCCACGTGGCTGGAGACAATGAGTTTGAAATTCAGGAACTTTTATTTAAAATGAAACTGGAGACATGATAAGTTGCTTTTGAAAAAAATCACCAAATACACAGTAACCAGATTCTAAAACGGTGATTTGCCTAAGCATTCAGTCTACACAGCCTGTCACTGAGCCACTGCTCTTGAATAGAGCAAAGTGACTGAGCTCTGGAAAGGCAAGCTATGGTTTCAGCCATTTATATGCATTTTAATAGATTTTTAATTGGATTCAGGATTCCAGCTGGAAAGCAGGAGTAGAAAGTCAGGAAAATGTGTCCCTGGGTATTTCTTTCATTGGGATCATTGAGAAACAAGCCACATACTGACATAGGAGAGAGGTGGGAATTGGTATCCTTACAGCGGAAGAATATGAGCAACCAAAGATCTCTCAGAAGTTGTACTTAAAATGCCAGGCATCTGCCATCTAGCTGAAGAGACTGACAATTTTGACATTCAAAGCCTGACCATTAATACCATTACTCATTCCAACCAAGACTACGTCACTTTATTTGCATTAGCTAAATACATTATGAATAGAAGTCAAACTGGCCATGGCAATACACGGAATATGGAAATTCCATTGACTTCTCTGGCAGAAACCCAATGTCTTTTCATTTTCCCTTTCCCCCTTCACAATGGACACAGCTGGGATCTTGTATGTATAAACAAAAAGGGCTGGGTTGTTGCTTTTACTTTCTCTTATATTCGATGATTTTAATGTTTTTAGCTTTTGCTAATCTCGAAATAGTTCTATCACATATCCTCATGTTGTCAAAACAAAATCTGCAGTTTATTCCAGTAAGGTATATGTAAATCTTATATCTTTTCCACTTTTATTTTTGTAGATAGATACTCAAATTTGATAAACAAACAGATCGTTATGATTCAGTAAACTCTAATCATTAAGCAAATATTGAACTATGAAAACTCTTACTAAGCAAATGAAAATTAAGGAATTAGTTATTAGCACATACCTTAGTGCTGTGCTATTTGAGTACTTTGCAAAGAGTGATTCAAAGAGACTCTTTTCATTTTTTTGCATTCTTTCTAAAATCTAATCCAATCATCCCCATTCACGATTACAGTTACAGTCAGTGTGAGTAGGTGATTTAATTATTTTTTCTAAAATGTCTTTGAATCCAGTTATTTCTCACCATTTCTTTGGTAATTCTTTACAGCCAAAGTCAGGCCTTTCTCTTTCACACTGGGACATTCTCTTGGAAGAAACTTCCAGTTGCTGATCCTGACTTCTGTTGCTCTAGGTATAGTCCTACATTCATGGGCTTTAAATAGTCTTCCTCAAACACACTTCTTCACAAGCTCTCTTGATGAAGAGCAGAAGTGCCCCCAAGCCGATTCCAGATCCATCTGCATCCTTCCCCCCACCCCCTCCTTTAGCATATGTGTACATATACTACACCACAGACACATCACACACACACACCACACTCCCCACACCACACCACACACACACCACACCACATATACTCCACACACACACCATACACACTCCACACACCACACACACACACCACACTCCACACACCACACACACACTACGCATACCATACATACACCACACCACACACTACACACACCACATACTAACTACATAACACACACTATATCATATATACGTTACACATACCACACATGTGCATATGACCACACACACACATGCCACATTACACTCACCCTCTACATACACCACACACACACCATACACACTGCACACACCACACACATACATATCACCACACACACACCACAGCATACACACATTACATGCACACCATACATCATACCAGACATACAACAGCCACACGCTACACACACCACACACACACCACATATATGCATATAACCACACACATCACACCACACAAACACACACATACACACCACTTACTAACTATATAAACACACACTATATCATATACACACCACACACATGTACACCACCACACATACAAAACACTACACACCACACACATACTACACACAACACACACAACACACATATGCATACTATCAAACACATCACACCATACACACCCAAACACTATACACATACACATTGACTACATGCACACAGATTACACACACCACACTGTACATCACACACACCATGCACACACACACTATACCTCACCATGCATACCTACCACACATACACACAAACTAAACACACATCCCACACAAATACTTGCACAAGCACTCACTGTTCTCAAAACCAGAGATTAATTGCATTCCACTCCAATCTTTCCTTCATTGTGTCCCCTCAATATTCATGTGGTCTTTATTTTACATATATTATTTTGTCTTTGTTCATGGGGGCATATGAGTCTTTAAAATGCTCTTCTGGCTGAATGTTTTTCTTTAGTAAAATAGAGCCTCCTTCAGGAGCCTCCCTGATTCCTCTGCCCACTTTATGCCATGTAGCCAGTTTGGTTTGTGCACAATGGCTTTTAATTAGTTATTATCTTCCAGAGCTGCATTTTGCTGTGTTTTTCATTGCCTGGTTACCTAATTACAACGGTCTTCACACCCCCGAGGTCATTCACAATATCCTTCCTGTTCCTTGGTCCTGTTATAATTGCCACCAAGCAAAGCTCCTCTTTGCAGTAGATGTTATTGGTTTCTCATGCCAGATAAGCAAGCCCTATGCCTCTGCTTGAGCGAGTTCTGCTGTTTTACGGCAAGCGAGAGAGCTGCCTACTGCAGCAGAACTGTGTCTGGCATACCCAGGATACTCTTGTGAAGTGCCTTGCTCCTTGTGCTATTACGGCATTTTTTCCTGTAACAAATTTTTTTTAAGTTATGTTAAATATAACACAGAAAATACCTGTAAAGCATATGTACAGCGTAATGAATTAAGTAAGGCCAATGCCCACCCAGGTCAGGGGCCACCCTCTCATGGCGTCCATGACTAAGGTACTCTAGAGACCTTTATGAAAATCGCTTTCTACTTTTCTTCACAGCTTTATCACTCAAGTGTGCTTCCTTACACACTATAATTTAGCTTGCCCATTTATTTTTAGTCTTATAATAATTTTAAAAATTCAAGACCAATTGCTTTCATTGGTATTAATTTCATGCAAAGACTTCAATAGGCTCTCCTGTTTCCCAGTTAAGTTACATACATCATATCTATATCTATATCCTATGGTCCTATCCAAATCCATATAGATATCTCTCTTTCTCTCTCTCTCTCCCTCCTTACCCACCATCCTATCCATATCACACAAACATAGATTGCATTGGTTCTAAATCGTTGTCTTTACTTCTAAGTCATTAATCTTAAAAAGAACTCTATTATTTTCAAGTATTTAAATTTTGGTATAAATTAATAATTATGACACTAAAGTCAGCAAGAAGGGCAATGCAGAATATACTTGGATATGCTCTTATTCATGGGTACTGATAGGACACAAGGAAAAAAAAACTCTTTTATTAGAGAGCTGTTATAAAAATCTGAGAAGACATATGAACAGCCAACAAAAACATGAAAAAATTCTCAGCCTCACTAATCATCAAAGAAATGCAAATTAAGACCACACTGAGATACCACCTAACTCCAGTCAGGATGGCCATCATAAATAACTCAGAAAACAACAGATGCTGGAGAGGATGCTGGGAAAAGGGAACACTTCTACTCTGTTGATAGGAGTGTCAGCTAGTACAGACTCTGTGGAAAACAATGTGGTGATTCCTAGAAATTTAAAAATTGACCTTCCATATGACCCAGCAATCCTCCTTCTGGGAATATACCCGGAGGAACTCAAATAATTATATGAAAAAGAAACCTGCACATGTATGTTCATTGCAGTATTATTTATAATAGCAAAACCATGGAAACAACTATACTGCCCATCAAAAGAGGACTGGATAAAAAAAAAAATGTGGTACATATACATGATGGAATATTATGTAGCCACGAAGAAGGACAAAAGTATGGACTTTGCAGCAACTTGGATGGACTTAGAGTCTATCATACTCAGTGATCTATCACAGAAACATAGAACTGAGTACCACACATTCTCACTTATAAGCAGACTCTGAACAATCATCATAATACTATAAGAAAAGGATTGGCAACAGTGGGAAACTGCCAGGGGAGCGAGGGGAGGGGCACACTTCATCAATAAGGATACCTGATCTCAAAATAGGTGAAGTGGGGACCAAAGCGAGGCCCAAAGTTTGCCTGTACAATGACCATTTGTATATCTAACCCTGAATTGTACCTCACATCTTAAAAAAAAAAAAAATCCTTGATTATGTTCAGAAAGAACACTTTTCGTTACAGGAACTATTTTAAAAGAAGGTGAAAGTCACAGAGTTGCCGGTCATGGTGGTTCAAACCTGTAATCCCAACACTTGGGGAGGCCGAGGCTGGAGGATTGCCTGAGCTCTTGGGTTTGAGACCAGCCTGAGCAGCCTAATAGAGCTCATCTCTACAAAAAAAAAAAAAAAGGAGCTCGAATGATTTGCAAACATTATCTTTTTGCTTTCAATATAGCCTCTAAGGGTATTAAATGGTGGATAAGTCATGATAATCTTACTTTGAACTAAGTAAAATAAAGAAGGCAGAAATAAAGGAGGATGAGGAAAAGCAAGCACATTAAAAAAGAACGTAACAACACAGAATCTAAGAATTTCAGTAAGAATTTACTATCTTTGATACAGGACACCTGATTTTCCAATGCTGACAATAAGCCTGAAAAAGCCAGGGCAGAATCTTTGTAAGCTGAAAAAAATCCATCTCCTCAAGTTTGAAATCAAGGAAACCCACTCACAAACTCAACCATGAGCATTTTTAAATTTGGAATTGTTATTGGATGCATCTTCCCCCTGGCAAGACTAGTTGGAGGTTAAGAACTTTCCTCATTACTGAAACAGAATTGCCTCATCAATGTCAGGGAATCGAGGTATTTCTGAACATGATTATTAGGTTTGTATTTGCATTTTGTAGCCTATGACCTAATGGCAGTCCTACATTTCAAGATAAAGTTGATATGAAAAGGATAAAGTTAAGGCCCATTAGGAAAAGTCTGGAGTCAGCTATGATGCCTGCCTATCACTCACATTTATCCACTTCCACATTCAAATAAAGCACTTGACGATACTTTTTTTTTTTTGAGTTGGAGACTCACTCTGTCACCCAGACTGGACTGCAGTAGCCGCTCCTGGCCACCGCAGTCTGGACTTGCTGGGCTCCAGTGATCCTTCCACCTCAGCCTTCCAAGTAGCTGGAACTGCAAGCGCCCACTACCACGCCCGGCTAATTTTTTTGATTTATTGTAGAGATGAGGTCTCGCCAAGTTGCCCAGGCGGGTCTCGAACCCGCGGGTTCAGGCAATTCACTCACCTCGGCCTCCCAAGGCGCGGGATTACAGGCTGAGCCACCGAGCCCGGCAACGATGATACTATTTTTAAAATAAGATATTTATGTTTTAGGTTAAAAGCATATGGCAGCGTGAAGTGCAACTCTGAAGAGCAATCTCTCTGCGGCTAACTACAAACACAGGCTCTTATGTATATAACACTCATAAAAGGTCAGAAATGTATTTTATTGTTGAAGTGCAGCAAATATAATACTTCAGTTTATTTCAATAATAATTCTCTGAATGTCATTTTTTTTCTTCAAAACAGTGATTGTAATACAGAGTACCCTCTTCTTTTGAATTAAGACAGGTGCTTAGCAAATTCACTCGAGTGTCAGTACAATACTATTAACATGAAGAGTTGACTTTGGTTCCATGTAAATGCCTTGAAGTACTGATAAGACCTATCTGGGCTCAAATGTCCTATATACAAATAATAAGAATAATAAAATCTGAAAATACACATCCACCCCAATTCCTCATATGAGGCTTTATTAAGTGAGTCTTAGTTAGTAAATATGAATTTATTCCACAATGCAGAATGTACAGAAACTTCTAAAGTTGTTATAATAAAGATTTTTTCATTACTTAAAAAAATCTGGTAGCCAAGCTTACTTGGTATTCCCTTGATAATTTGTTTAGTTATTGGGCTGTTGATGGTTCTCACATTTTAAGTACTATTTAATCCATTTACGTCACCTCAAAGCAATGAAGAAGTAAGTAATCGTTTTAGGACTTTGAACTCAAAGAGACATCTATGTTGCAGTTTCTTAATGTATATAGCATAGCATGGTGGGTTATTTTTGAAAATGCAGAGGTAAAAAGTTCATGTATACCTGTATGTATGTTTGTGAAAGAATGAAATAGAGAAAAATTTAGTCTACTTTTATATTTCAAGAGATTTACTTATTGCTACCATATTTTGCACCAATTTCTAGAAGCATATTGTGACATGTAGGTCTGAATTTACTTCTTAAAACAGTTGAAGGATGTTTTAAGAGCCCCTTTATGGTTGGCCTAAAACATTTAGCTTCTGAGAGTCACAAGTGTGATGTTGTCTTTATCAGACCATTAATTCTACAAACAAGAAATAATGTCTTCTCATCCTAATATTTCTCTTTCTTTTTTGCATTAATGTTGACATAAATTGAATGGAATAAAATCGAACAGTTATAAAGTGTTTCTACACCTAGATTTATTTAAGCTGGATTCACAAAACAAAAGCTGTTGTATTGTAAACTTATTAGAATCCTCACCAGCCAGTAAAGTGAGAATGATGCTACTAGCCTTGATGGATTATTGAGAAGACTCCGTGAGACTATATAAAGTGTTATCATGATGTTTAAACATGATAGATGCAAACTCCTATCCTCTCACCTTCTACATCGACTTAATCACCAACACCAGGCCTTGTTATTTCCATTTGGAAAAGTCTTTCTAACCAGTCCAGTTCCTCCTTCTCCATGATGCCTCTTGATTTGACCATCGTTTGTTATCTCGAATATAAAGACCAGCCCTTATACAACTCTGTGCTTAGTCTTGCTTCATTCTAATGGAGTCTTCCCTCTCCAACCAGATGAGACTTCGCAAAACACAAAGATGAACAAATTAACCCTTATTAAAAATCCTTCAGTGGCTCCCCAAGTTTCAATGTAAAGTCAAATCCCTTAATATGGCTTACAAAATCATCCTTGGTCTGAGGCTGTCCAGCTCCTCAGTGTGGTCCCTGAGCTCTCTTTCTGTAGTACCCTTAGCTTCAAAAAAATAACATTTATGAGTAAAGAACTTAAGTTCAAATACTGAATTTTTTGAGTTGAATAAATATACAGCTAACATTTCTATGTCTCGTAGACTATAATTTCCTGTAAGCCTGAGACCAGAGCAAACAGAGGAAGTACTTGGATGAAATTAGACTATAGTCAGACATCAGCCAATAAGAGGAACCTGGGAAATCACCTGGCTTCTCCAAGTTGTGGTATTCTGTACAATATGAGGGTCTCTTGTACAAGGTGGTTTCTCAGTTCTTAAAAGACACCAGACTTAGAAGTTCCTTGACTGTGTATGTATATCATGCACATATATTATGTATACATATTTTGTATGTGCATTGTATAAAATATTAAGTCAACATATTATGCACTCATGTAGTATATGCATATTGGACATGCATATGCAATCAAGCTAAGCAATGTGTCAAAGAGGCCACGCCTGTACTCACACAGCAACTCCTTTTAGGGTGCTGACATCTACAATTTAGTCCAAATATTTTAATTGCCAGTGAGAGTTATCTACTAATATGTTAAAGAGTCCAATTAATAACTATCATTTAACTTTTCTACATGCTACACACCCTAAATGCATGTGCTCCTTTACATTTTATAACAACCCCCCCCACATGAGCGTCTTTAACCCGATATTGCAAAAAAGAAAACTGAGTCTTAGAGATGTCAAACCTTGCTTCACAGATAAAAATGAAAAGAACAAGCAAGCAAAAACAAAACTAGGATTTTTAACACCAGTCTGTCAAAAGCTCCAGATTGAAGCTATTATGACATACTCCTCCTAATAGCCTGTCTAACTTCAGATTGTGATAAATATTCTTCATTGGTATGCAATTTTTTCTTTTAAATTTTGTGTCCTCTCTCACTCTCATAGGGAGATTGTGACTTGGGACAGAAAGGACTTGAGAGAAGAAGGGTACTGGTTTCTACAGTGGCTCTGAGTACACCCAGGACCCTAGGCTCCCAGCAGGGACCCTGCTGCTAGAGTCAGCATCATGGTGGCTCTCAGCCCTGCCCCTGCATGGCAGTTGTGTGTGGGGTTAATCTTGCAGCACATCAGCCATTGAAGACAGACTGTAGTTATTTCCCCTGGAATAATTTTAATAATAATAAAGTTAGTCACCATATGCCCAGCTTTCTGTGTATCACAAGTATCAAGAGTTTTCAAATTTCAGTGCATCACACATGACCTTGATAAGGGTGCTTGCTTTATCTGCATAACCCTGGACTGCCATGTGACAGACTCACATTTTCATTTACATGAACAAATTAAAGAGTAAATTTTATCACACTAAAACAAAATGGGGAAACTAGCATCACTTGTCATGAACACGAGGTGAAGCAACACATGCCTAAATAAGTACATGTGTAAAACTGAAGTGCATTCATGTGCCACCTCAAGTTATCCGTTCTGCCAAAAATAGTTGACACCAAACCACACTTTAGAATACCTAGATCTATGTTCTTATCTATCACTGATTTTTACAATCCTAAAAAACTGAACATATTATCTCTATTTTATAAATATAGAGACTAAGGAAGGCTAAGTCAACTTGCCAAGAATTCTACATTTTCGAATTCCAAACCATCCAATCTTCCCACTGTGAATCTAGATATAGGTTAATTAGATTCATCTCATAGAATATTTTTTCACTGTAGACCTACATTTTTGTGTCTCTGCTGTTTGTACATCTTACCTTAACAGTCATGGTAAGCAAAGGTGAAAATCTTCAACATTTTTATATCAGAATTTAGGTCACTGTGTACTTAAAAAAGTTCTCCTTAAAAATGAGATTATACTTTTCAAGGTACATAGTTTTAAAATGCTGGTGTTTAACGCTGTGTTGTCTTCCCTGTTGTTCATACAAACTCCTGAGTCCTGCTTTACAAAAATCGCAAAGAGAGATTCAACCAATATGTGTCTGTGGAATGGACTCAAAGCTGCCCATTTTAATATAAAGTGATACCAAAACTTCACATTTGTTTTGGAAGTCCTTTCAGCTGTGTGCCTCTTTCACAAATCCCCTACACTCGGAGGGAGGGAACCACAGAAACAGCACAACCTGTGAAGATTCTTTGTGTCACTTTGGATGCTGGCTTTTATGTTGCAGTGCATTGACATGCCACGTTCAGACATTTTAACGAGAACGTGTAAGACTTTACATCTGTTACCTTCAGATCTGGGAGGGAGGGGGAGGAAGTTACTGCAGATAGTATTTTTTAAAAAGGAGAGAGAATGAGAGAGACAGAGAGAGAGAGAGAGTGCAATCTTATTACTCCAGTCATCTGTTCCCGACCACACAGTTTCTTAATATTCATAACTATGCTGAAGGAAACGAAGAGAACTGAGATGCATCTGTCTGAGAGTCTGCTTTTGAGCTCCACGTGGCACTAAGACCAGAAGCTCTCATCAGAGCTTTCTGTTCCAACATAACTGCTTAACTCTGTCTTCCCGTCATTTCACATGTTAAAAAATTCATCTTTTTAGAGTGGTCATCTTACTTAATTTTAAAAATTATAGTTATTACATACATCAAGGCTACAGAAAGGATATAGAAACTTAAGTGGAAGCCTGTCAAATAGGAATACAGCGCCTGTGAGCAAAGAGACAGGGTCTTTGACGCACTTCTGCCTCAGAAGATATTATGCAAAACTAATAAGGTATTTCTTAAAGTTTGTCAGCATGCCAGAATTCACAATAGCTTTTTGAGCAGAAAATAAAAGAAAGATGTACTTGGGTTTTTTTTTTTTTTTCCCCCAATAACATTGTGCCTATTGAAAGAAGGGGGGGGCAGAGTGTGATTCTTTGATCCATGTGACATCACTCTGTGCTGTGACAGACTGTAACACAAACAAATGACATGCAGTCCCTTATGGGGTGGTGATGTCATGATGACCTTTGAATAGGTCCTGTGGAGTAAGTTAGAGGAGGGTACGGATGAGATGGTTATCATCTGACTGGAGGGGAAGAAATATGAGATTTGTAATTTTCTGTGTAGTGTTATGTTTTGTATTTTTATGTGGATTTGCTTCTGACTGTTTTGCAAAACTAGGTCACTAACCTCTTGACATGTTCATGCATGAATTTGTACTATATAGCAACATTCACAGCTCATGAATGTTATTTTTTTGCATTAAGTACTATGCTTACATGTTTTGAACTTCTCTATCTCTTCTCTCCCAGCCAACATTAAGTTTTGAATTGTATATAAATTATTTCTTATTCTGGTTGCCTCCTGAAAAAAATTTTCATACACATTTCTAATTCCTTAGAGCTTCCATTACAAACACGATTACTGCTACTATGAATACAGGGTACCTGCCATACGCCAAGCTACATATTCAGAAATTCATATTCCTAATGTGTTACTCCCAACAATCCCTGCAAGGTTGGCATATAGTCAACATCATTACATTGTATTACAGGTCTGGGAACAGTGCATAACAGAGAATAACTTCCCAGTGCCACACAGTTGCTAAGTGATAGAGCGGGAACACTACAAGAAATCCTGGAATGGAAAAGAAGTCAAGGCAAAGGAAATCCTGGGCACTACGAAAGGCCAAATGGTGAAGTGGGGCTTGACCTGGCCACCACTGGCTAAGCACAAGGAGCATTCTCGGTCCCTGTTAATGTGGACAGTTCACATTGCACGCGGCCTAGTCCACAGACTTCCTAGAATGTTTCCTTCCGTGAAACTCCACCCTCTGGCTTCGGACTGAGATGGTTAAAATTGGGGGAAAAAATGTTGTAAAGGAACAGACTTGCCACTACTGAAGGCTGTAATTTTATTTTATTTTATTTTATTTTATTTTATTTTTATTTTATTTATTTATTTTTGAGTTGGGGTCTCACTCTGTTGCCCAGACTGGAGTGCAGTGGCCGCTCCCGGCCACTGCAGCCTCGACCTGCTGGATTCCGGCGATCCTTCCACTCAGCCTTCGGAGTAGCTGGAGTTATAGGCATGTGCTACCACGCCCGACTGATTTTTTGATTTATTGTAGAGATGAGGTCTCGCTGCCCAGGCGGGTCTCGAACCCGCGGACTCAGGCAATCCACTCACCTCAGTCTCCCAAAGGCGCGGGATTACAGGCTGAGCCACCGAGCCTGGCTAGGGCTGTAATTTTAAATGATCTACTTCTGTTGATTTTAACCTCCGTGCCTCCACCAAGGATTTCAAACTTATACCACTCTATTCATTCCAGTCATCCAATACGATTTGTTCCAAATTTGAATCTGTGCTCCTCACAGCCACCAGGAAGATGTAACTAAAATTGAAATACTACCATGTACTTTTATTCTTAAAATTCTTCATAGCGCCCATTGGCTATAATTGTACTGCCCAGCATGGTAGCCACCAGCCACATGTAACTATGGAGTACTTGAAATGGTTGAGTACAAATTGAGATGTGCAGTAATTGAAAAATACAGATCAGATTTTGGAGACATAATAGAAAAGTAAAAAGGTAGAATAACTCATTAGTAACTGTTATATGGTTTACATGTTGAAGTGATAGCATTTGGATGTATTCGGGAGAATAAATTAAAATTAATTCCACTCATTTCATTTTGCTTCTTTCAGTGTGGCTCCAAAGCTATGTCTGATGTGATCCTGGAGGAAAACAGACAAAGGACAAAAGTACTTCTCCTAAGAACAGAACTAGATCAGTCAGACTAACATGAATAAACTTCACAACCAGCCAGAGAGCCCTTGCTACTCCTTCCAGTAGGATATCAAATGTGCTACATTTACCAGGGAACCTTCTCCAACGGGAAGTGGTTTTCTCACCCCCCAAAACGTGTCTCGTTCTCTCTGTTCTTGCATATTGGCTGCATGGGAGATGATTTAATTCTTATTTATCCACAGACCACCAATTAGAATCATGATTAAGCCAAACTCAAAGAACTGTAAGTGGATGAGTCATTCTGAACCTTAACCCCAGAGTTGAGTGGATTATTCTGTTGAAATTGTTACAATTTAGAAAGGGGTGTATTCCACAAGAGCATCGACATCTTTATAGACCTTCATGGATGGGAAGAAGCAGCTGCAAAGAGAAGTGAACGATCACTGGTTTTTTTGTTTTTGGTTTTTTGCCTCACAACATCAATCCTTTCCCCTTTAAATAAGCATGCCCCAATGTCTTGGGGAAAATACCTCTCTCCTGTGTTTAATAAATGTCTACATAAATTGTGAAGACAAAGCACTTGGTATAGACGGCCTAATTTAATTAGCCATTTTAGTTTCATAATCAAGCATCAAGTTCAGACAGAAACACGTGATCAAAATTAAGCCCATCAGGGTCAAAGAGATTCAAGCCAGAATTGTGTTTGTGCTATCTGCAAAATGAACTGCTGTTCCTTCTACTGCAGAGAGAATGCTCACACTAGAACTACCATAGCTACCTTTGCGCAAATATTGCCTGAGTAGGTTCAAACCTGAGGCAGCAGAGCAGAGAGCGGTGTTAACACTGTTTGAGACATGGGTCAGGTCTTACCCCAGGACACATATTTTTGTTTTCCTTAAACTCATTTAAGTTGAATTTCCTAGTGACTACAGAACATAACATCTAATCCAAATGATAGCATATTCTTGACAAAATAAGATACACGACCGTAAGGAAAAGGCTGCAGAGCACTTTGGGTGCATTTTATAATGCCTAGCTCATAGCATAGGTAACTGATTAATGCTTCTAGAGGGAGAATTTGAAAGACTAGACCAGATTATGTTACACAAGAATAGGAAGGAGAGACTGTTATTTTATTTTCAATATTTATGTGGCATAAAATTAAACAAATCTGGCTTGAATTCTTCTTGGAGCTTTTTATTTATTATCTTTAAATTCAAAGCATATTTTTAGACGTGAATCTGGCATTTGTACTATTGTGAGTGTTTCCAACTTCTTTGGGAGGAGTGAGAGAATTTAAACATATATGAGCTTGCATGTGTGCAGGCAGGCATGCACACACAAACACACAAGAGCTTTCCAAGAAGTATAATTTTTACATTTGAAAGTGATATCTCAAAAATTTTCCTGAGAACATGTCTTTAGAAGGTCCCTTCTTACAGATACTGATGCATTTCAAAATGCATATTGACTGCATTTGCAAAAATTCATTTGAAGGCAGCAAAAAGTCAATCTAACCATACCATTTTCTCCTAAATTAAACTATGATTATTTGGTCAAAAAATATAAAAATTTTATAACAATAGTATTAAAATTTGTGTTATTATAAAATTGCATATCATTTCTCATCTAAAGAGATATGCATGCCTTAAGATTTTAAAAGAGTTAGCTGAATGTCTGCTTCTTAGACAAACATGCTGTATTAATCTTGTGTAATGTCTAGAAAATATATACACTCAGAATATTCTGAAATATTGAATGGAAAATTGAGTGTTGAAAAGCTAAGCTTTATTCATATTTTCCAAAGAGATATGTCCTTGGCTTTTCAAAAAATTTTTTTTTTTCTTTTGTGGTTTGGTTGAGCTTCAAGTGGAAGGGAAGCATTTGCACAAAGCCTGAAATACTGGTCTGCAAGAGGTCATGAAAGAAGGTCGTGTATTGAATTATCAGTAGTATTATCAATTGGGGAGTATCCAATATCACATCCATTTAGCCTCTCCTCTGGCATAATGAAACTGTTTATAAGACTTCCCATGGTAATGTCAGTACAGGAAGGTAATTATGTGAGTGGAGGCCGGGTGCTTTGTGAAGACAAGAAATGTCATAACCAATGGGAAACAAAACGAGAAGACAACCTGGTTCTCTTTCCTGCTTTTGGTCTCATATTATGCATATTCATTTTTTAAAACACTTGAACAATGTAAAAATTCTAGCGAATAATGTGCACTTTATCTGGATCATTATTATTACTGCATCCTAATATATTTTCAATGTTAAAATCGATCACAAAAAATGAAAGGACAAAGTTTCTTGATTTCTGCCAGCTTTTGGCACTGACTTTACAAAACTTGAATTGTTTATTTGTGTATTTATTTATTTAGCAGCTTAAGTAGCAATTAGTCTAAGCATGCTGAGAATTCAAAATGCTGACCACTTGACAACCTGGAAGCTTTTAGACCAATAAACAATTGTCTACTTGTTATGTTGCCACAAGTATATGAAATCTCTGCTAAATTATCATCTATTTTCAAAACTGTCCCATTTCACTACAGAACAATAAAATATTTATTGGAAATACTTTTAAATATATGTTATATCCATTTTTGGTTTTATTCTTTTTTTTTTTGAGTTGGAGTCTCACTCTGTCGCCCAGACTGGAGTGCAGTGGCTGCTCCCGGCCACCACAGCCTCGACCTGCTGGGCTCCGGCGATCCTTCCGCCTCAGCCTTCCGAGTAGCCGAAATTACAGGCATGCGCTACCACGCCCGGCTGATTTTTTGATTTATTGCAGAGATGAGGTCTCGCTGCCCAGGTGGGTCTTGAACCCGCGGGCTCAGGCAATCCACTCACCTCAGCCTCCCAAGAGCGCGGGATTACAGGCTGAGCCACCGAGCCCGGCGTGTTTTTACGCTTAATGTTGTATGCCACTAGAAATTGCTATTTCTGCCTTCTTTATATCCATGCTATTTAATTCCTGCTGTTTTGATGAATGTATTTATTGTATCTAAGATGATTTAATGTCCACATTCTATAGTCTATATATTTAACTTTATATCTCTATTATCTTAAAAATGTAAAAATCTGAGGAGGTTAAATCACTGATGTTTCCAGTTCTGTGGAGGTATTTTCTCTAAGCAGATATGTTCATCTAAATCAACAAATATTAACAACAGTTTCTCAATAGAGATTCACGTTCTTCAATCTGTCTCAAGTTATTTTACGTCTCAAGTTATTTTATTCTCTTCTTCAAAGAGAAGGTCAGTGATGAATGGATATTGTGAAAATTCTACACAAAATTAGTATTTGTGATCAACTCAGAAATTCTTGTTACATGGGTTTTTTTCATGATATAAACTATATCTAATAATATATATACACACACACATGCGCGTGTGTATGCTTGTGTGTGTATCTCCATGCACTAATGAACAAAATATTTCCGTTAAAACATGAACTAAGAACTAAAGTCTCCAGTTAAAAGCAAAAATTAACTGACAGAATAAAAAAATTCCAACTATATGACACTTACCAGAAACATATCTAAAATTTAAAGCATCTATAAAACATAAGGTTAAAAAAGTACAGAAAAGAAGATACATAAAGGAAATACCGACCAAAGAATTCTATGTAACTATGTTATTACCAGACAAAATTGACTTTAAGGCAAGGCATTACAACAGATAAAAAGGTAATTATGAAAGGTTCAGATGACAAAAGGTTCAATTTACCAGGAAGATGTAACAATTTATAGATTTCATACAATTTTATGACCTCAAAATATGAAAAGATAAAACTGACATAATTATAAGGGAAAATAGAATAACCACAATAACAATTATTATGGAAAATTTTACATTGCCACCTTTAATAATTAAAAGAGCAAACAGATAAAAATTTATTAAGGATTAGCCAACCTCACTTAATGGAGAAAAAAATAGGGACAGTGGGAGAGAAAGATCGTGAGAATGAAAGAAAGAGAGGGAAAAAAATAAAGTAAGGAAGAAGGAAGGAAAGAAGAGAGGAAGGAAGGGAGGGAGAATGGGAGAAAGGGATAAAAAAATAAACTGAACTCAATTGCAGAATATACACTTTTTGCAAGCATACTTGGGACATTTTTCTAAAATTATACATATCCTTGTCCATAAAGTAACTCTTAACACATTTCCAAAAGTTAAAGTTACACAAAATATTTTTTCTTTTTTTTTTTGACAGCCATGCAGTTAAGATAGAAACAAATGTCAGAAATGATACTACAAATTATTCTTATGTTTGGAAATTAAGAAATATAGTTCTAAGAAGCCCATAAACCAAAGCAGAAATTATGATGCAAATAAAATAATTTTAACAAAATTATAATGAAAACACTATTATATACTAAAATTTGTGGGATATCAATAAAGCAGCGCTTAGGGAAAAATTATATTTATACAAATATATATAGAGGTCTGTAAATTAATAAACCAAATAATTGCCCAACAAAGTCAAAAAAAGAAACTGACAAAATAAACCTAAAAAAGAGCAGAAGAAAAAAATTAATAAAATTTAGAAAAGAAGGTAATAAAATGGAAAGCAAATACAGAGAAGATCACCAAATCTAAATGGTGATTTTCCAAAATGAGTAAACTTGATAAACCTTTGATAAAATTGGTCATGAAAAACAAACCAAAATAATTTCATATATTAAAAAAATCATTTCTTATAAACCAGCAGATATAAAAATAATAAAGTAATATTATGAACTTTAAGTCAATAGAACAGAAAATCTACTTGAAATGAACAAAATGTTCTACAAAAATAAAACTCACCAAAATTGTTTTCCCCCATCATAGAAAAGATAAGTAATCCTTACTATAATGAATTAAATATCTAAAACAAACAAAGATATTGACTAAGAAAACATTAGATCCAGATGGTGCAATCCCCACGATTTCCCCAAATAGTTAATAAAAATATGATGCTAATAATACTGATTTTTTCTGAATTTATTGTATGAACTAATTAACCTATTAATGAAAGTAGAGAAAATCACCGACCACTCTTTAATGAACAGAGCTAGAACATCTGAAACAAAATATCAGCCAGATTCAAACAAAATAAATCATGGCGTCATTGATTTTATACCTGAATGCAAGGTTGGTTTATTATAAGAAAATCAATCAGTGTATTTTTAACTAAAAATGCTTATTAAAGGAAAATAATAGTGTAATTGTTTCAATAAAAGCATAACACCATTTGTGAAAATTAAAATTCCATTCATAATAAAATCATTTAACAAATTAAGATAGGACTTTGTATAGTAATAAAAAAATGTTGACCAAAATAATAGCATGAACATCTTACTTAATGGTAAAATGTTGGATGGTCTCTTCTTGGGTGCTTATGAAGGGAGAGGATATCCTCTATCATGTATTTCTTTCCAGTATTGTATAAAGTTTCTATCCAGGATACCAAGTATTACAAGTTAATACTATACAGTATATTAAGTAAAGAAGAAATGTAAAGAAACAAGAACTGGAAAGGAAGAATTAAGTCAATAGGAAGAAGCAAAACTCTAAGTATTTGTAGATGCTATAATGGAAAGTATCCAAAAAAATCTACAAAAAAAAAAATCCCTTAAAACTGTAAGAATTAATGAGAGTTTACCAAAGGTGATAAAAATAAGATCAATTTAAATTAATTTTAGGAACCTTATTGCTTCATTATAGTTACATGTAAAACTGAGGTAAAAAATACCACTTACAATAAAGATGCAAACCTTCATAAGACTAGAGACAAGTTTAAAAATAACAAAATAAATGTAAGACACCTGTAAAAAATTCTCAACTTTTGTTGTTCTTTAATGACATTAAAGAACACTCATGGAGAAATACAACATTTTTTTTAAAACTGGAAAACACAATAATAAAATATAAATGTGTCAATTTGTCCCATATTGAAATACGTATTCAATACAATACCAAACAAAACCCCAAAGGAGTTTTAAAAATTCTATGGTATAGCTTGATAAAATTATTCTAAAACAACTATGAAAATTCATGCATCCAAAATCGTTTTGACGTTGTTAAAAAGAAGATCAAGCTTAGAGATCTTGATATATCACTATCAAAGCTTTTTATAAAGGTCTAGAAATAGATACAGTGCTGTGTACCTGGAAGATGGATAAAGAGACAAACAGGCGAAAATGGAGAGCTCAGATTAGACCCATGCATACTTGATCAGGAGTTATGATGGTGACAGCTTTGAAAATCAGTTGGAAAGTATAGTCTTCAATAAATAGCATTTAGCCAACAGAGGATTCACACAGCAAACTAAGAAAATGTGGAGCTCTATTTTGTGCACAAATTTACTCCAGATGAATTGTTAACCTGAATGTAAAAGTCAAGGTAAAATAAAAATAAAATTTAAGATACAGAAATAGAATTATTTCATTACCATTATTATTAGGATAGAGAAAGACATTTGTAAAAAAAAAATTAAAAAAACACAAAGGTTAAAGAAAAAACCCAATAATTGGGCTAAATTTTAAAAATCATTCTTACTTATTAGAGGCATTAAGACAGAGTGAAATAAGCCACAAATGAAAGGTTGTATCTGCAACTAATTTATCTGGCAAAAAATTTCATGCTTAATGAAATAACACAAGTAAATATTATTGGAAAATAATTCAAAAGAAAAATGGGAAAGTACTTAAATGGTCATTTCACAAAAGGTCATACTTATGTCCAAAAAAATGGAAAACGATGCCCAATGATATTAGAAATGGAAAAACTGTGAATTACATAGTACATCACTAGACAAGCAGAAATTAAAACATCTGACAAAACCAAATGTAACTGAGCACACAGAGCAATAGCAGCATGTTATGCTATTGAAGAACCTTTTGGTGATCTCCAGTAGAGTTAAAACAGGTATATATTATGAACAGGCAATTCCACTTCTGATAATATAGGTAACCAGTAGTCAGTTAAGCATATGTACAACCAGATAAAGGTACAAGAATGCTCATTGTGGCAACGTTCATGAATGGCTAAACACCAGAAATAATCCAACTAACCATAATCAGTCGAATGGACAATACCTTGTAAAATATTCAGACAATGAAACACTACCCAAAACTGCAGGGACCACCTAATATAAAACATGGGCTAATTTTTTAAAAAAGCATGTTTGAGCCGGGCTCGGTGGCTCAGCCTGTAATCCCGCGCCTTTGGGAGGCTGAGGTGAGTGGATTGCCTGAGCCCGCGGGTTCGAGACCCGCCTGGGCAGCGAGACCTCATCTCTACAATAAATCAAAAAATCAGCCGGGCATGGTAGTGCATGCCTGTAATTCCGGCTACTTGGAAGGCTGAGGCGGAAGGATCGCCGGAGCCCAGCAGGTCGAGGCTGCGGTGGCCGGAAGCGGCCACTGCACTCCAGTCTGGGCGACAGAGTGAGACTCCAACTCAAAAAAAATAAATAAATAAAAAAGCATGTTTGAGTAAAAGATGCCAAGAGCAAAAAAATTCATGCTGTACACTTTCATTTAATAAAGTTTGAAAATAAAACAATTAAAATAGAATAAGGACACACACTTGAGTGATACGAATAGAAGCAAAGAAGAAACGTGGTCATCATCTCAGTCAAGCTAATGGATCCCTCAATTTAAAGGGTTCCATCACAAAGGATGAATAGAAGGCACTGGGGGTACCAGCAGGATTCTAACTTTTGCTATGGATAATGGTTATATGGGTGTTGACAATGACTTGTTAATCTATATGCTTTGTTTTGTACACTTTCCTAGGTGTATATTTCACCATGAAAAGTTTTAACAGTGTATAATATTTTCCACATAGAAATTTTCACTGATCCTGGTGCTTAATGGGGAAGGGGGAGCAAGGAGTATGTCAACCTTGTTATGTTTCGTGACACTTAAACATGCCAATTTTACTTGTCACTTATACCCAGTGTCATATAAACTACTATTTGCATCTACATCTATAGAAGTAGCTGTAGATATAGATTCAGATGCAGACACAAAGCAAAGAATATTTGTAGCATTGTGCTGCTAAATTTATATTCTTTGAAAATCTAAAGTGATTAACCGATTTTCTCTTATATCAGATACAATGAACAAATTCGGAGTTTTACAATACTCAAGTAAATATGTAAAACAGTTGCTATTGCATTTCATATTAAATAAAATATTTAAAAATCACTACGCGGGTTCGAGACCCGCCTGGGCAGGCGAGACATCATCTCTACAATAAATAAAAAAATAATTAGCCAGCTGGTAGCGCGCTCTTGTAGTTCCAGCTACGTGGAAGGCTGAGGCGGGAGGATCGCGGGAGCCCAACAGGTCGAGGCTGCGGTGGCTGGGAGTGGTCACTGCGCTCCAGTCTGGGCGACAGAGTGAGACTCCAACTCAAAAAAAAAAAAATCACTCTAACATGTGAAAGTTTGCTTATTTTAAGCTCTGCTAAAGTTCTTTGAACGTATTTGCATACCGATCTTGATAGGAGGAAGGTAGGAAGTTTATGGAAAAAAGGTAGGAAGTTTATGAACATAGGATACTTCGATTTCCTAAAAGTGTATTCCTAAATATACGCAAAGTTTCCGCAATACTTTACCATTCACTATGAGATGTTATTTTGGAACATTCAGTTTCAGTCATATTTTCAAATAAAAGGTTTATTTTTCATGGAAATACAGATATGCTCCACTATGTAGATATGAATCTGAGAGCTTTGGTCTTTTGGACTATATAGTATCTTCAGCTTTCATACTCAGAGGCTTCAGGATGTGATACACTCCATTAACACGTGAAAGTTGCCAATTTGCCTTGACATTGGAAGATGTGCCCCCCTGGCAAAGTATAAAAATGTAGCTATATTGTTTGATTTAGTTGTTGTTGTTGTTGTTTTTAACTACATAAAAGCAAATGCTATTAAATGGAAGCAACTCAAATGCTTCCAAACAGGGGAGTGCATTAAAAAAAAAAAAAAAAAGCAAATGCTATTAAAAACAATGGGGTGGCAGTTTGCAATTTTGATATGATAATCATGAGATTTTCTGGTTCTTTTTTAGATCATCAATTACTTCATTTTAGGGGAAATATAATATATAAATCAGAAACAAAATCTTATCCTTTAATGTAGCGTACTGGTTATATTGACCCCCCAAATTATGAGAAAAGAATGGATACAGTGTTGTTCAAAAAGCTGCAGATGCTACATTTTTATCATTAAGGAAATTACACTCAGAATGCAAGTGAAAGTAAGTGTAAGTTTAATCAATACTGGAACTCTAATTTGACTAAAAAGCTCCATGTTTTGGTAGAAACATCTTAATTGGTTAAAAAGGAAGGAAGGTTTGTTTCTGCCCCATAATGAGATGCACCTGGACGGTGTCTGTCACTTGGGACTAAACTACATCCTATGTTTAGGAGGGAATCTTTAGTCTAGAATGTGTATCTTGCAAATACAGCCTACTTTACAGGGGAATTGTTTTTTTAAGGTAAGATATACTTTTTTCAATTTTGTCTGCTTAGTAATCTTGTCAAAGAAGAGAGTATTTAAGCAACTTCCTCCTAAATCTACCCGATATTCCCCATTAATCTGTTACTCCTAAATCTCACCCCTTTCACTCAAAAGGATCTGTGTATTAAGAATTTATAAATTTGTAAGGATTTAGTTCAGCTTCTTGTAAGAAGATTTTTCAAGAATATTGATTCTGAAACCATGTTATGCCTCAGGTATGGCACCAAGTCCAGTGGAATGATGAAAAAGATAATGGAAATGGAAGCATCTCTTTTCTTGCTAGCCACAATTTGCTGTATTCTAGATTTAGAGTCAGAAAATCTGGTTTTGAGTTTGCACCATGTGATTTACTGGCTGTTTGACTTTGAAATTAAATTCAAGAAAATAAAGATGGAATTACTGTGAAGTTCAGGTGAGAAAATGTATCTGAATGTATCTGAGAAGCAAGGGATCTGCTTGTTAATAGATGGCTACAAGATGCTTATACAGATACCCACATCTCAGTGAGGATCCAGGGCTATAGCTCTAATGTATTCATCCTAATGCATCCAGTGTTCACCTTTGTACAAAGTTCTTGCCACTCAGTTTTAGGTGTGTCTCTTACAATGAATAATTCGATTGTGGAGATGAAGATTGGTTCAATCATGGAGACTGCCTTTTAATAAATGTACCTCAAGCTGCTCTATGATTGTTTTCTTTGAGAGTTTTTACTGTTTGGTATAGATTTTTTGAAAATTTATTTATGTGCTCTTGGTGTTTGTATTTAATTTATAAGAATGCTATAAAGTGAAAGCTTGTGTCTCCCCAAATTTATATGTTGGAGTCCTAATGCAATGGTATGGAACATGGTACTTTGGGAAGTAATTAAGTCATAAGTCTGGAGCCCCATGATGGGGTAGTATCCTTAGAAGAGAAAGAGAGCTAGCCCTCTCTCTACCATGTGTGAAGATACAGTGAGAAGACACCTATCTGCAGTCCAAGAAGCAGGTCTTTTCCAGCCATCAGAGCTGCCTGAGCCTTGTAAGACTTCCATTCTCCAAAATTAAATGTCTGTTGTTTAAGCCACCCAGTCTATGTGGGCTTATTATAGCAGCCCAAACTGACCAAAATGAAGAATATTGATATTTATCTTTGAGTCTTATAAAAACATTTCCCCAGGGCCAGCAACACAATCTGTGGGGAGTCCAGTACAAAATAAAATGCAGAACTCTTTGTTCAAGAAGCAAAGGGAAGAGACACTAAAGGTATTACAATATAAAGTGTTTTTCTTTTATAATCGCTATTACTTATAAAATGTTATGGGGTAATAGTGATACCTGTGTATTAGTATAAACCTATAGGTTGCAGGAGTTGATATTCTCTGCATAATAAATATATGTATCTCATACAGTAAATAATAATGTTTTACTAATATAATAATGTGGTTATAAAATTTTTCTGGCTCAGTTTCCTGCAAAATTAATTTTGAGGCCATCAAAATTTGTACTTTTAGCAACTTCATTTTCGATTGATGTCATTGAAAGTACAGTCAATTGCAAGATCATAAATAATTTTTAATAATTTATAATATTGAAAGCGATCCTTTCTCAAATGCATGTTTTAAACTAAGCTGCTGAGAGTATTTTATAGGATGTGACAAGATTGTGATACATTCCTAATAAATTATTTCAAATATAAATTTTAGTGCACATAGAGCTGATTTCTTTGAAACAATTTTTCTACAAAGATGTTAACTCTTCATACAAACCAGCCTCATGTAAATCTAAGTTTAATTTCAAATTTAAATGTATACAATGACTCTTTATGGTTTCTTCTGATTTTTTTTAACTTGGGGAGGTTGTTAAAAGAAACTGAAAAAAGTTCCATGATCTGTGTGTAATTTAAATACCTGTGTATTCTCTCACTGCAATGTAATTATAAAGAAAAATAATTTTAAATTTGCCTTTCTCTTTAATAATTGGTTGATCCAAAGCTTCATATGAAAAGAAGATTCTTGTCTGCCAAATGCAAAATGTCTCAATGTATTTTCTGTTTCTGAATTTGTAGATATTTGCTTTGAAATGATGAAATAGTTTTAAAACTGGAGATTATATGAGGGGGAACCCCCCAAAACCCAGAATTTTTGTATTAAGAATTGAGTATTTATTCTTACATATTTAAACTTTAGTCAACTTCAAAGTACACTCTGTTTGATGCAATACACCTATCAAGACACTTTTTCTGCTGCTCAGAACAGTTTTTGAACTTATCAGTTCTGATGCCTTTTAGTGCTTCTGCCATTTTTTGTCTCACCTCTTCCACATCAGCAAAATGTTTCCCTTTGAGGACTTTTTCCAAGTTGGGAAATTATAAAAGGTTGCTTGGGATGAGATAGAGTAAATAGGGAGGGTGGGGTACAGGGATCATGCTGTTTTTGGTCAAAAACTGCTGAACACACAGTGCCATGTAAGCAGGTGTGATCATAAATCACCCATCAAGAAATGAACAAATGCAGATCATAAATCACCCATCAAGAAATGGGCAGGCCAGGCTTGGTGACTCAGCCTGTAATCCCAGCACTTTGGGAGGCTGAGGCAAGTGGACTGCCTGAGCCCGGGGGTTCCAGACCAACCTGGGCAACTTGGCCAAACTTCATTTCTACAATAAATAAAAAAATTAGCCAGGTGTGGTAGTGTGCGCCTGTAGTTCTGGCTACTTGGAAGGCTGAGGCGGAAGGATCGCCTGAGCCCAGCAGGTCCACGCTGGGGTGGCTGTGAGTGTGCCACTGTACTCCAGCCTAGACCACGGAGGGAGAATCTGACTCAGAACAAACAAAAAAAACAAAAGAAATGGGCAAATGCATTGAAAGAAGCTCCAATAATAATAATAATTCACTGAAGACGAAGGCAACTTCTCACATCAACTGTAGCTGGTAGACAGATGCCAAGGGGTTTCTAGAACACTTACCTAGCGGGAGAAGCCTGTCCTTTGAGTTAGCCCTCCAAACAATAATTACAGTTTTTTGGGGGGATCCTTCTTTGTAAATGTGTCTCTTTATTGCTCTCCATGTGAATCCATGCAAAATTTACTTCTGCTGTGACATTTTCTGTTTCGTTGCCATCCTCCCATCACACCCATTTCTCCATCCTATCATTTTGTTTTTTAATTCTTATGGTTTTATGCTTCTGTTAAACATGCGCCATTAACTGCTGGTGCACCACCAAGGAAGACACGATTTTAGAAAACTTTTATTACAGATCATTCTTTCTTTCCCTAAGTTAGGTTTTTCTGAGGTCTTTGATTGTTGATTTATTTTCTTTTCTGTGATTTCTTTTATTCAAGTTCATTCTTTCCTACTTACTTGCTCTTTAACCAAGCAGATCTATTCAAGTAAAATGGTTGTTGGTAGGTGATCTGCATAATTTGCACTTGGTCTGTTCTCAGTGTCTAGAGCAGTGTGTGATTCTTCCAAAACACAATTCAGAAGGCAGGGCTGATCAGCTCACCATGTCCCTTTCCAGGAACTTGTCACTACGGGTCTGAGTTTTTGTTGCCCTTGCCTGATTTTGCAGATATTCTGAACAAATGGGTTACAGTAAAGAAGAGCAAATAATACAATTGCCACCAGAGAATGCTGCTGTTTTTATTTTAGTTGCAAAATAATGCATACAGCACGGAGGAACATAAAATAAAAATGAAAAGTTTTGTTTCTATCTCCTTATCTTCCTCCCTATTATGTTTCCTACAAGCTTAACACAATTGCCTCCTCAGAGATTTCAGCTTTTAGCAATTTTGTGCATCTTCTCCGTGACCCTTTCTGCTCTCACATGTGTATAAGTATATACTTTATTATTTCCTTCTTTCTATTGTGTAGAATATCAAGTTGGTAATACTCTATATAATATTCAGTGACGCATTTATATTTCTATGGATATATATCTTGTCAGTATATTTAAATCTGAATACTTTTGCTTAGTGGTAATTAAAAGTGGATACTTTATATTTTTGATAATTTATCTTCAAAGACTTTAGGTTTTTACAGTTTTTTTTTTACTTTTACAAAACAGATGGTGTTAGACATCTTGATAAATGTCCTCCTTTGTATATAGCTACAAGTATTTCTGTAGGATAGGTAATGAAAAAAGAATTCTGGGTAAAAAATGATGAATATTTATATTTTTAATCAATGATCCCAAGCTGCCATCTAAGAAGTACTTATTTTTCAAACTTCAATATAGGTTATTTTCAAAGATGTTAATGTTTGCAAGTCTGATGAGAAAATGAATTATATATTTATATCTTTTTTTAAATTGCCATTCCCTTACTACTGATGCTATTGAGTATATACTTCTATATGTTTATACTTTTTCTTCTGTAAATTGCCTGTTTGTATTCTTTGCCCAATTTTTCTTTGTTGGTCTTTTATATATAACACCTTATTTGTATTTAGGCTCTTTTAAAATGCATTGGATATAAAATGTCATCTGTTCTGTATGTTTTAAATTATCATCTCTCAACTTGTTTTTTAGCTTCGTAGTCAATTAGATTGACTTCTTTATTGGTCTTGGATTTTGTTTCTTGTTTAAGAAGCTTCACCTTCTTATGCAGTAAATCCTCTCATGTACCCCACATCTCAAATAAAATAAAGGAGTTTGACCTTCTCAAAAATTGAAGCCTGTCATTTTACAAGATAATGTTCAACCCTTTATACGACTCAACTTTTAGATTTTGAGTGAGAAGTCAACCTGGAATTTGTTTTTCTATTTAACCAAAGGGAAAGTACACCCCTTAGTCTGCTAGTCCTGCCTGCATATATAAAAATGACATACAGGTAAATTCATCAAAATACAAAGACTGCACTTTAAGATTTATTCTTGGATGAAATCCAAGATGGTGATGGAGGTGATCGGAGTGCATGAGTCTCTCCATAAACGAATGGGTGAAGAGACCAGTATTCACTCTAGGGTGTCAGCAAAAGTTATGTGAATGTCTGATTGAGTGGAGACGTGGAAAGGAGAGGACTGAGATCTCCTGCATAGGCAGCTGCCCTGAGCAGCTGCTTGGACCTCAGTGTCCTCTATGGCCCAGAGACAGGCCCCATCTCTAAAGCACCACCTGGAAAGGGAAAAAAAAGGATTAAATGGTGAAGATCACCCCCAACAGGTGCCACCCGCCACTGCAGCCTTCATCCCAGGTCCGACACCAGCAACACAAACTGCGAGAAAATACACCAGAGTAACCCAACCATAGTCCCAGCCGAGGAGACCCAGATGCCCCGTCCCCTAACTGAAGCACTTGCGGTCTACCCAGGCAGCCCTGACTAAGAACCCAACGCTGGATCACAGCAAAATGGCGGTGAGTTTTAAAGTGTCGCAGGACCCCTTTCCTCAGTGATCCACGAGACGTGTGACTCAGTTGGACAACTTTCCGAGCAACAGGCACTAAGAGACCTGAATATAAGCGGATCAGCTGGGGGAAGTTCACAACCTTCCTCCAACTCCACAGGGCAAACAGGGCATTACATTTGAAGCATTCATGGTCTGCACTGCAACCTAAGAACCCAGTCTCCGCTCACAGCGGAGGAGTAGGTGTGAGTTTTAAAGTGACCCTATACCCTTTCTACAGATTTAATGCAATACCTATTAAATTACCAACATCATTCTTCTCAGACCTGAAAATGACAATACAGAAATTCATATGACAACATAAAAGACCACGAATAACCAAAACAATCCTTAGCAAAAGGAACAAAATGGGAGGTATCACACTTCCAGACTTCAAACCCTACTATAAAGCGACAATAATCAAAACAGCCTGGTGTTGGCACAAGAACAGGCATATAGACCAGTGGAACAGGTTAGAGATTCTGGAAGCAAAACCTCACCTCCTCAACCAACTCATCTTTGACAAAGCCTCCACCAACAACCAATGGGGAGAGCAGAACCTATTCAGTAAATGGTGCTGGGAAAACTGGCTGACTACATGCAGAAGACTGAAACAGGATCCCTACCTATTACCATACACAAAAATTAACTCTAAATGGATCAAAGACCTAAATGTAAAACTGCAAACTGTAAGAATCCTAGAAGAAAATGCAGGAAACACCCCTATGGAAATTGGAATAGGCAACCAAGTTCTGATCAACTCTCCAAATCAAATGCCATACAAGATAAGATAGACATGTGGGACCTCATCAAACTGAAAAGCTTCTGCAAAGCAAACAAACCATCAAGAGAGTGGGGAGACAGCTCATGGAATGGAAAAGAATATTTGCCAACTGTATATCTGACAAAGGCCCGACATCTAGAATCTACAAGAACTCAAACATGCTGAAAGTAAAACAAACAAACAAACAAACAAACAAAAACTCTTTAAAAATGGGCAAAAAATATGAACAGACACTTCTTGGAAGAAGACATATTAGCAGCAAATAGAGCCATGAAAAAATGTTCAGACTAACTAATCATCAAAGAAATGCAAATTAAAACCACACAGATACCACTTAACTCCAGTCAGGATGGTCATCATCAATAACTCAAAAAACAACAGATGTGGGAAAAAGGGAACACTTTTACATTGTTGGTGGAAATGCAAACTATGTAAATGTGGAAAACAGTGTGGTGATTTCTAAAAAATCTGAAAATCGACCTTCCATATGACCCAGCAATCCCCCTTCTGGGAATATACCCAGAGGAACTCAAATAACTTTATTATAGAATAAAGAAATCTGCACATACGTTTATTGCAACATTATTCATAGTAGCCAAAATATGGAACCAGCCATGCTTCCCATAAAAAGTGGACTGGATAAAGAAAATGTGGTACATTTACACAATGGAATATTATGCAGCTATGAAGAAGGACAAAAGCATGTACTTTGCAGCAACTTGGATGAACTTAGAGTCTATAATACTCAGTGATTTGCTCTGAGTATCGCATGTACTTACTCATGAGTGAACCTTTAACATTTATCATAATACCATAAGAAAGGAACTGGCATTAGTAAGACACTGCCAGGGAAGGGGGAACACATAACATCAATAACATCAATAAGGTTACCCTCACTTTACCTGTATGATGACCATGTATGTACCTAACTGTCATTTGTACCCCACATTTAAAAAATAAAATAATAATAAGAAGAACTTAAAGATATCTATTCTCGTAACAGTTGCTTACAAAGTGATTAAAAATTCTTTGGGATTGGCACTTGTTTTCACACAAGGAAGTTGAGAGCAAGCAGAAACCAGGTATTATGTAGAAAATCACTTAACTATTCAGAATCGTTTAATGGGAGAATAGGAAGACTTGGCAGGGATTAGACTAGAAATATTTTTCTTAAACCCCAGGTTTAGAAGTGACAACAACTCTTAGTTTATACCAATGCAAGAATTACACTCAAGTTCTAGTGGCATATTTCATGATATCTTACATATTTATGCTTCATTTATTTAGCTCATTGTGAAGTTTCACTTTTCAGCTAACTATTTTTATACACATTATAAACCGAGTAAAAAATAGAGCCACTTTAAGTATTGTTAGAGAGAGGAACAAAAAATAGCTGACCATTTTGTCAAGATTCCGAAGCTTAGAGTACACAGATTAGAAAAGCAACATTTTTTACACATGCAGGACTGCAGGAAGCTTCCCCATGTGTCTCTTTCTTGGGCTTTGTAGGCACGCAGTGATTATTGACTGAGTAATTGATCTCTAATTACAATATTTAAACCTTGGCTTATCCCATAGGAGATGACTGTATTTCTATAGGAAAAGACAGCAGGCACAAATTAGTTAATTGGGGCTTGGGTATGTAAATACTATGATTTCCTCTATTAGTGGTTCATATGAGGCTCATGTCTGAGACAATATGGAGGTTTTCCGTGCATGAGTCATCTTAGCACTGTACAATTACTCACAGAGGCCAAAATGTCTTAAGAAATGTGTACAGTGTAAATAAAGAAATATATCTTCCCTGAGTAGCTTTGTATTCAGGGAAGAGAAACATTTGACAGGGCTGGCATTTAAGATCAGTTTCATCTTTGACGCTGACCATTTTGATAATGTGACTTTCCTTTCCTTTGGTTTCCTAGTCAGTAACATCTATTTCTCCCAATCTCATAGGAATGTTGTGAGAATAAATGAGATAATAAAGCTGAGATAATATGCTTTGAGAGGTGCTAGATTAGTACAAGGTATGGTTATTAATTTTGTAGGCTATTATTAATAACCTATAAAGAAAACCTGAGTTTAGTTCTACACCAGCTCACTGTACCATGAACTGAGAACTAACAACTGTGTGTCAGAATATGAAGAATATTATTTTCATAGTCTGTCCATAGTAAAATTGCTTGCAGAGCACTACATGCTTTGCAGGATTTTACTCTTTAGAAAGCCATTAATACAATTTATCTGGTTGGCCAACATTCTTTAATTACACAGGTGAATTTGAGCAACCCAGGTTTTGAATTCTAAGAGTACACATTTTTTTACTATCACTAAAGTTTAGCTAGACATGTTTTCAGAAGCTAAACAAAAGCAAAGGAGAAAATTATTTTATTTAGATACATTTGCTTCATCACAGAGAAGACCGTAAACATTTTTAATTATGAGAATAATGCTCCCAGATTCAAATGTGCACTGTAATGAAACAATTGTCTAGATAAGGACTAGTGTGGTGGATGAAACTTAGGAAACCTGCATGAGGAGTCTCTACTGTCCCATTTATAGGCAGGTTGCTATTACTTTCAGATTGTCAGAATCGGAAGGGAGTTGATAGGCCATCTTAGTCAATACCATTTCCAAAAAATCTTAAATCACTTAAGGATTTGCTTGGTGGAAAAAGTTTGCATAAAGGTTTCTTAAAGAATATCTTAGAGCTTGCTGCTACATCACTGGAAGGAAGGATGATCCTATGTCTACAAGTTAGCATAGATATGTGCTGGTTGCTCTGTGTGCATGCTCTGGCATCCTCCTGGGAAGTGAACTGAATGACCAATCTTTCCTTCCTGAAATACCTAGCATTCACAGTCTGACAGTACTCCTGCCTCTGGCCTACCTCCAGTCTGCTCTCCCGAGATGTCTCCCATGCTGGCTCCACCCATCTTTCCCAGTCTAGTCACATGCTCACCCTTCTGCTCATCCTGCCTTCCAAGCATAGTGAACTCATTGGTAGGAGCTCCCAAGAACAAGGCAGTCTTCCCACCTTTATGTTTTTGTACTTCTTCTTATCCCTCTGTCCCTCTTCACGTGTCCCCTCACTCCTACTGTGCCCTTCTTCCCTATCCATCCTAATTAATTGGTTCCTTGCTTCTCCCGCTCTGCTACTACTGTGTGTGGTATTTATTTCCAAAATAGAACATAGTCCCTTTAATTTGTAATTACTTGTTTGCATGCCAAATCATCAAATTTGTCACATATTCCTAAAGTGCCAGATCCCCTGTGCTCCCCCGTCACCTACCTAGCCTAGGAGCTGACCACAGTTGACTTGGGTATAAAGTGATTTGGGAGAAGACTAAAAATTATTCTGAACTTTACCTCATGTTTTACATCTGTGCTACCCAACAGAAAGAAGTTACTTCAGGCAAAGCACATGAACTATGATGTCTTAGGCAATTTTTTTTTTTACCTAAAAAAGAATTGCTATTACTCTTTCACTGATTGTAAACTTTTAAAGAATTCTAGAGCACCACAGTAGGCAAACCACCTTGTTCTGTTATAACCCTTCTTTCCTGTTTTCTACTTGATTCTGGAAAAGGCTAAAAATTCCATTGTTCCTTTTCCCATAACCTTTGCTTCAATCGCTGTTCAAAAAAGTTCAGCTATTGTAAGGTAATTCTACAAAAGAGAGGTGACGTAGAAGCCCATGAAGAAACTTCCAGTGCAATTCATTTGTGGGTTTTTCTTCTTCTTTTCCTGCAGGAGACAGTAATCAGAAAGAGTGCCCACAGTTGTACATGAGGCCACTGGAAATGTTGGGGAAATTATGAAGCTGTGGATTGATAAGCAGGTAGAATAGGCAGAAGGATAACACATAGATTTATGTGATACAGTTAATATTATATTAATCAAAGAGCATCTTTGCTCATTTGGTCTGCAGCTTATATTTCTACAACTAAGAAGCACATAGCTCATAAAAATTATTTATTTTGTAGTAGAATCAGTTCTGGTTTGTGAGAGGATCAAACAGATTCAATCTAATATTGTGAGCCTCTCCATATACAATTCTGTACATTGATTGGTGTTTTTGATGTGCTGACCCCTAAAAACACATTTTTGGTGTGTGTGGCTACCAAGACAGATGCAGATTATTTGAAAAATTGAATTTTTTAAGAGAAGATGATATTTTTCTCAACTAGAAGAATGATAGTGTAGTATGAGAGAGATTAGTTCTATTCTGCATGGTGCTGGGAAATAGGAGTTGGGTTGATTAAACAATGATTTAGGAAATGGATTCTAGCTTAGCGTTGAGACAGTCTCAGCTGGCCTTGGGAAATGGTACTACGGTTTGAGTATATACCCCTAAAGCATGTGTTGGAAACATCCTCAATTCAATTGCGTTGGGAGGTAGGACCATAAAGGGTAATTAAGCCGGGAAGGCTGGACTCTCATGAGTGGATTAATGCCATTATTGAAGGAGTTCATTAATTATCAAGTAAATGGGTTCCTGGTGAAATGGTAAGCTTGATATTTCTCTTTCTTTCTTTCTCACCCTCTCTTGCCCTTCCACCTTCTGCTATAGGATGAGGTAGCACAAAGGCCTTCACCAGATGCAGACCCCTGGATCTTGAACTTCTAGCCTCAAGAACTGTGAGAAATAAATCTCAAGCTGGATCAAGCCATGCTGAGTCAGCTCAGACTGCTGCTTCAGAGGACACAATCAGTAAACCTTGACAGTGTGCATATGGCACTTGACTCTGACATGCCTAGAGAACAAGAACTGTGGGATCATGACTTTTTTCCCCAACATTTCAAAGAATGTCTTGGACAGTCTCAGGCCCAGACGGAGACTTGCAGCAGGGTCAGAGTCACTGCAGAGAGTGCCCACTAGGGCAAGGGCCAGCAAATCTGTGTGTTGGAATCGCTGCAGATACCCCAGAACTGTAGAGCGACCAGTGTGCAACTCTAGCCTGGGAGAGCTGTTGTATGGCCTGAGCCCAGAAAAATCCCTGAAGAAGGGGCTGCCTGAAGCCTTGGGAGCCCAACCCCTGCTCCAGTGTGTCCAGAATCTTAAGAGATTCCAGAGTCTTAAGATTTAATGGTCTCTCCATTGGTTTTTGAACTTACTTGAGACCTGTAACTCCTTTCTTTTTTTTCTGTTACTCCTTAATGGAATAGGAATATCTATTTTATCATACCTGTCTACTATTTTACTTTAGAAGTAGATAACTTTAATTTCACAGACTCATAGTTGAAGGGAAATTTGCCTCAGGATGAGTAGTGCCTTGAGTCTCACCTATATCTGATGTAGATGAGACTCTGGACTTTAGACTTTTTTAGTTGATGCAGTAATGAGTTAAGACTTTGGGGAGCTGTGATACATTCTGTAAGTCCACGAGTGGTAGTTTTAGATGAACTGTTACATGCAGGGAATGCAAATCCATATCCAGAGTAAATGTCTATTCTAGTAGGGACAAAACACTGCCCCTTCCATGAAGAATATAATCTACCTACCACTTACCAGCTACCTGACAAATCACCCAGGGAGTGGTACTATATTGGGGAGGTCTCTGCTGCTGGCAGATTGATTGGGCACTCAGTGGTGGCCATAGTCAGGTTGGCTTTGGGGAGTAAGTGGTAGTCCATGTTGCTGAGCTCCATCCTACCATTGTGGGCACTGTGTTAGTGAGCCCATGGTGTGATGGCAGAGGCAGCTGGGGAAAGAAGCTGACTGGTCTGCACAGAATGATCATCCTGTCTACTCTTATGGCATTCCACACAGTACAGCATTGCTTCTGAACAAGGAACTCACTTCATGGACAGAGAAGTGCAGCAGTGCACTCATGTTTGTGGAAGTCACTGGATGTTCCCCACCATCCTGAAGCAGCTGTTTGATGAGTGTTAGAAGGACCTTTTGAAGATGCTGGGCCAGATAGGTGATCATACTTTGCAGGGCTGGAGCAGGGTTCACCAGAAGGCTGCATATGCTGTAAATATGTGCCCAATGTATGGTATTCTTTCTCTGATAGCCAAGATTCATTGGTACAGGGATCATGGGGTAGAAATTACATTGGAACCACTCAGCATTACTCCTCTGGCTCACTCAGAAAATTGTTTCTGTGACGTTATGCTCTGCTGGTCTAGTGGTCTTAGCTATTGAAGGAGAAATAATTCCACCAGGATACACAATAATGATTCCATGGAACTGAAGTTAAGATTACCACTTGGTCCCGTAGGCTTCTCGTGCCTCTGTCAGAAGGAGTTATGGTGTTGGCTGGAATGATTAATCCAAACTCCCAAGGGGAAATTGGACTGCTGTTCCACAATGGAGGTAAGAAAGAGTATGTCTGGAGTACAGATTCTTTTGGGAGTCTCTTAGTATGACATGCTCTGTGGTTAAAGTCAATGGAAATTGAAACAACCCAAGCCAGGCAGGACTAGAAAGGCCTGGAATGAAGGTGTGGGCTACTCCACTAGGTAAAAAGCACAACCAGTTGAGGTGTTGGCTGAAGCAAACGGAATACTGATGGGAAGCAGAAGAAGACAGCTATAAATACCAGCTATGACCACCTGACCAGTTATAGAAATGAGGACTGACATTAAATCTTCCCTATTTTGTTAGGGATATGTTTATGTCTGTATATATACTTATATTAAACAAATACATTTGCTTTTATTTCTCTCTTATTCTTTTATCATATAATGTAAGAATTATTGGCTTTATATCAGTATTTAAGTATTTTAAATTTTATATCATAGTATTTTGGCTATGATCATCAGGAGAAGAGTTAACATTACCTAGATCTATACCTCCTATTCTGGAGAATGGATTAGTGCACTTTCAGGATAGTTGTAATATGTTAGGCAGAATCATTGCCTCATCATTTTCTTTATTTCAAGATTAAGTATGATTTAAGGAGTAGTAAATGGGTGCCAAGGCCATGAGGTGTGGACTTATGATGGTTAGTTTTAGGTGTTAACTTGACTGGGATTAAGGACAACCTAGAGAACTGTTAAAGCATTATTTCTGGGTGTGTCTGTGAGGGTGTGCCCAGAGGAGATTGACATGTGGGTCCGTGAATTTAGTGGGGAAGACTCATCCTAAATGTGGGCACCCTCTAATAGTCTGGGAGCTCAGATAGAACAAAAAGGCAGAAGAAAGGTAAATTCTTACTCTTTCTCTTAGAGCTAGGATACCCTTCTTCTCCTCCCCTTGGACATCAGAACTTCAGACTCTCTAACTTTTGGAATTTGGGCCTTGCCCCAGAGACCCTCTGGGTTCTCAGGCTCAGTCTGAGGCTTTGGGTCTTGGAGAAAGCCACACTACAAACATCCCAGAGTCTCCAGGTTGCAGACAACTTGACAAGGAACCTGTCAGCCTCCATAATTGAGCCAGTCAATTTCCTTAATAAATTCTCTCTCATCTCTCTCTCTCTCTCTATTATTGTTTCTGCCTCTTTAGAGAACCCTGATTAATACAAATGAAAAGTTGTTCCTCATTAGAAATATTTGTTTACTGATCAGATGATCGATTTTGGAGAGTTTAAAGAGTAGGGTCAAGCATTAGGTGGTAGATAAGTGTGGATGATTTTTTTAGGGTCCTTTCTAGACCACAAATTCTATATGTCAAGTCATCTTCAAAGCATTTAATGACTTTTAATACTGAAGATTAAACTATGTTCAATGTGGTTTTAAATGTTACTTTTATTATATGCTAATTATGTGAAAATGTGGAATAGACACTTCAATCTATTGCCCATTTCCTTTGGTCACAAGTTAACTCTACTTCCACAGATCTAATCGACTCTTGTTGAATATAGATCAATTAGCAATTTCAATATATTTCCATAACATGGTGTAGTAAGATAATCGCATATTCTGAGTTATAAAGGTAAGTTTTTAAAATTAAATTAAACATCAAGCTTTTGCTTGGTGCTTGCCTTTACAAATATCCATTATAAGATTGTAAAATGGTGGGTAAGAGTATTTTATTAGCTATGCGAGGAAACCTTAGCATGAGTTTTATCACAGCAGCTGCTTCATGGAAGGCAGCAGGGCTTTTCTCCCAATGCAGAGTAATTGACTACCCTGCTGTAGAGATTATACTGAAGGTCACAATAAAAATGAAGGAGCAAGATACTTATACTGGTTCTTGATTGTAACTAAAAGTAATGGAGATAGATATAAATCAAAACTCGTCCTGGGACTGTTACTTTTAACGTTGTATCAATTACCATACAATTAATAAAAGAGAGAAATACAATTATAAGTGTATTTCAAAGGAAGAAAGAAAAAAAGCAATGTTCTAAGATTTGCATATACATATAAGGATGATCCATATGTGCATATATAAATAGTACACATACTCGTATATGCATACATACTAACACATGTATTTTTTTGTATCCTAAATAAAACATATCTTCTGGAATTACTGTGTATAGTGACTTGACTTCAAAAACAAACTAAAAATTAGATTATATCTTACAAAAATCAAGTACATCTTACAGAAAGCAACTTGGTATTAGCGTTCAGCACATGTATTGCCCATATAAAACATATATTTTATGTTTTCTAAATCAAATATACTCAGCTACATTGTGTGTTATTTTTCCTCATCCATTGCAAGATTTATAACTGAGATCTCTATAACAACAACAACAAGTGAGCAAGAGAAGATTATATATAACACATTTATTTAACCAAAGTTTTAAGTGACATAGACACCTTCAGAAACGAAGACCCAAAGATCTGGGGAAATAACTAGGTGCAAGGCTCACACCTAAAGTCCCAGTGACTTTGGAGGCTGAGGTGGGAGGATTGCTTGTGCCCAGGAGTTGGAGAAAAGTATGGGCAACATGGCAAGACCCGGTCTCTAAAGTAAAATAAAATAAATAAATAAAATGTAAAAAAAGATTTAGAGAAAACTATATTTTTATGGACAGTCATACAGAGGCACGATCAGAGGACAACAGAATCTGATGTAATGTAATAAACTGAGAATAACTAGATGAGGTCTGTTTGATCAGATTCTTCCTGACCTCTCTTGTGACATTTTTTTCCCTGTAGGTATAGGCAGTATAAGGCAGGACACCTGTCACAGGAGGGTCTTCAGGAGAGGAGGGTGGAAGAAGGTCAGAGAGTGACTTTTTGCTTCTGAAATTTTCTCAATTTCCTTCGGCTTAAATTACTCAAAACACTAAGGTGCCATATTTGGGAACATTGTGTTTTAATCCCTGATACAACCAATGCAGAGAAAGGCATAAGACTATGAAGTGTTAAAAAATATTTACTATGCAGAGGGAAAATAAAGAGAGAAATAAAGGCCTGACTCCAATGCAAATACAGTTGATTGCAGAAACACTAATTCATTTGTTTACTCTGTTCAGCTGATATATATCTTTTGCATAACCAATGCTGAGGTAATTAGAATTCTTCCTAATTTCAACACATGAAAAATTTTTATCTCACTGTTCCACAATTTGTTTAGAAGTTTGATACATTATTATTCATAGATATTCATCGTGTGCCCATTTCATAATTATTTCAATTTGGAAGTGATTGACTAATATCAAACTGTAACTTGTTAAAGATGAAGATGAAAACTAACTACAGTATATTTTCAAATTGCAAATATAGTTTTTTATATTTTCACTGTTTCTGATTTCATAAAGAGAAAACAGTACCCATTGTCATTAGTTTATTTTTTGAAGAGTACTAGAAAACATTGCAATATTGGTTAGCATGAAATCCATATTATTGATGCCTATGCTTTTGGTTTATTTAAAAGTGCATTTTTTTGTTTCTTTTCAGAATGTATGTACATAGCTTAAAGAATGATTAATCGTAGCCAATGCTATGTTTGGAATCAGTATATAACAGTACTGATCAATACAGATATGTATATTTTAACTTATTAAAGCCAAATAGATTTTTAAGTTACCTTAATGGTTCTCACAACTAAATCAGAATCATACTCTAAACAGCTTGTAGTGATTTTATTTTAGTTCACGTACACCAGCTCAGTATTTGCTCCTGATGATGGCTGTACTTCACTAAGCATCACATCAGAAATGTTATTCTGTCTTGAGAGGCAATGCATTTCCACAATAGAAGTTCATTTGACCACATGCTGGTGTTCTCCACAGAGTCACTTGTATTTAAATCAGAGCCACAAGCCTTTCTTTGGTTCCTCCACTCCTCCCCCTCTGCCACCCGGGTATATTTTCCTTAGAATTCGTAACGTTAATTGGCGTTACATGTGTGTGTTTGGATCTGAATATACTTCCAGATGTGACTTTTGCAAGTAAGTTCTTTCAGACTGAGCCCCTTCATATTTCAAATAAAATTTTACCACACACGATATCTTCAATTAAAAAAAATTCCAAAGGGCACAGCCATTAGTATGATTAAACACATACAGATATTAAATTACATCTATATTCTGAATTAGATCATCTGATTTTGATTCTTGCTTTTTCTTATTTTCTACTTTAAAAATTGCAAAGATCCTGGGGATGTGATCTTAACATAAGGAATAAATCTGTGTTATTCATTTTAAAACATCATCTAATCCTACTTGGCTTTGTAGAAAATTGAGAACAGTATTAGAAATCCTATAAGGTATTAAAAATCCTACAATGTACACAAAATGATGTCAGCTGCCTAAAATTAATTTTATTTGTACTTTTATGTAATATTTTATTTTTGTTGATAATAGGTATGATACAAAGGCAAATAACTGCTTTTGTGTATATTCTGGATAGTTACTGGAGAGGAAAACAGGATGGAGACAGGATAAGAAGCTAAGTGCAGAAAGAATGTAAGGGCAATTAAATCTCATTTTCTCCAAGGCCTATGTAAAAGCACAAACTTATTTCCTTGGTCATGTGGCCAAGCTAGTTTTTATTTGACAGAAATTATCTTATATTTTAAGTAAATAAATCTTAAGCTTCTTCAACAAAATTGAATATAAGCTGAATCTCAATAACAAAGGACACACTTGTCTTTTAAAAACATATGCACTACTGTGCTCTGTGGTTAAAGAAAATATTTTAAAATCTTGTCATATTTGGTGAAAAATTATAATAAATAATATCACAAAGCAGAGCATTTTGTACTTAAAATCCAAAGAGGCAAAAACATAGAGAAACATTGGTTTTATTCAATCAAAGAAAATAAGGAAAAATCTACCACAAGTCATGATGTGCCCCTCCAATAGCACTCTGAGCTTAATTCTCAGCCATTTGCGCAGGACTCATTTATAACTCTGTGCCTGGTTATACTTCATTGGCAAAGGCAGACACCAAAACAAGTAATTACCATAATTATTTTGGTCCAAAATTAAATCCTTTCACAGGACACAATTTTTTTTTTGGTATTGGATTTTTGTTAATCATACACATTTGAAGAAAATTTTTATTATACATATTTTTACATACCAAGTTATATGTACTACCCCTAGCGAGATAATTTAACATATTCTTATTTCTTTTTGACTCTCTACTCTTTCATTTTCTCATCACCACTTAGATTTCATCTCTGTATTTTGGGAGATACAGCAAATATCATGCATAATTTAATTTTGAGCTTTTTAAAGCGAAGAAGTAGATTTAGTTTTTTCCCCAGAGCATTTTATTATGAAAATATTTTTATAGCTAAGAAAAATCCAGTCTGAAATACATAAATGAAACAAATATATGCTACAATATATTTTACTATATGGGACTCGTTTTGATCAATCAATCAGACAGAAACCAAAAATTCTTTAGGTCCACATTTCAATACAAATATTGGTGTGGGAGGTTAAATCCAAGTCTCCAATGTTTAACGAGGTGTCTATTTCATTCTTATTAACTGAAATACTTTAAAAACGAAAGTGGTTAAACGTAATAATTTTATTAGACTGTAATAGTTATTTTATTAGCATTTTTCTCCAAGGATTTTCTGTCTGATTATGAGTACTTTGCAATTTCAGACAGTATGATGGATGCTACTTTTCTATGACAAGAATTTTAACAGCCCTTCCTCAGCACTCAATGCACACCCAATTATGCGTCTGAGCTAGTAACCTTGAATTTATGTTGCCATGGTGACAAACTGGTCATGCATTATGGATTATCATTGAAATTCTACACTCCTACCTAGCATAATGAGAGTTGGGGACTTAATCAAATCAGCCATTCTGTGTGACACAAAGTGAAGAACTAGCTCTTATTGTTCAGCACCGAGAAAGGAAGCAGGCCTGACGGGGAGGCAGCTGCAGTGCTGCAGCCTGATAGATGGCCCTTATATACATTTGTGAATGTATAGACAGATGGTGCTCAATGCCTGGAATTTCCAGCTTAGGCAGCAGCTGTTCGAATAACCTCTGCCGTCTCACCTTGTTGTCATGGAACATTGAACAGAGACTGAGAATGTGTGTGGATACATTGACAATCTGACTAAATTTACACTGCATGGCATCCTTTTTTATCTGAAGACGCTGGGCTAGGAGGAAGGCAGAGTGAGGGTAGAAGAGACGGGCGGGGGAGGGTGGTCAGCAGTGCGAGCCTTGGAAAGCCCAGAGCCTGGTGTTGGAATAGCTCCGACTTCCATTTTACAGAAAGAAAGACAGCAGCGTGAGGGTGGTCATTTTTGCCTTGGAGAAATCTAGATTGCTGCTTTTTCAGAGTCCAGAAATTGTAGGGAGAACCTATTGAAGCTTCATCCTACCCCATAGGTAATAGATATCTTTATCATCTCTTTGCCTGTTATAGAGACAAAATACCAGGAACGTAAGGTCAGAGGAGGAGGTTGGATGTCAGGTAAGCATCTGAGCAGAGAGGAAGGTGCATTGACTTCCTGTGGTCACTCTCTTCTGAATATAGTGCCTATAAACTACTGAGAAACTATCACAGATACTTCCTGATTTGGAATAGTTTTCACACAAATAGGCTTGTTACATGATCTTTTTCTCTGTCACAAATTGTGGAATTAATGCAATGGCTTAGAAAAGCAGCTGCTTATGAACAGAACATCAAGATTCATAAGTCTCAGAGTCAGCAAGAATGTTTCTCAACAAAGAATGAAGACATATTATTAAGCTTGCATTACACCTGCCCCCTTCCTCTCATTCCACCACATCCCATGATCATTGATGAGATTGTGGTCATCAATAACTCTATAAAGCCCACACCTTTACAGGATTGTTATCCACTGACATACATTCTATCTATTTATTGTTTTTTATGTGAAATTTTCTATTTGCTTGGTTGCTTAAAATTTACTTATTTATTTTTTCTTTCTTAAACTCAAAATTTACTGCCTCAGTCACAAGATTTGGAAGACTTAATTCATGCATACATGGAGGAAGTTACTTTTTAAATATTTCGTGAGGCTTTGAGTATTCCACCTCATCCCTCTATGAGTGTAGAATATGTTAAATGTTGTGTCAATGGAACATACTTTGACCCAGATGATCATGACTCCAGAAAAACCATCATACTGTCTTAGGTTAGGTTAATACCTAGCAGGTTATAAACTATTCTGGTAAGGTTTAGGAAACAGGAAAAGCTCTGAAACCGGTGCTGTCCAAAAGACTTCTTGAAATCTGGTCAATATCACACATTTGAAGACTTCCTAGAATCTATGATTGACGTTCAAGGAATTGTATGCATTGAAAATGCTAAAAATTGTGGATACTTTTTTGTTATTTTCAGAGTGCTATTCTGGGCTATCTACTCAAAAAGACTTAATCTAGATTTTATTTAGACATGTAAAACTGTCTTAAAACAATGACATTATATTCAAATAACGTATAATATTTTCCATAAAATTAAATGATTAAGAAAAAATATAGATACACAACTGCAGCTACCTAAATATATTTCTAAGCATCTGCTTTATATAAAATGCTTTGTGTTTGGGTGGAGGAATTTGTTTATTTCAAATAGATGAAAAACAGCATTTATTTGAATTCTGTACCTGTGTACTCATGCATAAGCAACAGCTTAAATAAATTAACATAAAAATACTTAATTTCTCAATTTTTTTCTGTGAAACAACACTAAATAGATGGCTTAATTTTTTCCTATTAAAAATGTTACAAATGATCATACTGAGAGCATACATCCAAATCGTACTTTAAACTCTAAATATATATTTTTACATTTTGATAAAATAAAGTAAAAAATACGTATTTTTGCATTAATATTTCAAAACTATCCATGTGTAAGTATGCTCTACACAGCTACATTAAAAAGTCTATAAATAAAAATCTCGTTGTTTATTTTCTCTAAAAATAATCATAGATGTGAAATCTTAGTCAACATAAATATTTTATAAACAAGAAAATTATTCATATTAATGAAAATTATCTTATCTTTAAAGTTTTTGCAAATTTTCAAGTTATTAAACACATATTCAATATATAGAGAGTAATAAATTAAATATGTAATAAATATAGTCCTAAATAAAAAGAATACATTTCTAAAGTTAAGATTTATTGACTATGATTTAAGTGTTACCACAATGCTTAAAATCAAAAGCACATTGCCAATTGAAAAGGTTGAACCATGGAAATTTGATAATCACTTAGGCCCAAATGAGCTAATATTGCCTTACTTTCTATTTTCTTATTTAGCTATATTCTTCAGCCAGTCCTACTAAGATAAAGATTGTCTAACTATACTTTCTTTATTTTAAATACATTTTGAGTGGGTTATCATTAGAAAATGTTTGCAATTAACCTACTCTGCAGATAAAAAAATATGTTTTTTAATATGCCTGTATAATTTCTGGTTTTTGTGGTTTTATCATCTCTCACATGTTGAACAACTTTGATCATTGCTGTTGTTAAATAGGTTTGAACCCAAGTATGTATAGTAGCTAATTTTCACTTCATTTCTTTATATTTATTAAACATGCATTAGAAACACACTCAGGTTGGGAGTGGCATGGTGAGAGGACAAAGAATTATTATTTTTTTTTAATTTTAAAATTGTGGGGTACAATTCAGGCTTAGGTATACAAATATTCATTGTGCAGGTGCTCTTGTTGATGAGATATGTCCCCCTTCCCCAGGCAGATATCGACTACTGTCAATCCCACCTCTGCGCCCCCCCCCCGGTTTCCCGCTACTGTCAATCCTTTTCTGATAGTATTATGGTAGCTTTTCAAGGTCCGCTTATGAGTGAGAACACGTGATACTCAGATCTTTGTTTCTGTGAAAGATCACTCAGTATTATAAACTCTAACTCCATCCAGGTTGCTGAGAAGTTCATGATTTTGTTCTTCTTTATGGTTGCATAATATTCCATTGTGTATATGTTCCATATTTTTTTTATCCAGTCCTCCTTTGATGGGCAACGCAGTTGGTCCATGTTCTTGCTTTTGTGAACAATGCTGCAATAAACATACATGTGAGAGTATCTTTTTTATAGAGTGATTTGAGTTCTTCCAGGAATATTCCCAGTAGGGGGATTGTAGGGTCATATGGGAGGTCGATTTTTAGATATTTTAGGAATCACCACACTGATTTCCACAGAGGCTATACTAGTTTACACTCCCACCGATGGTGTAGAAGTGTTCCCTTTTCGCCACATCCTCTTCAGCATCTGTTATTTTTTGAGTTATTGACAAAGAATTCTTAAAAGAATATATGTGAAAATGTATTGTTCTTAGGTGACCTAGAAATTAGAATGGGTGTTGAAAAATTGGAAAAGTAGCCTTTTGGTGTTGTACTTGGTGTCGTGTGGTAAGTTGTTGAAATTGGGAGGGCAACCTTCTTTCAGGTTCCCTCTCACTGTGGGAGATTTTCTGTCTTCTTAATAAAGACCACTTTCTACAAAAAAAAGAAAAGAAATTGGGAAAAAAATTACTCTCAGGGCTGCCAGTACACAGCTACCCAATCCCCAGGTTTACAGTCCAAGGTGACCTCAACCAGGAGAGGCATACATCTGATAATCAATTTCTAACTGATTTGATGTCAAAGAATTTGCTAGTGTGCCACTTATCTTACTGAATGGCTGTTGGAATATATTTCAGAAATATAGGACTTCATTCTCAGAGTTCAAGCTGTTCCATAAACCTTTCCTTCACTGCTGGCATTATCTACTGACGCCCAGGTACCAGGGTGATTATATTCTCTTTCCATCATAAGTGAGGCAGCATAGTCTCACAAACATGTTTGTTTTAGAATAGTTTTGCACTGTCTTTTTGTCCAAAACCAGAGGGAGCACCATTGGCCTACATCTTTTCTGCACTTTAGGCTGATAAGGCTGTGGCTCCCTTACTAAAAGAAGGTCAAACTAACCATCCAATTCAAACGGGGATTCTTCCTCTCTTAGAATTCCTCAAGTAATAGTTTCAGCTTGAGGAATGAATGAATCTTTTTCTAATGCGATATGGCCACTCAGAGGAGAAATCAACCCCCTTACCAAACACAGAATCAGATAGGTCAGAAAGCCAGACAGGGAGTGGGATGGCCAAACGATGGATGTGAGACCTGAGATGGTCCTCCAGCTTCACTTGGTGAAAATCGGGTCAATCTGGAATCTCAGTATGCTGTCTCACTTTTCCTTCTTCATCACAGCCTGCTCTGACCTTGGGATCGCTCCTGACCAAATCAGTTCTCCGAACTTTCCAGTCACTACGGGGAAATTTAAGATGTTATAGAAAAATATCTCCACCTGACATGGCTACACACACTGAGAGCTGGTGTGCATAGTTAAGTAGTGAGGTGTACACTGAGGCCAAGAAGACCTAAAACTTGTCCTTTTCCTCTTGCTTCCTTATTCTGTGAGACTGTGGTCCTTTGGTCATGAGATACAATTGGACCCTCTAAGAGCCAGATTACACATCTGGTCCCAGGGGCCCAGAGAGGCATAGGCATCAAGACTCCATGAATAGGCAATGTTCCCTGGGAAGACGCCAAGCTGGCAGAAGTATTGTTCTTGCATTCTTCCTGCAGTGTTCTCCTGCCCTCCTTTCTGTGCAGCATGTGCATATGCGCCTATGACTATGACTATGTATTTGCTGGCTGAATGTGAAAAAATGTTTTAAAGCACTTGTTTTCACATATCTTTTAAGCAGCAGAGTGTTTTTTCAAGTGAAATTCCAAGAACTGTGGTCTATTGCACAGATTTAAGGAAACGTTGGTTGATGTGGGGTCATGGCCTGCTCCCAGCCAGGTTGGCCTCCAAATCCCCTGTCAATCTTTCCTCTCACACATTCCCCGTAGCTCCTGGCATGGTGTGAAGAATCCCTAAAATACAGGAACGCAATGTGAAAAACCACTGGTTTAGCAGAAAGCATATTTGGAGACAGAACACAAGAAAATCAGTGGAACTCCACCAAATTTTGTGAATTCTTAAACAGTTCTCTTTGCCTTTCAGTTCCCTTTTCTGTAACAAGGGAAAATTGTACCCCCTCTGTGAAAGACTTCTTGAGCTAAAGAAATTCAACACTTATGAGAACACTCATATGGTGTAACCAAAGGATAAAATAGCCACACGATGTTGCCTAATTTCTGAAAATTTGCATATGACAAAAAGGTACAGCGATATACTGGATATTTATACAGACAATCTCTAGGATATTTAGAGACATAAGTAATAACAAATTTATAAATTCAACCTTTAGTATGTCTATAGACTCCCTACATACACCTCATACACAAATTGAAATATCTATAAATGATGTGAAAAATACATTTTGGAAACATTCTCAAGTCACTATTTCATTCCAAGGTGAGACAGAACCACTAGTTATGCTTATGTCCATTTAGGTATAAATCTTATTTTGTCAGCATCAATCAGCTTAGTTAAAAAGTATCATCAGGCAGCAGTCAGAAGACACTCTTGCTGCTGTCCTACCTGTTGTGCTCTTTACAACATATCTTCTCTTTAATAAATATCACTTTCTTCATTAAAAATGTTATCCATCAAATAGACAAAATATAAACTGTAAAGTGAAACAGGAAATTGACCTCTGAGGGCACATTTTATTTTCATGTGTCTTAAAATCTTTTCGGGTCCTATAAGATTTGTAGCATGCTTTAATCCCTGATTCTTAGATTTTTAACTCTGTGAGCTTACATTTTTTAAATCTATTAAGACTCATGCTAGTGTTTAGAAACATATATATTTTTATCTTATAATTTTAATTCTAGCGAATAAGATTCTGATCATTCTGATAGAATGCCATTTTAATTTTTGAGAAACAGATTAACAGAAATCTAACAGTCAGATATTCACAATTATAAAAACATATAATAAGAAGAACTATTGTTGATTTTTAAAAGTTTTTCCAAATGGCAACACAATTTTAGCCATTGTAGGGATGGTGAATCAAGACAGCATTATTTGTGAACAAGAAGGAAGAACTGATATAAAATGCCAAACCAAAACGGTATCTACCTCTATCTTGAAAATAAATGTTCATGATAAAATCAACACATTATCTTAACCTTAAGAAAACCAAATGTTTTCACATTTATAACAGTACATTGCTTGCATTTATTTATTTTTTATTTATTTATTTTTTTGAGTTGGTGTCTCACTCTGTCACCCAGACTGGAGTGCAGTGGCCGCTCTCGGCCACTGCAGCCTCGACCTGCTGGGCTCTGGCGATCCTTCCGCTTCAGCCTTCCACGTAGCCGGAACTACAGTCGCGCGCTACCACGCTCGGCTAATTTTTTGATTTATTGTAGAGATGATGTCTCGCCTGCCCAGGCGGGTCTCGAACCCGCGGGCTCAGGCAATTCACTCACCTCAGCCTCCCAAAGGCGCGGGATTACAGGCTGAGCCTCCAAGCCCGGCTGCTTGCATTTATTGAGCATGTACTGTATGTCAGGAAAACATTATCGTCTTCAAATTGTGCCATAGATATATTTTATTAATGCACTTTAATTTACAGATTAAATAATTGAGGCTCAGAGAAGAAAAGTTCAAAACTAACTCATAGTCAAGGTGATGAATACTTGTGTAACTTTTCATCTATGACTTTAACTTTCCCTTTGCTTAGCAGAACTGGATTTGCTGAGAACACTGTTCAACAACTACAGAGGAGGGGTCTCAGCTCACTAGGGGCTCAGATTTGTCACAGCACCTTCTCAAAAGATCCTGGTGGAGAAGCCAGAACCCCCTGTGGGCCTCCCCACACGCTCCAACCCTACTCCTCAGGAAGGCAGAGCAGCCTGTGGCCTGGAGAACTGCCCACTCTCCTTGATCCTTCAGGAGTCAGAGAACAGCGATTAGTTATGGCCAAGGGGAAGTTCATGTGAATGAGGTGTTTAGAACTCATTTCAGAAAACTGTGCTCTTTAACAATAAAATTCTTTATAAAAAGGATGGCCACTGGTTGCCATTCTCCTGGGATAGTTTATTTCCATCTAATCAGTATCCGTATTAAGAGCATTTTCTCTTGCTCCCAAAAGATGTGGAGTTAGATAATAAATATGGTCAATCTACTCATAAACATTATTACTTATTATAATTAATTTGTATTACTGCTGTAGATCAAGATACAAGTAAAGTAAAATTTAAGGAACTATACTAGTAGTTATATAAGAGCTTCATTAACTTAATTGAAGTTATTTTTTGTTAGTGCCTAAATTAATTCTAACATTCTTTACCAGGGCTACACGGACACAGACTATGTATCTCACAACTTTTTCAGTGAAGTAGAAACAAATGTGTCTTTTAGGATTCTTCAGTGATGACCGTTCTTCAGGATGACCCATGCTGCAAGTGACAGGCTTCAGGCCAGCTTCCATGCAGCAGTGGTGGGAAATTCTGACATGTCAACATGCTCAGCTGTTCTCGAACTGTGGCCTGACTTGTACTTGCCTGAGTATTCTCTGAAGTCTTTATTTGTTCAGTTTTTTTTTGTTTTTTTTTTCCCTTCCAAGTCCTGGAACAGAAATGCTCTGAGCTACAGTCCCCAGGAAGAAAAAGTAAACAAGAAGAGAAGAAGCAGGTAAAACTTGTCACAGCTGTACAATTGGAAGGTAGCAACATGCTCGTTAAGCAGAGTGCACTCTGATTATAGTACAAAAGTAAATTATTCTTCCTAAAATAGAGCAATGCCAGGTTGACATTAAGGTGATACTTAATGTGATGATAGCCTAATATCATAAAACGAGTTCACTGTGAAGTGCTAACTTGAGTTATTAAGACTGAGGAGAGAAAGAGAAAGAGAAAGAGAGAGAAAGAGAGAGGTAATGAAAGAAATATAGTCACCTCACCACTCCTCACACTAAATGTTTGATTTGGTAAAGCTAAACAAATACAATTTAAATTTTATTATAAATGAATTAGATAAAATAATATTTTGCTTCATTTTTTTTAAAATTATTCCTACCAAGTCATGTGTTACCATTATCAATTCAACTTTCAAAGGAAAGTTAAAACTTTCTGATATTGATGTTGTGCAATTAAGATAGAAAGCAAATGGCATGACTATTAGTCAAAGGATGAATAATGAATAAAATTGGTGCAGAAGGCCTGAAGGTCATAATGAGTTATAAGAGAAACACTAATTAGCAATGTGCTTGAGGGGCAAGATGTTAAGAAGTAAAAATAACTGCAAGTATGTGGGTGAGATGATAACAAATGGCCAGTGTTGGTTGAATGAGTCTAGTGATCTTAGAGGCATTATCAACTCCAGTGACACATAGAGAACTTGGCGGAGGCTAAGAAAAGGGAAATTGAGATGAAGCACAACTTGAAAATAAGAACTAAGTGCTAAAGATTACTCACTCTTTATTTATCAGAGAGAAGGTGTAGAAGAGATTTCATAGCAGGTTTTATGCAATCAACAGGCAATTAGAAAGGAAACTGGCCCTACCGAGGAGAAAAATGAGCAAAATGGGGCTTCAGTTATGCATGAAAACTTTTATTTAAGCCAATAGAGGTATTTTTTTTCTCCCAGGATAGGTGAACAATTATCAAGTTTGACTGAAGGAATCTGAAGTTTTCTTCCCAATAGGACTTTTTTGCTTGTGAATGGACATTGATGATCAGTTTTCTTTTGTGCCCACACTTTACTTCTTGAAGGTACTTAGAAGTTTTTTGTTTGTTTGTTTTGTTTTTTAATTTTTCTTCTTGATCCATTTCAAAGAATACCTGTATATATTCTATGCACTATTTTTTTAAAGGTAATAATCTGTTCTAGGTAAAAGTGATGGTTGAAATGCACACACCTCCCTTGGTTATGTTTTTAGCTCCCAAAAATACAACCTATAAATGGGCATATTAAAAAAAGTCACGAGCCCATTAGGACGTTGAATCCAGGAGGGAACACAGCACTCAAGAACTGCAAGCACACAGACATGGGAGAGGACATGATGGTCTGGAGAAGTTGAATATCTAGCCAGTGGGGAACACCTGGTAAGAGCAGCTCCTTACCCTGAAGGAGCTACTGCAGCTCTAGGAATTGGCAGCACTGGGACCTCTTAAGTTGAAATGAATATGGGGCAGAGATAAAGAAAACTGGTTGAAAGTCAATTTATAATGCAGTAATATGTGTGGACACCCTCCCTCACTGGGCATCTAGGTCATGAGCCCTTCCCACAGGCAAGGTCCTGGAATTTTTTTCTCAGGTAGGCTCAAAGGTGCTGTCTTCTAGCCTGGAGTCCACCCCAATTGCAGTGGAACCTTCCTTGGATGCCCGCATCTCAGCATCCCTGTCCTGTAGACTTCTGGCTTTTCAGAGGAACATGTCAAGCTCAAGGAAAAGCATAAAGATATTGACACTGGAATTTTGCCAGATTATCTAACCTCAGGATTAAGTAATTATTTTCAAGGCTTATATGTTTTAGTTTCTTGTTTTTAACATTTTCATCTCTAATCCATCCGGGATTTATTTAGGAATATAAACATGTTTTTATAGTGTTATCTTGCTATAGAGGTATCCCATGATAAATATTGTGGTGATAGTGGTGGTAAGATAAATGAAATACAGTGTTTGCGGAAGAGAGTGAGTCTTGATATAAAGCGAATTCAAATTAATTCGAATCATTGAGTCCCAAGGGATCACCAGGGTTTACCAAGAGAGGTGGCAGAAAGTAGTCAGGTTGACTTAAAGGTTTATTTTCAGCAAACCTCTTGCATCCAGGAGCACCAAGGTAGACAGGTCCTGAAAACAGGACCAGCAGTCACAGTGGCAGATTGCAAGGGAAGTCCTTTGTCCCTGGTAGGCGTGACAAAGGAGTTCATGTCTGGGGCCCAGACTCTGTAGAAACTTCTCTACAGAATGATGTGGAGATAGTGAATGATTTCTCTCTACCAGAGGCATTTTTATTTTAAATATTTTTGGGAGTAAGGCAAATATTTCAAGTCAGTTTGCTCAAAATGAGGTCTCTGCAAAAGATGACTTGAAATTATTTGCAAACATGTAGATTTCTGGACCTATTAGTTCCTGCCCAAACAAAATCCCATCAGAGGCACTCATTTATTAGTTGATGATAATGTAGGGTGTGCTTTGTGATGCTTAGCTTTATATGTTAAATTGATTGGGCTAAGGGATGCCCAGAAAGTTGACAAAACATTATTTTTGGGTATGTCCATGAGGGTATTTTTGGAAGAGATTGGTATTTGATTCAGTAGACTGAGTAAAGAAGATCCATTGTGGGTGGACATCATCCAATCTGTTGATGATCTGAGGAGAACAAAAAAAGATGGAGGAAGGATAAATGTGCTGTCTGCTTGAGCTGGGACATCTGTCTTCTCCTGCCCTCAGATATCAGTGTTCCTGGTTCCCAGACCCTCGGCTTCATTTGAATCACACCACCAGCTCTCCTGAATTTTTAGCTTGCATACAGCAGGTTCTGGGACTTCTGGGACTCCATAATCATGTGAATCAATTTCATATATGTGTGTGTGTGTGTGTGTGTGTGTGTGTGTGTGTGTGTGTGTACATGTGCGCATATACTATATATGTATATAAATATATATGCACATATATATGAGGGGGATCTCCAAAAAGCTGGTATTTGTTTATCAAAAAATTGTGTACTAGCCAGGCTCGGTGGCTCAGCCTATAATCTCGTGTTTTTGGAGGCTCAAGTGAGTGGATTGCCTGAGCCCATGGGTTCAAGACCTGCCTGGGCAGCTTGGAGAGACCTCATCTCTACAATGAATCAAAAAATTAGCTGGGCATGGTAGCACGCACTTGCAGTTCCAGCTACTTGGAAGGCTGAGGCGAAAGGATCGACAGAGCCCACTGCACTCCAGTCTGGGTGACAGAGTGAGACTCCAACTCAAAAAAACAATTGTGTACTTATTCTTACATGTTTAAATTTCAGTCACCTTCAAAGTGCTCTCCATTTGATGCAACAGACTGTTAAGATGCTTTTGCCACTGCTCAAAACAGCTTTTGAACTCATCAATTTTGATGCCTTTTAGTACTTTTTCCATTTTTTGTTTCATTTCTTCCACATCAGCAAAACATCTCTCAACGAGGACAGTTTTTCATTCATAGAAACAACAACAAAAAAATTGTTTGGGATGAGATTGGGTGAATAGATGGGTGGGGCAGGGAGTCATGCTGTTTTTGGTCAAAAACTGCTGAATACTCAGTGTGTTGTGGGCTGGTATGCTTGTAAATCACCCATCATGAGATGGGCAATGCATTGAAAGAATCTCCAAACACAATTCACTGTAGCAGAATGCAGCTGGTACACTGATGCTGATGGGTTCCTAGAGTATATAGCTAGGAGAAGGAACCTATACTACAAGGGACCTGCCCTCCAGAAAACGAATTCCTTTTTTGGGGGGGTTGTCTATCGTGTGTGTGTGTGTGTGTGTGTGTGTGTGTGTGTGTGTGTGTTTCCAATTAACTCACAATATTCCAGGGACGAGCCTTGAGTGTGAAACTTCTCCTATGATTCTAACAAACAAACAAAGAATTGAGAACCACTAAACAAAAATAACCAGAAAGAATCAAAATTATGTTAACATATTAGAGTTAGATTACAGCAGTAATTCTCAAGCGTGTGTGTGTGTGTGTGTGTGTGTGTGTGTGTGTGTGTGTGTGTGTGTTGGCTTATTGGTTTTGTTTCTCTGGAGAACTCTGACCAATACATACTAAGGGGGGGATGAAACAGTGTTGGGCATACATTCCAGCTTATAAAACACCCTCAGAATGGAACATGATAGCTACTGTATAATGGAGAACTTTTTAAATTTCCCATACCTAGGTCACACTCCATACCAATTAACCCACAATGTTCCAGGGATGAGCCTTGGGTGTGAAGCTTCTCCTATGATTCTAGTAAACAAATGAAAATTGAGAACCACTAAACAAAAAAGCCAGAAAGAAAAATGAATCAAAATTATGTTAACATATTAGAGTTAGATTAGTGTGATAATTCTCAAGATTGATTATGTTTTATACTTTGCTGAAGGGAGCTGTTAACAGACAAATGTGACTGGGCTCCATCCTAGGCTGTCTGGTTCTATAGGTATGGGTGATGCCCAAGCATCACATTTCTAACAAGCCTCCAGGTGATGCTGCTTGCTTAGAGGTAACATTTAGATGACACCCAAATTAGATCATGTGATATTAAAGAAAAGGCATTGCTAAGAGACTCTGCACCACTGCATTCATGTGACAAACTTGAAGGTCATCACATGTAAGGTAAATTCGGAATTTTAATACTTGTGCTTCACTGAAAAGCTAAATCTCTAAGCAAGAGCTTAGCAAAAGTAATCAATCATTTCCTTAGTCTCCAGTGGAAAGAACCACATCCAGTGTGGTTCTTGAGTGCTTCCTAGGGTGATTTGCCTATCTAAGCAGCATGCTTCCTTACTCTTACCTAAAAATTAGATAGCTCAGGTGGAAGATGGAAGCAAATCAATATAATGGCATTTTATGTTGAAAAAGAAGTGGGACTTCACTTGCAGGAAGATGGGAGAGTTTTTCCTATTTCTCACTCTAAGAAGAATAAAAATCCTGGATATTATATAGAAAACAAACATGAAGAGCCTCTGAGAGACAGACCAGCTAGAAAACAAGACTATCATAAGTTTCCATGCTGTGTGTGTGTGTGTGTGTGTGTGTGTGTGTGTGTGTGTGTGTATCTGTGTGTGTCTTGAGTATCCCAGACTTGGAGAGAAGAAGATAGCAACCTGAAATGCCAAAGGGCAAAGAGTTTTAAAAAGCTCCAGCCGGAGCCTACAAGAGGTCACTACCTCCACCCAGACACTGTGATTTAATTGTTATGATGTGTGGTCTGGGATTAAGATTTTTAAATCTTCCCCAAGGGGAAGTGTGAAGCAAAGTTTGAGAACCATAGACTTAGAAGTGCCCCATGTCAAATTTGCCCAGGGGCCTATTTTGTCAATAAATCGTTATTGAAAGTCAGCCACTCCCATTTATTTGTATATTGTCCTAGCTTCTTTCCTGCTTGAACATAAAGTTGAATAGTTGCCTCAGAGACTGACCATAAAGCCTGACATAATTACCACTTGGTAATTATATAGAAAAAGATTGGTGACCTCTGACTTGTAGAATATGGTAGTTATGAACATCAATATTAGCAACTCTCTGATATAATGATTTTTAAAACTCAGGTACTTTTTTATTGTACTAACTAAAGGATAGTTCTGAAGATTCTCTGAATGCAAATAAGTGGGATAGCTGGAATACTCTGTTCAGATATCAGCAATTCAATTTATGAGACACATCCCCAAGTTAATGAGCACACAGAGAAAGATGAGCAAAATATTGTGGATCCAGAAACCATGGCATACAAGGTACTAAAGGGTCTAGAGTTTGGAGAGAGTTGGAGAGAGAAAAAAAAATGTTAAGGAGGGATATGATAACTACTTTCAAGTATTTGCTGGAATCTAATGCACCAGAGGATTAAATTGTATTTTATGTAACCTCACAGAGAAGATAGATGCCCAGTGGATGGAAGATGTAGGAAATTAGATTTGACATCGTATTCGAAAGAATTTCTAACAATACAAAATGTCCATGAGATTATTAGCTTCCTCTCATTGGCTATTCATGTGGGCTGATCCCTTTTGGCATCCAGGGCATGTTATACTGCTCCCTTGCCCCATTACTTAGATACTGTATTAGTTGAGATAGATTAACTGAGATACCAAATAGATCTCAAAGTATGTTTTGTTGACCTCTTCAATTTTCCAACTAGATCTCCTGTCCAACCCTGCTCTTCAACTCAGGAGGCTGACTGTTAAGGGTTCTGTCAATCCTCTGCCCTCTGACTTCCCTTTTCTCCAATAGGGAGACCCTGCAGAGAGGAGTGAGGACAAGGTATTATTTTCTAATTTCTCCCTGTGATGTCATTGTTAGCAGCTATGTCCTTGAGAAAACATTGCTTTCTCTCCTCTGGAAACTGTTCCCTACAACTGTTTCTGGTTTTCAGGAGCTTTTCTTTCCCTTGCCCCTCAGACCACTGGTAATGCTAGGCTCCTGCATCACATATGGGTTCCTGACATCTAATTCACACCTATGTAATTAGTCTCTTTGCAAATAAACTCTCCCCAAATTATCATGATTTGAACGTGCTCTGTGACTTCTACTGGTTTGATGACTGATAGGAGGATGTTGACTAAGTCACCACTGAGGTTTATTTCTCACTCACAAAAGAGTTCAAGAGTTCAAGAGGGTAATACTGGCTCCGCTACCCTCAACACAAGTGTGCTCTGGAGTACTGCCATCTTAGTTGGCTGGAAGGGAAAATAAAGCATGGAGCTTCTGTAAGCTGGAAATGGAATGGCACACCTTATTACCTAGGACTTGGCCATCTGATTCACCGGGCTGAAGGAGTGTCCAGGAAATGGAATCTAACTGTGTGCTAAGGAGATTTTGGTGGATAGGTTCACTGGCACTGACCATAAGCTAGAAGTTCTTGACCACCTCTGACTGTTTCCTATTGGTAAATCAAGCACAGGAGGGATCCAAGTCAGTTCAGAAGCAAGTCTCTGTTATGTAGGTCTGTAAACTGGGTAAAAACACTGTGTATCTTGCCACTGCTTCCAGGTCTCATCATGTAATTGGCTACTTCTTGCAGAAATAGAAATCAAATTGGAAGTCAAGACTTTCTGTATCTGCAAGGAGGGTAGGGCATCTGATCACCTTTGGCACCTTGGATTTCATGCTCTCCTCACTCACATTAAGGGATCGATCACATTATGATTTTTATTGATTTTTATGGAGGGACCATGAATCTCCCATGGGACAGAGATTGTAACCAGTCTGAAATGGCAGTTAATCAAAAGTCGACAGGTTCAATGTACTTGGGGAGGTATAAAGAATGTCTTTGCACAAATACTAATTATTTTTTCTAAGAAAAATATATCTAATGAGAATTATTCTAACTTAACAGCCATATTAAAATAAAAATTAAATAGTAGTTTTGAATATTGGAATATACATTAATTCACCCTATACAAACCCATGGAGATGTGGGGTGGCAGAAAGCTGGCATGCTATTAACTGCTGGTGCTCTGCCCAGATCTCTTCCACCAAATGGTGTGCCCATGCCTTTGTAGAGAAGAGTGCCTCCAGACTAGCCCAGAGATGCATGAGAAGTTACACAATACTCAGTCCATAGACCATCCAGCTCTCTTGCCTAAAGATAAAATAACTCTGGTTTCCTTTATCTCCAGAGTTCGCTGTGGAACCATAATGTTAATGAGGTAAACTCATCAGAAATTAAGTCTGTTAAGGCTCCTTTCCTGCTTATCTCATTCTTTTTCTCCTGATGGTACCTTCTGAGTTAAGTTATTTGTACAAAAATCCCTGTCTCATGTTCTGCAACCAGGAACTGGCCTTAAGACTGCTGGAGGGAAAACCTTTATCACAGCAAGAGAGGAAATAGCTAGAGAAAAGCTAGGCAGACAGACAGGGTGGGTTTCTCCAGTAACAAAGCAGCAAACTTCCAGCAGGCCTCTGGGACTGATATACTGGCTTTGGTAAATAAGCTCCCTACAAGCCCTGCAGGCTAGGACAAGAAAATATTCACTGTTGGGATTGAAAAACAAACCAAACAGCTCATTGCTAAGTGCTGACCTATCAGCTCACTACAAGGCCCCTACTTCAGCTCATTGGTTCTTAGTACTGACCAATGAGCACAGCTAATGTCAACCATTCAGCTCACAGCTAGTGCTAGCCAATCAGCTTGGTCTTAGGACTATATAAGCCCCAGGTTCTGGCTTCATGTTAGCAATCCCCTTGGGTCCCATCCCACTCTAGGAGCTTTTCTTTCCTTTCAATAAATCGTGCTTTCCCACCTTTGGGCCATCCATGTCCCTCATTCCTCCTAGGTGTGAGACAAGAACCCAGACCTGAAGTGCTGCAGAAGATCATCAGAGCAGAATAACTGAGCACCCTAGAGTCTGGCTTGTCATCTGACAGATCCAGCTGAACTGGGAGAGCTGCCAGCCGAAGGTGAGACTCCAAAGCTGAGACACCTCTGGTGGCTGGCTTTTCAGCAAATTAGCAACACTCTCAGGGCTTGGCTTGCCAGTTCATTAGAGCCGACACTCCTGGGACTGGCCTTGCCAGTCCATCAAGCTGACACTCTTTGGGATCAGGCTTGCAACCCACTGAGATGACACCCTTGGAGCCCAGGCTGACTAGATAAAAATCCATATTTGATTTGGCGCCCAACATGGGGTTTGATAGAAGGGTGAGTTAAAGCAAATCTCTCTCTTTACTTTCATTTCCAAGGATTTTTGTCTGCAAGTTTTTTTACTCTTTCTCTACAAACAGATTACCAGGACTCTGTCAGTCAGTTAAAAGTAAATCACATGGCTGCCAGTCTACAATATACAGAGGTCAGGTTTGCTGGAAAGGACTTCATTAATCCCCCATCACCCTCAGGTGTTGGGAGTATTGGCCCTGCTCTAATCCAGTTTCCTTTCATGGAGGTCTAGTGGTCTCAAGGATTTGGAAGAAGTTTGGGAGTAATTGAGGGCATCTGGCCAAGGGTACATCTTGGTGTTACTCAAAGGCTCCCAAGCTGACCTCTTTTGCCAACACCCTGATAGGATATTGGCAGAAGATTTCCAGTCTTTCCTATCACACTTTTTTTCATCCTTTCTTATCATACTTTCTTTTCTTCTGGATCACTGTGGTTAATGTCCCCACTTGGTGCTTGATGTTGTGTTTTTTTAGCTTATGGAGTTGGTGTTACTAGGCTGTGTTGGTAGCTGGCTTGATCTTTGTTGAAAATAGGTCAGGACAAGGTGTGTTCTGTTCATTGTTCCAAGAGGCAAAGGGTAGGAAGCTTTGGTTTCATTTTTCCACCTTGTTAGGAAGCAACATAGCCAGGAAGTATAAGAAAATGTTTTATATGAGGAATTTCTTTTTGGAAAGCATGCTAAGCTGGGTCCCCATTCTTTCTTTTATTTAAGGAAAATCTGGCTTCATGGTTCTACCCTAGTATGAAGAGTATGTTGGTGCTTTTGGGGACTCTATGTGTAGGCAAATATCAAATGAATGCAGACTCTTCCTTTTATGGGCACTTCATCAGCTCTGTGCCTAAAAACTTGGATACCTCATAAGGTCTCTTACCAGGAAAGAGGACCTTGTGTGGAAAGTAATCTGAATGTTGGCTTAAACTATGAGTTTACTGGCCTCTGTTCACAGAAGGTCCCAGGAAAATCTCCACTCCATTTTTGTCAGAATCTTGCTCCTAAATCCAATGGTTCCAAGGTTTTTTGAAGACCTCATCTGAAAAGGGGGAACTCTATGTATGAGGAATCCAGAGACACGAAGTACAGGTGTTAATGCATGGGTTAGTGTGACTAATTCCTACCTATTGGGTCTCTTCCATTATACTTGAGTGGAGGTCATACTTGCATTCATGGGAACACCATGAGCAGAGAAGGACCGGACAGTAAGTGGACATTCTCCTTTCTTGGATTCTTTTTCTTGCACATTGGTTGAATAAGGGAAAATCAAGGGATGCCTTTCTTTTGTCTCTCTCCCTCTCAAGATGGGTAATAGGCCATCTGGCTACCTGCAGTGTGCACTCCTCAAGAATGCATCCTGAGACATGGGACTTCTTTGGTCCTCAGACTTTAAACAGAGTCTTAGATTCTTTTTGCCCAAGTGTGGCGGAAGTATAAGTTGCAGGATGGAGACAACTGGCCTCCAGATATAAGTATCAATTATAATACAATCATGCAGCTAAACAATTTCTATAGATGCAAGGGCAAATGGTCCAAGGTCCCATATGTACAGGCTTTCTTTGCATTACAAGAAAGTCTGGGCCTTTGTCAATGCTGTAGAATTGATTCAGCCCTCCTAGCAGTCACCTCAAAAGATGGTCCCGATGGACTGGGGATGCCAAACCCAAAGGCATCACTGGGAAAGGCATTGGCATCAGCTTACAAGGCCACTCCTGGTCTGACCTGTCCTCCTTATTGAGATCCTCCTCATACTTCAACCCATTCCCATTCTAAAATCCCTCGTTCTAGAAAAACTCTTGCATTACTTATGCCCCTACAAGAGATGCTTGGTGAATATGGACCTAGAAAGATACAGGTACCCTTTTCCTTATGAGGCTTGAAATAAATTAAGGAAGATCCTGGCAGGTTCTCAGATGATACTGACAAGTATATAGTTACGTTCCAGAATTTAACACAAGTATTCAAGCTCTCCTGGAAGGATATTATATTGCTCTTATATCAGACCCTAATGACCACTGATAAACAAGGAACCTTGCAAGTAGCAAAGAAGTTTGAAAATGAGCTTGGTATTTCATATAGTGCCAGAGAATGGGAGGAGCCTTATCCAATAGGCATATCTTCAGTACCATTGGAAGACCCCAAATGGGGTCCAATAGTGACTTGGGAGAATAGAGGAGGAAACAATCCCTGATTTGCACACTGAAAATCTTGAGGAAAACTAAAACTAAACCTCTCAATCATTCCAAGTTAGCCATGATAGACCAAGGGTTTGATGAGAATCCCTCAGCTTTTCTGGAAAGGCTAAGAGATACTTTGGTTAAGCACACCTCCCTAGACCCTGAATCAGTCGAAGCACAACTAATATTAAAAGACAAGACAAGTTCATTACTCAGGCAGCTCCAGATATCAGGAAGAAGCTGCAGAAGCAGGTCGTAGGACCAGACAGTTCTTCAGAGAATCTCATGAAAGTGGCCACCTCAGTCTTTTATAATAAGGTTCAGAAGGAGGCTCAGGAAAAAGGAGACACAAGACAAAGGCAAGAACTCTAATAGTTGCCTTACAGGTGTATATGCCCCAGAATTCCCAAGGTGTACCTGCTACCTGCTAAGGATGTAGCAAGCTAAGACATTAAAGAAAAAACAGGGTGTCGACATGAAGGAATGCAGAACTAGAGGGACATAAGAGACATCTCAATTGTCAGTTGCCATTAGTGACAAAATTCCAACTGCCCATCAGAGACCAGGTAGTAACAAACCTGCTAAGGGGATAGTGTCTTTTGTCAGAGGTAAAATCTGTGGAGTCACTAGAAGATTGGTTGCCCCAAAGAGGCAGAAACCTCCAGGACCTTGTCCATTGTGTAGGCCAGAGAGTCATTGGAAAACAGGTACACTGTTTTCTGAAGAGAGAAGAGAACACCTAGCTCAGGAATCATTGTCACTGAGGAGACCTAGAAACCTATTACAGTGCCTGGCATAGCTCACCATCACCCCAACTATCTCCAGGTGATATTAGGATACTGGAACCCAAATTAATTTCTGAATTAACACAAGTGCTAGCTGCTTGGTCCTGGCTATCCATGTTGTAATGTAGCCTTGTCATAATTAAAGTTGCTAGTGGTAATTCAAAGTAAAAATGTAGAAGGTAATAAAGAAAGGTGGAAAGACAGAAGCCAGGAAAGCAAAGGAAAGATGTAAAGAAAGTTGTTAGTGTGGAAAGGTGTTTTTTGGTAGGGAAGGATGTAAAAGATAGAATAGCTTTGTACAGGAAGGAATCTTGTATGGTAAACTTTTGTCCTGCAATAAAGTGAGTAATTATTTAAAGGAAAGAAAGTGTAGGAAAAAATAGAGGGCCCAGGTATGTTGTAAATGGTATGTTGTAGAATAGTATATGAAATACGAAAAATGGTATGTTGTAGAATAGTATATGGAACTAAGGAGACTTGGTACTGGTAAAGACCCTTCTCTCTCTTTGGGCCCAGATTGGAAGGGACCCTGCACAATTTTTCACCCCTTTGGCAGTAAAGGTCACCGGAATCGACTCTTGGATTCATCATACTTGAGTGAAAACCTGGAGTCCAGGAGAAGTTACCTCTGCTGACACGGAAGAGCATTCAGAATCAAACTAAAGATTAGAAAAGATAAGTACCACTAATGAACTGCCTATGAATTTTCTCCTTACAGCTCTACCTATACTTGCTGCCTTTGTTTTTTTTCTTGATTTGTGCTATTAAACGCCTCTGTCAAGAACCCCTTAATCCTGAACACCCATGGGATTGCTTTCTTCCCTAGAAGTTTCCTTCACAGAAATGAGCAAAATGCCTACACTATTTTGCTACCTATTTTTATGATCACTAGTCCTAACTTTCTATAAGTACCCACTTCCCCCCTCTATCGCATACTTGACTCAACAGGGTAATTATTCGAGCCGTTGGAGATACCCACAGAAGGCACCTTCTCTAACCCTCCCCCCCATATCTCTACCATTGTCTCTCGAGCAGATAGGAAATCTCACTTGTTCCTGGCATAAATTCACTGCCTTAAAAGAAGCAGTGAAACTCAACCAGAAAACTCTTCAAGGTGAAAAAGCCTCAATTAAGATTGAAGAAGTGGCAGATATGTGGGAAATGCTTCTCTCTGTTTCATTTTTTTTTTTAATTTCAAAGATGTGGGGTACAATTCAGGGTTAGGTATACAAATGTTCATTATGCAGGTATCTTTGTTGATGAAGTGTGTCCCTCCCTCCTCTGGCAGTTTCCCTCAACTTCCAATCCCACTCCCATCCCCAGCAATTTTCCACTACTTATAGTATTATAAATACTTATAGTATTCCCTTTCCTATAGTATTATGATAATTGTTCAATGTCTACTTATGAGTGAACACATATGGTACTCTGTCCTTTGTTTCTGTGATAGATCACTGAGTATGATTGACCCTAAATCCATCCAAATTGCTGCGAAGTCCATATGTTTGTCCTTTATTTCTGCATAATGTTCCATTGTGTATATGTATCACATTTTTTTATCCAGTCCAGCTTCGATGGGCAGCACGGTTGGTTCCATGTTTTTGCTATTGTGAATAGAACTGCAACAAACATACGTGTGTAGGTATCTTTTTTGTAGAATGATTTGAGTTCCTCTGGGTATATTCTCAATAGGGGGATTGCTGGATCATATGGGCAGTCAATTTCTAGTTCTTTCAGAAATCACCACACTGTCTTCCAATGAGGTTGCACAGTTTGCATTCCCACCATCAATGTAGATGTGTTCCTTTTTCTCCACATCCTCACCAGCATCGGTTGTTATTTGTTTTATTAATGATGATCACTCATACCAGGGTTAGGTGGTTTCTCAATGTGGTTTTGATTTGCTTTTCTCTGATGATGAGTGAGGCTGAGCACTTTTCCATGTGTCTGTTGGCTGCCCGTATATCCTCTTTTGAGAAATGTCTATTCATCTCTCTGTTTTCAGTCACACTTAGGACTATTCTGGGTGGAATGGCTTACCCTCAAGCATTGTAATATAATTATGTTCCACCAAAATAGGACATCACCTGGGGTATGGGGACCATGGCTTTTAGTTTCTAATGGAGCCCCTACTGAAACTAGACAGTGTAGAGACATAATTGAAAAATATCAGATGTACTGGCCAGAGTATACAACCACGAATACATCAAATTGTTAGGATCAGGTTAGTTGCAATAGCATCTATTATTGTATTCCCAGCTCCCTTGGCTACCTTGTACTAATATGTCAGCTCACTGGAATCATTATCACCCAGAGTATGTATGTAAGTCTCAATATTAGGACACCTATCCAGGAAATATCCTCTCTAAACTTTTCCAGAGCACAGTCTGTTCCTATAACCTTAGCCATCATGCCTGTAGTACCTGTACACACAATGGAAAGTCCCTTGGGAGAACACCAAATGGGTATAGCTAGGGTTATCTGAAGAGGATTTTCCTCGTGACTGTTCTCATGACCACACTGAACCAAAGAAAACTATGATCACTGGGTTATTCTTCCCATTTGGAACCACTGAATCACCTTCCTTGATTGGAACTGGGTATTACTTTTTATGTGGTAAGGAATTATATTTAGTTCTACCTTACAGATAGAAAGGTACTTGCACAATAGTGGCTGCTCTTTCTAAAATGATAATCCTCAATCAAACTCAAATAGTTTCTTCTGGGCATATTCTGAATTTAGGATCTTTTCTGGAATAATCCCTACAGTAACAACACTATCACAGAGACTTAGGACCTCTGTGCAGCACTACATGCCTACCTAAAATATGCCTAATCTAGGAAGATGTATCCTGGACCACCCAATCCTACAAAGACCTGGACTAGGATATTTCATTGCCAGAGGTTTCTTTGGGCTTGTTGGGATACCTCTATTGGAAAAATCTATATTAAATCTCATCCTTGTGGTACAGCAAGGGTGGAAAGTCACAGTTGCTGCTACTGAGAATCAACAAGCATCTGTTTACTCACTAGCTACTGTATTCTTGCAAAATCATTGAGCATGGGTTATGTTCATGTTAAAACATGGAGGAACATGAGCATTATTAAATGAAACTTGTTCTTCTGGATAAATACTTCCTCCCAGGTAGAGGGGAACTTACAGGTTATAAAAACATAATACTGAAATCATTGACTTTTTATGAGAACAGGCAGGTTCAGGACCCAGTTGATTACAATATTTTTTATTCTATCTAGGGATTTCCAGAATATGGACATGAGTTTTTCCCTTAATAGCTCCCTTCATTGTATTGCTTGTGTTTGGTCCATACCCAGTTAACCTCCTTGTAAAGTTTGTTTCTTCTCGCATAGAAGTCATCAAACTCCAGATGGTGGTGCAGATGGAACCTTGTAAGGAAGCTTCCTATTACTGAGGACCCTTAGACCATCCTCTGGAGGATTTCTAGGTGCCATCCCCATACAATGTCCATGATCAGCAGGAAGTAGCCAGACCGATCAACTCCCTCACGGTAGTTAGGGTTATTACTCCAGAGGGGAAAGAAAGAGGAGCTAGCTAGAGCAAAGCTAGAAGACAGACAGAGTGGGGTTTCCCTGGTAACAAAGTAGCAGACTTCTGACAGACCTCTGGGACTAATACACTGGCATTGGTAAACAAGTTCCCTACAAGCACTGCAGGCTAGGGCAAAAAACATTCACTGCTGGGATTGTAAAATAAACCAATCAGCTCACTGCTAAGTGCTGACCAATCAGCTCATTTCTAGGCTCCTATCTCTAGCCGACTGGTTCTTAGTGCAACTAGTGCCAACCAATCAGTTCACAGCTAGTGCTAGCCAATTAACTTGGTCTTAGGGGTATATAAGCACCAGGCTTCAGCTCCAAATTGGCAACCTCCTCGGGTCCCCTCCTGCTCTGAGAGCTTTTCTGTCCTCTCAATAAATCCTGCTTTCCACCTTCTAGTCGTCTATGTCCCTCATTCCTCCTGGGTGCAAGATAAGAACCCAGACCCAAAGATCTGCAGAAGACTCTTGGAGCAGAAGAGCCGAGCACCCTGGAAGCTGACTTGCCAGAGACAAGATGGCTAGATTGGGAGAGCAGCTGGCAGTAGGTGAGACTTCAAAGCTGAGACACTTCTGGGGACTGGCTTTCCAGCCTACCAAACCAGCAGCACTCTCCTTGCCAGTCCATTAGAGCCAACACTCCTGGGGCTAGCCTTGGCAGCCCATCAGGCTGGCATTCTTTGGGATCAGGCTTGCCAATCCATTGAGATGACTCCCTCAGAGCACAGGCTGACTGGATCTGTATAAACAGGGTCTCAAACAACTTGACAGGTATGCTCCATCCTCACCCCTACCTTTGACCCTAGCACAGGTGCTTCTATAGTCAGGTGATCATGGAGCTCTAGAGGAATCATTGTTCCAGAGATCTTCAGTACCATCTTATATGCTACCCAAACATGAGGTCTGCAGTATTGGTGATCTTGAATGCAGTGGATTAGGAGACTGGGAGAGTGACTATATCGGTGACTGGTGATAAAAACTGATGATCAAGCTGGTCCTCTGTACGGTGTAGACAGAACATTAACCAAGGCAGCCTAATTAGTGTGAAATGTACAACATGCTACCCAAAATATAGGATAGGTTGATGTCAGCAACTTACACTGGGGATGGCAGAGAAGTAGGCATCAACTAAAGCTGTATGTGAAACCTTGTGGCCATCATCAGCTCTGGGGATTCTGGAAACCAGCAAACAGAGGGAAAACTGAGGTTTCTACAATGGGCAGGTGAAGATTCTCTTTCCAGGGAAGACAGGTGTAAACAGTTAAATTGACTCAGGATCCATAAACTCATGAGGTTTTGGGAAGACAGGCTTACATTGTAAATAACAGAGAAGCAAGTAGAAAATGATCTATGAATCCCACCTCTTGAGGCTCATTTTGAAAATAAGGCTAATGCTTCTCTGTAGGGCCTTCTTCCCAAAGAGGGTGGAGTGAGACGTTGAGATCATTCCCAGACTGGTGGTTCTATTATTTTAATTCTGAAATTGGAGCTAAGGTGTTCATTCTTTTTCTTTTCCCCAGAGTATTGTTTTTAGGGTTTAATTCCAAGCAGGTGGTGAACCTTGAGTTATAGAGTTGTGATTTCATTAGCTGGTGAACCCATTGAATTAATGGATATAAGAACAGAATAATCAGGCTACATTTACAACCAGACTAACTGTATGCCGTTTTGATATTTTACTTTTACAATCTGTTAAAAAAATATGAAATATTCTGTTTGTTCACTTAATTGAAGTGATAGATCTCGAAAGAAACCAGGTTAATACCTTAAAAGTATATCATGAACTTTTTCAGAATATAGTAAATGTGTATGGTTTTCCCTATTGTCAGATAGTGCAAAGGCTTATAAATAATATCAAGATGAGGTAAAGGTAGACAATAATATATAATTGTTTTAAAACATTATTTCTACTTATGTTGCATATTTAGTAAAGTTAATCAGGCTATGTTCAGCTTCAGAAGGTTCAGAAATTTTATATATAGGAAGAAATTCATCTAAAGACCTTTTTTATGAACAATTTTTACTTTATTTTGACAAGACTGTGATTTCCACAATTTGGTAACTTTGAAGTCAATTTTCAAATGTTTAAATGCATCCTATAAACAGCAGTTTGGAGCTATGTACACAATACCGCTCTTTCTGCCTCCTTTTCTCCATCATTTTAGCTTTATCTGAGAAATTGCTTGCCTACACCTGTTCAAACATACCAGGTGCATTTCTACATTTCTGCACTTCTACAAAGGTCTACAATTTAAAAATGTGTTCCTCTTCCTCATTTGTCCATAAACTCCTTTCAGGCATAGGATGAAATTATTCATCTTTGATCTTTTAAATTTAGCATAAGTAGGGGCATAATCCATGCTACTTAAGCTATTAAGTAAATAAAGAAAGAAACAGAATGAGCTGAATGGGTTGGAGGAGGTATAATTGGGACAAAATATACATTTGCATACTGAGAAGAACTTTAACTCTTCCATTGACTGTAAAAATGATGATAATATTCAAGGCTGATCTCTCTACTTGTATGTATATACATTTCTATATCAAATTTGAATTTTCACACATTTGTAAATTTTACCTCATAGAGGCAGTCTCATCTCTAGAAAGTAATTATATACATATATATGTGGTTTGTCAAATATTGATAAATGCCGAATAGAAGTAAATGGAAATTGGGCTTTTATTGGCATGGAAATGTGCTACATAAAGACCACATTTTACAGAGAATAATGGATTATCTAGACAAGAATTGCAAGAGGAAAAGTTCTATGTTGGATTAGGACTGTTAGGGTGACCACAGAAAAGGGAAGGGGTGAGTGAAGAAAACTATGCCAGGCAAAACATAGGAAGCCACCAAATATTGCTATGGACAAGTTGGAAAAGAATGGAAACAGAGCTCATACTGTAAGCCACCATTTTTTCTCCCTTGTGTCATTGCAGCAGCCTCCTGAAATCCTCTGTGGTTCTTTCTTTATGTGCCTTATGTGGAGTCTTGACATAGAAGCTAGGAGTGCCTTCAAAACACAACATGGGTCACATCATTCCTTTTCCTCCAAAGGCTTCCATCTGACTCTGTCTTGACAAAAGGTATGAACTTCTGCAGAAACTCACCACCTGTCATCCCCACCTTTCTGGTACCATCTCCAACACATCCTCCAGCCTTGTTCACTCAACATCAACTTCATGGTATCCTTTCTGTTCCAGTTCAACGCACATGTGACAAAGAATTGAATATCATGCAGAGGGATTAGTTGGATAAGAACTATTCTCACTTTCTGTTTCTTAACGCAAAGAGGTTTGCTAAGTTGAACTAAGATGTGCTCTGTCTGTGGCTTCTTTATTTTATTTTTTAATCTTTAAATTTTAGATCCAAGGGGTACACGGTACAGTTTTGTTACATAGGTATGTTGCGTGATAGTGAGGTTTGGTCATCCATTAAGCTCATTACCCAGGTCGTGAGCATGGTACCCAATGGGTAGTTTTTCAACTCCTACCCCTTCTTTCCCTCCTGTCTGTTGTTCCCATCCTTATGTCTGTGCATACCCAGTGTTTACCTCCCACTTACGAATGAGAACATGCAGTATTCCATTTTCTGTTACTGTGATAATTCACTTAGAATGAGGGTATTGACCACTTTAGATTAATGGTTGGAGATGCCAACATTCTCATTTGTGACTCTAGGTCCCAGTTAAATCCTCTAATCCAATACTGAGGGAGGGTGCTCTCATTTCTTACTCAGAGAACACTAGTGAGAGGACAGGACACTTGTGGGCCCTTGGTCCTGATTCTCTCACAATAGTATGAGGGACAGACCCTCAACCCAACCTCTAACAGAAATGAGTGAACTACACATTGCTTTCTCTTTTGCTATTGGCATTGTTTTTGCAGTTCTCATATTTCTTCTTAATATCTCTCCTTGAACTTTCCTTCTTTGTGCCAAGACAAAAGTAAATAAATGAAACAAACAAACAAAAAAGGAAGACCATGGTTATGGTCCAGTTTAAAGACTTAGAAGAATATTTTGTTTTTCTGTCAGCAATGGGTAGTGGGAAAGGAGGGCAGATCTTTCTAACCAAAATTCAGGACTCTGTGTTATTCCAGAACTAGTGTGCTTGCTAAGAAGAATGAGAGAGTTGTCTGTTATTATATTTTTTTAATTGTATAATTTGTAGTTTAATTCATAATTTCTTCTTTGGCCTCTTCTTGGAAACTTTTATGCCAGTATTCTTCTATATTTACATAGAGACATGCTTCCTCATCCAGTCAGTGCTTTCCCTAAATCCCATCTGCAGTGCTGTAGGCAGCCAGTTCATTTTCATCCTCCAGCAGGGTTAAGAATGCGTTAGTATTTGCAGAAGATCCAGACATCATCGTCTCTGTAATCTCATAGAAAATGTGAATCATTCTCTAAGGAGTTTTTTTCTGCAGTAAGTGTGGTGTTGATGTGGGGGAGAAGCTTGCTGGTGTTCTTGGGTCCTCAGGTTAGTTACAGCAGCACCTTCATAAATCACGCAGGGTCCATCCTTTGATGAGCAAATGAGTATCAAGGCTGGCTGGCTGCCAGCAACCTGAGCTTCTCCTCCCTGATGATCCAGGACCCTCGGCCACCACTACTCTTTGTTCTGACAGTTCGTTGGCACCAGGACAACAGCAGCCAAAGACCAGCTGTTTAACACTAAGAGTTTGTAAGATAAAGGTATTATCATATCTGATTTATGAACTGCTTTTCTTTCTTGTCTTTTTTTTTTTAAGAAGCAATAATTTGTCATAAATTGCATTTGTGTATAACTCTGTGATTGAGCTGAACATCTGTCTTTATGTACCCCTTATATCAAAAGGTTATCATGTGGGATTCTGTTACAAAGATATTATAACTATGCAGATAATACCACTCTGCATATGAGATCTGACAATTACATATGTGAACTCATCCTAGAAAAAATACTGCATACCTCATTGCTGAATATCACTATAGTCACCTTTGAATTACTTCCCTTGGGAAATTATGCACCAACATCAGTACCTAGTCCACTCACAAAGCAATTTTGGAACTCTTTTTCTGGAATGGACATCAGAGCTGTCATCATATTACCCTTGATGTCCTGAATGCCATCAAAATATCTTCCTTTCAATATTTCCTTTATTTTTGGCTAAATAAAAATGGCATTGGAAGCCAGATCAGGTGAGTAGGAAGAGTATTCCAAAACAGTTATTTGTTTACTGGCTGAAACTTCCTTCACAGACAGTGTTGTGTGAATTGGTGCATTATCATGATGCAGTAACTCCTTTGGGACCATTTTTGCATCCCCTTTCTCATGCCAAGATTTTCAGTAAAGGTTTTCCTGTTTCTCTATCTATGTTTACTTGGTCTATTATACTTATCACAGTCAACTGACGATTTTGACTCACATTTTGATGAATTTTTTGCATTGTTTGCATCAGTTCTGCTTGTTACTGGTCATCCTGACCTCTCTGCTTTCTCTCCCCTCAGAAAAACATTTAATCCATTTGTGCACTGCATTTTCTTCATGGCATTATCCCCATAAACTTGGACTAGCATGTCCCTGATTTCACTTCTACTCTTGCCAAGTTTAACAAGAAATTTAATGTTTGTTCCCTGCTCTAATTCAAGCTCTGACATCTCACAATGGCATGTAAAGCATGTGACAACAATAAGGAACACCACTCAGCAAGACACTGTCACATGTCAACATGAACACAGGTGTGAGACACTGTTATATCAATGCAAGGAAAGCTTCCTGAGTTGTTTGTACAGTGCTGTCAATGTAAGTGCATGATGGTAAGTTCATGAACTTAATTGTCAGGTCCATTTGAGTTTTCAGTACTTAAAAAAAAAATTCTGTCTCCAAAGCCACATTAGTTTCTTGCTGAGTTGTAAGGAATATTTGTTTTCTACAAATCAAGTACTCCTTCAGGAAATGTTGTTTATTCTTGGGTTTTTTCATAGGCACACATACACAGTTTGAATATTCCACAAGAGAGAGGAAACATAGGCTTTCTGTTGCTGTTGCTTGGTTATTTGAAGACCCACCCCAGAACCGGGAGCTGGGTTAAGAAGATGCTCTCTGATATTTTTTCAACCATGGATATTTCATGAAGCACTTTTTGTGAGAAATCATTGCAACATGCCTTGATATGGACTTGACTTAGGAGAAAAACAAAAAAAAACACGATCTGAGTTGTGCTTCCTTTTATCATTTCAAGAAATTATAACAACCATGTCAGAGATTCCCAGATCCCATTATACCCATTCCTGCTCTCACCAATATGGAGATCCTTAATCACAAGCTAGTGCTTAAGCATAATTCTCATAAATATCCATTACATCAGACTTCCTACACACAAGAGGTGAGGTCAGTGAAGATTATTTTATGAAACTGGTTGTCTTCTTCACAGTGGAAAATTCCACTGAATAGAGACTCCAAAGCTGACTTATTCTTTCATTGAGCCACATTTACTGAGGATTCACTATGTGCTAGACACATTTTAGGTATCAGATATACAACAGTCAATAAGAAGTGAAAATCCCTGCCCTAGTGATGCTTATACTTCAAAGGAGTCAAAGAACAAAACAACACAAACAAGCAGTGCATAGCATGTCAGAGGTTGAAAAGGACTATGGACAAGAGAAGAGCAGGAAAGGGAGTTAGGGAATGTGGGATAGCAGGACGGTGCTGTGATTTTTATTTATTTTAGAGCTGTGGGGGACAGGTGAGGGTTTGTGACAAGAGTAGGTTGCATGCAGCTGAAGTTTGGACTTCTAACTCACCTTTTCTCCCCTTGGTAGAGGACCAGGTACCCTTTGTTGCTACATGCCCCCTCCCTGCTCCCTCCCTCTTTGGGCAATGCCCAAATGTCTGCCAATCCCACTCCTGTGCTAATGGTGACTAGTGTTCAGGATCTGCTTATGAGTGAGAGCATGTGGTATTCAGTTATTTGTGTCTGTGACAGTTCACTCAGTCTGATGGTCTCCAATGGCAACCAAGTTGCCATGAAGGCCATGGTTTTATTCTTTATGGCAATTTAGTATTCTATCATGTATATATACCACATTTTCTTTATCCAGTCATTGTAAGTTTGAATTGGATGCCTTGAAGGCAATATGTATAAATAATAATTTTATGAATATGTTTAAGCACACAATTTTAATATAGTTTAAAAGCTTTCAAATATATAATCATGAAGGTTTTCTTTTGTTTTGTTTTTGGTTTGTTTGTTTTTAGAGGGAACAGAGGGAAGCTTTGTATGTTATTTTTTAAAAATGATACTACATTCATTCCTGGTCAATGCAGAATTTTATAGAGAAGTTATTCACATGGCAATTATTAGGTATTGAGGAGTAAACTTCTGGGTGAACTAATGAAACATTGAGTTAGCCAGGGAGAGGTTTCACACTAGAAGAAAGTCAAGTTCAGATCCTTAGTAAGAAGAAACTTACTGGCAAGGCCTCATCAGAATTTGGTATTACCTGTAAAGGCGACTACAGGACTTGAAGAGAAGTCGGTAATGGGAGCAGGAATAGGAAACTCAGCCTTGTAAGTCAAGAAAGAGAGACAACCTCAAGGAAGAGGAAATGACAAGCAGTTTTAAAGCCTTCAGAGATCAACGAAGATGAGAATCAGAAAAAGACCACCATATCTGACCACTAAATGTTATCAGCTGCTGAAAGAACAATTTCTGCACGGGATGAGGCCAGGCTGCCAGGTTGCAGAGAGAGGAGGCAGTAAACAAGTTTGTTTAACAAGGAGGTAAGACCTTCTCAGATCCACGATCTACAGTATCTACTCTAGCCTCTGAATACATGGTTTTAGTTCTAACTTTAATATGGTCTTTCAGATGTATTTTTATGCAAAGTCAAGATAAATTTTGTGAAGCAGTATAAAATAATAAATCATTGAACCTTGTCTAAAAGACCTGGGCTTCAGTCTCTAGATACTAGAAAACATGGACATGAGTCAGTGAATATTGGAAGGCCTGAGTATGAGTCTCGGATTCCTTGACTCATCAGAAAACTCTTTGAGGCTCAATTTGTTCATCAAAATTAAGATAATAATACTTGATTTTCTCCCAGAGAAAATGTGAAGGATAAACTGTCATTAAAAATGAAATAAAATGAAAGATATGAGCCTGCTTTGCAAACTAGAAGTGATATAAAATATCAAATAGTCTTATCAATTTGTTGGTGAGCTCAGTAAAGTCATGAGCTCAATAAAGCTTTTTGTTTTTGTTTGTGCTACTAATAAAAACCATTTTAGTATATAAAAATTAATGGGAAAGAAAAAAATGCAGCCTTAACATCTATTTTCCTTTCTTTCAACCTATTCAGGTTTTATTTAGTGTGATAAGGTAAAGACAAACTTTGAAATTGAAACTTTGCTTTGATTCTTGCTTGACCACTAATCAATTTCCAAGTACACAGTAGACTATATTGCTATGCTCCTAAAAATCCTCCTAATCCAACTCATAGGCAAGTCTTCCATGATCTTTCCACCTAACAGACTGTTGTCTTTTCTACCTAGATATCTTTCTACTTAACAGACTTTGTCACTTTATATCTCACCTACAATGCTCTCCCTCCATCAAAACCATTGAATATGCTCAACTCCATCATTTCTTTCTATGTTTGCTAAAGTTGTCACCTCAGTCTATATTTTTTTCTCTTACCTTTTTTCCTTTATTGACATTCTGTTTGGAGTTCTAAGTTACAGCTTAACCCTGACTGTCACCTTCTGTTTCTCTCCCATTTGCAGTTAATTCTTCCTTTCTCTGTTGTCCCATGGCACTTCACTTGCTGCACTTACTTCTTCCATCTGTTGTCCAAGGGGGGACCCCCCAAAATGGAATTTACTTATACAAAATTGTATATTTTTTTCTTACGCATTTAAACTTAGTCACCTTTAAATTGCTCTTTGATTAATGTAATACACTTCAAGGGATGCTTTCCCTACTGCTCAAAAACTGTTTTTGGACTCATCAGTGTTAATGCCTTTTAGTGCTTCTGTTGTTTTTTGTTTCATCTCTTCCACATTGGCAAAAAGTTTCCTTTTGAGGACTTTTTCCCCATTGGATGAAATAAAATAAAGCTGCTTGGGGTGAGACTGGGTGACTAGGGAGAGTGGGGTACAGGGGTCATGCCATTTTTGGTCAGAAACTGTTGAACAATCAGCATGGTGTGGGCAGGTGCATAGAATGCTAGCTGGTACACTGATGCCAATAGGTTCCTAAGCACTTACCTAGTGGGGGAAGCCTATACTACAAGGGCTCCATCCTCCAAAAGATAATTCCATTTTTTTTTTTGGATCCCCTCTCATGTAAGTGGTTGTTTGTGTACTTTTTTGTTCTACTCCACTGAAAGCTATTTGAGGATGAGAACTCTGCTATATTCATCACCATAACTCTCTCACTGATTGTGCCCCTACAATTAGTATCTATAGGAAGACAGAACACACTCATGAATCTACCCTTCATTTATTATCTTTGTTTTAAATATCATCATCCAAGAAACAAAGATGCTAGAGAAGGTAACTTCTAAGCTCCCCTTTTTCATTCTAATGTCTACAAATTTTATGATCTTCTCTATTTGCCTAGACTTTCTATTCTTTCCATAATATATTTTGAGAAGGTAAATTGAGTATAATGAATACATATACATACTATCTATATGCAATTAACATATAAAATATACAAATTTTCAGTAATAATAGAGATTTGCTAGACAAATATACATAATGCAATCATAACACAAGTGTAAAGACCATTTGGTTTCTCTGAGTTTCACCAGGGTTAGTAAAAAAGTACATTCTATAATCATAAGTTTTAAAAATGCTTCTAATATATTTACAAACTAAAGCCCTTTGTGCTTATAGGAATGTCCAACTAACAAAAAATAGTCTAGCCAGTGTCCTGGATTATTTGAATTTATGCATTGTTTTATATTTTAAAAAGCCTAATTTCCGACTTAAAAATGTTATTTTTCTCTTTCTTCTTGATGAGAAAGGTATAAAACTAGGTGACATTCTGTGGCATGGAGGAGGAAATGACATTGTGTCTTATACTTCATGCTGTGCCCAACCTTATCGGTGTGGCTGTGTGCTGGTGACTGCACTGTGATGTTAGTCTGCAGTTTCTTGTTACAGTAAAAGTTAATGCTGTACTGAAATCCTGCTTAATATTTACACTTGTGTGAGCCACCAAGATGATGCATTATCTTAAGTGCATTACCTCATCCTGTCTGTGAATCAGCATCATTAGATCAGGATGAGATCATGTTTAAAGGAAGATTTAAAAGAAATCAGGGTTCTGGGAATTGATTGGGAAGAGGGAGAGACCCTGCTAATGACACTTAGCATTTATTCAAACCTTTTGACACAGAGAGCTTTGTGAGCTCTCACTTGTGCTTTGTATATTTCAGTGCATAGAATTTGCATGATAATTGATGCAAAGTCATTATCGGATCAAAACCTGGAACAGACATTAGGATACATAAAAGTAATGAAATGCCATATGATGGGCAACTCTGGAAGACACTGGCCCCAGTTAGCAAAATTTTATATACTTTTCTCTCAAAAACTACTTTTAAGAAAGCTATCTGGCATTGCTAGATCCTGTAATAATTTTAATTTGTGTATTTGGTGTTTAGCAGGTCCTGAAAAATCTCACTTATCTTGGCTGTATTACAAATATTTCCTAGTGAACATGCATGGATAATTTTTCTGTGTTAATCAACATTAGCCAGATTTTAGTGATCTCAAGAATGTAGGCCTGACTTCTTTTCTAACCTTTCTTTTATTACAAAACCACATTGTCAGAAAGAACATCATTCATGTTGTGGAGTATAGTCTTAGCTTCTTGTTAAGAGCTATCAGTTTGAGGATGAAGTGAGGATTTCTGTCATTGAGAGATGGGACAGAAAAGAGTAGCTATTTCCAGAATTCTGGGGAAAAGATATTAATACTGATATTTAATGGAATTTAACGGTTACAGAGTATCTTCTTCTAATTCCTTAAATGTGTGAATCAGGTCACTGCTCATAAGTAACCATCTGCTTCCTTGACTCAGATCTGTAGAAATTTAATAATACCTCTTTCCAGTTGTTTATCTATGTCTTTGCATTAGTTTTCCATAATCATAAGGGGATCTAGACACAGCCATCTTCAAGCATTAGGTATGATTGCGGTTTAAAGGTAGGTTAATGTATTTCACCCTAGTTTCATGTTCTGCACTCACTGAGAGGTAGTTTAAGAGTAATTTTACACATTTTTAGACCTCAGAGCTAGAAAGGATGTTCAAGGCCATTGAGTTCAGCTCCAATGAGTGACTTCCTCCCAGGACATCCCTTAATAAGTAGCCCTTGTGCTGCTGTGCATAAGCATCACCTTGTCACACAGCCCACTCCATTTGGGGACAGAGTACATCATGAAAATATTCTTTCTTAGTTCAAGGTTAAATCTTGATGTCTGCTACTACCATTACTAAGAAGAATTCCCTGTGCTCTTGACCATATTTTGCATACGTCTTCATACACCATGCGTTTTTTTTTTCTGATAGCCCTTAAAACAACTGAATGTGATTCACACTGATCGAAAAACCGCATCTAAAGAGAGTAGTTCATGGGTGGTCTAGAGTAGTGTAAAGATGATATGATTTTAAGAAGTAAAGATGAATACTTCATCTGGTGAGGAGGGCACTCCAGGAATGGATGCTAGTTGTCTTTAAATATTTCAAGGGCTGAGGTGTGATAGCCATTCAAAATGGCTCTTATGACAGATCTGTGTTTAAAATGTAAAAGGAATGAGCTCAGTGACTTTGAAGGTCTTTCATAGTATAGCATAGTGGGGAGGGGGCATATAATTTGTAAATATGAATGCAAAACGAAAGCAGAAACAGCTTGTGTAAAAATCAGGAAAAGGGCAACCTCCTTCGGTTCCCTCCTACTGTGGGAGCTTTTCTGTCCTCTCAATAAATCTTGCTTTCTAAGAAAAAAAAAGGAAAAACTTGCAAGCAGAGGTACTATATATATAACTCTATTTATAAGATATATATTTATATATTGTTTTCCTGTTGTCTTTCTCAATCTGTCATGGAGCTTTTTATTTGCTATGAATTGTTGTAGTCCCTCAGGCATGGAAATCTTGTGGGGCAAGTGAAGACCCTCAGAGATACCTGAGAGCTCTGCTTGGTTACTGGAGGTTCATGGGGGATAGCAGGTAGCTCTCTGACTTCTCCTGCTGCCAGGAAACCTATGCTCTGTGTCCTGTGAGAGGTTGAAGAATTGAGCCCACCACGTCCCTCTCCGTGGGCCCCCTAGCACAACGCATAGCAAAGGGGCGAGCCTCAAGAGACTGCAGCCACTGTGCTGGCACGTACTTGGTACCTTGAGCAGGGTGGCCAGAGACTGCCCCTGCCGTGTTGCCTGCTCCGCTTTCGGGGACTGCCAGTCTGAGGTAAGAAGCTCACCACTAAGTCTATGTCCAGGTCTTTGCCAAAGGCAGAGAGGGCAACAGTGATGGCTGGGCAGGGTCCAGTGAGTCAGGAAGCTGGAGTCAGGATGAGGCAGCCAAGATCTGCTGCCAGGGAGAAAAGGAGAAGTGGGGTATATGTGGCCTGAATCTCCAAGCCCTTGGTGTAAGCTCCACTGCAACCAACCGACTTCACTGAAGAAACACAGATTCACAGACCAAAGACTATGAATTTGAAAACAGTGGCAACAGAGCATTGAACCCCAAGCAGTGAGTCCATCAGAGCTCTGGGCTTGGTGTGATGGATGACACAGATCTTAATCCATGAAGCCAGAGCTGTATTTGTGGGTGTGAGCATGCCTGGCACGGAGCCCAACTGCCAAGGGGAAACTGCAGTTCCAACACTTTTTAACTGTAAGACACCAGGCAATCTAACTTCCCTGGGTTTCAGTTTAGTCCTCTGTAAAATGGAGATCATAATTGTACATGTCTCACAGGAATGTAGTGAGGATTGATTGCCGAGAACATTGTTAAGTTCTATGTCAATGTTTTCCTTATCATTAGTTGTATTTTCATTATTGATACTTTTATAATTGTTTCTGATTAAATGATCTTGCAGAACAAGAACTTGGTCTGTATGATATAGATCATTTGAGATTCAGAGAGAATTCCCAATCTGTAGTTGGTTTTCATAAATTGTGTCATTATCAGATGGTAATTGGTTGAAAGAGAGATGTAATGAAACAAAATTACTGACTATAAAATACCTGCAATGGGGAAAATATATTTTAAAATTGTATAAAACCAAAGCTAAGATTGAAAAAAAATCTCTCAGTTTCTTAAACTTGGCAAGAACCTAACTCTATGTGGAAGGTTCACCTAAAACTATAGCTGCATCAGTGGCCTTGGAAAACCTGAGGAACCTATTTTCAAAGCATCCCAACTATATCTTTCCCTTTCTCTGTCACCTTTCATTTCAGACTCTTGCCATTTATGTTGGCATCTTCATGTTAAGCAATCCATTGTTTCATAATTTCAGTGATTCAGTTCTGGGTCTATCATAGAAGAATATATGGGCTAATTTTAAACATGACAAGTCTTTGTTGGTCAACTTGCTTTACCGTTTCAGATGTAGATCTGTTAAAGTCTTCACCAGTGATTATAATTTGCCTTCCATTTTGTCATTTTTTGCTTTCTATATTTGACATTATATTGCCAGGGACATAAAAATTGCAATTTTACATATTCTTGATGCTAGAATGTTTATTTTATTGTCATAAATATTTACTTTTATTTAAATTTTTCCAGCATTAAAAGTTTTACACCAGTTTACATTTGCCCCTTTATTTATATGCATGGATGTTTACAAATCCAATCTTATCATCTGTCTTTCAATAGCTTAGTTTACAAAAATTACATTTATTGTTACTATTGATTGACCTATTTGGAATCTTTTTTTTTATCCTTCTCTTTTTTTATTGCTTTGTGCTGTATTGATGGTTTTCTATAGTGCATTTATCCCTCTTAACAAAATTCCTCTATTCTTGTAGCCTCACCCTTATATTACTGACATACATAATTAACTGTCATTTTTGCTTATGATTAAAGTTGTTTAGTATTTCTATCTTCTTCTAGACTTTGCTTTAGCTACTTATTGAAAACCCCTTCTCATCATCCGTTTAGATTTTCTTTTCAACCTTTTGTAATAAAAATTATTTCCTTTAAAAAATGAATCAAGCACTTGCATAACCAATTATGTCTGTATTGTTCATTATCTACATGCCACTTAACTAATTTACTTTTTATATGAAAATGTAACTCATCTTCATCCAATCCTTTGGTGAGGTTGGGAGTATGGAACAGGAGAGGGAAAAGAAGGCAAACTTGATAGTACATGTTGAAAAATATCTTCATTTTGTACTTACACGTTTTAAACTTCATGTTAGAATTTTAGAGATAAATGATGGGAAAGTGAAGAAATTAATATCTTACTAGTAATCTCAAGTTCCACTCCTCATACTTTTGTTGTTTATATTACTTCTACATTTTCAAAGTGTGTAACATGTAGTTTGAGTTCTATATTTAAATAGTTTCATAGCTCTTCAGCAGCAGCTCTTGGATGCCATTTCTCTTTTGCTGTGTTATATTTATTTCTTTGTTGGTTGCTTGGCTTTCATCTTAATTAGACATTTCCAGATGCCATTAATTCTTCATGATAGTTCAGTTGCATACTTAAGTCTTGACTGACATCTATTATTCCTAATGAAAAGTCCATTATCAGTCTAACTGTACTTCTTTGGAGGTACCCTATTTTTATTTATTGTATTTGTGTGCATTGTAAAATAAAAATTATATTGTTCTTGAATTCTTTTAATAAAACTAGTAATTAGTTTTTTTTCTCCTTTTGCTATTTCTTTCATTTTTTTTCTTTTAGTATTCGTAGTAAATGAATGTTGGAAACATTCTTCAATTGTTGGAATAATAAATTAGAGAATTATTCTTCAATTTCTTTCAAAAGCATATATTTAAAAATCTTTGTTTCTCTGTGTTTTTTCTCAAATGGTGTGTCAGACATATATTCCATTTTACTAATGCTCTAACTTATTTTAGCCTTCAGTATGACTTATGTGTGGTGGGCAGTGCTCTAAGAATGACCCACGTTGACCTCTGGCCCTTGTAAAATCCTCTCCTCTATGAATGTGAGTGAGTCCTGTGAAAATGATGAGACCATGTGCCCTGGTTATGTGATAAGTTGTATGGCTGAAGGGAGAGTCTCTGAGACGGCCTAATCTAATCACAGGAACCTTTTAAAAGTGGTTTCCTCTGGTGCTTGGTGGAAGAAAAGTCAGAAGGAGTTGAAGTGTGAGACAAATCTGACTTGCTATCGCTGACTTTGAAGATGGAGCAGGCCACATGTGAAGGATGCTGGCAGCCTTTATAAGCAGAGACGGACCCTGGCTGACAGCCAGCAAGGAAATAAGGACCTCATACCAATGGTCACAAGTAACTTAATTCTGCTAACAAACCGAGAGCTCAGCCTAGAGAAGATACTGACTTTTTCTTGCAATACCCGAGCAGAGAACCCAATTGAGCCTGTCCAACGTCTGACCATGAGCAAGCAGTTGCTGTTTTAAGCATCTAAGGTTGTGGAAATTTGTTGCAGCAATGGAAAACTATATACCATCTACTACTTTTATTTATTTATTTATTTTGAGTTGGAGTCTCACTCTGTCGCCCAGACTGGAGTGCAGTGGCCGCTCCCGGCCACCGCAGCCTCGACCTGCTGGGCTCCGGCGATCCTTCCGCCTCAGCCTTCTGAGTAGCCGGAATTACAGGCATGCGCTACCACGCCCGGCTAATTTTTAGATTTTATTGTAGAGATGAGGTCTCGCCTGCCCAGGCAGGTCTCGAACCCGCGGGCTCAGGCAATCCACTCACCTCAGCCTCCCAAAGGCGTGGGATTACAGGCTGAGCCACTGAGCCTGGCCCATCTACTACTTTTAAAAAAAAACCTTCCAACATCTACATTTTTCTTTCACAGATTTGTAATTGGCTCTTTTACATGGTCACTGATAATCTGGTAATTTAGACCTGATTTTTTTTTTTAACACTATCCTTTTTTTTAAACAAAGATTGAGCCTTTATTATTTTGAACATGCTACCCATATTTAAATTAACTCTTTCAAAAATACATTCCTTTACAATAGTTTACTTTGTGTTTCTCTACATTAAACTATTATAATCTTGTTTTTACAATTTAATATGTAGACTCATTTACAGTAGATTTTAGTTCTTCTCTCTATCTCTTTGTGATTTTTCTTTTTTGTCTATAGAGTTTTCACTGCCTCCACCTAGCCTTCTGTGTCTCTGAGGTCAGAATCATATCTTACAATCGCAATTTGGGGATTTGCTTCAGAGTACTATTGAAATGTCATTGATATGTGACACTGAGCTGGTGGGAATCTTGGCTTAGCATCTTTCATACAACTGTGCAATGTCCTCCTGAATCCCAAGACATGTTTTTAAAAATAATTGCTGATGGTGTCATTGTCAGTCATTTTTGTTTTTCAGGTTCATTTTAAGACAAAGAAACAGTCCACTTAGCATCTGGCATTAAGGGATAAGCATGGAGGGGAAAGCCATAGTCCTCTTCACACACTGAGAGTTGGAATGTCTCCACTGGGTGATCAGCTATAGCTCCCCTGGCCTCACTTCCTTTAGAGGTTTGTCAAGAGAGGCACATGGAATAAAGGATCAGAGTGTGGAAAGTGCTTTGAAAATGGTAGCATTTACTAAAATTTTTTTTAAAAATTAAATTAAATTAAATGAAAAGTATCTATCAAGTATCTATCACCAAATACTTGAATTATTATCAGATGGAAGAAGACTTAGCACTTTTAATGCCTTTTACCTGAGAGAATTCAACTTGGACACTGAGGAAACCAGGCAGTAAACATAACAAGTTTAATGACAACTCAAGGTTACAACATAAAGGATTTATGCTCTCTTTGACACTTGTCAAAAGGCAGTATTTTGAGAGCAGTCATACATTTCACATCTTACAGGTTTTTGCTACAAGTCTGAAACGTCACTTGAATGTTCTCAGTCTATTCAAAAAGTTGGAAAATAGTTTCAGATCCTTTCCAACAGAGAATTACATAAAAGAGCATGTTTACTTCTCATGTGGTTTTGCAGCTGGAGAGGGAAAAAAAATTAAAAGAACTCTCAGGATATATGTTGGATACAAATAGACTTGTTCCCAGACAGCCAAGTGGTAGGTTTTTATTTAAAAGGACCAGATGTTTCTAGGCAGTAGATGAATTTATTGTTTCATGTTTCATGCAAATAATGCAGAACCTTGAATATGCAGTGTAACCAGATGAACCTGACCTCATATTCTTTATGCTGAACCCTTTAGATGAACTGAGGCTCATGTTTCAGCAAAGCATTCTGAAGAACTGAGGATTAGCCCAACCAGGAGAAACCCAGAAATTAGGCAGGTCCCACTGGGAGGAACAGGTGCTTCTTTCTAATTGATGATCAGAATTCACAGTTCTATAGGTCGAGTACAGAATGCAGGGAATGTGGTCGCATGTGAAAGATGACAAGGACGGCAATCGTGCTGGGAAGATTCAAAGAAAGGGGAGAACATACGTGTATGCTGGAGAGAGAGAGGACACAGGGGCAGGGATTCTGGGGATAAGTGATAGGCAGCCACACACTGAGACTGTGCTGTCCAATGTGTAGAGTCACGTGATTCCAGTTAGATACCTCTAGAGACTGTACACTGACTTGACTTCAGGGGCAGAACAAGGTATGCTGGAAGTGATAAAAGCAAGGCAGGGACTGGAAAAGCAGAACATGGGAACGAACAAAACTTGATTTTTTTTTTCTTTTGCGATCTTACCTATACCAAGGGCTGTGCAGCATTCTTTATATTATTCAAATTTAGCACCAATTTATAAAATAAACATTATTCTTATTATCAAGGTGAAGAAAATGAAAGTAAAGATTAATTGCAAAAGTTAACTATGTGTCTACATGACCTGGAAGGGTATCTGAGGCACAATTGATGTTGAACAAATATAAATGTGGTTTTTATATGCTTGAGAAACCCTGATTTCTGAACTCTCAGTCCCCTTAGGTTGCTGGGCATAGGCAGAAAAATCTCAAAAATCTCTATTCGTTTTATTAATCTCTGCTCGAAAATTACCTCATTTTAACCTGAATTCATTTATGTATTTTATCGTCCTACTAACAGCAGCAAGAGAGGTCAATATATACCAGTATTCTGAGTTTTCCCAAGTCTTTCTTAGGACTACATTCTCAGTCTTTTGATTTACTTCAAATGACAGTTGGATTATTTATTGACATTCGATTAATTTGATGAATATTTTTCCATAGTGTCACAAGGCAACACCAATCCCCAGCATGCAGTCTTCATGTTCACACTGACTGCCATGCAACTAGTAAATTGATGTCACTCTTATTTCAATTTAATTATTCTTATATCATCAACAACAGTGCCTTCATTCCAGAGACCAATTTCTAGGTTAGTTAAGACAAAGGTTAAGCTACTATAACAAAGAGATCCCCAAATACCATGACTTCAGTATGACAGAAGTTTATTTCTCTTTCCGTAGATCTCAGTGTCGAGAGGAGCAGGCATCCTGAGACTGGTCTTGGAGGTCATCCCTGGGTTGCAAACTCCTGGTCAGCAAAAAAGTAGGAGAGCCAGGCAAGGAAAGTGTTTTTAAGGTAATGATCTGCAAATTGTACACATATCATCTGCTCCTGTTCCAACAGACCACACTAAACCACATCACCACACCTCACTGCAAGGGACCTTGAGAATTTGATTGGTAGATGGGAAACCACATGTCAGCTAAATTTTCAAAAGTTTATTTTCCTAAAGGGGACAGTTAAAACTGTCTGCCAAATATTCCTTCTTTTCCCCTTATTTCTCCATGATTCTGCCATGATAGCATTAAGAGTACTTTATTATAGTTGCTTCGTTAATTCATTTTCTCTTCTCACTCTAAATTCTGTGAGAGGCTGGGCTATATCTCTGTTACTCTCCACTTATCAACGTATCTGGTGCACGGTATGCAAGTAATGAAGTTGAGGATTGTGTGGAAGCCACTCAACTTCAATATACGGTTAAATTTTTTTTTTTTTTTTTTTGAGTTGGAGTCTCACTCTGTCACCCAGACTGGAATGCAGTGGCCGCTCCCGGCCACCGCAGCCTCGACCTGCTGCCCTTCCGCCTCAGCCTTCCAAGTAGCTGGAACTACAGGTGCATGCTACCATGCCCAGCTGATTTTTGATTTATTGTAAAGATGAGGTCTCGCCAAGTTGCCCAGGTGGGTCTCGATCCCGTGGGCTTAGGCAATCCACTCACCTCAGCCTCCCAAGGCGCGGGATTACAGGCTGAGCCACTGAGCCCGGCACAGTTAAATATTGATTGTGAGGCTTGCATGTTGTTAATGAGACCAACAGGAAGGGAGTCTTTGCAATACACACCTAAAACACAGATTATCTTAACTGAGGCTTTATTATTCTTAAATATATTTAGTAACTAAGAAAATTGACTTTGAATTTCACATCATATAACACTTTCATTGACACAACTATTTTAGCATCTTTTTGTTGGGTTATAATAATTTGCTTTCCTGCCTTTCCTCTGCACTGGGCCCCTAATAGGTAGGTGCTGAGAGTCAACCTTGTGTCATGAAATTGACCAAACTTGCTTAATAGGTGGACACAATTTGCTTACCACATGCAGATTTGGGGCATACAAGCTGTTATTCCTCATCTGTATAGAACACCTTAAGTAGGTTGATCTCTAGTGTTATTGATGCATATTTTTTAAACAAGTCAATCACTCGTAGTTCAAGTTACTTTCAATTCACCCCACAGTAAGCCACCAAGAATGGCAAAGCAGCGTCTGCTGTCTCCCCAGTAAGCTGTGCACCATGAGACGTAACTCTTGCTCTATGCAGTTCATATGCAGTAAATATGACAAAGTTCATACTTAGGTAGTATGTTATGATATTTATACATATCATTATACATACATATTACATACTCATTCACTTTATACACACACAGATACACTCACAAAGATACACACATACACCGTTTGAAATTTTAACTGACATCTTTTGCATTTTGTCTTAATACCCGAATTCCATAGCCTGTATTTTATGATTGCTCACAATTTTCATGATGTGGCATGAGGGACAATGTTTTGAAAAGGATTTTGAAAGCCGAAATAGATTATAGGGTCCAATGGTAACAAAGTTGGAGTAAAAATAGAAAGTCTTGTCAGTCGGTCTGGTCTGGGGGAAGCTTCCTGCTTGAATCAGGATTCAAAGAAATCCTTCAATGAGGGGAAGGAAGGGCTTGGTAGTTGGGATGTGGGAGGTTACAAATACATATGCATACACACATGTGCACAGTAAGTGCAAGCAGAGAGGAACAATGGAGGACAGGAGAAACAGAATGAGAGGCAAACAGATTTTCATTGAGAAGCCCAGTTGAAAAGGAAATAGGGGGAGGAAAAAGAAGGTGCTTTTTTTCCACATCGGGTTGAAAGCTGCTGAAAAGTTTGCTTTCTACATTGGTACTTTTACAGGAGAATCAGCCTACTGCCAGCTGTGAGAGCTTTGTATTGCTGTGGGAGAGAGAAGAGTCTGCCTCTTCTGGAGGCCCTGGAGCTGGTGGAGGCCGTCAAAGGACCAAAATGCAAGGAAAAGGGTCAATTAATGGCTCAAGAATTCAGGCAGATTTATTTCTTTTTTTACTTGGAGGCAGCCTACTGTATGGCAAGAACCTAAAACTCTAGTCAGACAATCTAGATTCTAAATCTAGCTTAAGGGGAGGATAGTACTTACACAGTTTTATGGAAACTACAGCTGGAATTTAAAGACAAGTAAAGTTATATATTGCTTCCAAACAATGGGAAAACTTGGATGAAATTAAAACCTCAGAACACTTGCTACACTAGGACAATTCCTCACATCTTATAGAAGAGTAAATTTGAGTAGAAATAAATGCCTAGAAGAATTTTTCATTTAGTAGTTTTTTAAAGTTCACCATCTTTAAGATATTTGCAAGATTCCTAACTTTTAAAGACAATATTCTTCCTTCAGCTATCTTGCAAATATTTTGTTGTTTTTCATAAGTGACTTTATTCTGTGACTTTAGGCACATGATGGCTTTCCCTCAGTTTCTTCATCTGTTATGTGGATTTAAAAATAATTTCCTGGCTTGTTCTGCAGGGTTACCTTGAGGAGTAAAAATGAAAACAGGCTGGGTGTGGTGACTCACACCTATAATCTCGCACTTTGGGAGGCCAAGGTGAGAGGATTGCCTGAACTCAGGGGTTCGAGACCAGCCCTGGCAACTTGGTGAGACCTCATCTCTACAATCAATCAAGAAAAATCAGAGCCGGGCTCGGTGGCTCAGCCTGTAATCCCGCGCTTTGGGAGTCTGAGGTGAGTGGATTGCCTGAGCCCACTGGTTCGAGACCGCCTGGGCAGCGAGACATCATCTCTACAATAAATAAAAAATCAGCTGGGCGTGGTAGCGCATGCCTGTAATTCCGGCTACTTGGAAGGCTGAGGTGGAAGGATCGCCGGAGCCCAGCAGGTCGAGGCTGCGGTGGCCGGGAGCGGCCACTGCACTACAGTCTGGGTGACAGAGTGAGACTCCAACTCAAAAAAAAAAAAAAAAGAAAAATCAGATGGATGTGGTGGCGCACACCTGTCGTTTCAGCTACTTGGAAAGCTGGGGCAGAAGGATCGCCTGAGCCAAGCAGGTCGAGGCTCTGGTGGCTGAATATGCCACCGCACTCCAGCCTAGGTATCAGAGTGAGACTCCGGCTTGAAAAAAATGAAAAAAAATGAGAACATGTTTAAAAGTGTTTTGAAAGTTGTTTTTAAAAACCTGTAAACTATTCTGTACATGTGTTTCTCTGTATTTATTTCTGCCCATTGTTTGTGAAGATCTGTAAGGCCCTGGGGGCCTACTCATTCCATCCATGTTGTTGTAGCAAATAACACCAACCTTGAACAGAAGGGAGTCCTCAGATCAATGATTACTAAGAGACAAATGCAATAAACTCTTAGAGAATCGATCCTTCAGAAGTTTAAATGTCCATCTCCAAGGCTATGTATGAGAATACCTCCATAAACTTCCATAAACCTTAGGCCTATGGTATTCAACGTTTGCAAGAAACACTTTTGAAGTCAGGCTCCTTCCAGAAACAACTTTTAGGAGGTAATGAGTATGATATCTTCAACCCCATTATGCAGTGCAATTTATGATTTCTGAGGACACGTTTGTTTTTCACTTATTTAAAATAGGTGGCTATTCCAATGAATCACAGCAAAGCTTAAGAGAAAATTGAATCCTATTATTTTAATTGGCTAAGAAACTTATGTAAAAATAACCAAGTAGCCGGGCTCGGTGGCTCAGCCTGTAATCCCGCGCCTTTGGGAGGCTGAGGTGAGTGGATTGCCTGAGCCCGCGGTTCGAGACCCGCCTGGCAGCGAGACTCACCTCTACAATAAATCAAAAAATCAGCCGGCGTGGTGGCTCGCGCTGTAGTTCCGGCTACTCGAAGGCTGAGGCGGAAGGATCGCCGAGCCCAGCGGGTCGAGCTGCGGTGGCCGGGAGCGGCCACTGCACTCCAGTCTGGGCGACAGAGTGAGACTCCAACTCAAAAAAAAAAAAAAATAAATAAAATAACCAAGTATTTGCAGACTAGATAGCCGAGGGAAGAATATTGTTTTTAAAACGTTAGTAATCTCATAAGGATTTTAAAGACAGTGAACTTTAAAAAAAATTACTAAAAAAGAAATCCTTCTAGTCTTTCTTATTTCTACTCAAATTTATCTTCTATGAGATGTGATTGTCTTGGTGTAGCAAGGGTTTTGAGGTTTTAATTTCATCCAAGTTTCCCCATGTTTGAGAAACAATTTATAACTTTATTTATCTTTAAAATTCCGACTGCAGTTTCTATAAAACTGTGTAAGTACTATAAGTACTATCCTCTTCTTAAAAATATGTTTAAGACAAAGGGATCTCTTTGCATTTATTTATTCACTCTTTCACTGTCTTAATTTCCTTACAACTGAAAGGAAAACCTCATTACCCTCTCTTTCATGTGCCCTATGTAAGATTAATCATGCTTTCCACAACAAGGTCACAAAAGTTAGGTAAGTTATGTTTCTCATCTGGGGTTAGCATGGTTTTCTATAACTTGAACTCCCCACAGAAGGGCAAGATGGCCTTTAGTGCTTAGAAATATTAAGGAAGTTTCCTGAAATCAATTTTCTAAATGAACTCCAGTCCCACTGAGCATAGTCCAGGCCATGATTTGGCAGACACCTCAGCCCTCTGGAAGATGGAAGACTTTGTCAGCCAGAACAAAAGCCTGGTGTCTTCTTCCTGGGGAAGTTGATGGCCCTCGGCTCAGCAGGCAGCACTTCTGTCCTGTCTCCACAAGAGGCGAGCTGTACCTGTGGCTGACAGTCCCAAAAGGGTGATCTTTCCAGAGCAGCTCTGGACTTCGGGAGGACATGTGTAAAGTGAATTTTTAAAAATAGTCATTTGAGACCTCTAACAGGTGTCCCCTCCTTCCTTTACTGCTGGGACGGCTGGTTTGGGAAGAGATACAGAGAGATGTGTGCTTTCTAAAGCTTCTAAACCTGCAACTCCAGAAAAAGTCCTCTCTCCTAGTCAAGACTTTTTGCTTTTGTCACTGGAATTTTATGTCTTTGCTTTGCTGCGTTTACCATTTCCTACTGAGCTCCATTTCATGAATGCTAGAGATCAAATGTGCTTTTGTTTCTCTTTCTCTTGCTTTTTTTTCCATTTTAATCTTACCTGAATAAATGTCACACAACTGTATGTAGTAAACACTATTTTAAATTTTAATGATATACTCTGCTATTTGCCAAATAGTCTCATATGCTTTCCAACCTTAAGTTAAAGTTAAGATTCCATCGTTTGGTGAAAACATGTGAATAAGGTCTTCGTCGAACTGTCAGAGAGAGGCAGGACCCATCAGCTCCAGCCTCAGACCCTCTACCTGACATTTCCCCCTTCTCGTGCAGTTTAGGAAATTATTGTCAGAGACTTCAAGGCATTCACAATGCTCAATATATAAGATACTAATAAGTGTTGAAAAAGAGTTATAGCAGTCACATAATCAAGAGAATTTTGGCCTCATGTATACTCTGAGTAATTGTTTTCATTTCCGATTGTCAACGTGTTCATAACTATTAGTTAAAAAAGCATTGTCACAATCTGTATCTCCATTGACTTTTCCTTATTAGGAGCAATAAAGTTATTGAAATGCAGAACCTTTGGTTATATTTCACAGACATGTTGTTAGCCCCAACACGGTGTGTGAAACAGTGTTACAAGATCATTTAAGGAGCAAAGGCTTCAGATAAGATTCCAGACACCATGGAGGGAATGCCTTGTTTCAACTCTGCCCTCACTGCTAAAAATAACTTTTACAAATTCTGATTCAGACTCAATCAGCAAGTTGGTGTCAAATAAGAAAAGAGTAATTTACATTCATCCTTACAGTACAATCAAATCCACATGAGTTGACAATTTGCTGTCAGAGAGAGGGCATTTATAAAAATATGACTGGGACATAAAATAAAACGTAAAAAGTGATTAAACAACTGTTTATCAGTACTAAAATAACAGAGTTTTACAAAGTGTGTAAATTCTTCACATGAGTCCTTGGATTATTACCTCACAGTTTATAATTATGGGAAAGTTTATCTTAAAAAAAAGTTGACATATACCATGTTATTCTTAATTTATTCATTCAGCAAGTATTTGTTAAGCACTTATACATGGTTACTTTTTCTCTTTTGTGAATCTTTATCTTCCCTCACTGAACTGTAGGCTAGAATAATAACCACAGAGTAAGAACTTGAAGGAAACATCAAGTTCACTGCATTCAGTGTCCTAATTTTATTAGGAGGAAACTGAGTGTCTGAGAAATAATTGGCTTTTTAGATTCACAACTTAAATTATTGGCAAAAGAAGGGCCTTTTTTCATTGTTTCTTTTCATTAATCACTAACTTGTCCTAATCAATACTATCTCTACCTTTTCCCTTTGGATTTTGTTCATAGAAAGCTTTTAAGTTAACAAATGGCTCCCTTAGATTCTAGAATGTAAGCAATAAGATGGTAGATGGCTAGATTTTAAAAAGGTTTTTTTTTTTGGTGGGGGGGTTGTTTTGTTTTCAAGAACCTCTTCCTCATTCCAATAATCTACACATTTTAACTAGTCTTCGGGAAAAAAAATACTCTCTAATTTTGTGATTCTGTCCTAAGAAATGCTAATGGTGCAATTTCTAATGTGGTGATAGAACCCTGTGTGAGTGTGTGCGTGTGTGTAATGTGTCTCTCTAGTGTGTGCCTGGGCACATGTATGCGTGCATGTGCACACATACATGTGGCACTCTGGTTGCCCTTTCTAACATTAACAGAAAGCTGAGGTAACTGCCAGTTCCCAGCAAACATCAAATTCCATGTAGTGTGAGAGAGAAAGTCTGCATCCAGCAGAGGGCTTGGTGATCTCGTTCTGCTCAGGGCTGGGCGGGCTAGAGATGCATCTTTATGTGTCTCGGTGGTACACATAAACCTCTGAGTGAGGCAGCATGTTGAGTCAACTTGAACTACTGCAAACACAATAACGTGATCATTTCCAAATATTTGAAGAGTTATACATTAGAAAACTTACTTTGCATAGCCTATGACTCTGGGCACAAAGTATAAAGAAGCAAATTTTTGTTTAATATAAGGACAGTTTTTCTAGTACTTAAAAATTTATAAAAACAAATGAACTTCCTTGTGAATTCATGAATCTGCCATCTTTAAGGTTTCAGAAAACCTTTGCCTTGGGGATGTTTTCAGAAGAGCTTTCTGCCCTGGGTGGGAGACTCCGCCTGATGATCTTTCCACAGCTGGCGCCTGGGTCCCTGTCTGAACACAGCAAACCAGGCCCATGTCCCGGCCCACACGCAGCACACACCTGTGGCCAAGCAGAAAGGAAAACCACTGTAGTTTGCCTACAATCAAAGCAGGTCTGCTGGCGAGCCAGCAGAGAAGTCCAGCTCATCAGCATTCCTTCCAACTCCAGTGTGACAAACTCCATGGCAGTGGATCAAAAGGGGCCTGGCTGGCACACGCAGATGGGTTCCAAGCATGGTCCCGTGGACAGAATGAGGTTTGGGAAGATTCCAAATGTCTGCTGTAGATCAGTATTCTTCAGGCTACCAAATGAGCCGACATCAAAATCCAAGAGTCTTAAAATTCTTCCTACTGAGCTTGGCACTGAAGAATAATAATCATAACACCACAGTTATCATTCGAATGAACACCACATTATCATAGCCATAACTGTTGCATTATGTAGATCACCAGTCTGGACCACTGTTGAATGACAGATAATCTGAGGCTGTAGCAGTGATAGGCACCTATTGCAAAGAGACCCTTTTGTTAGTGACTGACAAGATTAACGTGAGCTAAAGGGAGCCTTCTGCACTCTGCCTCACTCACTATGTGAGTATTATCTACTACATTATATCATATCTCATATATTTATTATAGTATATATTATAGCATATATGGTATATATAAATATACATAAATATATATGCTATATATTTATATACAAATATACTACACTGTTAGAATTAATACTATATTATTATAATATATAACATAAATATACTATATATGGTATATTTATATATCCTATATTACATATGAATATAGTATATTATATATACTATATATTATATATGTACATAATATATGCTATATATGACTTTACATTTTATTACATTATTCATTATATTGTATTATTATGTTATATAGTATCATATGTTATAGTATTATATATTATATTATCATATAAACAGCACAAAGAATGGAAAAAATGCCATAGTAAAAAGCTAACTGGTCTTTCTGTTGGAGTTTTCAAGGGTAAAATCATCAAGGGAAGTCAGTCTGTTCTTTTCACATAGGAGAATCAGCACATTCATTCACAAGTCACGAATAGTGAATGACCTTATAAAACCTGAACTTGTCAGGGGCTAATGGGTCCTGGCAATGGACTGGAGATGGATGGAGATTGAGAATAACTGTATCTCTAAAGGAGCAGACTCTATCTCTAAAGGAGATGTTGTTTGGAGACTATGTTACTGATCTGAGTTTGAGCTGGTCTGAGTAGACTTAGCACTAATTTTCATTAGTGAGAGATGGGAGGTTGTGGGAGTGCCGCTGACTTCTGTTAAAGAGTTTTAGGACTAGAAGATCTATATCCTTATACATTTAATTTACAATCTTTTAAAATTTTCTTTCTGTGTCTCCTTGCCTTCTCTTCCTTCCCCCCCATATCTCTTCTTTCCCTTAGCATCTGCCCGCCCCCACCTGCGGTCTTCTTTTTCCTTTCTCTGGCCTCCTGGTCCTTCCAGGAACCCTCCTGAGGACCTTGCTCAGCCATTCTCCTACATGCTTCTGAATGCCGGTATGTCCACCTCTTCAGGCACTTGAAATAACTAATTTTCAGCAGAAACTTTATGTTTCCTTGTAAAAAGTCAAATGCTTTCCAGCATGCTGTCTTTGATTCTTGTGATTGTCACTGTATAAAGTTACTTTGCATGTCTCACTCACCAGTGTAACCCGAATGTCATCAGCACACCACTTTTGGCAGACATCTCTATTCTGTCACAAGTACAAGCTGGCCACATGTTTGGAGAGAGAGGTGATGGAAGAAGGTGGGATTTGAATTCTGCAACCTTAGGTAAGTGTTCCTAGGCCTGTCAGGAAAGAGAGAGAGAGAGAGAGAAGGGGGAGAGAGGAAAGGAAAGGGAGAATATTAACATTAAAATTTTAGTTCACTCCTCATTTGAAGCCTTTTGTGAAAAGCAAAAGGAAATTTTTTCTTTTACTCTAGCACTGAAGGATCAGGCTTAGCAAGCAAAATGATCTCTTTAAAATCATTTTGCAGAGCTGATATGGAAAGCTGCTTATTTTCTTGTGACTTAATGCCAAATCTTCTACTGTCGGTGATCCAGTTACCGTGATGTATTTTACTTTAACTTTGACAAAGACTTTAGACCTTCTTTATTGGATAGTAAGAAAAGACTTGCAACCACTTCATAAATATGTCCTTCTTTATGCCTTTTTATTCAGGAAGTATCAGAAAATGTATCTTCCCCAAACAATGAGAGAACAGGTAAGAACAAGCGAGGCAGGCATAGCTAGAGAGGGAAGAATGCAAATTGGAATTCTTTTCTAGCAGATGGATTTGCAGATCATTTGGAGAACTGGAAACACCATGAACAACAGGGCAAACATCAACTTATTCAGAAGTCTCCGAAAGGCCTGTTAGAAAAAGGCGGGAGGGGGATTGAATAGGGCAAGAGTAACTGTAGGAACTGAAGAATTGCAGGTGTATTTAATGCTATGGGTTCCAAGGTTTCTGATTACTGTCACAGGTTGGTGCAGCAGACAGCTGCAGGTTGCTTCTTACAGTTTTCCTGGGACTGGGTCTTCAAGGCTCCCCTGCATGGAAGCGACGCACTTAAGCACCACAAAATCTTTAATACTGGTTTTATTTTGTTGTTTCTATTCTTTCATTTTCCATCTTTAGTCTATCCTTCATGGAATGCTCCAAAATAATATTTTGAAATAATCTAGATATTTAATTTCCTCAGAAGTATTCTTTCAGTAATGCCCTCCATTACTTCCCTGAGCTCTTAATATTTAAAGATATTGTCGAGAACTTATTCCTTAAACATTGTCACAATCTCATATTTTTATTTTTACAAAAAGATTATGCCCAATACTTTTTTCAAGGACTATAAATAAAATTATAGATTAAAAATAAATCTTCAGTGTCCTACTCAATTTATTTCTGCCCACTGTACGCCACACTCAATTTCTGTTGAAAGGGAATATAACATTGTATTTTCAGATATATAATTTTTATGACAATATGAAATACAGACTCATAGCAAACTATATGCTTTCCATTAACACAAACTTTTTTTGGTTCAACTCTCTTTACTTTCTCTCTTACAGTAAAATAAAACCTGTCCAAAGCTCAGCAGAGGCAAAGCAAACTAACTTGGAAACACATTTCATGCTAAATGGCAGATAGGCCCTTACTCTCTCTCAAATCCTAGCCTCGGGGTTTCTTAGAATTCCTTGATTATTTCCTCCACATTCCTCCTGAAGCTTTTGGACTCTCCCTTTTAATCCTTTCTCAAATGGCACAAGTCACAAAGACTCCCTGCACTGCCTGAGAGCAAGCTCCCTCTTGTCACAGTGAAACGCCTCTTCCAGACAGTGCCCGATGGCACTAGGTATAGGGTTGAAGTGACCTTCAGATTTCTCAAGACACTTTGGATTCCAAGTGTCATGTTCCACTGGAATATCATGTGCCCCAGTTTTATGTTTAGAAAATGCAGTCTTTCTGGAGAAAAAGGTTATATCAGTTCAGTGAATTTATTTAAATAACCAAGTTTTAATCTACTTTTCTTCAAATGCTAAAGCTAAAGCAGATTTTATTTTTCTTCTCTGTCATGGAGGACATGGGTTCAGCAGTATTCTTTTATGAGATAAATGTAAAATTTGGGTTATAGATTCTTAAAGAAATTTGTGTGGACCTTTTTTTTTTAAAGAAAATAAAATCAAGATCCAACAGGGAGCCCATAATTGTGTTATCATTTCAGAAATATAAGCACTTTTTTCCTGCTCTATCTTATTGTGTGACCTCAGGGAATGTCCTGTATCCTGTCAGAGCCTTGCTGTTCTCATCTATAAAACAGAGTAGACCAAGTAAAATATAAATTCCGAAATCATTTTACAGTCCACAAATGGAATTGGTCTTTAAAAATATTAAACAATCTCCTTTACTAGAGAATGATGGAGAAGAACTGAACTCGCCCATGCCCTTGGTGTGATGAAATGCAGCAACTGAATTACAGAGGCCGTACAGGGATACCTCAGGGGTGGGTTCTGTACAATCGGAAGAAGTTTAGAATAATCTCTCTTTATCTTCCCTGCACACACTCTGTGTCAAAAAGTGCACAAGTTAGTTTTCACATAAGTGAGCCAATAAATTACATTGAATAGAATTCCGGTAGTTTACACTTTGGAGACCAGTGACTTCAGATCAGGAGAATTTCTGTCTGGTCCTATATTATAATTTGCATTTACAAAGATAAGTATAAACACGCTGGCTAGTTAAGGATACCTATTAAGTAAGTGTAGGATAGGAAAAAGCTTCCTTCTTCGTGTGGTTACAGCTCAAATATTCAAGACTGTTCTCATAAATCCACCAGGGGGTGCTCAACCCCATTGAAAGGGGAGGGCGGTGCTGCTCTCAATCACTTGACTGATACCAGCCCAATGGAAGACGGCTGCCCTAAGCACAGACACCATGACAGCTTTCTAAAAGGTCATTATTTCGGTTATATCAAGAGAATAACGCTCTTGAAAAGTGTAAATACAGCATTCTGATTTTAAATGGTTCCCTGTGAATCTATAATTTTTTGTAACTATATTAATAGCAATAGAGTCAAATTCATCATAATAGCATTCTGATATATTTATATCAAGCTTCATTATGTTTAAAAAATGTCTGCAAAATAGAGAAAGCTCTGGGATAGAAATTGTCAGTCTTGAAAATTTTGGTTAGTTCTTTTCCCTAGTATGGTCCTTAAAAATTAACATATGCTTGTGGACAGCACATACTTGTCCTGAATAAAATAGTTATATGATACAAAAAAAATTAGGAATAATCTAATAGCATGTGGATTGAGAAAATCCAAATATTTCAATATGAAATGACTGAAGCAGAATTCACCTTCTTTTTATTATTATTATTTTAGATTCAGGGAATATATTGTGCAAAGCTGGAGTTTGAGCTTCTGTTGAACCCATCACCCAAATAGTAAAGATAGTACTCACAGAAGACCACTTTCAAAAGCATAGAAATGAATAAGATATTCCCTGCACGTAAATTTGTTCTGAACTTAAAATAATTGAAAATATAGTTCCCTTTTAGCAAATATCATAAATAGCTAAAATAAAAATCTAAGTACTATTAGAAAAAAGCTAATTTCCTTGTTAATTTAATGCATTAGATTCCCCAGTAACATTATGTAGCCTGCACTTCTCTCCTATACCAAATGGCTTAAGCAGGGCTCATATTAAACTCAAAAGAATTTAATGGAAAATTTAAACCTTGGCTTATCAGAATACTACACAGAACTTACTTTGGAAAAACTGGACATGTTGAAGTTTGTTTTTAATTTTAGTGTCCTTTTAATACAAAACCAAGGCACTATTTTTAAAAGCAATAAAAATAAACTTCGTGAAAATTTTAGATTGTCTATCTTTCTTTGTTCTCCAACTTCTGTGATCCAGACATATTACTCTTGACATACTATACATCTTTCTTCCCGTATTTTTACACAGCTGTGCGCTTCAAAGTGTGTGTGTGTGTGTTGTGTGTGTGTGTGTGTGTGTGTGTACGTGCGCGTGCGCACACACATAAAGAGAAGATCCCGCGGTAAAGAATAAGGAGAGTTAGACTCATTTTGGGAATTGACTTGGAACCTGGATCTTTATTTTCCAAATATAAAGGAGATAAACCCCATAATCTGTAGTACTCCTTCAAAAACTCATACTTAACTGTATCTATGAAAATTAAAGTTGTATAATTGCATGACTTCCCTTCTGCTCCCTAGAGATATTGTAGCATGTTGTTCCAGCGGTAGTTCATCTCTGGCACATGGAAGTTGCCTAGTAAATATCTGTTTGTTGAGAGACTATATGAATCACTACCTTTGGGTCTATAAGCTCTAATATTATTATTGCCTGAGGGCAGCCTATGACTGTCTATCTGTATGTCTGTATTTCTGTCTGTCTATCTATCTATCTATCTATCTATCTATCTATCTATCTATCTATCTAATAATCTATCTAATTCATCCATTCATCTATTTATGTACATCTATGTTAAATCATCTTTCAAAATGACAATGATTTCCCCTTGGTACGTATGTTGAACAGGAGCTCTTACCTTTTGATAATTCTTGCTTTCCACCATCATTTTTTTCTCCAAGTGTGTCACATATATATGTATATATATTTTAGTATATATTTTTATTTTATATACTAAAATATATATTTTAGTATTTTAGTATTTAGTATTTAGTATTTTATATATTTTATATATATTTAGTATTTTATATATTTTAGTATTTAGTATTTTATATATTTTATATATTTTAGTATATATATATATATTATATATATATATACTAAAATTCAGGTTTTTTTCTGATGGATATTGAAAAGATGTGGCATAGGCTGATAAATAGAGTGCTAGACTGAGAATTGAGTACAGTGTCAGAAAAACACAGATGTTACTCTCTGTGTGACCCTGTTGATTTTCTGGAGGCCTGGAGCTCCCCAAAACATATTGACAGTGGTAACCCGTGATACCAACATGTACCTGGCAAAGGAGTCTTAATCTTTCAGTAGAGATTTGTTGATAAAAGGGAAGTCCTTATTCTGGATCATTTATTCTTGGGCATTTTCCTTATTTCCTTTAAAAAAAAGGTATCTTTAAAAAATAAAGAAGGAAAATAAATATGATCTTAGAGATCCTTTCATGATTATATCTGAACAGAAAATTCCTGGTGGCTAAAAGGCTGTATAAACACCACATGATAAATGTTAACTTATTAATTTTGCCATCCCTTGGGATAGCATTTTTAAGTAACTTGAGCTATTCAACCTATGCCATACCCAAGTAGAGGTTTAAACCTAATTCAGAATCATTCTTGCTCCTTCTATTAAAAAAAAAGAAGAAACTTCATATTATTAGGCCATAAAACAACCAAACAAACACCCATGCCATCTTGGTATCTTTCTGCATAGGTAGATTAAAAACAGAGCAGAATTTAGCCGTAGATCTTTTATTACCTGATCTCTCATACATTCTAGCAGTTTATTACAAAACAAACAAATAAGAAACAAAATCGTCCTGTTACTTTTGGAACTTGGTAATTAAAGTAAATAAAGTAAACAAAATAATTATGCCAGATGCAAAAAATCCAAGAGCAAATGTTTGAAACATCAGTCACAATGCTGGCTAAACTGCAGTGTGACTGTAAGAGCAGAAAGGGTCTTATAATAATAATGAATGCTAGCTTAGGTTATTCATTTTATTCCGTATACCACTCTTTCTTTTTCTTCTTCCTTGGTTTTTCTTTATCCCTTCCTATTGCATTTAGGTAGGAAGCTGGATTTGAATTTTATTACCTCAGAGCAAATAGTAGAAATACTATAAGTCTGTTTGGTATGGATATTCCCAAACCTCAAGACCGTAGGGAAATCTAGAGTGTTAGGAAAAGAGTAAACATGGCAGAGAAAGAGATTTACAGGTATATGAGCATATATATTTTTAATCTGCAATCGGAATCCCTTTTCTTTACTGGGGCGTTCTTACTACTGTCTCTAATTCTAAGTAGGATCATTTCCTATCCTAGAAGAAGAAAGAGAAGAATGACCATTTTTGTGACATTCCCATCAGCAAGTATCTGGCTCAGTCAGTCTCAAGATCCCATCTAGGATTTGTAATCCTTATATCTGAGACACAGAAACAGAGATTGGGGCTAATCTGTGTCCAAGGAAGCTTTGGCCGGGACACCAACAAAGACAGTCAGGGGTAGTAGTCAGGACTTGTAGCCTTTCTCATGGCTTCCAGACTGGTGTCTTTTTGCTTGTGCTCCTGGATGCCTTTCTTCCTTTTCACCCTGGCCATCAAAGTCTGGCTCTACAGGATTCTAGGTCATTTTGCTACCTAGTTAATCAAACTCTTTTTTGAATCAAATTAGCTGGCATTAATTGTGGCTTGCAATTAAAAATCGTGAAGAACACAGCCATTTTCAATGAAGTCTATTAGAGAAGCACATTTGGTTTATACTCTATCTACACTGGACACATGGATGTGTCTGATGAAAAGCACACTATCCCTTGAATGAACTCAGGTTTAATTCATGACCATTACTCTCAAATGAATCGTCAGTGCCCAGCAAACATTTTCATGATCCAGCAATTCTCAGATATTTGGATACCCAAACTCCTTTGCAAAAATGTTACTGAGGACAGTAAAGAGTTTTTTTTTTTTTTTGAGTTGGAGTCTCACTCTGTCACCCAGACTGGAGTGCAGTGGCCGCTCCCGGCCACCGCAGCCTCGACCTGCTGGGCTCCGGCGATCCTTCCGCCTCAGCCTTCCAAGTAGCCGGAATTACAGACGCGCGCTACCACGCCTGGCTAATTTTTTGATTTTATTGTAGAGATGAGGTCTCGCCTGCCCAGGCGGGTCTCGAACCCGCAAGCTCAGACAATCCATTCAACTCAGTCTCCCAGAGGCGTGGGATTACAGGCTGAGCCACCAAGACCGGCTGAGTTTTTTTTTTTTTTAATGTGAGCAACATCTGTTGAAATTTTCCGTATTGAGAATTAAAACTTAGGACTTTAGGAATATTTATATTTTTGTTTGCAACTAAAAATAAAAATGTATGACACGGTAGCACTGGGATTTTTATGAAAACATAGCATGGCACTTAAGCTTGCAAATCTCTTCAATGTCAGGCTGAATGCAAAGTAGCTGGGTCCTTACATCTCCTTCTGCATCAATTTGTTGCAACAAGATGTTAGGTTGAAGTAGATCCACACAGATATGAGGAGTATTTTGATAGCCTTTTGAAACAAACGTGTACCATCTTCTCTGATATTATATTGACACTTAAAGAGTATCAAATTCTTAAAGGTAAGTTGCAGTGAGGAACCTACAATTCCACCCATGAACTTTTTTCCTCTGCTGCATTGGTCTATTGTGGACTTTGAGTGGATCATTCACCCACACATGATTTTGTGACTATGAATTGATCCTTTGGAAAATATTGGTTCACTGAATTATCTAGATTTTCTGCATGTCCACACATTTCATGATTCAACAGCAAAAATAACGTGCTTGCTATGATCACTGCCCATCTTATCAGAAACATCTGCAAATATGAAGAAACTGTCAAGCTCATGATAATGGATGCAAGTTTTTCATATTTCCAATTTCCACTTGAAAGTTGCAGTATTATCATTGGCAATAAACACAGTCAGTTGTTTTTCTTGAAATGACAGGCTCACTTCATTCATTTTTAAGAAAAGGACTGCCACATCCTCAGGTCGGTGTTACCAGTTTGTCTGTCAGTCTTCCTTTCAAATCATAACGTTGTCCCACAAAAAGAGCAGCTAATTCAGCCTGGAGCTCATATACTTGTCAAGTTCTTTTCCTTGACATCAGTGTGATAAGCATCGTGTTTTGGTATGCAGCAGAATTGCTTGATGCATACTTCATACATAACACCGAAGAGTAAAAAGATATGTACGTAAAGGATAAAGCACAACAAAAATTCATAGTACTTATAACTTCATCATGGGCATTAGGTGAAACTGGAATCTATATGCATGTGTCTTTGTGTGTTTATAGCTGAGTGTGCACGCAGGTATACAGGTTTTGTTGCTGTTACTGTTGTTGTTTTAACCTCAAAGGCAACAGCATGTACATTGTGGTGCCACTGCTCTGATTGCTGATGAAGCTAGCCATTTTGTTCACCATTGCATTTGCACATTAGTACAAACATCAACACAATAAAAAAAGCAGATAACATCTTAATATTCATATTAATATGAAGTGTGAAGACTTCACAGATAGCCTGCAGAAGCTAGGGTATCCCAGGATCCATAGACCACTGAGAACAGCCAACTGAGCGTGGCCATTAGAGTATGGTTTTGCGTCTCCTCCTCCTCTCTCCTCAATCTCAGATACCTCTCCCTTCTCCTCATTTTTATCTGGTCATCTGACTGTACAGTACATTTAGAGGCAATCTCAAGGGACCTTCCATCTGCACCTGTGGCTCATCCCATCTTCTCACCTCTCTGTATAATCTGTACCAAGCAAGGCCTTCCCTCTTGTTACAAGGGAGGAATTGTCTGGCTTCCTGTCTCAGGTCAACCACTCCATTTGGGCATCCCTCTTTCAATACCTGCAGCTCCTGGTCCCCCTTCGTCCTACATTATAATTTTTCCTTTCTCTAGTGATAATTCTCATCAGAATAAAATTAATGAAATATACATCTGCCTCAAACAAACCACTCTTCTTTTACCTCACACTTGCTATGGGTGCTGTCTCATTTCACCGCTTTTCTCTATGGCAAAGTCCTTGAAGATGTGTCCACACATATTGCCTCCAGTTTCCTCACTCACATTCAAACCTATTCCAACAGGTTTTTTAATCTACAACCCTACCAAACAGATCTTGACAAGGTAACCTCCAAAGTACCAAGTCCCATAGTTCACTCTCAGGCCTCATTTTACTTGAAACTATCAGATGAATTGAGCATAGTTAATGAATTATTCCTTTTTGAAACAATATGTCCCTTTGGTTTAGGGGCTCAGGTAAAATTTGAATCTTCTTGTATACCACCAGTTGCTCTGTTTCTTCTCTGCTGATTCCATTTTTACCTGGGAAGCCCAGGATGCAATCCATGCTCATCTTGTTTACCTACTCTCAATTTCCCGGTGATCACATCTAATTTGTGACCTTTAATGCTGTCTAAATATCAATGAGTCCTATCCCTTGCCCTGTTTCTTCTTTGGTCTCCAGGTTCTGACATCTCACTTGATGTCTCCAGGTGAACATTTAACAAGCCTTTCAATCCTAATGCAATCCAAATTAAATTTTTAAACCTTCTCTCCTGCAGTCTTCCTCCCCTTATTTGATCAATTCTGTTCTTGCTTGTGACATAGTCTTACAATTTTTCTTCTTGATTATTCATTTTTCCTTATAACCCACATCCAACCTGTAATGAAACCCTGGTGCTCTGTTCTAATGCAGTTGCATATTTAGCATTAGTCTCTCACCAGGACTCCTTATTCTCATGGCCAATTCCCAGAAATTTATTTCTAAATGGAGCTGCTTGAGGGATCACATTAAGATACAAGTTAGATCAATTCTTCATCTCATAAAATCCTTAGCTGGCTCCCATCTAAATCAGAAAATTCTAAAAAAAAAAGAAGCACACCACACACACACAAAAACGCACCATATGCCACACACACAGACACATACCACATACATATACACATCACACAGACACTCACATGTTACAAACACACATATACATATGCCAAGATAGAAATACATGCACTCACACACCACCTACACACCACATCCACACTGCACCCAAACTGACGTATACATATTGAACACACCCCCAAAACTACACACATCCCATATACTACACACATCCCAAACACTACACAGATACTACACATACCACACCCACACTCACATACACATACCATACATACCACACACACACCACACACACTGCACACACCATAAACACACATACACAAGCATGACTTGCATACATAAACACTACACCCACACCCACATGCACATACGACAGGCAGATACTACACATACATATATACACACCATACATACACATTAACTATGAAAATATTGATTAATTGGTGCATAAGGTAATGTTCTCTTCCTTAATATTTCTGCACCAGAGTCTGATGAGCTTATTAGTAACGGGTGATTCAGGTATGTTATCATACGTGCATGTGGACTGAGTTTCTCATGTTTTGCCTCTTTGTGTAGTTAGTGGTCAATTTTGTGTTTAATACTTTTGGAGGTAACAGCAGGACTGGTGAATGGTAGAGGAAAAATGAGGGAGAGAAATGAAGTGCAATTCCATTGATGGTTTACATCACAAGATGAGCTCCAGAAGACCTCTTGCAGAAAAAAATCTTCTGTTCCTATCAATTGGTATTTATTTGCGGTAATGAGCTTTTCTGAGAGATACATATCATTCTCAACTTTATGGCAGTTGCTTTAATTAGATAAGCACTTATTAGAAATTAGCTAAATGAATTTTTTTTTTGCTTTTTATGCAGGACAGATAAGGAGGATAAAAAAATAACTAATTACAACAATTAATATTTGCATACAAACTTAATGAGTGCATTTACTGTGATTGGCCTTGAACCCTCACATAACAGGATGAGGCCACTAATATTTTTATTTCAGATAACTAAATGAGGAGGTACAGGCTTGATCAGGTCTATGTGGTAAGCTGTGAAGCTGAGAGACAAATCATGATTGTCTGAGTCCACGCCAGTGATGTTCTTTCTAAAACAGGGAGAATGGCGTTAGGATTCATCCTTGTAGGAGGTAGTCAGGTGACACACTCTCGGGAGCCTTACACATTCTATTTATTATGTTGTTTGGGAAGGTTCACGGCTGTATGTGAAAGGCCTCAAGCATCAGCTCTTAGTAAGAAAAATATTCATGTATGGTCTTGTTAAAAATGTGATCACCATTTGTCTGTGGGGACAAATTTAGCCATAATCTTTACTTATGTATGTTTTTAGTGAACCATACCCAGATTTCAGTTTGGTATGTGAAACTATTTTTAGAAACTTCTCTCTCTCTCTATCTCTCTCTCTCTTTGACTCACCATTCTATCTATGTGTGAAAACTATAAAAAACTATAATTCTAGTAGTAGTTTAAATGACTTGCACTTTCATTCAAGGAGAAACATTTAGAACCACATGTAGATGTCAACCTCTATCAAATGGCTGAGATACAAATAAATTAACTATACCTCTACCTGATACTTTCTTCTTTATGTGGAGAACACCAGCACTGCAATTTTGTATCGTTCCTTCTCGAGATATAATGAAGATATATTTTATGTTCATGCTTAACTTCCTCATTCAGATTGCCATTGGGGTAGCCCAATGATATTTACAAGTAACTATTGGATTTTAGCTTGTAATGGAGAGACCTAATAAATAGTATAACCAAATATTATATAGTATATGTTCATACATCTTACAATTAATTTCTTAAAAAGATGTTATCTGTATTTTTAAACACATTAACGTTCCTAGAGATCATGTTAAGCATGTTTGAGTTGAAGCTTTCCAGAAAATAATTTTTTTTTTTTTGAGTTGGAGTCTCACTCTGTTGCCCAGACTGGAGTACAGTTTCCGCTCCCAGCCACCGCAGCCTCGACCTGCTGGGCTCCAACGATCCTTCCACCTCAGCCTTCCAGGTAGCCGGAATTACAGGCATGCACTACCACGCCCGGCTGATTTTTTTGATTTATTGTAGAGATGAGGTCTTGCTGCCCAGGTGGGTCTCGAACCCGCGGGCTCAGGCAGTCCACTCACCTCAGCCTCCCAAAGGCGTGGGATTGCAGGTTGAGCCACCGAACCCGGCTGAAAATAAAATTTTTAATGGTAAAATATTTTATTTTATAAAAGTAGACTTAAAGGTAGAGCATTATCAGAAGGAGTCATGTTTTAACCAAATTGTTTTTTAAAAATGTTTGGCATCCATTACTGATTATTTTAAATAGTTTTCCCACATGGGGCATAGTTGAAATTGTGAGTACATATTCGTGCAGAATGGCCAAAAAATCCTGGTGGCAGAGGACAGCCTGTACCAGCTCTAGCTCCTTGAGGCCTGTCGACAACTAGGAGTGGTCATAGGAACTTTAGCTAAGGTCAGATAAGTGAACACACAACATGACCACATCCAGCCTACACTATTAATGCTGCTAGATTCTTCAGTGAAAAATATAATGGAGTGGGTAGATTTGGTCAAGGATGAAACTGAATACCTTGGGAATCACAGTACGCCCTGAATCACTAACTGTACATTTTAAAAGCCTTTAAACGCACAGGGGATGTGAGAGTGGAGTGGAGCTTTCTTTTACTTTGGGTCTTCTTTGCCCTTGGGAGATGGTAAGATGCTGGCATACGACTCCATCTTCAAGAGGACATATTTTCCCTGAGGAGGATTAACGCTTGCAATAAACTTTAAAAACAGCTCGTGAGCAACTCAGTGTCCATCCTGTTGAACCACCCTTCTCTTCTCAGTTTTTAATGATTTTTTTCCTCTTCGCATTCGTGACAGTCAACTCATCCACATACCTTTCCATGTGATCTATTCAGTCATATAATTCCGTTTTGTAGTCATGCATTCAATCATTCAACAATATTGAATAAACTGGAAATTTTGTCCTCAAGCAAGTTTCAGAATATTGAGACTTATGTTAGATCAAGTAATCCACTGGAAAAAGAAGAAATGCATGTTTCATCATTTAGAAGGAAACATTTCCAAATAGTTATTACATTATTGCATTTTTCTATATGATATAATTTTCTTTAAACTTTTAAAATAATAAGCAATATAGATTTTAATCTGAAAAAGCATAAGCAGTTTTCAGAATAAAGGCAGGCAAGTAATATTGAGACGGTGTTGTGTATAAGTGGGCCAGAATCACAAACGTGGCTAGGGGAACAGCAAAAAGCAATGAACATGATTATACTTGTCTCTTTAAAATTCTGTGGTTCCTAATAGCAGAATCATCTGCTCCACGCCATCTGCCAGCTGTGGAGTGAGTGAAAATAGCACGTGCAGGTACTGTAATATACAATCTAATTAGTGTACTAAACTTTAATTTATTGGAGAAATTGTAAATATAAAAACAATTATGATTTAACAAATCTATTCCTTTGCTGCTTTAATGAACACTCTGCCTGTGCTGGGTTATTATGCATCGTTTTCTTTTTTTTATACGATGCTGCAAAGTATCTTCCTTAATACATCACAGGGACAATGAAATTGCATTCTACTACCTGTCCACACATTTCCTTCACATTTGCAATCATAATCGGAATCCACTTGACAATGAGAGGGCTTCATTGCAAATAGGAGCAGAATTGAAAAGTTCTGTGCCAATTTGGCTTCAATTCTGAGGACAGCTTGAGGACTCACCAGAGATAAGACTTCTCTGCTGGCTTTTCAGCCTTCGAATAGAACAATTTAAAATGCTCTCTGTCCAGTGACTGCTCTTTTCTAGATTTTTCCTCCTCTCCCGTCCTACTTTCCCTTTCCTGTTTTCCATCTTTTCCTTTTCTTCTTCCTCCTGCTCCTCCTACTGCTCCTGCCTCCTTCACTTTTTCCTCTTCTTCTTCACAAAGCTGGGGACAGTGGTTCTCATTGTCTATCTGAATAAGAGATGTGCCAAGAAGTGTGCATGTTGAATGCATCATCAAATACCCTTGCACATTAATGTTTTTAAAAAATCTTGGGGTTAAATGTTGGTGCCTTTTAAAGGAAGATATTAGATAATTTCACACAGAATTTGAGTATTTGAATAAAATGAAGTAATGTGGGTGAAATTAAGTTGGGTTTTGCATTGCACATGAGCTAGGATTTCACGTTCTAGATTTAAGTATACTCTAAAAAGTGTTATTCATTAGGCAGACTTAACCTTGAAGGCAAAAGATGTTTTGCAGATGGGCCACTCTCTGCTATTTAGAGACCTTCCATGGATGTGTTCACTCACTATGGTTTTGTGAATGGTCTTACACACAGATAGGATAGGAGACTGTCTCTGTGATTTAGTGTCGCTATTTGAAGAGTACACTGAAACTCACACACTTAGACATAGGGTGCTTTCATTGGGATTTCCCTAACCTTGGATTTCTAGCTAATGCTTTTTTTTGACAGATGGTGATATGGTGTCTGGAGAGACTAATAATAGGTGTTTGTAGAAAGAAGGCAAGATGTTACAGGGAACTGTGGTGGTGGAAAGATCCACGGAGGAGAAATAAAAATTAAGACTAAAAGATGGTAGCTGCTATAAGCTACCCCTGCCTCACCCTTCACCCTGGGGTCATTCCAGGACTCTTTAGTATTATGGGAAGGAACTCAGCAGTTGGAATGTGTGGATATTTTTTTTAAATGTCCGCAATTGTGTGATGACACTTTCTTTCAGGAGATGGAGATGAATTCCTCTCACCTGGACCTGTGGCAGAATTGACAGTGTGTGACTTCTGAAACTATGTCAGAAATTACCTCTGCTTCCTCCTTGCTTTCACTTAGATCACTTGCTCTGGGGAGCCAGCTGCCACGACTTCAGAGCTTGTCTTTCTAACCCTGTGTGTGCACCATCATGGAAGAGCAGCCCTGCCAAGCTTTCCGGTGATTGCTGCTCTGGCTGACACTGTGTCTGCAGCGTCTTGAGAGACTCTAGGCCAGAAAAATACACTAAAGTTGTTTCTAAATTCCTGACCCAAAGAAACTGTCGGATAATATTTGTTGTCACCAACAACGAAATTTTGAGGTAATTTGTTATGTAGCAATTGTTAATATGCGTTAAAAGCCCCTGGTTCCATGCTTCGTTCCCCGCTGTGATCTTGGATATATCAATCATTTTGCCTCAGTTTTCCCAGTTTTAAAATTGGGTTCCACAGATCTTGCTTCTCTTTAAATGTCGTGGTGATTGGATATGGTAATGCGTATGAAGCCTTTAGTAGAAAGACTTAAAAATATAAGCTCTCCTACCTCTGTTTTTCATTATTAATGAGGATTTGAATGATGACAGAGACCCAAACAAAATTGTAAACACTGTCTACAGAGCAGCTTTAAATCAACTGTCTGGGTCTGCAACACATAATATGTCTTAGGTATATAAAATGCTGGATCAGGAGTAGTAATTCTTAATTCTTATTAGGGTTGTGCTATGGTCTGAATGCTGACCTCCCCCAAGTCCCACAATTCATGTGTTGAAATTCAGTCCCTGCCGGGGACCAGCTCCAGCCAGGTTCAGGGTACCCAAAAGGTGGAGACGGCATCAGCGATTGGGGGGAAGAAGAGAGAAAGACAGAGAGAGAAAGAAAGAGACTGGACTTCGGTCTAGTGCGGAAGCGATGTGTGTTATTGGGAATTACAACGGGTCTTTAATACACAAAGTCAGATGTGGGAGGGGCGTCCCCCACCCACCAGAAACCTTAATCCATGAAAACTTAATCAATGATTGCCTTTAAACCCTTTTCATATGATAATCTTAAAATCCCATAACAAAGGATAGCCTAATCTGTGACTGACATATTCTATAAACCTTTTTCATCCTAAACTGATTGATTTATGCCAAGTTAAACAATTCTATAGAAGCTTAAGTATTTACTTTACAAATGAAAGTGACCCATCCCAGAATGTTTGGAATGTGGCCCATTCCAAAGTTCACAGTGGGCTACCTGCAAGTAACCCAGCCACATTCTTTCAACAAAATGGCTGTCTTCTAAAACTGTATTCTACAATTTACACCTTCAATAAATCCTAAGATCATGACCCAGAAGCCTGTGACCAATACTAAGGCTCTTAGATGTGACACGAGTTTGAATTATAAGTTGTGTGAAAGCCAAAACCGCAGTTTGTGGAAGAATGGGAGCAATGAGCTTCTAAAGTTAGCTTGTGTTCATCCTGGTCTCCGAGTTTTTATGTTTTGAGCTCACAGGAGCTTAATCTGGTTAGTGCTGAGTAGAAAGGGGGAGGAAATGGGGTCAATAGCTCCCAAATGCATCCTAGTGGTCTCGGGGTCAACGGCCCTTCCTGATCCCTAACACTCAGTGGGCCTCCGTGGCCGGCTCCCAAGTCCCCAGTATGATAGTACTTAAATGTAGAGTCTTTGGGGCAGAGACCTCATGAATGGGATTCATACTCTTATAAAGGAGATTGAAGGGAACATGTTTGCCCCCGTTCACCATGTAAGGAGGCAGCAAGAAAGAAGTGCTATCTTTGAAGCAGAGAGCAGGCCCTCGCCAGACGCTGAATCTACTAAAACATTGATCTTGGACTCTTTAGTCTCCAAAACTGTGAGCAATACATTTCTGTTGTTTATAAATTACCTGGTCTAAGATATTTTGTTAGAGCAAGAGTAGTGGGCTAAAACAGATTTTAGCACTCTGTTCTCAATAAGATTTCAAAGTCCATGCCTAAAATGTCTTATTGTTAATAAGTGCATTAATCTTACAATAGTTGTGGTAAGTCCTTCTGATAATTTACAATAGGATAAACTTTAATGGCTTGCTGAAGTTATTTGGAAACATCTCAAAAGGGACTGAGAACAAACAGAGTCTATGCTCACTCACTCTCTCCTGACTTATTTCTCCCCTCCACTTGCTGTAAGATTGCAATCACGTCTCCATTGAGTAATCTCCCTTTACTGTATTATCACCTGTTCACCAGACTCCATGTTGAGGGTATGCTTCTGTTTTGGCATGTAATGTTCAGGTCATGTGAACCAATATGGATGCAAAACACCTTTGGCTATGTTACCTGATGGACTTACCCCCATGCACACTGCATTTTCCCATTCACTCTTATACACCCCCTGCAATCTAGCCTCATCCCACCAGTCTACTGCTACTGTCTCCCCAAAGACTAACACTCACAATCCCAGCACTAACTCACAAGGGCATGTTGCATCCTTTTCTGGTGGAGCTCAGGTAGCACTGGGCCTTGTTGCCTGCCTCCTACCCCTGCAGCCCGACTCCCTGTTCTTGACTCTCTTTCCTCCTTCCTGGGTTTTCACAGAGTCACTGTTCTTCCCTGGTTCTCCTCCAGCTCTCTAAGGACTCCTTCTCTGTATCTTTTGCAGAAGCTTTACCTGTCTTCAGTTCTTTAAATATTTCTGTCTTGAGTAAGTTGGTGACCCTAGGATGATACCCTAGACTTCTTTTAAACACATCTGTGTTACAGACTAGCCTTCAGTTGGCATCTCTGTTCACTATTCAAAAATACTTTACACCAATTTAAGATTATGTAGGGAAGGAGAACCTTTTAGCAGTGAGTCCTTTGTCTCTGTTGCTGTTCCTAGTGCACTGATGTGTATAAGGCAGGAGGCCAGGGTCTACCGCCAGGAAGCCACATGGGTTCTTGAGGCTGAAAAAGGCCCTGACTGTTCCAAAAAAACAAAACACAACAACAACAAAAAAAACAACAAAAAAAACCCACTGTGTTTCAATCTCTGTCAAATAAGAATTACAAATTAATTAACAGCAAGCAGGACTATTATTAAGCATAAGTATCAACTACAGTGGCCCTTTGGGCCTACATTTCTGAGTTTTTCTTTTCTGTGACCTGGCTTTCTATTTTTTCTTCTTCAAAGTGTATCGATTTATTATATGTGGTCTTATTTTTAAGGAGATTTGGTGTTCCCTTACATATCTGAGTGTCTTATTTGTAAGATACTGAGTCAGATATACACATGTTCTGAAGAACATGTTCCTGACTCCCAAAGGGTTTCATGAGTGTTGGGGAACAGAGAAAAATCAGATAATTATAGTACCTTACAATTCCATCTGGAAGGGAGATCAGTTCAAGGTAGTGGGGAGGAAAGGTGGAACATAGGAGTCAGCTGGGGGGGGGCATCAGGAAAGGGAGGAGGCAAAGATTAAACAAAATTGGAACTACTGTAGGAAACCCTCAGGAAGACAGGCAGGCAAAGGATGTTCCAGGCAGTCAATTCCAACGGCAAAGGAAGAGTTGAAGAGAGTCGACGAGGTGTGAAGACTGTCTGTAGAAAAGTCCTTTTGGTTTCAGAGTCATGGAATTAATAACTGACCCTGGAGCCAGAGCATGAAGATTACAGTATGATTTGCGAATTATAGGTTTCATTGTGAAAAAAATCAGTACAGGAATCTTTAGGCAAAAAAGTGACAATTGCATTTTCATGTTTGTAACACATACAAATAAAATAAAGTTCATAAATGTCAGCTGAATTGAAGGACATTTAAAAATAACCCCAATGATATTTACTGTGGAATGTGAGGGAATATCAGCATTTGCTCTTAAAATAAGGAACTAGACACATCTGACTCCAACTTGTGTGATAACTTTATGCTCCTTTTAGAATCTAAGGTATAAGCAGGTCTATGCTCAAGCTTGTTTATATTTGTTTGACAGGCAATTTATTGATGTTTGATTTTGCTAATCTTGGCTAAAAGTTCAGAGTGCTTTAAAAACTATTCTTGCTGTGCTTGGTGGCTAACACGCATTGAAAGACTTCTGCAGGAGGCCAGCATTTGGATCTGGGCAGATGATATTCTCCCTGGAGTTCAGTCTATCTTTATAGCACATGGAGATCAATTTGATAATCTACAACAATGCACACGAATGTCCCATTCATTTTTCAAGGGGATAGTAACCTTTTTGGCTCCAGTGCTATCCAGCTGCAAGGAAAAGGCAGCATCCATCAGAATGACACATACTGCAGAGCAGCATATTGCTTGGCACAGGGAGAACAAAGATGAGCTGTGTCCTGGCTATTGAGAGCACATAAAATGTGCAAATAAATGCATAAAGTCATGAATGCGGGCCCTTGGTTTTGTTGCTCCCGGGCTCGGCACACCCACGGCTCATGGAGTGAGGCATTGACTTCTACTCTGGAAGAAGTTTCTGCTTCTCATCTGCAGCTTCTCTGTTCAGCGTCAGTAGGTGTTGGCTTCATTGTTTTATTGTGCTAAACTTGTAGCTTTCAACTGGATTCTCTGTGCCATAGAGCTCGTAATGTACCACTGCTGTTAATGTGAATTTTCTCATATTGTATAGAAAGTTGATGTTTTCTTGTATGTGTGTTTTTGTTCATTCTTTTATTGATTGTTCTAGTTAATCAACCAGCAAATGTATGTTGAGAAAATAGGATATGCCAAGTACTCTGAAGGCTTTAGGTATATAAATCCAAATGAGACGTAGTCCTGTCTTTGTAGATCTTACAGTCTAATCAAGACAAACAGATGAATCATCACAATGCAATGAACTTCATGTTGCAGTATAGTGTTTGAGAAGAAAAGCAAATAAATGAATAATTCCCAAGGTACGTGTGTTGCCATGGTTAGGGTGAATAATTGCCTTCACCAGTTTCCATGACATATGGAAGAGTGATTCTCTTGGAATGAGGAGAGTTAGAATATTCTTGGAGCTTTTCTAAGCTTCATGAGCTCTCTTGTGAAAACCACTGTGGCAAAGTGGTGATTTTCAACTAGGAACTCTTTTGCCACCCTTTCCCTATAATCAGAGACATTTGGAAATATCCTGTCACATTTGTGCTTGGCATATTTGGATGGGGTGGGATGCTACTGGCATCTAGTGGGTAGAGGGTGGGGATGGTGTTAAATATCTTACAACACACGTGAGTCCCCCATGCATAAGAATTATCTGGCCTAGAATATTGATAGTGCCAAGATAAGAAGCTTTAGTGTGAAACAATGTGTAAGATGATTATGCAAGCCACAGTACGCTACTAAATGGCAGTGAACTATGTTGCAACATGAAGGAAATATCCATTTAGATGTGCAAGTCCTGTGTCTAAATCATTTCTTGAGTTTCCAATAAAAGGTTCTCTTATGTTCAGTTTTTGCATATAGAGCAGTGTCTTCTTTCCCTAAGCTTCCTAGCCTGATGACATGGAAGGCCTTCTGTGCAGTCATTGTGGGCTTCCTGAGTCCTGGCCTGTGATGGTGTTTACGGCTTGCCACTCCCGGCCCCTCCCTCATCCCTGGACTCCTTATTACTGAGCCCTCGCCTAGGCAGCTGCTGCCTGTCCACCCCTCGGCAGCTGTCGTTCCCCACTGCTGTTTCCAACTCACTGCTGCCCAGTCTGTGTTTCTCTCTGAGCCAGAAATGTTCCTCCCCTGTCACCAAGTGGTCATTCCTAAAGTCAGCCTCAGATAATCTGGGTTTTAGTGACCTTAGTTCCTGGGGAGACTTAAAATATACGTTTAGTTTTTGTGAATTGTTGTCCCTTTTGTTGAGAGTCATCTACAAATTCCTCAAGCACCAGGGTTTAAGCATATTTGAGAGATTTCAATCAATGCCACAGTGAACGTCTCCCTCACTGCAGTGTGGTCCTAGTTTAGGGTGAGGCAAGGCATCAGTACTTTTTGGTTTTTTTGAGTCATTCTGTTGTCCAGGCTGGAGTGCAGTGGTACAATCATGGCTCACCACAGCCTGGAATTCCTGGGTTCAGGCGATCCTTCTGCCTTAACCTCCCGAGTAGCTGGGACTACAGGCATGAGCTGCCACACTGGGCTATTTTTAAAATTTTTGTAGGGAGGAGATTTCGCTATGTTGTCTAAGCTGGTCTGGAACTCCAGGGTTCAGGAGGCCTTCTGCCTCAGCCTCCGAAAGGGCTGGGATTACAGGTATGAGTCACCACGCCCCGCCTTTGATTCTCCATTTTTAACCATGGTTCCTTACCTTTCCAGAACATGTTCCATCAATGGCTACATGACTGGAAACCACTTTTCTTAATTTGTGAGTATCTTGAAAGCTCAACTGACCTTTCCTAATTTTTATAATAATGCAATTTAAAATAACATTAATAATAGTAATTGCTATTTACATGAATAATATGGTGGATGCTCTAGACCCTTAAAAATTAAGATCTTCTCGGACATGTCAAACATCTGGAAGCTAAGATTTAGATTTGGCTTTCTTTATTACCTTCACTGTGTGATTTTGTGCTTTATGATTATCTTAGACTTAATTATTCGATTCAGTGTAATAACAATGGTGATAATGACTAACATTTATTACTCTCACTATGTATGCACCAGTCATCTTGCTAAATGGTTACATGACATTACATTTTATTCTCAGAAAACCCTATGAGATTGGTGATTTTATCATCTCCAATTGGACAATAAGGACACTTAATCTTAAAAAAAAGTATTATATGTGTTCCCCTGGTCTTTTAACAAGTGAAAGAGCTGGAATTTGAACCCGGTTCTGCCTGAAATCACTGACATCCCATGGAAGACCTTATATGAATGAAAATCATCTTTCTTCCTATTCCATTATACAATAAATTGTGTAATAAAATGTTAAATGAAAGCCTTACAAGCTATTATGATAATTATAGAAAACAATAAAAGGACACTGACTGTGGGCACTGCTCATTTAACACCATGGCTAACGGAAATGTTATACCTCTTTCCTGGACCTTATCAATAAAGAAAAGCGTATTGACTATGCATTGAGTCTATGCTCCACTCTTGTGCACTCTGATTTCTTTATTTTAATTATTTTTATAGAGTAAGAGTTATAGCTTTATTTTATCCTCTTTCATAATATATATGTCTCTTTATAAAATATGTATTGGGAAAATATATGTCACATCTAGAGAGGTTGTGCAGATTCATTTTGTTGTTGTTGTTTATGCAAATATTGCATATAGATGTTTGAAGATTTAGTGAAGTCAGTATTTGTATAAAAATAGATTAACTGTGATTAACTTCTGACCTAAAGGCACCAGGCTTACCGGAAATATGCTCAAGATGGTAGCAATAAATTATGTCTTTCTATTATATAACTCCCTGAATATCTCCTTAGGGACAGAGACAGGAGACTGTTCTTCTTGGTGAGTGTGTTGCTAACTTGTTTTTAGACTTTTGAGAAGATATGCAGACAGGTTGATACTGTCCCTGTCTGGTATTCAGTTGTGGCCTTTGGTATGCTGAGAATCTTCCTTTAGTAAGCCAGAGCCCATCCAAATATACCTAGACATTGCAGACCTCATGAATCCATGATTACAAAATGAGGGAATGGTTATTTTGAAAGCTAAATCATCACAAATTGAAACCCACTGTCCTGGTCACTAGAAATCAAGCTTCCAGACTTCTGAGCAATTCCTTTAGTTACAAGGTCACTTCCCACAGGAAGTCAGAAACAGCCACCCCTCCATGTCCTTCGTGGGCTTCTCTCCCTACCCTGGACTGCACTCTTTCCTGTCTGTTGACCACGAAGTTCTCAGCTGAAGTCTCCACTCCATTAGGGAGTCCCACTGTCCTGCCCTGGGAAGGTCATTCACGAGAAGGTCCTTCTGGGCTCCATCTCTACTCTCTTCCAGCCCTCTCTGATGTTTCCCATGTTGTACCCTATATGAGTCTCTCAGCTTGGTGTCCTCAGAGAGTGAACTGCTCCCCTGGAGACACCCCTTCCCCATGCTTTGCAGGGAAGAGAATAAGATTGTTCTTTGACTTCTGTGCTCCTTGAGGTCACCCCTGGACTACTACAATGGGGGACTATTGAGGGGAAGACTGTCTAAATGCATGAGAGTCCACAGAGGCAGGAGTTCCAGTCCTAGCCATTCAACATTAGGACATGGAAGAAGCAAGAAGACATTACATTGCTATCAAAATTATTATTTTTCAGGAAATAATAGAGTGACATCTCATATTGAGAGGAGGTAACTCTTCCTCCTAGCTTTGTTTACGTCTCTTTCCCCAGTTACATTCTGACATGTGCTCACTTCTTCCCAATAGTAGCTGAGAATGCTGTGCTTTAATGCCAGTGTGGTCTAGTAGCGTTATTTTGGATTCCAAAACTCTAACCCAGTGGAGGGATGAAAGGAGACTCCAGACATCCTATCACACCAGGAAAACTAAAGTGGTCTTTCATGCTTTTTTTCCCTCTCAATAACATTTCTCCTTTCAAGATGGTATGTGACCTTCCAAAATGGGCACAGGACCTGCCCTATTTGTGGTCATGGAAGGGTCTCAAGCCCTATGTCGCCTTCTTCAGGCTCCAGCTGGATGTTTTAAACTGTAGCTCATCTTGTTTGGTCTTTGGGTACTGACTTCTACTCCTGGCTCCTGCATCTGGAGTGCCCTGGGCTGCTTCTAACTGAGCACCCCCCACTGTAGGTAGAAGGGTTAGGGCTCTGCCCTCCCCACCTGACTGCTGGCCTTCACACCTGCCTGTGCATAAGGCCTCTGAGACTCAGTAGCCTACCCCATCCTGTTCTTGACTTGGGTCTTCTGAGGACCCCTGCCCTCACTCTTTCTCCCCCTTATCAGACTTTCAATCTCTCCTTGATCTTTCTTCATTTCATGATATTCTTGTTCTTTTCTTCTCCACATTTAGGTTCTTCATGTTTATAAAGAAGCATTAGAGATTCAGAAGAAATTAACATTTTTCTCTTTAACAAAGTTTGACTTTCAAGACTATTATTCACTAAGTTTTGGAGACCAAGTTAATATCGTAAGTTGTACAGTAACTTCCTTGTTCTAGGATTTTTCCGTCCTCTTCCAATTAGGAAAATGCTGTTGATCCTTGTATTTGGGGAACTATAGTGTACATGAGCAAAAATATATTATATAACATTTAAATATGAATATATATTTATATGTCATTTACAAATTTTATATTATCTTTTATATGTATATGCATATATGCACATATATATACATATTTATATAGATACATATATAAAAATATATGTATATATACTTTTCCTGTCATAACTTTGAATTAAAACTTTGAGACCGAAAAGAGGGGAGCCCTGCTGTAAGGTTCTACATATATGAAAATAAAATGTTTATCATTATGTTTAAATGACCTTGCTTCTATGCTAACGTCACATAACAAATAGCATTAACCACAACATTTGAAATGTATTTTCAGCAGTTCAGAGATTTATAATGACTGGCATAATTTACACATTCCTGACTCATCTCTTCAATTCAGCTTCCATAATTAGTCAAACATCAGATTTTGTCACCTTTCCATTTCTGCAAATTTTCACCTTCATCTATAACAGCTGGCTGTCAGCCATGATCACCCCCCTGATTTTTGCAGGGTTATTCAGGTTTTCCTTCACAATTATAAGTTAAACTCCATCATATCCAACCTTCCATGGAATGGAAGGCAAAACCTCCCGCCCCACAAAAAGTTATGAAGTCCATCATTCCATAGATTCTCATAGTCCATGCCATCTTCGATATTTTATTATAGCATATGAAGGAGGAGACCCCTACAATTGGAATTATCTTTTGGAGGGTGGGCTCCTTGTAAGTGTTCTAGGAACCCATCACTTTTCATATGGAAGTTTTGAGGAGGTTGTGTTGCGATTTGCAGAAGAAATGTCTTGTTTTGGGAAAAAGGTAACTGGTTCTTCCAGCATGGCAACACAACTGCCCATGCTGCACTATGTGTTCAGCAGTTTTTGACAAAAAAGCATGACCCCCATACCACCTACCCTAGTCACCTGATGTCACCCCATGCAACATTTTTTGGTTGTCTCCCTGAATGAAAAAGTTCTGAAAGGGAAACTTTTTGCTGATGTGGAAGAAGTGAAATAAAAAATGTCAGGAGCACTAAAAGGTATCAGAATTGACTGGTTCAAAAACTGTTTTGAGCAGTGGAAAAAGTGTCTCGATAAGTGTATTGCATCAAACGAAGAGTATGTTGAAGGTGACTGAGACTTAAACATGTAAGAATAAATCCACAATTTTTTATAAAGAGATTTTGTGGGCCTTCCTCCAAAAGATAAAAATAACACTCAGTTGCCAAAGTTCTGATGTAAGACCAATAACTTTTCTTTAAGAATAGATTGGTCAGCTGAAGTGATGCTTCATTTTTCTCATATAAAATACAAACATAATGCCTTACATATAATTTCCAGACTTAGTATTTAAAATTGAATGCAAAGCATTTTGACTACATAATTCTTCAAGTTTTGTGGAACTTTCTTCAAAGGTTTACGGTTGTTTTGTTCATACTTTTTTTTTTTTTTTTTTTGAGTTGGAGTCTCACTCAGTCACCCAGACTGGAATGCAGTGGCTGCTCCCGGCCACCACAGCCTCGACCTGCTGGGCTCCGGCGATCCTTCCACCTCAGCCTTTCAAGTAGCTGGAACTACAGGCGCGCGCTACCATGCCCGGCTAATTTTTGATTTATTGTAGAGATGAGTTCTCGCCAAGTTGCCCAGGCGGGTCTCGAACCCATGGACTCAGGCAATCCACTCACCTCAACCTCCCAAAGCGTGGGATTACAGGCTGAGTCACTGAGCCCGGCTTGTTCATACTTAACTTGCAGCTTTCTTTTCCAATTTTTAATTGTAATTTTTTTTTGAGTTGAGGTCTTACTCTGTTGCTCTGACTGGAGTGTAGTGGCACGATCATGGCTCACTGCAGCCTCAACCTCCTGGGCTCAGGCAATTCTTCCATCTCAGCCTCCTAAGTAGTTGGGACAGCCGGTATAGGTCACTGCACCAAGATAACTTTTTTTTTGGTAGAGATGAAGTCTCACTGTGTTGCCCAGGCTAGCCTCCAACTCCTGGGCTCAAGTGATCTTCCCACTTTGGCCACCCCTAAAAATTATCAGATTACAAGCATAAGAAGTCATACCTGGCTTACCAGCTTACCGTCTTTCTTCTTCTTCTCCTCCTCCTCCTTCTGCTTCTTAACTATACTTAATTGGTTTTATAGATATTTAATTACGTTATAGAATAACAAGAACCCCTGACATAAGCAGACTTGTGAACACTCAAAACTGCCTCTTGTTAAGTCAATATCTAATCTGAAGAGAGTCGTGTAAATATTGTCAAGTAGCCCACTGCCTGAGAGGTCAGAGTGCCACCTGTATAAGGACCTCACAGGCACTGGGGAGCCACAGGTAACTGGTAAGTCAGGAGAATGTGATACAGTAAGAAGCTTTTATTTTACCTGGAGTTTGCAGGATGCACTCTTCTACCATTCATCTTTACACCTTCCTGCATTCAGTCTCTCTGCAATGTTCTAACTTGCCTTTACTTGCCAAAGGTTACTAACTCTTCACAACTTAGACAAGAACCACTTTATCCACAGGATCTACTCTAACACCTATTCCTCATTCACCTCTTCTCTGCTACTTCAAAGATCTGTGCATGCCTTTAATTCTATACTTACATTTTACTATGGCAACAATGGTATTGTACCTGCCTCTCTTTCCTATTAGACTTTAAAGTTCTAAATACAGAGCCTGTTTTTTTCTCTGCATTCAGGTACCTAACATGGTAGCAGGCATGCACAGTGTGATCTGTCTAGTTGAATGAATTAATGAATGTTCAGCTCAATGGAATTACTTTCTGTTTCTTAATCCTATTGCAACCACTATTCTGTGTTGTCCAATATGGTCTCCAGAAGTCACAAGTGCCAACTGACATTTTAATTAATTTCATAAAAATAAAATTCTATTGTGGCCAGTTCCTTGGTCACACCAGCAACACGTCAGGGGCTCTATGGCAAAATGTGCTTGTAGGCTGTTGTGCTGGACAGCACAGGTAGAGACAGGGCTGTTACTGCAGCAAATTCCGATGAGCTACACTGCTTGATCCTTCCGGCAGCCTGGTATTGACACATTCCCCATTCTACTTCCCCAGAGGATTGGTAGCCCTTCTAGATTTTTTTCCCACCTCAGCATAATATACACAGTAGTTTCTTTCTTCAAACAGCAGGATTCCACATTCCATTTTAGGCCTTTGTGATAAATTTCATTCTTCCTATTGCTCTGTGACCCCAAGCTTTTTAAACACATTTTTATGGAAAGTAGTTTGCTTTAACAGCTTTGAAGTTGACGGCTGTTTGAGATAAAGCCTGCAGTTTGCTGGTTTAAATCCCATTCACACAATCTCAATTGCAAACACCCTTATCCCTGGTCATCCAGAATGCAATAACACGCAGCTTCACAGCTGATTTCTTCCAATAACAGGCTTCTATGAGGTGGCTCTGGTTTGGGATAGCTCTGAGAAATTTAAATGTTCATGATGTTTCAGTAAGAACCTAGGATAGCTGGTCAAGTGGTGTTTATAAAAACGTTCAGCTTTTAAGAAATTCTCATATACATTATCTTACTTGTTTCCCTTTGCAGCCTTGTTCGCTGCTTCCTATCTGAAGTCACTGGTGTGAAGGGAATAAAATAATAATAACAGTTACTTCCATCTGCTTTGTAGTGTAGAAAAGTACTTTCAAAGAAAAGTCTCTCTTTTCTAAGAAGATGTGCTGCTTGAAATTTCTAATAAGCCAAAAAAAGTGATCCAGGAGTTAGTATGTCATTCTTTGAGCTGAAGTCACAGGTATTCTTTTTCCTCTACTTCTATCAGTTTATACCCGATATGCCAAATCATATTTAATGATTTCCTGTATCACAATTTTCATTAACTTATGATCAGACTTTAGGTGACAATAGCATCTAATATTTTTATTTTCTTTTTAAGTTTCTCCTACCATGTTTCTTTCTCCATTAAAAACTCATAAGTCAATATTTAAAAGCTATAGGTAGAAAAAATGTTAACAGAAAGTGTTTTTTGGGGATATGTGTTCAAGTTCTACTTGTCCTCATGTTGATTGGTTGCTTTGTTGGGATTTGGTTTTGTGGATTCTGAGAGATAGAAGAGCCCCAGGATGCATGTAGCCCAGCTTTTCTTCCTCCTCCTCATTCTCACATAGCCCACCCTGTAGACAGCGTCTGTGTTTCCTTGATGTTTTCCTCTCCCACTGGTACCTTGCTATCCCCTTGCTCCTCTTCATCCTCATTCTTACCTCTCTGTGTCAAGCCCTCCTTCTTCAATTGCCCTCCCCTCATCTTCAGTCTCTAGGGCATTCATAAACAAATATTCAACACCCAGACAGAAATGCAAGCTACTTATGTGTGGAACTTCTCAGTCCCATGGTTACCTGCAGAAGTGATATAAGCAACCAATACATTATCATCTCCATTAAGCATGCCATTCGGTGGACTGATGAATTAGAAAAGATAAATTATACATAGTTTCTGGCAATGTAAAGTTTCTTAGAAACGTGGAGTCCAACTGGGAAAAATTCAAAGTTGTTGCCAGTGTTATCTCCATAGATGGGTGCTTGACCACAAAAAGAAGACATTTCTGCTCTCGTGACCAAACATCACATCTCCCTTGATTACATCCAGTCAAGCATCAAAGAGGGATGGCAGAACATCAGTTAGGGAGTCTGGCTCCTGGAGTCCAGCTTAACTCTGTCCTCATGAGCCCTGTGCTCTTGGCAAGACATTTGTCTTCACTGCTTTTGTTGATGATTCTCAAACGAGGGTGCGTGGAACTCTCTTTGATTGCCATAATAATTAGGAGATTTTGTATTTCATGGGCCTGGATGCCACATGTTCCAAAAGGCAGATAATTCTTCACTGGAAGGACTGATTGACTCTGAATGTCAACAACCTCTCTGCTGAAAAATGTTGGTAGAATACTTACGTTTCTCCTTAAACCTAAAACGCTGTGATTGTAAATTACTAATTACTTTTAGAATGGTGAAAATAAGAATCATGCTGAGTATTTATATTTTTCCAAGATTTATTTATTTTTAAATGGAGTTTACATATGCTTTTATTAATAGTAGGACATATTTTAAACATTCTTGGTTTTTTGGGGGGGAGGGTGCTGAGTCTCACTCTGTCGCCCAGGCTAGAGTGCAGTGGCACGCTCATGGCCACCGCAGCCTCCACCTTCTGTACTCAGATGATCCTTCTTCCCTAGCTTTCCAAGTAGTTGGAACTACAGAAATGCACCAACAAGCCCATCTAATTTTTTTGATTTATTGTAGAGATGAGGTCTCACCACATTGCTTGGGCTGGTCTCGAACCCCTGGGCTAAGGCAATCCTCTCACTTCTGCCTCCCAAAGTGCTGGGATTACAGGCATGAACCACTGTACCCAGCTAAACATTCTTACTCTCACGTTAAAAACTGAAAAAATATAAAAGAGTAAATAATAAGGTCTGCTAAAGAATTAATGATGCATTTAGAGAGGCAACACAATCCGTGGACTAAGAAGGGTTTCGCTCAATAGAAAAATTTAAATGCAAGCACCTCTTATGTGCAAAGCATGACTTAGTCCTTGTGGCAGGTGCACAGATAAGATGATTGTAAACCATTGTACAGAAAATCTAACATCTAGTGGAGGACATTGATATAAACACAGAAAGCCATTATATAAGGTGTATAATGACTTAAGAGCAACATAACTAGAGGAAAGAGGGAAGTGGAAAAACAGAAAACCAAGGACACTTGAAAAATAGAAACAAAAACAGGAGAATTTTCTGTCACCAAAACTGAAAGAAAGAGAAAAAAAACAAAAAAAACTATCTCTGGAATAAACATGCCACTGTACTTTATCACACTTAATCCTCATTGTAGTGCTGGGATAGAAAGATGATCATCACCGTCTTACAATAAATACATTTAAGTATTTTTTTTTTTGAGTCGGAGTCTCACTCTGTCGCCCAGACTGGAGTGCTGTGGCCGCTCCCGGCCACCGCAGCCTCAACCTGCTGGGCTCTGGCGATCCTTCCGCCTCAGCCTTCCGAGTAGCCGGAATTACAGGCATGCGCTACCATGCCTGGCTGATTTTTTGATTTATTGTAGAGATGAGGTCTCGCTGCCCAGGCGGGTCTCGAACCCGCGGACTCAGGCAATCCACTCACCTCAGTCTCCCAAAGGCGTGGGATTACAGGCTGAGCCACCGAGCCCGGCATACATTTAAGTTTTGATGAGAAGAAGAAGTTGGTTAAAAGTAACACAAACAACCTAGCAAATAGTAGGAGACCGAGGTTTGGAGAGGAGAGTGTTTCTAGTGTTAGATTTGCCTCTCTGTATCAGTTTCCCATCTTACTATGAGGGCATTTTTATTCTTCTTTCTCAGGATGTTTCTAATGTGGTAAAATGCACATAATGTAAAATTTGCCACCATAACCATTTTAAGTACATAGTTTTGCGATGCTAAGTACATTCATGCTGTTGTGCAACCACCACCACCTCTAAAACTTTTTTGTTATCCCAAACTCCATACCCTTGAAACAATAATTCCCCATTTATTTCTCTCCCTCCCACCCAGTCTACTATCTGTCTCTATAAATTTGACTACTATTGGTACTTCATACATATTTACTCACAATATTTGTCCCTTTGTAACTGACATAATTTACCTAGCATTATGCGTTCAAGGTGCATTCCTATTGCAGCATGTATCAGAATTCACTTCCTTCTTAAGTCTGAGTATTAATTCATTGTATTCCATGTTTTGTTCATCCATTCGTGATTCATCCACTCATCCACTTGGGTTGCTTCCATTTTTGGACTACTACGAATAATGTTGCTGTGAATGTTAGTACAAAAATATCAAAGTATCTGCTTTCGATTACCTTGGATATATGTCCAGAAGTGAAATCAATGGCTCCTATGGTAATTCCGTGTTTAATTTTTCCAGAATCTTCCATATTAATTTCCACATTAGCTGTACCATTTGTACATTTCCACTAGCAGTGCAAAAAGTTTCCAATATCTTTGCATCCTCAGCAATACTTGTTATTTTCTGTTTGTTTGTTTTTAACAATAGTCATCAGAATGGTTGTGAAGTGGTATCTCCTTAAGATTTTCACCTTGATGAATTTTTAAGAACTACGTATGTATCAAGGATCTTAGCCCTCAGTTTGTTCTTTTTCATTCATTTTGATCTTGTATGTCCCTGGTCTCAAGAGTTCTTTGGTTCTCCTCTCTGCTTGGTTTCTCCAGCTTGAATACTTCCTGGCTCTCAGGCTCCTTTTTTGATTTTCCAGAACCTGATGAGTATTCCCTTTGATGGGAACTCTCTCTGGACTTGTCAACTGATACAAGTCATCACTTTCGTGCACTGAATGAACTTCCCGTGCAACCACCAATCCTGCTCTTTAATCTGACAGCCCCAAAAGCCCCAAATGGGACATATTGAAATGCCATTGGGGTGTCTATTACAATGACTCCAAATGCAATGTCAGACACACAGCAGATTTTTCTATCTACTCACTAAGGTTTCAGTGTTTATTAAGTAGATAAGTGTTTCATTTGTAATACTCATAAACATTTAGGTTACATTTCACCTATTTTAAAGGAAAAAAGAAAACCCTTTTTAATGGTTCTCATTATGAGTTGCTTCTGGAAGAATTAGCCATCATTGTGAGTATTACATACAAAACAGCAATAAATATGATATTCATAATCCAAAATGAACCTCATCAACCATTTACAAAAACACCCAGTTTATATAATGGAGTTGTATTAATATATTGCTGTGAAGATAATGACTCCAGGCTGTTCGGTTTATTGAAGGATTGCCACAGGGTAGATATTTAGTCTTACTTTCATAAGCCCACTGAGAAGGTGGAATATTTTAGCCTTTTTACCTTACTTTCATGGAATAAAAAATAAAGTAATAAACCTCCATGCTGAAAAGTGTTGGATATGATTTATTTGGAGAATCAAATTTTGTGTACCCTCCCATGTTGATCTATGAAAGCCAAGGGATTCTGGGCATTCTGAACTTCTGACTTTCCAGCACACCCAGATCTGCAGGAGAGAGGGTAATAGTGTTAACATATCCCTTCCTCTCACACATGTTCCTGTGAGCAATCTACAATCCAAAAAGATCTGAGCTCTCCATAAACTGTCCCAAGAGTCTGACAGGCACATGACATTTTACAAAAGCCCCACACATACACTGTAAACAGTATCAATTGCAATAGCTCCTCAAAATATTCTAGGTTGCATTTTAAGGATTCAAAATCCTTTGGAATTGGTTTAACAACAAGGGCTTGACTTTTTTCCCCCCAGATTTATGAAGGCTGACACTTGAAAGGCAGAAATTGCAGTATTTTAGAAAACTTCTCATAGTGTATACTGAATCTACTCTCTGGACACACAGTTTTGTCATGCCGAAGTCTTTGCTCAGTCTCATCTCCATATCTGTCTGATTCCTTGGTCTTCCTAGAATGCCATCTCATACCCACACCAAATTTATCCTGAAAAAAAAAATTCACAATTAGGCATTGTCAACTTTTGGAAGAATAGTCATGAAGAAATAGACACAGGTGCACAATAGTTTCAGAGTGTGATGTGTGAGTTCAGTATATTTTATGTCCATATTTTGATAAATCAACTCTGAGGAGTGGAACTCTGCTCCATTTATCCATTTCTTACCATCTTTACTGTAACAGTTGAGTCCAAGTGCTATCATTTCTTGGCTGAATTACTACAGTAACCTCCCAACAAATTTTCCTGTTTTCGTTTGCTGTCTGCAATTAAGAATGGTCTTTCTCTGTTGCCCAGGCTGGCATGCAGTGGCATGATCATGGCTCACTGCAACCTCAAACTCCTGGGCTGAAGTGATCCTCCTGCCCCAGGAACCCCCATAACTTAGTATAGGGGCCTCAGAGACCTGCAGGAACTGACCCCTTTCTACCGTTCCAATTTCCTTTCTCTCCCTGACTACACTCCTTAATTAGGTTGCCTCTATTAATCCATAGCTCCTACTCAACACATCTTTCCTTTCTTTTAGAGAGTTCAACTGAAACTTTCTAGCTTATTTATTTCTTGTCTTCATTATTTTGTATGTCTTCCCATTAAAAATGGAAGCCCCATTTCAACTGTGTTGTTTACAATTACATCCAGAGCAGTAACTGACGCAGAGTAGATAATCAATAAACATTTGTTGAATGAATAACCAAATTCAGGACTGGCTCAGGATTTAGAATGCTTCAGCTTGCAGTGTCTGGGAAGGGATGAGGAGCAGAGAAATCTCTTAACATGATTCCCATTCATCTTTTGGGAATAAATAGGCTAATGCACTTGCTTGCTTCCCTGACCTCTGAGTTCAAGGTCTTACAAGTATTAGATCTGGAGAATTGCTCATTGTTAAGTTGCAGTGCTTGCTTCAAGTCACAGTCTATGACTTCAGGATCACAGGAAACAGTTCCACCTGCTTCTCTTGTACACTTTCCTGGAGAACTAACCAGGGAAGACATCAGCTTCCTTCCTGGCTCCTCCACTGCAAAGACCTTTGCCCCGGGGCAGAGTAAAAGAAGGTAGAGAAGGAAGTATCCCCAGATTTTATCTCTCAAGGACTTTTCTCTCTCCTGTCTCTATTTTGAGCTTCTTGATAGCAAGGACTCATTTTTTTTTTCCACCTTTTTTTTTCTCCCTGAACTGAGCATAATTTTTGTGATCCAGTAGCCATATGCCTAGACACAGATACACAAACACATCATTGAGTGAGATGATGAACAAAAGACTCAGGGTGATTTTCATGGCATGGACCATTATACTAGTTTAGGGGAAAATCCCATTGATAACCTGTTGTCCAGGAGGAATTGACATCACTTTTTGGGTTCTTTGAATTCTTTTACTTAATCTTATTTTCTGCTTTCTGTGATTCTGATACTTATGTTTTTCACTACTCAGTCTTTTAATGTGTTTTTTGCTGGAAAATCATATCAGTTTATTTTCATTTGCTATAAATATTCCTTTGGTTGATACTATGTGTCACTGAGGATAAATACATGAACAAAATATAATGAAATCGATGTCCTTATGGCACTCATATGAGACAGTTACACTAGAGTATAAAGTATATGTAGCCTAGTTTGGAAAAAAGTAGACAAATTGTCTATGGGTAAGGTTAATGACTTTGAGTAACCTTATAATGCTTATTTTTTATTGCTAGGAGTTTTTGTATAGCTTATTTCTTCATTCTCTTTTTTTCTTAATCAATATTTTTTATTATGGTTTTGTGGGGTACAGTTAAGGGTTATGTGTACAATTATGTTTCATTCAGGCACCCTGTTGATAAGAGGTGTTTTCCCATCCCCAGACAGATATTTGCTACTGTTAATCCCATCCCCCTCCCCCCGATAGTTTCCCAGTACCGTCAGTCATTTTCTTATAGTATTACATTGGATGTTCAAGGTCCATTATATGAGTGAGAACATGTGATACTCAGATCTTTGTTTCTGTGAGAGGTCACTCAGTATTATAGACTCTAGTTCCATCCAGGTTGCTGCGAAATTCATGGTTTTGTTCTTTTTTATGGCTGCATAGTATTCCATCGTGTATATGTACCACATTTTTTAAATCCAATCCTCTTTTGAAGGGCAGCATGGTTGTTTCAATGTGCTTGCTATTGTGAACTATGCTGCGATAAACATACATGTGCAGGTATCTTTTTTATAAAGTGATTTGAGTTCTTCAGGGTATATTCCCAGTAGGGGGATTACGGAATCATATGGAAGGTCGATTTTTTTTTTTTTGAGTTGGAGTCTCACTCTGTCACCCAGACTGGAGTGCAGTGGCCGCTCCCGGCCACTGCAGCCTCCACCTGCTAGACTCCGGGGATCCTTCCGCCTCAGCCTTCCAAGTAGCCGGAATTACAGGCATGCGCTACCAAACCCGGCTGATTTTTTTTTTTTTTGATTTATTGTAGAGATGAGGTCTTGCTGCCCAGGCGGGTCTCGAACCCACGGGCTCAGGCAATCCACTCACCTCAGCCTCCCAAAGGCAGGGGATTACAGGCTGAGCCACCGAGTCCGGCTGAAGGTCGATTTTTAGAGCTTTTAGGAATCGCCACACTGCTTTCCACAGAGGTTGCACTAGTTTACACTCCCACCAACAGTGTAGAAGTGTTCCCTTTTCACCACACCCTCTCCAGCAGCTGTTATTTTTTGAGTTGTTGATAATTGCCATTCTGACTGGAGTTAGGTGGTATCTCAGTGTGGTTTTGATTTGCATCTCCCTGATGATTAGTGAGGTTGAGCATTTCTTCATGTGTTTGTTGGCTGCTCGGATGTCCTCTTTGGTGAAGTGTCTGTTCATATCTTTTGCCCATTTTATAATGGGGTTGTTTGTTTTCTTCTTTTCAGTATGTTTCAGTTCCTTGTATATTCAGGATGATAAGCCTTTGTCAGACCTAGATTTGGCAAATACTTTTTCCCAGTCTGTAGGCTGTCTCCCTGCTCTCTTGATGGTTTCTTTGGCTTTGCAGAAACTTGTCAGTTTAATAAGGTCCCACTTGTTTATCTTCTCTCTTATGACCTGTGGGTTTCCGGTTTTGTACAGGAATTGGATGCCAGTTCCGATTTCCATGAGGGTATTTCCTTCCTTTTCTAAGGTTCTTATGGTTTGAGGTTTTACATTTAGGTCTCTGATCCATTTGGAGTTAACATTTGTGCATGGGGATAGATAGGGGTCCTGTTTCAATCTTCTGCATGTGGTCAGCCAGTTTTCCCAGCACCATTTACTGAATAGGTTCTCCTCTCCCCAGTGGTAGGTGGTGGGGGCTTTGTTGAAGATAGTTGGTTGAGAAATTGAGGTTTTGCCTCTGGGATCTCAATTCTGTTCCATTGATCTATATGCCTGTTCCTATACCAATACCAAGCTGTTTTGATGATTGTAGCTTTATAGTAAAGTTTGAAGTCCGCTATTGTGATACCACCTGCTTTGTTTTTTTTTTTTTTTTTTTTTTTTTGCTGAGGATTGTTCTCGCTATTCTTGGACGTTTGTGTCTCCATATGAATTCCTGTGTTGTTTTTTCTAGGTATGAGAAGAATGTTATTGGTAATTTAATGGGTATTGCATTCAATTTGTAGATTGCCTTAGGTAAGATGGACATCTTCACAATGTTGATTCTTCCAATCCATGAGCATGGGATATTTTTCCACTTGTTTGTGTCAGCTTTGATTTCTTTGAGCAGTGTTTTGTAATTTCCATTGTAAAGGTCTTTCACGTCGCTGGTTAGGAAGATGCCAAGGTATTTCATTTTTTTTGTGGCTATTGTGAATGGAATTGTGCTTTTTATTTGGGTTTCTGTTTGTTTATTATTGGTGTAGAGAAATGCGATTGTCTTTTGTACATTTATTTTGTATCCTGAGACTTTGCCAAAGGACTTTATCAATTTAAGGAAGCTTTTAACAGATTCTCTTGGGTTTTCAAGGTACACAATCATATCATCTGCATAGAGAGATAACTTGACTTCCTCTTTTCCTATTTGAATGCCTCTGATTGCCTCCTCTTCTCTGATTGCTCTAGCCAGGACTTCCAATACTATGTTGAACAGGAGGGGTGAGAGTGGGCATCCTTTTCTAGTTCGAGTTTTCAGGGAAATTGGTTCCAATTTTTGTCCATTTAGGAGTATGCTGGCTGTGGGTTTCTCGTAGATGGCTTTTACTATTTTGAGGTATGTTCCCCGTATGCCTAGATGTTCAAGGGTTTTTATCAAGAAGAGGTGCTGGATTTTATCAAAAGCTTTTTCTGCATCTAATGATATGATCATGTGGTTTTTGTTTTGGCATCTGTTGATGTATTTAATTATATTTATGGTTTTATGAATGTTGAACCAGCCTTGCATCCCAGGAATGAAGCCTACTTGGTCATGGTGGATAATTTTTGAGATGTATTGCTTAATCCGGTTTGCTAGGATCTTGTTGAGAATTTTAGCATCTATGTTCATCAAAGATATTGGCCTTTAGTTCTCTTTCTTTGTTGGATCTTTACCTGGCTTGGGTATCAATGTGATGTTGGCTTCGTATAATGATTTGAGGAGAGTTCCATCTTTTTCAATCGCATGGAATACCTTCAGTAGGATTGGTATCAGCTCCTCCTTGCATGTCTTGTAGAATTCTGCTGGAAAGTCATCTGGACCAGGGCTTGTTTTGGTAGGAAGTTTTCTTATTAGGTAGTTGATTTCCTTGATTGTTATTGATCTATTTAGGGTCTCAATTTCTTCTTGTTCCAACCTAGGTAGGTTGTGTGATGTCAGAAAGTCCTCCATTTCCTTAAGGTTTTCAAGTTTGTTTCCATACAAGTGTACGTAGTAGTCTCTAATGATCTTTTGTATTTCTTCAGGGTCAGATGTGACTTCATTTTTTTGTGTTTCTGATTGTGCTTATTTGGTTTTATTCCTCACTTTTTCTTGGTCAGTCTTTCTAGGGGACCATCGATTTTGTTTATCCTTTTGAAGAACCAGCTTTTTGTTTCATTGATTTTTTGTATTATCTTTTTGTTTTCTATGTCCTGGATTTGGGCTTTTATTTTGGTGATCTGGATTCTTCTACTGAAATTAGGGTTTTTGTGGTCTTGCTTTTCCAGCTTCTTTAGGTGGCTTGTTAGGTTGTGAATTTCTGTTCCTTCCATTTTCTTCATGTGTGTTTGTGGGGACATAAATTCCCCTCTTACTACAGCTTTCAGGGCATCCCAGAGATTTTGGTTAGATGTTTATTCATTTTCATTTGTTTCCAGGTATCTTTTGATCCCTGTTTTGATTTCGTCGTTGACCAGTTGTTTAGCATCATACTGTTTAATGTCCATGTCTTTGTGGGTTTTGGGGGGACTTTGTTGGCGTCAATGTTTATTTTTATTCCACTGTGGTCCAAGAAGGTGCTTGGTAGAATTTCAGTCCTTTTTAATTTGCTTATGCTTGATTTATGGCCGAGTATGTGGTTGATCTTAGAATATGTTCCATGTGGTGATGATTAGAATGTGTATTCTGTGGTCTTTGGATGGAATGTTCTGTAGGTGTCAGTAAGTCCATTTGGTCCAAAGTCACATTGAGGTTCCGGATCTCCTTGCTGATTTTTTGTCCTGATGATCTGTCTAGGGTTTTGAGTGGGGTATTAAAGTCCCCAGTTATATAGTGTTAGAGGCGATATCTTTCTTTAGTTTTCCTAGAAGTTGCTTTATGAATGTTGGCGCACCTATGTTGGGTGCATATATGTTTAGGATAGATATTTCTTGTTGATGGATTGAGCCTTTTATCATTATGTAGTGACCTTCTGTATCTTTTTTGATTTTTAATAGCTTGAAGGGTATTTTGTCTGAAATTAAGATTGCTACTCCTCCTTTCTTTTGTATTCCGTCCACCTGAAAGTTTGTTTCCCATCCTCTTACTTTGAGTCTGTGAGTGTCCTTTCTAGTGAGGTGAGTCCCTTAAAGGCAATAGATTATTGCCTGATGTTATTTTATCCATTTTGCCATTCTATATCTTTTCAGTGGTGCATTTAGTCTGTTCACATTTAGGCTAATAATTGAAATGCAAGAGTAGATCCCTGTCATAAGGTTTTACAAAGTTGTTCCTGTTTGTTTGTTGTCTTTCTTTGGATTTTGAAGTTGGTTCATGTGTGTTTTTAATCTTTTGCCTGTACTCTTGTGAAGAATGCTGTTGTTTTTTTTTTCTTTTTCTTCTGTGTTCAGTACTTTCTTAAGTGTTTCTTGTAGAGGTGGTCTGGTGGCAGTGTAGGTTCTTAGGGATTGGATATCTGGAAAAGATTTCAATTCTCCCTCACTAATGAAGCTTAGTTTGGCTGAGTAGGTTATTCTTGGTTGAAATTGTTTCTCTTTTAGAACTTTGAAGACAGGGCTCCAGCCTCTCCTGGCCTGAAGGGTTTCTGTGGATAAATCTGCTGCTATTCTAATTGGTTTTCCCTGGTAGGTAGTCTGGCCTTTTTCTCTTGCTGCCTTTAGGATTTTTCCTTTTATAGCTACTTTGTTTAGGCGTATTATTATGTGTCTGGGAGTTGGTCTTCTCATTTGTTGTCTTGCAGGGATTCTCTGAATCTCTTGTGTTTGAATTTTTTCATACTTAATGAGATGAGGGAAGTTTTCTTGAATGATTTCATGAAATGTTTATTCCAGTGTGGCTTCTGTTTCTCTCTCTGCCTCAGGAAGCCCAATTACTCTTATATTTGGTCTCTTGAAGTGATCATTCATCTCTTGCAGGTTTTGTTCTGTCTTTTTGAGCTTCTTTTCTATGCTTTTGACAGTTTGGGTTAGTTCTGTGTTTTGGTCTTCGAGCTCTGAGATTCTTTCTTCTGCTTGGCTGATTCTGCTTTCCATGCTTATTAGTCTGTTATTCATTTCCATCACAGTATTGTTTACTGCTGTCATTTCTGACATCAGCTCCTTCTTATTTTCCTCTTGTTTCTCCTCAATTTTTTAAATTCTCTCCATTAATGTCTTAATATCTGGGTTTGTTGCATGTAACCAGTCATTCTGGGGGCTCTTCATTGTTTGTGTTCCAGAATATGTTTTCTCAGTGTCTGATTTCCCAGGGGTCTGTGTGAGACCTATATTCTTCTTTTGATTTTTCTTCATTTGTGCGGTTTTTCCCCCTCCCTAGTTTTTCCTTCCCTTCATGTCACTGTCTTCTTTAACTCTGTTATTCAGGGGTAAAGGGATTGGTTTTTCTTCTGTTTGTTCAATCTCCTATTCTTTATGTATGTCCTCTTACTTTGTTCAATTCTGGAGTTGCACTGTAGGTTGGGGTGGTCCTTTTTGCAGTTTTGAGATTTACTTAAGGGGAGAGCTGTGATTCAAAATCTGTCTGCAGGTCCTGGTATTCGCCTACAGGTGTGTGGATAATGTGGAACCAGCTTCCCACTGCCCTGGAATCTGTCTATGCAGCGGGGCTGTAGGTTTACTCCCTGAAATAAAATGTGGTTAGCAGAGGGGAGAGAATGGAGCAGATAGTGGGTTGAAGGGGGAGTGGAGAGATAGAGGAGTAAGGGGGAAACAAACGAGTGTGCCAACAAATAGAGAGAGAGGCCTATACTGAAACAGATAAAAACAATAGACCACAGCTACAGACGAACCAACTCTCATACAAAAAAATAAAAAATAAAAATAAAACATACAATGATGCTAACATACAAGCTAACCAACCACCTTATTAGTGTGCTGTTCCTCTATACAAAGATATGGTTTACAGAGAGAAGAAAAGGAAAAGGAAAAAGAGAAAAGGGAACAATACAGTAGGAATAGAATTAAGTCATTAAACTAACAGAATCAATGAAGCACACTCTGAGACATTTAGTTTAAGTCCAATGTCCTTTGAGGTCTGATTTCTAGTTTTCTTTTTAAGCTGGTAAATTAGTTTGCAGTTAGGGTCAGTTGCCCCTGGTCTGCTGTGAAGGACAGTTCAGATTACCCTCCTTTCAGCACTCTCGTCTATGTCTTTATCAAGCTTGTTTCTTCCGTTTCGGTGTTGTTACCTTGAATCTCCAGCAGGTGGTGCTATCTCAGCTGCTTTCCCCAGAGGAGGTGGGGCCAGACAGGAACAAGATGGTTGCCTGCCTCAGGGCAGGACAGTCTCATTGCAAGAGAGGTGGCAGTGATCCCAGCAGATCTTCCCTGAAGGGGTTTGATGTGGATCGCCTCAGGCCCGGGTGGTGTGATGTGCTATGTCTGTCATGAGGCCGCGGCAGCGGCGGCAGGGGGAGGGGCTGTGGTGGCAGCAGTGGCAGCGGCGGCACCGTTTGCGCTGCAGTGACTGTCCAGTCTGTTGCGATGTCCCAGCAGTGGCAACAGCCGAGCTCCATATGCAGAGCAGGCTGCGATGTTGGGATCCACAGCCCCCGGGGATGAGAGTCAGAGATCCACTGCAGATCTCCTTTGTAGAGGGCTTCAGAGACCAGGTTGCCCCATCACCATCTTGCCGTTTTTCCCTCATTCTCTTTTTTAAATTATTGTTGAAAATGGTTGTCAAATTGTTGAACTCTTGATAATCATGGTAAAAGCAGGCACTTTGACAATAACCCACACACTCTGAAATATCAACAGCTCAATACAGCACAGCTTTAATTCTCATTCTTTTCAGTCTGATGAGCGTCAGTGTTTATCTGTTGGGCTCTATTGAAAGCAGAAAAGTTCAGAAGGTTTTTCTTTGCAGTTAAGGCACTGGAACCCTTGGTTCCAGAAGATAGTAGCACAATGAAGGTGGCCAAATCTAGAAGTTGCTTTTGTCACTTTTGTTTCCCATTGACCTGTCTCTGGTCTTATGGACCCGAACTGAAGGGAAAGAGTGATGGGAAGCAGAGAGCACTTTGCTGTCTGGTGAACACAAGTAGCAACTACCACAGTAAAAACTGCAGAGTTTCCTGAAGAAGTGGTTCTTAAGCCTGCACTATGTAGACTTAGTACACTGTGCCAGATTCTAATGAGAGAAAGGTAGAAAATGTAGAAGAGGAGGAATGAACTTTGATTTCAGCCTCTGCCACTAAGTACAGTAGTGAGCAATGTTAGACAGGTCACATGATGCGACCAGAGTTCAGTTTCCTTATCTGTCATTGGAGATGCCATACCTAATGAGTTAGAGGGTCCATTTTGGATTTACAATTCCTCTTTCCAGGAACCGACAATTTAATTGGAAACATAAGACGAAGCAAAGCAATACTTTGTGAAAACATTTAGAATTCCTGAATAAAGATTGACAAGAAAACAGCTAATTTCACCAACTGGTGGAGCACCATTTATTATAAGCAAAATTGTCTCATGGCTCCCACGGCCAGATCACAATGGAGATAGATGTTAAATAGTAACAGCACTCCACATTCAAGTGTTTCATTAAATATGTTCTCAGAGCTTGACTTCTCCTTTACCTTTGCACATTGGATAACTTTCTTCATTTAAAATACATGTAATTTCTTTTAAGTAACATTTAGCTAGAGCAGAGCTCAGCACACTTTTTTGGGGGAAGAATCATATAGCATTTTGGTAATTATTTTAGACTTTGCAGTGCATGCAATTTCTGTTGCAACTACTTACCTCTGCAGTTCTTAAGCAAAAGCATTCATGAATAACATTTGAATAAATGGTCATGGCTGTGTTTCAATAAAACCTTATTTATAAAAAAAAGATGTGTGCCAGATTGGGCCCAAGAATCATAACTTGTAAACCCCTAATCTAGGGTTTTGGATATTATAGCAAGCTTCTCAACTTCTTTTAAGCACATCCATTTTATTGAACATTTAAGCAATGTCCCGTAATCCAGCTTTATACATATTTTTACTTTCATTATATTCTAATTTACAGGAAATGTGTGTGTATTTATTATATGTAACGTGATGTTTTGAAATATACATATAGTGTGGATTGGTTAAAGTAAGCTAATGACTTATGCATAATCTTACATATTTGTCATTTTTTGTGGTAAGAACACTAAAAATCTATTTCTTTAGCAACTTTTAAGAATTGTTATTTGATATGGACACCATGTTGTACAATAAATTTCTTGACTGCATTTCTTTTATCAAACTCAAATTTTGATCATCTCCCCCTACCCACATTAGCCCCTAGAAACCACCATTCTCCTCTCTGCTTCTATGAGTTAGCCTCTTCAACTTTCATCTGTCTAGCTGTCAATAGCATTTTTCATCTTAGTTCTGTGTATTGCTACTAAAATGTAGTTTTCAGGATGACCTTCAAACGGTATATTTTAAAGTTCTTTGGAGTAATTTGTTAGTGACTAAATTATCTACCGCTGCATAACATATCAGTGGCTTAAAACAACACGCATTTATTATCTCATAGCTTCTGTGTTCAAAAAACGCAGAGCATTTTGGGTGAGTCTCATGCACTTGAATCAAAGCACTTTGTCAGTTGGGGCTTCAGTCCACTCAAGGTTCAGTTAGGGCAGGATCTGCTGCTTAGCTCACTCAGTGGTTGTTAGCAGGATTCAGGTGCTCTTGGACTATTGGACTGAGGCCTCAGCTCCCTGCCAGGGGTCTCCCCATCATGGTAGCTCACAGAATAATAGCAGACCAGTGAAAGAGCAAATAAGGCACCAGATGAAGCCTTTGCAACTCCAGCTCAGAAGTGAAGACCCACTGCCATTGTCATATTCTGGCCATTAGATGGGAGCCACCACATGCAGCCCACCCTCGGGAAACGGGATCACAGCATAGGTAAGAATCACTTTCAGAAGTTGCCTACCACTAGGATAAGGCAGTTTGAAGTGAGGGCCTATTCTGAGGACACTGATAGCATGTGGTCCAGATTTATGGAACTTCTAATGATTTGAGTAACTAAGACAACCACCCCATTCTCGAATCTTTTATATAAGTGAATTTCACTCTATTTGTGACAAATTTTCAAATACTCAACTTAATATGACTAAGTGGGCATCTAGAATGAAAAATCACTTAATTGAATATTTCCCTAGAAAGATATCAACACACTGTTGTTCATAGAGTTGATTATTCTGCTGGCATTTTTCTGTGATGTGTTACCTGGAGTACAACACTATAGGAAAGAAACAGCACATTAGAATTTGTGAATGTGAAGCAAATTTCCATTACTTGAGCTGATCGATTTCTCTGACATGACAGATGAAACTTTGGATATGTGGAAAAATAGATTTAATACTATTATTTTGTAAAGAAAGGGTACACTGTTCTTATTTGACTAAATATAAGAACATTATTTCAGAGAACAAAGCCAAGGAGGGGAAAGAAAGTGGGTTGCAGGGATCTTGCAACCAGGTTGTGAGATAAAACTCACCTTATGCAGTTTGCAAAACACTGGCACTTTACTATCTTTTATTTATGGAATTCATTAAAATGAGATGCTAATATACCGTTGCACTAAAAGAAATCCTGTAAATGGTCCTCTTCAGGAACCTCTGAGTCATGAACCATATGGTAGTAGGTGAATTAGCTGCCTAGCACAAGTGTTAACGCTTTAAGTGCTAATTGACTGGCTGTGCATGGGGTTCTGTGCTTGTACATGTTTGGGTTAGTTTGGTGGTTATTTCCTATTCATTCCCAGATTCTGCAGAGACCTATTCCAGATTCTGCAGACGACACTAACCTTGTATGAACAGAAGTTCTAAGAAGTTCTGCTATTATTGCATACTGATGTGGAAACAATGCTTATTTTTATTAGGCCCTGAAGGAACACATTTCTTTAGACACTACAGAAACACCTGTTAAATCATTCAGCATCAGAAAGTCTGACTATTCATATATGGCTTGCATTGTAATAATATGTCTCCTGAAGTCAGCTTCCCTGGGCAGAATTGGCTCCCATGCAGTGACTGATGGAGCCTTGAACATCTGAAAGTTATTCTTACTATAACAGCATTTGCTTTGGCCAGGAATCTGCAGGCTGGACACAAAGGCTCTTTGCTCGTGGAGTGTCAGACCAAGCCCAAGACTGTCTCAAGTCCCACAAGGGGGTACAGACTCCATCAGAGCCTAGTGTTGCATGGTGCCCTCCATGTCCAGTGACCAGCATTCTACTCTGGCAAAATGGGCTGGAAAGTGTGAAAACAAGTACCACAAAATCTTAAGACCTTCAATAACATGTTGTTGCCAAAAGATTGGGTCCAAGTTAGCATGAGGCATGAAACTCTTCATTATCTAGTCCTGTTTATATCCACAGCAGTAACAATAGGTATCCCCCTGCCTTATTTTTTGTTATTCAGAAGCACGGAGCTAGGTACTGTATAATTCTTCTCACATGTACTGCTATTTCTCAGCTCTGGGTCTCTGCTTCCTGGATACTTTCTATTTTCTCTTCAAAACAATCATCTTCTAGTCAGCATTTAAAGCTAGATTCAGGTTTTACTTCTAGGATTTTTTTTCCTACACATCCTCTCTTCCCAGGTCTTATGGAATACATACTTTCATCACAGTCCTTCCTTGTTAGTTTTTTTTTTTTTTTTGAGTTGGAGGCTCACTCTGTCACCCAGACTGGAGTGCAGTGGCTGCTCCCGGTCACCGCAGCCTCGCCTGCTGAGCTCCGGCGATCCTTCCGCCTCAGCCTTCCGAGTAGCCGGAATGACAGGCACGCGCTAACACGCCCGGCTGATTTTTTGATTTTATTGTAGAGATGAGGTCTCGCCTGCCCAGGCGGGTCTCGAACCCGCGGGCTCAGGCAATCCACTCACCTCAGCCTCCCAAAGGCGCGGGATTACAGGCTGAGCCACCGAGCCCGGCCTTACTTGTTATTTTATAAGAATTTGGTTATGTACAAATCTTGCTCAGTAGACTTCTAATGACGGGAACTGTGTCCTATTTATCTCTGTGTACAACAATCCTGAAACATAGTAGAAGCTCAATAAACATTAATTGAATGAATTAATGAATACCATCAATGGGAATGCCACAAAAGTTTTACATGCAATGATAATGATGGTGATAATGATACTGAGCAACTATGGTGAAAAAATGTGAGAAATTCTATGAAGAACAGAGGATACATATACTTGTGTTGTAATCTTGATGCACAAGGAGATTCTACCTCTCCGGTAGCCAATAAAGCTATTCACCAATGATCAATGAAATTAGCTAATATGTATTGGGTTTCAAGGAAGTTGGGAGTTATATTTATTTACAGTTAAATTTTCATCCCTATGCAGGGAGTATGCATTTCTAGATTCTTTTCTACCCTTATTTGCTCCACAACTTCCTTATTTTTTGATTTTTACTCTGATTTTTTTTCTCTTTTGGTATTATCATATTGCAGTGTAGACGCAGGTGAGCTCTATTAAATGCTCATGCCAGGAGGCCTTGGTGCAGTGGATTGTGCTCCATGAGATCCTGTATTGTGAGGGAAGTATGGGCTCGATCCTTTGATAACTAGTAGAAGGCAAGATATAATATATCCTAAAAGAGAAGACTTAGAACTCTTGACATGCCTTCTTAAATGTCATCCCTGCTTCTTCTCTGCATGTGGTAACATATGCTGCTCCATAAAGTGAGGACAGCACCAGTCATATTGTGGATGACTGACAATTTCAACAAAGATAATGGACATAATGTCCTTAAAACTACCAAGGTGTCTGTGCTTCATAAGTGTTGGTGATTATCATTGTTTGCATGAAAAAGATCCATAAGGGGAAATATGGGCAATGAAAAGAGGCCAGGATGTGGGGCCAGAGGCTCTTTCTGGCCTCTGTTGCCTCATGGACAAGTCACATTTCCCCTCTAAGCCTAGGTGTTTTCATTTCTTACAAAGCGATCAAGCTGGGAAACCCCTGACAGTCCCTGGGCTCTAATGGTCAGTGGATCTGTCTGTGGTGTCTATACAATGACATGCCGTGGGCAAAAGCAGGAGCAATCTTGTTGTGTCCTTAGAAAGGCAGCCCAGATTTCAAGCCCTAGGAAGACTGTGTTCATCAGGGTTGTTATGGCTTCTCAACTTAACAATACAGCCTTGGCCAAGTGAGAACTGAGGTCATGTCCATCCTTGCCAACTTGGAAGTCATCTGCAGGAAATGAGTAGAGAAATCCCTTTGCATATCCTGAATGTCCTAGGTCTTAGACTCCTCCCCCACCACCACTACACTGCAATCTGGATGCTAGGTCTCTCCTTGAATTTATCTAATGACTACTCTTTGCACATCCTCCAGGAGGAAAGACACTGGCTTTTACTGACTCAGAAAGAAAAGTAAGTAAAATGGTAATGGTATTTCTTGCAATAAGTAACTGCACTCTAATAGGAAGCAATTATATTAAATTAATTCAGTTAGATTAGGGTCCAAGTCAATTCCAAGTAAGAAAACTCTTTAATGTAAAAAAGATCTCCAATATATTATATAATGAGTGCACCCTGTAACTTGGGTAAGCGCCAGAGTACTTAGGTGCTGGGAGATGCAGGATATCTACAATTTATGTGATCATTTGGATGACAGCAGAGGCTGGGAAGGCCACAGAACATCAGAGGATTATGGACGCCTCATGGATTCCATCACTCGATCACATAAAATAAATTGGTTACCTGGAAGTATTATTTAACAAGTGCTGTCATATCTTTAGTAATGTATTTGCTTAGGAATACAGTATATTAAAATATTGGTTTATCTTAAAAGGGTTTTGTTATGTTTATATTTTGAATTAAGCATACATTCTTGGTTTCTGAGAACATTGGAATCCATTCCACCTATAAAGAATGTACTTTAATATATTATTTGAGATAAATGTCACAACTATCAAACCTGGTATAAAGACAATTAGAAGGGTATTTTTTTGCTGTAGCACAAAAATCAGATTCACCTTGAAATTCACTTCTAGCAACACATTACTTTATTGAATCTACAAACTTCACAGACAATATTCATTACAAATAGAAGAGACTACTAGATAATACATGTTTAACACTTAAATAAAAATACCTTTCCTCTAAAAAAGTGCAATTTGTCCCTGCCTCTTTGTAAACTGTCTGCTTTCATAAAACTACTACTTTTACTACACACACAAACGCATAGACACACATCATAACAAATCCAAGAAAGTGTGTGGTTCTGGCCGTTTTAGAGTCATTTTTTAAGTGAGAACAACATGATATTTGAAGTAGACACAGCAAGAGATTGTCTCCCATTCATTTGCTACTGACCATTCATTTCCAGTTGCCAACTCCATTCCTCTTCCTGACTGAGATCAATGGCCTGTGACGAAAATTAAATGCTGTTTTCGGTTTTCAGATTGAGTGACTTCAGGTCTTTCCCTCTAGAGAGCACCTATAGGGTTGCTCCCTGACCTTGGATTCCAGCATCTTATGTTTAGTCCTGAAACCTTCGAGGTGGAATGCTTCCACTGTCTCTGTTGTTTCCTGTTTTCCCTCCCTATTCTCCTTGCTCCTCCCAATTAGGGGAATATTTTGGCGATAAGAAAATATCATGTCATAGAGCCATCTTGCTTCCCATATCCTATAACATCATGCTCAGTCTGTGTTCTTGGGTTCTGGTGCCAGTTCTATCATCTGCTAGCAATATTTCACGAAATAAGTAACTTCACTTTAATAGGAGGCAATTATATTAAGTTAATTCGGTTAGATTAGAGTCCAAGTCAATTGCAAGTAAGAAAACTATTTAATGTAAAAACAATCTCCAATATATTATATGATGAATGCATCCAGTAACAATTATCATTTCTCAGACTAGGAAAATGAATAAAGTTAAGCTTCCATTAATTCAAACATTTGTTACATAATCTATGTTTCTTGGATCAAATACATCTCGAGACATGAAAAGGCACTTTCTCTAAATTGTCTCTTCTATATGGCTACAAAAACAATGGACATAGCTCTATGACAAAGAAGATACTACTACATTTCTGAAATGTGAGTTTATTTTAATTTACATTATTTAGTAACAACTAAGTTTGCCTACATTATATAAACGCTACACATTTTTTTTTTTGAGTTGGAGTCTCACTCTGTCGCCCAGACTGGAGTGCAGTGGCTGCTCCCGGCCACTGCAGCCTCGACCTGCTGGGCTCCGGCGATCCTTCCGCCTCAGCCTTCCAAGTAGCCGGAATTACAGGCATGTGCTACCACGCCTGGCTGATTTTTTGATTTATTGTAGAGATGAGGTCTCGCTGCCCAGGAGGGTCTCGAACCCGCGGGCTCAGGCAATCCACTCACCTCAGCCTCCCAAAGGCGTGGGATTACAGGCTGAGCCACCGAGCCCGGCTACGCTACACATTTTTTGATACTAATTTCAACTTTAAAAATATTTCTGACACGTTATTGATCTCATTGGCCATTTATAGTTAGTTTTTTATTAATAGACAGGCTGAAACCAGATCTACTCTTGGTTTTGATGAACTTTGCCCAGTTATACATACAGATGTATGCAATATTGCATAAACACTTGAAAATCATCCCCTTTTCCACTGCAGAAAAAGAGTAAATTTAATGTAAGTTCTTGTGGGAAAAAAAAGGGATACTATGCACAATAACATCTGTTTCCATGATGAGACGCTAGAACAGAAATATCAGTGCCTCACAGAGCTGCGGTCAAAGCTCAGTCGACCAAGCAACACCTTAGTTTTATTTCTAGTGGGTTCTTTAATGAATGGCATGAATTCAGTTTTCAAGTTGCATCTTTAAAGGCCCATTTTTACCTACGGCTTGGTTTGAGTGCTCAATCAATAATCATTTAAATGTGAGCTAATCTCAACAAGTTAGTGACCTAGCTCTTGAGTGAGTATTTGGGTGATGGGAACAACTGATAATTATAATTAGTTTGCAATTTGAAAAATTAATTTAAACTGAAAGTTTTTTTAAATACTCTGAAGAATTAAATGGATTATTTTCTTTTCAGTAGAACTGAGGAACTTTTAAAGCATGTTTCAGCTATCCTAGATATCCATCACAGAGACAAGCTATTATTTTCCATTAATAGAATGGGAATTTCAAAAATATTGAGATAAACTCTTGCTATTATATCATCTGTACAACTCCTCTCTGGAAGTTCTTTTGCTCTGGGAAACACATTTGACTCACATTACAGTTTATGTGCATTTCAAATATACAAGTGAAACTGCCTGTGGATGGGGAAAGAGTGAGGAAAACCAGAACATATAAATCTTTTAAACATTAACCTTCACAATTTCACATGAAAACAATAAATATTTCTAACACTTGAATCTTACAAAATACCTGCATAAAAATCAAGATTCATGAAAGTAAACATTATCTGTTTAATGAATCAAGGAACAATATAAAACACAGTGGAGGTGGTATATCTGATGAGGACCTAAACTTTAATTTCATTCTGTGCTCATTAGCTCTGAGGTAAACTGCTAGCCTAAATGTAAGAGGTCCATAGTTGAGTTTGTCTTGCTTATTATAGCATCTTCAAGGTCTAGAACTATGTTTGACATATATCATATATTCTCAATAAATACTACACTTGTTGAAGATATAAATACCATTTAAGGCAAATCAGTTCACTTCTCTTAGCTTTCTTCTTATTATCTGTGAACAGAGTTGAATCCAAGTAAACAAAAATGCAATGATTTGAGGAACTACCAAAAAAAAAAAAAATCTTGCTGCTGCCATCAGAAACTCATGCCAGTAAGAAGCTACATCATCAATAACAATCTGAAGTGTCCAGCTTCGTGGGACATCATGCTGGGAAAGAATGCATGTGGCTCTTTGCCAGAAAATAAGGAGAAAGCTTGGGAGACTGTGTTTAGGTTTTCCAGTGACGTTTCTCACAGGTGCTTGTGTCTGGGCTTTCTGGTCTAATTTGCTGTTCTTCTTAGATCTTCAATGCTGTTGTCTTCTGTTGATGATTAGTCAACTTGAATTCCCTACCCTATTTCAACCTATGGCTTTCTTAAGGTTTTTTTTGACCATTCACCAATCTGTAACTAATACATTACTTACCTTGTGCTTACCTGTACTTCTAGATGGCTCCACCTCGAACCATTATCACCAAAAGCCTAGTTTGCCACCATAGTTTCCAAACTCCCCTAAAACAAACAAAAAAAAGTCTGATTTGTGCTAATTTTTTTGATTTATTGTAGAGATGAGGTATCGCCAAGTTGCCCAGGCTGTCTCAAACCTCTGGGCTCAGGCAATTCTCTCGCCTCTGTCTCCCAAAGTGCTGGGATTACAGGATTGAACCACCATGCCTGGTCTAACCATGGATTTCTAACACAGGCTTCCAAAGAGTGACCACCCATGGGAAGTATAGCTCAGGGAGAGTATAGAGATTTCTTTCCTTAAGTTGGGTTGGGAAGGGCATTATTCGGGAAGTTGTTGATAGAATCTCAGCTGTATAAAATATTCCCTTATTTGGCCAATGGCCTGTAATTACTGCCTACCAGACCCTGGTATAGGCAACGGGGATAAGAGAGAGAACAGTTTCCTATAATGGAATTTGCATCCTAGTGGGAGTAAATGGAAAAAGACAACTGTGAAAAAGTCTACAAGAAGTGCACAAAGGTTCAAGAGAAAAACTAAGAAATGTCAGTTGTCAGGGAGGTCAGAGAAGAGTCCCCTTAGCACATGGTGAGTAGACTAGGATCTGATGACATAGGAGAGAGTGGATAGGGGAAGTCTTCTTAGTACAGGTGAGATGGCCAAGGAGGGCCATAATCATAGGTAGGAAGGTGATGGACACATCTAGAGAGGAAATGATAAAGCACAGCCAAGGTAGGGGAGAGAGAAAGAACAGAATAGATACAATTATCTAGCAGATAGAAAGTCTCTCATTGAATTCTATAAGGATCCTCTGATGTAATTGTTGTCCCAATTTTAGAGGTCATAAAATTGGAACTCAGGGAGCTTGAGACAATTGCTCTAGGCCACATGGCTATTTAGGAGAGAAGTCAGGGATACAACACAGATCCATTTGATGTTCATCTGCAAAGTCTTAGATCAGAAGGGAGTGCAGGCCTAAAGAAAATATAAACATACATTCATTTAGCTGGATTTTGGTGAGTGTGTAAATGGTAAAAGCAGTATTGAGGAAAGAGACAGAAGAAGTCTAAAAGATTTAAGAAAAATGTACAAATCCTGGTCCTCTGCACATCTTCATCTGGAGGATGGGAGATTCCCAGAAGAATAAAAAGGTATAAATTATCCAACTGCTAGCTAAGGTATTTTGTTTGTGCTTTTGTTAATAGAAATGTAAGGATAAAGAAAGCTTTGTCATCACTTTTTCACGATTAGTCCAACTGAAACCATAACCACTCTGATACTATCTGCTAGACTTTTTAGTGAAGAGCTTATAAACTATGTTTTAATTTTATTTGATGTTACTGTATATGTTCTTTGGAAAATATTTGGATGGAATTTCCAAATAATCATATTCAAATGCGCTTCCATTTCTGATATTTCCTTCTAAGTAGGAAGACAAAAGTCATTTATCATTACTGAGGGAAGTGACATGATCAATTTATTTTATATGTAATTTAAACATTTTAAAACTTTTTTGAGTAATTGAATATTCTCCTTCAAATATTAAAACAACAGCAACAAAGATTTAGTAATTAGCCTTTAATTATATTCCAGAAAAAAGTGGAATTAGAAGATAATATTCTCCATAACCAGCAATAAGATCTCTGTGCTTGGAGCTCAGTGATCACATTTTCCTTCCCATCTGTGTCCTCTGAAGATCAAGTTATTCTGATGGGAGGCATCCAACAAAAACCCAGCTGCTGCCTCTGCTAAGTTGGGTGATGGTCTCCTCTCACGAATAACCTAGTAACCAGAATTCAGACACTCTTCTGCAATAAATAGATATTGTAATTCCCTAAGCTTTAGCCATTTCATTCCCAAGATTTTATTTGAAAATGTTCACAAGACATGTTAGGAAATACTAACAGGAGACAATGGTGAGAAACTACACTTGCATAACTTAAATTGAGCAGAGACAGCTCAAAAGTCTCATTTTCTAAAGCTGTTCTCATTTTCTAAGGCTTAACAATATCACCGTCCTATAAATAAATAGGCACTTCTATATTTAGCATGTTAAAGTAAGAAAAATGTAGGTGTAGGCAGTGATTTCTCAAAATATATTCTAAAGGATACTAGCCTGGAGAGATACCCAGGGATAAATTTTCCAGTTCAAGTAAATTTGAGCAAGACTGTACACCATTCTTCTCTTAGAGGTTTACAATAAACATTAGTGTGAAGAAGATTTAGAAGATTCATGATATAGAATCCTATTTTAATATATTAACCCAGCATTTCCCCAATAATTGCTTAAGACAATTTTCATAATAATTTTCCATAGCCGTATTTTAATGGTGCTTCTGTAGGTGAAAATAATATCACTTTCTGAATATTATATATATACTGATACCACTTATTATTTATCCTTTCAAAAAACACAAGGCTTAAAGGGATTTTGAAGCTAGCTCCTGATATGAGGACTGAGGCTCCAGTCTCTATTCATGTACATTCACAATGGACTAATATTCTTTTATCACTTTTGGACAAAATTATAGGATTGGAGGATGTATATCGTCACCCCAGCCTATCTCTCCTTTATCTCATGTGCATGCCTTGACTATAGTCTTCATGCAGCATATTACATCTGTCTTTTTTGTGCTCCTTGCCAATCAAATTTTTTCTGTTTTCAAGGCCCATAATAAATCTCGTCTCACTTCAAAGCCATTCCTGAAGATTTGCTTCCATTTGGTCTAGTTCAACAAACATTTATTAAATGATTAATTCATGTTTTACTCTGAACTGTGAGCCAGAGATGTAAATGGAAGATGTGTCTCTGTCCTTAAGAATATTTTAGTCTGACAGGGAAGATAGTCATATTGACAGTTAAAGCAAAAACATGCTATGAGTAGCATTAGCAGTATGCCAACATAAGAATGTAATACAGAAGTGGGTATAATTAAGGCTATTTGGGGTAGAAATTCTCATATCTTTGTGTGCCTTAGATCCATGTAAGGCAACCTTACATGCCTCTTTCTAAAAAAGACACACACATACACATGCAAACACAAATAAGATTTCTAAGAAAATCAATTGTATTAAAATACAGGTATCAAAATATTAAAAAATTGAATTTGTAATAAAAAATAAATGTATGAGATTTAAAAGTAAGATATTAAGTAATTGAAGAATGGGATTTATTGGTGGCTTTAATAACCACCAAAATTTTGAAGATGAAAACAGCATATTGGATATCAGCAACAATTGTAACATGGCATGAACATATACCTTATCCCTATTTTGTACCATGTCAGAAGAGCTTGTATACTTTGGTCTCTCAGCTATATTCACTGCTAATTTTCAGATGGAAGCTATTTTCCATTTAAATTAGTTGATCCTTCTGAAATTTGTCCATAAACTCATTAAGGTTAAAACTCATTAAGGTTAAAACTCCTTATATTGAAGACCATTTAGTAAAGGAAATTTTTATTTAGAATCAAGAAATAGTTTTTGAGAGATGAACAACAGTTGTCTTGGTGAACAGGAAATTTCAAAGCATTTATAACAGAGAAAAGAACAAGATTTGGTAAAAATAAACATATGTGCTAGTGTGTATTGTTGGTGTATGAATTACAAAGAGAAAGAAGTGCCTAGTATTGCTTAGAAATAGATAAGAAACAGATTAGGAGGGTCTCTTCTGGCATTGTGAGCATTTTTGTTCACGTTGATCTACTTTTTTATGTAAAACCATATATTTATATATATATATATGCATGAAAAAAATCATATATGTGTGTATATGACATATATGGAAATGCATATATTTTTCTAATTAGACTATAAGTTCTTAAAATCAAGATTGCATTATAGTTTGTTTCTCAACATTGCTCTGCAAATCACAGATGTCCAATAAAGCCTTCTTATGCTAATTCTTAATAGTCTTGATGACTCACCCTAGGAAATATGTTTCAAAACATAAATTCTGAAAATTATTTATGTAAGAAATATTAAGACACAAAGGCAAGGATCTATCTACTAAAATGTTCAATGAGCCAGTGAAATCTTAAAAACAAACTAAGTAGGACAAGGTACAATAGGGAATTATTTAAATAAATTATTATGTAGGAATATGATGGAATGTGGAATGTTACATAATCATTAATATTATAATAAAGAATATTAAAATCATGGTAACATATTTACAATATTTTTACTTTGAGAAAATCATTGTGCACAGTATATATAACCTGAGGTCATATTTGTAGACTTACCCCCAAATTTAAAGTGGTAAACAAATGGAAATTGAATTGATTCTTGAGTAAATTGGGCAAATTGTACATGGGCTCCACAATCCAGAAGTGGTTTCTGAAACAACAGGTCCATCCTTGGACTTTACTGTTTTAAAAAGTCAGCCAGTGCTAAGAAACAAAACATATTCCCAGGTGACAAATTTAGAAGAGGAGTTTGCAAATGAATAAATGTGGGAAAAAATAACTAAATTAAGAAAAACTTACAGTTTGTTCACACTTACTCAGCAGCACCCAAAATGGATTCCAGTACTGGGCTCCCTTTTTTTTTTTGAGTTGGAGTCTCACTCTGTCGCCCAGACTTGAGTGCAGTGGCCACTCCTGGCCACCACAGCCTCGACCTGCTGGGCTCCGGCGATCCTTCCACCTCAGCCTTCCAAGTAGCCGGAATTACAAGCACGCGCTACCACGCCCAGCTGATTTTTTGATTTATTGTAGAGATGAGGTCTCGCCAAGTTGCCCAGGCAGGTCTCAAACCCACGGGCTCAGGCAATCCACACACCTCAGCCTCCCAAAGGCGCGGGATTACAGGCTGAGCCACCGAGCCGGGCTGGGCTCCCTTTTTACACTGTGGGACTGAGATGGGGTACTCTAGGCTGGCACCTGGATAAAGGTGAGGTGCAAGGATATTTTCCACTTGTCACTAGTGCTAACAATTTCTGCAGAAAGAAACAAATTTGAATTTGAATGTCTTCACCTTAAGATTTAATGACTTGGCAACCCCCTTGGGTCTCCTTCCACTGTGGGAGCTTTTCTGTCCTCTCAATAAATGCTGCTTTCTTAAAAAGAAAAAAAAAGATTTAATGACTTATGAAATTATTAAATTCATTACCTGAGAGAGATTGCCAAATGATGGAAGGACAGGTGCATGCGGGCACCAGAAGCAGCCAGGGAAAATGCACCCGTGGGGAGGAAGGAGCAAGCCCAGAACAAGGAAGTTGGGGACATCTCAAGTATTTGCTATTTGAAGGTGAGACACAGCCAGGTAATATATTCTGCAGGGAAACTGAGGGGCTGAAATGAGTTCAGTTTGGGAGATTTTTCATTTTATAGATTAGAAGACAAAGAAACAAGGAAAAAACATTAGTTATACTTTTGATATTGGGGTCTAAATATATTAAGAAAAATGTTCACTACAGTGATGCTTACAAACTTAATAAGAATTGACATCATTAACAAGGTAAAGTAAAACTTGAGAACCAGAAAGAACAACTGAGTTGCTCCATCTGGCTGTCTTTTATTGATACTGTGAAGATTTGTAAACTGTGAACAAAAATATTAAAAAGTGCATAGCTTCAGGTCCTTTGGCCTTTGTACACATGGATCCTTTTTTTTTTGTAGTGTCCAATTTTCTAATGTCTCCCATCTTCCTTTCCATCCTTCTCTTTACATGTGCAGACTCATGCATACCACTACTTAGACTTCACTTAAACTGAGAACTCTTTTTTGACCTCTTGGGACTCATTTAGGTCTTCTTTGGGGTTTTCTCATAAAAGCTCATGCATATTCTCTCAAAGTTCTTAACATATTTTGCAAAGTTTGTCTCTGTTTTCTCCCTTAAGCCATATTTCTCATATTTCTCTGTGTCATATGCTTCTGAGTTCCCTTAGGCTCACCCTTCTATAGACCTGTAGCCTCTTGTCCCAGCTCTTTCTCATAGCAACTTTGCTCAAACACAACCAGACAGCATCCCCTTCATACTTTCATTGTGAAACAACATGTATATATATATTGCCCCTGCCTGGGGCTGCCTTGCTGTAGTGAAGGGTGAGATGTCATGCCATCTACAAGTGTAGGGCATTAACACCTACGAGGCAAATGTTTGGAGACTAGAGCAGTGGAAAAATTTGCTTCTCTTCCTCTGACATATTATCCTGGGAACAATTGCTTATATGGGCTCTTTCAAGGCTTTTCTGCTATATGAATGACAAATAATGCAAAATTATGCATGCATATAATAAGTAGAAAGGAATAATAAGGGTAAGGAAATAATAATAAGTGTAAGGAAAGGAATGCATCACAGACAGCAGAAGAGAAAACTGCACACAAATCAACATTGAATTGTGCAGGTTATCTTGAAGTTTAAGAGACAGAAAGCAGCCGGGCTCGGTGGCTCAGCCTGTAATCCCGCGCCTTTGGGAGGCTGAGGTGAGTGGATTGCCTGAGCCTGCGGGTCCAAGACCCGCCTGGGCAGCGAGACCTTATCTCTACAATAAATCAAAAAAATCAGCCGGGCGTGGTAGCGCATGCCTGTAATTTTGGCTACTTGGAAGGCTGAGGCGGAAGGATCGCTGGAGCCCAGCAGGTCGAGGCTACGGTGACCGGGAGCGGCCACTGCACTCAAGTCTGGGCGACAGAGTGAGACTCCTACTCAAAAAAAAAAAAAAAAGAGAGACAGAAAGCTGTGTTTATTTTTAGAGTGCTGGATATCTTGTGTGCTTTTGAATATGTAGACAAAGTACATGGTTAATGATTAAGGAGTTGGAAGGATTGATTGACTTAGAGCAGGAAAAAAAATTGTCAGGATCAATGAAAGTCTAAGCTTGGCAAAATCTAGCTACAGGAGGGAGTTGCAATTTACACATACTCCAAGGATGGGAATACCATGGACTAAGAACTCATTAGCATGAAATATTAAGTTACAACATAAAAAATTAGTAATAGAGAGGAAATTATTTCACAATGTTCAGAGATGGTGTTGCTAGCTTTAAGATATTGACAGCTAATTTACCAAAGACCTAGAAAACATGATTTGAAAAACAGCGTTTAGTGAAAAGATGAGATCAGCAGGATTGACTCCTGATTCTAAATGCTAGACTCTAGCCTTTGAGGCCAGAATTTGGCATCTGAATTTAGTGCTGCCAAATGACAAGAAAAAACTAGATCAAGAGCATTTATTCAAGCAAGGATTGACTGATTGTGAGTTTAATTTACAGATTATTTGCAACAGAAAAAAAACAGTAGAGCAGGCTTTGCTGGAAAGAGCCTTCCCTGTCCAGAAGCCCTGGGTTCTGAACAAGCTCAATTTGTTATTTAACTTTAAATGAATCATGCCACAATCCCGAATATTATTTCTAAAATGACAAACACATTTTTTAAAAAAAAGCTTGCCATATAATCTCAAAGAGTCATTCTAAGTCTAAAATTTTACTTTTCTTTCTTTCTTTTTTTTTTTTTCTTTTTTTTTTTGAGTTGGAGTCTCACTCTGTTGCCCAGACTGGAGTGCAGTGGCTGCTCCCGGCCACCGCAGCCTCGACCTGCTGGGCTCCAGCAATCATTCTGCCTCAGCCTTCCAAGTAGCTGGAACTACAGGCATGCGCTACCACACCTGGCTAATTTTTTATTTATTGTAGAGATGAGGTCTTGCCAAGTTGCCCAGGTGGGTCTCGAACCCGCAGGCTCAGGCAATCCACTCACCTCGGCCTCCCAAAGTGCTGGGATTACAGGCTGAGCCCGGCCTACTTTTCTCTCTTATAATTAAAAATAAAATAAGATAAAGACAGCCAAACCAAAACCTTTTCTTTAGTCACAAGTAAGCTATATTTTTTTCATGTTCACATTAAGCTTAGCCTAATATAACCAGCTTATACAAAAGCTCTTTGCCATTTTTTGTTTGCTTTTTTTGAGACAGTTTAATGTGTTAAAGTAAAGAAGACCTCTTTGTAATAATGGAGGAACTTAATACATAAAGGTTAAATTCAGTAAAATGCTCAAGCCTTTGCAGAGATCTAACACACATCTTACAGGATCTACCCTGGCTTCTAAGAGTTGACTCCCCATTTTTCTCCCATTCGTGTGTTCTGCTCTAGGAATGCTGTCTTCCTTGATTATTCTCCATCCATCCCTAGGCCTGGTCCCACTTAGTCAGTCTGCTGAAACCAGAATACCATCACATCCTCAACCTTACTCAGAGGACATCTTGCTCCTAATGCTCAGCTCTACTTCACCTTTTTCTGCCTACCAATCAGATGGATCCTGCCCATCGGCCTCTGTGTCCTCCTCCCAGCCTCCCTCGGGTTTTCTTCTTCTCTTGCTCCTCTAGCCTGGATGCCCCTGAGCCCTGATTCCAAAATCTCCTCAGTAGACCTTGGCTAGTCTGGCTGTGTGGTACACACTCAGGGAGCTGTGAAGGGCACAGCTCCTCCATGCCCGTTCTCAGAGTCTCTGAGCAGATCCAAGTGAGGCTGAGACTGTGCCTCTTGCAGCCTTCCCAAGTGTGTTCATGAGCAATATTGGAGAACCATGGCCCAAAATTGAGGGCTGGTCTTTAGTTTGTGTCTTTGTTTGCATATGCCCATCTTATAAGATGCCCTTCTCCAGGGTTTTCTCTCCTGTGAGACAAGTGGGGAAACTGAAGCTCTGGATCCTTGTTAATAAATGCCTCAGGCACACAGGGCAAAGCACAGTCTGAAGTGACATTGAGGTAATCAGATTTTGGGGGGGTCTTCTTTCAGATGAAGGCAGCATATAGCAGCTGAGATGAATGAAAACTTTCAGCAGTGGTCTACCCCTTCTGCACCCAGAAGCAACACACCAACCACGGCAGCTTTCTGGACAGCAGGGATGCCTTCTGTTATCAAAGAGGATGGGCTGCCCTGACTCAGGCCTTCACACCATGTCACTCTTGTCTCGTCAAGAAACTTGGAAGGAAATGTCAGCAGGGTTATAATCTCCCAGTCCAGGGGACATCAGTGCCACTTTTAAAAAAAATGGGATCTTTTTCAAGCTGTAAAATCAATTGTAAAAGAAACAGTTCTTGGAATAAAGCCCAGTATGCAACACACTCAGGTTATATTCTGCAATATTTGCCCACACTGCAAGTCAGCATGAGATTCTAGTTGATGAAACATACTATATCCTACACTATCTTTTCTGACCTTATCATTATTTCCAGGGCAACATCAAATGGGCATGCTGCTTCTTGCCTTAAAGGAAGCCAGACATTAAAAAGAAAAGAAAAAAAAGGATGCAAGTAAATTTACCAAAATATACTGGCCAAAAAACCTCATGGAAATAAGCGTGTGTGTGTGTGCGTGTGTGCATGCATGTGTGTGTGCGTGCGCGCGCGTGTGTGTGTGTGTGTAAAAGCAAAAGCAGTTGGTGTAAATCTCCCCCAAACAGCACGGGCTGAATGACAGATGTTGTGAATGCCTGGTGATAGGATTAAAAATCTTGCAACAAGTTGGAGGAGGTTTTCAATTTCATCATGGTTTTGCTGTCCCCAGGACCCAGCAAAGCTTACCTAACAAGATGAACCCTGGGTCTGAGCAGAGTTCTGCTCCCAGAGAGCAGCATCCCCGGGAGAGAGGAACCAAGAAGGCACAGTTGGGGCTTGATGGATCCTAAAAGGAAGGCATTACCTGCTGAAGTCACTGAGCAGCTACAATTATTATAGGTCTCTGGGTTCATTGTCAATTAGAGTGGCAGTTGAACCCAGCAGCGGTGGTGACAGATGGCTTATCTCCAACTAGTGCTAATGGGATCAGAGCCAAGTCAAATCTTTTCTTCCCTCTGGAAAGAAAAAAAAAAAGACCCACATAGTTGTCAATTAGTCAATGCAAAAGGGGAGAAAGCACCATTTCTACAAAGGGGTCATTTATCTGTTTCCCTCTAATCCTTACTTCTAGTTTTTTGAAGTAGAGATTTTGTTTACTTATTACTTACTTCAAACATGTTTTAGTGGAATGTTCAACCTAGAAGGCATTTTATGCAGAATCTTTGTTCTGTGTGAATTTGCAATATGGTCTTCTCTCAATCAAGTGGTTAGCATTTTAATTGGTCAATTCTTTTTTTTCTGGCTGGAATTTGTGGCCATTCTTCTATTTACATGGTGCATAGGAGCCAAAAAAGAAAGACCTTCTCTGCATGGAGAGACTTTCCCAAAGTAAAACATGGCCCAGAGAATCTGGCTAATGTGCCTCAATAAAAAGAACCACTGCAAACAAGCGAATGTCCTAATGTCCAAAAGTCCTAATGAGGGTGTGAGCAGGCCCAGTGTGGGTCAGAGAAGCTGCATCTTGCAAACAGCCTGTATGGGATGATAGGAACACCGGGTCTCAGTCTGTGGGAGGGAGGCAGCCCAGTCACAGGGACTTGGTGCGAGTTGCTTGGCTAAGGGGAAGTATTCATAGTGAACCAGTGATTGATTTTCCTGCATTTAGGGACTCTTGGTGAGGAAGATTATGGAACTCTTTGCTTTCTCTAACGGTCACATGTCAATGACCCTCAGCACTGGATGTACAGAGGGAAAACCCAGCTCACAACCAGCCTACCTCCCTGTGACCTGCTCTTTTTCTTTTCCCAGGATCTATTTCTCCACCATGCTTATGCATGTGGACAACAGCTTCTAGGTAGTGGTCACATTTCACATGCACCAGATAAATTACTTTAAAATGTCCAGGTTAAGCGTTGTTTGCAAATAAAGACATAATAGGTGACTTAAAGGCAAGAAATTAATGAGTTTTAGTTCCAGATAAGCCAATTTAGAGGCAAAACCATTTTGTGTCTATTTAGGGAAGGTGTAGTCAATATATGGAGTTCGAGTTAACATATGACATCACATAATTCTTATTGTACATGTCATAAATGTATGTCTCTTTTTCTAGTGTTAAATTTATACCATTATAGAAAATTTGGAGACTACAGAAAAATTAAAGGAAGTAAGTTCATGCTTTCTTTTTTCTCTCTTACACATATATACTGGAAAAAATGATATTTGCAATTTCACATTAAATACATAGATTTTTCTCCACTCTTTACATGAGAGGTCATAGGGGTTCTGAGGATGCAACCTGGGAAGGTGTGTGCCACCCCTGTTGCTCTCAAGGTTTCCCAGTCTCCTGCTGGCTCATTCATGCTCAATCTCTAGCAGTTCCCCAGGATTGTCATTTGACTGTCCCTACCAGGTCCAGTCTTCCGTAGCTTTTGCTCTAGCTCTGAATATATCAGGCAGGAGTCCTGTGCTATATGGGAACAAGATAGGAGGATGGGTAATTGCTTCCTGTTACATAATCACTGACAAGGCCAAAATCAAGCACATGGACTATTTTCACCACCTCCTCCCAATCACCAAAGGCAGGGAATCATTCCTGGTGATCTTCATGACCAACAAACAGGGTCAATTTGATTTTATGTATTTGAAGAAAATCATCAAGGGGAACAACAACAAAAAATGGTACTCAAACACAATATTCTGTACTTTGAAACCTATGCCAAGGACTTACCTCTCAATATCAGCAAAACCTTCCATGAGCTCATTAGAAAACATAGACAATGGATTCCTGTAAAGAAAGCCAAAAGAAGAAGACAGCAAACGGTGGAAGCACCTGGCCATTAATGTCTATCAATTGCAATGGTTGAGGTTGCATGAGCCTGAGGCCTTTAATACAGTGACCACATATGACATCACATAATTGTCAACTGTGCTGAAACCATTCTTACCACTACCCAGAGCCCAAGGATTTGTCTGGGTAAGGGAGAAAGAAAGGATGGACAGAAGGAAGGAAGAGTCTGGGTTTCCCCAGAGCATGGCCTTCATAAGAAACAAGGAAAGCAGCTGTGAGAGGTAGTGGCATCCACACATCTTCTGGATTGATTCTACCAGATTCCTACTCTCATCTCAGTGAGTGGATTATTTCTGCTAACTACCAAGTGTTGGCTAAATATGAAAGTATGTATACACGTACTGTATACAAAAGAAGCCCTTGATAATCTTCATCCTCATGTTCTCTTGATGTCTGAACTTGATTGACTTTTGTGGAATTTCTATTATTTTATTAATTATTCTTTTATTAAAGGAGTCTATATCCAATGCCTCATGGAAAAAAATCAAGGTATCTATATACAGAGAGTGTCAAGAAAAGTATACACATTTTAAGAAAGGAAAAAATTGTATTAAAATCATAATACTCAATATATGCCATTAACAAAAGATGAAGACATGTCATGTTTGACTTCTGCAATTACAAGAGATGCTCAAAGTGGTTGTCATCAGTATCCAGACACTTCTGATTATGCAAACTAAAAGTAATCCATAGATAACATCTCTTAAAATGTGTGTATTTTTTGTCACCCTGCTGTATAATATATATATGACATTATTCTATGTGTGTAATTTATTGTTCTGTTTTTGTTCATTTAATAACTTACAAGAACTATTTTTCCACATCTTGAAGATTCTTTGAAAAGACATACATAATGATACTCAAAATTCTAATTCTAATGACTCTTGCTTGTCACCTAGTCACAGACTGCATCTAGTTTTTCACAAATAAATAAGGGTTTCTCTCTCTCTCTCTCTCTCTCTCTCTCTCTCTCTCTGTGTGTGTGTGTGTGTGTGTGTGTGTGTGTGTGATTTTCCAGAGATGCAGCACATTGACATATTTGCAGCCACACTCTGGAATTTTAATGTCCTAATACCCAACTCCTGAACAAGCCTCAAAGCCAGTTTTTCTGACTCTGTGTCTCCATTACTGCCTTTAGTGGCCTGGAGTAGGATTCTCAGTCTACAGCAGGAGCCCCAGCTTCATCTCTCTCCGCTTTAGCATCTGTAGCCCAGACTGTACATGCCGTGTCTGAGCTGGTCCCCATTCTTGCACTGCTCCCAGACAGGCAGCCCTTTCTGAGTACCAGTTTCTGATGAGTGGCTCCATCACTGTCTGGGAGGAATGCCATTTTGCTTCTTAACTTCACCCTTTCAGAAGTGGTTCCCACTGCTGGTCCATGAGAGAGGATGCATCCTATTCATGCTTTTTCCCCCTTTTATTCCATCGCTTTCCCTTTTTCCTCTTTCTTGCCTACTCTGGTAGAGTTTGTTACTGGATCTTCCTCTTTGTGGTCCTGTTATTTCTCCTTTAATTTGATTTCCTTTGGGTTTTCCAGCATCCAGTATGCAAGTTTTCATATGTCTGGCCCACCTTTGGTCTGGGTTCACATTCGTTCCCTTCAATCAAGTCTCAGCGTTCTCTTCAATCAAGTGTCCCCGCTGGACATTTATTTCAGGATCTCTAACAAGAGTGAAGAAGCTCCCAGAATCTGGGAGAGCAATAATCCTGAAAGATGTTGCTCTGTAGACAGGCAGACTTCCCTAGAAGGGTCCATCTCTAAGCCCTCCAATGTGGGCTCGAGGAACATGTGCAGACCACACTTACCTTCATTTCAGATTGACTCTGTATTCTTATCTAAATGTTATTTCAAAGGCCACTGCTAAGGCTGGTATTTTAAAAAATGAAAACTGGAAAATATGATTATAGAAGTCTCTGAGGCATTTAAGGTTTTAAACTCTAGTATGAATGAAGAAAACCTTAAAAATTATTTCATAATGAGAGACAGAATAACCCATTTTCGACTGAATGCAGAAGTTTTCTACTGAACGTCTTGTCTTCATGTCACCCTAACTCATACCTCACCATTATAGTACCAAAAAACAAAATTTTCCCAGTGATATAAAACTTCTGGGGATGATGCGAATTTGAAACCTGCAGAGGATATGCTGTGCTAGTTACTTTTTCTCAGCATCCTCTGTCAGCCTCTTCTTCCTTCACTTCCTCCCTCGGGGCTCTGCTCTGGCACCATTTGGCACCCAAGGTCATCATTGTTAAAGTGTGGACAGTGCTAGCATGATAAGCAAGGCCTTTTCGCTGCCTGTCAGGTCTTCATCAGCCAGTCTCATCCCCTGCTCTTTCTTTTCCACCTAGAGTTGAGCATCAGCTCCTGGGACTCCCTGCTGTTCCATTCACTGCTCAGGCAGCCTCACTCCTGACATCTCTGCTCAGGATATTCCTTTTGCTTTTAAGTCCTCCTGGCTTTTTCATAAGCCTTTTCCCACCATCCACTATTTAATTCAAAGTAACCTTTTTTTTATGTGATACTTCAATAAAATCATATATGGCCATTCCTTGCTCTGGCATCTAGATGCACAGTAGACAAACAATAAATATTAATTCTTTCTTCTCTCTTGGTCACAATTCTGCTCTTGTGCTCTGTATGCCCATTGTATCTTGTAAATGTTACAGTAACAACTAAAGTTTATGAAGCAATATGCTAAGCACATCACATACAGTATCTCATTAAGCTCAAGCATCCTTGTTATTTGCTCATTTTACAGAGGAAAAATAAATGGTCATGAGACGTTGACATCTTAGACAGGAAGTGGAAGAGATCATATTTAAAACAGGTCAACATAATACAGAGATGTGGCTCTTAAACACTTGACTTCGGAACCCCATGAGGGCAGTTGTTCTCTTGCTGTGTCTGCATATTCTCTCTCATCTCTAATTATGACATGTGACTCGAAGAGATAGTTATAGACAACCACATTAACCTGTAAGTGCAAATCTGTAGAGGGCTTCTATGTTCACCTGTGAATCAGGTCAGCATTTCCTAATGTCAGTTAGTAATCAAAATGAATGTGAAGGCACATCATGATACTTGAAAATGTAGTGTGATGAATAGTAGCTTATTTATTTACTTGTTTATTTAAAATTTTTTTTTTAAAAGATGGGTACAATTCAGGGTTAGGTATACAAGTGTTCATTATGCAGGTACCCTTGTTGATGAGGTGTACTCTCACCTTCCCAAGGCAGATTCCTACTACTGCCTCTCCTTTTCTTATAGTATTACAATAATTGTTCAAGGTCCGCTTATGAATGAGAACATGTGATACTCAGTTATTTGTTTCTGTGATAGATCACTCAGTATTATAGACGCTAAGTCCATCCAAGTAGCTGCAAAGTTCATAACTTTGTCTTTCTTTATGGCTGCATAGTAGTCCATCGTGTATATGTACCACATGTTTTTCATTCAGTCCTCTTTCAATGGGTAGCATGGTTGGTTTCGTGTTTTTGCTATTGTGAACAATGCTGCAATAAACACGCATGTGCAAGTATCTTTTTCATAGAGTGATTTGAGTTTCTCTGAATATATTCCCAGTAGGGGGACTGCGGGGTCATATGAAAGGTTGATTTTTAGATCTTTTAGGAATTGCCAAACTGTTTTCCACAGAGGTTGTACTAGTTTATACTCCCACCAACAGTATAGAAGTGTTCTCATTTTTCCCCATCCTCTCCAGCATCTGTCGTTTTTTAAGTTATTGATAATGGCTATCTTGAGTTGGAATTAGGTGATATCTCAGCGTGGTTTTAATCTGCATTTCTTTGATGACTAGTGAGGCTGAGCATTTTTTCATGTATCTGTTGGTCATTCGTATGTCTTCTTTGGAGAAGTATCTATTCATATCGCATTGATACCCAAACCAGGTAAAGATTCAACAAAAAGAGAGCTACAGGCCAATATCCTTGATGAACATAGATGCTAAAATTCTCAACAAGATGCTAGCAAACCAGACCCAACAATACATCTCAAAAATCATCCACTACTACCATGTAGGCTTCATTCCCAGGATGCAGGGCTGGTTCAACATTTGCAAGACCATAAATATAGTTAAATATATCAACGGATGTAAAAACAAAAACCACATGATTGTATAATTAAATGCAAAAAAAACTTTTGATTATATCCAGTACCACTTCTTGATAAAAATCCTTGAACATCTAGGCATAGATGGAACATACCTCAAAATAGTAAGAACCATCCTTGAGAAACCCATGCCAACATACTGCTAAACAGACAGAAATTGGAACCATTTCCCCTGAAAACTATTTCCCCTGAAAACAAGACAAGAATGCCCACTCTCACCCCTCTTTTTCAACCTAGTTTTGGAAGTCCTAGTTATTCATTTATTTGGTGAGCCAGCCATTTGATTAGCCAACATTTTTTCTCTGAATGGTTCTTTTTAAAAAACATGACTATGGTGCAGAAATTATTCTAGATACAGAACTGAAAAAGTCATAGCCTCTGCCCTCAAGGACACTTCCGTATTTTATACTTAAGAAGTTTACTCATGATCACACTTGGAAAATACTTTCCTCATTGGTAGATGGACATTTCCCTTTTAAGAACATGAGTAAGTAAAGAATAATCAGAGCAAAACACTATAGTCCTTGGTGCCCATCTTGAGTTTCACTTCTTTATGTCTCAAATTAAAATGTTAGTAAAATTATAAGTCACAAACATTCCTTTCTGGAACCTTTTAGTAGAGAAATGTCATGGTTATTTTTAAAGGTTTTATTAAAAAGGACTTTTTAAAGGAGAGGGCAGTTTAAAATGTCAACATTCTGTCTAATGTGAGTCTTGAATGAATACACTCTGAGAAGTGTATAAGAAGAATGATCTTCAATGTTCAATAAAAAGAATACACCAAAAAAGTTTAATTTTACTGCTCATATCTCCTCTTGTGAATATAGTATCAACATCAACTAACACCACTTATTTTTACATACATGCCTAGTATTGGGGAAATAGAGATGACTGCCCAACTTAATTGCAGACTAATTTGTTGTTCACCAGACTAAATTGTTGAACCTTACAGTTAATGTCTTTCCATCAAATTTCCCTTTATTGATGGCACCTCCATCTTGTGCTGACAATCTATATAGTCACATTTGTATAAAAATTGACTCTTGATAAGTGAGCAGAGAAATTCACTTTTCACATGTTAGTCTGCCTCAATGGATGGAATTTCAAGACTTCTTAGAGAGAAAGACAAAGTACAGACATGATTTGGGTTTAGGGACAAACTTACACATTAACGATTTCCTTGGGAATTAATTGTTCATTGATAGCTTAAATGCTTTGTAACAATATAACTCACATTTCACAAAGAGTAACTATTGGGGAAGCAACTCTCTTAGTGAACTGGCGTATCCCTAAAGTGAATCAATGCCCGTCTTTACCTTTAAAGATCAAGCTACTTAAAAAAAAAAAAGATGTGGGATACAGTTCAGGATTAGCTATACAAGTGGTCATCGTACAGGTAAAGTTTGGGCCTTTCTTTGGTCTCCACTTTGCCTGGTTTGAGATCAAGCATGCTTATTGATGTTGTGTGCTCCCCTCCCCGGGCAATTTCCCATTACTGTTAATACCGTTTTATAGTATTATGATAAATGTTCAGGGTCTGCTTATGAACATGTGGTACTCAGTTCTTTGTTTCTGTGATAGATTACTGAGAATTATAGACACTAAATACATCCAAGTTGCTGCGAAGTCTATACTTTTGTCCTTCTTTACGGCTGTGCAGTATTCTATTGTGTACATTTACCACATTTAAAAAAATCCAGTCCTGTTTCAATGGGCAGCATGGTTAGTTCCATGTTTTTGCTATTGTGAGTAGTGACTTTTTTTATTCCTTGGACTTCTATATGAGACACTAGCAGAAAAGAGGAAATGTACCAGATTGTGTTCACTGGAGAATGTACAGTTCATTCTTCAAATATCATGCAACAAATAAATGAATAGCAGAAATGGTGAGGAAGAGCACTGAGAACCAAAAGAGATCCCACCTACAAAAGACTCCCAGATCTATCTGTAGGACACTCACTAGACCATCAGACCATCTAAGAGAAATGAGATGGGATCTCTTCATGTCTTCCCTTTACTGGTAGGGGAGGTTTTCAGCTGCGTGACAACACAAGATGTATATTTTTTATTGCCCTCACTTATTACATTTTTTTCTATGTATTGAAAGAAAATTCAGATTTACCTCTATATAAAGCAGAAGAGAAAACAAACTTATATAATCAAACTTTGAAGAAGTTCTCTGAAATGAAATAAGCCTCATTGAAAATTATGGGAGCGTTGTTTTCTTGATGCTTAACACCAAATATGCTATTTCTCATGATACCTTATGAGATAATATTGAAATATTATTATTATTATTGTTATTGAGTTGGAGTCTCACTCTTTGTCACCCAGGCTGGAGTGCAGTGGCATGCTCATGGCCACACAGCCTTGACATGCTGGGCTCAGGTGATCCTTTCACCTCAGCCTACCAAGAAGTTGGAGAAATTATTTTTATTTGTTAAAAAATAAGTATCAGTGCCTCAATCTGAGTAGAGGTATAGCAGTCTATACTGTGAATACTGAAGCATCTGGGAGGTGGCACTTTCCCTGTGATCCACAAGTTTCTCTTCTAGAACTGGCAGTCACAGTTCTGTCCTACTATGAGTAATTTGGAATTAATGTTAGATCTAAAGTCTGCATGCTGAGCAGACTCTTGAGTACTAAGATGAGGACATATGTGTCAGGATCTATGTGTCATGTATTCATATAATCACTCACCAAGCATTCCCTGATTTCTTATTCTCTGTGAGGATCAGTGCTGGCGACCCAGATACAGAGAAGAAAGACACAGGTGCGTCTCCCAGGTTAGGGTTAGGGTTGGGTTAGGGGTTAGGGTTAGGGCTGCATATGGATTTGGTTGCAGGAGTGTGGCAACCAGAGTCAATGAGGCATGGAGGCATGAGCAAGGCTCCGGAGTAGCACAGGTTCCACGCTTATATAGTAGAGACTTCCCTCACTAGGTAAGTGTTCTAGTAACCATCAGCTTCAGTGTACTAGTTAGTATTTTTGCAAGTGGCTCTATTCAGTGTCAGTGAATTTCTTTTTTTGTGAAATTCTTTCAGCATGTTTGTCCATCTCATGGGTGATTTATGAGTGCACTTGTCCACACTACTCTGAGTGTTCAGCAGTTTTTGCCCCAAAATAGCTTGATTCCCATATCCCAGCCTACCTATTCTCTCAATCTCACCTCGAGTGACTTTTTTTGTTGTTTGTTTTCTTGGATGATAAAAGTCCTCAAAGGGAAACATTTGCCTACATGGAAGAGGTGAAACAACAAACAGCAGAATCACTAGAGGGCATCAAAATTGACCAGCTCAAAAACTGTTTTGAGCAATGGAAATAGTGTCACCATCGGTATATTGCATCCAATGGAGAGTACTTAGAAAATGACTGAAATTTAAACTTAAGGAGAAATACACAATTTTTAATAAATACATTTCTGTTTTTGTTAGCCCCCCCCTTGTAGTTCCTACCTGAGGACAGTGATGAGACAATAATTGTAATATGGTTTCTAACACATAATGCATGCTTAATAAAGGACAGATTGTTCAGGTAAGAATTAATTGTGAAACCATTTTAATATATCTGTTGGAAAAAGTATGAACACCTGAATTAAGACTTACTAGTGTGGTAGAAATTTCAAGGTCATCAAGATTTCAGTTTCAGTAAATGGGGAGGCAGTTTCAGACCTATTTTTCTATAAAAGGATGACATTTTAAAAAATTGTAAAAATACATCTAAGTGTTCATCAAGTAGTAAAGAATTACCGGGCCAAAAAATGAGAACAGACCTAGAGTCCAAAGATGAGTTCAAAATTCAAATGTACTTAGGTCTTCAGGGGATTTTCAGACCTGGAAAAAAAATCGCTTTGAAGATGAGGTGCACTTTTGGAAATTTAGAAGGACAAGGTAGGTCAAGTGTCAAAACCATGAGTGACCCAAGATGGGGGTTTCTTATAATCATCAATGCACTTTACAGTAAGAGGAACCTGATCTGAGTTAAAGCAGCAATCAGGTGAAGTTGCCTGGTTATTCAGGGGCAATGTAGGCCTGAGCTTATATTCAGGTGGTCTCAGGTCAGAAGTACATTCAGTTATCTGGCAGACACAGATAGCTATCCTCTCTAGAGAAAAGTGCATTTTTCAAACTCTCAAATCATACCTGCAAGTAATTTTGAAAATACAATCACAATATAAATCAATGGAAACCAGTGTTCAAGAAAACAACATACAATGATCAAACGTCAGGTAAACAACAGATTAAAAAAAATCTCATCAAGATTTGATATATTAGAATGATTAACTAGAAAATACAAAGCAAATACTTTCACTAGGCTAATAAATAAATAAAGGACACTCTTGAAAATATCTGCAGCCAATAGGAAATATTTTTATTTATTTTTTATTTTTTATTTTTTATTTTTTTGAGTTGGAGTCTCACTCTGTCTCCCAGACTGGAGTGCAGTGGCCGCTCCCGGCCACCGCAGCCTCGACTTGCTGGGCTCCGGCGATCCTTCCGCCTCAGCCTTCCGAGTAGCTGGAATTACAGGCGCGTGCTACCACGCCCGGCTAATTTTTTTTTTTTTGATTTATTGTAGGGATGAGGTCTCGCTGCCCAAGCGGGTCTCAACCCGCGGGCTCAGGCAATCCACTCACCTCAGCCTCCCAAAGGCGTGGGATTACAGGCTGAGCCACCAAGCCTGGCTAGGAAATATTTTTAAATGTTAGGGAAGGTTTGCTAAAGAATAAAAGTATATCTAGAATTTTATATATATATATGTGTGTGTATATATATATACACAGACACACACACACACACAAAGTTAAGAACTCAAATGGTGTCTGGGTAATTGGTTAGAGGAAATTTTGAGAACACATCATGATGCACCAAAATATAAAATATGTAGAAGTGAGTATAAAATATATATTGGATAAGTGAGAAGATCTCACAGAGACTTAATTGAAGCATCAATGAGAGTGGAGAGATAAAAGTAACAGAAGCAATATTGAAAGACATAATGGTTGATAATTTTTTTAAAACAGATGAAAGCTCCCAAATTAATGAATCAATAAAGCCCCCTATTCCCTACCAAAATGAATAAAATAAACTTAGAATTACTATAACAAAATGGCAAAAAGCCAGAAGTCATAAGAAAAATCATAAAAGTAGCCAGAGTTAAAGGTAATTTGCCTTCAAAGTAGTTAGAGTTAGAACAAAAATTGTCTCCTAAGCAGATAAAGTGAAACCATAATATAGTCAATCATATCTTCAATAGGCTAAAACATACTAACTGCCAACTCGGAATGTTACTCTGAATCAAACCAAAAATAATACCTTCATAAATGGAGACAAACTATTTTTAGCTCATAAAAAACATATATATGAGACAAAAACTTGTCTCATATATAATCATATATTTTTAAAAAATCAGAAAGATGAAGAGGAAAAACTTGACTGGTTAAGAAACTTGAGCTTCTGGTGCAGAACAGTGACTCATGCCTGTAATCTCAGCACTTTGGGAGGCAGAGGCAAGAGGATTTCCTGAGCCCAGGGGTCTGAGACTGGTCTGGACAACTTGACAAGACCTTTCCCTACAGTAAATTTAAAAATTAGCCAGACGATGCATGTGTGTAGTTTCAGTTACTTGGAAGGCTGAGGCAGAAGGATCATCTGAGCCCAGCAACTCAGCGCTGTGGTGGCCATGAGAGTGCCACTGTACTCCAGCTTGAGTGACAGAGTGAGACTCCAACTAAAAAAAAAAAAAAAAAAAAACCCCAAGACAACAACAACAAAAACTTGTGGGAAACTGCCAGGGGAGGGGGATGGAATTGGAAATTGAAGGAAACTGCCAGGGGAGTGAGGGGCACACCTCATAAACAAGTGAACCTGCATAATGAACATTTGTATACCTAACCCTGAATTGTACCCCACATCTTTAAAATTATAAAAAACAAAAACAAAAACTTTTGGTTCAAATAATTACATGGTGGTCAATTCCGTGGGCTTTTTGCCTCATATATTGCTGACCTGGATCTGAAGATGTCAATGACCTAGAAACAACAGGGACAGAAAAAAGTCACAAGAGTTTTCTTTTTCTTCTCAAAGAACTAGGTATGGGGTAGTCCAGTAAGACAAAAAACAGAGATATTTGAATTATCTGACAATCATTTCAAGGCAGCTGGCATAAAAATGTTCTAAGAAGCAATTTAAAACACACTGAAACCAGTGAAAAAGCAGAAAGTGCCAGAAGAGAAATAGATGAGATAAAGAAGAACTAAATAGAGATTATAGAACCAACATACAATTACTGAAGTAAAAATGAAATAGAACAAAGCAAAATGTACCTCAATACAAGGGTTTAAGAATTGAATGGACTGAATAGAGGAAAGAATCAGTGAACTTGAGGATAAATTAATTAAAAATATCTAATCTGAACAACAGAGAAAAAAGAGAATAAAATACACAAATACAAAGAGTCTCAAGGATGTGTGGAAAAAGTGCAATCTTCACATCATCAGAGTCCTGAAAAAAGAGAAGAAAGATAGCAGAGCTGAAAACATACTTGATGAAATATTGGCTTCAAAATTTTCCAAATCTCTCATGATTGTAAACCCATAGATACAAACAGTTAAGGGAATGCCAAACAGGAAATGTACTTCAAGACACATTATAGTCAAACTTTTGAAATCTAAAAAAAAAAAAAAAAAATCTTGAAAACACTAACAGAAAAATGATACTACTTATAAGGAGAAAACCATTTGAATGACACTATGGAGGCCAGTATAAAGGGGTACAGTGTTATGCAAGCAGTAAAATAAAATAACAGCAGGCGCAAAATCTTATTTGTGGCAGAAGCACCCTTTAGAACTGAAGGAGAAACCAGGTATGCTCAGATAAAGCAAAGCAAAAAAATGCAATGTATTCTCAGATAAAGCAAAATAATTTTTTTTGCTAACCAACTTACCTTAAAAGAATGACAAAAGAGCATTCTCTAAACAACAACAATAATAACAAAAAAAAAATCTAGGAACATCAAGAAAAAAGAACACAGTAAGCACAGTAAGCAAAAATATGTAAACACTTTAAGCTTTTTTTCTCTTTAGCTTTTGAAATAATATTTAATGATTGAAGAAAAAAGTATAACACTGATGTGTTTTTAAATGTGTGTTGAGCAAACATTTAAGGAAATTATAATATAAGGGTAAATGAAGGATCGGAAAATTAGGTAATAGTTCTATACTTAACTTGAACTTGTAAAATTATGATGCCACTCTGATCCACAAAGGAGATGTGACAATGATACACCAGAACATTACAAATAAATAAAAAAGAGTGCTAAAGAGTGTCCAAATAGCCCACAGAAAAGCAAGAAAAATACAAGAAAGAAAAAGAGAGGATAAATACACAAAAAAATTAACAAACTGAAGCCAAAACATACCAGTATTACATTAAATGTAAATAATATAAATTCACTAATTAAAAGTCAGATTGGCTGAGTATATTTAAAAAAATCATACCAAAATATAAGCTGTTTGCAAAAAATACTTCAGATTCAATTAAACAGGCAGGGTGTTGCAAAATGCTGTAAAAACATATGTCAGGCAAACACTAATCAAATAGAGGCAAGAATGACTGTATTATATTTACTTGACAATAAAAGTATAAGTCATAAAAAAATACCTTAAACTTCATCCAAAGTAAGAACTCACACTCAACAAAAAACTCTGTTAAAAGGTTTTGACAAGCTACAATCTGGAAGAAAATACTTGCAAATATATAACTAAAAAGGGACTAGACAATACAATATATAAAAATTCTCAAAACTGAACCCTAAAATGAAAATGCAATCTAATTAGAAGAGCAAAAGACATGAAAGAGATATTTCACTGAAAAAATCTATATGTAGTAATAAGATATTTAATGTCATTAGCCATTACAGAAATGCAAATTAAAACCAGTGAGATAACACTGTACATATATGAGTGACTGAAATAAGAAACCTTGACAACAACCAATGCTAGCAAGAATGCAAGAAAAATTGACTCATTGTTAATGGGATTGTAAAATGATATGACCACTCTGGAAAAGTTGTTTACTTGCCGGTGACCAGCTCCTGCCAGGTTCAGGGTATCCCCAAAGGTGGAGACGGCGTCAGCGAATGAGGGGAAGAAGAGAGAGAGAAAGAAAGAGACTGGACTCCAGTATGGTGCAGAAACGATGTGTGTGTTATTGGGAATTACAAAAGGTCTTTTATACACAAAGTCAGATGTGGGAGGGGCGTCCTCCACCCACCAGAAACCTTAATCCATGAAAACTTAATCAATGATTGCCTTTAAACCCTTTTCATATGATAATCTTAAAATCCCATAACAAAGGATAACCTAATCTGTGACTGACATATTCTATAAACCTTTTTCATCCTCAGCTGATTGATTCATGCCAAGTTAAACAATTCTATAGAAGCTTAAGTATTTACTTTACAAATGAAAGTGGCCCATCCCAGAATGTTTGGAATGTGGCCCAGTCCAAAGTTCACAGTGGACTACCTGCAAGTAACCCAGCCGCATTCTTTCAACAAAATGGCTGTCTTCTAAAACTGTATTCCAGCCGGGCTCAGTGGCTCAGCCTGTAATCCTGCGCCTTTGGGAGGCTGAGGTGAGTGGATTGCCTGAGCCCGCGGGTTCGAGACCCGCCTGGGCAGCGAGACTTCATCTCTACAATAAATCAAAAAATCAGCCGGGCATGGTAGCACATGCCTGTAATTCCGGCTACTTGGAAGGCTGAGGCAGAAGGATCGCCGGAGCCCAGCAGGTCGAGGCTGCGGTGGCCAGAAGTGGCCACTGCACTCCAGTCTGGGAGACAGAGTGGGACTCCAACTCAAAAAAAAAAACCAAAAAACAAAAAACAAACAAACAAAAAAAAATAAAACTGTATTCCATAATTTACACCTTCAATAAATCCTAAGATCATGACCCAGAAGCCTGTGACCAATACTAAGGCTCTTCGATGTGACATAAGTTTGAATTATAAGTTGTGTGAAAGCCAAAACCGCAGTTTGTGGAAGAATGGGAGCAATGAGCTTCTAAAGTTAGCTTGTGTTCGTCCTGATCTCAGAGTTTCTATGTTTTGAGCTCACAGGAGTTTAATCTGGTTAGTGCTGAGGAAATGGGGTCAATAGCTCCCAAATGCATCCTAGTGGTCTCGGGGTCAATGGCGCTTCCTGATCCCTAACGCTCAGTGGGCCTCTGTTTCTGGCTCCCAACATTTATTTGTTTGTTTTTTCCCCAAAACTAAACATACAACTACCATACAGTTCAGTGTTGCACTCCAGAACATTAATTCCAGCAAAATAAAAAACGTTTGTTTATCTAAAAGCCTCTTCATTCATGTTTATAAAAGAAATTGGAAATAATCCAGACATTCTTCAATGGGTGAATAGTTAAACAAACTGTAGTACATCCGTACAATTGAAATGCTACTCAACATTAAAAGAAACAGTCTCAACACTTGCAACAACTTAGGTGTATCTCTTGCAAGTTTTATTGCATGAATAAAGACAATCACCAAAGAAATATATGGAGAAATCCATCTATAGATAGGTATAATATTTCTAAAAGAAGAAGACGCACACTATAGTGGTTAAGAACAGGGACTCTCAACTTATATTTAGGTTAGGATTTTCATCTACTTTCTATTACTTAATATCTGTGTGATATTACACAAGGTCTTAGTCTCTAAGCTTCAGGTTAGAAATGAAAACTTGTAATACTGGAAAGCTGTTTTTATCTTTTTTAGAGTTTGATGAAATTAAATGCAAAAATCGATGTCAATGCATAGGAGAATGCCTGAATGACATGAATAGCCTCCTTTATTTATATCCACTCATCCAAACGTTCCCCTGACATTTTGCCCTCTATAAGCAAATGGTACACCTCTCTTCTAATTGCATATATAAGAAACTAGAGAGTCATGCTTATCTTTTATATCTCTCTCACTTTATTTATTTATTTAACTTTTAGAGTTGCGGGGTACAATTTAGGATTTATTGCATATGAAAGTGGCTTGCAGGTGAGGTTTGGGCTTCTAGCTGGTCCTTTCTTCCCCTGACAATGGGCCAAGTGCACAGTGTGCTGCCACATGACCCCTTATTCTTCCCTTCCTCCTTTCCTAGAGCTAAAAATACCATATTGTATATTTTAATTTTTAAGAGGGAAGGTCTTATGTTTCGCATTCCTACCACAGTAATAAGTAATAATATAAGGTATATACAGTTGACTTATACATATACATACACATTTACTTATATATACACATATATGCTCCATGTTTAATAAATTAATTATTTAAAAATTTGGTTTTTACCAGTCTATGTTATGATTTCACTAACTACCAGTCTTTATGGAGATGATCCAACTTTTTTGAGTTGCATTTTTATTTTTTAAATGCGCAAAATTTCACTGTATTTTAATATAACTTTGTATATATAATTCTTTTTTGACTTTTAAATTTTTTATTTTAAAATTTTGGGGTACAATTCAGGGTTAGGTATACAAATATTCATTATGCAGGTAACCTTGTTGATGAAGCATGTCCCCCCTACCCCAGGCAGATTCCCATTACAGTCAATCCCACCTTTCACCTCCCCACACCCCCGCAGTTACCCACTACTGTCAGTCCTTTTATTATAGTATTGTGATAGTTGTTCAAGGTGCACATATAAGTGAGAACATGTGATACTCAGTTCTTTGTTTCTGTGAAAGACTGCTCAGTATTATACACTCTAAGTCCATTCAGGTTACTGCAAAGTTCATGATTTTGTTCTTCTTTATGGCTGCATAATATTCCATTGTGTATATGTACCACATTTTTTTTATCCAGTTCTCTTTTGATGGGCAGCATGATTGGTTCCATGTTCTTGCTATTGTGAGCAATGCTGCGATAAACATCCCTATGAAGGTATCTTTTTTGTAGAGTGATTTGAGTTATTCTGGGTATATTCCCAGTAGGGGGATAGTGATGTCATGTGGAAGGTCAATTTTTAGAACTTTTAGGAATCACCACACTGTTTTCCACAGGGGCTGTATTAGTTTATGCTCCCACCAATAGTGCAGAAGTGTTCCCTTTTTGCCACATCCTCTCCAGCATCTGTTATTTTTAGAATGTTGGTGATGGCCATTCTGACTGGAGTTAGGTGGTATCTCAGTGTACTTTTAATTTGCATTTTTTTGATGACTAGTGAGGCTGAACCTTTTTTCATGTATCTGTTAGCTGCTCATATGTCTTCTTCTGAGAACTGTCTATTCATGTCTTTTGCCCACTTTAAAATGGGGCTTTTTTTGTTTTTTCTTTTCAGCACATTTGAATTCCTTGTAGATGTTATGCCTTTGTCAGACATAGAGCTGGCAAATATTTTTTCCCAGTCTGTGGGCTGTCTCCCTGCTCTCTTGATGGTTTCTTTTGCTTTGCAGAATCTAGTCAGTTTGATGAGATCCCACTTGTCCATCATATCTCTTATGGCATGGGCACTTGGGGTTTTGATCAGGAATTGGTTGCCAATTTAAATTTCCATAAGAGTGTCTCCTGCATTTTCTAAGGTTCTTATAGATTGAGGTTTTATGTTTAGGTCTCTGATCCATTTAGAGTTGATTTTTGTGCATGGGGATAGGTAGGGGTCCTGTTTCAATCTTCAGCATGTGGTCAGCCAGATTTCCCAGCACCATTTACTGAATAGGTTCCCCTCTCCCCAGTGGTTGGTGGTAGAGGTTTTGTTGAAGATGAGTTGGTTGAGAAATTGAGGTTTTGCTTCTGGGATCTCAGTTCTATTCCATTGATCTGTACGCCTGTTCTTGTACCAAAATTAGGCTGTTTTGATTATTATTGCTTTATAATAAAGTTTAGCGTCTGGGAGTGTGATACCTCCTGCTTTGTTTTTTGTGCTGAGATTGTTTTGGCTATTTGTGGTCATTTATGTTTCCATATGAGTTCCTGTATTTTGTTTCTAGGTCTGAGAAAAATGTTGCTGGTAATTTGATTGGTATTGCATTAAATCTGTAGATGGACATCTTAACAATGTTGATTCTTTCAATCCATGAGCATGGAATATTTTTCCACTTGATTGTGTCATCTTTGATTTCTTTGAGCAGTGTTTTGTAGTTTTCTTTTTTTTCTTTTTTTTTTTTTTTTGAGTTGGAGTCTTACTCTGTCGCCCAGACTGGAGTGCAGTGGCCGCTCCTGGCCACCGCAGCCTAGACCTGCTGGGCTCCGGTGATCCTTCCGCCTCAGCCTTCCGAGTAGCTGGAATTGCAGGCACGCACTACCATGCCTGGCTAATTTTTTGATTTATTGTAGAGATGAAGTCTCGCCAAGTTGCCCAGGCGGGTCTCGAACCTGCAGGCTCAGGCAATCCACTCACCTCAGCCTCCCAAATGTGTGGGATTACAGGCTGAGCCACCGAGCCTGGCTTGTAGTTTTCATTGTAAAGTTCTTTCACGTCTCTGGTTAGGAGATGCCAAGGTATTTCTTTCTTTCTTTTTTTTTTTGTGGATATTGTGAACGGAATTGTGCTTTTTATTATTGGTGTAGAAATGCGATTGACTTTTGCACATTTATTTTATACCCTGAGACTTTGCCAAAGTCCTTTATCAGTGCAAGGAGGTTTTTGACAATTCTCTTGGTTTTCAAGGTAAAGAATCATGTCATCTGCAAAGAGGGATAACTTGATTTCCTCTTTTCCTATTTAGATACACCTGATTGTCTTCTCTTCTCTGATTGCTCTAGCTAGGACTTCTAAAACTATGAACAGGAGGGGTGCGAGTGGGCATCCTTGTCTTGTTCCAGTTTTCAGGGGAAATGGTTCCAATTTCTATTTAGCAGTATCCTGGCTGTGGGTTTCTCGTAGATGGCTCTTACTATTTTGAGGTATGTTCCATCTATTCCTAGTTGTTCAAGGGTTTTTATCAAGAAGGGGTGCTGGATTTTATGAAAAGCTTTTTCTGCAACTAATGATATAATCATGCAATTTTTGTTTTTGTGTCTGTTGATGTATTTAATTATGTTTATGGTCTTATGAATGTTGAACCAGACTTGCATTCTGGAGATGAAGCCTACTTGGTTGTGATGGATGATTTTTGAGATGTATTGTTGAATCTGGTTTGCTAGGATCTTTTTGAGAATTTTAGCATCTATGTTCATCAAGGATATTGGCCTGTAGTTCTCTTTCTTTGTTGGGTCTTTTCCTGACTTGAGTATCAATGTGATAGTAGCTACATAAAATGATTCTGGGAGAGTTCCATCTTTCTCATAGAAAGACAAGAATTGGTATCAGTTCCTTCTTGTATGTTTTGTAGAATTCTGCTGGAAAATCATCTGGTCCGTGGCTTTTTTTTGTAGATAGTTTTCTTATGACATAGTCAATTTCCTAGATTGTTATTGGTCTATTTAGGATCCTGATTTCTTCTTGTTTCAACCTGGGGAGGTTGTATGATGTCAGAAAATCCTCCATTTACTTCAGGTTTTCAAGTTTATTTGCATACAAGTGTACATAGTAGTCTCTGATAATCTTTTGTATTTCTTCAGGGTCAGTTGTGACTTCATGTTTTGTTTCTGATTGTGCTTATTTAGGCTTTTCCTCTCTTTTTCTTGGTCAGTCTAGCTAGGGGACCATCAATATTGTTTACTTTTTAAAGAACCAGCTTTTTGTTTCATTGATTTTTTTTGTATTATCTTTTTGTCTTCTATGTCCTGGATTTGGGCTTTTATTTTGGTGATCTGGTTTCTTCTGCTGAAGTTAGGATTTTGGTGGTCTTGGTTTTCCAGCTTCCTTAAGTGACTTGTTAGGCTGTTAATTTGTGATCTTTCCATTTTCTTTATGTGTGTTTGTAGCGATATGAATTCCCCTCTTACTACTGCTTTCGTGGCATCCCAGAGGTTTTGGTAAGATGTTTCTTTATTTTCTTTTGTTTCCAGGTATCTTTTAATCTCTGTTTTGATTTCCATGTTGACCCAGGAGTTGCTTAGCGTCATACTGTTTAGTGTTCCTGTCTTTGTGGGGATGGGAGAACTTTGTTGGTGTTGATATTTATTTTTATTCCACTGTGGTCAGAGAAAGTGCATGGCAGAATTTCAATCTTATGAAATTTGTTTATGCTTGATTTATAGACAAGGATGTGATTGATCTTAGAGTAGTTTCCATGTGGTGATGAGTAGAATGTATATTATGTGTTTGTTGAGTAGAGTATTCTATAGGTATCAATTAAGTCCATTTGGTCAAGAGTCACATTGAGATTCCAGATCTCCTTGATTTTTTGTCTTGATCATCTGTCTAGGTTTGTGAGTGGGGTATTAAAGTTCCCAGCTATGATAGTGTTAGAGTCAATCTCTTTTTAAAGTTTACCTAGAAGCTGCTTTATGGAAGTTCGTGCTTTTATGTTGGGTGCATATATGTTTAGGATGGCTATTTCTTGTGGATGGATTGAACCTTTTGTCATTATGTAGTGACCTTCTGTAGATATTTTAATGTTTGATAGTTTAAGAGTATTTTGTCTGTTACTAAAATTGCAACTCCTGCTTTCTTTTGTGCTCCATTCATCTGAAATTTTGCTTCCCATCCTCTTACTTTGACTCTGTGAGTGTACTTTCTGTTGAGATGATTCTCTTGGAGACAATATATTGTTGCCTCATGATATTTTATCCATTTTGTCATTCTATATCTTTTCAGTGGTGCATTTAGTCCATTCACATTCAGGCTAATTATTAAAATGTGAGCGTTTATCCCTGTCATGATGTTCTTACAGAGTTGATGTTGTTCCTGTTTGCTTGTTTTCTTTCTTTTCAATTTTGTGTTGATTCATGTGTGTTTTCAATCTTTTTCCTACACTCTTGTGAAGAACATTGTCATTTTTTTCCCCCTTTCTTCTGTGTTTAATACTTTCTTAAGTGTTTTTTATAGAGCTGATTTAGAGGCAGCGTAAGTTCTTAGGGATTAAGTCTGGGAAATATTTTAATTCTCCCTCACTGATGAAGCATAGCTTAGCAAGGTAGGTTATTCTTGGTTGAAATTGTTCAACTTTGAGAACTTAAAGATTGGACTTCAAACTCTTCTAGTCTGAAGTGTTTCTGTAGATAAATCCGCTGCTATTCTAATTGATCTTCCCTGATAGTTAGTCAGACCTTTTTCTCTTGCTGCCTTTAAGATTTTTTTTTTTTTACCTACTTTGCTTAGGCGAATTTCTATGTGTCTAGGAGTTGATCTTCTCATTTTTTGTCTCACAGGGGTTCTCTGAATTTCTTGTGTTTGAATGGTTGCATCAGTAATGAGATGAGGGAAGTTTTTTTGAATAATTTCATGGAATGTTTTTTCCAAGGTGGTCTCTGTCTCTCTGCCTCAGGAAGTCCAATTGCTCTTAGGTTCATCCTCTTGAAATAAACCCTCATCTCTTGAAGGTTTTGTTCTGTCTTTTTAAAGTTTCTTTTCTATGTTTTGGACAGTTAGGGTTAGTTCTATATTTTGATCATCAAGCTCTGAGATTCTTTCTTCTGCTTGGCTAATTCTGCTTTCCATGCTTATCTGTTTGTTATTTATTTCATTCACTACTCTTTACTACTCTTATCTCAGTTATCAACTCTTTAGTTCTTTCCTCTTGTCTCTTCTCGATTCTATTTATTCTCTCTATCAATGTTTTGATATCTGGGTTTGTAGTTTGAGCCCAGTCACTCTGGGGGCTCTTCATTCTTTGTGTTCTGAAGTCTGTTTTCTCAGTGTCTACCTCCCAAGGGTCTGTGTGAGACCCATGTTCTTCTTTTGGCATTCCTTCATTTGTGTAGATCCCCTCCTTTTTTCCCCTCTTCATTAATTCTGTTTTTCAGGGATAGTGAGGTTGCTTTTTCTTCTGTTTGCTCAATCTCCTATTCTTCCTTATGTGAATCCTCTGACTTTGTTCAATTCTGAAGCTGTATTGTTGGTTGGGGGTTGTACTTTTTGCAGTTTTGAGATTTAATTGAGGGGGAAGCTGTATTCAAAATCTATCTGCAGATCCCAGTATCCATCGACAGGTGTACAGGCACCCTGGAACCCATTTCACACTATCTTACAATTGTCCATGCAGTGTGGGTATAAGTATTCCCTGAAAGCAAAATGAGGTAAGAAAAATAATTTATAAAGGAAGGAGTGGGGCAAGAGGAAGGTGGAGAGAGAGAAAAGTAAGAGGGAAAAACAGACAGGCGTACCAACTAACAAATGAAAAGAAACACAAAAACAGAAAAGAGTAAAAAAAACTAAAGCATACAGACAATCATACAAACACACAAAACAACAAAAACCTCCCTATTGATGTACTCTTCCCATACACAAACAGGAAGTCTAAAGAAAAAAAAAGCAAAATAGCAGAAACAAAATAAGTATGAAAACGTTATCAAAAACAGAAAAAGAAAAGAAACTAAAATATAAAACAAAAAAAATGAGCAAAACAAACTGACAAAAATAAATAAAAACAAGGAGCCAAACTCGCTCTGAGGTTGTTACTGTAAGTCCAACATCCTTTCGCCTCTGATCTCTAGTTCTCATTGCAGCCTGATAGGGTTGCTCTCAGCTCAGGGTGATGTGCTCCAAGCTTGGACCAGATGCCCCAGGCCTACTGTGGGAGGAAAGTGGGTCAGATCTGGGCTCACCCGGTTTGCTGCCTCTCAAGTCTGCCACTCAGATCTGACTTGTTTCTGATCCAGCATGAGAGAGGGGGGCTTCTGTCTCTCCCAGTTTGATAAGATTACCTTAGGTCCCACGTTGCAGACTGGGTGGAGTTGGGTGGAGCTGGGTGGGGCAACTTAGTTCTCTGCCTGGTCCTGGGACAGAGAAAATGGCTGTGGTTGGTATCCCCTCACCTGGCATAGGTCTCCTCTCCAGCTCTTCCCAATCCTCTCTCTCCACTGATCATATCTGGGGCTCCAGATCTGTTATAACAGGTGATGGTGTGAGCCAGGCACCAGGCAGTGCGAATCAGCTTGATTAGGCAGGCTTTTCTCAGGAGAGTCCTGTGAACAGCAGATGATTTTTACATACCCATGCTCCAATCTCAGGACCCCTATCTCTTTTTCTAATGAATAAACAATCAAAACTAATTTAGGGAATATGTTGAGATTTCTGTATTACATGTCATATTAATATTTTAGGGTCTCAAATTCAGAGTTGTATAGACTTTTTTTTAGCTGTTTAGCTCTTCGATATGATTCTTCATGAGGACGTAAACTCCATAGAAATAATTTTTAGAAAAGAATTTGAGACTAGTTTGTAGAGTCTCATTTCTGATAAGAAACACATTATAAAGATAATGAATGTTTTGGCTGCATCCCAGTAAATATCACTCACCATTTTCATACAGAAATAATTTAGATAGGGTGAATCTTGAGAAACTGTCCAGAATCTATATTTTTAATAGTCATTCTTTTTTTTACTGTTAAAATATATTTTACTTTGTCTGGTAAATGTAAACATATATCTTAAAAAGATATAGATTTATATGTTGTCTTCTGTGCTTTCAAATGTTTATTTAAGCTATTCCAAAAAGTCAGACCTTAATATGATTACACCCTCATCTTTGTCTCATATTTCACATTATAATACACATCTAGAAAACATAGTTAATTGCTGAACCAGGGACTCTTGCTTCACCCTGAAGAAAGATATAATGCTTCAATAATTAAGTTGGACAAAACCACTTAATCAAATATTCTAGCTTGAATGAAGTTATTACACATTCCCTCTCCCATCTCACTTCACCCCACTTCCCCAACTCAGAGTAGTGGTTTAAGAGAAAGAAAAATTACATTACATTCTGCCACAGATATATTACATTCTGTCACAGTTTTGTCATATAAATATGGTGCACGTGAAAGTTACTTTACTTCTGATATTCAATATACAATTACAAAACTTACAAGAAAGCCAGCAAAATATGACACATAATGAACTGATGCAGATGTTAAAATTAGGTGACACATAGACTAAGGAGTCATTATAATTGTATCCCATACATTAAAAAGTTTGGTAGAGACATAGAAGTTGTAAAAGATAACTAAATTGAATATCTATAGAGAAACTCTACAATGTTTGAAATGAAAAATACGTTGGCTGGTATTGCTAGTAGATTAGACATTTCTGAAAAAAATGATTGGTGAATGTAAAGACATAAAAATAAAATCATCTAAAATAGAACAAAAAAGGGACTGCTAAAAAAATGAATTTTGAACCTCTGAGTTGTGGACAAACTCCAAGTAGACTAAAGGATACATAATTGGTGCCATTGTAGGAAAGGAGAATGAAAGAGAACAGAAAAAGTAATCAAATCATTGATGACGGAACATTTCCAAATTTTGTGTCAACTATATACATACAGAACTAAGAAATTCAAATTGCCTCAGGACAAGGCATAGAAAGAAAATCACAGTGACGTATATTACAATTAAGTTGCTTGAAAACAATTAGAAAAACATTATCTTTAAAAGGGAGAGGAAAAAAGATACATTGGAACATAAACAAAATAAAAAAGGTTACTTGATAAAATCAATGAAGAGGAAAGGCAATGGTGCAGCATTTTCAAAGTAGAGGAAATAACATGTGTCTACCTAAAATTCTATGCATAGGCATTTTCAAAGTAGAGGAAATAACATGTTCTCTACCTAAAATTCTAGGCATAGGAAAAACACATGTAATGAGAGTCCCAGAAAGAGAAGACAAAGACAAGGAGTCAGCATAAATATTGAAAGAATATCCATTTTTCTTAAATAACCACGCCTGTTTTTTTGTATTTTGTTAATTTCCAAAGATCTAAACATGTTGATCTCATATATATATATATATATGTATCACATGTCATATATATAAATATATGATATATATTTGATTATAAAGATGTGGGATACAATTCAGGGTTAGGTATACAAATATTGATTATGCAGGTACCCTTGTTGGTGAAGTATACCCTTCCCTCCTCTAGCAGTTTCCTTAACTGCCAATCCCACCTCCCTCCCCTGACAGTTTCCCACTACTATCAGTCCCTTTCTTATAGTATTATAATTGTTCAAGGTCTGCTTATGAGTGAGAACATATGGTTCGCTGTTCTTTGTTTCTGTGATAGATCACTGAGGGGGATCGACTCCAAATCCATCCAAGTTGTTGCAAAGTCCATATGTTTGTCTTTCTTTATGACTGCATAATATTCCATTGTGTATTATGTACCACATTTAAAAAATCCAGGCCAGCTTCAATGGGCAACATGGTGGGTTCCATGTTTTTGCTGTTGTGAATAGAGCTACAACAAACATATGTGTGTGGGCAGGTATCATTTTGCAGAATGATTTGAGTTCCTCTGGGTATATTCTCAAAAGGGGAATTACTGGGTTACATGGAAGGTCAATTTCTAGTTCTTTCAGAAATCACTGTGGGTTTGTCATACATGACTATTATTATTTTGAGGTATGTTCTATTGATGCTTAGATGGTTGATAGCTTTTATTATGAAGGGATTTTGAATTTATCAGATGATTTTTTGCATCTCCATGATCATATGGTTCTTAATTGTAATTCTGTTTATGTGATGAATTATGTTTATTGATTTGTGTATGTTGAACCAGCATTGCATCTCAGAAATGAAGCCCACCTGACTCCAGCAAATAATTTTTTTAATGTGCTGTTGGATGCAGTTTGCTAGTATTTTTTTGAGGATTTTTTGCATCTATGTTTGTCAGTGATATAGGCCTATTGTTTCATTCATTGTTGTGTCTTTGCCAGACATTAGTATCAAGATATTTGCTTCATAGAATGAGTTAGGGAGGAATTTCTCCTTGATAGTTTGAAATAGTTTTGATAGGACAGATACCAGATTTTTCTTGCACATCTCATAGAATCTGGCTGCAGATCTATCTGGTCTAGGACTTTGTTGTTGTTGTTATTGTTAGTTTTTAAATTACTGGTACAATTTCATGACTCATTATTGATCTGTTCAAGGTTTTAATTTATTTCTGTTTCATTCCTGGGAGGTTGTGTGTTTCCAGAAATCTATTCATTTTTCTCTAGATTTTCTAGATGACACACACAGAGGTATTCATAGTAGTCTCCAAGAATGTTTTGCATTTCTGTGAAAAGAGGTGTAATGTAGACTTTTTGTTTATTTTTGATTGTATTTTTTTCTCTTTCTCTTTTTTGTTAATCTAGTCAGTAACTCTCAGTCTTTCTTATCCTTTCTAGAATGAGCTTTTCATTCCATTGAACCTTTGTATTTTTTTGTTTGTTTTAATTTAATTTAGTTATGTTCTGAATTGAGTTATTTCTTTTCTTTTTCTAGTTTGGGATTTAGTTTGTTCTTGTTTTTCAAATACTTTTGGGTGACAAAGTACATTGCTTGCTTGATAATTTTCTATCTTCTTTTCTTATTTTTATTTATTATTTATTTTTTTAAATTTTAGAGTCGTGAGGTACAAGTGGGGATTTACTGCATAAATAGGTTGCATGAAGGAGAAGTTTGGGTTTCTAACTGGCCCTTTCTCCCCCGATTGTGGACTAGGTATCTGGTATATTGCCACATGACCTCTCACTCTTCCTCCCCTCCCTGTCTTAGCCATGATCAGGACCTACCAATCCCACCCTTGTACTCATGTGAACGGTAATCAGGACCTGTTTATAAGTGAGAATGTATCATATTCCGTTTTTTGTTTCTGTGATATTCCACTTAGTATGATGGTGTCTAGCTGCATCCAAGTTGCTGCAAAGGTAATGAATCTGTTCTTCTTTATGGCTGCATAATAAATGCATCATGTATATATACCACATTTTCTTTATCCAGTCCACTTTCAATTGGCACCCTGATTAGATACATGTTTTTGCTACTGTGAGTAGTGCTACAATGAGCATACATATGCAGGTGTCTTTGGGGTAGAGAAATTTTCATTCCTCTAAGAATATGCCCTGGAGAGAGAATGCTGGAATGTATCGAAGCTTAATTTTTAGTACTTTAAGATATCACCACACTTCTTTCCGTAGAGGTTAAACGAGATACACTTCCACCAACAGTGTAAAAATGTCCCCTTTTCTGCAAAGCTGTACCAGAGCCTGTTGTTTTGTTTTTGACTTCTCAATGATAGCCACCCTTACCAGTGTTAGGTGATATATCTCTGTAGTTGGGTGATATATTTCTGTAGTTTTGATTTGCATATCTCTGATGATTAGTGAGGCTGGACATTTTTCCTGTGTTTGCAGATTGCTTGTATGTCATCTTTTGAGAAGTCTCTGTTCTTGTCCTTTGCTCACTTTTTTTTTTTTTTGAGTTGGAGTCTCACTCTGTTGCCTAGGCTGGAGTTCAGTGGCATACTCACGGCCACCCTAGCGTCAACCTGCTGAGCTCTGGTGATCCTTCTGCCTTAACCTTCCAAGTAGAATTATAGGCACGCACTATCATGCCCAGCGAATGTTTTATTTATTGTAGAGACGAGGTTTCACCAAGTTGCCCGGGCTGGTCTCAAACCTGCGGGCTCAGGCAATCCACTTGCCTCAGCTTCCCAAAGTGCTGAGATTACAAGCTGAGCCACCGAGGCTGGCCTGCTCACTATTTTTTTTGTTGTTTTTGAGTTGGAGTCTCACTCAGTCACCCAGACTGGAGTGCAGTGGCCGCTCCTGGTCACCGCAGCCTCGACCTGCTGGGCTCCGGCCATCCTTCCGCCTCAGCCTTCCGAGTAGCCGGAATTACAGGCATGCGCTACCACGCCCGGCTGATTTTTTGATTTATTGTAGAGATGAGGTCTCACTGCCCAGGCGGGTCTCGAACCCGCGGGCTCAGGCAATCCACTCACCTCAGCCTCCCAAGGCACGGGATTACAGGCTGAGCCACCGAGCCTGGGCGCCTGCTCCCTTCTTTTTATTTATTTATTTATTTATTTTGAGTTGGAGTCTCACTCTGTCGCCCAGACTGGAGTGCAGTGGCTGCTCCCGGACACCGCAGCCTCTAACTGCTGGACTCTGGCGATCTTTCCGCCTCAGCCTTACAAGTAGCCAGAATTACAGGCATGCACTACCATGCCAGGCTGATGTTTTGATTTACTGTAGAGATGAGGTCTCGCTGCCCAGGCGGGTCTTGAACCCACAGGCTCAGGCAATCCACTCACCTCAGCCTCCCAAAGGCGCAGGATTACAGGTTGAGCCACCAGCCGGCTAACCTGCTCACTTCTTAATGAGGTTGTTTATTTTATTCCTTCCAGTTCTTTTGAGGTCCTTGTAGATCCTGGACCTTTGTCAAATGCATAGTTTGTAAATATTTTTTCCCATTCCATGGGTTAACTCTTTACTCTCTTGGTAGTTTCTATTCCTATGCAAACACTTTTTGTTTTATAAGGTCCCATCTGTCTGCATTTGCTTTTGAAGACTTGACCTTGAATTCATTGCCTACTCCAATGTCCAGGAGGGTGTTTCCTATGTTTTTTTCTAAGAGTCTTATATTTTGATGTTTTCCAATGCAGTCCTTTATTCATTTTCAGTTTATTTTTGTATATGGCGATAAGTAAGGGTCTAGTTTCATTCTTCTGCATGTGGCTAACCAGTTTCATCAGAACCATTTGCTAAATATGGTTTCAATGTTTTTCAATGTTTGTTATTGATAGCTTTATTGAAGATGAGTTGGTTGAGATACTGTGTTTTTGTTTCAAGATTCTCTGTGAAGAAATCTTCCATTGGTCTATGTGTCTACCTCTGTACCAATACAATTTTGTCTTGGTTACTGCAGCCTTCTAATAAAGTTTAAAGTCTGAAAGTGTGATGCCACCAGCTTTGTTCCTTTCACTGAGGATTGCTTTAGCTATTCATGCTCTTTTTTGCTTCCATATGAATTTCTTTATGGTCTTTCCTAGGCCTGTGAAAAAATTTGTTGGCAATTTGATAAGGACTGTGTTGGATCTGTAGATTACCTTGAGTAGGATGAACATCTTGTCAATATTGATTCTTCCAATTCATGACCATGGGGTGTTCAATTTGATCATATCATTCTTGATTTATCTGGGCACCATTTTGTAATTCTTAATGTAAAAGTCTTTCACTCCTTTGGTTAGGTTTTGGTGGCTATTGTGAAAAGAATTGTGTTTTTTATTTGGTTCTCTGTCTGCTTGATTTGTGTATAGAAATGCAACTATTTTTTGTGTGTAGTTTTGTATATCCTAAGACTTTACCAAAGTCATTTATCAGTCCAAGAAAGTTTTTGAGACTCTCTAGGGAGTTCAGTTATCCACAAAGAGGGATAACTTAACTTCCTCTTTTCCTATCTGTATGTCTCTGATTGCTTTCTTTTGCCTGATCATTCTGGCTAGGACTTCCAGTATAATGCTAAAGGGGTGGGGAGAGTGGGCATCCTTGTTTTGCTACAGTTGCGAGGGGGAACGCTTTCCTTTCAGCTTCTGCCTGTTAAGCAAGATGTTGGCTCTGTATTTGTCATAAATGACTCTTACTGCTTTGAAGAATGTTCCTTTGATGCCTAGGTTTTCAATGGCTTTTATCAAGAAGGGATGCTGGATTTTTTAAATGCTTTTTCTGTGACTAATGAGATAATCATGTAGTTCTTGGTTTTACACCTTTTAATGTGCTGAATTACATTTTTAGACTTGTGAATACTAAATCATTCATGTATCCTGGGAATGAAGCCCACTTGTCATGAAGGATGATCCTTGAAATGTGTTGTGGGATATGATTTGCTAGAATCATGTTGAGAATTTTTGCATCTATGCTCATCAGAGAAATTGGCCTGTAATTCTCTTTCCTTGCTAGGTCTTTGCCAGTTTTGGGGTATCAGAATGATATTTGCTTCATAGAATGAGCTAGGGAGGATTCCTTTCTTCTTGATTTCCTGGAGTACTTTCAGTAGGATGGGTATCAGCTCTTATTTTGTGTCTTGTAGAATCAGTTAAGAAACCATCCTGTCCAGGACTTTTTATTTTGGTAGAGAGGTTTCTTATAACTGAGTTGATTTCTTGGATTTTTATTAGACTGTTTAGATTTTCAATTTATTCCTGTTGCAAACTTGGGAGGTTGTGTCATAGCAAGAATTCCTCTATTTCCTCTAGTTTATTTGCATACAGATATTAATAGCTGTATTAATAATTTCTGATTATTTTGAATTTTTTCAGACTCAGCTGTGGTATTGACTTTTCGTTTCTAATTGTGTTTTTGAACTTTCTTTTCTCTTTCTCTTTTTTGGCTAGGAATCTGTCAATCTTATTTATCCTTTCAAATAACCAGCTTTTTTTCTTGTTTATCCCTTCTATGATATTTTTGTCTTCTATTTCCAGCAAATGGGACTCTTTTTTTATGAGTTGGAGTCTCACTCGGTCACCCAGACTGGAGTGCAGTGGCCGCTCCCGGACACTGCAGCCTCGACCTGCTGGGCTCCGGCTATCCTTCCGCATCAGCCTTCCGAGTAGCCAGAGTTACAGCTGCACGCTACCACTCCCAGCTGATTTTTTGATTTATTGTAGAGATGAACTCTCGCTGCCCGGGTGAGTCTCGAACCCGCGGGCTCAGTCAATCCACTCACCTCAGCTTCCCAAACCACGGGATTACAGGCTGAGCCACTGAGCCCGCCTTAGCAAATGGGACTTTATCTTAGTAATTTAGACTTTTCTACTGAAATTGGGATTCAATTGTTCTTGTCTTTCTAGCTCCCTTGGGTGTGATATTAGACTGTTTACTTGTGATTTCTCTATTTTCTTGATATGCGTGTAATGTTATAAGCTTTCCTCTCAACACTGTTTTCATGGTATCCTAGAGGTTTTAATATATTGAGTCTTTTTTTCATTTTTTTCCAGGAATATTTTTACTTCTGTTTTGTTTTCTGTGTTAGCCCAAAAGTCATACAGAAGCCTGTTGTTTAGTTTCCATGTATTTGTGTTTTGGGGAGTTCTTGTTGGTGACTATACTAATCTTTATTCCACTGTGATCTGAAAATATGCTTGATATTATTTCAACCTTTGAAATTTTTTCATACTTGACTTTTGCATAAAAATGTGATCAATCTGGGAGTATGTTTCATGTGTTGATGAGTAGAGTGTTCTGTAGATGTCTATTAGGTCCAATCGGTTAAGTGTTGAGTTGAGATCCTGGATCTCCTTGTTGGTTTTATGCCTCAATGATCTGTCTAGTGCTGTTAGTAAGGTACTAAATTCTCCATTCTGACTATGATTTTATGGGTGCCTCTGTTTAGATAGCAATTGTTTTATGAGTCCAATTGTTCCTATGTTGGGTGGATATATTTAAGATGGATATTTCTTGCTGGTGGATTGAGCCTTATATTATTATTTTTCCTTCCGTGTCTTTTAAAATTTTTATTGATTTAAGTCTGTTTTGTCTGATATAGAAATAGCTACCCCTGCTCTTATTTTTTTTTTTCCATTTGAATGGAAGATCTTTTTTCTGCCTCTTACTTTAATCCTGTGGGTGCTCTTTCCAATGAGATGGGTTCCTGGAGGCAGCAGAATTTTGGAGCATGTTTCTTTATCCCTTTATCCAGTTTGCTACTCTGTGCCTTATTAGTGGTACATTTAGTCCATTTACTTTAAGCTAATTATTGATATGTAAGGATTTATCCTTGTAACAATGATGCTCTTAAGAGTAGGCTGGCCAAACATTCCTCAAACCTCTGACTCCCTCTCCAATCTTGGTAGGAGGAGCCACCCTTTTTCTCTGATCTACTTTCTGAAAAAACATTTTCTAACCTAAAAAACAAAACAAAGCAAAGAAAGAGTTTGCTTTGCAATTTTTTTTGGTTGTTATTATTTTTCCATTTGTGTGCTCAAACATTTTTTAAGCATCTCTTGAAGGTGGCATATTCTCTTAGGTATTGGATGTCTGGGAGGATTTTAATTCTCTATCACGGATGAAGCTTATCTTGGTGTGGTGGAAAATTTTTGACTGGTATTGCTTATCTTTTAGTACATTAAAGACTCCAATCCTTTCTGGCTTGTAGATTTACTTCGGAGAAGCTTGCTGCAATTCTGATGGGTCTTCCCCAGTAGATTGGCTGTCTCTTCTCTCTAGTTGATGTTAGGATTTTGTATTTCATGCTTACATTGTGTAGATGGAATACTAAACATTTTGGGGGTGGTCTTTTATATAATACCTTTCAGGGGTTCTCTGAACAGCTTGTGGTTGGATGGTCACCTATCTATGAAGATATGATAAATCTTCTTGGATGAACTTTGTGAAAGGCTTGTTCCAGAGTGTTCTCAGTTTCCTCTTCTATTTTGAGGATGTCTATTGATTATATATTTGGTCTCTTTACATAATCCCATGCCTCTCGGAAGGATTTGCTCGTTAAACCTTTCTTCTTGTTTTTGTCAGACTGGATTTGTTCAATATTTTGACTTTCAAGCTCTAAAATTCTTTCTTTTGCCTGGTCAATTTTGATCCCAAAGCCTGTCATTGTGCTTTGAAATTCCAGAAAGAAATTCTTTATTTCCAGGGTTTCAGATTTGACTTTTCTTATATTGGTCAGTTCAACTTTTACTTCCTGAATTGCTCTTGTTGCTTGAGTCACCTTTGCTTCCAACTTCTTGAGGTTTTCCTTAATTGTTTTTGCTATTCATTTTCTGAAATCTAGTTCTGTCATCAAGGACATATTGTTCTGGGTGGATTTCATTTTATGGGGACTAGGTGGTACCTCTTTAGGGATTACCAGTGGGTTTTTTTTTCTGATTTCTTTCTCATCTGTGAAGACTAACTCTTCTCTTTTTATTATTATTTTTCAGTTTTGTTGCTTTGTAGCTGGATATGGTCTAGCTGCCTTAGGGCCTTTTTTGCTGTTCAAAATAATTCACACTGAGGGAGAGAGAGGAGGTGCTATTCTAGCTCCACCACTTTTGCTGGACAGCGCTTAGAACTCAAAGTGACTATATGCTCCAAAGTCTCCCTGTGGCCAGACTGACCAGACTGCTTACTGACTCCTGATTGCAAGCACTTTGTGGGGATCAGTAGGAGCAATGGGGCCCCTGGCCACTTTGACAGAACTACCGATTGGTGGCACCATCTGTCTGCAGCTTAGAAGCTCTTCTACTGGGAAACTGGGCTGCCTGTGCCTTTCACAATTCTCTCTACCCAAGTAAAAGTTGTGCTTAGAACCTAAAAATAGCATAGTCCATGGCATGGCAGAACCTGCCATTGGAATGAAAGAGGCTGGTAGGCAATCCTTCTGGGTCTCAGGTCTGGCCAACTGATGCTGGTGGCAGGTACCAAGTGAGTGCAGTCAGCAGGGAAACTTTCTTTGTCAGGGAGCTGGCCATCAAGTACTGCTGGAAGGTAACAGACTTTCAGAATGTAGGTGGCAGGTGTTCCAAGTTCAGGTGAGTTCCCAGCTCCACGTGGGCTCCATGGACTCCATAAACACATTGTTGTGCCTTAACCAGTCCTCCTTCTATGAGGGACTAAATACCCATGCAGATCTGCATGCAGCTGGGGGAGGAGGACTGTCACAGACCATGTCAGGAGCACTTACCTTATCTCATTTACAAGGCAATACTGTAGATACTATGCAAGCCTGGCAGCTATGGTGTCTCCCAGCTCCAAAGCCATTGCCCACTCACTTTTCCTTGATCCCTATGTATTCCAAGAGTCATCAGTGAGGTGTAGGGTGCATCCAACATCCAATTTTACTTAAACTGCTTGGGATTGCTGGTGGTTGAGATTGTCTTCCTTGTTCTGCTCTGAGAGAAAGGTACAGGTCAGCTACTCCCAGATGGCCATTTTGGCTTTTATCTCTATTCTTGATGTGGGCAATTAGTACTCTAAATTTTCCTCTAGACATTGCTTTTTTGTGCATCCCAGAAATTTGTAAATGTTGTGTCTCTATTTTAATTTACAACATACACATTTTTTATTTTATTGTTTATCTACAAGTCATTCAGAGCAAGTTCAATGTATTTGTACAGTCTTGAGAGTTCCTCTTGGTATTGAATTATATTTTTATTTCACTGTAGTCAGGGAAGATGCTCAGTATGATTTAAAATTTTTGGAATTTTTAAAATCTTGCTTTATGATGGGTCATGTGGCAAATCTTAAAATATATTCCATGTGCAGATATTCCAAGTATAGATAATCTGTGGTTGTTGGGTGGAGTGTTCTGTAGATGTCTAGTAGATCCAACTGGTCATGTATCAAATTAATGTCCAAAATGTCTTTTTTGGTTTTCTGCCTTGGTAATCTGTCTAAAGCTGTTAGCAAGGTGTTGAAGTCCTGCATGTGACTGTCTAAGTCTTTTCTTAGGTCTAGTAGTTGTTGTATAAATAAGAGTGCTCTCCAATGTTGAATGTGTGTATATTTAGGACAGTTAACAGTTCTTGTTGGATTGAACCTTTTATTATTATATACTGTCCTTTATGCTATTTTTCTGTATTATTGTTGATTGTAAAGAGTGTTTTATACAATACAAGAGTAGAGACCCTTGCTCTTTTTGGTTTTCCCTTTGCATAGTAGATATTTATGGGTGTTGTTAGAAATGAAATCAATCTCCTGAAAACAGCAGAAAGATGGGTATTTCTAAAAAATCCAATTTGCCTTTTTATGTGTTTTAAGTGGGGTATTTAGGTAATTGACATTTAATGTTGCTATTAATATGTGGGATATGTGGGGTTTTGTTCCAATTATAGTGTTAGCTAGTTGCTTTTCAGTTTCAGTTTTGTGGTTGATTTATATGGTCTATGGACTCTGTGTTTATGTATGATTTCATGTGAGGAGGTATCATTCTTTTGTTTCTATGTTTAGGACATACCTAAGCATTTCTTGTAAGGCCAGTCTGGCAGTGACCAATTCCCTTAGTGATTACTTGTGTGATAAAAACTTTCTCTTTCATTTATTAATTTTAGTTTGACAGTATAAGTAATTCTTGGCTGGCATTTCATTTCCTTTCAGATGCTAAAAATTGATCCCCCATCTTTTCTGGCTTGTGAAGTTTCTGCTGTGGTCCACTGTTATCTTGAGGGGGGTCTGCCTCTGTAAGTGGTCCTTCTCTATAGTTGTTTTTAAGATTTTTTTCTTTTGTGTATACCTTGAATAGATAGTCTGATGACAATGTGCCTTAGGAATGGTCATCTTGCAAAATATCTTGCAGAAGTTCTCTGAATTTCTTACATCTACATGTCCAGCTTTCTTGCAAAATTGAGGATGCTTCCTTAGATTATGTCCTTAAATACTGCTTTCATTGTCTTCTCTCAGGAATTCCAAGCAATCAAAGGTTTGATCTCTTTATAAAATCACATATTTCCTTTTTGCATTTAAAAAAATTTATTTTAAAGACGTGGAGTTCAACTCAGGATTACATATACAAATGTTCATTATGCAGATACCCTTGTGGATGAGGTGTGCCCCCCTCAGCAGTTTCCCACTACTGCCAAACCCATCCCCTCCTCCCCCAGAAGATTACCACTACTGCCAATCCCACCTCTTTCCACCTCTAGCAATTTCCCACTACTTCTAACCCTTTTCTTATAGTGTTATGATAGTTGTTCAAGGTCCACTTATAAGTGAGAACATGTGACACGCGTTCTTTGTTTCTGTGATAGATCACTCAGCATTATAAACTCTAAGTCCATCCAAGTTGCTGTGAAGTTCATAATTTTGTCCTTATTTATGGCTGCATAATATCCCATCATTAATATGTACCACATTTTAAAAATCCAGTCTTCTTTCTTTGTGCATTTTTTAAAAATATTTTTTCTTTTTCTTTTTGTTTAATTTGGTTGATTCAAAAAATTGGTCTTCATACTCTGAAATTCTTTCTTGTGCTTGATCTATTCTATTTTTAAGACTTGCAACTGTATTTTGAAATTTCTGAAGTGAATTATTCAATTCTATAAGTTCAGTTGGCTCTTTCTTAATATGGCTGTGTCCCCTTCCAATTCTTGGATAATTTTCACAAATTTTGAATTTATACTTTTTGCTTTTTCTTGGGCCTTTTTGAGTTTCTTTGCAAATCATATCTTGAATTCTGTAACTGTCATCTTGGACACTTTATTCTGTTTGAGACCCACCTAGGAGCTAGTATCATTCTTTGGAGGTGTTAAACTCTCTGGTTTTTGGTATTGCAAGAGTTCTTGTGCTGGTTCTTTCTCATCTTGTGAAGCTGTCGTCTCCTCTCCTGCTCTTCCTCTTCCTCCTTTTATTTTTTCACCTCTTCCTCCTCCTCTTCCTCCTTCTTTCTTTCTTTTTCCCTATTTCTTTTAATTTTTCATTTGCTATCATTGAGGTGGGTTTTTTGTGAGAATTTCCTTTTTTTTCCTATGGGTATGATTATGGTGTATGCTGACTTCACTTATTGTGCTACTTCTGTTATTCTCTCTCTGAACCACAACTGGCTGAGAGGCAGTAACTAGGAAGGGCCAAAGAGTGACATCTGAGAGTCAGGTCTTCAAAAGAACACTGAGCCACAGGTATAGTGTTCAGGCAGAAATGGGGTAACTGTGTGGTATGGGAGAACCTGTTACAGAATTAGAGAAGCCCTGCCTAGCCTCTGTCCTGGGGGCACATGGAAGTGCTTGTTTCTTTATTCCCTTTCTGACCTGAAGGCAGCAGGGGCCAAGGTAGTGGTGGCAGTGACTGGGAAGAGCCCAGCAACAACCTCTAGGAATTGGGGCCTCAGAGGAGCACTGAGCTGCAGTCATAGTGTTCAGATCGGGGTGGGATGGCTGCATCACGTCAAGCACCTGCTACAGAAGCAGAAAAGCGCTGCCTGGTTTAGAGCTTTGGAAGTGCCTTGCATCACTGTTTCCTGTGGTTTATGTGTTCCAGGTGCAGAGACAACAGGGAAGAGGATGCAGGTGGCCTGTTGGTTGCCTCTGGAAGCTGGAAACCTCACTGAGTGAAGTTGTGACTGCAGTATTCCAGCAGCAGTGGGTAGGTGTGATGGAGACCTGTCTCCTGAAGCTAGCAAGTCCCATTTGGTAAGGAACAGCAGAGCCAGGCCATGTGGTGTGGTGCACTGTCTGCCAGTTCCTTCCTTCCATGGCTGTGGTATATGTGTTTGGGGGTGTATGACAGCTCCTGGCCTCTCTCTTTGGTGGATAAGTGGTTGCCAGCCCCAGACTACCCAGGGAACAACCACCAATGGTTTCATGTCGGCTTGAACAGTGCCTCTGTCCAGAATCTGGGTGGCTTCTGTATCTGATTAGAGATCAGGAAGGTTTGTGGCAGAAGTTGGAACCTCAGGGGTTATCTCACTTACTACCTCTTCCTCACATTAAATATCCTCTTCTGGCTGCATGTCAAAGTTGGCTCTGCAGGCTGCCTAACCTTACTCTCGTCTCCTCTCTGAGGTTCCTGAAATTTCTGTGGTCAACTTTATTTATTTATTTATTTATTTATTTTTAATCAGCATTTTTTATTATGATTTTGTGAGGTACAGTTAAGGGTTAGGTGTACAATTACGTTTCATTCAGGCACCCTGTTGAAAAGAGGTGTTTCCCCATCCCCAGACAGATATTTGTGACTGTTAATCCCATCCCATCCCCCCCATAGTTTCCCAGTATGGTCAGTCATTTTCTTATAGTATTACATTGGATGTTCAAGGTCCATTATATGAGTGAGAACGTGTGATACTCGGATCTTTGTTTCTGTGAGAGGTCACTCAATATTATAGACTTTAGTTCCATCCAGGCTGCTGCAAAATTCATGATTTTGTTTTTTTATGGCTGCGTGGTATTCCGTCGTGTATATGTACCACATTTTTTTAATCCAGTCCTCTTTTGATGGGCAACATGGTTGTTTCCAGGTACTTGCTATTGTGAACAATGCTGTGCTAAACATACGTGTGCAGGTATCTTTTTTATAGAGTGATTTGAGTTCTTCAAGGTATATTCCCAGTAGGGGATTGCGGGGCCATATGGAAGGTCGATTTTTAGAGCTTTTAGGAATCGCCACACTGCTTTCCACAGAGGTTACACTAGTTTACACTCCCACCAACAGTGTAGAAGTGTTCCCTTTTCACCACACCCTCTCCAGCAGCTGTTATTTTTTAAGTTGTTGATAATTGCCATTCTGACTGGAGTTAGGTGGTATCTCAGTGTGGTTTTGATTTGCATCTCCCTAATGATTAGTGAGGTTGATCATTTCTTCATGTGTTTGTTGGCTGCTCAAATGTCTTCCTTTGGGAAGTGTCTGTTCATATCTTTTGCCCATTTTATAATGGGGTTGTTTGTTTTTTCTTTTCAGCACGATTGAGTTCCTTGTAGATCCAGGATGTTAAGCCTTTGTCAGACCTGGAGTTGGCAAATACTTTTTCCCAGTCTGTAGGCTGTCTCCCTGCTCTCTTGATGGTTTCTTTGGCTTTGCAGAAGCTTGTCAGTTTAATAAGGTCCCACTTGTCTATCTTCTCTTTTATGACCTGGGGGTTTCGGGTTTTGTTCAGGAATTGGATGCCAGTTTCGATTTTCATGAGGGTATTTCCTTCCTATTCTAAGGTTCTTATGGTTTGAGGTTTTACATTTAGGTCTCTGATCCATTTGGAGATAACCTTTATGCATGGGGATAGATAGGGATCCTGTTTCAATCTTCTGCATGTGGTCAGCCAGTTTTCCCAGCACCATTTACTGAATAGTTCTCCTCTCCCCAGTGGTAGGTGGTGGGGGCTTTGTCGAAGATGAGTTGGTTGAGAAATTGAGGTTTTGCTTCTGGAATCTCAACTCTATTCCATTGATCTATATGCCTGTTCCTGTACCAATACCAACCTGTTTTGATGATTGTAGCTTTATAGTAAAGTTTGAAGTCTGGTAATGTGGTACCACCTGCTTTTTTTTTTTGCTGAGGATTTTTCTGTCTATTCTTGGATGTTTGTGTTTCCGTATGAATTCCTGTGTGGTTTTTTCCAGGTCTGAGAAGAATGTTGCTGGTAATTTGATGGGTATTGCATTGAATTTGTAGATTGCCTTAGGTAAGATGGACATCTTCACAAAGTTGATTCTTCCAATCCATGAGCATGGGATATTTTTCCACTTGTTTGTGTCATCTTTAATCTCTTTGAGCAGTGTTTTGTAATTTTTATTGTAAAGGTCTTTCATGTCTCTGGTTAGGAAGATGCCAAGGTATTTCATTTTTTTGTGTGTGGCTATTGTGAATAGAATTGTGCTTTTTATCTGGGTTTCTGTTTGTTTATTATTGGTGTAGAGAAATGCGATTGTCTTTTTTACATTTATTTTGTATCCTGAGACTTTGCCAAAGTTCTTTATCAATGTAAGGAGGCTTTTGACAGATTCTCTTGGGTTCTCAAGGTACACAATCATATCATCTGCAAAGAGAGATAGCTTGACTTCCTCTTTTCCTATTTGGATACCCCTGATTGCCTCCTCTTCTCTGATTGCTCTAGCCAGGGCTTCAAATACTATGTTGAACAGGAGGGGTGAAAGTGGGCGTCCTTGTCTGGTTCCAGTTTTCAGGGGAATTGGTTCCAATTTTTGTCCATTTAGGAGTATGCTAGCTGTGGGTTTCTCGTAGATGGCTTTTACTATTTTGATGTATGTTCCCTGTATGCCTAGATGTTCAAGGGTTTTTATCAAGGGGTGCTGGATTTTATCAAAAGCTTTTTCTGCATCTAATGATATGATCATGTGGTTTTTGTTTTGACATCTGTTGATGTATTTAATTACATTTATGGTTTTATTAATGTTGAACCAGCCTTGCATCCCAGGGAAGAAGCCTACTTGGTCATGATGGATGATTTTTGAGAAGTATTGTTGAATTCGGTTTGCTAGGATCTTGTTGAGAATTTTAGCATCTATGTTCATCAAAGATATTGTCCTGTAGTTTTCTTTCTTTGTTGGATTTTTACCTGGCTTGGGTATCAATGTGATGTTGGCTTCGTATAATGATTTGGGGAGAGTTCCATCTTTTTCAATCGCCTGGAATATCTTCAGTAGCATTGGTATCAGCTCCTCCTTAAATGTCTTGTAGAATTCTGCTGGAAAGTCAACTGGACCAGGGTTTTTTTTTTGTAGGAAGTTTTCTTATTACATAGTCAATTTCCTTGATTGTTATTGGTCTATTTAGGGTCTCAATTACTTCTTGTTCCAACCTAGGTAGATTGTGTGATGTCAGAAAGTCCTCCATTTCCTTAAGATTTTCAAGTTTGTTTCCATACAAGTGTACACAGTAGTCTCTAATGATCTTTTGTATTTCTTCAGGGTCGGATGTGACTTCATCTTTTGTGTTTCTGATTGTGCTTATTTGGTTTTTTTCTTGTTTTTTCTTGGTCAGTCTAGCCTGGGGACCATCGATCTTGTTTATCCTTTCGAAGAACCAGCTTTTTGTTTAATTGATTTTTTTGTATTATCTTTTTGTCTTCTATGTCCTGGATTTGGGCTTTTATTTTGGTGATCTGGATTCTTCTGCTGAAATTAGGGTTTTGTGGTCTTGTTTTTCCAGCTTCTTTAGGTGGCTTGTTAGGTTATGAATTTCTGTTCCTTCCATTTTCTTCATGTGTGTTTGTAGGGATATAAATTCCCCTCTAACTACAGCTTTCAGGGCATCCCAGAGATTTTGGTAAGATGTTTCTTCATTTTCATTTATTTCCAGGTATCTTTTGATCTCTGTTTTGATTTCATCATTGATCCAGGAGTTGTTTAGCATCATGCTGTTTAGTGTCCATGTCTTTGTGGATTTTGGGGGGACTTTGTTGTTGTCAATGTTTATTCCACTGTGGTCCGAGAAGGTGCATGGTAGAATTTTGGTCCTTATAAATTTGCTTATGCTTGATTTATGGCTGGGTATGTGGTTGATCTTAGAATATGTTCCATGTGGTGATGAGTAGAATGTGTATTCTGTGGTCTTTGGATGGAGTGTTCTGTAGGTATCAATTAAGTCCATTTGGTCCAAAGTCACATTGAGGATCTCCTTGCTGATTTTTTGTCCTGATGATCTGTCTAGGGTCGTGAGTGGGGTATTAAAGTCCCCAGTTATGATGGTGTTAGAGTCAATATCTTTCTTTAGTTTTCCTAGAAGTTGCTTTATGAAAGTTGGCGCACCTATGTTGGGTGCATATATGTTTAGGTTAGATATTTCTTGATGATGGATTGATCCTTTTATCATTATGTAGTGGCCTTCTGTATCTTTTTTGATTTTTAGTAGCTTGAAGGGTATTTTGTCTGAAATTAAGATTGCTACTCCTCCTTTCTTTTGTATTCCGTTCGCCTGAAAGTTTGTTTCCCATCCTCTTACTTTGAGTCTGTGGATGTCCTTTCTTTTGAGGTGAGTCTCTTGAAGGCAATAGATTGTTGCCTGATGATATTTTATCCATTTTGCCATTCTATGTCTTTTCAGTGGTGCATTTAGTCCATTCACATTTAGGCTAATAATTGAAATGCAAGAGTTGATCCCTGTCACAAGGTTCTTACAGAGTTGTTCCTGTTTGTTTGTTGTCTTTCTTTGGGTTTTGGAGTTGGTTCATGTGTGTTTTTAATCTTTTGCCTGTACTCTTGTGAAGAATGTTGTTGTTCTTTTTTCTTTTTTCTTCTGTGTTTAGTACTTTCTTAAGTGTTTCTTGTAGAGGTGGTCTGGTGGCAGCGTAGGTTCTTAGGGATTGGATATCTGGAAAAGATTTCAATTCTCCCTCACTAATGAAGTTTAGTTTGGCTGGGTAGGTTATTCTTGGTTGAAATTGTTTATCTTTTAGAACTTTGAAGATAGGGCTCCAGGCTCTCCTAGCCTGAAGGGTTTCTGTGGATAAATCTGCTGCTATTCTAATTGATTTTCCCTGGTAGGTAGTCTGGCTTTTTTCTCTTTCTACCTTTAGAATTTTTTCTTTTTAGCTACTTTGTTTAGGTGAATTATTATGTGTCTGGGAGTTGGTCTTCTCATTTTTTGTCTTGCAGGGGTTCTCTGAATCTCTTGTGTTTGAATTTTTTCATCCTTGATGAGCTGAGGGAAGTTTTCTTGAATGATTTCATGAAATGTTTGTTCCAGTGTGACTTCTGTTTCCCTCTCTGCCTGAGGAAGCCCATTAATCTTAGGTTTGGTCTCTTGAAGTGATCATTCATCTCTTGCAGGTTTTGTTCTGTCTTTTTGAACTTCTTTTCTATGCTCTTTACAGTTTGGGTTAATTCTGTGTTTTGGTCTTCGAGCTCTGAGATTCTTTCTTCTGCTTGGCTGATTCTGCTTTCCATGCTTATTAGTCTGTTGTTCATTTCCATCACAGTATTCTTTTTTCTTTTTTTTTGAGTTGGAGTCTCACTTTGTCGCCCAGACTGGAGTGCAGTGGCCGCTTCCGGCCACCGCAGCCTCGACCTGCTGGGCTCCGGCGATCCTTCCGCCTCTGCCTTCCGAGTAGCCGGAACTACAGGCATGCACTACCACACCCGGCTAATTTTTTGGTTTATTGTAGAGATGAGGTCTCGCTGCCCAGGCCGGTCTCAAACCCGTGGGCTCAGTCATTCCACTCACCTTAGCCTCCCAAAGGTGTGGGATTACAGGCTGAGCCACCGAGCCCAGCTTATCACAGTATTCTTTACTGCTGTCATTTCTGACATCAGCTCCTTCCTATTTTCCTCTTGTGTCTCCTCAATTTTTTAAATTCTCTCCATTAATGTCTTGATGTCTGGGTTTGTTGCATGTAACCAGTCATTCTGGGGGCTCTTCATTGTTTGTGTTCCAGAATCTGTTTTCTCAGTGTCTGATCTCCCAGCGGTCTGTGTGAGACCTATATTCTTCTTTTGGTTTTTCTTCATTTGTGCGGATTTTTCCCCTCCCTACTTTTTCCTTCCTTCCACATCACCGTCTTCTTTAATTCTGTAATTCAGGGGTAAAGCGATTGGTTTTACTTCTGTTTGTTCAGTCTCCTATTCTTTATGTATGCCCTCTTACTTTGTTCAATTCTGGGGTTGAACTGTAGGTTGGGGGTGGTCCTTTTTGCAGTTTTGAGATTTACTTAAGGGGGGAGCTGTGAATCAAAATCTATCTTCAGGTCCTGGTATTTGCTGACAAGTGTGTGGATAATCTGGAGCCCACTTCCCACTGCCTTGGAATCTGTCCATGCAGTGGGGCTGTAGGTTTACTCCCTGAAATAAAATGTGGTTAGCAGAGGGGAGAGAATGGAGCAGACAGTGGGTTGAAGAGGGGGGTGGAGAGATAGAGGAGTAAGGGGGGAAACAAACGACTGTGCCAACAAATAGAGAGAGAGGCCTATACTGAAACAGATAAAACAATAGACCACCGATACAGATGAACCAACTCTCATACAAAAAATATAAAACATATAGTGATGCTAACATACCAGCTATCTTACCACCTTATTAGTGTGCTGTTCCTCTATACAAAGATATGGTTTACAGAGAGAAGAAAAGAGAAGAGAAGGAAGAGGAAAAAAGAAAAAAAGGAACAATACAGTAGGAATAGAATTAAGTCATTAAGCTAACAGAATCAATGAAGCACACTCTGAGACATTTCGTTTAAGTCCAATGTCCTTTGAGGTCTGATTTCTAGTTTTCTTTTCAAGCTGGTAAATTAGTTTGCAGTTAGGGTCAGTTGCCCCTGGTCTGCTGTGAAGGACAGTTCAGATCACCCTCTGTTCACCACTCTGGCCTATGTCTTTATCAAGCTTGTTTCTCCCATTTCAGTGTTGTTTCCTTGAATCGCCAGCAGGTGGTGCTAACTCAGCTGCTCGCCCCAGAGGGGGTGGGGCCGGACAGGAACGGCAGAGGCTGAAGATGGCAAGATGGCTGCCTGCCTCAGGGCAGACGGCAGGAGACTTATGGCAGGCAGGACGTCTGGGTTGCCAGAGAGGTGGTAGTGATCCCAGCAGATCTTCCCTGAAGGGACTTCAAGGACTGAAGCTATGGATCGCCTCCGGCCCAGGTGGTGCAATGTGCTACCAGCGGTGGTGGCAGTGGCTGCGGTGGCTGTGGCGGCTGTTGCGGAGGCATCTGCACTGCAGTGGCTGTCCAGACCGCTGTGATGCCCCAACAGTGGCAACGGCCGAGGTCCGTATGAAGAACAGGCTGCGATGTTGGGGTCCATAGCCCCCGGGGCGAGAGTCAGAGACCCACTGCAGTTCTTCTTTGCAGAGGTTTTCACAGATCGGGTTGCCCCATCGCCATCTTGCTGCAAGTCCTATTTATTTATATTTTAAACATGGACACAATTCATGGGTAGGTGTACAAATGGTCACTATAGTTTGGGCCTCACTTTGGTCCCCATTTCACCTAGTTTGAGATCAGGTTCCCTTATTGATGAAGTGTGCCCCTTCCCCCTGGCAGTTTCCCACTAGTGCCAATCACTTTCTTATAGTATGATGATCATTATCTGGGTCCACTTATGAGAAAGAACATGTGGTACTCAGTTCTTAGTTTCTGTGATAGATCACTGAGTATAATAGACTCTAAATCTTTCCAGGTTGTTGTGAAGTTCATACCTGTGTCCGTCTTTATGGCTGCATAATATTCCATCATGTATATGTACCATATTTTTGCAATCCATTCTAGTTTCGATGGGCAGCACAGTTGGTTCCGTGTTTCTGCTATTGTGAAGAATTCTGTAATAAACATGAGTGTGTAGGTATCTTTTTCATAGAGTGATTTGAGTTCTTTCAGGTATATTACCAGAAGGGGGTTTGCAGGGTCATATGGAAGGTTGATTTTTGAAATCTTTTAGGAATCACATGGCTTTTCACAGAGGTTGTACTAGTTTATATTCCCACCAACAGTGTAGGAGTGTTCCCTTTTCCCCGTATCCTCTCCAGCATCTGTTGTTTTTTTGAGTTATTAATGATGGCCATTCTGATTGGAGTTAGGTAGTATCTCAGTGTGGTTTTATTTGTATTCCTTTGATGTTTATTGAGGCTGAACATTTTTTCATGTATCTGTTGGCCGTTCATATGTCTTCTTTTGCTAAGTGTCTATTCAAATCTTTTGTCCACTGTTTGTGGACAAATAAGACTGTGTTTTTCTTTTTGGCTTATTTGAGTTCCTTGTAGGTCCTAGATGTTAAGCCTTTGTGAGACATATTGTTGGCAAGAATTTTTTCCCATTCTGTGGGCTGTCTCCTCACTCTTATGATGGTTTCTTTTGCTTTGCAGAATTTTTTCAGTTTGATGAGGTCCCACTTGTGTATCTTATCTCTTATGGCATGGGCATCTGGGGTTGTGATTAGGAATTAGTTGCCTACTCTGATTTCTGTAAGGGTATCTCTCGTGTTTTCTAAGATTCTTGCAGTTTAAGATTTTACATTTAGACCTTTGGTTCATTTAGAGTTGATTTTTGTGTATGATGATAATTAGGGTTCTTATTTCAATCTTCTGCATGTGATCAGTCAGTTTTCCCAGCACCATTTACTGAATAGGTTCTCCTCTCCCCAGTGATTGTTAATGGAGGCTTTGTCAAAGATGAGTTAGTTGAGAAATTCAGGTTTTCCTTTTGGTATCTCTATCCTGTTCCATTGATCTATATGCCTGTTCTTGCACCAACACCAGACTGTTTTGATTTTTGTAGCCTTATAATAAAGCTTAAAGTCTGGAAATGTGATACCTCCCACTTTGTTTCTTTTGCTGAGAATTGTTTTGACTATTCATGGTCATTTATGTTTCCATTTGAATTTCTGTATTGTCATTCTCAGATCTGAGAAGAATGCTACTAGTAATTTAATGGGCATTGTGTTAAATTTATAGATTACCTTAGTCAGGATGGACATCTTAACAATGTTGGTTCTTCCAATTCATGAGCGTGGAATATTTTTCCATTTGTTTCTGTCATCTTTGATTTCTTTGAGCAGTGTTTTGTAGTTTTCATTGTAAAAGTCTGTCACTTCTCTGATTAGGAAGACACCGAGGTATCTCCACTATTTTGTGTGTGGATATTGTGAATGGGATTGTGCTTTTTATTTTGTTCTCTGTCTGTTGTTGGTGTATAAGAATGAGACTGTCTTTTGCATGTTGATTTTGTACCTTGAGACTTTGCCAAAGTCATATTTCAGTGCAAGAAGATTTTTGACAGATTTCTTGGATTTTTCAGGTATTGAATCATATCGTCAGCAAAGAGGGATAACTTGACTTCCTCGTTTCCTATTTGGATGCCCCTGACTTCCTTCTCTCTTCTGATTTCTCTAGCTAGGATTTCCAACACAATGTTGAACAGGAGGAATGAGAGTGGGCAGCCTTGTCTTGTTTCGATTTTCAGAAGAAATGCTTCCAATCCTTGTTCATTTAGCAATATGTTGGCTGTGGGTTTATCGTAGATGGCTCTTACTATTTTGATCTATGTTCCCTCTATGCCTAGGTGTTCAAAGGTTTTTATCAAGAAGGATGCTGGATTTTATCAAAAGCTTTTTCTGCGCCTAATGATATAATCATGTGATTCCTATTGTTACATCTGATGATGTATTTAATTACATTTATGATCTTGTGGATGTTGAACCAGTCCTGAATCTTAGGGATGAAGCCTACTTAATCATGGTTGATGATTTTTGTGATGTGTTATTGGGTCTGATTTGCTGGAATCTTGTTGAATATTTTTGCATCTATGTTCATCAGGGATATTGGCCTGTAGTTCTATTTCTTTGTTGGATCCTTACCTGGTTTGGGTATCAGTGTGATGTTAGCTTCAAAAAATGATTTGGGGAGAGTTCTGTCTTTCTCAATTGCTTGAAATACTTTCAATAAGATTGGTGTCCACTCCTCCTTGTGCGTTCTGTAGAACTATGCTGGATCTGGTGAACTTTAGCTTGATCTTTTAGATGATTACCTGAAGGGCTAGTGTTTACTCACTGTTTCAATCCCTCTTTGTGGGAGAGGTGCCCAATGACTGTCTCTAGTTAGTCATCTTAAGCAGAACCTCTCTCCATTTTCCTCACTGCTTTTACAGAAGTGCAGATTTCGTAATGTTTTTAATCTACCATAGGACTGGAGCTATATTCTTACTATGTTGTCTAGATAAAATATCTAATTTTTAAAGTATTTTACAATGACTAAATGTGCATTTATGATAATCAAATAGCCTTTAAAGTGGTTTGCTTAGAGGTTGAAAAAAATTATGACTTAAGCTGTCGTATGTTCTGTGAAAAATGTGCATATAAAAGAAGGACCACTTGAGGCCCCCTTGGTGTTATAAGAATTGCTGGAATAAAGTCAGTTGTGGGATATAACTTTTGCTCTTGCTTTGAGTTAGATGTGTTTTCCTTTCATATGAGTGTACCTGTATGTAGGTATGTGTGTATTTGTTTGTGCTTTTGTCATCTGATTTCAAATTTCCCATATCATTAGTAATCTGTTTTCCTTTTCAGGCCTAATTAGAACAGAACTTTTTACAGAGCTCACAGAACAGTGCTTTACTAGGGGTAGAAGAGATCATTGAAAATACACAGAAATTTTATATATGATATATAAAAAAATATATCTGTTCCAAGGTCATATAACTTATTAGTACAATCAGAACTAACATCTAACTTTTGATACCCAAATGTATGATCTGATGGAAGTAATTTGTTATCATTATCTTTACTCTACTCTATAGATACACTATGGTTTCAGTTATGTAAAAACACTAGACCCAGTAGTAGCAGATTTTAGGATTTGAGAAAACATAATTGCTTTTGATAACTCTTCTGAATTTCTAGTTTTTACTATAGGTTTTGATATCTACTGCCCCATGCTTTGTAGACATGCAATGTTTGAGCTAAAAAGTAATGTCCTTGTTTCTTCTGTCCCTTGTCCAGGTGAAGTCTTACATGACTTTAAAAGTGCCCTTAAACTTCAGGACAGGTGGTGCCTCTTTCCTCGGGAGATTCTGGGATCCAGAAGACTGTTTAGAGGTGAGAAAAACAGGGCAGAGGTTTTGCACTTGAAAGTGGGAACCTGTGGTAGTGTCTTTCTTGAAAATCTACAGAGACTTATCCTTTCAAAGCATTTGCCCTTGAACTGATCTGTACACCTCTAATGTTGTCAGTTTCCCCAGGGCAAATGCAAGCCAACTATGGACTTAGAGAAGTATTATGGTTTTTAATTATTCAAGGACAAATATGTTCTTGTTTTTGCTTGTTTATTTTGAGATTCTAAAGAGTAGAAACTAATGATTAATAACAACTTATTCACTCTGCTAATTCAAACCAAATAGCAGCATAAGCTAAAAAGAAAGGTACTGCCTCCGAGGAAGACAGATATTAGTTTTTGCAAACTTAAGGATAATTACAAGTTCTTAGAAAGACTCTCTAAGTGAATAATTTTATTGGGATTCAAATGATGCTAAAAAGCCTATTTCTCGTGATTAGAATAAATAAATAAATAAATAAATAAAGCTTCAAATTGAATGCTACTAGTTGGATATACTGAATCTTCTACTGATCTTTTTAGGTATTCCTCCAAAGAAAATTTAATTTCATATAGGTCTGGAAGATGAATCAACCCAGCCTGATCATCATATTCCCTTAGGGATGGGGCAGGGGTATGTGTATACTCTTACTCCACAAACAGAGGCTCTAATTCCAAGGGTCTAGAAAGTGGCATTACTAGTTCCATGAAGACCTTCCAGTGATTATGAATTTCAACCAGACTGAGAACTGCTGAAGTCAGGGTTTACTGAAAGAGGAAGTCTGAAATAATGGAAGGAGATGGGTCAGTGCTAGTTCATTCATTTCTTCCATAAATATGGAGCATTCAGTTAGTACCAGGTTGAATACATGACTGACAATAAAATCTGTGAACAAGATAGACATTGTCCCTAACTCATGGACTTAGGTTCTCACTGGCAGTGTGGTGTTTGGCAATACCATAGCATTGGTTTAATTATGTATAGTGATAATGATAATTATCTTATAAGATTGTGTGAGGATTAAGCAGTTGAATGTGTGCAAAATGTCTGGTGTAAATAAGAGCTCAATAAAGTATAACCCTCACTATACCTGTATATACACATATCGTTACTGCTTTTATCATCTACATATATAACCAACTATGCTACTTAGAATTGTCTACTTAGAATTGGTAACCAAGAGAAGGTTTGATTTAACAGGTAGCATGTTATTAGGAAAAAAGCATAAAGCTAGAAATAGAGACGTTTAGAATGCGGTTCTAGTTTGGTCATAAATAATAATGATGATAGTATCTGTTTATCGAATGGAAATGTGAAAGCTACGTTAGGTACATTGTCTTAATTCTCAAGTCAGCATTTTAAGTTAGATGTCTTACTGATTGCTATGATGAAACAGAATCTCAGATACTCTGGGTAACCTGTGTTGAGTTATACAGCTAAAGAGAGAACAAGACTCACAAGCTGGTGCTTTAATACTCCAAATTCTGTACCCACTAAATGACACCATGTTGTTTCAAGTCATGAGGTGTTAAGCTAGTGATTCCTCCTCTGTGCCTTGGTTCCCAGCTGCCAAATCAGAAAATAATATCTCTCCAAAAGATATCTGTCTAATGTCTGTAGCGGTCAATGTAAACACATTACACAAAATTTAAAATGTACTTTAAAAATGCAGTTTTTAAAAAATGGAGTAATTGCCTTGTAATTTTTATTCTTTTATCAGATTGTGATCTCTCAATGACAGTTGAATTCACAGTTCGATTCATGTAACCACAAGAGTGTCCACCAACATAACCAATACAATGGTGAGACAATGTCCTAGTTCAGCCTTAAAATTTGGCCCTAACTCATGGATTCTGAATGTTCAGTATTTCTCTTTCCATGGAAGAGACATCTATGTGCTGGAATGGATTCCTTGGAGCCCCAAAGATTACGTTTCTCATTAAGTTAGATTTATTTACACAGAAAAGTCCTTAATAGCACCTTGTAGGGATATGCTCATTGAGAAGATCGCTGTGGCATCACTCCAACCAAGAGTCAGCCAGCACATCTCTGGGGGTCTAAGGCTAATTCCAGGGGTCTGCAACTTACTACTCCTAGGTTGATCAGGCAGAGACTGGAAGAGCATCCCTACATGCTGTAGGCGGTAGGATAAGTCCTTTTGATATTTATTTTAGAAAGAGGACTAAAGCTTGATACCATATCTCTAAGTTACCTACATAACTCCTTTATTGTATGCGTCTGTAGCTTTGCCTTTTTTAAAAAGAAGCCAATGCAAATTTCATTGCTTCAATTTTTTAAAAAGAGGTAATAAAGAAAAAATGAAACTACATTATTTTGTAAATCTCATTCATTCATTCAAACATTATCGAATTTCTTTGTCTCTATGCTATGTAAGGTGCTCTGAAGTGTTTTGGTCTTATAAGATAGAAGTTCACAATAATATATTTACTTCAACAATTAAGCTGTCATGGTTGAGCAGCCTTACCTTGTATAAAGTGGAAATTCATTCTCCACAATCTGGTGTTGTTGATTTCTCTGGAAACAGTGAATAGAGGCAAAGAAACTCCTCCTGGCTTGTAAAGCTCTGTGCTTCTGTCGTGTAAATTCCGATTACTCATAAGCATCAACACGACTATTAATTTCACGATAAATGGGGGAATCTATCTCAAGAAAAAGTTAGCTACAAATTAAAAAAAACTCAAAACAGAAATACCCAAATGAACATTGAATATTCAATATTTTTATGAAGAAATCACAGGAAATTAAGCAATCCTGACCCAAGATTCAGAGAAGCCAAAGATAAACAGCGCTTGTTCAGTGGAGTCTCTGTGAGTCAGGCTGCATATGTGTTTCTGGGGCCTGAGGTCTACATGGTGGCTGGAATGGAATCTGCCAGAAGGCCTTAGGTGAGCCAAAGTCTAATTGGGGTAAACCATCCTTGACCATAGCAAGCTTCAGGAGAAGGCTCACTAAAAGAAGGAAATAATATTAAAGCAATCTCTCTTGGATGCCATATATGATTTATGTTTTTAAGATAACAGTATATCAAACCCCATGTTAAATATCAAAATTGCTTAATATATTTTTTATAGTGACTATTTCCTTCTTTACTTTCTAGTTATCTTTAAGAACATTAGGATCATATGATTCTTCACCTAAAAAACACATGAGGAGTATAACATTTGCTGTAGTACTGTTCCAGATGGGGCCATGGATTTGGGGCCAGCACACCCAGGTAGTAGTCTAGTTTACTGCTCCCTGCAGCTGTGTAACATGGGAGGCTTACTTACATTCTTTGCATTTCATAGTACCCATCTAATGAACCAGGTTAGACTAAAATCCATGGCCAGTCTTGCAATCTAAGGGCTTGCAGGTGAAATAAAGGTCCTCTTCATGTTGTTTCAAATATTTCAAAAGATCTAAGAATTATCTGAAGTGAAATAAGATTGCAAAGAGAAGTAAACTGCACGTTGCACGTGCTCTTGCCCAGAATTCTTTAACCTCAGCTTGAGAAGAACTATACCTATTGGGTGTTTAGTATATATCAAACAGTTTTCACGTAAATCAAACAGAACTCTCGTGAAAGTCACCATTTCGCAAATAAGGAGTCTGAAGCTAGAGAGGTGAAGTGACTCACTGAAGGTTGGTGCCTAGGATGGACAGTTGTACAGAGTATTTAGTGGAGGCCTCAGGACCAGCCCAGGAGGTAGCAGGAGCAGAACCCTGTTGGATCTGGTCCATGCCAGGCCTCCTGGGCTTCATCACCACACCTACCTAAGGCTAGAAGCTATAACTGGAAGTTATCTAAAAAAAAAATAAATAAACTTAAACAAATAATTGCTTATTAAGTTAAGTTTGCTTTTGAAATAAACATTGTCATGTCATAGGCATTTCTGGGCATGATTGGATTGTAGAGATACTCAGGCAGATAAGATCACATCATCTGAACGGAATGATTTCTAAAGTTCTATTTGGCTCTGAGACCTTAAATTTCTGTGACTCTGGTCAAAGTCAGTCAAGAGTGGGTGTGTTCTTTCATTTCCAATAGATGCTGATTCCCTTTCCTCAAGGATTCAACTTGGTCACTGTGTTGTTTCCGAAGTTGCTAATTTAAGGGCAAGTGGTAACATAACCTTGAAACACATATTAGAATATATTCAGCAAACTATTCTCCTGACAGCCAAATTTTGTCTTTAATGAAGTGATTTTATTCTTCAAAAGAAAAGAAACAACACACTGAAGCCACAGACACTGATGAATATAATACTGTGTTAGTGTTTAATTTTGAGATGTTGGTACCTTGAATTTACGACTGTAGAGATATGTCAAGTTACACTGAAATTAAGTTTATTTCGTCTTATTTTGAAGTATCTTCAAATTTCATTGACAGTGTGGATTGGAACTGAGCAAGGATCCCCAAAATTGATCAAAATATATGGAAATTGCCAATTATTTGTCTTGTAGGGAACAAAAAAGGATGAGGATTTTCTTGTATTCAGTGAATTGACTTTAATTTGTAAGTTCTGTTTTCCAAGACTGGAAACTGGAATACCATTCCGATATTGGGGATCACTCTGTGATGGAGGACAGGAAACTGCTGGAACAATATCGAATGCCAGCATGAATGCTGCAACTGGACATGATCCTGGGATGCATGTCTAGAATGGACATTGTTCACATGTCAATGACAAGGTGTCATAAATTTTTGTCTCACCTGTCTCAGAGCCTACAGCTAGAGAGTTTCTAAAGCACAGAGATGGATCTGCAGTCTAAGTATTTAGTATTCCTTTTTTTGAACCCCAAGTAATACTTTTCAGAATTCTATAATAAACATCATTTTTGAAATACAAACTCTTACTTCATGGAAGCATGTATGTGATGTAAACAAAGTGATTTGAAGTAGAACAGAAAAAAAAGTTTAATTGCCACTGTGAGGGAGTCTCTGGACCGGCAAGTGAAACCAGGACAAAAAAGCAGGACTTTGAGTCATGATAATAAGCACTAGGGATGAAACGGAATCTTCCTAGGGAAACCCTGTGACATTTCATTTCAATGAAACTTGAGAATTGGGAAAGTTAGACAGTAGGAACATTTGTATTTCTTTACAAAGGGATCTTTGCAGGTTCTATCCTGGTCCTGGGGTTCCATAGCCAGGAGAGGCGGCTTCCCAAGCAGAGGGCTGCACCTCTCCATATTATGAAAGTCTTGTTAGGGAGGTCAAACCATTTGAAGTCAGGTGTGCTCGCTTTGGCCAGAAGATCATGGATTGATCTCATTCTTAATGCATACTCTGCCAACTGCTGTCCCCAAGCAGTCAGCTTGAGCCCCGCCTTGCTCTGGGAGGTAAGGTCCAGTTCCTCAGCTGCCTGCCCTCCTTCTGCTTCCATGCCATGCCCAGGGGACCCTCTACGGCCTTTGCTTCCAGTGCACTCCCACGCTTTAGTCTTTTTTGGAAGTGAGAATAAGAGAAACAATAACATTTTGGTTCTCAATGTTTTGTGCTGTTCTGTGAGAATACACATTTACAGTGAGAACCTTTAAGATAATGTAAACTCAAGTAAGATTGAGAAGTGGTGGGATTTGGAATATTTGTGGGTACTTACCTATAATCTCTGTGGACTGATGCAATCAAAGTTTTATATAATGAAGCCTTTGAGAATAATGCACTTAAAAAAAAAAACTGTCAACTGGGCTCGGTGGCTCAGCCTGTAATCCTGCGCCTTTGGGAGGCTGAGGTGAGTGGATTGTCTGAGCCCATGGATTCGAGACCCACCTGGGCAGCGAGACCTCATCACTACAATAAATCAAAAAATCAGCCGGGCATGGTAGCGCATGCCTGTAATTCCAGCTACTTGGAAGGCTGAGGTGGGAGGATCGCCGGAGCCCAGCAGGTCGAGGCTGTGGTGGCCAGGAGCGGCCACTGCACTCCAGTCTGGGCGACAAAGTGAGACTCCAACTCAAAAAAAAAAAAAAACAAAAAACCTGCGCATAGAATGTTCCTTGGCCTTCTAAGTGGTTTATTTATTTCAGATGCATATTTTCCCCTTGCTGCATCCCTGCCCCAGGCATACAGAGCTCATCAGCTAAATAATGTACTCTTCTAAGGTGTAGTTAGTTGCTTCATATGTAAAATAAGCAAAATACTTCGTTCTTAGAGTAGTGGTCAGGATTCAGTGAGTAATAAATGTAAAAGGACATTGCTGAGCACACAGGACCCCTGTCAATCATTTTTGAGTGAAGGTAGGCTCCTAATTTTTGATGTACCTAGAGATTAGAAAACTTCTCATTTTCTGATAGCACTGGCCATCTTTCTCTAAACCAACAAACAGCAGCAATATTGCTCATCCGTTCTCTTTTTATTGGGATGAGATGATGGGAGCGTATATAAATTCCTTTAGGAGAAAGGACAATACTTTTATTACCTGAGATTATTTAGCATACCTTATCTATGGGATCAGAAAGGGATGTTGATTTGAGGGGAAGTGAAAGGAATCAGGGCCAGGGGTGAAGAGAACCTCTCCCAGTGAAGTTGTCCTAATAAGGCAACGTCAGGAGATATTAGAGGATAAACATGTGAGGGTCACAGACTTGGTGAACAAATAGATTTGAGGGTTCACCAACTCTCATTAATTAGCTCTGTACACTTCAACAGTCAAGTTATTACCTGCTTCCTCACTTGTAAGATGGACTGCTTGCCACTTAGGCTTTCAATGAAGTTGAAATGCCATAATACTTTGATAGATAGGTGCATTGCCTGGAACACAGATATTTCTCAGTCTATGGCAACCACAAGGTGAGCACCTGGAGTAGGCATCATGGTGAGGCCCAATATTCAGGGAGATGTGAATGGAAATGGGGGTTTCCATAACCATCAGCAAGACTGTCTTTGACATGAACCTGAGACGTGGTGTGTTGTTCATCAGTAGCTTTCCCATTGGTACAATCATATGAATTTGGGCAGTGATAATTAAAAAGCTAAAGATAGACAACTACCATTTTTCATATACAACAAAACCTTCAAGGACTCTTGACATCTAGGTTCTCTAAGTTATTTTCTCAGAAGGTATGTAGACTTTATACAAATTCATTAAACAACACTTCCTAGAATCATTTAAGATCACAATGTATTTATAGTTCAACATTTACTGTGTCTCTACACAGGGTGTTCACAGAGAGATTAAGTTACACCTGAAGCATCAATTCTATCTGGCTGCCAGCTTCTTATGTTACCTGGTACTCTATAAAAATGCAATAATTCTTCCATGGGTTCCAAGATATGGTGTGTTTGGGGAATGCTGTTTTTCATGGCTACTGAGGACAGACATTCAGAAATTCTGGGCCACTGACGGGTATGCAGTGTATGGTTACAGGGCAAAGAAAAACTAAGATTTTTTTGGCATTTGCCAGGGTGCTGAGTAGATTTGTGTCTTCCATACTCACACTTCTCATTGGAGATGGAATGTTGTATAATCTAGTCGTCAGGCAGAAAATGAACGCCATCCTCCTCCATGTTTTGCTGACAATATGTTATTTTTTCCTCTGACATTCTAGAGGCTTATGTTCCTCTTTGAACTAACTCTTCTTCAGGTTTTCTTTCTTTGCGTGTAATGTTAGAAAATTTGAATAAGCTTTCATCCAACAGTCTCATTCACAGAGTTGATCTATGCAAGGTTTATCTTCTGAAATGGATCAGTATGAATTAGATGTGGGTGGGAGAAGCTGATAAGGAAATGCTCTCAGCTAGGGGAAATGTGTCAGCTAAGCCGCTTCAAAACTGATTCACTCCAGTAACCCAAGCACTTGCCAGAGCTGTAGCTGGGACCAACACCGCTGATGTCAGAAAAAGACATGCATATTCAGGAACATAGCAGCATATAGGATAACATCTATATTTAAAATTCATGCTGGAAATGAATGGTTAGATTTGATACAGAGGACATTGATGAAGTGACTTAAAATGTACCTTCTAAGTACAGTGGAATCAATGGGAAGTTGGTTTAGGCTTTTAATCTGCACCTCACATATGGGATGTATTGTCATGAAGCAGTTACTAATTGTAGCAGTTCTATAAACTAATAACTAATCACGTTCTAGGAAGAGAAGTGTTTGGAATATAATTTCTCCTCTTATTAAGCTATTTTATCAATATCTTGGAAGAAGATATTATTTGTAATGAAAAAAGGTTTTAACTAATTGTCATATTTATACTAATGGATTCTAAAATCTTTGCTATACAATTCAGTACAGAGAGAGAGTTAATAAAAGACTGGCAAATTATATATGCCCTTTTATATAAAGCATTTAAAAACTATTTGAAATAAAGAAAGGCATTGCTCTGTTTTTGTTAGAAGTAATAATTAAAATTGTTTAAATTTAAATGCATTATTCAGAAAGCTTAGTATGTTACCCTGATATGATATCTATTTGCATTGTAGAAACTTAAAACTGAGGTATAATGTGCAGTGCCCAGACTAGACAAAACAGTGCTGAGAAATGCCTGTATTAGTCAGGGTTCTCCAGGAAAACCAAGCCAATAGGCTATATATATATTCTACCAGAGAGACAGAGAGAGAGAGAGAGAGAGAGAGAGAGAGAGAGAGAGAGAGAGAGAGAGAGAGAGAGAGAGAAGGGAGGGACTTGTGCTTTCACTGAGGCTGATAAGTCTCGGGATCAGCCATCAGCAAGCTGAAGGCCCAGGGGTAGTTCAAGTCTAAACCCAAAGTCCTGAGAACTAGGAATAGTGATACCCAAGGACTGGAGAAGATGGATCAGAGAAAGAATTTTCTCTCCTCCACCTTTTCATTCCACTCCATCCCTCATGGATTGGACAATGACCACCCACATTGATGAGAGTAATCTTTTTTACTGATTCAAATGCTATTCTCTTCTAGGTGGGTCTGGAGACACATTATCATAACATTTTACTAGCTATCTGAGCATCCCATGGTCCAGTCAAGTTGACCCATAAAGTTAATCTTCATGGGGCCCTTGCAACCCAAGGCATTTTTCCAAGCTTTGGCCTGAAGGCTAACTCCATTGCTCTTTGACTCCCTTATAAAACTCCTATTTCTTCTTCACGTCTATGCTGTGATTACCTTACTCGTGTGCTATTCAAAAAAATTTTATGCTTATTTGTGAAGAAATATCTTCCTATGGAAGATAGCCTCCCTTTTTGTGTCATATTGAACACAGGCCTATCTGGTTGTGTGGAAACGGGAGAGCAGTGCAAGTGTGCCAATGTCACCCTTGCTGAATGGAATAGGTTGAATGGATCTCACCCTCAAGTCTGTGGCCTGAGTGACACAAGGCTCTGCACAACTCACATTCAGTATGAACAGCCAGTGTTCTAAAGACTCTTTGACTCCCATGAGGCTGATACCACTGATATCCTTCAGAGGCCATGTGCAGGGGGTGATGGGCAATTGTGTCTTGAAGTTCAGCCCACATTCTCAAAGAAGACATCCACATGGCTGGCAGAGTTTCTCAAAGTGGACACAGAACCTGGGCTTTCTGAACACTGTGTTACCATTAGTTTATTATTTCACCCATAATTTACCTTCCACAACTTGCCTTATGCACACGAGAAGGCACTGTTTTATGAAGAGGAGTTTTTTTAAGAATAGCCACTGGCTCATATGCTGACATAATTATAAATTATAAAATCAGGACACAGCTGAAGACTGGAGCAAGTCCCAAACAATCTTTTATCTTCAGAGGCCAAGCAAAACCACATTAGGTTGAATTGTATACAGTTAATCACAAGCATATGTAAATAGTCTGCAATTTGCTGTGGAAACACATTGTGCTGGACTCTCCAAGGCTGAGGAGTAGGTTTGGTGTTAGCTGGTGGGAGGCATTTCCTTGGTTTCGTTTGTTTGGGTTGGCCAGGAGCTGGCTCACACTGATCACTGCTCTTGCAAAAGCCTTTGTAAAGCAATCCAAATAATCACTCCTGCATAAATGAATATATAAGACTCTTCCTGTCTATAAAGATCTCATAATTTATTGGCAGAGAGTAAGACAAATTCCAAAATAAAAGTGTTCCAAATGAAAAGCATCATAGGAGTGGTTCAAAACAATAACATCAAAAATACTCAGGAGCAGGAGAGACCTTGGAGCAGCTTAAGTTTCCAGGAAGTCTTCTTATAGTGCGGAGACTGGTGGGAAAAACTGAATACCACCTCCACAGAAGTGCTGAGGCTGTGGGCAGGGCCTTCTTAGAGCAGCATGTTGTCAGCAAGGGTTGAGGGAACAAGTGAACAGGGAAAGGATTTCACAAACCCCAAAACTCTGGTTTGGCTCAAGTTTTGAAAATATTTAAGGATGAAATGAAAGGGAGTGCAAGATAGTATGGGACAGGAGAACCTCAAATGTCTGCCTAAGGGGTTTTGCTTTTCAAGTGTTTGGAGTGAAGATGAGTGCTCTAATTTGTATGAGTCCCCCAAAATTCATGTGTGGACAGCCGAATCCCCAGTGCAACAGTGTTGAGAGGAATGACATTTAAGAGGTGATTAGGGCTTGAGGGCTCTGCCTCAGGAATGGATTAATGTTGTTATTGTGAGAGTGGGCTCCTTAAAGAAGGATGTTTTACCTCTTCTTTCTCTTAAGCACTCTCTTGCCCTTCCACCATGGAGTGAGTAGCAGAAGGCCTTCACCAGACACTGGCAATTTGATACTGCACTTCCCAGCCTCCAGAGCTCTGAGGAGTAAATTTCCTTTCTTTATAAATCACCCAGTCCATGGTATTCTGTTATAGAAGCACAAAAGAGACCAAGACAGTGAGATAAAGATACTTTTTGGTGGAAAGTAAAGAAAGCTGATGAGATGACCTCCAGCAAATGAAGACTCAATACTTCTCTTGAGTAAACAACAAAAGTATGTGATTGCATCATACTGACTTCCCTCTTTTTTAAGGCTTGTAAGGACCAATCTCAACTGGGGAGGGAGGCATGAGTTTAAAATCTTGGTGTCTACAAGACAGATCTGTATACACAGACCCTTCTTACAGTTTTGACTGAGTTGCTAACCAGGGTACGAATCAGATGTAGAAAAGAACATTGGCAGGGAGTAAGGGATAGGGAATTCTAGCTTCATGCTGTGTGACCATGAGCAAATCATCAATACTCACTGGACTTCAAATTCTACATTCATGAAATAAGAGCATTAAACTGAATGTTGTTGAAGTTTCTTTTAGTCCTAAAAATATATGATATTAAATAAAAAATAGACACATTAGTTTGATGAAAGATTTTTAAAATTTGATAAATATATATGAAAATAAATTTAACTGTATTTGAATTTAATTAATTCCATTTTTAGCAAGCAGTTTTTGGTAACAATTGGCCAGACAATGTGCTAGGAATGGAATATAATAACAGTTTAAGATATTTCCTGCTTTTCTGCTGCTGGAGATAAGCATGCAAACAAATAAATGTATTAAGGCACTAAAGGTGTTTCCGTGAGTTTATGAAAAAGTGCAACAAAGGGCAAGGATAGATGATATTTTTATGTTTTCTTCCTTAATATTTGGAGTTTTGTAAACCTCTTTTTCTAAGAAAAAAGATGGATGCTTTCGGGAGTGAGGTATTAATGGATAACACTAACAGTTACAGAGTAATAACAGACGCAGCTAAGCAGTATTTCCATTAAATATAACTTCAAATTTCTGATTATCTCTCATCTTTACAGCTCTTAATATCTAAGTGAAAATATCCCAGTTAATATCTTCCTAGTAGCCAAACATGAGGCCCACATGCCAGGTATTTTGCTGACTTTTCCTTTTTTGGACAGGACACATTTAAATACTGTCTGAAGATGTGAACATTCATAAAATTCTGTTCTCTGTATACATTTAAGACCCAATCAAAGTAGCCTTTTTTTTTTTTAGCTTGCTATGTTTGTACTTTTTATTTAACATTAGTGGGACATCTGCCAAGCTAATATAGGCACTTCTCCATGCACTGGAAAACCCAATTAGGACTTGTTCTGAGTTTGATTATCAGTCAGAAACATGCATACAGAAATATTCATTAGAGAGCTACTGAGAGCTGTGATAAAACAGCAGACGGCTAAATTATAGAGTTGCTGTCACTCTCCCCCAACACAGTTTTACATTGGCTTCATGAAAGACAAGCAACCAAATATCCTCAGTGTAATGTGGTGCCCACTGGAAGTTTGCTCCATTGTGAGAGGTATTGTTCAGACTCTCTGTAGGATGTTAGTGAGCATTTCACAACATGATATTGCAGGCAAATGATAAACTACAGCATTCACTACAGCCTGTGTGAGGCTCTGTTCTCTTGTAGCTCCCTCATAGGTGTGCTGGAAGCTTTACTTATGGGCTTGGCACATTCTCTATGTGTCTATGTATTACCTGGAAGAAGGTGGGGCTTACTAGATTGTATTTTGCCATGAGATTTGCAATTCTCGCCTTGAATTTCTTCTACAGAGAATCTGTGATTGTTATTGTCTTTGAATTTGCTTTGATTTGTTAGTATTTTCTAAGAGGACACTGGGAGACTGATAATCAAAACCACTACTCTTTGATGGGGATGAAGAGCAGGAAAATAAGAGGGCTTGAAGGATTTGGGGACTGCCAGGATGGGATTTGGAGAGGGTAGGTGTGGGGAGAGGTCAAGGGCTAACATGAGGAGCTGAAGGGTATGTGGGAGCAGGAAGGATATAAGGAAGAAGAAGAACAATGAGTATTGTAGATTGTCCTTCCCCAGGACCATTTGTATGAGCTAGCTTTTCAGGTGGCTCACTGTGCTTTTCTATATATTTTTTGGGGGGATATTTTTTGTTTGTTTGTTTGTTTCTTGTTTTTTGAGTCGGTATCTCATTCTGTCGCCCAAGTGGAAGTGCAGTGAGTAGCACAATCACAGCTGACTGCAGTCTCCAACTCCTGGGCTTAAGCGATCCTCCCACCTGAGCCTCCCAACTAGCGGGGACCACAAGTGTGTGCCACCATGTCTAGCTAATGTTTTTTTTTTTTATTTTTTGTAAGAATGAAGCTTCACTATATTGTACAGGCTGGTCTTGAACTCCTGGGCTCAAGCGATGATCCTCCTGCCTTGTCCTCCCAAAGTTCTGGGATTAAAGACATAAGCTATTGCCCCCCAGCCTTACATTTTTTTAATGAATAAAATGATTTGGTAATAATGAATACAATTTGACCAGGTGCAGTGGCTCATGCTGGAATCCCAGCAGTTTGGGAGGCGAAGGTGAAAGGATTACCTGAGTCGAGGATTTTGAGATCAGCCTGGGGAATTTGGTGAGACCTGTCTCTAAAATAAATCAAAAAGTTTAGCCAGGCATGGTGGCACAGGCTTGTAGCTCCAGCTACTTGAAAGGCTGAGGTGGAAGGATTTCCTGATCCCAGTTGGTTGTGGATACGGTAGTCATGAGCATGACATTGCACTCCAGCCTGGGTGACAGAGTGAGATTCTGACTCCAAACAATAATAAATAATAATAATAATAATAATAAATAGAATGTCTGACTCAGCTAACTAAACAAAAGCAGTCTTCCAAGTGTTAGAAAGGCTACTTTTTATGCTCCTTGAATGTTGGGCTTATGAAACAGCCTGAGTATTTCTTACAGAGTGTCTTAATTGTTCTCTTCCAGGCAACTGAGCATGTGAGGGACAGGAACGAACATCCTCAAAGCACTCAGTAGAGGCTAAGCTCCTCTTCTGTCATGTGTCCTCAGGATGCGTAGCAAGAGCACTGTATAGCAAGAACAAAGTCTTCTGAGCAGTTTATGCGAAAGCATTTGGGTAATTCAACTTCTAAGTGCTTCAGAATGTTCGCTATTTTAAACATTAACTATATCACATTTTTAAAATGAAAGACAAGAAAAAAGATTATTTTTATATTGGCTGTCTCCTTTAAAAAAAGACCATTTCCTAGATATAACAAAAAACCAAGTTAAAAAACACAAGCTTCAACGCAGTAAAACTGTGTTTAAAATGATTAATTATATTTGAAAAAAATAAATGAAGCAAAAACACAGAATTTGTATTTTCGAAAGGAAGTAAATCAGTTTGTACCTATTAGTAGAATATTTTCCTTGCAGTCAAGAGAAATTAAGAACCTTATGAGATCTAAGACTTCAAGATAATCAATATTGGGACAGCGTTAGGTTCATGAACATTTTAGCAATAAGATTTAAGATATTTAATGATAATTTAGGTGTTAAGCCATATTGCTAGCATATATAGTAATGGTAAAATATTTTTCTCTGGACAGTTAATGTACCCCTTATGTTAAATAGAAGACATTTGCAGGTGATGCATTTGCTTTGTTTGTATGGTAGCAATGATCTAATTTGAAATATCTTTATAATCTCTTTTAGAAAGGTCAAGAAGATGGCTCACTATTTTTAATTTTAAAATTAAAGTTTTATTTGATTTGTTATCACTGTTGTCAGTGGCATCATAGAGTTTAAAAGTATCCAAGGAGAGAAATTTCCTCCTTCTTTTGTCATTGCCTAGACATGATTATGTGCTGTTTGAAGAAATGTTGGCCTGTCCCATTGCATCTGCAAGTATTTGTCACCTTGAATTCATGAAGGAAAAAAATGAACAAAGTGGAATTTTTATAAAGAAGGTAGAAGTTCCTGGTATTATCAGGGAATAATTAGTCAGTTTCTTCTCCAAGAGATGAAAACTTGAAAGTGTTTCCTTCTGCACTTTCTACGCTTTTGCTTTCTGCATCGTTAACCAGTGTTTGGGAGGGGTTGTAAGGCACTTGGGGATGCTTTGCATGGGGGACACAAAACCTCTACTCCAAAGGGCCAGCTGCCATTGTAAAAAGAGTCTCTTCTGAACTTGAAAGGAAATTCAAGATGAAGTTGAACAAAATGTATCCATTTAAAAACGTATTAACTCAGTTTCAAATTGTTCTTTCTTTTGCATATTTTTTTTTGCAAACCTTCAGTAAAATCTCAGCATCCCAACCTAGCAGTGGGTGAGTATTAAGGAAAAAGACAAGGGTTTCTGCTATCCCAGAGCAGTGGTTTTCAATTAGGGAAGAGGAGACACTGGAAATGTCTGGAAACATTTTTTTTTTTTGGGGGTCACATCTAGAAGAGAAAGGCTAGTAGTATTATTTAGTAGTTGAGATTAGGGATGATTACAGGGTCCTAGAGACCCCCTACAATGAACAACAGTCCAACCTCAAATATCTATATTACCAAGATCACGGAACCCTGATCTAGAGTCTTAAGTGGACAGATATTTGCTAAAGTCAGCTTACATTTATTGATGACAGCAATAATTAGTGAATTTCAAGAAAGAAGAAGAGTACAAATCTTTTTGTATGTGTGAATATTTTCCACAAATGGTCTTGTTGTAAAATATGGGCATTTAAAGAAATTTTTTTACAAGTTTCTTCAAAAATGTCCAGACATGAAGGCATTTTGAGCCTAATTATTAACATGGATCTTACTAGCTTTCACATAGTTGATTTCATTGTTGGGCAGGTAGAAACTAAGTTTATAAAGTACTTCATATTCAGATTCAGAGAGGATATGTTGGACATTGGTCTGTGTCAGTGTCTGTGCAAAACACTTTATATATAATCTCATGCAAGTCTCCAGGCATGCCTCCAAAGTAAGTAATTTTCCATTTAACAAGAGGAGGAGACAGAGGCTCAGATTAAGTAATTTTTCTAGGGTCTTAAATCTAGTACATATAGATCTGAAATACCCCTGTTTCTACCAGTTCATGTTTTATCAAAATTCCACCATTACTTTTATTATCAGTTTCCATTGTGATTCTGAAGTCAAACAGAATGTCTATCGTTGCTCCCAAACTTTTACTGAAATTGGACAGCTGATAGTGTAAACTCAGGGTTGAACACTCCTAGTGTCTAGTAATTCTTCGGAGCAGACAATCAATTCCTCACCCAGCCTCATTTCTTCCTCATGAAGCTTTCCTCTGACCATGACCCTCCTGTAACAAGAGACCATGTGCATATTCAAGTTTTGTTGGAGATAACAGTGTGGAGTTCACAAAGAGTCCGCCAGGAATATTATGTCCCTAGATGAGCACACAATGTGTTTCTACTACCAAAGACTTATTCCAATGCCTTTTCCTTAATGAGAAACCTTGTCTTTGTTCTCCTCAAAATATTTAAGGTGCTGTTAAGTAAGGTTGTCGCACGTTCACACACACATTGTTAACATAAAAATAACAACTGCATACATTTATAAGTATATAAAATACTTGATTTGTTTTATTTTCAAAGTTGTATTTACCTTTCTAAACTCATTTTTATTATATATTTTTAAGGTGTACCACATGATATTTTGATATACATAGAGTGAAACAATTATGACAGTCAAGCAAATTGACATATCCATCAACCCACTCCCTTAGCAAGTTTTCCGTGAGTGTACAATATTGTTAACTATAATTTACATACCGCACAGCAGATATCTAGACCTATTCATCTTACATAGTTTTAAGTTTTTACCCCTGGACCTACATCTCGCCATTTTTCCTCTTCCTCACTCCTGGTAATCACCATTCTATGCTCCACTTGTATGCTTTCAACTTTTTGTTAATTGCACACATACATGAGATTACACAGTACTTTCCTTTCTATGCCTGACTTTTTTCACTTGGCATAATGTTCACTAGATTCATCTCTGTTGTAGCAACGGCAGGATCTACTGTTTAAGTCTAAACAATATTCCATTGTATAAAAACATGTATACTCAAATATCTTTATTTATCTATAGATGGACACTCAGGTTGTTTTCATACATTGGCTATTGCAAATAATGCTGCAGTGGATGTGAGGGAACAGATATCTCCGTGAGGTGCTAATTTCATTTTGGGAAGGTATATACCCAGAAGAGGGATGGCTGATTCATATGCTATTTCTCTTTTTAGTTTTTTGAGAAACCTCCATACTGTGTTCCATAATAGCTGTGTCAATTTATATTCCTACCAACAGTGTACGAGGATTTCTTTTCTCCACATTCTCTGCAATACCTGTTATCTTTCATCCTTTTTATAAGTCATCCTAGTAGAGAAGAGTTGATATCTTGTCGTTTTGATTTGCATTTTTCTGATCATTAGTGGTGTTGAGCACTTTGTTTTATACCTGTTGGCCATTTTTATGTTTTCTTTAGAAAAATATCTATTCAGGTCTTTTGCTTACTTTGGATATTAGCTTTCTACCAGATATATGGTTTGTAAATATTTTCTCCCAGTTAATAGGCTGTCTTTTCATTTGGTGATTTTCTTTTTCCTTTGCTGTGAAGAAACTTTTTAGTTTGATGTGGTTCCACTTTTTTATTTCTGGTTTTGCTTTCTGAGCCTTTGGTGAGATATCCAAAAAGTCATAATCAGGGAAAATTTTTCTCTAAGCCTTCTTCTGGAAGTTCTAAGTTTTTCATCTTACATTTAGGTCTTTATTTCACTTTGAGTTAATTTTTGTATATGGTATAAGAAAATTTTGCATGTGGATACCAGCTTTCCCAACACTATTTATTGAAAAGACTATTCTTTCACTACTGTGTTTTTATAGTGACTGTGCCCAAATTAGTTGACTATATAATCTTGGGATTATTTCTAAAGTTTCTATACTATTTCACTGGTCTATGTGTCTGTTTTTATGACAATACCTTACTGCATTGACTGATACAATTTTATATAATTTAAAATCAGAACTCTTTTTCCCCTCAACATTTTTTAGCTTTCTTTTTTTTTCCTCTCAAAATGTCTTTACCTATTTGGGGTATTTTATGGTTCCATATAAATTTTAGAATTCTTCTTGATTTATTTATTAAAAATTTTTTTCTGTAAAAAATAAAATTTTGATAGAGATTGCGTTGAATCTGCATATCACTTTGGATAGTATGGCCATTTTAAGAATATTAATTCTTCAAATCCATAAATATGAGATATCTTTTTATGTATTTATGTCTCTTTCAATAATTTTATCAATGTTTTGTAATTTTCACTGTCAAGATCTTTCATTTTGGGGGTTAAATTTATTTCCAAGTATTTTATTCTTTTTGATACCTTTGTATATGGCATTGTTTTATTGATTTATTTTACAGATAAATTGTTGTTAGTGTAAAGAAATGCAACTAATTTTTGTATGTTGATTTTATATTTTGCTACAGAACTACATTCATTTATTAGTTTGAATAGTATTTTGGTGTAGTCTTTAGGATTTTCTGCATATAAGATCAAGTCATCCAAACAGAATATAGTATAGCTATAATCAAATTTGGCCTTCAGGCTGAACAATAGCCCTAGCAATGGCATGAAAATGCCTGTGGAAAATGCTGTTTGCCAAGTATTTGGAGTGAAGTTGAGAAGGCATAGCCTGCAAGAATCTTCAATTACAGTACTTTTGTTATTGCATAACTTGATTTTTGTATTTTTAATCTTTATTTGATGTTAGTCTGCTATTCTGTTAACATTTCTTCAATGGGGTCTTAGTATGTTGATATTTCTTCCCCTTCTTTTATAATTAAGTCAATCTTAATAAATTTTCCACTATAAACCTCTCTAGTGTTCTCCATAGGTTTAATATTTAGTACTGTTCTTATTCTGTAAAAATTTCCACTATTTCTTCTTTGACTCATGAATCACTTCAAAATGTTTTTATAGTTGCTATTCTATGTTTTTTAGAGTTCTTTATATTCTTGATTTTAATGGAATTAGTATTTTTAGATGATTTTTAAAGTATAACATTGATTTCCCTCTCTTGTTACTGTTGCTCAGTACTTTCATTCCATTGTGTCTTTTTATCTACAAAATTAGTGATTATTATTGTATTCTTCTAAAGTTAATGTTTATTGACATTTACTCTTGCTTGCCTGTTTTTACTTGTATGCTCCCAATTTTTTCTTTTGATATTCTTTAGTATTTTTCCTGATGTACATTTATTAGATGTTGCTGTAATATGAGTTTATTTGTAGTAAGCACTTTTAGACTTTTGTATTTTGTTTGCCAGAAAATGTATCGGTTTAATATAATGGGTTGCATATATTAGATAGCTAATAAATATTATTTATGTAGTGTGTATGTATGTGTGTATTTAGGTATACTTTTTCATATATGTATGTGTGTGTATATATAACATATGTGTATATGTCCTCTAACTGCATTATTGATATCAACTCTTTAGAGCGAAACAAGCACTAATTAATTCAACAACTATCTGCCAAACACATGCTAGGCCCTGTTCTAAAGTTTCAAAGAACAAATATAGTTTTGACCCTCAGAAGTTTCAAAGAACTGTGTGAAACAGTGGACGCTGAGAACCGTGAGAATGTTTTCCAATCAAGTCAGAAGAAAGGAACTCACAGGAAACTTTTTGGGAAGATGATGCTGAAACAGAGTCCTGAGGCATGAATAAGAATTTATCCAGGTGAAGGAAGGAGAAAGGAAGAAGTTAATGGGTGCAAAGGCACATGGGCTCTGAGGAGCATGCTGTGCTGTGGCATCGTGAGATGCGGAAGTATTGAGAGAAAGCCACTCAACTGCTACGGGGCTACTACTGCAAAAGACAGCTGATACTGAACACTTAGGTCAAGTCAGGCATTCGTTATCCTGTTTAATCACCGATCCTTACCTAGGAGAATGATTGTGTGACAAGTGCAATTGTTACTCCGAATATTTTACAACAACAACAAAAAAACAAGATGTAAGAGATGAGTCGGTAACTTGTTGAAAGCCACAGAACACATATATGTTAGATTAACCCACACTGACCACATAAATCAGGCTCATCCTTCAGGTTTGGCTCGGATGGCATTTCCACTGAGATAATTTCTGTAAGTTAGCAGACTCAGTTAAAGCCTTTTCCTGTAAACCCTCAAAGTACCTTACTGAGTTCTGAGCTCTGTCATGAAACATATCCATATCCTAAGTACTTTTCTTACGAGGTTGCAAGTCCATAAAGCAAGAAACTCTATCTGGTTCCCAAGAAATTAACCACATCTGATGCAAAGACAGTGATCAATGCACAACTGGGAGAATGAATAAGTCAATGAGTGGCATTACTCAGGTATAATACAGCATGCTCCAGTGCAAGGATAATAGCAAGAGATTGGAGAAAATGAAGATCAAGATGTAAAATGTTTTATGCCATGCTTTTTCCTTATTATCTTATAATGAATGCTGTGGGAAGCCACTCTATGACACTAAGCAAAACATGATTATCATATCTGAGATGTAGAAAGATTATGCAAATTATGTGTGGATGGTTTGGAAAGAAAGGCTGAAGAGACCAGTTAATGTACTACTGCAATAGGATGAGAAATAATGAAACTCTGAAACAAGTTGCCGTGATGGCTGATTTTATGTGTCAACTGCTCTGAGCCACAGGGTGTCCAGACATTTGGTTAAATATTTTTCTGAGTGTTTCTGTGAGAGTTTTTCAATGAGATTAAAATTTAAATTGTTAGATTGAGTAAAGCAGATGGCCCTTTTCTATGTGGGTGGGAGTCATTCAATCATTTGAAGGCCAAAATAAAACACAAATGACGATCCCCAAGTAAGAGAAAAGTCCTCCTACCTGAGTGGCTTTGAACTAGGTCAGATGCTTTATCCTGCCTCCGACTCAAACTGAAAAATCATCTCTTCTGGGTCTTAAGCTTCTTAGCCTCTGGACTGGGGCTTTTACCATCAACTGTCTTGGGTGTTCAGATCTGACTCATTTTTCAATTCTTGGGATCTGCCAGCCTCTATCATCATGTGAGTAAATTCCTAGAATAATTTATCTGTCAATCTATTTATTAATCTATCAATCTATTTATCTCCTGTTACTCTAGAGACACCTGACTAATACAGTCACTAATGGTGGGAAATGGTTAAGTGAGATCATATTCAAGGGATGTTTAAGGAGCAAGCCAACACCATGACTGTCCAAGGGCAGAGACAGAAATAGATGTGCAAGGAACAATAAGTTACTGAACTGAAAGATTTAGTGAATGGGCTGCCATGCATTAATCTAGGAAAAAAGGAAAAGGTGCATGCTAATCAAAAGTGAGCAGGGTTTCCATTTTTGCCACCTTGATGCTAACAATTCTGCAGGCAAAAGGTATGTAGATGACTACTCATGCTAACTTTGAAATATAAGGTCAGATTTACCATAGCCTCAACTCACTGTAAAATTAGATTATATAACAAAAATCTTTTTAGTATAAAATTGTATAATACATTATATAATATGTGTGTTTTTATATGGTATTTTAATATAACTAATTATGTAAACTTTATAATATACAAATTAACTTTGGAAAATAATAAAGGGGCTTTCATTATGATTAGAGAAATCTCAGGGAAATAAGAATAAAGACATTGCATAAAACAGATATAATTCCAAGAGATATTGATAGGTTGAAAAAAACCATATAGGTAACCTTTCATATAAACAAATATGTGATACAATGGCCAAGAAAACAAGGGAAAAATGTGGTCTTCTCCAGACATGCTGGTCATGCCAGAAGCTCCATTCAAAAACAGTTGAAGGAATGGTGAAGATGTGCCACACCCATCATCTGATGCCGTCTTCAACATCTGCTCTTCTCATCTTTATCACTCTATCTTTATAAATATTCTTTTATATATCCTGGGTTCTATCTTTAGTTTTTTTCTCACTTTTCTTTAGGAATTGTACTTATTCCATTGCCTTTCATTTACTCCTAACACTTTCTCAACATACTCTGATCTCATGGCATTGTGATTTGAGTAATTCTTTTTACACTTAACTGGATTAAGTGCATTCTGGGGGTGGGGACAGGGACTCCTTTGATTCTTCTTTGTGTCTGTATGTCTGTCACAGGTTCCATAATAGAGTTGGTTCTTGGTAAGTTTTTGTTGAATAGATTGTACGAGTAGGTTGCGCAAATAATTGTATGATGAGAGCTTAAAATAAAGAGAACTAAAAAGACTATATCAGAGTTTTACAAATAAAAAGTTTCTCTCTTATATTATCCCTTTTTGTGATAAAAAAGAATTTAGGGCCAAGAGTGTTCCTTTCCCTTTTCCCCAATTCTCTGTAGATTATGGAAAGCTTAAAGTGAATTTTACAGTGCATTGTCAACTTACTGTGAAACAACATCACTTTAAAAAATAATTTTTAGGTTAAAAAAAATTATGATACAATTAAGACATTTGGAGAACAGGAGAAAACATTTTCTGAAGTTGTTTATGGAAAGGAAAATATGACATTTAGAAATTACTATGAAGCCTGATATTTTATTTAGGATACTTAATTGGAAAGAACATGATTCACTTTGACTGGATGAAGCAAAAAAAAAATTAATTTATTAAAGCATATGTTAGTACCCCTCTGAATCTCCAGGAGAGCATGAATCTGAATTCTGAAGCAATACCTGATACACCAGAAGGGTTCCTCTCCTGGAAACATTCTGGCCCCGGCTTCTTGGCACACATGACAATTGAGATTGGATACCATAAACTCCAGCATGGCACTCCTTGGAGAACCAACAGCTTCTGCCAAGACCTTGTCATAGGTTCAGTCATCACTAGTGTGGCTTGCATGTGTTCTGAATCTCATGCAGAAATGTGTGACTGAAAGCAGCTATGCCACTTGGTTATACTCTATTGTTAAAAGAGTCTAGGTTTATTTCTTGGGAAGTCCAAACTTATGAGAAGTTTCCAAAATCTTGGAAGATGTCTTAATGCTCTTGAGAGACCACAAATAATAAATACCAAAGTGATTGTAGATTTTTCTAAGCTCTAGTTACTGGGACTCGATATCACATCTAGAATCTATTTATTGTATTTTCTTGCAAAAATCATTAACTTCCACGAGTCTTATTTTACTCATCTAAAAAAAGAAGAAAAGTGTCATATCCACTACAAAATAACGTGGCAGAAATAGATTTTAATAATGCTTATTGCATGGTGAGTGCTCAATGTGTATGAAATCCATATCTATCTTACCCGCTGTATCTTATGAAGAAATATCCAGATTTGTCATTACTTCTAAAGTGTTTTTGGCAGCAATGCCCAAAATTACCAGGGAATTTTGGTGTTCTTCCTCTTCTCCTGAGACTCTGGTTTTACTAGTCTGGAGTGCATCCTAGTCATCTGTATATATTTTTTAAGTTCCTTAGATGATTCTCATATATACTGATGTTAAGAATAATTGGCTTAGTCTGTTTGGACTGCTTATCAGCTTTTCTTAACCAGAGTCCTGGGAAAAATGGAATTTTACAGAAGACAACTCAAATTATTGTCATATCATTTTTCTTAAAAATTGTACATGGGTAATAATATCCAATGGATGAAAATAAATTAATTCATTACTTAAAACAATGACTTAGGACATGGTAATAAATTCTTTCATGAAGATAGATGCTGTTTATAATTATTGAAAGATATGTCAACAATCAGGGGTAAGTTAGTGTGTGATCTAGAAGTGCATCTACCACTTTCTATGGTATAGACGACTGATTTCAACCTGCCAACTGTTTAAAAATGGGATCAAAAACTTCTTGAAGAGTTAAAAATTAATGTTGACAATCTAGTCTCTCAAATTGACAGGATCTGCCTTCAGTGCATCGCATATTTTTTGAGAAATTTGTCAACTGGGTCTGTAGATAACTTGCCATTAGAAGTCATTCTCATTCTGTTTTGTGAAGCCACTTTGTTGTGGCTGTTCTTAAAATCAACTCAGATATAGTTTTTATACCAATTTAGTTTGGAAGAAAACAGCTGGGCTAGCTCTCAAAACCACTTCCAAGCCTGTGATATCACAGTCATCAGCAGAAAAGAAGGATAAGAAAAAAAAAACCCTGATATTACCCACAAAGAGTCTTAAAAATAATCCTGAATATCACACAGTGAGGAACACCAAACTTGAGATTAAGAGAATATAATACTACTTCTGATTTTAAAATCTTGTTTCAAAGCAAGGAAAAGTGTACAGAGTCAAATCAGCTGCTGTTTCCTCTACTTCACTTAACAGAAACACCCACATTCAATAGACTCAATAGTTTACTTAAGTTCCTCAGAACATATGGCAAACTCTTGAATCATCCTCACACAAATATAGACAGTATAATAAGTTGAAGAGCTGAAACAATATTATATGATATTAAAAAGTTAGATTAAAATCTACAAGCCTTGAAAATTTAACATGCCATATGAATACTACAGAAGTTGGAGGATGGTTAGCTTATAGAAAAGAAAACCCAAGAATGCATAATTATCTTCTTCAAGTAATTATTCTGAATGAAATTTAGGACGGTGGAAATGGACATAAACACTGGGAAACATTTGTGTTTAAACATAAGGATGGACTTTTTGGAACTGCGTTGGTAAGTGGTAAGCATTTTGGCAGAGATTAGACAACATTTGATGTTATAGGAAGGATTCAGGTATTACATGAAGAGAGGCTAAGTGACTTTTCAGAACATCAACACTGATGTTTCATGATGATATTAATCATGCAATAAATAAGTGAATCAACTGAAATCAATAATTTTATTTCTTTATGCATACAAATTGTAGATGGGATTTGAGCAGAAAAACTCAATTACTTGCTTTGTAGGAAGCTTAGACCTGAGGAATACCTGTCATCATGTATCCAGTGAAGGGAAGCCTGTGCGTTCCCACGGCCTCAGGGTTGGCTTGTAGGGAGTGTATGGAAGAGCCTGAGAGTTTTCCTACTTCAAAATGGGTGCACAGAATGTATTAAAAGTGAGATGGGGCCAGGATCAGTGGCTCAGCCTGTGATCCCAGTCCTTTGGGAGGCTTAGGAGAGCAGATTGCCTGAGTCTGCAGGTTCGAGAACAGCCCGGACAACTGGAAGAGATCTTGTCTCTACAATAAGTCAAAAATTAGCCTGGCATGATGGAGTGCACCTGTAGTTTCAGGTACTTGGAAGGTTGAGGTAGAAGGATCGCCAGAACCTAGCAAGTTGAGTCTGTAGTGGCCGTGAGCGTGCCACTGCACTCCAGACTGGGCGACGGAAGGAGATTCTAACTAGAAAAAAAAAAAGTGAGAGGGATTTTTAAGGCACCATGTGTAAATAGGAGAGAGACACTCTGTGCTCCTACACATGAATGTTTGGCTCCTTGGCACCCGTGCCTTGTGTTCCCTGACTGAGGAAAAGATTGCTGGATCACTAAAGGAGTGGAGCTCCTAAACCTTCCTGTCTTGATGACTCTTGCTGGACGACTCCTGAACTTTGCCTGTTTTCTTGAGCTTTATAACATTCCATGACCCTCAACAGGCAAAATGAAGTAAATGGAGATATACTGATGCCTGTCGTAATACCTTTAAGAAGGCTTCATGCCTTTAGTATCAGTTAATTCTGTAATGGCTTTCCAAGCGCAGCCGATATTTTACTTTAACAAGTCAGAAGCATATTGAATCATATAATAACAAGGAAATCTCCATAAACCCATTGGCTTCTTCCCCAACCCCAAAGCATCTTATATAGATAAGCATTCAGTACTTGGTTATGTTTTAACTTTCAGGTGAATATGATATCACTGTGACCAGTATTTAACTAAAAAGGAGTGAAATTCAACGGAATCACTTTCTGTGTGAAACAACTAGCTCAGGTATTGTGAAGCAGACATTCTGATAAATGCTGTCTAATCCTAGGAGTAAATATGATAACTGAACATACTTGAGGGGGTTGTCTCTTTCTTTCACATTATCTTTGGGACATTCATTCACAGTTCCCTCGGATCCTACTCTTTGTTGTGGTGTCTTCTTAGGTTTGTTTATAGCTCATCACTTTTGCCTATATTTCTTCCTTGAATTACTCTTGGTATCTGGCTATTTCTTTGTGTTAAAGCTTTCTCTCTATAGAAGAACTTTATCAATTTACAAATTTGCAACATGAAAATGAGAATACATTAATCATATAAACACTGTTTTATCATAAGAATTGCAAACTGTACTCAAAAAGAAATGATTGCCTATGGAAGAAATACTACCCATTGGTCAATTAGGAAGAGATATGGATCTTCTCTCCTGGTTTTTATTTAAGCTCTTCTGCCCTAATTTTTTTTCTTATATTAGAGTTTTACTCAATATTTTTGCTTTAACAGAAGGTCTTGTTTTTGTTTTTAATAAAAGTATAAGACGATATTTTTTGTTTGATCAGCCAGTCTCAGAATGTTGTGTGTGAACAGTATATCTCACTACTCAGAAAGATGGCTTCTTATGTTTCTCAGGATAAAATAGAAAAAATAAAATTTAGCGATGGGAGGAGGGGAGGAACTTAATGTATCCTTTAGTGAACTGGAAAGAGAGCCAAGACAAATACAACTGCCACCTTTTTCCTAAGTGGTTTGGCTTAGTTAAATATTTATGAGACCTAGGAATACTCAAGACATTATATCCTGTAGGAGGGTAATGTCTGAATTCAACTGAATGTTACTTGTATTCCAGTGAGACAAACAAGTGAATAAGTCATCCCTTTCATATACTGTGATTACAAAAGGTATGTGCTGTTTCCTATGTAGAAATTAGGAAAGACACAACTCAGTAGAGACATGAGTTGGAGGTAGTCAGTGACAACTCATCAGCTGAAACTTTGAAGAATAAGATTTAATCAGACGGCCAATGAGTGAGTCACTGTGAGTATTTGTTTGTGCAGGAGGACGAGGAGGGATATGCCCAGGAAAGGAATCAGGAGCATGATAAACATGTTTAGCACCCATTTAAAACTTAAACTGAATTAATCTTCAGAGTTCAAGTGCAGTGTTTTCTCTTATTTTTATTTCACTTCTATGTTGACATAGAATTTTTTGTTTGATTATTATCGTGAAAGAAAAATGACGTGAGATAAATTTGAACCATTTGACCATGTCTAAATGAATTACTGCACTATACAACAAAAGTGAAAAGTGCGCATTTTACTTTTGGAAAATAAAATTTATCTGTAGGAGATAAAAATAAACTAGCTTCAGAATCCCTTTAAAAAAATAAGTAATGGTAGCAATTAAAAGCTCTTTTATCTCCTTGTTATCCCAGAAAGAAGAATATCGAATTGGGAAAATTTTCTAGATAATAGAGGACTTGCAGAAATTTTGAAAATTCAAACAACAATATAAAAAAAGAAATATTATAAAGAGTTTGGGGGCAAAACCCTGAAATGGACTAAGACAATGGCAGAACTAATATCTTTGCTTAAAACATTTCACAATATTTAATTTCTATATCAAAAACAAATGACATAAAGATCAAATAACCAAGGAAAGGAAGAATATTTGTGCAAATAGTCTCATATTTTCTCTAAGATACATGTAAATTATGTCCAGTATTTAAAAAAATGAAGCAGTACAATCTGTATTTCTCATCACTCCTTTTGTTCTCACAACCCAGTTTGACAAGAAGCTCATGTAAATGCAATTTAGATATATCTGTAAATAGTTTTTATTCTGTCTTTTCACTCCCATTTTTTTTTTCTTTTTTGAGTTGGAATCTCACTCTTGTCACCCTGGCTGGAGTACCTGCTGGGCTTAGGCAATCTTTCTCCCTCCATCTTTCAAGTAACTAGAACGACAGACGCACGCCACCATGTCCAGCTAATACATTCCCTATTTTTATCTTGATATAATTAACACCATGCTAATAATTTTTATGGCAGAGCAGCAAACTTCGAAATCTGTGTGGGTTTATCATAACAAACATTTGTCTTGTTCAGGCCCTGTGACTCTACTGTTGCATTTTTGGTTTTGCCCAGAATTGACTGCTCTTTGTCCCAGGCTATTGGCTGGGTGGCTGGGTTCATGTCTGCAATACATGTCCATGTTTTTCTTGGTCCAAGCAGCTACATGAGCATGTTTCTTCAATAACTAACCACAGGTATTGGAGAATCCAAACCAATCATGCATGTTTAAAGCTTCTATCCAGAAAACATCTGCTAATATTGCATAAACCACAGCCCAGCTTCACTGGTGTGGAGAAATATACCCCATCGATGTCCTGCAATGCAAGATTTCAAATCAAAGAGAAGGGGTGATAAACTGAGAGAACTAATCCAGTCTACCAAAAGTGATATCTGCATGGATTTCCAAGGATTTTCTTTGCTGCAACTGTAAACCCACTTCCATAAGAACTACATTTTTTAAGCCATATGATACAGCCTCTGATTCTCTTGTATTTATTGCCATGAAATGGGTGCTTTGTCATATTTAGTTATGCTTTAGCTAAAAGGTAGCATTAGCTAAAAAGGTTATAAAGTAAGTTTATCAAAGACAGAAACTCAGTTCCTTGTATCTTTTCCTTTGCTCTGATTTCCTCTGTAGCTTAATACAATCTAACATAACCTTGTTGCAAAGGGACTGGCTATAAATCTTTGCTGCTTTCTCCCAAATCTGATTACCTGCTTCTCGCCAGTCTTCTCATTCAATATATTAAATCAGTTGTTCTCACCTTCTTAATATCTCTCAAATATATATCTCTAGGCTGGAACTCTTTGAGATACACATGCAAATGTCTGCAGGACATCACCAACCACACTCATTTTAGACACATCAAATTATGCCCACCCCAAACTAAATAAAACTATCTTTTACATCAACTTATTTTCTTCTTTATGTCTTTGTCTTGTTTAGTAAAAATCACTATTAATCTAGTCTCAATCTGAACCTTTGGTAGTCACTGCTGGCTCTGTCCTGTTTTGTATTCTCCATATTTCATGAGACAAAAATTTGCCTCTCAAATATCATTTTTCAAATTCTGTCCCTTTTCCTTACCTAGTGATCCACTAATAATAGCTATTCTGTATTAATTATTTTAAGTGTGCCAATAACTATGCTAGAATTTTTAAATTAATGTCTTATTTGCCCTCTGAAACAAATATTAATCTCACTATGCTACAGTTGAGGAGACAGTCTCAGAGATTTGTAAGCTGAGAACAATTAGGCTCCAAAAAATTAAGTAACTTTCTTGGGGTCTGGAATTTGTAAAACTGCCCATATTCAATGTCTAAGCAAGTTTTATTTCTGTCTCCATACCTTTTGTAGACAAACAGATAATGTTGGGTTTGAATAATATGTTTCCCCAGTTCTCTTGATTCTATAAGGTTGATAGAACCAATGTTTTCTGAATGCTTCCTATATTCTAGGAGTTATGCCAGGTGCCAGGGGTAAAAATAGTGAATGAGACAGTTTTTGACCTCAGTAACTCACAGATCAGCAGCTGCTGGTTAATAGTCAAAGAGAAAGTTATAACTTGAAAATGTTTTAATAGATAAGACATCAATTTTGTTTTTTCCAAAAATCTAGTGATAACAATTTGTATTACTAAACCATAGAAATATTATGTTTGGAGGTATATATACAAATTCTTCAGATGATTCAAGCCAAGAACTAAGTTAACCTGAAATATCCAGGTAATTGCTAATGGTATTTTTGTTTCAGTCATCAGTATAATTTGTATACCTTGGTTCATACTTTGTTAATATGTCTCAGTTATAAATGAATAAACATTTTTTCAATCCAAGAAGGTTCTGAACTGAAGTTAAACAGTTAAGAATGAAGAAAGAAATTTCACCACCTCGTCATCTGCTGAACAACACCCAGATCAATGCCTTCTAAGGGAATTCACTTGTTAAACACACTCCCTCTCTCCTACCTTCTGAACTGTAGCCATATGAGCTTTAGTTTTAAGTAGTAATCAGCAATAATGTATTGCTTGTTCCTTACTGTCAGTATTGGTGATTTAGTGATTATCTAACTATGGTTTAGTGCATAAAATAATGCAAATGCATGAAGTAAATGAGTTGATCAGTAGGAAATTCTGTCATGCAAATCCATGCAGTACAGATCCTCACTGTCACACTCATCGTTGACAACCTAAGTGGGTCACCAGAGTGGCTGGCCCCTGTTAATTTATTTTCTCAGATGCACCATACATATTCATGATATCCTGCTGTTTGTCTGTCACCTCAAAGAAGCCCTTTCTATCTTCAGAATCACAATTAACAGAAAATGTGCACATTTACCCAACGAATAGTAATAGACTGGAAGACTTATGGGTCTGATTTTATTATATATATGTATTTTTCAGACTTTTACTACAAATTGGAAGCAGCAATTATTTGTCCATATGGTATTCTCAAAATGTTAGTTTGTGGGCAGTCATGTACAAGGCTTGTAAGAAAAAGCCCTCGTGAAGGGAAAATATTTATTCATTCCTTTTAGGGTTTCGTGGCTTGCTAAACTGCTAACTTTTTTATTCTAACCAACATTAAACAAATGTAGACTATGCCTGATAAATACATGGAACTAAGCATATAGACATGATGCAACTCATGAGGGTCTGTGTCTTATCATTTATGTACGATTCAAGTTGACAAGATCATGACCCTGCTGTAACATCATAACAGAGCTGGAGATAGGGTCTATGCCAAATACTATTTTCTTCACTTGACATTTTTTTCCTCACTCTACAATGTGTTTCATTAGCAAAGAGATAGGAGATGGCATAATTACCTCCATCTTGCTCAGGTACACTAGGTAATTATGTGTGACTGCAAAGAAGTTTGGAAATAGAGGAAATTTGGCTAGCATTCATTATTTTCAAAGATTTTGTTTATTAGTCACGGAGACTTTTTGCAGGAATGAAATATTTGCTTAACGTGGACACCTGTATGCAATTGTAATCTTTATTTTTTTTACTTTATTTCAAAATCTATAAAACAGTAACTCCTTCTTTGAAGTAAAAACAAATTTGTCAGTTATTTTTGAGTAATACAGTAAGATAACAGCAGAAGCGTATAATCTGGCTTTTTAAAAGATACCGAATAGTAAATGGTAAAAAAAATATGTTGCAAGTTTTCCCAAACCTGCATGTATGCTTTTTTGATATGTAGAGAGCAAAGGATTAGCTTCATTGGCAATATTTGTCAGGGCCACACTGGTTAATTTAATATTCTGATTGGCTGAGCAGCAGAGCTTTAACGGCTGTTAACTTTTTGGCAAGTATCTCTGAGAGGGTGATAATGAGATTAACATTCAGAGGACCTGATTTGCTTTTTTGCTGTATTTAATTACTGCTTTGACACCAAATAGTACTCACTATGAGTCCTCTAGATAGAACACTATTAATTCACATTTGTGTCCCAATGTGAATTCACATTTGTGTCCCAATGTGAAATGGGGCACATTTGTGTCCCAAATTTGGGGCCTGCTTCAGAAAACCTGTAGAAGATGGTGTCTTTATAAACTGCCCTCCGCAAGATCAGGGGACATTCATGATTAAGGTCAAGTTATCAAGAAGTGCTTGGAGATGAGTTTTGCCTCCCACATACTGTCTTTGGCAATATGCAAATCCAGTACCAATGTATATTTTAATGATCTACAAAGCACTTTTACAGCCATCATGTCATTTGGTTACTCCTTGAAATACTTGAATTAAGTCTTATTTTGCCTAATTCATAAGTAAGTAAGAGAAATCAAACATGGATATAGATACTGACATGAAGTCAGATACATTTGTGCCCCTGAGCTTAAACTCAAACCTCTGTGCATTATACCATAAAGTGTATTTGGCAGTATAGAAAACTAAAGTTATTTATTCATTTACTGTCCTCTCAGTTGGGATTTGTAATCAGGTTCTCTTACTGTCTCATAAAAGTTTTAAAATAAAGAAAAAAATTACTCTCCAAAATGAATAGTTACATGCTTAAACTTCTTGAGGAAAATGAAAATATTTTCTAAGGAATTAGAGAAAATTTCTAACTGAAAGATAAAGTTAAGAAAATAAAAGCGAACTGACTGAAATGATGATGTGTCTGGTCCTACAAGTAGTACCAATGGTGTAGAGGGCCATCTTAGTCTGATATCACAAAATACCATAGACTGAATAGCTTACAAGTAACAAAAATTTATTTTCAACAGTTCAAGAGACTGAAAAGTTCGAGAACAAGGTGCCAGTGTCTGGTGAAGCCCCACTTGTGAAAGGGCAACGTCTAGTTGTGTCTTCATGGTGAAATGGGCAAGACAATCCTCTGGGACTTTGTTTGTAAAGGATTAGTTACATTCAAGAGGGGCTGTCATGACCTAATGACCTCCCAAAAGGTTCCATTTCTTATACTGGGATAGGTTTTCACATATGGATTTGGGGGGGACACAAGCATTCAATCTGTAGCAGGGACCGTGAATGCAACACACCTCTGTCTTGAGTTTTCTCATGAATATAAATAAAACATCCCTTAAAGTTCCTTTCAAAGTTAATATTCTATAAGTCCACATATTTTCAAGTTTGTTTATATAAGTTGATAAATGTACAAATAAACAGTATATAATTCAGGATGAGTCTACTGAGTCATTCTTCAGCTCTTTAAATTCATTTATAGTATTTTATTCCTGAAATGACTTTTACTTTTATTAGTAAAGTATTTAAATGGCAGTTGTGCGTTTCAGATAGGTCTAAACAAGGTATGATGAAATGTTCATAAAAACCTCATCACTACTCTGAACACAGCTCTTTCTGGGTTTTCCTTCTATTCATTCATCCCGCAGTAATTTTTGATCTTGTTATGTGCTGGTTACTGAGAGAACAAAACTAAAAAAGTGTAGCTCCTTTCTTCAAGAAAATGACATTCTAAATTCATATTATATTGCTAGCTTGTTTAAAATTTTGAAACATAAAAGTCAATGTTATCAGTCAAGACAAATAATTGACGAAGACCTTAGAATGCTACTTATCATTCAACAACTCATTTATTTGACAGAGGGAGTATATTAGATGTCAAGCGCGGGGGAAGAGAATAAACTTAATCAGATAAAACGTGTTTTTTAATAAAGTAAATCATAACATAAGATATAAAAATATATAAGCTGATATTAATTTATTTCACTGGCTATATTTTCTTTTAATAGGAAGATTGTGTTGGATAGGCAGAGAGAGGAAAGACCACTTGAAACAATTACAAGATCATGAATAATTTCAAAAGTCTTTAAGCAGTGCTTCCTTGGGCATATTTAAGTTTTTTTTTTTTTTGAAGCTATTACCCATTTTACAAGTCACAGCAGACAATTTTGCTTTGCCAGTGAGATCTACTGTAGGCTAATTCTGTCAATGGTAAATTGCCACGTGGGGAGCACAACAGTCATCCAGACATGCTGAGGTAGAATGTGCTCACTCAGCCTTCCTGCTTGATGGCCTGTCAATAATATTCACTCTGCGGACTGCATCTTCTAGCTGGCGTGCAGAGGGCCACTGTCACAGTCTCTGATTGGCTCTTGCCAGGGTAACATGATGGTCAGTAAGGGTCATGAGGCTTCAGGTGTTATTATTTTAGACAATTACTAAGTAGAATTCTCAGATTGGCATTTCAGAGATGAAGCAATTATCAAAGAATAATTAAATCACAGCATGAGTGAAGTAAGTTCACATTTCACTAAAGAGTTTACTTTAGGCATTTTAACTAATTACAGATATCTCTGTGGGCACAGGTGTCAAAATCTCATATATTCCTCTTACTGCCGATCTAGCACATGGTGACCCACTTTATTCTTCTTCACACACACACATGTGTGCGCACGCATACGCGTGCTTAATATTTCCAGATATATTACTGCCAGAAAGTTGACAAAACCTTTTCTGCTATTGCTGCTGTTATATTTTTTTCATGTACTTCCCTCTGATTGTTAAGTCATTCTTGCATTTGGTACATAAGCTCTACATTCATTTTCTCAGGCGCTCTCTTTCTTTTGCTGCTGATCATGGAGTTTCCTCTTAACCGGAGTGATCCTCTAAGGGTCCTTACCCAGGTCACAAGATCAAAGCTCTTACTGACCATATTCTGTTTATGCTCTCCCGGATGCCATTCAGCTGCCCAGACCGTCTGCCCAGCTGATTTGAGTGTGTGTGACCTGGCTCCTCAGACTGCCTGTTCTGCCTCCTTATGGCTATTTGTGCTCTCCCTGAGAAAGGCAGGGGAAGCAAACCTTGTGCCAGAGGGAAGGTAGATGGGGAGCAGTAGGAAACTCCTGCTATGGTTGATCCCATTTGCCTGTTCTCCAAATTTCCTACCAAGTCCTCCCCAGCCAAAGGTAAGACCCAACAGAAACTGTGTTTGTGTTCTTTTAGAAGAACACAGAAAAACATCTGTCACCCTTCTTTGTACATCAGTCACCAGAGAAAAAGAAAATGGGTTCTTGTGACACTTTATTATTGAATATAATGTATTAAATACAATACCCATAGGAGGAAAAATGTCTGCAGGATTATAAACTAAACTTTTAATGCATCACTGTGAACTTGGAATAAGTTTTTATAGTGAAAGTTAAAAAAAGGTTTTGTCCTGTTTAACACTTACCATGATTTTGATGAATGTAGAAGAAGCAAGATTTTCATTTTGTGATACCATTAAGTCTGTAGAGGCAACAATTTTTGAGAATTTAATGAGACAATGAAATATAACTCTGTATCACGAAGCCTGGTAACAGGCAGCCAATCCTTAACTGGGATAGTGATTGCACAGTGGCAGTGGTAGCAGCAGTAATGGTCGTAGCGGTTGTTCTGAAAATGAATAGATTGAAAAACTAGTGAGCCCAGATAAACAGTAAGAAATAATGTGTGTGTGTGTGTGTGTGTGTGTGTGTGTGTGTGTGTGTGTGTGTTTCTAAAACACCAAAAAATCCTGGCAGCATACAAATAGACGTTTTTAAAAACTTCTATGAAACTATTGTAGCTAGCAAACTCTATAATCTAGTAGCTCAATGAATAAAAGGAATTGTCCCATCCTACTTTCCAAGGGTCACCATTGTCTTGGATTTTGCACTTCATCCTGGGTGGCAGAGGGTCAGAATATAGAGGAAAGGAGGTGTATCTGGAGAAGAGTTAACTTGCTACAAGAATGGCTGAAGAATCTGAGACATTTGCCCTAGAGAATGGAAGACTTGGGGATTCATGAGAGTTGTCACATTTGTGAAAGTTGTCACAGGCACATGTTTGGCTATATTCTCACAGACCCTAAAGTGCCTGAACCAGTAGGAGACAGATTTTGCCCCAGTGAAATGAACTTTCTGATGGTCAGAGCTTCCTAAATGGAACCAGGCTGTCACAGGGGGAAAGGAATCTCCCGTCACTTAAGGTACTCAGAATAAGCTAGTTATGAAGAATAAGAAGAGACAAGGAGTACATTAGCACCATGCGTTTGTTTGAGAATGTATGTGTCTCTGTATATGGCACAGATGAATATATATATGCATATATCTACACGTATAAGCACGGAAAATTGGGATGAGGTGGATGACTTTCTAAGGTTCTTGAAGCTGTAGGATGTGATAATATTTTTAAAAGTAGGCACTATTTCTCCATTTTCTACTTTTTATATATTTAGTAAATCAAAACCAGTGCATTTATATATTTTATTTTATTATTTGTTTTTGTTTTGTTTTGTTTTTTAACAACCAAGTGTAGATGAGTGGAAGGCGAGTGGCCAGGGATTAAGGAGAGGTAGGTTTAACCTAAGCATTGTCATCTGCTAGTAGTATTACCTTAGGCAACTAAAACTTCTTTTGGCGGGGGTCAGGTCTCATTCTACTGCCCGTTCTGCAGCGCAGTGGCATGACCATGGCTGACTGCAGCCTCAATCTCTTGAACTCAAGCGATCCTTCCCCATCAGCCTCCAGGCATGTACCATGCTCCGTTCCTTTTTTTAAAGTATTATTTTGTAGATATGAGGTCTCACTATGTTGCCTAGGCTTGTCTTGAACTCCTGGGCTCAGGCAATTTGACTTCCCAAAGTGCTGAGATTACTGGCATAAGCCACAGTGCCAGTAATTTATTTATTTAAGGCACAATTTTCCACAATTATAAAATATAATCTTGGTACAGCTCTGACCCAAAATCTTTTCTTATCTAAAATACCAATATTATATGTCGTAGGTGCAATTCAGAAGTGAGCTTATGTACATTTTACACAATTTAGCCAGTGCAAAAACCTGGTGGGAAAAATATCTTCACTTAGGATCATTATAAAGTCTTCACTTCTGAGGGACTGTCATATGTAAACACATACCTTTTATTTTTGCATTTTTTACAGACTTCTGAGACTAGCTTGCTTTCCAAGCAGTATCATCTACTTATTGAAAGAATCCTCAGTGAGGCACTCAAGAATGAAATAACACTTTTGCTTACTTCAGGCAAGAATTTTATTACCATCCAATTGTGCACGTAAGAGTTGCAAGTTTATATTTTATTTGTGACGTTTGTTTGTGGTATGGTGTCCTGGGTGGTAGATTTATATTTCTACCACTGTTCTTTTGGCCCAGTCTGGTCATTACATATCTGCCTGCTAAGTTGCATCACAGTTTCTTCCCATGACTTAACTTAAGTTTGAGTTCCAAGTCTTTCTGATATTAAATAGCAGAGTTCAAATTTGCTATCAGACAATTGGAACTAATTGTCTGAGACGATTTATATCCGTCAGTGTAATGTTTTATGACTTTTCTGGCTCAGTCTAAGACAAATAAATAATGGAGCTTGAGTCATTACTCTGTTTTATTACTTGCAATGTGCTGGGTAGTCTGAAGATAATTTGGGCACTCTAGACCCGTGAGAGAGTGCAAATCTGTCAAGTTACAGGTTCTGTTGGTGTTTTGCAATCTGTGCACTCACCCTCCTTAAAACTGCTACCTTAAAACCAAGGGATTGAGTTGTCTTTGTAGTTGTTATTGTAAGTAAGAAAGTTTATTGAAGAAATGAGAGTAACTTTCACTTTTCTTTTGGTAATTCAACTTCTATTTTCTTTCTCTTCAGTCCTAATCTTGTCTTATTCACATGTACCATTCTTTTGCTTGCAAAATGGGCCCACCCCCAGAGAAAGCAAATATCGCACCTGTTCTTGCTGCTTTGATTACAGTGTAGCACAGGCCATCCCATCAAATCCAAAGGTGGAGCAAGGCTAGAGGGGTATCCCCCACTTCAGGCCCATGCTGATTAGGGAGATGGCTCACTAGCTCTTGCTTTGACAAGTCTATTTTAAAGCACTCTAAAATATCTTCAAAAAATGCATTTTTCAGCCCGGCTCGGTGACTCAGCCTGTAATCCTGTGCTTTGGGAGGCTAAGGTGAGTGGATTGCCTCAGTCCATGAGTTCGAGACCCGCCTGGGCAACTTGGCAAGACCTCATCTCTACAATAATCAAAAAAATTAGCTGGGCGTGGTAGTGCATGTCTGTAGTTCCGGCTACTTGGAAGGCTGAGGCAGAAGAATCGCCGGAGTCCAGCAGGTAGAGGCTGTGGTGGCCGGGAGCTGCCACTGCACTCCAGTCTGGACGACAGGGTGAGACTCCAACTCAAAAAAAAAAAAAAATGCATTTTTCACTCTTTCTAGGGAAGCGTTTTCATATAAAAACTTTACTCTTTGGAAATTTCCTTATATTTGGATTCACTTTTTAAAAAATATTTATTTTTTTATTTTAAAGATGTGGGGTACAATTCAGGATTAGGTATACATGTAGTCATTAGGTAAGGTTAGGGCCTCCCTTTGGTCCCCACTTTGCCTGGTTTGAGATCAAGTACACTTATTGATGTTATGTGCCCCCTCCTTCTAAAAGTGTCCCTCTACTGCCAATCCCATTATTATAGTATTACGATAAATGTTCAGGGTTCGCTTATGAGTGAGAACATGAGGTACTCAGTTCTTTGCTGATAGATTACTGAGTATTACAGACTCTAAATCCATCTATGTTGCTGTGAAGTCCATGTGTTTGTCCTTTTTTATGGCTGTGTAGTATTCGATCATGTATATGTATCACTTTTAAAAAAAATCCATTCCAGTTTCGATGGGCAGCACAGTTGATTTCATGTTTTTGCTGTTGTGAATAGTGCTGCAATAAACATGAGTGTGCAGGTATCTTTTTACTAGAATGATTTGAATTCATCTGGGTGTATTGCCAATAGTTGGATTGCTGGGTCATATGGAAGGTCAACTTCTAGTTCTTTTAGAAAATGCTGCGCTGTTTTCCATAGAGGTTGAACTAGTTTTCATTCCCACCAGCAGTGTAGACGCGTTCCCTTTTCTCCATATCTTCATCAGCATCTGTTGTTTGTTTTATTAACGATGGCCATTCTTACTGGGATTAAATGGTATCTCAATGTGGTTTTGATTTATATTTCTCTGATGATGAGTGAGGCTGAGCACTTTTTCATGTGTCTGTTGGCTGCCCATATGTCTTCTTTTGAGAAGTGTCTATTCAAGTCTTTTGCTCACTTTTTAATGGGGCTGTTTTTTACCTTTTGGTACGTTTGAGTTTCTTGTAGTGGATTTACTTTCTAAATTTACCTTTCCAAAGACTTTTAGTTTCATATTTGCCTGACTCCGACAGCTAGTAGGTAGCTAGTAGACAGATGTTTGATCCATTTATTGAAAATAGTCCATGGAAGGTTGTTTGGTCAATCCCTAGTTGCCTTCTGAAAATTTCTTAGATGTTTATTATAAGACATTAAGGATAACATCCACATTAAAGTTCCATCTGGATTTAGGGAAAAGAAAGTGAGAACATGACTAAATGTATCTCCTTGTCATTATTCCATATGCTAATCTGTGTTTATATGCCATTAATCATGAGGACACAGGAAATGTTGGAACTCAGATATTAGTGGTAAAGTATGTATTAGGTAAAGGAGATAAAGTTTGGATGTGAACCATAATAAATATCAAATCAATACAAATTTATTGATTTCCTAACTTAGTAACTGGATATACAAGAATAAATAAGACTTCTTAACCTGGCTTCAGAGAACTCACAACTAACAGCACAGTGAACACGGAGGTGGTGGTTACTCCAATAAATGTACATACAACATGACATATAAACATAGTGAAAGAAGCAACTTGCTTTGAACTGGTTTTAGGAAGTATTCTCAGAACTGATTCATGGGAAGTCCACTGAAGGATGGATAAAAGTTTACCAGAATTAGAGGGAAAGAAATGCTTTCCGGTCAGATGGACCACAGTGAGACCAGCTCAGGCTGGCTGCTCTTTTTCTGATTTGAGATTTAGTTTAATATGATTTTTACCTTGGTCCCTTTCTCTTCTTTTCTTATCACCTTTGCTGATTCCTGTCACTTCTTCTATTGCCACTCTTAAGGGTTGAGAGTGCCTCAGATGTCAGAAACAAGAAATTTCTCTAATTCTCTAACCTGACCTAGCAGTCTCATCTGTGGACAAAGTTGCAAATATAACATAATGTTGATGATGTTCAGGTCCTTCCTCAGACACTCCTCCGGTGTACACCTCCCACCTCCAGCTGCTGGATTTACTCTCCATGTGAAGGTCTCCCCAGCTTCCCTGGTCTGACACAAAAGCCTCTTGAACTCTCTGGCCCTCAGGCCTCTACCTTCTCTGCCTCCTCAAATTCATTCTTCAAACAACAACCACACAATATAAATTCAGATTTATCTATACCATTAGGCTGCTTAAGCATTTCAATGGCTTTTATTTCCTTTGAGATTAGTTTTCAAAATTTTGTCAGAGTCCCACTCTGTTGCCCAGGTCGGAATGCAGTAGCACACTCACAGCCACCTCAGCCTCGACCTGCTGGGCTCAGGTGATCTTTCCGCCTCAGCCTTCCAAGTAATTGGAACTACAGGCACATGCCACCATGCCCAGGTAATTTTTTAAGTTTATTGTAGAGAGTAGGTCTCACCAAGTTGCCCAGGTGGTATGAACCCCTGGGCTCAGGCAATCTTCTCTCCTCTGCCTCCCAAAGTACTGGAATTACAGGCATGAGCCACAGCATCCAGCTAATTTTAAAAATAGTAACAACATCTACAAAATCCTCCCCAATCTATTCCCAGTTTTCCCCTGCAGCTTCCCCTCTTGACTCTTGCCTCCACCTCACATCTCTGCTTTCACATAGCCTCTGTTTTAGAAAGTGCAGTCCCTGCCTTCCTCAGGACTTCTCACATCTGGTGCTTCTGCCCATATGTTGTGTCTGTTGCCCATGCCTCAGTAATTTTTCCCCATTTTTTTCCAGAGAAACTTGACTGGGCACCCCCGACTTGCTTATACGTCCATTTAGTACACACAGAACTTAATATAAGTGCAGTTTAAAAGAAATTAACATATTGACATATTCATTAAATTGTGAGTAGTCCAAGGAGGTAGGGTCAAGAGTTAATTAATTGGAGGTTAGTATAAAACTGAGATAAATTTAAGAAACAGTTACGATCTCTATAGCTCAGTGTGCCATTATTAAGAAGTCATTTCAGCTTTTTGGGTCTGAATGTATTAAACAGTGAAAGGAAACACTTGGATAAAAATATTTAGTTGATAGCCGGGCTCGGTGGCTCAGCCTGTAATCCCGCGCCTTTGGGAGGCTGAGGTGAGTGGATTGCCTGAGCCCGCGGGTTCGAGACCCGCCTGGGCAGTGAGACCTCATCTCTACAATAAATCAAAAAATCAGCCGGGCGTGGTAGCGCATGCCTGTAATTCCGGCTACTCGGAAGGCTGAGGAGGAAGGATCGCCGGAGCCCAGCAGGTCGAGGCTGTGGTGGCTGGGAGCGGCCACTGCACTCCAGTCTGGGCAACAGAGTGAGACCCCAACTCAAAAAAAAAAAATATTTAGTTGAGACTCAAAATTCTATGAGTCTAAGAGTAAGCAGCATGGCCAGAAAGGGCAAGAAAGGGAGTCAAAAGCAAATGTAGTAGAAGAGAAAAGACATGTAAGAGGCAGAAAACAGAACCCAAAATAGAGAAAAGCCACTAGGAGTAGAAGTATTGGTACTTGCTTAAGGACTTACACTAATGACAAAAAGCTAATTAAAGAAATGCTGAGTGAAATTGAAAGTAGCCTTGTCTTATTGGAAGCAGTGGGAAATATCTACTTAGATTTGATGTAGCAAGAAAATGGACACCATGAAGAGACTGACATACAAAGGATACCAAAAATATATATACACATTTTAGGAAAGGAAAGATAAACTGTATTAAAATTATAATACTTAATAAGATGAGTACAAGTCACATTTGACTTCTGCAATTGCAAGAGATGCTCAAAGTGGTTACCATCAGTGTCCAGATACTTCTGACTATGGCAGATATATCTTAACATCTCCTAAAATGTGTATACATTTTTTTGGCATCCCCAGTATCGAGGAACCATCGTTGGAATTGAAGTCAGTGAGACCTTGGTATTAAATCTAACTTGATATTGAATCTGGTTTGTAGCCAAGTGATTTTGGCAAGTTAATCACCGAGTTCGAAAACCTTAAATTGTTAAACAAGGATAATAAGATTCATCCTCATTTCACAAGAATTAGACAAGTTAATATATACAAAAGCAACTGGAATAGTTTTTTTAAAAAAAATTATTTTTGATTATTTTATTTTTAAAATGTAGGGTACATATGAGGGTTAGGTACATATGTGGTCATCATACAGGCAAAAGGTGGGTACCCTTATTGATGTTATATGCCTCCCCCTTCCTGGCAGTGTCCCACTATGGCCAATCCCTTTCTTATGGTATTATGATAAATGCTCAAGGTCCACTTATGAGTGAGTACATGTGCTACTCAGAGCTTTGTTTCTGTAATAAATCACTGAATATTATAGAGTCTAATTCCATCCAGGTTGCTGCAAAATCTATACTTTTGTCCTTCTTCATGACTGCATAATACTCCATCATGTAAATTTGCCACATTTTCTTTATCCAGTCTACTTTTGATGGGCAGCATGGTTGGGTCCATGTTTTTATTATTTTGAGTAATACTGCAATAAACATGTGTGCGCAGGTATCTTTATTATACAGTGATTCAAGTACCTCTGAGTATATTCCCAGCAGGGGGAATGCTGGGTCATATGGAAGGTTGATTTTCAGATTTTTTTGAAATTGCCACACTGTTTTCCACAGAGGTAGTACTAGTTTACATTCCTGCCAACAATGTAAAAGTGTCATTCCCTTGTCCTCACATCCTTTCCAGTATCTGTTGTTTTTTGAGTTATTGATGATAGCCATCCTGACTGGAGTTAAGTGGCATCTCTGTATGGTTTTAATTTGCATTTCTTTGATGACTAGTGAGGCTGAACATTTTTTCATATACCTGTTGGCTGCTCGTATATCTTCTTATGAGAAGTGTCAATTCATATCTTTTGCCCATTTTTAATAGGATTGTTTGATTTTTTCCTTTCGGCATGTTTGAGTTCCTTGTAGATCCTAGTCAGGCCTTTGTCAGATATACAGTTGACAAATATTTTTCCCATTCTGTGGGTGATCTGCCCACTCACTTGATGGTTTCTTTTGCTTTGCAGAAGCATTTCAGTTTGATGACATACCACTTGTCTATCAAATCTTTTTTTTTTTTTTTTTGAGTTGTCACCCAGACTGGAGTGCAGTGGCCGCTCCCGGCCACCGCAGCCTCAACTTGCTGGGCTCTGGTCATCCTTCCACCTCAGCCTTCCAAGTAGCTGGAATTACAGGCGCGCGCTACCATGTCTGGCTAATTTTTTGATTTATTGTAGAGATGAGTTCTCGCCTGCCCAGGCGGGTCTTGAACCCGCGGGCTCGGGCAATCCACTCACCTCAGCCTCCCAAAGGCGCAGGATTACAGGCTGAGCCACCGAGCCTGGCTGTCTATCAAATCTTTTATGGCATTCACTTTTGGAGAGTTGATCAGGACTTGGTTACCTATTCCAATTTCCATAAGGGTGTTTCCTACATTTTCTTCTAGGATTCTTATAGTTTGTGGTTTTACATTTAGTTCCTTAATCCATTTGTTTTTGTGTTGGGTGATAGGTACGGATCTTGTTTCAGTCTTCTGCATGTAGTCAGTCAGTTTTCCCAGCAACTATTACTGAATAGGTTCTCCTCTACCCATTGGTTGTTGATGGAGGCTTTGCTGAAGATGAGCTGTTGAGGATGTTTTGCTTCCAGAATCTCTATCCTGTTCCATTGGTTTATGTACATGTTCTGGTACCAATACCAGACTGTTTTGATTATTGTAGCTTTATAGTAGAGTTTAAAGTCTGGAAGTGTGATACTTCCTGCTTTGTTTCTTTTGCTAAAGATTGTTTGGACTATTCATGGTCTTTAGTGTTTCCATAAGAATTTCTGTATTGTTATTTCCAGGTCTGAGAAAAAATATGTTGGTAATTTGATAGGAATTGGGTTAAATCTGTAGATTGCCTTTGGTAGGATGGACATCTTAAAAATGTTAATTCTTCCCATCCATGAGCATGGAATAATTTTCCATTTGTTTGTGTCTTCTTGGATTTCTTTGAACAGTGGTTTGTAGTTTTCATTATAAAGGTCTTTTACTTCTTTGGTTAGGAAGATGCCAAGCTATTTCATTTTTTGTGGCTGTTGTGAATGGGCTTGTGCTTTTTATTTGGGTTTCTGTCTGTTTATTGTTGTTTTATAAGAATGTGATAGTCCTTTGCATGTTTTTTATACCCTGAGATTTTGCAAAGTCCTTTATCAGTAAAAAGAGGTTTTTGACAGATTCTTTTGGAGTTTCAAGGTATAGGATCATATCATCTGTGAAGAGGGATAACTTAACTTCCTCTTTTTCTATTTGGATACCCTTAATTTCCTTCTCTTGTCTAATTGTTCTAGCTAGGACTTGCAAAACAATGTTGAACAGGAGAGGTGAAAGTGGGCGGCCTTGTCTTGTTCTGCTTTTCAGGGGAAATGCTTCCAATTTCTGTCCATTTAGCAGTATGTTGGCTGTGGGTTTATCTAGATGGCTCTAACTATTTTGAGGTATGTTCCACCTATGTCTAGGCGTTCAAGGGTTTTTATCAAGAAAGGATGCTGGATTTTATCAAAAGCCTTTTCTGCATCTAATTATATAATCGTGTGGTTCTTGTTTTTACATCTGTTAATGTATTTAATTATATTTATGGTCTTACAGATATTGAACCACTCCTTCATCCTGGGGATAAAGCTTACTTGGTCATGGTGGACGATTTCTGAGATGTGTTGTTAAATCTGATTTGCTAGATCTTGTTGAGAATTTTTCCATCTATGATCATTAAGGATATTAGCCTTTAGTTTTCCTTCTTTGTTGGATCTTTACCTGGTTTGGGTATCGATGTGATGTTAGCTTTATAAAATGATTTGGGGAGAGTTCTGCCTTTCACAATTACCTGGAATACTTTCAATAGGATTGGTATCAGTTTCTCCTTGTATGTTTTGTAGAATTCTGCTGGAAAACCATCTGGACAGTACTTTTTGTGTGTGGGTAGTATTCTTATGACAAAGTCAATTTCCTGAGCTGTTACTGGTCCATTTAAAGTCTCAATTTCTTCTTGTTTCAACCTTGGGAGGTTGTGTGCTCTCAGAAACTCTTCTATTTCACTCAGGTTTTCAAGTTTGTTTCTGTACAAGTATACATAGTAATCTTTGATAGTTTTTTGTATTTCTTTTTTTTTTTTTTTAGTTGGAGTTTCACTCTGTCGCCCAGACTGGAGTGCAGTGGCATGCTCTCAGCCACCGCAGCCTCCACCTGCTGGGCTCCCACCATCCTTCCACCTCAGCCTTCCAAGTAGCCGGAATTACAGGCATGCGCTACCATGTCCAGCTGATTTTTTGATTTATTGTAGAGATGAGGTCTCGCCAATTTGCCCAGGTGGGTCTCGAACCTGTGGGCTCAGGCAATCCACTCACCTCTGCCTCCCAAAGTGCGGGATTACAGGCTGAGCCACTAAACCTGGCTGTCTTTTGTATTTCTTTGGGGTTCATTGGGACTTTGTCTTTTGCATTTCTAATTGTGTTTATTTGGGCTTTTTCTCTCTTTTTCTTGGTCAGTCTTGCTAAAGGTCTGTCAATCATGCTAATCCTTTCAAAGAACCAGTTTTTATTTTGTTGATTTTTTTCTCTGATGATTTTGTCTTCTATGTCCCATATTTGAGCTTTTATTTTGGTAATCTGGATTCTTCTGCTGAAGTTAGGGTTTTGGTGGTCTTGTTTTTCTAGTTCCCTTTGATGACTTGTTTGTTATCTTGTGATCTTATCATTTTCTTCATATGTGCTTGGAGAAATATAAACTCCCCTCTTAGTGCTGTTTTCATGACATCCCAGAGGTTTTGATAAGATGTTTCTTAATTTTCATTTGTTTCAAGGAATCTTTTAATTTCTTCTTTGATTACCATATTGATCCAGGAGTTGTGTTCATCATCATACTGCTTAGTGTCCATGTCTTTGTGGATTTTGGGGGAACATTGTTGGTTCCCCCAACAATGTTGATACTTGTATTCCACTGTGATCTGAGAAGGCTCATGACAGTATTTTGATCTTATGAAATTTGTTTATTCTTGATTTATGGCTGAGGGTGTGATTGAAGTTGGAGTACGTTCCATGAGGTAATGAGAAGAATGTATAATCCAGGGTTGTTGGGTGGAGTGTTCTGTAGGTATCTATTAGGTCCATTTGGTCAGGCATCAGGTGGAGATTCCAGATCTCCTTGTTGATTTTTTTTCCTCAGTGATCTATCTAGGGTAGATAGTGTGGTATCAAAGTCCCCAGCTATGATAGTGTTAGAGTCAGTATCTTCTTAGTAGCTGCTTTATAAAAGCTGGTGGTACTGTCTTTGGTGAATATATGTTTAGGATGGATATTTCTTGTTGATGAACTTAACCTTTTATCATTATGTAGTGTCCTTCTGTATCTTTTTAAATTTTTGATAGTGAGGACGCTCGGCAAGATGGCAGTGGGACAAGTCAAACTGTGAAGATCTCCACAAAGGTTGGCTTCTGGGGGCAGTTCCACATGCCTCCACAGCCACCACCTACACAGGGAGTGGCTGCTATAGCCAGTCCCATGCAGCAAACTGCCTCAATTGCACTACAGCCTCTGCAGGGGATTGCTGCTGTGGTGGTTACCAGGTATGGAACATCTGCTGTTGTTGTGGCTCTCAGCTCTGGCCCTGAAGAATTCCAAGCTCCCTCTTCCACCCCAAGCCACCCGTGGCACACCAAGCTTCAGCACCCAAACACCTTGCTGATTCCCAGGGCCTGATGCTGGACACACACCATCGTTGCCCATCATAGCTGATAAACTGGGGCCTGGACGATTGGAAAAAGAGGATCAGTGAAAGAGGAGCCACCCACCTCAGTCATTTGCCAGGCAGAAATTCGCATTGCTGCACCCATCTCCACGCAGTTTCCAACTTGTTTTCTAAGGTAACCTCGCCAAAACAGGAGACAGAAGCCCCTCCCCTACACTGAATTAGACACTGACAACTCAGTTCTGTGTGGCAGACCTGTCAGGCAGCAAGCCAAGGGAACTGACCCAAGCTATGAGTAACCCTGTTTGCCTGCAATGAGAGCAAAGGGGAGAGGCTACAGATCAGAGTTGAAGAGACTTTAGACACTCAGGAAAGACCCCAGAGCTAGTCTGGTTTCTTATTTTGATTTTTTATTTTATTGTTTAACTGTTTGTTTTGTTCACTTTTGTTTGCTTTTTGATTTAGACTACCTTTGTGTTGAGGAAGAACACATCAAAAGGCATGATTTTATTGGACTGTCTTTGTGTGATTACCAGTATGCTTTAGGGAATTTTCTTTGTTTGTCTGTTTTTTACTATTTTCTGGCCTTAGGTCTATTTTTCACTCATTAGTTGGTATGTATGTCTGTTTCCCTCTTACTCTTCTCCCTCTCCAAATTCCTCTTGACTCCCCTTTCTTCCATTATGTTCATAACTCGTATCTCCTTTTGGTCCAGGGAGCAAACTTAAACCCCACTGCATCGACAGATTGTAAGGAAGTGGGAAGTGGGTTCTAGGGTACCCATACACTTGTTGGTGGATACTGGGATCTGAAGATTCTGAATCAGAGTTTCCCCCTCAATTAAATCTCAAAACTACAGAAAGTACAGCTCCAATCCACAGTCCAGCCTCAAAAGTGAACAAAGCCAGAGGATTCTCATAAGAAAGATCAGAAGATTGAACAAAAAGAAGTAAAAGCAACCCCACCTTCCCTGAAAAACAGAATTAAAGAAGGGAAGGGAAAGGGGGAGAGAGAGAAAAATCTACACAAATGAAGAAAAACCAAAAGAAGAATATGGGTCTCTCCCAGACCCCTGGGAGGGCAGACACAGAAAACTGACTTAGGAATGCAAACAATGAAGAGCCCCCAGAATGACTGGTCTCAAACTACAAACCTAGATATCAAGACATTAATGGAGAGATTAAAAAGAATTGAGGAGAGACAAGAGGAAATAGGAAGGAGTTGATAACTGAGATAACAGTAGTAAAGAATAATGTGAATGAAATGAATAACAAACTGATAAACATGGAAAGCAGAATTAGCCAAGCAGAAGAAAGACTCTCAGAGCTTGAGGACCAAAATATAGAACTAGCCCAAACTGTCAAAGACATAGAAAAGAATCTTAAAAAGAACAAACCTTCAAGAGATGAGCAATTATTTCAAGAGACCAAAACTAAGAATAATTGGACTTTCTGAGGCAGAAAGAGGGAAAGAGACCTACCCTGGAACAAATATTCCATGAAATTATTCAAGAAAACTTCCCTCATCTCATCAGTGATGCAGAAATTCAAACACAAGAGATTCAGAGAACCCCTGCAAGAAAACAAATGAGAAGACCAAATCCCAGACATATAATAATTCACCTAAACAAAGTAGGTGTAAAACAAAAAATCCTAAAGGCAGCAAGAGAAAAAAGTCAGATTACCTACCATGGAAGACCAATTAGAATAGCAGCAGATTTATCTACAGAAACCCTTCAGGCTAGGAGAGCTTGTAGCCTATCTTCAAAGTTCTATAAGATAAACAATTTCAACCAAGAATAACCTACCCAGCAAAGCTAAGCTTCATCAGTGAGGGAGAATTAAAATATTTCTCAGCTATCCAGTCCCTAAGAACATATGCTGCTACCAGATCACCTCTACAAGAAACACTTAGGAAAGTATTAAACACAGAAGAAAAGGAAAAAAGAACAACAATGTTCTTCAAAAGAGTACAGGAGAAAGATTAAAAACATACATGAACCAACCCCCAAACCAAAAGAAAGACAACAAACAAACAGAAACAACAACAACTCTATGAGAACCTCATGATAGGGATCAACTCTCACATTTCAATAATTAGCCCGAATGTGAGTGGACTAAATGTACCAGTGAGAGGAACTAGAATGGCAAAATGGATAAAATATCACCAGGCAACAATATATTGCCTTCAAGAGACCCATCTCACTAGAAAGGACACTCACAGACTCAAAGTAAGAGGATTGGAAGCAAAATTTCAGGCAAATAAAACACAAAGGAAAGGAGGAGTCACAATCTTAATCTCAGATAAAATATCTTTAAGCTATCAAAATTTTACAAAGATACAGGAGGCCACTACATAATGATAAAAGGTTCAATTCATCAACAAGAAATATCTATCCTAAACATATATGCACCCAACATAGGGGTGCCAGCTTTCATAAAGCAGCTTCCAGGTAAACTCAAAAAAGATATTGAGTTTAACACTGTCATAGCTGGGGACTTTAATACTCCACTCACAACCCTAGATAGATCATCAGGACAAAAAATCAGCAATGAGATCTGGAACCTCAATGTGACTCTTGACTAAATGGACTTAATTGATACCTACAGAACACTCCACCCAACAACCACAGAATATACATTCTACTCATCACCACATGGAATATACTCTAAGATTGACTACATCCTTGGTCATAAATCAAGCATAAACAAATTTCAAAAGATTGAAATTTTGCCATGCATCTCCTCAGACCACAGTGGAATAAAAATAAACAACACCAACAAGATTCCCCCAAACCCACAAACACATGGACACTAAACAGCATGATGCTAAACAACTCCTGGGTCAATGATGAAATCAATACAGAGATTAAAAGATACCTGGAAACAAATAAAAATGAAGAAACATCTTACCAAAATCTCTGGGATGCCATGAAGGCTGTAGTAAGAGGAGAATTCATATCTCTACAAACGCACATGAAGAAAATGGAAGGATCACAAATAGACTAGAAGCAGGGAAAGCAAGATCACTTCAGCAAAAGAATACAGATCACCAAAATAAAAGCTCAAATCCAGGACATAGAAAACAAACAAAAAAAAAATACAAAAAAATCAACAAAACAAAAGCTGGTACTTTGAAAGGATAAAGAAGATTGATGATCCCCTAGCTAGACTGACCAAGAAAAAGAGAGAAAAAGCCCAAATATACACAATCAAAATCACAAAAGATGAAGTCACATCTGACCCTGAAGAATTACAAAAGATCATTAAAGACTACTAAGACTACTATGTACACTTGTATGGAAACAAACTTGAAAACCGTAAGGAAATGGAGGACTTTATGACATTGCACAACCTGCCTAGTTTGAAACAAGAAGAAATTGAGACCTAAATAGACCAATAACCATCAAGGAGATTGACTATGTCATAAGAAAACTACCTAGAAACAAAAGCCCTGGTCCAGATGGCTTTCCAGCAGAATTCTATATGACATTTAAGGAGGAACTGATACCAATCCTACTGAAAATATTCCAGGCTATTGAGAAAGATGGAACTCTCCCCAAATCATTTTATGAAGCTAACATCACATTGATACCCAAGCCAGGTATAGACCCAACAAAGAAATAGAAGTACAGGCCAATATCTTTGATAAATATAGATGCTAAAATTCTCAGTAAGATCCTAGCAAACCGGATTCAACAACACATCTCAAAAATCATTCATCATGAACAAGTAAGCTTCATCGCCAGGACGCAAGGCAGGTTCAACATTCGTAAGACCATAAATGTGATTAAATACATCAATAGATGTCAAAACAAAAACCACATGATTATAACATTAGATGCAGAAAAAGCTTTTGATAAAATTCAGAACTCCTTCTTGATAAAAACCCTCGAACATCTAAGCATACATGGAACATACCTCAAAATAGTAAAAGCCATCTACAAGAAACCCACAGCCAGCATACTCCTAAACAGACAAAAATTGGAACCATTTCCCCTGAAAACTGGAAAAAGACAAAGATACCCATTCTCACCCCTACTGTTCAATATAGTATTGGAAGTCCTGGCTATAGTAATCAGAAAAGAGAAGGTGATCAGGGGTATCCAAATAGTAAAAGAGGAAGTCAATTATCTCTCTTTGCAGATGACATGATTGTATACCTTGAGTACCAAGAGAATCTGTCAAAAAAATCCTTGCACTACAAGACTTTGGCAAAATCTCAGGGTATAAAATAAATGTGCAAAAGACAAACACATTTCTTTACATCAATAATAAACTAACAGAAACTCAAATAAAAAGCATAGTCCCATTCACAACAGCCACAAAAAAGATGAAATACCTTGGCATCTTCCTAACCAGAGACATGAATGACTTTTACAATGAAAACTACAAAACACTGCTCAAAGAAGTCAAAGATGACACTAACAAGTGGAAAAATATCCCATGCTCATGGATTAGAAGAATCAACATTGTGAAGATGTCCATCTTACCTAAGGCAATCTCCAGATTTAATGCAGCACCCATCAAACTACCCAGTAACATTCTTCTCAGATCTAGATAAAACAATACAGGAATTCATATGGAAACACAAACGACCAAGAACAGCCAGAACAATTCTTAGCAAAAAAAAAAAAAAAACAGAAACAAACAAAAAAAAACCATAGCAGAAGTTATCACACTCCCAGACTTTAAACTTTACTATAAAGCTACAATAATCAAAACTGCCTGGTATTGGTACAAGAACAGGCATATAGACCAATGAAATAGAATTGAGATTTCAGAAGCAAAACCTCAATTTTTCAACCAGCTCATCTTTGACAAAGCTTCCATCACCCATCACTGGGGAGAGGAGAACCTATTCAGTAAATGGTGCTGGGAAAACTGGCTGATCACATGCAGAAGATTCAAACAGGACCCCTGTCTATCCCCAAACACAAAAATTAACTCTAAGTGGATCAGAGACCTAAACATAAAGCCTCAAACCATAAGAACTTTAGAAAATGCAGGACACACCCTTATGGAAGTTGGAACTGGCATCCAATTCCTGAGCAAAGCCCAAAACGCACAGGCCATAAGAGATAAGATAGACAAGTGGGACCTCATTAAACTGACAAGCTTCTGCAAAGCCAAAGAAACCATCAAGAGAGCAGGGAGACAGTCCATAGACTGGGAAAATGTATTTGCCAACTCCATTTCTGAGAAAGGCCTAACATCAAGGATCTACAAGGAACTCAAATGTTTTGAAAAGGAAAAAAACAAACAACCCCATTACAAAGTGGGCAAAAGATATGAACAGACACTTCTCAAAGGAAGACATCCAAGCAGCCAACAGATACATGAAGAAGTGTTCAACCTCACTAGTCATCAAGGAGATGCAAATTAAAACAACACTGAGATACCACCTAACTCCAGTCAGAATGACCATTATCAATAACTCAAAAAATAACAGATGCTGGATGGGATGTGGTGAAAATGGAACACTTCTACACTGCTGGTGGGAGTGTAAACTAGTACAGCCTCTGTGGAAATCAGTGTGGTGAATCCCAAAAGCTCTAAAAATCGACCTTCCATATGATCCTGCAATTCCCCTACTGGGAATGTATCCTGTAGAACTGAAATCACTCTATAAAAAAGACACCTGCACACATATGTTTATCACAGCATTGTCACAATAGCAAGATCATGGAACCAACCATGCTGTCCATCAAAAGAGGACTGGATTTTTAAAAATGTGGTACATATACACAATGGAATATTATGCAGCCATAAAAAAGAACAAAATTATGAATTTCCTAGCAACCTGAATGGAATTAGAGTTAATAATACTGAGTGATCTCTCACAGAAAACAAAGATTTGCATATCACATGTTCTCACTCATAAGTGAACCTCGAACAACTACTGCAATACTATAAGAAAAGGATTGACAGTGGCAGGAAACTATGTGGGGTGGCAGGGAGGGGAAGAGAGGTGGGATTAACGGTAGTCAATATCTGTCTGGGGAAGGGGGGCACATCTCATCAATAAGGGTACCTGCACAATGAATATTTATATAACTAACCCTTAACTGTACCCTGAAATTTCAAAATAAAAAAATATTAAAAAAATAAAAGAATAAAATAATTTGTTTTAGCTTAAATGTTATTTTTTCTGATATTAAGATTGCAACTCTGTCTTTCTTTTGTGTTCCATTCACCTGAAAGTTTTTTTTCTATCCTCTAACTTTGAGTTTGCGCATGTTCCTTCTGGTGAGATACAACTTCTGAAGACAGTATATTGTTGTATTATTTTTCTTTACCCCAGTTTACCATTCTATGCCTTTTTAAGTGGTGCATTTAGTCTATTCACATTCAAGCTGATTATTGAGATGTGAGAGTTTATCCCTGTCACGAGGCTCTTATCAACTTTGTTATTTTTGTTTATTTATGTGTTTGTTAGATTTCTTTTGATTTTGGGGTTGATTTATGTGTGTGTTTTGAATCTTGCAGTCATGATGCATGCTTTATAGGTTCTTTGTTTTCATGCATTCTTGGAAGGAATGTGGCTGTTCTTTCTTTTCTTTCTTCTATGCTTAACACCTTCTTAAGCCTCTCTTGTAGAGCTGATCTGGAGGCAGCATACACTCTCAGGGATTGAAAGTCGAAGGATTTTAACTCTCCATTACTAATGAAGCTTAACTTAGCCTGGTAGGATATTCTTGGATGAAAATGATTATCTTTGAGTGTTTTGAAGATTGATCTTCATTCTCTTCTAGCCTACAGTGTTTTTGTAGCTAAGTTTGCTGCTATTCTAATTGGTCTTTCTCAGTAGGTAGTCTGATCTTTCTGTCTTGCTGTCTTTAGAAATTTTTTCTTTTATACCTTTGTTTAAGCAAATTACTATGTGTCTAGGAGCTGGTCTACTTATTTGATGCCTTGCTGGGGTTTTCTGTATCTCTGGTATTAGTATTGTCGTGTCTCTGATGAGCTGTGGGAAGTTTTTTTGGATGACCTCCTGGAATGTTTGTTCCAGACTGCTCTCATTCTCCTTATCTGCTTCAGGGATACCTCTCAGTCTTAGGTTTGTTCTCTTAATATTGTTGCACATCTCCTGAAGGCTTTATTCCATCTTTTTAAGTTTCCTTTCTATGTTTTTAACAGATTTTATTAGTTCCAGATTTTGTTCTTTATGTTCTGAGATTCTTTCTTTTGCCTGGTTAATTCTGCTTTCCATGTTTGTCAGCTTATTATTATTATATTTTTATTTTGCTGTATTCTTTATAGTTTGCATCTCAACCATTAGTTCTTTCCTGTTTTCATCTTGCTTTTCTTGGTTCTTGTTCATCTTTTCCATCTATTTCTTGATTTCTACATTTGTAGTCTGAGACCAGTCAATCTGAATTCTCTTCATTGTTTGAGTTCCAAAGTCTGTATACTTATGAACTCTCCTCTTTGGACTTCGTGTGGTGCCAGTTGTTCTTCTTTGGTTTTTCTTTATTTGTGGTGTTTTTTTTCTTTTTTCTTTATTTCCATTGCTCAGTGAGGAAGGGAGTAGTTTTCACTCCTTTTTGCTCAACCCCCTATTCTCCCTTGAATAAAACCTCTGCACTAGTTTAATCTTTGGAGCCGGATTGAAGCAGGTAAGCTATGTTACTCCCTTGCAGATTTCAGATTTGAATAAGGTATGTTAGGGGCTGCTAAGATTCAAAAGCTGTCTGATGATCACAATATTTGCTGATTAGTGTGTAGGCCCCCATAGGTCTACTTCCTACTACCTTACAATATGTCCATAAAATGGAAGCGTATGTATCTCCCCTGGATACAAAATAACAAAAAGGAAGGCAAAGTAATTAATAAAGATATAAAATGGAGGGGATGACAATGGAGAGAACAAAGGTGAGAAGAAAAATGTAAAAACCATCAAAAAGGGAGACAAGCAAAGAGAGAGAGAAAAAGAAAGAGGGAGAGAAATTCAAACCAAAACAGTAACATAAACAAAACAAAATTAAAAAAAACAAGAAAGAAGAAATAAAACAAACAACACATAAACAGACAAACAAAACCCCCAAAGAAACTCAAACCAATAATATGAGGAAATTTTCGCACTCATATATAGAAAGAAAGAGAAGGGGTAAAACAGAATGAAATGCCCATTCTCAACAAGCTATAGTACCAAAAAATAGGTAGAGTCATGCAGATACAAGAAAATAAAAAAATAACAACAACAACAAAAACTAAAAACAACAGCAACAACAAAAACAACAAAAAACTTATGTAATTCTTGAGCATCCTCTTCCAGCAGGTTCAAGACTTCAGATTTCTCGTAGGAGTGACCCATGCACTGCTTCTCTTAGCTGGCGGCAGAGGGGAGGGATTTCTAAAGGGAGGATCTTCCGACTTTTAAATCTGTCCTTCTGTATACCCCTTGTGGTTGTGGGGTAGCTGGAAGGTGTGACCGGCTGATCTGCCTATGTTTACCCCTCTCCATGTGTGCTGATCCTAATGTTCCTCACCTGAGTCACAGGTCTTGCAAGTCACTGGGGAAAGGGTGTAGGGCCAGTTTAAAACTCACCCCCTACTCATTCGCTGTGAGCAGAGACTGGGTTCTTGGGTTGCAGTGCAGACCTCAAATGCTTCAAATCTAACCTCCTGTTTACCTCGTGGAGTTGGAGGAAGGCAGAGAACTGCCCCCAGCTGATCGGCTTATGTTCAGGTCTCTCCATATGTGTTGCTGAGAACGTTGTCCACCTGAATCACGCATCTCGCAGACCACTGAAAAAAAGGGTGATGGGTCACTTTAAAACTCACTGCCATTTTGCTGTGATCTGGGACTGGTTTCTTTGGCAGGGCTGGCAGGGTTGTGGTGGCAGATCACGATGCTACAGTTGGGGGATGGAAGTCTGGGTATCCTCCGTTGGGACTCTGGTCGGGTTCCTCTGGTATATTTTCTTACAGTTTGCGTTGCTGGTGTCTGACCTGGGATGAAGGCTGCAGTGGCAGGCTGTACCTGTTGCAGGTGATCTTCACCGTGTTAATCTTTTTTTTTTTCTTCCTTTTCTGTTGGTGTCATACAGATGGTGCCTGCCTCTGGGCAGCTGCCTATGCAGGAGATCTCGGTCCTCTCTTTTCCATATCTCCACTCAGTCAGACATTCACACAATTTCTGCTGACCCACTAGGGTGAATACTGGTCTCTTCACCCGTTTATTTTTGTGGAGACTCAAGCACTCCCACCGTCTCCATTCCCATCTTGGAATTAGGAAGCCAACTGGGACAGTTTATGCTCAGAAATGTTTGTTACAAAAAGGTGGACAGAGTTCAGAGGAGCAGTTTAGAGTTAGTCTTAACACTATCTCTGCTACTTAGGGGTGACGTCGTTTGTGGGTAATTTGATGATGGTAGTGGCAACATGACTAGCAAGAAAAAGTATTGTGCTATATAAGTAAAACATTGATAAGCTGGAGTAAGTAATTGGATATATTATTGTGAATTGAAAGACATTTCAAAAGTGACTTCCAAGTTTTAAGCACAGATAATAGAGAACAATTTAGTATCATTTATTAATATAACCCACAATGATAAGACTAGGAGTTGACACTATGTAAAATATTGCAAGCATCATTTTGGATTGAAAAAAGTGGTATATTCTAGTAGATATATCAATAATAAGAATAAAACACCCACACTTAGTAAGCTCTGTCTTTCTGTAGGTTCTCCTAAAAACAATCTGAAATAAAATAGCGCTTGTAGGCATGTGGTTTATATAGAGAATGGTCTCAGAAAATAAAAGTGAGGGACAGAAATAGTGAAGAATGGAAGGTGGTAAAACAACATGAAAGTATATAGTCTAGTCAGTCAATATTACAGGAAAATTATACTCACTTTTGTGGGATATTCTTAGCAAGTATATGCAATAAACCTCTGAATTGTTCAAGGGAAAAATGGTGAAAACATCCGTTCAATATCCTCCTTTCCCTTCCGCTTGGTCAAGGGTGATGTGAGGCAATAACTATCCTGTAATTCTGGGTCCTGTACTGTGCTATTATCAAGGAGATTTGTTGAGTTTCCCCCACTGGGGCAGCTTCCTGGAGACATTGGAAGCCCTGGGGCAAGAAGAAATAGGAGCAGAGCATGGGTCTCAAATGAGCAGATATCATGTCAAAGACTCCTATAGAAATAGGTTATCTGAGAAGTGATTCCACTGAACAGGGATGAGGAGTAATGAGACTGACTTAGGGAAAAAGGGAAAGACGATATATGCTAGCATGTGGCGTGTACTATCACCGTGGGTAAATTGGGCTCAATCTTATGGAACCTTCTGAGAAGCCTAATGACACATCTCAGAACTACCCTCACACGGAGAGATAAAGAAACTGTCTAATGGCTCTCTCTATAATTGGTTACATATGACAGCAATGTGTTAATAACTCTCATTTGTTTCTGAGTCACAGATCATGCCATAATACAGAGAGGACCCAGGCAGACAGCTGTCATTGTGCACCAGGGCCTCAGGTTGACACACTGCCTGGTAACATTCTGTGCATAGATGGTTAAGGTCTGCAGTAAGAGGTGGAGTCAAAAGATTAGAAGAGAGATTTGAGACTTATCTGAAACAAGCACAGACCATTTCAGAAATACTAAATTCTTAGTACGGTTTTTTTTTAAATTTAGCATTAAGAGTTTTTTTACAGATGATAGAGACCTAAAATAATAGTGGTGTAAACTAGAAAGAAGTCCCAAATGAAATCCATCAAGAACTGTTGGTGGCCGCTATGCAGGAGGTCACAGAAACTCAGACCTTTTAGTTTTCATTAGCCTTCATTTACACACTCCCTTGATTATGATTTTGAATGCCACAATGCATGATCTAGGTATAGAATACTACATTCGCTCCAAGCAGTACAATGCTGGACGGGGGATTAAAAAAAGGTGGGGGGAGAGTAAAGTGTTTTTGTCTAGGGTCTTTTTTTTTTTCTTTTTTTTTTTAGTTGGAGTCTCACTCTGTCACCCAGACTGGAGTGCAGTAGCCGCTCCTGGCCACTGCAACCTGCTGGGCTCCAGCGATCCTTCCGCCTCAGCCTTCCAAGTAGCTGGAACTACAGGTGCGTGCTACCACGCCTGGCGAGTTTTTTGATTTATTGTAGAGATGCCATCTCACCAAGTTGCCCAGGAGGGTCTCGAACCCGTGGGCTCAGGCAATCCACTCACCTCAGCCTCCCAAAGCACAGGATTACAGGCTGAGCCACCGAGCCAGGCTTGTGTAGGGTCTTGATAAAGCTATGAGTTCAATGTCGTTGACACTTTATCAAATTTGGTACCTGATTTTTAACAGTCTGCCTTCCTGCTGCAGGAGTTGGTTGGCTTTACACACTTCAACAAAGGCACTCTGGTAGCTCTCTCATAAGAAAAGTTCTCAGAAGCTGCAGTTCAAAACTTCCACTCACATCCAACTGACAAACACTTAGTTTTATGGCCATGCTTAGCTTCATGAGAGACTGAGACATGTCTATATTCTGGATGCCAAGCAGTCAAGTAAAAATCTTCTCATTGGGGAAGATGGTTTTTTGGGGAAATATAACAACTTTTGCTATACATGGATACTCATGTTTAATCTTACAAACATTCCAAGAGTTACTATTGTACATTACCTCTTATTTTTGTTTCCCGTTGCTTTGCAAGTTAGAGATTTTATTTCTTTTCATTTTTAACATGCATATTTTTATATTTTCTGTCAATATCTGAAGTTAAACAGTTTTATACCCTTTCCTAACAAGACAAGGTCATTGGAACTTTTAAAATTCATATCCAATACCTCTCATAATCTGATTTAGGTTTGTTAATTTTCAATTTACAGCTTTTACTATAAATTATAGCTTGCATAGAAACAGTGCATAAATAGAGATGTACAATGTAATTGCTATCACAAAGTAAATATTGGTATAACCATGTGCAATTTTAAATGTGAAAACATTGCTAAGTAACCCAAAAGCTGCTATCATTTCACCTTCCCCTCATGTGACAACTAACCACATTGTTATGCTGATTTTTTCCTTTTTCTTTAGAATTTGTCACATATGTATGCAACCATAGACACTATAGTTTTATTTTTATGTATCTTGTAAATGCTTTTCGATCTATCTATTGACCTATCATCTATTAATCAGTCGGTCAATCTATTTTTCTATCTCTGGATCTGAAATCCTGGTATATGAAATCATGAAATAAATGCCTCTAAAAAATAAAATGATAAAATTTTTATTTTTATATATTGTTCTTTTTTTACTCAAAAATATATTTCTGAAGTTCATCCATGTTGGTTCATATGCCTAACTTTGTTGATGTTCATTGATCTTTAAATATCATTTTTTGTGTATAAATATAATTTAATGTTTAATACTATATGTTTTAGAATCTGTTATTTTTACATATAAGTTTGTGATCCAGTTTTTTGTGAGGTTTTTGTAAACGATGGAAAGTCTATTTTTTTAATCATTTTTTTAATGGGAAGATGAACATTCAATTGTTCTAGAACCATTTGTTACAAAGACGGTTCTTTCTGTACTAAAGTGCCTTTGCTCCTGTGCCAAATATTTTCAGTTATCTGAGTGAGACTACTTCAGGTTTCCTGAATCATTTCCATTGATCCTATTGATTTTTTTCCAATATCATGTTGCCTTGATTATTGGCTTTGTATTAAGTCATAAAGTTGGGTTGTGTTTGTGCAACATTGGTCTTCCTCGGTATTGTTGTGCCTATTCTGGGCTTTTTGTCTTTGCCTATCAACTTTACAATTAGTTTACTGATATTTATAAAATGACTTGCTGGAATTTTGGTTGAAATTGCACTGAATGTAATGTTATTGAGTCTTCCTACTCAATGGTCATGAAATGTTTCTTATTTACTTGAATCTTATTTTATTTCTTTCATCAAAGTTTTGTAGTTTTCCTCATATATGTGTGTGTATACATATATGTGCATGTGTGTATATATATATATTTAGAATTTACCTAAGAATTTTAATTTTTTGTGCTAACATAAATGGTATTGTGTTTTAATTTTCAGTTCCAATTGTTCACTGTTGTTAAATAGGAAAACAATTGACTTTGGAATATTAAGCTAACATTCCTCAACATTGCTATAATTACTTGTTAATTTCTTGTGTTTGTGTTGATTCTTTTGAAATTTTCTATGTAGACTTTGATATTTATGAACAAAGACAGTTTCATTTCTTTCTTCTCAATCTTTGTATCTGTTAATTCCTTTTCATGTCTTAATGCACTGACTAGTATTTCCAGCATGATGCTAAATAGGAGTGATGATATAGGACATCCTTGTCTTGTTTTCAAACGAAAGGGAAAAACAGCAAGTTTCTCATCTTTAAGTATGCCATTAGCTGTAGGTTTTATAGATGTTCTTTATTAGTTTGATGCTCTTTTTTCTTTCCAAGCTAACTGGGATATTTTTATTGCGAATAGGTGTAGGACTTTCCAAATGCTTTATTTGCATCTATCAATATATGAGTATCTGATTTTTCTTTCTTTTTTAGCCTGTTTATTTGATGGACTATATTAAGTGATTTTTGAGTGTTGAGCCAGCTAAGTATATCTGAAATAAATCCCACTAGGTTAGGATATATAATTATTTTTGTACATTACTGGATTTGACTTGTTAATATTGTTTAAAGATTTTTATATCTGTGTTCATAATAGATATTCATTTGTAGTTTATTTTTCTTGTACTATTTTTTTTTTAAGTTCTAAGGTGATGCTGGCCTCATAAAATGAGTTGGAAAGTGTTCTCTCAACTTTAATTTTCTGAAAGTTATTGTCAAAAATGGATGTCATTTCTTTTTGTTTGGTAGAATATACCAGTGAAATCATCTGAGATTAGTGCTTTATTTTTTGAAAGACTATTAATTATTATTTTAATATCAGTAATACATATTCTAATTGTCATTCTAATCTATTTCTCTTCATGTAACTTTTGGTACTTTGTGTATTTCAAAAAAAATGATCCATTGATTTATGTAATCAAACTGGTGTTCATACAATTGTTCATAATAATACATTACTGCCCATTCAATGTCTATGGAACACTTGTAGTGATGTATTAATAACCCCTCTTTCATTTCTGATATTATTAATTTTGTATCTTTTTTTCTTTTTCATTGGTTAGCATTGTTAAGGATTCATCTATTTTATTGATTTTTTTTCCCTAAGAACCAGCTTTTGGTTTTATTGATTTTGTTTATTAATTTTCTACTTCAATTTCATTAATATCTGCTCCATTTTAATTTTTTAAAATGCCTTATGCTTGCTTTAGGTTTTCATTGCTTTTCTTTCTCTAGTTTTCTAGGTGAGAGCTTTCAGAATTTAGATTTAAATAAATAGTGTACAGACTCAAACTCTAAGTTATAAATTTTATTCTAAGCACAGCTTTCATTGTACTCCTCAAAATTTGATGTCATATTTTTATTTTTATTTATTTTATATATTTAAATCTATATTTATAAATCATATGTATGTGTTACAAATATATTTACATTTATTTTGATGATTTTTAAAATCCATGTCTTATTTAGAAGTATTCTATTACATTTCAAATATTTGAGGATTTTCCAGGGTTTTGGGATACTGATATTTAGTTCCATTTCACATGTGGTTTGACAGCATAACTTGTATGATTTCTTTTCTTTTAAAATTGTTAAGGTGTATTTTATGGGTCAGTAGCTGAAAGTCTAATGAAAATTTTTAAAAATTGTGTATTGTTTCTTATAAGTGCTGCTTACCTCAACTATATTCACCCTGATTTTATGCCTGCCAAACCTATCAATTATTGATAGAGAAATTTTGAGGTCACCGAGTATAATAGTATAATAGTAGATTAATCTCTTTCTCTTTGCAGTTCTACATGTTTTTTTCCTCACATATTTTGATGCTGTGTTGCTGTGTATTTGCCTGATATTAATATTATTCTAGTTATCTTCTGATTAGCATAGCATGATATATCTTTCTCCATCTTTTTTAATTTTTAAACTATTTGTGTCTTTACATTTTAACTGTATTTGTTGTAAATAAAATATTTTTCATGTTATATCTTTAAAATTTATTTTCTTTTAATTCTTCTAAACTCTCTATGTTAAGATGTATCTCTTGTTAGCAACTTCTTTGGGAGATAGCGTTGTTCTTTTTGAATTAAAATTATTTGTCTTTTAATTAAAATATCAAGTTTATTTGCCCTATGTAATTACAGATATATTTGAATGTCTTTGTCACAAATATTTTATGTTTCTTTCCCCTCTACTTTTTTGATTGCTGCTGTGTCTCTTTTTTAATTATTTTGTTTTATTATTTTATATTTATTTTACAATTCATGGTTAGGTATACAGATAGTCATTGTGTAGGTAAAGTTTGGGTCTCACTTTGGTCCCCACTTCACCTGGTTTGAGATTAGGTACCCTTGTTGATGAGGTGTGCCTCCTCTTCCTCCCCTGGCAGTTTCCTACTACTGCCAATCCCTGTCTTATAGTATTATGATAATTGTTCAGGGTCCGGCTATGAGTGAGTACTTGTGGCACTCAGTTCTTTGTTTCTGTGATAGATTACTCAGTATAATAGACTCTAAGTCCATCCAAGTCGCTGAGGAGTTCACAATTTTTTCCCTCCTTCTGACTGGGTAATATTCTATTGTGTATATACATTTTTTTAATCCAGACCTTTTTTGCAGTGTGTCTTAATGTTACATTCACTTTGCCTCTATTTGCATATTATTTATGTACTGTTTTCTTTCAGTGATCATTCTAAAGATAACATTTCCAACTTATCATGTCTAGCATTGCACAATGTTAAAACATTCTAACTCCACTTCATCTATTTTTTTTTCCTGACTTATGTGTGGGTTTGTGTGTGTAGACAAATCAGACACTATACTTTTACACTGTCCATATATATTTTTCTTCTACCCACAAACTTATTCTTTTTTGCTTTTCCTTCCTTCCTGCATCTCTGTGCTTCCATCTGTGACCTGAAGTTTAGTTCACCACTTCTCTAGAAGTGCACTATTACTATCCTAGTTTCCCACATAGGATAATGGAGGCTTTGAAAGATTGAACATCTAACTCTGGTCATGCCACTAGTAGATAGAAAATATACGCTTGAGAATCTCGAGCTTATATTTTCACCAATTTCTGTAACTCATTTATTTAGACAAAAACTAAGACTTGTAAGTGGGAAAAACTACCAAACTTTGAAAGTCAAAGTCCTGTTTGGTGGATTCATGAGATACATTTAGGTCTCCTGGTGACAGAAGAACAGCCAAAGATAGAAACAAGCCAAAAGTCTTACTTAGATGCAAGATGAACCAGGGAAGGAAGCCAGGAAGGTGGGCACCACAGTATAGAATACAACAGAGAGTTGCCAGACAAACCTCCTGATTTGTGGAGTTAAATCAGAAAGTGTCAAAGTAAGCATTCGTACTTTTAAGAAAAATGTTCTTACAAAAGATCAAACAAACTTGGATGTATATACAAGGATAAAATATAGTCATCAATTGGAGTAGCACAGGAAAGCAGTACTCATGTATGACAAGAAGAGTTGTGTGTGTACCTCAGCTAAGGGGCAGAGATGGACAGAGGGAGAAAAATGGGGCAGACAGTAAGGTCTAGAAATACATAGCAAGAAAAGGACATTTTTCTGTCATATAACTTATGATCCCCTAAAGCAGGAGTCAGCACCCCACTACCTGCAGAACAAATCAAGTTCTAAGCCAGTTTTCTGTGACTGGGAACTGAGATGGTCTTTATGTGTTTATGGATTGCAAAACAAACAAAGCAATTAGCAATAAATAAATAAATAAATAAATAAATAAGAGATACAATAGAAAGCATAGAAAATCAATTAAAGCCTAAAATATCTATTTTTTAACAGAAAAAAATCTACAAATTTCATCTCTAAAGCAAAGTAATATATACTTAATTTAATTATATTTAAGGGTCTATTATACTTTCCATTTTGAATGGAATTGCTAAGGATAACATGATTCATAAAGCTTAGTATAACCTAATCCTGTTTTCCTAAACTATTTCTTCTGTCCATCCTCAATTCCTTCTTCAACTCTCTCAGATTTCTGAAGACATTTTATATCATAGCCCAGACTTTCCACACAATGTCCTCTCTGCTTGGAATTCTCTTGTATTGCCTTTAGCAATTTAATAGCTACTATAATTTGGATCTCTATAAATTTTACACTTTTTTTTTTTTTTGAGTTGGAGTCTCACTCAGTCACCCAGACTGGAGTGCAGTGGCCTCCCGGTCACCGCAGCCTCGACCTGCTGGGCTCTGGCGATCCTTCCGCCTCAGCCTTCTGAGTAGCTGGAATTACAGGCATGCGCTACCACGCCCGGCTGATTTTTTGATTTATTATAGAGACGAGGTCTCGCTGCCCAGGCGGGTCTCGAACCCACGGGCTCAGGCAATCCACTCACCTCAGCCTCCCAAAGGCGTGGGATTACAGGCTGAGCCACCGAGCTCGGCTAATTTTATACTTCTTAAAAACTTTTCCTGCTATCTCCAAGAGTTGTCTAGTTGTTTTTCCTTTTTTTTTTTCATACAGGTCAGTACTAAGTCTTGCCATTGCAAATTCTAAGAGGGCAGCAGCTGTGTGTAGCCTGTGCATCAAATGACCAAAGATAAATTGGTGCCTGCTAACTTCTTGTTACTCAGTAAATAACGACTGAATGAATGAAAGTATCACATTACGATTCACTTCTCTGGGTCTATAGTAATGTGTAGACTTATTAAGGATGCCACTGAACATCTTTAACAATGGAAGACAAGTTTTAATCCTTTCTTACTCACTGAAAAGCAAGCAAAGAAGAAGTTTTCTCCGTGAGAAAAACATGCAAAAGTCAAAGGCTTTCCATAGCATATGGGTGTTTCATCTTATAAGTTATTTTGGTTTTTAGGCATCAATGAAAATACCAATGCTTCTGAAAATTTTAATAGGTTCTATTTACCTCATCACTTTTTCCATATACATCTTTATGTTTATTCAGTTATTCAGTCTTTCTCTTATTTCAGAAATAATTTTTAAGTGTGAGTTATGGTAAAAATTGTGCTAAGTACAGGGGTTATAACATGATTAAAAGGCTTTACTATGGCCTCTTAGTGTGGTACTTGAAATCTTCCAATTCCTAATTTAAATTTCTTCCCATGATGAAGCCTTCACAGACCTCTAGAGGCTGAAGGTAATTTCTTCCTCTTCTAACTTGCGCTTCAATTTACACCTCAAGTGAGAGCTCCTTAAAAACAGGTATGCTCTCTGACTTATTATCACATTTCCCACAGCTGCTAGAGTACCTCTTATATAACAGGCATCCAATACACATTCATATGATAGACTTCAAATACGAAAGTAAATTCATCCAGCAAGGAGGATAATGTCTAATCAGACTCTTGTGATTCTGTATGAATTATCTTAAATCATATTGAATTATTTGATAGGTAAAGAACTCTTTAAGAATGGAATACGATACATATTTTAAAATATTTGATTGTTATTTTCATAATAAAAACTTATTTTATGAATGCCTGAAATCAGACTGTTAAAAATAAAGATGACCTTTCCAAGAAAAACAAAACAAAAGACAAAACAAAACCATGATAGATTATTTGGGATATATTTATTTGGTTTACAGGCAACTGCAACAGAAATTTATGTCCCATGAAATGAACAATAATTCTGAAATATTATCTGAAGTGATACTAAAGAATTAAAAGAATCTAAATTTGAGTAATTTTTCTGTGTATGCTTAAAGTCAAATAAGAAATAATGCTGGTTCATATAAAGCTAACTTATTCTATTGTTCTACATTAAATACGTATTACCCTAAGACTCACATTTGTTATTCTGAATTTGTCTTTCAGCAGTATTGTGCCTTTTTAGGTCACTAAATCTTTAAGGATGTTGGCTGTCTGCATAATTGTACATTAGATATGTGTAATCAGAAGGAGCTGGGTAAGATTTCAGGAAGAGGAACACTCAGAGGAGTTGGAGCAAGCCCTCTTCATGGAATCCCTCTACTTACTGATTCACCAGCTCTACATCTACCTGAAGACTACTAATTTTATGCAGATGTAAACTGGTTGTCTCAACTTCTGTGTCAAATACTAAATTGGATTGTATTTTTGGTAATCTGACATCTCTATACATACTACTTTTGATGTAATTAAACTGTTATTTTGTTTGATTTAGGTATTCTTACCTTTCAAATGAATGCCAATACTATAAAAGCAAAAATAATACTTTTTAGTATTTATTATGTTGTTATTCACATTTTCATTTTCAAAATAAATTGATATTTCTTTTTCTAGAAACAGATACCTCACTGATTCCAGAACTGTTATCCACTCTGAGAAACTAAAGTTTGATGCCCTTCTGAGTAGGATAGTCATGAATACAGTGAGAGTATCAAGTTTGTTAGCTGTGCAGCCTTGTGCAATTCATTCTCCACCTCATCCACTACACAGATGACTCTGCCACCCCCAACTTCCAGTGCCGTGATGAGGACAGGTAGTGGACACAGGCACACTACTGTATGAAACATAAGGCAATTGCCTTTTCTTTTTCAAAAATGGAAAAAGGAGAAACCATGGGTTTCCATGTGAAGTTATGTTAATTTTAAATCGTAACACACTCTGTGGAAAGGATCAAATGATTGAAAGGAACATGAATATTCTTTTTTTCTGTGTAACTACTATCAAATTTTTAGAAACAACTATTAAACAGACTACAAGATCTTCTTTCTGTTTCAAAACTTTCAATCAGTAATCATGCAGATTTAAATAAGCTAAATAGCTTCGCAAGTTCTAACTTCAATATTTTTATTGTTATTCACTAAATAGAGTTAAAAGCAGAAATCTAAGCCAGGCACAGTGGCTCATGCCTGTAATCCCAACACTTTTGGAGGTTGAGGTGAGAGGATTCCTTGAGGCCAGGAGCTCAAGATCAGTGTAGGCAACATAGTGAAACTTTGTCTCTACAAAAATGTAAAATAAAAAAAATATGATGGCGTGGTGGTGGTGCACGCCTGTAGTCCTAGTTTCCCAGGAACCTGAGATAAAATATTGCCTGAGCCCAGGAGGTTGAGGCTACAATAAGCTATAATCACGACACTACACTCCAGCCTGTGTGATAGAGTGAGACTCTGACAAAAAAAACCCTCCAAAATCCCAAAAACCCCAGAAATCTAAATGTGCTTGTGTCAATCATCCACAAATTTTTGATAAAATTTATTAAGATAAGGAATATTTCAATTTATTGCTCCATTATTGGAAGAATAATAAAGTATATGAGAAGTTTCATAAAAGTAAAACATCTTTTAAAAAGAGGGTGGAGACTTCCAAAAGAAACTCTGATTCTCCAATTGTTTCGTTTCAGTATTTTTTAAAAAGGTTTTTGGGGCTTCTGAAGAAAGTTTAATTATTGTTGCTTTTATGTTGATTTTTAAATTTTTAATTGAGGTCGAGTTTCAGTCTATGGCTTCTCAGGAGTTGACTTGCATTGTTAACACCAGAAATAGCAGTATCATCACCATTAGACTCCAAGTGTGTTTCCTTTAGCAAGTACTGATAATTTTAATCACAACAAATCAAAGCTTTGGAGCCTTCAGGAAGTTGTACGAATGTCATATAGAAGCATGACCTGGTCATTTGACTTCAGGAAATCTATTTTGATATTTATTGTTTTGCATGTTTTGCACATTTATTTTTACAAAGCTTAGCATTAACTTCTTTAAAAAGAAAAATTTAATTGAAAATATTTAAATTTGATTCAATCATATATAATTATTAATAAAACAAGACATTTAACTTAATTATGTCAATATCTAAGCCAGGATTTCAATGATGTGGTATCAATTTTGATAAAGTTCATGTTTTTTGGCATCTTTGGGAGAAAGAGAGAGTATGGAGGTGAGAAATATGGAAACAAAATTCTAGTTAGGTCAGTAGGCATACAGAAGAACATTGAAGATAAGACTTGCATGTCTTACTAAGGTCAACCGACTGCTTTTAACTCTTTCTCCTTTGTATTTAATTTTTTTAAATTTCACATAGAAGAATATTAATTTTTAGTAAATTAAATTGTTAGTGAGGTCTAGGTAGTTCTGAATGTGTATACATCAAGCGCTCTTGATCACCATCCATGAGAAAGCACTATACTTAATGTAATAAATAACAATAAATCATGAAGACCTTTTAGTAAAGGCAAATAAACCAAATCAATACTTCTAGCTAACTTAACAGCTAATTATTTAAAAAGATTTACAGCTATTAATGCTGGGTTTCCTTTCTCAAACCTTGCAATATTTAAGAAATAAAAGAACACTGGAGTTAAATATAATATTTTTCATCATATTTCATTACTGAAGTCTGAGCTTGCTGGACTTACCAGTTTTCTTACTTAATCTTAACATAAAACTAATGATTTTCCTTCTTAAATTGGAAATAAAAATATTAAACAGAGAAATGTTTAGCTTCATCCTGAATCAGAAACATGGAGTTCAAGGTCTAATAATGCTCTCCTAGACTGTGGATTGCAAGCATATCATTGCTAATAATGACAAGTAATACACAATGATGTATGACTTGCAAATCATGTTGAGGGAATAAGGGAATCAGGATACTCTGTTGAGTGCCTATTCTGGGGTATCAGCTAAAACAATAACGATAAAAATGTCATATTTCATTAACCCTCTCCACCAGACTATGAAGTAGCCATTTTATCGTATAATTCAAATAAGTATGTTGAGGTTTAGGGTGACCACAAAATTGCCTCAACATCTATCTTTTATCTGACATTTGTCTGAAAGACTGATCTCATAGAATATTATCTGTCTCTGTCATATGGAAAAAACAACATATATAGTTTCTAACATATAACATTATTTTATTGGAGATGATGACTTATGTGCTTCAAAGTATTTATGCTTTTATTGCATCAGATCAATCCACTAAGATGTTATATGTCTTCATTTCATTAGTTTAGTTCTTCACAAAATGACTCCATTGAATTCCATTTAGAAGATTGTTGTAAGAAATGGCCATGTGGAATTTACTATTGAATTTTATGAAATAACTTTGTGGACAGAGTCCCACATGACCCTCTGTAATTCCTCCATGAAGTTCAATAGGACAATTTATTTTTATAGAAATTTAGAATAAAAGGTAATAATTGATTGCAAACTAATACGTTATAACACAGTAAGATGGTAGCCAAATAATATCACATTACTATATCAGAAAATTTGTTTGGATAATATATTTGCTTAGTCAATTTAGCAATAAACTGATTTAAGAGAAAATCAAAGTAATATATTGTCTCTGAATTTGGCATTATGATTTATGACGTGCTTCTAAATATGTTATCTCAATACTTCCTTGTAGAAATCTCATTAGGTTGACAAGAAAATATAATTGTGGACACCTTCCAAATAAGGAAACAATTATGTACATTTGCATATTTAATTATGCACGCATATCAGAAAAGAGATTGAAAATTTTCTTTCAACCTTTTTAAAATTTTTAAAATTTTAAATATGTGGAGACAATTCAGGATTAGATACGTAAGTGGTCATCAAATAGGATAACTTGGGGTCCCCCTTTGGTCCCCACTTCGCCTGGTTTGAGATCAGCTACCCTTGTTGCTGTTTGTGTCCCCCCACTACTCCTGGCAGTTTCCAGTTACAGCCAATCCCTTTCTTATAGTATGGAAAATGTTCAGGGTCCTCTTATGAGTGAGACCATGTGGTACTTTGCTCTTTGTTTCTGTGATAGATCACTGAGTATTATAGACTAAATCCATCCAAGTTGCTGAAAAGTCCATACCTTTGTCCTTCTTTATGGCTCCATAATATTCCATCATGTATATGTACCACATTTTTGTTATCCAGTCCACTTTGGAAGGGCAGAACAGTTGGTTCCATGTTTTTGCTATTGTGAATAATGCTGCAATAAACATGTATATGCTGGTATCTTTTTTAAGAATGATTTGAGTAGTTCCTCCAAGTATATTATCACTATGGCCCAAGAAGGTGCATGGCATGGTGTGATGTCAGATGATTCTCCATTTCATTTAGGTTGTTTAGTTTGTTTCCACACATGTGTACATATTAATCTCTGATAATCTTTTGTATTTCTTCAGGGTCAGTTGTGACTTGATCTTTTGTATTTCTGATTCTATTTATTTGGGCTTTCTCTCTCTCCCTCTTTCTCTCTCTCTCTCTCTGTCTGTCTCTCTCTCTCTCTCTCTCTCTCTCTCTCTCTCTCTCTCTGTGGTTAGTATTGTTATGGAGTCCATCCTCTTGTTTATCCTTTCAAAGAATCAGTTTTTTGTTTCGTTCATTTTTTTCTACAATATTTTAGATCTTTTAGAAACTGTTACACTGTTTTCCAAAGAAGGTTTTACTAGTTTATACTCTCACCAGCAGTGTAGAAGCATGCCCTTTTCCCTGCATCCTCTCTGGCATCTGCTGATTTTTGAGTTATTGTTGCTGACCAACCTGAATGGAGTTATGTGGTATCTCAAGTGGTTTTAATTTGCATTTCTTTGTTGATTAGTGAGACTGAATACTTTTTCATGTATCTATTTGCTTCTCATATGTCTTCTCTTGAGAAGTGTTTATTCATATCTTTTGCCCACTTTTTAATAGGAATTTTAAAAATGTCTTTTTTCTTTCAGCATGTTTGAGTTCCTTGTAGATCCTGAATGTTAGATCTTTGTCAGATATGCAGTTGGCAAATAAGTTTTCCCATCTGCGGCTGTCTCCCCATTCTCTTGATGGTTTATTTTGCTTTACAGACACTTTCCAGTTTGGTGAGGTCCCATTTGTCTATCTCTTATGGCATGGGCATCTGGGTTTTCATCAGGAATTGGCTGCCTATTTCAATTTCCAAAAGGGTCTCCTGTGTTTTCTAAGATTCTTGATTTGTGGCCAAGGATGTGGTTGATCTTGGAGTATGTTCCATGTGATAATGACTATAATGTATATTCTATGGTTGTTCGGTGGGGTGTTCTATAGGTAACTACTAAGTGCATTTGGCCAATCATCAAACTGAGGTTCCAGATCTCTTTATTTATTTTTTGCCTCAATGACCTATTAGGGTTGTTACTGGGGTATTTAAGTCCCCACCTATGATAGTGTTAGAGTCAATATCATTTTTAGTTTATTTTGTAGTTACCTTATAAATGCTGGTGCTCCTGTGTTGGATGCATATGTTTAGGATGAATATTTCTGGTCGATAGATTAAAACTTTTATCACTATGTAGTGTCCTTCTGTAGCTTTTTGCACTTTTTATAGCCTAAAGATTGTTTTGTCTGATATAAAGTTGCCTTCTTTTGTGATCTATTCACCTGAATATTTGTTTTCCATCCTCTAACTTTGAGTCTGTGAATGTCCTTAATAGTGAGATGTTTTTCCTGGGGGCAGCATATAGTTGGGTCATTTTTTTAAAAATCCAGTTTGCCATCCTATGCCTTTTCAGTGGTGCATTTAGTCTATTGACATTCAGGCTGATTATTGAAATGTGAAAATTTGTCCCTGTCATAAGGTTCTTTTGTTTTCTTTTAGTTTTCAAGTTAATATATGTGTGAGTTTTCATTTTTATGCGTTCTGTTGCTTTTGTGATTGTTTGTGATCTTGTGAAGTAAGTGGTCTTTCCTTTGTTTCTTTTTTCTTCTGTGCACAGCATGTTTTTAATCATCTTCTGTACAGCTGGTTTGGAGGTAGCATATTCTCTTAGGGACTGGATGTCTGGGAAGAATTTTAATTCTCTATCACTGATGAAACTTAACGTGGCTGGGTAGAAAATTCTTGGTTGAAATTGTTTATCTTTGAGAACTTTAAAGATTGGGGTCTCTTCCCTTCTGACATCTACTGTTTCTGCAGATAAGTCTGCAGTGCTTCTGATTGTTCTTTCTTGGCAGGTAGTTTGACCTTTTCCCCTTGCTGCCTTTGGAATTTTTCTTTTATACCTACTTTGTGTAGGTGGATTACTATGTATCAGAGTCTTCTCAGAAGATGTCTTGCAGGGGTTTTCTGATTCTTTTGTGCTTGTTTAATCATCTCTCTGGTTATATGAGGGAAGTTTTCTTGAATAACCTCATGGAATGATTGTTCCAAGGTTTTTCTGTTTCTCTTTCTACTTCACGTATTCCAGTCAGATATAAGTTTGGCTTCTTGATAAAATCACACTTCTTTTGAAGAATCTCTTCTTTCTTCGTAAATATTTTTTCTATATTTTTAATAGTTTGGGTTGATTCCATATTTTGGTCTGCTAGCTCTGAGATGTTTTCTTCTGTTTAGTCAATTATGCTTGTCAGTTTGCTATTTATTTCTTGATGGAGTTTTTTTTCTTTATTATTTTAAATAAGCTTTCTTGAGTCTGTCCAACTTCTTTGCAATTGTATTTAGTTTTATCCCTTTCATTTATTGATTTTTATTGATTCTATCCAATGATTCTTTGATGTCTGTAAGTACCTTCTGGGTACCATTGTTTTGGAGATAGCCATTGTTTTTGCTCCAATAGCTGTTCTTGCAGGCACTGACCATTTGTTGGGGCTTTGAAGCCTACCAGCAACTTTTCACTGGTTTTTCTTCATTTGTAGCAGTTTTCTTATCTTTCTTTTTAATTTAATTGCTCAGTGGGAAATAGAGAAGTAATCACTTCTGATATTTACTCTGCTTTCTGTCCTTCCCTGAGCCAGGGTTCAAGGTTTGTTCTGTTATGAAATGCTAGAAGTGGGGCTTTGTGCTATCTCTTTGCAATTTTAAACACTTACTGATGGGTAGGGGATGGGCCGCAAGGATTCAGAACCTACTGATAGATCACAATGCTTGCTATCTGGTGAATGGGCCAGTTGTGAGTCATTCTCTGTCTCCACACAATATGAACTTACAATGGATATGCTTGTGTAGCCCCTGAGCCCAAGACAGGGTATAATAGAGAAATGAGAAGAAAGAAGGGGGGAAAAAGGCGGGGGGAGAAGAAGAAGAAAGAGACAAAAATGCATGCACAGAGAGAGAATAAAGAACGAGAGAGAAAAAGAAGGAGGAAAGAAAAAAAACCCAAACACTGACAAACAAATATAGCAAACAAATGAGACAACAAAACAAACAATAAAAAAAGAGGAAAAAAATACCAAATCAAAAGCCAAAAAATACCTGTTGGTAGAGAGTACTCAACTTTGGTATACCTCTTTGAGAGGGGAGAGCTTCTTCATGTGGTGGGTTCTGCAACTACATACCTGTTACTGCAGGTTCCCTCTTCATTGCTATAATTTAAGATGCTAGAATCTTTACCCTCTGCTGCCTGAAATTGATAGCTAGCACAAAACCATGGAGGGCTGCAGTGTTGAGTAACTTGATTCAGCATCTCTTGGGCTCTCTTCCAGTTTCTTTCTCTACCAACATGGACATAGCACCCAAAGCATCCAGTTAATGGTGGGGAAATGGAGCCTCTGGCATCTCTCCTGCCTCTTGATCTATTTTTGTCTCCTTTCTAAGGGTGTGTTGGGGGCACTCAACTAGGCACATATCGGCATCCTTCTAAGTCAGATCTGATATATGTGTCTATCATCCAGTAGCTCAGGGCAGTGGTGAATTGTCAGGGGCTCTGCATCCCTTCTCAGCACAAACCACAGTCTCCAGATCTTAGGCCCCAGTGGAAGGAGCTTTCAGGCTTGCCTGGTGCTGAAGGCAGTGGCAGTGAGTCCAGGTTCAAGGTAGCCTCTCCCTGCTGTTTCTTCAGGACTCTGCCTCTGGCTCCGTCACTGCACTCCCTCTGTTTCCTTCACTGCCAGTGTTCAGCCTGGCACTGAAGCGGGGGAATGGCAGTCACTTCAGCAGCTTCTTCCCAGGAAAGGCTTTTTTCATTTTAGAAAATGGCACATAGCTTCTGGGCTCCAGGAAGCACTAGGGTGCAAGCAGAGCAGCTGAAGCACCATATGCCTCGCCAGGAAAGCCTTGGCCATTTTCTTCCAAGTCTCTACTCAGTCAGCCACTCACATACCCACTTACCTACAGACACTCATGCACATTTGTCCATACACTCACTCACACACACAATGACTCATGGAGTTTGACTGCCTGCGCTGTCATCTTCCTGTGCTTTTTCGAGGTTGACAATTTTCAATGACTACTTGCTTGTGAGCCTGGAAATAAAGTTGATATCTATATTTGAATCCAATGTTCTCTCATTATGCTATTCTACTTTTCCTACAATTTTCAGTCCAAAAAACTCTTAAGACATTGGTCTATTTATCTTTAGTATTTAATGTGATATTTCTTAAGGGAGGAAACAATGATGACTTCCTATGGTGATTCATTTGCACATGAGCACCTATATGCCATTAAGGAAGAATGACTTCTGACACTGGATAGAACTGGTCTGAAATATTGGGCTTACTTTTTTCTTGCTGTGCTACATGGTGTTGGGAGCTGGCCATGGAGGCCCACTGAGCGTTAGGGATCAGGAAAGGCCGTTGACCCCGAGACCACTAGGATGCGTTTGGGAGCTATTGACCCCATTTCCTCCCCCTTTCTACTCAGCACTAACCAGATTAAGCTCCTGTGAGCTCAAAACATAAAAACTCTGAGACCAGGACAAACACAAGCTAACTTTAGAAGCTCATTGCTCCCATTCTTCCACAAACTGCAGTTTTGGCTTTCACACAACTTATAATTCAAACTTGTGTCACATCTAAGAGCCTTAGTATTGGTCACAGGCTTCTGGGTCATGGTCTTAGGATTCATTGAAGATATAAATTGTAGAATATAGTTTTAGAAGACAGCCATTTTGTTGAAAGAATGCGGCTGGGTTACTTGCAGGTAGCCCACTGTGAACTTTGGACTGGGCCACATTCCAAACATTCTGGGATGGGCCACTTTCATTTGTAAAGTAAATACTTAAGCTTCTATAGAATTGTTTATCTTGGCATAAATCAATCAGTTTAGGATGAAAAAGGTTTATAGAATATGTCAGTCATGGATTAGGTTATCCTTTGTTATGGAATTTTAAGATTATCATATGAAAAGGGTTTAAAGGCAATCATTGATTAAGTTTTCATGGATTAAGGTTTCTGGTGGGTGGGGGATGACCCTCCCACATCTGACTTTGTGAATAAAAGACCCTTTGTAATTCCCAATAAAACACACATTGCTTCTGCACTAGACTGGAGTCTAGTCTCCTTCTTTCTCTCTCTTCTTCCCCCCAATTGCCGATGCCTTCTCCACCTTTGGGGTACCCTGAACCCGGCTGGAACTGGTCCCTGGCAACATGAAACATTTTAAAATTTAGAGATATCAATAGGGTTAATGTAAAGTTTTAAATTACACAGATTTTGACTCTGCAATACCATTCTGTAGAAACTCTTTCATAGATATCACTGAACATAAGAATATGTATATAAGGATGTTTGTTATAGCATGATTTGCAGAAACCTAACCTATAGCAAACTTATTATCTGTCAATGGGGAAACATTTAAAATATATGTTCATCTCCATTAAATTTGTATGATTGAATTATAAGCAGGTATTTAAAATAGATTATCTCTGTTTATTGACCTTGAGACATAGTCATGTAAACTGAGAAGGCAAACTACAGAATGATATGTATAGAATAACACTACTTTATAAAACAAATGAGAGACAAATCCATATATTCATATATATATGAAAGTATATATTTGAAGGAATACAGAGACAACAATTGCATTCTGCATGGTAGGATATAATATTAACATTCTTAAGGGAAGGGAACTAGAAGGTTTAGGTGGAGACTTTTTTAACCTTTTTTTGTTTATTTGTTTGAGCTTTGTGTTTTTTGTTAGTTTTAGTGACCCCATGCATCAATTAGGTACTTTCAGTTGCATGTAAAAGAATACCTAGATAGAAATAACCCTAAAAAATATCGTTAGCTCCTCAGAGGCATTCATTCTATACTTCTTCACTGTTGACTTTCATTGGCATGATGTTCCTTCATGGTTCTCATGGTTTCAAAGTGACCCTGTTCTCCAGACATTGCATCTGTGTTGGTTAATTGTATGTGTCAAATTGACTGGGTGATGGCATGCATAAATAGTTGGTAAAACATTTCTGAGGGTCTGTGAGTGTGTTTCAGGAAGGGCCTTGATATTTCAATCAGTAGAATGAATAAAAAAATCACCTTTAACAGTGCAACTGGGCATCTTCTAATATTTCAAGACCCAAATAGAGTACAAAGGTGAAGAAAAGGGTGAATTTTTTCTCTCTGCTTGAGTTGAGATATCCATCTTTTTCTGCCCTTGGACATTAGAGCTCCTGGTTCTCTAGCCTTCATACTCAGAAACTATCCTGTCTTTCCCTATTCTATTCTCAGACCTTCAGACCCAGTAAACTTTACCAGATTTCATGGTCTCCTGGGCTGCAGATGGCAGATTGTATCACTTCTCAGCTCCATAATTCTGTGAGTCAATTCCCATAGTATATATTCTCTCACATATCTATATATCCTATTAGTCCTATTTTTTTGGTGAATTCTAATATATCATCTTATGTAATGATGTCTTAAGATGACTTAGAGTGATAGTTGAAAAGCAGTCCATAAAAGGTCACTGATTTGGGGAAATACTTACCATGTCTTACCATACTCTCCAGTATTCCACCTGAAAGAGTCCACATTGAAGGAATTGCTTCAATACAAACTGTTTCTGAGGAAAGAACACTAACCCTGGAAGTGGTTTTGTCACCTTTCTGTATCACTTACTGACTCTATACGTACCTTCAACAAAGTTTAGTTTTATGATTTGTAAAATGTTGTTCTGTTTGATACTTAATTCAGCCATTCTACCTCTGATGTGCAGGTAAGCCACAGCATGTGTCTTTCTGGAACCTAGATCTGTTCTGGGTGCAGGCACCTGTGGAGGGATCCCCTCACCGGCGCTCATGACACCATCCTGGGCAATTCCACAGTTGCTGTGAAGAGAAAATGAAAATTACCCTATTGGGTTTTTTTTAGACTTTGTAAGAGGAACCCTCAGCAGATTTAACTGAGACTCACATATGGCAGAAGTTTACTAAATAACTCTTTTAACTCTTGCACAAGGCTCTTGTCTCCACATTTAGAGAAGCCTTTCTAGGATGGATTCCAATAACAACCCTGACTCGGCCCTCAAAATCAGCTCCAGCCTTCTGGCTGGCAGGCCTTTTAGCTGAAGCAGACTCAGTTTACCAGAACTTTTCACCCCTCTGAAGAGCTCTATCTCAGAAGTCCTACAGTCTACTGCCACTATCTGGCTTCTGCATTCTATTAGATGTATCTTGTTATTGCTCATATGGAAAACATCTTAGTAAGCATAAAGTCAGTGTAAATATATTCTTAGAGGAGGCAGTATCCCTCAGAACCACATGCCAGGTAAAATAACCAAATCTTATTCTTATTTATTTAAAGCTATGACACATAGGTCTTTTACACTCACTTTACATTTGAACTGGAATTCTTTTATCCAATCAGATTCTGGATAAGGTCCTGAAGTTGTGTGGCACAGGGTAGCTAAGTTAAGGAGCAGTCTGGGAAGATGATGCAGATGTGGATGCGGAAGGCTGGCTTCAGCAGGTGAAAACCAAGAGAGAATTGTGAGCAGCAACACTATAAACTGCTTCCACAATTTTGAGCTTTCCTTTAGGTGAATGAGAGATCATGTAGTGTGCTTTGCATTTTTCAGTTTAAAGGAGAAAGGGTGAGCGTATTTGATTCTAATGACTTAGAAGAGGCCAATAGATGTGACAAAGCACCATCTTGGATGCAAAGATCAGGCCTTCACCAGACACCAAACCTACTTGACCTTGATCTTGAATTTTCCCACCTCCAGAATTGTAAAAAGATAATTTCTGTCCCTTACAATTTATCCAGTTTTGGGTATTTTGTTATAGCAACACAAAACGGACTAAGACACTACCACATAAATGTTTGAAATTTAATAAGAAGCCCAAATTATTGACATTGATATTCAAGGTTAAAAAGCACTGAGTTAGCCGGGCTCTGTGGCTCAGTCTGTAATCCCGCGCTTTGGGAGACTGAGGTGAGTGGATTGCCTGAGCCCGTGGGTTTGAGACCCACCTGGGAAACTTGGCGAGACCTCATCTCTACAATAAAACAAAAAATCAGCCAGGCATGGTAGCGCATGCCTGTAATTCTGGCTACTCGGAAGGCTGAGGTGGAAGGATCACCAGAATTCAGTGGGTTGAGGCTGCAGTGACCAGGAGCGGCCATTGCACTCCAGTCTGGGCAACAGAGTGAGACTACAACTCAAAAAAAAAAAAAAAGCCCTGAGTTAATATGTTTTTACCACATGTATATAGCAATACATAAAAACACAAACACGCTGGGCTCAGTGGCTCAGCCTGTAATCCCACGCCTTTGGGAGGCTGAGGTGAGTGGATTGCCTGAGCCTGCGGGTTCGAGACCTGCCTGGGCAGCAAGACCTCATCTCTACAATAAATCAAAAAATCAGCCAGGCGTGGTAGCGCATGCCTGTAATTTCAGTTACTTGAAAGACTGAGGCGGAAGGATCCCCAGGAGCCCAGCAGGTCAAGGCTGCGGTGGCCGGGAGCGGCCATTGCACTCCAGTCTGGGTGACAGAGTGAGACTCCAACTCAAACAAACAAACAAACAAACAAACAAAACACACACACACACACACACACACACACACACACACACACACACACACATAGATGAACCTAAGATTCCACAAAAGTATGCAGCATTACTACTTACTTTGATCTCTTCTAATCCTGGTATTAAAATGTCATTTCTGTAATTTAGGTTTTAAAAAACTTCCTCTCAATCCACCAGCAACAAATATCCATTTTAAATATATATGCACCCAACACAGGAGCACCCGGATTTAAAGTAATTCCTACTTAAATTAGGAGAGGAGAGAGACACCCATACAATCATAGTTGGAGACTTTAATACCCCTAGACAGATCGTTGAGGGAAAAAAAAAGCCAACAGGGAGATCCAGAACCTCAATTCAACACTCAAGCAATTGGACCTATTAAGTGCATACAGAACACTTCACCCCAAGATCACAGTGTATACACTCTACTCATTAGCACATGGAACATGCTCCAATATTGACTACATTCTCTGGCATAAATGAAATATGAACAAATTTCAAAAGTTTAAAGTAATACCTAGTATCTTCTCAACCACAGTGCAATGAAAATTAATATCATTACCAACAGGAGTCACCTAAAACACACAAATACATAAAAATTAAATAACATGCTTCTGATTGACTTTAGAGTCAACACAAAAATCAAGACAGAAATGAAATAATTCTTGGAAAAAATGATAAATAAAGAAGCGACTGATCAAAACTTCTAAGACACCATGAAATCAGTGCTAGGAAGGAAATTTGTAACATCACATGCACATATTAAGAAAATAGAGGGATCTCAAGTAACCACCTAGTGTCACACCTGAGGGAACTGGAAAGGCAAGAATAATTAAATCTAAATTCAGTGGGAAAATTAAAATCACTAAGATAAAATCACAATTGCAGGAAATAGTAGCCAAAAATATCATAGAAATTATTAACCAGACAAAAATCTGATTAATTGAAGGGAAAAATAAGATTCACAGATCCTAGGCCAGATTAACTGAGAGAGAGAGAGAGAATCAAATAAAAACAATTAGAAAAGAAAAAGATGATGTCACAATTGATCCTGAAAAACTTTAAAAGATTTTCAGACATTACTATGAACATTTGCATGCAAACAAACTAGAAAATCTAGATGAGATAAAGAAATTCCTGTCATCACACAACCTCCTAAGGTTGAAAAGACATTGAAACCCTAAACAGACCAATAACAATCCAAGAAGTTGACTCAGTTATAAGAAACCTCTTGTCAAACAAAGCCCTCAACCATATGGTTTCGCAGCTGAATTCTCTAGGACATACAGGGGAGACAAGGGAGATAATAAGCATTCCAGGCAATCAGAAAGGAGAGAACTCTCCTTTGCTCATTCTATGAAGCTAATAGCATCCCGATATCCCAAATTGCCAAAGACCCAGCAAAGAAAGATAGTTAAAGGCCAATTTTCCTGATGAACATAGAAGCAAAAATTCTCAACAAGATTCCAGCAAATTGTATCCACCAACACATTTCATGGATCATCCATCATGACCAGGTGGGCTTCATTCTCAAGATGCAGGATTGATTCAACATTCATAAGTTCTATAATATAATTCATCAGATTAACAGCTTAAAACCAATAACAGCGTGTGTATCTCATTAGACCGAAAAAATTGATAAAATCCTGTATCCTTTCTTGATAAAAACCCTCGAACACCTAGGCATCAAAGGAACATGCCTCTAAGCAACAAGAACCTCTATGACAAAACTTATGACCACATTATACATAACAGGAAAAAGCTGGAAGCATTCTCCTTAAGAACTGGAACAAGACGAGCATGCCCACTCTTACCTCTCTAACTGAACATAGTACTGAAGTGCTAACCAGAGCAATCGGGCAAGATAAGGAAATCAGGGGGATCCAAACAGGAAAAGAGGAAGTTATCTCTTTTTGCTAATGATATGATTCTATGGCTAGAAAACTCTAAAGAATCTGTCAAACACATCTTTGCACTAGTAAATTACTTTGGTAAAGTCTTGGGATACAAAATCAACTTGTGAAAGACAGTTGCATTTGTATACATCAACAACAAGCAGGCTGAGAACTAAGTAAACAACACAATACCATTCACTTTAGCCATAAAAATGAAATTCCTTGGCATCCACTTAACCAAAGAAGTGAAAAACCTTTACAATGAAAGCTACAAAACACTGCTCAAGGAAATTAAGGATGATAAAAAAAAAAGGGAAAAATATTCCATTCACATGGATTGGAAGAATCAATATCATTAAGATAGTCCCCATACCAAAGACAATCTACATAGTCAAGTGATTCCGATCAAATTGCAAGCATCATTTTTCACAGACCTAGAAAAGATAGAACAGAAATTCATAGGGAAGCAAAAGAGCATGAATAGATAAAGCAATTCTCAGACAAAATAACAAAGCTGGAGGCATCACATTTCCTGACTTTAAACTATGACAAGGCTACAGTAACCAGGATGGCATGGTATTGGTACAGAAATAGACACAAACAAATGGAATAGAACAGATAATCCAGATATAAAAACATGGGTCTTCAACCAACTTATCTTTGACAGAGTCATCAATAATAAACATCGGGGAAAGAAAACCATATTTAGCAAATGGTGCTTGGGAAACTGGCTATCCACATTCAGAAGAATAAAATTAGACCCTTGACTATCAACATATATAAAAATTTAACTCAAAACTGATCAAGGACTTAAATATAATATAAAACCTCAAACTATAAGAGTCATAGAAGGGCCGGGCTTGGTGGCTCAGTCTGTAATCTCAGCATTTTGGGAGGCCGAGGCAAAAGGATTGCCTGAGCCTGTGGGTTCCAGACCAGGCCAGGCAACTTGGTGAGACCTCATCTCTACAATAAATCAAAAATTAGCCGGGTGTGGTTGAGTGTGCCTAAAAGTCTGGCTACTTGGAAGACTAAGGCGAATGGATTGCCAGAGCCCAGAAGGTTGACGCTGGGGTGGCAATGAGTGTGCCACTGCAATCCAGTCTGAACAGCACAGTTAGACTCCAACTCAAAAAAGAAAAAAAGAGTAATAGGGGAAAGTGTAGGGAACACCTTCCTGAACATTGGAGTAGGCAATTATTTCATGGCCAAGTCCGCAAAAGCAAATGCAACAAAAGCTAAGATTGACAGGTAGCACATTAGCAAATTGAAAAGTTTTTGCACAGCAAAATAAACCATTAAGAGAGTAAAAAGACACGTCACGGAATGGGAAAAAAATATTTGCAAGCTATTCATTACACAAAGGCTTAAACGCTAGAATCTACTCAGAACTAAACAAAGTGAAAGGAAAACAAAACAAAACAAAACAATCCCAGTAAAAAGTGGACAAAGGACTCAACCAGACACTTTTCAAAGGATGACAGATAAACAGTTAACAAGCACATGAAAAAATATTCATCCTCACTAATCATCAGAAAAATGCAAATCAAAACTACAATGAGATACCACTTAACACAACCAGAATGGCTATTATTAATAAGTCAATAAACAATAGCTGCTGATGTGGCTGCAGAGAAAAAGGAACTCTTCCATATTCTTTGTCGGAATGTAAGTTACTTCAGCTTCTTTGGAGAGTAGTGCAACAATTTCTCAAAGAACTAAAAATTTAACTTCCATATGATCCTGAAATCCCTCTGGGAATATCCACAGCGGAGCATAAATTGCTCAACCAAACTCATGCATGTTTATTGCAGCACTATACACAATAGCAAAACCATGGAACAAACCCAGATGCCTATTGAAACTGGACTGGATAAAGAAAATGTGGTACATATACATGATAAAATATTATGCAGTCATACAGAAGAACAAAATCATGACCTTCACAGCAACATGGATGCAACCAGAGTCCATCATACTAAGTGAACTATCAAAAAGAACAGAATACTGCATGTTCTCACTCATAAGGAGGCACTGATCATTGGTTACATGAAGACAGGGGTGGAATCAGTAGATACTGGAAACTGCCTGGAGAAGGAGAGAAGGAGGAAGAAGGTGATCATGTGACAACTCACAGGGTACTTAGTCTACTATCAGGGGTAGTGAGAGACAACTTCACCTGCATGCAACTTACTTGTGTAATAAATCCTCACTTGTACCCTACAACGCTAAATTAAAATTTAAAAAATGGATATACCTTCCACAAATTACTTAAAAGACAATCAAAACTCTGTGTGTGTGTGTGTGTGTGTGTGTGTGTGTGTGTGTGTGTGTGTGTGTGTAGGTGTAGATTTAGGTTATAAAAAGTCAATTCATAGAAGAAATCTGAATTGCCAATCCATATTTAAAATATGCTAGAAAATTTCATACCAGAAAAAATCTCAAATAAAAATAAATACTTTTTTATAGATTAGAATTTAATTGGAAAAATTAAAAATATTAATAACATTCAGTGCTGAGTATGGTCTGGAGAAAAGGGCGCTCTTTTTGTGCAGATGAGAATAAAATCTGGCAGACAATATTATTTTATTCTTTGTCTCAGTCGTCCCACAGAGTAAAATAAAAAACACTGTCATGTTCAGCTCAAATACAATGATGCAATCTATACCACTCTTTCAGTCATCCCAAAATAGCAGAAATGACCATAAGTGACATAATTGTTGAGCAAATTATGGTACAGTTATCACATCAGTATTAATTACTTGTATATTGTCAGAGAAATGTTCTTGAGGCATTTACATATATTAAAGCACTTATGTTAGATACAGGTATAACTATATAGACTAGTGATTACTATCTATTGGTTGCTATCTTAAGTGTTTTACATGTTGTGGTGGTTTGGTTTTACACATTTTGTTAGCAACTATTTTATATACTTACATATTTTAATTTTCATAAGCTTGAGCTTTCAAAGTCTTGCAAACATAATTGCCCAGTTCTCCTGGTAAGATGAGAAGAACTCTGAAGTGACTCAGTTACTATGAGTTAGTTTTCCTCTCTGAAACTACTTTTTTTTTTTTTTTTTGAGTTGGAGTCTCACTCTGTCTCCCAGACTGGAGTGCAGTGGCCGCTCCCGGCCACCGCAGCCTCGACCTGCTGGGCTCCGGCGATCCTTCCACCTCAGCCTTCCAAGTAGCCGGAATTGCAGGCATGCGCCACCACACCCGGCTGAATTTTTGATTTATTGTAGAGATGAGGTCTCGCTGCCCAGGCGGGTGTCGAACCCGCGGGCTCAGGCAATCCACTCACCTCAGCCTCCCAAAGGCGTGGGATTACAGGCTGAGCCACCGAGCCTGGCCTGAAACTACTTTCTTATTGGTCAAGCAGTATACTGTTCTGGCTAAGAATGCCTGGCTGAATCCCTGTTGTGTGATCTTGGGCAAATGTTTACCATCTTTGTGTGGTAATATGTTCTTATATTTGATAACAATGATAACAATGATGATAAAAGTAATAGTAACAATATCTACTTTATAAATTGCTATAAGGATTAAGTTAATCAATGCATGCAAAATGATTATAACAATGTCTAGCATATATTTCATTCTCAGTAAAACTATGTATTAGAATATATGCATGTCTGATGATAATTTTTGACTTGCCTACTTTCAAAGATCAATGAGACAGCATATATCAAAGTGGTTTGTCAATCGTAAGACACAATGTTAACTTATTGTCACCTATATATTCTGGCAAATTTTATTCATTGGTTGAAGCAATTCATTGTTTCATTTCTTTAAATATGCTGCAAAGTATTAGAAAATGTTTTGAACTCAAATACTCAAGGACTCAAATACTCAGCTATGAGTATTTGAGACTTTGTCAGTTTACCATTACAAATGTATTTACTTTCTTTTCTTTTGTTTTTGAGTTGGAGTCTCATCCACTGTCCAGGCTGGAGTGGTCATGGAGTGGTCATTGCTTCAACCAATGAATAAAATGCTCATGGCCACCACAACCATTACCTGGTGCTCAGGTGATCCTTCTGCCTCAGCCTTCCAAGTAGCTGGAACTACAGCACGCACTACCATGCCTGGCTAATCCTTTGATTTATTGTAAAGATGAGGTCTTTCCAAGTTGCACAGGCTGGTCTTGAACTCTTGAGCTCAGGCAATCCTCTCACTTCGGCCTCCCAAAGTACTGGGATTATAGGCATGAGACACTGAGTCCAACCTAATGTATTTACTTTCTGTTAACATCTGAACCATGATGCTCCTCCTCCTGCCTGTTGTGTTGCTGGAAGCTGAGTCTTATTGAGAGACATCTAAGGTTGCCTTCATGGACTCCTCAAAGTGTTCTGTTCTTGGCTGCTACAACACCAGCTTTCCTGTGCCATGTGTACTCTCCAGGATGGTTGTCTCTTACCATGCCCCTGCCCTAAGGTCACCCAGTTGCCAATAGCACTTCAGTGTGAGTAGATGCCCCAAAGTAAAACTACTATGTTTAATTATTTGAGAGGCCTACCACACATTTCATCAAATTTGCTGTTTTCTAGATCTTGAATTTTCTGGAGGATTTTCTTTACTATCACATATTTTTAATATTCCTGTCACATATTTTTAATAGATAACAACTGAATCATATGTGAGATTTGGAAAGATATATTATTTAGCTGAAGAATATGTCTTATTTCTCTGAAAATGTAAGCAAATATTAGGTAAAGCATAAAATTGTATTTAGTGGTATTTAATTTCCCCTTAAAATCTCTGGTAATCAATGATGATAGGGAGAAACTATTTTGACTTTTGGCTTATTTGTAGATATTTTAAAAGTTAAAGATGTTATAGGTAAAAACAAAGTACTTAGAGAGTTCTATTGATTAATATTAAAACAAACAAAGTATTAATTAATAGACAAATGCATGTCTTCATAATGTGTATTGACTTAAATACATTGGCATGGACAGTTTTAATTTTAGGTATATTTTGAAATACTTGATGATTGTCCTTAAAAGATTTATGAGTTTATGAAATTTATCACTATGCCTCCTTGAAAACTCAGTTCCTTCTTTAAATATTTTTACCACAATATAGAACTCGGAGCCATGAATAAATCTTTTACATCATAATAGTTGATATAGCTATCCTGTCTAAAATTTTCATAGTATCTCTATAGAATAGCAGGTGTCAATATTTACTATGTAGAACAACTACATAGATAGCTTGTTAGAACTGTAGATTTCTGGTCCATTTACTTGAAGATGATTCTGAGTCATTGGCTTTGCTCTGGAATTCATTCAGTTTCAACAGATACGTAAAATGAGTTTGATATAAGTAGTCACCAAATCAAAATGGAAAACAAATGATCAGATATACTTCTATTATATATACTTGTATACTTCTAATCATAAGTATTTTTCTTATACTTACATATATAAGTATATAGAATCATATATACTTATAGTATTTTTCTCATTACTTTTTTTTTTTTTTTTTGAGTTGGAGTCTCACTCTGTCGCCCAGACTGGAGTGCAGTGGCCGGGAGCCGGCTGCTGGGCTCCGGCGATCCTTCCGCCTCAGCCTTCCAAGTAGCCGGAATTACAGGCGCGCACTACCACACCTGGCTGATTTTTTGATTTATTGTAGAGATGAGGTATCAACAAGTTTCCCAGGCGGGTCTCGAACCCGTGGGCTCAGGCAATCCACTCACCTCAGCCTCCCAAAGGCGCGGGATTACAGGCTGAGCCACCAAGCCCGTCTCTCATTACTTTTGTTTTTTTTTTGAGTTGGAGTCTCACTCTGTCACCCAGACTGGAGTGCAGTGGCCGCTTCCGGCCACCGCAGTCTCACCTGCTGGGCTCCGGCGATCCTTCCACCTCCGCCTTCCGAGTAGCTGGAATTACAGGCATGAGCTACCACGCCCGGCTGATTTTTTTATTTATTGTAGAGATGAGGTCTCACTGCCCAGGCGGGTCTCGAACCCGCGGGCTCAGGCAATCCACTCACCTCAGCCTCCCAAAGGCGTGGGATTACAGGCTGAGCCACCGAGCCCGGCTTCTCATTACTTTTTAACTAGACTCTTCTAGTAGAGAAAGTCTCAGTAATTTGTCAGAACAAGGTATGTAAATTTCAGCTCAAGAAACTTGAGTTTTTGCTGTCCATACTAATTCTAGTCTTGAAATGTTTACTACTGAAAACAAGTCATTTTTTGGTGCTACTCAGATCCAGGTTAGTTTCAGAATTCATCTTGTGGGTGTTTCGTTGCCATGTCTCCCTGCCTTACTCCTACCTTGATTGTATCAAAATGCTTATAAGGATAACATACATTTATTTTGCTCAGAATTAGGGACTGTATATATAGTCATAGTCAGAGTTTTGATTTGATTTTTATTGTTAAGTGCTAAAGCAAATAAGATACTGGAAGATTCTGGCATACAATGTCCAAAACGGGACTAACCCAGGAAAACTAAGACATACAATCGCTTTATTTATAATCAATATCTTAGTGCCAAATACATTTCAAGATGATACACAGATTGAGTTCTTTTAAAAGGTTGCATTACTAATAAGTTTAAGGTTAATTTAAAAACTATTAGTCAATATTTACTGCCAAAATCATAACTTTTGTTTCTTTTTCAATACATTATGTTCATATCCTGGTATACTTTTCTTCCAGCATTTATTAAGCAGTAAGTTAATTTTCAGTCTTGCAAACCCTTTCCATCTCCTTCAACATCTACTTTCTTGTCTCGTCAATCCTAATTGCAGTGGAGTTTTAATGTACTCATCCTTCTTTTATTTTTCACTAAAATGCATGCTCAGGCTTAGAGAATAACTATCCAGAGACAGAATCTATCTTTTTCTATTTTGCTCATTAATTTTATGTGAATGTATTTTTTCTTCTGCTTTGATTTTGACATTGTTTTAATTAATTACAAATTTATATTTAAAAAGTAAGAAAAACACAAAATAAAAATTTTGAGATGTTTAAAAGAATATACAATCTAACTCATAACTCATTCTCTCTCACACTTTAAATCCCCCAGTTCCTCAGTCGTTCTCAAATACAACCACCATTTTATTAAGGTGGTTTTTTTTTATTTTATTTTTTATTTTTATTTATTAAGGTGGTTTTTTATTTATTTATTTTGTGTACTTGCCAGGCATACACTCAGTGCAAAAATATCTATATACTAACTATCTATCGACATACTATCTATACAAATTTAACAATCAGAAATTATGTAAAATCATTACGATCAGTGGGATCTCTATCTCTTGATTTTTCTCTTGACTTTGAACTATCGACTAGTTGTTGCCTGGGACTCAAAGCTGAGATACAGAAGCATTAACTAACCTCACTTTTTTTTTTTTTTGATTTGGAGTCTCACTCTGTCACCCAGACTGGAGTGCAGTGGCCGCTCCCGGCCACCGCAGCCTCGACCTGCTGGGCTCTGGCGATCCTTCCGCCTCAGCCTTCCAAGTAGCCGGAATTACAGGCATGCGCTACCACGCCCGGCTGATTTTTTTATTTATTGTAGAGATGAGGTCTCGCTGCCCAGGTGGGTCTCGAACCCGCAGGCTCAGGCAATCCATTCACCTCAGCCTCCCAAAGGCGAGGGATTACAGGCTGAGCCACCGAGCCCGGCTTAATCTCACTTTTAAATAAATAAATGCATGAACAAATCACTTCAAATGGCTCCTTAACTCTCATTAATATTCAACTAAATGAAATCTTCTACCCCAAACCTCATCTCCCAGTCTATATTAAAAAAACATTTATGACTTGGTGCATTAGCTCATGCCTATAATCCAAAAACTTTGGGAGGCTGAGGAGAGAGGATTGCTTGAGCTCAGGAATTTGAGACCAACCTGGGCGACAAAATGAGACCTCATCTCTGCAAGAAATAAAAAATTAGCTAGGTGACAGAGTGAGACTCCAACTTAAAAATAAAAAAATAGCAAGAATATTTTGTTAGAATAAAGAAAAATCAAATAAATTGACAAGAATAGTGAGTTTCCAGCCAAAAGTTATTTTCCCTTCTTCTTTTCCTTTTAGTAAGGGAAAGCAGCACTCATCTCCCCCAGCCAAGTGAAAGCAGCTCACTCGTTTTGGCTGAGGAGAACTGCCTGAAGAATAGCCTGATATCTCCCTTTTCTGACTGTGTACTTGGTAAGATACAGAAATGTGTGCGACTAACTTTTTATATGCTTTAGAAAATTTTGTGGTGAAGATGTTTTTAGGGAGACAATATATCTTTTAGGGCACCTAATGAACTTAGAAACTGGTGCTTTGTTCTTGCCTTGGGATTTCTGAGAGTGAGATCCTTGCTGAAAAGATCCAAGCCTACAGAAGGAGTAGAAATACTGGTCAGTGTTACCGCAAGAATAAGGAGTACATGTTTAAGTTCTCCATGGGTTTCAGAGAACATGGAAAAAGTTTGGAGTTCCCATGACTCCAACGTGGATCAAAGAGGAAGAAAGAAAGAGAAGCTGTGGACTGCCTTGAGGAATTTGGGTGCCTAAGCAGGAGCCAAAGTAAATGTATCTCCTTATGTCAATGTGTCCTCATTAACAAAGAGAGCAAGGGGAAAACTGAACACTTTCCCATTCCCCCAAACCACATACACCACTTATGCGAAAATCACTGTTTCCAGTGAGGCCAGGGGCAACAAGGACAGTCAGAAGTAGACCAGGTACTGCTACATATTGTTTCTAGAAAGATGGCTTGTAGAGTTTATCAGGAAATTCATTGGGACCTACTAGCTGGTTGTAAGGTAGAATTTTTTTCATCTCTTATATTCCATCCTCCAAGTTCCCAATTCTGGAGAACTAGAGTCAGAAGAGAAATAATAGAACTCTTATATATATAAAGAATTTATTTTTGTTTTATAACTGTGATGGGGGGAGAAAACAAGCAGATGTTCGTTCCGTCCCACATATGCCCCTGAACCCAAGGGTCAATTGTGAGCCCAAAAGATGAGAGAAGAGTTTCGCCGAATGGGACGCTTTAATACTGAAAACCATAGACTCCACCCAAGGCAGAGGGAGACCTGACAAGCTGTGACTATAGTCAGTGAATAACAAAAACATTCTTGATTGCACACTATCAAGTTCAGACTGTTAAATTAATGGATGTCTCGCTGAATGTATAGACATGTCCATGCAAGTGCATATCCTGTTTCATTTAAATACAAGTGGAAATTAACTCAATGCCTTAAACCAGGGTTATACAAAATTTTTCTCTAGGGAGCCAGCTAGTAACTATTTTAGGCTTTGGGGTTATAGTAGGTCCCTGTCACATATTCTTTTCTTTTCAACAATGTGTTGGAAGTGTAAAAGTCATTTTTAGTCTGAAGGTCAAAATGAAGCACTCTTCAGGGTGAAGTTGGCAGGTGAGGAGTCATTTATTCATCTTTGCTCTAAACTCTTCTGCAGTTTTTCACTTAATATGACTTTGAAATATTCCATGCAAAAGCATATCAGCCTGATTCATCTTTATATAATGTATAGCATCTTGACTTACATATTTATATGTTTTATTGGTAACAATTATTAAACCAGGTTTCCATTGATAAATATTTAAATGATTCCTTTTTATATTAGAAAGTTAATAAATAATTTCTGTTAGTGTGGAAAGCTATAGGTGATTTGTTTATTTAACCATTTTTTAAGCACAGATATGTAATAGTAATTGAGTAAGAAACATTTCACCTTTAGGCTATCTCTAGCACCTACTTAATTGTGATGGACAAGAGACTAGATGGGCAAGTCATTGGCCATTCTGTGTTTAAATTTTCTCATCTTTAAATGAAGACTAAATAAAGAAAACTTACTTCAATGAGTGGTTGTGAGAATTAAGTGTATTTATATAAAAATACATCAAATGGAAAGTGACTAGCACATGATACAAATTAAAAAGTTTTACTAATATTATTTACTAATTACATATTTTCATATTTTCCAATAAATTTAAAATGAAATTCTACAATAAGAGTTGAAGACTTTAATATCACACTTTACATAATGATTAAAACAGCCAGACAGATCAGTAAAGAAACATAGGACTTGAACAGCAGAATGAACTAGATCTCATGGACATTTTAGAAGGCTGTATCCAACAGCATAGAATACACATAGTTCCTAAGTGTACATTGGATATTTTCAGGAGAGAGTATTTCATACATTAAGTTAGGCCACACATTGTCTTGCTCAATTTTGAAAATATAGATATCATACATAGTATCTCCTCTGAACACAATGGGATATAGTTAAACATTTATAGAAAGGCTGAATGCAGAGGCTCAAGACTATAATCCTAGCACTTTGGGAGGCCAAGGTGAGAGGATTGCCTGAGCCCGCAGGTTTGAGACCAGCCTGAGCAACATGGTGAGATCACATCTCTATAATAAATCAAAGAAGTAGCTGGGCATGTTAGTGCATGCCTGTAGTTCTGGCTAATGGAAGGCTGAGGTGGAAGGATCGCCTGAGCCCAGCAGGTCGAGGCTGCAGTGACTGGAAGTGTGCCATTGCCTACAGCCTAGGAGACGGAGTGAGACTCCAACTCAAAAAAAAAATGAAATTTATCAAAATTAAACACCACACTCTTAAACAACCAGTGGTTTATAAAATACATCACAACGAACATGTAAAAATACTCAGATATGAATGAAAACAAAAACACAACATCCCTAAGCTATGACACATATGAAAACAGTGATGGGGGGGATTTACAGCTATAAATGCTTACATTAAAAAGACGAAAGATATGAAGCCAACATCTAACTTCACAAACTAAAGAACTAGGAAAATAAAAACAAACTAAACCCAAAGCTAGGGTTATATAAATAATAACAATTATAGCAAAGATGAACAAATTAAGGAATAGAAAAACAATAGAGAAAATCAGTGAAACCCAAAGATGGTTTTTTAAAAGATCAATAAATTTGACAAACTTTAGGTAGAATGACTAAAAGAGAAAGAAAGAAAGAAAGAAAGAAAGAAAGAAAGAAAGAAAGAAAGAAAGAAAGAAAGAAAGAAGGCTCAAATTACTAACATTTGCAATAACAGTGGGGACATTACATTAGAAATAAAAAGAATATAATAGAGCACTATGAACAATTATATACCAAAAATTTGGATAACCTCAATAAAATAGATGGAATCCTAGAACCATGAAACCTGTTAAGACTAAATTATGAATAAATATAAAATCTGATTAGAATATTAACTAGTAAAGAGATTGAATTTATAATAAAAAAAATTTCCCAACAAAGCAAAGCCCTGGAACTAATGACCTGACTTGTCTGGTAAATTGGTAAATTTCACCAGTTTCTAAAACATTAAAAAAAAATTAAAGGGCAAAGAAACACCCTCTAACTCATTCTATGAGCCCAGTGTTACACTGAGACCAAAGCCAGAGAAAGACACCACAGAAAAAGAAAACTACACACAAATATTTTTCATGTACACTGATACAAAAATCCCTAACAAAATACCAATAAACTGAATTTAGTAGTATATCGAAAGAATTATACTCCATAGTCAAGTGAGATCTACTCCTGTAATGCAAGAAATAAAAATAATCGATCTATGTAATATGTCACATTAACAGAATAAAGGGGGAAAGAGCCCACATGGTCATCTCAATTAATGCAGAAAAATCACTTGATAAAATTCAGCACAATTTTATGATGAGAACACTCTATAAACTAAAAATAAGACTCTCAGCATAATAAAACTTACATATTAAAAACCCACAGTGAACATCACAAATGTTAAAAGACTAGAAGCTTTTCAATGAAATCAGTAAAAAGGCAATTATGCACAATCTCACTATTTCCATTCAACATAAAACAGGAAGTCCTACCAAAAGCATTCAGGTAAGAAGAAAAAAGTACGAGTCATCCAAATTGAAGGAAAAAAGTAAAATTATTTTTATTTGCAAATGATATGATATTATGTGTAGAAAATACAAAAAATTCTACACACACACACACAATGCTATAGCTAATATATAAATTCAGCAAAGTAGCAGGATACAAATCAACACAGAAAAATTAGTGCTATTACTATATGCCAACAATGAACAATCCAGGAAGGAAATTTAAAAATTATTTCATTTATGATAGCAAAAAATGAATACAATACTTAGCATTTAACTTAATCAAAGAAGAGAAAGACATATAATAAAAACTACAAAACACTGCTGAAAAAACATTAAATAAGGCACAAATAAGTGAAAAGACATTCTATGCTCTTGCTTTTGAAAATGTAGCTTGAAGATGTCAGTACTTTCCAAAGCGATCTACATATTTAATGCAATCCCTGTCAAAATCTCAATGATACTTTTTGCAGAACCAGAAAAATTTGTTCTAAAATTTATATGGAATCTCAAAGAATACTAGATAGACCAAACAATCATAAAAAAGAACAAAGCTGAAAAACTCACATTCTGATTTCAAAATTTGCTACAAAGCCACAATAATCAGAACAGCATGGTGTTGGCATAAAAATAGTCATGTAAACCATTGGAATAAAATAGAAGCCCACATACACCCTTTGTATTCATGATCAAAGGATTCTTGACAAGGGAGCTGAGACTATTCACTGGGGAGAAAACAGTCATTTCAAAAGTTGCTGGCTATCCACATTCAAAAGTCATACATAAAAATTCATTCAAAAAGGATCGACATTATAAATTATAAGTTACAAAGACCTAAAACTATAAAACTCACAGAAGAAATCTGGGCAACAGCTTCATGACAGTAGATATGGCAATTATTTATTGGGTGTGACACCAAAGGCACGGACAAGAATAAAAAAAGAGACAAATTAGACTTTATAAAAATAATTTCATTAAAAGTTTATTTAAAAATATTAGCAGAGTAAAAATGAAAACCAAAAGAGGCAGAAATATTTATATATAATATGTCTGATAAGAGACTAATATCCAGAATAGACAGAGAACCCATACAATTCAACAATAACCAATCTAATTTTTTAAAACGGGCAAAGAACTTGAGTAGCTATTTCTCCAAAGAAGGTATATAAATGGCAAATGAACACATAAAATATATTTAAATTCACTAAGTATTAAAAAATGCAAATCAAACTATGAGATACTACCTCATACTCATTAGCATGACTATTATTAAAACAACTAAAAGAAGTGTTTGTTGAAGGTGTGGAGAAATCAGAATGCTTGTGTACTGCTGATGAGAATGTAAAATGGTCCAGCCACTGTGAAAAACAGTATTGTGGTTCCTCAAAAATTTAAAATAGAGTTACTACATGATCCAGCAATGTTACATCCAGTGATATATCCAAAAAAATAGTAAACAAGATCTTACAGAAATATTAGTACACTCATTTTTATAGTGGAATTATTCACAATAGCCAAAGGGAAAATATTTAGTATGTTGCTAACAAATATTATGCTCTCTGTGTATCTTTCCCTAGATGTCACTTACCAGATTAAAGGAATGCCTGTCTAGTCTCAGTCTGTGGAGCAGTGTTAAAAATTTTCAGATGTCGTTATTTTTCATCTATTGAGAGGACCATATTTTTTCTTTTATTTTGATTATGTAGTGAATTTCTTTTATTGATTTTTATATATGAATGCAAATTTGAATCCTTTTGCTCATGTTGTGTTATACATTTATCCATTGCACATTATATTTGTTTTTATGTTTATGATGAATATTCATTTCTATTTTATCTTGTAATACCTTTCTCAAGTTTGGTATTAGCTTTATGCAGGCTTTAAAAAATGGAAGTGGTCCTCCATTTTCTGAAGAAGTATGTCTAATATAAATATTATTTTTCTTAAATATTTTGTAGAGCACAACACTAAGCAAATTTGTCCTGGAGTTTTATTTTGGGGGACTTTTGTTTTTATTTTTAAAAATTACAGAAAAAATATTTTATAAAAGTACAGCTATTTAGACTTTTTTCTTCTAAAGTTAGTTGTAGTGATTGTGTTTCATCAATTCATTTGTCTATTTTGCATATTATCAAATTTATTCGAAAATTATTCATGATGTCATTCCTTTAATTTAACAAAATAATTTTGCAGTAAACATTCTGGTACAAATAATTTATGTGCATATATGGTAGGCAAAAATATATTCTTTGACAGTATTTATCAAAATTAAATTATACATATTTTTGGACAAACCAGTTATATTGCCAATAATTAACCCTACACATGTATTAACACATGCAAAATGACTTATTGTTAGTTTTAATAAGAAATATTAGAAACTACTTAAGCATACATTAAATGAGAGATTAATTTTGCCCTTGGCTACACACTTAAAATGAATACAGCCTTTAGAACAAGCAAAAACACACAGATAGACATGGATATGGAATATCTTCATAATAAATGACAAAAGGAATATTGCCACTGTGCAAAAGATATGATTCATACGCATATGCTTATATGTGTGCAGAATGCCTATGAAACTGGAAGAATACACAACTGCAAGACAGAGGTTACCGCTGGTCAACAGAACCGTGTGCCTGAGAAAAGTGTGTTGAAGAGTTATTCCTGCTGTGCTCACATTTATACATTCTGAATTTTGTATAGTATGCAGGCCCTTCCTACTCTAAAATGGGTTAAAAAATGTAAAAAAAGAAGAACTTTTAAAAGCATGTGCGTTTCATTTTTAATAGATAACTAAGCTTTTTAAAGGTCTCTGTATCCAATACGAACACACCTGCAACATATGAAAGTGGCGTTTTGCTAATTCTGATATTTTGTGAGAAAAACATCATTTGTTTTTAACTGTATGTCATAATTATGAGTGTTGTTTTACAACTTACCAAATGTTTATAAGACGTTTAGTTTTCTATTACTCTTATGAAATGCATAAATGAGTACTTTTACCACTTTTATTTTGAACTGTGGTCCTTGAGATCTTTTTTCTTATTTCTATGTTCTCTATTCTTAAAATTAAGCTCTTCTTCATTATATTGTTAGCTGATAAAATTTTTATATAGCCAAATGTATCATTATTTTAGGTTTTTGGTCTTACTCCGCTGCTATAAATGTGTATACAAATTAATATCCATCATTTTTTTCTGAAGTACTTTGGAGTTTTACATTTAACTGTGAAATTCATTGATCCAGCTCTGCTTGTTTTTATATCAGCAGTGAGATAGTAATTAAGGTTTATCACCTTTTCTTGTAGGTTTCTTAGGTGTACTACTACTAATTATCAAATAATATATTTTTGCCTTTTGATTGAAATAGCTGCTAAATCCCAATCTGTATGTGAGATTGCACCCAGACCTTCTATGTTAGTCCATGGCTGTTTTTCTTTTAATATACCAAATTATAACTTAAAGAGTATCTTTAAACTAGTACCAAATGATAACTTAAAGAGTATCTTTATAAAACATTTTTACGTCTAATGAGGCTTTTCTGTGCTCCCAGCGACACTATCATATACATAGAACAGATTAATTTTGTATTGATTATTAATATTCTCAGCTAGTTTTGGTATTTTCCAGCCATACATTGATAAAGATTTTGAACTTTTTTAAGGCATAGTCTTAAGTTCTTGAGATTTTTGTCCAAGAGATAAGAAACTATTCATCTTATTTAATGTTGTTTCCACATTACCAAGGAGTATATAATAGAGGCATTTAATAAATACATTTGCAGAAAGAGTAAGAAATAATTATCCTCATGATCTCATACTTAGAAGAAGATCTGGATATAAATCTCTGCTCTCTTAGTTTGTTGTCAAGATTATAGGAAGTAATATATGTGAGAAAACATCATTCAGGATCTGGCACGTAGTAAAAGCCTGACATTTGATAGTTTTATCTTACTATTCTTTCACTTCAATTCTTAAAAAAAAAATCAACTCTGAAAACAAATCATCTTCAGTAGAAGCTGTGGTGATTTAGAAATAGCTAACCAGTTTCCTTACTTTTTCAGTAGGCAAATTCATAAGCTAACAAATTAGGGAGGCAAAATGAGTTGAATTCATTAGATAAGTCTTGAAGACCTGTATTTTTTCCTGTTATCCCCATGTAGTCTCTAACTAATGGAATTATATCTATTAACTGAACAAATGATTACATGTCTTTGCCTCTAATGACTGAAAAAAATAAGAGAGTTCCGTCTAGGCCATGCATACATTTTCTATAACATAAATTCCAAATATGCATTTTGGGGGTACTATATCATTTTACTTTGGCTTTAAATACAAGGCAGGGTCACTGAAGTTACTTGTATTCAAAAGAAAATATTATTTCATTTACGTTGGCGGATGACTCATACACCAAGAACCACTTTTTGGAATAACAGTCACTTATATTTAACTACCCTTAAGATATTCAATATTCAAGTCAACTTTCCGGTGTAAGAGATTGTATTTCCTTTATTTTTGAACTGAGATGAAGTGTATGTCCTTCCTTCTCTGCTTTAAGAGGTACTTACAGACTCCTGCTTATGAATTTCATGTTTTGTAGCCAGAAACATTTCAGTTGTTGAAATATTCATACAGGATCCTGGGCTTGTATTGCAATGATTCACATGAGGGGAAAAGGAAAGCTGTTATTTTGAGCAGAGGGGTGAAGCTGGACTCAAGTAAAGCGTTGGCACTGATTTCAACTTTGAGGAAGACCAGAGATAACAAGAGATTGTTTTTCCTGGTTGGGGCGCTGAATCACAAAGTTGGGCTTTGAGTGAACTGCTCAGTTGTAGTTCCTGATTGCAGAAAATTTTTTCCAATACACAATAGGGGAAGTCAATTTTCAGATGAGGCCAGGAGTTGAAAGACCACACGCCCCCCACAATTAGTTGGTCTTTCTTTGGAAATGGGTCTGGAGTCTATAAGCACCAAGGAACTGCCTCCCCAGCAACTGCTCTGCACCTGGCATCCGGATCCAAAGATGGCACTAGCCCTGACTTCATTTCCTCTCAACCAGTCCCAGTGTTGAATGCTCACTACTGAAATGGACAAAATGTGACATCCAAGTACCTTAAGATGCCGTGGTGTGTTTGTGTTTATAAATATCTACACATGGGTATGTGCATAGTGTGTACACAACAGGAACGAGACTAAGAATACCTGCTTTTATTTTGGTGTTTTATGATTTTTCTAGGAGGATTTTAGAGTAAGCTCCTTCTAGCATCTCATATTTATGCTTCGGTGGCACAATTATTAGAACCATCTGAAGCCCACTTCCCTTTAATTGCTAAAGGTGTTGAGGAAAGAATTACGTTATTGAAGACAAACCTGTGTTCCCTGTTAATGAGGTGATTCCCTTGTTTCCCCTGATATGTGAGATGTTACTGTTGTACATTGGACACTTCAGAGGTTAATTTTAAAAAATTATATACTGAACACCTAATAGAAGCAGACAACACACACAGGTTTTGTCCTTAAAAGTATCTTAAAGTAGGTGAGACAATGTGCATTGGCCTGGTATCACAAGGCAGATTTTGAAAATTGCTAGGGCTTATTGTGGATATATCCCTCACCCCCTTTTTTTCTGAGTCAGAGTCTTACTCTGTTTCCCAGGCTGATGTGCAGTGGCATGCTCATGGCCACTGCACCTTGGACCTGCTGAGCTCAGGCGATCCTTCCACCTCAGCCTTCCAGGTATCTGGAACCACAGGTGCACACTATCATGCCCAGCTAATTTTTAATTTATTGTAGAGACGAGGCCTCACCAAGTTGCCCAGGTTGGTCTCAAACCCCTGGGTCCAGGCAATCCTCTTGCCTTGGCCTCCCAAAATGCTGAGATTACAGGCTTGAGCCATCACGTCCAGCCAATGATATATCCTTTTCAATGATATAAGGGATGCACATTTTTAAAGTTTTTTCTCTGTTATGCAGTTTGATTTTTTTCAGCCTAGACTCTAATAAATCTTCATGAGCACGCATCTGAAGTTGCGCCTCAGAATTTCACATGCAGCGACATTTATGCCGATAGTTAACAGACAGGTAGGAAACCACATTAAGTGAAACCCAGGTTTCTCTGGGGCAAAGAAAAGACTGTATTCAGTTTGACAGCCCTCATCTTGAAGGAGTGGCTGGAACAGCTGCCCTGGCTATGAGCCTTCTTCTCTCTGGTTTCCCAGGAAAGTGCTTTTCATTATGCGAGTCTTTCCTCGCTCCCTTCCCTGCCCTAGCTCTCTCCTCTACTGACTTCCATTTAAAACTACCTGGAGAGATTTTTCTTACAAGGATTGTGTTTTTCATAGTACATATGGTGTGGAGATCACACATGAGAAATGTGAATTCCTAAAATAAATACTACATGAACCCAGGGATGCATGATGACCCCTGGGAGTTAGCAAAATGAAATGCCCATCAGTCCCTGACACAGCCAGCCTCCTGCATTGGCAGCTTCATGCCTCATTATGCTTAGATCAGAGATATAGGTATGGCCCCAGGCAAGCTCTCTGGTTTAAGGGAGAAGTGCATGCTGGGGAGAGGTATATGTCTCCTGGTCATGCAAAACGGAAAGATAGGGTAAAGGAGAATGGAGTTGATTAATCAAAATACGAGAAGGTGTGAGGTCTGTGACCAGCTGCTCTTGAATTTAATAAGACTTCCTTTCAACTTTAAGAGTATGGATACTCATTTTGTAATGTGGTGTTCACTGTATTCATGTTTTAAATGCAAAATTTTTTAGACTGGTTAATATTTACAGAATAAAAGAGTAAACAGGTTCTTCTAGAGAAGAAAAAAGTGAAAAAAAAAACCGAAATAACTTATACTGTAGGTATACTCTGAAACTCGCTTTCTGTTTACAGAAGGGTCAGCTGATGAGGTTGCTAAAATTGTGCAAAATCCATTATCTATTATTAAATCATTCTGGCCTTCCCTAATGAACAATGACTCTAACCCCAGAAACAGTGCTGAAGATTTGTATATAATTTATGATACAGAATAGGAGCTTGTGGCATGTGGTGAGAATCCAAAGTCAATGAAAGTTGGAAACTACAATGATATAAAAATTGTTCCAAATTATTGAGGAAAATGTTCATGTATTTTGTTTGAGAAAAGTATCAAACACTTCTAAACTAAAAGGGAATGATAATAGTTATTTATTTTAACATGCCCGAGAAAAGATAAGAAACATGTTTCCAGGTACAAAGGTAACTATTGTTAAAGATTATTGTTACTCACAATAAAAGAACATTCAAAATTTAATGTTGGTTTTTGAAGCAAATCATATTTTAAAAAGTAATAAGTATGTTTTACTTATTAATATTTTTAGTAATGGTCACATTTCTTTCCATGGTAACACTATGAGATGTTAATTTATGTTTATGTGACAAGATTAGGGTAGACTTGAAGAAAAATCGATTTTTTTTCTGTGAAACTAAAGACATTTAGAATGCACAATTGTACCATAGCTAGGGCAGCACCAATGTTTCTCAATTCTCTTTGGTTAAGTTCAGACACAACGTTGTTGGGAATTCAAACATTTAACATTGAAAAGTGTGTCTGGTGGTGTCTACGACCTATATTTGGAGGTTTTATTAGTTTGGCATCAACTTTAAAATGCTATTCCTAGTGTGAGTGGTACTGCTTGGGAATGGGGAAAGAGCAAATAAATATTCCAATTTTCTTTTATGCCTAGTTTATCATTGTTTCATTAAAAACACTGTGTGTCTATGCTTACTTTCAAGTGACATATTTTTTTGATTATCCTGAGAAACTGTTTGCTGACAGTTCTTAATTGAAAGTATCCCTTTCAACAATTTCAATAATTATTTGTAGGTTGGAAGAAATGAGTCACTTGGACCTGCTAACCCCTCAACAGTTTTCTGCAGAGTCCAAACTTAATGCCCAGCATTGAAATAACCTTCCAGTGTGTGGGGAAGGTAAGTGAAGTGTGTCTGTGAAGGAGCTGATGGACTCTAACTGATAGGAATATGAGTTGTCGTGTCGAATTTTGTCACAGGAAAAAAAACGAAACAAGGTGACATTCACAATTACCATTTTTCCAACTTTTCAAATTCCTTTTAAATCAATCAAGCTATAATAACAACAATTTAGAGTAATAATATTAGCAGGGTATTGTTTCAGTGAAGGGTTCTATTTAAATACTTTTCTGGATGTCAGTAATTGAAGAAAAAAAGAAACAAAGCACAATCATCCATTGAGTACACTGAAGAAAACTGTCTCAAGCTGGTTACTTACAGAAATTTGCTTGATCTGATCAGATATTGTTCTCTAGTGTCCTGCCACAGCACTGTTTACTCTGACATTTACGAATCCTTCAAAAGTTAATTGACACTAGAGCTACCAAGCTATATCCACTTCTGTCTACGTCTAAGAGAACCAAACACCAGCATGAGCCAGCTGGTTAAGAAGCCACAAACCACAAGATTGCTAACTCACTGTGTGGCTAAAGAGGAAAAACAGTTTAAAACCTAAGTAGGTGGGGGTAAAGACATGACGCTCTTCTAGTCAAAGGCCAGAGGGAGCCAATAAGAAAAAATGTTATGGCAAATTGAAAGCACTGAACTGGAGAGGTCCTGAGCTGGGCTCAGATCCCACCAGATGTCCTAGTGGTGCTCCTACTGAATGGTGGTGGGATAATTGGGTCCCACAAATGACGAGCAGGAGGCAGACCAGACAAACCTTCATCACTGGGATAGATCTCAGTAGGGCAGAATGCAGAATCAGGTAGCTGGCTCTCTGAGGAGACACCCAAATAAATCAATGATGATTGATAACGTCTGCCTGGAGTAATTGATTTCTGGACTGTGCCTGATGCTTCCCATGTTTTCCGGATTAGTGAGTGAGCTGACAAGCACTAGGGATCCGTTTTACATGACATGGCTTGTCATCTGGTGGCAGATCTTTTGTGACTTAAGTCAGGAATTATTTGCTTAAGACTACTGACTTCTGATCATTAGGTTTTCAGGTACAATCTTCATGATGTGTGCTTCATTGAAACTGCATGAAGATTTGACCAATTGAAAAGCTTGAAGAGCAAAGTTGAGATTTCCCTGAAGAAATTTTACACTAGGAGTGCAGCTTCAGCTCCTGCCGGAGAGTTCCAGCCTGCTTTTCCCAAAGTCTTGTCCTCCGGATTTGCCTTGGCAGCCCCTACAATTATGCAAGCCAATTGCTTGTAATACATCCTATACATAATCATATATATATTATATATACACACACACACACACACACACACACACACACACACATACATCCAGAGACTAATATGGCCAATGAGAGGTAGCTAGAGTATGTTTCTCCTATGAAGTAAACCAAGAGTTTTCTCAGCACCCAGAGAGGAGCAGGGCCAGAAGCACTCCCATGACTCATCAAAAAAGTGATAATAACCACATAGTGCAAAGAAAAGAAAGATCAATCCACCTGGGCTAGAACTGACCAGACTCTTGCCTAGATCATGGCACAGACAATGGCAGCCTCCAGACATAGTGAGGAAAGTGAGTGAGAGGAATTCAGGAATTATGTGCTCCTGCCACGGATTTGCAGGGCCCGCTTAGCCTTGCAGGACTCCAGTCCCTCATGGGAAACTGTTTTACCCACTGCCGTGTTCTGCTGAAACCCACATGAAGTACAGCAGAAAAAAAGAGCCCCGAGCAGCCATAGCTGTCATATTCTAGGAACTTAACCTTTGGTGTGCAGCCAGCAAGAGGACAGGTGCCAAGGACAAACTCTGTGGTGGCAGATAGTTCCTGACTGGGGCAGGCTGCCAGGAAACACCTGAGGCCCTGAGGCTGGGTATACTTTGATATTTGGAAAGCAAACAACCTGAGGTGAAGACAGGGGAGCCAAGGGGCTTATTGCCATAGCAACCTCTCACTCTCTGAGTAAACACTTGTGTGCCCCTCCCCCCCACACCACATTACCCTAGTGACTGAGGACTCTCTCTCAATCCCCACTAGGGTATTCAAGAGTGAACATACACAGGTTGTACTAGTTTACACTCCCCCCAACAGTGTAGAAGCATTCCCTCCTGCCATATACCTGCATGGAATTAGAGTTTATAATACAGAGTGATCTCTCACAGAAACAAAGATCTGAATATCACATGTTCTCACTCATAAGTGGACCCTGAACAACTACCGTAATACTATAAGAAAAGAATTGACAGTGGCGGGAAACTTTGGGGGACAGGGAGGAGAAGGGAGGTGGAATCAATGGTAGTCAATATCTGTCTAGGGAAAGGGGGGCACACCTCATCAACAAGGGTACCTGCACAATGAATATTTGTATACCTAACCCTTAACTGCACCCCACAATTTTAAAATTAAAAAAAAGAGTGAATACACATGGGTAGGTTGAGCTCCTTTTCCCCTCACACTCCTCCAAAGGCTCAAAACAAACCGAGAACTTGAGTAATCCTCAGATCCCCACCCATCACCTAAATTGTCTGGGTACTCTTGAGAGTAACACATGCCAAGGACAAAGCCCACAGCCACCACTGCAGCTGGATGAGTCCCACAAGTGCTACTTCATGGCTGGAAGTCAACAGCATAGTCCATCACATCTGATAGAATATCTCAGCTTTGGAGAAGGTCTGATCCCAAACCCCAGCTAACACCTGTATAAAAACCACCCTGCCCACTCAGGTGGTACCCAGCACAGGACCTTCACAGCTGGCAATGGAGAAGCTTACCACACCGAGATTATATGAAACCATGTGAACCCTACAGTACTTACATCAACCCCCTGCAAATTTCAAATAAAAAGAAACAGTCTACCCAAATGTGAAACCAGAAAAATACTTCTGACAATATGAAAAACAGAGTTCCCCAATGACCCTATAAAGATCACACTAACTCTTCAACAATGAACTCTAACCAAATGAAATTTTTAAAATTCCAGAGATAGAATTCAAAAGGTTGATTATAAAATTGCTAAATGAGATTCAGGAAAAATAAATAAATAAAAGAAAGAAAGAAAAAAAACTATTCAGGATATGATTAAAAAATTCTCCAAAGAGATAGACACCATAAAACAAAATCAAGTTGATTTTGGGAAATGAAGTAATCATTTAAGGAAGTATAAAATGCAGTGAAAAGTTTTAACAGTAGACTAGAACAAATAGAAAGGATCTCAGAACTTGAAGACAAGCCTTTTGAGTTAAACCAATAATACAATAATAAAGAAAAAAATCAAGAAAACAGAACAAAATCTTCAAAAACTGTGGAATTAAAACAAAATATCCAAACCTAAGACTCATAGGTTTTCCTGAGGATGAAGAGAAACAAGAGGTTTAGAAAATCTATTTGAGAAAATGATAGAAAAAAGTCCCTGGCTTTGCCAGAGATTTAAACATCCAGATACAAGAAGCCCAAAAAAACTGCAAAAGAGTCATTGCAAAAAGGTTATCTCCAAGTCATATAATCATTGGGTTATACAAAGTTAATGTGAAATAAAATATTTTAAGCCGGGCTCGGTGACTCAGCCTGTAATCCCGCGCCTTTGGGAGGCTGAGGTGAGTGGATTGCCTGAGTCCGCGGGTTCGAGACCCGCCTGGGCAGCGAGACCTCATCTCTACAATAAATAAAAAAATTAGACGGGCGTGGTAGCACACACTTGTAATTCCGGCTACTCGGAAGGCTGAGGCGGAAGGATCACCAGAGCCCAGCAGGTCGAGGCTGCGGTGGCCGGGAGCGGCCACTGCACTCCAGTCTGGGTGACAGAGTGAAACTCCAACTCAAAAAAAAAAAAAAAAAAAGAAAGAAAATATTTAAGAGCAGTGAGACAAAAGAAGAAAATAAACAAACAAATAAACAACAACAACAAAAAACTAACAAAGATTAATCTATCAGATCAACCACAGACTTCTCAGAAAAAATCCTACAAGTCAGAAGAAATTGGACACAACCTCCAATTTCCTCAAACAGAACAAGTCAACCAAAGATTCTGAATCAGGAAAAACAACCTTGAATCAGGAAGAAATAGAAATCCTGATAGTTCAATAACGAGCAGCAAGATTGAAGCAGTAATTAAAAGTCTCCTCCCCTTCCTTCAAAAAAAATCCAGGAACTGATGTACTCACATTTGAATTCTACCAAACTTTCAAATAACTGGTACCAACTTTAATGAAGTTATTCCATAAGATTGGTGAGGAAAAAACTATTCTAATTCTATAAAACCAATTTTACCCTGATCTCAAAGCCAGGAAAAGACACAGCAGATAAGGAGTACTATTGACAAATATTCCCTATGAACATAGACATGGATACCCTCGACAAAATATTGACAAACAGCATCCGATAGCACACACACAGACACAAACCCACCAAACTCCCATAATCGAGAAGGTAAGTGGGTTTTATCCTGGGGATGCAAAAGGTTTTTCAAAATATGCAAGTCTAAAAATGTCATCCCCTACATAAACAGAATTAAAACAAAAATCATATGATCATTTCATTAGATGCAGTAAATGCATTTGATGATGAGATCCAACATTGCTTATTATAAAAACTCTGAACAAAATAGGCATAGAGGGAACATTCTTTAAAATAATAAAAGTCATATATGACAAACCCACAGTCAATTATCATCCTGGATGGAAAAAATTAAATGTATCTGCCCTAAGAATTGAGACAAGGCAAGAAAGGCCATTTTCACCACTCCTTTTCAAAATAGTACTGGAAGTCATAGTCAGAACAATCAGGCAAGAAAAAGAAAGTATATCCAAACTGAAAAAGAAGAAATGAAACTCTCTCTGTGTGCTAACAATATGATCTTACACCTACAGAATCCTAAAAACCCTTCTGAAAGACTCCTGGACTTGATTAATGAATTTGGTAAAGTTTCAGTGTAAAAATCAACACACACAAATCAGTAGCACTGTATACACTAATAGCAACCAAACTGAGAATCAAATGAAGAACTCAATTCCACTTACACCAGTAGCCAAAAGTTCAAATACCTAGGAATATTTTACCAATGAGGTGAAAGATCTCTACAAGAACTACAAAAACATTGAAAGAAATTGTAGGGGACACAAATAAATGCAGAAACATACTCATGAATTAAAAGAATCAACATTGTTAGAAATGACCATATTACCCAAAGTAATATACAGACTCAACACAATCTCTATCATATTTCCAATGTCATTTTTTGTTGGGAGCCAGCCACGGAGGCCCACTGAGCATTAGGGATCAGGAAGGGCCGTTGACCCTGAGATTACCAGGATGCGTTTGGGAGCTATTGACCCTATTTCCTACCCCTTTCTACTCAGCACTAACCAGATTAAGCTCCTGTGAGCTCAAAACATAAAAACTCTGAGACCAGGATGAACACAAGTTAACTTTAGAAGCTCATTGCTCCCATTCTTCCACAAACTGCAGTTTTGGCTTTCACACAACTTATAATTCAAACTCGTGTCACGTCTAAGAGCCTTAGTATTGGTCACAGGCTTCTGGGTCATGATCTTAGGATTTACTGAAGGTGTAAATTGTAGAATATAGTTTTAGAAGACAACCATTTTGTTGAAAGAATGCGGCTGGGTTACTTGGTAGCCCACTGTGAACTTTGGACTGGACCACATTCCAAACATTCTGGGATGGGTCATTTTCGTTTGTAAAGTAAATACTTAAACTTCTATAGAATTGTTTAACGTGGCATAAATCAATCAGCTTAGGATGAAAAAGGTATATAGAATATGTCAGTCACAGATTAGGTTATCCTTTGTTATGGGATTTTAAGATTATCATATGAAAAGGGTTTAAAGGCAATCATTGATTAAGTTTTCATGGATTAGGGTTTCTGGTGGGTTGGGGACACCCCTCCCCCATTTGACTTTGTGTATAAAAGACCCGTTGTAATTCCCAATAAAACACATCGCTTCTGCACTAGACCGGAGTCCAGTCTCTTTCTTTCTCTCTCTCTCTCTTTCTTCTTCCCCCCAGTCGCCGACGCCGTCTCCACCTTTGGGTTACCCTGAACCCGGCTGGAGCTGGTCTCTGGCAATTTTTCACAAAATTAGCAAAAACAATCCTAAAACTCATATGGAACCCCAAATTAGCCAGAATACTGAAAGCAATCCTAAGCAAAAAGAACAAACCTGGAAGAATCACATTACCTGACTTCAAATTATATTACAAAGCTGAACTATCCAAAGCAGCATGGAACTGGTACAAGAACAGACACCTGGACCTATGGAACAGAATAGAGACTTCAGAAATAAATCCAAAGATCTACAATCAACTGATCTTTGACAAAACAGACAAAAACATATCCTCAGGAAAGGACACCCTATTCATCAAATAGTGCTGAAAAAATTGAATAGGTATATGTAGAAAAATGAAACTTGATCCCTGACTCTCCACATACACAAAAATTAACTGAAGATAAATTAAAGACTTAACTGTCAGATCTGAAACTATAAAAATCTGAGAAGTTAACCTAGGAGAAATTCTTCTGGACATCACCCTAAGCAAAGAATTTATGGCTAAAACCTCAAAAGGAAATGCAAGTAAAACAAAATAAACAAGTGAAGCAAATTAAACTAAAAACTTCGATATAGCAAAATAAATAATCAGCAGAGCAAATATTTAATTAACAATTATAAGAAGTTAATACATTTGACAGACTTCTAACAGTTTTTTGGTTTTTTTTTTTTTGAGTCAGAGTCTCACTGTAACACCCAACCTGGAGTGCAGTGGTACACTCACAGTCACTGCAACCCCGACCTGCTAGGCTCAGGTAATCCTTTCACCTCCACCTTCCATGTAGCAGAACTACAGGTGTGTGTCACCATGCCCGGCTAAGGTGTTTTCTTTGTTTTTTGTTTTTGTAGAGATGAGGTCTCACCAAGTTTCCCAGGCTGGTCTTGAACCCCTGAGCTCAGGCAATCCTCTCACCTCATTTCCAAAGTGTTGGGATGACAGATGTGTTGCTGCACCCAGTGCTAAAATAATATTTTAAATGTCCCCTAATGTTGATACATTTTTAAGTGAATGGTTTTTTTGTTCTACATTTTTGCATATTAATTTTTATTCTTTGTGAATATGTTACTTTCTTCTATTTTTGATATTCTCACTAATATTGCGAGAGCCAGTGCAATCATTGGCTGTGCACTCATTTTCTTCATTTTAAAAATTCATATCGATCACTCTATATTAGTATTATGTCATTAGTAACATATAGACTGACAGTACTGGGAAACTATGGGGGGGAGGGAGATGGGATTAACAGTAGCAAATATCTGTCTGGGAACGGGGAAACACCCCATATTAACAGGGTGCCTGAATGAAACACAATTGTATACCTAACCCTTAACTGTACCCCCACAACTTCATAATAAAAAAATAAATAAATAAATAAAAATAAAAAGAAATTGAGGGGACAATTATATGTTTAGATTTCTAATTTCTCATATAAGTATACTTTCTAAGGTTCATGATAGTTCATTTTTCTTAAACATATTTTTAATATACATAGGATCTTGAATTGTCATTCTAATTAAGGGAGTTTTTATTTATTTATTCATTAATGTTTTAACTCAAAATGTACACAGGATTTATGTTAAAATGCTACTTAATTTGTATGTTAAACATAGCTACTTAATTTGTTGGAGAATGCCTGACTTTTCATGGAGAGTGAGTTATATGGCAGTAGAGGGAATTACATTACGCACTGTACGTTGGGGTCACCCATCACATGATGTTCTGCAAGAATGCAGGGAAGCTGGGCTGGGTGGCTCAGCCTGTAATCCCGCGCCTTTGGGAGGCTGAGGTGAGTGGATTGCCTGAGCCCGCAGGTTCGAGACCCGCCTGGGCAGCAAAACCTTATCTCTACAATAAATCAAAAAATCAGCCGGGCGTGGTGGCGCATGCCTGTAATTCCAGCTACTCGGAAGGCTGAGGTGGAAGGATCGCTGGAGCCCAGCAGGCGAGGCTGCGGTGGCTGGGAGCGGCCATTGCACTCCAGTCTGGGCGACAGAATGAGACTCCAACTCAAAAAAAAAAAAAAAGAATGCAGGGAAGAAGCAGAGTGTGGCTCAAGGACTGCCCCTCACTGCATGGTCTTGGGGATGCTGGTTAGCCTGTTCCAGCCTTGATTTCCAAACTGTGTTATAAGTCCTGTGGAGCTGAGTTGTTTCTCAGGCATATTCCATGCTTAAAAGTTTCTTTTTACTTGCTCGGTAGGTAATAATAGATCATAAAAAAATAAAATAAAAGCAATAGGTGACATTTCACCCTGGATCTCTTCTCTTGGTAGTTTAAAAAGAAATGATAATAAAGCCACTTCCACTGAAGATGAACTTCTTAAACAATTGAAAATTTATATGTAGATATATAAAGTAAGGAAGCGAAATGAGAAGGAATGAAAATAAAATTTTAAAATTTAAAAATGTTAAGGTACAACCATGTATATATATATATATGGTTTAGGATTTTACAAGGCTTCTTAATCTGGAGAAATGTGAGCATGGTATTTCTGAAATCTGGATTTATCAGGGAATAATTTTTTTTTTAATAAAATGATGCATAGAACACAATTAACTCATGTTAACTGAAGCGAAATCCTCTTCCCTGCCCCAGAAGGAGCAGTCAATATTTATTGATCAAAGGGATTATTCATGTCTATGAAAGGAATACTGAAAATACATAATCTTACACTGAATTTATCAATCCTTCTATTACTCTTTTATATTATCTCATTACTAAAGACTTACTTTTCATCTCAAAACACATAATCTTTTTTTTCCTCTTGTAAAAAATGGTGCTTTTTTTTGCTTTTAATTTTTTCTTTTAAAGATGTGGGGTACAATTTAGGGTTAGGTATACAAAAGTTCATTATGTAGGCACCCTTGTTGATAAGGTGTTCCCCCTTCCCCTGGCAGTTTCCCACTAGTGCCAATCCCTTTCTTATAGTATTACTATAATTGTTCAAGGTCCAATAATGAGTGAGAACATGTGACATGCAGTTCTTTGTTTCTGTGATAGACCACTCAGTATTATAGACTCTAAGTCCATCCAAGTTGCTGCAAAGGTCATAATTTTGTCCTTCTTTATGGCTGTGTAATATTCCATCTTGTTTATGTACCACATTTTTAAAATCTAGTCCTCTTTTGATGGGCAGCACAGTTGGTTAAGGCACAACCTCATTCATCCTCTACTATATCACAATGCCAAGATTTCTCACTCATTCTAATTTTACTTCCCTATTTTCAAAATCCTTTGATTCCAATGACTCATTTCCTACTATGAAAAAAAGAAGTTTGTTTTTCTAAAAATGCAGACATCAATAACCTGGCAACCACAGGAACACTTCTTCCTTCCTATGACTGTCGCACCAGGCACGAGTATCACTCCTGTGCTGCAGGCTATCCAAGTATATAAGCATGGCTGAAACTCTTTTTGCTTCTGTATTGGTGAGCAAATCACCTCTTATGGGAAGGCACAGAAAGAAACAGACTTTCTCTGAGCTGCTTCTTTAGAGCTTCCTGAATACACTTATCATTTCTCCTACCTCAAAGAGGTTAAAAATCAGTCATGCAAACATGGTAGGTCATGGTATTTGAAAAAACAATGCAATAAAAAGTCAACCAGGATCTCTCTGGACTCACATGTCTCTGCTCCAGCCACCACAGCCACCACCATGAGTGTGGGCTCAGGGTTTAGAGCACGAATCATGACTTTTACTTATTTTTCCTGATTCTGAATCAGTGGACACTGAGTTATAAATTCATGTAAATACGGAAGACATGCTGAACTCTCCCTGCCTACCTCAGAATTTAATGTCATTTTCTCCTGTATATATAAAAACACTTTGCTTCCTGCAGATACAATGTTTTCAAAACTGCAAGCATCCAAAGAAAAGCACACTTTTAAAGTAAGGATCAAGCATCTTTCATTTTTTCCATAATTTCAACACAGTATCCCTTTAAGAATAATGTGATAGATATAAAAGCATATGTTATATAAAAGAGTTTACATGTGAGAAACTTGTATGGTCATCTCTTGTGAAACGTGTCGTTACAGAACCCTAAGATAATATATCCCCACTACAAAGTGGAGGACAAATTACAAGTTAAAATCTGAAAAAATATCAACAAAGGGCATGTCTCATCTTTTATGTTAGCACTGCCATCAATTAGGATTCTTATCATTCAGTATTAGACATTGGAAGAACCTCACGATTGAATAGTGTTTATGTATGTACAGCAAAAAGTTAAGAAGCTCATTTTGTCTAACATAGTCTGAAACTTAGAAATGATAAACACCTCATACTAGATAAAAGATCAGAGCTCTTGCCAATTTAGTTATGGGACCAGAATTATAATGTCCACAGTTGCTGTGCTCTCTTTCATAAGAGGATAACTGAATAAGAGAGAAGTAGGTTAGCAGGCTATCAGTGTTAGGTACCTGCATGTCCACTTCAGGTAGATGATCGCATGGTAATAATTTTTGCAACTTTTTAATCAATAATTGTTTGCATATTTACCAACATATCTGCAAAGCCTAAGAGAGTAAAAACATTTGTTTTATGAGTTATTGCATCTGATGTTTGTGTTGGGCCTGGCCTATATGGTCTATTTTTGTAGGCGCTATTATTTTTACAGCTGTTTCGCAAACTACAAAGTCCTGAATGCATATAAATGACATGTAATTTTATAAATTTACCATTCTCATGTGACAGTTCATGGATGTGTGTTACTCATTTCAGTTGAGATAATGCTCACTTAACGATGCTTTTCTGGAATTGAAACATCCTTTATCCTCAGGAATAGCCTTTTATCTCTTATGACACACATAGCAAATGCTATAAATCACCTGGCTCCTGGAGTACTCCCTAAAACTCAGCTGTTGTCTGCCACACCTGCACAGGGTGTCCCCGAACTTTCTATCCACAGCATGGTCACCTTTGGCAAATCATGTGGAAGAACACTGAATGATCTATCACATTGGCTGATTGAATTGTCTTAACAAAGTGCATATTCAATGTCTAGTGCTGGCAAGTGCCAGCCAGTTATAAACCATTGTGTTTCAAGACCTTGGGCGTAATTAACTTAGAAAACAACTTCTTTGCGGATTAGTTATCAATCTTAGAAATACCAAAAATGTAGGTACATATGTTACTTCTTCTCATGAAATGTTTCAAAAACTTAAGAATGTAAAAGTTAGGGATACATAGCAGAGGGGAGCACAGGTCAGCTTTCTGGTCTTTGTGACTCTATATGGCAATATATAAAACTTTAACCTCCTCCATGGTTCATTTTCTTTTCTCTTTTGTATTCTGAAGAGTTTTAAAGTTCTATTAATTCCTACAGAAACAAGAAATATTTAAGATTAGTATAGTGGTGACACTATTCAGCTCTGTGGTCTCTAGGTAGGATTCCTTTAAAATTATCGACTGGATTCGATGGCTCAGTCTGTAATCCCAGAACTTTGGGAGTCCAAGGCGAGTGGATTGTCTGAGCCAGCGGGTTTGAGACCAGCCTGGGCAACTTGGCAGACCTCGTCTCTACAATAAATTAAAAAATTAGCTGGTTGTGGTAGCATGCACCTGTAGTTCCAGCTACTTGGAAGGCTGAGGGGGAAGGATCACCGGAGTCCAGCAGGTCGAAGCTGGGGTGACTGTGAGTGTGCCAGTGCACTCCAATGAAGTGGACTCCAACTCCAAAAAACAAAAAACAAAAAACAAAAAAAATTAAGAAGCACAGAGTTCTGCTTCCACTAATGTGTCTACCCTGATCACTGATTTACATTTTCTGGAGCCAAGGTTTTCATGTATTACAACTGAAAAGTAAGACACAATTTCTCCTCTCTTGATACATGTCACAGATTGGGTTCTCCAGAAGCCAACTCTGAGGCTGAGTTTGGCATGTAAGATCTTTATTGCAGTTGATCACTTGGCAGGAGAAGCAGGGTTGGGTAGAGAGAAAAGCTGGATCTCTATTCAAGAAAGACAAAGGATTGACAAGTCCCACAGGGAGTTTCTGAAATGAAAATTCCTTGTCACAATTGTCTCTAAGTAGTTTTGGTCACTGTAAGTCACTGCAACCAGTCACTAGATGTGAGTGGCAGTGAGAACCACAGGCCATTGGGTGAGAAAGCTTGGCAGCTGAGTCAGACCCTGAAGGAGCAGACCAGAGGATGAGAGCATCTCGGTGGGGGATCTGGAAGCTTGTCTCCATGTCTACCACAAAAAGCCACTCTCATTTTCTTGATCCTCTCAATACACATATGCTGTTTTCTTTATTTTATGTCAAAATACAGCTATGTGAGAAGGAATGAATAAGCAGAGCATAGTGGAATTTTTAGGATGGTGAATCTATTCTGTATGATATGATATTGGTGGATACATGACACTATATATTTGTCAAAAGTCATAGAATGTACTACAAAGAGAACGAACCATAATATAAAGACTTTAGTTACTAAAAAGATATCAATATTAGCTCATCAATTAAAACAAATGTACCACACTGCAGTAGTATATTGATAGCGTCGGCTCTGTGTGTGTACAGGGCTAAACCTAAAGGGGTTTATACAGGAATTATATAGGGGTGTATATAGGAATTAATAGGGGGTATACAGAAATTCTCTGCACTTTATGCTCAATTTTGATATAAGGCTAAAACTGCTCTAAAAAATAAAGTCTATTAAAAATAATGATAAAAATGTCAAGGCATATCTACATACAGCAGACTAAAAACAGTATTGTAAGAATAGATTTGTTAATATGAGATCTACTACAATTCAATGAGACTGGTAGGGCATGCAGTAATTTAGTAATCTGGTATTGAGTAATTAATCATATAAATGTTGATTTATTATTATTTTTGTTATTTATATAAAGATGTTGGATATAATTCAAGATTAGGTATGCAAATGATCATCATACAGGTAAAGTTTGGGCCTCCCTTTTGTCCTTACTTCACCTGGTTTGAGATCAGATATCCTTATTGATGTAGTGTCCTTTCCCCTCTGCCCCCTGGCAGTATCCCACTACTGCCAATCCTTTTCTTATAGTATTATGGTAAATGTTCAGGGTCAACTTATGAATGAGAACATGTGGTACTCAGTTGTTTCTGTGATAGATAACTGAGTATTATAGACTCTAAATCCATGCAAGTTGCTGCAAAGTCCATATGTTTGTCTTTCTTTATGGATGCATAATATTCCATCGTGTATATTAAAAATCACATTATAAAAATCCAGTGCAGTTTCAATGGACAGCACAGTTGGTTCCATGTTATTGCTATAGTGAACAGTGCTGTAATAAAGATGTGTTTGCAGGTATCTTTTTTGTAGAATGATTTGCATTCCTCTGGATATATTCCCAGTAGGAGAATGCCTGGGTCATATGGAAGGTCAATTTCTAGTTCTCTTAGAAATTGCCACACTGTTTTCCATAGAGTTTGAACTAGTTTGCATTCCCACCAGCAGTGTAGAAGCATTCCTTTTGCGCCACATCCTTGCCAGCAACTCTTGTTTTTTGTTTTATTAATGATGGTCATTCTTACTGGAGTGAGGTTGTATTTCAGCGTGGTTTTGATTTGCACTTCTCTGATGATTAGCGAGGCTGAGCACTTTTCCGTGCGTCTTTTGGTTGCCATGTATCTTCTTTTGTCTATTGATGTCTTTCACCCACTTTTTAATGGGGCTATTTGTTTTTGTTTTGTTTTTTTCCTTTCCACACATTTGAGTTTCTTGTAGATCCTGGATGTTAGGCCGTCATCAGATATACAGTGGACAAATATTTTTTCCCATTCTGTGGACTGTGTCCCCACTCTCTTGATGGCTTATTTTGCTTTGAAGAAATTGTTCAGTTTAATGAGGTCCCACTTGTCTATCTTATCTCTTATGACTTGGCCATCTGGGATTTTGATCAGGAATTGGGTGCCTACTCCAATTTCTATAAGGGTGTTTCCTGTGTTTTTTCAGATTCTTATAGTCTGAAGTTTTATGTTTAGTTATGTGATACATTTAGGGTTGGTTTTTGTGTATGGTGAGAGGTAGGGGTTTGTTTCAATCTTCTGGACGTGGTCTGCTATTTTTCAAACACCTTTTACTTAATAGATTCTCCTCTCCCCAATAGTTGATGGTAGAGGCTTGGTTGAAGATGAGCTTGTTAGGAAATTGAGGTTTTGCTTCCAGAATGTCTACCCTGTTACATTTGACTATATGTTTACTCTTGTACCAGTACGAGGTTACTTTGATTATTGTAGCCTTATAGTAAGGTTTAAAATCTGGATATTCATGGTCATTTATGTTTCCATATGAATTTCTGTATTGTTTCCTGGTCTGACAAGAAGGATGTTGGTAATTTGATGGGTATAGTATTGAATCTGTATATTGCCTTTGCTAGGATGGATATCTTAACAACGTTGATTCTTCCAATTCATGAGCATGGAATATTTTTCCATTTATTTGTGTCTTCTTAGATTTCTTTGAGTGGTTTTTGTTGTAAGATCTTCACTTCACTGGTTAGGATGATGCTGAGATATTTCATTTTGTGTGTGTGTGTCTACTGTTAATGGGATTGTTCTATTTATTTGATTCTCTGCTTGCTTGGTGTTGGTATATAAGAAAGCAACTGTCTTTTGCACATTTATTTTGTACTCCGAGACTTTGTCAAAGCCCTTTTATTGGTGCAAGGAGGTTTTTGACAGATTCTTTTGGATTTTCAAGGTACAAGATCATGTCATCAGCAAAGAGTGATAACTTAACTTACTCTTTTCCTATTTGGATTCCACTGATTTTCTTCTCTTGTCTAATTGCTCTAGCTTCAACTTCCAAAACTGTGTTGAAAAAGAGGATGAGGATGGGCAGTCTTATCTGTTCTGGTTTTCATGGAAATGCTTCTAGTTTCTGTCCATTTAGCAATATGCTGGTTGTGGGCTTATCATAGATGGAGCTTACAATTTTAAGATATGTTTCTTCTGTGCCTAGGTGTTCAAGGGTTTTTATCAAGAATGGAAACTGGATTTGTCAAAAGTTTTTTTCTGCATCTAATGATATAATCATGTTGTTCTTGTTTTTACATCTGTTGATATATTTAATTGCATTTATAATTTTGTGGATATTGAACCAGTCATGCATCTCCGGGATGAAGTCTACTTGATCATGGTGGATGACTTTTGAGATGTCTTGTTAGATCTAAATTGTTAGAAACTTGTTGAGAATTTGTACATCTATGCTCATCGGGGATATTGGCCTGTAATTCTCTTTTTTTCTTGGATCTTTACTCGCTTTGGGTATTAGTGTGATGTTAGCTTCAAAATGATTTAGGAAGAATTCCATCTTTCTCAATTGCCTGTAATATTTCAATAGGATTGGTATCAGTTCCTCCTTCTATATTTTGTAGAACTTCATTGGAAAGCTGTCTGGTCCAGGACTTTATTTTCTACGTAGTTTTCTTATGATGCAGTCAATTTCCTGGATTGTTATTGGTTGATTTAGTGTCTAATTGTCTTCTTGTTTCAACCTTGGGAGGTTGTGTGATGTCAGAAAGTTCTCCAATTCATTTAGGCTATCAAGTTTGTTTCCATATATGTTTGCACAGTAATTTCTGATAATCATTTGCATTGCCTTGGGGTCAGTTGTGACTTGATCTTGTGTTTTTCTGTTCATGTTTATTTGGGCTTTTTTTTCTCTCTTTTTCTTGGTCGTACTGTTCCATTGGTGATGAGTAGAATGTATACGATTGTTGGGTGGAGTGTTCTGTATGTATCTATTAAGTCCATTTGGCCAAGTGTCAAGTTGAGGTTCCAGATCTCTTTGTGTGGATTTTTTTTTCCTCAATGATCTATCTAGAGTTGCTAGTCAGATATTTAAGTCCCCATTTATATAGTGTTAGAGTCAATATTTTTTTTTAGTTTACTTAGTAGTTACTTTATAAAAGCTAGTGCTCCTGTGTTGGGTGCATCTATGTTTAGGATGGATATTTCTTGTTGATAAATTGAATGTTTTATCAGTATATAGTGTGCTTCTCTATGTTTTTTTAATTTTTGATGGTTTAAAGATATTTTATCTGATATTGAGATTGTGACTCTTGCCTTCTTTGGTGATCCATTTGCTGGAAAGTCATTTTCCATCTTTTAACTTTGAGTTTGTGTGCCTCTCTTGTGGTGAAATGAGTTTCCTGAATGGAACAAATTATTGGGTCATTTTTAAAATCTAGTTTGCCATCCTGTGTCTTTTCAGCGGTTCATTTAGTCCATTCATGTTCAAGCTGATTATTTATCCCCATAATGAGGTTCTTATAATGTTATTTTGTTTGTTTGTTTTCTTTTAACTTTTGGATTGATGTATGTTTGTGTTTTTAAGTTTGTAATTGCGATGTATTTTCTGTTGATTCTGTGTTCTACTGCTCTCTTGCGAAGCGTGTTATCATTCTTTTTTCCTTCTTCTGTGCTTAATACCTTTTTAAGCATCTTCTGTTGAGTTGGTCTGGAAGCTGCATAATCTTTTAGGGATTGGATGTCTAGGAAGAATTTTAATTCTCCATCACTGATGAAGCTGAACTTAGCTGGGTAGGAAATTCTTGGTTGAAATGGTTTATCTTTGAAGACTTTGAAAACTGGACTCCAATTCCTACTGGTTTGTAGTGCTTCTGCCAATAGGTCTGTTGCTATTCTGATTGGTCTTCCCTAGTGGGTAGTCTGACCTTTCTCTCTTGTTGCCTTTAGGGTTTTTCCTTTTATACCTACTTTGTGTAGGAAAATTGTTATGTATCTAGGGGTTGGTTTTGTGGGGCATCTCTGTATTTCTTATGTTTGGATGTTCACATCTCTAGTGAGATGGGGAAAGTTTTCTTGGATAATCTCCTGGAATATTTGCTCCAAAGTGTTCTCAATATCCCTTTATTCTTCTGGGATACCAACCAGACAGAGTTTTGGCCTCTTGATATAATTGTACATCTTTTGGAGGCTTTGTTTTTTCATTCTGAGTTTTCTTTCTATGTTTTTTATAGATCAGATGAATTCCATGTTTTGGTCTTTGGTTTCTGAGATTCTTTTTTCTATTTGATTAATTATGGTTTCCATAATTGTCATATTGTTTTTCATTTCCTGGATAAAGTTTTTATGGCCAAAAAAACTCTATTACAAGTTCTTCAGTGTTGCATTCTCATTCTTAAGTGTTATTCACTGTTTCCATCCATTTCCTAATCCCTGTTGTATTCTGGGGCCAGTTGTTTGGGACTTTCATTATTCAGCCTCTGGGGTCTGATTTTTCTCTTTGTTACACTGGAATTACCTGTGTTCTTCCATTTATTTTATTTTTCCTCATTTGTGACAGATCTCTTTCTTTCCTCTTTAGTTCCATCAGTCAGTGGCATTAGGAAGGGCTTACACTTCTTTTTTTTTATTTTTGAGTTGGAGTCTCATTCTGTCACCCAGACAAGTAGCTGGAACTACAGGTGTGCACTACCACACCTGGCTAATTTTTTTGATTTATTGTACAGATGAGGTCTCACCAAGTTGCCCAGGTGGGTCTCGAACCTGCGGGCTCAGGCAGTCCAGTCACCTCAGCCTCCCAAAGGCGCAGGATTACAGGCTGAGCTACCAAGCCTGGCTGGGCTTTCACTTCTGATGTTTCTCAGCCTTCTATTTGTCCCTGATCAGGACTGTGAATTTGTTCCCTTTTGAAACCAGGCTAGGGTGAGAAGTTTTGCTGTCTCTTGTGGTTTTGAGAGTTGAATAAGTTAGAGGATGATGATCTAGGATACAGAAACTGCTTGCAAATCACAATGTTCACTGACAGGAGTGTGGGTTTCCTGAGACCCACTCCCCACCACCAATCTATATGATGTTACAATGGGTACATATGAGTATCCCCTGATTCCCAGAAACAGTAACAGCAATGAGAACAGAGAAAAGTATAACGGAATAGGATAGATAAAATAAAAAAGCAAAAACTCAGAAAAACAAAAGCAGAAACCAAAGCAAAAACAATAAGACACATACACACATACACACAAACCAAATCAAATAGAAACAAAACAAAAACCAGGAAAACCAAACACACACACACACACACACACACACACACACACAGCATAAAATGAAAGAAATAAAGAGGAAAGAGAAAAAATAAGGGAATGCAAATCAAACCCTCACACATACACATATTAAACTAAAAAAAGGAGAAGAAAAATAAACCCCAAAAGCTGAAAAATGAACATTCAATCACTCATACACACACATAAACAGAAAACAAACAAGCAAAAAAAAGAAAAGAAAAGGTGTAGGGGAATGCAAATCAAACACACATTTATGCACAAAGAAAAAAGAAAAAAAATAAAAGTAAAAATCTTCCCATTCACTGTCTCCCCGGCATATGACTCAGGGAAGGAGGAGGAGGAGGTGGGTGTGGGTGAGGTTTCAATCCTCCCCCCAGTTTTGTATGGTCAGAGGGATCCTCTCCAGTGGGGAAATTCAGGATTGTCTCCTTACCAGGTAATGGTGTAAGGGCACCCCAGCCTGGCTTATCCTGGAGTAGAGTCCTCAATCACAACTGATATCCAGGCTCCACCTGGGTTTGTCCCTCTCAGTTGTGCTCCAGTCATGTGAATCAGACTTTCAGAAGGCTGCTGGGGAGTAGGGGGCTGGATGACCCCTGGACTCACTGCTGATTTCTTCAGGGACCTTCCTCATCCTTTTCTGGTCACACCCTTTGTCCCACAGTTGAACCAGGGTAGGGAGTGGTGGGGTACCTGAGATTCCACACTAATCCTGTCCCTCTGAATTTTGTGCTTTTGGGATATTCCTTCTGGGTCATGATTGACCCCAGAGTAGTTAACCAACCAGTCACAGAGATCAAGTCTATTGCTCTGTGGTGAGCAAGATGGAGCATGTCCCTGCCTGTTTTCAAGATGGTGGCAACGTGCCTCTTTCATCTTCTTCGGTGGGGCTCTATATCTGGCTCACTTGCGGTACTCCTTCTGTAGCCCTTGCTGCCAGTGTCTAGCCAGGCACTGAGGTGGTGAGACAGAGCCTAGAGCCAGCAGTCATTCCCAGCAGCATCTTCCCAGGAAGGGTTTTGCCAATTTTAAAAAAAAGGTGTTGTCTTCTGCATCCTGGGAAGTGCTAGGGACCAAGCACAGCAGCTGTGGCACAAGTTACTTCAAAAAGAGATCCCTGACCACTTGCTCCCAAGCCCCAACTCAATCAGTCACTCACATGCCCACTTAGTCACAGTCACAGACACTTCTCCAAAATTGTCCAAATACTCACTCACACTGGGACTCACATCGTCCAACTGGTTCTGCCACTATCTTATTCCACTAAATGTTGATTTTATACATATTATTCTTTGGAAAACTTGAACAGAAGTCAAATGCCTAAACCTTACACATAATAAAGCAAACACAAAATACGGCTAATCTATACATTTTTGTGCCAATCAGAACATGCCCCTCTTTGGTAAGACGGTTTAGAATACAGGGCTCTTCCTTGTGAGTTAGAAGTTATCCCTGTTATAAGTGCAATACTTGGTGAGTGGGGCAGATGTGGCATCTTTATGTAATGGACAAATTGTGCACCTATATACCATGTAGATTAAACCACATTCACTAGATGATTTCAACATTTCTGTGATCAATTACTCCACACCAGAGTTTTTGTTTCTTGGTCTTCTCCACTCATAGACATCCTTTGTTCAACCTTAGCCACTTACTCTCAATAGAGTTGAGAGTGAGTAACAGCTGGGCCATTTCTGGCATGTTCACTCTAAGAATTCTGCATCTCGCCCTCATCTCCTATTCTTCCAGCAAGGTTCCTTCATCTAGTCATCAGTCTCCAATCATTCATCCTCTCACTTTTCACCATTCTTAAATCTGCACTTTCTTTCTGGCCCTGATGAGACATAGACCACTCCTGTGAAAGCATTTTTAACTTCATTACTCATTCCTTTGATTATTTCACTCACCTTTCAATACAGAGTCTGCTTAATCTTATTCTTATGCCAAACAGCTGGATATTGTTGCAGAAAACTGTCAAATCATTTTAACTATTTTTCTGAATTTCATAATCTCAAATCTCAAGCAGTTGACATGTGTCAGATATAACGATAGAGAGAAGACAAAAATGGAGGAGAGGAAGGGAGAGAGAGATGAAAAAAAGGAGGTAGAGGAGGGGGAGAAAAACAAAAAGAAGAGGAGAAAGGAGAGGGGAACATTGTTCCTTCCTCAACACTGTAAGAGTTGTGCTCTGCTGACTGAACTCCTGGGCTTTTTGTTGCTGTGAAGCAGCTTGTGCCACAGCTGCTGTGCTTGGTCCCCAGCACTTCCCAGGATGCAGTAATAGAAAAGTATGAAGAAGAAAGAATACTTTCTAGATGATGCTAGATTGATTCAATCTAGAAAGAATGGTGAACTATCACTGGAAGAAATAATACATCATAAATGACCAGAGCAGTGGATAAAAGAAAATATATTTGGAAAACGCTAAAAAGACTTTGTTTTGAGATGAACTTCAGAATCACTAACGTGACAGTGGGAAAGCAAATGGCAGCTGTGCCACACCCAGTGCTCGTGCTTTTCACCTCGCTAAATATTCTCCTAGATTCCCCATGCACCTATTGTATTGTTCTCATATTTTGCCATTACCTGTCACAGCCCCTGGACAGTGTGCAGTGACAACAAAACTGAGGCTCAGGTCAAGGATTCTGGGTCTGGAAAACATTTGTCGAACATACGGTTTACATTATTTTTTCTGTGCTGGAAAATTAGTAGGCACACAAAGTATATTAGAGTAAGTATTTCCTGGTAAACTCACAGGAGGAAGTTGCTCCAACATCATATAATTTATTTATGTAACAAGCTGTAGATGTGCCCAGGTATTTAGAAAAGCCTCACTATAATGTGACAGCTTCTAGATAGCATATTTAATGAGATTTACTTCAATACAATGCCTGCAGCAGTCAACAAATGTATATTTCAGATGTGAAAATTAAATTAGTATTGAATACATTCAGTGAGCTGCAAAATGTTATCTCTTATATTGTAATTAATTTAGCAATTTTTTAATAGGATACCTTGTTCCAAAAACTTTTTGTTAACTTACAAAGCATGGTATGCTTAACAAAAGAGCTATCAGTTATCAATGAATAAGAAGATAAAGGAAAAAAAAACAGAGATAGGAAAATAATCTCTAAAAGTTAAGAAAAAAGAAGTTTAATTTATGCATTACTAGGAAATATTAAAGTTAGCAGCAATTTGAACATTATTTCAAATTATAAGGGATTTTTCTAAGATTTTTTTTTCAGCTTTTAACTTTCTGTAGTTTGATTGTTACAACTCTCATAATCTGTTCTGCAGAGATTTACAAGAAATTGTTAAAATGCACGAGGAGCTTATAGCTCAGAGATGGAAGAAATTGCCCCAGGAATTTTTTCTGGGATGGTGCCTCCTTTCTGACTTGGGAGGGAGAGTTATCTTCTGGAATCTCAATTAGAAAGCATATATTTTGCTTTTGAAAAAGGTTACACGCTAAAATTATTTTCATTATTAAGAGTAACCATAGTTCCTAGAAATGGCAGAAGAAATGAAGAAAGTTTGCTAAAAAGGTTTATGATCACAACTGAAGAAAATGGTGCTGGGTTTTAAAAGCAATGATAGATACATATCTCTTGTAACCAATAAGATGGCTACAAAAGAAAATTTCAAATTTCAAAGAAAAATTATGAGAATTTTGAAATATAGAGCAACATCATTGAGATAAGTGTTTGATTTCTACAGATGGTCACCTGGAAGGGGAAGCACACATCAGTGCACACATGCTGCTGTGTTTACCTAAGAATGCCTTTGACAAGAGCTGTGCCAGATGAAAGAGGAACGGCCACAAACCCTGGACCAGAAAAAAAGATGGTAAAAATAATATTACTGGAGAAATTGATGACATTTAAAGACACATCATGATTATATAATATTATTGTATCAATACTAAATTTCTGGGTTTTATGCTAACCTTTGTGCTTATGAATGAGGATTAAAATTTTAAGAGAAAAAAACACAGCACTATTAAGAACAAAGAATCAGAATAACTTAAAGTTACTCTCAAATGTTTCAGAAGAATAGTATACATACTTACATATTCCTATGTGTGTACATGCATGAACATATGCATCTATATGTGTGTATACATACATACTCATATACATTTCCTTCTGTGTGTGTGAGTACAGAAAGAGGGAGAGAAAGAGAACCTAATTAAAGCAAATGTAACAAATTGATGTATATACATACAGTGTGTTTAGGAATTCCTTGTTCTATTCTCACACCTTTTCTGTAAATTTGAAATGGTATCACAATATGAGGTTAAAATCCAAAATAACAAGAAAAATCCATCTCTGTGTGAGAATTTGTGTTCATGTGTGTCTGTACATGCACAATGTGTGTATATGTGTGGTTTGACAATACAAGTCATATATACTTGAGCATAAAATTTGGAAAATTAAAACAAAATTTATAATTTTAAACTTTTAAAGCTACCACTCACTGTTAGTAGAGGTTGAACTTCCCAAATCTGAAAATTCAAAATCTGAAATGCTTCATAATCCAAAACTTTTTGAGTCTGGACATGAGACTTAAGGAAAGGCTACTCATTGAAGCCTTTGGATTTTAGATTTTTGAATTTGGGATGCTCAATCTGTATAATGAAAACATTCTAAAATCTGAAATCCAAAACCTTTTTTGACCCAAACCATTTCAAATAAGGAACATTCTTCCTTTATTTGAGTGGTTTCTTCAATGTTTATAATTTATAGATGGTTTATAGATGGTTTATAATTCAGATTTTGTTATTTTCAATAATTTTATACCCAGAATTTTCATTTAACAGTTTTCATAAGTCTTTTCCCATGAAATTCAATATCATGCATAATTCTGAAGGTGGCAAAGCATTGCATGTTTGGGATGGGCTCTGCTCAGCAAGTTGTCCCACTCACACACACTCTGGGAGTCAGGGTGATGCAGTATCTGTCTCACAGCCTCTGTGGTTCATTGACTTGTATTCTGAAGCCAACACTTCTTGGCCGTTGTGATGGTTAATTTTATGTGTAAATTTGGCTAGAATAAGGTATCCAGTTGTTTGGTCAAACACTAGTCTAAATGTTGATGTGAAGGTATCTCTTAGATGTGGTTAACATTGCAATTAGTAAGCTGTGAGTAAACCATTCTTCATAATGTGAGTGGACCCCTCATCCAATGAGATGAAGGTTTTAAGAGAAAAAGACTAAGTGTCCCCAAGAGGGATTTCTGCCTTTGGGACTCCAAAATGAAGAGTAATTTGAAGGTGACTGAAGTTTAAAGGAAGAGGGGTTTCTGCCTCTGGGACCCCTGCCAGCCTGCCAACCTGCCCTGTGGATTCCGGACCTGTGAGTACTCACATCATGTGAGCCAGTTTCTTAAAATAAATCTCTCTCTGTCTGTTTCTCACTGTCTCTATGTCTTTCTGTCTGTCTCTCTTTTTCCATCTCTAGATACACACACAAATCTATGAATTTATTATCTATAATCAATTCTGTTTTTCTAAAGAAACCTAATACAATGATGTATTTCAAATAACTAGTTAACCTTTTTTTTTTTTGCCTCAGATTTCTCATCTGTAAAATAAAGATAAAATAGTATCTACCCCATAGGCTTATGTGAGAACAACATACATCATGTCTTTAATGTGTTTAAAAAATATCAAGCAGATCTCATAGCTAGTGGGTGCAAGTTATTATTATTACAGTTATTTCAATTATTTATTTCCAGTCTGGTGACACTGCTAATAACATCAGGATTGCATTGACATATGAATTGTTGTGCATATATCTCCCTATTTATTTGTAGATTATTTCCTTAGGATATATACCAGTTTCTAACCAGAGTCAGGTCCAAATCTCACATGATGTGGTTTCCACTACCTCTCTGACATTCCACCTTGTTTCACCACTACTGGCTCTATTGCCATTCTTCAAACTTGCTAAAAATCTTCCCCCTAGGAATTTGTTATTTGTGGTTCTCTCTTCTGTTCAGAAGTGAGATACTAGCCATATTTATCTAGTTATATTGTGATAGTTGTTTTCTTTTAAGAACATTCTAGATATTGAATCAAACATAAAACCTTTTCCTCTTTCTTAGACTTTTTTCTTGTGATGATTTCTAGTGTTAAATTTGAATTGTATTGTTCTATTTAGTTTGGAAATACAAAGATAGACTCATGTTATCACAAATAATGGGGATTGGTGTTTGAAAGGAAGCAAGGACAGCTACATAGGACTTGAGAGGGAGTCTGTCAGGCCCAATGGGTGGGTGGGATGTGTTGTATGGGCAACCCCGGCCTTTGATTCTGCTACGAGGTGGCTGTCCCTTGTTCTTTATAAACACACTCCAAAATTTAGGTGAATCTGCGTGCCTCATCTCTCTGGCGGTCTCTGCTTGTCACTGGATCTGCTCTCAGCTATTGTTTTTTCTCTCCTCATGACCTCCATGGTCCCTGGCTTCTTCATGCTTATGCTCTGGAGTCATCCTACATAGACTGCTGCGTCCCTGAGTGTTTCACCCTGTATACTGAGAGTCTCAGATGGGGATTGCTCAGCACTATCCCGGGGAGAGCATTATGGCTCATGCCATCACTGGCCCACACTGCATTCCTGTCTTTGGCCAGACACAGACTCAAGGGGCTCATGGGGCCATTTAAGGAAGCAGGACAGCTCAGATTTCCCATGAGGCAGAATGCACTTTGCTAGTTATCAGAGGGGTCCTCTAACTGACAATGTTTGAATATCTGGGATCTTTCTGCTCCTGTCACTGAGAATATGATAATATTGTAATCCTTATGAAATGTGACTCATTTTTACCAGTCCTCCTCCTAGTCTGAGATTCATTTCCTCAAGAAAAAGACCACTGCTTCACAATGCTCCTGCTTCTCCCTGTACTTCCCCTTCCTCCTATAGTTCACTTTTGTGGAATGTGTTATTTAATGTTTCTGACCCCTGCTAGCACTAACGGGGGATGGAGGGGCAAAAATCTCCAAAAGTTATTTATTAACAATTGTGTATTTATTCTTACATGTTTAAACTTCAGTTACCTTCAAAGTACTCTCCATTTTATGCAGTACACCCATCAAGACACTTTTTCCACAGTTTTTGAGCTCATCAATTGTGATGCTTTTTAGTGCTTCTGCTGTTTTTTGTTTGTTTCTCCTCTTCCACATTGGCAAAACATTTTCCTTTGAGGGTGTTTTTCATCTGCAGAAGCAAAAAAAAAAATCTCTTGGGGCTAGATTGAATGAATAGGGAGGGTGGGGTACAGGATTCATGCTGTTTTGGGTTTTAAAAAAGTGTCTTGATGGGTGTACTGCATAAAATGTACAGTACTTTGAAGATGACTGAAATTTAAACATGTAAGAATAAATACACAATTGTAAATAAATAAATGTCGGGGGGGGGTTGCCTCTCTCCCTTGGATTTCACTTAGGTTGAAGACATAGTTTGCTTTGCTAGTGAACTTGGCTAGTTTCATTAGTGAGTGAAATTGATGTGTCCATTTTTGCAAAATATATTTTACCTTTAAGTGAGATGTATTAGGAGAAAATCCAGTAAACTGTAAGCTAAGTTACTGCTAAAATTGTGGTAATGTCTGTGTGCTACTTTGTAGCAGAAATGACATCTAAAGAAAGCAGTTTCTTATTTCATGCAGTTAGGCCGTTTTATACAATGTTGAGGAAAGATGCTAGCATCTATAAAATGTGGTTCTAAGCCGGCTCGGTGGCTCAGCCCGTAATCCCGTGCCTTTGGGAGGCTGAGGTGAGTGGATTGACTGAGCCCGTGGGTTTGAGACCCTTCTGGGCAGTGAGACCTCATCTCTACAATAAATAAAAAAAGAATCATCTGGGCGTGGTAGCGCACGCCTGTAGTTCCAGCTACATGGAAGGCTGAGGCGGAAGGATCGCGGGAGCCCAGCAGGTCGAGACTGCGTCCAGTCTGGGCGACAGAGTGAGACTCCAATTCAAAAAAAAAAGATGTGGTTCTAGGCACTACGTTGGCTATTTGGTCTCTTCTCGAAATACAGTATAAAAGTTTGCTGTAGGAGATTGTTCTGTAGTTCTGCCATCAGTTTTTCTGTATTCAGCACATGCCTTACATATATTAGGTGTCTAATAAATGTTTCCTTCTTATACAAAGTAGGGATATTCAAATTTTACAAATTAAGCTCAATGGTTTACTCCCTTTGAATGATGATTTTTTTTTTTTTGAGTTGGATTCTCACTCTGTCACCCAGGCTGGAGTGCAGTGGCACGCTCACGGCCACTGCAGCCTTGATCTGCTGGGCTCAGGCGATCCTTCCACCTCAGCCTTCCAAGTAGCTCGAACTATAAGCACGTGCCACCACACCCGGCTAATTTTTTGGATTTTATTGTCGAGATGAGGTCTTGTTATGTTGCCCAGGCTGGTCTTGAATCTGAGCTCAAGCAAATCCTCTCTCCTCTGCCTCCCAAAGTGCTGGGATTACAGGAGTGAGCCACTGTGCTCAGCTTTGAATGACTTTTAAGCAGTCTTGTTTTACTACAGTTCAGCTCCATGGTTCTGTACTTGGAACATTGACAATAGGGGATACTCTGACTCACATTTTGGCCAATCTATGGATGATTACTCTGTGACAGACAGCCCTTCTCTTGTAGTAAACAGGCAAGTGGCTTCCCTTGAAAACCTCAACCCTTCTCCATGAGCTGACCTCCCAATCTCAATTCCAGAGATCCTGTGGCTCCTCAGGCTAGTTCTGTACTCTGCATAGTCATGTCCAGGGATGTTTTGAAATTGGGTAAGTATAATACATCTGCTTGTGAATGGACACCGTCTTGTATTATATAATTTACATATGTGTGTATGTAAATATGGTATATATGCATATATAAAGTGTGTGTCTGTATATATATACATGTGTGTGTGTGTGTGTGTGTGTGTGTGTGTATATATATATATGTTTATGGGTGTGTATATATTTCAAATACATTGATGTTTTGCAGAGTGCAGCTACTTCAGACCAAATAAAGAAGTGATGACTAGTGGACAATTGTCTCCTTTGTATAAAACTTTGGGGAATCAATTTCTTGTTTCTTGGTCAGGCTGATAAAACCTTTATTTAGCTTTAAGGAAAATCTACCATATTCTTTTCCTTTACATTTATCTGACTAAAAATATAACCAGATATAAGTTAGAAGTGGCCTCTGCTTAGTCTTTGATAATGACCTTCTGGCCTCCGTGTATACTTTCTGTTGATCAAACCAGGGTCTGAGGAATCATCAAAGACAGTGGCCCCCAATCATTTTGGCATCACAGATCAGTCTCATGGAAGGTAATTTTTCCATAGATGGGGTGGGGGTGGGAGAGAAGGGGTAGGGGAGATCATGGGGCATTAGATTCCCATAAGGAGCCTCCAACCTAGATCCTTACCATGTGCAGTTCACAGTAAGGTTTAGCCTCTTATGAGAATTAATGCCACTGCTGATCTGACTGTAGGCAGAACTCTGCTCGCCTACCACTTGGGGCTCGTGACCCCCTGATCAAAGGTAATATGCTCCACAGTTTGTCTTTCTGTAGCTCTTGTAATAAGAGACAGAGGTATTGTAATGCTAACTAAGTCATATACTGTCACACAATCTGGTCAAGGATAGATGAACTGGGAGTAGAAAGTATGCACAGTGATGCTTTAATGGCCAGCTCCACACAATGTTTAAAGTATCATCCTCACATAGGACAAAAATTAGTAATAAAATTTCTGTATCTCTTATTATCCCTAAAAAGAAAAAGATCTATTGTAGGACATTACTTTTTCAAAATTGAAGGTTATCATTTATTAATAAAATGGATAGTAACATCATTTTATCAAAATATGGAATTTATATAGAATGTTTATGTGCTGAACCTAATAAGGCTTGTTTTATATTTCTCATTGCTTATAATCATAACTCGCATTGACCTAGAATTTTAAGACTCTAAATATATTTACCTTTGGATGCGTCACATAAAAATAACTTTTAATGTGTTACTCATATGTTATTCACACTTGGTAGCTTATATAGGGATATTGGAGTCATGAGTTTTAAATGTCTTCAGATTGCCTCATGCTGTCTAAAGTACAGATAATTGTAATATTTTAATGACTTTACTCTGAAAGTGTCTCCAAATCTTAAATAATATCAGCATTACTTTCTTATGTATAAAAAAAGTAGGTTACTTTTTTTTTTTTTTTTTTTTTTGAGTTGGAGTCTCACTCTGTCGCCCAGACTGGAGTGCAGTGGACACTCCCGGCCACCGCATCCTCTACCTGCTGGGCTCCGGCAATCCTTCCACCTCAACCCTCCAAGTAGCCGGAATTACAGGCATGCGCTACCATGTTTGATTTATTGTAGAGATGAGGTCTCACTGCCCAGGAGGTTCTCGAACCTGCGGGCTCAGGCAATCCACTCACCTCAGCCTCCCAAAGGCTCGAGATTACAGGCTGAGCCACCGAGCCCGGCTGTAGGTTACTTTTTAAATGAGCAAGATTGTTAAAGTAGGGCTTATTTATAAGTGCCTTAAAGCTATCTTCTCAGAAACATCAAGAACCATGGCAGCATGCTCATGGGCATAGACAATGAAATAATCACCCTTGGATCCTTGGGGTGAGAATGAAGCTGTGGTGTTAGAGGACTCTCTTCCTCATTTTGTCATAAAATGAATCAAACGAGGAGAAATTTCATGGTCTCTTTCAAGTGTTTTCGAATTTTCAGTAGAGACTTTGGATTTATCTTCCTCTGCATTTAAAAAGGACATCATTTTTAAAATTTATTTTGACAATTTTCTGTTCAAGTGTGTGATTACTCTGTGTAAAATATTTTGTCATTTTAAGAATAACCATTAATAAACCCTCTCTGCACTGAGGATATGCAAGTCCAGACCTCTAACATAATCTCTCCTGATCACATGACTCCACAGATGCCAGCTCTACCCATATGGGGTTGGGGGAAGAGGAGGAGTACCCTCTCTACACAGGTGTCATCTTTTCCATGTCTGGTTCTCACCTGGATGTTGTCCTTCTGTGATTTCGCTAATGGTAAAATCTTTCTCATTCCTCAAGGTGTCTTTGTACACAAAGTTATTTTCATCCTCCCAAGTTAGAATTGATCCCTCTCTCTTCTGTGTTTTAGTCATTTTCATTGATTCCTCACCATTCATGGGTCATGCGCTTCCACCAGGCAGAGTGAAGACAGGCAGAGTCATGGTTGGTGGGAAACCTACATTATATAGAGGAGGAAAGCCTGTGGGTAAATGAGCATGCCATATATTTTCAGCCAGTGTCAACTTCTACAAAAAAGAATTATAGTGAGCGTCTCTAGATTGGAGAAATGGGGATGGAAGGAGGAGTTAGTCAGAATGTTCAGAAATGCATTGGCAAAGGTGAGAGGTGAGAGAGACAAAAAATGAGCACAGCATGTGAGGCTTTTAAGCCATGTGATGAGTGTGAATATTATTACAAGTGTGATCAGAAACACTAAAGGGATTCTTTTAATGTTCCTTTAACGAAGTTTTATCTATCTAAATCTATCTATCTATCTATCTATCTATCTATCCATCTTTGAATCAGAGTCTTACTCTGTCAACCAGGCTTGAGTGCAGTGGCAGGGTCATGGCCACCACCGCCTCAACCTGCTGGGCTCAGGTGATGCTTCCACCTCAGTCTTCTAAGTAACTGGAACCACAGGCATGTACCAGTATGCCTGGTTAATTTTTTGTATTATTATAGAGATGAGGTCTCGCCATGTTGCTCAGACTGGTCTCGAACCTCTGAACCCAGACAATCCTCTCACCTCCACCTCCCAAAGTGCTGGGATTACAGGTTTCAGCCACTGCACTCAGCCACGGAGTTTTAAAATAAAGCGCCATGCATAAAGAAAAGTGCACATATCAGAAGAGTAGAGTTCAGTGAAACGTTAGGGTCAACTCATCTGTGCACCAGAAACTCCCCTCATTCACCTCCTGCACTATTGACCAATCCTCCCCAAAGGCAGACACTATCCTGACTTCTAACCACACAGATTAGTTTACCTGTTTTTAAAGTTTGTACAAATGAAAATATACAGTGTGTATTTTCTTGTGTGTGACATTTTTGTTCAACATAGTTTGTGAAATTTACCCATGCTATAGATAGCCTTTTGTCATTTCTAAAACTTACACATATGTCACAATTTATCTATTGACTTTTCTGGACATTAGCAGAATTTTCAATTTGGAGCTTTATGAGTAATTCTCTATAAATATTCTTGTACATGTCTTGGATGCACACACACACACATACACACACACCAATTCTGCTGGACATATAACTCAGAAATGTTAATGCTGAATGTCTAGGTGTGTGTATGTTCAGTTTTAGTAAATATATCCAGTGTCACACGAGGTTGTATCAATTTACATTCCACCAACATTGTGTGAAAGTTTTAGTTGGTTCACATTCTTTGCCAACATTTTGTATTATTAGTCTCTAATTTTAACCATTCTGGTGTGTGTCTGTGGTATTTCACAGTGATTTCGATTTGCATTTCTCTGTTGACTAAATAAGTTGAGCAAGCTTTCTAGATCTTTATGATCCATTTGGATATTATGTTTTTCAAGGTGTCAGTTTTAGCCTTTTGTCCACTTTTCAATTGAATCATATAAATTTTTCTTATTGATTTCTGGGACTTAGTTGTATAGTTTAAATGTGTGCAGCTTGCTCATTAATTGGAGTACAAATATATTTCCCCACTCTGTGACTTGTCCTTTTATTCTCCTCATGGTGAATTTTGATAAACAAAAGTTGTCAATCTAAATGTATCCCACAATCAATCTTTTTCTTTTTGGCTAGTGTTTTTTATGTCCTGTTGAAGAGTTCTTAGTCCCACCTCATCCAGCTCATGAAGATAGTCTTTTATATTATCTTTTAAAAGCCATATTATTTAATTTTTATAATTAGATGTGCTATCTCACTGAAATATATTTTTGTGTACAGTGCAAGGTCAAGATTATTTTTTTGAGAATAGGGTATACAATCAATGCAGCATCACTTTTTTCATTGTAAAAAAATCACTTGTATATTTATACATTATCAAATATTTGAAAATGAAATCAACAAAACAACTTCATTCACAATAGTATCATAAAGTATAACATACTTAGGAATAATTTAACAAAAGAGCACAAAACCTATAACCTGAAAACTACAAAATATTTTTTAAAGAAATTAAAGATTTAAATAAATGGAAAGACATTCACATTCATAGATCTGAATACTTAGTATTAAGGTGGCAGTACTTCTCAAATGGATCTACAAGTTTAACACAATCCCTATCAAAATCCCAGGTGGGTTTTTTTTTTTTGTATAGAATTGACACAGGGACCCTAAAGTTCATATAAAAGTACAAGGAACCTAGAACAACCAAACAACCTTAAAAAACAACAAACTGTAAAACTCACTTCATGATGTCAAAACTTAAAACAAAGCTACAAGTAACATGCCTTTCATATTTTGATGCTATATTATTAGGTTCTTGCATGTTTTGTATTTTTATGGCCTACTGGGAAAAAATGACCCTTTTATTATCACATAATGTCTCTTTTTATCACCAATAATCCTCCTTGTTCTCAAATTTGTTCTACTGAGATTAATGTATCTATTTCAGTTTTCTTTTGTTTAATGTTGGCATGGTATAATTTTCTTTTTCCATTTACTTTTAATCTGAGTCTTTATATTTAAAGTAATTTTTTTTTGCTTTTTTATTATTTTAATAACTTTAGGGGATACACATAATTTTGTTCTGGGATTTAAGTGTACCCACAACCCTTACTTGTGCACATAGCACCTGATAGGCGTTTTTTTTTTGTCCTTTCATCCCTTCCCCAGCCCCCAGAGTCTCCAGTCTCCGTTAGAAGCACATATAGTTGAGTTTTCTTTTAAATGCTAAAAATGTCTTCCTTTTAACTGGTATATTTAAGCCATTTATATTTTAAGTGATTAGTAGTACAGTTGGATTAATAGTACAAGGTTTGCATCTGTTTTTCATTTGTGGTTTCTTTCTCCATCTTCCATTTTTTGATTTCTATGGTTTTAATTGAATATCCTATATAATTCCATTTAACTTACTCTTTTATATCAATTATACTTTAATTAAAAATTAGTGGCTGCCCTGGACTTTGCAATGTATATATTTTAGCTAATTTGGGTCTATCTTAAATAACACTATAATGCTTCACATGTGGTACATGTATTTTATAACACAGTTTTCCCACTGGGAATGCTGTCATTCATTTCTCTTATTCATATTTATAGTCACCCAATATATTGTTATTGTTAGTTTAAAAAATTTAAATATTTAAATAAAGATATTATTTTTCTCTGAATTCTTACAACATTTTTTTCCTCTCACTTTTTTATGTGATGAGAATTTAGCATTAAAAAAAGGCACAGATAATGAGTCACCTCGATTTTAAAGAACATGACTCTGAGGCTCGGAAAGCACACTTCTTTGCATTGCAGATTCCCAATCTGCTCCTAGAACCAGGAATCCCATCAGTTGTGCTTTGAATGAGAACTGCTGGGCATAGTTATGAAGCATCATTGAATTTCCTCTATTACTTCTGATGTTTTGGAAGACAAAAGAAGACAGGCTAGCATTCCTGTTTACACCTGGAAGACACACTTATTACAAGTCCATACAACTAATGGCTAAATAAAAGAATTAAGCTAATCAATTCTTTCAATTACCCTTAGCTTTTTGCCCGTGTGAGAATTTTCTAAATTTCTGCATTTTATCCACAAGGAAACGATTTTCAATAATTCAGGAGAGAAATAATGAAGGTGTTGGATTACAGGTGAGAATGGAATTAGATGTAAGAGAAGAGAAAGTACAAGGTAGATCCTTGTAAAATGTGTTAAGAAAAAAAAAGATGATAAAGGGGCCAGAGAATCAATTTTTGTAGAAAAGGAAACCAAGTGACACAGTGTTGGGCTAGGAGAAGAAAGAGAGTACTTCTTGGGGAGTGTCAAGAATCAACAAGACCAAAAGTGAAGAGAAGTTAAAGGTATTGAGGGCTTACAAAACGCTACTGATCAGTGGCAGCGGGGGTGGGGGTCCATTAAAAATTTCTTTATAATTGAACTTACATTTGGGGCAAAGTAATTGTGGAAGAGAATCAAGAGTCTACAGGTGTAAGGTGATGATGATGGCAAGCAGAAACTTCTTTAAGAGATTGGCCTTGAAGTATAGGATGGGAGGGTGGATACCAGAAGAGTAAAAAGTCAAAATTTTTGTTAATAGAATGAGAAAATCTTAGCTGGGCTCAGTGGCTCAGCCTGTAATCCCGCGCCTTTGGGAGGCTGAGGTGAGTGGATTGCCTGAGCCCGCGGGTTCGAGACCCGCCTGGGTGGCGAGACTTCATCTCTACAATAAATCGAAAAATCAGCCGGGCGTGGTAGCGCATGCCTGCATTTCCGGCTACTTGGAAGGCTGAGGCGGAAGGATCGCCGGAGCCCAGCAGGCGAGGCTGCGGTGGCCGGGAGCGGCCACTGCACTCCAGTCTGGGCGACAGAGTGAGACTCCAACTCAAAACAAACAAACAAAACAAATAGAATGAGAAAATCTTAAGAATGTTTGAGATCACATAGAAAAATTATTTTATGCTTATATACAGCATGGCTGCATACCATGTTGCTAGAATAAATATATAGGGATGAAATAGTTATGTTTCAATTTCCAGTTTTAGCTGACTTAACCCTTTCAAGCAAACTAATTGATTTATTTATGTTTTTTAATGGCTTCATTAGGTATTACAGTTAACAATTAAAATAATTTTAAGAAGAGAATTATACCTCAATACTAAAGGCATTGCCCTGTTGTATTAATAATTAATTAGCCTTTCATAAAATATAATTTTAATTTTCTATATGTGGCATAACCAGATTTTTTAAACTACTTCCTGTGCAATATGTCTTTTCACTGTATAGCTATTGTACTCATCTGCACGTTAGATTGTTCTGAGATGTCTGCAGTGATGTTAGTTCACAGCCCCTTATTGGTTTTCCATTTTCCAACATCCCGCTCTTTAATTTACATTAAATGGCCATAACCTGCTAGATTTAAGTATATGCTAGAAGATTACAATGAAAACTGAATAACCTATCATAATTTTTTATGTGAAGATTGAAGATATTTTCATTAAGCAAGTGTGAACGTACAGTTGTAGAGTTATGAGAAGTGACAGGGAGAATATTAATGGACTCCTGTAAAAATCTTATGTGTAAAGATTCCCTGAAGGATAAAATGACATGAAGATATCCCCCCATATTCTTTTGCAAATGAGAAAATTTGCCATTCTGTTTGCATGAACTTGGGGACAACAATTGTGCACACAGAGTATGCTTCTCTAATCTTGCTTGTGGGATCTATTTTATAATTTCAGAGAATAGGAACTAATCATTTAAACCTGTCATGTTTGGCAATTGTTAGCAAGTGAAAATATTTTTGTGATGAGAGTAACTGATTTCAACAGAAAGAAATATTTGCAAAAGTAATAGGGATTGAAAATTGAAGAGTAGATGTCTTCTGTTTGAAGGCCAACGATGTCAGCTAAGACAGCTCCTTTCAGATCTGCCCACTGGATAATCTCATTTATGATTTTACAGGAGTCCACAGAATAGGATCTAAGAATTGTAATGAACTTTTAAGATTTTATCTAGTCTTGCATTCTTACTTTTCTCAACAACATATCTATAAAACTTGTAGTTCTTCTGCCCCTAGAAGAAGAAATTATTTATTTCTCTGAACCTTTCCAGTATGTCATCTGTTCTAGTCTATGACATTTCTACTAACACTTTATATGGTACTAATTTATGTGCAGATTTTATCACCCTTTTAGGTATGAGGAGCAAGGTCTCTGGTTGACTTATGTTGCTCAATTAAGTTAAATCATGCTTCCTGTGACAGTTTAAATGCCTGGTGGAGAAAGAAGCTCACTAAATATACATCACATGTATACATGTAATATTGCAAGGCAGATATGTAGACAAAAAAAGCTAAAATTCACAGGGGTTAAAAGGTTTGACCCAAGATCCCAGAGTTAGAAGAAGAACTAGGTCAATAATTCACATCTCTTGACTTTTAATCTTATAATGACTCTTTGTAATGTACTTTCTTTTCTCTTAAAAGTTATAAAAATGAATTATTAAAGTTTGACTAATGACCTCTTGATTTTTAAATGCTTAATCCTAAAAGTAGCAACCTCTACTTTTGTTATTTTATGAAACTGAACAATCTTATCTTCAATGACATGTACAAAAAATTACATTTTCTTATTTGAATTTCATCAACAGGTATTACATTTCAGAAGGCTTGTAGAATTCTGTGTACCTGTAATTACCTGGGAAAACTTTCATTTACAAATACTTGGCTTTTTTGAATGTTGACAAAAATAGTTTGAAGATTAATTAGATTTGCATTAAGTGCCCAGTAGATGAAGGACACACGTGACTTTGGTTTAACTTGTATTCCATCATCTTTTCTTCTCTTCAATCATCTGGATCAGCAGGCATAACTATGGTTATGGGTATCCAAGTCGCAATGTCACAAATCACTTTAAGAAATGTTAAAACCAAGCCTTCCTCTTCCTAAAGACATCTTATAGTGACCTAGAATGGAAGAGTGTTAGGATGACTGAGAAGGAAGTTGAACTACATAAGAATCTCCTCAATGGATTAAGATGTCTATTTATTCAACAAGCCTTTGCTGACATACATAATGATTTGGGAAATCTATGGAGAATATTGGACAGCAACATTTCAGGTAGGCATGGAAGAATTCGAAGGAATTTTCCAAGAATACATCAGGAGAGTAGATAAACTGGACAGGAGAAAGAAATAAATAAGTCTTAGAGACTTAAGGGTTAGTTCTGTGTTGACAAACAATGAATTGATCTTCAATACACCAATGAAGTTTCTTTTAATCTCTTCTTTTGCTTCACTTAAAGAGTTAGTGTATCTTAATTACCCACTCCTTCACTCCTACTATAGATTAAAATGGGCTTTGGACTAGATCTGTGCAATAGCTCTCACTACACCCAACTCCGCAAATATGGTGAGCCCTGGTTTGGGGAAAGGAAGGTCAATTGTAATTTAGACATAATATGTAAAAATTAAAATATTATTAAGGACTTTTGAACATCAATCTGTATAAATGTTAAATGAGAAAATGACAATTTAGAAAATATATACAGTACTTAAAAGTACTTCAACAGACTTGATACTCAAATATTAAAAGTAAAAATGTTGGAATTCTACAGGAGTCAGGGCCTGAGATAATGTGATATTCAACTCTATTTTTGAAGTGATCTCACTTAATCCTTCTGATAAAATTTAAAATTATAATATGCTTTTAAAAAACTAATACTACATTATCATTTATAATCTTTCAGCAAATATTGATGTACAATATTTTATTTATAAAACACTGGGCAAGACACAATAAAGTATTTGCACAAGTAGGTAGCCTGGCCAAGGTCTTCCAACAGCAACTGAGCTACTTCTGAAGAGGTTGCATGCATCCACAGAAGGACAACTCCTTTAAAAACAGTGTGCAACAGTGACAACTAAGGTGCACATGACAGAGATATAGGTTTAGATCAAGTTTTTTAGACATACTGATAGTGATATTAGAAACATCACTTTGGCAATGAGGATTAATAGATGAATTTCATTAGATAAGAAAATTATTTAATGCTTTTAAAATGCAATTTTGGGACAGACTTGATAGCTCAGCATGTACTCGCAGCACTTTGGGAGGCCAAGGCTAGTGGATTGTCTGAGTTCGTGGGTTCGAGACCAGGCAACTTGGTGAGACCTCATCTCTACAATAAATCAAAAATTAATTGGGCATGGAAGCGGGTGCCTATAGTTCTAACTACTTGGAAGGCTGAGGTTCAAGGATCGCCAGAGCCCAGCAAGTCAACAACTGGGGTGGCCGTGAGGTGTCACTGCACTCCAGCCTGGGCAATGGAGTGAGGGTCCAACTCAAAAAAAAAATGTAATTTTTATTTAATGTGATCTGTCCTCATTTTTATTGTAAAGTACTCAGCATTATTTTTGCCATGTTAAGATTAGCATTTGTTTTACTAGGACTGCACTTAAGTTAACTATTTATTTAGTTTTCTTCCTTTTTTAAATTTATACTTCTCTTTATTTTCTGTTTCTGGAATTTGCTGATATTCCAGCTTTTTTTAAAAAATTTTATTTTACAGACATGGGGTACAATTCAGGCTTAGGTAAATAAATGTTCATTATGCAGGTACCCTTGTTGATGAGGTCGATGCAGGTACCCTTGTTGATGACCATCCCGCCTCCCCCCACCCCTGGCAATTTCTTGCTACTGGCTAATGCCAATCCTTTTCATATAGAACGATAATTGTTCAAGGTCGCTTATTTGTGAGAACATGTGATACTCAGTTCTTTGTTTCTGTGATAGATTACTCAGTGTTATAGAATCTAAGTCCATCCAGGTTGCTGTGAAGTTCATAATTTTGTCCTCTATGGCTGCATAATATTCCATCATGTATATGTACCACGTTTTTTTAAATCCAGTCCTCTTTCAAAGAACAGCATGGTTAGTTCCATGTTTTTGCTGTTGTGAACAATGCTGCAATAAACGTGTGTGTGCACGTGTCTTTTCCACAGAGTGATTTAAGTTCCTCCGAGTTTATTCCCAGTAGGGAGATTGCAGGGTCATAGAGAAGGTCAATTTTAAGATCTTTTAGGAATCACCAAACTGTTTTCCACAGAGGTTGTGTTAGTTTACACTCCCAGCAACAGAGTAGAAGCTCTAGTTCCCTTTTCCTCGCGTCCTCTCCAGCATCTGTTGGTTTTGTTATTGATGATGGCCATCCTGACTGGAGATAGGTGGTATCTCAGTGTGGTTTTAGTTTGCCTCTAGCTATAAAAGCCATAAATGACATCTAGCTATAAAAGTCATACATGACATCTTCCAATAGAAGGCTGTTTTGTCTACACTGAAAATCTATCTTTTAGTGTGTGGTCACTTTTATAAGTTATCTTAGCAAAATTTTCTGGAAAAATTTCTGAAGCTTCTACAACAGTGTGTGTTGCTTTACTTTACACTTTTTGACCCATAAACCAACCTCAGCTAGTTTCAAACTTTTCTTCTGCAGTTTCCTCACCTCTCTTGGTTTTCATGGAATTGAAGAGAGTTAGGGCCTTGTTCTGGTTTAGGCTCTGGCACAAAGGAATGCTGTGGCTGGTTTGATCTTCTATCCAGACCACTAAAGCTTTCTCCATATCAGCAATAAGACTGTTTTGTTTTCTTATTATTTATATGTTCACTGGAGTAGTACTTTCATTTCCTTTGAAAACTTTTCCTCTGTATTCTTAGCTTAACTCTTTAGCACAAGAGGTATATTTCTGCTTTCTACATACCTTCATCACTAAGTTTAACCATTTTTAGCTTTTGATGTGAAGTGAGAAGAATGCAACTCCACCTTTCACTTGAATACTTAGAGGCCATTGTAGGGTGATCAATTGACCTGATTTCTATATTGCTGTGTTTCAGGGAAGAGAGAAGCCCAAGAAAAGGGAGAAAGATAGTCAGCCAATGAAACAATTAGAACACACACAACATGTGTGTATTAATTTTTTTGTTCTATGTGATCATGGTTTGTGGCACCTCCAAACAATTATAATAGTAACATCAAAGATCCCTGATCGCAGGTCACTGTAACAGATGTAATGACAGTGAAAAAGTTTGAAATACTGGGAAACACAGAGACACAAATTGAGCAAATTATGCTGAAAAAATTGAGCATATCTAGCAATAAAGTTGCTAGATGTGGGTTGGTTATAGAACTTCAATTTGTAAAAAAATACAATATCCGTGTAGTGCAATTAAGTAAGTTGCAATAAAATGAGGCATGCCCGTACACTTGTATGCAATTTTTTAAATGCTTGTATATAATTTTTAAAAAAGAGACCTTCTTGGAGATACTTCACAATTAGAACATGTAAAAGTTAAGATGATATTAAAAAGTTAAAGTGATATTAACAACCTTTTTTCAAACTTTGTATAATGCAATGGAATAGAACTTAAATCAATTATTTTACTATTTATTAGATATTACTTAATGGAGTACAATATTAATCATCACCTTATTACAAAGTAGCACAATTCACTTCTCCCACCACATTCCCAATAAAGCTGGGATCTTAGAGCATTTTAATCCTATTTAACCTTCTGCTACCTTTCATGTTAGTGTTGCTATGCATTTTAGTTCTAAGTTTCTGTAAACTCCAAAGGATATAACTTTTATATTTCTAAAATATATTACTCCAAAAAGTAAATAACCCATTTATGTTTCCATTTAGTTTCTCTTTATCTTTAAAGTAATTCCTTCTAAATATGTTTCTTTCCAATACTGTTCCTCCTGGCCAAGAAATTCCCTGTGGTATTTCTTTCAGAGGCTGATATTTTATCAGTTTTATGATTGCCTAAAATGTTTTTGCTTCACCTTAATTTTTTTATTTTTTAAATTTATTTATTTTTATTTTTATTTTTTTTGAGTTTGAGTCTCACTCGGTCGCCCAGACTGGAGTGCAGTGGCTACTCCCGGCCACCGCAGCCTTGACCTGCTGGGCTCCGGCGATCCTTCTGCCTCAGCCTTCCGAGTAGCCAGAATTACAGGCATGCGCTATCACGCCCGGCTGAGTTTTTGATTTATTGTAGAGATGAGGTCTCGCTGCCCAGGTGGGTCTCGAACCCGCAGGCTCAGGCAATCCACTCACCTCAGCCTCCCAAAGGCGCGGGATTACAGGCTGAGCCACCTAGCCCAGCCACCTTAATTTTTTTAAAGATCTCTTTTGAGGAGTAGAGATATTAGGTTGAGAGTTAATTTTTCAATGCTTTAAAAATGTAATTTTTGGCCAGACTTTATAGCTCAGCATGTACTTGCAGCACTTTGGGAGGTCAAGGCTAGTGACTAACCAGAGTCCGCAGGTTCGAGACCAGCCCAGGCAACCTGGTGAGCTCTCATCTCTACAATAAATCAAAAATTAGTAGGGCATGGTAGCGGGTGCCTGTAGTTCTGGCTACTTGGAAGACTGAGGTTCAAGGATCGCCAGAGCCCAGCAAGTCAACAACTGGGGTGGCCGTGAGGTGTCATTGCACTCCAGCCTGGGCAATGGAGTGAGGGTCCAACTCAAAAAAAAAAATGTAATTTTTATTTTATGTGATCTCTCCTCATTTTTATTGTAAAGTACTCAGCATTATTTTTGCCCTGTTAAGATTAGCATTTGTTTTACTAGGACTGTACTTAAGGTTACCATTTATTTAGTTTTCTTCCTTTTTTAAATTTATACTTCTCTTTATTTTCTGTTTCTGGAATTTGCTGATATTCCAGCTTTTTTTTAAAAAAAAAATTTATTTTAAAGACATGGGGTACAATTCAGGCTTAGGTATATAAATGTTCATTATGCAGGTACCCTTGTTGATGAGGTTGATGCAGGTACCCTTGTTGATGACAATCCTGCCTCCCCCCACCCCTGGCAATTTCTTGCTGCTGACTACTGCCAATCCTTTTCATATAGAACAATAGTTGTTCAAGGTCCGCTTATTTGTGAGAACATGTGATACTCAGTTCTTTGTTTCTGTGATAGATCACTCAGTGTTATAGAATCTAAGTCCATCCAGGTTGCTGTGAAGTTCATAATTTTGCCCTCTATGGCTGCATAATATTCCATCATGCATATATACCACATTTTAAAAATCCAGTCCTCTTTCAAAGAACAGCATGGTTAGTTCCATGTTTTTGCTATTGTGAACAATGCTGCAATAAACATGTGTGTGCAGGTATCTTTTCCACAGAGTAATTTAAGTTCCTCTGAGTTTATTCCCAGTAGGGAGATTGCAGGGTCATAGAGAAGGTCAATTTTAAGATCTTTTAGGAATCACCAAACTGTTTTCCACAGAGGTTGTGTTAGTTTACACTCCCACCAACAGCATAGAAGTGTTCCCTTTTCCTCGCGTCCTCTCCAGCATCTGTTGGTTTTGTTATTGATGATGGCCATCCTGACTGGAGATAGGTGGTATCTCAGTGTGGTTTTAGCTTACATTTCTTTGATGACTTGTGAGACTGAGCATTTTGTCATGTACCTGTCGACGGCTCATATGTCTTTGCTTGATATGTCTGATGCAACACTTCTTGGTTCCCCTATTTCAAGGACCCTGGCCTTGCCCTTGTATTTCTAGATTTTCTTTAGTAGCCTCAATGAGGTTTCTTTTTGAAAAACTTCTTGATGTATTATTTGCAAACGATATCTACTTATAAATATGGTTATATCTGTATATTAATATTATTATATATTGTATATATAATTTGGTTTTTGGTGAAAATCCATGAATATTGAAATCTACACGGACTTATGTAATCACAATCACAAATCAGATGTTTAACAGTTCAAAACAGTTCAGTTATGTTCCAAATCCCTTCATGTTGACTCTTTGTAGTTTTATTATCTCCATTTTTAGACTTTGGCAACACACTCACATAGTTTTGCTTCTTAAATAATGCATGTAAAGGGAATTATACATTGTTTTTCAATTTGAGACTGGCTTCCTTCACTTCACCTAGTGCACTTGAGATGCATGGAGGCTGTTGCATGCATCAACATTTTATTCATTTTAATTGATAGTTGAGATGCAGTTCACTGTATAAATGTGCATATATTTAGTTGACCACTAAATGACACTTGTTTCATTTCATTTTGTTTTTCAGGTTTGGTGATTATGAAGAAAGTTGCTAATAATATTCTTGCAAATATTTTTGTGTGAAACAAGTTTTCATGTCTCTGAGGTAAATATCTGAAAGTGAATTTGCTGAATAATAATGTAAGTATATATTTAAATATTAGAAAATTGACAAATTATTTCAAAATACCTATACCATTTTTAATTCCCATCAGCAATGTATGGAAGAAAATTGTTTGGAGTCTTCACTGGCAGTTTGTATTGTCAGTTTTTGTTGTTGTTGGTTTTAATTTTAGTCAATCAAATAGGTGGGTAGTATCTTTAATTGTAGCTTAATGTTTATTTCCCTAATGGCTAACAGTGTTGGGCATAATTCTCATGCTTTTCTTTTTGCTCTTATCTCCTCTTTCATGAAGTGCCTATTAGTTTCTCCATTTATCAGAGATTTTTTTTTTTTTTTTTACTGTTAACTTTATAGTAAAAGTCACTCTTGTCACCGAGGCTGGCGTGCAGTGGCATGCTCACGGCCACCGCAGCCCTGTCGTGCTGAGCTTCGGTGATCTTTCTGGCTCAACCTTCCAAGTAGCTGGAACTGCAGATGCACACAACCATGCCAGGCTAGTTTTTGTGATTTATTGTGGAAAAGAGGTCTCACCAAGTTTCCCAGGCTGATCTCAAATCCCAGGTCTCAGACAATCCTCTCGCCTTGCCTCCCAAAATGCTAGGATTACAGGCTGAGCCACCACATTAACTTTGTAAAAAGTCTTTCAAATGTTTGCTTTATTTTTTATTTTATTTTATTTTATTTTAAACATGTGGGGTACAACACAGAATTAGGTGTACAAGTGATCATCATACAGTTAGTTTGGGTCTTCCTTTGGTCCCCACAGCATTGGTTTGAGACCAGGTACTGTTAATGATTTTATTTCCCCACCCCTTCTCCCTGGCAATTTCCAGCTGCAGTCAACCCCTTTCTTATAGTATTATGGTAATTGTTCAGGGTCCGCTTATGAGTCAGAACATATGGTACTCAGTTCTTTTTTTCTGTGAAAAATCACTGAGAATTACAGACTCTATATCCATTCAAGTTGCTGTGAAGTTCATAAGTTTGTTCTTCTTTATGATTGTGTAATCTTCCATCACATATATGTACCACATTTTTTAAATAAAGTCCAGGTTTGATGGGCAACATGGTTGGTTCCATGTTTTTGCTATTGTGAATAGTGCTGCAATAAATATGTGTGTGCAGGTATCCTTTTGCAGAGTGATTTAATTTCCTCCAGGTATTTTCCTAGAAGGGGGATTGCTGGGTCATATGTATGGTCAATTTCTTTATTATTGTAATTTTATATGGTTTTAAAATCAGATAATGTTTGTCCATTTGTCTGTTCTTGTACCAATGTCAGGCTTTTTTGATTATTGTAACCTTACAGTAAAGTTTAAAGTATGGAAGTGTGATATCTCCCACTTTGTTTCATTTGCTAAGGAGTGTTTTGGCTATTAATGGTCATTTATGTTTCCATCTGAATATCTGCATTATTGCTTCCAGGTCTGTGAAGAATGATGTTGGTAATTTTAATGAGTATTGAATGGAATCTGTATATTGTCTTTGGTGGGATTGTCATCTTAACAGTGTTGATTCTTCCTATCCATGTGCATGAACTATTTCTTCATTTGTTTATTTCTTGGATTTCTTGAGCATTGTTTTGTAGTATTCATTGTAAAGGTCTCTCATTTCACTGGTTAGAAAGATGCTGAGGTATTTCATTTCCTATGTGGTTATTTTGAATGGGATAGTGATTTGTATTTGATTTTCTGCCTGTTTTCAGTTGGTGTAAAAGAATGAAACTGTTTTTGAACGTTTATTTTGTGCCTCAAGACTTTGCTAAAGTCCTTTATCAGTGCAAGGAAGCTTTTGATTCTTTTGAATTTCTGAGGTATAGGATCATCTCATCAGCAAAGATGGATAACTTAATTTTGTCTTTTCCCTTTTGGATACCCCTGATTTCCTTCTCTTTTCTAATTTCTCTAGCTAGAACTTACAACACAATGTTGAGTAGGAGGGGTGAGAGTGGACAGTTTTGTCTTGTTGTGGATTTCAGGGGAAATGTTTCCAATTTCTGTCCATTTAGCAATATGTTTGCTGTGGGTTTATTGTAGATGGCATTTAGAATTTTGTGGTATGGTCCTTCTATGCCTAGGCATTGGAGGATTTTTATCAAGAATGGATGCTGAATTTTTTTTTTTTTTTTGAGTTGGAGTCTCTGTCACCCAGACTGGAGTGCAGTGTCTGCTCCTGGCCACTGCAGCTTCGACCTGCTAGGCTCTGGCAATCCTTCTGCCTCAGCCTTCCAAATAGCTAGAACTACAGGAGTGCGCCACCAAGCCCAGCTAATTTTTTATTTATTGTAGTGATGAGGTCTTGCCAAGTTGCCCAGGTGGATCTCGAATCCACAGGCTCAGGCAATCCACTCACCTCGGCTTCCCAAAGTGCTGGGATTATAGCCTGAGCCACTGAGCCCGGTTGGGGATGCTGAATTTTATCAAAACTTTTTCTGCATCTAATATAATCATGTTGTTCTTGTTTTTACATCTGTTGATTTATTTGATTACATTTATGGTCTTGTAGATATTGAACTAGCCCTGCATTCGAAGATTAAGCCTACTTGGTCATGGTGGATGATTTCTGAGATGTGTTGTTGGATTTGATTTGCTAGAATCTAGTGACAAATTTTTGTGTCTATCTTCATTAGGGATATTGGCATGTAGTTCTTTTTCTTTGTTGTTGGATCTTTACCTGGTTTGGGTATGAGTGTGATATTACTTTTGTAAAATGATTTGGGGAGAATTCTGTCTCTCTCAATTGCCCGGAATACTTTCAGTGTGGTTGGTATCAGATCTTCCTTGTATGTTTTGTAGAGTCCCACTGAAGAGCTGTCTGGTTCAGGGTTTTTTTTTTTTTATAGGTAGTGTTCTTATGAAGGAGTCAATTTTCTTGCTTGTTATTGGTCTATTTAGTGTCTCAATGTCTTCTTGTTTCAACCTTGGGCAGTTGTGTGATGTCAGTCTCTCCATTTCATTTAGGTTATCAAGTTTGTTTCCACACTGATGTGTACAGTAATCTCTGGTAATCTTTGTATTTCTTTGGGGTCAACTGTGATTTGATCTTTTGCATTTCTGATTCTGTTTATTTGGGCTTTTTCTCTCTTTTTCTTGGTCATTCTGGCTAGGGTTTCATCAATCTTGTTTATCCTTTCAATGAACTAGCTTCCGTTTTGTTGATTTTATGTACATTTTTCTCTTCTTTGTCCCATATTTGGGCTTTTACTTTGGTGATCTGGATTCTTCTGCTGAAGTTGGGGTTTTGGTAGTCTTGTCTTTACAGCTCCCTTAAGTGATTTGTTAGGCTGTTAACTTGTGCTCTCCATTTTCTTGACGTGTGTTCATGGAGATATAAACTCCTCTCTTAGAACTGATTTCATGGCTATCTCAGAGATTTTGCTATGATGTTTCCTTATTTTCACTTGTTTCCAGGAATCTTTTAACTTCTGTTTTGATTTCTGTGTTGACTACTCAGTAGTCGTTCAGCATCATGCTGTTTAGCATGCATGTGGGTTTTGGGGGAATTTTGTTGGTGTTGATATTTAGTTTTATTTCTCCATGGTATGAGAAAGTGCATGGCAGTATTTTGATCTTATGAAATTTGCATATGCTTGATTTATGGCCAAAGATGTGATCGATCTTGGAGTATGTTTCATGTGTTGATGAGTAGAATGCATATTCTGTAGTTGTTGGGTGGAGTGTTCTGTAGGTATCTATTAAGTCCATTTGGTAAAGCATAAAGTTTCCTTGATGATCTATCTAGAGTTGTTAGTGGGGTATTTATGTCCCCAGCTATAACAGTGCTAGAGTCAATTGTTGTTGTTTTTTTTTTTTTTTGGCTTTTTTTTTTTTTAGTTTACTCTGTAGCTGCTTTATAAAAGCGGCTGCTCCTGTTTTTGGTGCACATATGTTTAGGATGTATACTTCATGTTGATGGATTGAATTTTTTATCATTATTCAGTGTCCTTCCATATCTTTTTAAAATTTTTAATAGCTTTAGGTTGTTTTGTCTAATATTAGGATCATGACTCCTGCCTTCTTTTGTGATCCTGGAAATTTGTTTTACATCCTCTAACTTTGAGTCTGTGGGGTCCCTTGCAATGAGATGAGTTTCCTGGATGCAGCAAATTATTGGGTCATGTTTTTATTTAGTTTGCCATTCTGTGTCTTTTCAGTGGTGTATTTAGTCCATTCACATTCATACTGATTATTGAAATGTGATTGTCTATTCCCATCATGAGGTTATTATAAATTTTTTTCTTTGTTTTCTTTTAAAGTTTGGGTTGAGGTATGAGTGTGCCTTCAAGTTTGCAATTGTGTTGAATTCTCTGTTGATTCTGTGTTCTCCTGTTCTTTTGGGAAGTGTGGTCATTTTTTATTCTGTGCTTAATACTTTTTTAAGCATCTCCTACGAGCTGGCCTGGAAGATGCATAATCTTTTAGTGATTGGATGTCTGGGAATGATTTTAATTCTTCATTGCTAATGAAGCTGAGCTTGGCTGGGTAGGAAATTCTTGGTTGGAATTGTTTATCTTTGAGGACTTTAAAAATTGCACTCCAGTCCCTTCTAGCTTGTAGTGTTTCTGCTGATAGGTCTGCTGCTATTCTGATTGGTTTTCCCTTCTAGGTAATCTACCTTTTCCTCTTGCAGTCTTTAGGACTTTTTCTTTTGTATCTACTTTGTGCAGGCAAATTGTCATGTATCTAGGGGTTGGTCTTTGATATCTTGCAAGGGTTCTCTGTATCTCTTGTATTTGAGATGGGGAAAGTTTTCCTGGATAATCTCCTCAAATACTTGCTCCAAGGTGTTCTCCATTGCCCATTATTTTTCTAGGATACCAATCAGACATGCATTCGGGCTCTTGATATAATCACACATATCTTGGAAGCTTTGTTCTTTCACTAAATATAATGTTTCTAATGTCACTTAGAAAGCATAAATCATTTTAACTTTTAGTCAAAGATTTGATTTACTCTAGAGTTGACAATTTAGTTGTAGTACATTGTTTTCTAAAAAATATCTCTAAACTTTTCTTAAACATTTCACTTATATTGCTAAATGAAATTTAAAGTGCAGCACTCTCATCTCTCACCTATACTATTCATAATTTTTCCACAAACATTAGATCAGGTTGTGTATGTCATATATTGTGCCTAGATACGGACATTCAAAAGTGGATTATGCTCTATATCCCAATCAATACCCATATTTAATGTGAAAAGTAAGACAGATTCTTTGTTATCTGGAAATCAGGTAGTGGAGTCCAACAGCAATGTCATTCAATGGGATATGAAAGGTATACAGAAAATAGCAAGGAAACAAAAAGAAGTTTCTATTAATTAACTAAAAAAATACACACACACACACACACACACACACACACACACACACTTGCACATGCATACATATATATAGCGTGGATGTCTACACAAAATAAAATACATTTTACTGGGGATTTTGGACTGAGAAAGAGTTCAGATTTTGACTAAGCTGGGAAAACGCATTTTAGCTAGAAGTATAAATATTTTTAAATATGCAGAAGCTTTTGTTTTAAATGACTTAAAAAATAAGATCAGGGACAAATATGTTTTGCCTGATGATATGTACTTGATCCTATAGATCAGTGGTCAAAAAGCATGGTTTCCACACCAGCAGCAACCCTGGTGAACATGATAGATATGCATATTTTTAGGCTTCACCCAAACCTATTGAATCAGAGATTGGAGAAGTGTGTTCACTAATCTGCATTTTAACATGCTCTCCATGTGATTTGAGAATCACTACCATTTTAAATCAGGTGAATGATATGATATAATCTAAGTAGTTGAATGATAATCCAGTCAACAGGAGTGGGGGGGTTTGGGGGGACTAATTGGAGATTAATTTTTAGAGATTGGGAAACAGTTAAAAATTTATTGCAATGTCCTCTGACACACAGTATTCACACAATACAATAAATAAATAAGACAGTCAAAAAGTGCACATATATTCTTTTTGGATACTGATGACATGCTATTTTCTTACTTCTGGCATCTACCATAATCTCACAGTTGGTGCTTAATTAATGTTTGTGAAATAAATGCTGAATATTGTAGATGATTGAAGAGAATACTTTAACCAAGGAAGAAACTAGAAGCAGCTTAAAAACTTAAGAATTTTATTCCAAGAAATATTGCCTTACATAGCTAATATTCCCAATACAGTTTGATTCAGGGGTTGGTGAATTCAGTGGCTAAATAACAGCATTTTTAGAGCTAGTTTTGGGGTTTTTTTTTGCTTGTTTTTTCTTTTTTTCTGCTATCCACGATGTTTTGACATTTTCCCTCAATTTGTCCCCTCATTTGCTACAAGATGTTTGTAGCTCCTTCTGAAAACTAATTATCACACAGCAATGCCCACAGATAAGAAGAAAGGAAAGCATCACTTTCTTCTTCATTGTCAGTACGTTTTCTCTTATTTACTATTGACTAGGATTGCATTATATGCTCATTTCTTTACCACAGGCAAGGGAACGGAATTATGACCCTAGGTTGGTGCTAATCAAGACTCACCTTGGTTGCTGGGGTTACTCTCCAACCTACCAGGAAGCACATAGCTTCAGACACTAATAGAAAGTGATGAGAAACAGAGGGTCATGACCATGGGGTAGGAAACCAATAATGCTGTCTTCAAGAGTTATGGGAGAAATGCACATGAGCCCCACGTGTTGAGTGAAGGTAACACATGTGAATCGAATGTTTTCAATGGGAAAATTCTAGGTACACATTAGTTATTAATAACAAGTCCTCATGGAGCACTTACAATATACCTTATATAGTACTAGGTACTTTTAGTATTTATGGCGAAAAATATAGCGCATTTTGCAGCAAAAATTCTGGGCATGGGATACGTGCATACATATGATTTCAAAGCCTATCTCTGTAACTAATCAGCTTTCTAACTTTCATTACTTAGGACATCTGTGTTTCTTCTTATTGATAATCATAAATCTGCCTTGCATCCTTCTCTAGGTCACCGTGTAAATAAAGTTTCTCTGATAAACAGGAAATTACACTATTGATTGTATTGTCCATTATCAAAGGCCATCAGACCGAACTAATAAAATGGAAGAATTCTAGAATCCTCCTTTATGACTATCTATTCAATGTTGCAGGGGTTACACATGCCCTCATTTCATTCTTACACCCAACCCCTGAGGCAGGGGATATTGTTCCTTCTTTATATATAAGAGACTGTGACTTAAAGGCTCTTAAGACCTTGACCTATTTGGCCCTAACCTATAGCTTATGGATGATAGGAAGGGGATTGTTCCATGGCCACCAGACCTAGGCAGACGCTTGCTCTACCTCATACATGCAACTACCTCATACATGCAACTAGATAGGCCCCTATGGGCCAATTCAGTCAAATCTTCTGAAGGGGCAGAGGTGAGAAAAGGTGCAGGCCATTTCAAATGCAATTGCTCTGTTTCTTTTTTCTCATTGTCCAGGACTCTGGGGACCATCTTCCTAAACATATTGCCACAATACCCTTTAATAAATGCTTGTAAGAAATAAGAAGATTGAACTTCCTAAGTGTATTTTAAAATAAACTTTTACCTATAGATTTTCCTTTTTCTTTTTTTACCTATATAGATTTTCCTTTTTTTTTTTTTTCATTTGAACAGAAAGAAACAGTGTCTCAGGCTCAGAGGCTGGAGAAATACAGCTCTGTAGAAATGTACTGGAATTTGTGGAATTAGCTATGTCCTCAGGCACTCTTGCTTTGAGCATGAAGTCTTTCAAGTAGGTGAACATGTGACTAAAGAAAGAAAGGATAGGGGTTTTGAAAACAAAATTCTTTGTATTATCCACAGGACCAGAATCACTGAGCTGTGTGCAGGGTAATTAAGAAATTTTGCTTTCAAAATCAATTCTTGGTACCTGCATAATGAACATTTGCATACCTAACCCTGAATTGCACCCCACATCTTTAAAATAGAAAATATAAAAAACAAAACAAAGCAAAACAAAAAAAACTCTTGGTAACTTTAGGCTGCAGCAGTTTGGTTCCAGCATGCAGCACTTATTTCAAAGTGTTCCCAGAGAGATGCCTACTTACCTCCAGCTGCAACTGCACCTCTTGGATGGGTTCTTTTCTCTAAAGTTCAGGTGCCAAATGCTTTAGCCTCTGAGGACAGTAGGTAAGGGGGAACCATATGAGGATGTTGTTTGTGGAAGTATAACTGTTACCACTAACATTCATCAGGAGAGTGCGTCATGGAAATATATTTGTCAAAAATACTTCCCATTTTTTTTCCTTCAGAGAAACAGAGCCAACAGGATGCAAAATTCTTCTTTCTTTCTTTCTTTCTTTCTTTCTTTCTTTCTTTCTTTCTTTCTTTCTTTCTTTCTTCCTTCCTTCCTTCCTTCCTTCCTTCCTTCCTTCCTTCCTTCCTTCCTTCCTTCCTTTCTTCCTTCCCATCATCATCTCCAAGAGGTTTTAAGAAATTGACTCACAAGATTGTGAAGGCTGGCAAATCCTGGTAAACACACAAGCTGGAATCCCCGGGAAGAGTTGATGTTGCAGTTGAGCCCAGAGGGCCACTGCTTAGTAGAATTTCCTCTTCTTTTGGGGACAATCACTCTTAGTTCTGATAAGGTCTTCAATTGGCTGAGTGAGGCCTACCCACATTATGGACAGTTATCTGCTTTACTAAAAGTCTATGGATCTAAATGTGAATCTCATCTGAAAACACCCTCACAGAAACTTCTAGAATAATTTTTGGTCAAATATCTAGGCATTGTGACCTAGTAAATTCGGCAAATAAAATTAACCATTGCATGTGGTTTTGTCAATATTTAAATAAAGGTGTCCATTTTTCCTTAAATTTGTATGACCCATGGAGCATAACAAGTCTTTTGATTCATGTTTTTGCTGTCTTGAAGTGACATAAACCATATTTACCTGCTGATGATGAACCCTGCACAGCTTAAGAGAGTTTTTGTGCATATAAACTCATCTATGTGGAATGTGAGCTAAATTCTCGAAAAAGCCAGGTGGTTCACACAAAGCACCTGCTAATAATTGAAAATTTTTATCTTGGCAAAAAAAAAAAAAATTAATCCATTCATGCATGTAACTTAAAATTATTTTTTAGACAGTCAAAAGGGCTTTGCCATATAAAATATTGGCTGTAAATTGAACATCAAAATGCAGAAAATATGAGGGTGAAAAATGCTGCTAAGTCAAATGTCTCATATCCCTAAGAATTTTGGCATAGACTATCTACCCAGGCTATTTGTGATGTGACACCTTTAAAAGTAAGCCTGTTATTCAAACACGTGTTATTTTTACAGAGAAGTTGCTATCATTTTTACTTTGAGGATCATAACTATTTTTACATAAAATCTTAATAGAATTCCTAGTAGCATGTGGCTGAGACCACTCTGGAGGTGATGTATTTCTTCAACTGCTGTAAAATGATAGCTTATCAAAATGTCTACTTCATACTTTGCTTTTTGAGCATTTGTCCAGTCTGGAAGAATTTCTTATTTTATTATGATGCTGTGGGTAGTTTGTCAGCCAAAGGAGAACTTCTTCTCTTGAAAACAAAAGAGGTTATTGAACTTATGACCCTTAATTACAAAATGAATTGAAAAGCCGGCATCTTCTGTTATGGGACTACTCAACCATAATGATCTTTTCTCTTGTCCTTTACTTTAGCTATTTTCTGCCAAAGCCAAGGGTGCTGCCTTTATGAGGATTGTCACTTGGCCTACAATTTCTTCCCTCATCACTCACGATAGCCATCACCCAAGTGGCAGCGTTGTCTGCAAGACAAGCTGCTACCTTTACTGCTGTAGCTAGGGACAACGAGATTATTTCCATTTTCATGGTCATTTTTGCTCTATATTTTAAAGTGACATTTGCAGTCAACCCACTACTCTATACTACTCTTTATCTGTATATTATGATGATAGACAAATATGAAACTAAAGAAAATGCATCTATCTACCATTAATAGAGTGGTGTACAAGAACGGCAGAAACACACCTGATACAAATTGTCTTAGACTAAGAAACAAATCTAAATAAAAACAATTCTGTGATTCTCATTCTTGGCATGTGCCTTCCTTTTACCTTCTCATAGACTTCAGAATGGTTAATGCTACTTAGCTTAGTAAGAGGATATCTGCTAGGTCTAAAGAAAACCCCCATATAGCTCATTCTCAGTTTGCTTTCAGAGTGTGTTTTCTGATTTCTCACCACTAAGCACATTCATGAGTTAGTTGTTCTAGTGTTCTGGCATACCGTTTCTGAGCATACCCATATCTGAAATTTAGCAGAAGCATCACCTCATTCTGGCTCCACATTTGATTTGGACACTTTTGGACATTTTAAAACTTAATTCCACAATCTCTTCTTCCTCCATCACAGCACATTTGTTTCACTGGGCTGTCATTGCAGTCACTGGACTGTGAACACCGCACAAAAAGTGACGATAGAACTGGTGAAAGGTCCAGGCTTTAATGTCATTTTAGAAGCTGGGCTCGGTGGCTCAGCCTGTAATCCCGCGCCTTGGGAGGCTGAGGTGAGTGGATTGCCTGAGCCCGCGGGTTCGAGATCCGCCTGGGCAACTTGGTGAGACCTCATCTCTACAATAAATCAAAAAATTAGCCAGGTGTGGTAGCGTGCGCCAGTAGTTCCAGCTACTTGGAAGGCTGAGGTGGAAGGATTGCCGGAGCCCAGCAGGTTGAGGCTGCAGTGGCTGGGAGCAGCCACTGCCCTCAAGTCTGGGTGACAGAGTGAGACTCCAACTCAAAAACAAACAAACAAAAAAATATCATTTTAGCCTTCTCCTTCTTCTACTCAGCATCTTCATCATTATATTCTTCTTCACTATCTTTTTTGCTGTCAGTTGCATGTGTGCCACAAGCAAGGTGCTTTTTTACATGTTCAGCATGCATTGTGTCATGCAGTCTTCATTGTCCACTCTATGATGTCAGTAACACCACTGCTGCTGTGTAGCAAACTTAGGTTTTCAGAGACCAGAAACATACTAAATTTCATGCTGTGATTCACATCTGTGTCTGGCTGACTCTAAAACTATTAGAAAAATGTCATAGTAAATGCTTATTAAATAAAGATAACTAACATTCTATGGAGTAAGGTACTTGCCTTATCATCTACAATACTTAGTCGAATGTCATGTACAGAGAAAATAGTTTTAAAAATCTGTTGAGATAATAAATCTGAGTATCATGTATATGTTCTGATAAGAGAAACAAAGCCTTGTTCATGGCCAAGGCTTCTGCTTCTCAGAGCGGAAAGTTCTGAAGTGTGCTACAAATTACCTTCTTTCCTGCGAATGATATTAACACATAATTTTCTTAATCTCTGAGATGTTGGAGATCTGCCCTTCCTTTTTATCCAAGATTGTTTCCATATGCCTTGACCACATTCTTGTGAGTTGAGCATCTTGGCCTGGAAGATGTCTACTGAATAAACCAGATGATTAAGTTATAAAAATCATTGAATGTCATCCTATTATCCACATGTTTAAAACATTATCAATTTCTCCCACGCCTTTGGGAGCCTGAGGTGAGTGGATTGCCTGAGCCCGCAGGTTCGAGACCCGCCTGGGCAGCGAGACCTCATCTCTAAAATAAATCAAAAAATCAGCCGGGCATGGTAGCACATGCCTGTGATTCTGGCTACTCGGAAGACTGAGACGGAAGGATCGCCGGAGCCCAGCAGGTCGAGGCTGCGGTGGCCAGGAGCGGCCACTGCACTCCAGTCTGGGCGACTGAGTGAAACTCCAACTCAAACAAACAAACAAACAAAAAAACATTATCAATTTCTATAAAAATAATTTCCATATAATAAATTAGAAGTGTAATTATTGGTGATACAGATAGCATGTCATACAAATATAGCCATATCTGTATGCCTTTACAATGGCTTAGGTGAATTTACATGTGTGTCTGAGGAAATACCAAGAAATGAAAGTATAATATATGAAAATGATGCTCATCTTGAAAGCTAATCAGGAATATTAGGGGATAGTATCCTATTATCTAAAGGATAAAGGGGGGGGATAAAGAATGAAAATTCCAAGTGGTGACTGTGAAGAGAAAGGCTGGCAGGACAGCCCCTGGAAATTACCTTAGGATAAAAGATACCTCTGTATCTTAGGTTTTGGATACAGAGACTCAGAATTTCAAAGCCACATTCTGTCATTTCCAGGTGAATGAACATTGTAATATTAGTTAAATTTTGTTTCAAGATTTTTTAATATGAAAACTATACCAATCTCATTTTATTTTTTTAATGAGGTCCCACTTGTCTATCTTCTCTTTTATGGTATGGGCACTAAAACTCTATTATAAAGTTACAATAACAAAAACAGCCTGGTATTGGTATAAGAACAGGCATATAAATCAATGGAACAGGATAGAGATTCCAAAAGCAAAACTTCAATTTCTCAACCAACTCATCTTCGACAAAGCCTTCACCACTGACTGGGGAGAGGAGAATCTATTCAGTAAATGGTGCTGGGAAAACTGGTTGCCACATTCAGAAGATTAAAACAAGATCACTACCTATCACCAATTTCATTCAAAATTATTAGAATTAAATAGATAATCAAAGCAGACAGTATCTTTCACCCAGCAGGAGATTAAAATATATATACTTTCCTTATTTTTTATATATAAACACAATAACAGGGAATTTTGTTTTAAATTATTTTGTAATCCTCAAAGGAAGAGATAATCTCTCTGGCAATGCCTTTGTAAATTTACAATTATAATTTCTGAACCTAAGGTCAAATATTCTTGGGAGTCACTAGGGAAGCTTGCCACACAGGATAGCACAGAAGAACTCTGGACACATCTAGAATTACACTCAGGAAAGTTAATTATACAGAAAATAATATGGGGTTATAACAATAGTTACTTTACTTGCAGCATTAAATGTATTTCACAGACATTAGTATTTTCAGAGATTCTTTTTACCCAGATTTTCCAGTGATCCAAAAATATTGCTTATACTGACTTTGGCATTAGACAAAAATCTAATCAAATTTCATTCAATTCCTTTGGTTGCTATTTCTATTTTGTCTCTTTTAATCTAGAAAATTCTCCCAATTTTTAGTTATAATTATTCTTGTTTTGCACAACACTGAAATTTGAGAAGTCCAGGTTTATTATCTTGAAGAACATCTAAAATTCTACCTTGTTTTGGTAGATATTCCTATAACCCTTGAATTTTCTGTAAACTAAAAGTAGAGTGTCTGGTTAGAATCAAGTTGAATCGTTTCAGCAAGAATATGTGTAATGGATTGAGTTGTGTCTCTCCAAAAAGATATGTTGAAGTACTGACCCCCTCAAAATATGACCTTATTTGGATATAGAGTCTTTGTAGATGTATTAGTTAAAATGAGGTCATACTGAAGTACAGTAAGCCCCAAATCCAATATGACTGGTGTCCTCCTAAGAAAACAACTATGTAAAGACAAAGACAGCCAGGGAGAAAGCCCTTGGATAAGGAAAGAAGGCAGAGATTAGGGCTATGCAGCTGCAAACCTGGAATGGCAACTAATGCTATCAAACCACCAAATAAGTGGAGAGACAGAAAGGATAAACTTACAGGTTTTAGAGAATGCATAGCCCTGCTGGCACCTTGATTTTACATGATTGAAGCAACCTAGTTGGTGATACTTTGTTAAGGCAGTCCTAGAAAACTAGTCAGGCAGGTAATTCTGTGTTTTTGAGATTGAATTATGTTGATCTAGGAGTTATTTAGCATCATGGAGTTTAGTGTCCATGTCCTTGTGGGCTTGAGGGGAACTTTGTTGGTGTTGATATTTATTTTTATTCTACTGTGGTTTAGAAGGTTCATGGCAGAATTTCAGTCTTATGGAATTTGTTTATGCTTGATTTATGGCCAAGGATGTGGTAAATCTTAGAGTACATTCCATGTGGTGATGAGGAGAAAGTATATTCCGTGGTTGTTGGGTGGAATGTTCTATAGGTATCAATTAAGTTCATTTTGTCAAGTGTCATGTTGAGGTTCTGAATCTCCTTGTTGATTTTTTGTCTTGATGATCTGTCTAGGGTTATTAGTGGGTTGTTTACATCCCCAGCTATGATAGCATTAGAGTCAATATCTTTTTGTTGTTGTTGTTTATATAGAATCTGCTTAATGGAAGTTGTTGCTTCTATGGTGGGTGCATATATGTTTAGGATGAATATTTCTTGTTGATGGATTGAACTGTTCATCATTGTGTAGTGAATTTCCATATCATTGTATAATTTTAGATAGCTTAAAGGACATTTTGTCTGATATTGAGACCACGACTCTTGCTTTCTTTTGTGTTCCATTCACCTCATCAAACTGCCAATCTTCTACAAAGCCAAAGAAACCATCAAGAGAGCAAGGAGACATCCCACGGACTGAGAAAAAAATATTTGCCTACTGTATATCTGGCAAAGACCTAACATCTAGGATCTACAAGGAACTCAAATGTGCCAAAAAGAAAAGAAAAAAAAAGCCCATTACAAAGTGGGCAAAAGATATAAATAGGCACTTTTCAAAAGAATACATACGAGCAGCCAACAGATACATGATAAAATGCCCCGGCTCACTAGTCATCAAAGTAATGCAAACTAAAAAGAAACTGTGATACTACATATCTCCAGTCAGGATGGTCATCAATAACTCAAAAAACAACAGATGCTAGAGAGTATAAGGCAAAAAGGGAACACTTCTACACTGTTGTTTGGAGTGTAAACTAGTACAACCTCTGTGGAAAACAGTTTGGTGTTTTGTTTAGGTTGATTTTTAGACCTTTAAGGAAGGTCTAAAAATTGACTTTCCATATGATCCTACTATACCCCCACTGGGAATATACCTGGAGGAACTCAAATCACTCTATGAAAAAGATACCTGTACACGCATGTTTATTGTAACATTGTTCACAATAGCAAAAACATGGAACCAACTATGCTGCCCATTGAAAGTGGACTGGATTAAAAAAAGTGGTACATATACACCATGAAATATTACACAGCCATAAAGAAGGACAAAATTATGAACTTCACAGCAACTTGGATGAACTTAGAGTCTATAATACTGAGAGATGTATCACAAAACAAAGAACTGAGTATCACATGTTCTCACTCATAAGGGAATGTTGAACAATTATTGTAGTGCTATAAAAAAAGGATTGTCAGCAGTGGGAAATTGCTGGAGGTGGAGGGGTGGGCGGGATTGACAGTAGTGGAATTCTGTCAGGGATGGGAGGGAACACACCACATCAACTAGGGTACGTGCATAATGGACATTTGTAAACTTAACCCTGAATTGTTTTTGTTTTTCTTTCATAATCAACAGTTTTTTCTTATGATATTGTGGAGTACAGTTAAGGGTTAAGTATACAAGTATGCTTCGTTCAGGCACCCTTGTTGATAAGAGGTGTCTCCTCATCCCCAGACAGATATTTATTACCATTAATCCCATCTCCCTTCCCCTCCTCCCCCCATAGTTTCCCACCACTGTCAGTCATTTTCTTATGGTATTACATAGGATGATCAAGGTCCACTATATGAGTGAGAACATGTGATACTCGGATCTCTGTTTCTGTGAGAGGTCACTCAGTATTATAGACTCTAGTTCCATCCAGGTTGCTATGAAATTCATGATTTTGTTCTTTTTTATGGCTGCGTAGTATTCCATCATGTATATGTACCATATTTTTTGTTGTTGTTGTTGTTGTTTTTTGAGTTGGAGTCTCACTCTGTTGCCCAGACTGGAGTGCAGTGGCCACTCCCGGCCACCGCAGCCTCGACCTGCTGGGCTCTGGCGATCCTTCCGCCTCAGCCTTCCAAGTAGCCGGAATTACAGGCATGCGCCGCCACGCCTGGCTGATTTTTTGATTTATTGTAGAGATGAGGTCTCGCTGCCCAGGCGGGTCTCGAACCCGCAGGCTCAGGCAATCCACTCACCTCAGCCTCCCAAAGGTGCGGAATTACAGGCTGAGCCACCGAGCCTGGCTGTACCATATTTTTTTAATCCAGTCCTCTTTAGATGAACAACATGGTTGCTTCCAGGGTCTTGCTATTGTGAACAATGCTGCGATAAACATACGTGTGCAGGTATCTTTTTTATAGAGTGATTTGAGATCTTCAGGGTATATTCCCAGGAGTGGGATTGTGGGGTCATATGGGAAGTTGATATTTAGAGATTTTAGGAATCGTCACACTGCTTTCCACAGAGGTTGCACTAGTTTGCCCTCCCACCAACAGTGTAGAAGTGTTCCCTTTTCATCACACCCTCTTCAGCAACTTATTTTTTGAGTTACTGATAATTGCCATTCTGACTGGAGTTAGGTGGTATCTCAGTGTGGTTTTGATTTGCATCTCCCTGATGAATAGTGAGGTTGAACATTTCTTCATGTGTCTGTTGGCTGCTCATATGTCTTCCTCTGAGAAATGTCTGTTCATATATTTGCCTGTTTTATAATGGGGTTGTTTGTTTTTTCCTTTTCAGCACATTTCAGTTCCTTGTAGATCCAAGATGTTAAGCCTTTGTCAGACCTGGAGTTGGCAAATACTTTTCCCAGTCTGTAGGCTGTCTTCCTGCTCTCTTGATGGTTTCTTTGGCTTTGTAGAAGCTTGTCAGTTTAATGAGGTCCCACTTGTCTATCTTATCTCTTATGGCCTGTGGGTTTCAGGTTTTGTTCAGGAATTGGATGCCAGTTCCAATTTCCATGAGGGTATGTCCTGCATTTTCTAAGATTCTTATGGTTTGAGGTTTTACATTTAGGTCTCTGATCCATTTGGAGTTAACCTTTGTGCATGGGGATAGATAGGGGTCCTGTTTCAATCTTCTGCACATGGTCAGTCAGTTTTCCCAGCACCATTTACTGAATAGGTTCTCCTCTCCCCAGTGGTAGGTGGTGGAGGCTTTGTTGAAGATGAGTTGGTTGAGAAATTGAGGTTTTGCTTCTGGAATCTCAATTCTATTCCATTGATCTATAAGCCTGTTCCTATACCAATACCAAGCTGTTTTGATGATTGTAGCTTTATAGTAAAGTTTGAAGTCTGGTAATGTGATACCACCTGCTTTTTTTATTTGTTTTTTTTTTTTTTTGTTTTTTTTTTTTTTACTGAGGATTGTTCTGGCTATTCTTGGTTGTTTGTGTTTCCATATGAATTCCTGTGTTTTTTTCTAGGTCTAAGAAGAATGTTGCTGGTAATTTGATGGGTATTGCATTAAATCTGTAGATTGCCTTGGGTAGGTTGGACATCTTCACAATGTTGATTCTTCCAGTCCATGAGCATGGGATATTTTTCCATTTGTTTGTATCATCTTTGATTTCTCTGAGCAGTGTTTTGTAGTTTTCATTGTAAAGGTCTTTCATGTTTCAGGTTAGGAAGATGCCAAGGTATTTCTTTTTTTTTGTGGCTATTATGAATGGAATTGTGGTTTTTGTTTGTTTATTTTTGGTGTAAAGAAATGCGATTGCCTTTTGCACATTTATTTTATATCCTGAGACTTTGCCAAAGGCCTTTATCAGTATAAGAAGGTTTTTGATAGATTCTCTTGGGTTTTCAAGATACACAATCATGTCATCTGCAAAGAGAGATAACTTGATTTCCTCTTTTCCTATTTGGATACCTCTGATTGCATTCTCTTCTCTGATTGCTCTAGCCAGGACTTCCAATACTATATTGAACAGGAGGGATGAGAGTGGGCATCCTTGTCTTGATCCAGTTTTCAGGGGAAATGGTTCAAATTTTTGTCCGTTTAGGAGTATACTGGCTGGGGGTTTCTCATAGATGGCTTTTTCTATTTTGAGGTATGTTCCCTGTATGCCTAGTTGTTCAAGGGTTTTTATCAAGAAGGGGTGCTGTATTTTATCACAAGCTTTTTCTGCATCTAATGATATAATCATGTGGTTTTTGTTTTGACATCTGTTGATGTATTTAATTGCATTTATGGTTTTATGAATGTTGAACCAGTCTTGCATCCCAGGGATGAAGCCTACTTGGTCATAATGGATGGTTTTTGAGATGTATTACTGAATCTGGTGTGCTAGGATCTTGTTGAGAACTTTAACATCTATGCTCATCAAAGATATTGGCCTGTAGTTCTCTTTCTTTGTTGGGTCTTTATCTGGCTTGGGTATCAATGTGATGTTAGCCTTGTAAAATGATTTGGGCAGAGTTCCATCTTTCTGAATCTCCTGGAATACCTTCAGTAGGATTGGTATCAGCTCCTCCTTAAATGTCTTGTAGAATTCTGCTGGAAAGCCATCTGGTCCAGGGCTTTTTTTTTGGCAGGTATTTTTCTTATTATGTAGTCAATTTCCTTGATTGTTATTGGTATATTTAGGGTCTCAATTTTTTCTTGTTTCAACCTAGGCAGGTTGTTTGATGACAGAAAGTCCTCCATTTCCTTAAGGTTTTTAAGTTTGTTTCCATGCAAGTGTACATAGTAGTCTCTAATGATCTTTTGTATTTCTTCAGGGTCAGATGTGATTTCGTCTTTTGTGTTTCTGACTGTGCTTATTTGGGCCTTTTCTCTCTTTTTCTTGGTCAGTCTTGCTAGGGGACCCATCGGTCTTGTTTATCCTTTTGAAGAACCAGCTTTTTGTTTCATTGATTTTTTGAATTTTCTTTTTGTCTTCTATGTCCTGGATTTGGACTTTTATTTTGGTGATCTGGATTTTTCTGCTGAAATTAGGGTTTTTGCAATCTTGCTTTATCAGCTTCCTTTGGTGACTTGTTAGGCTGTTAATTTGTGATCCTTCCATTTTCTTCATGTGCATTTGTAGGGATATAAATTCCCCTCTTACCACAGCTTTCATGGTGTCCCAGAGATTTTAGTAAGATGTTTCTTCATTTTCACTTGTTTCCAGGTATCTTTTGATCTCTGTTTTGATTTCATCATTGATCCAAGAGTTGTTTAGCATCATGCTGTTTAGTGTCCATGTCTTTGTGGGTTTTGGGGGGACCTTGTTGGTGTTAACATTTATTTTTATTCCACTGTGGTCCGAGAAAGTTCATGGTAAAATTTCGGTCATTTTAAATTTGTTTATGCTTGATTTATGTCCAAGTTTATGGTCGATCTTAGAGTATGTTCCAAGCGGTGATGAGTAGAATGTGTATTCTGTGGTCTTTGGATGGAGTGTTCTGTAGGTATCAATTAAGTCTATTTGGTCAAGAGTCACATTGAGGTTCCGGATCTCGTTGCTGATTTTTTGTCCTGATGATCTGTCTAGGGTTGTGAGTGGGGATTAAAGTTCCCAGTTATGATGATGTTACAGTCAATATCTTTCTTTAGTTTTCCTATAAGCTGCTTTATGAAAGTTGGCGCTTCTATGTTGGGTGCATATATGTTTAGGATAGATATTTCTTGTTGATGGAGTGAACCTTTTATCATTATGTAGTGGCCCTCTGTATCTTTTTAAATTTTTGATAGCTTATATGGTATTTTGTCTAAAATTAGGATCATGACAAAAAATTCTCCTTTCTTTTGTCTTCCATTCACCTGAGAATTTGTTTACCATCCTCTTACTTTGAGTCTGTGCATGTCCTTTCTAGTGAGATGGGTCTCTTGAAGGCAGTATATTGTTTTCTTGTGATATTTTATCCATTTTGCCATTCTCTGTCTTTTCAGTGGTGCATTTAGTCCTTTCACATTCAGGCTAATTATTGAAATGTGAGAGTTCGTCTCTATCATAGAGTTCTTATAGAGTTGTTGTTTTTCTACTTAGTTTTTTGTCTTTCTTTTGGTTTTGGGGTTGTTCATGTGTATTTTATTCTTTTTCCTGTACTCTTATGAAGAACGTTGTTTTTTTTTTTTTTCCTTTTCTTCTGTGTTTAGTACTTTCTTAAGTGTTTCATGTAGAGGTGGTCTTGTGGCAGCATAAGCTCTTGGGGATTGGATACCTGGGAAAGATTTTAATTGTCCCTCCCTGATGAAGCTTAACTTGGTTGGGTAGGTTATTCTTGGTTGAAATTGTATGTCTTTTAGAACTTTGAAGATAGGGCTCCAAGCTGTCCTAGGCTGCAGGGTTTCTGTAGATAAATCTGATGCTATTCTAATTGATCTTCCCTGGTAGGTTTCTGGCCTTTTTCTCTTGCTGTCTTTAGGATTTTTGATTTTATGCCTACTTTGTTTAGGTAAATTATTATGTGTCTGGGAGTTGGTCTTCTCATTTGTTGTCTTGCAGGGGTTCTCTGAATCTCTTGTGTTTGAATTTTTGCATCACTGATTAGATAAGGGAAGTTTGCTTGAATAATCTCATGGAAAGTTTGCTCCAGTGTGGTCTCTGTCTCCCTTTCTGCCTCAGGAAGGCCAATTACTTTAAGGTTTGGTCTCTTGATGTAATTGCTCATCTCTTGAAGGTTTTGCGCTGTCTTTTTAAGCTCCTTTTCTGGGTTTTTTTCAGTTTGGGTTAGTTCTATATTTTGGTCCTCAAGCTCTGAGATTGTTTCTTCTGCTTGGCTAATTCTGCTTTCCATGCTTATCAGTTTGTTATTTATTTCATTCACAGTATTCTTTATTACTGTTATCTCAATTATCAGCTCCTTTCTAGTTTCTTCTTGTCTCTCCTCAATTCTTTTTAATCTCTCCATTAATGTCTTGATATCTAGGTTTGTAGTTTGAGACCAGTCTTTCTGGGGGCTCTTCATTGTTTACATTCTGAAGTCATTTTTCTCAGTTTCTGCCCTCCAGGCGTCTGGGAGAGACCCATATTCTTTTTTGGTTTTTCTTCATTTGTGTAGATTTTTCTCTGACTCTTTCCCTCCCCTTCTTTAATTCTGTTTTTCAGGGAAGGTGGGTTGCTTTTGCTTCACTTGTGCAATCTCCTGTTCTTCCTTATGAGGGTCCTCTAGCTTTGTTCACTTTTGAGGTTGGAGTGTGGGCTGCAGGGCTGTACTTTTTGCAGTTTTGAAGTTTAATTGAGGGGAAGCTGTGATTCAGAATCTATATGCTGATTCCAGCATCCATCAACAGGTGTATGAGCCCACTGGAACCTATTTCCCATTGCCTTACAATGTGACTATGCAGCGGGATGTAGGTTTGGTCCCTAGAACAAAAGGAGGTACAAAAGAAGAAAATAATGAAGGGGGAGTCCATAGGAAGTTAGAAAAAGAGAAGAGTGAGAGGGAAAACAGATATACATACCAACTAACAGGTGAAAAAAAGACACAAGGCCAGAGAGAAGTGAAAAAAACATGCAAGCAAAGTTCCCTAAAGAATACTGGTAGCTACACAAAGACAGACCAATAAAATCTTGCCTTTTTTGATGCGTTTTCCCTAACACAAGCAGATAGTGTAAGTCCAAAAGCAAACAAAGTTAGCAAAACAAACAGTCAAAATGATAAAATCAAAAGTCAAAAAAGAAATCAGACTAGCTCTGGAATCTTTCCTGAGTGTTTAAAGTCTCTTCACCTCTGATTTCCAGCCTCTCCCCTTTGCTTTCATTGCAGGCAGCTAGATTTACTCACAGCTTGGGTTTGTTCTTTTAGCCTGCTGCCTGGGAGGTCTGTGATGCTTAGTTGCCTGTGTCTGATTCAGCATGGGGGGGGTTGTCTCCTGTTTAGCGATGTTACCTTAGGAACCGAGGTGGAGGCTGCTCATAGGTGGGCGGGGCAATGCAAATCTCTGCCTGGAGAATGACCACAGTGGCAGCTCCTTTTTCATGGATCCTTTCTCTCTGCTCATCTGGGTCCTTGGGCAGTCCACTATGATGGACTGTGGTGGCATCTGAGGTGCCGGGGATCAGCTGCACAGTTGGGCACTGGATCCGGGGTGTCACCAGCAGGCTGGGGTGGAGGAGGAAGTCGGGAGTTCCCTCCTCTGGAGCTGAGAGCCTCCGATCAGCACCTCCTTAAGATATGCTCTTCCCTTACACAAGCATGGGGTCATGTGCTGGCTGCCTCAGCCAGGGTGAGCCCAGAATTCCAGAGCTCCTAAGCTCCAAAGGACAGGCGGTGAATGGCAAGAGTGGCCCTGGGCCCCTCACAGGGTACTTCAGCCAGAAATGGAACTGGTATCTCTGAGTGGGGGCACCCAGAGCCTCCCTGGGTGACTGGTGGCTTGGTGCTGGGTGCTGGGTGAGACGATGTAGCCAGGGAGGGAGCCGAGACCCAAGACTCCCGCATGGGTGGGGGTCACGTATAGTGGAGCAGCAGCTGCTGGGGACCACAATGTCTGGCCCTGCATGGGACCGAGGGTCCCCAGGCCTTGGACTGGTGTGGCTGGTGGTAGGTGAGGGTGGGGGAAGAAAAGTAAGAGTCTTTTTGGGAAATTACGTTTGGAGAATCTCACAATTCCACCTATGCCATCGCCATCTTACCAGAACTCTTAACCACGAATTGTATCCCACATCTTTAAAATAAAAAAATTAGAAAAAAATAAATTTAATAAAGGCATCCACCATACTCCCGATAAAAGAAATTGACCTACATTTGGAGGCACATGGTGTCAAATGTCTCATTTTTTATGCTGCTAAGACTGGTAACTTGGTAAGGTTGAATTGCTCCATTGTAAAAGTAAGTTTTCTTTTCCTTTTTTCGTTTTTCCCTTTGCAATTAACTTGTGATTACTAGGACTAACCTCAAGCACCATGGAAATATCTTCCCAAACAAACTTGAAAAATAATTTTAAAATCCATTAGTGACAGATGATTCTTAACTGAATCGATTATTGTTTTGTGAGTGGAACTAATTCCTTCCTTACATCTTTGTGGACTAGGTTTTTTTTTTTTTTCTGAAAAGAGAAGCTTTTTCTCATTAACTGAGGATGTACTCGTATAATTCTGCCTAAAATTCAAGGAAAACATTTAGTTGTCACCAATAATGACGTCAAATGATGTGCTTTCTCAGCCCAGCCCCAGCTCACATCACCAAGAACACATGGCTCTTTATTAATTCAATGTGAGGTAATACAATCTAGTGAGCATTCATTTTGAGTGATGCTTTAGTCCCATGTTTGGTCAATAGGAGTTTCTTTCATCTAACTTCTCTGTCCTTTGAACACATCTTTCTTGATTTTTCATGCCTTATTGTTTTCTTGCACAAGACATTTTAGACTAACTTTGTCCTTCCCTGTCCTAGAATTCTCTAAGTCTTTCTAGTTCTTTTATTGACAATAGGTATTTTGAAACAATGATTTAGATAAAATTTGTTCCCACTCCTGCTGAGGTTAATTTCTGTTAGGTCCTTTCAGCTCAGAGGAAGAGTTATGTTTTATAAAAGATCTTGAGCTCACATTTTTCAATTCAAATTTAACATTGAAGGTATTTTCTTAACTTCTTTGATTGTTTTTTTCTCTCTGACACTGGAAATCCTAATTTCTTACAATTTTTCATATATTCTTGTATGCATTTTTTTAGTTATTTTTTTTTTCAGGAGCATTTTAATATTTTTATCATGGCAATTTTGTTTATTTAAGTTTATTCTTACTTTAAATTGTGTTTTACTGCTATTATAAATGATCTCCTTTTGTATATTTATGATCCTATGATAAGAAGATAAGTTTTAAGAGTATTTGAAAGCTTATTAATGTTTTATCTTCTTATGATTTGGAAATTTGCATTATTAGGAAACATTCCTATTTATCGTTCTTTTTTTTTTTTCTGTAAAGTCCACCATGCCTGTTATAAAACAGCAACTTTTCACTTGGATTTTTCATTTGTTATTTTTTGCATTTGTCTATTTCACTCCTCTCTTATTGTGCTTTATGTTTAGGTATTTCTACCAAATATTTCTTTTAATCAGAGAATTTAGTAAAATTTCATAGATTGTAATCTATGTAATTTCATAGATACTAATTTGGCTTCTCCTATTTCATTTTTTAACTGTCTTTTTGTCCTTTCTTTCTGTTTTATATTTTACCTTCTCTTGAAATAATCTTTCTTCTCTCATTTAATTTCCTTCATTGGTTTTTGTCATCTTTGGCATAATGTTTTTGTTAGTTATTAAACTAATTTAAAATGCCTACATATCTTGTCAAACTCTAAATTAAATCAGTGTTTTTATCTTTTTATTGGAAAATACAAAAACTTTTTAATCATTTAATTATAGTACAAAATTAAAAACTTTAGCTCAACTACACTATTATTTCAAAATTCATACTTTTCTTCTAATTGATTATATTACTGATCAGAAGTAAAAACAAATTAGCATATAAATACCAAAATTTGCAAAATAATAACTTTGAAACATCCCTGCTTTACAATCAGAAGTTCAGATAGTTATGACTTATGTCAAATTGTCCATGCTATAACAAAAAGTTTATGGCCTGAAGTACACAGTTTTTGTTTCTTTTTTATATTTTATTTTATTTTGTTTACTTTGTGGGGGTAAAATTCAGAATTAGGTATACAAATATTCATTGTGCAGGTACCCTTGCTGATGAGGTGTACCCCCCCAGGCAGATATGGACTACATTCAGTCCCACCTCTGTGCTCCCCACCCACCCCTCAGTTTTCCGTGACTGTCAATCTTTTTCTTATAGTATTACAGAAGTTGTTCAGGGTCCACTTATGAGTGAGAACATGTGATGCTCAGATCTTTGTTTCTGTGAAAGATCACTCGGTATTATAAACTCTAATTCCATCCAGATTGCTGTGAAGGTCATGGTTTTGTTCTTCTTTATGGCTGTGTAATATTCCATTGTGTATATGTACCACATTTTTTTAATCCAGTCCGCTTTTGATGGGCAGCACAGTTGGCTCCATGTTCTTGCTATTGTGAACAATGCTGCCATAAACATACGTGTGCAGGTATCTTTTTAATAGACTGATCTGAGTTCTTCTGGGTATATTCTCAGAAGGGGGATTGCAGGGTCATATGGAAGGTCAATTTTTAGAACTTTTAGGAATTGCCACACTGTTTTCCACAGAGGTTGTACTAGTTTACACTCCCATCAACAGTGTAGAAATCTTCTCTTTTCAACACATCCTCTCCAGCATCTGTTATTTTTTGAGTTACTGATGATAACCATTCTGGCTGGAGTTAGGTGACTTCTCACCACATATTTTTGAGGTTGTGACCCTGGACACAATCGTTGGTTGGAGCATAAAAATTTTATTTGAGGATATGGTTAAGTTGAAAATGGAGTGGAAATCTACTCTGCTCTAAACTGATAATAGACAGCATGAAAACCTCAATATCTAGAAAGGAATTTTCTTCATGGTCTATATGTCTGAAAATTTGCAGATGACCAGTGTGATTAAATTTGGTTTTCTGCAGTCAACACTAGTGTGGTTAAATAATTCAATACAATGTGTTGCTTTGAGACAAATTAAAATACCACTAGACCCAGCACAACAAAACCTGCTCAATGACTATTATTGTACAGTGACAACAAAGGCGGTACAACCCATGTGCAACAGAATGCACCCAGCTATGTTTTGTGCCTGACAAGGCACTAGGTCTGACACATCTTTGAACCCTTCATTGAGACACTCTGATGGTTTGCAGACATGCCATTTTCTTGAGTTTATAATCCAAATGATCTCTAATTCAGTATCTAACAGTGAAGGCAATTGATTTCTGTTGGCGAGAAAACATTGTTTTGTCTGCCTTATTGGTGAAGTCAGAAGAAAGAAAGGGAGTAGTGATATTTAAAAGTAATAAGCAATGTGTGTGAGGAGAAAATGACTTAGTTCCCTGTGGTGTATTCAGTGAATTGTATGGTAAACTTTCATTTGCAGAAAATATGTCACCATTGACGCCAAATGCTGGTGTCTCAAGTAGTAGTTATTAAACATTATTTTATATGCTTTTCACTTTGACATCTCTTGGTTTCAGCTTAGAGGACTAGTTTATCAGTGACACATTATGGCAAATTAATAGGTACAGATAAAACCCTCCATAAATATTCATTACATCTCATTACTGCAAATTAATGAGATATTTTAAAATTAAGCCTAGGCACATTTTGTACTGAGGATCTTGTTTTAATATATGATGCTCAGAGATAAATTAAGATCATGGAAACAATTGAGTTCATTATGAAAAAAGTTTAAATAGGCTTTTTAGTAACAATTTGGATAAGGCCTATTATTATACCTGGTTTTATATATGATGAAAAATTTGCTTTATATCACTGTATTTCTAAACTGCTTTAATAATATTTTAACTATTCTTATATAATATTTCAAAGCAAAGAATGTTATATATAGGATATAAAATGCATTTCAACAATTCAAAAAAGATGTCTCTGCTCAGAAGCACATGCAAGGATTTGGTTTGATTTTTTTTTCTTAAATCTGCACTAGAAACCTGAGCAAATATTAAAGGATTTTTCCAGAAAATAATGCATATAGTTTAGAAAAAATTGTATAAGCCAGTTATAACTGGTTTCACCCTCTTAATGAATTATGTAGTTCTCTAAGTGCCAATAAATAGAAATTATGCATCTATAAAAGCCTTAGGTTAGACTCTAGTGAGCTGACATAATGAAGGTCACCCCTGTCCTGCTTGAACTCTGAGAAGATTAGGTAGATTCCATTTGAATTAGGTCATTTTTGTGGAACTTGATTGTATACCCTTTCTTCAGAGATACATATTTTCTTTTTTTTTCTTTTCTTTTTTTTTTTTTTTTGAGTTGGAGTCTCACTCTGTCACCCAGACTGGAGTGCAGTGGCCGCTCCCGGCCACTGCAGTCTCGACCTGCTGGGCTCCGGCAATCCTTCCACTTCAGCCTTCCAAGTAGCTGGAACTACAGGCGCACGATATCAAGCCCAGCTAATTTTTGATTTATTGTAGAGATGAGGTCTCGCCAAGTTGCCCAGGCGGGTCTCGAACCCGCAGGCTCAGGCAATCCACTCTCCTCAGCCTCCCAAAGTGCTGGGATTACAGGCTGAGCCACTGAGCCCGGCTTTCTTTTCTTTTTTCTTTTTCTTTTTCTTTTTGTTGAGATGGGTCTCCTTGTGTTACTCAGGCTGGAGTGCAGTGGCTATTCACAGGCACGATCGTACGATCAATCAAAGGACACAACAGTCTTGAACTCTCTTGGGCTGAAGTGATCCTCCTGCTTCAGGCTCCCAAGTAGCTGGGACTATAGGTGCACACCACTACACACAGCTAGATATATGTTAGTGAAAAGCCTCATTTCTCCTATTTCTTGGTTTATTTCAAAGAGTGTAGCATTCTTGTTTTTCTGCAATCACCACTCCAACATAATGGAAGATCCTTTTGTTAGGTCTGCCTTATAAAACCACATTGACAGGGTTCTATCAGGTACTCAAAAGACACTGCAACCTCACAAGGAAATATGATCATCCTTCTATGAATACTAATAATTCAATTCTATTCTTCATTCACATTTGTGAAATATTTGATTATCTCACTGTGTTAATCATTAAGTTCATCCCTCCAAAATATAGATTTAGCCCAAATGGAAAAATACCCAAAGGCAAAACGCTCTAAAACAGAACAAATCCACTTGAACTCATCGGGCCTTTGTTTTCTCATCTGAAAATGGAAGTTATTTTACTAAATAATATGTAAGCTAATGTCTAGCTATAACATTCTATAATTCTAATTATTTTTAACATTAATGTTTTCTAGGAAGTATAATTTCCATATGTTTTATTAAGCTTACTAATCTGACATATTCTAGAGCAAAATGATCTTTACTCTTTGTCGTTTAAATATCTACATTCCTTCATTCATTAAATTTTTACATAGTGAACACTTTTAGAATTTATACTTATGAGAGAGAGACTTTTATTTATTTATTTTTTTGTGTTGGAGTCTCACTCCATCACCCAGACTGGAGTGCAGTGGCCGACCCCGACCACTGCAGCCTCGACCTGCTGGGCTCCAGTTATCCTTCCGCCTCAGCCTTCTAAGTAGCTGGAATTACAGGTGCACGCCACCACGCCCGTCTAATTTTTCATTTACTGTAGAGATGAGGTCTCAACAAGTTGCCCAGGCGGGTCTCGAACCCGTGGGCTCAGGCAATCCACTCACCTCAGCCTCCCAAGGCGCGGGATTGCAGGCTGAGCCACCGAGCCCGGCTGAGAGAGAGACTTTTTATGTCTCATTAAATTCTGTGTTCATAGGGTTGAGAATCGAGCTAAACATGCAGTAGACATTTGCTGAATCTTTAGTCAAAGTGAGTGATTGCAAGACCTCTAGCAAAGATTCAGACTTAAGTGTGGTTTCTTCTTGCAAAACATTTATAATCAAATTGGAATGGTAAGAAAGATACAAAAACAGCCATTATACAAAGTATTGCTGAATGAATGTTGCAAAGAACATCAAGAATACAGAGAAAGTAGAAAGCTTCCTCTCGTCATTCAGCAAAACCCTCAAGAAGCAAGTAGGGAGGATAAGTAAGAAGCAAACTCCTAAAATCCAGAATGAGGAATTTAAAATCTAGAGAAGAAATATCTTGCCTAATCTTAACTTTTGTTGCTTTGTTTTAGAATCAGGTTACTTTATAACATCAAGAACAAACAAAAAAAATAATCAGAGAAACAATCAGAGGATCTGTGGAATACTATTTATTGTATAGATCAATTTGGGGAAAACTGGCATCTCTGCCATGCTGTCTTTATGTATCGGCAAGCTTTACTTTTAATTTACATAAATTTATTTAATGTATTCAATATAAGGTTCATGCTTCTCCATAGTAGATTTACACGTGTTTTTTATAATGTATTGTTAATTTCAAATCAACTCTTCTATTTTAAATGTCAAATTTGTAGTACATTTGCTACTGAAGTATAAAAATTCTATTACTTTAAATATTATCTTGTACTGTGCAATCTAGCACAACCTCTGTACTAATTCTAGAGATTTTCTGTAGAACTTCTGTTATACTCACCTAGGGGATTGTATAATTTGTGAATGATGGCAATTTTGGTGTTGTTTTTTTTTTTCCTTTTGGATTCCCACACAGCTTATATATTTTTCTTTTCCATTTTGCTTACTAGAAGGCCTATATCTGTTGAAAAAAGTTTGAACCTAAGAGTACTTATATTGTTTTTTACTAAATTAATAATTTTATTTTAAGTTTTATTGTTTTGCATGTTTCCTATAATTCATTTATCAGATTATGGAAGTATTTGTCTCACAGTTTGCTAAAAGTTTGTATTATGCATTGCCTTCTCTTACCTGAATCAGTTTTGGAGATTCACACTTTTCAAGGAAATTGTTCCTGTTGTCCATGTTTTAAAATGAGTTGGCATATTTTAAAAATAATAGTCTTTTATCTTTTTAATCTTTATCATATGTAGTGATAATTCCTCATTTTCATTTCCAGTATTGGTTATTTGCACATTTTTTCTTTATTTTTTCCTTGAACAGCATTGCCAGAGGTTTGTCAATCTTATTACACTTTCAAAAAACAAGTCTGGTACTGTGAATGCTCTCAATTGTATCTTTGTTTTCTATTTTATGAATCTCTGCTTTCATACTTATTACTTCCTTTTTCCTGCATCTTTGAGTTCATTCTGTGGCTATTTTGCTTACTTCCTGTACCGGATGCTTAGCTCATTAATTTTTAGTCTTTCTTCTTTCCCAGTGTATGTTTGCTTTAAATAAATCTCTTAGTTGTATGCCCCATTTGTTTATATGTAGCTCTTTTATATGTATTTTAAGTATTTTTTAATTTTAATTATTTCGTATATGATATGTGTTATTTAGAAGTGTGTTTTTAAATTTCTGGTTGTGTATTTTAAAACTATGGTTCACAAAATGTGCTTCTTTGACAAGCATCTCCTGAGAACTTGCTACAAATGCAAACACAGCCCTCACGCTAGATCTACTAAGTTGGAAACTTGGGGACTGGGTCCCAAATATGTGATTCAAAAAGCCCTCCATGAGACTCTGTGTACACTAAAGAACCATTATGTATTTGTTTACAAAATAGATATTTGAGAGCAGAGCATATGGTCTAAATAACAATCACTTCAAAAGTTGCTTTATTTCTTAATAAGTAGTCCATTTTCATAAATGTTCCTTGTATGCTTCTGAAGTTTACTTTCCTGTTACTGGATAAATATTATATATTATATTTACCTAATATATATAAGATGGTTAATTGTGTTGTTTCAAAATTCTATGTCTTGATGATTTTCTTGAAATCTAGTCTATCAATTACTGAGATAATGGATAAAAATCTTTGGCATTTTCCAATTTACACTTTTTATCTGTCCATTTTTGCTTCACATATTATGAAGGCATATTTTAATACGATTTTTAGTTTTTCTTTTGAGTCAGGGTCTCACTCTATCACCCAGGCTGCAATACAGTGGCATGAACATAGCACACTGCAGCATTGATCCCATGGGCTCAGACAATCCTTCTATCTCAGCCTCCTGAGTAGCTGGCATTACAAGGGTGTGCCACCATGTCCAGCTCATTTTTTATTCTCTGTAGAGATAAAGTCTTGCTATGTTGCCCAAGCTGGTCTCGCACTCCTGAGTTAAAGCAATCCTCCTGCTTCTGCCTTCCAAAGTGCTAGGATTTACAGGTGTGAGCCCCACCACACTTGTATACTTTTTACTTTCTTTTTTAAAAGCAGATTTGTTGATATATAACATACAGATAATGAAATTAGTCTATTTAGGGTTTACACTACAATGGTTTTAACGTATAGCAGTATGTACCTATCACCACAGTATAATTTAAAACAATTTTATCATCCTTAAAACTTTGAGTAGTCACTTTCCATTTCCTCCCCTAGAAAACCTAGGTAACAAACAATCCATTTTCAGTTCTTAGAGATTTGCCTATTCTGGATATTACGTATAAATGGAATCATTAAAATGTGGGGTTTCCTGTCTGGCATTTTTTACTTAGCATCATATTTTCAAGGTTCATTCATGTTGTGTCGAGTATCAGTGTTTCATCCTTTTTTATTGCCGAATGATATTCCATTATATAGATCTATCCCATTGTGCTCATTAATTTATCAGTTGATAGATATTGGATTGTTTCCACTGTTTGACTTTACAAGTAATAATGCTATGACTATTTGAGTAGGCATTTTTGTGTGAGCCAGTGTCTACATTTATCTTGGTCTAGCAGTGGAATTGCCAGGTCAATTATTAAATCAATGTTAGGCATTTTTAGGAACTACCACATTGTCTTTCTAAATGTAAGCATCATTTAGCAGTATGTGAGGGGTTTAGTTGTTTTGCATTCCTGCTTTTGTCTGTGTTTTTAATAATAGTTTTTCTAGATTATGTGAAGTGCTATCTCATTGTGGTTTTGATTTGCATTACCCTGATGATTAAAGATCTCAGCATCTCTTTATGTGCTTATTAGTCACTCATGTCTGGGGGGAAATGTCTCCTAAAATCATTTTCCCATTTTTAAATTGTGTTGTCATTATTATTGAGTTGAATCTGCTCTTTATATCTTCACTATACAATTCTCTTATCAAATATATAATTTGCAAATATTTTCACTCATTCTTTGGAGTATCTTCAATTTCTTGAGTGTCATTTAAGCACAAACATTTTAAATTTTTATAAAATTCAATTTACCTATTTTTTTGTTTCTGTTGTTCATACTTGGGGTGAGAAACCTAATAATCAATTGTCAGATCTAAGATCATGAAGATTTGTCCCTACGTGTTCTAATAGTGTTTTAGTTTATTAATTATATGATTATTAATAATGCTGCTATGTGCAGTGTTCTCTACATATCAACCAAATCAAGTTTGTTAATCATGTTATTTAAATTTTCCACATTCTTAGTAATTATTTTGAATATTTATTTAATCAGTTCCTTGGAGAGCTTAATGCGATCCCTCATTTATAAATATGACTCTATCTAAGTTTTTGCGTTATATATTTTGAAGCAATATCATTTGTTACCTATAAACTTGGATTTATTCTATATTTTCTGTCAATTATTATTTTATCATAAAATTCTTCTTTCTTAAAGTCTATTTATTGCTTTATATTTTCTTTTTAAATTTCTGATAAGTATTGGCATGACATAACCTTTCCATCTTCTTATCTGCAACCTTTTCAGGTTATTATATTTAATAAGTATATTATATACATATGCAATTTTTGTTTAATATAGTTTATTATGCTTTGCCTTTTAAAAGTATTTAACATATTTTCAATTAGCATAATTGCTGATATATTCAGTTACTGTTAATTCTATCATGTATTTTCATGCCTCTGTTAAGGAACACCTTTCTTCTGAGCAAAAAGTATTCTTGCAGTATTTTTTTTAGCTTGAGTCTGTTAGTAATGAAATCTTTCACATTTTGTGTTTCTGGAAATGTTTTTATTTTGCATTCATTCTTGAAGAATATTTGCACCAGGAGTAGAATTCTAGGCCACCAGTTATTTTCAGAACTGCATATTTGTCATTTATTTATCATTAAGCTTTTTTCATTCTGTGGAGAACCAACCATAAGTCTCACTGTTGCTTCTCTGAGAGCAAAGGCTTTTTTGCCCTTCATCCACCTTTAAGATTTATTTTCTTAATTTTCAGCAGTTTCACTGTGATATGAAAAATTGTTTTATTGTATTTTTCTTGGTTGGAATTCATGGCTTATTTTGAAATTGTGGCTTAATATTTAGTCAGGCTTTAGAAATCCTTAACTGTATATCTTCTATTATGACTGTTTATTATATTTTGATACTCTAATATCACAAAATAGTAGACCTTTCTACAATGTATCTTTAGTCCTTTTGGTCCTCCTGCATTCTTTCTTTCCCCTTTTTCTTACATCTCCATATTTGGTTTTGACATTTTCTTTTTTTTCTTTTTTTTTTTTGAGTCAGAGTCTCACTCACTCGCCCAGATTGGAGTGCAGTGGCATACTCCTGGCCGCTTCAGCCTTGACTTGCTGGGCTCGGGGGATCCTTCCACCTCAGCCTTCCAAGTAGACAGAACTACAGGCACGTGCTACCACACCCAGTTAATTTTTGATTTATTGTAGAGACTGGTCTCACCAAGTTGCCCGGGTGGGTATCAAACACACAGGCTCAGGCAGTCCACTCATCTCGGCCTCCCAAAGTGCTGAGATTACAGGCTGAGCCAACGAGCCTGGCCTGTTTGACTTTTTTTTTTTTTAATTTTAATTTTTATTTTGGAATTGTGGGGTAAAATTCAGGGTTAGTTATGCAAATGTTCATTATGCAAGTATTCTTATTGATGAGTTGTGCCCCCACCCCAGGTGGATATCGACTACCATTAATCTCAGCTATCCCTCCTCATAATCCTCCCAACAGTTTCCCTCTACTTTCAATCCCTTTCCTAGAGTAACATGGTAGTTGTTCAAGGTCTACTTATGAGTGAGAACATGTGATACCCATCTCTTTCCTTTTTTCATGTGTCTATTAGCTGCTCATATGTCTTCTTTTGAGAAGTGTCTATTCATATCTTTTGCCCACTTTGTAATGGGACTGTTTGTTTTTTTCTTATCAGCACATTTGAGTTCCTTGTAGATCCTTGATATTAGGTCTTTGTCAGACATGGAGTTGGCAAATATTATTTCCCATTCTGTGGGGTGGTCTCCCTCCTCTCTTGATGGTTTCTTTGGCTTTGCAGAAGCTTGTCAGTTTAATGAAGTCCCACTTGTTTATCTTATCTCTTATGGCCTGGGCACTTTGGGTTTTGACCAGGAATCAGTTGCCCGTTCCAGCTTCCATAACAGTGTCTCCTGCATTTTCTAAAGTTCTTACAATTTGAAGCTTTACATTTAGGTCTGTGATCCATTTAGAGTTCATTTTTGTGTATGGGGATAGGTAGGAGTCCTGTTTCAATCTTCTGCATGTGGTCAGCCAGTTTTCCCAGCACTACTTACTGAATAGGTTCTCCTTCTCCCAGTAGTGGGTGGTGGAGGCTTGGTCGAAGATGAGTTGGTTGAGAAATTGAGATTTTGCTTCTGGAATCTCAATTCTATTCCAATGGTCTCTATGCCTGTTCTTGTACCAGTACCAGGCTGTTTTGATTATTGTAGCTTTATAGTATAGTTTAAGGTCTGGGATTGTGATACCTCCTGCTTTCTTTCTTTCTTTTTTTTTTTTTTTTTTTTTTTGCTGAGAATTGTTTTGGCTACTACTCTTGGTTGTTTATGTTTCCATATGAATCCCTGTATTGTTTTTTTCCAGGTCTGAGTAGAATGTTGCTGGTAATTTGATGGGTATTGCATTAAATCTGTAGATTGCCTTAGGTAAAATGGACAGCTTAACAATATTGGTTCTTCCAATCCATGAGCATGGAATATTTCTCCACTTGTTTGTGTCATCTCTGATTTCTTTGAGCAGTGATTTGTAGTTTTCATTATAAAGGTCTTTTACGTCTCTGGTTAGGAAGATGCCAAGGCATTTCATTTTTGTGTGTGTGGCTATCATAAATGTAATTGTGTTTTTTATTAGGGTTTCTGTTTGTTTATTATTGGTGTATAGAAATGCGATTGTCTTTTGTACATTTATTTTATAACCTGAGACTTTGCCAAAGTCCTTTATCAGTGTCAGGAGGTTTTTGGTAGATTCTCTTGGGTTTTCAAGGTATACAATCATGTCATCTGGAAAGAGAGATAGCTTTACTTCCTCTTTTCCTATCTGGATACCCCTGATCACCTTCTCTTCTCTGATTGCTCTAGCCAGGACTTCCAAAGCTATGTTGAACAGGAGAGGTGAGAGTGGGCATCCTTGTCTTGTTCCTGTTTTCAGTGGAAATGGTTCCAATTTCTGTCTGTTTAGGAATATGCTGGCTGTGGGTTTCTCATAGATAGCTTTTACTATTTTGATGAATGTTGCACATATGCCTAGATGTTCGAGGGTGTTTATCGAGAAGAGATGCTGGGTTTTATCAAAAACTTTTTTTGCATCTAATGATATAATCATTTGGTTTTTGTTTTTACATCTGTTTGTGTATTTAATTATGTTTATGGTCTTATGAATGTTGAACCAGTCGTGCATCCTGGGATGAAGCCTACTTGGTCATGATGGATGATTTTTGTGATGTGTTGTTGAATATGGTTTGCTAGGATCTTGTTGAGAATTTTGAAATCTATGTTCGTCAAAGATATTGGCCTGTAGTTCTCTTTCTTTGTTGGGTCTTTTCCTGGCTTGGGTATCAATGTGATGTCAGTTTCATAAAATGATTGGGGAGAGTGCCATCTTTCTCAATTGCCTGTAATACTTTCAATAGGATTGGCATCAGTTACTTCTTGTATGTTTTGTAGAATTCTGCTGGAAAGCCATCTGGTCCAGGGCTTTTTTCCCTAGTAGTTTTCTTATGACATAATCAATTTCCTTGATTGTTATTGGTCTATTTAGCATCTTGGTGTCTTCTTGTTTCAGCCTAGGGAGGTTGTGTGATGTCAGAAAGTCCTCCATTTCCTTTAGGTTTTCAAGTTTGTTTCCATACAATTATACATAGTAGTCTCTGATAACCTTTTGAATTTCTTTCAAGTCTTTTGTGACTTCATCTTTTGTGTTTCTGATTGAGTTTATTTGGGATTTTTCTCTCTTTGTCTTGGTCAGTTTGACTAGGGGGCCAACTATTTTGTTTATCCCTTCAAAGAACCAGCTTTTTGTTTTGTTTATTTTTTGTATTATCTTTTGTCTTCAATGTCCTGGATTTGGGCTTTTATTTTGGTGATCTGGATTCTTCTGCTAAAGTTAGTGTTTTGGTGGTCTTGCATTTCCAGCTTCCTTAGGTGAGTTGTTAAGCTGTTAATTTGTTATCTTTCCATTTTCTTCATGTGTGTATGTAAAGATATGAATTCCCCTCTTACTACTGCTTTAAATGTATCTCAGAGGTTTTGGTAAGATGTTTCTTCATTTTCATTTGTTTCCAGGTATCTTTTAATCTCTGTTTTGATTTCCGTGTTGACCCAGGAGTTGCTTAGCATCATGCTGTTTAGTGTACATGTGTCTGTGGGTTTTGGAGGAACTTTGTTGGTGTTAATATTTATTTTTATTCCACTGTGGTCTGAGTAGGTGCATGGAAAATTTTCAGTCTAATGAAATTTGCTTATGTTTGATTTGTGGCCAATAATGTGATTGATCTTGGAGTATGTTCCATGTGGTGATGAGTAGAATGTATATTCTGTGATTGTTGGGTGGAGTGTTCTGTAGATATCAATTAGGTCCATTTGTTCAAGAGTCTTATTGAGGTTACAGATCTCCTTGCTGATTTTTTCCTTGATAATCTGTCCATGGCTGTGAGTGGGTATTAAAGTCTCCAACTATGATAGTGCTAGGGTCAATCTCTTTTTTAAGTTTCCATACAAGCTGCTTTATGAACTTTGGTGCTCCTTTGTTGGGTGCATATATGTTTAGGATGGATATTTCTTGTTAATGGATTGAACCTTTTATCATTATATAGTGACCTTCTTCATCTTTTTTTATTTTTGATAGATTAAAGGGTATTTTGTCTGAGATTAAGATTGCAACTCCAGCTTTCTTTTGTGTTCTGTTCACCTGAAAACTTGTTTCCCGTCCTCTTACTTTGAGTCTGTGAATGTCTTTTCTGGTGAGATGAGTCTCTTGGAGACAATCTATTGTTTCCTCATAATATTTTATCCATTTCGCCATTCTGTGTCTTTTCAGTGGTGCATTTAGTCCATTCACATTTAGGCTAATCATTAGAATGTGAGGGATTATTTTTTTCATGATGTTCTTAGAGTTGTTGTTGTACTTGATTGTTTGTTGTCTTTCTTTTGTTTTTTGGGTTGGTTCATGTGTGTTTTCAATCTTTTTCCTGCAATCTTGTGAAGAACATCATTGCTCTTTTATCCTTTTCTTCTGTGTTTAATACTTCCTTAAGAGTTTCTTGTAGGGTTGGTCTGGAGGCAGCATAAGTTCTTAGGGATAGGATATCTGGGAAAGATTTTAGTTCTCCCTCACTGATGAATCAGTGGGTTGGCTGGATAAGTTATTCTTGGTTGAAATTGTTTATCTTTGAGAATGTTAAATATTGGACTCCAAACTCTCCTAGCCTGAGGGGTTTCTGTAGATAAATCTGCTGCTGTTCTGATTGGTCTTCCCTGGTAGGTAGTTTGACCTTTTTCTCTTGCTGCTTTTAGGATTTTTTCTTTTATACATACTTTGATCAGGCAGATTACTATGTACCTAGGAGTTTGTCTTTTCATTTGTTGTCTTGCTCGGGTGCTGTAAATTTCTCGTGTTTGAATTTTCACATCATTAATGAGGTAAGGGAAGTTTTCTCGAATAATTTTGTGGCATGTTTGTTCCAGGGTGGTCTCTGTGTCTCTTTCTGCCTCAGGAAGGCCAATTACTCTTAGCTTCTTTCTCTTGAAGTAATCGCTCACCTCTTGAAAGTTTTGTTCTGTCTTGTTAAGCTTCTTTTCTATGTTTTTGACAGTTTGGTTTAGTTCTACATTTTGTTCTTCAAGTTCTGAGATTCTGTCTTCTGCTTGACTAAGTCTGCTTTCTATGCTGATTAGTTTGCTATTTATTTCAATCACAATATTCTTTATTGCTGTTATCTCAGTTATCAACTACTTCCTATTTTCCTCTTGTCTCTCCTCAATTCTTTTTATTCTTTTAATGTTTTGATGTCTGGTTTTGTAGTATGTGACCAGTCATTCTGGGATCTCTTCATTGTTTGCATTCCAAAGTCTGTTTTCTCAATATCTGATCTTTTATGGGTCTGTGTGAGACCTATATTCTTCTTTTTATTTTTCTTCATTTGTGTAGATTTGCCTCCCCACTTTATCCTTTTTTCCTCACTCTGTCTTCTTTAAATCTGTTGTTCAGGGATGGCGGGTTGCTTTTTGCTTCTGTTTGTTCAATCTCCTATTCTTCCCTATGTGAATCTTCTAGCTTTGTTCGATTCTGAGGCTGGACTGTAGGTTGAAGGTTATACCTTTTGCAGCTTTGAGATTTATTTTAAGGGGGAGCTGTGATTCAAAGTTTATCTGCAGATCTCAGTATCCAGTGACAGGTGTATGGATATGTTTTATCCTGCTTCCCACTGCCTTGTAATCTGTTCATGATGTGGGTATATTGGTTTGCTCCCTGGAAATAAATTGATGTAAGAGTAGGGAAAGAAATGGAACAGGGAGAGGGGGAAGTAGAAGGTGGAGACAGTAGAGTAAAAGGGAGAACAGACAGAGGTACCCACTAATAGATGAAAATAGACCTGAAGACAGATAATAGTGAGAGAAAACAAAATAAAAACAAACAAAAAACAGTGACAAAAACAAACAAACTAGGACATATAATCACACAGATACACAAGCTGACCAACTGCCTTAAGATGTACTGTTCCCTTACATAACCATGAGGTCTTAGCTCCGAAGTTGGAGGTTAGGCAGAGCTGGGTGGGTGAGTCACTGAAGGTCTCTGCCTGGTCACAGGGCTCCAGATGATCCCAGGTTCTACTGCCAATGGATCTAGCTGGGGGTGTTGGCAGAGTGCCAGACCCCTGGGTACTGTAGGTTGGCCTGTCACATGTGGCTTGGGCCTCTTTTTCTTTCTTTGTTCTTAGGTCCCAGGCTGGAGGATGCACAGAGCTGGGTGGAGCTTATGGGGCAATGTAGGTCTCTGCCTGGTCTCTAGCTCCAGCTCTTCTCTGGTCCTGCTGTGGTCAGGGGTGAATCGGGGGACGTGGGGTGTGAGACTGCTGGATGTTGCTAGTCAGCATAGTGGTCAGGGTGGCTAGAGTCAGGGTGGTGTAGCCAACAAGGGAATCTAGAGCTCCATGGGGAAGGAGCCTTGGGCCTCCCTGGGTGGTGGAGGCTCGGGGTCTGGTGGAGCGCTTCAGTAAGGGGAGGAGTCCATAGCTCTGAGGGACGGATGTGTAAAGAATCTGTGGGCAGTGGTGGCTTGAGGTGGGATTGGGCGCTTCAACTAGTGTGGGAGTCTGGAGCTCTGAGGCACAGAGCATGGGTGCCGGGGGGCCTCCATGGGGGCAGCGGCTAGAGGAGGGGCTGGATGTTTCAGCCCAGTCAGGTGCTGGAGCTCTGAGGCACGGGCACTGGGGGCCTGCATGGACAGAGTGGCCTTGGACCTGGTCAGGTGCCTCAGGCAGGGATGGAGCCTGCAGCTCCGAGGGGCAGGCGCCATGGCCTCCCTGGGCAACAGAAGCTTGAGATGGGATTGAGTGCCTCAGCCAGGGTGGGGGCCCAAAGTTCTGAGGGGCAGGTGCCTAGAGCCTCCCTGGGTGAAGGCGGCTTGAGATGGGTGGGACTGGTCACCTCAGCCAGGGCAGGGACTGGAGCTCAGAGGGGCGAGCACCAGAGTGGTTTTGGGCCATGCGGGGCTCTTCATCCAGTGATGGAGTCGGTAGCTCTGAGGGGCGGACATGGAGGGCCTCCACATCTGCAGCGGCCTGAGAAAGGACTGGGCGCCCCAGCCAGGGAGGGAGCTGGCAGTGGCTGGGTGCCGAGCAGAGCAGTGTAGCCAGCAAGGGAACCCAGATATCCACAAGGTGATATCCGGGGGCCTCCACAGGTGGCCGTGACTTGGGGACAGGTAAGATGGTGTAGCCGGGGTGGGAGCTGGGTGCTCTATGTGGCCAGGGGCTCTGGGTGCCTGGGGTGGAGCAGCGGCGACTGTGGGGCCGCGGTAGCTGGGCTGTGCATGGGACAGAGGGTCTCCATGCCTCAGGCCGATGCAGATGGCAGAAGGCAGGGGGTGGGCAGAGGGAAACAAGAGTCTATGGGAACTCACTTTCAGAGAATCTCACAGTCCCACCTGTGCTGTTGCCATCTTACCGGAATTCGTGTTTTGACATTTTTTAATGACTCTCCAAAGTTGCCAAATACGTTAATAAACCCATATGTTTTGTTTTTTATGATCAATTCATAATATGCTTTAATTTTATGATGCCCATTTACTTCATTTTTACAATTTCAATAGTCTAGTAAATATTTTTCTTTTTTTCTTGATTATTTTAATCATTATTGTTTTATGTCTCTGATAACTCTAATAATTAGAATTACACTTACAGCTTTTTCTTGTTTTTGACTCTTAGAGTACCACATAATTTTTGATAGAATTATCTATAGTTTTTCAGAAAGTATTTTTTTAAAAAAAATTAATGGTAGAAAAATTAAGAGGAGATTTCTTAGTTCAGTCATAAATTGAAGTGTTTGGAGACTGGGTTTTTATCTGGTTATACTTGGTCTATTTGCCATTAACCCTTAGTTTTAGAGTATGTTACTTCAGAGGTTTCAGCTGAATCCTGGAGTATTTACTGAAGCTTTTCTATTTTTGATAAGATATAAGTTTGATTTTTATCTCCTTGCATCATAGAGTTTCCCAGAGCTCTATCTGGGTTTTCAGTTTCTAATTGGTCACTTGTAATATTGTCTACCCCTTAGACTGCTCTGAAGTTCCTAATGTCTTGATTGATAAAACAGGTCATATAAGGAGCTTACATCATTCACTTGGCTTTTTTTTCTTTTATCTCTTGGCTCAAGTCCTGACTGCCTTGGTTGTTATTTAATGCTTTCAAACAAATATTCCTGTGAACTTTGTAAAGTATTTCCTATTTTCCTGGCACAGTTTTGGTATGCCACAAGTGATTTCTCATTGCTTGAACTGAAATTGTTTATACTGTTATATTTATATCTATTGTGATTGCAAATATATTTGGAAACTTTTATTACATTTTAGTGTTTTTCTCTTAATTTTTAATTTTTGTACTTTTTCTTGCTTGCATTCAGATTTACTATTATTTATTTATTTTTAAGAGTCAGAGTCTCACTCTGTCACTCAACCTGGGGTGCAGCAGCATGCTCACGGCCCCTGCAGCCTTGACCTACTGGGCTCAGACAATCCTTCCACCTCAACCTTCCAAGTAACTGGAACTAAAGGTATGCGCCACCAAGACTGGTTAATGTTTTGATTTATCATGGAGACGAGGTCTAACCAAGTTTCCCACGCTGGTCTCAAACCCCTGGACTCAGGCAATTCTCTCACCTCGGCCTCCCAAAGGGCTGAAATTACTGGCTTGAGTCACCATTCCCGACCACATTTACTATTTTAAAAAATATTTCCTTTTATCCCTGTATATTTGAAAGATTTATACCTGATTATTATTCTTTTGTGATTTTACCTTAAAAATGCACATACTTAAATGAATAAAATTTAAAATTAATCCATATATATCTTCTTTTGTATATTTTAATGTTTTTAAAGATTACTGCTATTTTCCTCTGGACTTCTAAACTATTGTTGTCCTGTACTTCTGTATTAAATATATACTTAAAATCAATAAGCTAGATATTATTTATTTTTAAATTTGAGATATGTGGTGTACAATTTAGGGTTAGGTATAAAAATGTTCATTATGCAGGTATCCTTGTTGATGAGGTGTATTATTTTTATAAATTATTTTTTGGACATTAGTTTCTAATGACTCCGTTTTTTTTTTAATTTTAATTTTCTCACACATTCAGAATTCTATTTGAGTGAAGATTCATTAGAAGAATAGAAAATTTCTGCTTATCTGAATTTGGCTTCATTTTATTGCTATTTTTCGTAGTGTACAAATTTCTGGTATATAATGTTTACTTAAAGTTTTATTTTATTTGTGAAATTGCTTTTGACTGTCTTAGCTAATTTTGGGAACCAGATTGTTATTTACAGCTGTTTCAGCTAAATTATTTTTCTTATTTTTGTTTGGTTCAATTTGTGTGCTTTTGAATAGCTTTTTATTTATTATGTTTGAAGCTTCTGATTCTTAAATTAATTCAGCAAAATAGCCTTTCATTATTACTTCAAATGGTACCTCTTTTTCATTGTTCCTTGTCTCTATTCCTAGAACTGTAATTATATTATACTTTTTATTCTCCAAATCTAGTATATTTTGTATTATTATTTTTTCTTTCTTCTGTGTAATCCCTATTTATCTATCTTCAAACTCAGTAGTCTTATCTTTTTTTTTTTTTTTTGAGTTAGAGTCTCACTCTGTCACCCAGACTGGAGTGTAGTGGCCGCTCCCATCCACTGCAGCCTCCACCTGCTGGGCTCCGGCGATCCTTCCGCCTCAGCCTTCTGAGTAGCCGGAATTACAGGCGCGCGCTACCATGCCCGGCTAATTTTTTGATTTATTGTAGAGATGAGGTCTCGCCTGCCTAGGCGGGTCTCAAACCTGCAGGCTCAGGCAATCCACTCACCTCAGCCTCCCAAAGGCGCGGGATTACAGGCTGAGCCACTGAGCCCGTTAATTAACTCTTGTAACTTTGCATTAATTTGTAATTGTATCCAATACATTTTATGTCTAAAATTTTAATTTCTTTACCAGATTGAAATTCTTATTTTTACAATGTATATATTTTTTTCTAGTACTAAGTTTTGCTACCCTCCTCAGATTATTTAAACATATTAAACCTAACTACTTTATATTCTGGGTCATATTCCATTTTCTGACATAGTTTATGTGATTCTACTACCTTATTTTATTCTGTTGACTTTCTTATTTTAACTTATTGCCTTAAAGATTTGTGATTTTTAGACAGTATGTTTATATTACTTGGAACTTTATCTGTGGGAATTATTTGAAAACTGAGTATAGAAACTGTCCATCCAGAAAGGAAAATTTACCTCTGCCAGATGTCTATTATCTCAGGGTCACTTTAATACTTTCCTTCAAGGACAATACATTAGACTCGATTCTAATTACAAGCAAATATGAAATTAGTTTTATAGCTAGTAATTGCTAGCATTTGTTTTCTTTTTTTTTTCTACTAAAAAAGGCAAATTCAAGATAGTCTTGCATCTCCATGTCCTCTTTGGTCTTATATCTTCTGTGTTTCCTGGGTATCAGATTTAGTTTTGTATCTCTGGCATGTACTTTCTTAAAACCCAAGGAAAAGACAAACATCTCCAGAGAAAGGGCAATTTCAATGGCTACATGAACTTACTAAAATCCTGTTTATTATTACTATTAATATTTCTGGCTTTGGTCTATTGAAAATAATGTAACTCCCTAGGTGAGGTACAAATTCATATGCATCACAGCAATCTTATATACATCATTTCATTTCATTTTCATAACATCCCAACCCTATAAGTCAAGTAATAATAATGACACTCTTAAATGAAAGAAACAAAGGCTTAAATAAATTACATATTTTTAAGGTAAATATCATATTAATTAGAATAATGAATATAAAATCAAGTATTTTGTATGTCCAATTAAATATATATTTTACAAATTTAGAAAGACTTGTTTCTGTTTTAATTTATTACCATAGCCTCAGTACCCAGAATAGTACTTTGAATATATTAGACACTCAGTGCATTTAAATTTTATATAGGATAAAATTGCCAATAGAGATCCTCATTAAAATAATCCCACATAAGATTTTCTGAATCTAAATGAATGTGTAGAAATAAAACAAAAATTAAATAATTCTCTCAGATAAGGACATTTTAGATAAACATTATCATGGAAACTGAAAATTGTATGTTTATGAAATTGAAGGGTAGGTATTAGCTTTATATAATTTGTGGGCAAGAAAATAAGGAAAAGTTGAAATTACATTTGTTTTAGGCTGAATTGTGTCCCCTAAAATTCATATACTGAAGTTTCAACCCTCATTATATAATCATATTTAGATATAAGATGTTTAAAGAGGTCAATACGTTTAATGATGCTGTTAAGGTAAGGTTCTAATCCAAAATGACTGAGAAGGGGAAGAGACATCAGTGATGTTCATACACAGAAAAAGATTACACAGGAACACAGCTAAAAGGCACATCTGCAAGGCAAGGAGAGAGGCCTGAAGAGGAAGTAACCATGACACACTTTGATCTTGGTCTTCCAACCACTAGAACTTTGAAAAAATACATTTCTCTATTTCTCTTGGCTAAGTTACTCAGTCTATGACATTTTGTTAAGTTATTTAAAGATGGAGATTGTGGGGTTTAGATGAGGTCATGAGAGTGGAGTTGTTATGATGCGATTAGTCCCCTCATAAGAAAAGACAATAGAGAATTCATTTCTTCACTCTTTCAAATCTGTGAGGGCACAGTGAGAAGGTGACCATCTCTAAACCAAAAAGTGGGCCCTCACCAGGACAACAAATCATCCAGCACATTAATTTTGGATTTCTCTGTCTCCAAGCTATGAGAAATTGCTGTTGTTTAAGCCACCTCTGCTTATGATATTTTATTATAACAACTTGAGGTAAACGAGTAAACCCTGATCAATCCCAACATCCCTTCATTGAGAGTTTTCAAGTGTAAATACAATTTTTATTTTAAATAGTCATTGAATGCCTATTCTATAAGGATATAGTAGTGAATGCCATAGACATTATCACTTCTCTTTGAATTTATAATATAATGCATTAATATATCACTATGTACATTATTAATATTTTTTACTTACAAAATTGCTATCATTATGGTTGAATTGTAATTACTATACTTTCCCATCAGCTTCTAATGAGGAGAGGTCTCTGCAATGAGTCACTTCCACAATGTGATATGGCTTCAGAGATTTGCTTGGTTGAAAACAACTGGCATACTGCCTCACTTTATTCTTTCCACTATCCCATTTGCTATCAAAATTTCCAAGACAAACAAATTTTATGAAAATAATTCTATTAACTTTAACAAGATTATCTAATGTGAGGTCACTTGTTCTGTATCAGGTACTTAGTTTGATCCTTTATGTGGATTACTTATATTAAATCCTCACAATAATTCAGGAGTTAGTATTTGTATAATCTCCTCTTGACAAATGATAAAACTGAAATTTAGAGAAATAGAATAGTTGCCTAAGGCAATTATATATTACACTATTATATTGTTATATATATTACATAGTATATACCATATAGTGTAATATATATATATACCATACCTATATATACTATATATTACACTATTATATATACATATATATACTAAATATTACACTATTATAGGTGCAAAATGTGATTTGGAATTCAAACTAGAATGGTCTGATTCAGAGCCTATGCTCTTAATTAAAGATGTGATGTTATCCCTAAATTTATGAACACATAGTTGTTTACAAACAGACTGAAGTATTGAATTGGAGAGCATAAACATAAATTGTATTCTATTAACAATATTTCAAAAGTCATGTAAATATTATTCATGTGCTCTTTATTTGATATTTCATATTCATATTTTATTGAAGTAATTATAACATTTATGTAGTATTTATTTTATTTTATTTTATTTTATTTTGTTTTGGAAAGGAACTGCAAGTTCGTGTACAATCTTAGGCCATCCTTCTTTTACTTCCCATAAAATATCGATTTCCTTCAAACACAATTTGTTGGAAGCCAGCCATGGAGGCCCACTGAGGGATCAGGAAGGGCTGTTGACCCCGAGACCACTAGGATGTATTCAAGAGCTATTTGACCCCATTTCCTCCCCCTTTCTACTCAGCACTAACCAGATTAAGCTCCTGTGAGCTCAAAACATAAAAACTCTGAGACCAGGATGAACACAAGCTAACTTTAGAAGCTCATTGCTCCCATTCTTCCACAAACTGCAGTTTTGGCTTTCACACAACTTATAATTCAAACTCGTGTCACATCTAAGAGCCTTAGTATTGGTCACAGGCTTCTGGGTCTTAGGATTTATTGAAGGTGTAAATTGTAGAATATAGTTTTAGAAGACAACCATTTTGTTGAAATAATGTGGCTGGGTTACTTGCAGGTAACCCACTGTGAACTTTGGACTGGGCCACATTCCAAACATTCTGGGATGGGCCACTTTCGTTTGTAAAGTAAATACTTAAGTTTCTATAGAATTGTTTAACTTGGCATAAATCAATCAGTTTAGGATGAAAAATGTTTATAGAATATGTCAGTCACGGATTAGGTTATCCTTTGTTATGGGATTTTAAGATTATCATATGAAAAGGGTTTAAAGGCAATCGTTGATTAAGTTTTCATGGATTAAGGTTTCTGGTGGGTAGGGGACGCCACTCCCACATCTGACTTTGTGTATAAAAGACCCATTGTAATTCCCAGTAGCACACATAGCTTCTGCACTAGACTGGAGTCCAGCCTCTCTCTCTCTCTCTCTCTCTCTCTCTCTCTTTCTTCTTCCCCCCAATCACCAACGCCTCCTCCACCTTTGGGGTACCCTGAACCCGGTTGGAGCTGGTCTCCGGCAATAATTATTCTATTTTGAGGTTCTAAATATAATACTCTGGGAATTAAATATTATAGAAAAGTTATAATCTTTAGATTTGGTCAGTTGAGCTCATATAGAAACAGTCATAACAATTAAATAAAATAATGCATGCAGATAGGCAAAATACTACTTTCTTAATCATTGCCATTGGTTTAGACAATTCAGATTATTTGCATGAAATATTTAATACTGGGTGACAGAGTGGCTTCCTTAAAAATATTACTTAATATTTTGGAAATAAGCTTCTTTATTTAACCATTTCACATGATTTTGGACTCTGCAAAACATCCTAGATAACTTGTTCAAGCATTAATTGAAGGCTTCCTATTTGCCAAGATTAAAATATATTTCAAGATGGTATCCCTGATTAAGACTTGGAAAGAAGTAGTGGACCATGGACTGGAGTTGGAGCCAGAAAAAAATGTAGTGTAGCAAAACCCTATTGTTAACTAACCAGGTTACATTTGGCCTTAACCAGCCTGAATACAAATATAAGATGGCCAAGGACCATAAGACTGGTGTGCCTACCTCAAAGACAACCTGTTTTTTCTCCCATCTACCTGTACAGATATGCATGCTTCATATTCTGCATTTAGGTTTACAGAAGTTTCACTAAATTCTCTTTTTATTTCCTTCACTATTATATAGAGTATTATAATAAATGAATTTTATTTTATTTTTGAGTTGTGGATACAAGTGAAGATTTACAACATAAATTGCATGCAAGTGAAATTTGGACTTCTAGCTAATTCTCTCTCCACCTGATAGTAGACCTGGTAACCAGTGTGTTGCCACATGATCCTCCATCCCTCCTCTCTCCCTTCCTCCCCTAGTGTCCAGCATTGGACAATCCCTTGTGCTTATGTGATCAGTGATCAGGGCCTGCTTATGAGTGAGAATATGTGATATTCAGTCCATTGTTTCTATAAAGACCACTTAGTATGATGGTCTCCACCTGTATTCAAGTTGCTGCAAAAGTCATGATTTTCTTCTTTGTGTCTATGTAATATTATACCACATATATGAACCACATTTTCTTTATCCAGTCCACTTTCAATGGGCATCTGGGTTGGTTCCTTGTTTTTGCTATTGTGAATAGTGCTGAAATGAGCATATGTGTTCAGACATTTTTTTTGTTACAGCAGTTTATGTTCCTCTGGATATACTCTAAGGAGAGGGATTGCTGAATTATATGGAAATTACATTTTTAGTTCTTTGAGATATTGCCACACTGCTTTCCACAAAGGTTGAACTAGCTTACTTTCCCATCAACAATGTAGAAGCATTCCCTTTTTTCCTTTTTTTTGACTTATTAATGATAACCAACCTTACTGGTGTTAAGTGGTATTTCATTGTAGTTTTAATTTACATATTTCTGATCATTAGTGAGTCTGAGCTTTTTAAAAATGTATTTGGCCGGGCTTGGTGGCTCAGCCTGTAATCCCGTGCCTTTGGGAGGCTGAGGTGAGTGGATTGCCTGAGCCCGCGGGTTCGAGACCCGCCTGGGCAGTGAGACCTCATCTCTACAATAAATAAAAAATCAGCTGGGCGTGGTAGCGCACGCCTGTAATTCCGGCTACTCGGAAGGCTGAGGCGGAAAGATCGCCGGAGCCCAGCAGGTCGAGGCTGTAGTGGCCGGGAGCGTCCACTGCACTCCAGTCTGGGCGACAGAGTGAGACTCCAACTCAAAAAAAAAAAATGTATTTGTTGGATGCTTGAATGTCTTCCTTTAAGAAGTGTCTGTTCATGTTCTTTGCCCACTTTTTAATAGGGTTTTTTTTTCCTTTTAATTAATGTGAGTTCATGGACATCAGTCCTTTGTCAAATGCACAGGTTGAAAACATTTTTTCCCATTCTGTGAATTATCTCTTTAATCTATTGATTTTTTTCTCTGAGTAAAAAAAAAATTCAGTTTGATAAGGTCTCAACTATCAATCTTAGTTTTTGTTGCATTGGCTTTTGAGGATTTGGCCATCGATTCATTCCCTATGCTATTGTCCATAAGGATGTTTCCTAAGTTTTCTTCTAAGATTGTTATAGTTTGAGGTATTACATTTAAGTCTTGTATTCATTTTTAGTTAATTTTTGAATATGGTGGTTCGAAGGGGTCCAATTACTTTCCTCTGCATGACTAAGCAGTTTTCTCAGCACCATTTACTAAATATGATTTCCTTTCTCCAATGTTTGTTTTTGATGGCTGCAGGGAAGATGAGTTGGTTGAAGGGCCATAGTTTTATTTCCAGATTTTCTGTCCTATTCTGTTGGCCTATGTGCCTACTCCTATACCAATACCATGCTGTTTTGGTTGCTGTAGCCTTGCCATAAAGCTTACAATCTGAAAATGTGATGTCTCCAGCTTTGTTCCTTTTCTTGAGGATTGCTTTCACTATTCATGCTCTTTTTTGCTTCCACATGATTTATGTATTATCTTTTCTATGTCTACACAAATGATGTTTGCAATTTGATAGAAATTGCATTGAATTTCTAGATTACCTCAGGTAGAATGATGATATCAATTCTTCCAATCCATGAACATGGGATCATTTTTCGAACAGTTTGTATCACCCTTGATTTATTTGAGCAGTGTTTCATGGTTCTCATTGTAGAGGTCTTTCACTTCTTTGGTTAGGTAGATGTACAAGGTATTATGCATATGCGTATGAGTGTGTGTGTGTGTGTGTGTGTGTGTGTGTGTGTGTGTGTGTGTGTGTGTGTGTGTGTGTAACACTTATCCAACACCTAGGTGTTTGACAGTTTTTATATGAAGGGATGCTACATTTTATTGAATGCCTTTTCTGTGTCTTATCAGATAATCATGTTGTTCTTGGTATTACACCTGTTAATGTAAGGAATCACATTTATAGACTTATGACTGTTGAACCAACCATACATCCAACAAGGTACAATTTGCTATAATCTTGTTGACAATATTTGCATCTATGTTCATCAGGAAAATTGGCCTGTTGTTCTCTTTCCCTGTTGGGTCTTTGCTAATTTGGGGTATCAGGTTGATATTAGATATATAGAATGATCTAGGAAGAATTCCTTCCTTTTTATTAACTAGAACACTTTCAATGGGATTGGTATCAGCTCTTTCCTGTACATTTTGTAGAATTCAGCTGAAAAAACATCTGGCCCACAGTTTTTTGATGGGGAAGTTTCTTATAGCTAAGTCTATTTCTTTATTTGTTATTGCTCTGTTTAGGGCTTCAATTATTTTCTATTTTAACCTTGAAAGATTATATGATGTCAGGTATTCCTCTAGATTTTCAGGTTTATTTATTTACATACATTAGTAGTAATCTCTGATGATATTTTGAATTTCTTCAGGGTCAGTTGTTATATCACCTTTTTCATTTCTAATCATGTTTATTCAGATTTTCTTTCTCTTTTTTTCTTGACAGGATCTATCTTATTTATTCTTTCAAAGAACCAGTTTTTTGTATTGTTGATCTTTTCTATGATTTTTTAAATTCATTTTTAAGCAATGTGACCTTCTTTTACTAATGTGAATTTTTCTACTAAATTTGAGATTTAACTGTTCTTCCCTTTACAACTTTCTTAGGTGTGATATTAGGCTGTTTATTTGAGATCCCTGTATTTTCTTAATATTTGTGTGTAATGCAATACAGTTTCTTGTCAACATTGCTTTCATAGTGTTTCAGAGTTTTTGATATTTTGTGTCTTTGTTTCATTTGTTTCCAGGAATAGTTTTACTTCTCCCTTGATTTCTGTGTTAACCCAAAAGTCATTCAGAAGCATGCTGTTTAATTTCCATGTATTTGTGTGTTTGAGGTGGGAAGTTCCTTATGATGATATTTATTTTTATTTCACTATGGTCTGAGAAGATGCTTAATATTATTTCAACCTTTTGAAATTTGTTCACACTTGATTTATGCCTGAGAAAGTGATCAATCTTGGAGTATACACCATATACTGATGAGTAGAATATATACTCTGTGGTTGTTGGGTGAAATGTTCTGTAGATATCTATTAGGTCTAATTGGTTGAATAAAGAGTCAAGGTTCCAGATTGCCTTGTAAGTTTTTTGCCTCAATGATTTATTTAGAGATGCTAATGGGATATTAAAATCTCCTGCTATGATTGTATGGGTATCTATGTCTTGTTAGTTCGCATAGAAATTGTTTTCTAAATCTGAGTGCTTCTGTGTTGAGTACATATATATTTCAAATGGATATTTATTGCGATTGGATTGAGTCTTTTATCATTATATAGTGTTCTTCATCATTATCATTATATAATGTTCTTAACTTTTAGTGGTTTGAAGTCTGTTTTATCTAATATAAGAATAGCTACCCCTGCTTTTTTGTCTTCCATTTTTCTATAAGATCTTTCTTCAGCCTCTTACTGCAAGCCTGTTCATGTTCTTCACAGTGAGAGAACTGCCTGGGTAGCAGAGTGTTGGAGCATATTTCTTCATCCAGTTTGTGACTCTATGCCTTTTGAGTGATGTGTTCAGTCTAGTCATGTTCAAGTTAACTACTGATATGTGAAAATTTATCCCTGTCATAATGCTCTTAAGAGGTTTTTTGTTTGTTTGCTTTGTTTTTGTTTTTAGGTTTTATGGTTGATTTGCATGGTCAGTTAACTCTGTGCTTGCCTGTGCTTTTGCAATGGCTGAAACTGCTCTTTTATTTCTGTGCTCAGAACTTTCTAAAGCATCTGCTGAAGGGCTGGTGGAGGTGGCATATTCTTTCAAGGACTGGACATATCTGGGAAGGATTATAATTCTCCCTCATTGATGAGCCTTAGTTGGGCATAGTAAGAAATTCTTGGCTGCAATTGCTTTTCTTTAAGAATGTTAAAGGTGGAGCCCCTGTCCCTTCTGTTTTATAGAGTTTCTGCTGAATTTATTGCAATTCTGATGGGTCTACCCTGGTAGGTTGTCTGTCCCTTTTCTCTAGCTAATGCTAATATTTTTTCTTTCTTGCTTTCCTTGTGAAGTCAGATTATCATGTGTCTTGGGGATGGTTTTCTCATAGACTAGCTTGGGGGATTCTCTGGGTCTTTTGCATGTGGCTAGTTGCTTTTCTAGCAACATAGGGAAAATTTCTTGGATGACCTCTTGCAACGCTTGTTCCAAGGTGCTTTCCATTTCCTCTTCTTTCACAGGGATGCCAGTCAGTCATGTATTTGGTCTCTTTACATAATCCCGAACTTATCATAGGTTTTACTTTTTCTTCTAGAGCCATTTCTCCTCATTTTCATCAGACTAGGTTAGTTCAATATTTTTATTCTCACACTCTGAGATTCTCTCCTCTTCCTAGTCAATTCTGCTGCCTAGGCCTATTTTGTGCTTTGCAATTTCAGGAAGGAATTCTTCATTTCCAGGATTCATATTTGACATTTCTTGTATTGACTAATTCAACTTTTATTTCTTACACCTCTTTTACTGCCTGGGTAATCCATGCTTTCTCCTTCTTCTGATTTTCCATGGCTGTTTTTGCCATCCATGGTCTGAATTCAATGTCTGTCATTAGGGACAGATCGTTCTGGATGGGTTCCATGGCTTGGGATCTAGGAGGCACTTTTATTTTTTGAGTTAGAGTATCACTCTGTCACCCAGACTGGAGTGCAGTGGCATGCTGCCGGCCACCGCAACCTCGACCTGCTGGACTCTGGGATCCTTCCGCCTCAGCCTTCCAAGTAGCTGGAACTACAGGCACGCACTACCACGCCCAGGCTAATTTTTTGATTTATTGTAGAGATGAGTTCTCACCAAGTTACCCAGGTAGGTCTCGAACCCGCGGGCTCAGGCAATTCACTCACCTCAGCCTCCCAAAGCGTGGGATTACAGGCTGAGCCACCGAGCCCGGCTTAGGAGGCACTTTTATGGGTGATGCCTCATTAAGGCATTGGGGTTTGCCAGTGGGTTTTTTTTTGTTTTTGTTTTTGTTTTTCTATATATTCTTCATCTGTGAGTACCAACTCTTCTCCTTTTACTATGGATATACATGTTTTTGTTTTGTTGTTTTGTAGTTATATATGGTCTATCTGCCTTAGGGTCTTTTGTGCTGTTTGAAAGTGTTCTTTCAGGGGGAGGGAGACCACAAGGACCACAGACACATTTACCCTGCCATCTCTAGTTCCACCTCTCCTGAAAGGTAGTGCACAGAACTGAAAGTGACTTTCTGTCTCCAAGTTTTTCCTGTGTCAGGGTCAGTCAGACTGCTTCATGATCCCTAGGTGTAAACTCTCTTTGGGCATTGGTGGGGGGGGTGGTTGGCTGCTATGTGTACTGCCAGGAGAGCTCCTCCAGGGAGATAGGGGGTGCCTTGTGTTGCCCTTGTCTATCCAGCTAAAGGCTTATCTGCATTCAGAATTCAAAAGCAGAAGATTCTGCTAAAACTTGATCCAAACTAGTGTATACCTTGGTGGGACCTGCTGTTATGGTGAGTGAAGTTGGTAGGGGATCTTTCCAGGTCTGTGGGCCACCCACCAGGTATGAGCTCTCAGGGATTGATCGGAAGTAGGCTTTCAGAACTCTGATGGGTTCCCAGCTCCATGTGGGCTCTAGTAGCATGCCCTTTGCCATATACAGGCTGCATCCTACCTTGGATTGGAGACCCCTGTGACCAGGGGGAAAGAAACTGTTGAAAACTGTGTCAGTAGCACTCAATCCCTTTCACATATAGGGTAGGACTATAAATCCAATGCAAGTCTGATGACTGGGAGGATGAGCCCTCCTGGTTCCAAAGCCAGTCAACCACTCTATCTCCTCTTTTCTCTCTGTTTGTCCCAGGAGTCCTCTATGGGATATGGAGTGCATCCTTTGTCTAGTCCTGCTCAAGCTGCTGGGGGTCACTAGCTGCTGGAACTCTCTTCCTTGGTCTTCTCTGCAAAAGAGGTGCTGCTTAGCTACTACTAGGTGGCCATCTTGGATCAATAGATGTGAACTTTAGAGTAGTTATTATAATATATTAATTTAATTCAATGTCTTTAAAATAAATTCACAATTGATTGAAGTCAGGATCAATATCAGAATTCACCCATGGATTGATTAATGTCTGCTGGGCTTTCAAATGAATCACAATTGCAAGAGAAAAAGTATAATATATTCTCTTACTTTCCTGCTGGAAGTGTTCTTTGAGATTTAAAGACCTTCATGTTTACTTCCACCTGAGATGGAATATCTTCTGTTTGTCCAAGAAAATAATAATGAAAACTTTTCTTCAAGCTTTAAAGGATGAATGATTGGCTAGGGGTGAGGAATGGGAGAATATTTGTACAAGCTTCCTTATTTTTGTAGCCTGGTTGGTATAATAAGAATGTTTTATCAGATGAGCAGTGACAATTGTGCATGTTGATTGGGTGGGAAGTTGTGGATTACATTATGCAACGTAAATGACTTCAAAAGCAGCTTTTAAACTTACTCCCAGTTGTAACCTTGGCTTATGAAGATTGTGGCTAGTATGTTGTGACTAGATGTCTAGCTTCCTGCTAATGTTAAGTTTTAAATATTAGAAATTCCTTGGTATTAAAATAATTTTTATTGTCCTAAAACCATTTTGCTAGATATCTTGCTCTCTCTTACTATTTATAGGTTTATTTAGATTTAAAGCTGAGCTGGCTTGGGGGCTCAGCCTATAATCTCATGCTTTGGGAGGCTGAGGTGAGTGTATTACCTGAGTCTGCAGGTTCGAGACCTGCCTGGGCAACTTGGCGAGACCTCATCTCTACAACAAATCAAAAAATTAGCCGGTGTGGTAGCGCGTGCCTGTAGTTCCAACTACTTGGAAGGCTGAGGCTGAAGGATTGTCCGAGTCCAGCAGGTCGAGGCTGCTGTGGCCAGGAGCGTGCCACTGCACTCCAGTCTGGGTGACAGAGTGATACTCCAACTCAAAAAACAAAACAAAACAAAACAAAAAATAAAAACTTTAAAGTTGGATCCGACTAGTTTATAACTAATTCATAATGTTCAGGTTGGCATCTCTGAAAAAATGCATAGTATTGTTTCTTGTTGCTTCAAGTCCGCAAACGATGCTTAAAACATCTTGAAATGAAAATAACTACAATCCTCTATATATCAAGCAGTCTCTACAAAAGTGCTATTTAGTGTTTTAAATGCAAAGCAGTCATAAATACTAAATTGTCCTTAAAATACAGATGATTTTTTAAATTAAGGGAGCAGAAATTTTGCAAAATGCTTGAAAAGCTTTGAAAATTGTTTTCAGCACTTGCTAAACAGTCAATTTTCTTAAATACTGTTATAGTAAATTATAATAGTATTTTGGCATGTCTGATTTGTGAAGAGAAAAAATGAAAAGGAAATTAAAAATGACCATTTCCTTACCTAGCTATAGTGTGGCCACGTACTCTTTGAAGTATGGCAAGGCCATGTTTTCTTAAATTTTGGCCCCCTCCTCTATCTTGGGGAGGTGAATCACCTCTGTCTCTCCCTTTCTAATTTACTTTTTAAATAAATTATATTTTCTATTGTAAAAAAAGAAAAAGAAAATCTAAGGACTGGGAGACAGCAAAGGAAAAGGTGATTCCAACTGCAAAAGAGCCTGGCTCCATTTGACAAACTTTAGTAACTGAGTTTTATTTCATTCTTCTAAAATGAAGTAGCAAACTTTGAAGGGACCATTAATTGAAAGAACAATGAAAATTGGCACCATATTATCCATGACTACTTCCTTGTCATGCTACTTTATTCCCTAAAGTCACTGCCATTTCCTGATCTAATGTAATCTAACTGGTAGTTACGGTTATATTTTGGGGTTTTAAATCAGCATTTTCTGAAATGAGGGTTTACTAATAATTAGCAGAAATTTAAAAAGTATTTAGTCCATCTTTTATGTTTTCAATATTTTATATGTGTGTATCTGTTCAGACTCAGACAGAAACTGTATTATTAAGTTGAAGTCATGGACATGAAAGTCAGAGATATCTTCAAGTATGTTTACAACCTGGCTCAGCTAAGTACCGACTGTGTGGAGAGTTTTTTAATCCTTTTCAGTCTCATGCACCTGCCAATATAATATTTATTTTACATTGCTGTTACTAGATAGCAGTAAAACTTACTTTGCATAGTTGTCATCAAGATTGAATGAGATTACATTTATGAAAGCATTTCTCACCGTGACTGGATGTTGGCAATATTTCCACACACAGAAGCTATTTATTTTATTCCATAACCTTGATTTAAAGTGATAGCAATGAAGAGAAATTTTTTTTGTTGTTCATACTACCAAACCACAGAAGGGAGGTACATAGGGAATTTCTGAAGACTCTGAACCTGGGATCTAAATGATTTATGTTCTAGTCTGCTGCTCATTGTATATCAGTCACTCTCTATGAAGGCAGATGCTGTTATTTGTGACAGCAGGCACAGCCATATATGCTCTGGTTCTACACCTTCTGGCTTCATGACTGAAGATGAAAATGTATCTATGCCACTTTTTTAGTTGGCTGTGCTTTCTGGAAGGCTTCTAATGAGGCTTAGTCTTAGAGTATGTATAGCCACTGAAAAATCTCCCAGTCTAGATCATCCATTCAGCCCTGTGGTCAGAAAGCTGAAGACTTACTGGAGTGAGAAATATTAGGACAGTGCTAGGTGAACTCAAAGAATTGTCACTGTGTTCTTTCAATAAAACCTGATTATCATGCTATTCTTATTACCTGTAGTTCTTGTTTGCACTGATGTGAAATGCTGGAGTAACACTAATGGAGGAGTGGATAGATACTGGCAATTATAATACCATCAGAAATTATTTAACATGAAAACAGTGCTGAATTTAGAATGATTTTTGCTTTGGTCACCTACTTTTTAAGAATTTTATCATACCTATAATTAGTAAGTCCCCAAATCTTTAAAATTAGGATAACTGTACTTTTACCATCTCACATTACAATAAAGAGAAAAAAAACAATTATGATGACTTTTTAAATTTACCTAGTGCTATGTAACAAATCACTCTAAAATTATGTGACTCCAAACAACAGAAATAATTTTTCCTTGACAATTTTTATAGGTCAGGAATTTTATATGGTGTGGCCATGCAGTTCTGGCTTGAACTCCCTCATGAGGCTATAGACAGACTTTCTAGTTACTGCCATTCTTAGGACTTGATTGGGAAAAAATTAGGTGTATTTTATGACAATTAAAAATTTAAAAATATAAGTACATGCTATGGTTGGAATGTTTGTCCCCTCCAAATCTAACTGCCATATGACAGTATTAAGAGATGAGACTTTACAGAGGTTATTAGGGCATAAGGGCCTCATGGGTGGAATTGGTACAGTTATAAAAGGGTGAGTATGAGCCGGGCTCGGTGGCTCAGCCTATAATCCCGCGCCTTTGGGAGGCTGAGGTGAGTGGATTGCCTGAGCCCGCGGGTTCAAGACCCGCCTGGGCAGAGAGACCTCATCTCTACAATAAATTAAAAAATCAGTCGGGCGTGGTAGCACATGCCTGTAATTCCGGCTACTTGGAAGGCTGAGGTGGAAGGATCGCCTGAGCCCAGCAGGTCGAGGCTGCGGTGGCCGGGAGCAGCCATTGCACTCCAGTCTGGGTGACCGAGTGAGACTCCAACTCAAAAAAAAAGGGTGAGTATGGCCCCTATATCTCTCTTTTGCTCTCTTACCTTCTGCAATGTGATGATGCTGCAAAAACATAAAATAAAACAATTTTTTAAAAGACCTTGTCAGATACCCGCACCTTGACCTTGAACTTTCCAGGATTCAGACTGTGAGTCAATATGTTTCTGTTCATTATGTACTACCAAAATTTCAGGTATTCTGCTATAGCACCACAAAACAGACTCAATGCATTAAAAAATTTACTCAGGCAAAATTGTCAGATTAATGGAGCCACTTAGGCAAAGGAGATAATAGAGTAATGCAAAACACATAGAATCTGAAGTTAGAAAGTCTAAAGCTTGACTTTCAGGATGACTACTTACTCTGTAAATTTGGGAAATGTCTTTAATATCTCCAATCAATGTTTCCTCTTCTGGAAAATGGAGATACTGATATTTAATTACAAATGAGATGGTTAAATGAGATAGTATATTCCCAAATGCTCAGTGTTTCACACAAATTTGTTGCCTAATATATTCCACATATTTTTGTTAAAAATAATAGCAATATATTTAAGTGGGCCTGATTGACGTTACACATTGCACATATTTTGTTGAAATAAAATAAGTCAAGAAAAAGTATGCGACACTAGAATTGGTTTGCTTAGGCATAAGGGAGGCTTGTGAATTCATTTTTAAATTTACTTTTAAAATGTGTAGACTTTTATTTTTAACATCATGCTTTGGTTGTTTGCAACGTCTTCAGTTTTACAAAGTCAGCATGAATAAATATCTCAGGTGCAATAGTATACCATATATACACATTCCTTCATGGAGTAAAGTTGGCACATCTTAGAAAATATTGTGTTGTATTTTATTAGCACACTGGTCTTATGTTTTAAAAATATATACTATTTACATTATAAATAAAAAAAAACTCACGCCAGTTAATTCCATACAGCTTCCTAACGTATATCTGTTAGTCATTTTCCATTAGACTTTTTCAGCTCTAACTTTCTTTTAATTTTTATTACAAATACTTATCATAATCACCTGAAATTAATGGATAGTTGTTAAGCAATATAATGACATATTTATATTTTGATATTTAGCCAAATATTGACAGCACTGCATTTCCTTAAAAAAAAGAAAAGTAATGCCATTTTAGCAAACATGAAACCCATTTCAACACTGCAGTGTTATCCTTGCTTTTCTTTTCTATTTTTATTATTATGACAAAATAGCAAAATGTAATTGTAGAATATTTAATGTATATGATCATACCAGCAGACATTATTGGATAAAAAATCTCTTAAGGAAAATAAAAATTAAAAATGCTGTTTTCAACACAATTATTAAAAAATTTCTAAGTCAAATTATCTTTATGTGATGAAATTAAATATTGGTTTGTTAACCATGTAAGCTCATTATAGAGGAAAAATGGTATTTTAAAGAATTTTAATTCCCTAACCTATGCTAATCTAGAATATTTTGATTATATAAAGTGACAAGTTTTAAGTTACAATGGCATTCTAAGCTAAATATATCTTTTAAATCTTCAAAATATCTCTGTAAGTGATTTTGGGTCTTACACATTAATTATTTGAGCATTGCATAGCATGTGGGCTACTTATTAAGCAAGATTTATTGTTTATTTCTTGTTTCTGAGTGTATTATGTATTTTAACTGAAAGATAATATTCATATTCTTTGATTTTGCTTAAACTAGTCCTTCCAAATATAGTGATCATACTTTAAAATTCTTCATTCTGATTTGTTTTCAAATCCTAAGCTTGCAACTCATGATTTAATATTGAGCTCTTAATACTACATGTGAAATAAGCAAGAGTTTCTTCTATAGAGAAATTATATTCATCCAACAGAGAATGAACTCCAGTAACATGGAACAGATGTCTCCTACCAGTGTATAGAGTGAAGGAGAGGGGAGAGCAAAGTGGTGGTGAGAAATTTTACATTTAATTATTTTTCATCATTGTAAAATTATATTCCAATAATCTAAAGTCATTTTTATTTAAGCTTCAGAATCATATTAAATCAATTCATATTTCAATAAAAGGCAAACACTTGTATAGTGATTTCAAAAAAATAATAAAAAATGCATTTCTTTAACATGGCACTTTGACATAAGAGAATTTGAAAAAATATAAAGCAAAGCCATCTAACAAATATTAATTTTACATCTACTTTACTTTTTCTGAGCCCTCTTGATATATATGATTAACTGAAGGCTAAATAAGCTGCACTTGATGGTTTGCATTTAGCATGACACTTTCATGTTTTATTCATCTGCTTGAAATTGAATTACTTTTTCTAAAGTTATTTTACTGTTCTTTACAGTTTCCTTGAGTTCTTAGATACAATGGATGTAATTCAGCAGTCCTCTAAGCAAGAGTCTATAAAATAAAAATAATCGATGAAATAGCATGTCATATACTCGTGCAGTTCATTATATGCAATGAGTGTCAAGTAAATGAATGAAATTATCTTACCCAAACAAAGAATGTCAAGGAGTAGATTTTGTTTAAATCTCATTTTTCAGCCTTTATGCTTTATTTTCTGCATATATCATAGAGTGTTTATGGCAGTATAGAGATTGTCTTGTCAGCGTCAATTCACAAGTGAGTGAATGGGGTGCTGCTTGACAAGAGGTTGATTTTACACAATCATTATGTCATGTGTATACAACTTAGGGCATTAAATAAAAACAAGTGGGAAACGGAAAATTGAATCGACTTGATTCAATAGATTTAGATAAATCAGAATATCCATAAAACCCAGCCCCATTGATTACTACTTACTACTTGCTAGTGGAAGTCAGTTTTCTTTCTCTAATGAAGCCTTTCTTACATTGCTGTGGATCATATAATGACCTCACCTGGGTTAGTTATTATGAAAAGAATGAAAATTCTTTTGCAATATCTTCTTCTTCTTCCTCCAGATTTCTAAAAACAGCCATGTCTCAGTATGACCCTAGAACACATACTCAAATTCTGACTCGGAAAGGAAGAAATCTACATCAAATCTCTCTCTCTCTCTTTCTCTCTCTCTCTCTCTGTATATATATATATACACACACACGCACACAGCGAGATGATACAGATATAGCTATAGCTATAGATATAGATATAGATGACATAGACATAGATATACAAGGGTGACAAAAAATGTATACACATTTTAAGAGATGTTAGCTATGTGTTACTTTTCAAAGTTGAATTGAATTATGGTAGCAATGTGTAGTATAACATTCACTCAAAAGATGGTATTAATCAAATGAATGCTAGTGTCACCATGCAACAGGCAGGAGAGTCAAAGAAAATGGTGGCATCATAGTTGTTGATCAAGGAGCACAAGACCATTTTGAAATGATATTTGAAATCTGAGAACCTTGTGGAAGCGCAACGACAATGGAGGTGTGAGTTGGCAACAGAACCTCCAATTCATGAAATATGGATATATGCACACACAGGAATTTTTTAGGCTGGTTGATGAGCAAAGATGCTTTTTATCAGAGATTATAGTTTCAATATGCAAATATAAGCATCTGGGCATGTTCTCACTTTGTTCTTGGTTGTTTTTGGAGATCTAACCTTTAGGGTGGCACACCTGTTTTGTGGTTGAGATGACAAAAATCCTTGTTTTATTGTGGAGTAACTAAAAGAAAGCATTCAGGAAATAGGTAAGATTTACCCATGTATCCCTGAAATACAGACAGATTTTCTTTCACAAAAGTGATAAGAAGTACATCAGAGAGTGGAAAATCAATGCCTTTAGAAGCACTTTACTATGGATCCTCTGTAGACTGGGAGAAAAGCTCACAATATTGCTATTGGAATAGCCTCCCTAATTCCAATAGGGATGATGTTATCTAGAAGTCACAGAGAATGAGTGAAGCACTCAGTTGTGTCTTACAGAAGCCTTGTGGTATCATGAAGGAGGGCGGGCTAAAAGGGGTCATTGCAGTTTAATTCTGGTTTGGCTATAACCATTTGACCATTTAGGCCTAGAGTAGATGAGACTTGAGTCATTCTGGTTTCTCATCAATTTGTAGACTTATTGTATTGACTTCTGCTGTGTTGGGACCTCTCCCTAAATCTATACTAGTGCCTCATAGAAATATTTTTATGGCTAGTTTATTGAAAAAAAATAGCTTGGTTTTCATCATAAAAAAACTTTAAAATCATGTTTAATTGTTAAATAGAGGTTGTATATATCTGTGGTGTGCAACATGGTGGTTTTTGAGCTAAAAGTATACTTTTTATCTTATTTTATTATTGTGATGTGGGACACAAGTAAGTATTAACTAAACAAGTAGGCTGAAAGCAGGTGAAGTTTAGATCTCCAACTGGCCCTTATTCTCCCAGTTTTGGGACAAGGTACCCTCTGTGTTGTTACATGACCATTCTCTCCCTTCCTCTTTCCCCTGGCGATGCCCAAACGACTGCCATCACCTCCCTTGTGCTAATGTGACTAATGTTCATGTTCCACTTATGAGTGAGGACATGCAGTGTTCAGTCATTTGTTTCTGTGATAAATCACTAAATATGATGATCTCCAACTCCAACCAATTGACTGAGTAGTCCATGATTTTGTTCTTCTTTATGGCTGCAAAATAGTCCATCATGTATATGTACCAAAATGTCTTTATCCAGTCTACTTTCTTTTCTTGTCTTTTTTCTTTCCTGAAAAAACTCCTGAGTTGGATTCTCAATCTGTCACTCAGGCTGGAGTGCAGTGACATGCTCACAGCCATCGCAGCCTTGACTTGCTGGGCTCAAGTGATCCTTCCACTTTAGCTCGAACTATAGTAATGTGCTACCATGCCCGGCTTATTTTTTTATTTTATTGTAGAGTCGAGGTCTCACCAAATTGCCCAGGCTGGTCTCAGACCCCTGAGCTTAGGCAATTCTTTTGCCTCAGCCTCCCAAAGTACTGGGATTATAGGCTTGAGTCACTACCTCCAGCCCCAGTCCACTTTCAATGAACAGTAGGGATGGTTCCAAGTTTTTGCTATTGTGAATAGTGCAGCTATAAACATGAATGTGCAGGTGTCTTGTAGAACGATTTATGTTCCTCTGGGTATATTCCCAGGAGAGGGATTGCTGGATCATATAGAAGGTCAATTTTGCACTCCCGTGAACTGTTTAGAAGCATTCCCTTTTCTCTGCATCTGTGCCAGCATCTGTTGTTCTCTGATTTATTAATGATGGCCATTTTTACTGGAGCTAGGTATCATCATTGTAGTTTTGATTCACGTTTCTCTGATGATTAGTGAGGTTGAGCATTTTTTCATGTGTCTGTTAGTTGTTTATATATCTTATTTTGAGACATGTCTGTTCATGTCCCTTGCCTAATTTTTAATTTTTTACGAGTTTTTTTCCTTTGAGATTATTTGAGTTCCTTATAGATCCTAGATGTTAGATCTTTGTCAGATACATAATTAGCAAAAAAATTTTTCACTTCCTGTGTATTGTCTGTGTATTCTCTTGATGGTTTCCACTACTGTGCAAACGTTTTTCAGTTTGATGAGGTCCCATTTGTCTATCTTAGCTTTTATGACATTCACTTTGGGGGATTTAATAAAGAATTTGTTGCCTACTCCAATATGCCTAAAAGTGTTTCCTACATTTTCTTCTAGGATTTTTGAAGTTTGAGGTTTTACATTTAGGTCTTTGACACATTTAGTGTTGATTTTGCATATGGTGATAGGTAGGAGTCCAGTTTCATTCTTCTGCATGTGGTCAGCCAGTTTCTGAGCATCATTTGCTAAATATGGTCCCCTAAATTTTTGCTTCCAGAATCTTTGTCCCGTTCCATTGAACAATATGCCTATTCTTATATCAATACCAGGTTGTTTTAGTTACTGTAGCCTTGTAGTAAAGCTTGAAATATGACAGTGTGATGCCTCCCACTTTGTTTCTTTTGCAGAGGATTATTTTGGCTATTTTTGCTCTTTTTGTTTCCATATGAATTTCTGAACTGTCATTTCCAGGTCTGAGAAAAATATTGGTAATATGATGGGTACTGCATTGAATCTATAGAATGCCTTGGGTAGAATGGACATCTTGGCAATACTGATTCTTCCTATTCATGAGCATGGGATATTTTTCATTTGTTTGTGTCTTCTTTGATTTCTCTGAGCAATGTTTTGCATTCAAACTTTCACTTCTCTGGTTAGGGGGATGCCAAAGTATTTATTTTTCTCTCTTTTTTTGTGGTTATTGTGAATTGTATTGTGCTTTTTATTTAGTTCTCTGTCTAAATAAAATGACACCAGCTTGTAGCTGGTGTAGAGAAATATCATTGCCTTTTGCACATTGATTTTGTACCTTGAGACTTTACCAAAGTCAATTATCAGTGCAAGAAGGCTTTTGATAGACTCCCTAGGATTTTCAAGATATAAAATCATATCATCCACAAAGAAGGAGGGATAACTTAACTTCCTCTTTCCCTATCTGGATATCCCTAATTTATTTCTCTTGTCTTATTGCTTTGGCTAGACTTTCAACTCCTGTTGAACAGGAGGGGTGAAAGTAGGCATCCTTATCTTTTTGCCATTCTTAGGGAGAATGCTTCCAATTTCTGCATATTGAGCAAAATGTTGGCTTTGGGTTTATCATAGATGGGCTGTACTGTTTTGAGGAATTTTCCTTCTATGCCTGGGTGCTCAGGGGTTTTTATCAAGAAGAGATACTGGATTTTTTTCTGCATCTAATAATATAATAATTTGGTTCTTGGTTTTACATCTCTTAGTGTGCTGAGTTATGTTTATGGTCTTGTGAATGTTGAACCTGTCCTTCATTCCAGGAATGAAGCCCACCCAGTCATGGTTGATGATCCTGCACAATGATGTTCTGACACATGTATACTTTGTGGAATGGCTAAATAGAGCTAACATGCATTAGCTCACATACTTTTATTTTTGTGGTGGAAACACTTAAAATCTAATCTTTTAGCAATTTTCAAGTATGCTATACATTGTTATTAACTCTGGCTAATATGTTGTACAATAAATCGCTTTAACTTATTCCTCCTACCTGAGATTTCACAGCCATTGATCAACATCTTCCTAATCAAGCTCTTCAGTGTCCCCAGTCTGGTATTTACCATCTATTTTGGCTTCTGTGAAAATGACAATTTTAGTTTTCACAAAGTGAGATCATGCAGTATTTGTCTTTCTGCACCTGGTATATTTCATTTAACGTAATATCCTCAAGGCTCATCTATACTGATGCAAATGACTCATGCTTGTTAGAATGGCTATCATATAAAAGATGGAAGATAATAAATACTGACAAGGATGTGGACAGAAGGAAACCCTTGTACACTATGGTGGAAGTGTAAATTAGTACAGCCATTATGGAAAACAATATGGAGTTTCCTCAAAATATTAAAACAATAAAACTATCATATGATCCAGCAATTCTGCTTCTGGGTATATATTCAAAGACAATGAAATCAGTATGCTAAAAAAAGTGGGCACTATGGAAGTTCATCGTATCATTATTCACAATAGCCAAGATAATGAAATCAATCTATTTATCCATCAATGTATAAACATAAATGAAATGTGGTATATAAACACCACGGGATACTATTTGGTCTTTTTTTTTTTTAAAAAAAAAAAGGAATTCTGTCATAAGCCTCATTTTCTAGTAGTTCTGTACAGTCTGCTGGTACTTGTGAAATAATGTAGCATTATAGGCTCTATAGAACCCTAAGGAAGATAGGAGGAACTTCCTTCCAGAGACTGAACTTTCAACAGCATAACCACATTTGAACTTCCTGAATGACTTACTCACTACCACATTATCTCACACAGTATTGTACTGACCAAGTAATATATTTTATTACAGAAGATATGAAGTAATAGTTAGAAAAACATGAGATTCACTGGTTTTACCATGAACTTCATAACTCAGAAGTTAATGACCTTAAAGAACAGTGAACAACTGAAGACTCAGTTATGATACTGGTTTGGGAACAGCTCCTTTCAAGTCTGCAACGATACCTGTAGTTTGTAACATACTCTAAACTGTTGACCAATATGCTACACTTATCCTTCCTTGTGTAAATTATAAAGATTCGAGATACTGAAATACAAGTAGCATCTGTCATTATAAACCTAATAACTCTTTTGTGAACTTTGCTTCTTCCATGATTTTATGCTTTGCTAGTTTAGAGATCTTATATCTCAAAAGTGCACTTCTCCCAGAAGACACAAAAGCTAACTCATTAAACTAGAAGTTAGGACAGCCAGCTGATATCCCCATCCCCATCCCCAGCGATTTATCTATCTATATCTAACTATATCTATCATCCATCTATCTCTATCTATCATTAATTGACTGAATCAGAGTCTCTGTTTTCCAGGCTGGAGTATAGCAGCTTGAACATGATTCACTACAACCTCACACTTTTGAGCTTAAGGAATCCTCTCACTTCAGGCTCATAAGTAGCTGGGACTACAAGGCTCATGCCACCACATTCAGTTAATTTATTCCTTCCTTCCTTTCTTCCTTTTTCCCTTCCTTCCTTCCTTCCTTCCTTCCTTCCTTTCTTATTTTAGTAGAAATGAGGTCTCACTATGTTTCCTAGGCTAGATTTGAACTGCTTCTGGACTCAAGCAATCCTTCTGCCTTGATCTCTCAAAGTGCTGGGATTATAGGTGTGAGTCACTGTACCTGGCCTATCTGATATTTTTGAGGTTAAAAGGAGATTACTGATTTGGCTGGAATGATTGATCCTGGCTACCAAGAAGAAGTAGTTTAATACTATACAAATTAGAAAAGAAAGACTATACATAGAATCAGAAGTTATCTGGTGCAATTTTTTTACTTCTTTGGTACTTTACACCAATGTAAATGTTAATAAAAGAGTATAGCAACCCAATAAAAATTTAGACCTCTCAGCAATGAAACTTTATACTATCTCTCTAAACAAAGAATTCTGCTCACCTGAAATATTGGTCAAGGATGAAGGACACATCAAAGTAGGTAGTAAAGGAAGAAAGTTATGTCTCCTAATTAGTAGCAAATGTGAGGGCTCTGATATCTAACTAGACAAGATAGACCAGATTCTGTTTGGATACTCCTTTAATCTGGAAATCTCAGTGGTTTGATATACTTCTTGCCTGGTGCCAAATACAGCACAACACAGATATTTTATCAGGACAGGTTCCTTATAGGCTTCTTTCAGCTTGTAGCTGGGATTTCCAGAGTTGCCACAGGAAAAGAAAAAAAAAAATTGGAAAACTCACACCAGTTATTTTGTTATTCATGTAGGAATGAGACTCACCATTGTAGTTCACACAGTCTATGGTCCAGAAATAATTATATGGCTCCATCTAACTTCAAGCTCCCAAACATGGAGATTTAAGAGACATTGAATGAACACTGTCTCTGCCACCCTACTCATATGCTTTTCTTTGCTCTATCACACACACATACACACATGCACACATTTATACACAGTTTTTGTTCTTTGTTTATCCTTTTCAACTTTTATAGAAAGTAAAACATGATAGTGGTGATTCGTGTTAGATTCATGTTAGAGCAAGGTCACAAGGTATTGACTTATGTCAAAATAAAATAATAAACATTTTCCAAAGAGGCATATAAGAAACCATATACATTTGTAGATATTTGGAAACTTTCTGGAAAAAATGTCACCAGCTCACACTTGTCAAGGGTCCATGGGGACCTCAGTGGCTCCCTGACCTCCAGCACTGGTTCCTGATTCACATATATTATTGTGCAGCCTTTAATAAATTATTCAAGTGGTTCCTAATTTCAATTACTCAAGTTTTTCCAAATATATTCTAAAACTCTTTTCTCTAGGAATATCCAGTGTGTTTCTAATTCCTACAATGAACTTTGTTTGATACAGCTAAAAAAAAAAATGTTGGCAGATCCAGAACTGAAATCCAATCTTCTGGTATATATTATAATATTTGTCCTACTATATTTGGCATGGAGAACAACAAAAAATTATTGATGAACAAGCAGCCATATATATTATTATTCTGCATTTCATATTTTGGGGATTATAGATACTACCTTAAATTGATACCTAATAATTTAGGAGAAATGTGTATGGTGTAACTTTACCAGAGTGTACTTACACGTCAACTATTTCTTAAATTACCAGATACAATGGAGCATCTACTGCAAGTCATCACTTTTGCATACCTGAACACTTAAGTCCATTTGTGTGACTGGACTGACTTGCTTAAAACCAAGTCAGTGTATTTGCTAGTCAGTAAAACTTAGGTTCAAAAATAAAAGATCATATCATTTACCCAAGTTATACTTTTTGACATCAAATTACTGATAATTTAGTAGAAATTTGAACTGTATAACATAATACACTAATACATTCTTAAAGTTTCAAGTATAACTTAGTAATGTAAACTTAATGCTGAATCTTACTGTGGAACTAAAAATAGATTTAAATGGTTTGAGGAAGCATACTGGCCCAGAGAAGATGAATTGGAGGAGTTTCTAGAAGCCGATATAGTAAGTCTAGGGTTTGGGGTTGCATATGTTGACCAGTTCTAACATTATTGGTGGTTTGGTACTTGATATTAGTTACCTCAACAGCAAAGTAAGAAATGAAAATTATGTTTGGAGTAGATGACTACCACAGAGAGGAAAACAGAGTGAAGAAAGAAGAAACTAAAGACAATACAAGAATATGGATGACCTGTGCTAGATGGTGAGCCTCGATCCAGGAAAGATGGTTCAAATATGAGGCACAATTTGGAGGCAGCAACATTTCTGTGAGCTCTGTGAAGACAGAATGTCAGAGGAGAATAAGAGGCTCTTCCTATCACAAAGAGAGTTCTTGACCACCCTCATTGGGCACTCACTTCTGTGCTATGTCTAAATGAGTCAGTAGGACTTTTCAGAAATTGCAATGAAGCTAATAAGACTTTCAAGCATGAATTATCCTCTCAGGGTTCATTTTTGTCTGTTAGTTAAAGATTAGGCTTACCATAATTTAACCACAGAGTAAGATTCATTTGATAAAGAAAGGAGTTAATTTGGCAAGAATAGCAGGTTCGTTGAAATACAGAGTTTTCTATCACACGGTAGGGGGAAATTACTTGGAATGAAAAAAATGTAACCCCCTGAGATAATGGCTGCTAAGTTTTGGTTGCACTAGTATTGGCAACATTATGTAATGGGTCCCCAAGTGTCACCCTGTTATGTAAATGTGCTTCCTCGTGGTAATAGCTAGAGAATTGCAGGGCAGCAGTCCATACAGATAGGATGATTTTTGGAATTAATGAGTTTAATAATATAATGTTTGCTTTATATTTGTTTCAAAGAAAGGTCAGTAAGATTGTAAGCCTCTTAATAAGCTATGTTTCTATGTTGACAGAGTACAAATGAGATTCTTTAATATGCATTTAGGTTGTGTTGACAGGGATGTTTCTAAATATATATTTATATATGCATGTGATAATACTTATCCCATAAATACAGAGTTAAAATAACTGTCAAACAATTCTTTTTGTGTATTTTACCTTTACTATTTATAACAAAGTCACATCCAAATTAAATAAAGGGAGAATAGTCATGATGACAGAGAGCTTTCACACTGATTTAAGGAGAAAAGTGAATCATATTTATAATCCTTGTTAGAAAGTTGTGGAAAGAACTGAGTTTTCATTGCTAGACTTCTGAAAATAGATTATGTTGCTTGATCAGTTTATCTTTTTTATAATGAACATTCTTAGTCTGGAGAATCTTTCAACATAATCCTCCTAAGGTTTAAGTCATCTGCTATTACATGGTAGACACTATGGAAATCAATGAACATTTAAATATTTTTCACATACTGAACATATTTCAAAGTGCACATTTTAGCTTGGAAAATAAAAGTAATATATCCTGAAAAGTTTAAAAGTCATTTGTGTCTAACTAACACTAATGAACATATCAATCATTGATTAAATAAGGAAAACATTAAGATGGAAACAGATTGGCCATAGTGCTAGTGCTATAATACATTAATGTGCTTGTTAATGACAAAAATTGGTTTGAAAATTTTTGTGTCTTTTGTTGCAAAGACATTCTATGAAATATCTTTCTTTTTCTAAAACTAATAATGCCAATCACTTCAAGAATAAATACTCAAGTGTCATTGTTGAATTCAAGATCTCCTATAAACTTATTCAAAATTATTTTTAAGCTTTATTTTTATGAACTGTACTATTACACAAAGCCAAAGTCACAACAGATGTTATCAGACAAGTAAATCCAGAGTTTGTAATTATGTTTTGTTAATTTCTCTACCCTCCCCAGTCTCCTATTCCACTGAAGTCCTAATCATTCAAGATCCAGGATAAATGCTTTCTGTCACTGTAGATTATCATGTGCTGTTGATAATTTTCTGTAAATGAAATAATTTCAGTACTCTTTTGTATTTGACTCCTTTTGTATAGAATACTGCCTTTAATATGCATATGTGTTGTGTTATTGCCTGTATCAGTAGTGTGTTTCTTAATACATTATCACATTTTGTAGAGATAGCACCATTCATTTATCCATTCACCTAGTGATGGAAGAGTTGGGTTATTTTCACTTTTGCTATTATAAATAAAGTTTTTAGCAACATTCATGTACAAGTCTTTGTTAGTATGTGCATTTTTAATTTTTCTGAGTAAATATTTAAGAGTGGAATGCCAGTGTCTATGGAAAGTAGACATATTATTTTACCAAAAAAGTCATAATGTTTTCCAAAGTAGTTATATAATTTTATATTTTCACCAGCAATGCATGAAAGTTATTTACTGACACTTGTTTTTGTCAGGATTTTAAATTTAGTCATTGGATTGGGGATGTAGGGAGTGGAAGCTCAATGTTGCAGTAGCTTTTCCCTGTTAACTAACTGGGTTGGGGATCTTATGTGCCTATTGACCATTCTTATATCGTCTTTTACCTTTTTTTTAATTGGAAAATATCGGTTATTTAGAAAGTAAATTGGAGAGAGAGAGAAAGGGAGGAAATTCACCTCCCAAAGGTAGGGGAGAGGACCAAAGTTAGGAAACATGGCAGCCATAGCTCAAAGAACCATGTGGCCTGACCAGAGTTTAGCAAAGCAATGACTATCTTTTGCCCATTTTTAATTGAGTTGCTTTTCTTTTTATTCTTGTGTTGTCAGAGTTCTATATATGCTCTAGCTCTCTTTTGTTAAATAATGTATCGTGAATATTTTCTCCCATTCTGTGACTTGCATTTTTTTAATGATGTCTTTGGAATATTCAGAATTTCAAGCCCAGTTTATCAATTTTTTCTTTCTTGATACAAATTTTTGTATTCTACCTAAGAAATATTTACCTACTCTAAGCAAAAAGGAAAATATGCTCTTTTTTTTTCTAGAAGTTTTATAGATTTTCACCTTTACATTTAGGTTTAAGACTCATTATGATGTAATTATTTTTATGTGCAAGAAAAAGTCCCCAAATAATTTTTAGGTTTTTAAAAATTTTGTTCAACAATATTTTCTAATTTTCTTGTATAGATTTTGTACATACGTTTTAAATTTAACATCAAATGTTTCATTTTTCTGATATCATTACAAGTATTATATTTTCATTTCAATTTACCTTTGATTATTTCTAGTATATAAAAAACAATTGCTCTTTTATGTTGATATTAATATTCTGAGACTTTGATGAATTTATTAGTTATAGGGGTTCCTTTGTCAAGATTACCTAAAACTTTCTTTTTTTAAAATTCTCATAGTTACTGTGAAACAGGAAGGTTTATTTCTCCTTTCCAGTCAACATGGTTTTTATTTCATTCACTTGACTAATTTCCCTGGTGAAGAGCTCCAATACAATAAGCAAGAGTGATGAGAAAGGCCAATTTTCCTTTTTCTTGAGCTGAAGAGTACAGGATTCAACCTTTCTTCATTAAATATGATGTTATCTGAAGGTATTTTTCTGCATATCCCTTGACAAGCTGATGCCATTTTCTTCTATTCATGGTCTGTGGCGTGTTTTTACCATGGATTGTTATTCAGAGAGAGCAAAGGTAAAAATCAGCTATCCTGTGATCTACTTTTTCCCTGATTCCTTGTAAGACCAACCCGGAGAAATAATAGAAGCCAGGAGACCCAACCCTCTAATATTGTTCCTTTGATGACTGGACCTTCAGATACATTGATTAATGACATTAGCTTGGAGGACAGTTTTTAATCTAGGGAATGCTCATCACACAATGACCCTTGCTTAGAATTGCTTGTGGCAAACACATCCAGAATCAGTGGCATTATTATTAGGCACCTCTTCCTGAGGAATATTATGTAACCTACACAGAATTCTATGGTACAAAGAAATGTATAGAAACGAATTATTTCAAGAGGAAAATTCTCTCTAACATGTGAGGAAATAATCTGTGTACCTTATTAAAGACTTCATCAACTAAGTTTTGACATCACATGACAGATAAGGGAAGCTACCCTCAGCGTGTCACAATTGTTCCTGCTTTGCCTGCACATAGGCACAGACACTTGTAGTAGGAATATGATACATTTCTCATATCCTTGAAATTATTCAGCTTGATGCTGGGTAAGCTTGATGTTGAATTAGAATTGACAACCAATAATAGGTGCTCACTCAGTGTGGGATTTTTGTCAAATGATGCTTAACCCAGTGGAGATATTAATATAGTGCTAAATCAACTTTGCAGTCCTAAGAAATGCAATAATGTGTTATTCTTGGCCATAATGTATTATAATCACTATATATTATTGGGTTTAATCGGTTAATATTTTGTTAGATTTATGTAAGTATGTTTATGAAAGATAGGCTCTGAAGTTTTATTTGCTTGTAATATCTTTTACTATCATATCAGTGCAATAGTGATATTATAAGGCAAGTTGCAAAGTAGTCATACCTCTGTTTTCGGAAACAGAGTGTGTTGATTTGGTATAATTTTTCCCTTAAATGTTTAAGAAATCTCACTAGTGAAAATATTTGGGCCTGAAGTATTCTTTATGGGCATGTTTAATGACATAGTATTCAATTTATTTAAAATATATAGAAACATTCCAGTTTTATATGTCTTGTTTGTTTTGGTAATATAAATTTTTCAAGAAATTTGGCATAATGTTTATAATTTTCTTTTAATGTCTTTCTAATGTTTGTAGAATATATAGCAAAAAATTCTCTTTCACTTCTGCTTTTGATAACTTGTGTCTACTCTCTTACTTATTTGATCATATACCCAGGGGTTTATAATTTTATTAATATTTCAAAGAGCCAGTCATTGATTTTATGTATTTTTCCATTTGTTATCCATTTACTGTTCCATTTGTTTCTACTATGATCATTATTATTTTCTTTCTTCTACTTCATTAGTAATAAATATGTTCTTATTCTTTTTTGGGGGAGTTGGAGTCTCACTCTGTCGCCCAGACTGGAGTGCAGTGGCCGCTCCCAGCCACCGCAGCCTCAACCTGCTGGGCTGTGGCAATCCTTCCGCCTCAGTCTTCTAAGAAACTGGAACTACAGGTGCACGCTACCATGGCCGGCTAATTTTTGATTTATTGTAGAGATGCGGTCTGGACAAGTTGCCCAGGCAGGTCTCGAACCTGCGAACTCAGGCAATCCACTCACCTCAGGCTTCCAAAGCGTGGGATTACAGGCTAAGCCACCGAGCCTGACTCTGTTCTTCTTATTCTTAATGTAGAAAGTCATACCACATATTTGAGGCCCTTCTCTTCTAGTGTAACCATTTATAATTATAAACTTTTCTTTAAGCTCTGAGTTAGCTGCATCCTCAAAATATTGTTATGTATTATTTTTAATATAATTTAATGCAAAATATTTTCCCTTTTAAAAACTTCTTTTTTTTCTGTGAGTTGTTTAGAGGTGTCTATTTAATTACCAAGGGCTTGTAGACCTTTTTCACTTCTTTTTGTTACTGATTTTTAATATATTGCTCTTGTAATCTGAGAAGACCTCCTTTATGATTTCAAGTTTTATATGTCTAGAAAAAAATGTTCTAACCTACTATAACCTACTATAAAATCTGTTTTAGTGAATTTTCCATTCATATCTCAAAAATATGTAATCTCTTATTTTGGGGTTTAGTGTTCTGCAAATATTAAATCAAGCTAGTTGATAGTGCTTTATAGATATCAATAGTGGTTTATATTTGTACCATTAATAATTTTCTTTTTATTCGACAAATTACTAATACAGGGTTATTGAATCTTTGACTGTAATTATGAATTTTTAATTTCTCCTTTCAGTTCCATGAGGTTTTGTTTCACTCAGGCTGTATTTCTTTTTTTTTTTTTTTCTATTATCAGTTGGATACATGCAGAATTTCAGTGAGTTCCTATTGACCACTTTACAGTATCAATTGGTTAGTAGATAAACTATTGGTTAGTAGATGAAGTTCTTTGGTTTTTTTTGGAGTTATTTTTAGTCATTGATTTAGGGTTTTCAAATGTTTGCTTTGCTTATTCTGCCTTCTAATTATATTACAACACTTCATGTAAAAGCCAAAGAACTTTGAACAATAAATATCTTTACTCCCCTCTCAAACTTTGTGTATTTTTTTCAAATCTTTAATTTTATGTATGTGATAAGGTCAAAAATACATATGATTAAGTTTTGCTTTTATCAGTCAATTATTTATTTTTAATTACAACCTGAGAAAGATGTTTTTATATTTTTACATGAAAGTATATTCATACTTATGCCTACATTTTCTGGTTTATATCTTCTCATTATTTTATGTAGATTTATGTCTTTCTTAAGAATTTTTTTTTAACTTGAAAACTTTCTTTAACATTTCCTAAATTGTAGGTTTCTGGTGACTAATTTTCTTAACTTTGATTTTCCTAAAAAAAATTTTCTCTTTAATTTTTGAAAGATATCATTTGGTAAAGAATTGTAAATTGATAGTCCTTTTGTCAACACTTTAAAATTAATTTTTACATTTCCTTTTTTTTCTGCTGATAAGTACAAAGTCATTCTCATACTTCTTTTATATTAATATACATACAGTTTTGTATCCAGTATACAATATATATTTTAAATATTGTAAGTATTATATATTTTAAATATTTAAATCTTGTTTTTGTTTTTTTTTTTTTTGAGTTGGAGTCTCACTCTGTCGCCCAGACTGGAGTGCAGTGGCGTCTCCCGGCCACCGCAACCTCGACCTGCTGGGGCTCCAGCGATCCTTCCACCTCAGCCTTCCGAGTAGCCAGAATTACAGGCATGCGCTGCCACGCCCAGTTGATTTTTTTTTAAATTTATTGTAGAGATGAGGTCTCGCTGCCCAGGTGGGTCTCGAACCCATGGGCTCAGGCAATTCCCTCACCTCAGCCTCCCAAAGGCACGGGATTACAGGCTGAGCCACCGAGCCCGGCTAATATTTAAATCTTTATCACTGTTTATTAACAATTCAAATTGTGATGTACTCTTATGCTTTTCTTTTTTATTAGATTAGAAAATATAGTTTATTTAGAAAGCAAATTGGAGAGAGAAAGAATGAGAAAGAGAAGATTCACCTCCTCAAAGTAAGGGAGGGGGACCAAGCCAGGAAACATGGCCTGACCATAGCTCACAGGGCACACAACCACACCATAGCTTGGCAAGGCAATAGCTCTTGTGTTTTTCATTGTTTTTATTTTGCTTGGAGTTTTTTGTGCTTCTTACAGCTCTATGTTTAACATTTTCATGAAATTTGAAAAACTGTTGGCCATTATTTTTAAGACCATTTTTTTCCCCCTTTCTTTATTTTGTCTTTACTCTGTAGGTCAATTAACTGTATTTTAGATATCTGGATATTGCTCTACTGGTCACTGAAATTGTGTTCTTTTTCTGATATTTCCATCATTTTTTTTCCCCTTCAGTTTGACTAACTTTCATTGTTACATTTTCAAGTTCACATATTCTTTCTTCTGCAGTGTCTATTTTTGCTTTTAGTTTGGTGTATTTTACATCTCAATTATTACATTTTCAATCATATATGTGCCATTTATTTTTCTCTTTAATTTTTCCCTCATTATGATCATTTAAAAAAAATCCTTGGACTAATTTATAGTAGTTATTTTAAAGGTATTGCTTACTAATACTGTTATTTATTTTATTTCTGCATTTGATTAATTAATAAGCTTTTGCATACATTAATACATTAATTAATCAATTTTCCTTTAGGTAGTGAGTAACTTTTTGCCCGCACCCTCTTTTTTTGTTTTGTTTTCTTGAGATTTTGAATGTAGCACTATTGTATGTGTGGATGGCAGTGTCTTTCTTTAAAACGTCTTGAGATTTGTTTTGAAGTGACTTGCAAATCAAATTAATCTTTTGAGTTTTGCATCTGAAGTATGTTAGAAAATATCTAGGGTAGCTTTCTCTAGGGCTAGTGTACTCTTCTACGGTATCACTGTTCTGGGATCTACAAAATAACTGGATTTCAACACTGTCTCCTTATCTGGCTGTATCTAGCATATCCTCTCCACTCCATGTCATCTTTTCTTTGCCCAGCCTTGTGGAGATTTACTCTACGTATGAGCAGGTCAAAATTCAGTCCATGACTCATGAGAAGCATACGTAAACTAATGGAAACTTTCTCTACGTAGCTCCGTTTTCTTGATATTTTTCCGTTTACTTTTAAATTTTCACAACCTCACTTGTGTCCTACTTTGGAATCTTGAGCTCAATGAGAAGGTGAGCCTCTGTTGGGAGTCTTCATTCTTGAAGCACTGTCCAAAATTTGCCTGCAGGCAGAATTCTTGGGTAACTGTGTCTCCCATCATTAATTTCCTTTATCTCAAAAGTTAGAGTCTAGTGTTATATGTCGTCCAATATCTAAAAATATTTCTTTCATATATTTTGTCCAATATTCTTGCTGTTTCCATAATACTATATACTTCCTTTATTGTTACACCTTTATCAGTGGAATAGTTTCATTGTTTATTAGAGTAACACCATATTAATATATTGAATATGCCTAAGACATTGTAAAAAACAGGAAAAATTTTATCATTCTTATCTGTTTTTAGCTTAAATAAAATTTATTATGTATTTTTATCAGATTTAAAATCTTTTCTTCAAATAAATTCATCTTTTAAATATAATGTCAGTTTCTGAAAAAAGCAACTAACCTGACAGAAATAATTTTGTGGAAAATTGTGTAGACATGCATATATTTCACTGACTAAGAATTACCTACTTTCTTTAGCATATTTTTTTCTAACCGTACTGGTACTCAGTTTTATACAAGATTTGCCAGCCAATGCAGAAAATGTTTCTCCATTGAATGTTTTGACTTTCCACAGAAAAAAAGAATTATGAAAAGAAACAGGATAAGCCATTAAAAAATGAAAAAACTTTCAAACACTCGTCTTAGTTGTCCTCCCAATAAGTTTTGCTAACAAATCTTCATGAATCTATTCTTTCTCACCGGATACTACCTGGACATCTTTCTCTTCCTTTCCAAGTGCCTTTGTGGACCATATGTTTGTAGGTTTGAACTATTCAATTATGACACCTTCTGAGAGGATAAGTAAATTATTTTACTAGTATCCATAAGCTTTAGAAATATGAAGGGACTCAGATAAGGCAAGGTAAGAAGTATTTACAGAGAAAATTAACTGTGAAAAATGCGGGATTGTTTTTCAGATGGTCCTCAGTTTTATGTTAATCTCTTTTCACAAAGTTACTGATCATCTGATGAGATTGAGAGTGAGGGAGAGAGAAAGAGATTGGTTTTGAAGTAATGAGAGTAAGCAAATTTTTCTATGAGCTGTGGGACTTCAAGCACATCATATAATCTTTTCAGAGCTTCAGATTCTTTGTGGACAAAAGTGGAGCTAGTTTAATTAACTCAGAAAATTACAGTAACATTTGAGACCACATATGTAAGTTGCCCAGCACGGTGCCAGGCACAGAGTTATTAGTTGTAGTTTTTCTTTTCCATTTTTAATTAGTTGTAGTTACTCTTTTCCATTACTCACAAATTTTTAAATTCTTGCCAAGAAGAGGGTTTGGAGAGTTTAATTAATAATTACAGCAAAGATGCACCCTCTTCTGAAGACCCGGCAGGCTCTCACCAAATAAGTCCCAATGCTCTTCAGAGGCTTTATCTACTTGACTTCTTGGCTGTCTCAATATCTATAATATCTTCACAAAGATGTTTCTTGTAACTGAGATACTCGCTTATTACTAAGAATCAGCTAGCATATTTCAGTATCCTTTAGCAATATATGCATTTGTGCTGGAGATATTTGAAAGCTAAAAGTATTCTGTAACCATTGAAGACTAAGAGGGGTAGTCTTTGGATGATGGTTACATTAGAAGCTCAATCTTCATGATTAGCAAATATCCATTAAATAAACATGCACATGTACCCCCAAATATGAAAATTAAAAAAGAAGAAAAGACAACAAATAAATAGGTAAATAAATAAATATGGATAGATAATTAATAAACAAATAAGGGATAGTCTTCTATAGGCATGGTATGATGTACATTAATACACATAACACAGTGGAGGCTGTCTCTGTATAATGTTAAATCCAGAGATTAATGTTATCTGAACTTAAGGTATTCAGTTGAGTAATAAAATGCCATATAAAATGTCACGGATATCTTGCAATACTCACTGTCATAAACAAATAATTTAAAAGTCAAAAATAAAAGAATGAACAAGATACTGATGATTTTATATTCATAAGAATTTGGTTTAGTATTAGAGTAAATGCATATTCTATTTTTTTAAAAGCAGTTATTTTTTTCAATACCCACAAATCCAAAATTAGTGAACCTTTCAGATTGCTGAAGTAACAAACTTTAAAACATTTTAAATACAGGAGAATTTGAATGCGTGCATTTACTGTTGTGATCAGCAAGACATATGGCTTTTAAAATCTTAAAATGTACAGATAAATCTTTTATCTCTTTACATGTATTTCTGAATGGATAATTTCATGGACCTATTTATTTTACTTTGTGATCTTTGTAAGCAATTAGATTTTCTAAAGAACAGGACAAATGTAAAATAGCTGTTTTCTAGGTCACAGATGTGTGTCAAAAGGAAAACATATTTAATCGTTACATATACTAAATATCAACAAGTAAGAAAAAAATTTGAAGAAATAAGTTTTACTTAAGGCACAATTTTCATAGAAAATATATTCCAGACCTAATTAAAATCATTTGCATGTCAGAGCATGTTGTACCACAACTTCATATTCAATATCTTGTACTACTTGTTAGCTTCTAAGTACAGTTTAAAATTCGAAAGTAAATTTATGAAACTAGATTTCTTTTGTCCTTGATTATTGGAAAAATCTCTCTCTCTCTCTATCTCTCTTTCGTACACATACATACATACACACACACACACACACACACACACACACACACCCCATTCCCTTCAGACCATTTGGCAATGACTGATATTTGCATGTCTACTTTTATTATTATTCTTCATTTATGAAAACCTGAGAAATATTAATTATTCCAATTTTCAATTTCAGTTTCAGTTTTTTTCAATTTAATCTCTAAAGTTTAGGTTTAAAAAAACCTTATTTACACTGTGTAATGAGAAGTATTTAATTAGATATGCTTTATTATAGTTTTAAAAAATCTTAATATGCTTTTAACATAGTTTTTATCATATAATAGCATTTTTATTTTGGAATTGAGCAGAATATAAATTACTTGAATATACAAATACACATAGTTTACACATGTGCATGTGTATTACATATAATATGTATATATACATACATACAAATAAGAATTTGCAACATTAATAGAAAATTATTTTTCTGGATTAATTTCTTTTTATTGTGTTATAATTCTCATAAACCTATTTATTTTTATTTCTCCTTTCTTCTTCATGTTTTCTCCTTCCTTCTTTCCTTCCTTCCTTCCTTCCTTCCTTCCTTCCTTCCTTCCTTCCTTTCTTCTGAGACAGGATCTTACTCTGTTACCCAGGCTGTAGTGCAATGTAGTGGTATATTCATAGCTTGCTGTAAACCTCAAATTCCAGAGCTGAAGTGATCATCCTGCCTCTCTCTCCCAAGTAGCTGTGTCTACAGGCATGTGCCAGGTTGCTCGGTTGACTAGCATTCTAAAACCTTTTTTTCTTATTGTTCTTTTAGACTGAATTTGACATTCATATATCATGCACCATGGGGAAAGAATAACTCAAGTCAGAAGGAGCTGGTGTATCTGCATCCATTTCTTAATAAGCTCCAATCCCAGAATTAAAAGAAATGTGGATTTAGCATAAGCTCTATTAGTTAGTGGCTACATGACATTTTTAACTTTAAAAATTTCTCTGAGACTTTAAATGTTCTAACAAACGTTTAAAGAATACATAATGTCAATTTTTCACAAATTATTTCAGAACATAGAAAATGAGGATACACATTTCCAAACCAATTCTGTGAAGACAGCATGGCTTTCATACCAAAACTGGACAAAGACATGACCAGTATCCCTCATGAACACACATGTAAAATGGTCAAACAGAATATTAACAAACAGAAATCAGCAGCATAACAAAGTTTTTATATACCATGACCAAATGGTATTTATTCTAGGAATGCAGGGAAATCAATTAATATTATACACTATTAACAGGATAAACTATATAATATACACGTGACCATCTCAATAATTACAGAAAAATCATTTCACAAAACCTGACAACTTTCTTTATGTATATTCTTAATGAATTAGAAATAGTGAAAATTTCCAAAACCTGATAAAATTTGTCTTCAACAAGCTAGAAATAGCAATATACATTATTGTGAAACACTAAATTATTTTCCCCTAGAATCAGAAACAGTAAAGTCTGTTCTTGCCACTTTTATTATTAATTAAATCAATATTATTTTATTAAAATCTAGTTTAAAAATAAGAAATTAAAATGTTTTTGTTCACAAATATCATGAGCCTATATGAGGAAGACTCTATGGAATAAAATATTAGAACTAACAAATTAGCTTGGCAAGTTTGCAAGATACAAAACTGATACACCTGGACAAGCAATGGACAATTTGAAAATAAAATTTAAGCCGGGCTCGGTGGCTCAGCCTGTAATCCCACGCCTTTGGGAGACTGAGGTGAGTGGATTGCCCGAGTCCGCGGGTCTGAGACCTGCCTGGGCAGACAAGACCTCATCTCTACAATAAAATAAAAAATCACCCGGGCGTGGTAGCGTGCACATGTAATTCCAGCTATTCAGAAGGCTGAGGCGGAAGGATCCCCGGAGCCCAGCAGGTCGAGGCTGCAGTGGCCAGGAGCGGCCACTGCACTCCAGTCTGGGCGACAGAGTGAGACTCCAACTCAAAAAAAAAAAAAAAAAAAAAGAAAAGAAAATTTTAAAAGTGAGTCCTTTCACAATAATATCACAAAGAAAAAAATATTTGAATAAATTATCAAGAAAGGTATTGGCAATAGCAAGATACTGTGAGGGTGGGTTGGGAAGGGACACAACATCATAAGGGTACCTGATCTCAAGCCCGGCAAAATGGGGACAAAAGGGAGGCCTAAACTGTATCTGTACAATGTCCACTTGTATACCTAATCCTGAATTGTACCTCACAAAATAAAAGAGCAAAAGAAAGTAAAGAATTTGTACATTAAAAATTTAAAAATTTATAGAGAAATATTTTTAAATGATATAAATAACTAGAGAAAACATCTTTGCTTATTAACCAAAAGACATACAATTATTCAAATGGCAGTTCCCTTAAAAATATCTAGAGATTTAATGTAATGCCTTTCAAAACCCGCTAGTAATTTTATATAAATTAAGTTGTTTCTAAAATATATATGGATGTTCAAAAGACCTAGAGTATCCAAAAAATTCTTTTAAAAAAGAATATTGTTAAAGAGCTTGTCCTATCTAATTTTAAAACATATTAAGAGCTGCAGTAAGCCAGCCAGTGTAGTACCACCATGAGAATCAGCACACCAATCAATGAAAGAGAATTGAAACTCCAGAAATAAACAGTTACATTACAGTTAGTTGATTTTTGACAAAGGTGTGAAAACAATCCAGTGGAGTAAAGAATAGTCTCTTTTACAAATAGTGCTGGGAAAATTGGATATTTATATCAAAAAAAAAAAAACCCCAAAAAACATAGTCTTTGTCTTACACCATTAGCAAAGATGAACTCAGATCAACTATCTAAATGTAAGAACTCAAACTATAAAACATAAAAGATTATATGAGAAACAATCTTCACAATCTTGAGTTAGGTAAGACATAGGTATCAAAAGTGAAAACCATTTAAATGATGGGACTTTATTAAAATAGTAAACAAAACTTTTGTTCTTTTAAAGCTTTCATTAAAATGAAAATGTGGTAATAGATTGGGATAAAATATTTGCATATTGTTTTAGTCTAAATTATGTTCCGTGAAAGTTCAGCAGGGCTAAGTGGTTCAGCCTGTAATCCTGTGCCTTTGGGAGGCTGAGCCCGTGGGTTCGAGACCTGTCTGGGCAACTTGGCGAGCCCTCATCTCTACACTAAATCAAAAAAATCAGCCGGGCGTGGTAGCGCATGCCTGTAATTCTGGCTACTCGGAAGGCTGAGGCGGAAGGATCGCTGGAGCCCGGCAGGTCGAGGTTGCGGTGGCCGGGAGCGGCCACTGCACTCCTGTCTGGGTGACAGAGTGAGACTCCAACTCAAAAAAAAAAAAAAAGGCAGGGGGATTTGAGCAACCCCTTCGGGTCCCCTCCCACTGTGGGATCTTTGCTGGTCTCCCAATAAATCCTGGTTTTTAAAAAAGGGGAGAAATTTGGGAACAGACAAACATGGAAGACCATGTGAAGAGAGAAAGGAATAAAATCGCCATCTATGAGTTTCTCTCTTGAAGCCCGGGGCAGATTCTCTCTTGTAGCACAGAGAAGGAACCAGTCCTGAAAGTGCTTTCATTTTGGGTGTCTAACCTTCAGAACTGTGAGAAAATAAATTTTTGTTGTTTAAGTCACCCAGTTTGTGCTAGTACAATAACTCACATATTATATGTTTGATAAAAAAGACATATGTAGAATTATTAACAATGTTTACAACTCATTAAAAAGCAGACAATGAACCAAAATAAAAATTGGACAAAATAATTAGACAGTTCACCTACAATGACAAAAATGGTATGAAAAGTTGTTCCATATCATTAGTCATGCAGGAATGTAACTTAAAAACCACAACGAGGTACTACTGCACACCTTCTAAGATGAGTATAATGAAAAAAAAAACAAGCAAAACTAAGTGCTGCAGAGAGAAACTGGAATCCTCAAATATTTCTGGTGGAATATAAAGTGGTGTAGTCACTTTGGAAATAGTTTCTTAAGTTAAACATAAACTTAACATATATCACAGCAAGGCCACTAAAGCCACCTACTCAATTAAATTATATGTCCATAAAAGAGTTTTACACAAATACTCAAAGCAGTATTTATTTATGATAGCTAAAAGGTGGAAACAAAAAATGGTATATCCATACCACGGAATACTATTCAGCATTAATAAAGAATGAAATTTCAACACATAGTAAGTCATAAATGAACCTCAGGAGCATTATATTGGTTGAAAGTAGCCAGCAGCAAAAGCTCATTTACTGTAGGATTTTGTTGTTATGAAATGCCAGAGAAGGAAGCTAAAAAGAAAATAAAACAAGGGAATTTAGAACATTGGCAAGAGAATGCGTGAAGCAATGTACTTTAAAATCTAAATAGAGGAGCCTGAAGCCAGGAAGGAGCGGACAGACAGAAACTTAAATTTCATGACCTTGATGGGTTAGGGGGAAGACTATTGTAGCAACACTTAGTGAAGAGAACAGCAAGGACAGGGGGTAGAGGACAGAAAATAGGGCCTGAGCTCATGATTTTAGGAGTGAAAGAATGTCAGTCTCTGGCGAGGTCTAGAGCATAAAGATGACCCTATGTAGTTAGATGACAGAGACTCTGGTCCTGAGACGTTGGGGTAAGGGGGATTTGAGAGAGTATGGTCAGAGAAACGAAGTCTGGCATCACACAGAATGATGTAGAATCAGGCTATTGCAAGAATTAGGATACTGTGTAAAGTGTCCACACAATGACTTTTGGGATTTATAGCCTCTGGTTTTCTGAATAGTCTCTGAATTGATTCACTCCACTTTCTACTCCTTGTATACACCTAGTTTTGACAGCTTAACTCACTCATGACCTTGCTTTGAACTTCACTTCCTGAATGTGCTCTCAGTACAAACCGATGTCCTAACTACATACTCTTGGCTTCACCTAAGTGTGGGCTTTTCACCCCTCCTCTAGTCTCTCATATCTCCTTGTGTATTTTCTGGCTTGTGTGAAGGTCCTGCCAACAATACTGGTTTTTCTTTTTCAATCTTCATGACATTTTCTTACAATTGCCCAATTACCAATAAATATAGAAAAGAATAACATAATTATTATGAGGTTCTTTTCAAGTAAGACTAAATCATTAATAATGGAAGTATATTTAAATAAATCTTCCAATAAAATATGCAACCAAAGTTTATGTGTAATATCTATTTGAATATCTATTTAAAGAACATATTACATCACAATGTGATCTTATTTTATTTATAGAAGTAGATGTTTAGTAAAATTAATTTCTGTGTTCATAAAATAAAGTTTGGGAAACATTTATTGATACTATTTTTTTGGATTCTACTTACATAAATATCAAAAATTTTTCATTTCATACTATTTCAATGTATATAAATATTTCATTTTGCTATTAAAATTATACTAAATATAAAAGAGTATATATTGAAAGACCAACATTCAGTAATAAGCCTAAATGATATTTAGGTGAGCATTTCTGGAATCTCGGTAAGGTTTCTCTCTCTTTTCTGTTATTACCCTGAAAAAGAAAATAAACTAAATTAGCGTTCTGTTTATTCTTCGTGTGATATTTCAAATTTTCAAACATAAAGCTTTAGAGAGTCTCCAAAGGATATTTTTCCATGTCAAGCAAAGTAAACAAAATAGAAGTAAAATAATGCTTTCCTCTGTAGAGTATATCATTTCACTTACTGGTTAAAGATGGCTGGGTTCTCAACACATATTGCATATCTTCCATAGGAAAAAATATCACAGACATATAGGATAAAGGAAGTATTATGTTGCTAACCTAAACTATCCCCAAATCACAGGCTGCATGATGTGGTGTGGTGCTTTGTGGAATGAGTCCAATCATTGAATACAAGAAAATGACTGAAACACAGTCACCTACCTGCCAGTTCTACAACTTTGAACAAGTGATTCTTCTCTCTGAATCTGTCTTGCATTTATAAATGAGAGTAACTACTTATAACACATGTTGTTTTAAGGACTAGAGATAATATTAAGCATTCAAAATATAACTGACACTTTATAATATTACCTAAGGTGGCAGCAATTAGTAAGAAAAAGTGATGTTATTATTCACACTTAATGTATGAATGTAGTGAATTGAAACCCAGAGCATGTAATATGGTCCTAATGCATCATCTTTATCAAGATACATACAGTTATATTAAAGAATAAGCAACTAATCAAGAAACACATATTACTTAGTACAACATTGAGATATTTGAAGTTATTTGTTTGCAGAAAATGGAACATGCACTTGCATTTGCATATCGCACATTGCCACATAGCTAGATCAATCAAGAGAACAGCTGTTGATGGGACACCACTTTTGTAAGCTTCCCTCCAGAAGCCGTGCTCCAGGTACAGAATAAGTAATTCCTCATCATAACAACCACTCTTTAAGGTAGCCATCTTACTTCTGTTTTACAGATGGAAAGGATGGGCTCAAAGAGTTTGGGATATTTGACAGCCAACAGATTTCAGAACTGAGATTAAAACCCAGGTTTATGCTCATGGTTTATGCTCATTCTTCCAAGAGTACAATGTAGAAAGGGGGATGAAAGAGTAAGTTTACAGAGGAGAAAGTTGACTCACACTGCCTCAACTCGGTGAGGAGCTGGACAGCACCCCCAGGGACAGCATCATCCCTGATATGATGTGATGAGCACGGCGCTCCACCTTTGTGGTGTTCTTTCTCTTCAAAACTCATACCCAATCTAATCACAATAAAATTTCAGAAAAATCTGTTATGGTACATCCCACAAAATACTCAGCCAGTGCTATTTCAAACTGCTGAAGTCTTCAAGTACAAAAATGTCTGAGAAATTGTCTCAAGAAGCCTAAGGAAACATGACAAAAAATAATGTGCTATCCTGAAGGGAATCCTGGAACAGGAAAAAAGAAAGTAAAAATTAAAAAATGAATAAACTGTTGATTTTAGATAACATTGTCTTATCAATTGTCACAAATACACCATACTAATATAAGGCATTAATGATAGGGAAAACTAAATCTATTTTTCTGTAAATCTAAATTTTTCTGGAATGAAACGTTTACTTAAAAAACAAACCTAGACTGGGCGTGGTAGCTCAACCTGTAATCCCAGCACTTTGGGAGGCCAAGGGGAGAGTATTGTCTGAGCCCAGGGGTTTGTGACCAGCCTGGGAAACTTGGCGAGACCTCGTCTCTACAATAAATCACAAAAATTAGCCAGGCATGGTGGTGTTCACCTGTTGTTCCAGCTACTTGGAAGGCTGAGGCAGAAGGATTGCCAGAGCCCAGCCAGTTGAGGCTGTGGTGACTGTGAGTAGCATGCCACTGCACTCCAGCCTGGGAGACAGTGTGAGACTCCAACTCAAAAAAATATATAAGTCTGTAATAGAACAGTTTCTATTATATCTCTAGCTGAAATTTTATTTTAGTTGAGGAATCTGCAATCTTTTGTGGAAAAAACGAAGTGATGGTCAATTTGCTTGAAGTATTAAAATCCCTGTGTCTGTAAGTAAGCAGGGGTAGAGCTTAGGCTGACACCGAGAGACCTGGATGATGGTTATAAGGTGCTGGCACCAAGACTGCCCCTTAGCCTGCGTGGTGGGACGGAGAAGGCTCAGAAATGCTTTTAGCAATGGCAACACACTGTGCTTGTTCATTCTCACCATTGTCTCCTCAAGATGTGACATACACACTGACACATTACAGATGATTTTTAAAAATGGTTGAATTAGTGGATGAACTAAAATAGCATTCATTCAACCGAATAATTAAGACAATATGAAAATAAGCACCACTAAGATAAAAACAATCAGCCCAGTTTTAGAAAGATGTTGTTTACTGTAATGTTGGAAAATATACCCAGTGAAATGATTTTTTTCTGTCTTCAATTGCATATTTGGCAGCTTACAGATGAGAAAAATAGAATGATGTTTTCCTAATATTTTAACAATCTTTTCCTTATCATCTCCGATAAAATAATATGTTTAACCCTAAACCACCAATTTTCTCATCCTTGTAAGATTAGCACAGATTTTTCTTTCAAAATAAACTGGAATAAAATAGTCTTTCCATTTAGAATAACATGAAATAAAATATTTGAAAAATATTTTCCAAAAAAAGAGAATGCATAGGGAAGATTAAGTGGCTTAAGATGTTAGCACTATTTTCAGGTAAGTGGACAGAAAAGCATTCTTGTTGTGCAATTCTCTTTCTGTATAACATTTTTCCTTCTGCTTGGAATTGGCTGTCTATTATATATAAGTAAACAGAAGTGTCTGCAATATGCCAGAGCTATTTCCTACCCAACAAAATGGTGCTCATTTTTTATATAAATGTTGAACTTGGCTTTAATGCTCCCTAAATTATAGTCTGCTGCAAAATTGCACAACAAGACTTTGTGTGTGCATGTGTGTGTGTGTGTGTGTGTGTGTGTGTGTGTGTGTGTAGAAGACTCATAATACATTTAAAACCACAAGGCAAAGAATACTGATTATTTAATATTAAGATTCTTACTCTGACTTAGAATAAAAATTAGAGACAATAATAGAGAAGCACAACCATATCAATTGTGTTAGATATGGCTAATGGATAATAATTTACATGAATTTTCTTTGATATGTCATAAAACAAAATATCTGCTTTTTGCTTATTGGTTTGTTTTAGTTAAATTGTATACATTTCTAAGAATATAGCTTTGTAGAATTTATTTATTTCAGGTCCAAGTCTAGGTTCTCTGACCCATATTTGTGAAGGTTAAAGAAAAGTGGTCTTAAAAATAGTCTACATAGGAAAGAAAGGAAAACAATTTGCGTTTTGTATTCAGCGCTTGTCTACAGGCATTCCTTAAAGATATTGCATATTTGATTCCAGACTGCACAAATAAAGCAAATAGCATGATAAAGAGAACATGAGTTTTTGATTTCTCAGTGCTTATAAAAGTTATGTTTATACTATACTGTAGTTTACTAATTTTGCTATAGCCTTATGTCTAAAAGAACAATGTATCTAAATTAAAATGATTTTATTACTATGAAATGCTCACAATTATTGGAGCCTTCAATGAGTTGCAATTTTTCTGCTGGTAGAGGGTCTTGCCAAGATGTTGATGGCTGCTGACTGGTCAGGCTGATAATTAATGAAGGTTGTAGTGGCTGTGGCAATTTCTAAAAATAAGTCAACAATGAACTTTGCTGCATCAATTCATGCACCCTTTCAAAAAATATTACTCTATATCATGTGATGCTACTTTATATCACATTTTACCCATAGTAGAACTTCCTTAAAAATTGCACTCTATCCCCTCAGACTCTACCACTGCTTTATCTTTTAAACTATATGTAATATTCCAAGTGTTTTGCTGTCATTTCAACAATATTCCCAATATCTTCAACAGGAGTATATTTTATCTCAAGAATCACTTTCTTTGCACATCCATGAGAAGCAACTCCCCAACTGCCCAAGTTTTATAATGAGACTGGAGCAATTTAGGAACCACTTCTAAATTTAGTTGTATCTCTATTTTCACTACATCTTCAGGTGCTTCCTCCATTGAAGTCTTGAAGTCCTCCAAGTCATTCATGAGAGTTGGAGTCAACTTTTTCCAAATTCCTGTTAATGTCGATACTTGATTTTCTCTCATGAATCACCTATATTCTTAACAGCATGTAGAATGGTGCATCCTTTCAAGAAGATTTTAAGTCTATTTTGCCCAGATTCATCACAGGAATCACTATGTCTAAATTTATTTATCTAATAATAGGACTTGAATGTCAAAATCACACCTCATTTTATGAGCTGCAGAATGAATGTCATGTTAGTAGGTATGAAAATATTAATCTTTTAATGTCACCATCAGAGCTCTTGGGTGACCAGGTACATTGTCAATAAGCGGTGACATTTTGAAAGATTTTTTTTTAACAGTAGACCTCAGCCATGAGCTTGAAATATTCAGTAAACCTTACTGAACAAAGATGTACTGTTATTCATCTTCGTTGTTCCATTTATAAAGCACAGACAGAGTTAGCATAAATCTTAAGAGTTCTAGGATTTTCAAAATGATAAATGAGCATCAGTTTCAACATAAAGTTACCTGCTGATTTAGCTCCTAATGAGAGAGCCAGACTGTCCTTTGAAGCTTTGAAGCTAGGAATTGGCTTCTTTTCTCTAGTTATTAAAGTGTTAGACGGCATCTTCTTCCAATAGAAGGCTATTTCATCTACATTGGAAATCTGTTGTTTAGTGCAGCTACCTTCATCAATTATCTTAAATAGATCTTCTGGATAACTTGCTACAGCTTCTCCATCAGCACTTACTGTTTCACCTTGCACTTTCATGTTATAGAAATGACTTCTTTTTTTGAACTTTATGACCCAATTTTTGCTAGTTTCAAACTTTTCTTCTGCACTACCTTACCTCTCTCAGACTTTCATAGCATTGAAGAAATTACAGCCTTTCTCTGAATTCAGCTTTGGCTTAAGGGAATGTTGTGGCTGGCTTGATCTTCTATCCAGACCTCTACAACTTTCTCCATGTCAGTAATAAGTCTGTTTTTGCCCTCTTATCATTTGTTAACTAGAGAGGCACTTAATTTTTTTCAAAAATGTTTCCTTTGTATTCGCAGCGTGTCTAACTTTGGCACAAGGGCCTGTCTTCTGGCCTATCTCAGCTTTCCATATGTCTTTCTCACTAATCTTAACCATTTCTAAATTTTGATTTAAAGTGAGACAAATATGGCTCTTCCTTTAGTTGAACAATTGGAGGTCTTGTAGGATTATTAGTTGGCAGTATTGTAGTGTCCTAAAAAATAAGGAGGCTCAAGTAGTGGGACAGAAATGAGAGAACAGCATGGGACAGAAATGAAGCAGTCAGGACACATACATTGGTTAAGTTTGCCATACTATATGAATGCAGGTCATGGAAACCCAAAACAATTACAAGAGGAACATTAAAGATCACCATAACAACTACAATAATAATGAAAAAGTTTGCAAGATGATGAGAATTGCCAAAATGTGAAACAGACACAAAGTTAGCACACTATTGCAAAAACGGTACCAGTAGACTTGCTAGTTGTAGGGTTTTCACAAACCTTCAACTTGTAAACCCCCCCCAAAAAAAGAAGAAAATGAAAGAAAGTAATAGCTTCAAAGTGCAATAAAGTGAAGTGCAATAAAACAAAGTGTGCCTGTGCTCCACTCGTGTACCAAGAAAGGGAGCATTCTTAGCACCACAAGAAGACACAGTCTGTTTAGTTTTGTGAAACTTGTCCAAATGAAATACTCTTTAAAGGGGATTCTGTGCCCTGGTTCTTTTTTTTCAGATTTACTTTTATAAGTTATCAAATTAAGTACATTCTGAACACACAGGTGCATATGCAGATAATGAGGGAAGCATAAACGCCTCCTTCCACACTTGTCCTGCTCTCAGAAGAAACTATCTTCCATGATTTTGCTATATAACTTATTTCTAGAAAGGTTTTATGCCTATATGAACAAATATATAGATATTGGTTGCTTTCCTGTGGAGATGGCATGTTAAGTGAACAATGAAGGAGGGCAATATTACGATATTTAAAGAACAGAAATCAAGTGTATCTTATAATGAAAATCACGTTCTCATAAATATGTCAGTTAAGAAAGTGGCAGGAAGCTGGGCTCGGTGGCTCAGCCTGTAATCCCGCGCCTTTGGGAGGCTGAAGTGAGCAGATTGCCTGAGCCTGCGGGTTCGAGACCCGCCTGGGCAGTGAGACCTCATCTCTACAATAAATAAAAAAATCAGCCGGGCATGGTAGCGCACGCCTGTAATTCCGGCTACTCGGAAGGCTGAGGCGGAAAGATAGCTGGAGCCCAGCAGGTCGAGGCTGCGGTGACCAGGAGCGGCCACTGCACTCCAGTCTGGGCGACAGAGTAAAACTCCAACTCAAAAAAAAGAGAAAGAAAGTGGCAGGAATATCTGGTTATATTCCATTCTGGCTTCTTTGAGTTTTGCTAGAATAAGAGAATGATTTACTGTTTTTTACATATTTGGTTAAATTGCTATATGATATAGTTTATCTATTCTGTCACAAAACATAATACATGTTAAACAGATGTAATTCTGTAGTGGAGTGCCAGAATCAGGCCTTCCCCATGCTGTAAATTATTCTTTTCCTATATACAAGATACATGTAGCTATTTGCTTTGGGCCACCAAATGATTTATTGATTTACATATTTTACACTAACATTTGCTTGGATCTTTCTCATAAATAAAGAAATATAGTTTCACTGAATTATATTTTCCATCTATTTGTTGAGAATTAGAATATTCAATAAACAATGAAATACACTCAATATTAAAATCTTACTGAATTGAACTTCGCTTTGCCTACTCCTCTATGTTATCAAAGTTCTAAAATATCTGAGGATATCTTACTTTGGACTGAAATGTGCAGTTAAGCATTCTTTGAAAAAGAAATATTCTGCTGATAGAAATGTGGGTGATCTTGTTTCTGTTATGCTGCATATCTAATAAAAAAGTTCTCACAGTTTCCTTGCAAGCATCTGGAAAGAGTCTTGGAGGCAGGAGATGAACTCCTAGCAGTTGTCCCTTCCTGTGTCCTTCCATTGCCGCTTGTACATTTCCTTGCATTTTATTTTTTAACAGAATGCTATATTATCAGTTTTTTACTGAGGCAGAGATAAACTGTCCAAATGAATTGTGAAATATACCATCTATAAAACTTCCAGATGTTTAAAGTAAAATGTCTGAGCACAGAGTCCCCTAACACATACGGAAAGCATGTAACACATTCAGAAGAGGAGTTGTTGAAGATTCTGATAAAAATTGCTGGTGCCCTGTGAATCTCACCTCTAAGGGGAAAAGATGAGAGGTTCTCAATTATTACCTTCTATCTAATAAGATGGGCTTTAATGGGATCCCCTGGAGAGTTTGAAACATGTCCTTTGGACATGGTGAGACACAGTGAACTGTCCCTGAATTATGCAGGTGAATTTTTCAGATGGGGAGAGAAATTGTGTTGTGCTAGATTAAGCCTCATGTCAGGAGTTTGATAAAAGAATAAGCGCCCCTAATGGAAACATGGAAGCTCTGTTCTGGAACCCTGTGTGGAATCGTCTTAAGTCCTTTTCTATGAGTCTGCCCCAAGTGTAGGAGGACTTGAGGAAGTAGGGACTGGAGAAGGAGGCAGTGACCCTGGAATGAAGAGGCTTTTCCATATCAAAGAAAGGAGGGTTCTGAGGAACCCACCAAATGTTCTCAAGATACAGACTTAACACGGGCCAGATGGAGGAGTATGTAGTTTTATAACAAGACTGGCAGTACTCTCACCTTACAGTCACCCCTCCCTGAAACAGAGTCAGTAAAGATGGCAGGAGAGTTGAGCAGGGAAGGAGGTGAGTGAAAAGGAAGACAGTAACCACACTGCTCTATGTTGCAGGTATGCGGTTGCTTCAACTCTACTGGACAGCTCTCACTATGGATGCATTTATTAGTTAACATATGGGAATGTGCTTCCTAGTTTCTGAATCAAGACTGTTTCTTGTTTCTTAAAATGACTTTACCTTTGAATTCCAGAGAATAATTGGAAAATTCTTGGGCCTGCCAGCGTTTTCATTCAGAGACAAGGTAAGAACTTCCTGTACTAAATCCATTTCAAAGGGATAGAAGGAGACCAGATAAAATGACCTCAGGGGCACCCCTTGCACACTCAATATTCTTATTACATGCTGTAATTCTCAGTTTGCCTGTTTATGTTTTGCCAAGCATTGTGCACTTTGGAGGGTGTCTATGTATTCTCAGCCTAGATTAATATATGAACAGTAGATTTACTGGATAAGCATTTTATATTTGTTGAATGGAAAACATAACATGAAGCCAAAAATCTCCCGTATTCAAGATAGTGTTTGTGTCTAGTGTGTGGTGTGGTATATGGGTAGGGGATGGGTGTGTGGAATGTGGTATGTGCTGTGTGACATGTAGTGTGTGGTTTGTGGAGCTTGGGGTATGGAGTGTGGTGTGGTATGTGTGGTGTGTGTGTGTGTATGGTGTGTGTGTGTGTGTGTGGTGTGTATATGGTGTGTAGTGTGTGGTGTATGTGTGTTGTGTAGTGTGTAGGCGGTATGTGTGGTGTGTGCATGATGTGCAGTGTGGTGTGTACAGTATAGAGTGTGGTATAGTATGCTGTGTATGTCTTGTGTGTGTGCATGTGCAAATATCACATTATTTTATCATGAGTGCCCATGTGTGGCAACATTGTGCTGCCTTCTTCCCTCCCTTCCTCTGTGACTTCCCCACTGCCTCCTGTCATGAAGCAGAGGGGACTTGTATGCTTATATTCTCAGAGAGTGCAGCTTGGAAAGCAAGTAAAGATCTGATTTTCAAGGCTCAGTTGGGGAAAGAATAGATGATCAACATTAGCCATGGAGTTTTAACATGAAGGAGGATGAAGTCTTTCACTGAGTTTCCTTCTTGAGTTCACCAGCAAAAAGAAAGTAGCAAAAAGAACTCATGTGGGGGGGGGGGATAAAAGACAGAGAGAGAGAGCACAAGCAAATCAAGACTATGACTAGGTAAGTGCGAGAGTTTTATGAGCAAAGCAGTATCAAGGCAGGTTGTCAGTCTCAGTCGTCCTGCTGGAGGACAGAGCTGGACCTCACTGTATTGGGGGCCATAGACCTTATAGTGATCAGCACAGGCTGGACACTCAATGAACCAAATCATCATTAAGAAGCCTTGACCAAATGGCAGAATCCAGCAGGTGATGGATCCAAACACCTCATAATGTGCCCGTCTTAGTCTGTCCAAGCTGCTATAACCAGATATCGTAAATCAGATAACTTATAGACAATTACATTTCATGTCTCACTGTTCTGGAGGCTGGAGAGTCAAAAATCAAGGCACCAGCAGACTGATGTTTCATGAGAGGTCGTTTCTTGGTTGATAGACAGAAACTTCTTGTGACCTCACATGGGGGATGGAGCAAGGTAACTCTCTGGGGTCTCTTTTTAAACCAACTTATGAAACTCCACCCTTATGACCTCACCACATCCCCCAAAACCCGTCTCCTGATACAGTATTTCAACATATTATTTTTGAGGGGAGACAAATATTCAGACCACAATAGTGCCTTTGCCCTGAACTAAAATATGACTTTGAAAATTTCTTACCATTTTCAGCACAAAGATTTCTGCTAAGTGGGACTTTTTGATTCTATATGACAATCTCTAAGACTAGTAATCTAGAGCTAGCTGGATGTTCATTCCATCTATCTGAACTAGAACTGGTTTCAGAACAAAGATGAAGAAATGCCACTATGCACTTTTATGAGTTGAAGGAGTGGTTTATATTAAGTTTTATCAAGTCTTAGTTTTAATATCATGGCCCGGGCATGCTATGCAAAAATAAAAGTATATCCTTAGTTTAGTTCAAAGTTACCCTATTCCATATTACTTTCCATGTTTGGAGGACATTTTCACTAAACTTTTCTAAATATAATCAATATTCATTATAGAAAATTACTGTTTTAGAATGCACACACTCACTCATGGTTTTCACGTCTTTAAAATGAAGTCCCATGCAAAATGTTTGATTAACCCACTGTTGTAATTTAAAACTAGCTTTCAAAATATCATAAGGTTTGAAGGTTATGGGCAAGACTAACTGGCAGAACCACTGAAAAAAAAACCCAGGGCAGGTGGCCTTGTCTCCCTGGGTCATTTCTTGCATGAAAGTCTAGCAATTGTATAAACCATGGTCCCACTGACCTCATGATCCTACAGACATTGGCACAACCCCAATATACCCCCAACACTTTATTATATTTATATTCTTCATGCATATAATCTATTTTTCCCTCTAAACTTGAGAAGCCTGGTTTTTAGCTGTATAGTAATTCAGTTTTGATTACAACAATTCCAAACCTGCAGAAATAGTTACCCAGAGAGCTACCCCTGAGACAAGGCATCTCCAACTTCCATACCCATAAAGAGAAGAAGTCTTTGAAAACTGGTATTTATAATTATCTTCTCTATAGTATTTATATTCACTCATTTATTTGTAATGTAGGACCTTGATTTTATGCAGTTTTATTTATTTTCTTCATTCACTATTTATTTCTTCCTTAAATATCTACTATTGAGCATCTGTTACTGAATACTTATTGACACATTGATTAATAGGCATTGTGGTTAGCCACCTCATTGATGTTCAGGCTTTTTGTAATGCATGAATGAGAAGCCACTAATAAAGGAAAATTATCATTTATTTCAAAGTTCCATGAGAAACACTGCATCTTTATTAAGTGTAGGCAAAGCAAATTTAGGTATGTGTTGGCGTCTGCTCCTTCTAGAAAATACCTCTGTGATATTTATTGTCAAATGTCAGCTTCTAGAACACTGTGGTTGAAAATAAAACTGTAAGTTTAAACAAAAAACCCTCATTGGATTTTAAGGGGAGGGTTTGCCGGGGGCTATTCATTCATTCATGTTTCTATTTAATTTAGGATATCAGAATGTATAACAAAGAAAATATCTAGTCAAAGAGTATTTATATCCACTCATACTGTTTTTCTTGTCTAGGATTTCTCCCATCATCCCACCTAAATTCCCTGATGACTCCACCCACAGCTCTAAAGCCAGTTACAATGATTGCAGGAAACTCATTACCTAACATCACTCCACTCTCTAGTGATGTTCACAATCTCCCCCAGATCCCAACCGTGTCCCAATCATGACTGTTAGCATATAAAGGGCAGAACTTAGGGCAGGGCCTGTTATTCTAGGACCAGAGAGCAATGCCTTCCCCAACACTGCCTGATGCTGACTTACTTCATATTATTAAACGTTATGCATCCCCAAATAACCATTAGTTTGATATTTTACTTTTTAACCATGCCTAAGTATAATGTAGCTACAGTTAACAATAGCTATTATGAATTATTGATATCAAAGATAGAGTTGAAGACATAAATGAGGGATTTAAATAAATCAGCCAGAAAATTGAGAAGATAGTGTCCCCCGCCTTGAAAAGCATGGTCCATTCACCTTGGGCATCTATTTATAAATTATTTGGTATAGATAGTTGTGTAAAGAATTGAAAGATACATCTTGTGATGGAAGCAACTGTGTTAGTTTTGTAAGATCTGTATTTTTTTGGCATTGACTCGGAGGAAAGCATTCCAATTTAAATCTCAACTATGTCTATAGTCAAGCTCATGTGACTATGTCTTTATAAGTGCTAAGGGAATGTAATCATTTGAGTACAACTCAGGACTTCTCAAATTCAGTGTTCACAAAGTTGAGCTAGAAGCCTGCTCAACTACTAAATGCTACTAAATGCTACTGAGGTCGTGACTTAAATGGCAACATGGAGTTAATTGCTTCTCATTTTTGTTTTGCATTTTAGACAGATCAAATGAGACATCAGGACTTCACGACAGAGAATGAAGTTGGGTGATAATTTAAAAGTCATTAATTCATTAAAATTCTTATTCTTATTTTTTGGTATAGTTTATTAAATAGGTGGTAACACTCTTGGTTAGATTCCCAGGAGCATTTCAAAAAATTGATAAACTTTCTGAGATTCTCCTGGACAAGATCTCACTTAGAATAATTCATATCTGTTACTGAGCTTGTAAATTATTCATCTTTTGATTAATATGCTAATTAAAAATTTGCTGTTAAAAAGATATAAATATCTTTCATTGCCTAAAATAATTAGAATAAGTAATTATTTAAACATTATGATTCTGATGTTAAATAATTACTATGAGAGAAAAAGGGATTAAAAATATTAAAATATGCTTGATATAATTTCAACTGTAGAACCAAATGACAATATTTTAAGTTGTTTATGTAAATATATACATATGCTTTGGAAGACTTTAATACCTGCTTTCTTTTAAGCGAGTCATCAGTTTTCATTTCCTTGACAAACTAAAAATGTAATTTTGCTCTTCTCAAGCTTCTTTTAAAACAGAAAAACTACATTATTTCAATTCATTAATCATGTAACTGTGTGTATTTTATTTTGACATTTATCCAACAATTAAATTCTAAATAGTTATTATTGCTAAGTATGATGTCAAGTGCTAGGGAAGTCAAGTTGACCAGGACTTAGAGTGAGCCGTTTCCAAATTAGTCTGGGGTGTCATTAGAATCACTAGAGTATAGAATCTTGCCCATCCTTTTAGGCAATAATGTCCAAACTTTAGCTCATATAACTTTATCTATTAGAAAAAAAAATTCAATACACACTCAGTCATACATGTATACTTATTTACATAATAAAACATGCATTGTGTTATAAGCTGATATTTCACAATTAATTTTTATATGAAGGCCTATACCTTAACATTCCAAATTTACACTTTGGTGAATGCATAGCCCCATGTTATTGCTAATGTCTTTTGATCTATAAATCTGAATCATTTACTGCTTAGTCTTAGTTTTACTTAGTCTCTAAACAAAAACATAATTCCTAGGTTTTAGTCATCCATTCATCTAGCCATCAATGTATCACTTTAATATTTACTTATAAGTCAAATACACAAGGGCAAAATAAACATTTTTGGTAAAGTTATACACTGAATAATTGTGGGTATAAGTTTGCAATTAAATAGTATCAGTGATCATTTTGGTTTTTAGGTTCTAATTGTCTATGATGTGATTGGAACTGAACTCACACAAGGCATGGAAGAAAAGTGAGTTCTGCCATGTTTTTACTGAAAATAGGGTCAGTAATATCATCTTTAATCTGTGGCTTCTAAGTAAGCATTTTCAATCCACTCATGCATTTTCCTGTTAATTAAAACAAAATAACATAATCTGTAAATTTTATTAATTAGTAATGCATCCCAGTAGGACAAATGAGCAATGGAAGGATCATGAGACCCTACCCTGCCCTACTACACTAATCAGGTGTGAGATATGACACCTGGTTATGGATGCAAGCAGGAGTCTCAATAGTAAATTAAATATTAATATAGTTTTTAAAAATAGATAAAATTTATTAGAGTTGAAAATTTATTTTTTTCTGAAATGCACTCTGTCACCTTATACATTTCAAAAGCAGGTAGGTAAACATACTTAAGAAGAAAATATTAGAGTACAGCAAAATGCTACTTTTTCCCACAGAGATGACCCCAATCTTGCCAACCTGAAGTTATCATTTCTTTGAATATCTCATATTATTTTATTGTCTTTCCATGGACCTTTCCATTGTCTTTCCATATGACCTCTGCTTTGCTTTAATGCGATAACATTCATATGTAATAAATGCTAATCATAAGTAATCGCTTTGTATCCTTCTATGACCTAGTGACTGCTGTCGATCAAAAATTTTCTCCTATTTATGTTTGTGTCATGATAGCACCTGTTGGAGATGGGTGTGCCCTCTTCCTAATTTCACCATTAAGGAGCGTCAGGGAGTCTCAGAGCCAGGGGAGTGAAGCAGGTACACCAGAGCAGTCACAGCAAGCATAATTATGTCCTGAGATGTAAACTCCTCCCCTGTTTCCTCATTGGTTGAGTACTCCAGAGGTTACACCACTCTCTCAGATGTTACCTACATGGTACATACTGATTGGTTTACAGAGTTACTAAAAGGTCACCTCATTTACATGTCCTATTTCCCCATTGGCTAACAGAGTTACTAGGGAATCACTTCATTTTCATGTCCTATTTTCCAGTTGGTAACAAGGGCTTTTATTTTGATTGGATCCTGCCAAAATTCATAGTCCACTAAAGTAAAAAGGCCTGCAAAAAAGAGAACAAAGTAGCAGGAAGTGGATCAGTAAAAGGGAGTGCAAGACATTCAAATATTAGTCAGGTTAAAAATTTAAAAATAAATCATTCTATTTCCTACACACCTAACAGTGAACCATACCCTCTGAGGTTCTTAGTAACTGCGAGTAAAAGAAGGAGAAAATACTCCATCTGATCTAAACTTTCTAGTGTGTATACAACAAGATAAGAAAGGTAACCTTAGGTCCAGGGAGTATGGTGTGACTAAGACAAGGAAAAAAGGAGAGTTTTGTTGTTTGTGATTTGAGAAAAACACTCAGCTAGGATTTATGATTTTTATCCAAAACCACTGAGCAGCAGTTAGAGGATATGGATGGTTCTTTGTCATGAAACTTTTTGACTTACTGATAGAGATATCTTCAAATTCAAATGAAAGATATTATAAAGCACACCTGAGGGGGAGACAGAGGTGGTGATTTTTCTGGATCAAGACAGGAAAAGATGACTAAAGACCTGGAGTACTATTTCTCTTATGGTGTATGTAACTCTGGCACACAGCAGAGTCATTGGAACTTGACACACCCAGATTGAACCCTGAGCTATCATCTCTGGTCATGTGAAACTTGTAAAATTATTTTCTTCCTCTATGCCTCAGTTTTGTCTTCTACAAAACCAGCCATACTAAGTATCAGTTATACTTGTGAGTCTTGTATGTGATGATGAGTATTAAGGGTATGACACATTATAGTTACCTGTCATTGCTACTTTTCCTCCAATTTTGAGTCTTCCAAACTCTCATTGAACGAAACACAAATTATCTTTGAATTATATCACTTATAATTGAACAAAAATTAAACTATCTATTATCAAGATTATTTCTTTAATCAAAATTATTTTTACATGGCATTAACAGGTTAGCCTAAGAAATCAAGGCAAGAGCTGAGAGCTTTGTTTTTTTACAGAGGAAGAAATTGGTGGATCATGGGGTGTCAGAAAGGGATTCCAGTAACCCACAGGGAAAGGTACAAAAGAAAAGCAAAGAAGTGAGACATGCTTGAAAAGATACTTTCCTGAGATTCACTGCCTCCTATATTATTGCTGTGAAATATGGCAAAACTCGTGTGAATTTTCAAAAGGAAGACCCGCCAAGTGTTCACGAGCTGAAATATAGAGATTAATGGCCACGCACCAAGGAAAATCTTAGGACCTAGAAGGCACTTAGGTGGTGAAAATACACTGTAGAGTCATCAATGGTCACTTATATAGTAACATGGAGTATATCTGAGCATTTACAGTTTATTTGCTGTTTTGCATTTGTCTTCTTCACCAAAGAAGAGGCACAGGCTAATAAACAGGTGCTCTCCAAATGCCTGTGCTCCAAAAGAGAAAACTATATTTGTAAAAGATTACAAAAATTCAATTGAATAAAAAATTCAAATGAAGATAAATAGTTGCTATGGTTCATTTTTCCTGATAGGAAAGGAGATTGAGACATAGGATAGGCATTTCTCACCTCTTTTGGCTCCACACTTGATTCTCAAAGGCTTATCCGTAGACTATTAGCATCAGCTTCCCCTAGGAATTTGTAGAAATACAAATTTTTGGACCCACCAAAATCAGACTGAAGCAGGAAAACTATGAAAAGCATAAAAGTCATAAAACAATTGCAGGTAGCTCAGAAATCTGTGTTTGAACTATTATTTCAGGTGGATCTGATATACATTCAAGTTTAAGAACCACCGATTGCTGGGCTCGGTGGCTCAGCCTGTAATCCCGCGCCTTTGGGAGGCTGAGGTGAGTGGATTGCCTGAGCCCGCGGGTTTGAGACCCGCCTGGGCAGTGAGACCTCATCTCCATAATAAATCAAAAAATCAGCTGGGCGTGGTAGCGCATGCCTGTAATTCTGGCTACTTGGAAGGCTGAGGTGGAAGGATCGCCGGAGCCCAGCAGGTCGAGGTTGCGGTGGCCGGGAGCGGCCACTGTACTCCAGTCTGGGTGACAGAGTGAGAATCCAACTCAACAACAACAACAACAAAAAAAGAACCACCGATTTATATACTTGATACATTAAAATGAGTCACTGCATTTACATTGATGCCACACAACATTAGGATTATGGAGTACCAGTACTCAAAGACTCAATTTGAGTTGTTTCCATGAATACCCTTGCTTACTATCTGTCTTTTAATATTAAATTTTGATAAGTATACTTAGATAAACCTAGGTATGTATGAGGTTGCCAAAAAAATATACATTTTAAGAAAGGAAAAAAACTATTAAAATTCTAATATTCAATATATACTGATAACAAAAGGTGAATAAAAGTCATGTTTGACTTCTGCAATTGCAAGAGGTGCTCAAAGTGGTTACCATCAGAGTCCAGGCACTTCTGATTATGGTGAACATCTCTTAAAAAGTGCATGCATGTTTTTGTCACCCCTGGTATAGATATATGAGGGGGGAAACCTCCAAAACTGAAATTATCTTTTAGAGGACAGGCCCTTTATAGTACAGCCTTCCTTCGCCAAATGAGTATTCTAGGAAACCATCTGCATTAGTATACCAACTAGCATTGTGAGAGGCTGTGTTTGATTTCAGTGATTTTTTTTTTTTTTGAGATTCTTTCAACACACTTGCCCATTTCTTGATGGGTGATTTGCGACTGCACCTGCCTATATCAGGCTGAGTGTTTAGAAGTTTTTGAACGGAAAATGGCATGACCCCCATGCTCCACTCTCCCTATTCACCCGATCTTGCCCTGAGTGACGGTTTTTTTTGGTTCTCCACATGAAAAAAAGACCTCAGAGGGAAACGTTTTGATGATGTGGAAAAGGTGAAACAAATAACTGCAGAAGCACTAAAAAGCATCAAAGTTGACTGGTTCAAAACTGTTTTGAGCAATGGAAAAAGTGTCTTGATAGGTGTATTCTATCAAATGGAGTGTACTGTGAAGGTGACTGTAGTTTAAGCATGTAAGAATAAATACACACGCTTTTATAAATAAATTCTGGAGTTTTGGGGCTCCCCCTGTAGACAAAGATATCAGATACAGATAAATATAGATTTGTATTCCAACTCCAAATCAGTTATTAATCTCATAGACCAGAAGAAAGCTTGAGTCATAAGGGTGGAAACAGACATGAACTCATTTGGAGTAGGATCTGAGTAAATGTTTGTTTTCCTCTCCTCTCTAACTTGTTGTCCCATATTCCTCCACCTCACCTCCCACTAGCCCTTCCAAGTTGATGGTTGTTTGATCAGTGTATATGAGATAAAGATGCAGATTAGTCAGTCTCTTAGGTAAAGACACAATCTCCACAGTCCATTTATTTTAGTGATGAGAAAATCAAGGCTCAGAGAGAGGCCCTTCTTACTCAGCTGGTTTTACTAACTCTTTGGAGTACCTCAAAGAACTAGCAAGAAAATTCTCTCTTTTCTATTCAGAAAACAACCTTTCATCCAGGGAACTCTCAACACAACAAAGAATAGCTACTATCACTAGTCAGTCTGAATGTAAACTTCTTGATAACAGTGGATGGCAAAACTAAAGTTAACAGAGGTGAGGATTTAATTCTTTCCTCCAACTTCAGCTTATTTATTTTCATAATGTTTGAAATGCTTTCTACATCTTTGAGGAAATTAATCCTCTAAGTATCTTTTTCTAAAAAACAAACAAAAAAACTTTACATCATTATTCTGAAGAGTAATTACATTAAAACATTAGCCAGGGCAACCCTCGGGTCCCCTCCTACTGTAGGGGCTTTTCTGTCCTCTCAATAAATCCTGTTTTCAAAAACAAACAAAAAATTAGCCAATCTAAATTATGAAAAATTTGCATATACAAATTGTTTATATTGATGCTTTCTCAAAAAAATAAATGGATTTTTTTCACCAAGCTTATGACTAGAATATAAAAACGTATTTATTCCTCATTCTTCGGAGATTTGAATAAAATGTGCCCATAATAGATGCTCATTCCATTTTTTAATGAGATAATTGAATGAGTTAATACAGAAAGTGAGAACAGTCACTACTTTTTATGAGTTGAGTCACGATGTCTAAACATTCATTCATTCAAGGAATTGTATTATATGACAATCTGAGAGAGAAGGTATTATTTGATTCCACAAATTACTATTGAGCGTCTACCATTTACTCAGCATAAACATTTAAACAGATGTCAGTATCTGGTGATAAATGCAACAACAAAAAAAATATTTACTGGGCCCTGAAATAATACAGGTGGTGTGATTTATTCTTTTCAGAAGGTCAAGAAATTCTTGTACGTGAAAATGAAACTGAAGCTGGGTTGTGAAGGATGAGTGTGATTAGTGAAGGGCAGAGAAGGGAAAGCATTTCCGAAAGCAGGAAGGGGGTGTACCAAAGTTTGAAGGCATTTGAAAGCATTTGCATCTGTCCTGCTATGTTTGTTGAAAAGAACAATTACAGTCCAAGTCCTGAAATCAACCCATAGGTACATTTCTTATCACATATTAGGAGGATACCATAAATCCAATATATATTTATTCCACACCACCTTTCTGAATGCTTCCTTGTGTACTGGGTATAAATGCCCTCCAAGAAACCAATGCTGTATGAACTAATTAAGTACTTTTCTGTGTACATACTGCCCTTTAAGCAAATTGAGTTACCTCATTTTCAGTAATAAACTGCTGTTCTCTTCCCTCCCAGTAGTGTCCTGTTATTTTTGGTAATTAATTGTATGAAATACATTTGTTCTAGAGATACCTTCTACTGTAGTTATTATTAAAGAAGTAAACTTTTCACTTAACTACCCAGACCTACAAGATTTTATCTCATTGTCAATGTTGAAGTATTAGATTGTAACACTGACCAGACTGGTAAGGAAATAAGCAGATGGAAGCTAGACCTAAGAGTTGCAAATCAGCAAGCTTTGCGAACTGGAAACTCAGCTTGTGAGCTCATTTGATAGGTGTAGTGCTCTACAGCATCACTTGACTTGCTGCCTGAGATCACTGGTAATAAAATATCCTTGCAGAATATGCGGTCTCCTGATGAACGTGTGCTCATACCAGAAAACGGGGGCCATCTTTTTATTTCATTTGATTCACTACTTACATGTTCTTTGAAAGAGTAGACATGCAGAGGTTTTATTACAGTTAGAATCTGAAGTGACATTTTATAATGCTCATTACAAGGATTATAACATAGAATACTTTTCTCACAAAGAACTGCATGAAAACCAGTTACTGAGATGTACTACAGATTGGTTCACTTGTGGATGAAATGACATCCTCCTATGATAATAATGACTTGGAGTAAGAGGATAATCCTTACTACTTATGAAGAACTTTATTTGCCCTAGACAATATACCGAGTAGGTAATTTGTATCTCATATATAAAATAACTTTTGAGATGGATATTATCTATTTTAATGGAAGCTTGGGACACACAGAGGTTATATAGTGTTTAGAAACGCCAGTTAGCAAAAGAGTTGTGATTCAAACACAGCTGTTTCCAAAGCCCTGATGTTTTTCTCTTCTGCCCAAATTCATGTCTGGGGGTAGGAGAAGGATGTTCTCTGTCACACTGGCCAAAACCACAATTGCCTGTCTTCAACTTCCTCACCCCTTTCCCTTTGTCCTTGTCATACAAACCTTTATTTGGTCCTGTGTCACTTTACCACTCTGAACCCCAGTTTCTCTGTTTTTAAAGATGCAATAATAATTATTATTCTGAAGGTTAAATATAATCATGTAGGTCATTCTGAAGGTTAAACATAATCATGTAGATGGCTCAATGCACACAAATTTAATTTCGTCTCCATTTTGTGCCTTTCTGTTATCAAAATCAGTTCAAGGGATTGTCTTTATTTTTTGTGTTTGTTGCTGCTGTTTCATTATACTGGTGCTTATGATTATTGAGGGCCAACTACCACCTTCTTGATTCAGGTTATAGGAGTACATATGTGAAACAAACACTGACTCCAGAGTCTTCTTAAAGGGCTGTTTGGCCCTCAAAACAACTCTGTGTGCTAAGCTCCACAATAGCAATGTGAGATAAGGTGTGGGGAGTCACAAAGGAAGAACAATTAAAGTCCAAGGGAGAGAGTGTGGTTCTAATGCCAGTGCTTTCCCTTCCCCATTTTATTGCCTTATCCTATTATTTATTTAGCACATAGCCTGAATAGGTGTTGATAAGATATAGTCATCAGGGGTTCTACAATCCTTCCTCTGAATTCTTAAAAATTATATTGTTGCTATATCAGTTTATAAAACATATTAAAATTGAAACAATTCAATCTACTCTGTTAGATAAGTAAGCAATAATATTTTTCATTCCTTGTTGTCTATATTAATTTATAGCATTTACCTATTTGTAGACAATCTTTTTGTTAGGACTTTTAAATAACGAGTCAGGGATCTCCAGATTCGCTGACACTTACTGAATAAATAAAGTAAGGGCTCTCTAGAATATAATTTTTAAGTGATTCTTCCCAAGATTCTGACCACATGTTATTGCAGTTTCATATCCTGCATGTCATGAACACTTAGGCTTTCATTTTCCTCACTGGGAGCATTACAGGGTGCAGAACCTTTTTCACTGGGAGCACCCACAGCTGAAAACACAAGCCCTGTGGCCACTGGGCTCCCCCACAGCCCCACACCACCCAGAGGGCAATCATCCTGCAGAGCTGGTTTGTAGTGGCCCTTCCATCTACCCTTGAGAGACAGATTGCAGGGCCCGAGATAACAGTGTCGATTTTCCTAGGGTAAAAGCTCTCCAAAGTAAACATACCAAAGCATTGTATATGTGTGTCTATTTTTCTTTAACCTTAGATTACAAACAGGCAAACATTTCCTGGGGCATCTTGATAGCCCAAGTGAGGTTTGCAGAGTAGAAAGGATTTTTCATGTTACCATGGGGACACCTGAATGTGAAAAAAATATAACCTTTCTCTCCCCTTGGCTCTTAAGATAAGTACAGAGCTTGAAGCCTTTTTTCTGTGGCCATTTATTTATTTTTATACATTTTTTAAAAGTACAACTTGTTTGATTTCCTTTCTTTAGGATTTTAAAAAAGGCAATGTCATTATGGCATCAGGAGAAATACCACAGTACGAGTTCTCACTGGCGGTGGACAGCCCAAGGCTGTATGCCAGCCCTGCCAGTAGCGTGCCACAGCCCTGAGCCAGGGTTTTTCGATTTTTTAAATTTTTCTAAGTTTTTTCCAGTTATACTCAGATATTTCTACGTATCTAGCATATTTACTTAATTTTTTAAAGGTTTAGATTTTTTAATTCTAATAAATCTCTAGATAGATGACCACATAGTCCACAGTAATGACAGTTGTAGTTCTTCACTAATGTTTACTCTTAGTTTTGCTTGTTTTAAATTTTTGTTCTGAGTTATTATAGGCAGAGGTGGAGAAATATATTAAAACTTTTTGGCTCATTAATTATGATATTTTCACCAAGTCTCCACATATATACTTAATTCTTTTAAGAAAAGACTTAAAATGATTTTCCTTTTACGTCTGAATCTTGTTTTTTATAAAATGTTTTTTCATCGTATGTTGGAATAATTGCACTTTTTTTCTTTTGCTCCATGTGATAAATTCCAGTGATATTTTTGATGTTGAACAATTCTTGAATTACTGAGATACACACTAATTAATCAAGGTGTATATTTTAATACAAAATTAATCATGTTTATTTGATACACATTTAAGAGTTTTGCATGTACAATTATAAATTAAACTAGTTTTTGTGTTTGTTCTTGTTTTCCTTATTTTTGTAATCAAATTTACATTAAGATAGTAAAATACTAATTGTAGTAGATAGCAGGAAAAGGAGATATGAAAGAGTGTTAAAACGTCTTTGATATCCTGTTTAAAGTTCACTGAAGACTGTTAGTCTATGCAGGAATTTTGTTTCTTTTCAAGTCAATATTAACATTTTATATTTTCTAGCAATTCATCTATTTCACTAAGACCAACAAATTTATCCATGCATACTTGTTTCATTTATTTGTTTTCTCTAATCTCTATTACCTGCTTATGTCCCATTTTTAAAATTCTTTATTATACTTTCTTTCTTCTTCCTTTTTAATGTATTGGACTTAAACTTTTTTCCCAACCATTGGGCTTTTTACACCAACAACGGAATTTGCTAAACATCACTATTTCTTTGTTTGGGCAGTATTTTCTAGGTAATTGATTTCTACTTTTATATTTATTATGTTCCTGTTTCTTATTCCTTTCCCAGGAATCCTAGCTCATTCTTCTATTCTGATGACTGCAAATGTATAAACGTCTTCTTAGGTTCTGGGATAAACATGTATTTGAACCCTGACATATAGCATTTGCATTCTCGTGTATTTATCATTATTTCTCAATTTCCCATTTTTTTCCTTAACTCAAATGATTTTGTAATGTTACAAAATATCCACATATATAAGATTATATTAGCTTTCACTTTTTAGCATTTATCACTTTATTGAATTTAATAAAGTGTGCATAAAGCTGATGATTTAAAGTTTTAAATTTACTTTGTGTGCGTGTGTGTGTGCGCGATGTGTGTGTGTTTCCCTACGGTGTGTGTTAGTGTGCATGTGCATGTTCATTAGTGCCTGGTCAACTTTCATGAATGTTTCATACATTGTTTTAAAAAGTGAGTCATAAATTTATGTGAAGTCTATATATTAAACCTTTTTCTTTCTTATATCTTTTATGTCTTTGCTTATTTTTTACTTGCTTAATCTTCCCATTTAGGAAAGAGTTATGTTGAAATATTCCCAATTATGACTGTCAGTTGATGTATTTTACCTGGTAATTTTGCCTATTGTTGCTTAGTCATTCGGTGTTAAATATGTCAACAATTCACATGTTTATAAATATTATTTCCTCCTGATGTATTTTTTTTCTCTTACCAGTATGAAAGGTCCCTTTCTGTTCATTTTTATTCATTTTCTCTTAAATTTAATTCTATGTTGTCCAATAATCAAATGGACAGTTTTCCTTCCTCTACTCTGCACTTTTCTTGTCATCTTTTTAAATTTTCTGCCTTTATATATCTTTCTGTTTTTAAGTATTTGCCTTATAAACAAGGGTAGAAAATGTACTGTACTGTATTATATTTTATCTTAGGAGTCAGAGTCTATATTTTAGTTAGCAAATTTAACTCATTAACATTTATCATAATTACCAAATATTTATTTTGAAACATGACTTATAAACTTGCCTTTGTGTTTTCTAGTTAATATTACTCTCCATGTTGTATTCTTGCTTTGTGATGTATTATACAAAAAAATGTTTTGGTTCTTTGGTTTGAGGCATAAAATCCTCATTGGTACATGCCAAATCTCTGTCTTAGTTTATTAGTTCTCTCAATATTTCATTTATTTGCTTGTCTATTTTCCCCTCCTTTTATTTCTATGCTACATGCCCATTTTTTCCACCATAGAAAACCATTTCAGTGTGCTTGGTTGTGTTTATTACTATATTTGACTATGATTTTTATAAAATATCTAGTAGTTTTTACATGTATGCCTTTAATTGAGATAAATATAATATTATATATCTCATTCAATTTCTTTCTTTTGTGTTCACTAAGTGCCATATGATTCATACATATTACTTCTAACTACCTTTTATAAGCTTAGACTCATATATCCCATTGTTCTCTGGCCATCTGCACTAATGCCTACAGATCTCATGAGAGGCACCAAAATTGAAAGTTACTGACTGTACTGAAAATAACATTTCTGGTCAGGTGCAATGGCTCAAGCCTGTAATCTCAGCACTTTGGGAGGTGGAGACGAGAGAATTGTCTGAGCTCAGGGATTGAGGACCAGCCTGAGCAACATGGCAAGACCTCGTCTCTACAATAAATCAAAAAATTAGCCGGGCATGGTGGCACATACTTTTGGTTCCAGCTACTTGGAAGGTTGCAGTGGAAGGATCACCTGACTCCAGCAGGCTGAAGCTGCAGTGGCCATGAGCATGTCACTGCACTCCAACCTGGGCAACAGAGTGAGACTCCAACACACACACATACACACACACACACACACACACACACACACACACACACACACACAAAGAAAATGACATTTTTTGTGACAAAAACTGAGGCATAATTTCCCCACCATCCTGCCTAAATATACAAACATGATAATCAAAGAGAAATGTGAAGTCTATTTATGGACTGCATCCTCTTCTTCATTCTCTGTGTTAAAGTATTAAATTAATTACCCAGTGCTGTAAGTTTATTTGCCTAATGGCTCTTAGATCATTGCCTACAACTGCCTAAACTCAGTTCCTTGCTTTCTCTCTGCATATCATTCTAAGAGTGACCTAAATGCTCACCTCTCCAAGTCTCCAGCAGTAATCTCTGCCATCTCACTTACTGTCTTTCTAGAGCACAGTGTTTTCCATTGCCTGTAGGGTAAAGTCTAAGTTTTCTGATTAAAGTCAGACTCTCCCTGTTTTTCCTCAGCCTGGTCCTACCTAAACCTTGAGGCACAGTCACAGACAAAATGCTGATCCCAGTTCTGTCTGCTTCCTGCCTCAATGCTTTACCTTGCCATTTGCTGTACTAGGACAACTTTCTTCATTCTCTTTTCTGTGCTTTGCAAACCTACTGTTAAAGAGACCCGCCTGGGCAACTTGGCGAGACCTCATCTCTACAATAAATCAAAAAATTAGCCGGGCGTGGTAGTGCGTGCCTGTAATTCCGGCTACTGGGAAGGCTGAGGCGGAAGGATCGCCGGAGCAGGTTGAGGCTGCAGTGGCCGGGAGCGGCCACTGCACTCCAGTCTGGACGACAGAGTGGGACTCAAACTGAAAAAAAAAAAAAGAAATAAGCTCAGAAATCTGTTGTTCTGTAAGATGTTATTCTACTCTTACCATTGCTTCCACACTAGATTTAACTTTTCCTCTGGTGTTCCTCTGTTCCTGCATTCTGTTTTCTCTGTCAGGAAATTTAAACTTGCTTTTTTTGATTGAAATTCTCTTCTACAGTTATTTGCAGAGATCACCTATGACTCAAATACTACCTTACAGAGGAGCTTCTCTCCACAATGCTGAAAAACAGAACTAGCCTACCCATATACGCTGTTGTCCTTCCTGTCTTCCTTTATATTTCTTAATTTGTAATGTTCATGCACTGCATCATCCCAATCTGTCCCTGCAATAGTCTCAAGAAACAGCAAATGAATTAAAGTGAATTTAACTCTGTTGCATTATGATTTCTCTTACTTTAAGTAGATCTCTAAATTAGAATGAATGCTTTATTATGTCCCAATTAAACATGATGAAGCCACCTAATACAGAAGGTACACACTCATTTTGAAAGTTTGCAAAACCTAAAAAAGCAAAAATAACCCCAAAAATATTAGCCATCAGCTTACAACTCAAAGGCAACCATTTCTTTCAAGTATTTCTCTATCATTGATTTATGTTCTTTTTAGTGTTTATATAGTTGTGATAGTTCTAGCTAAATAATTGTGTGTTCTATACTTATCCATACACACACTGATATATATTTTCTGCAATGATAAACTCTTTATAAATATTAGTTAAAATTTGGTATACTCTATCCCATTGAATAGAAACATCAAAATATAATTATTTCCATGCAGTTGAGACCTTAGGCAGCTTCCAATACTTTGAAATATATAGAGAGGTGAGATGTGTATTTTTGGCATAAATAATTTTTCCTACATTTTTATTTGCTCTTATGTTAGTCATTTATAAGTATAATCATCAATATAGGAGACTTGAGTTCTCTTAGGTTTCTTTATTACCACAGTAAAAAAAAAAAATCTTTTAAATGAAGAATGTTATGGTTGGAATGCTTGTGTCCCCCTAAAATTTATGTTGAAATCCTAACCCCCAATAATGGTATTAGGAAGTAGGGCTCTTTCGAGGTGAGTAGGTCAAAAGGGCAAAGCCCTTATGAATGGTATTAATGTTCTGATAAAGTCAAAGTGAGCTTGACTTCCACCCTATGAGGACCCAGGTAGCAAACACCATGCATACATCAGGAAATAGGCTCTCATGAGACACTAATCTGCAGCACCTTGATCTTAGACTTCCTTTTCTCTGGAATTGAGAGCAATCATCTGTTGTTTATATGCCACCCAGTCTACAGTATTGTTACAGCAGTCTGACCAAACCAAGACACTCATATAGAGATGGACTGTAATAAATTACAGATACCATTTTATTTTGCAAGAACAATGGGTCATTTTATATGTATTTATATGAATTAACATAGTAATATGACTAGTTTGCTGGCACCCAAAAGAAAAGAATAAAAGAGATTTTAGTATCATTGTTCTACCTCCTCAAAGCAGAATAGAGAAACCTAGGGCAATTAACATTCAAAATTTTTCATAAATATCATTATATTTACAGATTCCCCCTATATCTTTACTTACTATTTACTATCCTTTGGTAATCTCAATTATCCAAGCTCTATTGACACTGCAGAGCTAGTAAAATAAAATTTTAACAATATGTCCTATGAATTTAATTAATATAGTTAGTATTCTTATAAATAGCAGGTGTGATCAATATTGTTGTGTTTCTACAAAACGGATTTTGCTTTTTAGTCTTACTAATTTCTAAGACATGATCTGCATAAAATACAAACTTTTCTGACATATATTCTTTCATGCAATGATCACAGCCAAGTGGGCATTAATTAATGGCTTTTATTATCAAAGTCATGACTTCATAAACAAGCATAAGTAGGTTAGCTGTTGCTTTCTCAGTAGTTCTAAAGAGTTATCTATTTTATTTTATTTTCGTTAGATAAATATAGTCGTACTGAATCACTACTAACTGCATGTCCAAAGGCAAACAGGACTGACTTATAATCAATAGGAAATAAAAAATAAAAGCAATGGATGTCATACATAGACCATATCTCTATAAATTATGTCAGAAAAAAAGTCAAAAATGTATGTTAGTTCAATTTCAGATAATGCACAGCAAAACATTGTTATAAATAGCAGTATGTGATTTAGTCCTCACTTGATTTATACAATTAATGGTAGTTTTGCCTTCATAGGGTAATTTATGGATAGTTTTAAGAATCTCTTTTATTAGATAAAAAATAAAATTAGAGTGCTAAATAGAAACTCTAAAGAAATACATGTTAAGCCGGGCTTGGTGGCTCAGCCTGTAATCCCGCGCCTTTGGGAGACTGAGGTGAGTGGATTGCCTGAGCCCGTGGGTTCGAGACCCATCTGGGCAGCGAGACCTCATCTCTACAATAAATCAAAAAATCAGCCGGGCGTGGTAGCGCATGCCTGTAATTCCGGCTACTTGGAAGGCTGAGGTGGAAGGATCGCCGGAGCCCAGCAGGTCGAGGCTGCGGTGGCCGGGAGTGGCCACTGCACTCCAGTCTGGGCGACAGAGTGAGACACCAACTCAAAAAAAAAAAAAAGAAATACATTTTTTCTTATTTTATTAAGTGAAATTTTTAAAGAAATTTTTAAAAAAGCCTTGCTCTGAAGTCGTGAAATAAATATCCTATCTGAACATTCTGCATATAATACCTTATTTATATATATTTCATGCCTTCTTATTTTTAATATTAATTTTCAAAAAGAAAAAGTATCATGTATATGTTTATTCATGTATTCATTTTAAAGATGTGGGGTACAATTCAGGATTAGGTATACAAATGGTCATTGTACAGATAAAGTCTGGGCCTGATTTTGGTCCCAACTTCACCTGGTTTGAGATCAGGTACCCTTACTGATGAAGTGTGCCCTCCCACTTCCCTGGCAGAGTCCTGCTACTGCCAACTCCTTTCTTACAGTAATATGGTAATTGTTCTTTTGAGTGAGAACATGTGGTACTCATTGCTTTGTTTCTGTGATAGATCACTGAGCATTATAGACTCTAAATCCATCGAAGTTTCTGCAAAGTCCATAATTTTGTCCCTCTTTATGACTGCATAATACTCTATTGTGTATATGAACCACACATTTATTATTCCGTCTAATTTTGATGGGCAGCATGATTGTTTACATGGTTTACTATTGTGAATAGTGTTGCAATAAACATGTATGCACAGATATCTTTTCTGTAGAATGATATCAGTTCTTCAGGGTATATTCCCAGAAGGGGGATTGCTGGGTCATATGGAAATTCCATTTTTAGATCCTTTAGGAATCACCACACTATTTTCCACAGAGGTTGTACTAGTTTACCCTCCCACCAACAGTATAGAAGGGTTTCCCCATATCATTTCCATCATCTGCTGTTTTTTTAACTATTGATAATGACCATCCTGACTGGAGTTAGGTGGTATCTCAGTGTGGTTTTAATTTGCTTTTCTAAAATGATTAGTGAGGCCGAGCATATTTTCATGTATCATGAAACATGTTATCATGTTTTCATCTACTGCAACCTGTTCACATAATTTCCTTTCCTTTTGAAAGTAGGATTTATTGAGAGGACAGAAAAGCTCCTACAATGGGAGGAGACTGGAGGGGGTTGCCTAACTTCTTTTGAAAAGTGTTTATTTATGTCTTTTGCCCACTTTTTAATAGGACTGTTTATTTTTTTCTTTTTGATGTGTTTGAGTTCCTTGTAGATTCTAGATGCTAGGCCTTTATCAGATATACAGTTTTCCAGTCTGTGGGCTGTCTCTCTGCTCTCATGATGGTTTCTTTTGCTTTGCAGAAGCTTTTCAGTTTGATGAGGTTCCACTTGTCTATCTTATTACTTATGGCATGGGCATTTGAGGTTTTGATCAAAAATTGGTTGCCAGCTTCCAATTTCAATAAGGGTGTTTCCTGCATTTTCAAGGTTCTTATAGCTTGAGGCTTTACAGTTTGGTCTTTGATCCATTTAGAGTTGATTTTTGTGTATGGTGATAGGTGGGGGTCTTGTTTTTATCTTCTGCATGTGCTCAGTCAGTTTTCCATTTACTGAATAGGTTCTCCTCTCCACAGTGGTTGTTGATGGAGGCTAAGATGAGTTGGTTGAGAATTTGAGGTTTTGCTTCAAGAATCTTTATCGTGTTCCATTGGTCTATATGCCTATACTTGTACCAATATCAGGCTGTTTTGATTATTGTAGCCTTATAATAAAGTTTAAAGTCTAGAAGTGAGATACTTCTCACTTTGTTTCTTTTGCTGAGGATTGTTTTGGTTATTCATGGTCATTTATGTTTCTATAAGAATTTCTTTATTGTCGTTCCTAGGACTGAGAACAATAAATGTTAGTAATTTAATGGGTATTGTATTAAATATGTAGATTGAGCCGGGCTCGGTGGCTCAGCCTGTAATCCCGCGCCTTTGGGAGGCTGAGGTGAGTGGATTGCCTGAGCCCGCGGGTTCGAGACCCGCCTGGGCAGGCGAGACCTCATCTCTACAATAAATCAAAAAATCAGCCGGGCGTGGTAACGCATGCCTGTAATTCCGGCTACTTGGAAGGCTGAGGCGGAAGGATCGCCGGAGCCCAGCAGGTCGAGGCTGCGGTGGCCGGAAGCGGCCACTGCACTCCAGTCTGGGCGACAGAGTGAGACTCCAACTCAAAAAAAAAAAAAATATGTAGATTGCTTTGGGCAGGATGGACATCTTGACAATACATATTCTTCCAATCCATGAGCATGGAATATTTTTCCGTTTGTTTGCATCTTTTTGGATTTCTTTGAGCAGTGTTTTGAAGTTTCATTGTAAATGTCTTTTGCCTCTCTGGTTAGGAAGGTGCCAAAGTATTTCATTTTTTTGGTGGTTATTGTGAATGGGATTGTGCTTTTAATTTCTTTCTCTGTTTGTTCTTGGTGTATAAGAATGCAACTATCTTTTGCACATTTATTTTGTACCTTGAGATTTTGCCAGAGTCTTTTTATCAGTGCAAGAAGATTTTTGACAGATTCTCTTGTATTTTCCAAGTATAGAATCATCAGCAAAAAGGAATAACTTGACTTCCTCCTTTCCTATTTGGACACCCCCTGGTTTCTTTCATTTTTCTGATTGCTCTAGCTACAACTCCCAACACTATCTTGAACAGGAGGGTGAACATAGGCCGCCTTGTGTTGCTCTGGTTTTCAGGGGAAATGCTTTCAATTTCTGTCCGTTTAGCAGTATGTTAGCTGTAGGTTTATTGTGGATAGCTCTTATACTATTTTGAGGTATGTTTCTTCTGTGCATAGGTGTTCAAGGTATTTTATCAAGTAAGTATACTGAATTTTATCAAAAGCTTTTTCTGTATCTAATTATATAATAATATTTCCTATTTTTACATCTGTTGAGATATTTAATTACATTTATGATCTTGCAGATGTTGAAGCAACCCTGCATACAAAAAGTGAAGCCCACTTCATTTTATTTTGATTAAATGTGGATCATGGTGGATGATTTTTGAGATGTAATGTTTTATCTGATATACTAGAACTCCGTTGAGTATTTTTTATCTATGTTCCTCTGGAGTATTAGCCTGTAGTTCTGTTTCTTTGTCAGATTTTTAAGTGGTTTGTTATCAGTGTGATGTTAGCTTCATAAAATGATTTGGGAGAGTTTTTTCTTTCTCAATTGCCTGGAATACTTCAATAGCATTGGTTTCAGCTCCTCCTTGTATATTTTGCAGAACTCCTCTAGAAAGGCACCTGGTACAGGACTTCTTTTTGTGGGTAGTTTTCTCATGACAGAGTCAATTTCCTGGGCTGTTATTGGTCTATTTAATGTCTCAATTTCATCTTATTTCAACCTTAGGAGGTGGTGTGATGTCAGAAACGCTTCCATTTCATTTAGGTTATTGAGTTTATTTCCATACAGATGTCCATAGTTATCTCTGATAATTTTTTGTATATTTTTGAGGTCCATTGTTAATTGATCTTCTGCATTTCTGTGTTTATTTAGGCTTCTTCTCTCTTTTTCTTAATTTGGCTAGGGGGTCCATCAGTTTTGTTTTTTCCCTTCAAAGAACCAGTTATTTGTTTCACTGATTTTTTTCAATGATATTTGTGTCTTCTGTGTTCTATATTATGGCTTTTACTTTGGTGATCTGGATTCTTCTGCTAAAGTTAGCGTTTTGGTGGCCCTGTCTTTCCAGCTCCTTTAGGTAATTTGTTAGGCTATTGATTTGTGATCTTTCCATTTTCTTGATGAGTACTCTTAAATAAATGAATTCCTCTCTTAGTACTGCTTTCATGGCATCCCAGAGGTTTTGTTAAGATGTGATTTTATTTTCATTGTTTCCAGAAATGTATTAATTTCTGTTTTGATTTCTATGTTGACCCAGGAGTTGTTCAGCATCATGCTGTTTAGTGTCCATGCCACTGTGGGTTTTGGAGAACCTTTGTTAGTGCTGATATGTATTTTTATTCCACTGTGGTCTGAGAAGGTACATGACAGTATCTCAAGCTTGTGGAATTTGTTTATGCTTGATTTATGGCTGAATATGGGGTCAATCTTGGAGTATGCTCCATGTGGTGATGAGTAGAATATATATTCCATGACTGTTGAGTGAAGGATCCTGTAGGTATCTAATTAAGTCCTTTGGGTCAAGTGTAAGTGGAGGTTCCTAATTTCCTTATTGATTATTTTGCCTTAATGATCTATCTAGGGTTGTTAGTGGGGTATTTAAGTACTCAGCTATGATAGTGCTAGAGCCAAAATCTTTTTTTAGTTTACCTAAAAGCTACTTTATAAAAGTTGATGCTCCTATGTTGGGTGCATATGTTTAGGATGGATATTTCTTTTTTAATTGTTTGAAACTTTTATCACTATGTAGTGGCCTTCCACACATTTTTTTTATTTTTTGATAGCCTAGAGGATATTTTGTTTGATATTAAGATCACAAATTTTGTTTCCTTTTGTGTTCCATTAACTTGAAAATTTGTTTTCCATCCTCTAACTTTGAGTCTGTGAGTTTCCATTCTGGTGAGACGAGTCACCTTGATACAGCACATTGTTGTATCATGTTTTTTTTTTTTAATCCAGTTTGCCATTCTATGTCTTTTCAGTGGTGCATTTGGTTTATTTATAATCAAGCTAATTATTGAGATGTGAGAGTTTATCCCTGTCATGAAGTTCTTCTAGAGTTTGTTGTTGTTGTTGTTTGTTTATTTGTTTATTGGTTTTCTTTGAATTTGGGGGTTTATATATATGTGTGCTTCAATCTTTTTTCTGAATTCTTGGAAAGAGTATGGTTGGGCTTTTTTCTTTCTTTCTTTCTTCTATGTTTAATATTTCTTGAGTGTTTCTTGTAGAACTGAACTGGAGGTGACATAACCTCTTAGGGACTGAATATCTGGGAAGGATTTTAATTCTCCATTGCTGATGAAGCTTGGCTTAGTTGTGTAGGACATTCTTAGTTGCTATTGTCTATATCTTTGGAAACTTTGAAGATTGGACTCTAATCTCTTCTGCTTGCAGTGTTTTGGTAGCTAAGTCTTCTGCTATTCTAATTGGTCTTCCCCAGTAAGTAGTCTCACTTCTCTTTCTTACTGTTTTTAGGATTTTTTTTTTTCATACCTACTTTGTGTAGGTGAATTACTGTGTGTCTAGGAATTGGTCTTTTAAATTGAGGTCTTACAGGAGTTCTCTGAATCCTCTGTGTTTGAATGGTCACATCTCTGATGAGATGAGGGAATTTTCTTGGAATTTCATAGAATGTTTATTCCAGGGTAGTTGCTGTCTTTCTATCTGACCCAGGAATACCAATTAAACATAGATTCAACCTCTTGATATAGCTGCACATCTCTTGGAGAGTTTGTTCCATCTTTATAAGCTTCTTTTCTATGATTTTAACAGTTTGGGTTAATTCTATTTTTTTTTTCCTCAAGCTCTGAGATTCTTTCTTCTGCTTGGTTAATTCTGCTTTTCCTACGTGTCAGTTTATTATTTATTTTTTTCACTCTTTTCTTTGTTGCTGTCACCTCAGTTATCAACTCCTTCATTCTTTCCTCTTGTCTCTCCTCGTTTCTATTCATTCTCTCTATTAATATCTTGATATCTGTGTTTGCGATTTGAAAGCAGTCATTCTAGGGGTTCTTCATTGTGTGAGTTTCAAAGTCTGTATTCTCAGGTTCTGTCTTCACAAGAGTCTGGATGAAACGTGTGGTCCTCCTTTGGTACTCCTTCACTTGTGATGGTTTTCCTTCCATTTTTTCCCCTTCTTTAATTTCATTGCTCAGTGATAGGGAGGAGAGCTTTCCCTTCTGTTTGCTCAATCCCCTATTCTTCCTCTGTAGATCTTTGGATTTGTTCAGTTTTGAAGATGTACTGGGGATATGGGTGCTGTGTTTTTCAAAGTTTAGAGATTTGATTAAGTTCTCTGTGGGAGCTGTGGGTCAGAAGCTATCTGCAGATCACCGTATCCACTGACAGGTGTGTAGTTCCCCTGGACCCTACTTCTGACCACCTTACAATCTGTTCTTGTGATGGGGGTGTATATATACTTCCTGATGGCAAAATGAGATAAGAAAAAAGAATAGAATGGAAAAAGTAAAAAGAGAGAGAAAGGCAACATGAAGAGAGGGAAAAAGAAGAAGGAAAACAGACAAGCACACTAATGAATAAACAAAAAACAAATCAAAAACATGTAAACAAACAAATACACAAACAAAACCTGATGATTCAATAGCCCGCAAAAATACCCATATGCAAACAGAAAAACTAAAAAACAAAACAAAAACAGAAAGAAAGAAAAAAGAAAAGCTCCCTCCTTGGCAGTTTCTGGAACTTTTAAGTTCCTTTCTCAAGCACTGCTGCTGCTTTTGGCTGCCAATGCAGTAGGGAACAGGCTCCAGTCTCCATTCCTCCCCTCCACTCTCAGTACAGGCTGATTGGGTTGCTTTTAGTGTGGGTCAGACACACTTCAGACAGTTGTAGAAGAAGTGTGAATAAGGTCTAGTCTCACCCAATTTGTCCACTGCTGCTGCAGCAGCTGCCAAGTCTCCCATGCAGAGCAGACATGCCTATGCCTGTTCTAGTGTGGGGGTGGGGTGTCTGTCTCTCTTTGTCTGCTCCTGAGGCTTCCTCTCTGGGCCAGTGATGGTCAATCCCAGAGAAGTGTGGAGATCGCCTCTGAGTCTCAGGTTGAAGGCTGAACAGAGTTGGGCAGGCCAACAGAGGTCTTTGCTCCGTCCCAGGATAGAGAATATGGTATGGGCCAGTTGCCAGGGGCTGAGGAGCAGCTGATCTCTGCAGTATCCTCCTGAGAGATTCCCATAAAGGGCAGATGATCCTTTGTGTCAGGAGAGCCAATCTCAAGGCAGTGGTGGGCTGCAGCCACCTCTGGAGGGGAGTCCCAGGTTCTTGATCCTGAGTCTCCCTTCAGATGGACCTTCACTCACCCACCTGCACAAACCAACTCAAGCATACTGTCTTATGAACACCTGCCCTTGCAGAGACTCTCACATTCCCAATGGTTTCATCACCATCTTATTCATTTCCCCAATTTATTGATGATATCTATATGTGTAAACCACTTGGTTTCATCACCATCTTGTTCATTTCCCCCAATTTATTGATAATATCTATATGTGTAAACCACTTGACAACATGCTTTTCAGGATTATAATGAACTGAGAAGCTGAAAATTGTACACATTTTTTTTAAAGCAAGAGATTATAGATTTTTCCTTTTACTAAAATATGTGTACTTTAGAGGAAGAGGGAGTTTCTTCTTTCTTGCTATTAATTGTCTGTTTTAATTCTGTTAGCCAGTTCACCATTTTCCCCTACTGTTGTAAACATGAAGGTGATTCTGAGGTTTTGCCAAAATGAAGATCATTGTCTACAGAGCAGTATATAATAGAGTGGCAGAGCCTGGGGTTGTCAAGAGTTCTGAGAAATGAGCAACTCAGTTAATGCTGTTTCTCTGTTTATAAAGGCAGACTGATGCATAAGAAACATACTTACATAGTCAGGTGAACTGACAATAACAACTACTGAAATTTTTTTCCTTGCATGCAAATATGTGCACCATGCTGTTTTCCCAAGGCCCACAGGAAAAGACGTGTCATTTGGGTCCTGTAAGAAATAATTGCCAGCCAGGCTCGGTGGCTCAGCCTGTAATCCCGCGCCTATCAGAGGCTGAGGTGAGTGGATTTTCCTGAGCCTGGAGGTTCGAGACCCGCCTGGGCAACTTGGCGAGACCTCATCTCTACAATAAATCAAAATGAGCCAGGTGTGGTAGCACGCACCTGTAGTTCCAGCTACTCAGAAGGCTGAGGCGGAAGGATCGCCGAAGCACAGCAGGTCGAGGCTGAGGTGGCCGGGAGCGGCCACTGCACTCCAGTCTGGGTGAAAGAGTGAGACTCGAACCCAAAAAAAAAAAAAAAAAAAAAAAGGAAAAGAAAAAGAGAGAAATAATTGCCAAGAAATCTACTTCCAGAACAGGAACATGATGATTCTCTTGATCTGTTCCCCCCTAAAACTGACAAAAATTATTTTATTAAAAAAATCACCACCTAAAGACTTTGGAAATGGTTCTAAGAGAAACTTGTCAGTGAAGAAATACCTATTGTTAAAAATATTCTGAAAAGTGAAAAAAAAAATTCTAAAAATTTGGTTAAATAGCAAGAATCTGTGTTATTTGAGCCAAGAACTCCCCTCCCTTATCTTTTCTTTCTTTAGTTTTAGATTCAAGGAGTACATGCACAGGTTTTAGGTTCAAGGGTGACATGCACATGAGTTTATAGCATGATAATGAGGTTTGGGGCTTCTATTGAATCCATCACCCTTGTAGTAAGCATGGTACCCAATAAGTAGCTTAGCAACCCTTGCCCCCCTCCTTTCCTCTCTCTTTTAGGAGTCCCCGGTGTCTATTATTCCTATCTTTATATGCATGTATACCCTATGTTTAACTCCTAAATGAGAATATGTGGTATTTGGTTTTCTGTTTCTGTGTCAATTCTCTTAGAATAATGGTCTCCAGCTGCATCCACATTGTTGAAACAGACATGATTTAATTCTTTTTTATGGCTGTACAGTATTTCATTATGCATATGGACCACATTTTCTGTATCCAATTCACCATTAATGGACATCTAGGTTGGTTCCATATTTTTGCTATTGTGAATAGTGCTGTAATAAATATATTAACACAGATGTCTTTTGGTAAAACAACTTATGCCACTTTAGGTATACACCCTATCATGTGACTGCTGGGTCACACTATAGGGTATATACCTAAAGGGGCATAAGTTGTTTCACCAAAAAGACATCTGTATTTAGTTCTTGCAAAATCTCCAAATTGCTTTCCACAGGGGCAGAATTAGTGTACATTTTCACTAATAGTGTGTATGTATTTCCTTTTTTCCACAACCTCATTAATATATGTTGTTTTTTGACTTGTTAATGATAACCATAGTCAATGGCACAAGATGATTATTTCATCAAGTTTTTGATTTGCATTTTTCTAGTGATTAATGTTCCTGAGGGTTTTTTTTTTCACTTTTTTGTTGGCCTCTTTTATGAGATGGAGGCCCCAAAATTTATAGAAAATTTATATTTATTTTTACATATTTCAATTTCAGTCACCTTCAGAGTACTCTCTGTTTGATGCAGTACACCTGTTGAGATGCCTTTTCCATTTTCTTTCTTTTTTTTTTAGTTGGATTTTCACTCTGCTGCTCAGGCTGGTGTGTAGTGGCACACTCACAGCTACTGCAGCCTCAACCTGCTGGGCTCAAGTGATCTTTCCTCCTCAGCCTTCCAAATAGTTGGAACTACAGTCACATACCACCATGCCCAGCTAATTTTTTAATTTATTGTAGAGACGAAGTCTCGCCAAGTTGTCCAGGCTCGTCTCAAACCTGTGGGCTCAGGCAGTCCTCTCACCTCGGCATCCCAAAGTGCTGGGATTATAAATGTGAACCAAAGTGCCCAGCCTGCTTTTTCCAGCTTAATGAGGTCCCATTTGTCTATCATATCTCTTACGGCATGGGCATTTGGGGTTTTGCTCAGGAATTGAATGCCTACTTCAATTTCTTAGTATTTTCTAAGATTCTTATAGTTTGAGGTTTTACATTTAGGTCTCTGATCCATTTAGAGTTGATTTTTGTGTATGCTGATAGTTAGGGGTCTTGTTTCAGTCTTCTTCATATGGTCAGCCAGTTTTCCCAGCATCACTTACTGAATAGGTTCTCCTCTCTCCAGGGATTGTCAGTGGAGGCTTTGTTGAAGATGAGTTGGTTGAGAAATTGAGATATTGCTTCAGGAATTTCTATTCTATTCCGTTGGTTCCATATGCCTGTTCTTGTACCAATAACAATCTGTTTTGACTATTGTAGCCTTATAACTTTAAAAGTCTGGAAGTGTGATACCACCCACTCTATTTTTTTCTTCTTGGATTTTTTTGGGCAGTGTTTTGTAGTTTCATAATAAATGTCTTTCGCCTCTCTGGTTAGGAAGATGCCAAGGTATTTCATTTTTTGTGGCTATTGTGAGTGAGATTGTGCTTGTTATTTGGTTCTCTGCCTATCTGTTGTTGGTGTATAAGAATGTGACAGTCTTTTGCACATTTAACTATCAAGAGAGTGGGAGACAGCCAACAGAATGGGAAAAAATATTTACCAACTCTATATCTGGCACAGGCTTAACATCTAGGATCTAGGACATCAAATGTGCCAAAAGGAAAAAAATAAGCAGCCCCATTAAAAAGTGGGCAAAAGACATGAATAGATACTTCTCAAAAGAAGCTATATGGGCAACCAACAGATATATGAAAAATGCTAAGTCTCACTCAACATCAGAGAAATGCAAATCAAAACCACATTGAGATGCCACCTAATCCCAGTAAGAATAGCCATCATTGATAAAATAACAACAGATTCTGGTGAGGAGAAAAAGGAACACTTTTACACTGCTGGTGAGAATTCAGACTAGTGCAACCTCTTTGGAAGACAGTGTGGTGATTTCTAAAAGAATTAGAAGTTGACCTTCCTCATGACTCAGCAATCCCTCTACTGAGAATATACCTGGAGGAACTAAAATCATTGTATCCAAAAGATATCTGCACAGGAATGTTTATAGCAGCACTATTCACAATAGCAAAATCATTGAACCAACCATGGGGCCCATCAGTCCCAGACTAGATTAAAAAATGTGGTACATATAGATGATGGAGTATTATGTCGCCATAAAGAAGGGTAAATATATGAACTTCACAGCAATTTGGATGGATTTAGAGTCTATTATACTCAGTCATCTATCACAGAAACAAAGAATAGAGTACCCCATATTCTTACTTATAAGTGGACTCTGAATATTTACCATAATACTATAATAAAGGGAATGGCAATAGTGGGATACTGCCAGTGTGGGGGGAGCAGGAAATAACAACAATAAAGGTACTTGATCTCAAACCAGACAAAGTGGAGACCAAAGGGAGGCACAAACTTTACCTGTACCATGTCCACCTGTATACATAATCTTGAATTGTACCATACTTCTTTAAGATAAAATTTTTAAAATGATGCTTTTTCCACTACTCAAAACAGTTTTTGAAATTGTCAATTTTGATGACTTTTGGTGCTTACGCCATTTTTGTTTTAGCTCTTCTACATCAGTAAAAGGTTTCCCTTTGAGGACATTTTTCATCCAGGGAAAAAAAAACAAACAAAAAAAATCACTCAGGCAAGATTGGGTGAATAGGGAGGATAGAGCATGGGTGTGATGCTGTTTTGGTCAAAAACTACTGAACACTCATTGCAGTATATGCAGGTGTGTTGTCATGGCAAAAGAATCAGTCACTGATTTGCCGTAACTTGGGGCATTTCTTCTGCAAATTGTGTGGCAACCTTCTCAAAACTCCCATATAAAAACTTGGTTGAGCTTTTGATCTGGAGGAACTAATTCTGAGTAAACTACAAGGGGTTCATCCTTCAGAAGATAATTATGCTTTTAGTAGGATTTTCCCCTTCTACATCTGCTTTTGAGAATGTCCGCTCTTGTTTTTGCCCACTTTTTAATGTTTTTTTTCCTGCCAATTCATTTAAGTTTCCTATAGATTCTAAACATTAGCTCTTTGATATTAGCTTCTTGTCAGATGCATCATTTGCAAATTGTTTCTTTTGATGTGCAGAAGGTCTTTAGAGTAATTAGATTAGACTTGTCAATTTTTGTTTTTACTGCATTTGCATTTGAGGACTTGATCACAGATTCGTTGCCTAGGTTGGTGTCCAGAAGAGCCTTTCTAGATTTTCTTCTAGGATTTTTGTAGTTTGAGTGCTTATATTTAAATATTTAATTCCTCTTTAGTCAATGTTTGTGTATGGTGAAAGGAAGTATTATAATTACTATGAGGGGTTAACTTGAATAGATTGAGGAATGCCTAGATCATTGGTGAAGCATTTTTCTAGGTGTTCCTGCAAGTGTCTGTAAAGGAAATTAACATGTGAATCAGTGGAGTGAACTGGAAGAGGATAACCCACCTTCCATATGGGCAGGCACCATCTGATTGGTTGCCAGTATGGCTACAAGAAGCAAGCAGAAAAAGGGGGATAAGTAGTTTGGTGGGTTTCCAGCTTCTCTCTCTCCCCCTGGATGAAAAATGTCCTCAAAGGGACTGAAACACTTGTCTGTTGTTTACGGAAATGTTAAATAGTACAGCTGCCTTGGAAAACAATCTGGCACATCATCAAATGATTAAATAGAGAATTGTCACATGACCCAGCAATTTTTCTCCTAGATTTATGCTTAAGTGAAATGAAAACATATGTCCATATGTCCCCACAAGAACGTATGAGGATGTTTAAAGCAGCATAATTTATAGTATCCAAGAGGTGGAACAACCTGAATATCCATCAACTGACAAGTGAATAATAATATGGGCTATGTCTTTACAATGGAATAGTATTCAGCCATAAAAAGGAAAGCAATGCTGATTCATGTCGCCACATGGATACACTTTGAAAATTTCATGTTAAGCGAGAGAAACCTATACAAAACAAAACATACTTTATGATTCCATCTATAAAACATGTCCAGAATAAGTAACACCATAGAGACAGATATCGGATTCATTGTTGCTTAGAGCTGGGGTGGGGGTGAAGTTGTAGTGGCTGAAAGTTCAATCCGAGAGACCACCAAGAGCCAATTCCAATGAAAGTTCAAGAGGGTCTTTATTTACAAACTCGAGCCTGAGCCTCTGTCGACAACCGACACAGCGGAGTACATTCAGAGGCCCTGACTTCCTTAAGCAGATGCCTTTTATGCTTTTACACAAAGGGAGGAGGAGTTTGGGGGGGCTTTCCAGTTGTGTTACCATTTAATTGGGTAGTAACCTCTGGTGGTCAGCTTCATCGTGGAGGATTGGCTAGCCTGACTCGGGCTGACCTTGGTCCACTAGCTAGGGAAGTTACAGAGACATCTGGAAACTTAGGTGATTACCCCCTGGCACCTGATTGGATGTCACTAAGGGGAAAGTGAGATAAGGGAAGGGGTTGAAACTTGTAACCAGAGCTTTGCAGTTTTTTCCCATAACTGACACTTTAAACAGTTACAGGTTATGTTTTAAGATAGAAAACTAAAAATGGCTGTGCTGTTGTTCACAAGCAGATTACATATTTATTGGGTTATAGCATGCTCCTAACCTAAGTCTATGGTATATTCTATTACAGTCCTCTCAAAGTGAGAGACAGGGATTAGAGGAGTGAGAGCTAAAGGGTACAGATTTTCTATTTGAGATGACAAAAATCTTTTAAAATTGATGATGATGTAATGACTGCGGAACATTGGCATTTTAGCCGTGGCTACTGTCACTGAAGGAGACAGAGTAGGTACACTGGAGGGAAAGGCAGTTGTACATTCTTGCCTAAAATTTATTTCCAAGTCATGCAAGGAAAATGTTTCATCTCCTTGGAAAAATGAATGGTAGGAAGATGTCAAGTTTTTAGTATTACTGGATTTAAAGAGTGTCTAATTTAAGGTTTAGGATTCCTTTTTCTTTTTCTTTTTTTTTGTGTCTTGTATCCAAGACCATGAAAATGTGAGTGATAGATTTGAAAATGTGATATGAAGTCAAACACACAGTTAAGCTCATGACAGAAAGACAAAGTTACAAAGGATTGCAGAAAGTTTTGGAAGAGAAGCAAACAACTGTGACCAAGGAAAGTCAGAAATCCCAGGACCTCACATCAGAAGATACCCTACTATCATGATGAAGGTCAAGATCTTTGGCAACCCCTCACACAAGTTTGGCTCTAGATCTCTCATTAACTAGTTTGCAGTTTCTGAACAAGTAGCAGAACTTCTGTAAGTCTGATGTTTCATCTGTAAAATAGAAATTAGATAATAGAAATAGTAGAAATAGAAATAACAGGTGAGTTATTGGAAAAATTAAATTAAATCCTATACATAAAGCACTGTAAATTCACGGTTCAATCAAGATACTAAAATCATATCTGGTATTTTCATAGAAATTAGAAAATATATTAGAAATAATATAATTTTAAGAGAGTGAACCAAAGCAGGTTTTTATGAGGAATTAACGACGAAAATGAATAAACAAAACAAATAAAGGCAAAACAAACAAATGAAGACAAATAAAACAAAACAAATAAGACAAGGAGGTACTACGGCACAGGAAGTAGCTTCCCCTCTCCCTCAACTGTCAGAACTAAAAGACATTTGAACTACTAACATGTAGGAGCCTGAAGGAGGAGTGCCTGAAGCTGAAACCTAGACCCCTGAGGAAAGGGTGTGGCAGGGATCTGTGAGGAGACAAGATAAGCCTGGTTCTCTGAGTATTGACTCAATACAAACTCTAGTCACCTGCAGCTACAGACAGGAGAATGGGTTGGTAACACATTTTAGGGGGATGTTCACTGGAACAGGAAAAAAACGGGGAAAAAACAGAAAAAACAAGTTCTTTACTTTTCCCTGACACACTCTTGTAAACCTTTTGACAAAACGGAATTGAGAGCTAGCTGGCACATCAGAAAATGGTTTGCAGAATCCCAATCCAGGGTCACAAAGCAAAGTAGCAAAAATTGGGTTTGGAGCTGGGAGATAAGAGCTTAATTACTAGCACAAGTGGTTTATTAAAAAATTAGAATTGATAAATATTTGTTATTGTAAATTTCATCATGTCCAGTGGAAAACCTGGAAGTGAAAGACGTCTAATGCCAACATTCATGAATAAAGGACATTAAATTTGGGGGATAACTAATGCCTGAGGGATTTTTATTTTTTCATATGTTATGCATTCACAGCAGACTTGTCAAACATTAATTGATGTCCCTTTCAATTATTTTACATTAGGAAGACTAGTAAGATTGTTGCATAAGTTATGCATGTTCAGTATGTCACCATCTTAGAGTGCTATAAATGCTTCACTGGGAGGACATATTTCTGAACTATACATCTGAAATTTCTACACAATTTCCTAAATTTAAAAAGAAATTGTGGTCAAACCATTTATTCTAATCTGGAATTTAGGAAGTAAATTCAGTATAGTCGTAACACTGGATATACTGGGGGGGTTTGTTTTTTAAAATAAATCAAAGTCCTTATATTTTTTTTACAATAAAGATCTCAAGATTAAAAATATTAATTCAAGAACTCTTGTGGCAGACATCAATGTATGATGCTCCAATTTCCCTCCAAAAAGTACTTGTCCATTAGCTGCAAGAAGTACAATTAGCTGATGGCCTCCAACAATCACACCTTTGGGATCCACTAGTATTTGAACTGAGTCATGCTCCTCCCAGGTATCTCTTAGTCAATGACTAGGCAAGACAACAGTAAAAGAACGCATCTGCCCACACGGGACTTGTGAATGGCCAGTCTTTCTATTGGAGCACATCTACTGGATGGCGAGATGTGCTCAGGGCTGTGCTGCTGTCTCTGAGACAGCTTCTGACCAGTCATCCTTCCTTTAAGGTCTTTTTCTCCAAGGTAGGTCTGCATCATGCTCTGAAGGCTCTCCTTGATGACCTTTGCTCCCTCTTCCTTTACCCTTTATGGGTAGAGCCCTTGATGTACGTATTTTTCCCTTGAATGCCATCTTGACAACTCTTACTTTGTTTCTCTAGATGTCCGTAAGTCCTATCTATTTTTCTTTTTTTTAAAACAACTTTATTGAGGTATAATTCACACACCATAAAACTTATGTTGTGTACAATTCTTTTTTTAAAAACAACTTTTTCTTTTTAAAAAAAACCAAACTTTTTTTTTCTTTTTTTAAAAACAACTTTTTCTTTTTTAAAAAACAACTTTATTGAGGTATAATTCACACACCATAAAACTTATGTTAAGTGTTCAATTCAATAGATTTCATATACTCATTGTTGTACACCCATTACCACCATCAATTCTAGAACATTGTCATTACCTTTCCCTCCAAACTCAGCCCTAAGTAAACAATAATTGCTTTTTGTCACCACCAAGATCTCTACTCTGGACATTTCATATAAATGTAATCACATAATATGTGGTCTTTTGTGGATGACCTCTAATTTATCATGCTTTTTTTAAGGTTCATTCATTGGGTAACACATATCAGTACTTAATTTTTTTTTTTTTTTTTTGAGTTGGAGTCTCACTCTGTCACCCAGACTGGAGTGCAGTGGCCGCTCCCGGCCACCGCAGCCTCCACCTGCTGGGCTCCGGTGATCCTTCTGCCTCAGCCTTCCAAGTAGCTGGAACTACAGATGCGCGCTACCACGCCCAGCTACAGTACTTAATTTTTTTATAGCCAAATAAGATTCTGTTGTGTGGATATATTGCGTTTTGTTTATCCATTAATGGACATTTCAGGTATTCTGACCTTTTGAATATTATGAACAATACTGTCATAAACTTTCTTGTAAACTTTTGTGTGGACATATGCTTCATTTCATTTGGGTAGGTACTTAGCAGTGGAATTGCTGGGTCATTTGGGTACCATGTTTAATTATTGTAGGAACTGACAATTTGTTTTACAAAGGATTTGTCCCATTTTTCATTCCCACCAGCAATGCACAATTGTCCCAGCTTCTCCACATTCCTTCTATCCCTTATCAAACCTTTTTATTCTGGCCATCCAAGTGGGCATCACATTGTTTCTGGTATCACATTGTTTCTGGTTGTGGTTTTGACTTAAATTTTTCTGATGACTAACAACGTCAAACATCTTTTTCTGTTACTTATTGACCGTTTGTATATATTCTTCAGAGATTCTGTGTTCTTAGTTGGAACCTTTCTGGGGTCAGTGTTTAATATTGGTTCTGACACTAAGAGGCCTCCACCCAGCTATTTTAATCTACACTTAGCCCTTGAACAACATGCATGTGAACTGTGTGGGACCACTTGAATGTGGGTCAGCAAGACCAACTAAGACTTTTATTATGATTTACTTCCACTTAATAGTAAACATAACTGCTCTTTCTTGTGATTTTCTTAATAACATTTTCTTTTCTGTCACTTACTTTGTTATAAGAATATATTATGCAATACCTGTGACACAAAATATGTGTTAACTTTTTATGTTATTAGTAAGGCTTCTGGTCAACAGTAGGCTATTACTCAGTTTTGGAAAAGTCCATGTTATATGCAGATTTTCAATAGCGTGGAGGATCAGTATTCCTAACTTTAACATTGTTCAAGGGTCAACTGTACAGTTCTCTGTGAAATGAGTTATGATTTAGGCTGAATCCTTATTAGACCCACAGATTTCCTCCCAATTGCCTTTCACCATAATTGTACTGTTCTTGAGAGTGTCCTTAGTCTTGACTTTCTCCAAGCTTTATGGCAAATGTATCAGTCCCTTGGGAAGAGGTCAAGAGCATATCTCTAAATCTGGCTGTGCAGCCAGGGTTGGGTACAATGGCAAATTTCTCTTTGAGTGACACCACCCACACTCTAGTAAATGAGTCCTAGGAAGGACCATGGAAGCAGCCCCCTGAGGACTTTTTCAGCTTGTCTTTTCAGGTCTGGGCCACCATCTCATGATCTGGGGCAAGGGATTATCAGGGACCCATTGTCCTCAGCCTGCTACCTTTGCTCAAGGTAGTCACTGTTCCCTGAGTGGGAGCTGCCTTCACACAAGCCTCAGCTCCAGCAAAAGTTACATGGAGGTAAGATGAGAAATGCTACTGCTCTGAGAAGGCACCCTCCAGCCAGGTTCGGGGAGAGGGAGCCCCGTGCCTGGGCTGCAGTGGTGATGTGGAGTTTAGTCTCTGCTTCACTGTGCTCGTGCTATCTTGGTTCAAATCCCACAGAATCTGGCCTTTCTTATTGAGTTTTGTAAACACTCTTGATTAGAGGTTTATTCATTTGCCATTTGTCCTTTGTACCATTTTCAGAGACATTTAATATATGTTTTTAATTAGAGTTTCCACCAATTTCACTAGTCAATGGAGCTTTTTATACCACCACGGTATCAATTCTCTCTTTTTAGAAAAAAATTGTATGCAAATATAACTAGTTTGGAAACCCATCCACAAACAAACATCAGATGACATACTATCTACCACTCAAAATTGAGCAAGTAATTATTGAGGTATCTAACAAATAGTGCCCACTCATGGACAGCTCAAAAAATAATGAGAGAGCTAGGAGTGGTGGATCATTCTTTTACTAACAGCCAAAGAAATGAAGGAAAGGTGCTTCCTCTAGTAACTTGTGATGGAGCAGGTGCAGGGGAAGTAAGATCTATAGTGTAGCTGAAGCACCCCACTACTTGTGGTGAGGAACACAAATGGCTTGAACTCCAAAATATAATCATAGGGAAGATTTTATTGACATCTGAGCTTCCTTCAAGTCGATCAAAACAGAATTTCAGAGAGGAAGACCAGTTATCAGTAGGGTTTCAAACTTTATGTAATGATTCCAATGGGTAGCCAGGATTGAGAACTACTGATTTGGGGTGTTAGACGAGAGTGAGAAGTCTCCAGTACTGATTGTTTTATCAGAATATTTTAACAGTATGAATAGATTCTCAAGTCAGCCCCTAAAATACACTATTTCAGAATTTCTGGGGGAAAATCTCAAGAAAGAGGAAGAAAGAATGTATAATTTAAAGTCTACCAGGTGGTTCAAATGAGCCATTGCCAGCCTCAGATGCAGACCAGCATCGCAGAGCATCTGAGTCAGAGCTCAGCGCTTGCGTGGCTGCTCCTGAGTGGACAGAATGTGTAGTGCCACCTAAACTGGAGGCTGCCTAGGTCACAGACCCTGCTTTAGCAGAAATGCTTCTTTGCCAGCTCCATCCAGGCCCAACTTATCTCATTGTCTTCTCTTCTCAGCATCAACTCTTGTCTCAATCCAAATTACGCAAGTTTTCTTGTGTCCTGTCACTATCTTCCAATTTGTAAGACCCAGATTGTTCTGGTCTCCAGTGAGCTAGCCCAGTGCTGTGAGGAAGGCATCTTTCTTCTGGTCTCTGCTTTGACAGAAAAAACTTCTTAGTCCTTCTGAGTTTAATTTTAATTTGCTTTGTAGTATCAGTGCTCTCTGGGCACCTGTCAGGTCAGCAGATGAAAGGAGATCTGCAAAAGATTAAGTGATTCAATGCCAGGCCTTCGTGAACTGCAGCATACAGGGAGGGGGCTTGTTTTTTATCATCTTTTTTTCTGGGATGGAAAGGCCAGAAATCTGGCCTTTCTCTTCACAAAACGAATGCTTTAACTTACTGGGAGAAAGGGTCTCTCTTTGTGTCACTTGGTGTCAGCCATCACCCACAAATACACACAAATAGAAATGCAGCAGTTCATTGCAGGGTAGCTCTTGAGCATGAATACTGCCAGCTTCCTGGCCCTTTTCTCATCACAGTAATTACAGGTGAGCCACACGACAGAGCTCACAGCAGTTTTGTCAGTTTCGGAGTGTGTCATTTTTAAATGCCAATACAATTTATTGCAACATATATGATGAAAGTTAATCATGCTCATAGAGCATTTTATAGCTATAAATGTATTTTTAGATGTATAAAATGCAAAAACTAGTCAATATACACAGACCAACAAAGACAACTAAATAGAATGAGTTGATAACTGTTTGCTTATCAGTGTATATTGCACAATTACCTAACATCACAAAATTTTGACTGTTATATAAGCTCAATTATGTTTTTGTTTTTCTTTTGTTCTCTCTTTCACTTTCAGTGTCTCTACTACACAGAAGTTCAAAATGACTAAAGGCAAACACTGAGACATTATACCTAGAATGCAACTGTCAAAATCAGTATCTTCCAGGGTATTAGGCACAGGCATCAAACTCCCAAAATGGCACATTAATTCCGACCTTTTGGTTAGTCTTCAAAGTCTAATTTAATGCTGATGATAATTGTTCATTGACTTTTAAATATAACTTTTTACAGAAGAATTTCTACTGCTTTTCAGTAGGACTGTAATTTAGATTTACTAAAATTTATCAGTAATCAAACATATAATTTTTTATTAACAGTACAGTTTATGTAACAGTACAGTTAAGTATTGGTATTTTTACAAGGTAAGTTATGCAGAAGTAAGAAGTAAGATCTGGTGACTTTTTTAAAAAATCAATATTCTTATTTTAATATTGTGGGTTACAGATAAGGATTAGACATACAAATATGCATCGTTCAGGCACCCTTGTTGATAAAGAGTGTCTCCCCATCCCCAGACAGATATTGACTACCGTCAATCCCACCTCCCTCCCCCTCCCTCCCCTCCCCATAGTTTCCCACCACTGTCAATCCTTTTCTTATAGTATTACAATAGATGTTCAAGGTCCACTATATGAGTGAGAACATGTGATACTCAGATCTTTGTTTCGTGAGAGATCACTCAGTATCTAGTTCCATCCAGGTTGCTGCGAAATTCATGATTTTGGTCTTTTTTTATGACTGTGTAGTATTCCATCGTGTATATGTACATTTTTTTATCCAGTCCTCTTTTGATGGACAGCATGGTTGGTTCCAGGTTCTTGCTATTGTGAACAATGCTGCGATAAACACACATGTGCAGATATCTTTTTCATAGAGTGATTTGAGTTCTTCAGGATATATTCCCAGTAGGGGGATTGCAGGGTCATATGGGAGGTTGATATTTAGAACTTTTAGGAATCGCCACACTGTTTTCCACAGAGGTTGCACTAGTTTGCACTCCCACCAACCGTGTGACATTTAATCGCTATCAATAGCTGAATAATTGATCTTTTTGTTTGCTTTTGAGTTGCTTTTTGGGGATTAATCTGGTGATAGGTTGCTCTTCAATGTAGCCTAAGAGTCCAATTAAAATCAGTCCATTTTGTGGTTTAGATAACTGAATATATCAGATGCTTATTTTTGTTAGTGATTTATTCTTATTTGTGGAGATATGACTTATATTTTGGATCTGGCTTCCACCCTTGAAGACTTGGCAGTATCCTTCTGGTAAGTGATTTACCAGTCTTTCATCATCCAACATCACCTCAGTTTTGTTTTTGGTTTGTTCACTGATGTACCTCTAAAATATGAAACAGTGCCTGGCACTCAGAAGGTTATCGATAAGTATTTTTCCCATTAATAAATACTATAAACACTATAACCATAGTTAATGTATTGTACACTTGAAATTTACTAAGAGAGTAGATCTTAAGCATTCTGACCACACAGAAAAAGATAACCCTGTGAGATGATGGTATGTTAACGTCTGTGAGAATCATTTCATACGACATACTTATATCAAAATAGCACATTGTACATTTTAAATATATGAATTGTTTATTTGTATATCATACCTCAATAAAGCTAACAATAATTAATTAATCAATTAATTATATTGACTCCCAAATCCTCCTCCAGCCAAATCTCAAACCTTGTGTGTTTCCAATGGAAAGTTTCATTTTGGATACCTTGCTGTCTTCTCAGACATAATACATCTTAAGCGAAAATGTATTTTCTTCCTTATGCAATTTTTTTTTGTCTAAAACATATTTAACCTCTAATCTACGTTAGAATTGTGATGAAAGATCACCCTTCCTATAAAGGTTTCCTGGCTTCATGCTCACCAAACTATAATTACCAATCCCTTTTCTATGTCGCCAAAGAACATTGTTCATTTCACTGTTCTTCTTATCACATTACATTTTTTTGTTTTTATGATATTAATAGTTATCAGTTACTAGGTGTCTTATATTATTACAGATAGGTCGGGTCAAGCACCATTTTTATAATGAACTACCAAATCTCCATACTTCCAATAGCTCCCTTACTGTCCATCAACAAAGTTCTGACATTTTCCCCCAGAGATGGCAGCTGTCCAAATGGAATCCCATCTACCGCCTCTATAGGGCACGGCCAGCCTGACACCCCTCACTCCCTCAGTTGGGCTCCTTGTCCTTCTTGCCTTCCCTGACTTCTCCCTAATTTCCACTTTGGATTCTGGATATCATGTAATAAATATTTTGCCCATTGTCTTAATTCAGATACCCAGCGTGAGAAATTACCACTGGATCTGCATGTTGCTGCTATCAGATTCTCTGTTTCTTTCCTCTCCTGTGGTCCATGCTCTGGCATGGTTTATTGCACAATCCCCATGCCTGATCTCTCCTTCTCTTTAATGTATGTTACTACACAACACTTTCATCATGACTTTGTTTTTCAATATAATGCCATAAAGTCAGCTTTAGTAGAGGGTATCGTTGCCATCAGTTGATGAACAGGGAGGTAAGGGGTGCTATGCAGATTGTCCAATCAGAGCACAGAAAGGGCCAAAGTTGAATTTATGTTGATTTTTTTTTCCTGCCACATTATACTGTCTCCAGTTATTGATTCTGATTGTTATGCAAACCTTTTATCTGGTACTTAAAAAAAAATTTTTTTTAAAGATGTGGGGTACAATTCAGGGTTAGGTATACAAATGGTCATTGTGCAGGGTCCTCACTTTACCTAGTTTGAGATCAGGTACTCTTTTTGATGTAGTGTGCCCTCATTCTCCCCTGGCAGTTTCCAACTACTGACAATCCCTTTCTTATAGTATTATGATTGATACTTGTTCAGGGTCTGCTTATGAGTGAGAGTGTGTGGTACTCAGTTTTTTGTTTCTGTGACAGATCACTGAGTATAATAGACTCTAAGTTCATCCAAGTTGCTGCAAAGTTCATAATTTTGTCTTTCTTTATGGCTATGTAATATTCCATCATGTATATGTACCACATTTTATATCCAGTCTACTTTCAAAGGGCAGCATGCCTGGTTACATGTTTTAGCTATTGTGAATAATGCTGCAATAAACATGCTTGTGCAGGCATCTTTTTCATAGAGTGATTTGCGTTCCTTTATGTATATTCTCAGAATGGTGATTGCTGTGTTGTATGGAAGGTCAATTTTTAGATATTTTAGGAATAGCAAAACTGTTTTCCACAGAGGTTGTACTAATTTACAATCCCACCAACAGTGTAGAAGTATTCCCTTTTCTCTGTATCCTCTCCAGCATCTCTTGTTTTTTGATTTATTGATGATGGCCATCCTGAACGGAGTTAGGTGATATCTCAGTGTCGCTATAGTTTGCATTTCTTTGATAATTAGTGAGGCCGAACATTGTTTTCATGTATTTTGACTGCTTGTATGTCTTCTTTTGAGAAGTGTCTATTCATACCTTTTGCCCACTTTTTAATAGGGCTGTTTGTTTTTTTCCATTTAGGCATGTTTGAGTTCCTTGTAGATCCTAGATGTTAGGTTTTGTAAGATATACAGTTGGCAAATATTTTTTCCCATTCTATGGGTTGTATCCCCGCACTCTTGAAGACTTCTTTTTGATGGCACTTTTGAGTTTGATGAAGTCCCACTTCTCTATCATATCTTGTGGTATGGGAATTTTGGTGTTTGATCAGGAATTGGTTGTCAGCTTTAGTTTTCATAGAGTGTCTCCTGTATTTCCTAAGGTTCTCATTAAGTATGGGTCTTTGATCCATTTAGAGTTGATTTTTGTCTATGGTGATAGATCTTTTTTTAATCTTCTGCATGTACTCAACCAGTTTTCCCAGCACCATTTACTGAATAAGTTCTCTCCCCAGTAATTGCTAGTGGAGGATTTGTCAAAGATATGTTGTTTGAGAAACTGAGGTTATGCTTCTGGAATTTCTATCCTGTTCCATTGGTCTATGTGCCTGTTCTTGTACCAATACCAGGATGTTTTGATTATTGTAGCCTTATAATAATGTTTAAAGTGTGGAAGTGTGATACTTCCTGCTTTGCTTCTTTTGCTGAGGATTGTTTTGGCTATTTATGGTCTTTTATGTTTCCACATAAATTTCTGTATTGTCTTTTCCAGGTCTGAGAAGAATGATTCTGGTAATTTAATGATTATTGGGTTAAATCTGTAGATTGCCTTGGGTAAGATAGATATCTTAGCAATGTTTATTCTTCCTATCCATGAGCATAGAACATTTTCCATTTGGTTGTGTTATCTTAGATTTCTTTGAATGGTGTTTTTTTGTTTTGTTGTAAAGGTCATTTACGTCTCTAGTTAGGAAGATGCTGAGGTATTTCTTTTTTCTTTTTTTTTTTTTGTCTACTATGAGTGGGATTGTGCTTTTTATTTGGTTCTCTGCCTGTTTTTGTGTTGATATGTAAGAATACAACTGTCTTTTGCATGTTGATTTTGTACCCTGAGACTTTGCCATAAACTTTTATCAGTGCAAGAAGATTTTTGATAGATTCCCCTGGATTTGTGAGGTATGAAATCATATCATCAGCAAAAATCGATAACTTGTCTTCCTCTTCCTATTTGGATGTACTTGATTTCCTTCTTTCTTTGGATTGCCCTAGCTAGGACTCCAATGCTATGTTGAATAGGAGGGGCAAAAGTGGGTAGTCTTGCCTTGTTCCAGTTTTTAGGGCAAATGCTTCCAGTTTTTGTCCATTTTGCAATATGTTGACTGTGAGTTTATAGTAGATGGCTCTTACTATTTTCAGGTATGTTCCCTCTATGCCTGGATGTTCAGGGATTTTTATCAAGAATGGATGCTGAATTTATTTGAAAGCTTTCTCAGCATCTAATGATATAATTATGCAGTTCTTGTTTTTACATCTGTTTATGTATTTAATTACATTTGTGATCTTGTGGATGTTAAACCAGCCCTGCCTCCCAGGAATGAAGCTTACTTCATCATGGTGGATAAATTTTGTGATGTGTTATTGGATTTGATTTGTTAGAATCTTGTGGACTTGTTGAGTATTTTTGCATCTATATTCATTGGGGATATTGGCCTGTAGCTCTCTTTCTTGGATCTCTACCCAGTTTGGGTATCAGTATGATGTTTGCTTCATAAAATGATTTGGGGACAGTTCCACCTTTCTCAGTTGCTTGAAATACTATCACTAGGCTTGTTATTAGCTTCTCTTTGTGTTTTGTAGAAATCCCCTGGAAAGCCATCTGGTTCAGGACTTTTTTTTTTTGGTAGTTTTTTTATGATGAAGTCAATTTCCTGGGTTGTTATTGGTCTATATAATGTCTCAATATCTTTTTCAAAAAATTATTTATTTATTATAAAGATGTGGGGTACAATTCAGTGTTGGGTATACAAACATTGATTGTGCAGGTACCCTTGTTGATGAGGTATGACCCTCCCTCCCCTAGCAGTTTCTCTTAACTGCGAGTCCCACGCCTCCTTCCCTGGACAGTTTTCCACTACTGCCAATCGCTTTCTTATAGCATTATAATTGTTCGAGGTCATCTTATGAGTGAGAACATATGGAACTCAGTTCTTTGTTTCTGTGATAAATCACTGAGTATGCTCGACTCCAAATCCATTCAATTTGCTGCAAAGTCCATATATTTGTCCTTCTTTATGGCTGCACAATATTCCATTGTGTGTATGTACCATATTTTTTTAATCCAGTCCAGCTTTGATTGGTTGGTTCCTTATTTTTGCTATTGAGAATAGAGCTGCAACAAACATACATGTGCAGCTATCTTTTTCGTAGAATAATTTAAATTCCTCTGGGTATATTCCCAATACAGGAATTGCTGAGTCATATGGAAGGTCAATTTCTAGTTCTTTCAGAAATCGCCACACTGTCTTCCAAAGAGGTTGGAATAGTCTGCATTCCCACCAGCAGTGTAGAACCGTTCCTTTTTCTCCACATCCTCGCCAGTATCTGTTGTTGTTTGTTTTATTAATGATGGCCATTCTTACAGGGGTCAGGTGGTATCTCAATGTGGTTTTGATTTGCATTTCTCTGATGATGAGTGAGGCTAATCACTTTTTCATGTGTCTATTGGTTGTCCATATATATTCTTTTGAGAAGTGTCTATTCATGTCTTTTGCCCACTTTTTAAAGGGGTTATTTTTTTTCCTTTTGGCGTGTTTGAGTTCCTTGTAGATCCTAGATGTTAGGCCTTTGTCAGATATACAGTTGGCAAATATTTTTTCCCATTCTGTAGGCTGTCTTCCTGCTCTCTTGATGGTTTCTTTAGCTTTGCAGAAGCTTGTCAGTTTAATGAGGTCCCACTTGTCTATCTTATCTCTTATGGCCTGGGCACTTCGGGTTTTGATCAGGAATCAGCTGCCAGTTCCAACTTCCATAAGAGTGTCTCCTGCATTTTCCAAGGTTTTTACAGTTTGAGGTTTTACATTTAGGTCTTTGATCCATTTAGAGTTAATTTTTGTGTATGGTGATCGGTAGGGTTCCTGTTTCAATCTCCTACATGTGTTTAGCCAGTTTTCCCAGCACCATTTGCTGAATAGGTTCTCCTCTCTCCGGTGGCTGTTGTTGGAGGCTTTGTCAAAGATGAGTTGGTTGAGGAATTGCGGCTTTGCTTCCAAAATCTCTATCCTGTTCCATTGGTTTATGTCCCTGTTCTTGTACCAATACCAGGCTGTTTTGATTACCATAGCCTTATAGTAAAGTTTGAAGTCGGAAGTGTGATACTTCCTACTTTGTTTCTTTTGCTAAGGATTGTGTTGGCTATTTGTGATCGTTTATGTTTCCATATAAATTTCTGTATTGTCATTTTCAGGTCTGAGAAGAATGATGTTGGTAACTTAATGGGCATTGCTTTGAACCTGTAGATTGCCTTTGGTAGGACGGACACTAACAATGTTGATTCTTCCTATCCATGAGCATGAGATATTTTTCCATTAGTATGTGTCTTCTTGGATACCTTTGAGCAGAATTCTTTTTTGTAATACTCATTGTAAAGGTCTTTCGCTTCTCTGGTTAGGAAGATGCCAAGGTGTTTCATTTTTTTGTGGCTATTGTGAATGGGGTTGTGCTTTTTATTTGGGTCTCCTCCTGCTTGTTGTTGGTATAGAGGAATGCAACTATCTTTTGCACATTTATTTTGTACCTTGAGACTTTGCCAAAGTCCTTTATCAGGGCAAGCAGGTTTTTGAAGATTCTCTTGGATTTCCAAGGTATAGGATCATATCATCAGCAGAGAGAGATAACTTGACTTCCTCTTTTCCTATTTGTATACCCCTGATGTCCTTCTCTTGTCTTATTGCTAGAGGTAGAACTTCCAACACAATATTGAACAAGAGGGGTGAGAGTGGACAGCCTTATCTTGCTCCAGTTTTCAGGGGAAATGTTTCTAGTTTCTGTCCATTTAGCAATATGTTAGCTGTGGGTTTGTTGTAGATGGCACTTACTATTTTGAGATATGTTCCTTCTATACTAGGTGTTTGAGGGCTTTTATCAAGAAGGGATGCTGGATTTTATCAAAAGCTTTCGCTGCATCTAATGAGATAATCATGTGGTTCTTGTTTTTACATCTGTTGATGTATTTGATGACATTTATGGTCTTGCAAATGTTGAACTAGCCCTGCATCCTGTGGATGAAGCCTACTTGGTCATGGTGGATGATTTTTGAGATGTGTTTTTGGATCCAATTTGCTAGAATCTTGTTGAGGATGTTTTGCATTTATGTTAATAAGGGATATTGGCCTGTAGTCTTCTTTCTTTTTGGATCTTTACCCTGTTTGGGTATCAGTGTGATGTGAGTTTTATAAAATTATTTGGGGAGAATTCCACCTTTCTCAATTGCCTGGAATACTTTCAGTAGGATAGGTATCAACTCCTCCATGAATGTTTTGTAGAATTCTGCTGGAAAGCCATCCAGTCCAGGGCTTTTTTTGGTAGGTAGTATTGATATGACAGAGTAAATTTTCTGGATTGTTATTGGTCTATTTAGTGTCTCGATGTCTTCTTGTTTTAACCTGTGTAGGTTGTGCGATGTCAGAAAGTCCTCTATTTCATCTAGGTTATCAAGTTTTTTCCGTATAGGTGTACAAAGTAATCTGTGATAATCCTTTGTATTTCTTTGTGGTCAGTTGTGACTTGAACTTTTGTATTTCTAATTGTGTTTATTTGGGCTTTTTCTCTCTTTTTCTTGGTCATTCTGGCTAGAGGCCTATCAATCTTGTTAATTCTTTCAAAGAACCAGCTTTTTGTTTTGTTATGTTTTCTATAATGTTTTTGTCTTCTATGTCCCGTATTTGTGCTCTTATTTTTATGATTTGGATTCTTCTGCTTAAGTTGGGATTTTGGTGATCTTCTCTTTCCGGTTTCCTTAGGTAATTTGTTAGGCTCTCCACTTGTGATCTTTCCATTTTCTTGATGTGTGCTTGTAGAGATATAAATTCCCCTCTGAGATCTGATTTCATGGCACCCCAGAGGTTTTGGTAAGATGTTTCCTCATTTTCATTTGTTTCCAGGAATCTTTCAATTTCTTCTCTGATTTTATGTTGACCCATTTGTTGTTCAGCATCATGCTGTTTAATGTTCATGTCTTTGTGGGCTTTGGGAAAGTGTTGTTGGTTTTGATATTTATTTTTATTCTGCTGTGGTCTGAGAATGTGCATGGCAAGATTCCAACCTTGTGAAACTTGTTTGTGCTTGATTTATGGCCAAGGATGTGATCAGTCTTGGAGTATGTTCCATGTTGTGATGAGTAGAATGTATATTCTGTGGTTGTTGGGTGGAATAATCTGTAGGTATCTACTAAGTCCATTTGGTCAAGTGCCAAGTTTATGGTCTGGATCTCCTTGTTGATTGTTTGCTTCAATGATCTATCTATGGCTATCAGTGGGTTATTCAAGTCCCTTGCTATAATAGTGTTATAGGCAATATCTTTTTTAGTTTATTTAGTAGTTGCTTTACAAATGCTGGTGCTCCCATGTTGGATGCATATATGTTTAGGATGGATATTTCTTGTTGATGGATTGAACCTTTTATCATTACGTAGTGTCCTTTTGCATCTTTTAAAATTTTTGATAGCTTAAAGGTTGTTTTGTCTGATATTAAGATTGAAACCCCTGCCTTCTTTTATGATCCATTTGCCTGGAAACTCGTTTTTCATCCTTTAACTTTGAGTCTGTGTGCATCCTTTGTAGTGACATGAGTCTCCTGGATGCAGCAAATAATGGGGTCATGGTTTCTTATCCAGTCTGCCATTCTGTGTCTTTTCAGTGGTGCATTTAATCCATTCAAATTCAGGCTGATTATTGAAATGTGATTGCTTATCTCTGTCATGAGGTTCTTATAAAGTTTTTTCTTGCTTGCTTGTTTTCTTTTGACTTTGGTGTTAGTGTATGCGTGTGTTTTCAAGTTTCTTGTTGCACTGTATTCTCTGTTGATTCTGTGCTCTGTTGTTCTCTCGGGAAGTGTGTAGTGATTCTTTTTTTTCTTTCTTCTGTCCTCAATACCTTTTTAAGTGTCTCTAGTAGAGCTGACCTGGAGGCTGCATAATCTCTTGGGGATTGGATGTCTGGGAGGGATTTTAATTCTCCATCACTGATGAAACTGAGCTTGGCTGAATAGGAAATTCTTCATTTAAATTGCTTATCTTTGAGGACTTTGAACATAGGGCTCCAATCCCTTCTTGCTTGTAGTGTTTCTGCTGATAGGTTGACTGCTATTCTGATTGACTTTCCAAAGTAGGTAGTCTGACCTTTCTCTCTTGCTGCCTTTAGGATATTTTCTTTTGTGCCTACTTTGTGTAGGTGAATTACTAGGTGTCTACAGGTTGGTCTTCTCATTTGATGTCTTGTGGGGGTTCTCTGTATCTCTTGTGCTTTGTTGATCAGATCTCTGGTGAGCTGGGGAAAGTTTTCTTGGATTACCTTCTGGAATACTTGTTCCAAGCTGTTCTCATTTTCCCTTTCTTCTTCTGGGATACCAATCAGGCATAGGTTTGGCCTCTTGATATAATCACACATCTCTTGTAAGCTTTGTTCCTTCTTTCAAAGTCTTTTTCCTACGTTTTTTACAGATTGGGTTAATTCCATTTTCTGGTCTTCAAGTTCTGAGATTCTTTCTTCAGCTAGGTTGATTTTACTTTCCATGCTTGCCATCTTGTTATTTATTTCCTGGATGAAGTTTTTTATTGCCAGAATCTCTGTTACAAGTTCTTTCAGTGTTGCATCTTGACTTTCTTGAGTCTTATTCACTCTTTCCAACTATCCCCTTAACCCCATCATATTCTGGGGCCAATCATTGGTGACTTCCATTGTTTGGACACCAAGGTCTGATTTCTCAGGAGTTTTGTCTCTGGTGGACTTGGAATTGCCTAAAGTCTTCCTTTGACATTTCCTTATTTGTGACAGATATCTTGTTTTTCTTTTTTCTCTTTTGTTCTGTTATTCAGTATAAGTGGGAGAGGCTTTCCTTTCTGATGTTTGCTCAATCCTCTATTCTTCCTTGTTCCAGGCTCTGGATTTTTTCCATTTTGAAATAGGATGGTGCAGGCAAAGCTTTGCTGTCTTTTGTAGTTTTTTGAAATCTGAGTAAAGTGGGGGATAGGGTGCTAGGAGTCAGATGCTCCTTTTAATTTAAAATGTTTACTTACTGTGGTATGTTTTCCCTGAGATCCACTCCCCACCACCACTCTATATGATGATGCAAAGCAGAAACCAACCCACACCACAAAACAATCTGCAACAATAACAAAGCAAGACAAAACAAACCACAACAACAGAAAAACCACAAGAAAATTAAACACACACACACATGCCTAGTATGAAGTAAATAGAGAAGAAGGACAAGAAGACCAAAAGGGGGAGAATAAGGAAACAGGAAAAAAAAGGGAAAAAAGGTGGGGGGATTCAGGTGGAACCCTTACACCTCACACATATATTGACACATCTCTTCAATTGCTTTTTTTAAAAAAAGAATATTTAAAAAAGAAACCCCAGAAGATCAAAAGAGCAAAAACCAACAGCAAAATCACAAGATGAATACTCAATCATTCACATACACACATAGACAGAGAATGACAAATAAAATCAGAAAGAAATGGAGAAAGAAAAGAAAGAGCAAAAAATTGGGACGGGATGCAGTTTAAAGCCTCACATACACATTCATGCACAATGGAAAAATATTTTTAAAATAGATGAACTAACAAACAGTCAGGAAATTTTTCAAATTAAAAAATCATTGAAAATTAAAAAAAAAAAAAACCAGAACCAAACATATAAAAAAAAAAAAAAAAAACAGAGACCAAAAACCCTGTCCTCTTGTGGCAGGCTCTGTAGTTGTTCCTCTAATCAGATCTCTCCTGCAGAGCCATCTCTTTCACTCTCTTCTCAAGCAGTGGAGCAGGGAAAGAGGAGGGGCAGTGGAGGTGGGTGGGTCTGCAGTCTACCCCTCCCACTCTCCTATGGTCAGGGAGATCTCTGGTCAGGATGTACAGGATAGTCTCTACCCCAGGTATGTACTCTCATGATGTTGCCCCAGCCAGGCATATAGTGGAATGGGGTCCTTCTATTGCAACTGATGTCCAGGCTCCATCCAGGTTTGTCCCTCTTAGTTGTGGTCCAGCTATGTGGGTCTGACATTCAGAGGATTGTTGGAGAGGAAGAGGTTTATGTCAGCCAGACTCACCACTGATCTCTTTGGAGTTCTTCCTCTTCCTTTTCTGGCCACATCCTTTGACCCATGGTTGTATCAGGGTACGGGGTGGGGCACCTGGAACTCAGCACTCTCAGGTCCCTCCCAAGTTTGTGCTCTCAGGGTATTTCCTGTGGACCACAATCCAGCCCTGAGTAGTTGATCTGCCATTCACACAGATCGACTTTCTGGGTTGAGTCCGCAGTCCCTTCCAACACCTTGTTAGGTCTCTCTCCTATTTCTTTTTTTATTTTTTTGAATTTGAGTTGGAGTCTCACTCTGTCATCCAGACTGGAGTGCAGTGGCTGCTCCCAGCCACCGCAGCCTCGTCCTGCTGGGTTCTGGCAATCCTTCCACTTCAGTTTTCCAAGTAGCTGGAACTAGAAACCTGCACTACCCCGCCCAGCTAATTTTTGATTTATTGTAGAGATGAGGTCTCACCAAGTTCCCCAGGCAGGTCTCCAGGTCTCAAACCGGTGGGCTCAGGTAATCCACTCACCTAGGCCTCCCAAAGTGCTGGGATTACAGGCTGAGCCACCTAGCCCAGCCTATCTCTCCTATTTCAATGCTAAGGGAGTGCCTGGGGCAATTGTTTCTGTGTTGCTTAGGCAATGGGTTAGAGGCTGGTGGGGGGAGCTGGGCAGAACAATGCAAGTTTCTGCCTGGAAAATGGTTGTGGTGGGCAGCTCCTTACCAGGCATGTATTTCTCTCTCTGGATTCCCCGGATGCTCTCTCTCCAAAAATCAAATCCTGCACTCCAGCAGGTCCGGTATGCCAGATGATGGTGTGTGCCAGGCACCAGGTGCTGGAAATCAGCTGAATTCAGCAGGCTTTTCTCAGGCACATTCTCACAGCAGATGTTTCTCTCAATATCTTTTTGTTTCAAATTTGAGAGGTTGTGTGATGTCAGAAAGTTCTCCATTTCATTTAGGGTTTCATTTCATTTAGAGTTTGTTTCCATACATGTGTGCATAGTGATCTCTGATAATTTTTTATATTTTCTTCTGTGCCCATTGTAAATTGATTGTTTGCATTTCTGGTTATGTTTATTTGGACTTTTTTCTCTCTTTTTCTTGGACAATTTGGCTAGGGGGTCTATTAATTTGTATAACCTTTCAAAGAACCAGCTCTTTGTTTTGTTGATTTTTTTCTATATTTTTGTCCATTGTGTTGTGTATTTGGGCTTTTATTTTGGTGATCTGGATTCTTCTGCTGAAGTTAAGGTTTTAATAATCTTATTTTCCCAGCTCCCTTAGGTGATTTGTTAGGCTGTTAACTTATGATCTTTCCATTTCCTTTATGTGTGTTTGTCAAGAAATGAGTTCCCCTCTCCGGATTGTTTTCATGGTATCCCAGTGGTTTTGTTAAGATGTGTATCTTTATTTTCATGTGTTTTCAGAAATTTTTTTATTTCTGCTTTATTTTCTGTAATGACTCAGGAGTTATTCAGCGTCATGCTGTTTACATGTCTTTGTAGGTTTTGGAGGAGCTTTGCTGGTGTTGATATTTATTTTTATTCCATTGTGGTATGAGAAGGTACAAGGCCATATTTTGATCTTATGAAGTTTGTTTGCGCTTGAATTATGGCCAAGAATGTGATCAATCTTGGAGTACATACCATGTGGTGATGAATAGAATGTATATTCCGTGATTGTAGGGTGGAGTGTTCTGTAGGTACCTATTAAGTTCATTTGGTCAAGCATCAAGTTGAGGTTCTGGATCTCTTTGTTGACTTTTTGCCTCGATGATCTATCTAGGGCTGTTAGTGAGGTATTTAGGCCCCCAGTTATGATAGCGTTAGAGTCAATATCTTTTTTTAGTGTATCTAGACTCTGATTTATAAATATTGATGGTCCTATGTTGGGTGCATATATGTTTAGGATGGATATTTCTTATTGGTGGATTGAACCTTTTATCATTATGTGGTGCCCATCTATATATTTATTCATTTTTGATAACATAAATAATATTTTGTCTGATGCTAAGATCACTACTCCTGCTTTCTTTTGTGTTCCATTTGCCTGAAAATTAGCTTTCCATTCTCTTACTTTGAGTTTGTGAGTGTCCATTTTGGTGAGATGAGTCTCCTAGAGACAGCATATTGTTGCATCATATATTTTTTATACGGTTTGCCATTCTATGTCTTTTCAGTGGTGTGTTTAGTCCACTCACATTCAGTTTAAATTTTTGAGATGTGAGAGTTTATCACTGTCATGAGGTTCTTATAGAGTTTATTGTTGTTGTTTGTTGGTTTTCTTTGATTTCGGGATGGATATAGGTGTGTGTTTTCAATCTTTTTGCTGCATTACTGGGAAAAGTGTGGTCATTCCTTTTTTTTCTTTCTTCTATGTTAATACTTTCTTAAGCATTGCTTGTAAAGCTGGTCTGGAGATAGCATAAACTTTTAGGGATTGAGTATCTAGGAAAGATTTTAATTCTCCATCACTGATGAAGTTTAGCTAGCTGGGCAGAAAATTCTTGGTTGGAGTTGTTTATCTTTGAGAACTTTGAAGATTGGACTCCAGTCTTCAAAGGTGTAGTGTTTCTGTAGATAATTATGCTGCTATTCTAATTGGCTTCCCCCAGTTAGTAGCCTGACCTTTCTCTCCTACTGTCTTTATTTTTTTTTCTTTTATATCTACCTTGTGTAAGTGAATAACTATGTGTCTAGGAGTTGATCTTCTCATTTGATGTCTTACAGGAGCTCTCTAAATCTCTTGTGTTTGAATGATCACATCTCTGATGAGATGAGAGAAATTTTCTTGAATAATTTCATGGAATGTATGTTCCAGGATGTACCCTGTCTCTCTGTCTGCCTCAGGAATTCCAATTAATCATACATTCAGTCTTTTGATATAATTGCACATTTATTGGAGGCTTTGTTCCTTATTTTTAAACTTCTTTTCCATGATTTTCAGAGTTTGGGTTAATTCCATATATGGGTCCTCAAGCTCTAGAATTCTTTCTTCTGCTTGGTTAATTCTGCTTTCCTCACTTGTCAGTTTGTTATTTATTTTGTTACTGTATTCCTTATTGCCATCATCTCAGTTATCAATTCCTTCATTCTTTCTGCTTGTCTCTCCTCATTTCTATTCATTCTTTCTACTAATATCTTGATATCTGTGCTTGTGGTTTGAGAGCAGCCTTTCTGGGGTCTCTTCATTGTTTGAGTTCTGAAGTCTGTATTTTCAGGTGCTGTCTTCCCAGGAGTCTGGATGGGACCTGTGTTCTTCCATTGATTCTCCTTCATTTGTGATGGTTTTCCTCTCCCTTTCCCCCCTTCTTTTAATTCCATTGCTCAATGATGATAGTTTTCACGTCCATTTGCTCAATCCCTTATTCTTCCTTACATGAATCCACTGGAATTTTTTTTCAATTTTGAAGTCTTACTTGGAATGGGGGTTGTGCTTTCTGTAATTCTGAGATTTGATTAAGTCATGATGGGAGGAACTGTGTTTCAGATGTTATCTACTGATCACAGTAAGTACTCACAGGTGTGTGGAACACCCAGAACTCACTTTCCACCACCTTACAATCTGTCCATCCAGTGAGTGTGTATGTATGCCCCCCGGATGCAACATGCGATAAGAAAAAGAAAAGAATGGAAGAAAGAAGAAGAGAGATAAAAGGAAGATGAAGAGTGAGGAGAAAGAGAAGGAAAACAGACAGGTACACCAATTAATGAATAAGCAAAGAAACAAAGAAAAACAAAACAAAACAAAAACCCAAACATACAGTGAAACAAACAGAAAAAAAACTTGATGATGCTCTCACCCTCAAATATACCCATATGCAAGCAGAAAAACTAACCCCCCCTCGCCAAATAATAATAATAACAAAAACAAAACAAGTACTAAAACAAAAACTAAAACAGAGGGGAAAAAATAGCTTCCTCTGTGGCCCTTTCTGGAACTTCAGGTTCCTTTCCCCAGCACTGCTGCTGCTTCTGGCCACTGCTGCAGTAGGGAGCGGGCTCCCATCCCTAGCCCCTCCCCTCAGCTCTTAGCACAGGCCAATGACATTACTCTCAACATGGGTCAGATGCCCTACAGACTGCTGAGGGAAGAAGGCGAATCAGATCCAGACTCACCCATCTTGTTCTCTGCTGCTACTGCCGCCAAGTCCCCCACTCAGATCAGACGTGTCCATGCCTGGTGCAGTGTGAGGGTGGTGTGTCCATCTCTCTGTGTCTGCTCCTGAAGTTTCTTCTGTAGGCCAGCAAAGGTCAATCCCAAAGCGGTGTGAGATCACCTCTGGGTCTCAGATTGAAAGCTGAACAGAATTGGGTTGGCCAATGCTGGTCTCTGTTCAGTCTTGGACAGAGACAATGGCAGTGGTCGGTGTCTCCTTTCTGGTGGTGAAGCTCAGCTCCAGATTTCCTCACTGCTGCCTCCCTCCCAGAGATTTCTGAGAATGTCTGGTGATGCTGCATACCAGGGTCAGTGATCTCAGGGCAGTGATGATTTGCAGCTGTCTCCAGAGGGGAGCTCTGGGTCCTTGATCCTACGTTTCCCCTCAGATGGATTTTCACTCACCCAGCTGCACTCACTCACTCAAGCAGCTGTCTTTATGGACACTTACCCTCGCAAAGACTTTCATGCTTCCATTGGTTACATTGCCATCTTGCTTCCTCTGTGTTTTGATTGTTAATAAATTGTCTCAAGTCCTGGAGACGCTTAAGTCCCCAGCATAGTCTGCCATCTTCAGAAATTATTGTGACAGGTCTCGACTTGGTGATGTCTACTTATGTGGACATTCTTTTCAGACACTGAAAATGTTAGAAGTTTAGTTATCATTCATTCTCAGCAGTGTCTTCCAAATGTAAAAAACTAAATAAAAATGTCTTAAGTAATTTAAAAATACTGTAATTATTTTGGTGATTGATGTGATTGTTAAAAGCTAAAACTCATCAGTTCTCTAACATCTACTTCAAATAAACGATATGTAATTTGGAGCAAGTCAGCTAAACTTGCTTAGCATCAGATTCTTTAAAATTAATACAATAAAAATAGCTAACAGTTGTACTAGAAACTCGTCATATACTATCTTTTTTGATCCTCACAACTTTATGAGGCAAGTGCTATTATTACTTTCATTTAACAATGAGAAAATGGAGACACGGAGAGTTTTAAAGTGTCCAGACCTGCATAATTGATATGTACTAAATTCAAGAATTGAATCCATGAGCAGTGTTCTTTATTATTGTGTTGAATTTTATTCTACTAAAACTTCCTGTATAAGGGTCTACCTATTGAAATGAGATGCTATTTGAAAAAATTTAGCCTGTATAATTGCTCATTATGATTAAATAGAGTTTGCACATACAGTAAGTCCTTCCTTAACATCCTCAATAGTTTCTTGAAAACTGAGATTTTAAGCAGAACAATATATGCATAGGTAATCTATTATTTCTGTAGAACAATTATTATAACAAGATTTAAGTTCTAAAGAGAAACTCGGTGGCTCAGCCTGTAATCCCAGCACTTTGGGAGGCTGAGGTGAATGATTGCCTGAGCCCGTGGGTTTGAGACCAACCTGGGCAAATTAGAGAGACCTCGTCTCTACAATAAATAAAAAAAAATAAGCTGGGCATGCCTATTTGCATCTATAGTTCCGGCTACTTGGAAGGCTGAGGTGGAAAGATCAGTGGAGCCCAGCAGGTCAACGCTGGGATGGCCGTGAGCTTGCCACTGCACTCTAGCCTAGGAGATGGATTGAGACTCCAACTCAACCCCCCCCCCAAAAAAAACCCAAACCACCTTAGTGTTAAATGATTAAATAAATGTGAGCTATACATACATTTTAAAAAGATTAATAAAAACAAGTAAGATAATTATTTATGTTGTTATTTCAGTTCAAGGTTGTGGGTGGACAAATCCTGTCCTGACAGCTCAAGGTCCAAGGTGGGAGCTGGCTATGGATGGAACGCCATCCCATCCCAGAATGCCTTCATAGAAACATACACACTTACTCAGGTGGGGATTACTAAAACACACCAAAGAACCCGCCATGCACATCTTTGGGATGTGAGAGGAAATAGAAGTACCAGGAGAAAACCCAAGCAGATGTGGGGAGAACGTACCTATTCCCCACACAAGTGACTTTTTTTCTCATCAATTTTAAAACAAAACAATGTCCAAAAAGTGACCTTATTTGAACACCTGCTGTACTTCTGTTTTAAAGAATAGGGATTAATTTAAGTGTTTTCCTTATTTAACGTGTCTTTGTGGCGATATTAGTTTAAACACACTCTCTGCTAAAAAAGGCATTCGGAACTCAAGCCTCTCTCTGAAGATTGAAAATTCTCTCAAAGACAATTACTTGTGACAAAAAAATATGGGATAGTCTCATGGAAACAACTTAGCACTAAATGAAGCACTTTTCAAGTAAATGCTTCACCTGAGACAACTCAACCCTTTGGAGTAAACATTACTATTTTCTCCTGTCACACGTGAAGAAACAGAGGTACAGAAAATATAAGCTACCTGTCCAAAACTTGTAATAGGCTGAACTGGAATTGTGATCCAAGCAGTTGAACTCCAAGCCTGGGTCCTATCCTTTCACCACTTCTCTCCCTGGCAACAGGAACCATTTTAAAGCTGAGCATAGTTCATAGACATCACCATAATTTGGGTAAAGCTCAAGGGAAGAGGAATGCATTCAGTCAACATGCAGGGAGTATCCAATGTCTACATTGTTCCACTGCTTATTAACCAGATCTCTCTATCTGGCCATACTAATTGCATAGAAGGGGCACTTGGTTTTCATTCAGGGTGTCTCATCTCATTTTCACCTTTATCCTGCTTGTTCTTTATTGCTGCGTTGAAGTGACACCTGACTTAAAAAAATAATTCCCCATTCCAGCAGTGTTCCCATTCCTAGGTCAGATCTCATATTGCTCTTGTGTAGTTTTCACTTGGCTCTCAGTGCTCTGGATTTCCAGGGGAAAGCATCCCCTCTGACTGGGTTCCTGTGCTTGGGACTTTTCACAGGTGATCATAGCTACCAGGTTTAAATCATAAGAAATACAATCATGTGCATAATGGATAGGAAATTGCTACTGTGGATCATTCTGTCATTTGTCTCTCTTAGAAAACCATCAAGGTTCTAGCTATCATTATACACGCCCCAGTGCCTGTCCTGGGCAAAACTTCCTAAATTCAATTAATGAAAAACAAACAGAAAAAAACCCAGGACTTAGAGCAAAAGTCCATTTTACTTGAAACAAAGTTTCCTAGCACGTTTTGACTCACCTAAATCACTTTTGGAGAAAAGCCTAGAGATTAATTTTTGAACTGGCATCTGTGTCTCCCATAAAATTAAATTTATCTTACTTTCATTTAGGAAAGATGTACTTTTTTAATGGCCACCTCTATTTAAGAAGGCTTCTGCTAAGGTTTAAATTAGATTGAAATATGATCTGAAATGTGAAAGTATCAAAATATCACGGTCTTTAATACCATGATTCTGTTATTTCAGAGCATGGTTCAGCAAGTAAGAGGAAATTTATGCAAAAATGTAAGTCAGCAAAATAAGATTGATTTGAGATTATGCTCAAGATTGGTAGAGAGATTCATATCCATGTACCCCATACCTTGATCCTGTTACCAATTCTTGATGGAAGGAAATAACTTGAGAGCACGCTTCTTTACCTTATTAATGCAGTGACTACTTTCTTGAACTTGTTACTTATGGAGCAACCTGTCAGAATATGTAGAAAGATAAGATTTCTGGTTTCTATTTCAAACAGAAAACAAAAATTCACATATATTGTTAATGTTTCTTCAGAAGTTGTAATAGAAAGAATATTATAGCTAACTGGGGAGACGTGGTTTTGTATGTTAACATGATTTAAGCTTCTTGCTAATATAACTTAATGCATGCAAGAAAGAATACCAGAGTTAAAACATATTTTTAGCAAATATGTAATTCTACTATCTAAAATGCTTGCAAGTACTAAAAAATATAGTAGAAAAGACATTCACGCTATTAAATTTCAAGAAATGTTAGTTTCCCCGACTGTCATGTTAGTTAATATGTTGTTGTTGACTACTTTGCATTTTAATTGACTTAAATTTTGCAAGCTGTAGTCCATTGATTATAAACCTTATATTCATCAGCATATATTTATTTTTAGACAGTTTTATCTATATTTTTAGAGAATAGCACTATATATAATCATTATATATTGATCAATATACAATTATATATAATTATATAACAAACACATTTATGAAATAATATTATCTATAAATACACACAGGTTAACACCAATCACTTATATAAAGTTAGTCATGGTAAAGGGTGAAGAAAATTGACTTAGCATTATAAAAGTGGACTTGAATTCAAGATATTTCTTACTATGTTTACCTTTCTAAACCTCAGTATGTTCACTGTGTTTATTTGTCAAATACAAATAATCCCAATATTTTTTATTTCACTAAATATGGTGTAAGAGCTTGTAGCACTCCCTAAAAAGTGTAATATGTGAATTGTTGAATCGACATGTATTATATAAATATTATATCGCCGGGCTCGGTGGCTCAGCCTGTAATCCCGCACCTTTGAGAGGCTGAGGTGAGTGAATTGCCTGAGCCCGCGGGTTCGAGACCTGCCTGGGCAGCGAGACCTCATCTCTACAATAAATCAAAAAATCAGCCTGGCGTCGTACGCATGCCTATAATTCTGGCTACTTGGTAGGCTGAGGCGGAAGGATCGCCGGAGCCCAGCAAGTCGAAACTGCGGTGGCCGGGAGCGGCCACTGCACTCCAGTCTTGGTGACGGGGTGAGACTCCAACACACACACACACAAAAAAAGCGAAAACAAACAAATTAAAAAAAAAAATTATACCAAAATATTTATAAAGCATCAAATAAACATGACCTCTCTCTCCCTGTATCAATAAAAGGAATTATATCTCAGTTGATGTCACTCTATTTTATCTTTTAGCTAACATTTATTAAATGCTGACATGGTACCAGGTGCTATTTTAAGTACTTTTAAACTAACTCACTTAGTCCTAGAATAACCAAATGACATAACTACTGTTGCCACTGTGTTGAGGAGAAAACCAATGCGTGGAAAGTTATACCTGCTGAAGGACTTTTATTTTGTTTTATATATTTCTGTTTTATTGTTGCTGCTTTGTTATAAAGTGAGGTAATTTAGTTTATGTAAGAGTGTTCTCATATGTGTATTAAAACAATATTCATATAACTTTGTGAAATGTTCACCATCCCAGGTGCTAAAATACACCAAAAACCACAATACCAAATAGGAAATATTTACTACCAAGTTAGTTGGTAATATATATTCATAATAAAAAAAGACACAGAGAAATCAATTTGGTTTTGAACCTTTTCTAAAATAAAGAAAAATTTGGTAAAAAATGATGGAAAGATAGGTTCTAAGTAATAATAATTATCATAATTAAAATCAAATGATAGATAATGTAATCTTGAAGAGATTATTTTTACAAAATTATTTGTCTCCTGGAATTTTTGATATTTACAAGGTGTTATCATTTTCCCAAAACAAATTATTGTTTTCTACAAAGTATTTTTAAATTATTTGACCAGAAAAACCCACGGACAGTTTTTTGAGAATATACCCAATTCAGAACTGAAAAAAGCGGGCAGTATTTATTTATAAAGTTCCCAGGCACATTTTTGGTTTTATTGAAAACTATTCAATGATAAAAATCATTCTTATCCTAGTTTGTGGAGAAATTAAGTTATTTGATCATACAGATATTTTGGAGTAAGCTTAATATTTAATTGTTCTAGTAGCTTTTTAAAACCCTAAATTCTACAGATTTTTCACTGATCAAAATAATAATAAATGAAGTGCTTAAAAAATATGAATTACTATTCAATTTGTGGTAACACGATGATATTAATTTTCAGGAAAAAGATGACTAATAGAAGTTTAAATATAAATATTTTTAAATGCACATCATAGAATCTAATTTGTATCTTGCAATGTGGGTCTCTAAAATATCTAAACAATTAAAATGGTTATTGTCATCAATAACTTAAATTTGACCTTACAGTATGATGATCATGTTAACATTTCTTGAAAACAGTGTTTAAAACAATTTTTTTTGCATCTATTACCATGTGCTGGACCAAGGCAGTATCCACATCATTGCTCAAAACTGTTTTAGAACTCATCAATTTTGATGCATTTTAGTATTTCTATTTTTGTTGTTGTTTCCCCCTCTTCCACATCAGCAAAACATTTTCCTTTGGTAACTTTTGTCATGCTGGTAAACAAACAAAAGTCATTTGGGGTAGGATCCGATGAAAAGGAAGGGTGAGGGTCATGATGTTTTTGATAAAAAACTGCTGAATACTCAGTAAGATGTGGGCAGAAGAGTTGTTGCAGTGGAAGAACTAATCACCTGTTTGCCCAACCCCAGGCGTTATGTCTGAAAATTGTGATACAACCTTCTCAAAACTTCCAAATAAAAACTTTGGTTAACCATTTAATATGGAGGAACACATTTCAAATGTACTACAAGGAACCCATCCTCCAAAAGACAATTTCATTTTGGGGGGATTCCCCCCCCCCTTGTATGTTGTTAAATTACAGGATAACTGTGAGGTCAATCTAAATTGTTGAGTCAAGGAAGCCACTGGTGCATAGTCTCAGCTGAGATGAGATCAAGTTTGGTGTCCAGGGAAACTTCCTACTCTGGAACTACTGCACAGAATTGATTCAGGACCCAGTCATGGTTCTAATCCCGCCCTAGTGAGAAGGGACATTTGAGTGAATCAGCATGAATGGCTCTGCTGAGACATAAGACCAGTAGGAGAACAGGAAGAGCCCCATGGTATGCAGAGGGCACTAACTTGACAGGAAGGAAGAGAAAACGACAGCAATCAGCCTAGGGAGGCCATATCCACTCAAGAAAGTCAAACTTTGTGAAATGCAATCCGTACTTTCTTACAATGGTGTCTTTATGCATTTTGCCCAGGCAGTGGAAGTCTTCCTAAATTAAATAAGAAGTGTTTGTGATTGACTGTGATAGCCTTAATCTCCCTAAATTTCGGTTCAAGTAGTGCATTCTCAGGGAGGACTTCCCTCGTGCACTTTCTTGCATGTGTACTTATTTCCACCACAACAATTATTTTAAGTACTACTTTGTCCAAATTCTCAATTCTTTTTCTACCATGCTATAAATTCTCGAAGCACAGTACTTTTGTTTACCTTAACCAAGTTTGCATGCATGCATAGCATTTAACCTAGCAATTGGCACATAGAAGTGTTGGGAAATGTTTGTTGAGTTACATTTCATTAAAACAATACAACTCTTTTCAGCATTTAGCAGTAAAATTTACCAATTTGTAGCACCTGAGAGTGTTTTTAAGTTCAAGAGAGAGACAGTATGGGTATACTCTTTGGTTGGTTTTTGTTTGTCTTCACTTCATTTTTATCACATTTGTATGTGCCTCATTACTGTCCCCAAGCTCAAGGCACATGCAACACTGAATATTTTAAATACAAAGTTTTTCTTTAATCAATACAAACTATGAATGAAAGGAATGCACAGTTACTTGGCACAGTTTTTTTGGAATGATCTATAGCCTAAAGAGTAGTAGTTTAGAAAAGAGGAAAGTGTTCTTTTTTAATTCTTGTCTCCTTCTACCTTATTTCCTTATGAAGTAGTGGCTAAAAGTTGAGTTGCAGACTGTCAATTTAATTTTTTTAAATATTTGAGATAAAATATTTAAAAGCTGGTATTAATATCCACATTGGACAAATTAAGATTGGAAAATCTTAAATTGACTACTTACTCTAAATTATAATTAAATATACATAAAAATATGTAGACTGAAGCTAAATATAACAAGAAATTCCTATTTATTTGTATTTACATAAATCCTTTATACACTGTGAGGAAGCACATGCAAAAGCATGTAGCATGTAGTCTAACTCATAGGTGTTCAATGTAATCTAATTTCTATTCCTTCATGTTTAAATGCAAAGTAATTATTTTAAAAATGTGCCTAATAGATGTTTTCTTGTAACTTGCTTTACCTAACAAGTTAAAAATTAAATCAGTGGAGAAAATCATTAGCCGTATCCCAAGACTTGTTTTGCTTTTATTGATTTTTTTAAACTCAGTTTTTCAGCAGGCATCTGAGTGTCTAACTACAATTAGGCTATAATATGAATTACATGCTGGCGATTTTTGAATTCGGGCAAATACACACATGCACGTACATATTTGCAGTTTTATACTCCATTTTCTTTCCTTTTAATTTTAAAGATGTGGAGTACAAGTCAGGATTGGGTATATAAGTGGTCTAGGTACAAGTGAAAGTTGGGTCTCCCATTGGCTGTCACTTTGCCTGGATTAGGATTGGGCACCCTTATTGATGCTCTGTACCCTACCCCCTTTCTGGCCATGTCCTGCTACTGCCAAACCCTTTCTTAATTGTTTGAACTTGCGTCATCATTCTTAGGAAATCTACAGGGAACAAGCTCAGGTCATGAACTCCATGGCTCCTCCTAACATTATGACACCCTAGTGTATTTTCTAAGGGCTTCTTAAATAAAAACAGAACATTTAAAAGCAACACCCGGGAATATTCTAAGAGATACATAAATGCTTGCATCCAAAGATTCCTTTCAAGCATAATCTCTAGTGTATTTCTGAAAACAACGTATAAGAGAATGTGATAGAAATGCAAGAAACATTTGGCCTTTGCATTTATCATTCTCTGAACACAAATCCCTCCTGATCTGTGTGTCAGCAACAAAAACACAAACAAGAAAAATCATATTAATCGCAGAATGAACACTGCCCCTCTGTTATCTGCTCAATTCTCCTTCACAGACTAAATGTAACCATTATTAAGATCTGCAAAGCACATTTTTGTGGAGTATTATCCTTCCTGCTAGATCATCTTTTAAAGCTGTGAATTGTTGGTGTGAAGGGGAGCGGACTTGGAAGATAAGCTAGACTCAAAGGCTAATTAGCTCACCCAGCTGGTCACCCTATATATTAGATAAGAACACCAAGTTGGGAACTAGGCTGCCAATTGATATTCATGGTTTTCATGGGACTCACCAGATAAATTCTGTCCATCTATGGCTTTCTTTGAGTCCTCAGCCTTTTGGCCAACTGTATGTAGTTTTAGGCATACATTTCTAATTCCTGAGGACATTTAAGTGTCAGCTGGCAGAAAGAGTTATGTTTAAGGCCAACTAAAATGTACAGGGAGGTGGGTTGAGTGGTACTGCTGTGTCACTAGATAAAGGTCAGATTCCTATTCTATAATCTAAAAAGAAATTCAATTTACAGTAACTGATTATCTATTAGATGCTTGCAGACATTGGAAATAAGAAAAGAAATAGCTCCTTTTCCTGATGAATTCACAGAGATCAGCATGGAAACACAGAAAAATCATTACCCTACAGATTCTGCATTCATCAACTACAAGAGGTAACACGTGATGTTGACTATTGGGCGAAGGGAGATGGACGAGCAGTTTCAGCTGGCTTTGCAAGATGAGTTGCAAGTGCCAAGTAGGTGACAATCGAGAGCATTTCCGACAGAGGAGTAGCCTGTGCAAAATCATGACATAGGAACGTTCTGAAAACATTTGCAAGAGGAGAAAGTGACACAGGAACACCCATGAAATGTCAAGGAAGAAATAGTATTTTGGCAAGGATTGTCAAAAGCTTGAAAAGTCTACCCAAGTATCATATACTTGTGGAGGGCTTTTGGTCAACTCCTCCTTCTAGGATCATTTTGTCGCATTCATAAAACTACTTGCAGTTCTGAGTACATGTATAAGTCAACGGACTCTCTGGATACCTAGAAAATTTGAAGTCAAACCTTTGCCTACCAAAAGTATGACTCAAATTTTCCATTTTCTCCTTAGTTTCTAATCAGCTTACTTTTACCCAAATGGTGCTACACCCCATTTATCTGTCATTAAAAAAATCTTTCTTTAATAAACCATAGTAAATGTGACCAAAATCATCACTTTCACCAAGTGTAAACACCGTGTAATCAGTAAAACTGAACATTTAAAGGCATTTTATATACAGTGCATTTCAAAATCAGAAGAAACAGCTAAAAGGAGTATCTGCTTAATGAACCACTTCAAGATTTATCATTCCTGTCATGAAAAAGGAGTACATTAATGGTTGAAATTTTTCTTTTTCTTCCTTTTTTTTTTTGACTAGAAAAAGGATAAGAAAAAATGGAAGGCTTATTCTTAATTCGAAGATAATGAACATCAAAGCCAAACTTTAGAAGGGAATATTAATGCCCATAAAGACACTCACAAAACAGATGATTATTTATCCCAAATGCCATTTTCTCAATGCATACATAGCACATAAAAGTGCAGAGGCATAACATACAGGATCTACACAGAACTCAAACACGCCAAAAGTAACAAAAACAAACAGCCCCATTAAAAAGCGGAGAAAAGACATGAATAGACACTTCTCAAAAGAAGATATATAGGCAGTCAACAAACACATGAAAAAGTGCTCAGCCTCATTAATCATCAGAGAAATGCAAATCAAAACCACATTGAGATACCACCTGACCCCAGTAAGAATGACCATCATTAATAAAACAAATAACAGATGCTGGCAAAGATGAGGAGAAAAGGGGAACACTTTTACACTGCTGGTGGGAATGCAAACTAGTTCAGCCTCTATGGAAGACAGTGTGGCAATTTCTAAAAGAATGAGAAATTGACCTTCCACATGACCCAGCAATCCCACTATTACACTGCTGGTGGGAATGCAAACTAGTTCAGCCTCTATGGAAGACAGTGTGGCAATTTCTAAAAGAATTAGAAATTGACCTTCCACATGACCCAGCAATCCCCCTACTGGAAAATTTCCCAGAGCAACTCAAATCATTCTACAAAAAAGATGCCTGCACACACATCTTTATTGCAGCACTATTCACAATAGCAAAAACATGGGACCAACTATGCTGCCCATTGAAACTAGGCTGGATAAAAAAAAATGTGTTACATATACACAACGGAATATCATGCAGCCATAAAGAACGACAAACATATGAACTCACAGTAACTTGGATGGATTTAGAGTCTATAATACTCAGTGATCCATCACAGAAACAAAGAACAGAGTTTCACATGTTCTCACTCATAATTAGACACTGAATTTTTACCATAATACTATAAGAAAGAGATAGGAAGTAGCAGAATACTGTCTGTGGGGGTGGGGACACAATACCAATAAGGGTATGTGATCTCAAACCGTGTCAGGCAAAGTGGGGACCAAAAGGAGGCTCAAACATTACCTGTAGGATGTCCACCTGTATACTGAATCCTGAATTGTACCTCACATCTTTAAAATAAAGTATACATAAATATGTATATTAAAAAAGTACAGAGTGGAGATCATTTTAAACATAGTTTGTCATCTCTGTAACCTATCGCTTTCCATCTTGCTTAGAGAAAATAAGATTCAAGTAATTTTGTTTGCATTACTCAGATAATAATATGGCAAGGTGAGTCTATACGATAGTACCTGGCATGTGAAGACATCACTAAGAGCAGGGTCTGGGAGAAATGTGGCAGAGTGGAAGGAGGGGGGCTTTGGGGTTAGGCAGACAAAGGTTCAAGTCTTGATCTCGCCCCTCATGTTCTGTGTTATAAAACATTTTGGCCACTTCAGAATGCTCTAGCAAAATAGCAAACAACACAATTATTTCTGACAGTTCTGCAGTCTGGGGAGTCCAAGATCAAGATATGGTGTTTGATGAGGTTCTGCTTCCTTCTTAATCAATAGCCCTTGTCTCACTATGTCCCAAACTGGCAGAAAGGAGGGTGAACATTATGTTTTTTTATTAGGGCACTAATTTCACTTATGGGGGCTTCACTCTCATGACCTGATCACCACATAAAGTTTCTACTTCCCAGTACATTAGGGTTAGTATTTCATTGTATGAATTATAAAGGAGTATTTCATTGTTTGAATTATAAAGGAACATCCACTCCATAACATAAAGAAAAGATGTTCAATCTTGTTAGTTCTTTATCCATTTTCAAGATTAATTTCCCTCTACTATGTACTTAATATGGACCCCAAAACCAGATCTTATGAATGGATAAATAGATGAATATTAATTAGCTGCTTCAAGTTTTTTCTTTTTTATATTCTTTTTATGGGTTATTTGAAAATTTGAATCAGTGTATTTAGTGATTAAAAGCCCTTAGAAACAAGTATTTCTTAATTATATGTGTGAAGTTATGTGTGAATCTTCATCAGTTTATGCATCCATGTATGTGTTCCTATATTTATCTGCATGGGTGTATGCGCGTGCCCATGCGTAAATCTGCATTTGTGTGCATTGGCATATGTGCATGTATGTGTGTACACATGTGCGAACCTGCATCAGTGTGTATCTGTGTATATGTGTTTATCCATGTATGCATCTCTGCCTGTGTAAGTATCTGTATATGAGTGTACCCATGTGTAAGTCTGTGTGTATAAAACTGTATGTGTGTGCATCCATGTGTATCTGCATATGTATTGTATTTGTGTGCATATATGTGTACACCTGTGTGTGCATCTGCATCTCTGTATTTGTATATGTGTGTGTATCCATGTATCTGCATCTGTGTGTGTGTGTGTGTGTGTGTGTGTATGTGTTTGAGTAGCAGACTACTCTCCATTTATTCGATATTAAAGTTCTGATGAGAAATAATGAGCAGAAGTAAACAGCCCACAGAATGTGAGAGTTATGAAAAAGTAACTATAAACCTGTGACACTCAGTCCAACATGGATAAAAACTGAGGCTGGTCTTTCTCACACTGGCTCTTATGTACATAGGTCCTAGAACCTTCTCTCTTTCTGAATGTAGGTGTCACTTCCTTTGTAGAGGCCATACAGAGTAAAGTTTTTCCATAGATGCCACAGAAGGCTGAAATAGGTCTGTGCAAATGTTTTATTGGGAAGGTTAGTAAAATTACAGGATTTGAGGTCTAGACATTACTCAAAGCCAGTATAGGTCAACGTTGCTTACCATCAGTTCTAAACAGGCAAACTTTACTATTCCCTTTTGTTTAGGACCTATTGCTTTCTTCAAATAATGACTGTTGTTTCCTCTTAGACATTTTAGCATGAAACAGGAAAATCCTATTGAGAATATAGATAATGACCAAGTACCTCATTGTACAATTGACCACACTGAAGCTCAGAGGGGTTTACCCCAGCAATAGAGCTATGTGCCTTTCAGAGTCCCTGTGTCACACTATTTTGTATTAAGATTGTCCTTGGGTGCCGGGCTTTCCACCACAGCATCTGCTCTCTTGCCTGTCTGTTACCGGCATTTGGTCAACCAACCAGGCAGGTTATGGAAATGACTTTATTCACTCTGTGCAAGTTCTAGAAGATGAACGTAAGTTGTTGCATTCATCAAGAGTCTATACATTTGTATTGATAAGTAGTATTCCATGGCAAAGTTGTACCAAAGTTTGTTTAAACATTCACCTGTTTAAGGACATGTATGTTGTTTCTTTATTCTTTGCTATTATGAGCAAAATCCTTGTGAATATTTGTGTACAAGTATTTTATGTGAACATACATTTTTAATTTTCTGGGACAGATATCTAAGTGCGCAATTGCTGAGTAATATAGTAGTTACATGCTTAGTTAAATAACAATTAAAAACAAAAGTCCACCAAATGTTTTTCAGAATGGATGCATCATTTTATATTCCCACTGGCAATGTATTAGTGATCGAGTTTGTCAGCATCTTCACCAACATTTACTATTGTTACTATTTTTCATTGAAGGCATTTTTACAGATGCATAGTGATTTTGCATACTGTGGTTTTCATTTTCATTGTACTTATGACTAGCATTAGGAGCTTAATCCTGTTCCCCCCAAATTCATGTGTTCACACCCCCAACCCAAGTATCTAAGAATGTGATTGTATTTAGAAATAGGGCCTGGAAAGAACTAATTGAGTAAAAATGAAGCCATTGGCCCTAACCCAATCTGAACGGTGTCTTTATAAGAAGAGAAGATGAGGATACACCTAGAGACGTGCTACACAGAAGGACAGCCTGAAAAGGTTGCAAGAGGCCGATGTCTGGAAGTCAAAGAAAGAGGCCTCAGGGGAAGTCCTGCAGCTGACTTGATCCTGGACTGTGAGAAAATAAATTTCTGTTTTTTAAATCACCCAGTCTGTAGTATTTTATGGCAGAACGAGCACAATTATATAACTAGTTATTTTGAACATCTTTTTGTGAGCTTATTTGCCATCTGTATCCTCTTGAATGAAGTGCTTCTTCTAGTTTTTGATCCACTTTGTAACTGGGATATTGTACTTTTCCTGTTGAGTTTTGAGATTTCTGCATATATGCTAGATACTAATCCTTGATTAGATATGTGGTTCACAAATATTTCTTCCTAGTGTGTTGTTTGCTTTTTTATGTGCTTATTGGGATGTTCCACGTTTTTAATTTTGGTTTAGTCTAGTTTACTTATTTTTTCTATAGATAATGTTTTTATTTTAAGTTTAAGAACTCTTTGCCTAGCTCTAGGGCCAAGATGTCCTCTTCTGTTTTCTTTTAAGGTTTTCCAGTTCTTCATTTTACACTTAAGTACATGATCCCTTTTGAGTTAATTATTGTATAAGATATGAAGTTTCGGTCAAGATTCTTTTTTTGTTTGTTGGTTGGTTCTGTATATTCAATTGCTTCAGCAATATTGATTAAAAGTGATTAAAAAGTGATTTTTGTCCTTAAAAATGGGCATATATGTGTGGATCAATTTCCGGATTTTCTCTTCTGTTTCACTGATCTATTATGTTTTTATCTCTCTGCCAATACTACACTGTCTGAATTACTATAGCTATTTGATAGACTTTAATTTTAATTCCACATTATTCTTCCTTTTAGAGATTTTTTTAGCTATCTTGCAACCTTTGCATTTCCACATAAATTTAGAATATGGTTGTCTACTTATACAGAAAATTACTTCTGAGATTTTGATAAGAATTGCATTTAACTTTGCATCAATTTGGACAATTAACATCATTAATCGACTAAGTCTTCCGCTTCGTGAATATGGTATCTCTCCTCATTTATTTTTGTTTTCTTTTATTTTTTTCAGCATTTTGTAATTGTCATAATACAGATTATGTGCATATTTCATTAAGTTTAGGCATAAATATTTTGTTTTTGAAGCGACTTTAAATAGAATTGTATGAGTTTTGGTTTCTAATGTTAATTATTAGTATCTAGAAGTAGAATTGATTTTGTGTTGATCTTGCATCTTAAAACCTTGCAAAACTTGCTTATTAGTTCTAAACATATTTTTTGTTTTTAAATTTACCAGTTTCCTACATAGATGATCATGTCATCCTAAAGTAGAAGCCATTTTACTTTGTTTCTTTTCAGTATGTATGCTTAATAGTAGTAGAGTAGAAATCAGAATTACTGAAAAGAGTGTGTTGGCAAATAAGTGGCAAAGGGAGATAGACAACTCGCTAAAATATTGTACTGAACAGTTAGTTAGAAGTACAATTTTGGTTTCTTTGGCTTTGCAGAAGCTTCTCAGTTTGATGAGGTCCCACTTGTATATCTTACCTTTTACTTCTTATGGCATGGGCACTTGGGGTTTTGATTAGGAATTGGTTGCCAATTCCAACTTCCATAAGGATGTCTCCTGCATTTTCTAAGGTTCTTATAGTTTGAGGTTTTATGCTTAGGTCTTTGATCCATTTAGAGCTGATTTTTGTGTGTGGTGATAGGTAGGGGTCTTGTTTAGAATCTGTAGTACTGAGTGATCTATCACAGAAACAAAGAACTGAGTATCACATGTTCTGACTTATAAGTGGACTTTGAACTTACTATAAGAAAAGGATTGGCAGTAGTGGGAATCTGCTGGGGAAGGGAGAGGCATACCTCATTAACAAGGGTACATGCATAATGAACATTTGTATACTTAACCCTGAATTGTACTTCACATCTTTAAAATAAAATACAAGTAAATAAGGCACAATATCTCAAAAAAGTGCAATTATAATATGCATTTATTTAGAAAGCTAAATGTCATGCTTCACAGTTTTCTAAAAAGAGAAAAGGAAAACTAGACCATTCATAACTCTGAGATGTTATGGTAACAACTATGAAAATATCAGCACCACAAGCCATTGGGATTTTCCTTTAGTTAGAATGAGACGGGAGAAAGATAGACTTTCGTATTTCAGAAAAATGCCTAAATAAACTCTCCAGGAAATATCAGACTGAGACAACCTTAAACTTGTGTCCAAATTCAAGCCTCAGATGAGAAGTCAGGATACCAGTGTTTGGTCAGCTGGTTTGTAACACCAAGTCTGAAGGGCAGAAGAAGAATTTTGAACAAGAGATAAATCACAGTTGGTTTGGTCTTTATTCAAAAGAGAAATTTAGAAGGCTGAGGCGGAAGGATCACAGGAGCCCAGCAGGTCGAGGCTGTGGTGCCGGGAGCGGTCACTGCACTCCAGTCTGGGCGACAGAGTGAGACTCCAACACACACACAAAAAAAACAAAAATAAAAACAAAAGCAAAAACAGAGAAATGTAGTCATGACTCCTTAGTTGCAAATGACAGATATCTACTCAATTTGGTTAAAAAAATCAGCCGGGCGTGGTAGTGCACGTCTGTAATTCCGGCTACTCGAAAGGCTGAGGTGGAAGGATCGCCAGAGCCCAGCAGGTGGAGGTTGCAGTGGCCGGGAGCGGCCACTGCAATCCAGTTTGGGTGACAGAGTGAAACTCCAACTCAAAAAAAAAAAAGACATTTAATAAATCAGAAAATTGAGATGTTGGATAAAGAAATTCAATGGGTTCAGGTGCTCAATTTTGGTCATTATTGTTCTTTCAGATTAAGAACTTCAGTTCCTGGTGTAATTAGTAACTTTCAGCACAATGAGAATGGCCCTTTCTTACTATTTTTGACAAAAGTCAGCAGGAGGCTTTGTTGATCTGGTTTTGGTCACATGACCCTCTCTGAGTCAGTGCCTATGGCTGCTGAATTAGTCCTTTCGTTAGTCTAATATTCAGTTTATGTATACTTTTGAAGAAATTACTGAATTCCAGACATTGCCCTAGAACCTGAAAATGAGTTTTGCTGTATTTTGCTATGGGAAAGGAAAACCAGAAAGTGAACAGCTGGGCAGGAAAAAATAAAATAAAATACCTTCACACACACACACGCACACACACACACACACACACGCACGCACGCACACACACACAAGCACACACACAATTTCTTTATTTTGAATTACAAATGTACTATTTGCTCAAAAAAATAAAAATAAAATGAGAAAAACAAATATTCACCATAAAAAGGAACTCTACTATAATAGTTATCCAAGAATAGTAGCTGGCATTTTTAAGTTCTTCTATGTGTTTTTTCATCTTATTTATTCTCATAATGATCATAAGACATAGTTATAAAGGATGTTTCACTGATGAATAAATTATCAGAATGATTAAGCAACTTGAATCCCACAGCTTGTGAGCATAGAGCTAGCGTTTATATCTGTCTCTATGGCTTCAAAGTTTATACACATTATTCATATACTATGCTATTGTGGATGTGCCCCATTGGCTTACATATAAAATGCCTAGTTTAATTAGAATATATATGAAACTATATATACAGAAGGATTTGGCTTTTCTTCCTTGTGAATAGATGCTAAATACATGACTATGAATTTCAGACTAGGATTCAAACCCAGGGTCTCTGATCCTGGCTAATATTCTTTTGCTTTTTGTTTTGTTTTTGTTTTTGTTTTTGTTTTGAGTTGGAGTCTCACTCTGTCGCCCAGACTGGAGTGCAGTGGCAGCTCCCGGCCACCGCAGCCTTGACCTGCTGGGCTCTGGAGATCCTTCCACCTCAGCCTTCCAAATAGCCAAGTAGCCGGAACTACAGGCGTGTCCTACCACGCTCAGCTAATTTTTTAATTTATTGTAAAGTTGAGGTCTCGCCAAGTTGCCCAGGTGGGTCTCAAACCCGCGGGCTCAGGCAATCTATTCACTTCAGTCTCCCAAAGCGCAGGATTACAGGCTGAGCCACCAAGCCTGGCCATATTCTTCTTTTTTTTTATATAATCACTGTCCAATTATCTTTATGATAACAGCTAGTATTTGCACATTTGGAATTTTGTTTGCTGCATGTATATTACTGATCTTTGAAGTGTAGCATATTAAAAGAGTAGGTCTACTCACCAGCTTTACATCCCTAAATATAATTTCTCATATTTTCTGAGGATGATGAGAGAGTCTTGCCAAAATAGAAGATTTATCCTCTCTGGTTCTGAGCTACCCTGATTGACACAGATCATCTGCAGAAATTTATGAAAACATTGAGTTTTCTCTTGTCTAGGTTTTATGCCATGTCTCTGAGTGTTTGAAATATGCTGAGACAGAGAACGTCATTACAGAGAAGAGGACTGTTTTTGCTCTATATGGTGACAGTCTCTGTCATTTCAAACAATGTTTTATGTGTAAGGATTGGTACAGATAAACCAAGAAATGAATTTTTTTCATTTATCCAGAAAGAATTAAATTTCCCTGCCTCCTTTGGCCAGGTGAGTCATATGCAAAGGCAGTGTCAAACTAAGGAAAACTTCCTGAATCTCTCTGGGTGTCCTCACAACATGCTGAGTGAACTAACTAACAGGTGAGACAGTAATTCACTCTAACTTCCAGAGAGCACATGACCTTCTGAAATACAATATGCAGAGCACATTGTATGAAAAGATTTCTTCATAAATGAGATCACCAGGGCTTCAGAAAGCAAAACATACAATATAGCATTTTATGGATTTGTGACACCACAGACAACTATGTAGAATTTTTTCTAAGAATAGACCATGTTGCAAATTTTCAAACTGCCATAGGGGTTGTTTGCAAGAATGCAGCATTCAGCACATCAGATAAAGTATTTGAAGGAGAAAATCTGCATTTGAAAATAATAATAGAGAACAAAATTTATGTTGTGAAACGGACACAGCATCTCAGAAAACTGAGGAACCTAGGAAAGTTGAAAATCATACTTAAATTGCTAACCTCAGCTAAATACATTCCTCACCCTCCCCCATGACTTTTCCACTGTTCTCTGAGTGAAGCCCGTGGGGAAAGTAACACCAGAAAGCCCTGAGTCTTCCATGAGGACCAAACTGACTCTTTGCTTAAAGTGTCAAATTTCTCCGGTGAAAAACAAGGGCAATATAAGTAGGTGTGTTTTAAAGCTCTAATGACCTCATGCACAATTAATTATAAAGGGCAGTTGGATAGTTTAATGCAACAAACTTTGAACACTAATAGGTCGTAGACTTTTCAGGTGACATTAAGAACACTGAGATGAAAAAGTAATCTCTGTCACTGAGGGGCTCAAGTTTCAGAAGGAGAGACAGCCACAGAGTAGAAACGTTAGTGTGTGCAGCAGGGTGAGTTATGGAGAAAGACCAAGGGGACACAGAAGATGTTCACTCAACAGGACGGAGAGTATTCAGAATGCCTCTTGCAGAAGGGAACTGGGGTTTACAGGAGAGAAGAGAGTTCTAGGCAGTGAATTGAAACCATGAGAAAGATGTGGATAAGGAGATTTGAAGTGAGAGGTTACACTGCTTGGGAGTCTGGGAGGCCAGGTCCAGACATGCAATTATATTTTCCAGCAAAGTGACAAATCAGTGCTAAGCTTCCATGCCGTTATCTCCTGGAAATCAGACATGTAGGTGATTATGTCTTACTTTGATCTTATCTCCTTTTCCTTCTCATTACTGAAGTATTTGCATCTTGTAGAAGAAAAAAGATCATTTTTTCCCGATCCTCATGAGGGTTTCATTGGAATGGAGCCTTGTAACACAAGGCAGATCCAAAAGAAAAAAACAAACACATTTATTAACACATACATTATATAATATATGCGGTAGATACTTGGAGAATGAGTAATTCTCAATGAATTGGCTTTGATTTCTAGTTTATATAACATCTTCAGCAGAAAGCAGAAAATTTTTAGAAAAATGATAAGACTGAGAAAAAATAATTTAGTCTCTAGTGTGACAATTTGTGGAAAGGCAAATAACTAAGTCGGGTAAAGGCTAATAAGTGAAGCTGGTTAATGTCGATTCTTCTGGCCCTAATGGTAGGCCAGAAAGGGTCTAAAGTTGCCTTGGATAGTCAATGTTTGTTCTTCCTTGTAGTAAGGGAGAAGGGATATCTTTGATCTTTGTAAATCGATGTTCTGCTTTTAGGTATCGAGAGGGCAGAGGATTTTCTTGCAACTGTCTCTTCTTATTTGCCTTCAGCTTATCCTATGAGGCATATTTCAGGGTAGTATATTCTAGTCTCCCACACATCTGAAGAGAGAAGACAGGAGGCTCCAAAGCTTCAATGCCCTGGGAAGTCTGAGTCAGAGTTCAGTGCCAACAATGCTACCACCTGTCTTCATCTACTGGTGCTTATCTCTATAAAACGGTAAATTTGAAAAGATTCAACAGTCAGTGACATGTAACTGATATGCCACTGGATAATCTATCAGGACCTTATAAGAAACAATATATATCTCTCACAAACCATTTTGACCTGCCATATATATAGTGGACCTCAATGTGTTTTGTTTCTAATTAAACACATGAGAAAAAAACGTTTATGGTAACCTTTGTTAATGTCATTGGCCTTTTGGAGCAAGTCCACTGTCACCAATTCAGACCCAGCACTGAATGTCAGTGGACCAACTTCTTAAGAGTTTGCTCATGTGACAAATCGGTCCAGGTTTTCCTGACTGCACTATTGCTCGAATCGTTCACGGCATGGAGCCTGTTTCCAATTCCAGAGCTAAAAACAAACAAACAAATAAAATAAAAAGAAAGAAGTCTATGTCCATATCTATGGAATAAAATAGAAATCGTGTCACATTTATTCTTGTCATTCATTATCTTTCAATAGATATGAACTACTGTAACGGGGTAAATTATTCTTGAACTCAAAAGCCAGACTTCTCAGTACACTGAAAGACTTCTCAATGTATAGGTACAATGTCCTGGTAAGAAATCAGAAGTTCTTAAGTTTTCTTTCTAAATGAAATACACCTTGTGCACTTTTCAAACAGAGCTGAAGAAAATAGTTTCAGTGCTCCCTTTCCTAGCCCTTAGGTGTCTTGTGGCAAACACAGGGAGTAAGCAGAGACAAGCTGGTCGGAGTAAGCAGAGGCAAGCTGATCATGTCTACTGAGTCAATGATGTGATGCTGTGCACCTGTTCAGCACTTAAAACTATGTTTATGTGAAAATCATGACTAAAATTAATGAACCATAAAGTGAGGATCAGCCAGGATCTGATTTTAAAGGGAAATCAGTAATACTTGTGCTGCTTTGCTGTATGTTTTTAAAATTTGTATGTAATTATGTTGCTATTGTAATTACAGGGAGCTTTAAAATGCCCTGGTTGTTTGTAAAGGCCTTTATTTATTGTTCGTAATCGCATTCTGATTAGCGATGCTTTTGCATTCACCAAGAAGACTAAAAAGTAAACAGATAAAGCACAGTGGCACTTGGCAGTTCAGCTCCTGCTGTTGCTGTGGGTTGAACTGAATGTCTCTTTCTTTTAAATATTCGTCCTTAAAATGTATCAAATTTAGAGATAAATACAATAGCCAGAGAAAAGATAATGTGCCTCCTCTCTCTCTTTCTTAGGTAGAATGGTCTCGACTGACCTCAGTGTGTTAGTCCTTCAGAGTCTGATTCGTTTATCTTCATAATACATGAATGAATTTCAATGGTATTGTAGCTCAAACCACAAGTGGTTCTTTATGATAATGACAACCTTTATATATAGCTAGCAGATAAAGAATCGTAGAGTGAAAGAGGATACACTCTGAATCCTACCTGGGGTGTGCATAATCCTGTTAATAGAAATTGATTTTGATCCTTTTGATTTTTCACAGACTTCTCAAGCATAAATACAGAGGGTGCCAACAAAGTGCATGCACATTTTAAGAAAGAAAAATAATATTAAAATTGTAATACTCAATATATACTGATAATAAAAGGTGAATACAAGTCACGTTTGACTTCTGCAGTTACAAGAGGTGTTCAAAGTGGTTACCATCAACATCTAGACAACTATGATTATGGCAAAATAAAAGTAATATATACATAAGATCTTTTAAAATGTGTATATATTTTTTGGCACCCTGGTATGTAAATAAATCAAAAGTCAAGTATTGACAAACAGACTCTCACTAGATCACTTGAAATCTGAAGGCCTTAAGCAATGGTCCTCAATTCCAGCGGTACAGAAGAATCACTGGGAGCTTTTAAAACCCCATACTCGCCGGGCTCGGTGGCTCAGCCTGTAATCCCGTGCCTTTGGGAGGCTGAGGTGAGTGGATTGCCTGAGCCCGCGGGTTCGAGACTCGCCTGGGCAGCGAGACCTCATCTCTACAATAAATAAAACAATCAGCCGGGCGTGGTAGTGCATGCCTGTAATTCCGGCTACTCGGGAGGCGGAGGCAGAAGGATCGCCGGAGTCCAGCAGGTCGAGGCTGCAGTGGCCGGGAGCGGCCACTGCACTCCAGTCTGGGCGACTGAGTGAGACTCCAACTCAAAAAAACAAAAACAAAAACAAAAACAAAAACAACAACAAAAAACCCATACTCGGTCCACACATTAAAGTAATGACATCATACTCTCAGGAGTAGCAACCAAGTATCAGTATGTTTAAAGTTCCTCACCAGCTTCCAAGTACACTAAAGATTGAGAGCTTCTACCTTAAACGTTAATTTTGTAGTTTATTTAGTTGTACTTGAGGTAGAACTACTACCTTAGTTAACAAATTTGGAATACATATAAATGCAGTGTGGAAATAGTAGCAGCACTAGTAGATGATTACAATGATGGTGGTATTGATAGTTATTGAATAACAACTATTTAAATTCTGTGTTCTTAACCCTCTGATAAGCCCTGTATATTGTATCACTGATTTCCCACTGCGACTTTAAGAGGTAGAACTTTTATTGTCTCCATTCCTGAGGTGAGGGAATTTAAATTTACAAAACATAGGTGACTTGTCCAATATTACTTACTGGTTCAGAGCTAAAACTAGGCTAGGATTTAAATCCAGGTCTGTCTAACTCCAGAGTATAGATCATAACTGTCGAGGTTCTATTTTCAAAAAGCCCTGAAGGTGAAATTCCATCTTCATTCTACTAAGATGCATTTGCTTTACCGTATTCAGCACTAAATTTGTCACTCCTCACCATGGAAATGTACTCAGTGATTCCAAATATACCATAGCAGCATGTATTGCCAGGTTTCTTTTTTTTTAGATTAACACAGATATAATCTATTCCAGAAATGAATGGACATTACTCTTCTGAAATATAATTGTTTTATTATTTTACACACACACACACACACACACACACACACACACACACACACACACTCAGTCATCAGGATTATTCATGGATAAGTTTAGAACGCATCCTGTGCCAAGTACTTTGCTATATTTAGACACAGAACTAGACCTCACTTAGTTCCTGATCAAGCAAGGTGTACTGGCATGAAAACTTACAACTGTGTATTATTGTGCATACAATGATCTCAAATAATATGAATATTAAGGGTGGCATGATTAAGATGACTGAATAACTTTGAAACCATGAAGATGTTACATAATACATGTTTAAAAATAGAAAACAGGTGAACTTAAAATCTATAAAGTAATAGCACAGAAAGTCAGATAATTATCCTAAAACACAAGTATATCTAAGCATTAAAGCAAACACAAATATATCACATATTGCATCTGGCAATAGTCTGTAACAATTTTGTTGTATAGTGTTTGTTCTATTAGCAATATTGTTATTGCTATTCTGCTGTTTTTATTCCATATACCCATGGTAGTTTAAATAGGAGAAAGAAAATATGCTTATATTACTATAATCAGCAATGAAGGATTTTATTTTAAAATAAAATAATACAAAAATAAAAAATTTAGATAAATATAAATCATGTAATTTTTACAGAAATTGAAAAGTTATTATGAAAGCATGACTTTTTTCTCTTCTAAGAAGTGTATTTTGATGTAGTTGCAATTCAGTACCAATTAACACTCCTACTACCTATTGTACATAAATATCACACCCTACTATAAGGAAACAGGGCTCCTTGACCTGGCTGAGTCCAGCACTAGGGCACCATATGTATTAGTTTGAAGTGTATTAAACTGTCACTTTGTAGGTTTAAAGTGGTTAGATTTTGGCAATTTAAAAGAGCTCACCAAATGTTTGAGACTGGACATTTGGTCATGTCAAAAGTGAAGAAATTATCACAGACTAACTGGAAGCTATCTATAGAAATGACAACTTGAAAAATGAATTTTCTCTGGCCCATGATGAGAAAATTTGAGCAGCTAAGAGAGTAACAGCTTCAAAGGACTTAATTATATCACAAACATCATTAAAACTATATACACATACATATGTACACACTTTCATTAATTCACAATGACTCCAACTCAAAAAAATAATAATACTTTTAAAAAAAAACAGTAATTTTATTGGTCAACTTTAGAGCTGTCCAGGATATCCATTCATTCAAAATATTGATAAGTAAAAGCAAATATCCACATTTATTCTACCTTTCCGGTATGGACTACATTTCAGAAAATAAAATACTTGATGAGGTTAAGATTGTTATTAAAAAATTATATAAAACTAATATAACATAAATTTCAGAATTTAGAAATTACCATTTTGCTACTTTTAATGAAGTAATAATAGCTCTAGACAACAAGCAAGTGTTGCCTGTTGTATACTTGTTTATAACACATGCTGGGAAAACCAGACATGGGTGTCATTAATGAATAGATCAGAACAACAAATCTGAACCCAAATATAAAGCTTACTGTTTTTAAAAGTGGAACAATAAGATTATATTTCCTCCTTAATATGATGCAATAGAACATATTTGGCACCATATTTTAATTATACTAGGGGTGCCAAGAAATGTATACACATTTTCAGAGAGGTTATCTATATATTACTTTTTGAAGTTGAATTAAATTACAGTAGCAAAGAGTAGTATGACATTAACTCAGCCATGCTTCTACCATTTTCTTTGTCCTACCTGATACATGGTGACGCTAGCAATTGTTTGATTAACACCATCTTGTAAGCAAACATCATACTTAAAATGTGTATTCATTTTTGTATTTGTAATACATATGTCTGTATATATATGGGTGTGTATAATGTAATCAAGCATTTAATCAAGATTTATGTAGCTATATATCAAAAACTCTGAGTTTAATCAAGCATCTAGACTGAATTTTCTAATTAATAGGAAACTATAAAAAAACATGTTAACACAAGGTGCAAATACAGACTTGGGTAAATTCTACAATTTCTTCAGAAAAGCAAATGCATGGGAGAAAATGTGGGGTATAAACGGGGACTCTGTTATAGATTGAAGGACACTTAAGTTCCAAATCAATGAAGTATAGTGTGTGAATCTTGTATTATTCTCATTTGAACAAATTAACTGAAAACACATTTTGAAAAAATCTGGTGCAACTGGTGACGTACTGGGGAATACATAACATAAAGTGATCATAAGTAGGTTAAAATGGATAAAATAATATCTGTTGTGGATGCATACTGATGTATTCACAGATGTCCAAATGTCTAAAGTTTTGGTTGTTGTTGTTTTTAACATTTCCAGCAAACAACAATGCAAAATCAACAAATAATTCAAAGAGAGGATAGAATAAAAAAGGAGTTAAGATTGACAAATGATGAGACTGGATATAATCCTACTTTGAGTAGGTTTGAATATTTCCATAAATACAAAGTTTAAAAAAATACTGAAATGTATCTGAGTATGTGATACCAAGAAGATGATGACAATGCAGAGTTTTATAGGATCAATAAGAGCTTAATTGATCAATGGGAGAAGAATTCCAAGTAGGGGGAACAGGGTGTAAAAGGCGTGAGACTTCTGGAATCACCAGGAAGATCTGATAACATCAGTGTTTCTGTATTACTGAGGCAGCACAACAAGACATGAAGATGGTAAGGCAAGGAACAGAATTTTAATGGACAGAAAGTCAGAGTTATAACATGGGAAAAAAAAAACAACAAATTTTGAAGCCAGAATTCTAGCCTGGCACATTTTGGATTCATCTCTTTAAAAAAGTCACTTAGCCTCCCTGAGTCTTTAGTTGATCCTTTGGAAAATGGAGTAGAACCTGTCTACCTCTCAGAGTAACCAAGACGATCAAAGGAGAGAAAACATTAGCAACTATGTTTCAAACTGCAAAGTAATATGCATATGTTCATTTTTATCACTACTACTGTCAGTTACGAGCAATGCACACACATACAACTCTGGGTGCAGAATAATAGTTTCTGATATTGACAAATACCTATATTCACTTCAATTTAGTTTTCTGTTGATGATTAATTTTGATGGATGCATTTGATGATATTGTTATGATCAAATAATACTTATGTTTGTTACTTAATACCTAAAACAAAATTATATTGTATAATTAAGGATATTCTGTGATTAAGAAACTATTATACTAAAAATTAAACTTCACGATTGATCCCTAAAAAATCTCATTAAATACTAGATATCTTTCTTTAAAAACTACTTGTAATTGATTTATGAAATTGTTAATTGGAGTTTTATATAATACAAAATAATTGTAAGTAACACATAGAAAGCAATTGGGGAACTCTTAAAAATCAAATAGCTTTATCTTTTACTTTTGTTACTTTTACACATCATCTTTCTTCAAAACATACATTTTTGTGAGCACGAGTTGTGTGGGCGTAGCTGTCAACAAAGACTCCTTGGTTTTGGTCACAGCTCAGGGACAGCTGGTGAGTCCTGATAGTCAAACGTGATGGCTGTCAACATGCAGATCTTTTTAGTTTCCTAGAAGTCTGTGGTTTATACACAGGCCCATTAACTCAGCTTTCCCTATTCTTTTCACGTATCATATAATCATGATAATGAACCAGGAAGTGGCTATTTGAGAAATGCACAATAGACAGAATCAATTTGTCATGTTCTGTTAAATGAAAGAGTAACAATAAAAACAAAATTGCCCATGATAGTGTGAAGCCTTCTGAAGGATTTATGATGAGCGGATGGCAATACTACAGGGTGACCAGGAGTGGCCTCTGCCCAGAGCACCAGATGACTCTTAAAAATTAATGGCATGCATCAGTAACATTTAACAGCCCTATACAAGACATGCACACTTATTTATATATGTGCAAACACTCTTGACTGAAATCTCTGACACTAGAAATTTTTGTAAATAGGTGTCAGAGCCTTTAGAGAGAAACTAAATGAGAAAAGAGCATTGAAGACCATGGGTTCATGGGAATGAACTCACAAGTTCCAGATTAGAAAGAAGATTGGCATAAATATCAGAGGAATCACACCTAGATTTATGGAATCTAAGACTTGGCAAGAAAATTCAGGATTTCACCATCTTTGCTAGATGTGCTCATTCGACATTAATGAGCGGTTACAGTCCATCTTATAACAGTTCTGATAATTAGAATGTTATTTCTTGTATTGAAATCTGCTTCCAAGTAATTTTCACTCAGTAGTATTAATTTTACTTTTGGGGATCAAATAGATATACTATACACTCCTTCAAATATTTGAAGACATAAGACTTTTTAAAAAATTCTAGCAATTTTCTGCCATTTTCTCCTTCAAATAACACAATTTTTACTCCTTTATCACTTTGATCAGATTAATCTTAACTTAGTCCAGTTTGCCCAAGATTCTACATAATTTATTTGTTAAAAATTGGCTATAAGATCCCAGAAAGCCAAAGTAAAATAGAAAAACACAGCCAGTTACATATTTCTTATTGTCCTTGAGGACATATGTATGTATGTAACCCTCCCTTCCTGAAAACCTAATGCAGAACTCCAAATACAACTTAAAGAATTAATTTTATTGGAAGGGCACAGCAGTGAGCACACCTTGGTATGATCTACGTAAAAAGTTTTCTATTTGTAAAGCCAAGTTGCATAATCAGAACACTAATATATACATACATACATAGCAACAACAATGTGACATGAGTACTACTTCTGCAAATGTGTTAGTCTTTAGGTATTTCTTTGGAGAACATTTGTCCCAGAAAATATTGGCAAATTCTTAGAGATGAACAGACCCCAAGTTGAGAGGACAGTGAAGTCAAAGCTGATCTTGCTTTCCATGCCACTGTCTTTCTTCTCTGCTTTATTATTCTCCAAAATATCACCATTGCTTAATTCAAAAATTTATTTATTCACTTTATTTATCATCTGTTGGCTATAGCTATACGATAACTTGGTATCATTTATTTTAACAGATCTAACCTCTGTTCTTGGGCAAGTGTCTAACTCAGTTTCTATTAAATAAATATTGGTTGATTGCATGGTAGAGCAAATAGAGAACTAAACTTATTTGGAGAAAATATTAATAACTGTTCTATTAATAAATATGTTCCGTATTCAAATATCTCTTAAAAATATTGAGTTTAAAGAGATTATCATGCTATAATCCAAAACAGCAATATAGCATGCCAAGATTCCAAGGTTTTTTCTTAATGTTAAAGAAAGATAAAATATTTCAAACATGCAGAAAAGTAAAGAATATAACTTAATAGAAATCCGCACATTGCACCTCTAAGATTAAAGTACTTTTCACATTTTAACATTATATGCTTATATTTTATGTTCCACCCCTGCCTCCCATGGCAGTGTCCCACTACTGCCAATCCCTCTTATGTAGTATTATGACAAATGTTCATGGTCCACTTATGAGTGAGAACACATGGTGCTCAGTTCTTCATTTCTGTGATAGATCACTGAGAATTATAGACTCTAAAACATCCAAATTGCTGTGAAGTTCATAATTCTGTCCTTCTTTATGACTGTGTAATATTCCATTGTGTATGTAAATCACATTGTTTTTACTCAGTCCACTTTTGAGGGGCAGCACAGTTTTTGCCATAGTCAATAGTGCTGCAATAAACATGTGTGCACAGGGACCTTTTTTGTAGAGTGATTTGAGTTCCTCAGGGTATATGCCTAGAAGGAGGATTGCTGGGTCATATGGAAGGTTGATTTTTAGGTCTTTTACAAATTGCCACACTGTTTTCCACAGAGGCTGTACTAGTTTACACTCCCACCAACAGTGTAGAAGTATTCCCTTTCCCCCACATCCTTTCCAGCATCTGTTGTTTGAGTTATTGTTGATGGCCACCCTGACTGGAGTTAGGTGGTATCTCAGTGTGGTTTCATTTGTGTTTCTTTGATGATTAGTGAAGCTGAGCATTTTTGCATGTTTCATGTATTGGTTGCTTGTATGTCTTCTTTTGAGAAGTGTCTATTCATATCTTTTGCTCACTTTTTAACAGGGCTGTTTGTTTTTTTCAAGAACTGGGGATATAGACCAATGGAACAGGATCAAGATTTGGAAACAAAACTTCAATTTCTCAGCCACCTCACCTTTGGCAAAGCCTCCACCGACAACCACTGGGGAGAGGAGAGCCTATTCAGTAAATGGTGCAGGTAAAAGGGGATGACAACATGTAAAAGAATGAAACAGGACTCCTACCTCTTACCATACACAACAAATCAATTTAAAATAGATCCAAGTTCTAAACGTAAAATTTCAAACTATGATAATCTTAGAAAATGCAAGAGACATCCTTACAGAAGTTGGAATAGGCAACCAATTTTTTATTAAAACCCCAGATGGCCATGCTACAAGAGATAAGACTGACAAGTGGGACCTCATCAAACTGAAAAGATTCTGCAAAACAAAAGAAACCGTTAAGAGAGTGAGGAGACAGCCCACAGAATGGGAAAAAAATATTTGCCAACTATATATCTAACATAGGCCTAACATCCAGGATCTACAAGGAACTCAAACGTACCAAAAGCAGATTATTCATTTTTAGAAGAAACGAAATGTAGTAGGTATACATAGGACATAGCTTTTTATTCTGTCTCCATTCTCCCCTGCAGTAGTAATCACTTTACTTAAAATGAATCGTGGGCTTCTCATTTGTTCTACCATTCACGTAACCAATATTATTAACACCAACTATGAGTTTATACAGTCTTCTTCCTTGTGATCTGAATTTCTACATGTAATAAATGCCAGGAGTAATTCAGTTTATATTCAAAAAGTAGATTAATTATAACTTTATTTGAGTCAATTTAAATATTTACATGACATGGAGAAATACTTTGAAAACTATTACCTAACAAAACTAATCCAAAAAGAAACAGGAAAATCTAAATAATCCTAAATCCAATAAAATCTCTAAATCTGCAGTAAATTATTCCCATAAAGAAATGCCAAGCTGAAAGCCTTCACCAACAATTTTTGACAATTAGTCAATAACTAATTCAAAAATTTCAAAAATCCTCAAGAACATGGAGGATGCAGAAATTCTCCCCAACACATTTTATAAGTTTCTCATACCATGGTAATAAAATTAAAAAAACAAACGATATTATGAGGAAAGAATATTACAGGCAAACTTACCCATGTTGACATGGATGGAGAAATGTAAGTAAAACACAGACAATCAAATCCAACAATATTTGAAATGACCCAGTTGGGACCGATCATAATCCCTAAAGACACAATATTTAACTTCATAATCTTAAATGTTGAAATTCAAAAAGACTAAAATCCCAAAAATATAATTTTGGAAAAAGTAGTAACAATTATTTATAAGAGATTTGTTTACATTTTTAAAGGGGATTTATTTGAGAACCATATAAAAAGAGAACATTATATAGGCCAGTTTACACAAGAAAATAGGCAATAATAACATACATAGTTTTGCAAGTGTAAACACTGAGGTATACATATAACAGTTATACAGATATAAAAGTTATAAGCAGAAAAACCATGTTCATTAAAAGTAAGAGCCAAATTCGGCAGCTCAGCCTGTAATCCCAGCACTTTGGGAGTCCGAGGCAAGTGGACTTCCTGAGTCCATGGATTCGAGACCAGTTCAGGCAACTTGGCAAGACAACCTGGCGAGGCCTTGTCTCTACAATAAATCAAAAAATTAGCTGGGCATGGTAGCATACACCTGTAGCTCTGACTACTTGGAAGACTGTGGTGAAAGGATCTCCTGAACCCAGCAGGTTGCTGCTGGAGTGGCCATGAGTGTGCCACTGCACTCCAGCCTGGATGATGGAGTGAGACTCCAAAAACTAACAAACAAACAAAAAGTAGGGCAAAAGTAAAGGTTTCAATGCATTTCGCTGTGGTTTAGTAATTGTGTTCAGCCAGCTTTATAACTGCAGTTATCTAAAATACCATGAATAACAACCCGTCATTTGAAGAGATCGGTCAAAAACTGAGATGTGTCACCACCGCATCACCACTGCACCAGTCATTCAAAGAAACACGAGCTCCAGAAACTTTATGTTTCTCAAATGCACTAAACTTTATGTTTTAGTTGCACTAAAAGAACATCTTTTTATTTTCTGTGGAAATTTTGGTATTTTTATATACATGCACAATGCTTACACACAAAGGCAACTTCATGATAATGCACCTGCATGGAATCATATTTGCAAAAATGCGTAAGACAAATTAGAACTCTCTAAAAGTCTTTATGTTATGTATACAGCCAGTATTGGAAAGGATGCGAAGGTGAAATACCTAGCATAGTGGCATACCCCATCAACAAGGGTGCCTGCGTAAGGAACATTTGTATACCTAGCTCTGAATTCTACTCCACAGCTTTAAAATTAAAAAAAATTAAAAAATAATGCTGACAATTAAAATTAGTGGAAAAAAAAGAAAAAAGACTAAAAAAAAATTATACATATGAAAAGGAGTATCGCAGGGGTAGGTGCTAGTATGTTTACATTCATTTTGTGCATGGCACCACTGTTTTTGAAATTATTCTATGATCCAACAAATACTGACATGAGCATTATCTTAATTTTTCCATCTTCTCTGCCATGCCTCTATGTTGTTTTGGGTACGCAAAAATCTATTCTTCCTGTACTCATGTACTGACCACAGATATGACTGAAACAATATCGGTGATCAAACAGCAACACTATTGCATAAGTGTCTTCTTTTCCTACCAGTCACATAATTATTTTCAAACCAGTCAATTACTTCCTTGTCTTCCTCAGGCAAATAGGGCTTTAATTCATTAAAAGCTCCTGAAATGACATCAGCTGGAAGGAATACCAATGTAAGCAAATTACTTATTTTTAAACCGAAGTTACCATTATTGCTCAAGTCAATCAACTTATCTGATTCTTCTTGCCGAAAGCATTGTGCTGAATGGAAAAAATAAGAAAAAAAAACTTTATTGGTAACACCTTTAAATACATTTTTAGAAGACTGGATTGCACCTAATTCCAAATCTGTTATTATGGTTTGGCAATTCCATTGAAATCTATTTTATTCTGTGCAAGGACAATAATAAGGCAACAGTTCTGCCTAATATGATGTGACTACCTTATGAAAGTGGTTTTCAGAATTTTGGTTGTTAAAGATTTTAGACTTTAGGAATTCAGACTTTAGGGATCTAGATCTTTGGGAATTTCAACATTTGGGATTATGACATTTAGGATAGTGTCTTTCCAGATTATCATCCAAACCCAATATCATTGGTAACACCTTGAAGTCCACTTTTAGAAGCCTTGATCACACCTAATTTCCAATCTTTTATTATGGTTTGGGGATTCAATTTAAATCTACTTTCTTCTGCATAAAGACAATTACAAGGCACCTATTGCCCCCAGAAATCAAATCTGAGTAAATTTTTGAAAATCAATAAATGTAGCATAATATATTGACATCAAAAGTCACAAAATGGAAGAAGGATACCACACACATATATGCCAGACTATATAAAGAACTACAACATATCAAAAATAGTAAGACAAACAGAAATTAGAAATCTGTATTCCATTAAATGCAGAAAAAGAGAAAAAGCATATGAGATTATTTCTATAGATAAAGGAAAAGCTTTTAATGAAGCTTAAAGTGCATTTTTTTTTTTGAGTTGGAGTCTCACTCTGTCACCCAGACTGGAGTGCAGTGGCCGCTCCCGGCCACCGCAGCCTTGACCTGCTGGGCTCCGGCGATCCTTCTACCTCAGCCTTCCAAGTAGCCGGAATTACAGGCATGCGCTACCACGCCCGGCTGATTTTTTGATTTATTGTAGAGACGAGGTCTCGCTGCCCAGGCGGGTCTCGAACCCGCGGGCTCAGGCAATCCACTCACCTCAGCCTCCCAAAGGCGCGGGATTACAGGCTGAGCCACCGAGCCCGGCTAAAGTGCATTAATATTAAACATACACATATACACATCTTAGTAATGAAAGCAAGAACTTTCTCAGCTTGGTCAAGTGTATCTATAAAACATCTGCAAAAGCCTTCCTCTTCTCCTCCTCTCTCTCTTCTTCTTTCCCACCTCGTCTCCCCTTCCTTGCCTTCTCTTCTGTTCCTGAACAATCCTGTACAAAATTCATAAAGTGGATCAGGATAAGGTAGGCTTCCACAACAGATGGGCAGTGGAGGAAGCAGTGCCCCAAAGTGAAGCTTGACTCCTGGCAAGGGTGAAGAGAGTTTCCACACAGGGCTGATGGCCTAGCATGAGATGTGTAGGATGAGTCAGGGGACGGGTTATCCATGAGGAAGATGACCTGGCATGGGGCCTCAGAACTTAAAGGGACTGAGAAGAATGTAGACACAGACAGGCAATGGGTGCAGGGTAAGAGTCCCAGTAGGATGAGGAAGACATTCAGGTGCAAGGGCAGCTGGGTGACGAGGGCTTCTAAATAGGGTTAGGCCTGTGTGGTAAAAGGATATTGGTTCCATACAGGAGTATTGATTAAATGAAGAAATGGTAGTTAGTTTTCTCACAACTGGAGAAGGGAATTGCAAATATGAAAAGAAGGAAAACTAGAATGAACACTAAGTGTTGAATTAAGATTGGGTGTGAACTCCTGGAGAGAGAGAGAGAGGGAGTGAGAGATGACCTTTCACATATGTATGTTTGGCCTTAACTACTGAACCTTTAAATTATGCAAATAGATCCAGAATATGAACCACTACTTTGTTCCTTGTGGAGTATGAAATCTCTATAACTCTTTCACATATGTATCTTTGACCTTAACTACTGAATCTCTAAATTGTGCACATAGATGCAGTATATGACCCACTACTTTGTTCCTTGTGGAGAATGCAATCCCTATCATTATGTTAATTCTGGACACCATAAGTGTCAACTGTACTGAGAAGAGAACACTGCTCACAGAGAGAATGAAATGGCAAATTGTACAGTTTTACCTTGTTGTGTTTTGCTTTTTTTCCCCATAGACTTCAAGTTTGAAGAAAGATTTAAACTGCTGCTATTGAATAAAATGCAATTTTTACTTCATTATGGCATTACCAAATCATAGGTGAGCAACCTCCAAAAATCCTGAGCCTGCCTTCACATTCTTTAATGCAAATGCATTGTTTAAGTTGTTGCCAAAATGCAGTTCAAAATGCAGCCCACTCCCTCGGAACGTGATAGATATTTGTAATCTGCATTCCCCTTCTTTCTACACACAGGTAGAAACTCTGGAGATATTGCAAATAAACAACCACTCTTAGTGGGAAACTTCAAACCCTCAGGATTGTTCAAATGGTGATATATAATCTGGTCTGCTGCGTGTCACACATCTTGCCTTTGTTGTGGAAGTCTCCTTGGTACCCTGCAGTGTACAATGGAAGGTGCTGAAAACTAAGAAAGCTAATTCTCTTCCAGCTGGTAGTCCAAATGCTTAAATGCTTTTATTAGTTGTTTCCCAACACTCTGGAGTTGCAGAAACACCTTATTAGAAGAACATTTTTCACATTTGTTTTGCTTGATTCCTCTGCTAATCATTCCTCCCCTGACTAAAATGCCCTAACGGATGCCCTAATGGATCCTTGACATTCTACATTTAAATCTCTTAATTGCCCTTTTTTATTGCTAATGTCTTTCTTACATTCTATGCTCAAATACAATATTTATAATATTCATTTCTGCCAGTATCCAGAGCCAGCTCTATTCCTCAAACCAAATCTGTCGGCACTCATCCGTCAACCATTGACGTTGGCAGGCATCAGAAACGCATTTGCCAGGATCTCTCTCTACCTAGTAACATTTTATATTTGCTATTAATTGCAAAGGCAATTGGACACTGAACTAATTGTGGACTATGCAAGCCAACTGTGCTATCAAAAATGAAGGAAAATTATGGCTACATTTAGTAAATTCTTGTATAATTCTCCTTATGTGCAATTTAATTCCCCAAATTAAAAGTGGGCATAGCAGAAATAAATTTGAGGGTTCTTATTTTGTTTTAGGTTTAGGCAGTGATTTCATGAAATTATCTTTTTAAAATAAATCTTTGTAATCTATATTTTTAGTTTGTCATGTTACAGTGGAAAAGTGTCACCTTCTGAATTTTTTTATTGTTTATGGTTTTTACAACAAAGTCAAGATATTGGTTCTAATTTACACAATGTTGGTTGCTTTAAATTGTCTGTAGTTAAGAGTATCTTTAATGTTAAGATTTGCATGAATATCCTCTGACCAATAGGACATTCATTTTATTGTATGAGTATATCTTACTTATTAAAAAACAATTGGTCCTTTGACTCAAATCTTGAGACAACAGCTGAAAAACTGGACATAGATTTTTTTTGAAAGAGGTGATGGAGTGCTTTATGTAGTGTAATAGATTTTACAAGTGTGTATAAAGTATATTTCATAATTCATATTTTCTAGATTTAAGTAATGTACTCAGTACTTCTTTTGGCTATCTGGTTTTCCACCCACAGAAGATGAAGTTCAGCAAGTTGCAACAAGGGTACCCCAAAATAAAAAAAAACTGAGAACAACAAGCAAATATAGCTGACTGTCTGACAGTAAAAAAGAAAACACAAAAATAATAAAATCAAAACACACATAAAAAATTCTACAAGACTGAGAAACTGGCAAATGTTTATTCTATGCAGCAAAAACCTGAGAAGGCAAAACTCTACTCCAATAATACTTTGCATTTGTAACACTTTACAGCTTATAGTTAGTGGTTTACAAATATCATGTACCTATATTAGTTGGTTTGGTCCCGTGTCATAAGAAGGGCTATTATGTATCATCCCCTTTGAATAATAAATTGCTTAGTATAGTGCCTTATAGCATGGACTTTGAAATAAGATTATTTTGGTAAAATCTGAACTGCTTCTGCTTTGATGTGTGATCTTAAGTAGCTATGTAACATTTTTGAGACTATGCAATGGTGACAATAATATTTACCTAGCTTGGCTGTTGAAAGACTAAGTGAGATAATGTGCATTAAGCATTCCAGAAACTCGGTAAGTGGGAGTTTTTGTTATTACAGCATGCAACAAATAAAAGCTCAGAGATACTGACTTATTCAAGGTTACATAACTAAGAAGGAATGGAGCCACGCTGCATCTGTTTGCAGTCCTTCCATTGATCTTCAGGCTGACTTTACGATTTGAGAGGAAATCGCACCCAGGCTCCTTTGTATCCAAAGACATTACTTAACGTCTTCAATAGCTAAACTTCCGAATTTTAAAAATAATTATAGGGTCAAAAGATTGGATCCAGCTGAAGAAAGTCCATAGGAAACTGAGAAATCGAATTCTTTTTCAAAACTTTGAATAATTGAATAGAGTAATAAAGAGAAATGGTGAAAGATGCCAACTAAGTTAGAAAATAACAGATAATACATAGATTTGTTTGTGAGTTAATGGTTCTATTGTCAAATTGGCTATGCTGAAAACTATGTTTCCTGGAATCCCCTTCTCTATATATTTCTGGCTTATGGTTTTTTAATTAGACAACCAAATTGTGCAGAGCAAGATGGAAGTGATGCACAATGGAAGAGAGTGACACAACAGTGCTAGTCAGATGTGTTTTCACTCTTTTTTGTTGTTGTTGTTCGGCATACCCTCTTCTTCTTGGCCAGTGGCCCTGTGACAATCCAGGCTAATCACCAGGAGCTTTGTTGTACACTCACACAGGTTGGTGAGAGTTGGTAACAGCCAACAAATCCCTGTCCCCTTTAGCATTCTCTTCTAGCATTTGGTCAAGTCTAGTTCCTAGCTTCCCCCCAAGCTCCAACTCATTCACATTCTCTAGAGCTTGATTTTTTAAAATCCCCTTTCCCAGAGCTTTACTTATCATTTTCTCCCACAATTTTATACAGTCTAATTTCTTTAATCCACAGTATTTTATAATTCTGTTCTACTTCCATTAATATGATTGTTGATACTAAAAGTAGTTCTAGGGCAACACAGTGTTAAGGATGAGAATCTTAAATAGTTTCTGGGCTCACTCTGATGAGCTGAAAGGGCCTCAGTGACCATGGGGCATGGATAAAGGAGACACTCTCAGCCCATACCATGCAGTAATTTTATCAGATGTGAGTAACTGTCAACACATACCCGTGGAAGGCAAGCCCAACATCGTAAATCTTAGTTATACTATGGAGTATAATGGAATTGTTTGGTTGCTTGCAACCATCCTAGGGATCTTGGAGGAAAAAAAAATGTTAAACTCATGGATGTAAATTCTCAATGATAGGTCTAAAATGAACCAGGAAACTACGACTGCCCTGAAAGCATTCTGATCTCCTCTAGCCACAGAACCGAGAGTTCTGAACAACAAATCTGAAGTATAATTGGGAGGGGGGGTGTGGCTAGATTACCATGCACAATGAATTATCAATGCACATGGAATCCAACAGAAGATGGGAACACAAGGGCGAGTTCCTGTGAGGCTGACACCCTTGACTTCTTAATTCTGCTGGGCATCTTCTGGCCACAGAAACAACCTTTTCTGCTGTCTAAAGACATTAGTCTGCCCCCGGATTAAGAGGCTAAATAGGGTTTCCCGAGGTAGTTACCTTAGGAGAGACTTGTGAACATTCTTAGGACTCACCCTCACCAAATCCTCTTGCTTCTGGTCCAGAAATTTTCAATTTTCTTCAGTTTGTGGATACCTTAGCATTTCTAATGTTCTACAGTGCCTGAAACCAAATAAAACACCCAACATTTCTGTCCATTAAAGACTTTACCACTTAATACTTATCTGTTTGTTTATGTCAATTTTGTAATGACTTGAAAAATACTACACATAAACTGTAAAAAAAAAAACAAGGTTTTACGTCATTCATAAGTAACCATAATACATACTTATGCTATGTGCATGCCTGAAATCTCCATTTAAAAAGATGCGACCTTACTGAAAATATTGCAGCATAATCTAATGTTGAAACTATAACATATATTAAGCAAGTGGTTAACAGTGTCTGACAGAAGTTGCTTGCCTGAATTTCTCCTTAAAGCAGGTATCTTTTCTGTAGAATGATTTGAGTTCCTCTGGGTATATTCCCAGTAGAGGGATTGCTGGGTCATATGGAAGGTCAATTTCTAGTTCTTTCAGAAATCATCACACTGTCTTCCAAAGAGGTTGCACTAGTTTGCATTCCCACCAGCAGTATAGAAACCGTTCCTTTTTCTCCACATCCTTGCTAGCATCTGTTGTTGTTTAATGATGGCCATTCTTACTGGAGTTGGTGGTTTGATTTGCCTTTCTCTGATGATTAGTGAGACTGAACACTTTTTCATGTGTCTGTTGGCTGCCTGTATACTGTATGTCTTCTTTTGAGAAGTGTCTATTCGTGTCTTTTGCCCACTTTTTAATGGGGCTGTTTTTTTCTTTTCAGTGTGTTTGAGCTCCTTGTAGATCCTAGCTGTTAGACCTTTGACAGATATACAGTTGGCAAATATTTTTTTTCCCATTCTGTGGGCTGTCTCTCTTCTTTCTTGATGGTTTCTTTTGCTTTGCAGAAGCTTGTCAGTTTGATGTGGTCCCACTTGTCTATCTTATGGTATGGGCACAGGATTTTGATCAGGAATTGGTTCCCAGTTCCAATTTCCATAAAGGTGTCTCCTACATTTTCTAAGATTCTTATAGTTTGAGGTTTTTACCTTTAGGTATTTGATCCATTTAGAGTTAGTTTTTGTGTATGGTGATAGGTAGGGGTCCTGTTTCAATCTTCTGCATGTGATCAGCCAGTTTTTCCAGCACCATTTACTGAATAGGTTCTCCTCTTCCCAGTGTTTGGGGTTGTTGGAAATTGTCAAAGATGAATTGGTTGAGAAATTGAGGCTTTGCTTCTGGACTTTCTATCCTGATCCACTGGTCTATATGCCTGTTGTTGTACCAATACCAGGCTTTTTTTTTTTAAACACATTTTTTATTTTAAAATTGTGGGGTACAGTTAAGGGTTAGGTGTACAAATATGCATTGTTCAGGCACCCTTGTTGATAAGGGGTGTCCCCCCGTCCCCAGATATTGACAACCGTTAATCCCATTTCCCTTCCCCTTCCTGTCCCCCCCCCATATTTTCCTGCAACTGTCAATCCTTTTCTTATAGTGTTATGATAGATGTTCAAGGTCCACTATATGAGTGAAAACATGTGCTACTCAGATCTTTGTTACTGTGAGAGATCACTCAGTATTATAAACTCTAGTTCCATCCAGGTTGCTGCGAAGTTCATGATTTTGTTCTTTTTTATGGCTGCATAGCATTCCATCGTGTATATGTACCACTTTTTTTTTCTTTTTTGAGTTGGAGTATCACTCTGTCACCCAGACTGTAATGCAGTGGCCACTCCCGACCACTGCAGCCTCGACCCGCTGGGCTCCAGAGATCCTTCTGCCTCAGCCTTCCAAGTAGCTGGAATTACAGGCACACGCTACCACACCCGGCTAATTTTTTTATTTATTGTAGAGATGAGGTTAGGTCAAGTTGCCCAGGCAGGTTTTGAACCCACAGACTCAGGCAATCCACTCACCTCAGCCTCCCAAGGCGCGGGATTACAGGCTGAGCCACCGAGCCCGGCATACCACATTTTAAAAATCCAGTCCTCTTTTGATGGACAGCATGGTTGGTTCGAGGTTCTTGCTACTGTGAACAAAGCTGCAATGAACATACATGTGCAGGTAGCTTTTTTATAGAGTGATTTGAGTTCTTCAGGGTATATTCCCAGTAAGGGGACTGTGGGGTCATATGGGAGGTTGATATTTAGAGCTTTTAGGAATCGCCACACTGCTTTCCACAGAGGTTGCACTAGTTTGCACTCCCACTAACAGTGTAGAAGTGTTCCCTTTTCACCACATCCTCTCCAGCATCTGTTATTTTTTGTTATTGATAATGACCATTATGACTGGAATTAGGTGATATCTCAGTATAGTTTTAATTTGCATCTCCTTGATGATTAGTGAGGTTGAACATTTCTTCATGAGTCTGTTGGCTGCTCAGATGTCTTCTTTTGAGAAGTGTCTGTTCATATCTTTTGCTCACTTTGTAATGGGGTTGTTGGTTTTCTTTTCAGCACATTTGAGTTCCTTGTAGATCCAAGATGTTAGGCCTTTGTCAGACATGGAGTCAGCAAATACTTTTTCCCAGTCTGTGGGCTGTCTCCCTACTCTCTTGATGGTTTCTTTGGTTTTGCAGAAGCTTGTCAGTTTAATGAGGTCCCTCTTGTCTATCTTATCTCTTATGTCCTGTGCGTTTTAGGTTTTAATCAGGAATTGGATGCCAGTTCCAATTTCCATAGGGTGTGTCCTGCATTTTCTAATGTTCTCATGGTTTGAAGTTTTACATTTAGATCTCTGATCCATTTAGAGTTAATTTTTGTATGGGGATAGATAGGGGTCTTGTCTGAATCTTCTGCATGTGGTCAGTCAGTTTTCTCAGCACCATTTACTGAATAGGTTCTCCTCTCCCCAGTGGTAGGTGGTGGAGGCTTTGTCGAAGATGAGTTGGTTGAGAAATTGGAGTTTTGTTTCTGGAATCTCAATTCTATTCCATTGGTCTATATTCCTGTTCCTGTACCAATACCAACCTGTTTTGATTATTGTAGCTTTATAGTAAAGTTTGAAGTCTGGTAATGTGATAACTTCTGCTTTGTTTGTTTCTTTTCTTTTTTTGCTGAAGATTGTTCTAGCTATTCTTGGCTGTTTGTGTTTCCATATGAATTCCTGTATTGCTTTTTCTAGCTCTGAGAAGAATGTTGCTGGTAATTTGATGGGTATTGCATTAAATCTGTAGATTGTCTTAGGTAAGATGGACATCTTCACAATGTTGATTCTTCCAATCCATGAGCATGGGATATTTTTCCACTTGTTTGTTTCATCTTTGATTACTTTGAACAGTGTTTTGTAGTTTTCATTGTAAAGGTCTTTCACGTATCTGGTTAGGAAGAGGCCAAGGTATTTCATTTTTTTGTGGCTATTGTGAATGGGATTGTACTTTTTATTTGGGTTTTTGTTTGCTTATTATTGGTGTAAAGAAATGCGATTGTCTTTTGCACATTTATTTTATACCCTGAGACTTTGCCAAAGTCCTTTATCAGTGCAAGAAGGCTTTTGGCAGATTCTCTTGGATTTTCAAGGTACACAATCATGTCGTCTGCAAAGAGAGATAGCTTGACTTCCTCTTTTCCTATTTGGATACCCCGATTGTCTTCTCTTTTCTGATTGCTCTAGCCAGGACTTTCAATACTATATTGAAAAGGAGGGAGAGAGTAGGCATCCTTGACTTGTTCCAGTTTTCAGGGGAAATGGTTCCAATTTTTGTCTGTTTAGGATTATGCTAGATGTGGGTTTGTCATAGATGGCTTTTCCTATTTTGAGGTATGTTCCATATGCCTAGATGTTTGAGGTTTTTTATCAGGAAGGAGTGCTGGATTTTATGAAAAGCTTTTTCTGCATCTAATGATGTAATCACGTGGTTTTTGTTCTGACATCTGTTGATGTATTTAATTACATTTATTGTCTTGCAAATGTTGAACCAGACTTGCATCCCAGGGATGAAGCCTACTTGGTCATGATGGATGATTTTTGAGATGTATTTTTGAATCGGGTTAGCTAGAATCTTGTTGAGAATTTTGGCATCTATGTTCATCAAAGATATTGGCCTGTAGTTCTCTCTCCTTGTTGGGTCTTCACCTGGCTTTGGTATCAATGTGATGTTAGCTTCATAAAATGATTTGGGGAGGGTTCCATCTTTCTCAATCACCTGGAATATTTCAGTAGGATTGGTATCAGCTCCTCCTTAAATGTTTTATAGAATTCTGCTGGAAAACTATCTGGTCCAGGGCTTTTTTTGGTAGGTAGTTTACTTATTACATCGTCAATTTCCTTGATTGTTATCGGTCTATTTAGGGTCTCGATTTCTTCTTGCCAGGCTGTGTGATGTCAGAAAGTCTTCCTTTTCCTTAAGGTTTTCAAGTTTGTTTCCATACAAGTGTACATAGTAGTCTCTAATGATCTATTGTATTTCTTTAGGGTCAGATGTGACTTCATCTTTTGGGTTTCCGATTGTATTTATTTGAGCTTTTTCTCTTTTTTTGTCGGTCAGTCGAGCTAGGGGACTATCAATCTTGTTTATCCTTTCAAAGAACCAGCTTTTTGTTTCATTGATTTTTTTGTATTATCTTTTTATCTTCTATGTCCCAGATTTGGGCTTTTATTTTGGTGATCTGGATTCTCCTGATGAATTTAGGGTTTTGATGGTCTTGTTTTTCCAACTTCCTAAGGTGATTTGCTAGGCTGTTAATTTGTGATCCTTCCATTTTCTTCATGTGTGTTTGTAGAGATATTAATTCCCCTCTTACTACAGGTTTCATGCGTCCCAGAGATTTTGATAAGATGTTTCTTCATTTTCATTTGTTTCCAGGTATCTTTTAATCTCTGTTTTGATTTCATCATTGACCCAGGAGTTGTTTAGCATCATGCTGCTTAGTATCCATGTCTTTGTGGGTTTGGGGGGAACCTTGTTGCTGTCAATGTTTATTTTTATTCCACTGTGATCTGAGAAGTTGCATGACAATATATTGATCTTTTGAAATTTGTTTATGCTTGATTTATAGCCAAGTATATAGTTGATCTTAGAGTACATTCCATGCGGTGATGAATATAATGTATTTTCTGTGGTTGTTGGGTGGAGTGTTCTGTAGGTATCAATTAAGTCCATTTGGTCAAGAGTCACATTGAGGTTCTAGATCTCATTGCTGATTTTTTGTCCTAATGTTCTGTCTAGGGTTGTGAGTGGCGTATTAAAGTCCCCAGCTATGATAGTGTTAAAGTCAATATCTTTTTTGAGTTTTCCTAGAAGCTGCTTTATGAAAGTTGGCATTCCTATATTGGGTGCATATATGTTTAGGATAGATATTTCTTGTTGATGGAGTGAATCTTTTATCATTATGAGGTGGCCTTTTGTATCTTTTCTTAAAATTTTTGATAGCTTAAATGGTATTTTGTCTGAAATTAGGATAGCTACTCCTCCTTTCTTTTGTGTTCCATTTGCCTGAAAATTTGTTTCCCATCCTCTTACTTTGAGTCTGTGAGTGTCCTTTCTATTGAGAGGGTTCTCTTGAAGGCAATATATTGTTGCCTGGTGATATTTTATCCATTTTGCCATTCCACGTCTTTTTAATGGTGCATTTAGTCCATTCACATTCAGGCTAATTATTGGAATGTGAGAGTTGATTCCTATCATAAGGTTCTTATAGAGTTGTTGTTGTTCCTCTTTGTTGTCCTTTTTTTGGTTTTGGGGTTGGTTTGTGTGTGTTTTACTCTTTTTCCTGTACTCTTGTGAAGAACGTTTTTCTTTTTTCCTTTTCTTCTGTGTTCAGTATTTTCTTAAGTGTTTCTTGTAGAGATGGTCTGGTGACAGCATAAGTTCTTAGGGATTGGATGTCTGGGAAGGATTTTAATTCTCCCTTACTGATGAAGATGAACTTGGCTGCATAGGCTATTCTTGGTTGAAATTGTTTATCTTTTAGAACTTTGAAGATAGGGCTCCAAGCTCTTCTAGCCTGCAGGGTTTCTGTAGATAAATCTGCTGCTATTCTAATTGGTCTTCCATGGTAGGTGATCTGGCCTTTTTCTTTTGCTGCCTTTATAATTTTTTCTTTTACACCTACTTTGTTTAGGTGAATTATTATATGCCTGGGATTTGGTCTTCTCATTTGGTTTCTCACAGTGGTTCTCTGAATCACTTGTGTTTGAATTTTCACATCTCTGTTGAGATGTGGGAAGTTTTCTTCAATAATCTCATGAAATGTTTGTTCCAGGGTGACCTCTTTTTCTCTTTTTTTTTTCAGAAAGTCCAATTGGTCTTAGGTTTGGTCTCTTTAAGTAATCACTCATCTCTTGAATGTTCTGTTCTCTTTTGAAGCTTCTTTTATATGTTTTTGACAGTTTGGGTTAGTTCTATATTTTGGCTGTCAAGTTCTGAGATTCTTTCTTCTGCTTGACTAATTCTGCTTTCCATGCTTGTCAGTTTGCTATTTATTTCATTAACAGTATTCTTTACTACTGTTATCTCAGTTATCAACTCCTTTCTGTTTTCCTCTTGTCTCATCTCAATTTTTTTTAATCTCTCCACTAATGTCTTGATATCTGGGTTTGTAGTTTGAGACCAATCTTTCTGGGGGCTCTTCATTGTTTGCATTCCAAAGTCCGTTTTCTTAGTTTCTGCCCTCCCAGGGGTCTGGGAGAGACTCATGTTCTTCTTTTGATTTTTCTTCATTTGTGTAGATTTTTCTCTCTCTCCCCCTTTCCCTCCCCGTCTTTAATTCTATTTTTCAGGGAAGATGGGGTTGCTTTTACTTCTTTTGTTCAATATCCTGTTCTTTCTTATGAGGGTCCTCTGGTTTTGGTCTTTTTTGAGGCTGGACTGTGGGTTGGGGGCTATACTTTTTGCAGTTTTGAGGTTTAATTGAGGGGGGAGCTGTGATTCAGTACCTATCTGCAGATCCCAGTATTTACCAACATGTATATGGGCACACTGGAACCTGTTTCCTACTGCCTTACAATCTATCTGTGCAGCAGGGACTAGGTTTGCTTCCTGGAACAAAATGAAGTACAAAAAAGGAAAATAATGGAAGATGGGGAGTCAGGAGGAAATTAGAGAGAGAGAAGAGTGAGAGGGAAAACAGACATACATCCCAACTAATGTGTGAAAAAGAGACACAAGGCCAGAAAAGAGTGAAAAAGAGACACATAAACAAAATTCCCTATAGCATACCGGTAATCACATAAAGACAGTTCAATAAAATCATGCCTTTTGATGAATTTTTCCCTGACACAAACAGACAGTCTAAATCAAAAAGCAAACAAAACTGAGCAAAACAGTCAAAACAATAAAATCAGAAATCAAAATAAGAAACCAGACTAGCTCTGGAATCTTTCCTGAGTGTCTAAGGTTTCTTCAGCTCTGATCTCTAGCCTCTTCCCTTTGCTTTCATTTCAGCCAGATAGATGTAGTCCAAGCTTGGGTTGGTTCCCTTGGCTTGCTGCCTGAGAAGTCTGTGTCAGGCTTGAGTTGCCTGTATCCAATTAAGCATGGGTGGGGGCCTTTTGTCTCCTGTTTAGCAATGTTACCTTAGAAAACAAGGTGGAGGCTATTTGTAGATGGGTGGAGCAATGCAAATCTCTGCCTGGAAAATATCCGAGGTGGGCAGCTCCTCTTTCAAGAATCCTTTCTCTCCACCCATCCTTTCTCTCCACTCGCTCAGGTCTGTGGGTGATACACTATGATGGGCTGTGGGACCAGGGACACAGCTGGGCATTGGATCTGGTGTGCCACCAGCGACCTGGGTTGGAGTAGGGAGCTGGTAATTCCCTCTTCTGGAACTGAGAGCTGAGAGTGGCTGGTCAGCACCTCCTGAAGATATACTGTTCCCTTACACAACCACAGTGTCCCATGCTGGATGCCTCAGCCAGAGCGGGACCAGAGCTCCAAAGGGTGGGTGGTGAGCGGTCACAGTGTCTTTGGGCTCCTCTCAGGGCACTTTAGCCAGGAATGGAGCCAGTATCTCTGAGAGGCAGGTGCCTAGAACCTCCCTGGGTGGTGGCAGCTTGAAATAGGGCTGGGTGAGGACCCAGAACCCAGGACCGGGAGCCGGAACTCTGAGGAGCAAGCACCAGGCCTGCTGGATTGGGCCCCCATCAGGGAGAGAGCTGGCAGCAGCTGAGTGCGGACAGATCAGTGTAGTCAGCAAGGAAACCCAGATCTCCACAAGGCAGTATCCAAGGGCCGCCAGGTGAGACGTTGTAGTCGGGGAAGGGAGCTTGGATCTCCACATGAGTGGGGCCCAGGGCCACCTATAGTGGAGCTGTAGCAGCTGAAAGGCCTCAATAGCCAACCTTGTGTGGGTCCAAGGGTCTCCAGACCTCGGACCTGTGTGACTGGCTGTGGGCATGGGGGTGGGGGAAGGAAAGTAAGAGTCTTTTTGGGACCTCACCTTTGGAGAATCTCAGGGTCCCACCTATGCTGTTGCCACCTTACCGGAACTCCCCAGACTGTTTTGATTACCATAGTCTTATGCAGCCAGGCTCGGTGGCTCAGCCTGTAATTTCGCGCCTTTGGGAGGCCGATGTGGGTGGATTGCCTGAGCCCATGGGTTCAAGACCCTCCTGGGCAACTTGGCGAGACCTCATCTCTACAATAAATCACAAATTAACTGGGAATGGTAGCGCACGCCTGTAGTTCCAGCTACTTGGAAGGCTGAGGCGGAAGGATTGCTGGACCCCAGCAGGTTGAGGCTGCGGTGGCCAGGAACGGCCACTGCACTCCAGTCTGGGTGACAGAGTGAGCCTCCAACTCAAAAAATAAAAAATAAAAATAAAGTTTGAAGTCTGGAAGTGTGATATTTCCTGCTCTATTTCTTTGGCTAAAGATACTTCTACATGCATGTTTATTGCAACTGTATTCACAATAGCAAAAACATGGAACCAACCATGCTGCGCATTGAAGCTGGACTGAATAAAAAAATGTGGTACATATACCCAATGGAATATTATGCAGCCATAAAGGAAGACAAACATATGGACTTTGCAGCAACTTGGATGGATTTAGAGTCTATCATACTCAGTGATCTATCACAGAAACAAAGAACAGAGTACCATATGTTCTCACGTATAAGCAGATCTTCAGCAATTATCATAATACTACAAGAAAGGGATTCGCAGTAGTGGGAAACTGCCAGGAGTGGTGGGGTGGGATTGGCAGTTGAAAGAAACTGACAGATGAGGGAGGGATACACCTCATCAACAAGGGTATCTGCTTAATGAACATTTGTATACCTAACCCTGAATTGTACCCCACATTTTTAAATTAAAAAAAATTAAAATTAAATTTAAAAAAGCATATTGTGGCACCTTTGTGACTGTATTTTGTGTCCTGGAGCACCTTGACATATACTTAAGGAAATATAATTCCAATTCTATAACCAGATTTGAATTTAAGCATTTCCCAGAGAAACAGAAACACAGCATTATGCATAAACAAAAGAACTATATACCAAAAGCACTGCAAGAATTTTCCAATTTACACTGACAGAATTAGAAAATAAACATGGGAGTGAATCCTAAGTGTGATAAATTAAGTCCTGCCCAAACTGCTCTTGTCTTGGACTCTAAGTTTTCGGGTGTTTTATTACATTTCAAAAAATTATCAGAAACACTTGTGGAAATCAATAATATTATTATATTTTTTGGTTGTTTTAAAAGGAACACAATGGCTTTAATATGAAAAACGTATTGGAATGAGAGGGTAAGATAAGACACCTGGGAATCAGTTTTGTCTCAGACAAAGGTGATCGAGGGCAGACCTAACCAAAATTCAGCAAATATTTATCAAGGCAATTTGCTACACATTGGAAATGTGGGATTGTCTCAGTCATTTTTGGCTACTATTACAAAATACTATACATTGGGTGACTTGAAACAACTGAATATTTTTGCTTACAATGCTGAAGGCCGTAAGTCCAAGACCAGAGTCAGCAGAACGATGTCTTATGAGGGCCCGTTTCTCACAGATGGTGCCTTCTATGTGTCCTCATTGAGGGAAACATGTTTTCTAAGGGCACTAATCTCATTCCTGAAGGCAGTTCCCTTATGACCTAATTACCTCCTAAAGTCTCAATCTCTTAAGACCATCACATTGGGGATGAGGTTCTAATATAAAAATTGGGCAAGACACCAATGTTCAGATCATAGCAGGGGTAAAAGGTAAGTCTTAGGCCTTGTGCTCTCGGAGTTTACGTGTAACTATCAAAAGCAGGCACTTAAAAGCAATTTTCTTAACAAGGGGTCATTTTTACGTGGCAAATACAGATACCTAGTCTAACTGTCTTAGAGTTAGTGATTTTTCATTTAAGGAATTGGCACTTAATCTGAGATCTTGAGGACCTGAGTTTTTGAGGAATTGGTCCCATGAAAGATAGTAGGGGAGGAGATAGTGCAGAAGAAAAATGCGTCAGTCATAGCATTTTTGTCTAAGCAGTTCTGTAGGTAGCTACCATTTCTGAGAAAAGAGCATGTACCAGTTTCCAAAAATCATTCCTGTTATGGTATTTTCCTTTTCCCAAATTTGCCAAATGACTTAAACTTATGACTATAGTAATTGTTTTCTTGATTTGAAATGTTACTTAATAGTATGCAAACTCAGAATTTTTGGAGTAGATTTTATAGGCTTTTTTTTATAACTAAATGAGTACGGGAATATCCTCTGTGTCCTTACCCATATGCCTTCTTGTCATATTAAAAATACTGGCAGTCATTTGTATGTCTCATCAATCTCCCCCATTAATTCACTCAGAGCTAGTGCTAGACAGCAGATGGGGAAAAATGTGCTCCAACCAGTCAGTCTCTCCCCGAAGACTGTGGCTGTTATCGTCCCTAGTCCAAGCACTATTAATTACCAGGTCCAGCTAGTAGGTTATGGCCTTAGTAGACACGAGGATTTTCATGTCTCGGTTTTCACAGACCTGTGAAGGCAATGAGTGGCTTCTTTTGAACTGTCCTGGTTCAGTTTCTCTCAGCTTCTATTTCTTCCTCTAATCTTGGTTTACATCTTCTCCTCTGGAATAATCACCAGATAGTCAGGCATGCTCCATTCTCCTTCACACTCAAACTTCATGTAAGATTATGATATGTTGTCTTATCACTCATGGAATAGGCTTTAGAACTAAGTAAAGAAAGTGGGTGTGGAGACAAGCTCTCCTGGCCCTCTAATTTGGGTGACCAAATGTAGGAGGGACAACTACAAAGTTTTCACATGAAGTTGATTAGCATCACCTGAAATCTTACAGACTCAATTGCTGAAAACTGTTTCACTTTGAGGAGAACAAGTGGGGGTGTCCCATGTGTAAGACCCTGCTTTTGTACAACACCAAGAAGAAGAGTGGCATGGAAGGGAGTTTTATCCTATTTAGTGAGTATACTCCTTGATCTGAGAGGGGATCATTACTACAATACTTTTTGTCATCTTTACATCCCTAAACCTCTAAAAGCAGCCCAATTATTTTTCCAAGGTCAATCAAAATCAAGAAGAATGCTTGAATAAACCAGTTAACCTAAGAGGAATCATTCAGTCTACTTATTATGACTAGAATTCAATCAGTTCTTCAGCCCAGGTTTTGTTTGTCTGTTTACTTCCCTCTTTAGTAATCATTCATAGAAAGTTTAGATACCAGCCACTACCTCTGAATTAGCCACTGAGGGTACAAAAAGTCATATAATAGCTTGGGACTACTGCATTCTAGTCAGGAATAAGGACACCAGATGCGGTGACCACTGTCATGCGGTCAGAACTATGGCTAAAAACTAAACAACAAAGCCAGAGGTGAGAGGTGAATACTGCCTGGTGCAGGGAGAGATTGTTTTCAGGGAATCTGGTGTTTGAACTAAGTTTTGAGAAGCGTAAGCATTTTGCCAGTAAATAAGGAACAGCTTCATTAAAGACTTGGATGTATGAAGTTTGGTGTCTTGTTACACAGCACAGTTATATTTGTGTTAAATGGGTGTCTAGTGTGGACAGGAAAGAGGGAGAAGATGAGAACTGAAATGTCATGGTTTTACCTGGGCTATAAAGCTCCTGGAGTGTGAAGAGTTAAAACTTTATCTTGTAAGCAGTGAGAGGGTGTCTCTGAATGGTGTTAAGAAATTGGTAAGTGTGAATAGACACCGAAATTCTCATCTGAGACAAATTCTGATGTAATTTTGTAATATTCAAATAGCAACAACCAAAAGTAAATGTAGGATCTCACCTGTGTCAAGGTTTTTAAAGAGATGGAAAGAGTTCTTAATCATGTCCAAGACCTGTCTAGGGCCCTCCACCTTGGAAGCTCTGACCAGTCACTGGCTCTGACTTGGGTACCCTCATCCCTCCTTCAGACAGCCCTCTCCTGTTATGCCACCTACATTCTTTATATAAAGAAGGAAAGAACATTTTGTTCCTTGCATGTATCCTACAATGAACTGAGAACTGACTCACAAGCCAAGGATTTGGTGTCTGAACTATAGCAATACTGGGAGCATATAGGATAGAAACTTTGAGTTCTGTGTCTGTGTGATTTTGATAAGATCATGAAATACTCATATCGTCTATCTCATTAGCTGTATAGTGGGGATAAAGTAATGTTTATGTCGTGTGTGTTGTAAAGTAAATTAGATGATGCAAAAGAAGTGTTTAGTGTAGTGGCCAGCACATACCTAGTGGTTAAAACAAAAAATAAAAAAACAAAAAACCCCAGAAAACTAGTGTTACGCTGATACACACAGATACACAGCATGTTAAAATAGCATTGTCTGTTCTCACTTTACCTTAAAAACACTGGCTGTTCTCACTTCAAAGGTGAAGTGAGAACTTTCATCTTTTGCATTGTTCTGGAAAAATCATAGTGGCTTACACCAGCAGATGATTCTACCCACTAGATTCCAGAGATTGAAGCCCAATACTCAGAGTCTCGCTGAATGGTAAGAATGGTCAACCAAGTAAATGAATCCTAAATATAGACATATAGTTTTTTAAAAGGAGATATTTAGAAAACACACGGTTTGTTAATGTTCATAGGGGCTGTCTTTTGACCCCATGGTAAGGGAGGAAAAAATAGTTGCTCTAAATACTTGGGCATGCTTGTAGGACCAGAAATAAAATATACTAACTGTCTGGAAAGAATATGGCAGCTTCCTCCCTTCATTGTTTTTTTCTTGTTCTTTTTGTATCTTTCCTTTCTTTCCCTTCCCATCCTTTCCTTTCCCTTCCCTTCCCTTCCCTTCTCTTCCCTTCCTGTTCCTTTCCTTTTTTGAGAATCCTGAAAAGATTTGTCAGTTTGCTGCTAGATTGTTCTCTTATCAACCTGTCATGTTGCTTTGTAAAACACCAATCCATCAAAGTGCTAATCAATGGGGGGGGGTTAGTTATCAATCTATTAGTTTCAGTTATAATTGAGTCTGCTAGCAGTCCAATAAGAAACTCTTAGAGTAGAGGTTATGGTGGTCTTAAGGCCTGCGGGGATTGAGGTAGAGGTGAAAGTCACACCGTATACAATCATAACATCAGGGTCTTTTCTACTTTGCTTCTCTGCACTCTTATCTCATAATTAATTGGAAACAGAGATTGTTATATTTAAAAAAACCAAAAAACAAAACACCTGCATCCGCATGTTTATTACAGCATGATTCACAATTGCAAAGATGTGGAATCAAGCTAAATGCCCATCAGCTGATCGGTGGATAATGAAAATGTGGTATATGTACACCATAGAGTATGACACTGTCATAAAAATAATGAAATCATGTCCTTGGAGCTAGAGCTCATCATTTTAAGTAAAGTGACTCAGAAACAGAAAACCAAACACCACATGCACTTGCTCAAACATGGGAGATAAGTGGTCACAAAAGATGGAAATAATAAACATTAGGGACACTAATAGGGGGGAAGGGAAAGGATAATGTGTGCTCAGGAATCACCTACAGGGCACAATGCTCACTATCTGGGGAATGAGCAAACTGAGACTCAATCCCCACCACCACACAATATGGCCATGTAACACACATGTACCCCCTGAATCTAAAATAATTGTTTTTTTTTTTTTAAAAAAAAAACGAGGCTGGATGTAATTTATGTTAAGGATATGGGATTGAATGGGTGGGCCAGGAGGTATTCATGAGTTTCATATCCTGGGAAGTTTGGAATAAGAAGAGATCACCAAATAAGCTACCAATGTTAGAGGCTTGAATTATAAGGGAGGTAGAAAAGCATCACCGATGTCACCACTTGGCCTTATCTGGCCAGCCAATGGAAAAGGTAACCTGTTAAATGCACAAACATTTCACAGGAAAGTGTCAGGGTAGGAGCATCTTATTTTCATGTGACTCTAGCATTCCACAGTTGGTCCTAGAAAGACAATGAAGTCATCAAGGGCAACATACAGAAGGGGTCGGTAAGTGAGCCTCCTGTGTGTTTGAAGTATAATGATAATAATAATGAAAATAAAATGCTACAATATAATAGAATTTATCACTTATATACTTACTGTCAACTAGTATAACAACACCTTTGGAAAATTTGTTTTTGCCTTTTTTTTTTAAACCTTTCTACTATACCATGAGATATTGCATGGAGATTACTAGTGTTCTTACTATCTTGTTCTACTGTATTTCCTAGACAGGTGGCCAGACCACGCAGCTTCTCTTAGAGTCTTTTGGCTGCCATTGGAACAGTTCGGCAAATGGAATGTTAGGAGAAAAACGGTACCATTTCCAATCCGAAGCAGTTGGGAACAAGTTCACGATTTTCACATGATGTGTAGTGGTATCGTTTGATGAAGGCAGCTTGGATTTCAAAGCCCCATTGTGGAGGGTGCATGCTCAAGAGGTATTAATCCTGGCCTATCTTGGACTTTATGAGAGCTAAAAATAAACATGTATTATGGAAAGTTGCCGGGCTTCTGAGGTTTGTTTATTTTAGCAGCAATCCTTCTCAATCTTGAGTAATACCTTAGAAGAATTCACAGTGCAGAGATAACCCGAACTCAATGACCCTAACTAAGTCATTCAGTAAGAAAGTGATTTTGATATCAGGCTAGTCTGACCCCATAATTAGTATATTCTCCTGGCTTCACTCAGAAGGGGATGAGCTTAGTCTCCAGAAATCAAACCAGAGTAATAGCATCCTAACAAGCAGGTCTACAGATACAAGCAGATGCCTTCCCAGAAATTTAAGGGCAAGGCCCACTGGGAAGAAGCTCTTCCAACAATCCCTTGCTCCCTTCCCCCACAATTTTTGACTTCCAACATTGACTGGAAGTCTTTGGTGTTCTATGATTGTCTTAGAAATATTTTTAAAAATATTGACCCCTTGCTGAGCTAATAGATTATAATGGACATGAGTTATTTTTGCATGTCTATTGTAGCTTAGAAGCAGAAATAATAGTCAAAATAGTTAAAAATTAGCAAAGCAGTTTTGCCAATCAGTCAGAATGACCATGGTATTTTAAGTGCAAAATAGTTGGTTTGAATTTGTAAGAACATACTGGTTGGCTATCAGCCTTATCTAGAAAAATCTTGGAAACATAACTCTGATATTCATTGAAGAATAATAATAGATATATTAAATATGTAGATCAAAGTAAAAGGTTAATAGCCCCGGGATAAGCTTATCTTTAATAAATTTGCTTATCGAGCAAGGCTCGGTGGCTCAGCCTGTAATCCCACGCCTTTGGGAGGTTGAGGTGAGTGGATTGCCTGAGCCCACGGGTTCGACACCCGCCTGGGCAGCGAGACCTCATCTCTACAATAAATCAAAAATTCAGCCGGGCGTGGTAGCGCATGCCTGCAATTCCGGCTACTTGGAAGGCTGAAGCGGAAGGATCGCCGGAGCCCAGCAGGTTGAGGCTGCGGTGGCCGGGAGCGGCCACTGCACTCCAGTCTGGGCGACAGAGTGAGACTCCAACTCAAAAAAAAAAAAAAAAATTTGCTTGTCTTTTGTTGATTTTTAATATGAATAACTGATAAGTGTATCTTGTTATTGTCTTCTTTATTCTAAAAGTTCACTGACTAAAAACATTCTGTATAACTGACAATTGGAGTTATTTGGACTCCTATTCATTACAATATTTCCCTTTTAGGATATATCCTGTAAATACTAAATTGTTGTTACTTATGTTAGCTGCAAAAATTCTGAGTAAAAGTATTTATTAACTTCATGCTTGGACATTAAAAACTTCAAGAATATATGTGTGTGTGTGTATATTACACATATACAAAAAGTCTGTTTTGAAGGTAGATGCTTATAAGATTGCAATTATGTAATAATTTACTTTTTGCCATTTCAGAATGATCTTTAAATTATCAACTAGAGAGTCACTTTTGAATCCAGCAATGCAACAAAACAAAACAAAAGCAAATAAAAAAATTGGATCTTTCTAAATGGAGAATTTTGTTTCATGAAGTTTCATGTCAGGTGGTTGCTGCCTCTCATAACAGCAAAGTCACCAGAAATCACTTTGGAATATGCTGATGCTATCCATGACTAACCATTTGACCTTTGCCATGCACTTTGTTAGAATGGCACTGAGACCAGGTCAGGCAGGTGGCAAAGATTGGATATCATTATCTCTATGAACTTGGTGCTCACTTGGGAGAGCTAAGAGATCCCTTGCTTTAGCCTTCCCAAGATCACATTACATAAACAGAATTTGGCTGCTTTCTTCCATGGGAGCATCTGCTCCACTGACGGTCCCTGGTGTACCCATTTTGTTTTGTCCAAGACAGTGATCACAAGTAATGGACTGGGTTGAGTCTGCTAATGCATGATGTAATTATCAGAGGGATTTAATTATCAGCACATTACATGTGGGATTATTGTGCAGACCTGTCTCCAGCTCCTTCTCAGGCAGTTTAGAATTGGCATGAAACACAAGATGTAAAGTCCTCCCAAAAGTCACATTTGCTCTTCCCCTACCTGTGTAAGAACTTAGAATGACTTACTTTACTTGATAGTTAAATAGAAAATCTATAATAGATTACTGTTCCTCATGCATCATCTACTCACTGCATAAAAGCCATTCACATATCACGCAAAGCTTTTTGCAAAATGCCCAGGGTTTTCACTTACCGAGTGCTAGTCACTCAAGCACAGACTCCAGAAAGGAATAATGATCAGACACAGTTTTATTCTTCTAGCAATGGACAATGAAGCATGGCTCTCTAGTTTCTAGATGGATCAAAGAAAGATAAAGAAGTAGTCAAATTATATAGCTTACCTAACAAACTAAAATGATTATCATATCAGTTACTGATATCATAATTATCAGGTCATTTATAAAGTCCAGTATACAAATGCTGTTGAAATACTTTCTTTTAAATGGAATATTATATAGTAAGCTAGTTATAACGTATAAGTATTCTATGTATTAAAATATCTGCATTCATAAATTTTAAATTCATCATATGCATGAGAGAACAGATTCAAGTATGTTAGGCAACTTGTCAAGGACAGAAAATAAGAAAAAATTATGCAAAATAAATGAGGACAAAGGCCAGAGAATCTGATCAAAGACTGTAGTTAAGCAAACAAAATTTGTAAAACTTAGGCATTGCTAATTTACAATTATCAATTGATCCTGGGATTCAGAGTTACTGCTTCACTATCTGTAGGGTTTTCAGTCATTTTCAAGATCCAGACGCTTGAGCAATTGGGTCATTTTGTTCTCATCTGTCCTGCTGTCAGATTCTTTCGTGTCCACACTCCTCTCCCACTTCAACACCTCTTCCCACTGGTTGACTTCTTACACACTCTTCTTTCCACACAAGTTTAGCAGAATCCTTTCTCAATTAGTGCTCTCCTTTCTGTTAAAAATAGTGGCACATTGTGAGCAATCCCCTCGGGTCCCCTCCCACTGTGTGAGCTTTCCTGTCCTCTCAATAAATCCTACTTTCTAAAAACAAAACAAAAAAAAGTGAAACATTGTAAATAACTCTGTTGTATAGAAACTTATGCTACATAAATTATTAAAGTTATGTTTTCAGAAGAATAATTTATGAAATTATAGAATTATAAACTATTTCTTTAAAGTTATGATCCCAGTTGTCATTTAAAAATGACTGCATATACACATAATATACGCAGGGAAAATAAGTTGATTTTACAGTTTTTTAAGACTAGACTATTTAAATTCCATAATAAATATAAACTATAAAAAATATAAAACTTGTTAATTGCCTCCAATATTTAATACAATTACAATTGATATGACATCTAATAATTTTCTTGTATCCTCCTGACATATAAAACTATATCAATGCACGCATGTATGTGTGTGTGTTTGTGTGTGTGTGTGTGTGTGTGTGTGTGTGTGTGTGTGTACGTGCACTTGTGTGTATAAGCTGTGGTGATCTGACATCTGTAAGAGGAAAATATAATATGTAATCAACTAAGGTATTTTTTTCTCTTAAATCAGAAATGACTTGATCTGACCCTTAATTGTTAATTATCTTTATAAGTCACATGAGTCAAATATTCAAGTGATTGTTTAATTAGATTTATATAAATTAGTTCCTTATTTCTAGAATAATTGCTTTGTTTCCTTTAAAAAATTAAATTCAAAAGATAATTAATAGTTAAGTTAATGTTTATAAAAGCATATTATAATCTGAAATATGTTCTATAGATACAAAATTTAGTCTTTTATTTTATGCTGATATATATTAATTATCTTTTTTGAATATTTTATTGTATTTATTATTTTATTTCATCTATATAACAATCCCATTAATTCTATAATAATGTAAAAATTTTAATCTTTTTTATTATATACCTTTGTACGATATAACTTATAACATAACTTTTTATAAATTCAATGCTTCCAGTTAACTTTATTTATTTTTTTGTTTTAGCAAATTCTAGTTTCTTTGTAAGGACATGTGTGTGTGTCTGTGTGTGTGTCTGTGTGTGTATATGTATGGGTGCTCTTTATCCTTCTTCAAGCTTAGTTATTTTCTTAGGAAAACTATTTTAAAAAATAAAATAAAATCCCTCTAGGAAATATTTTTTGATGAGAGAATACCATTCTGTTCTTTTTTTTTTTTTTTGAGTTGGAGTCTCACTCTGTCGCCCAGACTAGAGTGCAACGGCCGCTTCCAGCCACTGCAGCCTCGACCTGCTAGGCTCTGGCGATCCTTCCACCTCAGCCTTCCAAGTAGCTGGAACTACTTGGAAGGCGTGCTACCACGCCCGGCTGATTTTTGATTTATTGTAGAGATGAGGTCTTGCCAAGTTGCCTAGGCGGGTCTCGAACCCACGGGTCAGGCAATCTACTCACCTCAGCCTCCCAACGGCACGGGATTACAGGCTGAGCCACCGAGTCCGGCTTTGTTCTATTTTTATAAATTGTTAGTTATAGAAAATTGTTCCCAGCTTTAAGTATTGCCTCAATAACAGGGTTGAACTTAAAGGAGAAAAGTTAGGAAATCAACAAAAAGAAGGGCATACTTTGGCAATACCAAATACTTTGCTTTTCTTAAGGACATTCTTCAAAGTTATGGAGAGATAGTCTGGAATACTTAAGTAGGTTTTATTGAAGAAATTGTGCTATATTAAAGCGCACTTAGCCAGAAATGTGAAGTCTCCTTCCTGTTCTTTCACTAAGTAGCTGTGAGACCATAGGTAGTGTGATTAGCCTTTCTGGATTTTGATTGATTTATCAGTAAAGTAAGAAGACTGGATAAGGGAATTTTAAAAATCCTTTTCAGTTTTAACCACCTATGAAAAACAATTCTAGAATACTTTAGAGAAAAATCAAGAATGAGAGTTATAATAATCCACTATAGCCACTAAGTCCCCAAATGCCTCTCTGAGGCAAACCAACTGGTAACTGATGTCTTTTGATATTTCTATAGAGAGAAGATCACAAGGCGAGTTCTCACCAACTAAGTCAATTAAAGAGAGGCACAGGTTTGGGATGAGTTAGTAATTCTATCTCATGGGCTCCATCTATTTTGCCTTTTTTTATTTTTTTGGAGAGCAGGATTCATTAAGAGAACAGAAAAGCTTCGGTTGCCCTGCCTTTTTTTTTTCTTTTATAATATGAGAATGTCACATCTAATCAGAGAAATGGGATTGCAATATTTTTTATTTTGATATTAATTAAAAATTAAGTTTTAAAAATCTCACAAAATAAAAGGTAGAAAGCCATCAAAATGTCCACATCTGACCTTGGACAATTGGTTTATTCTCTCAGTAGTTTATTTTTTGCTTGCCTATGGAACAAGGAGTAAAGACTTTTTCCTTTATACCTTTTTTTCCGGAGAAGCCATTTAAATAACAAACTGACTCAATTATATAGTAAGTACCAGTAAGTACAGTAAGGATAATAGAGGTGGATATTTTCCTCAGATTTCTGTGCTAATTCTAAGCTTTGCATCACCATGTTCAAAATCAAAACAACCATTGGATGCTTACCTTGCCAGTTCAGTACACATTTATTTGAGCACTTGCTATATGCCACATATTGTGTTAGTGATGTGATTAGAAGTCTCTTTCTCCAGAAGGTCACAAATGTGCAAATATATAATCCTTATCTTCATATCGAGTTTCATAGTCTCAATTAAGTTCTTAAAACCCATGCAGACTATTTCCAAAAACATTAGTTTGGTGGTAGGTATCCCTGAGCGATGCAAAGTCTTGATACATACATTCAAGAAGAAAGAGAGATAAAAGCTTAATTTCTGACATGCATTCAAAGTCAATGTGACTCAAGAAAAGAGTTAGACACACATTTCAAACAGAAAGCAATGAGTCCTCCTCCAGATGGTATTGGGCTGATCTATGTTTGGTGAACATGGTGTTCCTCTAATGTCAGCACTTTTTTGCCTTTTTCTTGTTCTTTATTTCTTTTTCTTTTTCTTTTTTTTTCTTTTAAGTTGGAGTCTCACTCTTGTCACCCAGCTGGAATGCAGTGGCACGCTCATGGCCACTGTAACCTCAACCTGCTGGGCTTAGGCAATCCTTCTGCCTCAGGCTTCCATCTTGTTCTTTCAAAGATAAGTTCAAGTAATGTTAATGAGGCCAACAGTACTGACTTTGTTCACACACAGAAAAGTGCCCATTGTTTTTAGTCAATGTTTGGAAACATAATCTCTAACTGCAGCAAGTTAGAGAAGAAAAGCTAGCATTTATTGTTCTTATTGTTATACTTGCCTATAAGGTTTAATCATTAAATAAGGATGTCCTTATTTATTAAATATCAATTAATATATGTGGAAAACATTTATTACAATAAGTACTAGTTTACTTAGTTAATGGTGCTAACAAATGCTCATTCAATACTATAGAGCTATCTATGGATTACCTCATTTAATGATGACACAATTGTATGATATAAGAATTCTCTATCACTATTACTGCTGCCATTTTTGCAAAAATGACCCTGAAGAAGAAGAGCTGACTTACACTTGTTTCAACTGGCAGTAAGAGACAAAATAGAGATCCAAATCATGGGTTGCCTCTCTTTTCATCATTAATAATCATGCTCACCAAACTTTAAGTTTATCTCCCTTGTTCTGGTATCCCAGTCTCCTCATCCTTCAAGACACTGTAGAGTTAAGGTTACTTTGCCACAACGGGGTCTTCTTGCCTTAAACTGAGCACCAGACATCTGAGTTTGCTCTGTCTCAGCCAAAGTACGGCCAATAGATGAGTTGGACACTGAGAGAACATTATCAAGACATTAAATAATTAAATAGGCTGGAGTGTGGTCCAAAAACACGAACATAAAATCTTGGTTTCCTGAGTCCACGTCAACGGGAGTTAGTAAGAGGACAAAGTGTGGAACTAGAGTCAGCAGTGACCCAGTGATTCTCCTAATGTGAACTTACCTTGTGCCCTTTCAAAATGCAAGTGTTTCCATCAGTCTTCAAGGTAATTTCCAAGATGGTACCACACCCAATTATGTTTAGCCTTAGGAAACACTTGCAAATTTGCATTTTATATATGCTACAGGGCAAAGACTTCAGGGCACAGAGCTCAAGGTTCAAGACCAGCTCAGTCTCTTACTGAAAAGGTGATTTTGGTGATTGAACCCTTCCCAATCATTGAGCTCAACCTCCCAATACTAATGGTGCTGGAATTAATTATTGAGAAAATGCAGTTTGATTTTTATATTTATAGCATCTCTGTTTATCTTTATTTTTTCCTCCCTTATTCTGATCTCAGTACCTAAGATCCTGAACATTCTCTCTTCTGAGATTAGATTTTCCAAAAACAGATGAATAAAAAAGGTATCGCTTTAATCAATACATCAGTATTAAGAGCCTACTCTGTGTCAGGAACTGGACCAGAAGAATGGAGATCAGAGATGAATAGTCAGGTAAGGGCCCTACATCAACTGATGGACTAGAATGAAGGTTGCAAAGTTTCTTTCTTGGGGAACAGTTTATGTTAATGAAATAAGGTGAAAATGACTAATTTCTTCTTTGAATATAGTGATGGACAATAAGTCTTCAATTTGGCAACTCAACTCTGTATCAAATCTTAGCTCTGGGCTAGGTACAGTGACTCATGCCTGTAATTCCAGTACTCTGGAAGGCCAAGGTGGGAAGATCACTTGAGCCCAGGAGTTGGAAACCAGCCTGGGCAACATCGTGAGATCTCATATCTACAAATAATAAAAATAGCAATAATTATTATTATAACTATAATAATAATAATTACAAAAATTTAGCTGAGTGTGTTGGCACATGCCTATAGTCCCAGGTACTCAGGAGGCTAAGGTAGAAGGATTGCCTGAGCTCAGGAGTTCAAGGTTGTGCCAAGTTGTAATCATGCCACTTCACTTCAACCTTATCATGATTAACTTATTTGTTAAATAGTACAGAGGTAAAAGGATATGGGGCATGAAATCAGACGAGAAAAGTGCAAATCTACCTCATTTTAGTTACATTATTTTGGTAAGTTATTTATCTTTCTAATCTATATTTTTAAATTTATATAATTGGCATACACTTTAACTCTTAGAGTGTTGGTAAAGGTAATGATGTAATTTTAAGGAGTTTATCAGATTTGTGTTGTAGATATTGCTACTATTACTATCAATAAAATACTCACCCTGTCTTTCAGCAATGCACTCCTACTATTTTCACACAATGTCATGGAGGTTAGTGACTGCCCAGACTTTTGCAATACTTGATTTTTTATTGTAACCCCATAGATGTCAACTGATATATAAGAAGACAGGAGTATCTAATTGATAGTGCAGACTTAATTTACGGATGTGGACACCAAGATGCAGGATTGTGCTGTGACCTCCTTTAGGAGACCAGGGCCCTGGATCCCAGATTTTCTAGGAGCTCTTGATGCTTTTTATCTTTTCCCACTCCCTGTACCATCTTCTCTTATGGCGATCAGCTGAAGTTCATAGACTGGACTTGTTATTGTGACATGCTGTTTCAGTTGCTTCAGTAAATGTGTGTATCAGCTTAATTGAGTGCTAAGTGATGCAATACTGGTATGGTTGCTAGAAGTGTAATTTCTACTCTAAGCACTTCCCCTGAGCTTTGGATATCTTGCTTCTGCCTTAACCTTGAAAGGAGTGGATTCAGCACACTTCTTCCCCAGAATTCATTGTGCTGTTGAACATAAATCCTGCGATTTTTTTGTGCTCCCTGATTGAAACTATATTTCGAATTTTAGATCTAAGTATTACTATTTTAAGCTAAAATTAGAACTCATGTAAGATAGATTAACAAACTACTCGACAACCCCTTCCACTGTGGGAGCATTTCTGTTCACTCAATAAATCCTGCTTTAAAAAAAAAAATTACTTTGTAAGCCAAGCAACTTAGAAATCTATAAAATAATTTTTTGGTTGATTAAAACACGTAATTCTATGGGTCCTTTTGAATCCCAAATTTTCCCTCCCCAAATAAAGCAAAATATTTGTGTTAGAAAATCAAAAGAATCTTGTAACATTAAACACTCAGTAGTTAGCTAGTAACAAAGTTGACCTGGATACACTAAACTTTTCCAGGTAGCTAAAAATATGGACTATTTATATCATTATCTCATTTCAAGAATGTTGAGAACTTTTTCAATCAAAATATTTCATTATATGTGGCATCTATTAGTCAAGACACCGATACTAGAATCAATGCCCTCTCATAGTTATGCTCATAATTTAATCTGCTAAAGAAAAATTTTATTTCAATTTTCTTACCTTTTTTTGAGGATTCAAGAGCACTAACTTTTATTCCTTCAACACAAACACTTACTTAATTTTACTGTTTTGCAGATAATTTTTTATACCCCTTGAGTGTGTGGAGAAAAAGAATGAACATTTCATGAACTTTATATAAATTGAATTTCTAAGTTCTAGTCCCAAATTTTCTTTCTTACTGATAGGTTATAAGTTTTCAGCAAAATCCCCTATTCTTAATTAGGATTTATTAAATCACTTTCACTCAACAATCCACTTCTTTATTCAGTAGTAGTTACTGATGCCTGGTGTACATTGAACTCTGTGCTGAGAACTGAGAACGTCTTGTCTCTGGGAAATGAGGAGCAAGTCTCCATGCAAGTAATGACTCAAGAAAGTCCTGAAGGCTTTGTCCTCAATCAACATGGGAGAGAGACACAGGACCCAGAAAGGGGATGGGGGCCTAACTCAGGTAGTTTGCTTTCTTCCTAACTCTCACAAATTTAGATTTCATGAACTAAGAATGTGAAACCTCAAAGCAAATGAATAGGTTAAAGTATTTATCTTCTTTATAAAACTATAGTCAAAGGTTTAAAAATAAGATTTGCATAAAATAAAATAAGCTAATGGGCTAATTACAAAGCATTTTCATCCCTTCAAACTCAGCCCAAAAGATGCACAAAGTCAGTCACTTTGACAACCCTTGGAAAAAAGTAGCATTTTCATCTAGAAATTCTGTAGTTTAGACTTTTCACTAATATCAGCCAGTATTACCCAAATGATCACAATAAGCCGATGTTCAGGTCCGACTATATATAAACTGAAAGGAATAAAATCCGCAGCCCAGTTTTGTTTTTAGGAGATTATTTTTCAGCTGGGTTTGAAAAAATACAGTTTGAAAAATACAGTGATGCTAATCTCAGTCTATGCTAATCTTCCCCAAAGTTTCTACATTATTTTGAAACTCAGGTGAATGTCAATGAAGACCTGCTCAAGATTCCAAGGCATCCAACACATTTGTGCAGAGCTGGTCACATCTTACAATCACTCAGGATATTTCATACCACCCTTCCACAGGCAGTAGTGTGGGTGAAATTAGTCCATACATGCAGCACCTGTATCTGACACGTAGTGTTACCTATCATTGTTGCTGTTAACACTATGATCTATAAGATGGGGAGACTATCTTCCTCCTGTGGTTCTTCCTAAGAAATGATATTCTTCAAAACTCAGGACTGAGGATTTCAGAGGCTGAGAGATGATGTCACTTTCCTGAAACTCTTCAGCCTGATCCACTGCACCCCTTCACCTGGAAGTGTTCACTATGGTAGCCAGTTCTGCCCTGGGATGTGTCTCTGAAGAAATGCATCTGACATGCCCCATGATAACAGCCCCCAAATTGATTTATTTTTATTTGTTTTTTTGACGTTATTTCTCCCTACAGATAGCCCTCAATGCCCTGTAAGGGGCGAGGGGCAAGGGCTGGGCCTGGGCTGTCACCCACGGCCTCAGTGCTTCTGAGTCACAGGATTTCCTAGACAGCCTACTCGCAGGTAGTCGTGTGCCCTGGCTGGCTCCAGGGACTCAGGCCCTGCTGGATCCTGGCGCCAACTTGGCTGGCTCCCTGGGTCCAGCCGGTCTCTGGAGGGAAACAAAGAGACAGGGTGAGGATTCCCTGGTGGCAAAAGCCTTTCCATGAAAGCAGTTTGATGGCATCAAATGGATTTTATTGCTTTGTTCTCTGAAAGTCAACATGAGTCAGGGAGCTTAGTTGTACTCAAGGTGTGAGAGTGGTGAGAAGTGAGATGTGGGTGTCCCAATGGATGAGGGCAGAGCTGCCCATTGTTCCTCATTTGTGGGCCAAGTACCACATTGATGCTAGTTCAGTGATACTCAGCCTCATCACTACTGACATTTGAGGCTGGATACCCTCTGTGGCAGGGCTTTCCCATGTGTTGTGGGATCCTTAGCAGCATTCCTGGCATCTACTCACTAGGTTCCAGTAGCACCCACTAGCTAGATATTGTCGCATTTCCCCTAGGGGCCAGGGGACAAAATCACCCCCAATTAAGAACTATTGCATGAGAAATCAAATTTTCTGATCCAGCAATCCACTACTAGGGATATGTGAGGGGTGATGGATTTTTTTTTTTAAATCCAGAATTATTTTTTAGAGAGCAGTCCCTATAGTACAGGTATCCCCTGCTAGTTAAGTGTAAGTGTTCTGGGAACCCCTCAATATCAGTGTACCAGCTAGCATTGTTGTGAGAAGTTGCGTTTGGCTTCAGTGTATTTTTAATTTTTTTGGAGAATCTTTCAACAAGTTTGCCCACTTCTTAATTGGTGATTTACGCATGCACCTGCCCACATCACACTGAGTTTTCAGCAGCTTTTGACCAAAAACAGAATGACCCCTGTTCCTCATCATCTCTATTCACTTGATTTCACCTCGAATGACTTTTTGTTTGTTTCACAGGATGAAAATGTTCACAAAGGGCAACGTTTTGCAGATGTGGAAGAGGTGCAACAAATAAACAAAAGACAGAAGCACTAAAAGTCATCAAAATTGAAAAGTTTAAAAACTATTTTGATGAGTGGAAAAAGCATCTCGTTAGGTGTATTGAATCAAACAGAGAGCACTTTGAAGGTGACTGGTGTTTAAATATGTAAGAATAGATGCTCGTTTTTGTATAAATGAATTCTGGTTTTTCTTGTCCCCCCTCCCTCCGTCCCTTGTATTTCCATAGGAAATAAAATCAGTATGTTGAAGAGATATCTGCACTCCCATGTTCACTGTAGCTCTATTCACAATTGCCAAGATGTGGAATCAACCTAAGTGTCCAATGATGGACAAATGGATGGAAAAAAACATTTCCTTCATCCATTTGTCCATTGATGGACACTGAGGTTGATATATAGGAGTGAGAAGGAGGAAGAAGGTAGCACTGTCACTGTTCTTTGAGACCCAGAAAGCCATGAACATGCTACTTGGTAATTTCTCATTCCATCTCTTCAAGCTTTCCCCTTGTATTCTTCATCTTTAAAATAAAATATACAAATAATAATAATAGTAGTAGTAAAAGAATGTTTTCTGTATGCTCTTTATTTCATTCCAAAAGGTGTTATAATCTTTTCTTTATTTACTTATTTTTTGTATTATGTTGAATGTTCACAAAGGGAAACGGAAAAGGGAGTAACGGATCATTGAAATTCCACATCCATTCATGATCTGCTTTCTTACAGCAGTCTTGGAGGCGGATTGGTAACCTCAATTCATGGAATGGAGGGTCCCGTTAAGTAGTGTGCTACTGACCACACAGCTAGGGGGTAGAAAAGTCTTTCACTCCAAACACGGCCCGTTCCAGAGAGTGATGCTGCTCCTTGATTAAAAAAAAAGAAAGAGTGTCCATCCATCTCATCCACCCTACAGCAAATAGGCAGTCCATGCAAGACTTCACAGTGCCTGTGAGCTAACTTGATGGGCAACAGCCTTTTCTCTTCCTACGCCAGCGTCTTCTTGCCATTCTTATTTCACACAGAAGAGCAAAGCATTTCTCTCTCTTTTAAAAAATTTAACATGCTTTTTATTTCACTTTTTAAATTTATTTGCATAACAATCATCTCAGAACTAGCAGCTCTCTTGTCTACACTAGTAGAGGGGGATGGAGGAAGTTGAGCGTCTCCAAAGAAAAAGAGGGAAAGAGTGGAAATATTTCCAAAACGTCATATCAGAAGTTTCTGGAAGGCCACTTTGCTGCATGTCCGATTCCAACTCTTCCATGGATTCGTCTCTGATTGCGAACATAGTTGATGTCTCTTCAGAGCTTGCATGCAGCATGATTCCTCTCTTCTTTGATATCTCTCATCCTGTCAAGTGTCTGGATGTTTATAAGCACTTCTGGTTACCATGTAAAGTACATCTTTTGAGGAAGTGATCTAGGACAGACTCACAGTATCTACTTTCCTTTAGCTTGTGCTCCTACCTCCTTCACATTTATAAGGTGTTGCTGGGTGACTGACTGAATACATGTGTGATTGATCTATGTGCAAACTCTGGGGTTTGTTCTGGTTTCTAAAGCATTATTTACAATAAATTGCATTACTGTGGAAGGTATATAAAATTCCTGTCTGTGCTTTATAACCCAGAAATTGGTTATATTTTTCTCTCCTCCTGCCCCCTGATTTATTGATTAGTAGGTATCATTTCTTTAAGGAAACTGAATGAACAAATACATTAGTAGTCACTGCTCTCTTAGTCAACCATGGTGAGTTTTGGGGAAAAGCTGCATATTATTCACACAGGAGGTTTATTTTTCCTGTGAGTTCTCTAGTCCTTCAGAAACCAGACAGAATTTTGTTTTAGTGTGTTGTGTGACCACCTACATGAGCCAGGTCAAATCCACTGTTAGTCAGTGATATGCACACAGCCTGTCTCTGTCCACCTGTAGGTGGGTGGACAGAGCCTTGTAGTGGTTTAATGGAGGCCCAGATCCACAAGGTAATCACTATTCTGATGACAGGTGAAGGCTCTGCCCTGAAGCCAGGACCACTAGATAAATCAGACTGATATTAAAGGCATTAAACAGAAAATAGAAGAAGAGAAGGATCATTGCCAAAGTCCAGAGGTATGAAGGTCCATGGTGAGTTTGGGACCTGCAGGGAGTACAGCACTTTTGGAATTGAGGGAGACAAGGAGTGTAGAGAAAAGACAAGTGCAGAGCAGGCCAGGACACTAAGAGCTCCTCCATGATGTGTACTGAGCACCTTCTAGCTACCATGCAGGGACACACGTTAAAGAGAAGCAACATGCCCAGTGTAGCCTGCTGATGGCTCAAATGTTGCAAGGCAGGGAGGAAGCCAAGGGTGACTAGAAAGTTCTCAGTGAAGTCTTGTTCAAAGATTTCCTTCTCTGTTTTAGGGTTGTGTTCATACTTAGACAAAAAGATGACTTAAGGGGATAATGACTGGTATAGGATTACAGTGTCTGACTCTGAGCTATCATTTCTACTTTTACAGGGGCCTTTAAGGTGCTGCACAAAAGAAATTATCTTACATATCATGGTAGGGCTGATAAAGGGGCCACTCAGAATAGAGAGTGTCTGCTAGGTTCTCTGGCTTGATCTCAGAAAACATTCACTGAGTATCTATATCTATGTCTAAGGGATTGTGCTACATTGTCTGAGGTACAGAGATGGCATAATGCTATCTTTGATTTCAAGGAATTTACCAGAGTTGAGCAGATAGCTGCATATTATTCACACAGGAGGTTTATTTGTAGGCAACTAATCAAATATCTTGTTGAGGGCCATGTAACTTCTCTTAAGAACTCATCCTGAGATATATACATATAGATATGAATACAGACAGATCAGAGTTCTCCTATCTGGGCACTATTTGCATTTGGGTATAGATAACAATGTGTGTTAGGGGTTGTTCTGGGAATTGTTGGATGTTTTTCAGCATCCCTGCCTTTACTACTAGATGCCAATAGCATCTCCTCACCATCCTTCTCCCTAAATTGTGATAACCAAAAAATGTCTACAGATATTGGCAAGTATCCCCTGGGGGGCAAGACCGCCTAGGGTGGCTAACCTAGACCTAGTAAACACATACATCGGTCTGTATAATAGACATGGTCTCCAGTGGTGGCATCCAGCTAGCTTTCTATCACACCCCAGGGGCAGATGCTGGGGAAAGCAGGACAGATCTTTTCCTTCCCAGGCCTCAGGAAACGCATGTCTCCCAGTGCACAGGGGAGAGTGGGATGATTGTTCACTTTAAAGTAATCAAAGCAGAACAAATTGCAGCAAGCCAGAAGCTCTTCTTTCTCATTGGATTCAGTTTTAATTGTCATTGAGAAAATCAAGAGAACAAAATAGGAAGAGGTAAGACACACGGGAAAAGCAGACAGAGAGAAAGCACAGGTTAGTTCCTTTATAATTTAGCAGAAGTGTGAAGAATGAGATACACATTATTTACCAGATAAACCACAAGTGCCAGAAGCACACTTGAATACTAGCTAAGCTCATACTCCAAGTCAGTTGGTATATTGAGAATGAAAAATACATTTGGGGATAAATTAATTTTCACACTTGTGGAATATTTTATGCTTGTGAGAAAAATGTCATTTTTTCTCACTTTTGAGAAGTTTTTATTATACTTATCCAGCACTAAATGTCCTTAACTTGTTGGTGTAAATATATAAATACTAACAGCCGGGCTCGGTGGCTCAGCCTGTAATCCCACGCCTTTGGGAGGCTGAGGTGAGTGGATTGCCCGAGCCCGCGGGTTCGAGACCCGCCTGGGCAGCAAGACCTCATCTCTACAATAAATAAAAAAATTAGCCGGGCGTGGTAGCGCGCACCTGTAATTCCAGCTACTCGGAAGGCTGAGGCAGAAGGATTGCCGGAGCCCAGCAGGTCGAGGCTGTGGTGGCCAGGAGCGGCCACTGCACTCCAGTCTGGGCGACAGAGTGAGACTCCAACTCAAAAATAAATAAATAAATAAATACCATCTACTTTATATCTCTTTCTAACATAATTATCCCAAAGCCCTGCCCTGTACCTTCCAACTATGAGGTTGGTATCTTATGAAAACTTAAAGAAATAAAATGTGCCAGGACACTCCACTACTCTTAATATAAATAAGCTGCCCCCACATCATAATTTGTATGAAAGAGAAAGGCTTAACAACAAATACTTTCCCCACCTGCCTACCGCAGCAGGGAATGCATTTCTGTGGGTTAAGTCACTGTCTGCAGATGGTCCCGTAGAAACGCAAATAAGTTACTTAGTACAAGATAATGCATTAATCAACACATTATCACCAAGTTATTAATGAGGTAAGTCAATTAGGACGTTTACTCACTCAACATTTATTGTAGGATTACCATATGGCAACTGCTGGTTAAGTGCTGGGGACACAGAAGGAAAGCGGATAGGAGCCCTTGTCTCCAGGAGGACAGAGTTTGTTGAGGAAGATAAACTTATAAACATACAAGTTGCAGTTGCCATATTACATGTTTCAACTTAAATTGTTGACTTCCCTCAAGTTCTGTTGTCAACCCCCTTCTCAGTGGGACTACATTAGCGGTTCCCTGGCTGGGTGCCTATTAGAAACACCTGGGTACTCTTTCAATTTTCAGATGTCCCATCTTCCCCATCCCAGACAAATTAAATCTCAGTCTCTGGTGTGACTACTAAGCAGCCTGATCTTTGGACGTCCCCAGGGTAATTCCATTGCATGGTGAGGCTAGAAGATATTGCTTTCCCTTAAATAATTACACCCCAAGACAAGGGCTCAATTTTCACTTTTCCTAATCAATGGAATTACAGGGGCACTTGCTAAAATATGATTTCTGAAGACTCTTCCTAGAAGGATTGATTCAGTTATGAGTAAAAAGCAAGAAATGTGTATTTTAGAGGAAAAGCTCTGTGTGATTCTTAGGAAAAGAAAAGTTTTAAAATAACCGAGAAACATGTGTAGGTTCAACATTGACTTTACCTGCCCAGTGTGCTGACTACCCATTCTCACTTGTGTGAGCAATCCAAGCTGTAAACTTACTCCAAAGTGTTCATCAGAGAGTCCCCAAATAAAAAATTATGGTTTCAAAACACCTCCTCTCCTTTCTACTCTCCTCCTAACACTTGGGGGAGATTCCTTATTCCTCTGTCTGAGTTTCTCATCTTAGAAGCTCTCACAGTGGTCAAAAAGTCAACAACCACCCACCCCCACATGCCACCTGCCCCATGCATAGCTATAACTGGCTCTCCCTGCTTGCAACACATGCATTTCTTCCCAACTCTGAGTTCACATTGGCAGCCCAAATTCAGCAAGGGTGAGAATATTTGCACCACAAAAATTGACAAAGACCACAAATTATAACTCTTCTTTTTTTCCTTTTAGATAGCTGATGATTAAACATTTACCAACAAACCACTGGCATGTACTCAGTTTCCCAAGAGAGAAGAGAGATTGGCCTAGCTGGGGTACAGTGAAGGAGAATCCAGAAAGACTCAAATTTGAGTAAATGAGAAAGATCAGGAAAATGGGATATTTGATAAGCTGTGGTTAAAAAAAAGAAAAGTCAAACTTTTTTTTTTGTTTTTTGAGTTGGAGCCCCACTCTGTCACCTAGGCTGGAGTGCAGTGGCACACACTCAAGCCCCCCCAGCTTCGACCTGGTGGGCTCCAGCAATCCTGCCTCAGCCTTCCAAGTAGCCAGAACTACAGGCGGGTGCTACCACGCCCAGCTAATTTTTTTTTAAATTTATTGTAGAGATGAGATCTCACCAAGTTGCCTGGACTGGTCTCAAACCATGGCTCAGGCAGTCCACTTGCCTCGGCCTCCCAAAGTGCTGGGATGACAGGCTGAGTCACCGAGCCCAGTCACAGTCAAACTTTTTAACACTAACAAACAGGCACAATGTCAGCATAGCGATGGAATCCAAAAAGATTTATCATTAACTTGAAATAAGTACTTTACAGTTTTTACTAGAGTTAATCCTGAACCGCATCCATTCATTTTATTTAATCAGCCTCATTTTCTACTTTTTAACAAAATGCTTCCAGACTAAATTTTATACTTAATTTACCTTTCATCTAAGAAGTGTTTACTTTGTGAAAAGTTAAGAATTTTCTTGCTCTCAAAGGATTAATTAAACCTTTTTTTGTAAAACAATTTATATCAAGTATATTACATACAAATTTTATCAGTATCATTACAGTATTTTTTGTCTTTTTAATTATTATTCAGTAATGACAGCTATTTTTGTGATTGAACTCTTTCACTTTGATGATTTAAATCCTGAAAATGTCATTTTATACAGAAAGAGGTAGCTCAACTTTGAAACACTAAGACTAGTGGGATGTCTCCTTACCCCTAAGATGGACAGTGCCTTGTGTGGTTGATGTGTGATGGGGGTCAGGAAGAATGGGGCATTGGGATCCTGTCTTTGACACCAACATATACTCAAATTCTACATCATTGCCAATCTGAGGATCTATGTACTTTGTGCCAACAAACAAATGAATGTATTCATTCTTCTGCAAAATGTATAGTGACTATTATTGCTAGAGGTTTTCAACACAGAATAAAATAAATAATAGTTCAAATGGAACAAGGTCAGATTTAATACAGAAAAAAAACTGCCTACGTAATTGTGTCTCATTAGGAACATTGAAGACTGCAAAAGTTGACTCAGGACTAATTTAGACATGTTTGAAATAATCACCTCAAGGAAAAATGCACTAGCTCATCAAGATCCCACTTGTAATTGAAAATGGAAAACTGAGGAAACTGAGTTAGAAAAGAACTGAAGGGGAGTGTTTAGATGTAAGGTGTTTGCTAGTTAGGAAGAAGAGAGGGAAGAGGAAGAGGAGTCATGAGAGGCAGGGCAGGGGGACTAATAAGAGGGTGGAGCCTGAGTGGGACACGTGGGGATCCTTCCCAGCATATGTGCCCCATGTCCACACACAATACCCAGTCCTAGACATGTTAGGCAAGGTTTCGTGTATATATATGCCCTGGGAGAACTGACACGTGTATGTATGAGGGGGGACCCCCCCAAAAAAACAAGTCTAATTTTCCCAAGTCAACTTTTGCAATTTTTAATGTTCCTAATAAGACACAATTACTTGGGCAGTTTTTTTTTTTTCTGTAATAAATTTGACCAGCTGATTGATTCAAATTGGGTGTCATTATTCTCTAAGCTTTGAAAATGTTATATGTTGCTAAATTTGAAAATAAAAGGATAGAAATGCTTTTATGTTCATGACCCAACTCTCTATGCAATCATTTTTTGGTTCTTGGTCATTCATTGAAGAAATTCAAGTAATGATAACATAAAGTAGAATGGAATAACTATATGATTTAAACACTATGTTATATAAGCTTCTTTATATTTTCTGAATTAAATTCAATATAAATTTAACTTTACATTATCTGATTAAATGCTTGCCACCTTATTCTTTATAAGACCATGGGGGTAAGAGAGGTGAGTGTACATTTTGCCTTGAATTTCTTGCCTTTAGAGTTCTTATCTAAACAAGTGTATGTACACATACACGCACACACACACACACCATGTATTTTTTATCATTTGGTTTGTTTCTTAATTTATTTCTCCTAAAATTAGCTTCAATGGCCCAAGGGCACAAGTTCTGTAGGGCCAGTCATCACTCTGTGTTCAACTTTCATCATTGTGCCTGATGTGTAGATGCTCAATAAATATATTTTGATGTGCCACCTACCTAACTGATTGACTAATAAATAACAAGTGAACGGAGAGCTACATAAATGCAAGAGATTAGCCTGAGGAATTAAAGAGATTCTTTCTGACAATATATTTTGTATTGGATAAATAATTATGCCTAAATTAGCCAAGAAACTTAAAATACTTATAAGCAAAAACATTTGTTAGCAATGTTATTAATTAGGGTCATCTTGGATCCAGTATAAAGGATAATTACTCTTTTAGTTTAAGATTTTAGACTTATTGAAATTCTGCTACTGAGTAAAACTATCGTGCTAAGCATGTCCTCTTGGGAAATTTCACACATAATTGTGAAATCCAAGAACTTTAACTGTTACTGACAGGTCATAATGACAGTAATAAACTAAAGACTCAGAGTCCTTAGATTTTAAATCCAGTTTAAACAAATACACAAAATATGTTTAATAAGGCAAATTCAACATGACTAATCAAGATACTTGTAAGTTTTCACCTTTTTAATCAATAAATTTCTACTGAATATTCGATTCTTGTCTAGTGACAGATACACAGAATATTGTGCCAACCATACAGAGGCTTACAATACAAAGTCTTGTTTCTATGTGACTTTAGACAAGGCATTTTTCAATTTTTCTGTAGGTGAAATGGATATAATAATAGTACCAATCTCATATGGTAGCATTATTTCTGTACAAGGGCCTAATACATTGGAAAGTCTCTGTAAAGCTTAGTTATTCATTTAAAATAATAATAGTAGGCTATATGTAACTGGAACAAGTACCATATTTTCTGGCATATCATTTTAGAGCTCTAGATGTTGCAAGAAGTGATTAATTATAATGGGCTGCAACAGACCAGGAAAATAACTGACTTAAATTCCAAAGAAAGGCAATACAAAAAAGAAAATGAATCCTAGGTGGGGTAGATCCAAATCTGAAGTTCCAGGAGGAACACAGTTATGCTTTTCAGAAGAGATTAGCAGACATATATGAGGCCTAGAAGAAAAAAATAGTGCAGTTATTCAAAACGAATCCACGGACGACAACTGTAGAAGTTAATTGACATCAAGGTGTTGCTATAGAGTCACGGGAAAAGTCCACGGCAAGAAATTAATAGAATATAAGTTTTGGAACACAAGATTCAGGTAGATGAAAGGTGGGAGTCGCGCAGAAAACCTTAAGAACAATGCTGGGAGGAAAAATGTCAGAGAAGAGCCACAGGGTATAAAGAGAAGGTGTTTGTTCCTGTAGGCAGATAGGATCCTGGCAACACTGGACCCTCATGCCTGTATCGCCCTACAAGTAGCATTTCCCACAAAATCTTAAAATTGAAATAGACTTGCTAGCTTTAGCAAATAACAAGCCACAGTGCTCAGTCAAATATGAATTTTAGACGAACAATTAGTTTTTCTTTAGACTATAACTATGTCGCAACGAGGGAGATATTTGCACAAACAGAAAAGAAAAACAAAGTGAAAACAATAGATGAAACACAGGTACTGCATTAAAAAGCATATATTTAGGGGATAATGAGAAGCTTAGATTATCTAGAGTAGATGTGGTAGGTTTCAGGAAAGGACTCCAACCTACGTGTTTTTCCTGTGTATTAGAAACTTTGTTAACTGTATTTATATTTATTATTAGAGAATCTCTTTTCATCATTTTTGTTAGGTCAGAACTATAACTTCCATTTTACTAATGGGGACTTTGAGCTCCAGAGAAGAAAAGAGTATGCCCAAATTTATACAACAAAAAGTGATAGAGGCTGAGCACAGTGGCTTATGCCTGTAAACCTAGAAATTTAGGAGACTGATTTGAGAGGATAGCTTGAGTCCAAGAGTTTGAGACGAACCTAGACAACATAATGAGATCTTGTCTCTGCAAGAAAAATAAAAAAATAAAATATCAACAAATTAGCCCAATGTGGCAGTGCACACCTATAGTCCCAGTAACTTGGGAGGCTGATGTGGAAAGATCACCTGAGCCCCGAAGGTTGAGGCTGCAGTGAGTCATGATTGTGCCACTGCAATCCAGCTTGGGCAACAGAGTAAGATCCTCCGCCCCAAAAAAGTGTTAGAGCTGTATACATCAAGTATTATCCAATTCCAAAAGCAATATCCTACTAGTGGGTCATGCTGCCTTACATAAAGATAAATAATAAATATTTATTTTAAAAAGTTGGATATCTTTTACGTAGTCATATTATGGAGGCACTCAAAGTACAAATAATACATTATTCAATGTGTAACTTTTCTTCCAGAAAAAAACTCATAACCATGTGCCTTCAACTACATCAGTCACTCTGACTTCCGTACAAATCTCCTAGCAAATGATATAAGCTCCACCCAATAACAAGACTACTATTTGGTTTAGGTAGACCATCCTGAATTCAATTATCACTTTCTCACAGGTACTAACTTCTAAATCCCTGATCAAACACAACCGTTAATTAAGAACACTCAATATAATTCTCACCTCCAACACATGTTAACTCCACACTCTGATCAAACTGAAACCTGGTATCATCTCCCAATAACTGTTTTCTTGCTAGGATTATACTCTGTCGCAGTGAGGTAAAGTAGTGTACTTTCTCCATTTGTGAGTAATTGTATTAGTTGTTGAGAAATGCACCATAACAGTCTACATGAAGATCAATTTTATGGAAAATATAACAATCACAAAACCGTGAAAAATAGATTTGGGCAAAATGTATGGTAAGATGAGATTTCATTGTTCCCTCAATTGCTCTTCTAATATTCCTGATGGCATGTCTAAAATAATAGCCAGGGGAGTTTAGTGGCATTGAATTTGATTCAACAGTGAAAAAAATAAGTATGTAATTATGAGATTGCCATAGATTTTTGGTTGTTTTTAAAGTTCAAAGAAATAGTTAATAAAGCATGAAGACAAAGTGACTTTTGAGAAATATAGATGATTGTGAGAAGACTACAAAGGGAGAAAAAAATACTTTGACATTAGCTATGTTAGTCTGTTTCAGCTGTTTGACTTGAATTAGGAGAATTATGTACTATGGGGATGGTGTAAGAGAATAATTCACAAATTTCTTTTGGTAGCTATTTGAAAGACATTGTAGAAGGAATATACGATTTAAAGTAAGGCAGACTTCATCTGGAATTATAGTTCCTTCTGGTTTCATGATGGCTTAATGCTAGTTAGGTTATTATTTATTCTTTCTATCACTTCAGTTTTCTCCTCTGAAATATGGGGAATAATATAAGCGTATAGGGTCATATTGGAAGATAATTTATAAGTGCTTATATCCTGTAGTAACCACCCACATTCATTTCTAGACTAATTTTTTCTTTAACTTGGAAATGTATGAATGACTTTAGTACTATAAGGAGTGTTATAAGGGACTTTAAAATGAAGACTTTCCTGTGAAAAATGAATTTAAAGTGTAGGGTCAGTGCACAGCCTGAGCCATCTGAAGCACATTCCCACTATGGTAATTGCTAGTGGGTACATCGTATTGTCTTTTCCAGCCAGAAGCGACACACTTTCTAACCTTAGTCTGTTTTTTATAGTAATATATTCCCAATCTTTTAATTGGACCATAAAAAACCAAGAAATTTCTTGATAGAGAGAGAATATTCCTCAGAATCAAGATATCGTTGGTTCTGGCACTTGCTTGTTCCATATTTGCCTCATTGGTTTCCATTAATCTGCATGATTCTTCTGAACTGCACCTCTCTCTTCCTCATCTTAGTTGTGCAATCCCTGGTAGTTCCTTACACTCTCAGAGCCTGGATAATGCTATTACAAGGATTAAATAAAATAATGCTTTTTCAGTCCATAGTTCATTCTTGGCATTCATTAAACATCAGCAAAGATTGGTAGGTTCTTTCCTTTTTCTGATCTTTTTGTCTGATATGTCACTGCCTCCTGCTGTAGCTGCAAGCCCGGTTTGGAAACCAAGTTTTTCTTCGTTGGACTCATGTGTGTTCCCTCCTTTTCATTTTGCTGCTTGGTTGCTGACTCACTTGCCCCCAACTTTTTGACTTGTGGCCTCTATTTCTACTTTGCTATATGTTCAAAGCTCATAGATACTTTTATTTCAGTGCTCTCCTTAGTCCGCAGAACTGGCTGCTGGCATTGTCTATTTCCTATGGCAAGACAACCTTCAACAACTATAGCTCTTGCAAGAACCGAGAGTCCATTCTTCAGGCATGGAGAGAAAATATGGTAGAGCCAAGCATGTCAAAATTTGCTTCCATTTTAGTTTGCCAAATGTTTTATTCCAGAGGTGTCACCAGACCTCATAGTTACTACTTGTCACTGAGAGAGACAAATGATTCAGAATTCCTATCCTCAAAGGTGACTAATTCAGCAAATTAGCTTATAAAGTAATTATTTGCTTAAAAGAAAGCCTCCCATTTATACTCTTCTGGACTTGATAATAATCTTTGGTATATGTGGTTAGACTTAAGAACTGGAATTTTAATTTATTTTCCCCAAAGTTATAACTTTGCTTCTCATAAAAGGGCAGGCTCTATCCAGTCGCTACATTTCTGAGCTTTAGCTGTTTAAAGATAAATAGCTGTAATGAATCTGTGTTATACATTTTTTAAAAATAAAAATAATTCCTCTTTGCTTCTCATGGAGCTCATATCTGAGGGAGGAGGAAACTACAATTCAATTTTATTGTAGTCTATCAGCTTAAGTATGTTTCTGATTCAATAATGGATCAACACAGTACTGCTAACTAGAGCTTCAATTCAGCATGCAAAATGTAAATCCACCACCCATGGGACTGTGCTAACAGAGGGGTTAGAGGATCAAAAATCACAGCTCAACCAAGACGAAAAAAGGGAAGAGTTGAAGCTTGAGAGGTCAATAAGGAATCGATCCAGGAGAAAAAAAAATGGCATGGCCTAGATGCTTTCTGCTTGTTTCCTTCCTGTTCCTTCATTTAAACCCTAAACCCTAATAAATGAAGGAACAGGAAGGAAACAAGTAGAAAGTATCTGAAAAAAACTACTTGAATAGTAGATACTATTGTTGCTAGATAGGATTTTTCTTATCAATGAGTGCTAGTGATGGGAGAGTCAACTTAGTGAGAGAGCCCAGAGAGGGAGAATACATACCACATTGAATGAGAGAGAAGCAGGCACTTTAACAGCAATTGGAATTAAGTTTCTATACTAGGACCATGTGTCTCTGGATTAGAAATATGCACTACTCAAATATACCATGAAGCATTATTAGTCTGAGAAAACAAGCTGTGGTGTCCCCTCCATGCACCAAATTCAACAACACAAGGATTGTCACTCAGTATTTTATGCATTAGTGTTTTCAAGTTGCTTCTTGTATAGGCAACTCTATATCAAAGGCTTCAGAATGAGAAGCAACAGAGATATGTGCAGTCATGATTCTCTATAGTACTGATGGGAGGTTGGCACAATAATGTACTTCCATCAAGATAATACAGATGACTATTATAAGACATTTATTCATCATTCTTGGAGACAATTAAATTTTGGATCTTTTCCATTTCTCATACGTGTGTGTGTGTGTGTGTGTGTGTGTGTGTGTGTGTGTGTGTGTGTCTGTATACACTTATGAGTACTTTAAGTTATAATCAAATATTATTTGATTTTATTGCTCAAGTTGTTTCAGCTTTGGTCGTTGGAAGTCTATTTAGTTGGCTATTGTGTTAATTTGTCATACCTCCATAACAGTGTATGTGTGTTTCTGATTTTGTATTGTTTGGTCCCAGTTCATTTGTGCTACTGTAACAGAATATTACAGACATGGTAGTGTGTAAATAAGAGAAATTAATTTTCTCATGGTTCTAGAGACTGAGAAGTCCAAGATCAAGTTGCTGGCAAGTCAGGCTGTTTGGCGAGGACTGCTTCCTCTGGAGGAGTGGAATGCTTTGTCCTCGCATGGCAGAAAGCTGAAGAGGATGCTAGCCAATGCAGGGCGAAGCATATTTTATGAATCTAGTGAGTGGATGGCCCTCATGGTCTAATTACTTCTTAGAGACTCCACCTCTTAATGCTATGAATTGACAATGCATCAATTTTGTCAAGGACATATTCAAAGCATCCCACTTATGTTCTGACACTATAAGATGGTCCAGACTCATCTTGCATATTTTCTGCCCCAGTCCTAGAATCATCTATTGCTCAAGGAATTGTAGTTTTTTTCCATTGGAGAGCAATAATAGAAACTAAGATATGGGCACCAGTGTGTTAATTGCCATCAAGATGTCACTGTTTTTAGGTCCTCTCAGATGATAGTCCAAGAAAAAAAAATCTATCTATATAACGTATAAAAGTATTTTCTCTCTGTAACCATATGTATTTTAGTCTGATTTTTGTTGCTATGACAGAATAAAGTAGATTGGGTAATTTATTCAAAAGCAGAGATTTGTTTCTTACAGTTCTGGAGACTAAGAACTTCAAGAGCAAGGCACTAGCATCTGGTGCGGACCTTCTTGTACTGTCATACCATGGCAGAGGGCATTACATGGCATGGAAGTAAGAGTGTGCATGTCTGCCAGTTCAGGTCTCTCTTCCTTGTCTTATAGAGCCGTAGTCCCAACATGGGGGCCTCACCTAATCATTTTATCTATTCCTCATTAACTCCCAAAGCCTCATCTCTAATCAACATATACATTTTCAGTTTACGTTTCCAGTATATTTGGGGGACACATTCAAACCATGATAGTCTGTAACTCTTTTAAGCTAAAATCAGTTCATAGTGATATTTCAAACATTAATCCATCACCATAAGGATGACTTTACCTTTTTCTCTCTTGCTTATCTGTAAATTTTCATCCCAACAGTGAGAAACCTGCTTCCCATAATCCGTCATCCATTACTATAGTAGCTCATTTCCAGTTTACAGTGGTAGCAGTGTAAGGACTGTTACCCTGTTACCCCAATGGAAACAACTTTATCATCTTGGGGCTGTGCTTGTGTACAGTTTCTTTAGTCTGTGGTCTTACAGACAGACAGAGCTCAGTTCCCAAGTTTCTTGATCCAGTGCCTATACCCTTGACCCCATTTCAGTGAGATTGTTTCATGCATTTGTAATACAGTTAATTTGTTTTGCCACATTTTGCATTCCATCCTAGGATTCCCTGACTTCATTAATTATTTAGTAAATTTGCATACATTAATGTTAACTTTTTATGCTATAAATTTCCATGCATTTTAACAAAAGCAGAGAGTCATGAATCCACCATGATGATTCATGCAAAATAGTTTCACTGTCTAAGAAATCTCCTGTGTTTCACCTATTCATCCCCTTCCCCTCTCCCATTAATTCTGGCAACCACTGAAATTTTTTTTTACATTTTAATTTCCTTACCACTGCTATAGTTTTATCTATAAAAAGTGTCATAATATTGGAACCATATAGCATACAGCCCCTTCAGATGAATATATTTCATTTAACAATATGCACTAAGGTTTCACACTTGACTTTTCTTTTGCTTGATGGTTCATTACTTTTTATTGCTGGATAATATTCAGCATATAGATTTATCATAGTTTGTTTGCCCATTCACTTATTGGAAGACATCTTGGCTGCTTCTATTATTTTGTGAGTATAAATAAAGCTGCTATAAATATGCAGGTGCAGGTTTTGTGTTAGCATAAATTTTCAAACCAGTTTGGGTAAATACCTAGGAGTGTAATTGTAGGATCATATGGTGAGACTATGTTTAGCTCTGCCAGAAAATTCCAAACTATTCCAAACTATTTTCTAAAGTAACTGTAGTATTTTGTACTCCAACCAGGAAGGATGAGAGTTTCCGTTCCTCTGCATACTCACAAGAAACTGACATTTTCAAAGTTTTGAATTTTAGCTATTCTAATAGGTTTGTAGTGGTATCATATTGTTGCTTTAATTTCAAATTTCACAATGTCAAGTGATGTTTAGCATCTTTTCAGTTGTGTATTTGCTATCTGTATATCTTCCTTAGCGATGTGTTGCTTCATATCTTTTGCACATATTTGTTTTCTTATTTGATTATTCTTTTTAAATTTTTTATTTAAAAGATGTGGAGTACAATTCAGGGTTAGGTATACAAATGTCATTGTACAGGTAAAGTTTGGGTCTCACTTTGGTTCCCACACCACCTAGTTTGAGATCAGTACCCTTTTGATCAGGTACACTTCTGTGCCATCCCACTCTCTTCAAGGGCATTTTTCCACTACTCCCAATACCTTTCTTATAGTATCATAATAATTGTTCAGGGTCTGCTTATGAGTGGGAACATGTGGCACTCAGTTATTTGTTTCTGTGATACATCACTGAGTGTTACAGAATCTAAATCCATCTAAATTGCTGCAAAAGTTCATAATTTTGTCCTTCTTTATGGCTGTGTAATATTCCATTGTGTATATGTACTACATTTGAAAAATTTGGTCTACTTTTGATGGGCAGCATGGTTGGTTCCATGTTTTTGCTATTGTGAATAGTACTGCAATAAACATGTGTGCATAGGTATCTTTTTTTGTGGAATGATTTGAGTTCCTCTGGATATAGTCCCAGAAGGGGAATTGCTGGGTCATACTGGGGGCCAATTTTTAGATCTTTTAGAAATTGCCACACTGTTTTCCACAGATGTTATACTAGTTTACACTCCCACCAACATTATAGAAGTGTTTCCTTTACCCCACACTCTCTCTAGCATCTGTTGTCTTTTGAGTTATTGATTATTTTATTATTCTTACATTTTAAGTGTTCTTTATATGTTATGGATATAATCCTTTACAGCTATCCCCAACTTTTTGGCATCATGGAACAGTTTCATGGAAGACAATTTTTCCACAGACTGGGATTGGAGGAGTTGTTTCAGGATGATTCAAACACATAACATCTATTGTGCACTTTATTTCTATTATTATTACATTGCCATATTTAAAGAAATAATTATACAACTCAACATAAAAAAGAGGTATGGACAAAAATGATAAATAAAAAATGGGCAGGTCATGCATGGACTCAAGTGTAAGATTCTGCCTTAAAGCCTGCCACCAGACTTACAATTGAAGTAAGTCAACATACTTGCCACTCACTGATAGGGTTCTTATATGAATCTGCAAGCAATTGATTTATTATGGTCTCTGTGCAGTCAAACCTCACTGCTAATGTTAATCTATATCTGCAGTTGCTTTCCAGTGCTAGCATCACTGTCTCAGCTCCACTTCAAATGATCAGGCGCTGTCTACTCATAAGGAGCTGCAACCTAGAACCCTTGCATGTGCAATTCACAGTAGGGTTTGCACTCCTGTGAGAATCTAATGCTGGCGCTGATCTGGCAAGAGGCAAAGCTCAGGCTGTCATTCCAGTGATGGGGAGTGGGTATAAATACAGATAAAGCTTCACTCCCACCTGCTGTACAGCCAGGGAGGGGAGGGACACATGGGGGAAGGGAGGAAGGAGAGGACACTTCTGTTTTATCAGATACGTGTTTTGCAAATATTTTACATCAAAGTGTGTCTTGTCTTTTGATTCTCTTCACAAGGTCTTTCATAGAACAGACATTGAAATTATACTTAATTTTGATATAATTCAACTTAACTTTTTTTAGTGGATCCATTTTCTGAATTTGTGTCTAAGAAAGTCACCAACTCAACATAACACAGACTTTTCGCCGTTGATTTTTCCCTAGACTTTCCATCGTTTTGTTTCTTGCATTTAAGTCTATTATCCATTGTGAATTTTAAAAATGTAAGATCTATATCTAGATGATGATGACGATAATGATGATTTTACATAGACATCCAATTGTTCCAGTATCATTTATTTAAAAGACTATCCTTTCCTCATTACACTGTCCTTGTTCCTTTGGCAATGATTAGTTCTAATATTTATGTGTGATTCTATTTCGGGGCATTCTATTCTATTCTATTGATGTGTGTGTGTGTGTGTGTGTGTGTGTGTGTGTGTGTGTGTGTGTGTGATATGTGATGTGTGTGTTTCCCACTGTTTGTTTTTCTAATATCGTGCTGCCTTGTTACTGGAGCATCGTGTACTGAAATCAGGTTATGTCAGTCTTTCAACTTTGTTCTACTTCAGTGCTATCTGTAATTTTTGGCATTTGGTTTTTCCATATAAGCTTTAGAATCAGTTGTAAATATCTACAAAATAAATTCCTGGAATCTTAATTGAATTACATTGAATCCACAAATCAAGATGGCAAAAATAGACTTTTAAACAATATTGAGCTTTTCAATTCATGAACATGAACTATATCTCCATTTATTCATGTTTTACTTCTTTGTAGTTTTCCACAGATACATCCTGTATATATTTTGTTACATTTCTATTAAAATTATTTCTGTATTTGATTCCACTCCATTTTTTTGGTCTTGCATTCCAATTGCTCATTTTTCACATGTTGAAAATCAGTTTGCTGTATATTAATCCCCTATCTTATGCCCTTTATACTCATTTATTATTCCAGAAGTTTATTTTTCAATTGTTTTGTTGTTCTATATAACATTCATGTCAACTGTGAATATCTGGGGTTTTATTTCTGCATCGTCCATCTGTATGCCATTTATTTATTTATTGGCCTTATTGCACTATCTAGAAGTGATGTTACAATGTTGCATAGAAATAATGAAAGGGGAACATGGACATATTTGACTTTTACCTGATCTTAAGAATAAATCAATTACCTGATGTTTCACCATTAAGTATGTTAATAACAGAATTTTTGTAAATGTTCTTTAAAAAGTGAAATTCCTTCTATTCTTATTTTGCTGAATTTTTTAAAAACATGAGCGAGTGTAGCATTGCATCAAATGCTTTTTTTCTGCATTAATTTATATAATTATATATGTATATTTGTATACATATTCACTTTCAATGTAATGAATTATATAAATTGATTTTTGAATGTTAAGCTAGCTTTATATACCTGGTATAAATTCCATGTGAGAGTGATATGTAATTATTTTTTACACATTCTTAGATTCAATTAGTCAATATTTTGTTGAGGATATTTTGCGTGTACGCTACTGGAATATATCACTCTCTAGTTTTCCTTTCTTGTTATGTTTTTGTCTCGTTTTGGTACTCAAGTAATGCTGTCCTTACAGAGTGAGTTAGGAAGTATTTCCTCTGTTTCTGTTGGTGAGAGAGTACATTAAAAATCATTTAAAATGTTCAAAAATCCAGAAATAGCAAATAAAAAGAAATATTCAATTTCTTACTTTATTTTTCCATTTTAGTTTGGGATATTTTGGTTACAATAGTTTTCTTTTATTAATATATATATATATATACATATGTATATATATATATATATATATATATATATATATATAATTTTTTTTTTTTTGAGTTGGAGTCTCACTCCGTTGCCCAGACTGGAGTGCAGTGGCCGCTCCCGGCCACCGGAGCCTCACCTGCTGGGCTCCGGCATTCCTGGGCTCCAGCGTTCTTTCTGCCTCAGCCTTCCAAGTAGCTGGAATTACAGGCATGCACTACCATGCCTGGCTGATTTTTTGATTTATTGTAGAGATGAGGTCTCGCTGCCCAGGCGGGTCTCGAACCCGTGGGCTCAGGCAATCCACTCACCTCAGCCTCCCAAAGGCACGGGATTACAGGCTGAGCCACCAAGCCTGGCATTAACATATTTTTAAATTTAAAATTATGGGGTACAGTTAAGGGTTAGGTATACAAATATGTATTGTGCAGGTACCCTTGTTGATGAGGTGTTTCCCCCCATCCCCAGTAAGATATTGACTACCATTAATCCCACCTCCCTTCTCCTCCCTGGCCCCCCCATAGTTTCCCACTACTGTCAATCCTTTTCTTATAGTATTATGATAGTTGTTGAAGGTCCACTTATGAGTGAGAACATGTGACACTCAGATCTTTGTTTCTGTGAGAGATCACTCAGTATTATAAACTACAATTCCATCCAGGTTGCTGTGAAATTCATGATTTTGTTCTTTTTTATGGCTGTATAATATTCCATTGTGTATATTTACCACATTTTTTTAATCCAGTCCTCTTATAGAGTTGTTGTTGTTCCTGTTAGTTTGTTGTCTTTCTTTTTGTTTGGGGGTTGATTTGTGTGTGTTTTTAATGTTTTTCCTGTACTCTTGTTAAGAACGTTGTTGTTCTTTTTTCCTTTTCTTCTGTGTTTAGTACTTTTGTAAGTGTTTCTTGTAAAGGTAGTCTGGTGGCAGCGTGAGTTCTTCTGAGTGAGTCTGGTGGCAGCGTGAGTTCTTCCTATCTGGGGAAGATTTTAATTCTCCCTCACTAATGAAGCTTAGCTTGACTGAGTAGGTTACTCTTGGTTTAAATTGTTTATATCTTTTAGAACTTTGAAGATAGAGCTCCAAGCTCTCCTAGCCTGAAGGGTTTCTGTAGATGAATCTTCTGCTATTCTAATTGGTCTTCCATGGTAGATAATCTGACCTTTTTTTCTTGCTGCCTTTAGGATTTTTTCTTTTACAACTACTTTGTTTAGGTGAATTATTATGTGTCTGGGGGATTGGTCTTCTCATTTGATGTCTTTCAGGGGTTCTCTGAATCTCTTGTGTTTGAATTTTTGCATCACTGATGAGATGAGGGAAGTCTTCTTGAATAATCTCATGGAATGTTTGTTTCAGGGTGGACTCTGTCTCTCTGCCTCAGGAAGTCCAATTACTCTTAGGTTCAGTCTCTTGTAGTAATCGCTCATCTCTTGAAGGTTTCGTTCTGTCTTTTTGAGCTTCTTTTCTATGTTTTTGACAATTTGGGTTAGTTCTATATTTTGGTCCTCAAGTTCTGAGTTTCTTTCTTCTGCTTGACTAATTCTGCCTTTCATGTTTATCAGTTTGTTATTTATTTCATTCACAGTATTCTTTACTACTGTTATCTTAGTTATCAACTGCTCCCTAGTTTCCTCTTGTCTCCTCAATTCTTTTTAACTGCTCCATTAATGTCTTGATATCTGGGTTTGTAGTTTGAGACCAGACATTTTGGGGGCTCTTCATTGTTTGCAATCCGAAGTCAGTTTTCTCAGTGTCTGACCTCCCTGGGGTCTGTGAGAGACCCATATTCTTCTTTTAGTTTTTCTTCATTTGTGTAGATTTTTCTCTGCCCCTTTCCCTCCCCTTCTTTAATTCTGTTTTTCAGGGAATGTGGGATTGCTTTTACTTCTTTTTGTTCATTCTCCTGTTCTTCCTTATGAGCATCTTCTGACTTTGTTCACTTTTGAGACTGGACTGTAGGTTGGGGCTGTACTTTTTGCAGTTTCCACACTTAATTGAGGGGGAAGGAGTGATTCATAATCTATCTGCAGATCCCAGTGTCCACCAGCAGGTGTATGGGCACACTGGAACCCACTTCCCACTACCTTCAATCTGTTCATGCAGTGGGGTTTAAGTTTGCTCCCTGGAATCAAAGGATGTAAGAAAAAAAAATAATGGAAGAAGGGGGGGTCAAGAGGAAGTTAGAGAGAGAAAAGAGTAAGAGAGAAAACAGACATACATACCAACTAATGAATAAAAAGAGACACAAGGCCAGAAAAGAGTAAAAAACCAACAAACAAACAAGATTCCCTAAAGCATACCAGTAATCACACAAAGACAGTCTAATAAATTCATGCCTTTTGATGTGCTTTTCCCCAACACAAACAAGTAGTCTAACTCAAAAAGCAAACAAAGGTGAGCAAAACAAGCAATCAAAACAATAAAATACAAGATCAAAATAAGAAACCAGACTAGCTCTGGAGTCTTTCCTGAGTGTCTAAAGTCTCTTCAGCTCTGATCTCTAGCCTCTCCCCTTTGCAGGCAGACAGCCTTACTCATAGGTTGGGTTGGTTCCCTTGGCTTGCCTCCTGAGAGGTCTGCCACAGGACTGTGTTGCCTGTGTCTGATTCAGCGTAGGGGAGGTCCTTTCATCTCCTTTTGGCGAGGTTACCTTAGAAACCAAGGTGGAGGCTGCTCGTAGATGGGCAGGGCAATGCAAATCTTTGCCTGAAAAATGGCTGCGGTGGGCGACTCCTCTTTTAAAAATCCTTTCTCTCTACTCGTCTTTTCTCTCCACTTGTCTGGTCTGTGGATGATCCACTGTGACAGTCTATGGTGGTGTGTGTCTGGCGTCAGGCACTGAGAATCAGCAATATAGGTGGGCGCTGCATTTGGTGTGCCACAGCGGCTTGGGGTGGGGAGGGGGCCCGGAATTCTTCAGTCCAGAGCCAAGAGCTGAGAGCAGCTGTTCAGCACCTCTTTAAGATGTACTGTTCCCTTACACAACCATGGGGTCTTATCTCCCAATTTGGAGGTTAGGCAGAGTTGGGTGGGTGAGTCACTGCAGTTCTCTGCCTGGTCACAGGGCTCTAGCTGTTCTCTGGTCCACTGTAGTCAGGGATGAGTTGGGGAAAGTGGAGTGTGAGACTGCTGGGCACCTCAGCCAGAGGGTTGATGGAGCTCCAAAGGGCAGGTGGTGGGCAGTGGCAGTAGCTTTGGGCCCCCCCAAGGCTCTTCAGCCAGGAATGGAGCTGGTATCTCTAAGACAGGCACCTAGAACCTCCCTGGGCAATGATGGCTTGAGATGAAGCTGGACGGGGACCCAGAACCCAGGGCAGGGGCCTGGAACTCGAAGGGTAGAGCACCAGCTGCGGCTTTGGGTGTTTCAGCCCTAGGGGCAGCGCAGAGCCTGGAGGCACAGCCTGAGGGCCTGCTTGGGCAGCGGTGGCCTTGGACCTAGTGGGATACCCCAGGAGGAAATGGAACCTGTAGTTCCAAAGGGGGGGCGTGGAGGGCCTGAGACTGGCCTGGGCACCCAGCCAAGGAGGGATCTGGCAGCGGCTGACTGCCAGGCAGATCAGTGTAACCAGCAAGGGAGCACAGATCTCCATAAGGCAGTATCCAAGGGCCTCCAGAGGTGGCAGTGGGTGGCTTGGGGCCGGGTGAGACGGTGTAGTGGGGAGGGAGCTGGGTGCTCTACTCGTCTGGGACTTGGGCTGCCTGGGGTGGAACAGCAGCTGCAGAGTGGCCTGTGGTAGCCAGCTGTGCATGGGACCGAGGGTCTCCAGGCCTTAGACCAGTGCAGCTAGCAGATGGTGGGGGAGTGGGAGAAGGAAAGTGAGAGTCTAACTCACTTTCAGAGAATCTCACAGTCCCACCTGTGCCGTCGCCATCTTACTGGAACCACAATAGTTTTCTTTCTAGTATTTTTATTTTTTAGAATTTCTTTCTCTCTGTTTTTATTGCGCATATCTTCTTGCATGTTCTCTACTTTTTAATTAAAGTCATTAATATATTAATCATAGTTATTTTACATTTTCTACATGATAATTCTAAATGAGTCAAGTTCTGATGCTTGCTTTGTCTTTTCAGACTATTTTTTCTTGCATTTTATGAGGCCATTGTATTTTGTTGCTATTGTTATTCAAAAGAATACTTGATATATAAGCTAATAGAAACTGAGGTAAATATACATTTCTTTATTTATTTGACATGGGGGTCTCCGAGTATTGCCTAAGTGTCTCTAGGAGCTGGGACTACAAGGGCATGCCACCACACTTTGCTAAACAAGCTTTCAGTGAGACATTTTATGTTAATCTGTCAGTCAGTTAGGCTATATTTAATGTTTGTTGTATCTGTAAGTTTCAGAACTCCAAAGTCCTTTCATGCCCTTGTTTTGTCTTCCTTGTTGTAATTGAGCTTCTCTAAAAACTCCTCCTTAGAGAGTCTGTGCATTATAGCTCTTTAGGCTGTAATTCATTGTTGTTATGCAGGAGTCCTATTGCTGTAATGATAAAATTCCAGGGAGGGGAAATGTTCTACAATGATGCATTCCACAAGCATATGATTAAATCTCAAGCTGTTAAGTGCACCTGAGTCCCTGGGCTGTGACCTTCCCAAGTGTTTCTTAGGTTCTGCTTCCCCTATGTTAGGCAAGACAGGAAGCCTAGCAAAGTCTGCAGTGGGAGAAATAACCCTCCCTAGGTGAGATAAGGTTCTTCTTAAGGTTTTGCCTGCAAAGTTGGCCTGTGTTATGGAGACTACTGTGTACTTCACAAAGGGGGCTAGGAAAGGGTCTTCTATTCACCAGAAGAAACTAGTGCAGTGACTATAGGTAAAAATCCATGAAATATGGTGAATCCCCTAAGACGGTAATTCATGTAATCTCCTGCTAGTCCACACTCAGTCTCCAGTGACCTTTGACAGTGTCTGCTCTCAGTGTTGGAGTTTATGGCTCCAACAACATTTGCTCCTGGTAAACTTATCTCAGGTGTAATTCTCTGTATTCACTTCTCTCTTCAGATTTCAGGATGGTGGTTTGAAAACTAAATTATCTGAATAATTCAAGCAAAATTGCTGATTTTCAATTATTTCTGCTTTTTTTTTTTCTTAACTGTAAGGAGGAGAGTAACCACTTTCAATCTCTACACATGACAACTGAAATAGTCTTATTCTGCTATATATGTTTTATTATTTTTTAGTGTTTTTCAACAAGAATTGTGACAATAAAACATCAAATGATTACTTGAAAACCATTTTTATGTCAAGTGACATTAGTTAATGTATATTTACAAATAATTATAAATGGTGCTATGCTAAATCCCAAATTTCCTTTTTAAGAAGGTGCATTTTATGCCAATCATATTTTCCAAAAATGTGAAGGACTTGGTGACAATACAGGAAGATAAAACTAATTCAAAAGTAGATCATGCCCATCTTTCTACTAAATGCATGCCTGCAGTCCTGAAATATTGAGGATCAATTATGTTGCAGAAGCTAACTAATGTTTTAGTGAACGTATTCTCATCTGGTTTTTAAGAATACCACTGGATAGTTATGATTTTTTGCAAATGTAAGCCTTTAAAGAAAGATAAGTAAAATATTTTGGCCAAGATCAGTGGATTATAAGAAAAAGGGTCAGGATTTAAATGCCCATGCATTACCTCATTTTTGTCCTCTCAGATACACTTTGAAGACTGTATTTAATTAATCCATGTTATTTTATTGAAGTTCAGCACATTCAACTAGAAACTACTAGGTATTAGGTATAATGTTAGAAATAAAAACAATATGAAAAATTATCTTTTAACTCTCCAGAGAGGCTCCCTCACCATGTATAAGGGAAAAACGAATCTGTTGATATTTTTCTTTTTTAAAAACTTTTAATTTTTTTATTTTAAAGATGTGGGATACAATTCAGGGTTAGATAAACAAATGTTCATTATTCAGGTACCCTTGTTGATGAGGTGTGCCCCCCCAACCCTGGCAGATTCCCACTACTGCCAATCCCGCTTCCCTTCCCTCCCCTGGCAGTTTCCCGCTACTGCCAATTTTTTTCTTACAGTAATACGATAATTGTTCAAGGTCTGCTTATGAGTGAGAACATGTGAAACTCAGTTCTTTGTTTCTGTGAAAGATCACTCAGTATTATAGTATTATATATAATATTGTATTATATATATTATATTATGGTATTATAGTTCATCCAGTTGCTGTGAAGTTCATGATTTTATTCTTCTTTATGGCTATGTAATATTCCATTGTGTATATGTACCACATTTTATTAAAAAAATCCGGTCCTCTTTTAATGGGCAGCACAATTGATTCCACGTTCTTGTTACTATTAACAATGCTGGGATAAGCATACTATAGGCAGGTATCTTTTTTATACAGTGATTTGAGTACTGCTGGGTATTCCCAGTAGAAGGATTGTGGGGTCATGTAGAAGGTTGGTTTTTAGATCTTTTAGGAATCACCACATGTCTTCCACAGAGGCTGCACTAGTTTACACTCCCACCAACAGTGTAGAAGTGTTCCCTTTTCTCCACATCCTCTCCAGCATCTGTTGTTTTTGTTATTAATGATGGCCATGCTGCCTGGAGTTAGGTGGTATCCCAGTGTAGTTTTAATTTGCATTTCTTTAATGGCTAGTAAGGCTGAGCAATTTTTCATGCATCTGTTGACTACTTGTATGTCTTTTGAGAATTGTCTATTTATGTATTTTGCCCACATTGGAATGGAGATGTTTGCTTTTTTTCTTTTTGGCACATTTGAGTTCCTTGTAGATCCTAGATGTTAGGCCTTTGTCAGACATACAGTTAGCAAGTGAAAACTACAAAATACTGCTCAAAGAAATCAAAGATGACACAAACAAATGGAAAAATATTCTATGCTTGTGGGTTGGAAGAATCAACATTGTTAAGATGTCCAACCTAGCCAAGGTAATCTACAGATTTAATGTAATACCCATTGAGTTACCAGCAGCATTCTTCTCAGACCTGGAAATGACAGTATAGGAATTCATATAGAAACAAAGATGACCACGAATAGCCAATATAATCCTCATAAAAAAAACAAGAAACAAAAACAAACAAAACAAACAAAACAAAGCAGGAGTTATTACACTCCCAGACTTCAAGTTTTATTATAAAGTTACAATATTCAAAACAGCCTGGTATTGGTACAAGAACAGGCATATAGACCAATGGAACAGAATAGAGATTCCAGAAACAAAAACCACAATTTCTCAACCAACTCATCTTGGACAAAGACTCTACTATCAATGACTGGGGAGCAGAGAACCTATGCAGTAAATGGTGCTGGGAAAACTGGCTAACTACCTGCAGAAGATTTTAAAAAGATCCCTACCTATCACCACACAAAAAAACCAACTCTAAAGGATCAAAGATCTAAATGCAAAACCTCAAACTATAAGAACCTTAGAAAATTCAGGAGACACCCTTATGAAAATTGGAACTGGCAAGCAATTCCTGATCAAGTGCCCATGGCCAAGTGCCCATGCCATGTGAGATAAGATAGACAAATGGGACCTCATCAAACTGACAAGCTTCTGCAAAGTCAAAGAAACCATCAAGAGAGTAGGGAGACAGCCCCCAGACTGGGAAAAAAATATTGATGATATTTTTCAATGCCTCTCTGGATGTTATAAAATAAATAGAGAGTGGGTTATAATTATAATTGAGAAAATATATAAACTGAGGCTTGAACGATGGAAAAGAGGTTATTTAAGTGTATTCCAGATGGAGGTTGACAGAATGGTAAACATATCACTCAGTTGCATGCCGTGTTCTGTGAGTTCAGTTTTTTTGTGGTAGATACAGAGGGAAATGATGACAGAGAACAATGGTAGAAGACGACAGTGAGAAACAGAAATAAAATTCTAAGACCCCCAAACAACTTAAGTAAGTTTTACAAACTGGCTTCCCAACCATAATGGAACAGGAGGTCAGACAGGATTTCTAATACCTCCTGCCTTGCTAACTGCCATTAGGCTTTTTTCCCTAAAGATTAAACAGAAACCAGCCTTTTAGAAAGACTTGCTCTATTGTTGATTTCAAACAACCCCCCTCCTTTTTTGCAGTTTTCACAGAGCTACTGACTGGCATTCCTTCCTTATAAGATACTATGAACCAAGAAGTGATTCTGACCAGTTTACAAAGGCTGCAGACTGAGTGCCTATGTCCACTGCTTCAGCTTCTGACTTATAGGACCTAATTGTAATGCATTTACATATTAAATCTCCAGCTCAAAGTGAACATGGGAACATATGTAACGTACATGTTAGCCTACGATGCCGTGCATGTCCACCCTTACTGAATATTCATAGCTCCTCCCATAACCTGTTGAATATATATATGTGTATATATATACATAGTCAACCCATTCATTATAAATTCCTATCTCATCCCTTTCTTCTCCAAACTTATCAGCTTTTTTGTTTCAGCTAGATACTGCAGGTTTCTACCTGCAGGCTGCTATACCTTCCTTTAGAAGGAACGTTATTTCTCAATTTATAGATTTTGTGACTTTTCCTGTCAACAATAACAAAAAGTAGAAAGAAATATACCATTTAGGGTTTTCATATGGCAGGCAACTGAGTTTGAAAAATTTAAGCTTTGTTTAATTGTAACCTATTTAAGTTTTAGAAAGTCTATATGCTTCTAAATACAGATCCCAAACTGAGGCTAAAATAAAAAAATAAAGTGAGACATTCAAGTTTACACTGTAAATTTTTAGAAGGCACTTACATATGGGTATAAGATTGTACATTCATATATCAATGTGCAGACTAGTGGTCAAAGTAGATATTCCCTCTACTTTGTATTAAATTGTACCAAAGTCAAGTGCATTTAGCTGAGTTTTTCTTATTTAAGAGACACTAATAATACATCATCATAATTCATTAGACATATGCATTACAAATTTTAAAATTATTCATTTTTTAAAATTCTGTATATGAAACAAAAGGTCTATTATTCTCACCTGAATTAAGATATTTGGATGATTAATGTCTAGATATGTGTTTATAAAGTATTGGCCTTTAAAAAATAAACTTCGGTAATTATCACTAATGTTTTTGCTCTAAATTATATTTCTACTTGTGCAATTATCAAAAATCTAAGTTCTGGCAACTGCACTTATAAACTCTTTGAGGAAAACATATTTATAGCCTCATGGTCTCTTTAGCTAATAAGATTATCACCAATGAGTCATAAAGTCATAAACATTATTGATATACTGATAAAAACAGATGTAGTAAGAGTAGATGATCAAGAATAATTTAGGATGAATATCTGATGGCTCCAGAATTTCACAGCTCTGATTTTGTATTTATGCTATTTTCTCTAGCACAGGACTGTTGGTAAAATATTAGTAAAGAGAAAAATAAAATTAATATCTTAGTTCTAATATTTTATATTAAGCTTTAATATTGTCCACTATTTCATTAAAATCATGTCCATTTGTTAATCCCCAAGCATCTATAATTTAAGGAAAAAGTTTCTTATCTTAAATTGTTTTTATAGTTTTAGGATTGAGGCCATTTTTTAAATGAACTAAAGTTTGAAGATTGAAATTCTACAATGAAATTTTATAACTCTTCAAATAAAAATATCATAGGAACTAAGCTTTATGGTTGTGAGCACAGCCTGGAACTAGAGACATATTGTCTGAGGTGAAATCCTGTTCCAACTCTTAACAGATCTATAATCTGTACTGCTAAACTTCAGGGTATTTTCGCTTTCACATTTGTAAAAGACTGATAATGATAATAAGAAGAAGAAAGAAAAAAACCAAAAACTAACTTCTGGAGCTGTTGTGAATATTACCCTGAGAAAGATCATTTAAACATTTCAACACAGCACATACCTCTTTTATAATTTGATTTGTACTATTATTGTTATTATTATTAATAGTGGTAGTGCTGTTCAGTTAGTAGTACTGAGATTACTTTATAAAGCTTTTATAGTGTTAGAACACATGAGAGATGAAAATGGTGACTTCTTTTTTCATTATCATGGGAGTTTTTTAAAACCACGGGATCATTTTTATACCTGACAAACTTGACAATAAACTCTTTTCATCACATCTCCCCCCAAAAAGAAAATGGCGACAAAAGATAAATAGAACCAAACAAGATGCAACTATTCCTGATCATCTATTTTACTAATAATTGGTGCTTCTGTTACAATGGCTCTAACTGTGGTTGATCTTGTCCCTCAGGGGACATTTGGCAATGTCTGGAAAAGGTTTTTCGGTGTCACAACAAGGGGAAGGGGTGCCACTGGAATCTATTTGGTAGAGGACAAAGATGCTAATAAACATCCCATAGCCGGGCTCGGTGGCTCAGCCTGTAATTCCGCGCCTTTGGGAGGCTGAGGTGAGTGAATTGCCTGAGCCTGCAGGTTCGAGACCCGCTTGGGCAGCGAGACCTCATCGCTACAATAAATAAAAAAATCACCCGGGAGTGGTGGCGCATGCCTGTAATTCCAGCTACTCGGAAGGCTGAGGCGGAAGGATTGCCGGAGCCCAGAAGGCCGAGGCTGCAGTGGCCGGGAATGGCCACTGCATGCCGGTCTGGGCGACAGAGTGAGACTCCAACTCAAAAAAAAAAATCCCATAATGTGCATATTAACAATGAATTATCATGTTGATATTGTCAGTAGTGATAAAGTGGTCTGTGGTAAGCTTTGGCACCAGGCATTATTAGCTTAAGAATAAATGTCATCTCTTAATAATCATTACATTCTTATCACAATAAGTATGCTTCATAAAAAGATGCATTTTATTATTTTTGTGTAGTCATTTATTTCTTTGTTTAAAAACACTCTTTATTAGATCAGGTATTCTGTGAAAGATAAACTATATGAAGTTTTCTCTTAATAAGATGGTAAACAGCCGGGTTCCATGGCTCAGCCTGTAATCCCGCGCATTTGGGAGGCTGAGGTGAGTGGATTGCCTGGCCCCGCGGGTTCGAGACCTGCCTGGGCAGTGAGACCTCATCTCTACAATAAATAAAAAAATCAGCCAGGCGTGGTAGCTCATGCCTGTAATTCCAGCTACTTGGAAGGCTGAGGCGGAAGGATCGCTGGAGCCCAGCAGGTGAGGCTGTGGTGGCCGGGAGCGGCCACTGCACTCCAGTCTGGGCGACCGAGTGAAACTCCAACACACACACAAAAAAAGATGGTAAAAATTAGTTTATAGAGGGAAAAAAGGTTACCATGTGCTGAGGTGCATAAATTATGAGGACAGGATTGTTGCTTATGATGGTGGGAAGGCACTTAAATTTAGAGATGGAAATACAAGATGGAGTATGTCACACATGACCTGTTGTCATACCATAGTCTGTGTACTTCATCTTCTAGATCAGAGTAAAAGGTTGAAAGGATTTAAAAGTAGTTACCAGGAGCAGAGGTGCACTTTATAATGCTTTTCTAGCGTTAATACATATGAGAGATGAAAATGGTGACAAAAGAGAAGTAGAAACCAAACAAAGGCCAGGCGTGGTGGTTCATGCCTATAATCCCAGCACTTTGGGAGGCTGAGGTGACAGGATTGCCTGAGCCCACAGGTTCAAGACCAACCTGGGCAACTTGGCAAGACCTCATCTCTACAATGAATCAAAAATTAGCTGGGTGTGGTGGCGCAGACCTGTAGTTCCAGCTACTTGGAAGGCTGAGGTGGAAGGATAACCTGAGCTCAGCAAGTCCATGCTGTGGTGGCTGTGAGTGTGCCACTGCACTCCAGCCTGGGCACAGAGTAAGCTCTTACTCAAAAAAAAAAAAAAAAAAAGATTCGAAACCAAACAAGATGCAATTAAAAAGCAGACTAGAAATGGTAAAATTCTAAGCATGACCAGTGATAGGTGCAATGGAGAAAAGGGAACGTTAGGTAGGAGTTTATATGAATTCTTGATGAATAAGTCACCAAGGGAGAAAGGAGAAGAGTCCTGTAAAAATCCTAGATTGTTAAGTGACAGACTGGACTGATGAAGAAAAGAGTCACATGTGAAAAAAAAATGAAGTGGGACAATAAGTCTAGTTTAGACATGCTGAATTGTGGAGCCTGATGTTTACAGAATTTAGGAGAGAAACAATGGAAGAAAACAATAAAAACTACAGGATGATATTTCTGATGAATATGGATGCAAATATCCTCAATAAAATACTAACAAACTGAATCCAATAACACATCAAAAAGATTCATCACCATCAAGTAGGTTTTATTCTAGATATGCAAGGATAGTTCAATGTACACAAATACGTATTTGTGGTCCACCACATAAACAGCATTGTAAACAAAAACTGTATGACCGCCTCAATAGGCCCAGAAAAAACAGTCGATGAACTCCAACATTCTTTCATGATAAAATGCTCAACAAACAAGACATTGAAGGAACATACCTTGAAATAATATGAACTATCTGTGACAAATCCACAGCTAACATCATACTTAATGGGAGACACTTGAAGACATTTCCCCTGAGAAATGGAAGAAGAAAAGAATATCCATTCTCACTATTCCTGTTCAACATAGTACTGGAAGTCCTTGCCAGGCAATCAGGCAAGTGACAGAAATGAAAGCCTTCCAAAAGAGAAAGTCAAATTATCTCTGTTCACTGATGACATGATTGTATACCTAGAAAACCATAAAGAATCCTTAAGAGATTCCTACACTTGATAAACCACGGGTATCACTTAGCTTGACTTCAAATCATACTACAAAGCTATAATAACTAAAACTGCATGGTACTGATAAGTAAATAGATAGATCAATGAAATAAAATAAAGCCTGCAGCAATAAAACCAAATACCTACAACCAACTGATCTTCAATAAAGTCCCCAAAAACAATGAGGAGGGACATCCTATTCAATAAATGATGCTGAGAAAATTGGCTAACTATATGCAGAAGAATGACATTGGACCCCTACCTCTTAACATATACAAAAATTAACTCAAGATAAATTAAAATCTTAAATGTAAGACTTCAAGCTATCAAAGTTCTAAACAAAAACCTAGGAAGCACTCTTCCAGACATTGCCTGAGACAAAGAGCCCCAAAGCAAATGCAACAAAATTAAACAACTAGGACGTAATTAAACTAAAGAGCTTCTGTACAACAAATGAAAGAATCAGCAAAGTAAACAGAAAACTTACAGAATGGAGAAAAAATTTTGCAAATTATGCATCTGACAAAGGATTAATATCCATAATCTACAAGGAACTCAAGGAACTCTAAAAGAAAACAAATCTATTAAAACTAGGCAAAGACATGAACAGATATTTTTCAAAAGAATAAACACAAGCATCAACAAACACAGGAAAAAATACTCACCCTCACTAATCATCAGACAAATGCAAATTAAAACCATAATGAGTTATTATTTTTCATCAGAGTAGCTATTATTAAAAATCAAAGAACAACAAACGTTGGCTAGGTTGTGGAGAAAATGGAGCACTCCTTCAGTGTTGGTGGGAATGTAAATTAGTTTGACCTCTGTGGAAAGCAGTATGGGGTTTTTTCAAATAACTAAAAATAGAGCTACCATCTCACTCAGCAATCCCACTGCTGAGTATCTACCCAAAGAAAACAAAATTATTATATTGAAAAGACACTTGTATGTTCATTGCCGCACTATTAACAGCAGCAAAGTAATGGGACCAGCCTAATTGTCCATAGACATTTGACCGGATAGAGAAAATGCAGTAAATACACGTCATGAAATATTATACAGCCAAAAAGGAACCGAATCATGTCTTTTGCAACAACGTGAGTAGAGCTAGAGGTCATTATTCTATGTGAACTCACTCAGAAACAGAAAACCAAATAACAAATGTTCTCATTTACAAGTGAAAGCTAAACAATGGAAACATATAGACATAAAGATGAAAATATTAGACACTGAGGACACCCAAAGAGAGGAGGATGGGTTGAAAAATTATTTATTGTGTACAATGTTTACTGTTTGGGTAATCTCCAACAGTATGCAATATACCCATGTAACAAACATGCACTTGTACCCCCAGAATCTAAAATAAAAAAAATCTCACTCATAAGCGAACCCTGAACAATGACCATAATACTTTAAGAAAGGGATTGGCAGTAGCAGGATACAACTGGGGTCGGGGTGGCGGGGGTGACACAACATCAATAAGGGCAACTGATATCAAACCAGGCAAAGAAGGGACTAAAGGGAAGGCCCAAACTTTACCTGTGCGATGACCACTTGCACACGTAATCCTGACTTGTACCCCACACCTTTAAAATAAAATTAAAAAAAATAAATAAATAAGCTGGGCTCGGTGGCTCAACCTGTCATCCCGCGCTTTGGGAGGCTGAGGTGAATGGATTGCCTGAACCCGCGGGTTCGAGACCCACCTGGGCAACTCGGCGAGACCTCATCTCTACAATAAATCAAAAAATCAGTCGGGCATGCTAGCGTGCACCTGTAATTCCGGCTACTCGGAAGGCTGAGGCGGAAGGATCGCCGGAGCCCAGCAGGTGGAGGCTGCGGTGGCCGGGAGCGGCCACTGCACTCCAGTCTGGGCAACCGAGTGAGACTCCAACTCAAAAACATAAAAATAAAATAATAATAATAATAATAAAATAGTAAAGATGACAATTAAACAGCCAGAAATGGCTTAACAAAATAAATAAATAGATAAATAAATAAATACCAATACACCAATTTATTTTGTGGGACTGGGATGTGGCCAATGCAAATAAAAAGTTAAGTCTCAGGGGATTATGGTCTACTCATTTTTGGACCTGACTCTGTTAGAAAAATGGACATCCTTTAGGGTTAATGTATCCTCCTGGGAACTCCATATGAAAGAAGTCTGGGTTGGATATGAACTGGGGGGCACATCACCATTCAGATGACAGTAGTAGCTGGGGAAATGGATGGCAAGCTGCTTTTCTGTTTGTTTGTTTGTTTGTTTTTTCTTAATTATCTGAGCCCATTACAAATGCTATAGGTAAATACAAATGTGTCTCATAGGTTGTGAACAAGAGATGAGTCTGTAAGGACATATTATTAGCAGTAGCATTTTTATTATATGTTATGCCCTGAATTCACAATTCACATGTACACTTTTCATCTTTTTCATTTAAGTATACTAAATATGGCACTATACAACTATTGGTCATTACATATTTATTGACTAATTCTAAATGAATGATTTAATATTGGAGAATTACTTTTCTCAAGCCAGATTTGACTGTCTTGCCCAGGTTAAAATTACACCTATACATATATACACATAGACACATATGTATGTATATATATATAATATCTATATATTATATATGCAAAATACATATATATGTATATGCATACATATGTATATACACACAAAATACTTACTGTATACACACACACAGAGACTTCCTTTCTAAAGATAGTATTAAATTCAAAGTAATGTATAATTGGTCAACACTTACCAAATGAAATTATGTTTATTTTAAGGTCAAAATTATAAAGAAAGGATCATTCAGATCGTATGTTCTTGGTTATATGCAATTATACAAATTAATGGAGAAAGAGACACATACAGTCAAATTTTACTCCCCATCCATCCATTGAGGAAAAGTTAATCTAAGGGAAGAAATAGAAGATCTGTTGCAGGCTTCCTTTGGGGTTCCTTGAGGAGAGGTTGGGTCTGCTTGTAGACTGCTCTGGAGAGAGTATCACCTATTTCCGGAACCTCCTACTGATGCTGTAAACATCTCAGAGAGATCCTGCTGAATGAGACCTTGCTGAATGCAAGATTCAGTCTCCAGAAAACCTAACAACTCAACATATTTAAGAGAGTGTTTGAGAGAGGAAGAGTCTTCTTAATGTACCTGAAGACTAAGAACAATTATTTTCATAAATAAATGTTCATAAAACATAAATGTTTTCAGAACATGTAAAAATACATATTGGCATATACTTGAATAATGCATTATGGACTTAGCATTAGATCAAGAGCTTTTACATGTAAAAACATTTTGGGGGTTGATTCTTGGAACAATATTATGCTTTCTGAAGTCCTTCAGTATTGTTAATCTCTCTTCATTTCCAGTCCAAGAACTGTGTCAAAAACAAGATTTCAATATTCACAGTCAGATGTGGTGGGTACTTTAAAGCCCAGACCAAAAACTACCTGTATCACCCAAAACTATTGAAATGAAAAAGATAAAATAAGACAAAATAAAATAAAAATAAGGTTCCCTGATGGAAAGTTCTGGAGCTGGCAGCCAAGACAGGATTTTTGTTTCAGGATCTGAGCTTGTGTCTGTTTCATCTTTTTGCAGGTTACTGTATTTACTCCAATTCTAGAATTCATTTCAACATAAGAGCCCTGTATTGTTTTCCAGTGAGGGTACAATATAACAAGGGTCACTGTGAAGCTGTGTCCTTTTCACTTTCTCCAGGGGAAGATTATTCCACGTGACTGACTGAGGCAGACCCTACAGAGAGTCCCTTGATTGTCTCTGTCTCCTCTAAACCCTAATGTCCACCTGCCATTTTGATAGCTATTTGCTTACTTAACAGATATCATTTGCTTTCATGACTGTGGAATCTGTACAATAGTACCCATAATGCCATTCACTGTCAGCCAGGAACAACTCTGGATTACTGCTGGCAGTTCATAGTCAAATTAACATACCTGAGGGAGCAACTTCATCTCTCCTGAGTCATCAAAGGTCTAATCCACTGCTCAGTGTCCTAGATTTAAAAAATACAGAAAGGCAACAGGGAAACAGTGCAAACCAAAAAGAAAATATCTAACCATTTTGCAATGATCATTTAGAACATGTCATGGTTTGGAATTTTGAGCCCAGAGAAGCAGGTTCAGGGTCAACTTCATCCTTCCCCATGAGACAGGGGAAAAGTTCCAGCATTTCTTTTTAGCTTCACTTTTGTCATTTATCAAAAGGGAGGTAGTACTTGTCTTGTCTTTCCTCAAAGGCTCATGAAGGAATCCACTGGGATCATGTAGAATTAAAAGAATTTCATCTCCATATACCTGGGGGATCTGAACCCACCTGAGCCCTGTTACTGCTGTCAGAAAAGGAAGGTGGGCTCTGGGGAGGTGAATCATAGAGTCACTCCATGCCTCAGTTTCCATGTGGGTGAACTCTAGAGAGCACTTTTATTTCTCTGACAGTACTGTTATGGACGTTATCTGGGTTAGACTTGTGCAGCCCTTACATCGAGGGCTGGCACATAGTGAGTTTTCTATAAGCATTCATTGGCATGACTTTGTGAGCAGGCTGCAACTGAAAATGAGAACTGTTTTTCTCTCTTCATAGCCAATTTGAATTCCACTTGAAGAAATCATTGCACCACTTAAACAAAAATTGTGCTTTCACCTTCTCTTCTCCATAGGCCTCTGTGTGCCTCTCTAGAAGCTCAAGCTGCCTGGTTTTAGCACCTTGTGCCTAAACTCTTTGCTTAAGACTCTTGGTTCTCAAGAACCATCTAAGAAGAGATGAGGATTTTTTAGAAACTCACGTTGTTAGTTGAAATTGGAGAATGACACTTAGGATGCCTCAGGAACATTCCCCTATTTTTAAGGTCTAGTGACAGAAGTTACAATACAAGTGGACACTACTGATTTTGTGACCTTTCCTGACATAGTATACAGCTCTAACATATGTTTCTTTATTTTAAGTAGAATCATTATGGCAGCAAAGATTTAATAGCACTAAATTTTTATTGATTTATATTTTCTCTTGCATAAGAATAGGACCTTTCTGTACCTTCTCAAGTTACCTATTTATTTAAAAAACAAGCAAACAAACAAACAAAAAACTCAGATTTGGTAATTTGGGATAAAATATGTAAGTCTCAGACCCAATTACAAATTAAAAGACTGTGTTGATTCAAGGCCCTAGGTTTTTTACACTCACACCCAAAGATTGATAACAGTCTCCTGAAATGTACACCCTACTCACGGTATTCTTTGCCAAGGTCAATAATCAACAAGTCAACATAAAGAGACACTGCACGGTCACCTGAAGGTCACTAAACAGTGATGAGACAGGAAGAGCTGCCTCTTGTGCGGACTGAGTCTTACGTGCAATGGCAGTTGTGAAACTCCCTCCATTTGTATTCACTTGGATTTTGCTTATGTATAATCTTATTTGGAGGTTTTGGTGTGTGCTAGTAATTTATGAATATGTGCACCATGTGTGTATGCTGTTCATTCTTCCATGGAGAAAACAAATGCTCTTCATTTCCTACTGCTATAAAGATCTGCTCAAGAAAAATAAAAGATCTACTCAAGGAAGTTAATACAGTTGATTAAGCAATGTGAAAATTTTGATTCTATTATTCTAATTTACTAAACTGTAAGATTTCGTAAATATTTTGGGATGGAAATATTATACATTTAATTGTAAGATATAGAATAAAAACTTATTAAACAACAGCCATATATGTGTGTAAATGTATTTACATATATGTATAGACATTTATATGCTCTAATTTATAACTTTTTATCTTTCAAATTTATTAACAATATTTGTACATTGGGGAAAAGTCATGTGTATTTCAGACTTAAAATGCATAATGTTTAGTAACTTGATGTAAATATATTTGGATATTATGCTTATGTAGATATATATGCATATTTCACAATTTATATTGTGCATACATGAACAAGTTCTATAAGAACACAATTATGTGTATCCACACATCATTTATTTAGATGCTCACAAGAATGTTATTTATCACATAAGAGAATTTTTCAGATCATTGAACCTTAATATCTCAAGCACATGCATTTAATTTTAAATATCTGCAAAGAAATTCTCTGTAGGTCACTTCCTTGAATTCTTAGGATGATACTATTGAGTGCAATAATAACAATGACAAAAGACAGGAAGATTTAATAGCTATTATGGCACTCACTTTACACATCCTTTAACCAGAAAAATTCTTGCAATTTAGTAAACTGGGCCCTCATTTATATATTACTGTTGAATAAAGTGAAACTTGCAGAATTTAGGTAACAAGATTCAGTCATAAAATTAAGAAGCAGAATTAGGATTTAAAGCTATGTCTTTTTTGCTCAAAATTTCATTGTCTTTCCAATATATCTTCTTTCCTGGAGTACTTTATTACACCAGTGCTTATGGTTTTCTACACCCTGTTACATCTATACATTATTTTTGCTTTTTAGTTTTTCTATGTCCTCCTTTGATGCTGAAGTCTTCACTATTATGTCTTCTGCTACATGTGACTTTCTGTTCTATCTTTGCCTGTTCTCAGTTTTGTTTCTTGTAACGTGCTCTGTGCTGGTGAATCGAAAAAGTAGGTTTGATGAGATCTGCAGGCTAAAGCTTATTTGATAATTAATGGTATCCATTATATCCATTACCTTTTTACTTCTTTTAAAAATATATTTTATGTCAGTTTCTGTTTTCCTAGCAATAAAGCTTCTGGAAAGAATGACTTTAAAGCAACCAAAGTTTTTCTGTGTGTACATATTCAGTTGCTAGCCAGATTTTACTGAAAAGAAATATTTAGAAGGAAATGCAAATTAAGAGTGATGCAAAAATTTCAATAGAATGTACATGTAGAAACATTTAATAAATACTGTAGGTCAGTTTGAGTTCTTCCAAAATGTGTTCTTTTAACAGCTGGTTTCCTTTATGAAAGGGAATGTGTTAATAAAAAGCAGCGGGTTGTCTCCTTCAGTATACTATTTTAAGGGATTTGTGCAAACTGCTACAGATAAAATAAAGGTTTTATCTATGTGTTTCTATAACTGGTTTGACTTTTTCTAAATTGTATGAGAAGTAAAGCAAATCTCTAGTTTCTTTATAGTATATAATTGTAGCAAGATGCTCAAAGAAAAAAGAATGCTTAGAGAAATGAAAGTCATTTCTTAAAATTTGAGGATTTAGTAGATTATGAAAGAAAGCTAGCTCAGGTTCAAAGGGTTATTAGAAAAATCTAAGAGACCCTTCCAGCAAAACATCTGATATGCTATTAATACACAAACTTCAATGGACTGTGTGAAATATAAAATAAGATTTTAGAGCTCACTGATGAAAAGGACATGGGTCATCCACAAAACTCATTTTAATTGAGGATGGAATTTTGGTAGATGGTGAAAGAGTTGAATGTGTGGAGGGAATGTGCAGGTCCAACGTGGTGACACCAAAATCTAGTGTTTTCTCTCTAAAAGAATTTTACTTTTTGAAAATAAGCACTATAGTTCATGAATATTATGTTAAATATAGAAAATAGACTCCTGGTTTCTTTTTTAACACTTTATTATTCTAATTTTTTATCAATAAAATTATTTTGTCCAAATAAAAATTTACAAAGAAATTAAAAATAAAGTTGTATTTAATTGCAAGTGAACATATATCTAGTATCTGATTCCACATATATTCATTCTCTTCATGACCTCTGATGATAATCTCAATGGTATTTTACAGATCATAATTATAGTAGAAAAACAGAACTATGTTTTTTGGCTTTATTCCTGTCCTTCAGGGATTCTAGGCCTCTTCAACACCAGTTCTAGGTGTTCCCTGGGCCTGTTAGGAGGCAGCATTCAGAGCAACTTTTGGCCACATTATGGTATCAGCCTATCATTTTCCATCCTCTTCCCTGACTTGCCGTCGTGGGGTTACTTGCTAGGTCATCAGAGATATATGTTCCATTAGGCCCTGGAATCAGAGACACTGATCCTCTGCAAAGAACCTGGCATCCCCCACAGGAAAGGAGTTTGTCAGTGGCCCTACTGCCTGGTCTGTACTCCCTCTATCCTCCTCACATGTCATCCACCACTGCTTCTCTCACTGCCAGGGTAACAAAGCAAGCCAGGTGTCTCATGTTCCAGATGACGTGTAGTAAGGAGCTCAGCAAACTTCATTTTATCTTATTCTTGCTGAAGGCCTCTTGCATTAGAACCTAGCTATTGATCATGGAGTCTAGATACAGGCTATTTTGTGTGTGTGTGTGTGTGTGTGTGTGTGTGTGTGTGTGTTTGTGTGTGTGTGTGTGTGTGTGTGAGAGAGAGAGAGAGAGAGAGATTTGACTGCTTGTTTTTTTTCTTTTATTAACATTTAGTTTAATTTTATTTTTATCATTTATATATATTTTTTATTTTTTTATTGTGAAGTTGTGGGGTACAGTTGAGGGTAAGGTATACAGTTGCGTTTCATTCAGGCACCCTGTTGATATGGGATGTTTCCCCGTACCCAGACAGATATTTGCTACTGTTAATCCCATCTCCCTTTCCCCACCATAGTTTCCCAGTACGGTCAGTCATTTTCGTATAGTATTGCATTGGATGTTTAAGGTTCATTATATGAGTGAGAACATGTGATACTCGGATCTTTGTTTCTGTGAGAGGTCACTCAGTATTACAGACTCTAGTTCCATCCAGGTTGCTGCGAAATTCATGATTTTGTTCTTTTTTATGGCTGCGTAGTATTCCATCGTGTATCAGTGTGGCGATTCTTAAAAGCTCTAAATACCAACCTCCCATATGACCCCGCAATCCCCCTACTGGGAATATATCCTGAAGAACACAAATCACTGTATAAAAAAAAGATACCTGCACACGCATGTTTATCGCAGCATTGTTCACAATAGCAAGAGCCTGGAAATAGCCATGCTGCCCGTCAAAAGAGAACTGGATTAATTTTATTTTTAGATGCAAAGAGTACACGTGCAGGTTTTTAGCTAGGTATATTGTGTGATGGCGAGGTTTGAGTTTCTATTGAACCTATCACCGGTGCCCAATGGGCAATTTTTCAACTCTAACCTCCTTTTCTGCTTCTCTCCTTTAGCAGTCCCCAATATTTGCTGTTTCCATCCTAGTACCTATGTGTATTCAGTGTTTAGCTGACAATTATTAGTGAGAACTTGTGGTATTCAGTTTTCTGTTTCTGTGATAATCTGCTAGAATGAGCAGCCTACAGAATATCCCAGTGTGAGTGACATTATTCTATATTCAGGATTACTCCTTGTATTCTGGATTTTTTAAGTAAATATTTGAGTTTTTCTCTCTTCCTGTGAAATTAATTATTTATCTGGTGATCCTGGGTTATTCACATAAATACATAGCTGTGTAGTAGATTATTCACAAAATACATAGGCACATGCTGACACTCCATATATGCATTAAATGAACCAGTAATGTATTTTATCTAAGAAGTCTTCAGTCCTAAAATTTACTTCCTATAATTTTACAAATGGGGCAATGTTTTTCTTGTACATTTTATAGAAAAAACAAAGTGTGTGAGCATATTGCTAGAACAATGCTTAAGGGTTTAAGTTGGAAAGCCAGACCAATTGGGGTTGAATCAAAGTTCTGCATCTGAACAAAGAACAGAACTGTGGGTGCCAAGGACTGGGGCAGAGTCTTTAGAAAATAGAGTGTTGCTAATCCACACAGATAACATGTTTAAACTTCTACGGGGTTTAGGGATTTGAGATTAGTTTAGAGATCTGATGTACAACAGTGTGCCTATAGACATCATTTCTATATTGTGTGTTCAAAATTATGTTAAGAGAGATTGCATGTTAAATGTTCTCAAAAACATAAAAATTAAATTAATATAAAATAGAAGCTAAATAAATAAATAAATAACCTTTGCCTCTTACAGCTAAGCAACTTTGGACACGTATCCTGATTTAGCAAAGCCCTTTGTAATGTAACTTGTAATATAAAGAGAGTTAATACCTACTGTATAGAGCTGTAGTGAGGCCAAAATAAAACTGTACATGAAAATCACTCAGCATGAATATAACAAAACAATGAGAAACTAAACATTACTATTATTATTAGACAATTGATGTCATGTTTGTATTAAAATAAGAAATGCATCAGAATGTTTGCATTGCTATTTCTTGTTTCATTGGTTATTCTAAAATAATTTCACGTAATTTAAACTACTCTGCTTTTTCTCATTTTCTTTTTATTCAGTAAAAAGCGATGCTGTCTAATGCCTAATTAATACTAAAATGTGTATTAGCCCATGAATGCTAATAAGAATGTGGCAGAAGCTCAGATTTGTTATTGAAGTTGAATCAGTGATCAATGGATAAGATATCAAAATTATTTCCATAATGTTAATTTTGTGAGCCATGACCCAGAAAAGTAGGTGTCTTGTGCCCTAAGTGACCTATAGAGAACATACTGAAGTAGCTTTGAATCTTAGAAAGAACATTATTTCTATGGTCAAGAAAGGATACGTTGCAGAAAGTTTTATAGTCATTAGTGGAAGAGACTGAACTCAAACATAGGTTTTTGTTTGTTTGTTTGACTTTCAGTTTACCTCTTTCATGACATATCATTTTAGCACTAGATATTTAATTATAGTTTTAACAAATATTCACATTCTTTCATGCATTTTTAAATTAAAAGATATTGATTTGTTGATTGCAATACTGGTACAAGAGATGGTGCTTCCCAGTGAATCCTTCCCCCAGCCTGATCAAATCTAGTTTTCTCCTCACCAGCTAACAAGTTGCTGAAAGAGTGATTCTTTCAAAAAACAATGATTCAGGAGATAAAGTATTTAAGTTCCGATAATAAAGAACCTACCCTAAGCTAGTCTCTGTCCCTTCAAGTTCTTGAGTTGTCCAAGTAGTGATGATTATTTAGTGCCTTACTGATCATGCTGAACATAATACCATTTATTTGGCTCTGAAAACATTTCGGTTTGTAGAATTTAGCATCTGATATTTCAGCAGTATCCTGCCTCAAAGATTAACTCAGGGGTGCATCTCCAAGTTCTATTTGACTATATCCTGAGGGATTTAGAGCTTTTAACTGATTTTATTCATGCAAAACAGTTATCTACTCTAATTAATTAAAAACTTTGAAAACAAAGCTCAAGAAATAAATTCAATGGGAAATCGATTTGGAAAAATATTATATCTCAAATATAAATACTATGTGAACTCCTTAATATACATCTTGTAGAATTCAACTTAAAAAGCATTGGTTATTCAATTATGAGAATCGAAATTTATATTTAGATAATTTGAATATGTCAGATATTTGGTGTAGTTTTAATTATACATATTTTGTATGTGTACTTCCGCAAAACTCAATGTCCTACAAACGGCGTGTGTACTTATAATGCCTTAATTTTCTCATTTGTAAATTTGAAGGTAAAATGCTATAGTAGGATCTCTAAGTTTATGAATGTCGGAATTCAAGCCCTAGTTATTCGATTTCTATTGTGAGGCCATGGGAAATGCACTTAACTTCGTTTTCTTGTTTTTCCATCCTAAAATGAGTTTTAGCTATCCTTAAGTGACATAGTAAAACAATATACCTCACAGAATTGTTGTGAAGAGAAAACAAGATGACACTTTATGACTCTTTGTAGTATCTGACAAACAATTATATTCTTACAAATGTTAACTCTCAGCATCATCATCTTTTTCTAACATGCTTTAATTTTGCAGTTTAGTTAAAAAAAATTATTATTATCTGTGGCTACTTTATAAATTAAATTTGTTTACGTTTGACTCAATTTTTATATAAAATATTTTTATTAAAAATAAGAATTAGAATAAAAATAAAGCAAATATTGTTTTGACGGTTTATTAGGTACTTTGAATTTGGGAGATACATAAAGATTACTAGATATAGCTGAAGTGTAACTATGATTCTTAAGCAATCTTGTTGACTATTTGATCCATGATATAGCTACATGAATTGCACTGTCTATACAGCATGCTTGACAGAAGCAGAAAGGAACAAGTGGTTTTTTTTTTAATAGCTTCTATTTTGATTTAATTTATTTTGTATTAAAAAGTAAGTTTATCTTTAATAACTGATAATTTAGCATGTCATTCTTAATTTGCCACAAATTCTTGCAGTTATTCTTTATTATATGTTATTCAATGAGTGAGATTATTGAGCAATATGTCCATGTACTCTTACTAGTAATGAAAGAGCTGTTTTAATAATTTAAATATTCTGGTTTTCAGATAGTTCAAAGCTACATATTACTTTAAGGGCTAGTGGTAGGGCTGTCTTAGCAAATTTTAAAAAGTCAGAATTTATCTTTTGATAAATATTAAAGAGCCAAAAAAAAGTTAGTTAGAAAACAAACAAATTAGTTTGCATAAACATACACATTTTAGATTCCATTTTTCTTATGAGGGAAGTAATAAAATAAATACAAAAGAAATTAGATGAATATTATTATATTCTCTTCATGAAAAAATAAAATTCAAATACGATAGTAAACACACACACACATAAAATAAAGGTCAATATATAATTGTCTAGCATTTAAAAGTTCTTTCTTTAAAATTAAAACCCAAGAGACAATTAGTATGTACTTTCCAGAAAATAAGACATAGAAAGCTTTAAGAAGAATAATATGTAACATACCATAGAGACTAGCACACTATGTAGCCTCAATTTAGGAATAAAGAAAGAAAAAAGACAGAAACTATCATAGGAAAAAAGTGTGCATAAGTGATTAACCTCACTTCCTGTATTTTTAGTTTACTGGCTATTGGGTCTGGACACAAACAATTTTCAACTCCATTCGTTACCTACTGTCCCTAGAATTCAAAACACACTGATTCTACCATTCTCCTCTGTCCTTTGTCCACATCTCATCTTCCTTTCCTCCCTTTGCCACCCTGTGGTCTGTGACTGGAGAGCTGAACATGGCTGGAAAAAACCTGCAGCAGACTGACTAATGTCAACACACATGAGTGATTACTACTCTTATGTTGGCTCTGATGCCAGGCTACCCTGTCACATCTTCCAGGGCAAGTTACTTTCTCACCCTCCTAACACCCCACTATCGTCTTCACTCCTAGACCTCCCTCCAGTTCCTTGTTCTCAAATGATGTCTTCTTTTATTTCTAGGCAATCAAAATAGGGCTTTCCTGTGCTCCCATCACCTCCTCTTTGCTTCTACCCCAATAAATAGAAAGATCATTCTTGTTTCTATTTAAAGCAAAACTCTTGCCTTCCCACCATGACTCAGCTATTCAGTGACTTACTCTTTCAAGAATGCCTTCATATATTGCATACACAACAGCAGGTTTTTTTTTCAAGTCAAAGAATCTTTCCCTTGGTCCCATGGACCTCCTCATCTAAGACACTATGTCTTAGCTACCCTTTATAGCAAAACGTCTGAAAACTGTTCTCCTGTTACTGCCTCTCATTTCTCTTTGACTCTCTGCTTCTTCCATCAGACACCTTGCTCCACCAAAACAGCTCTTATCCAAGTCACAGGAACCTCTGCGTTTCCCTGTCTCATGGTTAAATTTAACTCCGTATCCCAGTTGATGAGTAAGTAGCTTTTGACAATTGATTATTATCAACTTCTTAAAACATGTATTTTCTTCCAGCTTCAGTGAAACCATGGTCCCCAGGTCTTCATCTCTTTCCTCACAAGTCGCCTCTTCTCAGTCACATTTGACCACAAATCTTTCTTCCTAATCTTTAAGTACTGGTGTGTCCCAATTCTCAGTCCTCAGGTCTTCCATTTTCTCTCTCCATCCCCATTCCCTAGGTGAGTTCATTCAGTCTCATGGGTCTAAATACCATCTATATGATAATGACTCCCAAATGTGAACTTCTAACCCCAACTTTTACTCTGATCTCTATACTCCTATATTTAGTTGCCTACTAGGCACCTCCACCTGACTGTCTCATGAACATTGAAAACTACTTCCAACATCAACCCTCCGAATACCTTCACATACCCCAAACCTCCCCTTCTCCACCGGTTCAAGTCATAAACCTTGACCTCACCTTTGTGTCTCTTATTTTTCCCATGTCCTACCTCTCGGCAGCCAATCCCATTTGATCGATGTGCAAAATTACCCAAAATTTGACCCTCTCTGTATTTTCAGAGTTACCTCCTGGCCTCTCATCTCTTATTTTTCCCTAAAATAATTATGAGCATTCTCAAAATCTTTGAGTTGCTGCAATTGTCCTGTTCCCTGTCCTCCACAATTTAACCACAGACACTGTATTAGTTCTTATTGGTGGGTTCAAAAATTGACCCAAAGCTTAGAAACTTAAAAAGTAATATATAGATTATCTCTTGCAGTTTCTGAGTCTTAGTACTCGTTTGGGGTAGGAGTGACTTGGGTGACCTTTCCCAGGGAACCTGTTGGGGGTGCTGGCATCTGGAGACTGAGGACCCCTTCCGAGCTTTCTCCTGTGTGGTTGACAGGCTATTTCCCTGCAGATTGTGGAACTGTGGGCTCAGTTTCTAACTCTTCTCCAATGGGCTGCTGAAGGGCCCTTCAGATATAACTGTTGACTTCCCTCAGAAGGAGAGATCTCAGAGGAAGGGTCAATTCAGGAGAGGAGGCTAAGCCCCAGAACGTAATTTTAGAGGTGAATGCTATCACATTTCTGTCTACTGCTTAGATCACCAACCCTGGTGCAGAGTGGAAGGGAATGACACAGGGCATGAAAATTGGGAAGCCGGAACATGGAGGCATTATGCCTTTCAAAATCTGTCATGTGAATTTTCACTTTATTCAAATGCCTCCAGTGACTTCCTCTGCCAAGCAGAATACAGATTAAGAACAATTACAATAGGGCTCAGTGATGTCTTCCTGTTGTCTCTGTGACCCCATTTCCTCTGGTCTGTCTTTCATTTTCCTGCTGCAGCATCTCCAGAACCCCTGCTCATCCTGAAAATCCAAACACATGACTGCCTGAGCTTGTGTTATCTCTGTCTTCTCTTGTCAGAAACATCTTCCCCGAGACATCCAGGTATCTCATTGCTTCTCTCTCCGTATATTCTGCTGAAACGTCTTGTAATCAGAAAGACTTTCCCTTATCATTATCACTTGTCATGTTTGTTAATTATTATAGTCTTAAACCTGAAAAATACTCAATGATCAACTATAAGTGAATGTTGCATAAATTGGTATAGATTCATACTATGAAATGTTATTTGGCTGGTAAAATAATATTTTAAAATAATTTTAATTACATTATAAAATAATGGCAACAAAACATCAAATAACATAAGATAATAATAGTATGGCGCAAAATACAGTTAAAAAAATTCATAAAAGCTAGGCCTAGCAAAATCCCTGGGAAGAGGTTTAGCAAAATGCCCTGAGAAGTCATTATCACTGCATTATGGAATTAAGAGCAATTTATATCTAATACTTTACATTCTTCTCTAGAAAATTTTTGCAGATTAGAAATAATTATAAATTTAAATAATGAAAATACCTTAAACCTTACAAAAGTTCTTTACAATATCCTAAACAGTTTTGCACCCAAGCCAAAGAAAGAGAGTGAGAGTGAGAGAGCGAGAAATAGAGAGAGAAAGAAAGAAAGAAAGAAAGAAAGGAGGGAGGGAGGGAGGGAGGGAGGGAGGAAGGAAGGAAGGAAGGAAGGAAGGAAGGAAGGAAGGAAGGAAGGAAAAAGGAAAAAGGAAAGAGAAAGAAGCAAGAGAGGAGGAAGGAAACTCCAAATCCCTTCAATGTTGAGAGAGTGAGGGGTGAGGCCTAGCCCCTGAGCAGGCTCTGGCTGCAGCTCTGCAGGCTTTTTCCAGGGCCCTGGGGCTGGGTGAAGAGCACATGGCATGGGGAGAAACTAATTCCACTTCTAAACCCATTCTCTCCCCAGTGTTGTGACCCAGGGCAGGTACTTCACCACTCTCAATGTCACCTTTAAAAGGAAATATTTGGGAAATAGAGTCGAAGTTTACAGAGCAGCTAGCACCAGCACTATGATTTTCCACAGGGATGGAATTCAGGACCATTCTCACTTGGCTACACTGACGTTTGGATACCTCACAAAGCCCTGCCACACCCACCTGCCAAGCGTTTCTTATGGCTTCCACTTCAGGTCTTTCTCCATCCTCTGAAGCTCTAACTCCTCCACCGTATGAATAATGAGCTATAGAAATATGTTCACTCCCAAGGGGTTTTGTCGACATCTTTTTTTTTTCAGTGTTTCATCTTTCCTCTCAGATTCCAACTAGGCATGTATAAAATCTATAAGAATAAAAAGAAAAGTCTCTCCTTTGTGCCTCCATGAGGTGACACAGGTTTGTAAACGTCTATGAGGGCAAGTAGAATTGTGTACTTATTCCCAGGGTTATTTAACAAGTAGTAGTCTCTATAGTATGTAACTAAATGCTACCTTAAAACAATGGCAATGTGTGAAAACTTTACAGCACTTCCCTTAAAATGGCCTTCTACTCTTCTGCCCCTTGACAATGTTCTGATTCTGTTTAACACACTGTTCTAATATCAAGCATGTTCCCAGAGGCTTCCAGCTGTGCTACATATTTATAGTCCTATGTTGCATTCTGTATTGCTATACGCTAAACCTTTATTTATCCCTTGATGATATTTTATAAAAGCCAATTGAAGATATTTAAACATTTGAAAAGGGTGGCCATAAATTAACAAGATACTTGGCTCAACAAACACGTAGAGCATATGCATTCAAATACGGTCTCTCCCGTTAAAAGTCATGATCCTTGGAAAATACATATATACATATATAATATATATAGCATATAAGTTATATATATATTCCCTCAACCACCATTACTAAAAATATTTTTATTTATGTATTTTATTTCCAACTGTTTCTAAAGAGTATGGACTCAGAGAATAGAGAACTAAGGTCGCATTCTAGCTCTGCTTCTTGGTAAATTTAGGAAAAAGACTTATTGGGTCAAAAGGTTCATCCATACAACAAGGATACTACATAGGTGCTTAGAAGCAGTGGCAGGATTAGGGGCCACCTTTGGAAAGCATGTGGCACTGTCGCTGGTCATAGTACCATGAATGACCACACATTTGCATCATCATTTCTTTATGTTTGCCATCCTACTGTTGAGTGAAGAATGCAAGCTTTGCATGCTGACCTCTGTGGGACTAGAAAAGAACTCTCGACCTGTTTATCTCAATGTGCTGTTTTGAAAAGTGTCCTTTTCGGTTCTCCATATCCCTATTTGTAGACTTACATAGGCTCATTGTTTGTTTTGACTTTTCTTTCTTCATGTAGGTGTTGGCTTCCCTATCTGCTGCTTACTTGCATTGTTCCACCCCTGCCCATCTCAGCACACTCTCTTAACTTAGACCATTTATTTGGATTTCAAATCCTGCTCAATCTCTCTTCTTAAACTTAGCCATTGTGTGGTTCAACCAGCCCATTTGACTCCCAAGACAAAGGTGAACGTTTAAAAAAAATACTTTTGGAAATGTTATGTGTCTTCAGAAAATGTATTTGTGTTCACATTTATATAATGAGATATATAAATTCTTTAGAAAAACATATAGAGAATAATTATTTTATTTAACTGTGATTCACTTTATGCCTCAAGAATAACAATTTTAAAGGTTGACAAGTGTGAGACGCTTCAGTTGAGCCCACGAAGGAAGACATTTTTAATTTTTTCTTTGAACACTAAACTGCCTTTAACATAAAAGTATTGAATTACCAAAAAACAAGAAAGAAAAGAAAAGAAACCCACCCATGTGCCTTCTCGACATAAGGGCAGCCACATGGTGTTGGCTTGCACATAATGCCTTATTTTAAAACTGCTATTTATTTGCTAAAATATGTGGGCTCTGAACACCTGTCCTTTTTTGATGGCTTTTTTGTTTAATTAATTTATGTTTAAAATTAGACTACAAGGGATTCGTGTTAATAGGCACATGGTGTATTTTGAGGTTTCCTTATCAGCTCATGATGGTGTTGAAACATGGTGTGGTAACGGCAAAAGGGCATTTCAGTAACTAAAGATGAAGGATGAAGTATGGAAAGGAAACCTAAGCTTACTGATTTCCAGTGAAGGAAGGAAGGGCTACTGCTAGTCACCGGAATTTGATGACTTACAGGATCACTGACTTTCGGGGATCCTGATAGGAGCAGGCAGATCTCCTCAGAGCACACAAGGCTCATGAATACTAATTTATTGTTGTTCCCAACAAAAATGCAAGGTTAAATAATTTACATGGAGAATTTGCTCTCCTTTCAGTCTCTTCACAAGCAAGCAAGAAAGAAGGTATGGAGATTTGTACAAAAATGAGTGAAGATTTTTCTCTCTAAAATCACTACCTACTAAGATGCTACAAATGACAGCACTGAACAACGATGTCTTGGTTACCTGGGAATACCTTTAGTCATATCCCTACCTCAGGATGCTCTGGGGATGGATGTACCTCCACTTCCATTCTGTTCTGGCCATGGCCAGAGAGAGGAGCCAAGTGGAGAGACATGAGAGAGGAAGAAGAACATTTCTTTCCACTTGCAAAGTCAAAAAATAGCCTCTTAGATTCTAAAATTTCCAATGGCTCAGTCCATTTGGGTAACTATAACAAAACACCGTAAACTGGGTGGCTTATATGTAAACAAAATTTATTGTTCACAGTTCTGAAGGTTGGAAAGTCCCCGAGTCAAGGCACCAGCAGATTCCAGTATCTGATAAGAGTCAGGTTCTTGTTCATAGATGACCTCTTCTCACTGTGTTCTCACATGAGGGAAGGGCCAGAAAAGCTCTCCTGTCTTTTCTTATAATGACACTGATCCCATCATGAAGAGGGACTCCCCACCCTAATGACCTACGACCTCCCAAAAGACCTCATGTTCTAACTCTATCACATTGGTGATTAGGTTTCAATATATAACACTTTTGTTTGTTGTTGTCAGATTTTCACTGTGTTGTCCAGGTTGGAGTGCAGTGGCTACATTCATGGCTACTGCAACCTCGATCTGCTGGGTTCAGTTGATTCTTCTGCCTCAGTCTTCCAAATAGCTGGAAAAATAGGCCTGTACCACCAGGTCTTACTAATTTTTTGGTTTATTGTAGAGAGGAAGTCTCACAAAGTTGCCCAGGCTGGTTTCGAGCCCATGGACTCAGGCAATCCTCTCTCCTCTGCTTCCCAAAGTGTTTAGATTACAGGCATGAGCTATCTTGCCTGGGTCAACATAGGAATCTTGAAGAGACACAAACATTAAGACCGCAGTTGTAAATACTATGGAAACACTTGTGAAAAAATAAAAACCTACTTTTATATTTTAGCTAAACATTTTCATCTAATTTAATATCTAATTTGGAATTGTCTAAAATTTTAGTTTGCTGACTTGCAGAACTTTTCTTAAAAGTTTAGTTTGCTCATAGATAGATTGCTCTCAGGCGTAATCTGAAGCTCACTGAAACTCTTGGCTAAAAACGTTTCCACATGTCTCTTCTTTAGCTGTCTGAGTTCTTTCAATAAGAAATAGTCCCATGGGTTCAAAATGTATTGAAGAAACCATTAATGATTACTCACTAACAGTCAATAATGCCTTAATATATGATCATTGATAAGCTTTGTTGATTACCTGGTGCGTTCCAAGTAAATATGTGTCTTTCTTTCCACATGAAAGACAGGGATGGCCTCAATCTGTAGATGAGAAATCTGAAGATTAGACAGCTGCTGAGTGGCAGAGTCAGCATTTATACTTCAACTGGTCTCATTCCAAACTGGAACTCTTTTTGGAGTCACAACGCCAACATTGTTTAATTAGATTTATATTTATACCATATAGATGTACACATGTTACACATAACCACATATACCACACACACTTTATACACATATACACACATACACCCATAGCACATCCCACACGTACACACACCACACACAAAATACAGTACACAAATATGCATACCACGTACACACCTATACATAGTACACACATTGCAAGCATACCTCACACATACACATACCACATATCACACACATACACATACAAGATAGAGTGAACACTGCACACATACACACAATACACACAGTTCACATCATACACATACATGCATACCATATGCATACAAACACATCTTATACACACACAGGGACATATGCAACACCCTCTCACTTACACAGTATTTGAATGAATACGTGATGCAAAAAAATTGGAAGTGAACTAAACTTAGTCATTTCATAATCCCCTTTGTTCCAAATATCATATTCCCTGAATTATTAATTAAGAAATATTGCCGATGAATTTGCATTTATTTATTTTTAAATTTTGTTTTAAAGATGTGGAGTACAATTCAGGATTAGGTGTACAAGTGGTCATTGTATAGGTAAAGTTTGGTCCTCCCTTTGGTTCCCACTTTGCCTGTTTTGAGATCAGGTACCCTTACCGATGTTGTGTCCCCCACCGCTACCCCAGCAGTATTCCACTACTGCCAACTCTTTTCTTATAGTAGTATGATAAATGTTCAAGGTCTGCTTATGAGTGTGAACATGGGGTACTCTGTTCTTTGTTTCTGTGATCACTGAGTATGATAGACACTTAAATCTATCCAATTGTTGCAATGTCTATATGTTTGTCCTCTATGGCTGCATAATATTCTGTTATGTATATGTGCCATATTTTTTTATCCAGTCTGGTTTCAGTGGACTGCAAATCTCCTGTAAAGAAGTCCAATTGATGTATTTAGATACTTTCTCCTCAGCTGGGCTCGGTGGCTCAGCCTGTAATCCTGCACCTTTGGGAGGCTGAAGTGAGTGGATTGCCTGAGCCTGCGGGTTCGAGACCTGCCTGGGCAGGCGAGACCTCATCTCTACAATAAATCAAAAAATTAGCCAGGTGTGGTAGTGCACGCCTGTAGTTCCAGCTACTTGGTAGGCTGAGGCGGAAGGATTGCCGGAGCCCAGCAGATTGAGGCTACTGCTCTCCAGTCTGGGTGACAGAGTGAGACTCCAACTCAAAAAAAAAAAAAAAAAAAAAATACTTTCTCCTCAAGGAAGTGGAGTTTAACTCCCCACCCCTTGAAGTAAGCTGTGCTTAATGATGCCCTTCCAAAAAGTAAAATAAGGAAAAGAAGAAAAACACTACATTTGTAATGGAGAAATCTGGAAAACACTAGCTCAGCCAGGTACCAGATTAGTATCCCCGGTGATAAGAAACATTGATAGCATTCTTCGCTATCATGATATAATGGCAAGAGCACTTTTGTGGTCTTCCTTTCAGAAACCAATAACCCTAGTCAGGAAAAAACTCACATTGAAGGACATTCTAAAAATCACCTGATCTTACCAAAACTGTGGAAGTCATCAAAAACTAGAAAAGTCAGAGAAACTGTCAGAGTCTAGAATAGCCTAAGGAGGCATGCAGGTAAATGTGGTAAGGGGATCCTGGATTTAATCCCAGGACAGAAAAAATGAAGTATTGAGTTTAGTTAGCAGTAAATAAAAAGCAAACAAAATAAACGTTGACTATTAATAGACAGCCTATTCACTGAGGGATTAATAAAAATCCTACTCAACTCGATAGGTATTAATTGTGAATGTCTACTGGGTGCAAAATCTTGGGAGAGGTAAACTTCAAGCTTATCTTATACAAGTTGGAGACATCTATACCACAAAACAGGCATCTATGCTCAATTCCTGGCAAAAGTGATTTCGATATTTCTCTAAAACTTGAACTTGAGGTAAAAGGAGAGCAGTAGAAAAAATCCAAGTGAGAAAAATATAATCATTGGAAGAGAAAACAGACATTTCATGGCACATTCTGGAAATGACAAATGGTCCCTCAACAGGAGAGCATGAGGGACAGGCGTCGCCATTTGTGGTTTGTGATTATGTGATTTACATCTTCTTTCCAGACTAAAACACAAGATCCAAGAATTGTGTGAAGGTTTGCACACAGTGTTCTCCCAGCTCCTAAAAGAGTTATAACTACACAATTGTTACTCAAAAGTAAATGTTGAAACAAAAACAGGATGAAGGAAAGGGAGTAAAAGAGTGAGGAAAAAAAAGTAAGGAAGGAAGAAAGAAAGAAAGGAAGAAGAGGATTTCCTGAGGGAAGTATTCCAGGAAGTATACACACACAACATCACCTATGAGCCAGGCGAATGAAGATTGTCTCTAAGCTAGAGCAAGTTATCCCTTCTCTAAATTTCAGTGATATATTTTGTTCTTATTTTTTGTGGTGTTATTAACTGGAAAAAACTGAAAATTCTTCTTACAATTTTGTCATCTGGCTGCTATTTGTTTGTTTAGTGAGCACTAACAGATTATGAAATAAATGAAACATTTGCAAATGAATATTAATGGAAATGCATGATATTATTTTAATATATTTTATTCTAATTTTTAATGTATCCTTTTAGCAAGATTTCTCACTTCAATGGCAGAATGAAATGTGTCCAAGTACTACAAAGTTTCACAAAAAATTTCTACTTCCCCTGAAATAAGCCAGTTTGAGCTACTACTTTAGGAATTTGGGAGTTCAAAAATGTCTTGGGGCAGAGTGCTGATTAGTGAGCACGATTAATTAGAGTGGGTGGGGCAGGTCAATGTGAAGAATCACACAACCTGAACAGGGTTCCGGGTAACGATAAGGGCAGTGGCAGTAGGAATAGGAGACAGTCTCATAATTGTGTTCTTGTTTTGGAAGAACACAATTATTAGACTCAAGCATGTTAGGTAAAAAGTATAAAAATAAATAGTAAAAATAAATTTAAATTAAAGGTCATGCGTAGAGCTTCAGGTTAGAAATTGAATATGCCTTATTTTGGTTTGAAAGAGCGGTAAGGTCTTCTTCTTCTAGAAATATGGTGGGATAAGTGTCCAGAGACATCTTTATTTATTAACTCCTTTATAGTTTATATGGTGTGTGTGTGTGTGTGTGTGTGTGTGTGTGTGTGTGTGTGTATAACAACATATTATATATGTATATACATAATGAACTGTACCAAGTATGTTTAGAACTGAGGAGTACATTAGTGAAGAAAACAATAAAAAAAGTTTCTATCATCCTGAAACTTACTTTTTAACCAGAGAAGACATAAAATAAAATATTAACAAACTAAATAAATTAATTAGATGGTGTATTAGAAGTTGATTAAACATCATTCAGAACAAATATGTCAAAGTAAGGAGAATTGAGAGGCTGACATTTGGAATGCAAGGGTTTTAAATGGAATGACAGAGTAGGATCCATGGAGAAGATGACTTGTAGCCAGAATCTGAGGGAGGTGCAACAGGGAGTGATGCTGATATTAGTAGGAAAAGTCCTGAGTCAAAACATGCTCCATATGTTGAAAACAGAGACCAAATTGTAGTCTCAACAAATAATGGGAAGACCAACAGGGGAAGACATCAGAAAGGCCAGACCACACGGGACTCTGTAGGTTATATTAAGATCTGAGAGACTATTGCTCTCCAGATAAGTGATGGTGGTGGCTTAAATAAGATGGTAGGAGTGAAAATGGTAATGCACTGCCAATTATGGAAATATATTGATGTGAGGGTCAGTAGGATTTCCAGGTGAATTGAATGTAAGTTGTGAGAAAATGGTTTGCACTGAATTTGAAAATAAATCTGAGTCTAGATGGTTCACAAAGTAGGAGCAAAATGAAGAAATGAAAAAGAGAAGCCAGAGGGAGGAAATATTTCCTAAAGGAAAAGGCAGATTGATGATGTGAAAGGTTGCTGATAGGTCCCATGACGTGGAGACAAGAATCAACCAGTTTTCAGTGACCTTGTCTGGAGTGGTCTCTTGAATTAGGAGTCATTAAGGTAAAAGTGGTAAGAGAGAAAATAAAAAAAGTAAAAATGAGCAACACCTTTGATGATTTTTAGTAAAATGGGTGGCATTTACAGGGGAAGTGAGATCAAACATTTTAAATATACTGAAGTATGGCATATGCTCATATGCTGATTGAAGTGAGACTTTATAGAGAGAGTAATACATGATGAGGAGAGGTAGGCTAAAATTAGAGGTCTGGAAGATATTTTTGAGTAGATGAGAGATGGAATCTAGTGTAAAAGTAGAGGATTCACTTTAGATAGGACAGTAGAGAAGAAAGAGTTGCAGTTAGTATTTGAAAAATGTCAAATACAGAGGACTTGCAAGATAATTACTGATAAATAGTCCATTGGATATAGTAATTAGAATGGTATAGGTATTCTTAATGAGAATAATGACAGTGGAATTCTTGGGAAGAAAGGTAAGTTGAAGGAAATTTCTGAAAAACACAAAACAAGAGTAGATAACTCAAGACATGGATACAAAGGATAGCAGACATTAATGGAATTAATTACATGACTTGGGAAGCATGTTGGAAGCATATTTTATTGAGGTAAGATATGTATATCATAAAATGTGCCATTTTAGCCACTTTAAGTATATAATTAAATAGTGTTAAGCACATTCACATTGCTGTGCAACCATCACCACTATTTATGTCCAGAATTTTCCCATCATCCTAAACTGAGAGGTGATTCTTTATAAGGAGAGAATCATAGGTGTAAATGTAATCAAAAGATAAACAACCAGTTAAGACAGAGACTTAGTAACAGATTGAGAGAGATATAAAGAGATGTTTGGATGGATTGTGATGCCAAGATCCAGTCTAGTAAGTAGGGTGGGACTCAACTATAAAGGCAAAAACAAAGAAATAGAAGGAAGAAACTATTATTTTCAAATCAAATACTCCTTAGGCACGTAACAGCTACTATCTAAAGCAATCCTCATGACAACTATGTGTGATAATTATTATTGTACCCTTTTTATAAATGAAGAATCTAAGACTAAGAGCATTTAAGAATTTTTCCTGAGTCACAAAGCTAATAAGCATTATAGCTTGAGTTTGGGTCAACATATATTTAATATCACAGCCTGATCAGAAGTCAGTGTCCAAAATGTCACTTACTCTTTTGTTCATCCAACAAAATTATAGATATCTGGAATGTGCAAGAGTTTTACAAAGTGTGTGAATATTCAAGATGAATAAGATCATAGTCTTTCTTTTTTTTCCATTTTGGACTTGTTTATACTAGCTTTATCTGATTATATCATAAATTATTAACTGTCTAAGCCTGGCAAATAAATCCTATATTCAATTCATCTATTCTTCTCATTGATTTAATTAATAAATTGCTTGTTTGTTTGTTTCACAAATATTAATTAATTTCAGTAAATATTTTTGCTGTTGTCTTTGTGCCAGACACTGTATTATGCATGGAGATTCTACCAGTAACTGTTATCAACATGTTTCCTCCTGTCATGGCATTCTATGGCTATCATGCTTCCAGTTCATACAAGAAAACAGAGTGGGATGGGGCTATGACGGGGATATAGATTTAAATATCCCCTTCCTCATGTAGGGGCCATCCAAGTAGATACTGACTTTAAAGGGATCTATCAAACACAATTCCTCCCTGGGCCAGCAGTAATCTGAAATCAGTCTGCTCTGATTAGGATAAACAGCATTCACCTTGTGCTATTTGGGAAATGTTGATTCTTAGTGCCAGGTGAACATCCATGAAGTTAATTCCAGAAGTCAAAAATCTTTTTATGCATAGTTAAAAAGCACCAACTTATCAGGAAGAAGGAATAATTTGGAAATGAATGAAAGACTCTAATTGCTCAGTCTATGGTAGGGGAGATGTCTAGTCTTCATGGGAAGGAAATGCAGCAGAGCCAAAGGGCCAAAGAATAATGCCTCTTGTGGACCCGGATCGCACATGGAAACATCTGGAAGCGATTATGCTAATAACAAATATTCTGCAGAGCACAGAAGATTTCTATCTCTCCCGGAGTCTGTGGACTCACTGTGAAATGCTTTGTGGTTAACAGAGAATAAAGATAATGTTCATTTAGATGTGATTTCTTTTAACCCAGGATTCTGTGTGTTGGAACCTGAAAGAAGCTGCTAACACTTGGGAAAGCTCAGGGCTGTGGGATAAACTGGGTAGGAAAGGCCGGGCACATCGTAACGTACTGTAGAATACAGTAGCACATGACAGCATGTTTCAGGCAATACCAACCATTCAGAGGAACCTTGCACCTGACTTTCCAGAGATCCTGCCTCGTGGATCTTTTATGATTTTCTTAATGAGATTCCCTAGAAAGAGATGCATTTCAGATATGCCTATTGTATGGGTTCACATAGCTGCTGAACAAATTGAGTCAATAGGAAAATAATTCACAGCAGGGCTTTTACAAGAAAAAAAGTCAAGTTCTGTTGGGTTGGGATATTTTGGTTTTGCTTTTATTTTTTATTTTTTCAAGGTAGCTCTAGGTGATGTAATATTGCATGCTGCTTAGTGGATAATGATGAGACAAGAAGCTGAGCCTAGGCCATACCAGCTGAGCTATCTCTGCCTTCTCCCCAGTCTGTGCTTACAAACCAGCCTGCTTGCCATAAATGTAACTGTTTTGTTTTATGCAGGAGCAGTCAAAGGTAGGGTCCATATTTTTTCGCACATAAAAACAACTGAAAGAATTTTAAAGGAAAATATTTGCAATAATGTTGAGTTTAGGAGCAATTACCTTCCTACTGTGTGCCCACGGATTATCTTGTGATTTTCTCTGGCTTTGGATGTAGGCTAGTCTTCTCTCAGGTAGGCATGACTAAAGACAAGTGGCCTTGTTATAAACCAACTTTGTTCTGTTCTTCGTGAAATGAAGCCCAAATGCACCAATGGGAAGCTGGAATGTGCAGAAGCTGAATTTGCAGACTGCAGTTTGTAGAGGCTGCAAACACAACACAATTAATCGAGTTTATTTTGAAAATCTATAAAAAGAAAAAAGTGCTGGTTTTACACTTTTTTTGCTAATTGGGCTGAATGTTCATAAATGAATTACTGTTCATATTCAACCATAGGTTTTTCAAAATTGGAAGACATTTCTTAGAAAAACTGACTTAATTGAGAAGGGATAGTTTGCTTGGACTGCTTGAAGCAAATATTAATTTATAAAGATCCACATGGCCACATGACCTCAACTTGGCTATCAAAACACTCCGGAAGTATGAAATTAATGCATGCAACTTCTTAATTCTCAAAAGTAGGGGAAAAAACAGCGATGAAGTCAGCAATAACTGTCTACATTGAAATATGGGAATCTGTCTTATTTTCACCCAGAGCTTACACTTTTTATTTGGGGTGAATACCACAGGAACCGTGGTTACATGAGTTCTTAGAAGAAAAAAGCCTAGCCAACTTTTGTTTTTCTTTAAATCTTAGAAGGAAGGCTAAGTTTATTTAAAACAAATATACCCATGCTACTTATAAATAGATGTCAGTGTCTAATAAGTGGAATGTTTCCAATGAAAGATTGTTTGAGAAGACAAGGTTTTCTGTGTCTCTGGCTTCTTTTTAAATGTGTGAAATCATAACAGAAACAAGATTACAGTTGAATTAAAAAGACCCCATGGCATGAGGCTCAGTGGCCCACAATCTGTCATGTTTTTACGGATGCATAAAAGATGGGTGAGATTATTTTGTGCATTTTCGGCACAGGTGTTCAGCCGCCACATTAAAGGCACTGCAGAATATGCACCTACCCTATCAGGAGGGCTCCTTTGACCTCCCATTAATGTGCAGAAAGGGTGAGTGAACTCTGGGCTCAGTCTGGGAATCGGAACACTGATTTCGGAACACTGACTTTTATCTTCTTACTGAGCATTGTATTGCAACTGTCATATGGCTCCGCATTTTAAATTCCATTGCCTGTCAATCATTGACAAAAGAAGAAAGGAACTCAACCATAAAACCAGGAGTTTGTGGAGCATTGATGCTTGCATTTTGCAGGAACTTGGTGTAGTTTGTCTTTAATTTACTCCAACAAAGACAGTTGTTTGTGTTTTATAATGCATTTTAAAGACTCTGAGTTCAGAATAAAATCAGAGGATAAGGAATAAAAAAACCCAAAAACAACAACAAAAAACAAAGGAACAGAGAGAAAGCTGTGAAGCAGGAAGTTTCCTTGCTTCACAGTAAAGACCAAAGAATGCAGTTTTCCAAAATGTGTGTGGTGTGGGATGAGGCACTTCATCATTAGACTTGGAGCTTTAATGGTTTGAAGGATGTATTTAAGACAGAGAGAAATTCTTCAATACACAGATGATTTGCAATGGTGTTGCTGTTCCCATTACACTTACCTCTGTGGGAAACTGAAAGACTCCTTTACCATTATGCCACACGCTTGTCAAGTAGCTTTGATGACACATCTGCTCATAGGCTGGAGGGAACAGGATGAGTACAGTGAGGTCTTTGAAAAGCATCTCTTCGGAACCAGGTTTGTTACATGATAGCTCGACTCCACAGGCCTGCTGACTTCCACACAATAAGATGAAAGTAAATCATTTAAAATTCACTGAAACCTCAGCTACATATTGTAAGCTTCCATTACAATGTTACAAAATATGTTTTTATTGCATTATTTTATCTAATTTTTAGAAAGATGTTTTAGGGGAACCGCTCTTCTTTCTTCAAGACTCATGATTATGTATTAATATGAACTATCCTTCCAATAAACAAACTATTTCAATGTCAAAGTTGTATTTTAATTCTTTTACACCCTTTTACTTTAAAAAAAATGACTTCGGGAATGAGCTTTACATGGTCCTGGACCATCTCATCTGGATAGGACTAACACTGAAGCATCATGTGTAGGCAGTACATGAGAAAGTTTGCATTTTTAAATAAAAGTGATTATTTCTCTCATAAATGTAATTGCAGGAAAATCAGAAAATACAAAACAAGCTTGAATGAAATATAATGTTACAAAACACAGACGCACTGTTAACAGTGCGATGGTTTCCCATGAGAAAGTCTTCATTCAATTCATAATGATGTTTTTTGTGTATCTGACACATTTTGTCAGAATGCTATGAAAAAGACTGACCAGTTTTGTATTTGTGTGCATGGTTAGATTTATTTTAGTGAATTGAACTTTTGTCATGTGTTAGTGTGTGTGTGTGTATGTGATTGTATGTATCAGTGTGTTCTGATTTGGCAATCAAAAGTACAGTTCTCTAATTTCTAGTGGGTGAATATTTGTTTTAGCCAGTCTTGTTTTTAAAATGATCTTTCCATAGCTTTTGTTCATTAATTGAGGTTTTAGTGGTTTTTAATTACAATTGCATGAGCTCTTTTTTTTTTTTTTGAGTTGGAGTCTCACTCTGTCACCCGGACTGGAGTGCAGTGGCCGCTCCCGGCCACCGCAGCCTCGACCTGCTGGGCTCAGGCGATCCTTCCGCCTCAGCCTTCCGAGTAGCCGGAATTACAGGCAGGCTCGGCTGATTTTTTTTTTTTTTTTTTTATTGTAGAGATGAGGTCCTGCTACCCAGGCAGGTCTCGAATCCGCGGGCTCAGGCAATCCACTCATCTCAGTCTCCCAAGGCGCGGGATTACAGGCTGAGCCACCAATCCCGGCGCATGAACTCTTTTTATAGTAAGTATATTAACCTTTATCTGCTTTAATTTTGATTAACTTTATATACATTTTATATTGGTATAAATTTGGATGGATTTAGAGTTGATCATACTCAGTGATCTATCACAGAAACAAAGAACAGAGTACCATATGCTCTCACTCATAAGTGGACCTTGAGCAATTATCATAATACTATAAGAAAGGGATTGGCAGTAGTGGGAAGCTGCCTGGGGAGGGAGGGTGGGATTGGCAGTTGAGGAAAACTGGCAGGGGAGGGAGGGGCACACCTCATCAACAAGGGTAGCTGCATAATCAATGTTTATGTACCTAACCCTGAATTGTACCCCACATCTTTAGCATTTAAAAATTAAAATAAATAAATTCAACTTTTCAATAATTTTGGATTTTTTATGTTTTCCATAGTTCTTAAGCTTAGACGAGATAATACTTTAAATAGGACCTTCTGATAGAAATGGTTCCCAGAATCCTAAGCTTGCATTTTATGTCAGGTTCCTTTTACATCAGGGCATCAAGCTATAATATAATTATCCATATAATTTCATTGAATTGGCATCTGGATTCCTGTTTATGTTCTGACACATGATCATCTCCCCACATCAAACATTCAAATTGATCTTACCCCTTATCTTAATGCCCTGAAAATTCCTGTGTCAGACATGTCTAGACTCGGGGCAGTGTTTAGTTTTCTTAATCAGGGAAACTATGAAAACATAAGGTGGGCTAAAGTGGTTTACTTGGACCTCAGACTTAGGTGTTTTATCAGATTTCAAGGTCACTTTCAGTGAAATACATTCTTGGCTGAGACAGAGAAAAGACTTGGCAACTTTTTGCTTTCTCTCAATGAATGTAAAAGAATTACATTATTTTAGATTTTAAAAATTTTAAGATAAGACAATTAATAGTTTGTTTTTCCTCTTTAATTAGAGAGTATAACAATTAGTATTTGTTTTGTTTCTTAAAAGGAAATCAAGACGAAGATGTATTCAGTGGATAGCTCAAGGTCTGCAGTGAGGTTGTTGGCAATTTTAAGGAGAGGAGAAACCGGGATTTGGAGTTGAGTATTTTTTTATTATTATTATTATACCTTAGATAAGCCATGCCTTTAGTCAAGCCAAGGCTGACTTTGATCTGAGCAGATAACCCCCTATCAGAGACAGTCAATCCACCAGTATCGTTACGTGTCAGGGAACAATAGAGACTTTTCTTGATCATGATGAGTTATGACTCGGAATTGCGAATAACATTTAAGCTTGAGTGGAAAGCAAAGATACTCTGATCATACTTGAATAGGAATACTTTTTGTCTCATGTCCTTATTTCTTCTTGCGAAGAAGTACAATCTCCTTCACAAGCATCGCATACTCCACAGAGAAGTATGTATAAAACAAAATTCAGAGAGGTGAGGTGCACAGCATTTAAAAGATTTACCTTTAAGCAACCCTTCTGAAGTACACTCATTCTAACAAAGAAGTTTGAAATAGTTTTAAATATTCAAATCATTCTTAAGTTGTTTGAAAGTCAAAAAAATCATTGTGGTCACCGAGCCAAATGCAATTTTATAACAATTACTGAAACACAAGGAATATGTAGTTTATTTGTAATTAGTTAGATTTGGGCATTGAAGACGTAAAAGAAGGACTTGCTTTAGGTTCCCAGAGATTTTAGAAGTCATTCTATGCTTAATCTTTCTTCAAATACCTTACATAGCCATAGGAAAACATGACTTGGGGACAGATTGTGCATAAAAGACTCATCCGAGCCCACCTTGCAGGGGATCCCTTCTGTTGAATGCTGGTCCGCTCTGTCAGCAACAATAAAATACTGTTGAGAGCCGCAGCCCCATTTTCTGGTTTCCTGTTGCAGAAGTCAATAACGGACACGTATGTAGGTTGACTCTGCTGAGGATGTATAATTGTTCCTCTACCTCACAAAATTCATCGTCAGATCTTATTTGTGTTTAATGATCCAATTCCAATAAATTGTGCACTTCTCTTCAAAGACTCTTCATCTCTTTTCTCATCTTCCTCTCTTTTAATACTTCTCATTGGAGCTTTCTTTTTGGAAACTTTTGATATTGTACTACAAGAGCAACAGATCCCAGCAACAGAAACTACACCCATAAGAGCATTTTGTTTTATTAACAGCCTTACAAAGACTAAACATTTGTTCTCCTGAGGATTAGCTGGGAAGGGACTGGACGGAGCAGCCAGCCCTAGGATGAATATCTTTGCACAGGTATTCCTAGAAAAAAAGTAGGATGGATTTTTTTTTCTGCCCATGGAGCTTGTGGTTGATGGGACAGAGAATGTGACCCAAGGGTAACTGGGGAGCATGTGGGTGAATACCATTGTTCAAATTCCTCTCTTTAAAATGGCATCATTCCTCAGGATTTTATTTTCTTTACCCAAATTTCTGGCCATTCACGTATATCAAGACACTTTCTGGGCAATGAGAACTGAGTCACTCTAAGAAACTTTTCCCTAAGCAATTTCTAATCTTAATTGACAGCATGCAATCTGATTAATATGCGGTGAGCAAAAACAGAATAATGATGACAATTTCTTGGGCATGCAGTAACTTCTCTCTGTAAAACTTCACACAATCTCTGAATAATAAGGAGGATTAAGATATCTCAGAATCACTTCATTCCATTCATTTCTCTTCTCACTCAAAAACGATGAATAAAAGTTCCAAGAAATGAGAGTTTATAGGATATTTTCTGGTATATTTTGTTTTTATTTTCATAACATTTCTGTACAGAATCAGATAATGTGTTGTTTATGAGTTTTTAAATGATCCAGATATGGCCAAGAGGACATAAAGGGTTAGGCTAGGATAATAGTCACGTGGGGACTAACTCTTTACGCAGTCATCACTCTTCAAAATCCTCCTGTGTCTCTGTCAAATACCTTCATGCACATTTCTAAAACACACTATACCGCCCCACTTTTAGATGGCTCTAAGTCTTCAGCTAGCATGGTGATTATTCCATAATTCACCCACAGATAATATTATTATTTGACACATCCGTACATTTTTTAGTCTCTTTTCACTGGTTTTTAGTTCTCTGATGATAACATAGCACACTCATATTGCTATATGACACCCTTTGGCTGGTTTCAAATATTCCTTTTGGGGATAGTGGATATAGTTCTCTTGAAATTCTACTTTTAACTTCATCTTAAATAATATTTTGTTTTTTAGGAAACAGTAGAATTTGATGGAAACATTCATCATTCAGTTCTTTGCCTCTTGTTTTTTTGAAATCGATGTTACTTGATTCATGAAGCACTAAGTGTCCTAGAAAACAGTACTGAAATTGTGGTCACAGCCTTGAGTCCTAGGCTGGCATGTCTAGTGATTGACTAATAACCTGGGAAAACTATAGTATCTATCTCTTTATTCTCCTGTAAAATGTGGGTGCTACAGCAGATCAAAGTGGATGTTTATCTAGGTGTCTTTCACTGTCAGTGGTCTCTATGTCTGTGACCTTGTGCTTTGCTTTCCCACCTCCTCAACTATCAGATGTCAACTCATAATGCCCAAATGCAGGTTCCTATTCTTCCTTCTGTGCTGCCCTATCAAAGCATCAGCTTTGGTTCTCATCCTCTCAAGATCTGCTTCCTTGACATATTGACTTAGTTGTCACTTCCTGAAAATAGAGATTGCAGGATCCCCATCCCAGATGTGTTTATTTCAACTCTATAGATATAAGGCATGGGACTGTATTTTTTACCAGATGCATTGTTTCCCTTTAGTTAACAGTTGTCTTTCATTTACCTTAATTCAAAGGAGGATGTGATTTGAAATTTTATGCACTATGGCTCCATGGCATGATAGCTTAAAGGTTACATGGTGTCTCTCAGACTTTAAAGTGACTAGAATGATTTCAGGAACTTGTTAAAATACAGTTTCTTTTCTTTTTCTTTTTCTTTTTTTTTTGAGTTGGAGTCTCACTCTGTCGGCCAGACTGGAGTGCAGTGGCCGCTCCCGGCCACCGCAGCCTCGACCTGCTGGGCTCCGGTGATCCTTCTGCCTCAGCCTTCCAAGTAGCCGAATTACAGGCGCGCGCTACCTCGGCCGGCTGATTTTTTGGTTTATTGTAGAGATGAGGTCTCGCTGCCCAGGCGGGTCTTGTACCCGCGGGCTCAGGCAATCCACTCACCTCAGCCTCCCAAAGGCACGTGATTACAGGCTGAGCCACCAAGCCCGGCTAAAATACAGTTTCTAGTTGAATTAGTCTAGGGCAGGATCTGGGTTTCTCATTTCTAGAAATTTCCAGATGATACCGATGCCGGGAATTTAAAAAAAAGTGGAAAATAATGGTTGTGACTCTGGGTTTAAATTGTTGTTACATTACTTAATAGTTCTGGCCTTAAGCATGTCATGTAACCTTCCCAAACCTCTGTGTCCTTTTAAATGAAGTGCTAATTGTCACAGTGCCACCTCCTAGGAACTATGAAAATAAACTACGTATGCAAATGTTTCTGTGGTTTGGACCATGCTGAGCCCTACTTATTTGCTCATTTTGTGAGGAGGTGAATGTTTGAACTCAAAGGGCCCCTCTTTGTTCCACTTGAAGAGACTTTCAATCTAGAGACTTGATGAAGCCACCTGTGAAACTTCTACCAGATTTCCTGGAGTTTCATATTTTTACACATTGATATTCTTCCCTAGAAAGGTAATCTGTATTAGGCAGAAACAGACCCAAATGCACCTTCATGAGAAATGTAGATCAGTTTTGAATTTGAAGTCTGCTCTTTAGAAATCCATGATAAATATCAAAGATGGAAATGAATTTAAGTGTCCATGTCCCAATCTTCCTGAGAGTGGAAAAGCAGTCTCAAAAATGTCGATGCAGGGCAATCCCCTCAGGTCCCCTTCTGCTCTGGGAGCTTTTCTGTCCTCTCAGTAAATCCTGCTTTCTAAAACAACAACAACAACAACAACAACAACAACAACAAAACCCTGACTGGTTCCATTAGCAGCACTCTCAGGGTAGTTGACCTGGGAACTATCACTGTCTTGAGGTATACTGCACGCATTCTCTCATTTTGAGTATCCTAGGATCTGCATGACATATTTTATTGTTGCTGCTCCCGAGGTTCTAAAATGCTGGTGCCATGTTTGCATGTGAGAATGGAGACATACCTTCACCTAAGAACTGCTTAGAATGCAACGAGCTTTTCTGAGAGAATTTTTTTCCACTGACAGGCTTTTGAGGGCAAACACTTGAGATTAAAACCGTCTACAACCAGAAGAGAAATGATTAGTACCTCCTGAGACCGTATATGTCTGCATTTCAATGTATTCCATATAAATTAATCTTTTATATTTTGGGTTTTGAATCGAATCATTAGACCTGCCCCAAACTGTGTTGACATTTAGAAATACAGTCTTTTTTATTGGTAGCCACTGCGGCATGGGGCAGGTAAGGGGAGATGCCAAACAGTTAAGGTGACTCGTTCTCAGCTGTTAACAAGACCGATCATTTGCCGAGAGCTTACTGTGACGATACTGTTTTCAATTAACGATCTCAAAACAATATCAGTATCCCCACTTTACAAATGGGGTAACCGAATTCCAGGGAGACTGCAAACTTGCCCCAAACAACATGACTTGAAAGGTACAGAGTTGGGATAAGAAGCAAGGGAGAACTGATTTCAGGACGTTAGCCGCTATACAGGAATTCTCAAATTGGAATGTGTATTATCTGAAAAGCTTGATAAAGCTTGAATTATCTGCAAAACTTGAGAAACACAGAATGCTAGGCCCACCCCTGAGCTTCTGATTAGGAAGGTCTGGTTTAAGACATGAAAAATTTTTCATAAATTACCAGTGATCTTTCTGTGGCACTAGGGAGCTCACCATGAGGAACCACTGCTTTACCCTATAGTGCATTTATTTTTATTGTGGTAAAATATACATAACATACAACATTTTTAGATACAGGGTTTAGTAGAACTAAAGTACATTCACATTGTTGTGCAAGCATCACCACCATCCATCTCCACAATTTTTTCATCTTCCCAGATTGAAACTTTTTGAGCATTAAACACTTCTCCATTCTCCGTCACTCCTCAGCTCCTGACAACTACCATTCTATTTTCCATCTCTATGAATCTGACAATTCTAGTACCTTGTGTAGAGCAATGCAGTACTTGTTCTTTCTGTGACTGGTTTGTTTTGCTTAGGATAATGTCTTCATAGTTCTTCCATGGTATAGCAACAGATAATTTCTTTCCTTTTTAAGGCTGAACAATTTTCCATTAAATGGATATAGCACATGTTTTTATCCCTATATCTCTTTTCAGAGATGGCTGCTGGAATTGGAGCCATTCTCTCCAGGATTATAATACCTTTTGCTCCTTCAGGTGGTCTGAGGGCTTGATGGCTGCATACATGGTAACTGACCCTTCGTGGTTTATTCCCTCACAAACAGTCTCTCCCTACTGCTGCAGCTGCTCTTACAACAGGCTCCATGGCTGCTCTCATGGTTCCTGATTTCCCTAAAGCAAAAGAATAACACTGACAGAAAGAAAAATCCATCCTCTTGGCTGGATGTGATGGTATGTTTACAGAAACTGTTTGAAAAGACAACTTTCTAAGTGACAGCTCTTGTGATGTCTCAAATAGTATTTTTAGCCTTAATAAATATGTTTTATTTTGAGAATATGGGTAAGAATTTTGTGTGTGATTTTCTCCCTACTTTTTTAAAATTTTTACTTTAAAGATGTGGGGTGCAATGTAAGGTTAGTTATACAAAGGTTCATTCTGCAGGTAAAGTTTGGGCCTCACTCAAACACCTGGTTTGAGATCAGGTACCCTTATTGATGAAACGAGCCACCCACTCCCTCCCCTGGCAGTTTCCCACATGTTCCAATTTCTTTCTTACAGTATTATGATAATTGTTCAGGGTGTGGTTATGAGTGAAAACATGAGGTACACAGTTCTTTGTTTCTGTGATAGATCACTGAGTATTATAGACTCAAAATTCATCCAAGTTGCTGCAAAGTTTATAATTTTATCCTTCTTTATGACTACATAATATTCCATCATGTATATGTAACACATATTTATTATCCAGTCTACTTTCAATGGCCACAATGGTTGATTCCATGTATTTGCTATTTTGAATGGTGCTGCAATAAACATGCATGCACAGGTATCTTTTTTGTAGAATGATTTGAGTTCCTTTGGGTATATTACCAGAATGTGAATTGGTGGGTCATATGGGAGGTCAGTTTTTAGATTTTTTAGGAATTGCCATACTGTTTTTCACAGAAGTCGTACTGGATTATTCTCCTACCAACAATGTAGAAGTGTTTCCTTTCCCCCGCATCCTCTCCAGCATCTGTTGTTTTTTGAGTTATTGATGATAGCCATCCTGAATGGAGTTAGGTGGTATCTCAGTGTAGTTTTAATTTGCATGTTTTTGATGATTAGTGAAGATGAGCATTTCTTCATGTATTTGTTGACTGCTCATATGTCTTCTTTTGAGAAGTGTCCATTCATATCTTTTGCCCAATTTCTAATACGGATGCTTGGTTTTTATATTTTTAGCATGTTTGAGTTTCTTGTAGATCTTAGATATTAGACTTTTATCAGATATATGACTTAAAAATATTTTTTTCCACTCTATGGGCTGTCTCCCCTATCTCCTGATGATTTATTTTGCTTTGCAGAAACTTTTCACTTAGATGAGGTCCCACTTGTCTATCTTATCTCTTATGGCATGGGGTTTGATCAGGAATTGATTACCAGTTCCATAAGGGTGTCTCCTGCATTTTCTTAAGGTTCTTACAGTTTGAGGTCTTACATTTAGGTCTTTGATCCATTTAGAGTTGATTTTTGTGTATGGTGATAAGTAGGGGTCTTATTTTAATATTGTTCATGAGATCAGCCACTTTTCTCAGCACGGTTTACTAAGTTCTCCTCTCCCCAGTGGTTATTGGTGGAGACTTTGTCAAAGGTAAGTTGGTTGAGAAATTGAGGTTTTCTTTCCAGAATCTGCATCTGGTTTCATTGGTCTATATTCCTGTTGTTGTACCAATACCAGGTTGTTTTGATTACTGTATACTTATAACAAAGTTTAAAGTCTGGAAGTGTGATACTTCCCACTTTATTTCTTTTGCTGAGGGTTATTTTGGCTATTCTTGGTTGTTTATAATTCCATTTGAATTTCTGTATTATTGTTTCCATGTTTGAGAAGAGTGATGCTGGTAATTTAATGGGTATTATGTTTAATCTGTAGATTGCTTTGGGTAGGATGGACATCTTAACAATGCTGATTCTTGCAATCTATGAGCATGGAATATTTTTTCATTTGTGTCATCTTTGATTTCTTTGAACAATTTTTTTTGTAGTTTTTGTTGTAGTGGTATTTCATTTCTCTAGTTAGGAAGATTCTGAGGTATTTAATTTTTTTCCTGCCTGTTGTGAATGGGATATTGCTTTTTATTTGATTCTCTGACTGTTTATTTTTGGTGTATAGGAATGCTACAGTCCTTTGTGTGTTGATTTTGTACCCTGAGATTTTGCCAAAGTCCTTTTTCAGTGCAAGGTTTTTGACAGATTCTCTTGGATTTTCAAGGTATAGAATCATATCTTCAACAAAGAGGGGTAGCTTGACTTCCTCTTTCACTACTTGAATACCTCTGATTTCCTTCTCTTGTCTGATTGCTCTAGCTAGGACTTCCAACACTGTGTTGAACAAGAGGGGTGAAAGTGGGCAACCTTGTCTTGTTCTGCTTTTCAGAAGAAATGCTTCCAATTTTTGTCCATTTAGCAATATGTTAGCTATTTGTTTATCATAGATGGAGTCTACTATTTTGAGGTATGTTCCCTAATGCCTAGGTGTTCAAGGTTTTTTATGAAGAAGGAATGTTGCATTTTTATCAAAACCTTTTCTGCATCTAGTGATATCATCACATGATTCCTGTGTTTACATGAGTTGATGTATTTAATTACTCTTATGGTCTTGTGGATGTTGAACCGCACCCCCTTCCCCCGTATCCCAGGGGTGAAGCCTACTTGATCAAGTTGGGGATGATTTTTGAGATGTGTTGTTGGATTTGATTTACTAAAATCTTGTTGAGTATTTTTGAATCTATTCATCAGGGATATTGGTCTGTAGCTCTCTTTGTTGAATCCTTACCTGGTTTGAGTATCAGTATGATGTTAGCTTCATGAAGTGATTTGGGAGAGTTCCATTTTTCTTAATTACTTGGAATATTTTCAATAGGATTGAAATAGCTGTTCCTTGTATGTTTTGTAGAACTCTGCTGGAAAGTAATCTGGTCCAGCATTTTGTGTGTGTGTGTGGGGGCAGTTTTCTTATGAGGGAGTTTATTTCCTGAGGTGTTATTAATCTATTTAATAACAATTTCTTCTTGTTTCAAGCTTGGGAGGTTGTGTGATGTCAGAAAGTCCTCCATTTCATAAGTTTTCAAGTTTGTTTCCATAGAGTTTTGCATAGTAATTCCTGATGAATTTTTGTATTTCTTCAGGGTCCATTGTGATTTGATCATTTGCATTTCAGATTGTGTTTATTTGAACATTTTCTCTCTTTTTCTTGGTCAATCTGGCTAGGGGATTGTCAATCTTGTTTATCCTTTCATAGAACCAGATTTTTGTTTCATTGATTTTTTTCTATGATAGTTTTGTCTTCTATATCCTGTATGTGGGCTTTTACTTTGGTGATCTGGAATCTTCTGTTGAAGTTAGAGTTTTGGTGGTCTTGCCTTTCCAGTTCCCTTAGCTGATTTGTTAGCCTGTTAACTTGTGAACTTTCCATTTTCTTGATGTGTGTTCATAAATATATGAATTCCTCTTTCAGTACTGCTTTCATGGTATCCCAGAGGTTTTGGTAAGGTGTGTCTTTATTTTCATTTGTTTCCAGAAATCTTTTAATTTTTGCTTTGATTTCTGTGTTGACCTAGGAATTGTTCAACATCATGCTATTTAATGCCCATGTCTTTGTGTGTTTTGGGGTCGCTTTTTTTGGTGTTAATATTTATTTGTATTCCACTGTGGTTTGAGAAGGTGCATGGAAGTATTTCAATCTTATGGAATTTTTTTATGCTTGATTTACGGTCAACAATGTGATTGATCTTGGAGTATGTTTTATGTAGTGATGAATATAATGTATATTCCATAGTCATTGGGTTGCTTGTTCTGTAGGTACCTATTAAGTCCATTGGATGAAGTGTCAAGTTGAGGCTCCGCATCTCCTTGTTAATTTTTTTTGATTCGATGATCTCTCTAGGGTTGCTACTAGGGTATTTAATTTCCCAGCTGTGATAGTGTTTGATTCAATGTATTTTTTTACTTTACCTAGAGCTGCTTTTTAAAGATCGGTGCCCCTATGTTGGGTGCATATATATTTAGGATAAATATTTCTTATTGATGGATTGAACCTGTTATCATTATGTAATGACCTTCTGTATCTTTTTTAATTTGTTGATAACTTAAGGGATATTTTGCCTGATATTAAGAGCACAACTTCTGCTTTCTTTTGTGTTCTGTTCACCTGATAAATTGTTTTCCATTCTCTTACTTTAAGTCTGTGAATGTCCATTCTCATGAGATCTCTTGAAGACAGCATACTGTTGCATCATTTCTTTTTATCCAGTTTGCCATTCTCTGTCCTTTCAGTGGTATGTTCAGTTCAGGAAAATTATTGGGATGTGAGAGTTAATCCCTGTCATGTAGTTCTTATAGGGTTTGTTGTTGCTTGTTTATTTGTTTGTTGGTTTCTTTTGATATTTGGGATTGATATATGTGTGTGTTTTCAATCTTTTTCCTGTATTCTTGGGAAGAGTGTGGTCATTCTTTTATTTCTTTCTTCAGTGTTTAATTCTTTCTTAAGTGTTTCTTGCAGAGCTGGTCTGGAGACGGTGTAAACTCTTAGTGATTGAATGTCTGTGAAAGATTTTAATTCTCCATAGCTGATAATGTTTAGCTTAGCTGGGTAGGAATTTCTTGGTTGGAATTGTTTATCTTTGAGAACTTTTGAAGCTTGGACTACAGTCTCTTCTTGCTTGTAGTGTTTCTGCAGATAAATCTGCTGCTATTCTAATTGATATTCCCAGGTAAGTAGTCTGATCTTTTCCTTTTGCTGCCCTTAGGATTTTTTAAACATGTTCTTTGTGTAATCAGATTACTATGTGTCTAGGAGTTGGTCTTCTCATTTGATGTCTTGCAGTTGTTCTCTGAATCTCTTGTGTTTGAATGGTCATGTCTCTGATGAGATGAGGGAAGGTTTCTTGGATAATTTTTTGGAATGCTTGTTCCAGGGTGGTCTGTTTCTCTGTCTGCCTCAGGAATGCCAATTAATCTTAGTTTCGGCCTCTTGATATAATCACACATCACTTGGAGGCTTTGTTCTGTTTTTTAAACCTTATTTTCTATGTTTTTAACAATTTGGGTGAGTTCCATATTTTGGTCCTCAAGTTCTGAGATTCTGTCTTCTGCCTGGTTAATTCTGCTTTCCATGCTTATCAGTTTGTTATTTATTTTGCTTATTGTATTCTTTATTTCTGTCATCTCAGTTATCAACTCCTTCATTCTTTCCTCTTATCTCTCTTCATTTCTATTATTTCTCTCTATTACTGTCTTGATTTCTGCATTTGTGGTTTGGCATCAGTTATTCTGAGTTCCAAAGTCTGTATTCTCAGGTGCTGTCTTTTCAGGAGTCTGTATGGAACCTGTATTCTTCTTTTGATTGTTCTCCATTTGTGATGGTTCCCCCCTTTCCTCCTTCTTTAATTCCATTTCTCAGTGATGGGAGATAGCTTTCATTTCTGTCTGCTCAATTTCCTATTCTTCTTGATGTAGATCCTCTGGATTTGTTCAATTTTAAAGACTGGGGCTGGGGGACTGTGTTTTTTGGAGTTTTGAGATTTGATTAAGGTATTATGAGGTGAACTGTGGTTCAGAAGCTAGCTGCAGATCACAGTATCCACTGACAGGTGTGTGGGCCCCATGCAAATCACTTATAATCCGTTCATGCAATAGGAGCATATGTATGCCCCAGAAAGCAAAATGAGATAAGTAAAAGGGGAGCAACAGAAAAAAAAAGGACATGGGAAACTAAAGGCAGAAGAAGACAGTGGAGAAGGAGAAGGAAAACAGGCATAACAACTAATGAACAAACAAACAAAATAGAAAAAAACAAAAACATGCAAACAAATTTAAAAAAACCCGATGATGCACTTGCCCTCAAAAATACACATATCGAAACACAAAAACTACCCCTCCCTCCCCAAAAACCCCATAACAGCAAGTACTGAAATATAAAAACAGAAGGGGGGGGGAAGAAGCTCCCTTTGTGGCCATTTTTGGAGCTTCAGGTTCCTTTCCCAAGCAGTCACAGCTTTAGTAGGGAGTGGGTTCTGGTCTCCAGCCCCTCCACTCCACTCTCAGCACAGGGCTGTAACTCTTAGCCCTGCAGACTGCTGTGGGTGGAGGGTGAATCAGATCCCGACTCCCACAACTCATCCACTGCTGCTGCTACCACCAAGTCCCCCACTCAGATATGATGTGTCTATACCCAGTCCAGCATGGGCATAGGGTGTCCGTGTCTCTGTGTCTGCTCCTGAAGTTTTCTCTCTGGATCAGTAGTGGTTGATCCCGGGGGGGTGGGAGGGGGTGCGGTGGCCACCTCTGGGTCCCAGGTTGGAGGCTGAACAGAACTGAGGGGGCCAATGCAGGTCTCTGTCTATCCTGAGACAGAGAAGATGGTGGTGGTCAGTGTCTCCTGAGCAGTGGCAAGGTTCAGCTCTAGATTTCCTTGCTGTGTCCTCTCTACGTTTCCTCTGCCTGTGCCCAGCCCACTGCGGCAGGTGGTGGCATGGACCAGGTGCTGAGGGCAGCTGACCTCCACTGCCTCTTCCCTGGAGACCCCCCAAAATGACTGATGATCCTGCACACCGGGGATTCTGATCTCAGGGCAGTGGTGGGTTGCAGCCACCTCAGAGGGGAGCCCTGGACTTAGTCTCACCTTAGACAGACTTTCCCTCACCCAGCAGCACTCACCCACTCACGCAGACTATCTTTATAAACATTTGACCTTGCAGAGACTTTCACGCTCCCACTGGTCCCATCGCCATCTTGCCTCCTCTCCACACTGATTCTTCCCCCTACTTTTTAAAATTCTATTAATATTTGTTAAATGTTTTAATAAACAAAACTTCTATTTTGCAAAAATTTTCCTAAATTTTTGCCCCCTAATATTCTGACGAAAGTGTATCACTGAAGTATTACATTTAAGGAGCAGAATCTATGTTGGTGACAATAATCATTACTTGAAATAGAGACAGATTTTCTTTTACAACAGAGACCTTTTCTTGTCCAAATGTGATGTAAGTGTATTTTAATTTTTATTTTTTTATGGAGATGAAGTCTCACTGTGTTCCCGGGCTGGTCTCAAACTCCTGGGCTCAAGCGATTTTCCCACCTTAGCCTCCTAAAGTGTTGGGATTACAGTTGTGAACCACCGCACTTGGCCAGCAATGCAATCATATTTATCTATTTAAGTTTTTGTTTCTACATCAATATATATAAACGTAGAAATGTTAGTATCTTTCTTGGAGTGAGAAGTTTTTGAGCTCATTTTAGAGATCTAATGCAGTTTTATTTATTTTTAATTTTTTTTATTTTAGTGTTGTGGAGTGGATGTGAGGATTTTCTATGTAACTAACTGCTTGCAGGTGGAGTTTGGGCTTCTAGTGAGACGTCTTTCCTGCTGGTTGTAGACCTGGTACTTGATGAGTGGTTGTGTGCCACCTAATTCCCCTTCCTCCCTTCCCCCATTAGCGGTGTCCACATCAATTGTTCTTACCTTTGTGCTCAATGTTTAGGGCCCAATTATGAGTAATAACACATGGTATTCAATTTCTTTTTGCTATAATAGCTCGCTTAGAATGATGGTCTCTGGCTGCATCCATATTGCTGTAAAGGACATAATTTTTTTCTTTTTTATGGCTGCATAGTATTCCATCATGTATATACACCACATTTTCTTTGTCCAGCCCAATTTTGATGGGCATTAGGGTTGGTTCCATGTTTTTTCTATTGTGAAGAGTGCTGCAATGAACATACATGTGCAGGTGTCTTTTGGTAGAGGAATTTATGTTCCTCTGAGCATAATACTAGAAGTGGGATTGTTGGATTGTATGGTAGCTCAGTTTTTATTTCTTCGAGAAAACATCTCAGTGCTTTCCACAAAGGTTGAACTAGCTTACATTCCATTAACAGTGTAGAAATCTTCATTTTTCTCCACAGACCAGCGAACATCTGTTGTTTTTATTGGTTTTTTCCATTTTAATTTTAGATTTGGGTGCCCATATACGTGTTTGTTACATGAATATATTTTGTAGTGGTGGGGATCGGGTCTCAGGTGGCCCAGTTCCCAGACAATGACCATCGAATCCAAAAGGTAATTTCTGAACCCTAACTCCTCCTTCCCCACTTCTTATTGGTGTCCATTATTTCCATTTTCTGACCAGTTAGCTCCTGCATGTGAGTGAGAAAATGTGGTGTTTCACTTTCTCTTTCTAGGTCAGTTCACTTAGGATGACAATCTCCAGTTTCATCTATATTGCTGCAAAGGACATGATTGTGTTATTTTTATAGCTGCATAGTATTCCATGGTGTATATATACTACTTTTTATTTATTCAGTCAATTGTTGGTGGGCACTTAGGTTGGTTCCATGATTTTGCTGTTGTAAATAGTGCTGCAATCAATATACAAGTACAGGTTTCATTTATTATTTTTATATATTGATTTGTTTACCTTTGGACAGATAGTAAGTAATGGAATTGCTGTGTGAAATGTTCATTCAATTTTTAGACAGTTGATAAATTTCTTTACTGATTATCATAATGGTTGAACTTGTTTACAATTTTCTTCATGAAAGTCATCCTGACCAGTGTGAGATGATATCTCATTGTAGTTATATTTACATTTCTCTGATGATTAGTAAAACTGAGCACTTTTTTCATATTTTTGTTGACTTCTTGGATGTATTCCTTTGAGAAGTGTCTGTTAATGCTATTTGCCCACTTTTCAGTGGGGTTATTTGTTTCTTTTCTATCAATTCATTTACATTCTTTGTAGATCCCGGACGTAAGACCTTTGATGGATGCATAGCTTGCAAATATTTTTTCCCCATTCTGTCGCTTGTCTCTTTATGCTCTTGATAATTGCTTCTGCTGTGCAAAAACTTTTCACCTTGAGAAGGTCCTGCCTGTCAATTTTAACTTTTGCTGCATTTTTTTTTGAGAATTTAACCATGAATTTACTGCCTACTTATAGTTTGAGGTTTCACATTTATGTCCTTGGTACATTTTGAGTTAATTTTTGTATACGCTGATAGGGGTTCAGTTTTTTTTTTCTGCATGTGATTAGCCAGATTTTCCAGGACCATTTGCTAACTGTTGTTTCCTTTCTCCAATGTTTGTTTTGATAAGCTTTATCAAATATGAATTGACCTAAGGTCCATGGTTTTATTTCCAGAGTCTCTATCCTGTTTCATTGGTCTACATGTATATACATGTATAGTGCCATGCTCTCTTGATGACTGTAGCCTTGTAGTAAAGCTTGAGGTATACAAGCGTGATGCCTCCAGCTTTTTTTTTTTTTTTTTTTTTTTTTTTGCTGAGGGTTGTTTTAAATATTCAGGCTTATTTTTGCTTCCATAAAAATTTCTGTATTGTCTTTTATAGTTCTGTGAAAAAATGGTGCTGGTACTTTGAAAGGAATTGTATTGAATTTGTATTTGCCATGAGTAAAATGCAAATCTTGATAGTATTCATTCTTTCAGTCCATGAGCACAGAATATTCTTTAATTTTGTATCATCATTGATTTATTTGATCAATATTTTTATAGTTCCCATTGCAAAGATCTTTCTCCTCTTTGGTTAAGTGAATACTGAGGTATTCTATTTGTGTGTGTGTATGTGTGTGTGTGTGTGTGTGTGTGTGTGTGTGTGTGTGTGTGGCTTTTGTGTGTAGCTTTCTCTTTTTTATTTGGTTCTCAGCCTGCTTTTTGTTTTCTTGTTTTGTTTTGTTTGTTTGTTTTTTACAATTTCAATGTTCATTTATTCCTTCCTCGTATTCATTGTGATTTAATTTTTTACAATTCATTCAAAACAGTACAAAAGACCAGTTTAATTTTGAGAAACTACATTTTAATCTTACTGTTTCTTTTCAATGTGCTAGGTGCAAGATTGATTTTAGCACATTCACCAGTGCATCCTTGAAGTTCATCTCACCAATTTCTTTCTTTTTTTTCTTTACTGATTCCCCAGACTTTATTGGCTGTTTTTTTTTTTTTTTTTTTAAGATGTGGAGTACAATTCAGGATAAGGTATGCAAATGCAATTATGCAGGTACCCTTGTTAATGAAGTGTGCACCTCCTTCCCTAGGCAGAAATCCCACTTTCCTGCCCCCCTCCCAGCAGTTTCCCATTACTACCAATCATTCTCTTATAGTATTATGATAATTGTTCAAGGTCCACTTATAAGTGAGAAAATGTGATACTCAGTTGTCTGTTTCTGTAAAAGATCACTCAGTACTATAAACTTTAAGTTCATCCAGGTTGCTGTGAAGTTCATGATTTTGTTCTTCTTTATGGTTGCATAATATTCCATCATGTATATGTAAGACTTTTTTTTATTCAGTCCTCTTTTGATGGGAAGCACAGTTGGTTACATGTTCTTGCTACTATTAACAATGCTGCGAAAAACATATGTGTGCAGGTATTTTTTTACAGAGTGATTTGGGCTCTTCCAGGTATATTCCCAGTAGGAGGATCATGGGGTCATATGAAAGGTCAATTTTTAGATCTTTTAGGAGTCGCCACACTGTTTTCAACAGAGGCTGTACTAGTTTACACTCCTACCAAGAGTGTAGAAGTGTTCTCTTTTTGCCTCATCCTCTCCAGCATCTGTTGTTTTTTGAGTTATTAAATATGGCCGTCCTTTCTGGAGTTAGGTGGTATCTCAGTGTAATTTCAATTTGCATTTCTTTGATGACTAGTGAGACTGAGCATTTTTTCATATGTCTGTTGGCTGCTTGTATGTATTCTTTTGAGAAGTGTCTATTCATATATTTTGCCCAGTTTGTAATGGGACTGTTTGTTTTTTTCTTTTCAGCATGTTTGAGTTCCTTGTAGATCCTAGATGTTAGGCCATTGTCAGACATAGAGTTGGAAAATATTTTTTCCCAGTCTGTAGGCTGTCTCCCTGCTCTCTTGATGGTTTCTTTGGCTTTGCAGAAGCTTGTCAGTTTGATGAGGTCCCACTTGTCTATCTTATCTCTTATGGCCTGGGCACTTTGCATTTTGATCAGGGATTGGTTGCCAGTTCCAATTTCTATAAGGGTATCTCCTGTATTTTCTAAAATTCTTATAGTTTGAGGTTTTACATTTATGTCTTTGATCCATTTAAAGTTGATTTTTGTGTATGGTGATTAGTAGGGATCTTGTTTTAATCTTCTGCATGTGGTCATCCAGTTTTTCTAGCACCATTTACTGAATTGGTTCTCCTCTCCCCAGTTTTTGGTGGTGGAGGCTTTGTGAAAGACGAGTTGGTTGAGAAATTGTGGTTTTGTTTCTGGAATCTCTATCCTGTTTCATTGGTCTATATGCCTGTTCTTATACCAATACCAGGGTGTTTTGATTATTGTAGTTTGATAAACAGAGTTTAAAGTCTGGGAGTATGATACCTCCTGCTTTGTTTTTTTGTGCTGAGGATTGTTTTGGAAATATGTGGTCATTTATCTTTCCATATGAATTCCTGCATTGTTGTTTCCAAGTCTGAGAAAAATGCTACTGGCAATTTAATGGGTATTGCATTAAACCTGTAGATTGCCTTGGGTAGGATTGACGCCTTAACAATGTTGATTTTTCCAGTCCATGAGCATGGAATATTTTTCCATTCGCTTGTGTCATCTTTGATTTCTTTGAGCAGTGTTGTGTAGTTTTCATTATAAAGGTCTTTTATGTCTCTGGTTAGGAAAATGCCAAGGTTTGTTTTTTTTTTCTTTCTGGTTATTGTGAATGGAATTGCCCTTTTTATTTAAGTTTCTGTTTGTTTGTTGTTAGTGTATAGAAATTCAACTGTTTTTTGCACATTGATTTTATACCCTGAGACTTTGCCAAAGTCCTTTATTACTGCAAGGAGGTTTTTGACAAATTCCCTTGAGTTTTCGAGGTATGGAATCAGTTGTCTGCAAAGAGGAATGACTTGACTTCCTCTTTTCCTATTTGATTATTCCTGATCTTCTTTTCTTTTCTGAATACTCTAGCTAGGACTTCCAAAACTACGTTGAAACGGAGGAGCAAGAGTGGGCATCCTTGTCTGGTTCCAATTTTCAGGGGAAATGGTTCCAATTTCTGTCTGTTTAGCAGTATGCTTGGCTGTGGGTTTCTCGTAGATGGCTCTTACTATTTTGAAGTATTTTCCATCTATGCCTAGATGTTCAAGGGTTTTTTCAAGAGGGGTGCTGAATATTATAAAAAATTTTTTCTGCATCTAATGATATAATCATGTGGTTTTTGTTTTTACATCTGTTGATATATTTAATTACATTTATGGTCTTATGAATGTTGAACCAGCCCTGCATCATGGGGATGAAGCTTACTTGGTTGTGGTGCATGATTCTTGAGATGTGTTGTTGAATCCAATTTGTTAGGATCTTGGATCTTGTTGAGAATTTTAGCAACCATGTTCATCAAGGTTATTGGCCTGTAGTTTGGTTTCTTTGTTGGATCTCTACCTGACTTGGGTATAAATGTGATGTGAGTTTCATAAAATGATTTGGGAAAAGTTCCAACTTTCTTGATTGCCTGGAATAATATCAGTAGGATTGATATCAGTTCCTCCTTGTATGTTTTGCAAAAATCTGCGGGAAAGCCATCTATTCCAAGGCTTTTCTTTCTCTCTCTCTCTTTCTTTCTTTCTTTCTTTCTTCTTCTTCTTCTTCTTCTTCCTTCTTCCTTCTCCTTCCTTCTTTCTCTCTCTCTTCTCTCTCTCTCTCTCTCTCTCTTCCTTCCTTCCTTCCTTCCTTCCTTCCTTCCTTCCTTCCTTCCTTCCTTCTTTCTTTCTTTCTTTCTTTCTTTCTTTCTTTCTTTCTTTCTTTCTTTCTTCTTTCTTTCTTTCTTTCTTTCTTTCTTTTCAACCTTGAGAAGTTTTGTGATGTCAGAAAGTCCTCCATTTCTTTTAGGTTTTCAAGTTTGTTTCTATATGAGTGTACATTGTAGTCTCTGATAATCTTTTGTATTTCTTCAGGGTCAGTTGTGACTTCACTTTTTGCATTTCTGATTGTGTTTTGGGGGGCTTTTTCTTGGTCAGTCTAGCTAGAGGACCATCAATCTTGTTACTTCTTTCAAAGAACCAGTTTTTTGTTTCATTTATTTATTTTATTATTATCTTTTTTCCTTCTATGTCCCTAATTAGAACTTTTATTTTGGTGATCTGGATTCTTCTGCTGAAGTTAGGGTTTTGGTGGTCTTGCTACTCCAACTCCCTTAGGTGATTTGTTAAGCTGTTAACTTGTGATCTTTCCATTTTCTTCACGTGTGTTTGTGGAGATATGAATTCCCCTCTTAGTACTGTTTTCATGGTATCACAGAGGTTTTTGTAAGATGTTTCTTCACTTTCATTTGTTTCCAGGTATCTTTTAATCTCTGTTTTGATTTCCATGCTGTCCCAGGAGTTGCTTAACATCATGCTGTTTAGTGTCCATGTCTTTTTGGGTTTTGGGGGAACTTTGTTGGTTTTGATATTTATTTTTATTCCACTCTGGTCTGAGAAGGTGCATGGTGGGATTTCAATCTTGTGAAATTTGTTTATGCTTGATTTATGATCGAAAATGTGGTTGATCTTAGAGTATATTCCATGTGGTGATAAGTAGATGGTATGTTCTGTGAATGTTGGGTGAAGTTTACTGCAGGCATCAATTAAATCCATTTTGTCAAGTGTCACTTTGATGTTCTGAATCTCCTTGTTGATTTTTTGTTTTGATGATCAGTTTAGGGACATGAATGGGGTATTTAAGTCCCCAGCTATGATAGTGTTAGAGTCAATATCTTTTTAATGTCTACCTAGAAGCTGCTTTATGAAAGTTAGTGCTAATGTTGGGTGCATATATGGTTAGGATGGGTATTTCCTGTGGCTGGATTGAACCTTTTATCATTATGTAGTGAACTTCTGTATATTTTTAAATTTTTGATAGCCTAAAGGGTATTTTATCTGATATTAAGTTTGCAGCTCCTGCTTTCTTTTGTGCGCCATTCACCTGAAATTTTGCTTCCCATTCTCTTACTTTGAGTCTGTGAGTGTCCTTTCTGGTGAGATGAGTCTCTTGGAGACAATATATTGTTGCCTCATGATATTTTATCCATTTTGCCATTCTATATCTTTTCAGTGGTGCATTTAATCCATTCACATTCAGACCAATTATTGAAATGTGAGAATTTTTCCCTGTCACAAGGTTCTTATAGAGTTTGTTGTTGTTGTTGTTGTTGCTGTTTGTTTTCTTTCTTTTAAATTTAGGTTGACTCATGTATGTTTTCAATGTTTTTCTTGCATTCTTGTGAAGGGTGTTACTGTTATTTTTTTCCTTTCTTCTTTGTTTAATACTTTCTTAAATGTTTCTTGTAGATCTGGTCTAGAGGCAGCATAAGTTCTTATGGATTGAATGCCTGGGAAAGATTTTAATTCTCCATCACGGATGAAGCTTAGCTTAGCTATGTAGGTAATTCTTGTTTGAAATTGTTCATCTTTGAGAATTTTGACAGTTTGGATTAGTTCTATATTTTGGTCATCAAGCTCTGAGATTCTTCTGCTTGGCTAATTCTGCTTTCCATGCTTAACAGTTTGTTATTTATTTCATTCACTGTATTCTTTATTGCTGTTATCTCAGTTATCAACTCCTTCCTATTATCCTCTTGCCTCTCCTAAATTCTATTTATTCTCTCTATTAATGTCTTGATATCTGGATTTGTGGTTTGAGATCAATCATTCTGGGGGCTCTTCATTGTTTGCATTCCAAAGTCTGTATTTTCAGTGTTTGACCTCCCAGGGGTCTGTGTGAGACCCACATTCTTCTTTTGTTTTTCCTCATTTGTGTAGATTTCTGTCCCTCTTTTTTCCCCCCTCTTCTTTAATTCTGTTGTTCAGGGATGAGGGGAGGTAGCTTTTACTTCTGTTTGCTCAATCTCCTATTCTTCCTTATGTGGATCCTCTGACTTTGTTCAATTCTGAAGCTGGACTGTGGTGGGAGGTTGTACTTTTTGCAGTTTTGAGATTTAACTGAGGGAGAAGCTGTGATTCAGAATGTATCCGCAGATCTCAGTACCCACCGCCAGGTATGTGGGCTCCTTGGAACCTATTCCCCACTGTCTTACAATCTGTCCATGCAGTGGGGGTATAGGTTTGCTCCCTGAAAGCAAAATGAGGTAAGAAAAAGGAAAAGAATGGAAAAAAGAAGAGGGCAGCATGTGAGGAGGGTGGAGAGAGAGGAGTAAGAGGGAAAACAGACAGATGTACCAACTGACAAATGAGAAGAGACACAAACAAAGACGGAAAAGAGTTAATAAATAAAACATACAATCATACAAACACACAACCCGACAAAAATCCTCCTATTGATGTACTGTCTCTCAAAAATACCCATACATAGACAGGAAGTCTACACAAAACTGTAATTAAATAAGAAACAAAGCAAGTATGAAAACGTTATAGAAAACTGAAAGACAGGAAAAAAAAAAAACTAAAACCAAAAACAAACAAACAAAAATGAGCAAAACAAAAACAAAATGACAAAAATTAAAAAACAAACACAAAAACAAAACTTGCTCTCAGTTGATTCCTGTAAGTCCAACTTCCTTTCTGCCTGATCTCCAGCCACTCCCCTCTGCTCTCAGGGCAAACTGATAGGGTTTCGCTCAGTGTGGGTCAGATGCCCCAGCCCTACTTCAGGAGGAGGGTGGATCAGATCCAGACTCACCTGGCTTGCTGCCTGTGAAGTCTGCCTCTCAGATCTGACCTGTCTGTGTGTCCAATCCAGTGTGGGGGAGAGACAACTGTCTCTCCGAGTTTGTGAGATTACCTTAGGTCCCAAGTTGGAGGCTGGGTGGAGCTGGTTGGGGCAATGTCAATCTCTGCCTGGTCCCCAGACAGAGAAAATGACTGTGGTTGGGGTTTCCTTACCGGGGGTTGGCGTTCCTCTCCAGCTCTCTCCATCTTCTCTCTCGCCACTTATTGTTGGTGGACAGAAGTGCACCTTTTTTTTGACATTGATTTTATTTCTAAGACTTTACTAAAGTCATTTTTCAGTGCAAGAACATTTTTGACAGACTAACTAAGGTTTTCTAGAAATAGAATCACATCATATGCAAAGAAGCATAATTTAACTTCCTCTTTTCCTATGTGAGTACCCCTAACTTCTTTCTCTTGCCTAATTTCTCTGGGTAGGACTTCCAGTACTATGTTAAATGAGAGGAGTGAGAATGCACAACCTTGTCTTATTTCAGGTCTTAAGGGGAATGCTTTCAGCTCCTGCCTATAAAGTAGAAATGTAGTCTTAAAAGAATAATTTTTTTCTTTTGAGAAGTTTCTATTCATGTTTTTTGCCCACTTTGTAATGGGATTTTTTTTTTTTTTTTTCCTTTTTGGTGCATTTGAGTTCCTTGTGGATCCTAGATGTTAGGCCTTTGTCAGATATACGGTTAGCAAATATTTTTTCCCATTCTGTGGGCTGTCTCCCTGCTCTCTTAATGGTTTCTTTTGCTTTGTAGAAGGTCATCAGTTTGTTAAACTATCATACTCAGTGATCTTAGAACCTAAGAACAGAGTACCATATGTTCTCACTCGTAAGTGGTCCTTGAACAATTGTAACACTATTATAAAGGGATTGGCATTAGGGGGAAACTTCCAGGGGAGGATGCGTGGGATTGGCAGTTGAGGAAAACCGCTAGGGGAGGGAGGGGCATACCTCATCAACAAGGGTACCTGCATAATGAACATTTGTATAACTAACCCTGAATATTTTTCTCTTTATTTTATTTTTAAAAATGTAGAGTACAAGTCAGAATTAGGCACGTAAATCGTCGTGAAGATTTTCCCTATGCTTTCATCAAAGCATTTTATGGTTTGCCTTTTATATTTAGTCTGCTGATTAATTTTGAATTAATTATTGTATCAAGTGAGATAAGGGTCCTTTACAGATTTTTTGGCAAATGGTTATCTAATTGTCCTAGCACCATTTGTTGAAGATATTTTTTTTTTAACATTTAAATTTTTCTTATTTTAAAATTGTGGGGTGCACTTCAGGGTTAGGTATACAAATATTCACTGTGCAGATACCCTTGTTGATGAGGTGTGCCCCCCCTTTTCCAGGCAGATTTCCACTACTGTCAATCCCACCTTCCCACTCCCCTCCCCTCTGCAGTTTCCTGCTACTGTTAATCCTTTTATTATGGTACTGCAGTAGTTGTTCAAGGTCAACATATGAGTGAGAACATGTGATACTTGCTTCTTTGTTTCTGTGAAAGATCACTCAGTATTACTCTAATTTCATCCAGGTTACTGCAAGGTTCATGATCTTGTTTATCTTTATGACTGCATAATATTCCATTGTGTATATGTACCATATATTTTTTTATCCAGTCCTCTTTTGATGGGCAGCACAGTTGGATCCATGTTATTGCTATGTGAAGAATGCTGCAATAAACATACATGTGCAAATTTAAAAGTTAAGAAAAAAGATCTTTAACAAATGGTGCAGGTATCTTTTTCCTGAGTGATTTGAGTTCTTCTGGGTGTAATTCCAGTAGGGGGATTGCAGGGTCATATGGAAGGTTGATTTTTAGAACTTTTAGGAATCACCACACTGTTTTCCACAGAGGCTATACTAGTTTACACTCCCACCAACAATGTGGAAGAGTTCCCTTTTCTCTGCATCCTCTCCAGTATCTGTTGTTTTTTGAGTTATTGATGATGGCCTTTCTGACTGGAGTTAGGTGATATCTCAGTGTAGTTTTAATTTGCATTTCCTTGATGACTAGTGAGGCTGAATATTTTTTCATGTATCTGTTGGCTGCTCATATGTCTTCTTTTGAGAGCTGCCTATTCATATCTTTTGCCCACTTTGTAATGGGGCTGTTTGTTTCTTTCCTCTCAGCACGATTGAGTTCCTTATAGATCCTAGATGTTAGGCCTCTTTCAGACATGGAGTTGGCAAATATTTTTTCCCAGTCTGTGGGCTATCTCCCTGCTCTCTTGATGGTTTCTTTGGCTTTGCAGAAGTTTATCACTTTGATGAGGTTCACTTGTCTAATCTTATCTCTTATGGCATGGGCACTTCGGGTTTTGACCAGGAATTGGTTGCCAGTTCCAATTTCCATAAGAGTGTCTCTTGCATTTTCTAAGCTTCTTATATTTTGAGGTTTTACATTTAAGTCTTTGATCCATTTAGAGCTGATTTTTGTGTATGGGGATAGGTAGGGATCCTGTTTCAATTTTCTGCATGTGGCCAGCCAGTTTTCCCAGCACCATTTACTGAATAGGTTCTCCTCTCCACAGTGGTTTGTGGTGGCAGCTTTGTTGTAGATGAGTATAACTAACCCTGAATATTTTTTTTGCTTTATTTTATTTTAAAAATGTAGAGTACAAGTCAGGATTAGGCACATAAATTGTCATGAAGATTTTCCCTATGCTTTCATCAAAGAGTTTTATGGTTTGCTTCTTATATTTAGTCTGATGATTAATTTTGAATTAATTATTGTATCAAGTGAGATAAGGGTCTACCAACCACTCAGGAGAGGAGAACCTATTCAGTAAATGGTGCTGGGACAATTATATAACCATTTGCCAAAAAAACTGTAATGGACCCTTATCTCACTTGATATAATAATTAATTCAAAATTAAGGAGCAGACTAAATATACTTCTTTATAGGCAGGAGCTGAAAGCATTCCCCCTAAGAACTGAAATAAGACAAGGTTGAGAAATTGAGGTTTTGCTTCTGGAATCTCAATTCTATTCCATTGGTCTCTATTTCTGTTCTTGTACTAATGCCAGGCTGTTTTGATTATTGTAGCTTTATAATAGAGTTTAAAGTCTGGGAGTGTGATAACTCCTGCTTTGTTTTTGTTTGTTTGTTTGTTCGTTTTTCCTGAGGATTGTTTTGTCTATTCTTCATCATTTATATTTCCATATGAATTCCTGAATTGTTGTTTCTAGGTCTGAGAAGAATGTTGCTTGTAATTTGATGAGTATTGCATTAAATCTGTAGATTGCCTTAGGTAGAATGGACATCTTAACAATGTTGATTATTTCAAACAATCTACGAACATGGACTATTTTTCCACCTATTTGTGTCATCTTTGATTTCTTTAAGCAGTGTTTTGTAGTTTTCATTGTAAAGATCATTCACATCTCTGGTTAGGAAGATGCCAAGGTGTTTCTTTTTGTGTGTGGCTATGGTGAATGGAATTGAGCTTTTAATTTTTTAATTAATTAATTAATTAACTAATTAATTTTTTTTGAGTTGGAGTCTCACTCTGTCACCCAGACTGGAGTGCAGTGGCCACTCCCGGCCACCACAGCCTCGACCTGCTGGGCTCCGGCAATCCTTCCGCCTCGGCCTTCCAAGTAGCTGGAAGTACAGGCACGCACTACCACGCCTGGCTAATTTTTTGTTTATTGTAGAGATGAGGTCTTGCCAAGTTGCCCAGGAGGGTCTTGAACCCATGGGCTCAGGCAATCCACTCACCTCAGCCTCCCAAAGGCATGGGATTACAGGCTGAGCTACCGAGCCCAGCACAATTGTGCTTTTTATTTGGGTTTCTGTTGGTTTATTATTGGTGTATAGAAATGTAATTGTCTTTTGCACATTAATTTTATATGCTGAGACTTTGCCAGAGTCCTTTATCAGTGCATGGTGGTTTTTGACAGATTCTCTTGGATTTCAATCATGTCGTCTGCAAAGAGAGATAACTTGACTTCCTCTTTTCCTATTTGGATACTGCTGATCACCTTCTCTTCTCTGTTTGCTCTAGCTAGGACTTCCAAAACTACATTGAACAGGTGGAGTGATAATGGGCATTCTTGTCTTGTTCCAGTTTTCAGGGGAAATTTCTGTCTGTTTAGCAGTATGTTGACTGTGGGTTTCTTATAGATGGCTCTTAATATTTTGAGGTATGTTCCATCTATGCCTAGATGTTTGAGCATTTTTATCAAAACGGGGTGCTGGATTTTATCAAAAGCTATTTCTGCATCTAATGATATAATCATGTGGTTTTGTTTTTATGTCCATTAATGTATTTGATTACATTTATGGTGTTATGAATGTTGAATCAGCCTTGGATCCAGGGATGAAGCCTACTTGGTCATGGTGGGTGATTTTTGACATGTGTTGTTTAATCCGGTATGCTAGGATCTTGTTGAGAATTTTAGCATCTATTTTCATCAAGGATATTGGCCTGTAGTTCTCTGTCTTCATTTACCTGGCTTGGGTATCAATGTGATGTTAGCTTCATAACATGATTCGGGGAGAGTTCCATCTTTCTTTTTTTTTTTTTGAGTTGGAATCTCACTCTGTCGCCCAGACTGGAGTGCAGTGGCCGCTTCTAGCCACCGCATCCTTGACCTACTGGGCTCCGGTGATCCTTCTGCTTCAGTCTTCCAAGTAGCCGGAATTACAAGCATGTACTACCATGCCCGGCAGATTTTTTGATTTATTGTAGAGATGAGGTCTCACTGCCCAGGCGGGCCTCAAACCCACGGGCTCAGGCAATCCACTCACCTCAGCCTCCCAAAGGCGCAGGATTATAGGCTGAGCCACCGAGTCTGGCTCAATCTTTCTTAATCACCTGGATTGGTATCAGTTCCTTCTTGTATGTTTTGTAGAATTATGCTAGAAAGCCATCTGGTCCAGGACTTTTTGTGGTAGGTAGTTTTCTTATGACATAGCCAATTTCCTTGATTGTTGTTGGTCTATTTAGGGTCTCAATTTCTTCTTGTTTCAACCTAGGGAGGTTGTGTGATGTCAGAAATTCCTCCATTTCCTTTAGATTTTCAAGCTTGTTTCCATAAAAGTGTACAGAGTAGTCTCTGATAATATTTTGCACGCCTTCAGGATTAGATATGATTTCATCTTTTGTGTTTCTGATTGTGTTTATTTGGGCTTTTTCTTGCTTTTTCTTGGTCAGTCTAGCTAGGTGACCCTCAATCTTGTTTATCTTTTTAGTACCAGCTTTTTTTTTCATTGATTTTTGGTATTATGTTTTTGTCTTCTATGTCCCAGATTTGGGCTTTTATTTTGGCTATCAGGATTCTTCGCTGAAGTTAGGGTTTTGAAGGTCTTGCTTTTCCAGCTTCCTTAGGTGACTTGTTAGGCTGGTTACTAGTGATCTTTCAATTTTCTTCATGTGTGTTTGTAGAGATATGAATTCCGCTCTTACTACAGCTTTCAAGGAGTCCTAGAGATTTTGATGTTTCTTCATTTTCATTTGTTTCCAGGTGTCTTTTAATCTCTGTTTTGATTTCCATGTTGACCCAGGAGCTGTTTAGCATCATGCTGTTTAGTGTCCATGTCTTTGTGGCTTTTAGGGGAACTTTGTTGGTGTTGATACTTATTTTTATTCCACTCTGGTCTGAGAAGGTGCATGGCAAAATTTCAATTTTATGAAATTTGTTTATGCTTGATTTATAGCTGAGGATGAGGTCTATCTCAGAGTATTTTCCATGCAGTGATGCGTAGAATGTATATTCTATGGTCATTGGGTGAAGTATTTTGTAGATATCAATTAAGTCCATTTGGTCAAGAGTCAAATTGAGGTTCCAGTTCTCCTTGCCATTTTTTGTCCTGATGATCAGTCTAAGGTCGTGTGTGGGGTATTAAATTTCCCAGCTATGACAGTGTTAGAGTCAATATCTTTTTAAAGTTTGCCTAAAAGCTGCTTTATGAAAGTTGGTGCTCCTATGTTGGGTGCATATATATTTAGGATGGATATTTCTTGTGGATGGATTGAACCTTTTATCATTATGTAGTGACCTTCTGTATCTTTTTAAATTTTTGATAGCTTAAAGGGTATTTTGTCTGAGATTAAGATTGCACCTTCAGCTTTCTTTTGTGTTCTGTTTGCCTGAAATTTTGCTTCCCATCCTTTTACTTTTAGTCTGTGATTCTCCTTTCTGGTGAGATGAGCCTCTTGGAAACAGTGTATTGTTACATCATAATAGTTTATCCATTTTGCCATTCTATATCTTTTCAGTGGTGCATTTAGTCCATATTCTTGTAGGCTAATTATTGAAATGTGAGAGTTTATCCCTGTCATAAAGTTCTTACAGCATTGCTGTTCTTCCTGTTTGTTGTCTCTCTTTGATTTTTGGATTGATTCATGTGTGTTTTCCATCTTTTTCCTGCACTCTTGTGAAGAACGTTGTCATTCTTTTCTCCTTTTCTTCTGTGTTTAATACTTTCTTAAGTGTTTCCTGTAGAGGTGGTCTAGGGGCAGTGTAAGATCTTATGGATTGAATGTCTGGGAAAGATTTTACTTCTCTCTCACCGATGAAGTTCAGCTTAGCTGGGTTGGTTATTCTTGGTTGAAATTGTGTATCTTTGAGAACTTTGAAGATTGGGCTCCACACTCTCCTAGCCTGAAGTGTTTCTATAGATAAATCTGCTGCTGTTCTAATTGGTCTTTCCCAGTAGGTAGTCTAATCTTTTTCTCTTGTTCCCTTTAGGATTTTTTCATTTATACCTACTTTGTTTAGGTGAAACAAAGTTTTATGTTTCTGGAAGTTGGTCTTCTCATTTGTTGTTTTGCAGAGGTTCTCTAGATCTCTTGTGTTTGAATTTTTGCATCCCTGATGAGATGAGGGAAGTTTTCTTGAATGATTTCATGTAATATTTGTTCCAGGGTGGTCTCTGTCTCTCTTTCTGCCTCAGAAAGTCCAATTACTCTTAGGTTTGGCTTCTTGAAATAATCTCTCATGACTTGAAGGTTTTGTTCTGTCTTTTAAAGCTTCTTTTCTATGTTTTTGACAGTTTGAGTTCATTCTATATTTTGGTCCTCAAGCTCTGAGATTCTTTCTTCAGCTTGGCTAATTCTGCTTTCCATGCTTGTTAGTTTGTTATTTATTTCAATCACAGTATTCTTTACTGCTGTTATCTCAGTTATCCACTCCTTCCTATTTTCCTCTTGTCTCCCCTCAATTGTTTTTATTCTCTCTATTAATGTCTTGGTGTCTGGGTTTGTAGTATGTGACCAGTCATTCTGGGGGCTCTCATTGTTTTCATTCTGAAGTCTACTTCCTCAGTGTCTCATCTCCCAGGGGTCTGTGTGTGACCCATGTTCTTCTTTTGGTTTTTCTTCATTTGTGTATATTTTCCTCACCACTTTTTCCTTCTCCCCTTCTTTAATTCGGTTTTTCAGGGATGGCAAGTTTAATTTTATTTCTGTTTGCTCAATCTCCTATTCTTCCTTATACGAATCCTCTAGCTTTGTTCAATTCTGAAGCTGAACTGTAGGCTGGGAGCTATGCTTTTTTGCAGTTTTGAGATTTAATTGAGAGGGAAGCTGTGATTCAAAATCTGTCTGCACATCCCAGTATCCACTGACAGGTGTATGGCTACCCTGGAACAACCTTCCCACTGCCTTGCAATCTGTCCATGCAGTGGGGGTGTAAGTTTGCTCCCTGAAAGAAAAATGAAGTAAGAAAAAGGAAAAGACTGGAACAGGAAAGGAGGAGAGGAAAGAGTAAGGTGGAGAGAGAAAAAAATAAGAGGGATAACGGACAAACGTGCTGACTAACAAATGAAAGAGACACAAAGACAGAAAAGAGTTAAAAAAAAAACTCAGTGACTCAGCCTGTAATCCCATGGTTTTGGGAGACTGAGGTGAGTGGATTGCCTGAGCCCGTGAGTTCAAGACCTGCCTGGGCAACTTGGCGAGACGTCATCTCTACAATAAATCAAAAATTAGCCAGGCATAGTAGTACATGCTTGTAGTTCCAGCTACTTGGAAGACTGAGACAGAAGGATCACTGGAGCCCAGCAGGTCGAGGTTGCAGTGGCCGGGAGTATGCCACTCCAATCTGGGTGACAGAGTGAGACTCCACCTCAAAACATAAAGAAAAAGAAAACCTAAAAGATACTGACAATCATACAAGCACACAAGCCAACCAACTTCCTTATTGATATAAAAGTTCCCCTACACAAACAGGACATCTAAAGAAAAAAACAGAAAAATCAGTAAAATAACAGAAACAAGACAAGTATGAAAAAGTTGTCAAAACCAGAGAGAAGAGAGAATAAAGAGAAAAGAAAAATAAATAAATAAACAAAACAAACAAAAATGAGCAAAACAAACAGACAAATAATAAAAATTTTAAAAAGTAAAAACAATGAATCAAGCTTGCTCTAGAATCAATCCTGTGAGTCCAACATCCTTGAAAGGATGATCTCTAACTTTCATCACAGGCTGGTAGGGTTTCTCACAGCTAGCGTCAAATGTCCCAGGTCTTTTGTGGAAGTATCAGATCTGGACTCAGTCACTTTGCTGTCTGTCAGGTCTGCCACTTAGATCTGACCCATCTTTATCTAATCTAGCATGGTGGAGGGGCTTCTGTCTCTCCCCATTTGATGTGATTACCTTAGGTCCCAAGTTGGAGGCTGGGCAGAGCTGTGTGGAGCTGGGTGAGGTGATGCAGGTCTCTGCCTGGTCCTGAGATAGAAAAAATGACTGTGGTGGGTGCCTCTTTACCTGGCATCGGTACCTGGCCCTCCCCAATTTTCTCTCTCCACCACATGGATACCAGGTTCCAGCTGATCTCTGCTCCTGCCACTCTTGGTGGTTGAACTGGGGGAGGCAGAGTGCGAGACAGCCAGGTGCTGCAGGTCAGCGTGCCACAGGGTGGCTTGAGGTGGGGGAGGGTGCCAAGAATTCCACAGGGCTGGGAGCCGAGGGCTGTGGCAGTGACACAGTGTGTGGGAATGGCTGCAGCGCATTGTGTGGAACTGGCTGCAGTTGCCTCCTTTTGTGGAGATCACGGTCCGACTTTCACCATCTTGTTCCTTCTCCCGAATCCTGAATTGTACCCCACATCTTAGAAGAAAAAAAGAATTATTTTTATTTGTTTTTATTTTTTTATTTTTTTGAGTTGGTGTCTCACTCTGTCGCCCAGACTGGAGTACAGTGGCCGCTCCCAGTCACTGCAGACTCGACCTGCTGGGCTCCGATGATCCTTCTGCCTCAGCCTTCCGAGTAACTGGAACTACAGGCACATGCTACCATGCCTGGTTAATTTTTCGATTTATTGTAGAGATGAGGTCTCGCCAAGTTGCCCAGGTGGGCCTCGAACCCACAGGCTCAGGCAATCCACTTACCTCAGCCTCCAAAAGGACTGGGATTACAGGCTGAGCCACCAAGCCCATCAAAAGAATTTTTTTCAATGTATGCTCCAGAATCTCTCTGACGATAACTTTAAAGAGCTTGACATGCATGCATTTTTTACATTATTTAAGTCAGGATTTGTATGCGTGTGAAAATCATTTGCTAATTGAAAGTTTTAGTGAAAGCCAAAGTTTAACATTTGGAGATGTCACATTGTAATTGAGTGCTTATTATATAGCGGGTAAGAAAATTAAGTTGCTGAACTGTACAATTTTATGATATTTTATATTTAAGAACATTCTTACCACTTTTATACTGAGATAATAATTTACATTATTTGCTTTTATGTATGTATACTTTATGTAGATTTTAAATTTATCAAGTTGAGTTGATAAATTCAACTTGATAAATTTACGTTATATTTTCACTGAATAATTTTTGTCTTAAAGACATAGTTTCTCTTAACCACCGTCATCATATAGAAATACTGAGGAGGTTAGTTCTCTGTGAAACAAACTATATCTGTCACCTGAGAGTTTCCAGGTCTCAATGACCAACCGATAAAAATTCCTGAAAAAGTCAATGGAATAAAATTAAAGCCTCGAATGTTTACATTTTGTCCATGTCATCATTAAGGGTTTTAGATGAGATCACTCAGGAAAAAATAGTCAATTTGAGACAGAGACTAAAGATGTACAATGGAAAACTTGATGCAAAAATAGCCATCTATCCAATTCATTCTTGAGTTTCTCATCTGGGATCTGAATTACTTTGTATTATATATTTTTTTAAAGAAATATATGCTTCTTTTGTTTTAGATATGAATGACTTCTTTTGAATAATAAATAAGTTAAAGTCAGAAGTGAGGTTAAGCTGCCTTACCCAAAATAATTCTCAGTTATGATGGAATGTGTGGCTTAGTACACACACACAAAATCATGTGGTCTGGTGCATCACCAATTTTGTTTCAATTGATAATAATCACCGTATGACACATAAAGACCCAAATATAGAAGCACCAGTTGTTGAAATTTTTGAGTATATCCCCATTTGAAGTTGTGGCTCTTGTCATAGAAACATAAATTAAGGCATTAATTCAATCTAAAGAGGTTCCAAAAAGAGCACATTCATCTACTATTATATTTAAATATGTGGAAAGTAAGGCTTAAATTTGCTTATTTGAGACAGAAGACCCAGGGACTTTAATATTATTTTTTCTCAGAAAAGCTATCTTTTTATGGAAAGAGAAAAACATGTTTTTGTAATGCTATTCTTTCTTCCTAAAATACACCTACCAGGACTCTCACATACATGAGAGCTAGTATTTTCTCAATGCTTAGAATTGGGCACACAAGAAGGAGTAAAACAGCCCCTTGGTGGGTGAGTCTGCTGGATGAGAAAGACATTATATAAATAAACATCAAATTAATAACATATGATTACCAATAATGACAAAGACCATGAAGAAAACCATTAAGTTTAGATAATTTCAACAATTAGTCAAATGCTGAAAGTAATTAAGCTCTGCAGGCCTCAGAGAACCCCTTGAGAAATTAGTTAAAATATTGCATTCTGGATAGGTTTTGAATTTGACCCACAAGCAAACTATTAATTTCCTATATATATATTTTTAATATATAAATCTCTTCATAGATGCTTTAAGCCCTGCCTTAGCTGTTCTTCTAGAAACTACCCCTCATTGTTTCCAGATCCCGCCCTTCTTCCTGACTTTTTGAGTAAAAGTTTCTTTCAGTCATTGGACAGCTGTTCACACAGCTCATTAATAACATATTTAGGTTTCATCAGAATAGCATCTAAGAAAGCATCAAAGCAAAGGGGTCCTGCCCCACTTCAAATGAACAGATCCTTTAATCTACCAGAGATTTATTGGGTGGGACATATGTGGGAACACAAAACCTTTCTTCTGATAGCTTTGCTGCTTACTTGCTTGCTTGATTGGTTGATTGACTGCTGAGAGGGAAGTGATTGGAGGCCTCTTAGGAAACCAGAGAACACAACAACTGAGTCTAGGCTGGTTCATGAAATTTCCTCCACCCTAAAGTGAAGATGTTCTGATTGGGGAAAGAACACAATAGTTAATGAGTTTGGCTAGATAGATACTTCAGTTAAGAACTCAACACATAGCAATTGCTGTATTTTACCCCATAAGTTATAAATCCTGACTGTGTATTGAAATCATCTAGGGAGCTAAAAAAACCTATAATAATTATGCTCCACCCCAAAGCAATTAATCAGAATGTCTATCCAGGGTCACAGTATTCTGCAAACAAAGAGATAGGATCACAATTTGAAATTGATATAAATGTGACCTTGTAGTGGAGGATATGCTTGAGTTAAAAAGTACATAGGTGGGTGTGGCAACCCACTTACCAAATCAATAATGGGGATGTGATAATAATTTAAAAGATCACATTAGAATACGCATAGACCCCTGGAGGAGTGAAATAGGGGCAAGGATGATATCCTAACTTGATAGATGGTTTGAGGTAGTAATGGAGATAAAGCAGGGAAGGATTTGAAGAGCGCTCTTATTTAAGAGTTGTTAGGACCTGTTGACATAAATGTCTTAGGAGAGGTATGTTAAAGAGGTTTAGGTGGACTACGTGTTTCTTTTTAGGGAACTAGGTTGTCAATAGTGTTATTCTCCAAGATGGGTGCCCTGTTTGCCTAATTGACTAAAGAAAAGGAAAAGATTAGGAAGTGGGAATCAATTCAGTTTGGACATACAGTGTGTGTCATATATATCAAATCTAGAAGTTAAGATAAATCTGGACTGGATATATTTGGTTTGTCATTTTGTGCAAAGCTGGTAGCAAACACTCCAAGTGTTGATAGAATCAACTACTTTTTATATAAAGATTGGAGAAAAAAGAAGTTGTGGTTATAAGGCAAGGGAACACCAATATTTAAGAGCTGAACAAAGACAGGCAACCAAACTAGAATTGCAAGTGGCTAGACTCTTGAGCCCTAAGAATATTTTGTGATTTATGTAGTAGGAATGATTCAATCTTATAAGACAAAGAAAGGAAAGGACTTTGATTTTAAAAATGACCATAAATTAATTCAAAATTTTATTAAGTATCGACTCCATTTTTTTGCCATCAAATTTTGAATGACCAGAGAGAGAACTTCAAATGCAGTTGCACCTTTGTACTCCCAGATAGTTGGGTTTCTCCAGTGATTAAATATCTCCATGACATATGTGTTTCTCTGAACTTTAGCATAAAGAACATAAGTTGATTAATAAAGCCTGCTTGTAACCACATCCAGAAACAACTGTTAGTAACACTGAGGTGATTCCACGATTTCTCAAAACCATACCTCTCCTTAGTGTTGTTTGAAATCCTCTAGGAGCCCAGGATTTGGTGGCATGCTGGGGTAAGAACATGGGGTCTGGGGAGTTCCAGATGAAGGGTTGCTTTTATAACTGTTTATTGAAAAATGAAGTCATAGACAGGCTCTTGGTGACAGTTTTCCTGGACTGATTAGTTATATGAAACATTCCTCTTTATTATAATGATCACTGAAAATGCATTTTTATCAATTAAAACCCTACAATTTTCCCTTATTTATTCAATAACGATTGCTTGCATTCCTGCAATGTACCACCATCTGAAATAGGATCAGTAGACTAGAGAAAAGTATCTAAGATACATACTTGTCATTCAAGACCTTATCTAATATTTGCGTGTTTCAGTTTTCATACATTACATAGTATATTTTATTTTGTTCCTTAGAAATTATTCAATGCTAAAAATTAGAGCACAATCATTTTTTTATTTTAGACTACTATATATTTCTAATACTTTATTCATTTGTTCTTTATTCTGAATTTATGCATTTTAATAGTTCAGACAAAAGAGTTTTGTGAACTAATTAATTTAGTAGTCAAATCCTAAGATTCAATAAGAGCTCACCAATTAGAATTAATCTTCTTCATTACTTTTCCTATTCTATGTTTCTTGTTATATCATTTTTTTCTTAGATCAATTTTTAAAAAATATTTCTTTTAAAAATTTTTTATTTTAAAGATATGGAGTACAATTCAGATTCAGATGAGTGGTCATCATACAGGTAAAGTTTGAGCTTCCCTTTGGTTCCCACTTCACCTGGTTTGAGATCAGGTGTCCTTATTGATGTTATCTGATCCCTTCTCCCCTCCCTTCCCCTGGCAGTGTCCTGCTATTGCCAATCCCTTTCTTATTGTATTATGGTAAATGTTCAGGGTCTGCTGATGAGTGAGAACATTTGGTACTCAGTTCTGTGTTTCTGTGATGGATCACTGAGTGTGATAGACTCTAAGTCCATTCAAGTCGCTGTGAAGTTCATAATTTTGTTCTTCTTTATGACTGTGCCATATTCCATCATGTATATATAGTCTACTTTCAATAGACAACATGGTTGATTTCATGTATTTTCTATTGTGAATAGTGCTTCAATAAACATGTATGTGCAGGTATCTTTTTTGTAGAGTGATTTAAGTTCCTTCACATATATTCCCATAAGGGAGATTGCTAGGTCATATGGAAGGCCAATTTTTTGTTCTTTTAGGGGTTGCCACTCTCTTTTCCAGAGATGTTGAACTAGTTTGCATTCCCATCAACAGTGTAGAAGCATTCCATTTTCTCTGCATCCTCACCAGCATCTATTGTTTTTCTTTTAATAATGATGGCTATTCTTACTATAGTTAGGTGGTATCTCAATATGGTTTTGATTTGCATTTTTCTAGTCATTAGTGAGGTTGAGCATTTTTTCTTGTGTCTGTTGGCTGCTTGTATGTCTTCTTTTGAGAAGTATCCATTCATGTTTTTTGCCCACTTTTTTATGGGATTGTTTGTTTTTTTCCTTTCAGCAGTTTGAGTTCCTTGCAGATCCTGGATGTTAGGCCTTTATCGAATCCTCTCAGTAATAATTCCATGGTCTCCCAGAGGTTTGGGTAAGATGTTTCTTTGTTTTTCTTTGTTTTTAGTAAACTTTTAATTTCTGTGTTGATCCAGGAGTTGCTCAGCATCATGCTGTTTAGTGTCCATGTCTTTGTGGGTTTGGGGGGAATTTTTTTGGTGGTGATATTTATTTTTATCCCACTGTGGTCTGAGAAGGTGCATGGCAGTATTTCAAGCTTGTGAAATTGGTTTATGCTTGATTTATATCTGAGGACGTGGTTGACATTGAAGTCCATGCCAGGTGACGATGAGTAGAACGTATATTCTGAGGTTGTTGGGTGGAGTGTTCTGTAGATTTCTACTAAGTCCATTTGGTCAAGTGTCAAGTTTAGGTTCTGGACCTCTTTGTTGATTTTTTGCCTCTGTGATCTATCTAGGGTTGTTAGTGGATTATTTACATCTCCAGTTATGATAATATTGGAGTCATTATCTTTTTTGTTTACTTAGCAGCTGCTTTATTAAAGCTATTTCTCCTGTTTTGGATACATATATGTTTAGATGAATATTTCTTATTGAAGGATTGAACCTTTTATCATTATGTAGGAGCCTTCTTTATCATTTTTATTTATGATAGCTTAAAAGTTGTTATGTCTGATATTAAGATCATGACTCCTGCCTTCTTGTGTGATCTGTTCATCTGAAAATTTGTTTTCCATCCTCTCACTTTAAGTCTGTGGGTGTTCTTTGTGGTGAAATTAGTTTCCTGGAGATAGCAAATTACTGGGTCATGTGCTTTTATCCAGTTTTCCATTCTATATCTTTTCATTGGTGCATTTAGTCTATTTCTATTCAGGCTGATTATTGAAATGTGAGCGTTTGCCCTGTCATAATGCTCTTATAAGGCTATTTTGCTTTTGTGTTCATATATGCGTGTACTCTTATTTTTATGGTTATGCTGTGTGTGCTGCTACTTCTGTGTTTGTTTGTGATCTTGTGAAGTATATGGTCTTTCTTTTGTTTCTCTTTTCTTCTGTGCACAGCATCTTTTAAAGCATGTCCTGTAGAGCTGGTCTTAAAGCAGTAAATTCTCTTAGGGATTGGATGTGTGGGAAGGATTTTAAATTTCCCTCACTGATGAAGCTTTTTAGCCTGAGTGAGTAGAAAATTCTTTGTTGAAAGTGTTTATCTCTGAGAACATTAAATATTGGGGTCTAATTTCTTTTGCCCTGTAATGTATCTGTAGATAAGTCTGCAGCAATTCTGATTGGTCTCCTCTGGTAGGTAGTCTGACCTTTTTTCGTTGCTGCCTTTAGGATTTTTTCTTTTATACTTACTTAGTGTAGGTAATTACTATGTGTCTAGGGATTGGTCTTCTCATAAGATGTCTTGCCCTCAATCTCAAAAAATTTTTCTAAAGATACAGGAGTTTTCTGAATCTCTTGTGCTATTATAGTTATCTCTCTGGAAAGAAAAAAATTGTATTGAATGACCACATAGAATGTTTATTCCAGGGTATTTTCTGTTTATCTTTCTATTTCAAGTATTCTGATCAGACATAGGTTTGGTTTCTTGATAAAATCACACATCTCTTGGAGAGTTTCTTCTTCCTTCTTAGGTTTTTTCCCTATATTTTGAATAGATTGGGTTAATTCCATATTTTGGTCTTCCAATTCTGAGATTCTTTCTTCTTCTTTGTTAATTCTGCTTCCCATGCTTGTCAATTTGTCATTTGTTTATGGGATAGAGTTCTTTATTTCTGTTATTTCTAAGTACACTTTCTTGAGTTTGTGTAGCTCTGTTGCAATTTTAGTTTTAGCCCTTGCATTTCTTGATTTTTATTTATTCTACCCAATAGTTATCTGATCTTCATAAGTACCTTCTGAGTATTGTCATTCTCAGAGATAACCATTGTTTGTTCCCCAGTAGCTGTTATTTTAGCACTGACACTTTCCTGGGGCTCTAGTTGCCAGAAGTTCTTCATTGTTTTTTTCTTCATTTGTAGCAGGTCTTCTTCTTCTTTAATTCTATTGCTCAGTGGAAAATGGAGAAACAGACACTTCCTCTACATTTTGTCATTCCTTGAGCCAGGGCTCTGGGTTTATTCAGTTATAGAATAAGGCTGGGGGTAGAGTTTTGTGCTGTCTCTTTACAGTTTTTGAGCACTTACTAGGGGATGAGGGGGGACTGCAAGGATTCAGAACCTATTGGCATGTCATAATGTCTGCTCTCTGGTGAATGGACCACTGGGACTTGTTCTCCATCTCTGTTCAACATGAACTTACAGTGGGTATGTTTACATAGCCCACGAGTCCAAGAAAAAAAGGGGAAAAGGGAGAAAGGAAAAGTAGAAAGAAAAATAGGAAAAGGAAAAAAGAAAGAAAAATCATACAAAACAAGCAAAGAAAGAACAAAGAGAAATAGAAGAAGGAAAGAAAACAGAAAACCAATGAACAAACAATGCAACCAAATGAGATAATCAAACAAACAAACAAACCAATACTGCCACCAGTTTCTTTCTCGGTCAGTTCTACTCTCTGTGTCTAACATCCAGCAGTTGGAACAGGGTAGATGGTGGATTGTCTGGGGTTCCATGTCTGTTGTTACCCACCAGAGTTTGTGCTCTGGGGCAATATTCTCTGAGGTTGTAAAAAGCAACCCCGCAACACAGAGATCAGCACCTGGTCTCAAAATGCAGCTCTGCTGTTCTGCAGAGGCCACCCTGGAGCACTTCTCTGCCCAGGTGTTAGAGAGTCTGCTCAGTTACTCTGCCAGGAGATATTGTCCCCTTCCCAGCAGTTACCTAACTCTGGATCTCGAAACCTGGTGGCAAGACTCTGGAGGCCTGTCAAGGCTGAGGGTGGACTCTACATACTGTTTCCTTGCAAATCTGCCTCAGTCTCCCTCCCTTTGTTCCCTCCATGGCCCTCACTGTCAGCATTCTGTTCACTCCAGTCACTAGGACTCCCACTATAATTGCATGCATCTTTGTTTGGTCCAGTGGGGGAGTGGGGTACCTGTCCAGTATTGTGCACTTGGAGTATCCTCTCTGGGCAAACAATGATTGATTTCAGAGGGGTGCAGAGATCACCCCTTGGTCTCAGAATGCAGGCAGCTCAGAACTGGGCAAGAGAAAATGGTGGCAGTCCGATTTCTTTTTTCCTCTGGAGGGGCTTATCTCCAGATTTCCTCCCCTTGCATTCTCCACAGTTCCTGCTGCCTATGCCTGGACTGTTGCGCAGTTGGTGGTGTGGGCTAGGTGCCAGCTGATATCTTCTATCTTTTCCTGAGAGATGCCCTGGGGATGGGGATGGTGGATCCTTTTTTGCACAGTGGGTGCCAAATTCAGAGCAGTGGCAAAGTGTAGCCACTTCTGCAAGGGGCTGCTGGTGTTTGATCGCTATCTCCCCTCATTTGGACATTCACTCACTCACTTGCACACACAAACAGATGCAGATTAGATTTTTTGTGCCCTCACCCAAGCAGAGACCCTCACACTCTGACCGAATCCAATGCCACCTTACCCCTAATCTCAAAAAAAATTTCTAACGATATAAATAGTGAATGATGTTTCTAAAGACTTTAGATTATGCAATTAACCATACAAATCAACATTGAACATACTTCTTAAAATCTTCAAAAACAGTGATTTTTATCAACTTCTGATGGTTACTAGTTCCACATTTTTTTCTACTTTTAACCATATAATCTATGCTATTTTCCTCCAACATGGTTATAATGTGCACATAAATTTGCATTCCTCTTTTTTAAAGTATCATGTGCAATTTCTCATGTCGTTATTTTTCTACCTAAGCTCAGTAGCTGCATAACAGTCTGTCTTATCACATAGGTTACCTCTTTTCTACAGAATTATGAGAAAATAAATGTCTGTTGTTTTCAACCACAGATTGTTGTAATTAGTTACAACAATCACAAAAAAACTAGCAAAGGAAGTTTATCTTCCCTAGGTTTATGAGCTATATATCTGCCATGTTTTCACAAAAATGTACCCATTTATGCCAGTTACTTCTCTGCTGTGATTAAAAAGTTACTCTTTACCAGCTAACCAAAAATTTGTACTTGATATAAATTCCTACTCTCATATGCTGGGGTCTAAGTGGGAACGAATGTGATTGACAGAACACAACATCTTTCACGGATCTCAGGTCATAGACTATGTTCCTAAAATAGTCACAAAATATTTATTAACTCTTACACTTTGGGGCAACAGGGGTTGGGGGAATGGTGATTAATGCATAATAGACAGGCCTGCCCTCCAAAGTTGACAATCTAATTAAGGAATATGATTTTAAAAGATTCAAACGTTATAAATTTGCTAATAAATCATCAGCTCCTCCAGAGCAAGGCTTCTATTTTGTCTTTTATACTGAGTGTGCAGCAAAGTGCCTAGTGAACAGATATTTACACAAGATTGGTTTGTCAGTTAACTGGTGCGTTATGCAACATAAATGATACAGAAAATATGAGGATAAGAAGGGAAAAGAGAGATTTCTGGAGCAGAGGATCCTGGAGGCACTAGATCTTGCTCTGAGTACATGAGGAGGGATGAAACCTCCCATCAGAGTTGGAAGAGGGAGCACTTGCACCCCCCCATCTCTGAGCCACTTTCAGTCATTGACAGTGATAAGCTTGTAGTGATGATTGAGAGAGTCCAAGAATAAATGGATACCTTGAAACCAGTGACACATGAAATGAAAATTTGGGGTGGGTTTTCTTGTTCACCCTGTGACCGCTCCCACTGGGCTTATACTTCACTCCGTGGTCCTGTTGTGGGTTGAATTGTGAACCACCTCCCACAAATTCCTGTAAGTCCTAACTTCTGGTCCTGTGGATATACTCTTATTTTGAAATAGGGTCTTTGCAGATGTCAAGATGAGGTCAGAGTCGAGTAGGGTTTTCTGTAAGTCCAGTATGACTTGTAGTCTTATAAGAAAAATATAAGATGCACAGAGAGAATGTTATATGATGATGGAGGCAGAGACTGGAGTGATACATCTACAAACCAATAACACAAACAAGTTAGAAACCTCCAGAACCCAGGAAAGAGTCAAGGAATGACTTAGCCCTGAGCTTTTAGAAAGAACATGGCCCCGCCCACAGCTTGATCTCAGACTTCTTGCTTCCAGAAATGTAAGGATACATTTGCATTGTTTTAAGCAACTCGGTTTGTGAAACAGTGTCGGCAGGCACAGGAACTTCATACAAGTGCCAAACATCCATCTTGTTTTGTATCACAGGTTGTAATACACACTCCCACCTGAACTGACTGCTTCTCCAATAGATCTCTCAAGTGGTGATTACGTTCGCCCCCGCAATTCTCATTACCACTGAGCTTAGAGGTGAAACAGAATGCCTAGTTAACTTTTCTTTCATTTTCATTTTCTGGCCTTTCTTTCTTCTTCTTCCCTGAAAATCCCCAGGTCTCAATCTTAAGTTGTTATCTTTCTGTTTTCTGTCACTTATCTGGTTATTACCCCCACATTGTATGATTATTTTAGCTACTGGCCCATTCTCTCAAATTTTAACTAACTTAATCATCATAATTTTAGTGTACTTGTAAGTGATTCTTTCAACAACTTGGCATCCAGGTTTCTAGGACTCGTCTTTTTGAACAAGCTTGTTCTTCGCCTTACCTTAATCTTGCATTCCCTTGGACATACACTCAATATATACTTCCCATCTTTCTAGCTTTTTACCTTTTATATCCCTAACCTAACAAAGTTTTAACCTAACTGTGATTTTCTGTATATTGATCCTACAACTTTTCACTACGCTTTGCCCTTTTGATATTTGTACTTTCCTTTTTACCTAACCTACATTCTGTGGCTAATCATTATGAATCTCTTGCAAGCCCTCTTGACTCTCTTGTTTCTCTCCTAAAGATATTTGAATGGCAAAACTAAAACTATGGTTAAATCCAAATATCTGCTGACCAGATTTCTATATCTTTGTGGTTGAACACATTTGGAAAAAATTTGCAACTTCAGAGCCCTTTATTATTTGAGATAAATGATCATGAGTCTTTATGATGCTGGGCAGTCATGCATCCATACCACTAAATATTGCTGGGCATTCAGTTACCCACTGTTTTAAACTATAATTTCCCACCAACTCCTTTCTTCTCAAACCTTTAGCACCTCCTCCCCACTTTTGACTCTCAGTTTGATGTCTCCCATACTGATAAAATTGAAGCAGCCACAAGAAAAATTCTTCAGACTTCTGTCATACCAACTTACCTACCAAACATCTCTGTCAACATATTCTGCTTTCCCATGAGTTACCATAAGTAAACTTCTTTGCTCTCATCCAAATGCAGACTCTACAATTGTACATTAGACTCTGTCTGCTCTTGCCTATTCAATATCTAACAATTTTTTTCTGCTTTCTCTTGCCTTGTGAGTGTTTCTCTTTTAATTACGGTTCATTCCCAATGGGATAAAAACAGCATGCTATATTTCGTTCTGATGGAAATTTTTTCTCTCTCAATCTCATTTTCTCTGCATTCCACTAATTCTCCTTAGCAGCAGAAATTACCAGAGTTATCTATATCCAGAGTTTTCTGGTGTCCAGTCCCTCTCTTATTCACCTTTAGCTGTGTTTTGATCAGGTATTTAATCCACAGCTTTTCTCTTGAGTCACCAAAGATCACTGTATTGCTAAATCCAAGGATCCATTATCAGACTTTATCTTACTTGACCTGTCAGCTGTATTTGCCATGGTTAATCATACCTCCTCTTGATTCACTTGCTTCAATTTACTGCTAGAGCAGCACACACATTATTTCTTCTGTTAATGTACTGACCACATTTTCTCAATAACCTTTGCTGTTTCTGCCTCTTCTTGTCTTCTTAATGTTGGTGTGCTCTGGGGTCCATAGTCTGTTCTCTATGTGCACACACATCTTTGATATTCTCACCTACCCCTACCCCTTTAAAAATTATCTCTATGCTTCTGACTTCCAAATTTATATTTACAGCCTAGACTTCTTTCCTGAACTTTCATCAATATATACAACTGTATACCTGGCATGTCATGAATTTCTCAAACTCACCATGATGTAAACTGAACTCATGCCCGTCCCTCAAAAACCAAACTCATGTCATTTACAACCTTCCCTCTCTGTTGAAAACAATTCAGTCCCTCCAGTTGGCTTAGACGAAAAGCAAACCCTAGTCATTTCTAACTCCTGTCTGTCTTTCTATATTAATCTCTCTGGATAGGTTGTTGATCCTACTTTTCTACATAGATGCAGAGTTTCACCAGTTAGCTCGACCTCTTCTGCTAAAATAATTGTTTAGGTCCCCATCCATCTTTAACCCAGAGAATGACAATTGTCTCCTAACTGACCTTCCTGTGAACACATTTGTCCTCTCTATTTTAGATTCAATAAAAACACAAGCAGATTTTTTAAAGACATACATTAAATTGTGCTTGATTTTCTTGACTCAAGACTTTCACTTGACTCTCTATCACTTAGAGTAAAAGTCAAAATCCTCACAATGGCAGAGCACTTTTAGGATGCATTGTCCCTTACCTTATTTTTCCAACCTTGACCTGTACCCTTCCATCTCATTCACCTTGCCTAAGCTTCATGGACCATCTCTTTATTGTGTATGCACGCCTGGCAAACTTAGTATTCTGGCATTTTGAGTAGTTGTTCCCTCAATCTGGAAAGCTATTTTCTTTCCTTATTGTCCTCAAGATTTTTCTCAAATATTGTGTTTTTAGTGAGGACTAATATGACCACATATATTAATGAAATCGGCTGCTCACCTCTTCTCCAATATCAGTTTCTGCACGTTGTTCTATTTTTCTTTTAGATAGCATATATCACTTTAAATATCTGTGCATCACACTTTCTTCTTATTGTTTATATCCTCCTGCTATAACATAAATGTAGTGAGGCAGGAGTTTTTTATAACCTATATCAAGTGTTCAGAATAGCATCTGGAGCATTATTTTATGCAGATATCTTTGAAAGAACAGAATAAACTCACACTTTAGCATTTACTCTAATATGATAATTCAAAACTTAGATTACTCTATCTTTTTAGTTAGCTCAGGCTAAGAGACTCACAATTATTCTTAGATATTAGAATCACTTAGGTTAGAATCACTCAGAGAGCAATAAAAATAAGTCCTAGTATCTAAGATCCACTCCCAGACCAAATCCATACCAAATCTCTGGGTGGGGAGTCCAAGTAATGTGTTCTTGAGAAATTTCCCAAGTAACTTGGAGGTGCAGCCAGAGTGAAGACCCACTGTCATAAGTTTATGAGTCCTAAAATCTACTTGTCTTCTGTTCTTCACCCCTCATGCATTTAGGGAAAAGCAGTCACTCAGTAAAACTGGGCACAAGATGACCCCTCAACCTTGACTGGCTGTACCAGTGCTTTGAAGGTACTCATACCAAGAAGGTTTCAGATCGTCCCTTAAAACTTCAATTACAGTCGGGCACAGAGATTCACACCTGTAACCCCAGCACTTTGGGAAGTGGAGTTGAGAGCATTGTCTGAGCCCAGGGATTTGAGGCCTTCCTGGGCAACTTGGCGAGATCTCATCTCTATAATAAATAAATAAATATGTTGGACATGGTGGTGTGCACTTGTAATTCCAGCTACTTCGAAGACTGAGGCAGAAGGATTCCCTGAGCCCAGCAGGTTGAGGCTGCAGTGTCCATCAGCATGTCCCTGCACTCCAACCTGGATGAAAGAGTGAGACTCCAACTCAAAAACAAAACAAAACAACAACAACAAAAATAAGTAGACAAAAAGCCTTCAATTAAAGTGGTTGTTCATTTATCTTCTGTGTCTAAGAGGATATTTTGAATCTGTGAGTCCTACCTCTAGATTCATTCTTTATAGATATTTTCATTCCAATCATTTCTCAACTTGCTCAACACCGATGATACAAGATGTTTTTCCTCAGGGAAATGTTTGAGACCTGAATATGTATAGTGACAGGTGCCCAAACACCACCTTAGCATGTTCCCTGAGTTCAATTCACATAATTTACTCTGAATTGTTCCTGTTTCCTGATGTATGGAGTTATCTGCCTTAGTTTACTGAAGCATTCTCTAGGCTTTGATACTTTGAACGCCGAGTTTCTATCACCTCCCTCTCCCTTCTCTTCCATCAATTATGACTCTCCTGAGAATCACAGAATTACAAGCAATTATGTGTCCTTACCTTAAGTATTCATTTGCTCATGACTTACATTTAGATATTTCACCTTATGGCACAGATATTTTATCAAAGAAACCCTCTTTCTGACTTCAGATTTAGGATACGTGGTTTCAAAGTGACTTGACTATGGTTTACAGCAGAGCTGTGTCTAAAAATAGAAAGCAATTTTACACAGCTAGTTAGTGGCAAAGTAAGGAGAAACTTTCCATGTCCTGATTCCCTGTCAAAGGCCAAGTTATATAGATGGCACTGTTTTCTCAGACGCATCCTAGTTTGACTGTATTAGCGGAACAGGGTGTCAAACACAATATGATTCTGAAGCTTCCACTTGAGCTTCCACTTGAGCTGAATGGGACAGCTCTTCAAGACATCATATAACCTTCAAATTGTCAGAATTAATTGATGATTCTTTTCAGAAAAAAATAAATTCTTGCTGAATGAAATGCATGTATTTATCCCACATTCTCTAGATTAAACAGAACCCAGCATATATATGTCATTTGAGAGGCTTTGGTTTTCTTTTTTCTTTTTTTTTTTGAGTTGGAGTCTCATTCTGTCACCCAGACTGGAGTGCAGTGGCCTCTCCCGGCCACCGCAGCCTCGACCTGCTGGACTCCGGCGATCCTTCCGCCTCAGTCTTCCAAGTAGCTGGAATTACAGGCATGCGCTACCACGCCCGGCTGATTTTTTTGATTTATCATAGAGATGAGGTCTCGCTGCCCAGGTGGGTCTCGAACCCGTGGGCTCAGGCAATCCACTCACCTCAGCCTCCCAAAGGCGCGGGATTACAGGCTGAGTCACCGAGCTCAGCGAGGCTTTGGTTTTCTATGATGAACAAGTTCAAGAGAAGTCTCAGCTAGAAAATCAAATGTAATAAGACTCTTTTAGAATACAAAGTCAAATAACTCTCAGTCAGAAGGCTATATATTTTGCCATGAGACAACAGTGGAGTTCATTAAATAATGATCCTGATTCAATAAAAAAAAAATTACTAGCTGTCCTCTAAATGAGATGTGTGTTTGAATGTCCTCTGTCCCATGGAAATATTAAAAGTCATCAGTCAGATAGAATAAATAAATTATAATGTTGGATAGCAGAGTGGGGTGACTATAGTTAACGACAATATACTGCATATTTTGAAATACCTAGAAGAGAGGTCTTGAAATGTTTCCAACACATAGAAAGGACAAATGATCAAGGTGATAGATACTCTAAATATCCTGACTTGTTTATTACACATTCTATGTATGTAACAAAATATCACATGTATATCATAAATATGTACAACTATTATGTATCAATAAAAAGCATACCAACATTTAAAAAGTCTTAAAGCCCGTGTGCCCCTTTAAGCAGTAATTCCAAATCTACACATGTGCCAAAAAAATAATTGGGAATATGCTCAAAGACAAAGAAGTCATGTCTAACATCTTCAAAAACTTTGACTTGTGTTTGGGAGGAGTGTGGAACTTCTTGTTCCTCTCATATCTTTACTACATATGTCTTAGCATGTTAGTTTATCCACATTTAAAAAAAAAGTTTGGTTCCTTTAAAGCAGAGGGGATACTATATGATTTTGGATAAACTAAATGCAGATTCATACTAAGCTTTGAATTTTTCTCCAGTCTTTAAAGTTATCTTGCTTGTACATTTTTTAACAATGGTCTTTCTTTTCTTCCTCTTTTAATCCTTCTCTCTATTTCTTTTTTTTTCTTCTATTCCTTCTATTTTATTTTGTTTTTAAGTCACCTTAATGGGATCATTGAATCTTTACAAAGTATTCAACCTAATTTTTATATTTTATAAAAACAATAATTAACTTCCCAGGAAAGTGAGCAATTATAATAGCAGACATAAATGTCATAAAAGATTGACGACAATTGAAAGTGATTTCCAGGAAGCCTCAAACACCCAGTGGGAGCCAAGAGTACATTCCTCCCCATGAGGGATGTGGAGCTTTGGTGGGAGCTGTAGCCATTCTTTGTACAGCAGGAGGACAGCAGTCCCTCCAGGTCCTCACAACAGGCCCATGAAACTTCGGTAACCAGGCACTAGCTGACAATCAGAAATGGAGAGCTCCTTCATTGGCAGAGGACACAGGAACCTGCAGAGTGTTAACCTGAGCTGACAATAGCAAGGTTCATCATGAGCATGGATGGAGGGGTGGTTTCCAGGTCCATAGAGTGAATGTGATTCCAAGACCAAGTGGCCTGGAGTGAAAATTCCAGAAGGAATAAAAATCTCCCTTATGCTTTTCTGGAAAAAAGTCGTATGCCCACCACTCACCAAGTATAAGCAATGTGTTTCTTACGACTGTTATGAGACTGGATTAAGTGACGATGACTGAGTGAACTCCAGCCCCAGGCCTATATGAAGCATATCCTTGCATTCCCTTAATCCTTTGAGTCCATGGAAGGCATTTCCTTTTGACTCTATACATTTTCTAAGTGTTAACAAGCTAAATGCAATAAGCAAAGGAAGACTTGTTTTTAACAAAATGTTGTTTAAATATTTACCCATTATCTGTCTGATATTCCTCATTTGGTTTTCACTCAGTTGAGAAAGCAGTGGTTGTACCTGTTTTCTCTCTATCAGTAAGCAGAGCATCAAGTGAGGGTTCAGAGGTAGAAGGGTTTTGCAAAGGAAACTAAGGCCTTGCACTGGTGCTGCTTGGCAGTGTCAATAAGGTAGAAAATGCATATGCAGGAGGGAGTTAGGAGTTTGACCAAGGCAGACCACACAGGAAGATCCTGGGGCCACTGCATCCCACTATTAGCTCTGCAGTTTAGCCACTCTGTGAACTTAAGCAAACCACATAATAAACTGTCTTGACCTCCTCACAAGGCTCCTTTGCTGTTTCTCACCCAAACACTTTGAGCCACCTTGGATATAGCTCAAGCCCTGGTTTTGCCAATAATTGTCTCAGGCCAATGACAAATCACTATCAAGTAACAAAAATCTTCTGTCTCCTGCGTAGTAAAAAAAAAAGAATGCTTAGAAATGGAAAAGCTCTAGGAGGGTGGTTGTGCCTTATCTTCTTCCCTGGTAAGATTTCTATTTTGATGCACTCCATTTCCCTCCTCACTACCTAGTTTGAAAAAGAAGTGTTTGCAAGATGAGAGAAAAAAGTAAACACGAAAGACTTGGAAATACATGGATTTGGACTGAACAAAGATTTTTATGTTACCTTAAATGGACTTTCAGATTGTTCGAGCCAAAAGGCATCTGAAAAGTGCTGGTCATGGCGAGGTCTGATGTTAACATGAGGATGATAATCAGTGTCTTTATTCAACACAATTTTATAGTCAAACCTGTGCTCTATGTTCTGCCACTTGAAAGTGGAAGCACTTCAAGAAATGTAATTACCTTCTCTCCCTCATTAGTTAAAATAAAGATTAGATGTTACCTTGTAAGATGGTTGTCAGAAGAATTTCTTAAAGCAAACCTTTACACTCACATGTCCTCTCTGAGGGGACTTCAAAAATCTAGCAAACCACTCGGATGTCCTCTCTCATAGAGAGAGTGCTGTTGATTGTACAGGACAAACTTATGCCAGCGCAAACATTTAAAAAATTATATTTCCTTGAAGTTTTCCATTCAAATTGCATAAGAAAGTAAATAAAGATGTGGAATATATACTGAGCTATGCATAAAAAATCATCTGGCGGTACATAGAGAATATGCGAAGTGCTTTCACAGTGATGCCTACATTTCTTTGTGACAGAAGGTAGCAATAGACAGTGTTTGTATGAGAAAGGCAGCTATGGCTATACCTTTTGTATAATATAGCATAACTTGAAAAGATAGATAAGAAAGTTACTGTAGCCTTAAAAGAAAGATACTTTCAAAGTTGAAGGCAGATCATACTGAAGAATCAAACAGTACAGATCGATATGTCTATCTACAAAGTCAGAAAAGTAACATTGAAAAAGTAATATTCTTTTGATAAATTTAATTCAGTGATTCTGTAATCTACAATTTTAAAATTTTATCCATTTACTTAGTTTTCATAACAATGGCAAAACAAAAATACAAAAGAGTTATAAGCAGTAGCAAAGATGAGTGAGATTTAGAATTTTATACAGAAAAGTTAGAAAAAATAAACATCAATGTGGAAGAGAATACAGTAGTGCTAATGATATCATCCCACCAAGAAGAAAATGGGAAAATGTAATAGAAAGTGATAGCAATGAAAGTTTCAGCAGCTTCGAAGAAGTAGAAGACGTTTCATCAAGTGAAGAATGGGAAGATGTTACAGAAAAAGATGATAATACAGTGAGAATAAATTTTGTTGTATGCCCTCAAACAACAGGACCACAAAAAGTAAGTAATATAGGATAATCGATTGATTATTTTACCCTGTATTTCACAAATGAATCAGTGGATATTGTAATAAAAGAAACAAATAGTTATGCAGATGAAAAAGTAAGGAAAAAGTACCTATCACACAATCAATTTGGTGTACATTGCATGATGTTGATCAACAGGAATTTTTACCTTTATTGCAGTTATCCTAAATATGGAAATAATACAAGTACAAAATTTGCAAGAGTACTGATCAACCACTTTCAATAGTGAAATGCACTTCTTTTTGGAAATATTTAATAGAGAAAGGTTTATGCAGACCTTCTGGAAGCTTCATCTGAAGGCACCTGCTTCAAGTGATGGGACTATCAGAACTTGTATTCAAAAGGCCAATAATTATTTGGAATATATAAATTCAATATTTTCACAGTATTTTATATCAGATCTGGCAATTTGTGTTGACAAATTCGTTGTTCAATTTAAAAGGACTGATACCATTTATAATATACAATCCAAATAAGCCTACCAAATGGGGTATACACATTTATATTCTGACTGATTAAAAGACAGGGTATCTTTTCTCAATACTTCCTACTTTAGCAACATAAGATTCAAAAACATCATTCGACCCGATCCTCCATTAAGCACTAGAATTCCATTACATTGGTGTAAAAAGTTGTTGAAAAAAGATCCCAATTCAGCAGGATACCACAAATTTACTGAAAGGTATTACAGTAGTATTGTCCCAGCAGAAGAACTACTAAAGATGAAATGTCATCTTACTGATATGATCAAAGTCAACCAAAAGGGAATACCAGCACAAATCAAAACACCAAAGTTTTTAATGAAAAGAAGAGTATCCCATAGGAAAAACAATCATATGCTTCTTGTGTGGAAAGACAAGAGGATTCTTCCATTTCTCAGCACTTGGAATCACACAGGAATGAAATCTTACACAAGGACATGACATGGTGAAAATATTATATCAGTCAAAAAGCCTGAAATGATCCTAAATTTTATGGCAAATATAAGCAGTGAGGATTGTGTAGATCAATATGTTTCTACATTTTTTTTAATGAAAATCTTTAAAACGTTGGAGGAAAATATTCTTCTGGGGACTGGAAATATGTGTTAACTCCTCTATACTGTACCAAGCATCCAAAAAAGAAAGAAGAAGAAGAAAAAAAAATGGAAAGCCTATGTGCCATTTGAAATTTGTCAAGCTTATGATCGATCAGTTGAGAAGTGGTTTTCAGGAGTCATGAGACTGCATTATCTGCTCAAATAGAAAAAACACCAGGTGGAAGGCATCAAACAAATTACTATTGCACGCGTGTATCAGTGAACCTGCAATTCATTCAGTGACTGTTTCACATGTTACCACAGGTTAGAAAAATGTAAGATATACTTTTTTTGTTATAAATAAGTTCCTCCTTGTTCAAAATTCCATTATAGAACAAATGCCATTACAATAAAGTAATCGGTTCCAATGCTATACTATTTAATATGAAGCAATTCATTTTTCATGATTTTGTAGAAACATATAGTCAAGTGGCTGGTAGTTGATTCACGAGATATCTCTGAGTGCAGAGGATTAAGTTTAGCCTAAAGCTGCCGACTTGAACATTTTAAGCTCAGCCTAATGGATTCTCTGTAATCTTTCACCTAGTGAACTGTAACCTACTACCCTTGTGCCAGTCTTAGAGTTTCAGTCAATCAAAGGTGGACAACTGTTCAAACTGAGTTCAAATAGGGCAAAGGCGGAGCTGTAATCAATCCAGCTCTTTCCGTACCTCATTTCCGTGTTCTGTTTCTCACTTTCCTTTCTCTGTTCATAAATCTTCTTCTGTCACACAGCTGTGCTGGAGTCTCTCTGAGCCTATTCTGGTTTGGGGACTGCTGGATATGCAAATTATTCTTTGCCCAATTACTCTGTTGAATTTGATTTGTCTACCATTTTTTCTTTAGGAAATTAATGTCTATCACATAGTTGTTACCAATAAATGTTAGCCGCTAACAGTGTTGTTATAAGAGTTTACCGAGTTACAGCGGGCCCCCGATGCTGTGGGTCCTGGGGTTTCTCGGAGCTCATGGGCCATCAGTCTGCAAGCACGGAGGCAGGGTAGCTGGGGGGTGTCCTTCCTCCCCCACACTTCTCCCTCAAAGACCAGAGAAGCTGACTCACATTCCTTCCCACTCTCTACCCTTTCCCCCGTCATACAACTAGTGCAATGCTCAAAAAACTGTCAATAATTAAACATTAGAGCTTCTAAGTGGTCTTCAACAACATCTAATCAACCTTCTCATTTTGCAGAGAGCACTGAGACCCAGATCTTGACGATGACTTTCTAAAATGTCTTTAGTGGCCTCAGACCTCAGGTTTTCAGGGGTTTATTAAATCCAATAAAAGGTCTTTAGGTTTTCATTTTGAAGTAGTGGAACAAGGTCTTCCTCTAGCTTCTTCATTTTCCTCTCAGAACCAGAATTTTCTCAAAGCCACATCATCTTACAGTAGAATTTCTCAAAGTGATGATTCAGCAGAGAAGGGAATAGGGATGGGAAGAGGGTTTCACAGTGTGGAAATCCACAGAAAGCAAATGAAAACGAAGGTCTCTTCAAAAGATCAAACATTTTACATTCAAAGGCTTTTGGGAGTGAGTCAGGAAGAGATTTGCTAGAAAAGTGTTAACATTAAACACTTGTTCAAAAGAAGCCGATTTATTCATATCAATGCTTTTCTTTCTGAAAACTGGCATTGCTTTACATGAAATCTCATTAATTCTTACCACTGCACTTTCAGTTATTAGCCGGTGTTTTACCTATAGAAGAGCAGAATAGGAAACTGAAGTTTAGGGAGGTAAATAATGTAGAAATTTCAAATTTAAAATATTTATCTTTCCTTAAGAGTGAACAAAGGTATTATTTAAGTGCTTCAGAGATAAGGCTCTTTTCAAATAATAGATGCCAAGAATGGTATCTGGGGACTTGTATGCTGGACTCTTGATCTTACTGATTTCCTTCTTGCCGTGGGTTTAGGCCTTCTTTATTCACATTTCCTATATAGTTCCCTTAAGTTTGGAATATGTGCAAGGCAAGTCAGAATATAAAATCTGTTCTGGGTATCAAGATTTGCAAAATTATCCCTTGAAACCCACCTCAGTTGTTGGTATTTCAGTAAACTACCAAACTAGGAAATCTACAAGAAATGCTGGATGCTGGTACATATAAGGAGACACACACTTAAAAAATGAGCAATGCAGACTTCAGGAAATGAGGAAAGCACCTGACTTCTAAGTGCTAGAAATGGAATCCTCACCAACTGTCTATTAAACTTCCCACCTGGAGGTGGGCCACATCCTCCACCAGGCCTTCACTTGCCACAAGTGAAGTGGTAAGTCACAAGCCCTTTCTTGAGTTTGCCAAAAAGAGAAGTTAACTTAAATATATGATAATAGAGTTGCCTTTTTTTTTTTTTTGAGTTGGAGTCTCACTCTGTCACCCAGACTGGAGTACAGTGGCCACTCCCGGCCACCACAGCCTCGGCCTGCTGGACTCCGGCGATCCTTCCGCCTCAGCCTTCCAAGTAGCCAGAATTATAGGCGCATGCTACCACGCCTGGCTAATTTTTTGATTTATTGTAGAGATGAGGTCTCGCTGCCCAGGCGGGTCTTGAACCCGCGGGCTCAGGCAATCCACTCACCTCAGCCTCCCAAAGGCACGGGATTACAGGCTGAGCCACCGAGCCCGGCTTAGAGTTGCCTTTTAAATATGACTTATTCTTGCTTATCTCAATCATTAGGAGCTTCGCAACTCACCAGTAGATAGTGCTGTAACTTGATTTTACCCCTGTGGGTAAAATGGAGTAAAAGACTATTAGACTATTAGAACTGACTATTAGAAATTTGATATCTGTGAACCTTCCTTGAGTTTCTTTTGAGAGGCAAAGGATGAGAAGTTTGTGATAGCAGGAACTATAAGTCTTTTTAAACCTGTACCTGACATTCTTCCAGTATATTTCTTCATTACCTAGAATATATTTTTTAACGAGTAAAAGGGAACGCAATTTTGTATTTTAAAGTTACTTCAAAAGACTTCCATCCTCTTTTTTGAGAGAGAAAAAAATGAACTCAGTCATTCAAGAGATTTTCTTAAAAAGGGAGGGATGTACAAAGGCTTGTCTTTTTCACAAGCTCTGTGGGAAAGTAATCCATTTCAGATCAATAGCTATTGGTTCGTGATTAGCCATTGGTGTTCGCCATGAAAACAAAATTAGACTGTCACCCAGAAAATAATATTTGAACCATGTTTCAATTTCCAAGAAATTTACAGCAACAGCAGAATATTAATCAGCACGTGCTTAGGGAAAGCTAAATTCATAAATATTTCCTCAGGATATATTCTATAAGACAATTCAGTTACTGATGAGGCATGAATGCTTCTAATGGTGTGTTCTGTAGGGTGATTTATTTTAATTGTCACTCTGGGACCTGTTATTACACAGTGTTAGGATGGGTCACTGCATTAGAAAATTGAAGCTGATGAAAGGCATTCATTTTTAGCCTGTTTGTAAATTCAGGCTTTTGAGATAAAGAGACGCTGACTATATATGAATCCTGCATGACCATTAATTGACCATCCACTATATCTTCTAGTGTTAAGAGACACTCAAGGGTTCCTGGCATGGAGTGGCTCTGACTGCAGGGGGTTCCCCCTACCAACTACATTGCCTGTGGCCAGGATGTCAGGGCTGTTAAGCCTTCATGCCTCTTACCAAGAGGATACAAGTGCTCTAGCTACTGCCAGGTAGGCTGAAAGTAGAGTTTCCATAAGAAGACAAAAGTGACTTTATCTTAAATACTGTGCTGACTTCTGATTATCCTCAGTTCCCTGAATGCTTTCTGATTTATTCATAGTCTCTGGTGTTAGATCCTGTACTCCTGCTTTCAGATTAAAGCAACCATGATGTTTTGGCACAAATTATAAGCTGTTACACATATAGTATTCATTGTCTTGACAGAGCACATATACCCCTTCTGTATGGTCCATGAGTCCTGTGTTGGGGAGTAGCAGTGCAGAGATCTAATTGTCTTGTGGCCACCTGAGAGTATTCTTCTGTAAGTTCCCTCAACAAGTCACTCCAAACTGACAAATTGAATTAATTTGGCTACCTCTTTTTTGGTTTCTTGACTCCTTCTGTATTTGGGGGTCGCTTTGCATATATGGTCCTTTCACAGAAATGTTCAGAACACAATCAGAATTGGAAAAGGGAAGGCAGTTAATATATATCAAACTCTAGTACATGACAAATACCTTGTAAATTATTTTACCATTGTCGTCTTATTTTACCTCTAATGTCTCCTAAATTTGGTGTTATTATCTCTATTTTACAAATCGAGGATCAGAGAGATTGGAGAATTCTGCAGTTAGTGAAATACAAGACCAGGAATAATTTAGTTTGTAGGGAATACTCTCAGAAAAGACATTTTTATAATGCTTTATTTTTTGCCTTTTTAATGGTAAATTTGCATTGATAGTTGTATAATTATAAGAATAACATAGCATTACTAGACTATGCCTGTATATATCATCTATTTTGCAAGTTTAGCTCCTTAAACAGTATGTAGTTTTTTTCCAGTTATTCAAATACAGTCTCAGGGCAATTCTAAAAAGGGGAAGAGGGGAGATAAGAGGTGGAAGGGACAAAATAACAAACATCCAGGACTCAAGACAGAGTTTTGAATGGACTCCTTCGTTCTATAAATCCTTTGAACTTATAAAATATAACAAATATACATAGATGCATATTTGAGAACAGAAATGCAGTTATTAACTCTATTTTTTTCGTTAAATGAATTCATCTTTTGTGTGTGCTAAAATAGCAAATTGCCTTCAATGTAATGTCTCGTCAGTTTCCAAAGCAGAACAAGAAAGTGAGATGTCAAAAATCTTGTCTGCTATTTACATAATTACCAGATTAAAAAGGAATTGTGTAAATGTAAATGAGGGTACAGGTGCCTGCTACATGGAGATTACCAAAATTATTCTCAGTTTGTCTAGGAAAATTGTTCCTTTAGTGTCATCTTATAGGTATAAAGCTTCAAGATTTGAGAAACCACCTCTTCAAATTATAGTCATTGTAGCAAGAAAGGTAGTGACTAGCACACCAACGAGATGCTGGACAGACTGCCTGGCAGTCTCTGAGTTTTCACATGGCTCCTTCTGTGGAGACTTGATGCAATCGCTCCTCAGGAGTTGAGCTTTTTTCCTTTGCCTGTATATGCTCACTATACTCAGTGCAGGGAATGTATTTTAAATTACTTTCAATAGATAAACTGCTGAATCATTGATTTCTACTAACAATGCTAGATTAAACTGTTAATTTGCTATTATAACTCATTATGAAGACATAAATTTACAATTCTATTATTTCATGGTCATTGGTCAAAAAGTTGAAAAGCGTCATGCTGCTACCTTATTTAAGTTTCTGATTACATAGGAAACATTTAAAATCTTGTCTCCCTTATTCAAATGTTGCCTTACTTTTATATTTAGATGACCAGTTTTATAGGCTATAGAACATTTGTCAATAATCTATTATTGGAAGTATTTGGGGTACAAAAAGTGTATCCACCAATCTGGGGTTTCCTTGGATACTTCTAGTTTTATGTCCTTTGTTTATTTTTTAAAATAGTGATTCATTAAAGATCTAACCAACTATCTTATGCTATACATATTTGTATACATTTGTCCTAAATGGAAGTTTTTTTTTTTTTTTTTAAATGAGTGATTTTGTAGTTAAATATGTAATTGTGGTCGGGGAGTGTGCTTATCTGCATTATTGAATTAAGAATGTCCTTAATGGTTCCTCTAGCAAAAGTAATCAAGAGTTATCTTACTTGGCGGACTCTAGTTTTCTTTGTGATTTCTGTTTTCCATCTCCAGAAAGCCTATTCTTCTGGTCCTTCATATTTTAAACTTTCCATATCTGCCAGTCATTTTTTCCCTCTGCTATCCATATAAGTTCTCTGGATACAAGTCCTAAAAATTTACCATCTAAAATATTTATTTTTGTCAAGTTTAGATTCTGAACCATTTTATACCAAAGTACAATATTTTGGGGTCCACTTAACCCCCAGGCTCTTCCATCTCCGATATTTCCTGCCCTCCTGCTATGTTTCATGTGTCTGTTCTCTGTGTGGTTCTCTCACATCATGGTTTTTCTTCCTTCAAAAGCATACCTGATTTCTCTTACCTTCCCTCTTGCTTGTATGGCATTTTTCTTATGTGTTTACATGTACATATGCTAGAACTTTATCATACGTTCATCTTTGCCTTTAATGCATATATTTTTTACACTAAGTAGACAATACACAATCACACAGCAAGTAGTTCATGCACCAATTTGACTGCTGCTGTTAGATGTGACTCTTGCCTGTTGGTGCTTATAATCTAGGAGAGGAAGTGAGGCAATGTGATGAGTTGTCATGTAAACACAAGACTTGAACACCGTGTGCTCAGAATCATGTTAGAGGGGTGAGACTAGGTGGTAGGATAGACTGCTCGGCCCAGCAGGCAGAGGGCTGGGTTTGGATCAGCCAATGTAAGTTCATGATAAGTATGAAACCTGAGCAAAATCATGAAAAATGGGCATACCTCCCTAACTCACTGGGCATTTTCTGAAAGAATTTGATTTAGTGTATGAACTCCTAAAAAGTTTGGAAGAGAGTGAAAATTTGAAATGAGAGTTCTTATTTCCTTTATACTGGTTTTCCTTCTATAATTGTGACCATTTAAAATCCTATTATTTGTTCTTTCTCAAAATCTTACCTAACCTAGAAACTGTGTCTATTTTTTAGAAACTACTACCATATTTATCATAATTTGGGGAACACTGGATGCTGTGAAAGCCTTATACACAAGTTTAGATAGATTATATGATTTACTCTGAAATCTGTGGACTTCCATTCTTCTGCATGAAAATAAGATGGAATGTTGATATATGAAATTTACTTTAGGACCATGAATTCTACTCACTAAGTGTATTAATATCACCTAAATGTCCCTGATCTTTAGTATCCATTATTTAAGTGCCCTTTATTGTGTCAGGGTTCTGATTTATGCAGACTTTAGTGGGGGAAGTCAATCTTTCCACTTTTTTTCTAAATCAGGCTGCAAGATTTTTCAAATAAAAATACAGAGCACCTGGGTACATTTTAATTTCAGATAGACAGTGACTACATCTTTATTACAAGTCCCAACTTTTGCCAAGTTTCAATATTAGTACTTGGAACATAGTTATACTCAAAATTATTGACTTTTAAAAAATCTGAAATGAGAACTTCTTTGAGCATCCTATTATTTCCCTGGTGACTTTCTTCTTGATTTCTTTTCCCAGATTGGAAATGAGTAAAATTTTTTCAATTAATAGACCAGTATAGAAAAGACATAGAATGGCAAACTGGAAAAAATGATGCAACAATTTGCTGTCTCCAGGAGACTCATTTCACCAGAATGAACACTTAGAGCCTCAAAATAAGAGAATGGAAAACAAATTGTCACGTGAATGAAACACAAAAGAAAGCAGGAGTTGTGATTTTAATTTCAGACATAATATCCATTAGGATATCAAACATTTAAAAAAGATATAGAAGATCATAGAAGATCACTACATAATAATAGAAGGCATAATAATAATAATCAACAAAAAATATCCACCCTAAACATATATGCACCCGACATAGGAACACCAACTTTTATAAAGCAGCTTCCAGGTAAACTAAAAAAAAAAAGATATTGATGCTAAAAATCATCATAGTTGGGGACATAAATGCCCCAATGACAATCCTAGATAGATCACTGAGGCAAAAAATCAACAAAGAGATTCAGAACCTCAACTTGACACTTGACCAAATGGACTTAGTAGACATGTAAAAAACACTCCACCCAACAACCATGGAATATACATTCTACTCATCACCACCTGAAATGTAATCCAGGATCAAAAACTTCCCAGGCAATATATCAAGCATTAACAAATTCCATAAGATCAAAATACTGTCATTCCCACTCTCAGACCACAGTATAATAAAAATAAAAGCCGGGCTCGGTGGCTCAACCTGTAATCCCGCGCCTTTGGGAGGCTGAGGTGAGCGGATTGCCTGAGCCCGCGGGTTTGAGACCCGCCTGGGCAGCGAGAGACCTCATCTCTACAATAAATAAAAAAATCAGCCGGGCGTGGTAGCGCATGCCTGTAATTCCGGCTACTTAGAAGGCTCCGGAAGGATCGCCGGAGCCCAGCAGGTCGAGGCTGCGGTGGCCGGGAGCGGCCACTGCACTCCAGTCTGGGCGACAGAATGAGACTCCAACTCAAAAAAAAAAAAACAATAAAAATAAATATTAACACCAACAAAGCGCCCCCAAACCACACAAAGATATAGACACTAAAGAGAATGATGCTGAACAACTCCTAGGTCAACATGGAAATCAAATCAGATATTAAAAGATTTCTGCAAACAAATGAAAATAAAGACACATATTGCAAAAACTTCTGGAAGGCCATGAAAAAAGTACATAGAGGATAGTTCATTTCTTTAGGAACACACATCAAGAAAATTGAAAGATCACAAGTTAACAGCCTAGCAAATCACCTAGGGGTGCTGAATAGACAAAACCATCAAAACCCTAACTTCAGCAGAAGAATTCAGATCACCAAAGCAAAAGCCCTAATACAGGATAGAAAAGACAAAAATATAACTGAAAAAAATCAATGAAACAAAAAGTTGGTTCTTTTGAAAGGATAAACAAGATTGACAGACCTCTAGCCAGACTGACAAAGAAAAAGAGAGAAAAGGCCTAGATAAAAACAATTAGAAATGCAATAAATCAAATCACAAAAGACCACAAAGAAATAAAAAAAAATTATCAGAGATTGCTATGCACACCTGTATGGAAACAAACTTAAAAACCTAAATGAAATGGAAGACTTTCTGACATCACACAATCTCCCAAGGTTAAAACAAAAAGAAATCGAGGCTTTAAATACACCAATAACCACTCAGGAAATTTACTACACCTTAAGAAAACTACCTACAAAAAAGTCCTGAACCAGGTGGCTTTCCAGAGGAGTTTTAAAAAACATACAAGGAGGAGCTGATAACAATCATACTTAAAGTATTCCAGCCAATTGAGAATGATAGAACATTCCCCAAATAATTTTTTGAATCTAACATCACACTGATACCCAAGGCAGGTAAAGATCCAACAGAGAGAAAGCTATAGGTCAATATCCCTGATGAATATAGATGTAAAAATACTCAACAAGATTCTAGAAAATTGATCCAACAACGTATCTCAAAAATCATCTACCATGACCAAGCAGGCTTTATCCCCAGGAGGCAGGGCTGGTTCAAAATCTAGGAATCACATGGTTATATCATTAGATGTAGAAAAATCCAGCATCCCTACTTCATAAAAACTCTTGAACACCTAACCACAGAGCGAACATATCTCAAAAGAGTAAGTATGATAAACACAAAGTCAACCTCTTGTTAAATTGAAAGAAATTGAAAGTATTTCCCCTGAAAACCAGAACAAAACAAGGCTGCCCACTCTCATCCATGCTGTTCACCATAGCTTTGGAAGTCCTAGAAAGAGCAATCAGACAAGAGAAGGAAATCAGGGGTATGAAAATAGGAAAAGAGGAAGTCAAGTTATCCTTCTTTGCTGATGATATGATTCTATAGCTAGAAACCCCAAGAGAATCTGTCAAAAACCTTTTTGCACTGATAAACAACCTTGGAAAAGTCTCAGAGTACAAAATCAACATGCAAAAGACAGTTGCATTCTTATACAGCAACAACTAACAGGCAGAGAACCAAATAAAAAGTACAATACCATCTACAATAGCAACATCAACAACAACAACAACAAAAATAAAATACCTCGGCATCTTCCTAACCAAAGAAGTGAAAGACCTTTACAATGAGAATTACAAAACAACAAAACATTGCTCAAAAAAAATCAAAGAGACAAACAAATGAAAAAATATTCCATACTCATGGATTGGAAGAGTCAACACTGTTAAGATGTCCATCCTACTCAAGGTAATCTACAGATTAATGCAATACCCATTAAATTACCAACATCATTCTTCTCAGACCAGAAAACAACAATACAGAAATTTATATGGAAATATAAACGACCATGAATAGTCAAAACAATCATCAGCAAAAGAAACAAAGTGGGTGGCATCACACTTCCAGACCTTAAACTTTATTATAAGTGATCAGTAATCAAAAGAGCCTGGTATTGGTAAAATAACAGGCAAATACCAATGGAATAGGATGGGGATTCAAGAAGCAAAATCCCAATTTCTCAATCAATTCATCTTTGACAAAGCCTCCAATAAAAACCATTAGGGAGAGGAGAATTTATTCAGAAAATGGTGTTGAGAATACTGGTTGACTACATGCAGAATATGAAAACAAGACCCCTACCTAACACCATACACAAAAATCCATTCTAAATGGATCAAATACATAAATGTAAAACCTCAAATTAAAAGAACCTTAGAAAATGCAGGAGACACCCTTATGGAAACTGGGACTGGCAACCAACTCCCGATCAAAACCCCAAGTGCCCATGCCAAGAGAGATAAGAGACCAAGTGAGATCTTGTCAAACTGAAAATCTTCTGCAAAGCAAAGAAACCATCAAGACCGTGGAGAGACAGCACCCAGAATGGGAAAAAAATATTTTCCAATTGTATATCTGACAAAGCATAACATCTAGGATCTACAAGGAACCCAGATGTGTGGAAAATAAAAAAAAAGCTCTATTAAAAAGTGGGCAACAGATATGAATAAACACTCTCAAAAGAAGACATATAAGCAGCCAACAGATACATGAAAAAATGTTCTGCCTCACTATCATTAGATAAATGCAAATTAAAACTACACTGAGATTTCACCTAACTCCAATTAGGATGGTCATCTTTAATAACTCAACACTAACAGATGATGGAGAGGATGCGGGAAAAAAGGAACACTTCTACACTGCTGGTGGGAGAGTAAACTGGTACAACCTCTCTGGAAAACAGTGTAATGATCTAAAAATTGAACTTCTATATAACGCAACAATTGCAGTACTATTCACAATGGCAAAAAACATGGAACCAACTGTGAAGACCATTTAAAGTAGACTGGATTTTAAAAAATATAGTACATATACACAATGGACTATTACACAGCCATAAAGAAGGACAAAATTATGAACTTTACAGGAACTTGGATGAATTTAGAGTCTATAATATTCAGTGATCTGCCATAGAAACAAAGAACTGAGTACCACATGTTGTCACTCATAAGCAGACCCTGAACAATTATAAGACTACAAGACAGGGATTGGCAATAGTAGGACACTGCCACTGTTAGTGGGGGAGCAAAGGGCACACTTCATCAATAAGAGTACCTGATCTCAAACCAGGCAAAATGGGCACCAAAGTAAGATCCAGACTTTACCTGTACAATGACCATTTTTTATACCTATTCCTAAATTGTACCCCCATCTTTAAAATAAATAAATTGATGAGAAATTCTAAAAATAGTCCAATATCTATGAAGCAGGATTACGTGTTCCTAGCATCAGTAACATAATAAATATGCCTTCATTTTCAATCTCCTCTCTCTCTCTCTCTCTCTTTGACTCTCTCTCTCTCTCTCTCTTCTCATCTAGTGGTCTTGCCAACAGTCTTTTAGCTTCCCTTTAATTCTGTTTAAGTACATCCAACAACCCTGATCCTGGGGCTGTACTTCCATGGATTTATTCATTTGTTTTAGTCCACTTCTACTATTGACTTTATAAGATTATATCCTTGGCTTGTACATTCTTCTAAGTTATTACTGTCTCCTTGATGATGTTGTTAGCCTACTGTCTCCTCTCTGAGTTATAAATCACCTCCATCTGAAAACCCACTCTTTAATTTCCTCAGGAATATCTAAGATCTTGTGATAGAGACAATTGCTGTCTATTTTATAGATATCCAAGACAATTTTTTCCCTTGTGTAAGCCAGGTCAGCAGAGGAATGAATCCATTACTGTCCCAGAGAGCCTGTGCAGACAGGTCATCCCTGCACTGACAGCCACTTCATCCCCTAAGCCAGAGCCTCCTCCCTGTCTCATCAGCCCTTTCAGCGAATGAAGTATCTTTATGGAAAATGTATCTTCTCAATACTTTTTGCATTTTAAGATAAAAAAGCTAACTCTTATTGGGGACTTTTTAAACATTCTGAATGAATTTCCAATTGAAAAGCTTGTATCTGAGAGAAATATAACGTATTTTGAACACTGCAAATGATTGTTTAGAAGAAAAACTTACTAATTTAGAATTCTTATAGGCATCCCCATAAAAATAAAGATAAATTTGTCTTACCTGGTATTAAAGGGTCTTATGCAAATTAAAACTACACTGAGATACCACCTAACTCCAGTCAGAATGGCAATTATCAATAATAGATGCTGGAGAGGATGTGGTGAAAAGGGAACACTACTACACTGTTGGTGGGAGTGTAAACTAGTGCAACTTCTGTGGAAAGCAGTGTGGCGATTCCTAAAAGCTCTAAACATTGACCGCCCATGTGACCCTGCAATCCCCCTCCTGGGAATATACTCTGAAGAACTCAAATCACTCTAACACAAAGATACCTACACATGAATGTTTATCACAGCATTGTTCACAATAGGAAGAACCTGGAAGCAACCATTCTGTACATCAAAAGAGGACTGGATTTAAAAAATGTGGTACATATACACGATGGAATTCTATGCAGCCATAAGAAAGAACAAAATCATGAATTCCGCAACAACCTGGATGGAACTAGAGTCTATAATACTGAGTGATCTCTCACAGAAACAAAGATCTGAATATCACATGTTCTCACTCATATAGTGGACCTTGAGCATCTATCATAATACTATTAGAAAAGGACTGACAGTGGTGGGGAACTATAGAGGGGGGAGGGGAAGGGAGGTGGGATTAACGGTAATGAATATCTGTCTGGGATGGGGAGACACCCCTTATCAACAAGGGTGCCTGAACGATGCACATTTGTATACCTAACCCTTAACTGTACCCCACAATTTTATAATAAAAAATGTTTAAAATAAATAAATAAATAAATAAATAAATAAATAAGGGGTCTTATGTTCATGTATATAAAGGGTTTTCTGTGATTTCCTATAGGCCAGAACCATCATTTACAGAATTCCTTTGAACAGCCTCACAAATAATCATGTAATCATAAGCCAAACAGAAAATTCTTAGTCTCATATAGTTTAAAACTTTCTAAAAATTATACTTTTAGTTCTATAGAGTTTTAAAGTTCTCTACTGGCTAGAGTTTAACCCTTCTGAGCTCATTTGTGATCTGCTCCCCCTAACATAGTTCGAGCAGGCAAGGAAGTAGAGTTAATGAGTTTGGGAGTGAATGTTAAGGTATTGGAGTACATTTTTAAGATCTGCCACAAACTGTTAACCACAATAGGTGACAGTTTTCTTAACTATTCAGTCTTTCAGTTTGCTCATCTGCCAATCAGAAGAACCTATTTACCTATCTACTTAATATGTATATTATGAGGATGAAATTGCAAAATGCCTTTCTAAATTTAGTGAAGAATCACTATTAACATTACTATATTATTACAAAGATTTTATATCTTTTATGATTATTTGGACTCTATATCAAAACTTGTGGGGGATTGACTTTGATCATTTATTTTATTTTCAGTCACTATGCTGAACCACGCTGCCAAATTAATGTTATTCTTCCAAGTACCAGGAGTCACCAATTGCAAAATTGTTTTATGGTGTTTAAAGCATTTCTACACGTACTATCTTCTAAGATCCACATGTCATTTGAACACACAGACAACACTTTTTATGGAGTAAGGGCTAGCTGTTGTAACTATGAGAACTGGCTCAGATAAAGTAGAAAACTTGAGGAGGATGTTTCAGATGGCAGAGAATCTACTTTGCTCAGTCATTTGGTGACAAAGATGGCTTCCAATAAAATCATTTTTGAATGTCAAGAATCTTCTCCCTTTACATGTCATCAAAAATGGAAGTCTAACATCTCCATGCTTTCATGTTCAGCTCTCAAGAAAAGGAAAAAAATCATATTGAAAAAATGCCCAATGTCTCCAGAGCCAAAACAGGAAGTAGCAATGTCATTGCTACTCTTGTAACTGTATCTAGCTAAGGGAAAACAGGGCACATGGTGAGCTAGCCACCGCTAATCAGGGGCAACTCCATGACTTTGGAGATAAAGGAAAAATATCTACCACAAGAGCTGAAGAGCAGAGAAATTAAACGGTCTGTTTGACTTCAAATTCTAGTTTTTATTTTTTTTTCTCATTTTGTCCCTATTTAAACTCTACTGATATTTCTTGTAAGGTCTGGCTCTAATTTTATATCTTTTATAGATTCTTATGTCCTTATTTCATTTGAAAGTTATGCTATTTCACTAAATTACTTGTTTGTTTCTTGAGTGTCTGACATTTTCACATGATGATTTTTATTATGGGTTACCATTTCCTGTCTAGATTTTTTTTCTTCAGCTAGATTCTAAATACCCTGTATATTACAGAAACATGATTGCATACTTTTTATTGATATATTTTACAGTGTGTTTGACAAAGTAGACATTTTTTAAAAGGAGCATTTATCTAGTACTTGAATTGGTTATCAACCAGCCCATAGTTGTAGCTGTATCAGCAAAAGGAAGGGCAAAGAATTGAGTCTGCCGGATCTGTGAGATGCAAACACACACCCACAAACCCTCCCTACATATACACATGACACACACACACACTACACATATGCACATATGTGCACATACCCTCCACACCCCATATACAGCCCCAACTTATACACACTTTTCCTCTTAAGCTCAGCCCTGCCATTTCTTTGTTTCAGCTTTGCAGAAGTCCCCTGTTACAGATTGAATTGAGTCCCTCTAAAGTATATGTAGAAGTCCTAAACACCAGTATCTCTTTGTGGGACCTTCTGTGGAGGTGGGTTCTTTGAAAAAGATCACTTTAGAACAGAGCACCTCATGTTCTCTCATAACCAGACCCCAAACATTTACCATAATACTATAAGAAAGGGATGGGGAGTAGCAAGATACTGCCTGGCAAGTGGGGGCACATAATATCAAAAAGGTACCTCATCTCAAACCAGGAGAAATGGGGGCCAAAATTAGGCCCAAATTCTACCTGTATGATGACTATTTGTATACCTATTCCTGAATTGTACTCCACATCTTTAAAGTAAAAAAAGAAACCATAAAAAATAAGAATAAGTACAAAAATTATAAAAATGAAGAAAATGATCACTTTAGGATGTGGTCACTAGCATGGGTCCTAATCCAATATCTGTGTTCTTATTTTTAAAAAAGGAAAATGTAGGCACAGACATACATATAGAACAAAAAAAAAATGTGAAGACATAGGGAGAAGATGCCATCTACAAGTGAAGAAGAAAGGCCCAGAACAAGTCCCTTCCTCACAGTCTTCAGAAGAACCAAACTTGATTTCAGACTCCTAACCTCAGAAATGTAACATAAAATAAACGTCTGTTGTTTAAACCACCCAGTGACAGTATGAGTTAAGACAACCCTAGAAAATGAATACATCCCCTACTGATAATTTTTTTACAGATGACTTAATGTTCTGTAAAATAACCCTCTCACACAAGTGTAGTTACCTTTCAGCTGGGTATTACCACAATCTCAGAATTTTGTCATAAAAAAATACTGCTTTTATATTAAATTAATTACATTTCAGTTTGGTTATTGATTTTCCTGTGTGATGTTGCTTATGTACAGCTGACCCTTAAACGATGTGGGATTGGGGCACTGATGCTCCATGTAGTCAAAAATTTGTGCATAAACTTTTAACTTCTCAAAACTTAAACGACTAATAACCTGTTGACTAGAAGCCTTCAATAACATAAATGTCTATTAACACATATTTTGTATGTCATTCATATTATATACTTTATTGTTATAATAAAGCAAGCTACAGAAAAATGAATGTTATTAAGAGAATCATAAGGAAGGGAAATATATTTACTTTCATTAAGTGGAAGCAGCTGATCATAAACACCTCCGTTCTTTGTCATCTTCACTTTGAGCTGAGGAGGAAGAAGGGCTGGTCTTGCTGCCTCAAGGGTGGCAGAGGCAGAACGAAATCCACTTGTAAGTGGACCCACACAGTGCAAGCCCATATTGTTCAGGGGTGAACTGGATATTGCAAATTCAATTGTATTAAGCCCTCCATAGAATAATGGTCTTTTTCTGGCCATATATGGAGTGTTTCTTTTTTAATTGCTTTCTTATTAGCCGTTTTGCCTTGGCAAATTAGAAAATATAACTACATTATTTCAAGACTCCACTTCCTCTGAGGCTGCTGAAATTTGTAAAAAGCTGAGATTTGTAAGAAGCTTCTCTCCTCTTCAAGATTCTTTTTCTACACCGTGTGAATATTTCCACATTTGTGGAGCCAAATACAACTGCTACGTCCTTCAATTTCACATCATTACATACTTGAGTTTGCTATATCAGGCTTCTTGTGATAAAGTCCACGAATAATAAAATTGGCTGTGCCCATGTAGAGTTCTATGCATGTTGACCATTGCACAGTGACCTGTAACTACTGACTCAATCAAGACAAAACAATCCCAACACCCACCAAAACTGCCCCTGCCTGTCTCTAGGGAAGACCTCTCTACTCCTAGCCCCTGGACAATTCTGGTATTTTTCCAGTCCCAGTAGCATTGTTTTTTCCACAATGTCATACAAATGAAATCAGATAATCTGGAGTCTTTTGGGTGTCTACTTTTTCACTCTGCATCATGCATTGAATGTTCATACCTTTCGTTAAAAGGATCCATCATTTAAAAAAAATTGTTTCTCTGCCTGTTTATTGTTCGTGTATAAGAATGCAATTGACTTTCACACATTTATTTTGTATTCTAAGACTTTGCCAAAGCTCTTTGTCAGTGAAATGAGGTTTTTGATAGATTCTCTTGGATTTTCGAGGTATAGGATCATATCATCAGCAAAGAGGGATAACTTAACTTCCTCTTTTCCTATTTGGATACCCCCGATTTCCTTCTCTTGTCTGATTGCTCTAACTAGAACTTACAACATTATTTTGAACAAGAGGGGTAAGAGTGGGCAGTCTTGTTTTGTTCCAGTTTTCAGGGGAAATGCTTCCAGTTTTTGTACATTTATCAATATGCTGATTGTGGGTTTATCATAGATGGTTCTTACTATTTGGAATTTGTTCCTTCTATCCCTGGGTCTTCAAGGATTTTATCAAGAAGGGATACTAGATTTTATCAAAAGTTTTTTCTGCATCTACTGATATAATCATGTAGTTCTTGTCTTTATGTCCGTTGATGTATTTAGTTATGTTTATGATCTAGTGGCTGTTGAACCAATTCTGTATTCCAGGGATGAAGTCTACTTTGTCATGGTGGATGATTTTTAAGATATGTTGTTGGATCCAGGTAAGTAGAATCTTGTTGAGAATTTTTGCATCTATGTTCATCAGGGATATTACTCTGTAGTTCTCTTTTTTTGTTGAATCTTTTCCCGGTGTGGGGACTAATCATTAGAGAAATGCAATCAGATAACACCTAACCTGGGTAAGAATGGCCATCAATAATAAAACAAAAAACAACAGATGCTAGCGAGGATGTGGAGAAAAGAGAAAGCTTCTACACTGCTGGTGGGAATGCAAACTAGTCCAACTTCTATGGAAAGCTGTGGCGATTTCTAAAAGAACTGAAAATTTACTTCCATATGATCCAGAAATCTCCCTGCTGGGAATAAACCCAGAGGAGCTCAAATCATTCTACCAAAATGATACCTTCAAGAACATGTTTACTTCAGCACTTTTCACAGTAGCAAAAATGTGTAATAAGCCATACTGCCAATTAAAACTGGACTGGATAAAAAAATATGGCACATATACAAGATGGAATATTATGCAACCATAAAGAATGAAAAACATATGGACTTTGCAGCAACTTGGATGTATATAGAATCTATAATTCTCAGTGATCTGCCACTGAAACAAAGAAACTGAGTACCACATGTTCTCACTCATAAACAGACCCTAAGCATTTATCATCATAGTATAAGACAGAGATTGGTAGTAGTGGGATACTGCTAGGAGAGGAAGGGAGGGCCTCATAACATGAATAAGGGTAACTGATCTCAAACCAGGTGAAGGGGGGACCAAAGGAAGGCTGAAACTTTACCTGTACGATGACTACTTTTATACCTAATCTTGAATTGTATACCACATCTTTAAAATAAAAAAGATCCATAAATTTTTTTCCTTTTATTAATAAGATATATTATGCTCTACAAATGCACCACTGTTTATCTTTGCATTAGCAAAATAAAGTCTGGGATGTTTTCAGTATTTTAAAATTATGTGTCAAGAGTCCACATTCATGTGCAGGATTTTGTATGATCATTTTCATTTATCTTGAATACCATCTAAAAGTGGTCTCCTTGGGTAAAAATGGCAAATGTATTTAATTTTATATGAAACTGTCAAAACGTTTTTCAGAATAGCTATAACGTTTTAAATGTCCACCAGCAATGAATGAGAGTTCTGGTTGCTCTATTTCTTTGTCAGTCGTTAGTATTTTCATGCAATTTCCTTTTATTTAAAAGAAAAAAATGTAGTCCTTTCTAATAGATCTGCAGTGGTGTTTTACTGTGGTTTTAATTTGCAGTTTCCTGATAAATAATGAAGTTGGGCATCTCTATATGTACTTATATGCCATATTTATATTTTCATGTATGAATTATCTGTCAAAATGGTTAACCCATTTTTAATTGAGTTTTGTTTCCCTTTTTATTGAACTTTAAGAGTTTTTTTAAAAATGTATTCTGGATATAAGTCTTTTATCAATGTTTTTTACAAATGTTGTATCATAATCTGGGGTTTGTCTTATTTTCTTAACAGGAGTCTTTCAAAGTACAGTGATTTTCAGTGGTGATGATGTTCAGTTTGTCATTTTTTATTTTTAGTGATCGTGTATTAATGTTATATCTAAAGTGTTTTCTAATCTAAGATTATAAAGATTTTATTCTATATTATCTTATAAAAATTTTTAGTTTCAGGTTTTACATTTAATTTTATGAACTGTTTTGAGTTAATTTTTATTTATATTATGAAAGTATGGACCACAGTCTTTTGTTTTTATTAATGTCTGATAGTTTCAGCATCATTTATGAAAAATATTATCCTTTATTAAATGACATTTAGATATTAGTCAGATAATAATTCACCACATATTTGTAGTTCTATGTCCAAACTCTATTCTGTTCCATCGATCCCTATGTCTGCAATTTAGCCAGTAACACATTGGCATGATTATTGTTGCTTTACAATAAGTGTGTGCTCTGCAGCTTTCTTCTTCTTTTTTTATTATAGAGATGTGCAATATAATTCAGGGTTAGGTAAACAGACGTCGATTATGCAGGTACCCTTGTTGATGATACTGCCACTAGTTGAAAATATTAAGAGATTCTATGCCTTCTGTGTTCATTTTTAATTAATGGATAGTGCTTTGTCACTTAAAATATGCCATTATTTCCGAACTAAGAAACAGATACTCAGAAAATCATTATCATTAAGTTGTCTGCCCCTCCCTCTCCTAGCAGTTTACCTTAACTGTCAATTCCACCCTCCCTCTCCAAAGACTTTCCCACTACTTTTTTCTTCTTTTTTTCAAAATTGCTACATGTATTTGAGGTTTTTTTGGGGGGGGATTTTAAATTAATTTTATGAATAGTTTGACTAAGTTAAAATTATTCTAGAAATTGTATTGGGATACATTGGATCTATACTTCAATTCTGGAAAAATTGACATCTTAACCATACTTAGTATTTCAATCTAAGAATATTAATAACTTTATCTATTTAGACTATTTTTATTTGTCTTATTATTTCATAACTTAAAGCACATAGATTTTGCACATTTTCTATTAGACAACCTAATGATAATGATTTTCTGAGTATTTCTTTCCTAGTTCTGAAATAATAGTATATTTTAAGTGAAAAAGCACTGTCTGTTAATTAAAGATGAACATAGAAGAAACAGAATCTCTTAATATTTTCAACCAGTAGCAGTATCATTTTAAAGGGACATTGGGAGACAAAAATAAAATTGTGTTTGTATTTCATTGCATGAATTGTGCTTATTTAACACATCAGCTGTATTTGGAAACAGAAGACATAAATTATTGTTTAATTTATGAATCTTTGTCTTTGAAGTATTTAACATAAATGTGTATCAAGTATATATGTTTGATTGACATTTTTTAAAGTTTCAGAGTAAAACTTTGCAGTTTCTTGACCCAGATGATGGAGGGTAGATGTGAAATCTTGTGCTATCAATTTTTTCATATAGCCATCTGTGTACTTCCTGTACAGAACAAGAGACTGATGTTTATTTTCACTTGAAAGGTGCTCTATTCCAGGACTTGACTTCTTGTGCTGCCAGTGGCACCAGGAAGTATCATGGCAATGCAAAATGTGTAGTCATGTAAGGAAGCGTTTGGTTTGTATACAGTCACCGGTTCTGGACAATGAAGAAATTTTGGACCAACTGAGGGAACTCAATCTCAATTGTCTTATTAATTTTGTTAAGAAAGTGATATAAGGAATCTTTTTAAATAGTCATTATGAATATTAATTATTTGCAAAAAATGTTAGAAAATTATGTTGGCAATTATGCTGAAAGTGCTTGTGGTAACATTTTGAAACTATGAAATTGGACTTAAAAAAATTCAACTACTCTTAATAGAAACAACACAAATAATGACATGCACAATGGAAGTTAAAATTTAAGATAAAAGTTACTCAGGAAGGCATCTTTTCCTTGGGAAAAAAGCATACTGTAAATTAAAAACTAAAGGTGGAAATACTCAGAAAAGTTTTTATTGTAGGTAAAGCATGAGGTAATTTAATAAACTTTATTATAATTGATTTGCCTTGAAAATATACTTTCTGAACAAAAATGTATCAGGGTTTTCAACCAAGTCCAACTTCTAATTATTATCCTTGGGGTGGTGAGTCATTGGAGTAGAGCTCATTAGAGAAAGGTGAAGGTTGACTTTGTGTGTGGGTAAGGTACATGGAAGGGTGATGATAAGCTTGAATTAGACATGTTGAATTTAGGTGTCTGTGAAACATGTAAGTGGGAAGAATGAGTTGACAGCAAGAAATATAATTATTCCCTATTTATTACCATATATTCACTCAACATAAGAAGCAGCTCCATGTGTGTTTCTTCACTGATTAAAATTAATTCATAACATGGGCAAAAAGTTGAATTTTCATGAAACATATTAATGTAGAAATTTGGGTCAAGAATTAAATTTCTAGTGAGAATTATGTTTTTTAGTGCCATCAAAGATAGAACTGATTTCTTATTGATATCTGCATATGACATCTTTTGATATCAGTTTGATTGCTAGTTGATTTGATTTCCTAGATTGCTGGAGGATTTTCAGTTGCTTGGTACTACATAATGTGGCATTGAAGTTCAGTGAAAAGAGTGAAACCGAACTGCAGATTTTCCATTTGTGTTACCACTGGGATTCTTGGGCCACAGTGGATGTAGGGATCACCTTTAAAAATCAATGTTATGCTGATTTTCCAAAATATATCTTAGCTAATTAGTAAAATATGTCTGCTTACTCTGGGCTCAATTGTCATCATACAGTAGACTTTCAGTTGCTTACAAATGGGAAATCAAAAGACAAATAAGCAATCATTAATATGTTTCAGGCTCAGAAACAAGCAAAACAAATATACTAGAACCTTTTGGTTGCTGTGCTATTTAAATGTTCTGAGGGTTACAGATAATCTATATTGGTACTTCTAATTCTGAAAAATATCGTGTCATTTAGAATCGTTTGATCAATAAGCAAGTCTTTTATTGTCTGTTCTAATCTGTTTTCTGTTGCTATAATGGAATACTATAGACGGGGTAGTTTATAAGGAATACAAATTTATTCAGCACACTGTTTTAGAGGCTAAGTAGTCCAAGAGCATAGGGCCATTACCTGCTGAGGGTCATCTTATGGCGGGAAGAGGGAAGGCAGAAGCAAGTACAGGAGGCAGAAAGGAAGTGTGGGTCAAGCTCTCCCCTTCTAAAACACTCCTGTGATGATAGCCTTAATCTATTCATGAGGGAAGAATCCCTATGACCTAATCACCTCCAAAAGACACCACTTCCAAAGGCCATCAACACAAGTATTTGGAAATCAAGATGCCAAAACACCAAATAGGAGAACAAATCCAAACCATACCATTATTCATTTGAGATGGAAAGCATAACATTTTCTTATAGAGGATTGTTATTATGTGGTAGGTAGAGAAAGAGAAAAAGGTCACGTATTAAAAAACAAGTTTAAAAAAATAGGTTCTGAAGATTTTTAAAGACAATGATGACTATAAACTCGTGTCTTCAGAACGGACTTCTGAGAGGAGAAGAAATGTAAACCACTGTTCAGACATTTCTGGGGATCTCTGAGAACAAGTAAAATCATTATGTAAAGATAGCATAGCATTGACACAGAAAAAAATGATTTTCAGCTATAAACCCTTGGAAGTAATAAGTATTTTACTCAGTTCAAAAAAGGGATATATTGAGTCTTTTCTGTATTTCAGGTGCTATATTCCATACTAAGGATACATCAGTGAACAAACCTTAAAACTTTATCCCTGGGCGGTTTATTTTTCAGTAGGGAAAGAGAGAAGCAGATTAGTAGGTAATATGAATATTGCGTAAGTGTTATGGTAGGATAAGAGTAGATGCTCTGGCAAAACATGAAAGGGGAATTTTGATCTAGCTGTAGCGTCACCAAATAATTCTTGGAGGAAATTACCGCTAAGAAGAAATATTAAGAGTGGTTAGGATTACCAGGGGTGAGTATGTCAGGCAAAGGGAGAAAAATGTATGAATGCTTATCTCAAATAATTAAGGATATGTTCCTGAATTTGAAAAAGTTCAAAGTAGCTGGAGTTTAGGAGTATATAATAGGTTGCAAAGAAAAAATGACTTTGGGCTTTCAGATAAAATCTCATTAAGATATTTAGACCATGTCTGAATGCCAAGTTGAGATTTGCATTTTGGAAACTCTGCTCTAGTGGAGGGTGAAATAGCTATAACTATAGAGGGTAAGATTATAGGCTGATTAAGAAACCTCCTATGTTCCTGTGTTCCAGGACAGGAATGTTGGCAATGGGCATACAAAGCAATAAAGACAGTAGAGAGTGAGAGTAAAAATGTGGAACAACATGATACAGGGAGTCTACGGATGCTCAAGAATGGAAAAAATGAAGGATTTTGACAGCTGACTTCTGGTTTATGTTAATGGATTGATGTTTGCATGTATCACACAGGAAGAAGAGCATCCCTGGGGACAAAATTATAAGAATTTTAAATGATATTGTTTTTTGAATATCTAAAATAGATAATACTATATATGGAACATAACAAAAGTCTGGATTTATGATTTGGAAGTTATGATAATATGGATGGCATCTGAAACTGTAGGTGAAAGGAGCCTATACAGGTAGTATGAAATTGTTTTTTGTGGAACTTTAAATATCAGACTATAAAGCTTAAAATAATTCTATAATTTCTGAGTAAGGTACTGTGCTTTTCGCCTACTCTATTCCAGAAAATTGGTATAATACATACTGTTATGAAACTACAATTATAGGGGCTTTATTCTTGTGGAAATCATTGGGTGTATTATCAACAGACTACTGCAAAGGCCCAAAGGAGTAATAAGGAACTGAATATGAATGGTGTCAGAGGAGACAGAACACAGGCAAATCTGGATGTGAGTGTAAGAGTTGTTTTCTGATCTGTTACATCATACAAAACATTATTAATTGGTCAGATAAGTTTTTCTTGACCAAGGGCAGCCAAAATAAAATTAATTAAACCACAGTGAGAATTGTGGGTTGTCTTTCTCCTCATTCAGCATTTTATTGGTTCTCTAGATTGAGAATGTAATCTGCAAATTAAAAATTCTGGCAAGCAGTAAAACAACCTGGACTTTCACATAACATCTAAGAATTCCCAGAAGATCTCATATTTCAAGTGGTAACACCATATTTTAAGGAGTAAAACAAAGTCAAACTTTGATTCCACACTGAAGCCATCTCCAAGTTGGAGCAATTATTCCCTTCCTATGATAAAGATTCCTTGGTAATCCATGTGGGTTTATAATGAAAAGCTTATGCAAGGCTTGTTTTTTAGATGGTACATTTGTTGAGGACATCAATTTCTTAGTTTAGATATTGCTACTACAGCTCATGTTACTGAAGTTGGTAGTATGCATATTGGAATCACTGAGATGATTTTCAGCATATATTAATTTTTCTTTGACCATATTTACATAGTAGTCAAACATTCCTTGTTTTGATACAATTTTGGGGGTAGATGAGCAATTCTCTGTTACAGAGATCTCAGATTTCTAGTTTGGAAGGTACAGGCATATTAATTTCTGGTTTAGATTGCATGATTCCCTAGGGCAATGAGTCATCTCTATGGGGCTTTCTTGGTCTTAATATGAAATTGTACAGAACAGAAATAGTTTTTGTTGTTATTGTTTTAAGTCTTGGTACTTTCTTAATATCTTTCTTACATCATCAGTTCTCATCTCCCAGGGTAGGTCCAATCAACCATAGAATCATATATCCTTTAAGTTGAAAAGGGCTTTTAGAGGTCATAATATCCAAGACCCCTTACAACTTTGATATTCTCTGCATATCATTTACAACACATACTTGCTGTTTCAAAATCTAGGAGTCAGCCTGTGTATGAAATAGGGAGTCAGACACATATTGATTCAAATTCCAATTAGGCTGACTATAATCTGTACAAAACCTCTATTGTTTCAGTTGCGTTTCTTTAAAGCAAAGCTGATAATTGAGACACATGAATATTTTAGCAATTTATGCACTACACTGGATCTATACTGATGCTCCCCCTTCCTCCCTTCTTCCTCCCATCTCATCCATCATGCTATTTTTTTCCAGCATCATATAAGGCCTACCATAGATTAAAAAGCATTGATATCCCAATACTAGTGGTAGGTTTCACACTCTTGTGACTTTATGTATTTTGAAAAATAAAAATCATCATTTTGCACAAGGATGTGCTGATTTCATTGCCAACCCCCAGGGCGTGGCTGGGAACAGACTGTGGATAGAGAGTTTAAATTGCTTCTAAAACAAATGATGCTGTAGGGAGCTATCTGCCTCCATAAGACTCATTTAAGGTTCCAGGTGTCTTAATAAGTTGGAAGCAAGACTTATTTACAGGAATACGTTTCATCATCACTGTGTATCATGCATTACCATCAACCCTTGGAGAGCAGGGCTTGGGAAGTTTTTACCTACTAGGGCACATATTTACTTCATTTTTCTGGCAGCAATTCCTGGAGCTTCCACTGTTTTCTGAATACTTGTTCCTATAAAACACAAAAAAGAGAAAACTCACAGAAGGATGGGATTTCTCCATTAATGTGTTCTGGAGCTGGGACAGTAGACACAAACAGCAAATCCTGACATAGTTTATACTTAATTGTCCCAAAGCCATAGTGGCATCTTTACTCTATAGAAGACTTATATGCTTCTGCATATAGTCTGTGAATCTGTGCTCTCAGTGGATCAATATTTTCTGAGCTGATATATAAACTCACATAGAGAAAAAGCATAATGGCATTTATGAAAACTAATGCAATATACGTTTGAAATTCCCACAAAAGGAAATTAAAATCTAATTTCAGAATTTGATATCCAATGACTGTCTTAAAAAGCAAAAGGCACAACAAATTAAGCTGAAATAATCAACGGCTGCCTAAAATCATTGATTTGAATCACACAGAACACATAATTGTCTCAATTGAATAAAGTTGCAATCCAAAACAATCCAGTTTTAATAACGAGGCATTTAAAATGAGTCACAATTATAAAGGCCCAGCTGCGACTGTATTCACCCTTAGATGAGAATATAATCTTCTGTCTCTAGCAAAAAGCAATTCTGTTTATCCTTTCTCACTGCAAGAGAAATAAATAGGGATTTCAGCAGGATCAATCTATAGTAACTTTCATAAACTGCAAAACACCTTCACAATCATGATTTAATAGCTGTAGCTATTAGTTTTTTTCACTAACCTGAGAAGTATAATGCTGACACTAGAGAAAATTAGAAATTTTATATACAACATCCAACTTTGCTAGTGTCTGAAGAGATAGAAAATATCTTGCTTAAAGCCTCGGACTTTAATGTGTGCACTGAAAGAGATCTCATTTTAGAATATGACTTAATAGATATGACAAATTTTTGTTCCTAAACAAACGTGGGTGCAAATTCAGACTCTCTCAATTATTAATATCTTGCTTAGGGACTTTGAATAAGTTACCTAACCTCTACGAATTGGTTTGCAAAGTTGAAAAAAAATAACATCTGCAAAAAAGCAACCTGTATAGTATTAAGTACATGGAAACTGCCAAAAACTTGTTTATTTCCTTTAATAAATTAACCTATGCACTCTATTTCTCTATATCATTAACACTTAGCCCATGCCTGGCAGAGACCATGTTCATTCCTTATTTATTAAAATAAATTATACAAATGGGAAAATGAAGGTTATAGATGTCAACCATCAGTCCCTGAATCCCAGCAGACTAAAATTTAGTGTTCTAATTCTGAGTTTGACCATTGCCTGAATGCCAAATCCTATGGGTCATCAAACCAGGGACCTTAGGAAACACTGTCACAACAACTTTTGTTTTGAAAAAATAGTAGGAAAGAAGGAAAACTCCTTCATGCAAACTGTAGACAGTAAGCTCAAACTGATGCTTGAAAAAAACATGGCAGAACTCACTGATTTCGGTTTTAGAGTGTAGGTTTGAAGAACACTATAATCTGAAGGGAGTAACTGCCCATAGATTTTATTCTTGACGGCCAGTTTTAGGGAGATGATATGTACACCTAAGGATAGCCATGGCAGGCCAGAATCCATCTTGATGTGAAGCCATCAATTTCAAGGTGAACTGCACAGCCTCAGCCTACAGGTGTCCTGTGAGATGCTGCTTGTGCAGGAAGGATGACTTCGCCTTTCATAGATGGCAACCAGATACTGCCCAACCAGCCACTGTGGAGCCAGCACAAAATCTTACACTCAAGGGTAAATTTGAATGAAAACATCAATGAATTTATGATCGTAACTATAAGCTTTCCTTGTATGTAGGTTTTCTTTGGTTTTGTTTTCTCTGCACTGTTTCTTATTCATATTTTAAATATATTAATTGTTGACAGCAATAGCCTGAGTAGTATTCATACTTGAATCTTAAGAGATGGAAAAGAAGGGAACAATGCCAGCTACAAATTAAAGGCATTTTACTAAAAACTAACAAATTTCGCCGGGCTCGGTGACTCAGCCTGTAATCTCGTGATTTGGGAGGCTGAGGTGAGTGGGTTATCTGAGCCCGTGGGTTTGAGACCCACCTGGGCAACTTGGCAAGACCTCATCTCTACAATAAGTGAAAAACTAGCCGGGTGTGACAGTGCGCGCCTGTAGTTCCAGCTCCTTGGAAGGCTGAGGCAGAAGGACTGCCGGAGCCCAGCAGGTTGAGGCCACTGCACTCCACTCTGAGCGATAGAGTGAGACTCCAACTCAAAAATAAATAAAATAAAATAAAATAAAATAAAAATTAACAAATTTCATTTTGGGGTGCTCAGAGAGCTATTTGTGAAGAACCTTGATAGTTTAGATCAGTAAATAAAATGTCAAGAAATCAAGCCCATTGGAAAGATTTCCTTTTAAATTATTTCTTTTATTTTCTTTCTTTCATTGCCTGCAGTCTAAGTGAAAAAAGTCACAGAAGATTCTGAGTCTCAGAAGGAAAAGTACCTGTGATTTAAATTTTTACTAGAATTGTGTAAGTGCTAACGAGTTATTCACATTTTTAATAGAACTCTTTGCTCAATTCGATGTCTGCATTTAGAAAAAGTATGAAGTCAAAGAAGGAAGGATATGCAATTTTCAAACCATAGGTATCCTGTTGGTAGATGAACTTAGTGGAATTCTCTTTCTCTTTACAGAAGAATTGATCTTGTGATGCTGCTTTCTAAATTAAGAGCTGTTCTCTGTTAGGAACCAAGAAATAGAGGAAGACTATGCCAATGAAACATTAAATCTATGGCTTTGCTTCTCTAGAAAAATGTTGCAGAGTTAGATCTGTGTTTGAACTTCTAGTAGTCTGCATTTGTGTCTAGGTGGTTTGTCAGTTGCAGAAAAGACAACTGTCACCTGTAGTGTTATGAACTGAGTGTGTTTGCCCAAATTCATATTTAGAATCCTATCTCTGACTTGACAGTATTGAGGTGGGGCTTTTGTGAAATGATTAGATCATGATTGTGAGGCCTTCATGAATGGAATTAATGCTCTTATAAGAGGAGACACGAGTGAACTTGTTTCCTTTATCCTCTCTCTCTCTCTCTCTCTCTCTCTCTCTCTGCTCTCTGCTAGGTGTGGCTTCATCAAGAAGGTGCTATCTATGAGCCAGAAAGTGGGCCCTCACCAGCACCTTGATCTTTGACTTCCAGTCTTCCAGTCTCCAGAACTGAGAGGAATAAATGTTTGTTATCTGAGCCACATTGTCTATGGTATATTTCTCATAGTAGCCCAAGCTGACTAAGTCCTGTATTAAACACAAATTATCTCTGCAAATGTGAAGACTTGAGCTTTGACACCGTCTGCTCTCAGATTTTGGGATTCACAGTATAGCATGACAGTGTTCTTGAAGCTCAACTGTCCCTGAGGTCTGTTTTTTCTGACATTTATCTCCTGGTAGATTTCTTCTCTGTCTGGACCTCCCCTCATCTTTTCTTTTCTGCTCAGGTTGGGTGAGATTACACTCAGAGCTACCATATTTCTACTGTTTCCATCCAACCTGGAAAGGTAACAAATTTGTAGGCAATAACTTTATAAACAGAGAACTCACCTGGAACAGTCCTTTCTAGTATGCCATTGTTGCAAGTTGTCTGAGCATTGAAAAGCAACAAGCAAATAAAATAAAAATAGTAACCTTTTGATTAGATATTTTCCTTGATAACTTAGCTTTTTTGGTGCTATTTTAAATGGAATTGGGTTACTGATTTGATTTTTCATTTGGTTGCTATTGGTGTATAGCAGTGCTACTAATTTGTGTGTGCTGATTTTGTACCATGAAACTAAATTCATTTATCAAGTCCAGGAGTCTTTTGAAGGAGTCTTTAGAGTTCTCTAGATACAGTAGAATACCATCAGCATACAGAGATAGCTTGATTTCTTCTTTTCCAATTTGGACACACTTTATTTCTTTTTCTTGCCTGATTGCTTTGGCTAGGACTTCCAGTACTATGTTGAATAGTGGTGGTGAAAGTGGGCATCCTTGCCTTGCCCCAGTTCTGAGGGAGAATGTGTTCAGCTTTTCTCCATTCAGGATAATATTGGCTGTGGGTCTGCCATATATCGCTCTTATTATTTTGAGGAATGTTCCCTCAATGACTCTTTTTTTTTAGGGTTTTTATCATAAAGGAAAGCTGAATTTTATAAAATACTTTTTTGTATCTATTGTAATGATCATATGATTTTTGTTTCTAATTCTGTTTATGTCCTGGATCATGTTTATTGACTTGCATATGAAGAACCACACTTGCATCCTTGGGATAAAACCAAGGAGATGAAAGATCACTACAAGGAGAACTAGCAAACTCTGATGAAATAAATTGAAGAGGACACAAACAAATGGAGAAACATCCTAGGCTCATAGACAGGAAGAATCCATATTATTAAAATGACCATAGTCTACGTATTCAAAAAATTCCTATCAAACTACCAATGTTACATTTATGGAATTAGAAAAAAGAATTCTAAAATTAATACGGAACCAAAAAAAAAAAAAAGCCAGAATAACTAAAACAATCCTAAGCAATAAGAACAAACCCGGAGGCATCACATTACCTCACTTCAAATTATGCTACAAAGCTGTGGTAACCAAAACAGCATGGAAATTGTACAAGAGCAGACATATGGACTAATGGAACAGAATAGATATTCAGAAATATAAACAACTACCTACAATGAACTGATCTTAAATAAAGCAGACAAAAACATACAAGGGAAAAAGAATGTCATAGTCAACAAATGTTTCTGGGAAAATTGGATAGCTACATGCAGAAAAATGAAACTTGATCCCTATTTCTCCCCATACACAAAAATTAGCTCAGGTATGGTTACATGTCTTACCTGAAACCATAAAAATCCTAGAAGAAAACCTAGTAAAAACTATTCTGGATATTGGCCTAGGCAAAGAATTAATGACTAAAATCCCCCAAACAAATGCAACTATAACAAAAATAAATAAGTGGGACTTAAACTAAAAAACTTTTGCACAGCAAAAGAAATAATCAACAGAGTGAATAGACAACCTACAGAATGGAAGAAGATATTTGCAAACTATACATCTGACAAAAGACTAATATCCAGAATCTACAAGTAACTCAAACAAATCAGCAAGAAAAAATCAAATAACCTCATTAAAAAGTGGGCAAACAACATGAACAGATATCTATCAAAAGACAATATACAAATGGCCAGCAAACATATGAAAAAATGTTCATCATAATTCATCATCGGGGAATGGAAATTAAAACCACAATGACATACTACCTAGCATCAGTCAGAATGAAGATTATTTTTCAAAAAACAGTAAATGCTGACACGGATGTGGAGAAAAGGGAATACTTGTGTACTGTTGATGAGAATGTAAATTAGTACAGTCTCCATGGAAAGCAGTATAACCATCACTGAAATAACTAAGTAGATCTAACATTTGATCTAGCAATCCCACTGCTACGTATCTACCCTAAGAAACAGATGTCATTTTATAAAAAAGACACCTGCACCTGCATGTTCATTGCAGCAAAATTCACAATTGCAAAGATGGAGAATCAACCTAAATGCCCATCAACCAATCAGTGAATAATGAAAATGTGGTATATGTACACTAAGGAATACTACACAGCCAAAAGAAAAGAATGAATTCATGTCCTTTGTAGCAACATGGATGGAGCTGGTGATCATTATCTTAAGTAAACTGACTCAAGACCAGAAAACCAAAAACCACATGCTCTCACTCATATGTGGGAGCTAAGCAGTCACAAAGACGGAAATAATGAAAACGGTGGATGCCTGTAACAAGGGAAAAGGAAGGGGCTTAGTGTTCAGAAACCACTTATAGGGCACAGTGTTCACCATCTGGGGAATGGGCCACCTGAGACTCAATCCCTGCCACTACACTCTAGATCCATGTCATGAATATGCATATGTACCTCCTGAATGTAACATTTTTAAAAAGTAACCTTTTGGATTCATGATTGTGTATCACCCTCTTTATGAAAGCAATCAAATAACAAATTAGCTTATATGACTATGTAAATGTAAACAATTAAAAATATTTCAGACATGGCGGTGGTGATTTTAAATTAATCATAACAGTGTATATTCTAGGTTAAGTGTCAGATGTTTACTTTTGGTGGTCTTCATCTTTTTTTCTGTTTGCAAAATGAACCATTGTATGCATAAAATTCTGTGCCTTCAAAATTCAATGATCCTCTTTTATATTGGTGGATAGTTTGTATAAGGACATTTTTCTATCTGCTACCTCTAAATTTACTTGGTAAAAGGTGAAGTACATAAAACAAATAGATATTTTCTATGAACAAGATTTATTTCAACATTATTTACAGATGTAAAAACTATTAATTTTTCAATTACTTGCAATCAGACTGCCTTTAAACTACCTATGCATGGTATCTATCTTTTGATTTAACATCTGAACTTCTAGAAAAGTTATTGTTTAACTAAACAAAACACATTCGAAAAATTTGGCATACTTGTTTGCAAAGTGAGAATCTACAGCTCTTACTAGGATTTCAGAGAAGTGCTCCCAACTAAGATCCCACTCCCATAAATGTCTAACATTCTGTTCTACTGTGGAGGAGGGACTTAAAGGTGATAAATGGGGAAGCTGGCACAAGTGACAAAGTGACTAATGCGACTGTCTTCTCCACAGAGCTCTGAGCATCCTGACATGTGGCAGGCACAGAGTAGGGGTCTGTGGAATTACCCAAGTTGCAACCTTCCTAGAATGATAATTCTTAGTAAAAGCATCATTTTCCACAGTATATTGGATGCCTCATTGCACTGTTTTCTGCAGTTTTGGAGGAGTGATAACTCATGTGTAATTTTTATATTATGCAAAGATACTTTATACGTAGTAAATCACCAATCACAAACATTATAAAATGCATCTTAAAACTGGTAGTCGGAATAATATTTTATAGGATCTTTTCATCAGAGAATCAAACTTCACCATTATGTCATAGTTATAAAATTGCTTTTCCAAACAGTTAAATTCAGAAGCATTTTGCTTATCATCCTTGGGAAGCTGTTTCTCTTTTCTCTGGGGTCCACTTTATCTCAGTGCAGTTCTGGGCTCCACTTTCTGTTTCTAACCACCCATTTCCACATGAGAGTAACTAAAGTGCCCTTCACTGATGAAGAAAATATAGGAATTGTAAGTCTTGGAGATAGCACCTGCTGTTCTTGGTGAATTTGTCAATAGCCCGCTGTGTGCCACCAGTGAGTAGCAGAGTATTAGAATCCTTTGCTTACATGTTGTCATTTAATTTATTTAAATACTTTTAGGACTACTTGATCTGACAATGGTTTTTTAGAGTACTTTAAACAATGAGGAAACTGAGGCTCAGACAGCTAATGTGACTTATCCAAGCTAGCATAGCAAGCAAAGAGCAGGTCTAGGACTAAAACGTGGGAACATATTCCAGACCCCTTTTTCCATTTGATTCTTTCCTTTCCCATAACAAGGGTGAAAGAATGTTTTCTGTTCATATACAAGTATATTAGTCATTTTCTAATTGGGCATAAAACCTTACTTTGTTTTGTTTTGTCACTTTGAGTCAGAATTTGATATAAACAACGCATAACCAGGATGAAGAAGGCAGAAAGGATATCCTGAATTTCTGTGGGAAAAGGCTACTAACTCCAGGGTAGAAAGGCAGTGGGAAGGATTGCATGATTAAAACTTGGAAACTTAGAGGTGGGACTCAGGAAATATACAAGACCTGTCGAAAGTGTCCCCAACCCTCCAGTCTGAGTGCCACGGATGGCAGGAGAAGGCTTCTGAAGGTCACACCCCCAATGAGTTCCCAGTGGCTGAGGCAACAAGAGGGGTAGTTCTGACATACTGCAAAAACTGCTCACTGTGGCTGGCTGTTGATGTCAAGGAATAAAGACGCTGCAGGTGCCAAAGAGTGGGGAGCAAGCCCCGTCCTGGCCGTCCAGTCTTCCAGCTTTCCAGCCTCCCTCCAGGAGTCCACCTGGGAAAGCCTAACATCAATCTGACTGTTAAAAGAAAAAATGTGATTTGAAGGGTCTCAGCCCAGCAGCATGAAGCAGAGAGCTGGGGTTGAAGCAGCAAAAATGTAGCCTGAAATCCAAAACAGTGTTTGTGTGTGTGTGCATGTGAGCGCCCACACTTGTGTTTATATGTGTAACACAGTTCAAGGGGTTTTGTGTGTGTTTTCTACCTATTAGTTTCTTAACTTCTTGGAACTTTAGTGTCCTCACCTGACAAGGTAATTACAGAGTGAGAAGATATGAAAATACAATAGTGTTTGGTTTATGATCGATCTTAATTACACATTTATTTTTCTTATCTTAATTGTAGAATAAAGAGTAAATAATTTCTTGTATTTTCATATTCCATTTATCCATGATATTGCCATTTAATTTTTATATCTTCGTAATACTTAAAAACAATTAAGTCTTACATCATATTATTTATATATCTAACTGGTTGGGGGAGAAAATTTGTGTATTAATTACTTTGGAATCTATACAAATTTAAAAGAGAATGAAACTGTGTTATCAAGATCACTTTAATAGTTTCAATTTTGTATATTACCAACTTGAGGTTCTTCTTGTTTTTACTAAAATTATGATGCTAATTTTGAATACAGCAACAAATAGTTGCAAAAGTGTAACCATATTATGAGGCATACTTGATTTTCCAATTCCAAATGCATAGTCTAGTTCAAAAGCTACTTTCATCATTTAAAATAGGACAACTTAATAAGTATGACAAAAGGCATATTTCTCAGTTTTCTTATATAAGTAAAATGGCAATGATAAAACCTATGTTTCAGAATCGTTGTGAAGATTAGAGATAATGTATGTACATTTCTTAGCTACAGTTGGTTATCAACATACTATAATTCTTACACTATTTAGAAAAAAGAGTACTGTAAAATGCACAAATAAACAGAATATTTTTGTTGAATATTTGAGAAATATCTAAGCACCGTGAAAGAGTAAAAAAAATCATAAGGGGTAAAAGAAGGAGGAAAATGAGATAAAAAGAAAAAAGAGAAAGCTAACTATTGATTTCCAATTGCCTAAGTCATAGACTGCGACCAAAAAAGGGTGTCATTATTTCCCTGTCTCTATGAAGGATTTTTGAAATTCAATGAGTTCTTTTTTTCCCCAGCATTCGTGTATGCTCTTGGAACATTGATTATCAAGTAAAAGCAGAGGTAAAATGGCATTTCTGGAGTTGCATATATGACTCTGAATTACCAAAACACAGACAAGAAGAACTGTCTCTGTTAATGCAGTTTCTGAAATTTGATTCTGTATTTGTCCATAGTTGTCTTCCTTCCTTCCTTCCTTTTTTAAGTGGGGAAATTAATTATACAATATCTAAAAGTTAGTATGGTGAAACTATTCAATAGCACAGCATATCCCTCACATGACACTTTTGGGCTCTGAGAGAGAGTTGCAAGCCACGGGTATCGAGCCAGTCTGTGGGAGGAGTAATTCATTGCACTGGTCATTTGAACAATCATAGAAACCTCACTCCAACACAAAGACAAGGTGGAGTGAGCACACCTAGGACTTGAAACCAACACATGTAATGAATTAACTTTACCTCTTGATGTTCCTTTTTATACACAAAGTGTTACTAACAACATCAACCTCACATGCTAGTAATGAAGATTAAATGCACCAATAATGTTAAGTACTAGCGATATGCTCAAGATCCTATATTAAGTTTTATGGATTACACAGGTGCAAGACTAACACATTATTTGACCCAGAACAGGGGAAGTGTAAGAAATATATAAACATAAATAACTAAATATATATGTGTGTGTTTGTGTTTGTCTCTGTGTTTCTTTCCCAAAATAGGAAGATATTCTACTTGGTAAGATGCCAGGAAAAAATTCATAGGGTTTTAAGACGGACTTTAAGATAAATCTTGAAGATTAGTCAGCATTTTAAAGGTAAGTGAATCAGGAAGGATAAATAGCATTCTGAGAGATGATAACAGGGAGAAAGGAGAAAGGGAAAATATTTTAAAAAGAGGAAGTATTGTGAGACTTGATTTCTTTGTAACATAGTACAGTCTTCTTGAACTATTGATTCATGTGGTGTTAATGAGGCATGTGACTAGCATAAACTGGGGTTATTGCAAAAGGACTTCAATACCAACTGAGGCATTGGGCTTTATGTGATAGGGAATATATGATTATTATAGATTTTGATTAGAGGTAGTAGGTACCATGACTAGAATTATACTTTAGGAAGAATGATAAAGAATTTCACAAACAACAGATTCAGCTAAGAGAGGAGATACAGGAGGTAATATATTCTGTGAAGGAGGCCAGCACAATTAGTATGATAAATGCTTCCTAGTGTTTCCCGAGGAACTTAGTCTCATCTCCCAAGATCAAAGGGAAGATAATTTTCTCTAAGTCAACAAACAGGTACTGAATGAACTTCATAAAAAATGTGGTACGTATACACAATGGAAGATTATGCAGTCATAAAGAAGGACAAATATATGGACTTCGCAGCAACTTGGATGGATTTAGAGTCTATCATACTCAGTGATCTAATACAGAAACAAAGAACAGAGAACCATATGTTCTCACTCATAAGCAGACCTTGAACAATTGCAATACTATAAGAAAGGGATTGGCAGTTGTGGGAAACTGTTGGGGGGGGTGGGTTGGGATTGGCAGTTGAGGGAAACTGCTAGGGGAGGGAGGGGCATACCTCATCAACAAGGGTACCTGCATAATCAACGTTTGTATACCTAACCCTGAATTGTACCCCATATATTTCTAGTAAAAAAAAGAAAAAAAACAACAAAAACAACAAAAAAATGCTGGATGAATTTGAACCACATTGTGGAATGAGAAATGAAGAAGAGACTCTTCTATAAATCTCCAGAAGTACTTGTGAATGACGAAAAATTAAAACATGCTGCCATAGGTGTAAAGTTCCCTGATCTATAGCCTTTTAATTTTAAGTTGTATAAAATACTTTAATAGTCTCTGTCTAAGCCTGATCTTTCTCATCACTTGAGTTTTCTGCACTTTTTTTCTTATTCCCCTAGATCGTTTCCCTTAAAGAACAATAACGACATATGAGGTAGCCATCAGGAGAATTGTCTGGTTGTATTTTCAGAGCCTAGTCCTTATTTCTCTGGGTTGACTAGCAAATGAAAAGGTGACAAGGATGCCCATTTAGTCTTCGTGAGGGCAAGTGCAGCAGCCCATGTGGAGCCCCTGTGCTTGCCTCCTCTTTACCATGGAACCTCCCTTCCCACAGCTCTCCTGCTTTAAAGGAACCAAAGGACCTGGATTGGGATCCAGGATACCAGAGCTGTAGTTGTGCTCTGTCATAAATATAACTTGAACATTTGTTAAGTTAAAGCGTGCTGGTCATTTAAAAAAATATATCTTTAAAAGAAGTATTTGGGAAACAGGATAATTAGAGAGTTTCTGAAAAATCTGAAATTCCATGCAGAATGTATGTGCTGTGCATTTTTCAAGGAAAAGATTCCTAGCTTTCATCGCCTTCTTATTTGGACTTTTAAACAAAAACTTGACAACGTCCTTCAACAGGTGCATTGTCTACCTAGGAGAATGTGATTTCAATGACAAAATTACTTTCATTTAATGTCTTTAAAAATGTCACTTGAGTTTTCAAATGGGTTTCTCTCTTTTCTTTCTTTCTTTCTTCCTTCCTTCCTTCCTTCCTTCCTTCCTTCCTTCCTTCCTTCCTTCCTTCCTTCCTTTCTTTCTTTCTTTCTTTCTTTCTTTCCTTCTTTCCTTATAGGCTGAATGGTTCCATAATGTCAGTCTCAAAACAAGTATGTGATTCCCTTTCTCACTATACTAAAAATTTGGAGGCAAACACTTCACTCAGGATGTGTTTCTCTAGACATTAATTAAGGAAAGACACAACCATACATCATTACACCTGTAATCCAGATGTTGCTGAACATACAGTTGCCTCCACAGTAGTTCACACATTGCTACCACGCTGAGAGCTAGTAATTCATTATGCTGTGACTTTTTAAAGTAGGATAATAATAGAAAATCTTTCAGCAGCTGTCAAGGCGGCAGGAACAACACGCCATTGTTAGACAGCATTGCCTATGTTCAGTCTCAATGTTCTGGAACCCGGCCAGCTGGGCTTACACCACTGCCTTTGCAGAGCTCTGCTTCTCAGTCTGGGAATTAGAAATCATGTGTTAGAAAACTTATTAGTACAAACCTTGGGAAAGATAATAAGTGACCCAGCAGCAGTTTACTAACCTATGAGATCCTTTATACACAACATAGCATCGTGCATTGGGAACATATGTACCAATAAGTACAACTATGCTGAATACGTGTTCCAAAGTGCATTTTCCCCTGGAAGTGAGGGAGACAGAAAGCCACATCATGGCCACGCTCAATATCAAATGTGAATGCAGGCATTTGAACAGTCTGACTTGGGGCTGCTTCTCAGTAATTTTTTTTTCCATACCTCTTCTCTCCTATAATGTCTGACCAATTATTTGCCTTATGTTTTCATTTCAGTGAGATAATAATTATTTGAGAATTATTTGGAGTCCATTAGTTGATATTTCATGTGTTAAGTACCCATGCAGAGGAAAAAAAGCATGGACCTAAAGAGAAGGAAAATGTTGATGATTATAGCCATCATCAAAACAAAATAAAAATTTTGATTGCAGGATGACATCCAGTAAAATTGTAGTTTAAACTTCTGATAGGATCTTACACTTTCAACTTAATTAAGAGAGAAGTTTAATATATAATATTTCAAAGTCAACAAAAAAATTGTGATGATCTATCCTATGGGTTGCTAGAAGACTAACATTCAACACAAAAGAAAAAAAAAAAGAAATTCAGTATGAGCATCCAAGCAAGTAACACATCTGCAAAAAGACAGAGAGAGTGAACTTAGTGTGTTACTGATCTTGGAACTCTATAACATATTTTTAGCTAGTCTGTAAGTACATGTGACACAAAACTTTATGCTGAGTGGCAAAATAGAAAGTCTTTGTAAAGGAACTTGGCAAATGCCTTGAGGAAGCAACCAAGTTGAAGTCACCAATTGTAGTATTCGATCATAGACAAATTAATATGGTGGTAATTTCCTTGATGGCTACCTCCCTACCTAAATGATAGGCAGCCAGTGGCCTGACAAAAGCGACTGAATGCCTACCTGGTGCACAAGTAGTAGAAGTAGCAGTTCTTCCTTCTACTTCTAGCCTCTTTCCTTAACTTGCAATCCCAATTACCATTTTTCTGTCTCATCACTTAAATTACCAATACCTTTGGCCATTCTGTCTGATTTCACTCTTTCCTCACAATCACCTGCATTTCTGTGACTCCTCAACTATAAACGCTACAACTCCCAAAGGTCCTAACCAAACGCTGAGCACATGCAAGCGTGAAGACCTCCTGAACCACGCTTCTGGCTCCCCACTGAGTCATGGGAGCAGATGGGAATTCCGCACTCAATCGCTCCAAGTTCTTTACACATGTTCCCTACCTGAAAGGTAGGGAAACCCCACTTTGGGGGCCGGGGTGCCTGGAACTAAATGATGAACTTATCTGTTGCTGCTGATGTGGGTGGCAAATAAGGTTGGTGAGTCTGTTTCAGGCTATGACATCCGGGTTTTCCACTTCTTTCTTCAACATACACCTGGTGCCCTGATGAGTTTGGCGAACTGGACTGCCATGGATATTTCCTCTTCAACCAAGAAATGCTCTACCTAGCACTGCTCTTCAATCCTACACTCATACTGAGTATCTTTTGGAATATCTAGGAAAAACACACCTTAGGGTTTTGAACATGAGACTCCAGAAGCCTTGAGAGTATAAAGAACACTGAATCAAAAGGTGAAAAACTGGCTAGTTTTGGTCCCGGTTCTATCATGTGCTACACTATGACTTCAAGTCCCCTCATATATTTGAGGGTCAGGTTCATGATACAGAAAGTAAAGAGATAGGATTGTTCTACTGTTAAAACTGTAATTTGCATGTGTTCATATTCTAAATCATGTAGTTTGATAAAGTACTGTCCTCTTTTGGCATAAGAATTTCAAGCTCAAAAAGATGAGTGATAAGGTCTGGAGAGCTTTTGAAGATTTGTTTAACACAGTACTGGGCATGTGGCAGGAAACAGCGTGTTAAATCTATACTGACAGTCGGCTCCTTCAGTGCAGAGGGATGCCTACACAAGCTTCTAAAAGAAAGAGAAAAATGTTTGTATCAGCCCTCACAAACATATATGTCACTTTTACTCTATCATTCTATAGACAACTTTTTTCAATTTATTGACGAATAGTTCAATCTAAATCTTTATTTTGATTTTATTCCTAAATCCTGATAGTTTATATGTGTGTATGGGGGGGTTCAGAATAGGAGATACTGAACACAGATGGGGCCTTTAGAGAAATGGGGGCAGCCCCTTTTATTTTAACTTTAAATTTTAGTGTTTTGTCTTTCATTCTTTTTACAGTACATTGGTTATAGGAGAGGCTGTGTGAACTCTAAATATCAGCTGTCGTTATTAAAAGAGAGGGCTGTGCTGAGAATCTCAAATTACTGAAATAAAACAAAAAAGGCAGATGTTCTATTGTTATTGTCTTAAGCAACAAGTTCAATTCTTTTTCTGTGATAGAAAAACCAGAATTTATGTCTCCTTGGTTTGGGGAAATGTTTGTGTCATCCCCCTACCTTAATGTCCATACAATTTGGCAGGCACACTTGGGATACTGGTTCCATTCTAGACAGATCTGCAAAGGCGTGCTGGCTGGATGGGTAGGTGGGTAGAAGCCCTGCCGTTTTGGTTGCCTGCCCCCAGGAGAGTGGCCTGTCTCACTGCTTCACCACAGACCTATGGCAAATCCTGTCTAGATTTTCTGCATCCGGCCGTCAATGCTGTTTGGTATTTGGATCATGTCACCTCATTCCTAGTAGCAATTTGAAAATGATAACATTCACAGCTATTTTTATTTATGTCCAATGGAACAGTAAGATTTCTTCTTTTCCTCTTTCTCTTCTTTCCTCACATATATTCGAAGATTGGCCTCTGGTTGAACTCCTTTACTATGAAAAAGCGCTTTCCTCTGTGGATTTCCACAGCAGCAGAAATGCTTTCAGTTTATGAAAACTGTGAATTCATATGGCAGATAAAGGTGGCTTCATGTCAAGCTTAATATTCCAATGAAATGCCAAATTGCCAATTAATGGATAGTGAAAGAGTTAGTCTTCCAATTATTCATCTCTGAGACCTACTTAAAGCTTTGCATTAGGCCATTTAACATAAAAGGAAAGAAACCACCTGCCTTTTTGAAGCAAGAAAAATATGACTGTGAAAGTGCAAGGCGGGTATTTGTGAGCTCACATCCACACACACAAGACGAGCAGTGGAGTCCCCTTTCCAATCATACGCAAAGCATGTGTTGGGTATTACAGGAAAAATGAATGCATTTGCATTTGCTTTGGAGATGTTGCAATTCCCCCCAAATTAGTTAATGTCATTCTCCTGGATTTCATTAGCTAACTGTCTCCTCAAAACAGGCTCAGCTGAAGCTTGCGGGCAAGCTGTCCACGATTGCCATGTAAATCACAGCCCTGTCGGGCTTGTCCTAAGCAAATGGCAAAATATAATTCATGCTTGTTGAAAACCAATCCATTCCAAAGCCTTTGTGACCATGAGCGCAGTATTTTCTTACAATCTGGAGAAAAATACTGTTCCCTGGATGAGATGAGAGTGCACTCAGAGAAAATAAGAAGTGAAGGTGTACGATGCATTGATGACCTTGCCCTCTGGAAGAATAGGACGCGGAGACTTAATTTGGAGCGGGTGCAGGAGCACAGAATAAGTGTATTCAGCAGGGGAGAGCCAAAGCAATGTGCATTAACTCCATTTACTCGGTGTTACTCCTCCTACCCCCCTCCCAAACAAAAAAGGAACCAAAGGGGAAATTTTCAAGGAAAAAGATCGCAGCTGAAAATTAAAAGGAAGTCTATTTTCATAAGAGCTGCCCATCAATGAAATGAACTGCCTGAAAAACTTTTCAGTTGAAGGAGGAAGTGGGACTGCTTTTCTTGAAATATAGAATTATCTCCTTGCTGATAGGTACTGTTGAGGGTGGGTGGTGAAGGAGACACTAATTGAATAGAGAAAGAAGAGACAGTACAGAGCTCTAAAGGACACCCAGGAAGAAGAGCCCAAGTGGAACACTTCACCGGTGATGGTCAGTGTGGTAAAGCCCCGGAAACTACTCCTGACACTTTATTTAAAGACACTTTTTATTAAAGATTCTTTCATGAGGTATTTAGCTGGGAACTGGGAGGTGAAGGCAGTTAGGTTCTGATTCTTCAGGGAATGTAGCTGTGTGACCCTGGGAAAGTCACTTACCTTCTCTGTGTTCTGTCTTCCTGTCTTGTACGATAGGAGCAAAGCCTCCCTTACAGCACTGTTATACAAAGTCAGTCGCATTTGGGTTTTGTTTGAACAAATCATCAATATAAAATGTTTTCCATAGAAATGTCCATTGGACTTTAGTTATGGGGAGGGTTGCCAAATGGTGCAAAACACATTTTTTTAATTTAAAAAAAAGCCTCACAATTAAAAAGTCAGAAAATTAAATTTCATTTCTTCTCATCATAATATTCACAAGGAATCCAGTGAAAAAGGGATTTCTTCGATTGTATGTACCACTACAGCTTTGTATACCTTTTTAAAAAAATTTTTGAATGTTAGATATTTATTTTAACACATTTCAAAAATATAACTACTGTATTAAAACAGTTTCCATAGATATTTTTGCTTATATTGAGGTGAAAGGTAAAAAATACTATACCTGAAAACTACCATTAAATGAGAAATTATGCAATCAGTACAAAAAGGAGACAAAAATAAAGGGGATGATGCCTGGATAAATGAAGTCAGTGCAACCTCGGTTCTATAAAAGGTATTAACTGAGAGACAAAAGGTCTTCTTCATCACAAGTGGGATAATGTGTTACATTTATAGGTAAGATTGGTGACACTAGGTGTTTCTGGAGAACTAAAACAACTTCAAGCGACAATAAAAACATCTTTTGAATAATACTTTTCCTGTTCTCATTTATTTATTTATAAAATAGATTTAGTAGGTACAAGTGTAGTTTGTTATATGCGTATACTGTATAGTGGTGAAGTGTGTTCTTTTGATGCAAACATCATCTGAATAGTGCACTTTGTACCCATCATTCTTCGCCTTCCTCCCATTCTCCCATCTCTCTGAGTCTCCAATGTCCATTATTCCAGGTGTCCATGTGTATGCATATTTAGCTCTCACACGTAAGGGAGAGCATGTGGTATTTGACCTTCTCTTTCTGAGTTGTTTCACTTAAGATAATGGCCTTTATCCAGTTCTATCCATGTTGCTACAAAACAGATGATTTAATTCCTTTTTTTTTTTTTTTGGCTGAGTAGTATTCCATGATGTGTGTATATATATATATATATATATATATATATATTATATATATATATATGCCAGCATCTATTGTTTTCTGATTTTTTAAATCATGGCCATTCTGACTGGTATAAGGTGACATCTCATTGTGATTTTAATTTGTATTTCCATGCTGATGAGTGTTTTTTCATGTTTGTTGACCATTTGTACATTTTCATTTGAGAAGTGTCTGTTTATGCCAGTTGCTCACTTTTTTAATGGGGTTATTTGCTTTTTTCTTGCTGATTTGAGTTCTTTGTAGATTTTGGATATTAGTCCTTTGTCAGATGTATAGTTTGTGAATATCTTTTTCCATTCTGTAGGTTGCCTATTTGCTCTGTTGATTATTTCTTTTCCTTTGCAGAAGCTTTATAGTTTAATTAAGTCCCACTGCTTTATTTTTGTTTTTGTTTCATTTGCTTTTGGGGTTTTAGTCATAAATTCTTTGCCTAGGTCAATGTCCAGAAGAGTTCTTCCTAGATTTTCTTTTAATATTTTTATGGTTTCAGGTCTGATAGTTAAGTCTTTAAACCATCTTGAGTTAATTTTTATATATGGGGAGAGATAGGGATCAAGTTTCATTTTTTCTGCATGTAGCTATCCAATTTTCCCAGCACTGTTTGTGGAATTAGATGGCCTTTTTCCAGTACCTGTTTTTGTCTGCTTTGTCTAAGATCAGTTGGTTGTAAGTGTTCGTTTATATTTCTGGATTCACTTATCTGTTTGTTTGGTTCATATGTCTGCTCTTATACTAGTTCCATGCTGTTTTGGTTACTACAGCTTTACAGCATAATTTGAAGTGAGGTAATGTGCTACCTCCTACTTTCTTCTTTTTGCTTAGGGTGGCTTTGACTATTCTGGCTCATTTTTGATTCCATATTGTATTAGGATTGTTTTTTCTAATTCTTTGAGAAATTACATTGGTAGTTTGATAAGGATTGCATTGAATCTGTAGATTCCCTTGGGATTAATGTGGTCATTTTATTAATGTTAATTCTTCCAACCCACGAGCGTACGGTATTTTTCCTTTTGTTTGTGCCTTCTGTAATTTATTTCATCAGAGTTTCATAGTTCTCCTTGTAGAGATCTTTACCTCTTTGGTTAAATATAGTTCTAGGTAGTTTAGCTGTTTGCTTGCTATCGTAAATAAAATTGAGTTATTTATTTGATTCTCTGCTTGGTCACTATTGATATATAGCTGTGCTGCCAATTTGTGTGTGTTGATTTTAGATCCTGAAACTTTTCTGAATTCATTTATTATATAGAGTCTTTTGGAGGAGTCTTTAGGATTCTCTATGTGTAAGATTATATTTTCAGCATAGAGAAATAGCTTGATTTCTGATTTTCCAATTTGAATACACTTTATGTCTTTTTTTTTTTTTTTGCCTTATTGCTCTGGCTAGGACTTACAGTACTATGTTGAATAAGAGTGGTGAAAGTGGGCATTCCTGTCCTTGCTTCAGTTTTGAGGGGTTAATGTGTTCAACTTTTTTCCATTCAGAATAACATTGCCTGTTGGTTTGATTTATATGACTTTATTATATTGAGGAATAGTGAGTGCCTATTTTGCTGAGGCTTTTTATCATGAAGGGATGCTGGATTTTATTAGATACTCCTCTTGCATCTGTTGAAATGATCATATGATTTTTGTTTTTAATTCTGTTTATGCTGTGAATCACTTTTATCAATTTTGTTTATCTTTTCAAAGAACCAGTTTTTTGCTTCTTTGAAACCTGCTCCTGAAAGATCTTGGTGAAGAAACTAAGATGAAAATTTAAAAAATAAGAAAATAATATAAAATAGAGATACAAAATCACCATATTTGGGGGCCACAGTAGAAGTGTTGTTAAAATTGAATCTAATAACATTAAATATCTACATCCAAAAAAATTAGAAAGATCACAAACTAACAGCATTCTGTCACAGCTCAAAGAATTAGAAAAAAAATAAAATCAAAACAAAACCTAACAAAAGAAAAGAAATAACAAAAATCACATCAGAACTAAATAAAATCGAGTAACCGTTCTTATTGTTTCATGTGTTCAAGGTAAGTTTAATCTATGTGTTTTTTGTTTATCTACACTAAAACACTTAAAATATGTGGAAACAGTTTGAAATATTAAATAACTTTTAGACCTTTACTTAGAATCAGATATTTTATCACCATATTTAACATTTAACAATGTCAAAATTGAGGTTGCCTTGAGCACAGTCAGGTACACAATTTAAAGAGTTAAGTGCAAAATAAAAATGTGCGGCCTCATTGAAGCTGGACTGGATTTAAAAAGTGGTACATATACACAGTGGGATATTATGCAGCCATAAAGAAGGACAAACATATAAACTTTGCAGGAACTTGGATGGATTTAGGGTCTGTCATACTCAGTGATCTATCACAGAAACAAAGAACAGAATACCATATATTCTAACTCATAATTGGACCTTGAAAAATTATCATAATACTATAAAAAAGGGGTTGGCAGCAGTGGGAAACTGTAAGGAGAGTGGTGGTGGAATTGGCAGTTAAGGGAAACTGTATGTATTTACCAATCCTCTTTATAACGTACAATACTGATTTCAAATTAAAAAATCAGACTTAACGTAGCTATAGACTCATCAAAATTGAGTGAATCAAAATGCTCAGCCTTACTAGTCATCAAAGAAATGCAGATTAAAACTACATTGAGATATCACCTAACTCCAGTCAGAATGACCGTCATCAATAACTCAAAAATAACAGATTCTGGAGAGGATGTGGTGAAAAGGGAACATATCTACATAGTTGGTGGGAGTGTAAACTAGTACAGCCTCTGTGGAAAACAGTGTGGTGATTCCTAAAAACTCTAAAAATTGACCTTCCATAAGACCTTGCCATCCCCCTACTGGGAATATACCCAGAAGAACTCAAATCACTCTATAAAAATGTTACCTGCACACATATGTTTATCGCAACATTGTTCACAATAGCAAGAACATGGAACCAACTGGGCTGCCCATCAAAAGAGGACTGGATAAAGAAAAAGTGGTACATATACACAATGGAATATTACATAGCCATAAGGAAGAACAAAATCATGAATTTTGCAGCAACTTGGATGGATTTAGAGTCTGTAATACTGAGTAATAGTTCACAGAAACAAAGAATTGAGTTTCACATGTTCTCACTCATAAGTGGACTTTGAACATCTATCGTAATACTATAAGGAAAAGATTGACAGTAGTGGGAAATTGTGGGGGGGGAGGGGGGATTGACAGTAGTGGAAATCTACCTGTGGAAGGAGGAGCACACTCCCTCAACAAGGGTACCTGTATAATGAATATTTGTATACCTAACCCTGAATTACACCCCACAATTTTAAAATTAAAAAATTTAAAAGTTAAAAAAAGTAGACAAAACATATGAATAGATACTTCTCAAAAGGAGACGTACAAGCAGCCAACCAATACATGAAAAAATGCTAAATTTCATTAACCATTAAAGAAATGCAAATGAAAACCATACTAGATACCACCTAATTCCAGTCATGATGACCCTTATCAATAACTCACAAAACATCAGATGCTGCAGAGAATGTGGGGGAAAGGAAGCACTTCTCTGTTGTTTGTAGGAGTGTACAACCTCTGTGGAAAACAGTGTGGCAATTCCTAAAAGATCTAAAAACTGATCTTCATATGACCCAGCAATCTCCCTACTGAGAATATGCCTGGAGGAACTCAAATCACTCTGTGAAAAAAATATCTGCACCCACATGTTTATCACAGCATAATTCACAATAGCAAAAACATGAAACCAACCATGCTGCCCATTGAATAGGATTGGATTTTTTAAAGTGATACATATACATGAAGGAAATAATTATGAACTTCACAACAACCTGAATGGATTTAGAGTCTATACTACTCAGTGATCAATAGCAGAAACGAAGAACTGAATAACACATGCTCTCATGCATAAGCAGACCCTGAACTATTATCATAATATCATAAGAAAGGTATTGGCAGTGGTAAGGAATTGCTGGGTGGGAGACACTCTTCATCAATAAGGGTATCTGATCACAAATCAAATGAAGTGGGGACCAAAATGAGGCCCAAACTTTGCTTGTGCAATGACTATTTGTATACCTAATCCTAAATTGTACCCCGTATACTTAAAAAAAAAAAAAACTTTCTTACATAATCGGAAACTAAAAAAAATAAAAGAAAGAAAATGTGGTGTGGGGCCTTGTATTCAATAAGGAAAAAAGAAATTGCCATTGAAGGTACTATAATATAAATCTTTTAAAAATTTATTTGGTGGTCTCTTTTTACAACTAATGGTACTTTAAAATTTGCTCTTCAATGTTTCTTCAGTAAGAAAAAAATTAAAATCAGTCATTACATATTTACCAATCCCCTTTGTAATGTGCAACACTGATTTCAAATAAAAAATATCAGACTTTTATCTTAACTATAGACTCACCAAAACTGTATGGAGCATATTCCATAGTTTATATAGTCATAGCTATTTTGTTCTTAACAAATCAGTGGAAACTCAGCTCAAATCTATCTCAATTATCTTTATTTCACTTCTTGATATACACATCTTCTACCAACAATCACTATCTTAGACTTACTGATGACAAAGGTGAGAGACAGAAGAAAAGGAACTAATAGTTGTCCTCTCTCCCATTTCTTCTAAGATTTTCAGCAATATGTATTTAACACACAGAGAACAAGAAAATTAGTAAGAAAGAATATGATAGGATACCACAGTCATCAGTTTTTCTTGAAATTTCATTACTTCCTTTCAGTATTTAGGAAAGCCCTGATTTTAACAGAAAGTGTGGCCACACTGGGCTATCAGCAGGCTTTGTTTACTCAGAAGACTTAACATGCTTAGGATGACTGGAGTTAGGTGGTATCTCAGTGTGGTTTTAATTTGCATTTCTTTGATAATTAGTGAGACTGAGCAGTTTTTCATGTATCTGTTGGCTTCTTGTATGTCTTCTTTTGAGTATTGCCTGTTCATATCTTTTGCCCACTTTTTAATAGGGCCGTTTGCTTTTTTCTTTCCAGCACATTTGAGTTCCTTGTAGATCCTAGATATTAGGCTTTTGTCAGATATACAGTTGGCAAATATTTTTTTCTCATTCTGTGGGCAGACTCCCCACTCTGTTTGATTTGCAGAAGCACTTCAGTTTGATGGGGTCCCGTGACCATCTTCAATAACTCAAAAAACAAAAGATGCTGGAGAGGATGAGGGGGGAAAGAAACACTTCTACACTGTCAGAGGGAGTGTAAACTAGCACAACCTCTGTAGAAAACTGTGTGACAATTCCTAAAAGATCTAAAAATCTACCTACCATATGACCCAGCAATCCTCTTCCTAGAAGTATACCCAGAGGAACTCAAATCCCTCTATGAAAAAGATACCTGCAGCACACATATTTATTGCAGCATTATTCACAATAGCAAAAACATAGAACTAAGTGTGCTGCCCATTGAAAGTGGACTGGATAAAAAAAAAATGTGGCACATATACATGATGGAATATTACACAGCCATAAAGAAGGATGAAATTATGAACTTCACAGCAACTTGGATGAATTTAGAGTCTATAATACTCAGTGATCTATCACAGAAACAGAGAACTGAGTACCACATGTTCTCACTCATAAGCAGACCCTGAACTATTGTCATAATGCTACAAGAAAGGGATTAGCAGTAGTGGGAAACTGCCAGGGGAGGAGGGAGCACACTTCACCAATAAAGGTATCAGACCTCAAACCAGGTGAAGTGGGGACCAAAGTGAGGCCCAACCTTTACCTGTACAATGATCATTTTTCTACCTAACCCTATATTGTATCCCACATCTTTAATATAAAAATAGAATTTAAAAAATAATCTCAAGCTGTATTGCTTTGACTTTTACTACGCCCCCCATATGGTTTGAATGTTTTCTCTCCAAAACTGATGTTGGAATGTGATCTCTGTGATTGGAGGTGGGGCCTAGTGGGAGGTGTTTGGGGAAAAATTCTTTATGAATGGCATGTCCTCCTTCCCCCAGGAACTACTGAGTTCTAGTTCTCTTCGTTTATAACAAGAACTTGTTGCTAAAATATAAAAATAAAATAAAATAAAATTTTATTCACTATTGTAAATTTCATATAGTCCATTGATTTTCATGGGATACTGTAAAAAAAAAAATTCTGCTGAACTCTTGTATCTGTAGCAACATACAATTGCCATTGATGAATGTGTTATTCCATGCATATTGCTCAATACTTTTGTTAAGAAACAAGATGAAAATGAAATAACTAAGACATTTATCTTCAACTTTGCACATTAAAATAATTGCAGATTTACTCCCCGAAGCAGTTGTTCTTAATTTATGAGACTAGCCCTAATTCCTGCCAACATTCATCATTTTTAGTTCTTACCAATATTTGGTGTATAAAATGGTATGACCTTATTGTCTCAGTTTGCTTTTTCCTGAGTCATAGTGAAGCTGAGCATATTTTCACAACTGTATTGACTATTAAAGCTTTTTCTTCAGTTGCTTCTTTTCTGTTGGGTTGTTCATTTTTTATTGTTATCCATTATCGTTGATTTATTCTAATTAAAAGCTATTGTTAAAATTATGTTTTGATACTACTCCTTTGTCACATGAGCTGAAAATTTTTCTTTCTCTTTCAAAGCTAAATAAAAATACTAAATGACAACATGTGAGAAGGATGGAGAAATAGTCTGTCCTGTAACACTAGACCCCAAGGTGAACTAGAAACTATTAAGTCACAGCTCTTTTGAAGCTGTAAATTAAGATAAATGAAAAAGATACATAAACGAGGTTGCTTTCCAAATGATTCATGGTTTCCTTTACTGATTATTGAAAGACGATACTTCCCATTAAAATTCTTTTTAATAGATTGACTTAGTTTTGCTGATTGAATCAACCTAACCATAATAATATAATAACTGAGTTATTTTAATCTCACTGTTTGTTTTGCATTCTCAGATATGTTGTGTATAGACTAAAAAAGGTCCACAAATATGAGCCCATAATGGAGGTCCTAGAAAGATTTCTAAGAAGAAATCATTTGTTTCAAATGAACAAAAAGCAGGTAATGACAACTCAAAAATAAAATAAGATCAGATGACATAAGGATCTGAATCCTTGCTCTTCTCTCTTTACCTGCTTCCTCTCTCACTGTGTGACACACTAACTCACCTTCTCCTTATGCTGTGAAGTTGAAGCTTCCTGAGTCACTCACCAGAAGCAGATGAGGATGCCATATTTCTTGTACAGCTTCTAAAGCCATGAACCGAATAAACTTCTGTCTTTCATAAATCACCCAGCATTTGATATACCTTAAAGCCATGCCAGTGGACTAGATATCCCCCTGCATCAATGGAGGATGTTCTGGCATTCTCTGTACATGGTGACTTCATAGATGCTCAATGAGCATGGGGTGGTATGACATGAAGGATGATACCATATCGTGTGTATCTCCTCTGTTTGTGGGTCTGCTGCACTCTTCTGTTGGATTTCAACTTATGCAAATTCAGAGATAAAATTATTAACAGTTTTATGACAGCTGAGCATTAAACCAAGCATGATGTCCTTCTGAGTGTGAAGCCCTGAATGTGAAGCTGTATAGACTTTATAGGGTGCACTTCCATAAAGCCAGACCTGGTGTGAGAAACAAGGCTAAAAAATGCTAATAAAATAAAAACAGTGAAACAACCATGATTCCATGATATTATAATCAGACTATTGAAAAGCTAAAATCATTTTTATAAAGCCTTACTAATGGTAACCAATTCCTGTACATTTCACTACTGTAGATGTTATTTATAATGCTATTTTCAAAAAGGTGTCTTAGGTTTATGTGAACAGTCTGTTAATCTGTATTCCTTCGTCTTGACCTGATGCAAGAAGACTCTCCAAGCCCAAGATATATAGGACTGTTACCAAACACTGATAGTCCAATTAACTGTGATTAATTTATAGATAACTCATGTTGTCATAAAATTTGATTTCAGCCTCTGCTATTGTCTAAATACATGGTTTTGTAAGACTTTTAATCTGTTTATGCCTTCTCTGAACTACATGATTCTTTAAAACAGTTGATTATTTCAGGTTGTTTCCAAGATGGCAATGGATGTGATCGGAGTACAAGAGTCTGCATAAATGAAAAGGTGAAGAGACCAGCATTCATCCTAGGGTGTCAGCAAAAGTTGTATGTATGTCTAATTGAGTGGAGACATGGAATGGAGAGGACCGAGATTTCCTGCTTAGGCAGCTACCCTGTACAGCTGCTTGGACTTCAGGTGCTCTTCAGCCCAGAGGCAGGCACCATCACTATGGCACCACCCAGAAAGGAAAAAAAAAAAGAATTAACATGGTGAAGATCATCCGCAACAGGTGCCAACTGCCACTGCAGCCTTCATCCCAGGTCAGACACTAACAATGCAAACTGTGAGAAAATACACCAGAGTAACCCGACCAGAGTCCCAGCCAAGGAGACCCAGGTGGTCTGCCATGGCAGCCCTGCCCCAGATCCCAGCAAAATGGTGGTGAGTAAAGTGACCCCAAATCCTTATTCCCATTGATCCACAGACGTGAGACTCATGGGCAACTTTCTGAGTGACACACAGGGAGAGACCTGAACATAAGCAGATAAGCTGGGGGCAGTTTGCAGCCTTCCCCCACTCCACAGAGTAAACAGGGGGTTAGATTTGGAGGATTTGTAGTCTGCACTGCAACCTAAGAACCCAGTCTCCACTCACAGCAGATGAGTAGGGATGAGTTTTAAAGTGGCCCTACACCCTTTCCCCAGTGATTTGTCAGATTTGTGACTGAAGTGGGCAGTACTGGGATCAGCACACACGGAAAGGGCTAAACATAGGTGGATCAGCCAGGGACACATTCCAGGCTCTCCACAACTGCAAGGGGTGAACAAAGGGACAGATTTAAAATTTGGAAGCTCCTCCCTTCCAAATCCCTCCCTCTACTGCCGGCTAAGAGAAGCAGTGCTTGGGTCATTCCTACAAGAAACCTGAAATCTTGAAACTGCCTAAAGAGAGTTTTCAAGAATTACGTAAGATTTTTGCTGTTTTTGTTGTTGTTGTTAGAGGTTTTTGTTTATTTGTTTTTGTTGTTATTTCCTGTATCTGTATTTTTTTTAATACAGCTTGTTGCAAGTGGGCATTTTATTCTGTTTTACCTCTTCTCCTTCTTCTTTCTGTCCAATAAGACTATATATGAATGCGAAAATTTCCTCATAGTATTGGTTTTAATTTTGGGGGAATTTTTGTTTATTTGTTCATGTGCTTCTTTTTTCTTCTTCTTTTTTTCATTTTGTTTTGTTTTTGTCAACATGCAAACTATAATGAATACAGTAAATGGTTTGGTTTTCTCTCCCTCTTTCTTTTTCCCTCTCTCTTTGCTTGTCTCCCTGTTTTCCAGTTTGTATCTCTTTCTTTCTCTCCTTTATTCTCTCACTGTCATCCCCTCCACATTCTCTCTTCATAAACTCCTTTCCCTTCCTTTATTTTATTTTGTACCCAGGGGAGATACATTCACTCCCCTTTTATGGACATACTCTAAGGTGGTGGAAAGTAGGTCCCTGGAGGCCCACACACTGATAAGCAAACATTGTGATCATCAGACACATTTTTTAATTTAAGCAGCCCCTAACACACCTCATTCAAATCTCAAATCTGCAAGGGAGTAACATAGTTCACCTGTTCCAACTCAGCTCCAAAAATAGAACTAATCCAGACAGAATAGAGGGTAGAGCAAAGAGAAGTGAAAACTGCTCCCTTTTTCACTGAGCAACAAAAGCAAAGAGAAAAAAAAACCCACCAGAAAGGAAGAAAAACCACAGGCACCACACAAAGTCCAAAAAGGACAGTCTACATGTATATAGACTTTAGAACTCAAACAATGAAGGACACCCAGATTGACTGGTCTCAGACTACAAAAGCAGAGATCAAGGAATAGATGGAAAAGAAGAACAAGAACCATGAAAAACAAGATGAAAACATGAAAGAACTAATGGTTGAGATGCAAACTATAATGAATACAGTAAATGAAATAAACAATAAGCTGACAAGCATGGAAAGCAGAATTAACCAGGCAGAAGACAAAAATCTCAGAACTTGAAGACCAAAATCTGGAACTATCCTAGTCTGTTAAAAACATAGAAAGGAAACTTAAAAAGATGAAACAAAGACTTCAGGAGATGTGCAACTATATTAAGAGGCTGATCCTAAGACTGATAGGTATCTCTGAAGTAGATAAGGAGAATGAGAGCAGCCTGGAACAAATATTCCAAGAGATCATCCTAGAAAACTTTCTACATCTTATCAGAGATGCAACAATTCTAATGCAAGAGATACAGAGAACCCCTGCAAGGCATCAAATAAAAAGACCAACCCTAGATACATAGTAATTCATTTACACAAAGTAGGTATAAAAGAAAAAATCCTAAAGGCAGCAAAACAGAAAGGTCAGACTACCTTCTGGGGAAGACCAATTAGAATAGCAGCAGACTTATCCACAGAAACACTGCAGATTAGAAGAGAATGGATCCCAATCTTCAAAACACTCAAAGATAAACAATTCCATCCAAGAATTTCCTGCTAAGCTAACTTCATCAGTGATGGAGAATTAAAATACTTTCCAGACATTCAATCCCTAAGAGTGTTTACTGCCTCCAGACCAGCTCTGTAAGAGATGCTTACGAAGGTATTAAGCAAGAAAAAAGAAAAAAAAGAACAACCACATTCCTTCCAAGAATGCAAGAAAAAAAACAACTAATAAGGCATGCATCATGACTGCAAGATTGAAAACACACATAAATTAATCCCCAAACCAAAAGAAAACCAAACAAATAAGTAAACAAACAACAAAGTCTATAAGAGCCTCATGACAGGGATAAATTCTCACATCTCAATAACCAGCCTGAAAGTGAATGAACTAAATGCACCAATGAAAAGACATAGAATGGATAACTGGATAAAGATACATAATGCAACAATATACTGTCTTCAGAAGACCCATCTCACCAGAAGGGAAACTCACAGACTCAAAGTTAGAAGATAGAAAACAACTTTTCAGGTGAATGGAACACAAAAGAAAACAGGAGCCACAATTTAATATCAGACAAAATGACCTTTTAAGCTATCAAAAATTTTTAAAAATACAGAAGGACACTACATAATGATAAAAGATTCAATTCATCAGCAAGAAATACCCATCCTAAACATGTATGAACCAAACACAAGAGCACTAGCTTTTATAAAGGAGCTACTAAGTAAACTTAAAAAGTATATTGACTCTAACACTATCATAACTGGGGAATTTAGCGTCCCCCATCTACCCCAGATTGATCAATGGGGAAAAAAATCAACAGGGAGATCTGGAATCTCAAACTAATGCTTGACCAAATGGACCTAATAGATACCTACAGAACACTCCACCAAACAAACATGGATTATACATCCTACTCATCACCTCAAGGAGCGTACTCCAAGATAAACCATATCCTTGGTCATAAATCAAGTATAAACAAATCTCATAAGATTGAAATACTGTCATGCACTTTCTCGGACCACAGTGGAATAAAAGTAAATATCAATACCAACAAGGTTTCCTCAAAACCCTCAAAGACATGGACACTAAACAGTGTGATGCTGAACAATTCCTGGATCAACATGGAAATTAAAGAAGATATTAAAGTTTCCTGGAAACAAATGAAAGTGAAAAAACATCTTTTCAAAACATCTGGGATGCCATGAAAGCAGTACTAAGAGGGGAATTTATATCTCTACAAACACATATGAAGAAAATGATAAGATCACAAGTTAACAGTCTAACAAGTCACCTAAGGGAGCTGGAAAGACAAACCACTGAAACCCTAACTTCAGCAGAAGAATCCAGATCACCAAAACAAAAACCCAAATTAAGGACATAGAAGAAAAAAAAATCATAGGAAAGAACAACAAAGCAAAAAGCTGGTTCTTTGAAAGGATAAACAAGATTGATGGATCCTTAGCAAGAATGACCAAGAAAAAGAAAGAAAAATACCAAATAAACACAATCATAAATGCAAAAGATATAGTCACAACTGATCCCGAAGAAAAACAAAAGATCATCAGAGATTACCATGGACACTTGTGCAGAAACAAACTCAAAAACTTTAAGTGAAATAGAGGGCTTTCTGACAGCACACAACCTCCCAAGTTTGAAATAAGAAGAAATTGAGACCCTAAATAGACCAATAACAACCCAGGAAATAGACTTTGTCATAAGAAAACTACCCACAAATAAAAAGCCCTGGACCAAATGGTTTGCAAGCAGAATTCTACAAAACATACAAGAAGGAGCTGATACCAATCCTATTGAAAGTATTCCAGGCAATCCAGAAAGATGGAACTCTCACCAAATCATTTTATGAAGCTAACATAACATTGATACCCAAACCAAGTAAAGATCCCAAAAAGAAAGAAAACTAAAGGTCAATATCCCTGATGATCATAGATGCAAAAATTCTCAACAAGATTCTAGCAAACTCGATCCAACAACACATCTCAAAAATCTTCCACCATGACTAAGTAGGCTTCATCCCCAGGATGCAGGGCTGGTTCAACATCTGCCAGATCATAAATGTAATTAAATGCATTAACAGATGTAAAAACAAAAATCCTGTGATTAAATCATTAGATAAAGAACAAGCTTTTTATAATATTCAGTATCTCTTCTTGATAAAAACACTTGAACACCTAGGCATCGATGGAACATACCTCAAAATATTAAGAGCCATCTATGATAAACTCACAGCCAACACACTGCTGAATGAACAGAAATGGGAAACATTTCCCCTGAAAACTGGAACAAGACAAGGCTGCCCACTTTCATCTCTCCTGTTCAACATTGTATTGAAAATCCTAGCTAGAACAATTAGACAAGAGATGGAAATCAAGTATATCCAAATAGGAAAAGAGAAAGTTAAGCTATCCCTCTTCACAGATGACATAGCTATACCTTGAAAACCAAGGAGAAACTATGAAATACCTATACCTTGAAAGCCGAGGAGAAACTGTCAAAAACCTCTGTGCATGGATAAAAGGCTTTGGCAAGGTATCAGGGTATAAAATAGACATGCAAAAGATAGTTGCATTCCTATACACCAAAAATAAACAGAAACCAAAATGAGAAGCACAATCCCATTCACAATAGCTACAAAAAAAAAAAAAAAAAAAAGACAGACTTTGGCATCTTCCTAGCTAGAGTCGTGAAAGATTTTACAATGAAAACTGCAAAACACTGCTCAAAGAAATCCAAGAAGACAAACAAATGGAAAAATATTCCATGCTCATGGATTGGAAGAATTAATATTGTTAAGATGTCCATCCTACCAAAGGCAATCTACAGATCTAACTCAATACCTTTAAATTACCAACATCATTTCTCTCAGACCTGAAAATGACAATACAGAAATTCATTTCTCTCAGACCTGAATATGACAATACAGAAATTCATATGGGGACATAAAAGACCAAAAATAGCAAAACAATCTCTAGCAAAAGAAAAAAGTGGGAGGTATCACACTTCCAGACTTCAAACTACATTATAAAGCTACAATAATCAAAACAGCCTGGTATTAGTACAAGAACAAGCATATAGACCAATGGAACAGGGTAGAGTTTGGAAGAACAACCTCAATTCCTCAACAAACGCAACTTCAGCAAAGCCTTCCACCAACAACCAATGGGGAGAGGAGAACCTATTCAGTAAATGGTACTGGGGAAACTAGCTGACAACATGCAGAAGACTGAAACAAAATCCCTACCTGTCACTATACACAAAAATCAATACTAAATGGATCAAATCCTAAATGTAAAACCGCAAACTATAAGAATTCTAGAAGAAAATGTAGGAAACACCATTATGGAAATTGGAATAGGCAACCAAGTCCTGATCAATTCTCCAAAAGTAAATGCTATAAAAGGTTAGATAGACAAGTGGGACCTCATCAAACTGAAAAGCTTCTACAAAGCAAAAGAAACCATCACGAAAGTGGGGAGACAGCCCACGGAATGGGGAAAAGTATTTGCCAACTGTATATCTGACAAAGGCATAATAACATCTAGGATCTACAAGGAACTAAAACATGTTGAAAGGGAAAAAAAACCCAAAAACTAACCTATTAAAAAATGGGGCAAGCCAGGCTCGGTGGCTCAGCCTGTAATCCCACGCCTTTGGGAGGCTGAGGTGAGTGGATTGCCTGAGCCCATGGGTTCAAGACCCGCCTGGGCAGGCGAGACCTCATCTCTACAATAAAAATGAAAAAATTAGCCGAGTGTGGTAGAGCACGCCTGTAATTCCGGCTACTCGGAAGGCTGAGGTGGAAGGATCGCCGGAACCCAGCAGATCGAGGCTGCCCTGGCCAGGAGCGGCCACTGCACTCCAGTCTGGGTGACAGAGTGAGACTCCAACTAAAAAAAAAAAAAAAAAAAAAATGGGGCAAAAGATATGAATAGATGCTTCTCAGAAGAAGATCTACCAGCAACATACAGATACATGAAAAAGTGCTCAGCCTCACTAATCATCAAAGAAATGCAAATTAAAACTACACTGAGATACCACTTAACTCCAGTCAGGATGACTATCATCAATAATTCAAAAAACAACAGACGGTGGAGAGGATGTGGGGAAAAGGGAACATATTTACACCCCTGGTGGGAATGTAAACAACCTCTGTGGAAAACAGTAGCAATTTCTAAAAAATCTGAAAGTCAACCTTCCATACGACCCAGCAATCCCCCTTCTGGGAATATACCCAGAGGAACTCCAATCATGCTATAATAAGGATATCTCCACACGCATGTTTATTCACAATAGCAAAAGCATGGAACCAAGCATGCTGCCCATGGAATGTGGACTGGATAAAGACAATGTACATTTACACATTGAAATATTATGCAGCCATAAAGAAAAACAAAATTACGAACTTTGAAGCAACCTGGATGGAATTAGAATCTTTAATACTCAATGATTTATCACAGAAACAAAGATCTGAGTACCACATGTACTCACTCATAAGTGAACCCTGAAAATTTATCATAAGAAAGGATTGGCAGGCGGGCTCGGTGGCTCAATCTGTAATACCGCGCCTTTGGGAGGCTGAGGTGAGTGGATTACCAGAGCCCGCGGGTTCGAGACCCATCTGGGCAGCGAGACCTCATCTCTACAATAAATCAAAAAATCAGCCGGGCGTGGTAGTGCATGCCTGTGATTCCGGCTACTTGGAAGGCTGAGGCAGAAGGATCACCGGAGCCCAGCGGGTCGAGGTTGCGGTGGCCGGGAGCGGTCACTACAGTCCAGTCTGGGCGACAGAGTGAGACTCCAACTCAAAAAAAAAAAAAAAAAAAGAAAGAAAGAAAGAAAGAAAGGATTGGCAGTAGTGGGACACTGCCAGGGAAGGGGAGGCTTATAACACATATATGCCCACATATATACCTAAACTTCATTTGTATCCCACTTTTTTAAACTAAAATAATTTTAAAAAATAAAATAAAATAATTGATTATTTCCTCTCCTGAAGACCAAAATAAGATAATCACAAAGTTTTGGTTTCCTATGCACACTCAACTTCAAATAGCACTTTAATAGACAACAAAAGTAAATCGAATATCGTGAATGTTAATAATATCTCTTAAAATGCTTAAAATGGCAATTTTATGTTATTACCACAATTTTTAAAAGGTAGATCCATTCTTTTTTCGCTTTTTCATATTATTATGTATGCATAAAATCATGTGATTTTCAATATATTTTTAATAGAAAGACCAAATGCTTAATTCTCATTTTTGTACAGATAAGGCAACAAAGGCAGATGCAACTAGTTGCTAATAAAACAAAATGTTGAACTCCTAAACCCTACTCATTTCTGTGTGTGTGTGCGTTTCTGTATATATGTGCGTGTGTGTGTTTAGTTCTGCTCCTTGAATTAGTGATTGCTGGTATGTATTTCTTCATAGTTAAAATGGGATGACTATTTTACAAAAGGTGTTATAAGTTAGATCTATTGCTTTATAAATATTGCTTAACCCAGATTTTTACCTTTTGTGTATATTGAGTAATTCCTTACTTTTTTTGTTCTATATACTTTGTGCCCTGAGTTCAGAGGTCTATTTTTTGAATGTTTTAATTCTGATTGGTAGTTTTAATTAAGCACTATTGTGTTTTCTTTTTTGTTTCCAGTGGTGATAAATATTTTTTAATCCCAATGTATTTTCCTTTACTTTTCTGACTTCCTAAATTCCTTCTTATCTAAATCATCTGTGATAGCAATGTTTGCTTGTTTATTTTTAGAAAGATTAGTAAACCTCAACTTTTTCCATATTAGAAGTCCAATGTAGAAGTGAGGCTTAGGATAAATGCCCTGCTGATGCTAGTCCACAAGAAGACTGAGAGTCTTGCTGTCATTGCCCAACATTAGCTAAAAGAAGAAAATTTCAGTTTCTCTATAACTGATGATTGAAAATGCATTAGATTTAAATTGTGTGGATTGCCTGAAGCTGCTCTATGCCAAAACAAACAGACAAACAAAACTCAGTATTTTTGTTTGTTTAAATCAACCACTCACTTTGATTTCTTGAAAAGTCTAATTTCAAATCTGTTATGTCTTAGTGCACACTTCATCCTTATCAAAATGACTACAGTGTGCACCACAAATGCAATTGGCCTACTGAGCTTACAATGTCGGAGAATAATTAATGATGTCCAATAGCAAGTGTCATGTTGCAGGCAGAGGTTTCAGCTGAATATAAACTCAAAGCTGAAAGTCATTCAGAACCAAAGAGAGAATAAAAATTGGTAAATAATTCCAGAGAATAAATTATAGCCTATAAGAGAGTAATTTACTAGAGATATGAATATTAATTTGAAGGTTTGCTTAAAAATGGACTTTTTAAGTCAAACTATGAATATTCTAAAGAGCACAGAAGACAGAAAAAAATTTACTAGTTTTGAGAAATAAATTGTAAAGAACATCAAAGGCTTCACGCATGACGAAAGAAGACATTTAATACACACACATACATGCATGCACACACTCATAACACTCACATGTGTATTATACAAAAATAGCATTATGAACATTTTAAAAACCTAAAAACCACACATGAAAAACAGATATTAGCGTGATAATTCTGATACATGTTACAAAAAAACATAGAACATATTCTAGTGAAGTTCAGTCTTGTTAATGAAAGGAAGGTTAAGATGTTTAAAGAATCTCCCAAACAGAAAGCCTTTAATAAGGAGCTTATTTCTCATTTAATATTAACTTTGATTCTGGTTGTTCAGGCAATAATTCCTCTTAGGGTCACTTAAAACCGGAGTCCTCTCTTCTTGTTCCTTAATTCTTGAGGTCTCTCTTCTATCTGTAGATTCCAAGGTTCCACCTCCACAGCTGGTTACAGGCCATAGAGAAAGGAAACATTTTATAACAAGCAGTGACTGTTTCTTGCTTAGTTTCTTCTCATATTCCATTCACAAAAACCTGCTCCTATGGCTACTCCAACTTATAAAGGGAGTTAGAAAATGTCATTGCAAGCTGGGTATTCACATGCTCAGGAAGTAAGAAACTACGAGTGACCTACTAAAGAGCTGTGCTCTTCCTGTACATAATACACACATTTATCACAAGCCAAGAAATCTGAGATTACTGTCTGTCCAGATCAAAGTGCAGGATTTAGAAGAATGTAGAGTTTTTTCTTCAAGGTATAAGCATAAAGCCTCATTGTCTTGTTATCTATAGATTAAGACATAAATGATCTGTCCATTATTACCCAATATTTGTCCATTGCTACCGAATATCTGAGGGGGGTGAGCAAAAAAATGGAATTGTCTTTTGAAGGGTGGGTTTCTTGTAGTACAAGTTTCTCCTGCTAGGTAAGTGTTCTAGGAACCCATCAGCATCACTGTTCCAGCTAGTGTTGTGAGAGACTGCATTCGGCTTCAGTTAATTTTTTTTGGGGGGGGGGGTTCTTTTAACACATTTGCCCATTTTATGATGGGTGTTTTACATGAACAATGTACAGCAGTGAAACTTTATTCTGTTGAGGAAAAATGCAGCAGAAATGATTGTTATGGTACAGGTAGCTTACAAAGGTGCTGCTCTGAGTAAAACACAAATTTACAAATGGTTTTCCCATTTTAAACCAGGTAAAATGTCAATTGTTGATAAATCTGGTTCTGGGTTTCCTTCAGCCAACTGAACTAAGAAAATGTCGTAAGAATTCATCTAGTCATTTTGGAAGACTACCTCGCATTACTGATAAACTTGTGGAGTTGACTGGCATGTTGTGGAGTTCCTGTCAATAAATTTGATCTGAAAATATGATCATGAAACAAGTTTCAGCAAAATTCATCCCTTGCTTGCCCATGCCTGAACAAAGAGACAAACATTTGGCTGCGTGCTTGGAGGCTGATCCTATTTTATTTTATTTTTTTAAGCTATAACCAGAGATGAACCTAGGTTCCACAGTTACAACCTCGAAATAAAACAAAAATCTGCAAGTAGTCAATGGAAAACTGCCACATCTCCATGATCCAAAAAAGCACAACAAATGAAGTCAAATGTGAAAACAATGGTCATTTGTTTCTTTGATGTGAGAGGGACTGTGCACTCGAAATTTGTTCCTCCAGATCAGCCAACTAGTTTTTATCTGGAAATTTTGAGCAAGTTGCATCATGATTTGCCGAAGAAACTTCCTGAATGGAAGCAGGGGACTGATTCTTCCACCATGACAACGTACCTGCACACACGGCATGAAGTGTTCAACAATTTTTGACCAAAAATTGCATGACACCCATGCCCCACTCTCCCTATTCACTGGATCCCAGAGCAACTTCTTTTTGTGTGTGTTTTTTTTTCCTCCCAGGTGAACAAAGTCCTCAAAGTGAAGTGTTTTGTCAATGTGGAAGAAGTGAACCAAACAACGGCAGAAGCTCTAAAAGGCATCCAAATTGAACACGTTCTTTCTTTTTTTAATAACTATTTTATTGTTAAAATGTGGGGTACAAATCAGGGTTAGGTACATACGTGGTCATCAGACAGGTAAAGTGTGGGTACTTTCATTGATGTTATGTGCCCCTCAAATCCTGGTAGTGCCCCCACTGCTGCCAATCCCTTTCTAATAGTATTATGATGAATGTTCAGGGTCCATTTATGAGTGAGTACATATGGTACTCACATCTTTGTTTCTGTGATAGATCACTCAGCCTTATAGATTCTAATTCCATCCAGGTGGCTGCCATTTTCATAATTTTGTTTTTCTTTATGACTGCATAATGTTCCATCATATAAATACACCATGTTTTCTTTATCCAGTTCATTTTTGATGGGCAGCATGGTTGAGTCCATGGTCTTTCTATTGTGAATAATGCTGCAATAAACATGTATGTGCAGGATCTTTATTATAGTGTGATTTGAGTTCCTCTGGGTATATTCCCAGAAGGGGATTTGCTGGGTCATATAGAAGAATGATTTTCAGATTTTTTTAGAAATTTCCACACCTTTCCATAGAGGTTGTATTAGTTTACATTCCTACAAGCAACATAAAAGTGTTCCCTTTTCCCCACATCCCCTCCAGCATCTATTGTTTTTTGAGTTATTAATAATAGCCATCCTGACTGGAGTTAGGTAGTATCTCAGTGTGGTTTTAATTTGACTTTCTTTGATGATTAGTGAGGCTAAGCATTTTTTCATGTATCTGTTGGTTGCTGGTAGGTCTTCTTCTGAGAAGTGTCTATTCATAATGAATTCAAAAACTGTTTTCAGCAGTGGAAAAAGCATGTTGATAGGTGTATTGATCAAACAGAGAGTACTTGGAAGGTGACTGATGCTGAAACGTAAAAATAAATACACAATTTTTAAATAAATAAATTCTGTTTTTGAGGAGTGGTCCCCCCTCATATATGGCAGGCAAGGATCAAGAGTCTTACAATAAAATTCTCCATTGAAAAAAAGCAAAGAATGTGAAGTGCGTAGTATTACTAGTTTGTAGTAATAAATAAATGCTGCTGGGCAGGAGCTCCAAACACTCCAAGCCTAGGCATTAGTGTATATTCTTTAGTAAGACCTTAGTTCACCTCTAGGATGACCTTCCTTTTCCACTGTGGTCTGAGTCACTGGCATTTTCTTCAGAGAGGTAATCATTGTCTATTACTCTGCTTGGCCACATTTGAATAGGCTCTTGTGTAGTGTTTTCTCCAAGAAGAGCATATCATTTTGTATCCTGTTTCCTGCTTGAGTGACTTTGGGAGTGTTGGGATTGCTTTAAAGATTGAAGAGCAGGGTTTTGTAGTTTCCACTGTAATGGTCTTTCACTTCTCCAGTTAGAAAGACTCCTAGGTATTTTATTTTACTTTTTTGTAAATGGGATTGTGCTTTTTTATTTGGTTCTCTGCCTGTTTGTTGTTGATGTATAAAAATGTGATTGTCTTTTGCCCATTTATTTTGGACTCTCAGACATTGCCAAAGTCCTTTACCAGTGCAGGGAGGTTTGTGACAGATTCTCTTGATTGCTGAGGTATAAGAAACATGTCGTCAGCAAAGAGGAATATCTTAACTTCCTCTTTTCCTATCTGGATACCTCTGATTCCCTTCTCTTATCTAATTGCTCTAGCTAGGACTTCCAACACAATGTTGAAAGTGAGAGTAGGCATCCTTTTCTTGTTCTAGTTTTCAGGGGAAATGCTTCCAGTTTCTATTCATTTAGCAATATGTTGACAGTGGATTTATTGTAGATGGCATGTATGGTTTTGAGATATTTTCCTTCTATGACTAGGTATTTGAGGGTTTTTATCAAGAAGAGATGCTGGATTTTATCAAAAGCTTTTTCTGCATCTAATGATATAATCATGTGGTTCTTGTTTTTACATCTGTTGATGTAGTTAATTACATTATGGTCTTGCAGATGTTGAACCAGCCCTGCATCCTAGGGATGAAGCCTACTTGGTCATGGTGTATAATTTTTGAGATGTGTTTTTGGATATGATTTGCTAGAATCTTGTTGAATTTTTGCATCCATGTTTATTAGGGATATTGGCCTATAGTTCTCTTTTTTGTTTGTTTCCAGTTTGGGTATCAGTTTGATGTTAGCTTCATAAAATGATTTGAGAAGATTTCTATCTTTGTCATTTGCCAGGAATATTTTCAACAGATGCTGGTGAGGTTGTGAAGAAAAGGGAACGCTTCTACCTTGCTGGTGGGAATGCAAACTAGTTCAACCTCTATGGAAAACAGTGTGGCGATTTCTAAAAGTATTAGAAGTTGACCTTCCATATGACCCAGAATCCTCTTACTGGGAATATACCCAGAGGTACTCAAATCATTCAACAAAAAAGATACCCGCACACTTTTCTTTATTGCAGCACTATTCACAATAGCACAAACATGGAACGAACCGTGCTGCCCATCGAAGGTAGACTGGATTTTTTAAATGTGGTAAATATATGCAATGGAATATTTTGCAGCCATAAAGGACAAACATATGGATCTTGCAGCAACTTGGATGGATTTAGAGTCTATAATATTCAGTGATCTATCACTAAAACAAAGAACAGAATACCATATGTTCTCACTCATAAGCAGACCCTGACCATTTGCCATAATATTGTAAGAAAGAGATTGGCAGTAGCAGGATACTGCCAGGGTGGAGGTGAGGACATAACATCAATAAGCATACCTGACCTCAAATCAGGCAAAGTGGGAACGAGAAGCAAGCCCATACTTTACCTGTACAATGTCTACATGTATACCTAATCCTGAACTGTACCCTACATCGTTAAAATAATATATATATATAAAAAAGTAGAAAATGCAAACGAAAAAAGATTGAAGAGAATATCAATTAAATATTATCAAAATAGATGACTTTTTAAAATTATTTATTTATTTGGCTAGACTCTCTGCCAGTTACTTTACAAAAAAATTTCTAATTTACACATTCCAATTCTGGGTTCATTCCTCTTTTTTTCATTTTAATGATAGCTACCAAGAAGTTTTTATGATATGCTTCAACAGAAATTTGAGATAAAAAAATCTAAATTAAAAAAATTGGAAATAAGGATCAGTTATCTACTGTTTGGGATAGAAAAGCATTTGCCTTTTCCAAACACAGAAGAGTTCGAGTTATAATCTACTGCCATTCATTTTTGTTTTCAAGGTAACCATTCTTTTCTTAAGTTCATCTCTTTCTTGTAACAACTTGCCCAAATCAGAAAAGAGCAAATAACACATGTCTATATTTTATATCTTACTAGATTTTCTTCTTGAGTTTATTCTCTGCAAGTACATTAACTGCCTCCCTATTTACTGATGATTGCAGTTTTAATAACATTTTTCCCCAAGGTATAACAAAAGATTATACATCTATAATGTTTGTTTTTTCACTTCTCACTTTCTGATGAACAAAATCAACATAGATTTTATTTAACATGAAAGCACATCACTTCCAGATACCAATTACTGATATAATCAGCATAGCAATAATTCAAAATATTTGAATGTATTTTATTGATGCCAAAATATTATTTAAAATAATCCACAAATCTTGATTAATCACTGATTAAATGATAAGAATAATAATACAGAAACAGATTAGTACATCATTAATGTAATAAAAATTATATATTTCACATAAAGGGTAATTTTAATTTTTATTATTTAACATAGCTCTATCAATGCTAACTGAGAAAATTAAATAAGATAAATAAATGGAAGTTATTTTACAGAGACATAAACAAACCAATACTTTCAGTAAACATATGTGGAAAATCTTGCATTTTTACTTTCCATTGTAAAAAACAAATTGTTTTTCCTGTCAATCCAGCCTCTTTATAAGTTCACCAAATCCCATCTCCTTCATTTTCAGGAAATGTAAACTGCTAATGTTATTTATATAGTTCAGTTTTTAATCATCCTCAGTTTGACTCATTCCTAATTTTTTTCCTTTATCTTTGAAAGAAGTCTATTCTTTTAGGAGCCCTTCTTTGATTGCATAATACCTTCTAATTTCTTTCTCTCAGATCTTATTTCTTCTATGGTCAAATATCTTCAAAATATATTTAAAAAAAATAAAATTCTCTGTTTTCTTATATCCTTTTTACTCCTTATAATCCCTGGTATAGTCTGAATGTTTGTGTCCTTTCAAAATTCATATGTTGAATGATTATCCTCAATACAATAGTACTAAGAGATGAGATGTCTAGAAGGTGACTTTTCCATGAGGGCATGTCCTCACAAATGATATTAGTGCCCTCACAGAAGAGGCCCCAGGTAGCTTGCTTGTCTCTTCTGCCATGTGAGGAGGCCTACAAAAGGCAACATCTTTGGAACAGAGAGTGAGCCATCGTAAGACAGCATACGTTCTGGTGCTTGATCCTGGACTGTCCAGCCTCTAGAACTGTGAGCTATAAGTCTCTGTATTTATAATTTTCCCGGTTTAAGTGTAATACCAATCTGAACAGATTCAGACACCCCTTTAATCTCAGTATAGTTTCTACCATTAAACCAAATCCATTCTCACTGACATCATCATGGAAACCAATTATAACTTTTTAGCTTTTATATGTGTTGAACTCACATTAGCAATTAAAGCAATTATTCATGCCCACCTTTAATATTCTCTATAAGTTATCCGAATTGATTCCATATTCTTAAGGTTGCTATTATATTTTTTTTCTAAAATTATTCAATTTTCATTCTCATTTTACCTTTCCAGTGCAAGCTATCTCTGTCTGGTTTTCGGAAAAATAGACTGTGTGTTCTGAGAATGGTAAATACAGTAGGAAGGAGGTTAGAGTAAACATTTAGACATATGAAGGTTGAACAGCTGAGATGTAAATATGGACTAGAACTCTACCTTGGACATTCTATGCTGTGAAATGTTTAAATGTTATCTCATTAGATGAAACCCCTTTCCGCTATTACCCAGAACCATACTGTGTTTATTAAAAGTTATTAATAAGTAGTTGATAAATAAAAGTAGATCCATAATGATCAGAACATGAATAAAAATAATCTCTATATAGAATTGGTATAGGGATAAAAAGTAGACAAAAATGGAGGCTTTGTCTACTTGCAGAAGGGGAGTATTGTTATATTTTTTAAAATTTTTGTATTTTTTATATTTACTAAATTAAGTATACATTTATACATAGTAATAAAATGAAACTGAATTTTATTAGAAAATAAATACATCTCAATGTTGCTAAATAAGGATGTGATTACAATATTTCACTGCCCTCAGGTTGTAGCAGGATAATTTTGGGGAGTAGAACTTGATATGTGCTCACACATGTCCAATCAAGCATTCAACCAAGAATCACACTTTGAGTTTAGTTTTTGTATCCCATTTATTTTTATTCCTTTAAAATAATTTGCTTGCTCTTTTTAAGCCTCATGTCAAGAATAATTGTAAAGGATTTGGGCATGCCATTTTGAAGAATGTCTACAGTCTGGATTGTTGGTCTAATCACTTGTTCTTTATTTATGTAAAGCAGTTTAGGCAACATATTACATAGGCAATTTTTTTGTAATTCCTATTGCTTGACATCAAATAACTCTTATGTTAGATTGTTTCAATATTGCAAATTATCTAAAAATATATGCTAAATTTAGCAACTTAAGATGTTGTCAGTCATGTTTATTCACTACAAAGAAATGTTTTCATTTGTAATTAATAAGAAATTAGCAACAATGAAACCCCAGGATTTCATCATTAGTTCTTGGTTCTTGTCTGAAAACCTATTACAGCTAAGTAGGCAAATTAGTTATTTTGAAGTTCTATCATTTCTTCTACATTTAAAATTTTACTAACTAGCATTCTTCTGAGATGTAGATTTTAAACCATTTTAATACACTAATTTAAAAATTTCCTAGCCGGGCTCGGTGGCTCAGCCTGTAATCCCACGCCTTTGGGAGGCTGAGGTGAGTGGATTGCCTGAGCCCGTGGGTTCAAGACCCGCCTGGGCAGCGAGACCTCATCTCTACAATAAATCAAAAAATCAGCCAGGCGTGGTAGCGCATACCTGTAATTCCGGCTACTCGGAAGGCTGAGATGGAAGGATCGCCGGAGCCCAGCAGGTTGAGGCTGCGGTGGCCGGGAGTGGCCACTGCACTCCAGTCTGGACGACACAGTGAGACTCCAACTCAAAAAAAAAAGAAAAATTCCTGTTTACAGGTGTTTTGTGTTCAATCTATTTTTACTCAATGGTGTTGTTAATTTCATGCTCAAATTTTCCAGACTTGGCCAGTATGAGCTCCTTAGAATTGTGTCTTTTGACGTTCTTATTCATAGTTTTCAAATTTTCTATTTAAGTTTGTTTGCATACACTTGCACAGTATACATATAAAAACACTTTATAGGCTCATTAATTTTCACAATCTGAGCTCATCTGTGTACTTTGCACTGAGTGGCAAGAGGCAGAAAATCTCAAGCCCAGCTAGAGCTCGCTCTACCAGTTCTTCAGCCACATTCCAGATCCCATTAATTTGGAATTATTTTCTTCTTTTTCATTATGAGATGGCCTGCAATCATTTTGAACTAACCTTGCCTCAAACCTGACATATCATTTCTCCACTAAGCCTCATTTCATATGAGTGAAGAATAGTATTTACAAATTTAAATATTGTCTTTTAATCTAAACATATATTTATATTTTGTATAAGTTTAAAATTCGGCTTAAATATGTTAGAAGCATGATGAGAATAATACAGAAAATTATTGGTAGAACAGGCAGAAATAAAAACATATAAAAGGACATACAGTGTTCCTCGAGATAAAAACTAAGTTTTGTAAAATTTGTGATTATCAAAATGAATTATTGGATTGATGAAATTAGAAGCCAAGTCCCCATGTTTTGGAAACATTATGGAGAATTTATGTGAATAGAAATATATAACAATATAGATAAACAATTGCGATAATGGGACAAGAAGATATGGAGGTACATTTTAAATAAAACTAGAGACAAGATGGTGATGACATAGGTGGACTAGAGAGACTCTCTGAACAGATGAGAGAAAAATCTACACAAATGAAGAAAAAACAAAAGAAGAATATGGGTCTCTCCCAGACCCCTGGGAGGGAAGATACTGAAAAAACTGACTTCAGAATGCAAACAATGAAGAGCCCCCAGAATGATTGGTCTCAAACTACAAACCTAGATATCAAGACATTAATGGAGAGATTGAAAAGAATTGAGGGACTCAAGAAGAAACTAGAAAGGAGCTTATATCTGAGATAACAGTAATAAAGAATACTGTGAATGAAATAAGTAACAAACTGATAAGCATGGAAAGCAGAATTACCCAAGCAGAAAAAAGAATCTCGGAGCTTGAGGACCAAAATATAGAACTAACCCAAACTCTCAAAAACACAGAAAACAAGCTCAAAAAGACAGAAAAAACCTTTAAGAGATGAGAGATTACTTCAAGAGATCGAACCTAAGAGCAATTGGCAGTCCTGAGGCAGAAAGAGAGACAGAGACCACACTGGAACAAACCTTCCATGAGATCATTCAAGAAAACCTCCCTTATCTAATCAGTGATGCAAAAATTCAAACACAAGAGATTCAGAGAACCCCTGCAAGACAACAAATGAGAAGACCAACTCCTAGACACATAATAATTTGCCTAAACAAAGTAGGCATAAAAGAAAATATCCTAAAGGCAGCAAGAGAAAAAGGCCAGATCACCAACCATGGAAAACCAATTAGAATAGCAGCAGATTTATCTACAGAAACCCTGCAGGCTAGGAGAGCTTGGAGCCCTATCTTCAAAATCCTAAAAGATAAACAATTTCAACCAAGAATAACCTGCCCAGCGAGATTAAGCTTCATCCGCAAGGGAGAACTAACACCTTTCCCAGATATCCAATCCCTAAGAACTTGCGCTGCCACCAAATCACCTCTACATGAAACACTTAAGAAAGTACTAAACAGAGAACAAGAGGGGAAAAAAAGAACAAAGTTCTTCACAAGAGTACAGGAAAAAGAATAAAATACACAGGAACCAACCCCAAAACCAAAAGAAAGACAATAAACCAAGTGGAAGAACAAATCTATAAGAACTCTATGATAGGGATGAACTCTCACATTTCAATAATTAACTTGAATGTGAATGGACTAAATGCACCACTGAAAAGACATAGAATGGCAAAATGGATAAAATATCATCAGGCAACAATATACTGCCTTCAAGAGACTCATCATACTAGAAAGGACATGCACAGACTCAAAGTAAGAGGATGGGAAACAAATTTTCAGGCAAGTGGAACACAAAAGAAAGGAGGAGTCACGATCCTAATTTCAGACAAAATACCATTTAAGCTATCAAAAATTTTAAAAGATACAAAGGGCCACTACATAATGATAAAAGGTTCACTCCATCAACAAGAAATATCTATCATAAACATATATGCACCTAACATAGGTGCACCAACTTTTATAAAGCAACTCCTAGGAAAACTAAAGAAAGATATTGACTCTAACACCATCATAACTGGGGGCTTTAATACCCCACTCACAACCCTAGATGGATCATCAGGACAAAAAATCAGCAATGAGATCCAGAACCTCAATGTGACTCTTGACAAAATGGACTTAATTGATACCTACAGAACACTCCATCCAAAGACCACAGAATATACATTCTACTCATCACTGCATGGAACGTATTCCAAGATCAACCACATAATTGGCCATAAATCAAGCATAAGCAAATTTAAAAGGACCGAAATTTTGCCATGCACCTTCTCAGACCACAGTGGAATAAAAATAAACATTAACACCAAGTTTCACCAAAAACCCACAAAAACATGGACACTAAACAGTATGATGCTAAACAACTCCTGGATCAATGATGAAATCAAAACAGAGATCAAAAGATACCTGGAAACAAATGAAAATGAAGAAACATCTTACCAGAATCTCTGGGACGCCATGAAAGTTGTAGTAAGAGGGGAATTTATATCCCTACAAACGCACATGAAGAAAATGGAAGGAGCCCTGGGATGCAAGGCTGGTTCAACATTCGTAAAACCATAAATGTAATTAAATACATCAACAGATGTCAAAACAAAAACCACATGATTATATCATTAGATGCAGAAAAAGCTTTTGATAAAATCCAGCACCCCTTCTTGATAATAACCCTCAAACATCTAGGCACACAGGGAACATACCTCAAAGTAATAAAAGCCATCTACGAGAAACCCACAACCAGCATATTCCTAAATGGACAAAAATTGGAACCACTTCCCCTGAAAACGGGAACAAGACAAGGATGCCCACTCTCACCCCTCCTGTTCAATATAGTATTGGAAGTCCTGACTAGAGCAATCAGAGAAGAGAAGGCAATCAGGGGTATCCAAATAGGAAAAGAGGAAGTTAAATGATCTCTCTTTGCAGATGAAATGAACATGTACCTTGAAAACACAAGAGAAACTGTCAAAACCTCCTTACACTGATAAAGCCCTTCGGTAAAGTCTCAGGATATAAAATAAATGTGCAAAAGACAATCGCATTTCTTTACACCAATAATAAACAAACAGAAACTCAAATAAAAAGCACAAGTCCATTCACAATAGCCACAAAAAAAAAAAGAAATACCTTGGCATCTTCCTAACTAGAGATGTGAAAGACCTTTACAATGAAAACTACAAAACTCTGCTCAAAGAAATCAAAGATGACACAAACAAGTGAAAAAATATCCCATGCTCATGGATTGGAACAATCAACATTGTGAAGATGTCCATCTTACCTAAGGCAATCTACAGATTCAATGCAACAACTATCAAATTACCAGCAACATTCTTCTCAGACCTAGAAAAAACAACACAGGAATTCATATGGAAACACAAACAATCAAGAATAGCCAGAACAATCCTCAGCAAAAAAAAAAAAAAACAAACAAACAAAGCAGGTGGCTTCACATTACCAGACTTCAAACTTTACTATAAAGCTACAATCATCAAAACAGCTTGGTATTGGTACAGGAACAGGCATATAGATCAATGGAATAGAATTGAGATTCCAGAAGCAAAATCTCAATTTCTCAATCAACTCATCTTCAACAAAGCCTCCCCCACCTACCACTGTGGAGAGGAGAACCTATTCAGTAAAGGTGCTGGGAAAACTGGCTGACCACATGCAGAAGATTGAAACAGGACCCCTATCTATCCCCATACACAAAAATTAACTCCAAATGGATCAGAGACCTAAATGTAAAACCTCAAACCATAAGAACCTTAGAAAATGAAGGACATAACCTCATGGAAATTGGAACTGGCATCCAATTCCTGAACAAAACCTGAAACCCACAGGTCATAAGAGAGAAGATAGACAAGCGTGACCTCATTAAACTGACAATCTTCTGCAAAGCCAAAGAAATCATCAAGAGAGCAGGGAGACAGCCTACAGACTGGGAAAAAGTATTTGCCAACACCAGGTCTGACAAAGGCTTAACATCTTGGATCTACAAGGAACTCAAACGTGCTGAAAAGAAAAACACAAACAACACCATTATAAAATGGGCAAAAGATATGAACAGACACTTCACAAAGGAAGACGTCTGAGCAGCCAACAGACACATGAAGAAATGCTCAACCTCACTAATCATCAGGGAGATGAAAATCAAAACCACACTGAGATACCACCTAACTCCAGTCAGAATGGCAATTATCAATAACTCAAAAATAACAGTTGCTGGAGAGGGTGTGGCGAAAAGGGAATACTTCTACACTGTTGGAGGGTGTATAAACTAGCGCAACCTTTAGTGGAAAGCAGTGTGGTGATTCCTAAAAGCTCTAAACATCAACCTCCCATATGACCCCACAATCCCCCTACTGGGAATATACCCTGAAGAACTCAAATCACTCTATAAAAAAGATACCTGCACACGAATGTTTATTGCAGCATTGTTCACAATAGCAAGAACCAGGAACCAACATGCTGTCCATCAAAAGAGGACTGGATTTAAAAAATGTGGTACACATACACGATGGAATACTATGCAGCCATAAAAAAGAACAAAATCATGAATTTCGCAGCAACCTGGATGGAACTAGAGTCTATAATACTGAGTGACCTCTCACAGAAACAAAGATCTGAGTATTACATGTTCTCACTCATATAGTGGATCTTGATCATCCAACACACTACCATAAGAAAATGACTGACAGTGGTGGGAAACTATGTGGGGGGAAGAGGGATGGGACTAATGGTAGTAAACATCTGTCTGGGGATGGGGAGACACCTGTTATCAACAAGGGGGCCTGAATGAAGTTTATTTGTATACCTAACCCTTAACTGTACCCCACAATATCATAATAAAAAATATTGATTTAAAAATAAGTTTCAAAAATAAATAAATATGAACTAATGAAGGCAGTGTGGTATTTACTTAAAATGGACAAAAATGGTAGTATTTTATGGAAAAAATAGAACATTGAAGGAATTAGTGCAATATAAATCAGAGGTGGTATGAACATATTATTAAATAAATGATATTAAGCAAATTGGTAGCGATTTGAATATCATAACACTAATTCTCAGCATTTCATAATTTCAAACTACTTATATCTGTTTGTCAAAAAATTTAACATTAGAAGAAAATATCAGGAACCAAACAGTAGAATTTAAAAATTTGCAGTCATAAAAATTTTGACTTTTTCACATTGGAAAGCAAAACAATTTCAAAAGCAGAATTAAAAGGCCAATTATACATGAAGAAAAAATATTGGATTTTTATGAAAAATGTGTTTGCTATACAATAAAGAGCACAGCAAGCAGATAAATAGGCATCCCACAAAATAATCAGCTTAAAAAATCAATTTATATTACATTTAACAAATAATCAAGCAAGTAAAGTTTTCTTTCACATATCACACTGACTTTTTCTTTAAGCCTCCAGATTTGTCAAAGATGCAGTAAAAAGGATGTAAAAAATTGCTTGGGAGAAATGAAGCTGGCCATAACATTTTGGAAAGCTACTTTTGCAAAGGGCCTCACAACACTAAACATGCCTATACCAATTCACTCTGGAATTCATGTCTGGATTTTTTTAATGGAAATATTATGAGATTAGCATGGCTGTTTTGAACGATTATGTATATTATTTGAATGCTATTTAAAATATTAAGGTACTAGAAACAAATCCTCCTATGGAAGTGGTTTATATACGATATACTCAAATGAAAGAACACAGCATGGCTATGGTCATGCTTTTGAAAATACTTCAAAACATTGTGACACACTAATAAGATTAAATTTAAAAAGCATATAGTGTTAAGGTATACATAAAATATTTTGCTATGTGTGCATTCCAGAAATATATACAATTTAAAATAGCCATATTCTTAGTATGAATATATAGCATATATGTAGCTATACTATACCATAATCATGCTATATCATATGTATATTATGTATGCTACCTATATAATTAATTAAGCATGTGTTTGAAACCATATCTCAGATATTAACACCATTTGGGGGTAACATAGTTCATGTAATTTTAGTATATTTTTGCATTTTAATTTTTAGAAATGATCATATCCTGCTATCTGATAAATATCATAAAAAATTTTTAAAATGTCTTCCAAGGGAAAAAAATTGTCTTTTTGTAGTTACATAAGGAGGATAACAGAATATAACTTAAACTTTTCTTTTAGTGTTTCAAAATATCAATCTATACTAAAGTTGTTTCATTTGTTTACTTACTTGATGAACACAGAGTAAAGATTATGTGTCAGCAACCCAAAATGATGTTTTTTAATATTATTTTTAAATTTTTTAGCAGCCTGGCATATTTAATATTTCTGTTTATAAAATAAATATGAATAAAAACATATCCAAGTTACTTTGAAGTTATTCATTTCAGTCAGTTCACCCACTGGATTTCAAAAGTTGAGAATTTAAATTTCTGTTAGATAAAATATCATTATAACCTTCATTTTTATTGTCATTATTATTTAATAGTGAGTATGGATCAAGGGTACCAGCCAAGGGTTCTCACTGAACTCCTAATTTTCATAAATTTGCCAAGTATACCCCCCACCCCCCAAAAATCTGAGCATACAATGCTTAGCCCAATGAGCACTGACTTGCAGTACTGTGGTGCTAGGCTCCCTTGGGATCTGATTTCACAACAATCCCTCAAGGACTAAAGTCTGCACTCATGTTCATCTGACCTATTTGGTCACGCAGAGAAGTCAGCCTAGGAAGCCACCACGTCATTGGAGGTTTTCAGTGGTGATTTTGGAGCATAGATCCTCCCCCACTGGGCTACAGGAAGGCTTTGTCAGCATCCTGACCTCAGCACCCCGGAACCTCGCTGAGCAGCCCTGTAGGGCATCTGGTGACTAGTGGCATGACAGTGACCCTTTCTTGCTCTGAGATGACGGCCTCTAGATGAACTTCCCTTCTTTCTCAGCAGAAGACATTCACGACTTGAAGAACCTTGATTCCCTGGGCCCTAGGATGCATCACTAACTGGACCACATGTGCTCCTGAGGGCCCTGGGGCCTGGGATTTAGCTGCTCCCTCTAGTCCTGGTTTTCGTGTGTTGCATGTAGAGAGTACAGAGCAAAAGACCTTTTTCTGGAAGTTTTATGATGGCAATTTTGCTTTTTATTTTTCCTTTGCATTCATGGGCTACTACAAATCAGATTTAGATGATCCCAAGTGAGGGGCATGAATATTTTATTCTTTCACATATTGGCATCATTTTCATGAGACAGAAAATTGAATATATTAATCTAAACAGCAACTCCTTTCAGTTAGTGGGCAGCATAATGGGGGTGTGGTCCCTTCTGCTGTCAGCCTCTTTGTCCCTGCTTGGTTTTCTCTTCATTTTTTCATGCCTAGCTGAAAAAGTTGTTCATTTTCAACCAATTCACCTACTCATTTTTTAAAGAGCAAAGCTATTCCTCTTATAAATGGGCATATTTTATTAGGAAGTTACCTCTTCTAACTCAACCAAAGCAAAACAAACCTCATTTCTGTTATACAATTTTTATCATTCAGGTGTCAGTTCCAATGCAAGAAACTGAAACAGAAACTATGCAGGAAAATCATATGCTATTTATGCTAAATAAGTATAATAACATTTCAAATCAAGCACATCTACTAATTACCAGCATGTTCCTATAATAACGAAACACACTTAATTTTCTAGGAAGTTGTAATGTTGTTAACAGTATAATATTGTGGGTTAATTTGGCTCTATTTGGATACATAATGCCCGTGAACATAGGGTTATGTTGTCTTTGGCTATAAGCCACGGTGTTCAGCTCAAGCCCTTGTTCTGGAGCTCATATGCAATGTGTAAGAGATCAGAATCTAGCCAGATGAGAACAAATGTATCTGATACTTTTCTGTACACATTTGGAATCCTGGAAACCTGAAAAAAATAGCACTGTGAATCTAAAATCTTGTTAAATTACTTTCAGTTTAGAATTTCAAACTCTGTTTTAAAGATACTATAACAGATGCCAAAAATGACTATGTGCGGAGGAAAAAAAAAGTTAAAACTTAAGGAAATTACATATTAAAAGAAAAAACAATTTTTTTTTTACCTAGGTATTAGTACTTTGTCCTGCAAGTCTGTTTTACAGTGCTGTGGGTATATGTGGAATACTTGCTATAAGCTTGTGTACTTTCTCAATTCAGGAATATTTTCCTTCCAGTTTTTTCTGTCAATTATTTTTAAGTTGTTGGTGGAATGATACACATATGAAAACTTAGGTTTTGTTATTTCCTGCAACCATTTATTAATGACCTAGAATTATTATGATTTTATAAAAGATGAAAATTTGTATAAGCAGGTGTCTCACAGAACACCAATTTTTCAAATCTCTGAAATAAAGAATTAAAAGATAATTAAATTCAAGGAAGAAAACTATGTGATTGTACCCTATCCTAATCAAGCATCATCACTAGGGTTAACGTTTAAGACAATCATCTACATTCTTTTTTAGGCGTGAGTGGAAACGGCAATATGGAAGAGAGGAAGGTCCTCTTAGATTTCATAATAGTACAACTTCTTTGTTCGCAAATACCAGAAAGCAACTATGGTAAACCTTAAGCAAAATATTGATAACAATAACAACAGAAACAGCAATTTTTTTATAAACAGAAGGAGGAATAAAAATAAATCAAAGGAAAGAAATGGAGTTCATCTAGGGTTTATTGACTTTGACTCTTGAGCTCCGATATTTATTCTCTAAATTCCCAATTTTATGTCTCTATGATTCTCAGTACAAAGTGTAAACAAAGGGAACATGGCAAAACTTGATAAATGGGTATCAGTGTATAGATGAAAAATAGAATATGAGTGAGTGGATTTCCAGAAAATGGGGGCCAATGAGGCATTCTGGTGGGTACTCACTGGGAAAAATCTATACCACAATAGACTCTGGGATTCCTTGTAATATGGAGGGGGAGGGGTCAAGCATTTATGGATTTCCTTCTCTGTAAGGCATTGTGGTGAGACTGTTTATAGATAGTATAATTGGTCTTCACATAAATAACCCTATGAAATACCCATCATTCCCTGATTTTAATGTAAAGAGACTGAGGCTCAGGAAAGGCAAATATTCCAGTGACAAAGCTAATGTGAGGCAGGATGAGCATTAATGCTTGGGTCCAACTGATTCCAAATTCTTTTCCAAATAAATGGCATTTCGTAGAAATTTCTTCCCATTTTCATCAACGTATTGCTGAGCTCTAAAAGTCACAACAGGAAGATAGGATCAAATTAGAGTAGCATATTTTAAAAACTCTTTCTTTTCCCCTTTATTATCTTCAGAATAATTCTAAGACAGTAGAAGTGGCACAGAACAATGATTAAGAACATAGCTGGTGGGATGAGACCTACAGAATACATTTTTAGATATGGAACCTTACCCATATTAATTTGTCTCACTTTCTTCATATATAATATGAAGACAATAATATCAATTTGTAGCATTCTGTATGGATTATATAAGTTAATCTACAGAAAATATTTACAACACTGCCAAACAATAGCATATAGAGCTATTTGTTTTTTAAATATAACTATCATTATTTATTATTTTAATTTTGCTTTGTGTGTCAGATTGAAAATTTTTAGGGGGCTTTTATCCCATTTGCATTGGGATATAGACATTAGGAGCTCATTTTAGTCTTGTTTATTTTATTTTAAGGTTTGGGTAAGTTATGAGAGACTGATCTATATTGTTAAGTGGCCTACATTTCAGAATAAGGAGACAGATTATTGAGGTAATAATAAAAGGATCATCTTATATTTAATATTTAAATCATTTATTATTGATTCAACCCATTATTTATTATTATTTTGCTTAATTTAATATTTAAATAAGAGTATATACTTGTCAAATTTCTGTGAAACTTCAATTGGTTCTTATGCCAACTTATGTGACAGAAATAGAGAAAAAACTCTGAAGCTCCTTCGTAGTCAGTTAAGCTTCAAGATTTTAACACTTGGGCACAAGATGAAATAGCTTTCTAATATGAAACTAGTACTCAAATCCATATTTCTTGGATTCTTCTTCATATGGCACCATCTCAACCAAATTTTTAGGTGAAGTGTCACATTTCCTCACACTCAGAAGTTCAGATTTGAGCTCCCGTTTCCTAACCACAGAAAAGCTTACACTTAGGAGATTTCTCTTTCTCAACCATCATCTTCATATTAGTGGAGGGCTAAGGAGCAAAATGAATAGAATGATCAAATATATCATTGAAAAAAGGTATTTATACACACACACATATGCAAACATGCCCAATGAGAATGTCAGTTCATTAACAACATAAGAGTTTTGTGACTAGGAACAGCCAATGATATCTCCCTGTCTAATGACAGCACTGAACAATTTACTTTTCCTTCTGAAGAAGCACTTTAACAAATTCACTGCTGGACTTTCTAAAATGTTATAGACTGCATCTTGATTTTTCTATTGTTTTGCCAGATTTATCACATAACATTTTGTTGCTAAAATATACATTGTCATAATATTGAGATAAACTATAACAAAACTATTTTTTGAATCACAATCAGATCTGAAAGATACTGTGTATCAAGAAAAACAGAAAAATTAGAAATAACTCCCATAGAGATAGATAGTGTTTATATGTAGGACAGAGTGTATGTGTGTGTATACATACATACATATATATATATATTACATTTTATATATTACAAGATTATACTTGTTTATTGTAAAATATTTTTGAAAACATATAAGAGAAATATAAATAAAATTAATTCTATTCTCTCCACTTAAATTAATTGCAGCTATTATAACATATGTCATTTTGGATAGTATGCGTTATTTATATAAATGTGTTCAACGTACATAACCTGTTTTACAAGTTAACTTTTTTCACTCTATCTTCACTTTTAAGTACATTTATTAGCAATATAATTTTAAATGACTGCTTAATATTCCATTTTACGTATGCAAAGCCATTTACTACATCAAATCTATCCCATTAAATATTGTGTTATTTCTTATGATTATGAATGGAATTGCAGTGAATGTTCTCATAGGTAAATTTCTGTCAGCAGCATTACGTGCCTGCTTCCTGTACTCTTCTGCTGTCATTAGACACCATTTCAAACACTGTCCATTGAATGTATAAAAATGCTGTCTTGTTTTTGGTGATACATTTGGTTCAAATTGCATAGGTGTATGTTGAGTATATCTGTTCATGTATGTGTATTGGAATGTATGTGTATACACATGTGCGTATGTATGTACGTAGATATGTGCGTAAGTATGTATGTAGATATGTATAGTATACATGCATGCATGTATCTGTGTATATACAGATACATGCATGTATGTATCTGTGTATGCATACACACTTGCAATGAATGTATGTCTATATACACATATGGGTGTGTGTGCATGTGTGTAGCAGCATATCTAACCCTAAATTCTTTACCTAAATCACATTCAAGGCAAACCTTTTTAGCGCAAAAGAAGCATTTCTCCATTAGAACGGGCTCACTTCCTGTTTTGCTGTCCTTCTTGTAGAATTTGCTTCTGCAAAAATTTATATTCATGAGGCTATAGCAATTTAGCTTCAGTCTACCTGTCTGAAGTTGGCTTCCTATGGAGCGCATTCTTATTTTATTGTGTCTCTCCCCATTCATCAATCACATGAAATGTAAGAATGTTTTTGTGCCATTTGAGTGAGTCCAAGTATATCCTGAATGGCTATATAATAGATTCTTTTTGTACTCAAATGCAGGACTAAAGTCTTTTAGAATGTTCTTTTTCACAAAGAAATTAACAAGTGTATTTATTTGTATTCACATCTCACTTTTCATTGATCTTTTACTTCCTTTTCTGACTTACAAAGACTTCTTTCCCAACCACTTCATATAATCGCAAAAGTCTATAGAATGTGAATGTTTTGTGAGTAGCTGAATGCTGCTAGTTTTACATTAGATGGGGTTCTTTTTGTATCCCATTGATCCTTACTTCCTGTCTTGTAACAATCCTCCAAATATGCTGGTCAGAGGAGAGCCAAGTCCTGTCATGATAACTGGGTCAGTAGCCAATTCTAATTGTTTCTTAAGTACTTTTTTTTAATGGAAAATCCATATCCAATTAGTAAGAGGCACATATAACAAGACTGATTTTTCTGAAGTATAAATGTGATCAGGCCACTTCCCATCTCAAAACCCACAAATGAAATTCTAAGACCCAGATACCTGAACTGGGGGGTCAAACACCAACATGATGAGGAAACACATATCTTTGTCCTTTTTCGTTTCCCTCATCCTCATTTACCTTTATTTTAATAAAACTTACACTTTATTGTAATCATTTGCCTTTGTATCTTTACTCCACTTTTTTATACCTTTTTTTCCTAGAAGCCCGTTCTTCTTCCAAATGCTCAAGTTTAATTTCTGCGAATTTTTCACAGAAAAAATTTAAATGGTTGCTTCTTTAATAAAACTTTTGTGAGTCTCAGCATTAGGACTTTCTTTCTTCCCTTTCAGTATCCATATCTTTGACACTTTTAATCCACAAACACTGCATGTCTTTCTTGTCTGAACTTATGTCTTTTTTAACCTAGAGTATAACCGTTTGCTCAGCTGGTAGACAGAGTAGTGAATGGACAGCTGGTAGGTTTCAGGTTGTAACTGACTCACAACTCTGCTATATATGCTACATAATGTCTTTTTTTTTTTTTTGAGTTAGAGTCTCACTCTGTCGCCCTATATAGATCCTACCTAAATTTCATCTTTCCTGTGAAATATGGGATAATAAACACCATGACAGATATTGTCAGTTGGTTGTCTCAACTCTATTCTGGGATTAAGGCTTGAAAACTAAAAGCAGTACTCTTCAGACTCCATCAAAGCCAATATTCTAGAAATGCTGTCAGTTTGGTCAATCAAAATACTTAAAGTTTTGGATTTTGAAAATCCATCCCACAGGTAGAAATGGCCTAAGAGAAACGCATGCTGTTTGTGTGTTTTAGGAGTTGCAGCTGCATTGGTTCCCCCAAATCAGCTGCAATGTCCTGATTTTGACAGGGCCTGTGGCTCCCATGATAACTCAGGTCTGCATGTGGTCATGGTAGTCGAAGTTCAAACCTCAGTCGTGAGCTGCTTTCCTTCAGTTTTTCTGGCAATCAATATCTATAATAAACTCCTTTTTACTTAAATTAACTTGAATGGATTTTTATCTGTGCAATTAAAATCAGAATCATACGACAATCTTCCAACATGCTTGTGGCAACTAAATGAAATAATATGTACAACTGCCTACAATAATCATTTGCACCCAGTAAATGCATTATTATCATCGCTTTCCAATGAAAAATATCTTCATGGGCACCAAGTGTCTTAGTTGTAGGATTATTCTGACATAACCTCACTGAGTATAAGGTCGATTCATCTTTTCTGCATCTCAATAACTAGCAGGAAGTATTTATACATTGCTAGTGACCAATAATACATTTTGAATTCAAAGAGATAGAGTGTAATAAGAAATATTTCCCACGTGATTGATATATTTTAATACAGATTAAACTGCCAAGAACCATTATAGGTTTTACACCTTTTAAAGAAGAAATAGAAAACTTTGTTGCTATTATGATTTTTTTTAACCTCAGAAATGAAGTAAAATGCAAAAAACTAATAAGGCACCCAGCTTGGTTTTAATTGAATACCAGTGAATACCTTTTCCACTGATCGCGCAATTCAGTGACAGAAGGAAATGAATATAATCATTGTTTGCTCTTTTGTTTTCTTGAGGGAGATATGCTCAGAAGTCATGTCTAGGTTGGTTGATATAGAATGTCAGAAAAGATTCTTACAGAGACAGTGCATGCCTGACACAGCAAGCACATCAGGGGCCATATCAGTGTTGATAGCACATGCTTCCAAAGCAATTCTACCAAGGAAATGCCAAATTGCATTTGCTAATTTTCCCCTGCCTCCCTTGAAGGGCATAGTATACCTGCTTATGTATAGTTTTTGAAATGTATGGTGAAAAATAAGCCAATTTCTATTTGTTTCTGACAGTTTGGAAAGAATTATTTATTGCTTTTATGGGAATGTGCCTCTTCTCTTCTCTCATACTGAACCTTAGCAATGTGCTCCAAGAATGATAATAATCTGTTTCTTTTCTCACACTACTGAGCCCAGAGTGACCCTGTCTGACCCAATTGAAATTGATTTTGTTGTTGAACTCCCAGCTAGTGCAAATTAATCTCAGATCCATACAAGATCAGGGAAGCAAGACAGAGAGTACAAAGACCTCAAGTACTGAGGGAAAAATTAGTTCTGGAGAAGGTATTTTAAGTTTGGCAAGATAAATGGTTACAATGACTTGCTTTGATAGAACATCTGTAGGAAGGGGGAGGAGAATGACAGCACCTTTTGGAGAAAGGCTGTAATTTAATAGCCTAATTTCCTGCCCGGTCCTGCAAAAATATCTGCCTGCTCCTGACAGCTGATGGAAATCACCAAGGATTTGATTTGGTCCCTAGTGTGGGACAAGTTGAGACCCATCTTTCCCTTAGAAACTTGAAGAAATAGAATTTCAGCAGACAGAGGAGGCTTCCGGCTGCTAATTAGAAAGTAAAAATTTGATCATTTTGAGATAATGCCCACATATGAGGTTAGTAATGTGTATTTGCCACATAACACTCCCATAGATAGTGAGAAAAAGTGATTTTGTTCCGGGGCTGCTTTGTAATTTGTTGCTCCTACGAGTAAATGAATTTGACTTGCCACATCGGTGGATGAGAATGAATATTGGTATTGTCCAAGGATCTAACAGTCAATAAGCTGGTGTATAGCAGAACTGACCTTATTCAAGAATAGAATCAGAAGGGAGAGATCTTTCTGGCAGCACCCTTCTACCTAAATTCTACTCCCACCCCATAAGTGTTCAATGCCCTGAAGTTTCCTCCCTGAACATCTCTGAAAGTTTTCTGTGGCTAGTTGGTCTAAGAAGGACCATGTACAATGGTCACATGAACACAAATGTGGGATTGGCGGATGCTGGACACTGCAAGGGAAGGGTGAGCAGAAAGGAAGAAGGATGGAAGGGCATGTGGCAACACATTGGGTACTAGGTTCACTATCATGTGGAGAGAGGGTCCACTAGAAGTCCAAACTTCACATGCACGCAAGTGAATAAATCCTCACATGTACCCCACAACTCTAAAATAATTTTTTTAAGAAGAAGGATCAAGTAAATAACCTATGCTTTTTAATGGCACTTATAACATACCTTTATAATGATTTATTTTGATTTATCTCCCTACTAGACTATAACTTCTACTCAGTAAAGTTTTATTGAATAAATAAAATAAGCTAAAATAAAATATTTCTGAGTCTTCTCAAAACTTAAGTGAGAATCTCTTCCTTTATAGGCGTTCCCTCATTCAAATATAAACCCTATTAATTTGTTTAATCTTCCCCACAACTACTGAAATACCTCTAGTATCATTTTCTGATTCTTAAAAAAAGAAAATTTTAAATAGTTCTCTAACACACTGACCTAATTTCCACTATTTGAATGGTCTTACACTGAACAGTGCACTCTTTGATGGGTCTTGGAGATATCAGATACTCCGGAATCCTGCTGCCTAGATCAAATTACTAAGACTCCCTAATTCCCAATTCACCATGCTGAATACAATGGACAGTCAAACAAATACTGTGTGCTCAGGGTACAGCAGGCTTCATAGTGCTGAAATGTCATGATTAGTGTAATGGATTCTGAATTTGGTGTTCTATTAAAAAATAGGGACTTCTTTTTGCTCTTAATCATTCCAAAGTTCACCTTCACACAGATCTGATTGTCCTATTACTTTCAACCCAATAATCTTTTAAAACATTTTCAGAAAACTTTGGGCAACCCTAATATCACATTATAATCTAAAATTGATTATGCTGGGATTTCTAACCAGTGTTTTTAATGTTATTTATTTTAAAACAATGTTTAGCTGAAAAATAACAGTGTTGTAACATTGATCTTAAAATTAATGAATTTATTAAATTGAAAACAAAATAATATATTATTTTTTAAAATGTTTAATGTGATCTTACCAACCAAGGATGAGATCTTTCCTTCTGCAAGTATATGTCTGTATACATAAATTTTGTTAACATAATTGAAATCATAATGACCTACCTGCTCTTTTCTTGGAACAATATGCTATAATTGCTATTCTCCTATGGTAATTATATAACAACAGTTTTGATGTAGATGTATAATTTTCTAAACTTTATTATTATTTATAATATTGAAAGAAGAATATTTTTATGTTTCTGTGAAACTATTTGCATTGAATAAATTTCTAGTAGTATAGTTGTTGGACTGTAAATGTGTAAATATGTAAATGAGTCTTGTTATTATTTGACATTTCATTTTCAAATGAGTTATGTAAATGTGTGTTGTCACTAATAAAGACCAAAAGTTTCAAATGCATGTGTGTGAGTGTGTGTACACATGGACATGACAACATTGTATCCATTCATATTCATCCTAAAAAATAAGGATCTGTGATGCCTTCCAGACTTCTTATACATAAAGACTCCACAAAGTATTTCAGAGGGTTATTCAATCTTCCACCAGTAAAAATAATAATAACTTAAATGGAGAATAACTGCAATGAATAACTTCATTGTAGTTGGAGAAGATTTGGACTAAAACCTAAACTTATGGCAGGGCAACTCTACCATGTTTTTATTCAGGGAAGCAATGTCTTTGTCTATAAAACCAAACATGACCTCGAACTCTAAATTACTTGAGTGGATTCTGATTTTTGTTCCTAAAATAGGCTGCATATTAAGTTTATTTCAATGGCATTTTAAAATAATAAAATAAAAATATGTGCATTTGAAGGACATTACAACTCTGAGGAAATGGTTAGAGTGTGAAAAAGAGGCTGTGCTAGAACTGTTTTAAAAAAAAAATTTGTGGGCTTCTGGATTCCCTAGTAAAGTTCTCTGGATCACGGAAAGCTCATTCTACCTAAGAGGTAGTCTTTGAATTAAATATCAGAGGCACCTTCTTCATCTGAGAGGATTCCGTTTTCCTGAAGTAGAATTTATTTAAAAGCAGCTAAAGAATTAAGGATTATCCAAACAATCATCCAACAGAATTATTAATGCAAATTAAGCAAATACATGGATAAGTATTTGCAAACACTCGATTGGCTTGAAATTGTAAAATTGAAGTTGAGCTTCAAAGTTCGCTGATCAGATTAGTCCACTAATTTCTACTGGGATATGTAAATAATGCTTCTGGTTTGAAGTTCCCTTGAAGGAAATTTCAGGATGCAATACCAAGTAAGTTAATTGAATTGTTCCTAAAGCTTTCAGATACTTGATCAGAGTAGGGACATGAATTCTAAAATCATTTTATTTATGGGTCTTCCTTTTATTTTGTCTCTTAGCAGACAAAAATGCTAAAATGTCGACAGTGACCTCAACTCACTGTTAATTCAATGAAACATTCCACTTGCATAGGGAGAGATGAGTTGCACATTAGCATAAAGCAATTCCCATAAATACAAAACATCTAAAGATAAGCTCAGAACGTGTGATTGGTTATTCTTTGTTTACTAATTGGTGCAAAGTGTTAGAAATCAATAATGTGTAGTGTTTGCTGATTTAACCAGGGAAAGCAGGTTATGTTCACTTACTCATGGACTAATACTTCAGAGGTAATCAATACTTTAATTACAATATATAAAGAAACAACAAGGAAAAGAAAGTCATAATAATTTATTGCAACTGATGTCTTCCCAGTGTCTCTGGAATATTTCCCAAAACAATTATAGCTCATTTTTCTACATTGTGCTTCACTCTATAAATGTAGCATATAAATCAGATGATTGTGTAATTGGATTTTGATTCATTCAAAAATTGTTTCCAGTTTCTTTCACAGTGTATTAGGGGGTTATTATTACATAAAACAAATGGTTAATAATTAGGGCTCAAGAATAGAGCATATGTTACATTTAACCTTGGGTGCATAGAGGTTGAAGTGTTAGTTAAGTTCTGTTTAACCTTGATATTAAGACAAAATGAATAAATTATCTGCTAATGAGGAAAAAAAAAGAGTCATTGAGATTATGTATCAGATTCACAGAATTAAATTCACATAGACTTAAAAATGATTGCTATATTATTTTATATGTTATAAATTGCTTATTATAATTTACAATATTGCAGACCAAGATTATACTTTTTAAAAGTTCTATATGACAGTTGACTAGAAATAAAGGTTTTTACTTGACATTGATCAATAACATATCCTGGTGAGATCCGGTTGCTCTCCCACTGACTTTCTGGTTTAACTTGAAAATTATCCCTATCAGTGTATCCCTTTACTTTCTCTTCAGTTCTATAGTGAATCACACAACATAAATATACAAAGTATTTGAGGAACTCTTTGGGGCATTAAAATAACCTGGTATTCTGTCAAACATTCTGCTTAGAACATACAGAACACACATCTGTTTTAGAACATATTGTCATACAATTTTCATTTAGTATTGTCTGGTCTGGGAATATAAACAAGGTGACTTTAATGGACCCTTTCCCAGGCTACAGTTCTATGATATAAGGAAGACAAGTCGGTGCAAGGTAAGATAATAAAAGAATTAATTCCAAAAGGCATAATTTACCTTGACATAAAAGGACAAAGAGGACTGGAATTGGTATGAACAGGCCACTCATCTTCTGCTCTTATCACTCAATCCTTTCCTTACAAAACTAAATCACACAATGGTCTTCAAGAACCGTTTCTTGTCTATTCTGCTTAGAGCTTTCCTGTGAAAATACAAACCTTGTCTGAGTCTCCTGATTCTTAACACGTAGTAAATAATATGCCTATCTCATAGAATGACTATGAAAATTCAATGAGATATTTTATATAAGATGCTTCCACACACCTGGCATATAGTAAGAATGCAATAAATGTAAAGTATTGTTTTGTTATCACCATTGGCTGTCATTGACATATTGGTAGACCCAAATTAAAACTGTCAAGAGTTATACAGGAGGTTGTAGAAAATCCAAAGCATAAACCATGCATTCAGAATTTCTTCAGGGTTCCAGTATGAGGATATATGGACTATTAAATCTTACCCCTTAAAGACATTCCTATCACACAGTTTTTGCTTGGCTTATCCCCAAACTGTTTTAAGTTTAGAAGAAACGAACATAAACCTTTCTAATTTGGTTTTTCAGGTTCCTGCATAGCAAACTGGCCAATCGGCCTAGATATAAGAAGAACTTGTCTGGTTAAAGTAGAAAGAGAGTGAGGGCATGGCAGAAGAAGCAGTCAAAAAGGATGTGACAGAAACAGGCAGCTGCAGAAGGGTGAAGACGCATACTTTGGTGTTGACTTATGCCCTATCCTTTGTCTTTCTGAGTAGTCAGACTTGTCATGTTGGGTGATTTCATTGAGCTAATCCTTTGTCTACTCAGCAAATGTTTTTTGAAAACTCACTATGTGTCACGTGGTATTCTAGATGGTGTAGTTGAACAAAACAGAAAATATATAAGCCCTCTGAAGGGGCTTATATTTCTGGAATTTTGCCTTAAGCTATTTTGCCTTAGGAATAAATGTAGGAGAGAAAATAAATAAAAGGGCAGAAACAAAAGAGCAAGCAAAAACAAAGAAGAAAACAGGACTGATGGACGTAAGCTAGGGCCAGCTGTCTGTCTCTTTCAAAGTAAAACTGTAGGTCCGGGTTAATTCAACCTCTCTGGGTCTATGTAGGCAACCTCCCTCTTCCACTCTTTTCTTCTTTTCTCCCTCATTCTCTTTATCTCTCTCTCTCTCTCTCTCTCTCTCTCTCTCTCTCTCTCTCTCTCTCTCTCTCTCTCTCCTTTCTCTCTCTCTCTCTCTCTGCTTCTCTCTCACCCCCTCTCTCAAAGGACATAGAGAAAGGGATACATTTTTTCTTCTGCTGCTGCCTGCATTTCACCCTGTAGAGCTGAGTGATAAACGTACCCATGCTCTGTTGCCCTCCTCATGATCATCCACACTACACTTTGCTCGTGCACTAGGATACTAGCAGTCATACACACTATTCAGGTCCCACCAAGTAGTGCTCACATTTTGAATTTTGGCTTCTCATCTTCCTACAGGATGTGATATTGAAGAAAGATCCACAATGGAGATCATTTTTTTCTCTAGATCACTGGTTTTCCAATTTTCAAGTTTCTCTTTCACTCTGGGGGGATTTTTATTTCAAATGAAATTACGCCTTGAATCACAATATGTAAAACAGATAGGTATTCTTCTGAGTGCAAGGGGCAAAGTTTATATGTGAACTGTTGTTAGTCTGTTGCTAGGCAGGATGGTATTTTATATAGCCGGTTTTAAATAGCTGGTTTTGCTCGGAACTGTTCTGGTTACGCTTATTGTTATTTAATAGTGGTTCAATTCATTTTACTTGGTACACGGAATCAAGTTTAAGATCCCTTAGTGACAAGAATATTACCATTCAACAGTCTGTTCAAAGCCACACATCTACTTCATAACAGAGTTAAGTTTGGAGCCCAGATTTCTTGGATTCCTCTTCTTCTCTTTCAGAGTTTTTCCATACACTATCTTCTCTCTCCTCTAAGCATAAAAGAAGATCAGTTTCCCAGTCTAGTTATTGGGATAAATAGCCCTAGATGTGGAGAAAACAGTAATGTGCTGGTTTCATATAAAACATGATTGCAATTAACCATATGGCTGAACATTAATAATTGGCTAGAATGGCAAAGTATAAACAGTATAGCACTCAAAAGGTGCCCACCTTCCAAACCAAGACCTACATCTAAACAGGATTATATCACAAAATGGTGAACCCATCAAGTTGTGTGGAGACCTAGGTATTTCAACGAAAAACACATTTATCAACTTTGTCTAATTCCTAAAATGAGTTGACCATAATCTGCCTGTATCTGGGAATTCATCCTGATCAGTTTAACCAGAAATGAGACTTTCCAAATGAAACCTCTGTCATCCAATCCAATGTAATTGTTAAATGCTCACAGTCACACAGCCCTCATCTATCCTTTTATTTAATTCCTGTCCACCACTCCCGGGACACAGTAGGGACGCCATACAACAGGAGAGCTGGGTGGATAATTCTGAGCTAGTCTCCTAGGAACTCAATTCTAGAGTGAATTTAAAACAAACACTGAGGTCACTCACTTCTCACATGAGCAAAGGATTTCCTATGCTACCTTTCTTCTCCTTGCTAAGACATTCTTCACCTAGAAAAAAACTCTAAGCTGGAAAACAATTGCAAAGGACAGACTTCACTCACCACCCTGCCTCCTTGCTCTCAACCTGACCTCTGATCCCCTTCATGGTGGACATAAGATTTGACTTGGAATAAAACCTATCATAATTAATATAGTGCTGTTTCTTCATTCTGGCCTTATTGATGCCTCTGAACAGTAGCACAGCTTGACACTAGCACCTGCTTCACATTCTACAGTTCAAAAATTACACATATGTAGCTAGGCTCACTTTTATGTCTGTATAGTATGGCTTGTAAATGTTTATATACTCCAACTATTATAAATATAGACACCAACTTTATCTGTAAGTATTTAAATCAAGGGGCATCTTTATTTGTTACATGAAACTCTTGAGTTCTCTTTTGTTTAAATGCATTATTTCTCTTTAGTATTATGCTACCAAGCCTCTACCATTCTGCACTTAACCTCAGTCTTCAAGGTAACAACAAGCAAATATATAAGATATATGAGCAATTCACCTTCTCAGTGACCCTCAATGCAAACAATTATTTTTTGTTTTATTGTTGTATGATACCTGTAGGGGCCACATATGTTTATAGGAACATGTTAAAGAATTTAGAATCCAGAATACAGAAGAGTCTAATAACCAATGCATGACTACATTATGTCTCACTTTAATGAGATCCTCAGGGGCAAGGGCAGTTAAAAATAAAATAAATAAAAATCTCTAATGGCCACACAAGAGGCAAAACCTAAGAACTATCCTCAGTATAAATTAGGTCCATTAAGTCCATGTCTGAACAAATATGGGAGCAATCATCAGAAAACCCCTTTTTTTAAGGAACTATAACAAAATTGTTCAATGCATCCCTCTGCACTGTTAGAAAACCACTATGTTTTCTAAGTAAATAAGAAAATGAGGCTTGTTTTTGCTTCCCCTATCCATTTCTACAGTAAAAAGAAAGGAACCCATTCCACAGACCACTATCTCTGTAACTAGTTATTCCAACACTGAACAAATGGGTGATGATATATTGACAACGTGTATATCTAGATTTTCCATTTTTTGCTTATAACTAATTTTATTCCTTTTTTTGAGAAAAACACATCAAAGGAGACAATCAAAGATGCAATTTACATCTAACATTTCAACTCTAGAATATTTGACAGTCTATATTACACACTTTTACTCACTTTTTGTTTAAAGAACTTTGGAACAAAGATGGTCATATGTCTGGCCTGAAAAGAATCAGGAAGTTTTACATTTTTAATTAAGATTATAATTTGATTTTTAAAATATTAGTGAGAGAAGGAAATTACAGTATATTAAGCCAAAGATAAGTTGTTTTACCATTCCTTGTACCATATTAAATGCAATGGCCAGTAACACAAATATGTTACTCACACGGCTTTTGGAACTCAACCTGAAGGTGGAACTTGTGTATTTCCAAAAGGCCTGGGGTTTGTAGGGCCCAGGAAACTTCCACCACAGAACACCTGCCAGGCAGTCAAGCTCGAACAACCTTACTATAGACTTGTCCAATATAGAATGAGAAAGTATAGTCTCTTTGTTTTTTATTATTTCTTTCAGAGAAAAGGTTGTGACCTATACTGATACCTACTAACAGTCCTCTTAACCTTATTCTGGGCAGTATAAGACAAGTTTCATCTAACTTTTATTAACACAGACATTCCACAAACATAATTTTTAGGCAAAAGGAATGTAGTGGACTAAAGATTTTACCATTGTTCTCCTCTGCTATACTCCTGCTCCTGTCAGTGGGGAAATACTCACAAATTTCTGTCTTAATATCTTTACTTAAAACAGGAATATAGTCCTGACTATAATGGTATTTGTTTCTGACAGAACGATTTTTAAAAAACTAGGATTTGGTTAAAGAGATGGCATTTGAACTTTTATGAAGCTGCATGACTGTACCCAAAAGAGGAGAGCTAGAATTGGAACCCAAATATATTACATTTTCTTATTTTAGTGGGAAGCATGTAAATTATATCTTTTGAATATGGGCTATTAGATCTTTCCTGGACCTATATCAGTGGAAATTAAACTTTTCCTTCACGAACGTTATTTCTTTTATATTTTTCATGTATGTCTTTCTAGGCAACAAAACAATACCTTTACTAAAGAGACAGTTTTGTCTTAATCATGTAGAAATTAGTGATCAATTTGTTAATGAAGGGCATGAAACAAAAATTCTGAGTTTCATGATCTGCTGATCATTAAAAATATGTTCAGAGCTGGCACACAGGTCCAGGGCAATTAAAATGACAATAATGCTCTCACTGTGGTGTGGCACAGGGGAGGGAAGGGCACTTCAATGCTTGTAGTGATGCCTATGTAGCACAGATAACATTTGCCCCGGGAAATATCAGCACCTACTAACAAGAGCAACATTTGAAGAGCAATGTGGTACTTAATTTTTTTTCCTCAGGAAAAAAAAACATTATCTAAGGAAATATCATTTTAGGCAGTTAGAGGTAATAATTTCCACACAGCATAAGGATTTCCTTCAAAAGGAAAGGCCTAAAATGATCACAATTCCTCTAAATCCTAGGATAAATATAGTATCGTTGTTTGTTATATCGGAACATGAGCATAAAAAAACACAAAATAAAATATGTAAAAAATTCATCCCATGAAATGTCACCAAAGACTCTCATAACTATATACACTGACCCAATTCATTCTGAACTGCCTATAACAAACATCTTGCCAATTTTGGCTATTTTTTGGAAGTCATTATTAAATCAAGTTATCAGAGTGTTTCAAATTACCATGAAATTTTTAGTAACTTGAACACAGAAATAGCAGGAATTCATTTTGACTGATGTTTTTCTTGTTAGGACAAAGCAAATCAACACATTTATCTGGTATTCTATGACATGAAAATGAATTTTAAGAAACTTACACTGAGCCAGGCTCGGTGGCTCAGCATGTAATCCCGCGCCTTTGGGAGAGTGAGGTGAGTGGATTGCCTGAGCCCAGGGGTTCGAGACCCGCCTGGGCAAGACCTCATCTCTACAATAAATAAAAAAATCAGCCGGGCGTGGTAGCGCATGCCTGTAATTCCAGCTACTCGGGAGGCTGAGGTGGAAAGATCGCTGGAGCCCAGTAGGTTGAGGCTGCGGTGGCCGGGAGCGGCCACTGCACTCCAGTCTGGGTGACAGAGTGAGACTCCAACTCAAAAAAAAAAAAGAAACTTACACTGAAATTCTACTTTATGTGTTGACTTTGGGTTAGTCTTTAAAACTTAAAACACTTTTATCTGTAATACTATATAACAAAAATTGAGCATTTTGTAGGCCTTTAGTATCTGTAAGGCTACTACTTTTTTTTTTAAGAAAGACTCCATTGCCTTCTCCAAAATCTGCTTAGCACTAAGGGGATCTGGTTTATGCTCTGGGCTTAATTCTGGCCCACTGAGAAACAGAGGCATGAAAGAATGGAATCATCTGGATATCACTGCAGGTGTGAGGTGCTGAGAAGTTAATCATGGCTGTCACCCTCCAAGACCGCATTTTATTATTGTCTGAATTCTCTTACTGGAAGGCCAGAGCAGAAAATCGGCTGGGTACTGGCCTGGTGTGTTGCCTGCATCCCATCTATCATTCTCCCAACTATCCCAAATTGTAAGCATTGTTCTCGTGCCTATTTTGAAAGTGAGGAAACTATGGTTCCAAAAACTTACATGATTTCTTAGTGACCATACTCAAGACCCCATAGATCAGATATATCAGCCTCAAGAGTCACACTGAATCCAAAGTCTGGGTGAATCCAAAGTCTGAACTATCCCGTTATAAAAGCACATTTATGTCTGGTCACTCCATCTTCTGGTTTCTGCATTCCTAGCGCAAGATTAAGAATAGAATGCTTGTTAGAAACATGGCTGCAAGTATCCAAGCGAGAGAGGTGTTCTGAGTGATCTTTCTGATGAATAGTCAGGTCTTTTCCAAAATTTCATTACTGGATGGACCTTGGCAATGTGTTTACCTTCTTGCTGTTATTGCTGAAACTGGTAACAGTAGAATCCTTTATCTATTTTTTTTAATTCTAACCACAGATAATAAAAATGAACTAACTTCCAATTTTCCTCTATAACTAAGCATTTTAGATTTTTTTTAAGAAAATGATTCTAATTTTCTGGCCACCGTTAAGTTATCTAGTAGTGAACCTTACATTTAATCTTATCTATGTCAATATAAGTCCCAGTCCCTGGAAATGAGGGGGAAAAGAATGGAGAGGAGCAAGTGTGGGGTTGAAAAATAAATAAAAGTAGATCATGAAGATATTTGAATACTGCATGGAATGCTATATTAAGCAGCTTGAATGCTATAAATCTCACAGTAAACTGTGAAAATATGAAGGTCCCTTAGCACTCTCTCTGTCTATGATATTTATCTTTTAAAAGATTTGGCCTTCTGCACATACACACATTCAGTAATTCCCAGGTTGACATTTTCTTTTCTCTGATTCTCATAGAGTTTTCTGACCTTTGAGTAACTGCTGAAAAAAGGCTGCTCTTCTGCCACTGTGTATGCCTCTTAGAATGATGGGAAATGGGCAAGGTGTCAGGAAGTGGGATTGGAGGAACTTTGTCTGCATTAAATGCTTCTAATTTTGGCACAGAACATGAGTGAAAATCGAGCTATGGTGGCCAATTAGGAGGAGGCCAGCCCGACTCCAGGGACATTTTGTTGAGAGCCATCTTACAGCCGCAGCAGCTTAGTGTCATTTCCATGCTGGCCTGCAATTGTGCATGTAGCTTTCCAGGGAGAGGTACAATGGGAGAAGATGAAGAAAGGAAGAAAATACCCTACAGGGAGAAGAGAAAGAGAATATACTAAAGATGACACAGTGCTCAGACAGGCTGAGAGCTCAGGATGCCAGACAAAGAAGAGATCTGTTCTTAAATACCTAAGGGTTTTACTGTCAAAACAATGGTGGAAGCCTATGTCTCTATAATGGATTATATGTGCGCGAACTTTTCTGTGTCACCTGAGAGCACAACACTTTCTTCTCACATACAACCAACTTCTTGATAGAATGTCCTCCCAGGTGAACCTTAAAGTGATGTGAAGAGGAGGAACAGAAGGTGCATACTCAGTCTCTACTGTTTTCCAAATTAGTCAACTTCCCAGGATGTTATAATAAATCCCCCAGCTGTGTTTCCTAAATTGTAAAGCTCTCTATTGCCCCAAGACAGTTAAACTATTCATTACATTTTTTACTCTGGTGCACTCAGATGCACCCCACCGCACACCCACCACTCTGCTACAAGGCACATTAGACAAAGTAGAAGCTTCAGATTTCCTGGTGGAATCAACACAAGGTGAACTGATAAGGGTTGATAAGATGCTGATGATTTTGGAGATGGGCAGTGCAATGCTTTGCACAGATCTATCACGGGGAGGGTGGGGAGGAGGACACATCTGCTGCTTTCCAGAAAAAAAGTATTTGATAACAAACAGGAAGGGGTGTCGCTCTGGTCAAGCACCCCTGCGAATTTTAGTACACAAACTGTTCAATTTTGGTAAACTTACTGCAACTGAGGCAAATTCATTTTTTGGCTTACAATTCTTACTTGAAAGTTTTAAGAGAGAATCCATTTGGCAGATTATCTCAAAAGAGATAAAGAGGAATGGGAGAAAATGTTCTTATGAGCTGATTGGTGCCTGCTTTGAGGGATACAGAGATCAATGGCAATTACTGAAGTTATTAAACAAAATATGCCACAAAACAAATATTTTTAATCATTGTACACTTATCACAAAATCCTACTGATAAAGAGACTGTCATAACTCTATCGCCACTTAATAAAAGAATCTTGGAGAAACACACACATATTCAGATCTGTACCTGGCATCTCAGGCAGTATTTTCCCAAAGATGTTTATATGAGCCAACAATTTATCATGCTAACTAATTTCAAGTTCAGAAGTTTAAACTCTTTGGAAAGGAGTTAGTTTTAAAATGAGCATCTCTGGTGGATGTATATCTGGTATTGGTCTTTGGCATACTCCAGTGTAATATGGGGTGATGCACTGTAACCAGCCATAAAGGTGACTTCTTAATCCCTGGAAAGAAAAATACCACCATCATCATTATCACCACCACCAAAACCCAAAGTCCTGTAATCTCATCATTGTCATTGCCATCACCAGCACCACCATCATGCTTGTATTAGCAGCTACTGGGCGTTCGTTTTGCTAATGTTTTGCATTTATAATTTACTCCTTTATCAACTTTAGGAGACTATTAGGGTTTCAATTATTATTACTCTTCTGACTATTAAATGAAAAAGCCAAATTTCAGATGAACTTACTTGTCTAAAGCCATATTGTTATTTAATGACCCAGTCCAAATTCTAACTAAAACTGTACATTTATTTTTGCTTCTATCTTTAATTGTTAACATATTTATTAACCATTTTCTACATGCTAGGCACTGTCTTTAGAAACTAGGGGTTCACTGGTGAACACAACAGCAAAACTCATGTCTTTGTGAAATTTATATTTTAGCAAGTAAAAAAGATAATACCAAAACAAAACAAATTATATAATCACTCACATGTTGGGAAGTTATGAGGAGGAAGAGGAGAAATGAGGAGGTGAGGAGCTGTAGAAGGAGACAAGGGTGTTTCAGAATGTTTGACACTTTCGTTTCCTGTGCCTCTGTCATCTCCATGAGCCTCTACTTCTTGTTCTGGAATTTCACACACATCTCACTAACGCTAAGCTGCTCTCACAGCTCAGCTCCCTTGTTGAAACACTTGACCTCCGCCTGAGTGTCCAATTCCAACTTTACAGAGGAAAATCTTCCTTATCTGTGAAGGCCGACCCATTCAAATTTCATCTTCCCTGTAGAGTCTTCTTTGGTAGTATCCCTTGCTTATCTTGGAATGAGAACAGGGATGTTTGTGTGTGAGAGAGTGTGTGTGTGTGTATGTGTATGTGCATGTGGTTATGTGGTATGTGTGAGTGAGTGTGGGTGTAAGTGTGGGGATATATGCATGAGTGTGAGTGTATAAGTGTGAATGTGAGGGGTTGTGTACATATAAATAAGACATCTCTGCACAGAACTTGCATTTTGTGTATGCTGCCAGTAGAGTGCATATTGCATCCTATTCTAGTGTGTTTTGTTCCTATCACAATGATAAATGTTACACTTCTTGCAGGAATTATTTATAACTTATATTTCCTTCCTTTGTTTCAAATAATTGTGCACATATGTATTAGATCAGATATATTTAGTTTGATATCTTGACTTGATTGCAAATAACCTTCAGATCATCTAATATGGCTACATACATAACAAGCAGCAGGGGATATTAAATGTGGCATGGGGTATAGATAAGCCTATGTGATCTTTGACAGGTGAGTTGCCTCTTCGGGTCTCAGTTTTAATTAATAGCATAGATAACATTATTCATTTTAGTAGTTTAATTCTTGGTCTGACACTTATCATCTATGGAACCTTGCCCTCATCTGTCTCTTTGGATTACTATTTGGTTAACATTAATTCCTCACTATCTAATTCAGAGAATCAAATTATTTCATACAGAGGAAAATATGTTTTAAATCTTTAAAGTGCAGTGTATTATGTAAATACAAGTTGTTTTTATTTTTGTAAAATTTCTCAAGTGCTAAGGCTCATTATATAGATAGATAGATATAGATAGATAGATAGATAGATATTCTTGAGGTGTGCTACTATTTCTGGTGAATAGTGCATCTTTATACAAGTCTTTCCAATGGTAAATAAAAGCATTTCCATTGAGAAACGGAAAATGTTAATTCACACAGACATTGTTAGAGGTAACTGAGTGTGTTTAAAATGAAATGAAACGAGCATGTTACATTATTATTTATAAAACGGTTTTTAAAAATCAGTTGTTGTCATCATGATTATCACTAAATTATCAAATGTAATTAATTGTCAGATGAAAGCAGCATGATCTCTTGAGTATTGCAAAGAGAAGGGAGTTGTGATTGAGCAGAATAGGAATTAATATAAAATTAAAAATCAGGACATTTGTGACACTGCAAAGCAATCACCTGAGAATATCATGCATTAGACAACAGAACTATTTGTTAGTTAATGGTAATTATAAACTCTGTGATTAGAATTGTTTCCTAGTCAATAGCACATTATAAAAATAGACCAACAATCACAAAATCAGTACCGTCGAGGCTGAGGTGAGTGGATTTCCTGAGCCTGCATATTTGAGACACGCCTGGGAAAGCGAGACCTCATCTCTACAATAAATCAAAAAAATTAGCTGGGCATGGTAGCGTGCGCCTGTAGTGCCAGCTACTTGAAAGGCTGAGGCGGAAGGATCACCAGAGCCCAGCAGGTCGAGGCTGTGGTGGCCAGGAGCGGCCACTGCACTCCAGTCTGGGCGACAGTGAGACTCCAACTCAAAAAACAAAAAACAAAACAAAACAAGCTTATATCATTGTGGATAATTGTGGATAAATCTCTTACGTGAACATGTATCACTTTTAACATATAGCTATACTTCTTTACAAAATGTCTGTAACAAGTATATTTTTAAAAATAACTTGAAAATTATTCAAGTAAACTTGATAATATTAAATATCAAAAAGTGAAAAGAAATCTTCGGACACGTATAAGGCTCTAAAGTTGTGATGTCATATGTAGTTTTGTTATTGCAAAGGTTTAATGACCCTATTCCAACAGCACATACGCTAAAAATGCTCTTGTTTTTTTTTTTAAGGAAATCCAAAAGCACTGGACCCTAGTGAGTAGCAGGATTGTGATGTCCTCATCCACCAAGAATGCTGTCAGAAAGCAGGTGCAGGTGAGTGCCATGAGGACCTGTGTACCCTCCCTTCCTGAAAGGGAATTTTCAATATATTCCTGGTGTTTTTCTGTTGATGTGTTCATATTTGCCTTGTTGTTTTGAAAGACTTCTGCATATTTTAGAGATATTTATAATTTTTTGATCACATAGGGTACACATATTTTCCACTTTGACTTTCAATATTTTTGTGATGTGCTTTATCACATGAAGTTCCCGATTTTCCACACATGTGAAAGTATCCATATAAAGTAAAGTGTTTTCCCTTACAATGTCTGCTTTGGAGTTATATTTACACATCTCTTTCCCAAGATTAAATTAGTCTTTACCTACATTGCAATCAAAATTTCTGATTTTCTGTTATACGTCTAGATCTTTAAGTACAATTGACCTTCTACATCTGTGAGAGCCACATATTTGAATTCAACCAACCTTGAATTGAAAATATTTTGTCTAAAATTGTGTCTCTACTGAACATGTACAGACTTTATTTTCCTTAACATTACTCCTTAAACAATACACCATAACAATGATTTACACAACATTTACATGGTATTAGGTATTTTAAGTAATCTAGAGCTTATTAAACTTAGATGGAAAGATACGTATATGCTATATGCAAATACTGCACCATTTTATATCAGGAACTTGATCATCTGCAAATTTTGGTATAGGTTGAGCATCTTTAATCTGAAAATTCAAACTCTGAAACATCTCAATAAGCATTCCTTTTGAGTGTTTTGTCACCATTCAAAAAGTTTTAAAAGCATTTTAAATTTTAGATTTTTCAGGCTAAGGGAAGACAGACCGGTATCTGTGAGAGGTCCTGGAACCAATGCCCCACAGACACCAAGGACTAACTGTAATTCTGAAATATGGAGTGAATTCAGAATTTATTTATTTATTTTATAAATTTAAATAATTCATATTTTACTCCTGATTTTGAGAGAATGAACTTATCATATATTAAATTCCTATGTATCAGTGGACTGACTATGGGATATTCTGGCCCACTTTTTTAATCTGTGTGCCCATTGCTTTACCAGTTTCACATGATGATGTCATCATGCTTTTAACGATCTTCACATTCTGTAGCATCATAGCATAGCTTGCAAATCTCACCAATCCCCATCGTTAAACCATTATTTTTCTTAAACGTTTGCACTGATTTATTACTTATGAGGTGTATTCAGAAATTTTACTCAAGTTCCTAAAAACATTCACTGGGATTTAAAATGTGGCTCTATTAAATACATAGACCAATTTAGGCAGAATTACAATATATATTCTGCCCATTCAAGAACATAGTATATCTATTTATGTATTGAGTTTTTACATGTCTGTTGACATTAATTTGAAGATTTCTTTTTTTTTTTTTTTTGAGTTGGAGTCTCACTCTGTCACCCAGACTGGAGTGCAGTGGCCGCTCCCGGCCACCGCAGCCTCCACCTGCTGGGCTCCGGCGATCCTTCCATCGCAACCTTCCAAGTTGCCGGAATTACAGGCATGCGCTACCACGCCCGGCTGATTTTTTGATTTATCGTAGAGATGAGGTCTCGCTGCCCAGGTGGGTCTCGAACCCGTGGGTTCAGGCAATCCACTCACCTCAGCCTCCCAAAGGCGCAGAATTACAGGCTGAGCCACCGAGCCCGGCTTATTTGAAGTTTTCTAACATTTCAATATTTTTAATATTTAAAATATTGTATTTTCATATTCTTGGTTAGATTCATTCTTAGAATAGTCGATGTATTTTTTGCCAGTGTGAATGAGATATTTATTCTATTACATTTTCTAAAAATTAATTCTGACCTACAGAAAATCTACGAATTTTGATAATCATTTTAACTCATCATTGTACTGAGCTCTGATAGTAATTGTAATATAATTGTGGTTTATTTTCTTCATTACTTCATCTTAAAATTATCTGTGAGTAGAATTGACTTCATCTTCAAATTTACTAACTATGAGAATTTATACATTTTTATCAAGCTACTTTTATATATCAGGATGAGTGGGGGCACCTAAGATAACAAAACAAAAACAAAACAAGAAGTATTCGACCTTTTTAAATAATATTTTAGTTGTAAAAACTAACAAATATAAAGACAAAACAAGAAAATATTTGCTATATAGGATGGTTATAAGAACTACCAAGAAAGGCAGACTAGAGTATAGTAATTAGTAGTGCTAGAAATAAGATTAGATAATTTTTATTCTAATTTAAATGTTTATACTGTTCTCACTTTAAAAAGTCTTCCTACGACAGTAAATAATAAGTAGCATTTTTTTAAATGGTGGTCTTGGTGTTTGTGTGTTTGTTTGTTTGTTTTCTGGATTCTGTGTTTGGAAAAGTTTTTTTTTTTTCCCCCGAAGAAGCAAAATTTTAGTTACTTATTTGATGTATATATTATTTGTCACATAGAGGAAGTAATCGCTAGACTATAGCTTTATTCTTTAAACAATGTACACATGCTCTACAAGTGACACAGTTTAGATTCAGAGAAAAAAAGTATGTTCAAAGTAAGAGAATTTAAAATTTGTATTCCATGCAAACTGTATAATAAGAGACTTAGTATGATTTCTAACAAAACTGAGAATACTCCTAGGGCTCCCATGGGGCATTTAATAATAATAATAAAAGGTAAAATCCATCATTAAGACAAAACAATTATAAACATATATTCACCTATCTGCAAAACCCCAAAATATATGAATAAAAAATTGACAAATCATCAATTGTAACTGGAGACTTCGCTATCCCATTTCCAGCAATGAATAGGGCAATTGGAGAGAATATCAATAAGGACATAGAAGTCTTGATTGTAATGAAGCCGCTAGAATTAAGAAATACCTATACAATGCTTCACTCAATAACACCAAAATACAAATTTTTCTCAAGTGTACATGGAATATTTTCCAAAACAAACTCCAGGCTATAAAACCAATCCCATAAGTTTGAGCATGTTGATGTCACACAATGTATATTTTGCAAACATAATTGGATTAATCTAGAAAGTAATTTAAGGAAATGCAAACATTAATAAGACGTATGATTGCTAACTTCTAGTCAAAGCCGGGCTCAGTGGCTCAGACTGTAATCCCGTGCCTTTGGGAGACTGAGGTGAGTGGATTGCCTGAGCCCGCGGGTTCGAGACCCGCCTGGGCAACTTGGGGAGACCTCATCTCTACAGTAAATCAAAAAATTAGCTGGGCGTGGTAGTGCGTGCCTGTAGTTCCAGCTACTTGGAAGGCTGAGGTGAAAGGATCCCCTGAGCCCAACAGGTCAAGCCTGCGGTGGCCGGAAACTGCCACTGCACTGCAGTTTGGGCGGCAGTGAGTCTCCAACTAAAACAAACAAACAAACAAACAAAAAACAGCTAGTCAAAGGAGAAATCACAAGATAAATTAGAAATTCCTCTTAAAGTATATATTCAAAATACACAATATACATCCACATATAACCTTTACAGGAATGTTCACATCATTATTTTAATAGTTATAAACTAGTGACTGCCCAAATGTATATCAACTAATAATAGATATATATGTGTTATATCCATACAATGAAATATCTTTCAGCAATAACAAGTGAAGCACAGATACATGCTGCAACATGAAATCATCTGGAAAACAGACTGAGAAAAATCAGTCAAAAAAAACACCAAAATCTACTACCTCTCATATGATTTCACTTATATAAAAAGTCCAGTGTATCCAAGTATGTAAAAATAAAATATTGGTTAATGACTGCTTAGAGAGGGAGAGTTAGGAGAGATTGGAAAGCACCTGCTAACAGTACAGGGTTTATCTTATAAGTAATAGAAATGTAAAATTAGTTGGTGGAGATCATTGCACAACTCTGTAAACATGTTGAAAATATTCAATTGAACACTTTAAGAGGATAAGTTATAAAATCTGTGAAGTTTTTCATAATTACTTTTTTATAACAGAATGCTTGCTGATTTTAACAATATGTTTTGGCACCTCATTGACCTATTAGATGAATCATGATGAGTGCTCTGTGTTGAATAAGCATGCATGTCGAGAATAAATCTTACTTGATCTTGTATTAATCTATTCAGCACTGCTGATTTATTTAGGACACTGCATCCGTATTGACAACTTAAATTGTACTATTTTTTTTTTTGAGTTGGAGTCTCACTCTGTTGCCCAGACCAGAGTGCGGTGGTCACCAGCCACCGCAGCCTCGACCTGCTGGGCTCCGCGATCCTTCCACCTCAGCCTTCCGAGTAGCCGGAATTACAGGCGCGCCCTACCATGCCCAGATGATTTTTTGATTTGTTGTAGAGATGAGGTCTCGCTGCCCAGGCGGGTCTCGAACCCACGGGCTCAGGCAATCCACTCACCTCAGCCTCCCAAAGGCACGGGATTACAGGCTGAGCCACCGAGCCCGGCTAGATTGTACTATTTGTCACATGTTTATTATGGTTCATAAGATGAACCAAGGAGTGGTCCAATTTTTTTAATGATCTGAATTATTTTTAAATAGAATGAAAATCATGTGCTCCATAAAGTTTTGTTGGTATTCACTCATAATTCTGCATGTACATATCTTTGAAGTATTTCCTTGTAAACTATGAAAATGATTTCTATGTTTATTGCCACATTTAATATTTAACAGTTTTTTGTGTCAGGTCCCATTATTTTAAATTCATATTAGGAGAGAAATATTTAAAATTTACTAACATTTGTTTGTGCACACTATTCCCTCTAGAGTTTTTATTACCTCTGTATTGTAGAATATATACATATGCTTAGTCAATTTTATTATGGAGTGTTTATATTTTATTATTCTATTGTTAAGATTAATTTTATTAAAGACAAAATTAATTTGAGGGTTTGTTAGTGTTATTAATTTTTTATCTTATAGATTACTAATTTCTCACTTCTTTTTTTTAGAAAGTGTATTTGTATGTATTCTTAGTCTTATTTAGATTTGTTTAATACTTGAATTAACTATTAATATATACTCATTTTTGGCTTTTTATTAAAAAATTCTTCTTGAGAAATACATTATGTAACAAGAAATGAATTAAATTTATATATAGCTTGATAAGTTATTTAAATGAATATACCTGTTTGAACATCACATATTTGGAATAATGGGACATTTCCATCACAAACAAAAGTTTATTTCCTTTTCCTTCTCAGTAAAACTCCCTTTACCATATTCAGGCAACAACTGAACTTATTTCTGTCATTGCAGAGAAGATTTGTGTTTTATAGATTTTATTATAAGTGGAATTACATAGTAAGTACTCTTTATTACCAGACTTTTTTGGTCCTCTCATTCTCGCAATGCATTCAGAAAAGATCTCGGAAACAAAAAACATAACAATGCTGGGAACGCTTCATTTGCTCTTCTTTTCTCTGGGATCACAGACCTATACTGCTTTTTGTCTAATGTCTGAAAATAGATGTGTTTTAAATTCTTCCAGTTTTTTTAGTTCTTTGCTAAAGAAGTAATCCAGAAATATCTTAACCTTCCCTAGTCAGAAATAAATATACCTCTATTGTTATTGTTTAGTGATAAAGCTTATGTATATTTCTCTGGCAAAATTTTTATAATTAGTAGGTATTATGTATCGTCATCATTGTTATTATTACAGCTAATATATAATATAAACTTATGTAGATAATTATTAACACAAAGGAAATATGGGCTCATATGATTAAAATGTGAACAATTGATTTTCTGAATGCTGGAAAGGTGGTGGTGGAGTCAGTTGGACTATGCAAGTACCAGTTTGAGTGAGTGTATGTATGGAAAATTTTGCATATGTGTTTGTGAATAAGAGAACATGTGAGTAACTGACTGAGTGCGACTTAGGAGCAAGTGGTCAGGGCTCTTCTGGTGAAGTGGTTGGCACTGCAGCTCCTCTGCTTGGACCCTAGCACTTTTGGGAGCACAGAAACCAAGTGTCATTTTTTAAAATCAGCAAAGTCTTCCCAGGGAAGAAGCTGCAAGGAGTGTCTGCTGGCTTCAGGCTGTGCCTCACCACTGCAGCGCCTGGCTGGACATTGGCAGCAAGCGCTGTGGAGGGAACACAGCAAGGGAGCCAGAGGCAAAGTCACATTGGAGAAGATGAAACAGGCACCCTGCCATCATCTTGAAAATTGGGTACGAAAGTGCTCCAGCTTGCTAACTACGGAGCAACAGACCTGATCTCTGTGACCAGTGTATTCACCACTCAGGGGCTGATCATTACTCAGAGGGAATATACTGAAAGCACACACTCCAGAGACACAGGACTAGTTTGAGTCTCAGGCGACCCAACCCCTATGATGATTCAGTCATAGGACAAAGGGTGTGTCCATAAAACGATGAGGAAGACCACCACAGAGATCTGTGGTGAGTTCCATGGTGACTCAACCACCTCCTCCCCATTAATCCTCTGAACATCAGACCTACACAGCCAGGTCATGACTGAGAGGGACAAATCCACGCAGACACAGGATGTCAACCCTGATAGGACTCTATTCAAGGTTATACCTGACTGGGGTATTCCCTCTCAGTACCTGGGGAAGTGACAGTCCTGTACCTCCCCACCAGAGGTGATTGTCCCCCTGACCATATAAAAGTGGAAGGATTGGACTGAAGCCCCATGCACCCCCATCGCCTGCTCCCCCTTCCCAGGGCAGACACTGGGGAGACTGTGCGTAAGGCCACACCACACCTCCAAAAGAGATAGCAGAGGGACTTCCCTGTGAACAACTGAGAGGAACAATTACAAAGCATGCCACAAGGGGGCAGGTTGTTTTTTTGTTTGTTTTATTATTATTTTTTTTTTATTCCTTTGTGCATGAATGTGTATGTGAAGATACAGTCTGCTTTCGTTCCCACCTTTAAAAAAAATTTCTCTTTTTTTTACTTTCTGTTCATGTGTATATGTGAATGATTGAGTGTTCATCTTCAGTTTTTAGTTTGTTTTGTTTTTGGATCTTGCGTGTGAATGTATGTGGGAGGGTTCGATTTAAATTCCTTTTTCTCGCTCTTCTTTTTCTTTCTTCTCCTTTCATTGTGTGTTGGGTGTGTTTCTGTGTGTGTGTGTGTGTGTGTGTGTGTGTGTGTGTGTGTGTTCAGTTTTCCTGTTTTTTTACTTTTGTTTTTTTCTGATTTGCTTTGATTTTTTTCAATTTGTTTTGGTATGTGTGTGCGTGTGTGTGTGTGTTCCATTGTTTTTCTTTTTTGCTTGGTTTCTGCCTTTGTTCTCTTTTTTTATTTTTACTTTTTTATTTTTGTCCATCTTATTTCATTCTACTTTTCTCTATTCTTGTAATTGCTGTTACTGTATGTTGGACATAGGGAATACACACATGTACCCATTGTATCATCATATAGAAGGGTGGTGGGGAGTGGGTTTCAGGAAACCTATATCACTATCAGCGAATATTGTGATTTGCAAGTAGTTTCTGTATCCTAGCTCCCCATCCTCCACCTTATTTGACTCTCAAAACTACAAGAGACTGCAAAGCATCTGACCAACAAACCTGTTTCAAAATAGAATAAATTCAGAGCACTGACCAGGAAAGAGTAGAGGGCTGAGCAAATATCAGAATTGAAAGCCTCTCCCACTGCCACTGAATAGTGAAACCAAAGAGAAAATAAAGATATTCGACACAAATGAGAAAAAAATCAAGAAAAAAATAAGAACAAAGGCAATTTCCAGTGTGACAAAGAGAAAATGCCTGAAAAATCAGACCTCAAAACCCAAACAATGGAAGTCACCAACAACTAGCTCCAAAATACAACAGAGATTAGGGAATAGATGGAAGGAGTGAATAAGACTCAAGAGTGAATAAGACTCAAGAGCCAGGCTCAGTGGCTTAGCCTGTAATCCCACGCCTTGGTAGGCTAAGATGAGTGGATTGCCTAAGCCTGTGGATTCAAGACCTGCCTGGGCAATTTGGCAAGACCTCATCTCTACAATAAATCAAAAAATCAGCCGGGCATGGTAGCGCATGCCTGTAATTCCAGCTACTCGGAAGGCTGAGGTGGAAGGATCACTGGAGCCCAGAAGGTCGAGGCTGTGGTGACTGGGAGCAGCCATTGCACTCTATTCTGGGCGACACAGTGTGACTACAACTCAAAAAAAAAAAGACTCAGGAAAGGCAATGCAACATTGAAAGAACTTGTAATAGAGATTTTGGCCATAAAAAATTACATCCAGAAAAAAAATAACATGATGACAAGCACAGAAAGCAGAATTAATCAAGCAGAAGAAATACTCTCAGAAAATGTAAAAATTTAATTTTCCTGATCTGTAAAAAACAAAGAAGAAACTCAAAACAAAAATACAAAGTCTCCAAGAGAATTGTGATTATATCAAGAGGCTGAGCCTATGCCTGATTGGTATCCCAGAAGAAGAAAATAAAATGGAGAAAACCTTGAAGGAAGTATTCTGGGAGGTTTCCCAGAAAAACTTTCCCCATCTCACCAGAGATATGACCATACAAACAGAAGAGATACAGAGAACCCCTGCAAGACATCAAATGAGGAAACCAACCCCTAGAGACATAGTAGTTCACCTACCTACACAAAGAAGATACAAAAGAAAATATCCCAAACACAACAAAAGAGAAAGGTCAGACTACCTACCAGGGAAAACAAATCAGAATAGCTGCAGACCTATGGGCAGAAACACTACAAATTAGAGGAGTGTGGAGCCCAAACTTCAAAGTCCTCAAAGATAGGCAATTTCAACCATGAATTTCCTTTGCAGCCAAGTCCACTTCATCAGCAATGGAGATTTAAAATCCTTCCCAGACATCAAATCCCTAAGTGATTTTGCAGCTTCCAGACCAGTTCTACAGGAGACACTTAAGAAGATATTAAGCAAAGAAGAAAAAACTAAAAGAACAACCACACACTTCCCCAAAAAGCAGAAGAACACAGAATCAACAAAATAAGTCAGGACTGAAAACTTGAAAACATACACATCCATCAACCCAAAAGTTAAAAGAAAACAAACAAACAAAGAAAAAAAAAACTTTATAAGAACCAAATGATGGGGAAAAACAATCGCATTACAATAATCAGCTTGAACACAAACAGACTAAATGCACCACTGAAAAGAAACAGAATGGCAAGCTGGATAAGAAATCATGTCCCAATAATTTGCTGCATCCAGGAATCTCATCTCACCACAAGGGACACACACATACTCAAAGTTAGAGGATGGAAAATGAATTTTCAGTTGAATGAATCACAAAACAAGGCAGGAGTTGTGATCTAAATATCAGACTAAACAACTCTTTTTTTTTTTTTAAGTTGGAGTCTCACTCTGTCGCCCAGACTGGAGTGCAGTGGTCGCTCCCGGCCACCGCAGACTCCACCTGCTGGGCTCCGGTGATCCTTCCACCTCAGCCTTCCAAGTAGCCTGAATTTCAGGCATATACTACCATGCCTGGCTGATTTTTTTATTTATTGTAGAGATGAGGTCTCGCTGCCCAGGCAGGTCTCGTACCCATGGGCTCAGGCAATCCACTTTCCTCAGCCTCCCAAAGGCGCAGGATTACAGGCTGAGCCACTGATCCCGGCTTAAACAACTCTTAAGCTATTTAAAAATTTTAAAGACACAGAAAGACACTAATAATGATAAAAGGTTCAATCCATCAACAAGAAATATCCATTCTAAACATATATGTACCCAGCACAGAAGCACTAGTGTTTGTAAAGCAACTATGAAGTAAGCCAAAAAAAGACATTAACTCTAACACTATTATAGCTGGAGACTTAAATACCCTATTAACAACCTAGACTGATCATTGAGGCAAAAAATCAGCAAAGAGATCAGAACCTCAATTCAATACTCAACCAAATGGATTTAATAGATACCTACAGAATACTCCACTTAACAACCACAGAATATACATTATACTCATTACCACATGGAACGTACTTAAGATCAATCACATCTTTGATCATAAATCAAGCATAAGGAAATTTCATAAGATCAAAAGGCTGCTATGTACCTTCTCAGACCACAGAGGAAGAGAAATAAATATCAACACCGGTAAAAATCCCCCAAAACCCACTAAGACACAGACACAAAACATCATGTTGCTGAATGATTATTGGATCAACACAGAAATTAAAAGATTTCTGAAACAAATAAAAACGAAATATCCCACCAAACATCCAGGATGTCATGAAATCAGTTCTAAAAGGAAATTTATATCTCTATGAACACACATTAAGAAAATGGAAAATTCACAAGTTTATAGTCAAACAAATCACCTAAGGGAGCTGCAAAGACAAGACCACCAAAATCCTAAATTTAGCAGAAGAATCCAGATCACCCAAGTAAACACCCAAATATGGGACATAGAAGACAAAAATATAACAGAAAAAATTGGTAAAACAAAAAGCTGATTCTTTCAAAGACTAAACAAGATTGATGGACCCCTACCCAGAATGACCAAGGAAAAGAGAAAAAGCCCACATTAACCCAATCAGAAATGCAAAAGATCAAGTCACAATTGATGCTGAAGAAATAAAAATATTATCAGAGATTACTATGCACACCTGTATGGAAACAAACAATAACCAAAATGCAATGGAGGACTTTCTGACATCACACAACCTTCCCAAGCTGAAACAAGAAGACACTGAGACACTAAATAGACCAAAAACAACCCAGGAAATTGACTTCATCATAAGAAAACTGCCTACAAATAAAATAAAATAAAATAAAAAGCCTTGGACCAGAAGGCTTTCCAGTGGAATTCTACAAAACATGCAATGAGGAGCTGATATCAATCCTATTGAAAGTATTCTAAGCAATTGAGAAAGAGGAACTCTCCTCAAATCATTTAACAAAGCTAATATCACATTGATACACAAAGTGGGTAAAAATCCAACAAAAATGAGAACTATGGGTTCTCAAAAATTCTCAAAAAGATTCTAGCAAATCAGATCCAACAACGCAACTCAAAAATCATTCACCATGACCAAGTTGGCTTCATTCCCAGGATGAAGGACTGCTTCAACATCTGAAAGACCGTAAACGTAATTCATTACATCAACAGACGTAAAAACAAGAACTACATGGTTATATCATTGATTACATCATTGGATGCAAAAAAGCCTTTGATAAAATCCAGCAGACCTCCTTGATAAAAACCCTCTAACGCCTAGGCATAGAAGGAACATACCTCAAAATAGTAAGCACCATCTATGATAAACCCACAGTCAGCTTATTGCTAAATGGATACATACTGGAATCATTTGCCCTTGAAACTGGAACAAGACAAAGCTGCCCACTCTCACGCCTCCTGTTCAACATTGTGTTTAAATCCTAGCTAGAGAATTGGACAAGAGAAGGAAATCAGGGGTATCCAAATAGGAAAGAGGAAGTTAAGTTATGCCTCTTTGCTGTCAAAAACATGCTTTCATTGATAAAAAACTTTGGAAAAGTCTCAGGGTACAAAATAAATGTGCAAAAGACAATTGCATTCTTATACACCAATAGAAAGCAGGCAGAGAACCAAATAAAAAGCACACTTCCACTCACAATAGCAATATATAAAATGAAATACTTCAGCATCTTCCTAACCAAAGAAGTGAAATACCATTACAATGAAAACTACACAACACTGCTCAAAGAAATCCAAAAGACACAAACAAATGGAAAATTATTCCATGCTTATGAATAGAAAAATTCAACATTGTCAATATGTCCATTCTACCTTCGGCAATCTACAGATTCAATGCAATACCCATTAATTTACCAACATCATTTTTCTCAGACCTAGAAATGACAATACTGAAACTCATAGGGAAACATAAACCATTAATAGGCAAAACAATCCTTAGCAAAAGAAACAAAGCAGGAGGTATCACAGTTCCAGACTTTAAAATTACTATAAGGTAATCAAAATAGCCTAGTATTGGTAAAAGAACAGGCATATGGAATCAGTGGAACAAGATAGAGGTTCTGGAAGTAAAACTTAATTTCTCAATCAATTCATCTTTGACAAAACTTCCACCAAGAACCACTGGGGAGAGGAGAGTATACTTAGTAAATGGTGCTGGGAAAACTGGCTGACCACATGCAGAAAATTGAAACGGGACCCCTACCGATGACTATAAACAAATATCAACTCTAAGTGAATCAAAGGACCTAAATATAAAACTTCTAACTGTAAGAAACTTAGCAAATGCAAGAGACATCTTTATGGAAATTGGAACTGGCAACCAATCCTGATCAAAACTCCAGGTGTCCAAGTCATAAGAAATAACATAGACAAGTGGAACCTCTATAAACTGAAAATCTTCTGCAAAACAAAAGAAACCATCAAGAGATTGGGGAGACGGCCCAAAAACTGGGAAAAAGTATTTGCTAACTGTATATCTGACAAAGGCCTAGCATCTAGTATCTGCAAGAAACTCAAACGTGACAAAAGGAAAACAAACAAAAAAAAAACAAAAAGAAAACCAGCCCCCTTAAAAAGTGGGCAAAAGACATGAATTGACACTTCTCAAAAGAATATATAGAGAGAGTCAACAAACACATGAAAAAGTTCTCAGCCTCACTAATCATCTGAGAAATGCAAATCAAAACCACATTGAGATATGGCCTAAACCCTGCAAGAATGACATCATTAATAAAACAACAGATGCTGGCGAGAATATGAAGTAAAGGGAACGCTTCTACAATGCTGTGGGAATGCAAACTAATTCAACCTCTGTGGAAAACAGTGTAATGATGCCTAAAAGAATTAGAAATTGACCTTCTATATGACCCTGTTATTCCCCTCCTGGGAATATACCTGGAGGAATCCAGATCTTTCTACAAAAAAAGATACCTGCACATACCTGTTATAGCAATATCCACAATAGCAAAAACGTGGAACCAACCATGCTGCCCATCAACACTGGATTGAATTTTTAAAATGTGGTACAATATACACGATGGAATATTACACAGTCATAATGAAGGGCAAACATATGGACTTCACAGTAATTTGGATGTATTTAGTGTCTGTAATGCTCAGTGGTCTATCACAGAAACAAACAACAGAGACCATATATTCTCACTCATTAGTGGACCCTGAACATTTGCCATAATATGATAAGAAAGAGATTGGCAGTAGCGGAATAGTGCCAGGGTGGGGGTGGGGACACAACCTCAACAAGAGTACCTGATCTCAGCCGGGCTTGGTGGCTCAGCCTGTAATCCCGTGCCTTTGGGAGGCTGAGGTGAGTGGATTGCCTGAGCCCGCGGGTTCGAGACCCGCCTGGGCAGCGAAGACCTCATTTCTACAATAAATCAAAAAATCAGCCGGGCGTGGTGGCGCATGCCTGTAATTCTGGCTACTTGGAAGGCTGAGGTGGAAGGATCACCAGAGCCCAGCAGGTCGAGGCTGCGGTGGCCGGGAGCAGCCACTGCACTCCAGTCTGGGCGACAGAGTGAGACTCCAACTCAAAAAAAAAAAAAAAAGAGAGTACCTGATCTCAAACCAGGCAAAATGGGGACCAAAGGAAGGCCCAAACTTTACCTGTACAATGCCCACCTATATACCTAATCCTGAATTGTACCCTACATCTTTAAAATAAAATACTAAGAAAAGAAATCAGTTGGCTTTATATCATTGACTATATTTATAAATGTTATAGTGTTATTTGTTTACTATATAATATTAAATAATTTATAATTAAAAATTAAATAGTTAAGTGTGGATATAAATTAAATGATAATTTTTGATGAAGATATTTGTTCATTTTTTCACATGATTATTTAATATATTCTACTTATGGTTTTTGTGTCCAGGACAGTTTTCATACGTAAAAAGAAAAAAATATAAAATAAAGCCACTATTTGAGCTCACTTTTTGTGAGTGTAAGACCAAAACTTCAGAACAATCATAGGCACCATAAATTTGCCACTGACTTTGCAAGGTCAAAGTTACTTTGCAAGGTGGAAAAGTTACTTGTCATCTTTGGGGCTCATCATATGAAAGCATCACAATAACGAAAAAAGTATGTGAAGCAAAATTGCAAATGTTGTACATTTATACTGATTCTTCTTTTATCGTTAGTAAATATATTTGGAGTAGTAACGCTTAATACAGGTCTATATTTAAGGCTTCAGCCTTTGATCCTTTCCCAGTATTGCTTTTGACTAATGAAATGTGACTTTGTAGCAAGAAATAAAATTTACACAAGACAGAGGTACAAGGTAGCTTGTTTGTAAATTTCATACTACAAATTATTTTCTTATACTCTTAGGTCAGGAATTAAATGTAGTATTTGACATTGTCTTGCCTTTGAATAAGAGTGATTAGAGTTTTACTTTAATTTAGCCATTTTGATAGGTTTATAAAAGTATCTTTTGAAGTCTTAAGGTAGGTATCCCAATGGTAATATTAAATATATTTCCTCATGCTTATTTGTCATATGAATGTCTTTGGTGAAGTATCTTGTCAAATACATTACCCATCTTTTTTACTGTTTTGGAGATGCTTTGAAAGTTCTTTATAGTCTGCTAAAAATCCTTAATCAGTATGTGTTTTTGCAGATATTTTCATGCAGTATAAGACTTCAGTTTTTCCTTTTTTTAATGCCTTTCAGAGTGGTTGTTACATTTTAATAAAATATAGTTGTTGAGTCTTTTATATTTTGTGCTGTTTGTGTCCTACAGTTACAAAAATATGTCTAAGTCTATCACAAAAAAAATTTAAAAAACAACAGATGTTGGTGAGACTGTGGAAAAGGGAACTCACTGTTCCCTACACTGGGTGGAAGTGTCAACTAGTTCAACCTTTGTGGAAAGTAGTGTGGCATTTTCTTAAAGAACTAAAAATTGATCTAACATGCATTTCAACAATCCTACTTCTGGAACTATAACCAAAAGATGATAAGTCACTCTACCAAAAAGACCCCTGCACACATATGTTTATTGTAGCACTATGCACAATACCAAAAACACAAGACCAACCCAGATGCCCCTCAAAAAAGGACTGGATAAATAAAACATGTACATAGACAAATGGAATACTATGCAGCCAAAGAAGATCAAAATCATGTTCTTTGCAGCAATGTGGATGCAGCTGGAGACCATCATCTAAGTGAACTCTCATAGAAAGAAAAAATTGAATACCAATTTTCTCACTCATAAGCAGTTTCTGATCACTGGACACATGAGCACAAAAGTGGGGACATCAGACACTGGGCACTGCTAAAGAAGGGAGGGAGGGAAGAAGGGAAGAGGGATAAGGTGGCATACAACCACACAGTGGGTACAGCAGCTACCAGGTCCATTACTAGGGAGAAAGAGGGTTTTCTAGAAGCCCAAACCTCGCCTGCACACAATTTATTTATGCAGTCAATCTTCACAACTAAAATAAAATCAAAAAAATAAAACATATAGGATGAAAAAATAGCTATGCCATTTAATCCAGCAATGCCACTACTGGATATATATCCAAAAGAAATAAAATCAGCGTATTGAGGAGACAATTTTACTCCCATGTTTATTGTAGCACTATTCACAATAGCCAAGGACATTATTCTAAGTATTTTTTTTAATTTATCTCTCTTTGACACAGGATACTTCTAAACATTTAAAAGAGTCTCATCTGGTTACTAATTTTTGAAATTTATAAATCACAAATTCTTTTATTATTATCTTTTATTATTTTTATATAGTTTAGTAAAACAATTAGATGTTCACTTCTCAATTGAATCTTTATATATGTATAAATATATTTGCATTTTTACTAATTTGCCTTTTTCAAAGTATTTTGTTACATATATTTTTCTTAGTGAGTTATCGCGGAAACATAAAACTGAATACCATACGTATTTCCAATAAGTGGGAGCAGCCCACTGTATGAATATGGGCACCATGGTGGGAACAGCAGACACTGAAACACTCTGATAGTGGGGAAGGCGGAGGTAAGGGTTGAAAATTACCCACTGGGTGCCATGCCCATCACCTGGGTGATGGGCTCAATAGAAGCCCAAGCCCCACCATCATGCAATATCCCTATGTAACAAACATGCACATGTACCTTAGATCAAAATTAAATAAATGAATAAATAAATACATAATTAAAAATAAATGCAAAAAAGGAAAAAAATCCCTAAATCAAAGTGAAAAATCTTATGCTTTGTGTTTCTTTTTTCGTAGCTTTAGACTTTTAGATGTTTACATTTAGACCTATGACCTAGTATGAGGTAATATTTATTTATGATTTGAGATATTGATTGAGGTTCATTCTTCTGCCTGTGGATTATCAATTTTTTTCAGCACCAGCTTTTTTATTTATTGAATTATTTTAGTGCCCTTGTCAAAGTTCAATTGACCATATATATGTGGGTCCATTTCTGAGTTACATGTTTTTTTTACTTCTACATCACAATATGTTGATTACTGTGGCTTTATAGTGAACCTTGAATTTGAGGAAGGTAAGTTCTCAAGAGTTGTTTTGTTTTTCATTGCTGTGTCTACTATAGGTCTTCCAAATTTTAATATAAATTTTAGAGTAGGTATTTCACTGTCTACAATAGAGCTCACTGAATTTTATTTGAAATTGCATTTAATTAATCTAGAGAGAGTAATTTGGAAAGAATTTGCATTTAACAAGACTGGATGTTCCAATTGATAAACACAGTGTATGTCTATTTATTTGTCCTTTTAAATCACTTCTCTTATCAGTATTTTACAGGTTAGAATTACAAATCACGCTCATGTTGTATTAGATTCATTCCTAAGTATTTCATAATTTTGATACTACTATAGATGATAGTTTTTTTAATTTTAGTTTTAAGTTTTTCAATGCCAGTATTTATATCTATATTTAATTTTTAATACATTGATCCTATAGTTTCAAAATTTGTGACACAGTTTTCAGGTCTAGAAGTTCTTATGTATAGTCATGGATTTTCTGTGCATGTACTCAAGTTGTTTGCAATTAAGCACAGTTTAATTTTTTTCTTTTTAAGTAAGCTTGATCCTTTATCTCTCCATTATTACTGCATTAGCAAGGACCACCAGACAACGTTAATGTCCATGGGAGTCCCATGCACATTTGTCACTGAGTGTGCTGCGTGTGCCCGGAGGAAGATTATGTGAAACTCTTAGAAAGCAGCTATTCCCCGGGCTCGGTGGCTCAGCCTGTAGTCCCGCGCCTTTGGGAGGCTGAGGTGAGTGGACTGACTGAGCCCTCAGGTTCGAGACCCTCCTGGGCAGCGAGACCTCGTCTCCACAAGAAATCAAAAAATCAGCCGGGCGTGGTAGCACATACCTGTAATTCTGGCTACTTGGAAGGCTGAGGTGGAAGCATTGCTGGAGCCCAGCAGGTCGAGGCTGCGGTGGCTGGGAGCGGCCACTGCACTCCAGTCTCGGCAACAGAGTGAGACTCCAACTCAAAAAAAAAAAAAAGGAAAGAAAGCAGCTATTAGGGTTTGAGAGTGGAGCAGAGTCCCAGGGTTGAAGAGTGCCCACTCCTCCTTGTTAGAAGCTAAAGTGCCCCATGCTTGAAGATGACACCGATATCTCTGCCCTACAAGACAGTGAATGTGTATCCATATCAATATCTGATCTGCATTTTCGAATCTCCATTTCTGGCTACCAAATCAGTAACTGAAAGATAGAACCTGCTAAGGAGGAAAGGGAAAACACACCTTCGAGCTGCAAGACCCAGTCATAAAGCACCAGGAGGAATTCAAAGTCTATAGGTGGGACTGTATGCTGAGGGCGATGAATCACGAGGGTGAAGAATGAAGGAGAATTAGAGAGAAGTTATCAATATGAGATATTATCATATTAGACATAGCACTTTTTGTCAGATTTCTTACAGTACTTCTGAACACTTTGCTCGGATAGCTCTTAGGAGCTAGGACAAAGAATGGAGCACACCATACAGACATTCTACCCTAACGGGTGGCAAAAGAAGGAACCCAGAAGCTTAGAGAAGCTCAAGATATCCACAAAAGTAAATACATCATATTAGGCCAGAAGACCACCTCCAGTAAACTTGCTACACAACTCTGCTCTCTGAGTCACTTGCTGGTCCCTACATCTTTGGTTGCCTTGAACTTTGATCCCTATCACCTCGGCTTGGTGGGACCACTGTTCCGTAATTGTTTTCCAGCCTCACTGTGCCATGACCAAATAGCAATGTTCAGGTGAAGAAATGGAGAATTGTGGGTACAATACATGAATCTCTTTTCTCTCACGGACTGGGGTTTTACTATTTTCCATTGCATGAAAATAGTTGCCTCATGTATTTTACCCAGCTTCATGAGGTTGAAAATGGGAGGACTAGTCCAGTAAGCTTTACTTTATTTTATCCCAGAGTAAAGTTATCTGACTTTCTTCCAAACAATGAAAACTAAACTGGGCTGTCCCTGTAAAAGAATAAGGTAGCTCAGGCTTAATAGCAGATAAGTGAACATTTAATAATATTAGTGCTTTTGCACTCAGCAATGTGTACATCTTTAAAATAGATTTCAAAGCAATTCTGAATTTTTTTATTTTATTTTTTAATTAATTTATTTATTATTATAAAGATGTGGGGTACAATTTAGTGTTAGGTATACAAACATTGACCACGCAGGTACCCTTGTTGATGAGGAGTTGTTTAGGAGTACTGTGTCAGGATTAAGAAGCTATGAATCTGCTGATGTTAGCTTTGGCATTAACAACCTAATGGGGTTATTTAGCATTTTAAAAATTCTGCTCCCACATGTGTACTATAAAGTAATGGAACTAGAAATTAGCGAATGCAAAATGGTAAAGAGGAAAAGGATGTTTATTGCTTATTTCATGATTCACATTTTATTGATACAGGAACTGAGATCCAGAGACACATTTAGGCCATTTACAGGGTAACCAAGAGTCTGACTCCACTTTTGACATTTCAACACTTACAGTGATCAAGTTTCACCCCTTGTCCTTCCTCTCTTGCCCTGTATCTGGTCAAGCCCATAAAATAGCCTGTGCACTCCCTCCCTTGGTACCTGAAAATGAGTTCAAATCATAAGAAGTTAGATCCTGCAAAGAAACTTTGATTTCACTTCATGAGAACAACAAAAATTAAACCCACTTGGCCATTCCATGCTCAAATCATTTGATCAGGCTGAGAGTCTGTACTGCTCTCCCCAGAAAACCTCCATATGCAAGAAATTTATTTCTGATGTCTCACTATGTGTTGCATCAGTCTTGGCAACTGAACCAGTTTGGGGTGTGGACATCATTTGAGGGCAACCACAAGACACGCAGATCCAATTCTAAGATTACAAAATTCTGTAAATGAGATATTACAATAAAAATGTAAACAAAAAGTAATAATTTACTAATAGGGTTTAATAAAGCTATTAAAATTCCATTCTGAGCTATCTAAGTGACACTAAGCATTCAATTTTACCTTCATAAGAAATTTTCAGTAATTACTATGTATTTTATTTTACTCAAGTCATTATGGTATTTAGCTGGAATGGTCTAGAGAATGTCATAATGAGAGAGGGAAGAAAGGAAGAATCCAGATAGGCAGACAGATTAGGGTGTGTCCTGGTAAAAATTTCAGCTTCAAGTCCTGGATTGGAATGAAAACACTTATTTCCAGGTCTGTGGAATTCCCTTTTTGCAGAATGTTTCTTTATTGGCCTCTACCGATTGGTGTAGTTTCAATTCCATATCATGGTGCCTATCTCTGATTGGGGTTACTGCCAACCAATCAGCATGCTCTCAAGACTGTATAAACCCCTGACTGCAGAGGCATCACTGGGAACCCTCTTTCGGTTCCCCTCTCATTGAAGAAAGTTTCCTATCTTCTAGTAAATTCTGATTTGTTCACTCCCCTCCAGTGTTTGTGTTCCCCTCTTGGGCATGAGACAAAAACCAAGAAATGCCAGACTGGAAGAGCTGTGCACCCTGAACTGGAAGAACTGCACCTGCTGAGCTGAAAGAGCTTCAGCACTCCTGTGGGGTCTGGCTTTCTGACCTACCAGATTAAAGAGCTGTAAACACTTCTCAGGGCCCAGCTCTCTGACCCCGGAACTAACAGAGCTGTAACATTCCTTGGGGTTCCATGGCTGGTGGCATCCCCTAGTTATTGGGTACCACCATTTCCCTACCCAGATGCCATTGTGTCCTTGGTCACCACTTGGATTTCAGGCTGACAGTGCGGTTCTAGGAACTGCAACATTCCTTGGGGGCCTGGCTTGACAAGTGGGACAAAAAAACTGCATCAGTACTTTCCAATTTTCTTAATATGGTATAATATATGTCAGTAAATACTGAACCAACTTTTGTGTGCCTGCTGCTCAAACCTCTAATATAAAAAAACAAGGTACATCCTGCAAGGTAAATCATACTGACCATTCTACTATGCTAATATATCAATCCTTGTACATTTAAACATAGTGATAGCCGGGCTTGGTGGCTCAGCCTGTAATCCTGCGCCTTTGGGAGGCTGAGGTGAGTGGATTGCCTGTGCCTGAGGATGTGAGACCCGCCTGGGCAACTTGGCGAGACATCATCTCTACAATAAATAAAAAATCAGCCGAGCGTGGTAGCGCGCACCTGTAATTCCGGCTACTCGGAAGGCTGAGGCGGAAGGATCGCCGGAGCCCAGTGGGTCGAGGCTGCGGTGGCCGGGAGCGGCCACTGCACTCCGGTCTGGGTGACGGAGTGAAACTCCAGCTCAAAAAAAATAAAAATAAAAATAAACATGGTGATAGATAAAAATGCTGTGTCATTGATCCATAGGTACACAATTCTCGTTGAACATGATGAAATTATTTATTATTTTTATTATTATTAACTCAAAACTCAATAAAAATAAATGTTTTCTCTTTACAGAATTGACTTTTTGTTTCTAAATATATATTTTTCAAATTAATGTCCTTTAGCAAATTGGTAGATATTAAGAGTGATTTTTACTTATTTTTGCAAAGTATGGAGAATAAACATTTCTATACTCAACCTAAGGTATAGATAGGTGTCAGATTGGTGCATTCTCTCTGGTACTACCATGCTGCATGACTTCAGGGCTCCATTCACCAATGATGCACAGAAGGCAGTTCAGCAGTGTTCATGGTGTGTTTTTGTGAGCATCCGTAACAACATTTCAAGAGCATGTTCCAAAGAAACAATTGGAAGATGCACAAAGTTACCTGTAGAAAATATGCACTGGAGCAATTCTTATAATTATCATAAACTAAAACCACCAAAAATTTCCTTGTGTAGGGGACGAATTAAGTACTTAATGGCATATGTGTCTACTGAAATAAAAGGCTGCAACTTAAATTGAGAATTTCAATCTGTCTTTAAGTGGACATTATTCCACCATGTACTAAATAAAAATAATCAAGATAAAAAGATTATTTGTTTTATTATTCTTTAAGTAGCAAAAAATGAAAGGTTGAATATTACAACATCAATAGTGCTTCCTTGCTTGAGGAATTATATTTTATTTGCATTATTTTAATTTGTTTCTTCCTTTATGATTTTTCATTGCAAATTTGCAACCTACAAACTTAGAAAACAACCAATTCACTTAGATTTGGGGAAAAAATTACCCCAAATATTTTATTTTTAGGGGAATTATTGTGATATCAAAATAACATAATGCTTGTCTTGAATTCATTTTCCTTTTTTGCATTTCAACATTGTTACACATTATTTTAATGTAATCATTTCCTGTTATTTACTTTTTATAGAAGCACAGCTTTTGCCTCATGAGAACACCTGCTAAAGATCCTTTTGAACATGATGCACTGTCAGTTAATAGTATTTAAAAATATACTTACAGTTGTCATTAAAGGAAATTTTGTATTTTTGATTCATTTTGATATCCAAAATAACTTACTTTATAATAGATGCCAAAACAAAATGTTTTCCATAATTTTGGTTTCATATGGTTCTGAAATCACAAAGTAAGAATCACGTGTCTATGATTTTTTGATAGTATATTTCAGCATTTTACTTTTTAACTACATCCTCAAGTCTTCCATTTTCTTATTAAGAATTATGACATGAAGGAACAACTTAAACAATATGTAATCTCTTCTGGTTTACATATTTCTTATATCTAAAATAAAAGACCGATTCTTAAATTTATATACAAATTCAAGCAAAATGGCTCTTTATACAGTGTAATCTTTGATTTTAATTGAGATAAACTTACATAGAATAATTATTCAATATGTTAATTAAACATTTTAAAATGGTACACTAACTTTAAAATTTGGAAAAGAGAGGGAAATTTTTCAGAATCTCTCATTCTAATATGATTTATTTTGTTCGTTTCTTTATTTGCTGGTCTCTTGCCCTGAGAAGGCTGAGTGTCTAAGTAGAAGCCATCAACTTTAGTTCAATAAGGCTCCTACAGTGTTCCCTAATGAAGTATTCTCCCCTTTGGGGAATGAAAATATATAATTTACAAAGGCTAGAGTTGTTCACTACTGGTAGAAAAGGAATTACAAATTCTCTCAAGTAGGTCACTGGCAGTTATTTTAAACTGAGCCATTTCTACTTCCACCCACTATCATAGATCCAAGGAGCCCAACTCTTGGGGATTCAGCAGCATATAATGGTCATGATTTTAGGCAGTGTGCCTAAAGATGGCATATCAGAAGTGCAAACTAGTACAATCTGTTCAGCAGGGCTACCCTGCTGCAGAGCTTCAAATAAGGTGGCTGCAATTGTCATGGAGCATCACTGCAGACACAGAACTTCTGTTTTACCCTCAAGAGGCTGATAGGGGCTTCTGTGTTGTAGGCCACGAGAAAGAACCAACAGAGGTCAGTTGCCTTTGCCTTTGCTGTAAAATGCATAGCATTTTCTCTTCTTCAGTCTCTGCCTTTCACTCTCCGTGGTCTGCTCAGAAGTGGGTGGTTTGCTAGATTCTGACGAGGATTTGTGGAGTCTTGTGGAGACAGCAATAACCTCTAACAGGAGGGAAAGGCTCCTCTGAGGTCCAGTGGATTCAGGGACATATAGAGTTCACAATCAATTTAGCTCTCTGTCAAGTCTTATGTTTTTTGTGCCATCTGGAGATGAGAGTCATAGTCTGTGAAGTAGGCCTCCGGCTTTCACATCTTGCCATCGGTTGCTGATTACATGTTCTCATCTTTTATTATGTTGGTCCAAAATAATATTTTTTTCAAGTAACATTCAATAATTTTTTTGTTCTTTTGATAACTATCTACTCCATATTTCTCAAATATCTGATGCACTTAACTTGCTAGTTCCTTTTCTTCTATTGGTAGATAAGCCTGGTTTATTCCCTGCGACATTCTGGCAAGGGTACTTCAACTTGTGTTCAAGGTTGTCTGTGCTCCACTTACCACCAGTGGTAGATTCTTTTCTGACAACCATCCGACAGGAAACTCAACTCTAGAACCCCACCATCAGTGCCTACTATCACAGAGTACCATTGGTACTAACCATAAAAGGATGATGTATGTTTTCTGACTGACATAACAGAATACTCCAAACTGGGTGGCTTACAACAACATAAATTTATTATCTTACAGTTCTGAAGAACAGAAATCTCAAGTTGAGTTGTTAACAGACCCATGATTTCTCTGAGACTCTGAGAAGAATATTTCCTTGCCTCTTACTTGCTTCTGGTGGTAGCTATCAATCCTTGGCATGTTTTGACTTGCAATTGCATACGGTCTCTGTCTCTGTCACCACATGGGACACTTCTTGCATATCTTTTTCTTCACATTCCGTTCCCTGTCCTTAAAAGGACACCAGCCATGTTGTATAATACTAGGGCTCATAATAATGAGTTTTATGTTAGTTTGATTGCATTTGAAAGGACCATATTTCCAAATAAGCTCATATTTAGAAATATCAGTGATCAGGAATTTAACATATCTTTTGAGGGACACTTTTTTTTTTTTTTTGAGTTGGAGTCTCACTCTGTTGCCCAGACTGGAGTACAGTGGCCGCTCCCGGCCACCGCAGCCTCAACCTGCTGGGCTCCAGCGGTCCTTCCACCTCAGCCTTCCAAGTAACCGGAATTACAGGCATGCGCTACCACGCCCGGCTGTTTTTTTTTTTATTTATTGTAGAGATGAGGTCTTGCTGCCCAGGCGGGTCTCGAACCCGTGGGCTCAGTCAATCCACTTATCTCAGCCTCCCAAAGGCACGGGATTACAGGCTGAGCCACCGAGACCAGAGAGGGACACTTTTTTACCCATAACAGATGGATCTTCTGGAAGGTAGACTCTAAGATGTTTATTTGAGAGTGCTCTCAGGAGTAGCATGCTTTGGTGAAATGGAAGAATTAAAGATTGCCAAGGGAGAATGTGGGCTCTAATACAGTCACAACAAAGTCCTCAGTCAACCTGATAGGGAGCTCTAAATCTGGAATGACTCCTCAAAATTGTCCCAAAGTAGAACAATTGTACATTATGCCATCTACACTGACAGGGTATTGAATTCAGGTCCAAAACATGTGCTGAAACTTTGGGGAAATGAATCTCTGAACCTGAGCACATTCAGGAGCTGTGGGAAGAATTCTTTCAGTTTGAAGTATCAGGGTGGGCAGTGGGTAGGTGATGGGGTTTTGGCTTTAGGTTCCACTTGCAACCTTTCATAAGTTGTCTGTCTTCCTCATAATCATCCTTCTTCTGAGTTGCTGAATGCATTCTGAGTACACAGATAATCAGGTGAGAGACAAGTTGGAAACAGAGATCCAAAATACGGGTGCGTATACTTCGATAGTGAACAAAATGTTACTTTGTTCTGATTGCTGAGTCCTCAGTCTTTAAAAAATGGCTTAATGAATTAACTAAATAAGTATTGTACATAAAACATCTCAAAATCTAAGATTTATGAAAGGAAAATTAAAATGTGGTTGTGGCAGTAAGAATTTTGAATGCCACCACTCCACATGTCTTCTTAGCTTCTCACACCTGCACCAAGTTACAATTCCTTCTTTCAATCAAAGGTCAATTTTTGTACAAGGACTGAAGATATCATTTCTTTGTTTCTTTTTAATACCTTCTTGTTCTTTCATTTCTGTCTTCTCGCTTTCAACTGGTTCGTTCTTACATGTACAACCTGGAGCCTTCTGGACAACTCTCTCTGACCTTACATTCTTATCATGTAAGATTACATTTCTCTGTTTCCCCTCTTTCACATTTTGATCTCCCTGCTATTTTCTTTTGTTATGCTTCTAACGTGGGTTTTCTAGTTAATTCTTTTTATTTCCTTTTTTCTTTTTGTTGTTGATTCTACTTTAGCCTGTGTTCACAGAAAGGGCCTCTGTCAGTCACTAGATATTCAAGTATCATCAATTCTGTGAATGTCATTGAGATAATTTCATCTCATCTTATTCATCTGTTCCCTCAGGAAATTTTGGCAACAGTAACCCTCCCTTTCTTCTTCATCCCTGCCCTTGAATTTTATGAGTTCACATACTGCTAGTCTGCTTCCTGATTTTTTTTTTCTTTCTTATCCCTCCTCCCACAAATTTTCTTGATGTCTTTTGAAACTGGTAGAATGGTGAATATTTTTCTTCCTCAGAGTCTGGTCCTGCTTTTTTAACATTTTCATTTAATATTGCCTCAGATGCCCTCAAGTACCATCTAGGTACTGACAATTCCAAAATGTACATATTGTACTCAGTCATAATGCAACTCTAGAGCTCATGTCCAGCTGCCCAATGACATTTAACTTATTTTAATTTGAAAAAGAAAATGTCTAAAACTAAATCATAACTTCTACCCTCCTAAACACACTCATATGTTATTTCTTTAAAATTCTGTAGCCGGGCTCAGTGGCTTAGCCTGTAATCCCGCGCCTTTGGGAGTCTGAGGTGAGTGGATTGACTGAGCCCGCGGGTTCGAGACCCACCTGGGCAGCAAGACCTCATCTCTACAATAAATAAAAAAATCAGCCGGGCATGGTAGCACATGCCTGTAATTCCAGCTACTCGGAAGGCTGAGGCAGAAGGATCGCTGGAGCCCAGCAGGTTGAGGCTGCGGTGGCCGGGAGCGGCCACTGCACTCCAGTCTGAGCGACAAGAGTGCGACTCCAACTAAAAAAAAATTAAATAAATAAAATAAAATTCTGTGTCCTCAGCCTTTCTTGTCTCTGGCAATAGTGCAAATCTCAAAACATTTGTGATAAATGTGCTTAAAAACATGGAGTCATTCTTGAACAACTCCGCTCCTTCACGTCAACAGGTCCTATTGGTCATGCTCCTGAAAACTGTGAATCCATCGGTTTCTCTCCCGTTTCATAGCTACTGGTCTACTCCAAAACATCATCTTTTCCTAGAATATAACAATAGCTCCCAAGTAGTCTTTCAGATTTCATTCTCAGTCCATTCAAGTTCATCATTCATGTGGCAAGCAGGGCAATGTTTTAAGATTCTACTTGGATCATGTCACTTCTCTGCTTAGCATAATTCATTTGCCTTTCGGTGCATTTTCATACAAAAGCTTCTTAACATGCCAAGGGTGTACAATGTGACCTGGCTTCTAGAATCTGTCGCTCACCATAGTGGTTCTACACCACATAATACCACTAATTTCTGCCTTTTATTTCCTCAGACATGGGGCTCACTTTCTTGCCTTAGGGTCTACACACACACACACACGCACGCACGCACGCACGCACGCACACACACACACGGTGCTTTGTCTGGAATGTTCTTTCTCGTTGTTCTTCTGGCTGGCTTTTTAAAATACCTTTAGTTCTTATCTTAAAAATCACTATTGCAGTGATATCTTTTAACCACTCACCACTCTCATGCTTGCTTTTATCTTTCATGGAGCCTGGGTTTCTTTCTCAGTGTCCTGGTCACACGTACTAGTTGTTTTACAGTTTTCTTGTAGCTGTCCACTGTTAGAATTCATGTTCTCTCTGTTGTGTATTGAACAAGGACCTGGTAGATAGCAGTTACTTGACTTATATTTGTTCAATGAGTAAATAAAATTAGACCTCCGTATCTGTTTTCAGTGGTCACTAGCTATATGGTGTGCCTCACCATCGACAATTCTGTTATTTCACTTGATATGGCAGAAGAACAAAAACCTAGCCACTGGAGTTACGTGCTCACATATGCCCCATCCATATCATCTCTGTTAGTCCTTACAGTACCATGAAGAACCAGGTATCAGTAGACATATCAAGAGAATAGAGTGGGTCACAAATAAAACAGAAAGCTTACTCTCTCGGAGGCAGTTCAGGCACTAGAATCCCTATGGAGCAGATGACTCAGCCCAGGCTTTCAAAGAGCCACTGACACATGGTTAATGTACATGCCTCAGGATCTGAGGTCTTTCTCTCCAGGATACAGCTGAGTTTCTGAAGGTGATCTAATATTCGCTGGCTAATATCCTTTAACTAATCAGCATAACTTTCTCCCATCCAAGTACTAATCAGGCTAGACCCTGGTAAGCTTCTGAGATCACAAGAGATTGGGCACCTTTAGAGTAGCATGGTCATAAAATAAATAGCATAATTTTCTAAGTGGAAAGACAGCATGGTGGAGTCTGGGGCAGCAGCAGTAGCAGTGATCCTTTACATTCAAATACCTTCATTTTTCTACATACATTATTGCACTTAATCTCAGCTTGATAGGTAGGGTTGGTAGCATCTCCACTTTGAAGATTAAAAGAGTACTAAGAATCAGAAATATATTGTTTAAGGTACAACCATGCCCTAAGTTCTCCTTTAATCTTCTTATGCGTACCACACATCAGAAGAGGGCTGCTGTCTGTAGGAGCTTCTGCAAACGCTTTATTTACACTGACCCTTAACAGAGCCTTTGCTATTTAATATCAAGAATTGGACTGAGATTAAGGGCACTTTCATCATCCCCAGTTCTTTCTTAACATAGCGTAAGTCCAAGAATTGTGTCTCTAGGACATTCCCTGTAAAAACAATGTAATGCATTGAGATTTGCTCTCTGAAAAGACTGCATTTTCTCTGCTCCACAACATCCTTGATAAACTGCTCAGGGTGGTGTGAGGCACGTGGTCTCAAAGGCAGACTGCTGTTAGCACCAGGCCAGCCATAAATTAAGTGCAAGCATGCCAAGTGGGTCTCCTGTTAAAAGAATCACAGAAATAACCAGTCTTTACCGCCAGCCTGGAAAAAAGTCGCATAAATAATATCATTTATGAGCTCCTAAACTGGAGGGGGGTTATAAAAATCAGGAAAAAGGGAAGAAAGGAGAAATGTTTCAGTAGTATATCTTTGTTAGAAGAAAATACACTTCATCTCAACTGTCTCCAAAATTATGCAACCAAAGGAAAGGAGCTGTCAAATCCCTTTCTAATTAAATTCATACATTTGTTCCTCTTCAAAAATGGCCACACACTCCATCTGCCAGTGCAAAATGCTTGAGTTTTGCAGCCAATATTCTCATGCTAAGCTGTTTATACTGAATCGAGGGACACAGGAGCCCTGAACCCTAAAAGCAGCTCCCTGAAGAGAGCTAAAAGAATTTGCTGTTTGCACTTGAGTTATTTATCTTCACTTTTATGATAAAAAGATCGAATATTGCAAGAAAGTTAAATCATCAGAGGGTTTGAGTTGCAGGCACAACAATGACAGGTTGATGAACATTTTTAGTGGTATGATAATTTGGTTGAAATGCAGTGATTCTTTTTAACAGCTCATATTAAATCAGAGGAGTCGTTAACTAGAGCCACTCAAAAAAAAAATCTCAGACATTTCATGTGTATTTGCCATGGCATGCGTGTTTCATCCATGTGCTCACTCCCTTTGTTCCACATGGCTGCACAAAACCTACAGCGATCAATTCTACCACGTGAAGGATGTGGATGCGTTGCTTACCTTATTCCTTCTTCCCTAAAACCCCGCTCCAATTGTGGATGTAAATTTTCATTCATTTCTGTTTTTGGCCTCTGCTCAAGTAAAAACTCCTGTGTGAATCCCAAAGCATCCCATTCTAAGAGAATGATGGCATTCTCTCTACCTTTCGTGATCATGTCTCTTTTACGGACACTGTCAACAAATATCATTTGAGTTATTTTTATTCTCTCAAGTTATTCCTTTTCTAACAGTTTGAATCTCCTATTCCCTGAATTCCAAGTTCTTTTTATGTTAATCATTCATCTTTTATTTAAAAATGGACTTTTTATAAGGCTTTACTATTTGTTGCCATATAAAATTTGTATTTAAGTATAATTTTAAATAAATATATGACTATATAGCATTTCATTAGGTAAAGTTTAATCATAATTATTTTGTTATTGTTATTGAAAATAAAAAATCTATAATAAGTGCTTAAGTTGATTAGAATTTGATTGGAAGGTTATTCCTGTTCTTAATTGATACCACTGGATAAGGTTTCAGGTGAGTTTTCTCAGAGTGAATTATGTATCATTCAATACCACATGCTGACAGGCAACAAAACCTTTCATTGACGAGTCTAAGTGATATAACTCACATAATTTAATGTCCTTGCCTTCCATGCCCCCTTTAAAATGTAAATATTACACACATATTTAGAAAATGAAAATGTCATTTATTGAATAAGTCCCTTGCAATTTTGAATTTTAAAGGTACCATTTTATTTAATAATTCTTGGAAAAGGCAAAAAATTATCTCTGATTCAAACCAGAAAGATAATGGTTATAATTATAATTAAATCTTTAATCTGAAGAGCAAGAAATAGCTAAAATCAAGGCTCTGGCACCTTTCAATGTTCATGCTCTTCCTCCTCTTCCTCTGAACTCCATACCGAGATCTCAGACACAACACAGATATCGCCTGAACAAATATCCTGATCTGATCTCTCCTAATGGTATGACGTATTTTCTTATTTAATACTAATTTGTTAGTAATTTAGTATCAAAGCCTGATTTTCCTATGACTTCTTCTAAATCTAGCCTCTAGGTTTTATTTGGTTTCTCCTCTTCTGCTGTTATATGGCTTTCTTTCTTTTTTTTTTTCTTTTCGAGTTGTCTTTAACATCTGCTCAGACCCTGTTTGAGACACTTCACACATCTAGTAAACAGTGGCCACAGACGTGAACCCAGGTTTATCTAACACAGAAGTGTAGACTCCACAAACATGTTCTGAGCTGCTTGCAATGAAGTTATATGTTTTCTGTTCTTAATTTAAGTTAACTTAATATTCAGAGGATACACATGCATATTTGTTACATGGGCATATTGTAAGGTGGAGAGGATTGGATCTCAGGTGGCCCATTCCCCTGATAGTGAAATTTGTGCCCAATAGGTAGTGTCCAAATCCTAACCCTTCTTCCCTCTCCCCAGTTATTGGTGTCCTCAGTGTTTATTATTTCCTTCTTTGTGACTGTTTAGTTCCCACATATGAGTGAGGACACATGGTGTTTGGTTTTCTGTTTCTGAGTAGTTTACTTAGGATAATAATCTCCATCTCCATCCAAGTGCTGTAACTGACTTGAATTCATTCTTTTTTATGGCTGCATAGCATTTCAATGTGTATATGCACCACATTTTCATTATCCAGTTGATGAACATTTAGGTTGATTTCACATCTTTACTATTGTGAATTTTGAATTGTGCTGCAATGAATATGAGGGTGCAGTTGTCTTTTTTATATAATAACCTCTGTTCCTTAGAGTAGAGACCTTGCAGTGGCACATCTACTTTTAGTTCTTTGAGAAATCTCCATGCTGATTTCTATAGACGTTGTACTAATTTGCACTTCCACCAGCAGTGTATAAGCGTTTCCTTTTCTCCATATCCATGCCAGCATCTATATGTTTTCTTTCTCCACAAGCATTCTTTCAAAATGCATTCTTTCAGATGAAGATTAAAAACACATCTAATTAGGATACCTTTGTATAATTTCTAGCCTTAATAAGCAAGCAATTTGCTGCACATTGATTAGTTCTCATTTGTACCATTGGATTGTAGATCAGAATTATCCATTCTTCTGGGGAAGAAAATCTCAAATTGTGTTTGCCTCCTGTGGACATTAGGCATTATATCAACTCTGAGGAATTTCTTTTCTCTATTGAACTATGACTAGCAGAACTCACATACTTGAAGGGAAGTGATGCACACAAAGGGATAGACTCCAGGTATTCTAAATCAGATTAGAAATGTCTTCCACCAGTCTTTATTGGATGTGACCAGCAGAATGCTGTGGGCCCTGTTTTACTCTGGTCTTCATAGACAATTGGGAAGTACGCTGTTTGCCCAAACTGTGTGATGAAACAAACAAAAATCCTCCAGGAATGAAGGCCTGTGGCATCCGAGTACATGTTTTACTTCTCAAATTATGAGAAATGTAAAAACAGAAACACATTTTACCCTGAGGAGGAATAGAACCAAAAATTCCAAGGCCATCTGCCATATACAAATTAATAGCAAAACTAGCAGCTATAGGTGAAGATTAGGCAAAAAGTTTTCTAGAAAGATATTTACTTTTTGGTCACAATTCTTTGCTGGTTGATGTAAGGAATTAGTTTTAGATGCCAAGATTATTCTGCCTATGCTGATGCTTAAGAATCTATTATCTTGAAATCACACTTTCTGTTAAAAGAAGACTAGAAAATAATTACTGGCAAAATAAATTATTAGTAGGGTTTCTAACCTTTCATTTCTAGAAAAGGGATGTAGACAAAAGTAATGAATTTTACATGTTTACTGTTATGTAATCTACTGGGTATTTGCATACATTTATTATTTTAATCTTCCCCATGATCCCAGCTTATTAACTGATTATTCCCATTTGAAGGAGAATCTGAAGCTGAGAAAGTGTAGTACCTTGCCAAGTTCACACATTTGAGTGGACAAGTCAGTATTTAAATCAGGATCTGTCTGACTCTGATACTATTTCTTGTAAATCATAAATCATCTGAGAAAAAATGCCCATTCCATTTGTTTAAGCAGCAACACTTTTCTCCTAAAGTTTCAGCCTGTTTTGTAAATTTTCAAGCAGTATTTGCCAATCATCACTGAAACTGTTTTATGTTATGTCTACCCCAAAGTAATAGGCAAGCGTTCTGCTTTAAAACTCTTTAGCATGCACAATTGATGCACTTTAGGTACCACCACTCCCATGTGCCCATCATGGAAGTGTATCAGTTGGGCGAATTTAGAAGATGCTTCAGTAACAAACAGTCCCCACACTTTTAGTGGCTTAGTATACAAAAGCTTATTCCTCATTCACGGTGCACATTTTCTACTATGTGCCATGGGTCTCTGGCCTTCCCGCCACTCAGGAGCCCAGGTTGAGAGAGTAGTCACTAGTTTGCAGTTACACCATGTGAAACTTGAGTCCTCCTTAGTTGCTCTCTAAGGGTGAGAGAATACTGCTACTGGCAGGTCACTGGCACATGCCACTGTCACTGCCACTGCCACTCACAGTCTATTGGCCAGAACCTGCCAAATGGCTCCCCCTGACTGCACGTGGGCAATGAGGTGCTGTATAATTCCCCCATGGACCAGGAAAGGGTAGACAACCAGATATATGGGGTGTTAGAAGTCTCTACCCCCATACTACTCATCATTCTTCCATCCCCAGGCTTCTGATAGCATTCTTCAACCTCCATAAATAGCCTCTTCTTAGGGAATTGAAATTTGTGCGATAAAAGCAATAGCATGCTGGTTCTTCTACTTGACATTTTGTCACACACTGAAATTTTCCTCCTTCCCACAATAGATTCTTAGATCATGTGAAGCATATATATTTTCTACCTTTTAATTACAACTTTTAACATTAGAATATACTTGATGAAATTCAAGAAAGGGAGGAGAACAATTTTCTAGGTTATATGTGTAATAACACCTACCATTTAATGAGAGATCACTAAATTTCATGGATGATGCAAATTTTGCTAATCTCCACAAAATCCCAGCAAAATGGGAGCTATTTTTTTTTCTATTTTTAAATTAAGAAACTAAGGTGCTGAGAGGTAAGTTATGTGTCCTGTTAGCAATGAGTGTCAGGATTAGGACCAGTTTTATCTGATTGCAAAACATTATCTTATCAGTATGCCATTTGGCTTGTCCAGGGAAAAAAACATAAATTTGTACTCACAGTAATTGACAGATGTTTTGTTAACAAATGAAGTAGAAACATTGACAACACAAGAGTTATTTATCTTGCCTTTGCAGTAAAAGCTCGTGGATGCCAGAAATAAACATAGCAATGCCTTAGTGTCATTTAGTGTTACTGCTGCACAGTCCAAAGATGTAAAAACTCATCTTTTCTGAAAACTATGAACATTTTCCAAACACATGCCTGGACTCCCCAATTGACATCATCAGTCTCCTCTACTCTACATTTGCACATCCTTAAGACATCAACATTTGACTGATGACATTTTTATACCTTAAAAATTAGCATTTGGGGCTATGATAAAATTAAAAAGAGAGAACTCTTTATAATATATTCAAAACAAAAAAGAGGGACTAAAAAACAGGCAATAGAAGTCTGACTTGCGTCCCACTTATAGAGTCCAACAGTGTTTTTTGCACCGCCTAGTGAAACACTGTTTTCTACAGCTCAATTGAGGTATAAATTGAAAAATAAAAATGATGTATATTGAAGGTGTACAACTTGATGTTTTGATATACATATACACTGTAAAATGATTAACAAAATGAAGCTAATTAACATAACCATTAGGGTGAGAACTCTTAAGAACTGCCCTCTTAGCAAAAGTTAAATCTGCAATACAGTATTGTTAAAGATAGCCACATGCCGTAAATTTGATCTCTCTAACTTATACATCTTGCATAACTAAAACTCTGCATCTTTTGACCAACTTCTCCCCAATTCCCCCACCGACTGCCATCAGCTCCAGTAACCACCATTCTTCCCTCTAATTCTGCAAATTTGAGTTTTTTGGATTCCACATATTAGTGAGATCATGCAGTATTTGCCTTTCTGTGCCTGACTTATTTTATTTTATTTATCCATTCATTTGTGGATAGACTTCTAGGTTGGGACCGCTAACTTTTGAGCAGTTCTGTGTCCCTTATGTTCATTGTTGATGGGACTGCAGCAGTATAGAATTCACTAACACAGCATAATTCCATCCAGAACAAAAGATCTCAATCTTTATTGTGAAGTAGTGATTTTCTACTGCAGGAAAGAATCAACATCTGTTTGGTTTTGTCAAGAGTGTGAAAAAATATTCAAGCAATATTAAACAAAAAAAACCAGAAACAATTCATTTTAATAGATGAAATAGGATGCGTAGGTCCTCTTTGCCTCTATCTGAATGGGGTACTTTCCGAGTCTTTTTATGTCTCTTCCTTTATATCTGGTTGATCTCTAAAAAGCAATTGTGAGTATGTCATGCCAATGATATGAAAGTAGGTAAACTTCGTTTCTTAATATATACTATGGGTATTCAGGAAGACATATATTTGTTTTACTTTAAATAGAGGAAATGTTTCCAATAATCATTACCAGCTTCACACCTATATGCATTGTTACGTTTTCACAAATCACTTTAGTGTCTCAATTAATTGAAGGCAGTTGGATTCCCATATCTCCTTCTCCATTAAATTTCTATTTAATTCAATAAAAATTTAATTAAGCATACAGTAAATCTGGCCTCACACAAATATGTAGTGAAAAATGGAAGAATATTTTAAGTCTTTTCCAGAAAATTGTTGCTTTTTTCTAATTTGACACTATGCCCAAACTCAACACATGATAGTTTAATAGTTTTACTGTTAATTGAAAGCTCAAAAAACAGTTAAAAATAATTTTAAATATTAAACCATAAAAATAAATAAATTATGAAATATTAAAAATAAAATAATTTAAAATAATTTGGGGCCATGGAAGCATAATATAAATTTACACAGCCTGATTTTTTCATTTTCTAATAATGGAGGTGATTTTGTAAAAAAAAAATGAGTTTTATTAACTTAAAAATCGTTAAACTCCTGTATAATGTTCTAACACCTTTGACATAGTTCGATAAAGTTAACATTGACTAAAAATGAAAACTTCCAAGAGTTGTGAAAATTTACAGGTAGACAATAGAAAGGACTCCAATCTATCTAGTTGACAAAGCATTATTATTTTTCAAATAGAATCATAATGTGTTGAGCTGAAACAACAGCAAAAGCAACAAAGATTTAAGTACCTTTTTTTTACCATATACAATTTATGTGAAGATAGGTGACTGTCTCAAATACTATTATGACAACAGACAAAAATATATGTATTAGTAAAGAAGTTGAGAAAATCAATTTAACCATAGGTGTAAAAATAGGCTTGATAATCCTATACTAAATCCATGTATTTCTGTAATTCCTGTAAGTATACCTATGACTCAATGTCTACTAAAAAAATAATTAAAGAGCATATGTTTTAAGCTGTTCTTGCAATCCTGTTGGTAGTTCTCGGTTCTCTCAAAGCCCTGTCTGATTTTATTGTAAATAGTAAAATACATTTTGAAGACCATTTGTTGTAACATGAGTGAGAAAGTACTGTGACCATAGAGCCAATCAAACCTGGGGTCTTAGAGATTTTTGTACCAAACTAAGCTAACAAGACACAGCAAGATGAATACAATTTCTCCAAATTCAAAAGACAGTGATGTACTCATTTGTGGACGGAAGCAATTACATATTGATGTAAATTAATGAATATTTAAAAGAACATTTAGTAAGGTATTAAATGAACCTTTCTAGACATGTTAGGCAAAATATTCTAGCATGTTTTAAGCATCCATCTCTTTAAGTCTGTATCATGCTACTGGAGCAAGCATCAGAATGAACTTCAGCTGATTGAGCCTGCCTGTAGAAATATCACTAGCTTCAGAAGATTCTAAAATGTTCTTGCTTCCTGAAAAATGTTGCATGTGTTTATGGGAGGCAGGCAGCACTGACAGTTTTTAACTCAGCATAAATATGCAGTGGTAGGTATTAATGGCATCATCAGTCTTTCAAAGAGCAAAACTAATGAAGGCTATTATACTGAGAGCAATTGATCACTGACCCAATGCTACATGCAATGTATTTTATCCTAGAATATTAAAACAATCACAACTTTGCCAAACCACCGGAAGCAAAAAATGGTTAACATTTCAAGAAATCTCCATTAATCAATGTTTTAACCAGTGTTGTCAGAATTACCTGACTCCCACCTGCAGAGCCTCTAACTCAATAGGGTTGAGAGACAGAGTTCAGAAAGAAAAGTTGACATTAGATAATTCTATGTCAAGCATATGCACATTCACAGTGTTAGTATGTTTCTCTGGGAGAGCAATTATTAGAGAGCTTTTCAGTGACCAAAGCCAAATATTTTATCTTAAATACACTTAAAGTAGAGAGAAAAGACAAAAAATCTCAGTTCATTATCACTGTACTATCACAATGTCTTTGTGCAGTGCTTATTAAATGGTTGGAAAAAGGCAAATAAATGTTTATCATCTCTGGTATTTTGATAAATATAGGTAACCTCTAACTTGGCTAATATCATCCATTAAGAAAATAATATTACAGAAATGGTTAAAGTAATAAGTTCTGAAATCAGAGTACCAGATTCAAAATAAGCAAATTTCTTGATTTTGTTGATCTCGGTGTTCTAATTTGTAAAATGGGGATAATAATATCACCCACCTCAGTGGGTCATGACAGGTATTAAAAGTGGTATGAAGATAATGTGCAGGCCTCATGGTAAGTGATCAGTATATTTAAAGCATTAGTATTACTGTTTATAAATATTTCCAAAACTTCAGACTAAAATGTATTCATTTTATTTGTCCAATACATTTTCATTCATAATTTAGTTAGTGCCTGGCACAATGTAGTTTTGGGAGACTACAACAGCTAATACAACATAAGACATACTCCAAGGGTATTTGCACAAGTACAGTGGGGAAAAAAGAACCAAAAAAGTGAATACATATATAATGTTAGATGTCATGGATACAGCAAAGAAGAACAAAGCGGAATAAGGCAGATAAAGAATAGCAAAGAGTACTCTTTCAGAAGTTCTTCAGGGAAGTCTCCTCTGTGGAAATAATCCTTGAGCAGATTAACAGAAAAACACAGAAAAAGTAAATTACGGGCATATCTGAGAGATGACAATTCCAAACAAAATAAACAGGAAGCACAAAGTCCCTGAAACAGATCTTTCTTGACCGATTTAAATAGGTAATGCCAGGCCCTTGGCCAAGTGAAAAATTGGTGTTACTTTGATTTTATTAGTGATCTGAAACCACTGGAAAGTTGTCCTCAAGGGAAGAGGTGTTGTTGGGGTGTTTTCAGGTTTAATTGCTGATCATCAGAAAAGCAAAAACAATTAGAAAATCAGTTCATAGTTTGCTGTTTATACCACTGAGACATGAGGATTTAAAACCTAAGCAAACATTAGTGCTTAAAAATACCTAGGCCTGTTGCGGTGGTTCAAACCTGTAATCCCAGCACTTTGAGAGGCCAAGGCGAGAGGATCGCCTGAGCCCAGGGGTTCAATGCCAACCTGGGCAACTTGACAAGGCCTTGTCTCTACAATAAATCAAAAAATTAGCCAGACGTTGTAGCACATGCCTGTAGTTCCAGATAATTGGAAGGTTGAGGCTGCCGTGGCCATGAGCGTGCCACTGCACTCCAGCCTGTGTGACAGAATGAGACTCTAGCTCAAAAAAAAAAAAGAATACTTACCTATGAATACATTAATCATTGCCAAAAAACAAACCTCATGACTAAGTCCCAATTCCAACTAAAAATATAGTTTATTAAAGAAAAATAAGTGCAGAATACTGTCTGCAGTTAAAACCATTCATATAGTCTGTATGTTGAGAATGTTTTCCAAGGATGCTGTAATGAAGTCCCTTTACAAGTTTTGAACTTAAGACAGTTCCATGATTGTGCCATATATTCAAATTGTAGGACATGACCAGGTCCCATTAATCAGGTCAGCCCTTTTAAGACAATGAGGTGTTCTTGACATGTGTAAGCAAACTATAGTACATGTGCATATTATTTGTATTTTCATATTTGTCTCAGCAAATTAAAAATATATTATGTGCTCAACATCATTAAAATTTGCAATAAGCACTCAAGGTAGAAGAATTAATATATATGAGAAATACATACAGATATCTCTTTGTAGAAAACTGTATATCAAACTATCCTTTTGTTGATTTATTTAAATGCTCATAATGCTTGTTAGCAAAAATTGAAAATGATAGTTTTGAACATTCATTTGGACAATAGTAAATGCAACATTTTAATTACTTTATTTATTTTACAGAGACAATATGTGCATCTCATGCTTTGCAACTTTCCAAATCTTTGGCAACAAATATCCTTCAACATGTAAAGCAGATGGCCCACTAATTTTAAAGTCCCATGTTAACCAAAAATATTGGAATATGGCAAAAGTTGAATTAATAAAATTACATGCAAACATCCAACAAAAACTAGTGTATGTGCCAAATTCAATAAATACTCAGTTGGAGCTCTTCACTGCTAGATCCTGCACAGGCTATAATAAATATAGTTTTCAAGACTTCCATAGGCCTCAGTATGGAAGCCAGATGGAAGTTTTTATTTAATCTGACCCTATTAAGCTGGAGCATATTTCTATCCCTGTTATCATGTGCCTGCGATCTAGGTTTAAACTTTAACTCAAACAGGTCGAAAGTATTAACTCCAGGTAGTAATTAAACTAAAAAGACAACATATATAGCTTGCAGGTGCAACTGACACTTTGGACTGGATCGTTCTTTGTAGTAGGGTCTGTCCTATGCATTTTAGAATATTCAGCAGCATCCAGGCCTCTAACCAATGGATACTAGTATGCCCTGCCCCCTTACCTTTAGTTGAGACAATCACAAACATCTCCAGACATTGCCAAATGCCCCCCCCCCAGGGCAAAAATGCTTTAAGTTGAGAACCACTGTCATAGAGCTGGTCTGAAGCAGGCTCTCAAGGTTATTACATCTGTGGAGACTTTACCCATTAGACACTGTTTGCTATATGCCAATTCCTTTAAAGGATATTTAAATCATACCAGGAAAAACAATTTAACAAAATAATTATTCACCGTCCTCTGATACATAATTTTTTATTCAAATCAGAATTTCTGTGTTTGGAATAAAAACTGGTGACTTCTATTTTATTTTCATTTATGCCTGCATGAAGATTGCAAGACACGTATGCAGTACAACTAAGTAACTCAATGACTGAACCCCCCAAAATATTATTTTTCCACTTATTTTTTGCCTATTATTTCTCAAGTCTGGCATCTGTTTAACATCTTCTAGGTTGTACGTTAATCATGTTAATACCTGAAGAGATGAGCAACTTATAGCAAGGTGAATTTAATTTTCTCACAGCAAAATGATTCCTAAGCGTGCAAGGATGAAGGTATAATCCTGTCATTGATAAAAGATACTGAAAAATTTCACTCAATGATACTGTGTGATATTACTATCTCTTAGTAATAAAGCATTTTTAATGTATACTCAACTACAAGACTTAATTTTCTATTAGTAAAAATAAATTATTGTTGTGGGTTTTGTGTTTTCAAATATGAAATGTGCTCATGTGACAAAAATATTTTCTTTTTAGTGACTGTATTCATTAATATCAGAATCAGATTGCATACCTGTCCTGTTACTATTGAAAATGCTAGGCCTCGTCAGTTATAAAATTAATTTCTTATAATAGCGATGGTTCTTCTGTCTACTATTGTGCAACAAAAGAAGATCCAGTGTGTGCACGTGACTTTTTCTGTACAATCTTTAGCTATAGTGATTCTCAGCAACTCTCAAATTCCAGTGGAACTTTATAAGTGTAGTTTATCTATAATTGAAGATGGATCTAATCTTTATGCCAGCTCACTCCTAGTCCTCTGAAAAATAATGTTAGTACATTAGAGGAAATTGATCATGTGCAATAATGCATTCTAAAGCTGAATGCCTAGTGCAACACATCACCATGCTATAGAATTGAAGGGTTCATTTCCATCCTTAACTATTTTCTACTATTCCTCCCTTTCACCCTTACTTCAAATATCCCAAGTTTTTGAATCATGCGAATTATTTATACATCATGTATCAAGAAGTGAAATCGAGAACTCAGATTATGGCATAATTTTTATACATAGTCACACAAAAGTAACATGGATTCTCGTTTACAACTCATGCTGTATGAAATCTTCATGGAGGCAGCCTTGGCAAATGTGGAAGGGACGGGATTTGGAATCAGACAAACTGAGTTTGGAGTCTGCCTGTCAGGAGATCTGGGTATGAGTTATTTGAATTTATTACTTGAAAATGGATGTTTGCCATAATTAACATTAATTTATTGATGCCAACATTAATACATAGTGATATATTAAATACCACTGGCGCGTATTGACCTTCCAGACCAAGACAAAGTTTAATTCAGTGATTGCCACTCCTTCATAAGCAAGTAGTTTAGGCATCAAAAGAACAATTTTCATTCCTCCTAGTACAGCCCCTTCCTTTTATTTCAATTCAATGTCTCCCACCCATTTATGTGAGAAGCCCATGCAGCATACCCACATGACTCCCTCTCTTCACCCCAGGGTTTATCTACAGCCTGTCTGAAATATTCTTCCCTTCTCTTTTACTGTCTACCTATTGACATTCACTTATTACCATTATAACTAGTCTTAACGCAGCTATACACCACTGAGCACTTACCACATGCTCACTACCTTTGCTATCAAATCTTCAAACCATTTAAAGCATGTCTGGAATACGTGTACCATAACCTGCATTTGACAGATAGGACAAGAAGTTCAGAGAGTTTTTCTTCCTAGATGTCATACAAGCTGCTGACTACCAATTCCTGGCTACTTCCCTTGCACCAAGCTGCTTCTTTCACAGATCCAAATAAATATCACCCCATTCAGGAGGTAATTCACAGAAACATTCCTCTTGTATGATCACGAAGATCCCAAATTTGTTTGGATCATCTCTTCATATATGTTTGAAATACACACACACACACACACACACACACACACACACACACACACACACAATCTCCTCACCCTACTCTGAGCTCCTTGACGGAAGGACTGTGATATATATATTTGTCAATCCTCAATGACAAAGTGCTGCTAAAACCAGGAATCTGAAAATACTGAATGGTTGAATTGGTACATAAATAGAATAGAAAGTTTAATCAGAGAGTATGCTCTGGGATACCATTTGAACAACTGAAAGGGCAAAATAATGTTCTTCCTGCCCCTAAAGAGACAAATATGCATGCACACATGCATATAACATAATCAGTGCATGTTCTTTTTGTAAGACAATGAGTTCTTGATCTTGCAAAAGAACATGTGCTGATTATGTAATTTAATAATATGTTAGAGAGACATTTGGTAGGTTAAAGATGTTGAAAAATCAGACAGGGTCTGTATTAGCTCTTTGCTTACTCAAGTAGCTTTAATTAAACCTTGTACATGTTGCTCTTGTTCTTAATAAGAGCAGCTCTTATTCTCTTCTTCCTGTGTTTTGAATTCTGTTTCAGACTAAGGAATTATAATTCTAAATGAAACTTTCAGTTCCAGTAGGTAATCCTGTGAGCCCCTGCCTTTAAAGCAGAACTTAATTTGTAGTTTATATCATTCCTCCTGTCTAACATGCATTTTTTTCAGTGTGATTTCTTTCTTCATCTTAACAATGCTCCCATGCTTACCCACAGACTGATATTTTTCTCTCAATACCTTACTGTTAGATCACAATCCCAGTGGGGCTTCCAAAACATTAGGTCAGAAGCTCTGGGCAGTGGGGTGTCTGTGATCTGGTGCCGCACACATAACACGCAAATAATTGCACAGAAGTTAGATTGGAAAATATAGTTTATTTAGAAAGTAAATTAGAAAGAGAGGAAGAGAAAGGATTCACCTCTTCAAGATAGGGTGGGAAGCCAACACTTAGGGAAATAATGACCTGGCCATAGGTCAATGAACACATGGCCTAGACAGAGGTTAACAAAAGTAACAGCAAAGCGTTGCTTGAAGTTGATTGTTTTTAAACTTTCCCTTTAACAGGGGCAGGTTGCTAAGGTGATTGGTGGTGATGTTTTCCATGTCATCATGAAGGGCACAGGTAAGCAGATGAGTGGGTTAGTCACATGATTGCTGTCATGTTGATGGGTTCTGTGTCATGAAGGTCATGAAGGGCTGATTAAGTTAACCTGTTTACAAAATAAGCTGGGGAGGGGGTTGTAAAATAATTATCAGTTCTGTCCTTGATTAGAAGGCAAGCTAAAGAGAACTGCAAGAAAACACAACAAAGCAATGTTAAAATGACTGCTTATTGGGAATATTGACTCCATTTGATGTCCTTTCACTTACTAAATTATGCAATTTATCACATCATTTGAACCCTTTCACTTGTGCATATCTTTTTGGAATTTTCTTTCTAGTGCCCAAAAATATCAGTTCAAGAGATTCAGGCATTCTGTTCCAGAACTTATCTCCAGTTATTGACCCTCTAATGTCAGGGTTCGAAGCCACTGTGTTTCAGAGTTGCAAATATCTCTGCCACCATGAATTAGTTTGTTGCAATTAATATTTCAAATGAAAACTGTTAGTATGTCAAACATCCTTTCAGCAGATTATTTACTTTGCAAATGCATCAACCTAATTTAATCAAATGTCAATGTGAAATGTAAAAAATACTATATCTGGGGCCTCAGAGTTGGCATTTAAAATTCCATTTGTATCCACCATTATGACTTTGATTTGTATAGTGAAGAAAACAATGTTAAATCACTTCATCTTCTCTTTTGAGAAAAGTCAGGTTATAAAGACCTTTACTAATGCAAATTTTTTCTACTCTTATTTTTATAATGCTTTTAATAAGTATTTCATTATTTGTGGCATTTCAGAATTATCTTGTGAAAGAGGAAGAACTCCCTGTGTTCTTGTAAGTCGAGTTTTACCAATTATAGCCAGTGTAAAAAGTACTTCTAAAAGAATGGACTAAATCTCCCTCAAGAGCTACTTTTATCTTCTAAATACATTAATGTTAATATTAATGGTGATCCAGAGACCACTTCCATTTCTACTTCTTTAAATAGCCTAGGGACCCCCATCCAGGCAATCTTTCTTTCCAGTGCTGATTTTTGCCATCAAGCCTCTTTGTGTTTAAAGGCACCTTTCTTTGTTTTCTTTTTTTTTTTTTTTAGCTTTTGCAGTTTTTATTAATAGAAATAGAAAAAAGTAATGAAAACATTCTAAAATGACTTAATTACAATGCAATTATATGTAATATGCTTTCACCTTAGGGTACAATATTGTTGATTTAATATTCTGTTAGTCTTCAGCTAGAAGAGAGAACATAACTGAGATATAGGAATTGCAGTCAGATATCTATGTGGATTTGAGAGTTGGAAATACATTGTTTGCTATTTTATTACATTGCTTTTTTGCTCAAATGAATTTTGCTTTAAAATTAAAAGTTGACTGTTGAATTTTGTCTATAATAATGGTTTGGTGGCCACAAGTTAATAGAAATTATTTCTCTACAACCAAAAAAATCATATACTACATTATGTACACACACAAACTTATGCTACTTTAAATTAGAATAATATAAACAGAACAGTCTTCCAGAAAAATAATCTTTTTAATCTGATTATTTTTAAAGTAATTTAATTTGGATTAATGTTAAAAAAAATGCACTACTTTGAAATTGTGTTAAAACATATTTATCCCTTTTAAAATTTTATTTCAGCAAAACAAAAAAATCTATATTTGCTTCATTAGTAAAAACTAAAAATCAAAATAAGAAAATCACATTACATTGATTAAATATTTCCATTCTTGACTTCATTTAAAATGGAAAATTGTAATGCAGCTTGCAGTTAAAGAAGTATTATTTTTTGAAATAGCATTGAAACAGAAAAACATTTTCAAAATAATTTTGTGTGTATTTATGTACTGATCCAGCACCTTTTATAAGTCAAGGCTAACAGCTCCACATAGACATGAGTTGAAGCATAAAGCCCAGCAAACTTACATACATGTGGGAATAACATTATGAGGAATTAGGCAATGTCAGCACATGTGCATAAGATGTAAGAGTTTGGGGAATCCAGAGGGGGTCTGGAGTATCTGCTCCAGTGCAAGATCCATGAAAAGGACTCTAGTAATGTGGGAATCTGCCGATAGGCGAGGTGCAGTCTTCCCATCAGAAACTTCTGGTTCCCAAACTGCAAAATAAGGAGGTTGAACCCCACACTCTTTGTGCCTATCTTTTGGAGATTTTACAGATACTTCCTGCAGTCTTAGGGTTGATTTATAATTATATTTAAATGAGCAGAAAATAACTATGTGCAAAACCTTTTTTAAGAGCATTCAATATGGAAAGCAATTATTCATTTATGAACCATCCCCCATTTCACTTTTATATATAATGACATCGCCTACTTAAGATTGGCCTTGTCTGACCAGGCCTAGTGGTCAAGCCTGTAATTCCAGGACTGTGGGAGGCCGATTGAGAAGATTGCCTGAGCTCACAGGTTCGAGTACAGCCTGGGCAAATTGGTGAGACCTCGTCTCTACCATTAAAAAAAAAAATTAGTCAAGCGTGGTGTCTCATGCCTGTAGTTCCAGCTACTTGGAAGACTGAGGGGGAAGAATCGCCTGAGCCCAGCAGGTCGAGGCTGCGGTGGTCGTAAGCATGTCACTGCATTCTAGCCTGTGAGACAGAGTGAGACTCCAACTCAAAAATAAATAAATAAATAAGATTGGTCATGCCTAGTTATTAATTATTTATTCATTGATATCACGATTCATTTTGTTTAAATTATTTTTTGGAGAGCTGGGTGCATACTAAAATAAGTAAAATAAAATGAAAAGGAAATTGAAGTAAATAAAAAACAAAATGTTATTATAAGCGTGGTATACCAAATAAATACTGTCAGTTTCTATAGCAGTACCAAAGGTTTAGGTGACAAAATTAGGCCTAAACTTCTTAGAAACGAAGGAAAAGATAGAAAAATAATTATAAAATATGGAAATGCAAAATCCTTAGTCTCTATAAGCATAGATAAACATGTTTATGCGTGATTATAATAATTCTTACACGTATATTACTGCACATATTAAATTATATAATTGTCCTCACCTACACTGATTCCTAATATGGCTCCTAAAATTCTAGGACTATCAAACAATATAATAAAAGCATACTCCAAGAAAAATTTAGAATGGTAGTTAATTTAGAATGGTAGTTAATCTCATATATTAAATTGTTTGATTTCAACTACCTTTTTTCAGATGTAGCTGTGAGACACTATTATATACCAAGGCTATGCAACCTTACCGAGCAGTTTGTACAGTGCTGCCCCTTTAAGCTCATGGTGGCAAGTTCACCAACTTAATTAGCAGAGTTTGTAAACACTGAAACACAAGTTGGAAGGCTCAGAGGCTTGTCCCAGTTATCCTGGCAGAGCCTAGAGAAAAACCAGGTTCTACTCCATGTCTCCACCCCTGGACGCCTTCATCATACACCTATGGCTCATCTGTGAGCATGGATAAAAATATACAAAGCTAGGCAAACTAATCACAACATCTGTCAATATTTCAATTCATTCAATAAAGGATAACTAAGTATGTACTTTGCATCAGGTTCTGTTTCCGGTACAGAGGATCAAACTAAACAAAACAAAGATTTTCTGATACCTGATCAGCCACTACAGACAAGTAAATCTGAGAAAGAATGTATCAGTACTGTCCCGAAGAAGTGCATGGTCTAGTAGAGAATAAAATATGTGTGCATGACTAAGCATGTTGGAAATCAGCTCATAATATGACATTGGAATGTCCCAAAAAGACAGCAAGGAGAGGGTGGAAGATATCATGTTTGAAAATGACAGTGGAGATTTCATGCTGAAGGAAGCATGTGAGCTGGGCCCTGACAATGTGGAGTATATGCTTGTGGGAAATAAAATCAAGGCTTCTCGTAGTACTGAGTAATTTGTCTATGCCAAGTCAGAGAGGTAGAAAAGAAGGGGGTGTATTGGATAAGACAGGGATTTGTGGATGATCAAAGCTTAAGGAGTGGGAAAAGAAGCAGTGGGAAATTGGTTTGTGCTAGATTGTTCCCAGTCTAAAGTCTCAGCTGCTGGATCCACAATAACAGGTCTGGTTAGAGAATAATAGAAAATTATTGTTTTTGAAAATAGTATTGATTTTTACAAATAGAAAACCATATATAAATAATATAATTTGACAAAATTGAAAGAGGTACTTGTAAAGTAACCTTCACATTTAAATCCATTGATAGAGTCATTTTTTTGTTATTTTGATAATTATTAAGTAACCACTACCTCAGAGCCCACTTTTTTATCCTCTGATAGTAAAAATCTAGTCTATCTGATCTTTAATCTTAATGTCCCCAAATGCCAAGACTCTTTTTTAAAACATGATCTATAAAAGTAAACATCTATTTTATTTTTGAAAAATAAAGATATAAAAGAAAAGTTATTTCCTGCCAGAACAAGTGCCTAACAGTTCCCTGATGTGTGGGCTGTGATGTTCATTTGTCAAGTTCACCTTTCATCAAAGAGGAAAACTAGAAGCATAATTCTTTGATATCTGTACGCTCAACCATAAATGATGTGACTTTTGTAAGTGTGCAAGAGCTGGATGATGTTAATTACACTAATTATATGAATCTTGCTTCTTCAAAATTGTTATTGATTAATAAATCACTTACTTGCACTTCTAATTTTCTGACCAATCTCTCTGTGCATTTAAAAAAATTATTTTTTCTTCTAAGAGCCAGGGCCAATGATTAGTATTACAAAACCTCAATAAAGTGCTACTTTTACAAATTTAAATCAAGCTTAAAACTGTATTTATTTTTAATAAATTCTTCAAGTCTATGAAAATTCTCAATAAATTTTTAAACTGTGGAAATTTAAATCTGTCAGTATATTGAATCCTAATTAAGAATTAAAAATATTTATTGGATTTTTATTGGGAAAGCATTACTCATGTAAAATTGATTCCTTGGATTTTGTGTCTATGCCTCAAGAATAAATATGGTTCTTGATATGTGCCGGTGAAACCACAAAGTGCTTGTTTTTATGAATGCAAGCTGTCTCATATCATTGTTAGAGGAAGTGACTTAGACTCATGTCCCTTTGACATTTGTGAAGACTATGACTGGACAAAACGCAGTAATGAGCTCCTTGTTTCTAAAATCCCCCTTGGCTTCATCATTGACCTTCTCAGATTGTTTTGATGACAGTGATCACTTGGAATTGCTGAAAGGAGTCAGAAGGAGAGATGTATGTGGTTATAAAAAGAGAAGAAAAAGAGAATGAGAGGATCAAAGAATGCTCTTGAAGATGGTAAATAATCCACTCACAGCAAGTTTCTCTGGACTTGTTCAAGTAATATACTTGACAATCTTCCAGTGTGTGCTGATCAATCTCCTTTCTAAAATATGCATTAACAGTTGCGATGGCTTGCATAGGTATCTAATTATAATAAAATATCTCCATAATTTAATGATAATCCATACATTATTCTAAAAACCAAGTGTTGAAAATAAAAATTTCAAAAACTCTGCCAAAATTAAACATTTAGATTAGCAAAATATTGACTACATGAGATTGTCATGTATGGATTTAGCAGTCATGCCCTATGTTACTAAATCTTCCCCAGCTTTCAAACTGGTTTAATAAAGAATTAAAATAGGATTTTGATATCACAATAAATGGATGAATAATCAATAATTATGTTTATGTTACACAATTGTTGTCTTCTATTATTAAATTCTGACTGCTTTTTCGAGGGGGGACTCCCCCAAAATGGAATATATTTATAAAAATTGTGTAGTTATTCTTGCATGTTCAAACTTGTCACCTTTGAAGTACTCTACTTTTGGTTTAATATACCTGTCGAGATATTTCTTCCACTGACCAAATAGTTTTCATCTATCTTGATGCTTCTGAGTGCTTCTACCATGTTTTCTTTCAAATTTTCCATATGGGCAAAATGTTTCGCTTTGAGGACTTTTTTCATCCGTGGAAACCAAAATCAAGTTGCTTTGTGCAAGATCTGGTGAATAGGGAGGGTGGGTAATGTGGGTCATGTGGTTTTGGGTCAAGAACTGCTGAACTGTCAGGAAGTATGGGCAGGTGCATTATCATGGTGGAAGAGCCAGTCACCTGTTTGCCACAACTCGAGAGGTTTCTTCTGAAAATCATAATGCAACTTTCTCAAAACTTTAGGATAAAAACTGCAGTTGACCGTTTGATCTCGAGGAACACATTCTAAAAGTACTACAAGGGATCTGCCTTCCAAAAGATAATTCTGTTTTTTTAAAAAGAAATCCCCCCTTTTATATTATATGTAACATAAATATATACCCGTGTATTTTTTCAAGTTGACATGATTCAAGGAGTGTGTATGAAGAAAGTGACCAAGAGAGAAACTGAAGACAAGTCATGGAGTAAAGAAGAACATAAAAAAGCAACATTTATTTTTTTTTAAAAAAAGAAAGAAAGCAACAAGATTGCAGCAAGTGAGTCAGATCTCTAGAACTAACAAGACACTAAGACACAACAGAGACAATCTCCAAATTTCCAGCAAGTGTTTTTTGTATTCAGTCTCCAGTCATATCAAAAGTCTTATGATTTCCTAATGAATTAGGCTGTTTCACATGTGTCTATTGCTGGATGTGTTCTTTGTGCAGCATGTACATCCCTCTATCCTCATGTGTAGCCAGAGGATCCATCCCACGGTCTGGATGGGGACTGAACCATGTTCTTGATAAAAAAAAAATTGGATGAAAAGTAGCAAATTGGCCTGGCTTGGTGGTTCAGCCTGTTATCCCAGCACTTTGGGAGGCCGAGGAAAGTGAATTACCTAAGCCCACGGATTCGAGACCCACCCGGGGAACTTGGCGAGACCTCTTCTCTACAATGAACCAAAAATTAGCCGGGTGTAGTAGCACACACCTGTGGTTCTGGCTACTTGGAAGGCTGAGGCAGAAGGATCGCCGGAATCTAGCAGGTGGAGGCTGCGTTGGCCGGAAACATGCCACTGCACTCCAGTCTGGGTGACAAAGTGAGACTCCAACTCAAAAAAAAAAAAAAAGTAACAAATTATAATTGACACATAGTAGGTCTACAACATGCACATTATGTCAATTTTATTATTTACCATATTTATAATTCTTAATTTCTAAACATTTTATTATACTCGTAATCAATTCAGATTCGGTATTTCCTTATTTTCATGCTTTCTAATTATGATTGCTGAGAAAAAGCGTAGATGACTATAAGTAAAATCTCAGAAACAAAATGATAAAATTTATTTAAAATGCAAACAAAACAAATAGTTTTTATGTGAATATATGAAGCATTTTATGGAATCTGTGTATTGAGTATGGGGAGTGGTCTATAAGAAGGCACTGAGGATTTGTAAATATCCTATCCCCTTGGAAACCTAGTTAACAACTCATTCTTCAACATTCTGTTCAGGTGTCAACTCTTCTGAAAAGATTTCCCTAATCCCTTCAGATAATTAGTCACTCTTTTCACTCCATTTCTCTCATACCTGCCACATTCTGCTATAATTACTATTTGCAAGTGTGTTTTCTCTCCCAAATTATAAACTTCTTGGTTTATGTACATTTTATTCTTTTTATCCCCAGAACCTGCTAAAGTTTCTAAAAAGTTAAAGAAATTAGTATTTATTGAATTGAATTAAATCTGAAAGTAAAGCCACAACACAAAAAAGAACAAAAATAGAAATAATGCAGGAAGAGATGACAACCTTTCAAGATCCAAGGAATGTAGCAACAAGAAAAAAGCATAGATTTAGTGTTCAGTCTCTTGGCTAGAGAACTTTTGCCATTGCTGCCAGCATCATCCCATGTAAGAAAAAAAAATCAATGAACTCTTATCACTCCACTAATTTTTATTGAGCATTCAGTCTTTATGATGCCCTATATTATCTAATGGGGACTGAGAAACAAATAAGATATTCTCAGACAGTTTACAGCGAGTAGTGAAAACACAATGAAAATATTCACTTTAATACCTGACAAATAGTACAGTAATGAAATGCATACAAGTATACAATAGTTTGAGAGAACAGAATAATTAATTATTTTTTCTTGGAGGTGGCTCAGTGTAACTCTGGACAAGTAACACTTGTGCTATGTATGGAAAGGTAAATAGAGCTCCACCGACTTAGAACAGAGAGCTTCCCTGATGGACAAGGCATAACAACATGTAAACAAATGTAGGATGGAGAGGGAAATCCCTAATAGTCTTCATGACTAAATCTGAGGAGAGTAGCAAAATAGGAGGTGAAAGCAGACAAATGGGTGGTCCCAGGTGGTAGGGTTTTGCTTGCTAACCTTGTACTTATTCCTATTGCAAGCCACAAAATGTTTCATTTTTTCGTGTGAATATGTGTGTACTTGTACAAGTATTTATATATGTGTATTTTTCATTCAAGAACACAAATTGGAGTATACAGTAGCATTCCTAATACACACATAAAAATGTGTTATTAAAGAGGGTGAATTCTGAAGCCAGTTTGTTTGAAGTCCAATTCTGGCTCTTCTCCTTAATAACCGAATAATGTTTGGCATGTTACGCACTCGATTTATACCTGTTTACTAACATAAATAAAGGGGATGGTGATAACTGCCTCATTGAATTATCATGTTAATTCCCCAGAGAAGGGCTTGGCAAAAGTGCTCAATCAGTTATATTCATGGTCTTTCCACAAAGAATGTGAGCACTGCAGGGCAGGGATGTCTTCTTACACACCTGTTTATATCTCTCCGAGAAACAGGCAATTAGAGGCACTCCTGAATCCATGGGTTTTACAATCAAAGATTCAACCAGCCGTGAACTGAAACATTAAAAACAAAAAGATGGTTGTGTTCATACTGAACATGTACAGGCTATTTTTTCTTGTCATCATTCTCTAGTATAAAAACTATTTACATAGCATTTTTATTATATAAGGTATTATAAGTAATCTAGCGATGATTTAAACTATATAGGAGAGTAGACATACGCTATATGCAAATACGATACCATTTTATATAGGAACTTGAGCATCTGCAGATTTTATTATCCATGGGGGTCATGGAACAAATCCTCAACGAATACTGAGGGATGACTGAATAGAAATATATATATTGACTGAATATTCAGTCAATATATATTGTGTTCAATACAGAAAAATACTACAAATATTTAGATAAGTTTTAATTTTGGGAGAGGGGGATTGACCTGTCCTATTGCTACATCTTCAGTCTTTTTTACTACTATGTCAAACTGTTTTGTATTCCCTATGACTGCGTTTTCTCTCCTGGCCTTACAATTGGCCACCCTCTAGTTCCTCTGTTTGTGATGTTTGAGGTGTTCACTATTCATCTAAGACTGTTAGTTTACTCTGCTAATTTCTTCTGCAACCCATTTAAATGCAGCTCCATCATCTGTCATCATTTCCTCTGCTCATTGTTAGGCTAACTCATTGAGTTAAATATGTTCTTGTACCTGCATCCCAAAAACATAGCATAGTGCTTTGCTCAAGCATTGACTTAGCAAATGTTTGTAGAAACTGCCTTGTATGAAGATGTGGCAAGTCATGTCAATTTCACAGTTGATGCACTTCACTACTTACTTTCTAGGTTGATGATTATTATACCTTATGCTCAACAGTAGTTTGTTCTTAACTAATTTAGAACTCTGAGTAGAGAGCAAGCTCCTGAGCTTCCACTCCTGTTCTTCAACAGTGCGTGTCCCCGCTTCCCACCTGTGATCTTTCCTTGGGACTCCACTCTGCTCCTGTTTGCTCTCTCACACTTTTCTTTCCAGGATACATGCCTCCTTCATGAAAATCAGTGTGCAGAATTTCATGAAACACCCTAAAAGGAAAGTGGTAAACACAAGGAAGACAAATGAGTGAGACAAAACAGATTAGCTCTTTGCTCTGGCACATAAAAAGGCAGGTCACTAAGTATTTACGAATTTCTGGCCTTAGAATAAATCTAAAGAACAGATGAAAGACTTGAAAGACTCAGAACTACATCAATACCTGTGGGAACTATTTTGATAAGAGGCATTTCTGAAGCTGACTCCCCGGCTTCTTTAAAAAAAGACACTTCACAAAGGAAGACATCCGAGCAGCCAACAGACATATGAAGAAATGTTCAACTTCACTAATCATCAGGGAGATGCAAATCAAAACCACACTGAGATGCCACCTAACTCCAGTCAGAATGGCAATAATCAACAACTCAAAAAATAACAGCTGCTGGAGAGGGTGTGGCGAAAAGGGAACACTTCTACACTGTTGGTGGGAGTGTAAACTAGTGCAACCTCTGTGGAAAGCAGTGTGGCGATTCCTAAAAGCTCTAAATATCTACCTCCCATATGACCCCGCAATCCCCCTACTGGGAATATATCCGGAAGAACACAAATCACCCTACAAAAAAGACACCTGCACACGTATGTTTATCGCAGCGTTGTTCACAATAGCAAGAACCTGGAAGCAACCATGCTGCCCATCTAAAGAGGATTGGATTAGAAAAATGTGGTACATATACACGATGGAATACTACGCAGCAATTAAAAAAGAACAAAATCATGAATTTTGCAGCAACCTGGATGGAACTAGAGTCTATAATACTGAGTGACCTCTCACAAAAAAAAAGATCCGAGTATCACATGTTTTCACTCATATAATGGACCTTGAAAATCTAATCTAATACTATAAGAAAATGACTGACAGTAGTGGGAAACTATGGGGCGGGGAGGGAGATGGGATTAATGAGCAAATATCTGTCTAGGGATGGGGAAGCACCTCTAATCAATAGGGTGCCTGAATGAAACGTATTTCTATACCTAACAATTAACTGTACCCCAGAACATCATAATAAAAAAATTGATTATTGAAAAAAATTATCATAAAGAATAATTCTGAGGAGTTTAGATAGAAATTTTAGAGGAAAATTCCTTATAAATTTTTTAAAAACCTCATTTTTACCAAATTAGTTTGTGTTGTCTTTCTTCAAAGGGATTTTTGGCTTTTAGAGATAAATCTTCTCAAGTTCTGCTATTGTTCTGATGACTTTGCGTGAGTTTAATTTAATGATTGTGATTTTTTTGTTGTTGTTGTTTTTTGTTTTGTTTTGTTTTGTTTTGAGTTGGAGTCTCACTCTGTCGCCCAGACTGGAGTGCAGTGGCCGCTCCCGGCCACCGCAGCCTCGACCTGCTGGGCTCCAGCGATCTTCTGCCTCCGCCTTCCAAGTAGCCGGAAGTACAGGCATGCGCTACCACGCCCGGCTGATTTTTTGAGTTATTGTAGAGATGAGGTCTTGCTGCCCAGGTGGGTCTCGAACCCGCGGGCTCAGGCAATCCATTCACCTCAGCCTCCCAAAGGCGCAGGATTACAAGCTGAGCCACCGAGCCCAGCAATGATTGTGATTTTTAAACATTTTAAATTAATTCATTAAACTTTTATGTGATTACGCTTAAGATTGAGGAAGCATACTGTGAAATGTTGCCTACATAAAATAACAAGAAAAACACAAGTGAAAATAACTTCTGAATAATAACTTGGAAGTTTCAGGGGATTATTATTTGATTGTTTCTAGTTACTTTTAAAAAAAATTTGTCTGTTTTCTACTACTTTATATTTAGTCAAGGAACTTGAAAGAAATAAAACATTAAGAAAAAACACTGCAATGTTGCACCATCTTAAATACCTGTAAATAAAGGTAATTGTTACTTCAGAAGACATTTAAGATGACTGTGATGAACATTTTCTGTGAGGCACTACACAATAAAATAAGCACTAAACAAATGACTAATAATGTTTTAAAATATGTAGGAAATTAACCCTACCTGACAGACTTATATGTGACAACACATTAGATTGTAATGCGATTACATTAGGTTCCAGAAAGAAGTTGGAGCCTCAAAAAAGCTTGTACGTCTTGAAAACATGTCAGTCAAAAGAAACTTCTGCAACTTTAACCTCTGAGAACCAACAAAAGAAAAAAAAACAGAATGAGCTCATATCTACAGAAATTCTTTATAATGTAATGGATTGCAAATATCATTTTTGCTTACCACCTTAGTGGTATCACCTACTAAGTAATTTTAAGTAAATCACCTACTATGCCCCAATACCTCACCAGCAAAATTAGGATAGATTAGGCCAATATCCACCTCTTATACTTGACCTTACCACAATTTTGGGTACAAGACAGGTCTCATTATGGAAAGTTTCTGTTTCTATTATTAAATTTTTATGATAAATAGTGCTCCATTTAGGCTGCTGAGATATCTTGTTTCTCTTCTTTTTCATGTCTTTCTCCAATAACAGGAAACGCACTTGAAGGCAAAGACCCAATCTACCCTCCTTGTATTCCCCACAGTACTATGTAGAATGAGTTGACACATACCTATTTTAGTAGATAAAAGTGTTTAATGGTGTCAGGTTTTATACAAATGCTCCCTAGAAAATCTTGGAAACTATCGGACTTCAGGAGATTTTGAACTATCTGCTTTGAGATTGCATCTGCCTTATGCCTTCCAGATTCCACGTCTTTCTATGGTGGTCACTTCATTTTAGATAGCCCACATGGCAACAGGACTTTGGGAACCATTGGACTAATGTATTTCCAAAGACCCTTTCATTCCTTCAGCTGTATAACATGATAGGTCTGATTATGGATACCCGTGTCCCTCAAAACTTAGCTTGACCCAGAACTTACTGCACTGAAGAATTTGTCTTCGGGCCCATATGCATCCAATTATAAATGGCACAAATTCACTTCTGTTTTTGTCTTTGATTCCTTGTCTCTGTATGCTGCTTCTGGTTGTTACTGTGACAAGTCATTTATTTTAATAACATAGGTGAACCTAAAACATAAATGGATCAGAACTTTTTCTATTTTTCCTGATTTGAGTTAATTTAATACTTGATATTTAAGTTTCAAATATAAAACAACTTAACTAAATTTTTAATCCTGAATCAGAGTTATTTTCATGGTCAACTGATGTCTGAGCTTCTGTATTTAGTCTTAAACAAGGAGTGCTAGTTTTTGCCACAAAACACGCTGGCCCAATCCAGAGTACACTGTGATAGCAATACTCCTTTGCATCCTCACCAGTTTCTTCCAAAAACAACCTCAGATGTGGCCTCAAACTCCTTAGAATCATCAACAACCATGACCTGTGATCGTACTAGTTTGAATTTATGTAATCTGTCCATACTGTGTTCTGAGATCCTTCTATAAAAAATAAATAATCATTGAGGGAGTACCTTGTGTAGAGTAGGTGAATGAAAAAAATCTGAGATGCAGTATCTGAGATCTAGGTTTGGATTCTGGCTCTGCAGTTGATTAACTGGGTAAGCCAATGCAATTTGTCTAGTTTTTCTAGGTCCGGTTTTTACTCTAAAAATGGAGAATTTTTTTTCGATTAGTTTTTTATGGAGTAACAATAAAAAATTTCAGCACATTGATTTTCTCATAGTAATTATTAAGCAATGTTTTCTTCTTCTGGTAACAGAAAACTTAGTATCTCCTTTCCATCTCTGGACAATGTTGATTTCTTTAGTTATGTCTCACACAGAAGTGAAAATTTTTCTAGGACATTTCATCAACTGGTCTTTATTTAATTTCTTAAAGCCAGGAAGCATAAGTCTAATTCTTTTTTCAACTTGGTTATTGTTGATGTGTGAAGTTGGTGCTTATGTTCTCCTCAGCCTCTTTTTCATCAAGCTAAAAAGATCAAAGTTTCTTAAACCAGTTCTTAATTTAGAATCTTTCACTTCTGTGGTCACATGCATTTTCACAGCTTCCATTTACTGAGATCCCTCTCACAAGTATGGACCTGGACTAGTACAGTTATTCTGACTGGAGGCAAAATGCACTAATCTGTGAGTCACAGCACTCACCTTCCAGCCATTATTCCAAGTATTTGTGGGCTAGTGAATTATACAGACACATCATAGAGAAGTAAAAAAAAAAATTTAATATACAGGAAAAAGTAGCATCAGTATAATGAGCTAAAATAGCCAAATAATGAGGAAGTGCCATTAGAAGCCTCTATTTATTCAGAAGAGAGATTTTCCATGTATATTCGTAGAATTCCACTGGAAAACTGTCTGATCCAAGACTTTTGTTTTGTAGGTAGCTTTCTTATGACAGAGTCAATTTCCTGGCTTGGTATTGGACTATTTAGGATTTCAATTTCTTTTTGTTTCAATCTTGGGAGGTTGTGTGATATCAGAAAGTCCTCCATTTCATTTATGTTATCGAGTTTGTTTCCATATGGCCGTGCATAGTAATCTCTGATAATCTTTTGTATTTCTTCCTGGTTAGTTGTAATGTGATCTTTTGCATGTCTGGATATGTTTATTTTGGCTTTTCTCTCTGTTTTTCTTGGTCATTCTGCTAGGGGTCTATCAATCTTCTTCATTCTTTCAAATAACCAGCTTTTTGCTTTGTTGATATTTTTATACGATATTTTTGTCTTCTATGTCCTGTATTTGGGCTTTTGCTTTGGTGATCTGGATTTATCTGGTGAAGTTAGGGTTTTGGTGGTCTTGTCTTTCTAGCTACCTTAGGTGATTTGTTAGACTTTTCACTTGTTCTCTTTCTATTTTCTTGATGTGTGTTCATAGAGGTATAAATTCATCTCTTAGTACTGTTCCATTGTATCCCAGGGATTTTGGTAAAATGTTCCTTTGTTTTAATTTGTTTCCAGGAATCTTTTAATTTCTGCTTTGTTTTCTGTGTTGACTCAGGAGTTGTTCAGCATCATGCTGTTTAGTATCAATGTCTTTGTGGGTTTTGGTCGAATTTTGTTGGTGGTGATATTTCTTTCTAATCTACCGTGGTTTAAGAAGGTGCATGGCAGTATTTTGATCTTGTGAATTTTATTCATGCTCGATTTATGGTCGAAGATGTAGTCAATCCTGGAGTACATTTCATGTGGTGACGATGAGCAGAACGTATATTTTGTAGTTGTGTGAAATGTTCTGTAGATATCTTTTTTTTTTTTTTTTTTTGAGTTGGAGTCTCACTCTGTCGTCCAGACTGGAGTGCAGTGGCCGCTTCCGGCCACCGCAGCCTCGACCTGCTGGGCTCTGGAGATCCTTCCACCTCAGCCTTCCAAGTAGCCGGAATTACAGGCATGTGCTACCACGCCCGGCTGATTTTTTGATTTATTGTATAGATGAGGTCCTGCTGCCCAGGTGGGTCTTGAACCTGCAGGCTCAGGCAATCCACTCACCTCAGCCTCCCAAAGGCACGGGATTACAGGCTGAGCCACCAAGCCTGGCTTGGTCTGTAGATATCTATTAAGTCCATTTGGTCAAGTGTCAAGTTGAGGTTCCAGATCTCTTTGTTGATTTTTTTGCCTTGATGATTTATCTAGGGTTGTTAGTGGGGTATTTAAGTCCTCAGCTATGATAGTATGAGCGTCAATATCTTTTTTAAGTTTACTTAGTAGCTGCTTTATAAAAGCTGGTGCTCCTGTGTTGGGTGCATATATGTTTAGGATGGATATTTCTTGTTGATGGATTTAACCTTTTATTATTTTGTAGTGTCCTTCTGTATCTTTTTAAATTTTTGACAGCTTAAAGTTGTTTTGTCTCATATTATGATTACAACTCCTGCCTATTTTGAGATCCATTCACTTGAAAGTTTGTTTTCCATCCTCTAACTTTGAGTCTGTGGGCATCTTTTGTGGTGAGATGAGATTTTCTAGAGGGAGAATTAAAGTTGAAAATTGATAAAGGAGGTGCTGTCAACTGAATTTTTCAATTTTAAATCTTAGTGAGCTTTGAGAAAAATCAAAACCATACATGGAACATTGAATATATTTAAAAGTTCTGCAGCAGGTAAATACTGGATATTTCTAAGGAATTTTTAACTGATAAACATCTATTTAAAATTTAATAGTTATTGGATCTGTAGACGCAAATGCAATGGATGAGTAAATGTTTGTGCATGAATACATGTGACCTTCGCTGTGGGTATCAATGGGCACAGCACCCATGCATAAGGTCACCTGATTATCAGGTCTGGTGGGGCAGATGGGAAGGCCATCTGCCCTTCAGTATTTCCCTGAAACTGACATGGATGTCTGAACAACCTGGCCCTTTGAAGTCAGGACAGCCTGGGATTTATATTCAGCTATTTCTAATGACAGGTGTAACTTGGTCAATTTCTCAAAATAGATAAGCCTCATTTTTCATATGTGTGAATTGACATAATAACATTCATGTAACAAATCATTCAGGATATATGCATACCTCTCTTACATGGAGCCTCCTTTGTTCATGTACACTAAATCCAGGTGGCATTGCCCAAAGCTTGTCATTATGTGACAAGAGAATATAGCATGTGAACACAAGAATTTAGCACCTAAGGCAACAGACACCAAAAATGCATCGCAGTTTTGCTACTCAAGAAAAATTTTCAAAAACAAACAAAAACACTTATTTTAGTCTACAATAATTATCTCAAGTACTTCCGTATACGAGGGGTAACCCCCCCCAAAACAGACTTATCTTTTTTGGAGGGTGGGGCCTTTTGTAATACATTTGGAATTTGTTCCTCCAGATCAAAAGGTCAAACTAAAGTTTTTATCTGGAAATTTTGAGACAGCTGTGTCATGGTTTGTGGAAGAAACAACCCAAGTTGAGGTAAACAGATGACTGGTTCTTCTACCCATGACAACGCATCTGTCCATACCTTGCTGAGTGTTCAGCAGTTTCTGATGAAAAACAGCATAATCTCCCCATGCCCCACCCTCCCTCTTCACCCAATTTTGCCTCCAGAAACTTTTTTTGTTGTTGTTCTATAATGTGAAAAAATTCTTCAAAAGGAAACATTTTGCTGATGTGGAAGAGGTGAAAGAAAAATCCACAGAAGCACTAAAAATCATGAAAACTGATGAGTTCAAAAACTGTTTTGAGCAGTGGAAAAAGCCTCTTGATAGGTGTATTAATAAAATGAATAGTACTTTGGAGTTGGCTAAATTTAAACATGCAAGAATAAATATACATGTAAGAATAAATACACAATTTTTATAAATAATTCTTGGGGTTTTTTTTGGGGGATCCCCCTTCAAGGCCCTGTTCTGCATGCTGAGAAACTAGGGCAAACAGGACAAATATAGTGATTCCATGCCCGCTAGGGAAGACGGGTACTAAATAAGTAAACATACAAGGAAGATGATTTTAAATGGGCAAACTTAATGAAATAATCTAACCTGGAGCTAAGACTTCAAAAAGTCAAAGGAGAGTGGGTGACACTTGAGATCTACGTGGCAATGAGAACACAACCATGATAAATACTGGAGATGTAGTCATGGTGATGATGTGTACTCCATGAAGCTCACAGCTATTTTCAGGAAACAGCCAAGTTAAACAATGATAATAATAATTGCTATACATTGCAAATGTAAATGAAGTTGACTCTTGTTCATAATGAGCTGACATGGGCCAACCATACCTAAGGGTACATATTTTCACAGCTAATGAAAGTGCTGTGAGGGGAACAAGAGAGTACAAATAACTGCACGGACAGTGAGTCAGTGAAAAGGAAGAGAAGATGATTTACTGTGTGACCACTATGGGTAGGCTGTTTATCTGTATCAGTTGGTCTTTTCTCATCTGTAGAATGGGAAGGGACACTAATACACATATCTCAGTATTACTTAGTTGTGGAAATTTAATAAGATAATATTTTCAAAATATTATATAATTTAAAATGTATACATCATATTTATATATACGCGTGTGTATGCATATGTAAACACATACACAAATAGACACATAGACATATATACATATATGTAAAATATCATCTATATTTTAACTGACATTGCATAATATGTAAACATGAATTCACATAGCAGGACTCGAAATGGGATGAGAGGAACTATTTTATTAGAAGCAGACAAGAATTCCAGATGCCTAAACCCAAACTGGAATATTTTATCTTAGGCATTTTGTTGGTTTACTTACTATTGTGAAGAAGATAATCCTGCTACTTCAGGACATGAGCTGATGAAACTTTGTTCTTATATGGTTGATAGATATAAAACATAACATTCTCTGTGATGCTTTGTGATAATTATAATTTTAATGATAAACCAGATCTATCATTATACATGTGCTTTTTATCTTTTAATAGCAATCATTTCTGCCTTAACTGAAAAAAATTAAGTGCCTATGAAAAATGATCATTTCTTCAAGTTATATAAAAATATTATATGTATTCCCAGGTGATTTTAGCACAGGCAAATTTAACACTAAATCAACATGAAGATAAAATGGCCAGAATTCTTTTCAAGACTTGATGTTTTGATTGTAAGCATATGTATGCTTCATAGTAACCAAATTTGGGGGGAAACATAAAAGAAGGGAAAAAAGAATACATGAACAGACCCTAAAAATGCTTAGAAGTTGGCAATTTCTATTTAACACACCATAGTCATTTGACTCTTGAAACTGCTTCCTACTAGCAGATACCAGATATAGATATAGATATAGATATAGATATAGATATAGATATAGGTGTAGATATAGATATAGATATTCTACGTTCAGATCAATACTGGGTAAATACACGAGATTTTTTTAATGCCTTAATCTTGAAATCCTCACAACATTTTAATCTGAAAATAAGCTCCTGTAAATTGTAGATAATACTACAAAAGGATTTTAGGCCATGCTGGTGGCATAACAATATGATTAAATTATTGATCTAGCTGAATGACTGCAGCTTTAAGAAATAAACTACTATTGAACAAAATTCGTAAAATATTTTAATTACTGATTAAAGATATAAGCAAGTGACAAGGTAACAATTTTAGCCTTGGGCTTTATCTTTTCTTGTAATTGGTAAGGTTTTACTACAGAATTTTATTGTAATTTTTTTTTTAGTTTAAAAGAAAAAAGGACCCTTCAATTTTATAGCCACACTATTCACATATGTAAACATATGTTTATATGTGTATACATATATAATTATATATGGATATATATGCATAAGCATATATGTGTGTATATATAGATATATGTGTACACATATATATATATATATTTATAGAGAGAGAGTTCATATACTTATACCACGCATAAATCAAAGAGAGCTCTAAGTGGAATATAATAAAATAAAAATAGTAATTTTCTTTGGAAAGTGAGATTATAAGTGACATTTCTCATTCTTCTCATACTTGGTTGTGTTTTTACCTACCATAATTAAGACATGTTACTTCTATTGTTTGAAAATAGTAAATTATATATTTTTTACTGCATGCTTATTCATATTTTTCTTATGTGCAGTAATTCTTCTGTACTGACCGCTTTCAAAACTCCATAACTGATATAACCCTTTTCTTGCTATTGACAGGTATCACAGCATATTAGTAGTTAAAAATCCATTATTCCATGTAATTCAGTGTTTAGGTTCACAATATTGTCTAAGGATTAATAATTCAGCACCTTGCTTGAATTTCCAGTAAGCGACCACTTTCCTCCAACTACATCAACATGTTAAACTTAAGTAGACTATTCAGCACCTAACAGATGTGTAATAATTGCACCCTGAGTTATTCTAAAGGATTAAAAAAAAACCTTTTTTTTCTTGTTTTATTGTGTGGGCTTTGGAAGCTTATCTGGCAGCAATTACCTCTTATGTATAGAGAAAGTAGTCCGTATAAGATTGGTCTAGAAGCAGGAAGATCAATTAGGAAATAGTTGACATTTAATTTTGTTTGCTTGGTAGGGGCATGTCTATTTCTCTCAAGCTGGTATATAACTCACGTGTCACTAGGTAATTTTTTCTGTCTATGGCCTGTCTCCCTGAATCTACTCCAAGTTCCTTGGGAGAAAGGACAGTATTCCCTGATCCTGTGTTTTCTGTTCTCAACACAGAGCCCAGAGTTTCTCTGTCTCCTAGAAGAAGTTCAGAGAATGAATGCTCTTGTAGGTATCATTCAGTCTAGAATAGACCATTCTAGAACCAAAAGATGTGGATGACTGCTTCATTTTTGTACTTATTCTGTGTGTTCCCCCATGTGAAAAGCCTGAGACCGCTCTCCTTAGAAAAGAGATTAGCCCTTGTCTGGTGTCTCAACTTGGCAAGTGACCAGATGCCCATGCTGACATAAAGCTTACCCTGAATGCTAACAGTGGCTCCCTGCACCTAAACTGTGTAAACAGTATGGTTTTTGCTGCAAGTCTGCTTTCTTTCCAGGAGTCTTGTATGTGGGTACGTGCTAGGCAGCGGGTGCCTATGGGACCAGCCTCAGAAAAGACCCTGGGTGCTGCATCTCCAATGAACTTCTCTGTAGACAGCACTTTTTAGGTGTTGTCAAGACTTACCGCTGTGGAAATTAAGTGTGTCCTGGTGTGAACTCCACTGGGAGAGAATTCAAAGAAACTTGCACCCAGTGTTCTTCCAACTTCTCCCCATGCACCTTTCCCTTTTCTGATTTTGCTTTTGTACTTTAACTGCAATAAACAGTAGCTATGACTACATAGTTTTGTGATGAGTACTATGAATCATTCTATGATTTAAGTGGTGAATCTTGGGCTTCCCTGAGAGGTCCTCTAACACAGGGCCTCAAGGCCAGCTTTGTCAGGGATGTCTTAAGTGACTTGTAACATACTTTATCTGCCGAGAGGTGCCTATGAAAGGGCATTTATGGGGAATGGGTTAATAGAATTGTTTATAATGGCAGAGGAATCCAGCATTGAAAATGGACCACTAATCACCCCTCCCAAAATAAATGTATTTTCCCTTCTCTCCTCTGCCAGATCCATATGTATAGAACAATTTTTCCCATGTAACTTATTATTTTAGTTTCTTACGAAGTCTTTGGCTGTTTCTTTATATGATGCATACATGGAATATATGTAACATATGTGAGTTACATGGAACATGCCATCGCCACTGTTTGGTTTTAATCACCATAAATGTTATTGGATATAACTATAGCACACTCTCTTTTGTTACTGTATAACACACCTTTTTGTGCTTATACCACGATATATATTTCTTTCCTTAAACTAATGGATATTTGGGATTCAATTTTTACTACTAAGACAAATGCTGCTATGAACAAGGTTGCAATTATATCTCTAGGTGTACATTTGCAAAATTTTCTGTTGTTTACGTAACTGGGAAGATAGTTATTGGGTCAGATTGAAGGTAGATGCTAACGTTTACATTGTCATTGTGTCAAACAATTTCTTCAAGTTATTTGGAGAAACTTACCCAACAACATTGTTTAAGAGCCTTACCCTGTAACACTTTTTATCAGACTTCTTAATTTTTTTCAATCTAATGTCTGTAGAATGTCATGCTATTGTAGTTAAAATGTACATTTTTTTCTAATTGAGAATGAGGTTAACATGTTTATGTGCCATCAGTGTTTCCTAAATCATTTTTGCAGTTTCTATTGAGCTATTTGTTTCTGTTCATTCAGAATTATTTGGTTGTTAGCATATATTGTATCTTCTCTCAGTGTGTTTGTTTGCATTTCTGTAGTGTCTCAAATAACAAGTTTTTCCCCCAATGGATCCTTAATTTATTTCTTTTAAGGATTGAAATTTTTTGATATTCTGATGATAACAGTGTTTGTCACTGTTTCTCCAAACTTTTAAAAACAATTTTATTGAAATGTAATTACTGAACAATAATCTGAACATATTTGAACTGAGCAACCTAACAAGTTTCAACTCCTATACTCGCACGCAAAGCCACCACAGGTGTCAAGACAGTGAACAGATTCATCATCCGAGTGTTCAGTTCTGCTGAGTGACTAGAAGTGGAATGACTGGATCTATACATATGTATGGATTATATGTGTTTAACATCTTAAGAATGTGTAGAACTGTTTCCCAAATTTGTTGTGCTGTGTTACATTTTCATCAACTAGTGTTTGAGAGTTCTAGTTTGTTTATAATCTTTTTTTTTTTTTTGAGTTGGAGTCTCACTCCTTTGCCGCGGCTGAAGGGCAGTGGAACGCTCACGGCTACCCCAGCGCTGACCTGCTGGGCTCTGATGATCCATCCGCCTGAACCTTTCAAGTAGCTGGAACCACAGGCGCAGGCTACCACTCCCGGCTAATTTTTTTATTTTATTGTGGAGATGAGGTCTCTCCAAGTTGCCTGGAACTACCTCGAAGCCGCAGGCTCGGGCAATCTACTGGCCTCGGCCTCCCAAAGTGCTGGGATTACAGGCTGAGCCACCAAGCCTGACCAATTTGTTTACATTCTTACAACCACTTGTTACATATAATCTTTACAGATTATTTTCTAGTCTAATATGTCAAATAATGCATTCTAATAATTTGTCTGACTACTAAATTGACATTTAAGTTTTGTTTTGTTTTCTTAAGGACCAATAACGTTGAAAAAGTTTTCATATACTAATTTGCAATTCCTATTTTGTTAGTGAAGTTTATATTTCAATAAATGTTGTCACACTTTTAAAAAATTGGATTACTTATTTTCTTATAACTGAGCTTTGACAGTTTTTAATATATTGTAAATGCAAGTCCTTTATCTGATATATGATTTACAATTATTTTTCTCCCAATAGGTGACTTGTCTTTTTATTTTGTTAAAATTATATGTTTCAAATAATAAAATTTATTGCTGTTTTCAAATTTAAATATGTATAATCTATTTATTTGTTCTTTATATGTTGTGATTTTCATACTTGACATCTAAGAAATCTTTGCCTGACCTACTGTCAAAACAATTTTCTCCTGTGCTTTCAAATTATTTTGTTATTGTCAGGTATTTACACTTATAAATTTTTAAAACAGATTTTGTATGTTTTAAAATTAGATATGTGATCTATTTTTCTTATTATATATTTATAATAAATACATAATTTATTTGTATGTCTATTTATTTATTTGAGTCAGGTTCTCACCACTGCCAAGACTTGAGTGCAGTTGCAGGGTCACAGTCCACCACAGTCTTGAATTTCTGGACTGAAGGGATTCATCATCCTCACACTCCCCAGTTCCTGGGCCTACAGGCATGTACCACATTACCTGGCTAATTTTTTAATTATTTTGTGAAGATGAGTCTTGCTATGATACCCAGTCTGATCACGAACTCCTGGGTACATGCATTCCTCCTGTCTCAGCCTCCAAATTGCTCAGATTAGAGGCATGAGCCACTGTGCCTGAATTAGTTTATTTTTATATGGGATTAGAGGCATGATCCAATGTACCTGAATTTGTTGTTGCTGTTGTTGTAGTTTTAATATGGTGCAAGGTATGAATTGAAGTCCCCTTTTATCTTTTGTTTTGTTTTTTTAGGTGAACATCCAGTTGTGAGACCAACATTTATTGAAAAGTTTGTGAACTATTCATTAAATTACCTTTTCACTTTTGGCAGTTTCAGTTGCCCATATACAAATGTCTGTTTCTAGACTTTCATACTTTTCATTGATGTGTATGTCTATCTATATTCTATAACAGAGTCTCTTGAATTCATTTAGTGTTAGTCCTCCATATATGTTCTTATATTTAAAAATGTTTTGGTAGTTTAGATTTTTTTGTACTTCCATGTGAATTTTAGAAACAGACATTCAATTTCTGACAAAGTTCCGCAAAATTTTTAATTACAATTGCTTAGAATCATAAGTCAATTCTAAAGGAATTGTATTTTAACAACACTGAATCTTCGTACCTAGGAACAGAGTGGTATGTGTGTATTCAATGCTTTAATTAAATTCTCTCATTTGGTAATTTTTCAAATTATCGTTTTAGTAAACATGAGATCTGTGAAGAGGCCATTCTTTTAATTCCTGATAATTTGTTTTGTTTCTTTTATCATAAATCTGCCCAGAGGTTTATCAATTTTGTTTATTTTTCAAAGAACCAGCATTACACATTAATGACTTTCTGCTTTTTGCTCCAATGTCTTGCCTTTTTCTCCTTTCCTTAGTTTAAGGTGGATTCTGAGAAAACTGATTCCAGGACTTTTACCTTTTCTTATACAATAATTAGTGTTATATATTTTCTGTTAATACTGGTCTAGCGAGCCGGGCTCCATGGCTCAGTATGTAATCCCGTGCTTTGGGAGGCTGAGGTGAGTGGATTGCCTGAGCCCGCGGGTTCGAGATCCTCCTGGACTACTTGGCGAGACCTCATCTCTACAATAAATCAAAAAAAAAAATTAACCGGGTGTAGTAGCACATGCCTGTAGTTACAGCTACTTGGAAGGCTGAGGCGGAAGGATCGCCGGAGCCCAGCAGGTCGAGGCTGCAGTGGCCGGGAGCAGCCACTGCACTCCAGTCTGGGTGAACGAGTGAGACTCCAGCTCAACAACAACAACAAAAATACTGGTCTAGCCACACTCCGTACATTGTAATAGTTTGCTTTTTCCCTTTTTATTCAGCTCAAAATGCCTTCTAATTATTCCTCAATTTGCTCTCAGATTCATGTGCTAATTTAGGGAGCATTTTTATGTTTTTAGATACTTAGCCCTGTTCTCTTTGGCTTTGCAGAAGTTTATCAGTTTGATGAGGCCCCACTTATCTCTTATGGCATGGACACTTGGAGGTTTGATCAAGAATTGGTTGCCAGTCCCAATTTCCATAAAAGTGTCTCCTGCATTTTCTAAAGTCCTTATAGTTTGAGGTTTTACATTTAAGCCTTTGATTCATTTAGAGTTGATTTTTGTGTATAGTGATAGGTGGGGATCTTCTGCATATGGTCAGCCAGGCTTCTCAGCACCATTTACTGAACAGGTTCTCCTTTCCCCAGTGGTTCATGGTGGAGGCTTTGTGGAAGGTGAGTTGGTTGAGAATTTGATGTTTTGCTTCCAGAATTTCTATCCTGTTCCATTGGTTTATATGCCTATTCTTGTACCAATACCAGGCTGTTTTGATTATTGTAGCTTTATAATAAAGTTTAAAGTCTTGGAATATGATATGTCCTGCTTTTTTGAAGAAGAAGAAGAAGAAGATTGTTTAGGCTATTCGTTGTTTCCATATGAATTCCTATATTGTCGTTTTCAATCACAGACTGGAAAAAAATATTTGCCAATTGTATATCTGACAAAGGCCTAACATCTGGGATCTACAAGGAACTCAAATATGAAGAAAAAAAAAAACAGCCCCATTACAAAGTGGGCAAAAGACATGAATAGACACTTCTCAAAAGAAGATATATGAGAGCCGGACTCGGTGGCTCAGCCTGTAATCCCGTGCCTTAGGAGGCTGAGGTGAGTGCATTGCCTGAGCCCACGTGTTCGAGACCCGCCTGGGCAAGTTGGCGAGACCTCATCTCCACAATAAATCAAAAAAATCAGCCGGGTGTGGTAGCCCACGCCTGTAATTCGGGCTACTCGGAAGGCTGAGGTGGAAAGATCGCCGGAGCCCAGCAGGTCGAGGCTGCGGTGACCGGGAGCAGCCACTGCACTCCAGTCTGGGCAACAGAGTGAGACTCCAACTCAAAAAAAAAAAAAAAAAAAAGACGTATGAGCAGCAAACAGATACATGAAAAAATGCTCAGCTTCACTAGTCATCAAAGAAATACAATTAAAACCACACTGAGATACCACCAAACTCCAGTCAGGATGGCCATCATCAATAAATCAAAAAAACAACAGATGCTGAAGAAGTTATGGGGAAAAGGGAACATTTCTACACTGTTGGTGGGAGTGTAAATTAGTACAGTCTCTGTGGAAAACAATTTGGTGATTTCTAAAAGATCTAAAAATTGGCCTTACGAAGAACACCTATTGAGAATATACCTGGAGGAACTCAAATCACTCTATGAAAAAGATACCTACACACACATATTTATTGCAGCATTATTCACAGTAGCAAAAACAGGAACCAACCATGCTGCTCATCTAGAGGACTGAATTTAAAAAACGTGGTGCATATTCAAGATGGAATATTAAACAGTCATAAAGAATGACAAAATTATGAACTTCACAGCACCTTGGATAGATTTAGAGTGTCTAATATTGAGTGCTCTATCACAGAAACAAATTACTGAGTACCACATATTCTCACTCATAAGTGGACCTTGAACAATTACCATAATACTAGAAGAAAGGGATTGGGAGTAGTGGGAAACTGCCAGGGGAGGGGAGAGGCACAGCTCATCAACAAAGGTACCTGCATAATGAACATTTGTATACTTAACCCTGAATTGTTCTCCACATCTTTAAAATAAAACATTAAAATAAATAAATAAACAGCCATTTTCTCTGCTTATCTGTTTAATTCCACTGTGATTTGGAAAAATACTCTTTTATGACTTGACTTAATCTTTTTAATTATATTAAGACTTGTTTTATTGATCTGAATATATTTAATTGTAGTTGCTGTATATATGCAATTTTTATACTAGAGGTGGTTGGAATACTTTATAAATATCAATTAGGTCAGGTTGGTTATAATGATCTTTAAATATTTTTTTAAATCTTTACTGATTTTCTGCCTATTTAGTCTACGTACTGAGAGGTAGGCATTAAAATATCTGAGTATTTCTGTGAACTTCTCTATATCTCACTGAGGTTCTACCGGTTTATTTCTTTATATATTTTGAAGCTTTATTATTTTGCACAAAACTCCAAAGATTACTTTTCCCCTTGCGAATTAACCCCTTTTTTTATTACCACATTTATCATTGTGATTTTTTTAAGTCCAGGTACAATTCGGGTTCTAAAATCTATTTTGTCTAATTAATATAGCTACTCCAACTTTTAGTTTTGATTAATGTTTACTTTTTTTCATTCTTTTACTTAACAATTTGTGTCTTTTTTTAGATTGGGTTTCTATAGTGAGCATGTGGCTGATATCTGTTATTTTATTCAATTTAAAACTCTCCTCTTATTAATTACATTGTTGACAACATGTATATTTAATGTAATATTTGACATATTTGATATTAAATCTACCATTTTTCTATTTGTTGCTATGTGTCTTCTTTGCTCCCTCTGTCCTCTTTGTTTCATTCCTTTGGATTAATTTAGCATTTTTGTATTCTATCTTATTTCTTTTGTTGCTTTATTTCTTGTAATATGTTGTTGAGTTATTGCAGTGTTTGCTTTAGAATTTATAGTATGCAGTTTTAACCTATCAAAACCTATAATCAAGTGAGATTATAGCATTCCATATATACATAAAAATCTTAAATACTTTACTTTCATTTTTGTCTCCTGTTTTTGTTGTTGTTATTCTATATTTTACTTGAATTGAGTCACAATATGAATCTTATTATTTTTTAAGCATTTTATTATTGTTAAAGAGGTTTGAATAATATTTTTTAAAATCTTTTTAATTTATACAATTGGTGGCCGTTTGTAGAGTTCTTCTTTCCTTTGTGCAGAATTAGTTTTTCTTCTGATATAATTTAATTTTGTTTCTTTTGTCATTTTTTACAGTATAGGTTTTTTTGCATGCATAAAAAAGTTTACATTTTGTCTTCACTTTTGAAAAATGTATTCTGCTGAGTAAATAACAATTGGTTTCTGATTCTAAATAACAATTGGTTTGATCTGTTTTTTCAATATCTTAATAATTGTTCCTGTGTTCTGGCTTGTATTGTTTCAAATAAAAACAATTTTGATCACCCTTAACTTGTTTTTTGTAATAATTTGGCATTTTTTTCTGACTACTTTTTATACTTTTACTTTGCTACTAGTTTCAAATTTTTTATCATATACGTGTTTGTAGTTTTCCTCTTTTTTCTTATATTTGAGTTTTCTTGAGCTTATTGGATATATGAATTAATAATTGTCATGAAACATGATTTTTAAAATTGGTTTATGTCCTACATCCTCTTTTTCACTTCAATTATGTCTACTTTACTTGAAATTGTTTACAGCTGTATGATGCTCAACTATTTTGTTCAGCCTCTCCCTGTGTTCATTTTTGTATAGTTTTATTATTTTATCTTGATTGACTAATTTTTTTCTGCAGTGATAAGTTGGTTATTACTTTATCTTGTGTATTTTTCATTTTAGACATTAGAGTTTTCAACTCTAGAATTTAAGTTTTTGACTTCCTTATATCTTCTGTGACTCTACATATATTCAACTTAATCTCTTGCTTTTTAAACAAATGAGGCACAATAAATCTTTTAGTCTCCATATGTACCAATCATTACATATTTCTGGGTCAGTTGATATTAATTGAGCTTTATTTTTTGTAAGTGTTATATTTTCCTGCTCTTTTGCATGCCTGCTGAGATTTTATTGATACCATTCATACTTTGTGTGTTTTATCTTGTTTTGTGCTGGTGATTTTTACATTTCTGTAAGAATTCTTAAACTTTGTTCTGAGATGTTAGTTTGGAAAGAGTTTGATGATTTTGGATCTTTCAGCTTTGTCAATTTGAGCTAAATAATTATTTAACCTATTTTGTCTCTTGACTGGCACAAAACTCTCTGCATACTCTATCTGATGTTTCTTGAATTATAAGATTTGTTACCTGCCATTGAAATTGTAGAAACAGGTACTATTCCCAACCTCACATGAGCTATAGATACTGCTTACTGCAATGTCTCCAGGTAGGTCTTTCTTTAGGCATTTCCCTCATACTCATGCACTGACCAGTACTCTGTTGAATACAAAAGGAAGACCCTCTGCAGTTCTACAAAATTCTGTCTGTGCTGCTTGCTCTGCTTTGGTGCTCTGTCTTATAAGTTGCCAGAGTTTTATCAGTCCTGAATGCCAACCCTGTTTCTTCAACTTCTGCCTGAGTTAATTACCTCTGCAACAGTGAGGAAATCATTCTTGACAATACCTATGGGAATCATAGTGCTTGCCAAGCTTGTTCTTTATTTTTCAGAAATTAATTTCCTTCAATATCTGATGTTCAATTTCTTGAGAATGAGTTTCATATATTTTGTCTGATTTATTTTGTTAGTTGTTCCAGGTAGGAGAATAAAAATGGTTCCTAATATTTTATTTTGTCCATAAGCCAAAGCCATTTTAAATTTATGTTTAAGTAGTAGTACCATTTATCAGTAATGACAAACTTTTTTTATTTCTTCATTTCAAATTCTCATATTTTTCAGTTTGCGTTGTCTAACTTGTGCCAATAAAGGCATTGATTTGTGTCTTGATTTTTCACAGTATTTTAAATTTCCTCCCTTTTTTACTAGATGGAATTTTAAAAATTTAATTTATTATTCCACATTTTCTTAATCTGATAAAATAAAAAATACCTATTCTACATTTTTGTTACTTTTTCAATTGTAACAGACATAATTAACCAACTCTAAAGTTTACATCTTAAGCTCCATTCTAAATAATGAAACAAATTTAGAATCTATTATGCTGATTTCTTGTTGCACCAACCCTGAATCTCTACCCATATACTATTATCATGGCATTGTTGGTGATAAATTTGAATTTATTTACAATAAAACGCTTACATTCATTCATAAGGTCATTTTCTGCATACATAATAGAAATTGAAAATTATTTTTATCTCATTATTTTGAAGACATATTTTTGTTGTCTTCTAGATTCCATTATTAAATTGAAAATAGTAATACATATTTATTGCTTTTATTTTTAAGGAATCTGTCTTTTCTCCACTTAAAACTTCTCCTCGACTTTAAAGATTTTTGTTTTTACTGCATTTGATCTAAAGATAGTTTTCTTTTTATTTATTCTGTTTGATAAATGTTGTGCTTATTCTCTTACTTTGGGTCTATTTGTGAATTCATATATTTCCTTAATACTAAAAAATTTATTTTTATTGTCTGCTCACATGTTTTCTTTCTCTATTCTCTGAGTCTTTCCTTCTTTGATCCAATTAGATGCTTAATAGAACTTCTCATACTATCCTCCTTATCTCTTGAATTCTTCACATCTTCTGACTTGTGCCTCAGAGCTGAATTCTAGGTAATTTCTATGAACTTACTTGTGAATTTGGTTTTTCTTTTTAACCAGCAGCTAAAAAAAATTTGAGTTATTATGTCTTATGTATGTGCGTATGTACACATGTATACACAATATATATACATGAGATATATATAGCTCATACAAACTCACACGTATATACGCACATTTTAATTGGCTATTTTTCAAACCTTCATGTGATTTTGCAGTTTTTTTATTGCTTTCTTCGTTCATCAGTTTTATAAAATTATGTAGTTGATATACACAATGCTGAATATTATTTGTCATATAATTTTAATACCAAAGAGTCTAAATGTGGTACTTTTGTTTCTAGCTGACTTTCATGCATAATGACATGCATTTTTTATATTTTCTGATTTTTAATTATGGTCCCTTTTATTTGATTGAGTTTAATTTGTAGGAAACCAGAATTTCTAAACTGCAGATTTTTTTTTTCACAGTTTCATGTTTACTTTTACTGAGATCTTGGAGTATTAATTACATGGGACCACCTCAGTCTGAAATACTGATGTATGTTGATGGTGTTAAAATAAAGTAGGTGATTAAAAAGTGAGGGTGAAGTGAATTAGGTAGGGGACAAATTTTGTTTTCAGAGTGGGAAGTGACTGCCAAGTAGTTTGAAAAGTACAGGAACTAGAAAGAGACTCAAAATTGTTTCTGTATGAAGAAAAAAAAAATGCCCTAAAGGTATATGAGATCATAAGATAATTAAAATATTTTTTGCAATCATACATCTTTTCTAGGAAAATTTTCAAATAAGAATATTTCATGGGAAGCAACAGAAATAAGTAAATATTATATGTATTATATATATATATATATATTCCTCAATGCAAGTGATCAATTGTATGTGGGCAGAATTCAAAAGTTCCAGAAACACCCCTTAAAGTGGGCTGATTGATCTAGGAAGTGAATGCTCTTTTACTTCCTGTCTTTCCCTTTATTTCTGCCAGAAACTAAGATCAGTGACTAGGCCTACAACAGCCATCTGTGAACCTTAAAGACAGAAACAAATGATGTCAGCAGAAAAATGAAGACATCTGTGTATCTGTTAACTTCCTAGGGTCACCACACAGTACTCGATTGTCTAACTCCAGAATAACAACCAAATACATCCCCGCTTTATACACTCCGGAGCCTTTATCAAGGTACTTAGGATAATTTAAAGTGAAATTAATATCTACCTCACATGAATGGGGTGAGATACAAGATAATATAAGTAAAGTGAAATCATTTTTAGGACCTAAAATACTGGAAGATTAATTGCTATGTATAAATTTAATAAACCAGGAGTCCTTTCCATATACTTTCCTTCCAGATGTACAGCATTTATTCAAGTGGTGTTAAGAATTTTTTTAAAAATCATCACTCAATTCAAAATGTGTGCATTAAATGCTAGTCATTATTTATTAAGGATGATAAACTCCTACATTTTGTGACAAATGTCAGATTTTACAGTTTAGTAGGAGAAAAAGGAAAAGGGAAGTGAATTTAAAGGCTACAACTTTATAAAAACCAGTGGTTGTGGTCTTGATCTCCATGTTGTCTTTCCTGTATTGTTTTATTATGGAAGTTACAATTGGCGAGACATGGCATTCTCTCACTTTCTGCACATCTTCTCGGTGACAGCTGATATGGCTTCTCAAGTCTTCCGTCCCAGAGCCGTAACCTTCTTTTTCTCTATTGCAGACTGAACCTCTGAGATACAACTACAGCCCTTAAATTGCTCAGTACAATGCCTCTATTTTTGAATCTTTAGAAATACAAAATAAATTAAATAGTGCTGTATGGGTTTTACTGACTCTTGTTTCCACGTCAGCAGTTGCACAGCCCTGATGAAAATGATGGGGCACTGATTGACACTAATTGGCAGGGAGCTTCTTTACATTCCAAGCATTCAGGTTTCAGGATGAGGTCACCAGCAAGTTTACCTACATTTGTAGCGATTCTGAGTGAGAGTGATCACACATGTGGCATCACTTGAAAGGAATGTGGAAAATACTCTGAAAATACTCAGGAAACAGCAGCACAAACTCTGTTGAAAATACACTAAGAACATCTGCTTGATCACCAGAATTAAGGCTAGCTTGAATGATAGAATGAGTGCTAGGTTGTAAGCTGGAATGTTTAAGCATCTCTGTAATCTCAAGAAATTGCAACTTTTACAACAGAGATGATACTGGTTTGAATTTTTTTGATAATATCAGTTCTCATAAGAAACCTTTTTGAAGCTAAATATGGAAAGTTCTTGAGACTAAAATATGGATATATAGTACCTGCATTAAATATTTCAGCATTATAAAAAACAAATAAAGTCCCCAGGAAAATGATGCTCTTCAAGGAAAAAAAATCAATTATATTCAACACATATTTATCATCTCTACATTTTATGGGAATCAAATTGAACTAGATATGTTCCTTGTTTTTGAGGAGACTTCATTTTAGAAATGCAGGTTGTAGATTATAGCCAACATCTAAGTGAGAGTAAGGAACATTTTATATTAGGGGTTTGGGGTATTGTTCAATGTGGGGAAAGATTTGAGAAAGCAGACGAGGTGATCAATGATAAACAGATGGGAAGTACAAGTAGCACAAAGCTCTTTAATGACTACTTTGATTTGACTAGATTATGAATCTTGAGACCATGACAGAATCACACAGGAGAAAGGGGGGAGAGGGAAGAAAAATCAGGCTGACAGCTAAATCTCCATATGCCCCACTTCCACTGGACATGAAGTGATTCTCCCAAATTTCATAAAAATTGGGGTGTTCATACAACTAAGCATACAAATAGTCAAAATGATTGGAAAGGCACTAAATTAGCCAGGCCATCGAAATGTAAACTTATTAGGGTCCTCAGATTCTTTCAGAGAGACCATAAAGTCGAACTGTTTTCAAAATAACACTAATTTTATTTGCCTTCTAAAACTTTGTTGGCATTTTTACTGTTGGTGCAAAAGCAATGGTGAGTTAAACTGCTGGCATCTTACCATAAATCAAGGCATTAGCACCAAAGCGTATGTATGGTCATTGTCTTCTTCGCCACCTCATATTTAGAGGAGGGAGAAAAATGTAGATCATTTTATGAATATCTTTGGAAAAGTACTGAATATCATGAATTGTACTAAATTTCAATTTCACAAATATCTAAAGCACTATTTAAAATATTCTTTCCTTTTCCAAGTACATAACTGTGTAAAACTAAATTTTCTATATATATTTTAGGCAAATCAACATGTGACAGTAGGCTGAATCAGCAAACAGCTGTTATCTTTGAAGCTGAATGTTAAAGAGATTTTCCAAGAAGGAAAACATCAGTCTTCTCACTAATTTTTTTGTTTGGAAAATATATTTTTTCCCCAAAATGCTGTGGCTATATGTAATGGAGATATTGTTACTTTGACATGAATTAGTAAATTCATAGCTAAAAAATGCTTACTTTTAATTTCTACTTTCTATAGATATAACACATAAATGAAATATTTTTGTTTTCATCAATAGTGTTTAAGACTATAAATGAGTCCTGAGACCAAAAACAAAAAAAAAAATGGAGATATATGTGGAAAGATATGCCAGTTCTATACTGTGGAAATGTGGGATATTATTATCAAGGTTTGACACTTTATCTGGGGGGCAATGTGCAATATATGAAAATTCTGGGTCCAAAGAGAAATGCTTTTCTAATTATACTGGACAGAGAATATAGCACCGATTAGGATAAGAAGCGGCAGAAGGCAGGAAGACCAATTAGAAGACCAGCTAAAATAAAGCTATGCCAGTAGAATCCTATAATAGAAAATAAATGAGTGTCATTTGAGAATTTACAAGAATAGAATTTAAGTTTGATTAGATATTGAAGGAGAAAATGTATAACATTGAGATTCTTGATGCAGTGATTTGTAAGAAAAGGTGTTCTTACCTGAGATGCTGAAGTAAACAAGATGTAGGTAGAAGTGAGATTGAAGTATAGAATTCAGGGCATCTTGAATTTGTTGCCAGAGACTCACAAGGTAGACAGAGTGTGGTGGGGGAGCAGTTTCCTCATAGACAGTGAGAGTTTTGGGATTCAACTTGCCAGAGTATTAGGGGTGATGGTGTACAGTTGATTACATAAAGGTGGCAGGGGATATTAAACCCTTGAAAACAGAAAAGTATACCAGTGAAAAGAATGTGGTACATATACACAATGAAATACTATGCAGTCATAAAGAAAGGCAAGCATGGACTTTGCAGCAACTTGGATGGATTTAGAGTCAATCATATTCAGTGATCTACCACAGAGACAAAGAACAGAATACCATATGTTTTCACTCATAAGCAGACCTTGAACAATGATAATACTATAAGAAAGCGATCGACAGTAATAGGAAACTGCCGGGGGGGGGGGGATTGGCAGTTGAGGGAAACTGCTAAGGGAGGGAGGAGCATACCTCTTTAACAAGGGTACCTGCACAATCAACGTTTGTATGCCTAACCCTGAATTTTACCCCACATCTTTATAATAAGAAAGAGAGATAAATGAAACGTGGAAAACCAGGAGGAATGAGAAGAAATACAGTCAGAGGCAGGAAACTATAAAAAGTGCCATATCCACGAAGTCAAAATAGAAAATCATTGCAAAGTGTAGACTCTGGGATTTTTCATAATGACATAGTAGGAAATATACAACAGATATGTTTATTTTTTCCTCCCCTTGTGACATGTGCTAAAGTGAAAATCAATCACTGAATGTACAACTGAATTGTTTTTACTCAGATATAGCTGATTTCAATCATTATGTTTTCTTTTGTTGCACTAGACTCCTAAGATTTGCTTGGTATTCAGGTATTCCAAACAATTTCAAACTTAGTATTCATGTAAATGTTTTCAAGTCCCACTGCCGCTGAAAAAAACATGGAAAGAGATTCTCCTTCAGTCCTACCAATCAGAAATATGACATGGATTTCACTGGGCTAAAATCAATATGTTGATTAGGTTCGTTGTTTTCTGAAAGCCATCGGGAGAATCTGTTTTTTTGCCTTTTTCAGATTCTAGAGGTCACCCATTCCTTGGCTCATGGCACTACTTCCATCTTCAAAGCCAAAAATAATCAGTTGAGTCTTATATCACATGCTTCTGACACTGACTACTCTGCTTCCCTTTTCCACACATTATTTTTAGTTTAAAGGTTGCTGTATAGCAACCTTAATTACATCAGTCACCTTGATTTTCCTTTGCTATAACTTAGCATATTTGCATATTCCAGGGAATAGGACATGAGCATCTTTGGTAGGACCATTATTTTGCCTACCACACTAGTGTATTAGTGGTTCAATAGCTATTTCATATCTACTTGAGAAATAAAAAGAAACTACACAATAAACATAGTGCTATTCCCTTTTTAAACTAAAACAATGGACAATTTTTAATGGCTTTCGTTTGGGAAGTTTATATGAATAATAAAAATATTGCATAAAATGGCAAAATTGTTTCCTATTTCAATTATACTGATCAAAGAGCATCAACATCTACCAAATAATTTATCTGACAAAAGATTATCTTTAAAGCAGAAAAAGATTTGAAAAGTTGGTTTAAGAAGGTAATTTTTTTGTGTTGTATTAGCTACTGTACTGGTGAATAAATACTAGGTTTGCAAATATAATCGTATCTTTAAAAAAAATAAAACTAACATGTACCTTGTTTGCTTTAATAATAGATAGTTTTATATTTTACAAAGCATGTTTGGTGCATGATTTGTTTCCCATACCAATTTGATTATTGCCATTTTATTGGTGAAAATGTTGAAGTATACTAGTGAGGACCCCCCAAAAAACAGAAATATGTTTTGGAGGGCAGACCCCTTGTAGTACAGGCTTCCCTGCTAGGTAAGTATTTTAAGAATCCTTTGGCATCAATGTTCCAGCTAGCACTGTGAGAGGCTGCATTTGGCTTCAGTGAATTTGGGGGTGGAGGGATTCTTTCAATGCATATAACCATTTTATAATGGGTGATTTACAAGTGCACTTGCCCACACGTGCTGAGCGTTCAGCAGTTTTTGACCAAAAATGGCATGACCCCTTGCCCTGCCCTCCTTATTCACCTGATCTCACCCCAAGCAACTTTTCTTGTTTCACTGATCAAAGAAAGTTCTCAGAGAAAAATGTTTGGACGATGTGGAAGAGATGGAACACAAAACCAAAGAAGCACTAAAAGGTATCAAAATCGACAAATTCAAAAACTGTTTTGAACAGCAGAAATAGTGGATCAATAAATGTATTGCATCAAATGGAGAGTACTTTGAAAGTGACTGAAGTTTAAACATGTAAGAAAAACATAACAATTTTTTATAAATAAATTCCAGTTTTTTTATGCATTCTCCCTTGTAGTTCAGAGATATGAAATAATTTGCTTAGTGTAGAAATCCACTAAAATATTAACAATAAAATTTAAATGCATGTCTCTCCACTAGAGAGCTTCCTCTTTCCACCATATCATTTTATTACAAAATGTATTTTGGAGTTCCCACTTAAAGGATAATGTCAGGTCTGTTGATGACTTATCTTAGTATACTGTTTAAGAAGTTCCACAGTTGTGGAAATTGACTTTATTCACTGGAGGCTCACAATTAAAGTTGATTTCCAAAAATTGCGTATTCCTAGTGGGCTTGACAGTTGGTTTTCTGCCTGTTGAAAGGGTGGCATCTATTGTTAGGAGCCACACAGGTATATATTCTATGGAGCTCAACGAAAAAGCAACATACCTCCACTCAGCACCTTATTCTTGTGAGAGACAATCTTCTGGCAAAGAAGGCACTTATTTGCAAAGCCAGATGAGGGGAATATATTTTATTCCGGTCATGCTAACTACAGTGTTTGGGATTGGGCGTTAGGAAGAACCATTCTACCTTTGTGGATGCTCTAAACAATCTGAGACATATTGTTTCTTCTTTCCTTATTTTTTTAGTGAAAGTATATTAACATCTTAAAAATAAACTTTTGTTTTATTTTTTTTAATTTTCTTTTTTTTATTTAATCAATATTTTTTATTTTGATATTGTGGGGTACAGTTTAGGGTTAGGTATACAAATATGCTTCATTCAGGCACCCTTGTTGATAAGGGGTGTCTCCCTGTCCAGACAGATATTGACTACCGTTAATCCCACTTCCCTTCCCCCCACCCCATAGTTTCCCACCACTGTCAGTCTTTTTTTTTTATAGTATTACGGTGGATATTGAAGTTCCACTATATGAGTGAGAACATGTGATACTCAGATCTTTGTTTCTGTGAGAGATCACTCAGTATTATTGACACTATTTCCATCTAAGTTGCTGCGAAATTCATGATTTTGTTCCTTTTTATGGCTGCACAGTATTGCATTTTGTATATGTACCACATTTTTTCAATCCAGTTCTCTTTTGATGGACAGCATGGTTGGTTCCAGGTTCTTGCTATTGTGAACAATGCTGCGATAAACATTCGTGTGCAGGTACCTTTTTGATAGAGTGGTTTGTGTTCTTCAGGGTATATTCCCAGTAGGGGGATTGTGGGGTCATATGGGAGGTTGATATTTAGAGCTTTCAGGAATCGCCACACTGCTTTCCACTAAAGGTTGCGCTAGTTTACACTCCCACAAACAGTGTAGAAGTGTTCCCTTTTCGCCAAAAAATAAACTTTAATGTATATATTTATTAATGTATCCAGACCCTTCATGAATTGTTAACTTCATAAAGGACTTGAAAGACACATGTTAAATAAGGGAAACATGCAGAGCACCAAGGCAAAAAATATACACATTGCTGAGTGAAGTTTTCATTAATAACATATCTTAAACAAGCCAATGTGAGTCCTTTTCCTTCAGTTATAAATCTAATCTTGTGGCCAAGTTTATTCTCTCTCTCTCATTTTTTTTTAACTTGATGAACACAACTGCTTGGGTTCTGAAGCAAAGCCTCAGGCTATGTCTTAATCACTTTCGCAGTAGAATCTTGGAAGAAGATTCAGGACATATAGTGGATTACTTTTTTTTTTATCTCAAGTTTTCCTTCAAGACTGAATCATTCCCGTTTTAAGCCTTTGATTTCTGTGCTTTACTTCCCTCAAATACATTTATGATCAACAACATTTGTCTTACTTGGAAAACCATGGAGTGGAGTTGCCACATTTCTACTCATTGAGAAAATGGCATGAATGTGTGTGAATCCACATCTCGCTTGGTCCTAAAGGTATAGAAATTAAAAACAGTCAAAAGGCCTAAAATGTTTACCTTTGACAAAAAATTATAACTTTACTCTCAGATTTCCATTTGTTTGATATTATATCAAAGTGCTTCATCTCCATGTCACATAAAGCATGGAACAGTCATAGGGGATATATCAGGAGTCAGCAAACTTTTTCTGTAAGGGTCAGAACAAATATTTTAGGTGTTTTGTGTGTCTCTGTCACAACCACTCAACTCTTCTGTTGTAATACAAAAGCAGCTATAGCCAATATGTAAATAAATGAGCAGGACTGTGTTCCAAAACAACTTTATTTCCACAAACAGTTGTTGGACCAAATTTGGTCTGTGGACTGCAATTTGCTGACCTATGAGTTCTATGCTGAGTGCCACACACAATTTTACTTTGCAATACAATTTCAAGCATATTAAATAATGCTAAATAAGAACACTCACTAGTAGTCAGGAGGTTGAAATGCAATGAAATAGTTTCCATTGGGAGAGGCAGCTTCTATTATTAGTTTTCAATAAGAAAGCTAAGATAAAAATTATTAACTCACTATCTTCTCAAATCCCCTGAACATTAGCCAAAACATCAGATTCTTTATTGAATTTTCACTGTTCCTTACATTTACCCTATATCTAAGCCACTAAGATATTTAGTACCCTACATTAAAAAATATATCTTGCCGGGCTCGGTGGCTCAACCTGTAATCCCGCGCCTTTGGGAGGCTGAGGTGAGTGGATTGCCTGAGCCCGCGGGTTCGAGACCCGCCCGGGCAGCAAGACCTCATCTCTACAATAAATCAAAAACTCAGCCGGGCATGGTAGTGCATGCCTGTAATTCCAGCTACTTGGAAGGCTGAGGCAGAAGGATCGCCGGAGCCCAGCAGGTCGAGGCTGCCATGGCCGGGAGCGGCCACTGCACTCCAGCCTGGGCGACAGAGTGAGACTCCAACCCAAATATATATATATATATATCTTGTATCTTCAATGCCTAAGCCCTGCTTCAAGTCACCATAATTTCCCATGTGGATCACTAATTGTTTCCTAAATAATCTGTCTCATTCTACTCCCAATCCTTTATTAACCAGTAGCTAGAGATGTCTTCTTAAAGTGTCTGTCAGAGGACATTACATCTCTGCTTAAAACATTACAATGACTTCTTGTTGCATTAATAGTGAAATCTAGGCAAACAACAATTTGTTATTTGCTTAATTTTTCCCCAGCTATTGGATTAAGGGAAGTGATAAATAAAATGAAATTAATAAAATAAAATGTGTGGGCAAAATGTTATATGGGGGCTCAGAAATTTCCTTTCTGGGGAGAAATTTAAGTTGAGAACCAAGTATCCTTAAGAAGTCACATATATGTAGAGTTGCCAGACAAAGGGACAAGCAAATGTCCTTTGATTTCAGGCTGTCTTTGACCTATACGCTATGTTGGATGTGACAATATGCCAGTTCTGACATAGCTCTGATATGTTCCATGTTCCTTCTTGAAGACCAGCTGGTATATAAGGAGTCTGTCTATCCTGAGTTCATCATGCCGTGAGGAAGCTCAAGATATTCATATGTGGAAACGTGGAAGAACACGGAGTAGAAGTCATGAACTGCTCAGATTTCTTGGGGCCTTCTAGCACGGCACAGCCACTCAGTGAATAAGCATAACAAATCACGGTCATATTAAGCCACTAACCTTCTGGTCACTGTTAGACAAAAAAAAAAGATAATTGAAATAGTGAATTTAATGCTTTACATTGGAAACAGCAATGACATTTTCCAGAAAAACAGATAAGACCCATACTGCACAATGAAGATTTGGGAAATGTTGTAGTCAAGGTAGTATATTGGGTTTAGTTTATGGGGACTCATAAATAATGTGCATTATTCAAGTTTCTTGACTTCTAATCATGAAAACCAGCTCTGGACAGCCGATAAGAAAATGAACTAACAGAATGTTGAGTAGTTCCTGGAATCACTGGAAAGTCTAGATGTTCATCTTAAACAATACACAGGAAAGAAGGGACTCCAGACAGCAGAAAAAATGTGACTCAACTGGTTACAAGAGAATTGGATAGAAAATAGAAGCAGTGAGCTAAAAGATAACTCTGGGGACATCCAGCCTTCATAAATCTACAAAAAAATAAATTGAATGCTAATGAAAGAGTGGTCATTGAGGCAGAGTAAAGACCAGGAGAGATTGGTACCATGAATGTCAAGGAATAAAAATGCATACACAATTTTAATTGGATAAGGTAGGGCAAATATTTTTTTTTAAACTATAAGGAACATTAGGATTAAAGCGTTCTAACCTCTCTTATGTCAATCATGACCTGGAAAATGCAACTTTTTATCATGTAGTGAGGATAAAAGCTGTATTAGAAAATTAATTAGGCAGGTGCAGTGGCTCAAGTCTGTAATCCCAGCACTTTGGGAGGCTGAAGTGAGGAGATTGCCTGACGCACAGGTTCAAGACCAACCTGGGCAACTTGGCAAGACCTCATCCCTACAACAAATAAAAAAAAAAAATAAATGGGTAGCATGCACAAGTAGTTCTGGCTGCTTGGAAGGCTAAGGCAGAAGGATCACCTGAGCCCAGCAGGTTGACACTGGGGTGACTGTGAGCATGCCACTGCGCTACAGCCTGGGTGATGGAGTGAGTCTCCAACTGAAAAAAAAAAAAAAGAAGCCGGGCTCAGTGGCTCAGCCTGTAATCCCGCACCTTTGGGAGGCTGAGGTGAGTGGATTGCCTGAGCCCGCAGATTCGAGACCCACCTGGGCAGCGAGACCTCATCTCTACAATAAAAAAAAAAAAATGAGCCGGACGTGGTAGCGCATGCCTGTAATTCCTGCTACTCGGAAGGCTGAGGCGGAAGGATCACCGGAGCCCAGCAGGCGAGACTGCAGTGGCCGGGAGCAGCCACTGCACTCCGGTGTGGGTGACAGAGTGAGACTCCAACTCAAAAATAAAAAAAAAAAAAGAAAAAGACAATTGATTAAAGCATAACTGTTTGGAGAAGAGCATCTACATATATTTTAGAGACTGTCTTTTGTAAATGAAGAGAAGCAAAATGGTTGGTGGCCTCATGTGCAGTGGCACATGCATGTGGTTCCAACTATTTAAGAGGCTAGGTCAGAAAGATTGCTTGCATCCAGGAGTTTTAAATTTTTGCCATGAAGTATAATACTGCTGTGAATAGCCACCATACACCAGCCTGAGCAACATAGCAGGACCCTGTCTCTAAAGGGCTAAAAATGAAAAAAATAAGGAGATGATGTTTACACTGAAGGGAAGAAGGGCGATAAAGCGTGACAACTGGAGAGTCTAGGAGTTGGGGAGGTTCATGAAGCTCAATTGTCAGTAGACAGATTGGAGTTAATGAAGTGGAAGAACAAGATATGGTGGTTAGAAAAAGCAGTGCTTACAATGGACTTTGGAGGACGTGCAGACACTGATAATCAGAAGGTATGTGAAATGAGAATGAAAGTAGAGGATGGTGTCAGCTAGAGACAAGGACTGAGTAGAGATGAGACAGATTATTTATTATTCATTAATTGATTGAGCATCTATTTTGCACAGGCACTGTTGGAAAAGCATGATGAATTTATCTGACACTCCTGCATCCATTCGTATGGTAGAGATGTAAGAATTGCATCTAAGTGTTTACTAAGGCCAGTGTTTGACATCGGAGATCAAAAGTGATGAAGAAAACCTGAAATTGTTGAATGCGTTTTCTCTTCCAGGTCATGCTCTTACATGGAAATATATTATAATTATTTACTTTTCTTCACAAGATGGGGGATATTAAGTGACGTACTTATTGTCTTGAGAGTATTAGGAAAGATAGTTAAAATATATTTTCAACACCTCATTGCAATTTGATTAATGAGTTAAGCAATATTTAATCTCACCTTTGGAAACTCCTCTTCACAGAATTGTACTGTGTTATGGGTGAAAAGAATCTTAGAATTTCCAGTAAGATGACAATGGCCTAGGTGGGACTGTGAGATTCTCCGAAAGTGAGTTCCCAAAAAGACTCTTACTATCCTTCCCCACACCCCTGCCCACCACCAGCCACACTGGTCTGAGGTCTGGAGACCCTCAGTCCTACACAAGGCCAGTGATTGTGGTCCCTCGGCTGCTGCTGCTCCACCATAGGCAGTACTGGGCCCTGGCTATGTGGAGATCCCAGCTCCCTCCCCGGCTACAACGTCTCACCCTATGGAGGCTCTTGGATACTGCCTTTTGGAGATCTGGGTTCCCTTGCTGGCTATCCTGATCTGCCTGGCACTCAGGCACTGCCAGCTCCCTTCCTGACTGGGCACCCAGTCCAGCAGCCCGGTGCTTGCTCATCAGAGTTCCAGCTCCCTTCCCTGGGTTCTGGGCCCCCACCCAGCCCTATTTCAAGCCACCATCACCCAGGGAAGCTCTAGGCACCTGCCCCTCAGAGATACTAGCTCCATTCCTGGCTGAAGTGCCTTGTGCAGGGCCCAAACCCATGTCACCACTCACCACCCACCCTTTGGAGCTCCAGTCCCCGCTCTGGCTGAGGCACCCAGTGTGGAACCCCATGGTTGTGTAAGGGAACAGTATATCTTAAGGAGGTGCTGATCAGTCACTCTCAGCTCTCAGCTCCAGAAGAGGGAATTCCCAGCTCCCTCCTCCACCCCAGGCTGCTGGCAGAACACCAAATCCAGCACCCAGCTGTGTCACTGATCCCCGGTGCCTGATGCTGGAGACACACCAGCACAGGCCATCATAGCGGATAGCCCATGAACCTGGACGAGTGGAGAGAAAGGATGGATGGAGAGAAAGGATCTGCAAAAGAGGAGCTACCCACTTCGGCCATGTTTCAGGCAGAGATTTGCATTGCCCTGCCCATCTACCACCAGCCTCCACCTTGGTTTCTAAGGTAATGTTGCTAAACAGGAGAAAAACGGCCCTCCTCTACACTGAATCAGATACAGGCAACACAGTCTCATCACAGACCTCTCAGGCAGCAAGCCAAGGGAACCAACCCAAGCTTGGAGTAAATCTATCTGCCTATAATGAAAGTAAAAGGGAGAGGCTAGAGATCAGAGCTGAAGAGACGTTAGACACTCAGGAAAGACCCCAGAATTAGTCTGGTTTCTTATTTTGATTTTTGATTTTATTGTTTTGACTGTTTTTTTGCTCACTTTTGTTTGCTTTTCAATTTAGACTACCTGTTTGTGTTGGGGGAAAATGCATTAAAAGGCATGATTTTCTTGGACTGGTATGCTTTAGGGAATTTTGTGTGATTACCAGTATGCTTTAGGCAATTTTGTTTGTGTGTCTGTTTTTCACTCTTTTCTGGCCTTGTGTCTCTTTTACATTAGTTAGTTGGTATGTATGTCTGTTTTCCCTCTCATTCTTCTCTCTCTCTAACTTCCTCTTGACCCCCCTTCTTCCATTATTTTCCTTTTTTGTACCTCCTTTTGTTCCAGGTAGCAAAACTAAATGCTACTGCATGGACAGATTGTAAGGCTGTGGAAATGGGTACCAGTGTGCCCATACACCTGTTGGTGGATACTAGGATCTCCAAATAGATTCAGAATCATGGCTTCCTCCTCAATTAAACCTCAAAACTGCATTGATTATTGAAGAAAACTTTCCTCACCTCATCAGTGATCAAAAATTCAAACACAAGATTTTCAGAGAACCCCTGAAAGACAACAAATGAGAAGACCAACGCCCAGACACATAATAAATCACCTAAACAAGGTAGGTATAAAAGAAAAATCCTAAAGGCAGCAAGAGAAAAAGGCCAGATCACCTACCATGGACGACCAATTGGAATAGCAGCAGATTTATCTACAGAAACCCTGCAGGCTAGGAGAGCTTGGAGCCCTATCTTCAAAGTTCTAAAAGACAAACAATTTCAACCAAGGATAACCTACCCAGCAAAGCTAAGCTTCATCAGTGAGGGAGAATTAAAATCTTTCCCAGATATCCAATCCCTAAGAACTTATGCTGCCAACAGACCACCTCTACAAGAAACACTTAAGAAAGTACTAGACACAGAAGAAAAGTAAAAAAAGAGCAACAATGTTTTTCATAAGAGTACAGGAAAAAGAGTAAAACACACATGAACCACCCCCAAAACCAAAAAAAGTCAAGAAGCAAAGAGGAACAACAACAACTGTATAAGAACCTTATGATAGGGATCAACTATCACATTTCAATAATTAACCTGAATGTGAATGGACTAAATGCACCACTGAAAAGACATAGAATGGCAAAACGGATAAAATATCCCAGGCAACAATATATTGCCTTCAAGAATCCCATGTCATTAGAAAGGACACTCACAGACTCAAAGTAAGAGAATGGGAAACAAATTTTCAGGTGAACAGAACACAAAAGAAAGAAGGAGTCGCAATTCTAATTTCAGACAAAATACCATTTAAGCTATCAAAAATTAAAAAATATACAGAAGGCCACTATATAATGATAAAAGATTCACTCTATCAACAAGAAATATCTATCCTAAACATATATGCACCCAACATAGGCAGCTTCTTAAAAAACTCAGAAAAGATATAGACTCTAACACTATCATAGCTGGCAACTTTAATACCCCACTCAAACCCTAGACAGATCATCAGGACTAAAAATCACCAATGAGATCTGAAACCTCAGTGTAACTTTTCACCAAATGGACTTAATTGATACCTATAGAACACTCCATCCAAAAACCACAGGATATACATTCTACTCATCACTGCATGGAATGTACTCTAAGATTGACCACATACTTGGTCATAAATCAAACATAAGCAAATTTAAAAGGAATGAAATTTTACCATGCACCTTTTGAACCATAGTGGAATAAAAATGAACATTAACTGCAGCAAGGTTCACCCCAACCCACAAAGACATGGACACTAAACATCATGATGCTAAACAACTCCTGGATCAATGATGAAATCAAAACAGAGATTAAAAGATACCTGGAAACAAATGAAAATGAAGAAACATCTTACCAATATCTCTGGGATACCACGAAAGCTGTAGTAAGAGGGAACATCATATCTCTGCAGACACACATGAAGAAAATGGAAGGATCACAAATTAACAACCTAACAAGTCACCTAAGGAAGAGTAAGACCACCAAAACGCTAATTTCAGCAGAAGAATCCAGATCACCAAAATAAAGCCCAAATCCGGGACATAAAAGATAAAAAGATAATACAAAAAATGAATGAAACAAAAAATTCATTCTTTGAAAGGATAAACAAGATCAATGGTCCCCTAGCTAGACTGATCAAGAAAAAAAGAGAAAAAAGCCCAAATAAATACCATCAGAAACACAAAAGATGAAATCACATCTGACCCTGAAGAAACACAAAAGATCATTAGAGACTACTATGTACACATGTATGGAAACAAACTTGAAAACCTTAAGGAAATGGAAGACTCTCTGACATCACACAACCTGCCTAGATTGAAAAAAGAAGAAATCAAGACCCTAAATAGACCAAAAACAATCAAGGAAATTGACTATGTAATCAGAAAACTACCTACAAAAAAAAAAAGGCCTGGACCAGATGGCTTTCCAGCAGAATTCTGTAAGACATTTAAATGGAGCTGATACCAATCCTATTGAAATTATACCAGGCAACTGAGAAAGACAGAACCCTCCCCAAATCATTTTATGAAGCTAAAATCACATTGATACCCAAGCCAGGTAAAGACCTGCTGGAGTCCAACTCCAGGACAGAGTCTGGGTTTGAGACAGGGGAATCGGGAAGTGGTGAAAAAGAAAAGAGGAAAACGACAGGATCCTTCTTCCTGGGGAGAGTTCAAGACTCTGCCAATTTTTATTCAATTCTAACAAGCTTATATAGTTTTTTTACTGACTCCTCTACCCACAAAATGTATCCCATGTTACACTTTAAATGTTTACATCATGTTTTTTCTTTTGTTTATGGGGAAGTTGACCTTTACAAGTTTCATTTTGTTCCTTCCTGCCACTGGTGGTGTAGCAAAATACCAGCTGCAAGAGTTTATCAGTCACATCCTGTGACCTCTAGGCCAACTGAATCTCTTCCCTTCGCTATTCTATTTCTTTTCCTTTACTAATCTGTTTTCTTAATTTTACCCTTATATATACTTTTAGCAGCAATACCCTGACTTGTTTTTATTTTTAGCTAAAGGTTTCAAACTTTGCATTCCCTTGTCCCTTCAGGGGAGACATTTTTGCTGTTGAGTCTTTTTTACGTTTCTATACCTAGGTTTACTGCTAATTCCGCATCCTTGCACATTCTAGCTAATTGTTTTATTTATCGAGGGAAGTGTTTTTCAAGCCTAAGCACGCATTTCTTTAAGGCCAAAAGGAGTCCTTCAATAGGATCCATGGGGCTCTGCCTCCATCATGGCCACTTCCCACTGGGGCTCTGCTCCCAGTCAGTGTTTTTCCCATTTTCGGGTAGCCTCCATTTTGCCTCTTTAGGGGTTGCAGCTTCCGGCAAAGACCCAACAAAGAAAGAGAACTACAGGTCAATATCTTTGATGAACATAGATGCCAAAATTCTAAAGATCCTAGCAAACTGGATTCTACAACACATCTCAAAAATCATCCATCATGACCAAGTAGGCTTCATCTCTGGGATGCAAGGCTGGTTCAACATTCACAAGACAATAAATCTAATTAAATATATCAACAGACATCAGAACAAAAACCACATGATCATATCATTAGATGCAGAAAAAGCTTTTGATAAAATCCAGCACCCCTTCTTGATAAAAACCCTCGAACATCTAGGCATACAGGGAACATACCTCAAGATATTAAAAGCCACCTACGAGGAACCCACAAGTAGCATACTCCTAAACAGACAAAAACTGGAATCATTTCCCCTGAAAACTGGAACAAGACAAGGATGCCCACTCTCTCCCCTCCTGTTCAATATAGTATTGGAAGTCCTGGTTAGAGCAATCAGAAAAGAGAAGGTGACAAGGAGTATCCAAATAGGAAAAGTGGAAGTCAAGTTCTCTCTTTGCAGAAGACATGATTGTATACCTTGAAAACCCAAGAGAATCTGTCAAAAGCCTCCTTGCACTGATAAAGAACTTGGCAAAGTCTCAGGGTATAAAATAAATGTGCAAAGGACAATCGTATTTCTTTACACCAATAATAAACACACAGAAACCCAAATAAAAAGCACAATCCCATTGACAATAGCCACACACACACACAAATGAAATACCTTGGCATCTTCCTAACCAGAGACATGAAAGATCTTTACAATGAAAACTACAAAACACTGCTCAAAGAAATCAAAGATGACACAAACAAGTGGAAAAATATCCCATGCTCATGGATTAGATGAATCAACATTGTGAAGATGTCCATCTTATTTACGGCAATCTACAGATCTAATCTGTACCAGCAACATTTAATCAAATTACCAGCAACATTCTTCTCAGAGCTATAAAAACAATACAGGATTTTATATGGAAACACAAATGACCAAGAATAGCCAGAACAATCCTCAGAAAAAAAAAAAAAAGCAGGAGGTATCACATTACCAGACTTCAAACTTTACTATAAAGCTACAATCGTCAAAACAGCTTGGTATTGGTATAGGAACAGGCTTATCGACCAATGGAATGGAATTGAGATTGCAGAAGCAAAACCCCAATTTCTCAACCAACTCATCTTCAACAAATCCTCCACCATCTACCACTGGGGAGAGGAGAACCCATTCAGTAAATGGTCCTGGGGAAACTGTCTGACCACATGCAGAAGATAGAAACAGGACCCCTATCTATCCCCATACACAAAAATTAACTCCAAATGGATCAGAGACCTAAATGTAAAACCTCACACCATGAGAACCTTAGAAAATGCAAGACACACCCTTATGGAAATTGGAACACTCATCCAATTCCTGAATAAAACCCAAAACCCACAGGCCATAAGAGATAAGATAGACAAGTGGGACCTCATTAAACTGACAAGCTTCTGCAAAAACAAAGAAACCATCAAGAGAGCATAGAGATAGCCCACAGACTGGGAAAATGTATTTGCCAACTCCATGTCTGACAAAGGCCTAAAATCTTGGATCTACAAGGAGGTCAAATGTGCTGTAAAGAAAAAAACAAACAACTCCATTATAATGTGGGCAAAAGATGTGAACAGACACTTCTCAAAAGAAGACATATGAAACGTCGACAGACTCATGAAGAACTGTCCAACCTCACTAATCATCAAGGAGATGCAAATTAAAACTACACTGAGATACCACCTAACTCTAGTCAGAATGGCAATTATCAATAACTCAAAAAATAACAGATGCTGGAGAGGATGTGGTGAAAAGGGAACACTTCTACACTGTTGGTGGGAGTGTAAACTAGTGCAGCCTCTGTGTAAATCAGTGTGGCAATTCCTAAAACCTCTAAATATTGACCTCCCATATGACACTTCAATTCCCCTACTGGGAATATACCCTGAAGAACTCAAATCACTCTATCAAAAAGATACCTGCACACGTATTTTTATCACAGCATTGTTCACAATAACAAGAACCTGGAAACAACCATGCTGTCCATCAAAAGAGGACTGGATTAAAAAAATGTGGTACATATACACGATGGAATACTACACAGCCATAAAAAAGACAAAACCATGAATTTCGCAGCAACCTGGATGGAACTAGAGTTTATAATACTGAGTGATCTCTCACAGACACAAAGATCTGAGTATCACATGTTCTCACTCATAAGTGACCCTTGAACATCTATCTTAATACTAGAATAAAATGACTGGACTTCTGGCAAGATGGCGACGGGACAACCAGTCTGTGAAAACCTCTGCAAAGGAGAACTGCAGTGGGTCTCTGACTCTCGTTCTGGGGGCTACGGACCCCAACATTGCAGCCTGCTCTTCATACGGAGCTCAGCCGTTGCCACCACTGGGGCATTGCAGCGGTCTGGACAGCCACTGCAGTGCAGAAGTCACCGCTGCAGCCACCGCCACCACAGCCGGTAGCACATCGCACCACCCGGGCCGGAGGTGTTCCGCAACTACAGTCCTTGAAGCCTTTTCAGGGAAGATCTGCTGGGATCACTGCCACCTCTCCTGCGACCAAGAAGTCCTGCCTGCTGTAAGTCTCCTGCCATCTGCCCTGAGGCAGGCAGCCATCTTGCCATCTTCAGCCTCTGCCGTCCCTGTCCGGCCCCACCCCCTCTGGGGCAAGCAGCTGAGATAGCACCACCTGCTGGCGATTCAAAGTAACAACACCGAAACGGGTGAAACAAACTTGATAAAGACATAGGCCAGAGTATTGAACAGAGAGTGATCTGAACTGCCCTTCACAGCAGACCAGGGGCAACTGACCCTAACTGCAAACTAATTTACCAGCTTGAAAAGAAAACTAGAAATCAGACCTGAAAGGACATTGGACTTAAACAAAATGTCTCAGAGTGTGCTTCATTGATTCTGTTAGTTTAATGACTTAATTCTATTCCTACTGTATTGTTCCTTTTTTTTTTTATTTTTCCTCTTCCTTTTCTTCTCTCTGTAAACCATATCTTTGTGTAGAGGAACAGCACACTAATGAGGTGGTTGGATGACTGGTATGTTAGCATCACTATATGTTTTATTTTTGTTTGTATGAGAGTTGGCTTGTCTGTAGCTGTGGTCTATTGTTTTTTCATCTGTTTCAGTATAGGCCTCTCCCTCTATTTGTTGGCACACTCGTTTGTTTCCCCCTTACTCCTCTATCTCTCCACCTCCCTCTTCAACCCACTGTCTGCTCCATTCTCTCCCCTCTGCTAACCACATTTTATTTCAGGGAGTAAACCTACAGCCCCACTACACGGACAGATACCAAGGCAGTGGGATGTGCGTTCCAGATTATTCACACACCTGTCAGTGAATAACAGGACCTGCAGACAGATTTTGAATCACAGTTCCCCCCTTAAGTAAATCTCAAAACTGCAAAAAGGACCACCCCCAACCTACAGTGCAACTCCAGAATTGAACAAAGTAAGAGGGCATACATAAAAATAGGAGATTGAACAAACAGAAGTAAAACTAATCCCTTTAGTGTGGAATAACAGAATTAAAGAAGACGGTGACATGGAGGGAAGGAAAAAGTAGGGAGGGGGAAAAAACCACACAAATGAAGAAAAACCAAAAGAAGAATATAGGTCTCACACAGACCCCTGAGAGATCAGACACTGAGAAAACAGATTCTGTAACACAAAAAATCAAGAGCCCCCAGAATGACTGGTTACATGCAACAAACCCAGACATCAAGACATTAATGGAGAGAATAAAAAATTTGAGGAAAGACAAGAGGAAAATAGGAAGGAGCTGATGTCAGAAATGACAGCAGTAAATAATACTGTGATGGAAATGAATAACAGACTAATAAGCATGGAAAGCAGAATCAGTCAAGCAGAAGAAAGAATCTCAGAGCTCGAAGACCAAAACACAAACTAACCCAAACTGTCAAAAGCATAGAAAAGAAGCTCAAAAAGACAGAACAAAACCTGCAAGAGATGAATGATCACTTCAAGAGTAATTGGGCTTCCTGAGGCAGAGAGAGAAACAGAAGTCCCAAACTGGAACAAACATTTCATGAAATCATTCAAGAAAACTTCCCTCATCTCATCAAGGATGAAAAAATTCAAACACAACAGATTCAGAGAATCCCTGCAAGACAAAAAATGAGAAGACCAATTTCCAGACACATAATAATTCGCCTAATCAAAGTAGCTATAAAAGAAAAAATCCTAAAGGCAGCAAAGGAAAAAGGCCAGACTACCTACCATGGAAAACCAATTAGAATAGCAGCAGATTTATCCACAGAAACCCTTCAGGCTAGGAGAGCCTGGAGCCCTATCTTCAAAGTTCTAAAAGAGAAATAATTTCAACCAAGAATAACCTACCCAGCCAAACTAAGCTTCATTAGTGAGGGAGAATTGAAATCTTTTCCAGATATCCAATCCCTAAGAACCTACACTGCCACCAGACCACCTCTACAAGAAACACTTAAGAAAGTACTGCACACAGAAGAAAAAGAAAAAAGAACAACAACATTATTCACAAGAGTACAGGCAAAAGATTAAAAACACATGAACCAACTCAAAACCCAAAGAAAGACAACAAACAAATAGGAACAACTCTGTAAGAACCTTATGACAGGGATCAACTCTTGCATTTCAACTATTAGCCTAAATGTGAATGGACTAAATGCACCACTGAAAAGACATAGAATGACAAAATGGATAAAATATCATCAGGTAACAATCTATTGCCTTCAAGAGACTCACCTCACTAGAAAGGACACCCACAGACTCAAAGTAAGAGGATGGGAAAACAAACTTTCAGGCGAACAGAAAACAAAAGAAAGAAGGAGTAGCAATCTTAATTTCAGACAAAATACCCTTCAAGCTACTAAAAATCAAAAAAGATAAAGAAGGCTACTACATAATGATAAAAGGCTCAATCCATCAACAAGAAATATCTATCCCAAACATATATGCACCCAACGTAGGTGTGTCAACTTTCATAAAGCAACTTCTAGGAAAACTAAAGAAAGATATTGACTCTAACACCATCATAACTGGGGACTTTAATACCCCACTGACAACCTTAGACAGATCATCAGGACAAAAAATCAGCAAGGAGATCCGGAACTTCAATGTGACTTTGGACCAAATGGACTTAATTGATACCTACAGAACACTCCATCCAAAGACCACAGAATACACATTCTACTCATCACCACATGGAACATATTCTAAGATCGACCACATACTTGGCCATAAATCAAGCATAAGCAAATTTAAAAGGACCGAAATTCTACCATGTACCTTCTCAGACCGCAGTGGAATAAAAATAAACAGTGACACCAACAAAGTACCCCCAAACCCCACAAAGACATGGACAGTAAACAGCATGATGCTAAACAACTCCTGGGTCAATGATGAAATCAAAACAGAGATCAAAGGATAGCTGGAAACAAATGAAAATGAAGAAACATCTTACCAAAATCTCTGGGATGCCCTGAAAGCTGTAGTAAGAGGGGAATTTATATCCCTACAAACACACATGAAGAAAATGGAAGGAACAGAAATTCACAACCTAACAAGCCACCTGAAGAAGCTGGAAAAGCAAGACCACAAAAACCCTAATTTCAGCAGAAGAATCCAGATCAACAAAATAAAAGCCCAAATCCAGGACACAGAAGACAAAAAGATAATACAAAAAATCAATGAAACCAAAAGCTGGTTCTTCGAAAGGATAAACAAGATCGATGGTCCCCTAGCTAGACTGAAGAAGAAAAAACGAGAATAAAACCAAATAAGTACAATCAGAAACACAAAAGATGAAATCACATCTGACCCCGGAGAAATACAAAAGATCATTAGAGACTACTACGTACACTTGTATGGAAACAAACTTGAAAACCTTAAGGAAATGGAGGACTTTCTGACATCACACAACCTACCTAGGTTGAAACAAGAAGAAATTGAAGCCCCAAATAGACCAATAACAATCAAGAAAATCAACTACATAATAAGAAAACTACCTACAAAAAAGTACTGGTCCAGATGGCTTTCCAGCTGAATTCTACAAGACATTTAAGGAGGACTGATACCAATCCTACTGAAGGTATTCCAGGCAATTGAAAAAGATGGAACTCTCCCCAAATCATTTTATGAAGCCAACATCACATTGATACCCAAGCCAGGTAAAGATCCAACAAAGAAAGTGAACTACAGGCCAATATCTTTGATGAACATAGAGCCAAAATTCTCAACAAGATCCTAGCAAACCAGATTCAGCAATACATCTCAAAAATCATCCACCATGACCAAGTAGGCTTCATTCCTGGGATGCAAGGCTGGTTCAACATCGTAAAACCATAAATGTAATGAAATACATCAACAGATGTCAAAACAAAAACCACATGATCATATCATTAGATGCAGAAAAAGCTTTTGATAAAATCCAGCACCCCTTCTTGATAAAAACCCTTGAACATCTAGGCATATGGGGAACATACCTCAAAATAGTAAAAGCCATCTACGAGAAACCCACAGCCAGCATACTCCTAAATGGACAAAAATTGGAACCAATTCCCCTGAAAACTGGAACTAGACAAGGATACCCACTCTCTCCCCTCCTGTTCAACATAGTATTGGAAGTCCAGGCTAGAGCAATCAGAGAAGAGGAGGCAATCAGAGGTATTCAAATAGGAAAAGAGGAAGTCAAGTTATCTCTCTATGCAGATGATATGATGGTGTACCTTGAAAACCCAAGAGAATCTGTCAAAAGCCTCATTACATTGATAAAGGCCTTTGGCAAAGTCCTTTGGATACAAAATAAATGTACAAAAGACAATCGCATTTCTCTACACCAATAATAACCAAACAGAAACCCAAAAAAACACAATTCCATACACAATAGCCACAACACAAAAAAAATGAAATACCTTGGCATCTTACTAACCAGAGACGTGAAAGACCTTTACAATGAAAATTACAAAACACTGCTCAAAGAAATCAAAAATGGCACAAACAAGTGGAAAAATATCCCATGCTCATGGATTGGAAGAATCAACATTGTGAAGATGTCCATCTTACCTAAGGCAATCTACAAATTCAATGCAATACCCATCAAATTACCAGCAACATTCTTCTCAGACCTGGAAAAAACAACACAGGAATTCATATGGAAACAAAAACGTCCAAGAATAGCCAGAACAATCCTCAGCAAAAAAAAAAAAAATAAACAAAAAAACAAAGCAGGTGGTATCACATTACCAGACTTCAAACTTTACTATAAAGCTACAATCATCAAAACAGCTTGGTATTGGTACAGGAACAGGCATATAGATCAATGGAATAGAATTGAGATTCCAGAAGCAAATCCTCAATTTCTCAACCAACTCATCTTCGACAAAGCCTCCACCACCTACCACTGGGGAGAGGAGAACCCATTCAGTAAATGGTGCTGGGAAAACTGACTGACCACATGCAGAAGATTGAAACAGGACCCCTATCTATCCCCATGCACAAAGGTTAACTCCAAATGGATCAGAGACCTAAATGTAAAACCTCAAACCATAAGAACCTTAGAAAAGGAAGGAAATACCCTCATGGAAATCGGAACTGGCATGCAATTCCTGAACAAAACTTGAAGCCCACAGGTCATAAGAGAGAAGATACACAAATTGGACTTTATTAAACTGACAGGCTTCTGCAATGCCAAAGAAACCATCAAGAGAGCAGGGAGACAGCATACAGACTGGGAAAAATATTTGCCAACTCCAGGTCTGACAAAGGCTTAACATCCTGGATCTACAAGGAACCCAAACGTGCTGAAACAGCCCCATTATAAAATGGGCAAAAGATATGAACAGACACTTTACAAAAGAAGACATCAGAGCAGTCAACAAACACATGAAGAAATGCTCAACCTCACTAATCATCAGGGAGATGCAAATCAAAACCACACTGAGATACCACCTAACTCCAGTCAGAATGGCAATTATCAACAACTCAAAACATAACAGCTGCTGGAGAGGGTGTGGTGAAAAGGGAACACTTCTACACTGTTGGTGGGAGTGTAAACTAGTGCGACCTCTATGGAAAGCAGTGTGGCGATTCCTAAAAGCTCTAAAAATCAACCTTCCATATGACCCCGCAATGCCCCTACTGGGAATATACCCTGAAGACCTCAAATCACTGTATAAAAAAGATACCTGCACGCATATGTTTATCGCAGCATTGTTCACAATAGCAAGAACGTGGAAACAACCATGCTGCCCATCAAAAGAGGACTGGATTTAAAAAATGTGGTACATATACACGATGGAATACTATGCAGCCATAAAAAAGAACAAAATTATCTTTCTCAGCAACCTGGATGGAACTAGAGTCTATAATACTGAGTGACCTCTCACAGAAACAAAGATCTGAGTTTCACATGGTCTCACTCACATAATGGACCTTGAACATCCAATGTAATACTATAAGGAAATGACTGACGGTACTGGGGGGGGATGGGATTAACAGTCGCAAATATCTGTCTGGGGATGGGGAAACACCTCTTATCTACAGGGCGCCTGAATGAAACGTAATTGTATACCTAACCCTTAACTGTACCCCACAAAATCATAATTAAAAATAATTGATGGTGAAAAAAATAAATAAATAAATAAATAAAATAAAATCTCAAAAAAAAAAAAAGAAAAAAAAATGACTGACAGTGCCAGGAAACTATGGGGGGAGCAGGGAGGGGAAGGGAGGTTGGATTAACAGTAGTCAATATCTGTCTGGGGATGGGGGACACCTGTTATCAACAAGGGTGCCTGAATGATGCATATTTGTATACCTGACCCTTAACTGTACCCTATAATTTTAAAATAAAAAATATGTTAAAAAAAAGAAAGAAAGAAAATATTGTTAGAGTTATGTGTATTGCCTTCTCTCCCATGACCCACATTTAATAATGAGGACACTGAGTCCTAGACAAATGATGAGGCTTGCCCAAGTCTTCCACTAAGTGCCAGAACTGGGAAGATACTCCATGTTTCTTCCCAGTATTTCATCTCTGAAGGCAGACAATGCCCCTTAACTCCCTCCACCTCTATCAGACATGATCTGCCACAACTTGATCCAGAAAGTTAGAGTCAGGAAAGTGGTTTGCATTGCCACAGAATTTTAGGTACCACTTGAAATATTTTGTGTCGGGACAAAGTATTATCATAAGCAAGAACATCAGTGACAAAATCTTCTCAGTATGACTAATGATGTTCATTCTGACATACCTCATTATCATTATGACTTAACAAATAAGCACTAATTGTTTTCCCCGGGCATATTTTTTTCAAGAAATCAGAATTCTTTATTGAATAACTGAGTACAAATCTCCTTAAAGGATCTCTTAAAATATTTTATTTATGTTTTCAGCTTTTTAAAAAAGTTAATAAACAAAAATTGTGGTTGAAACAATAAATTCTAACATATCAAGTTCTCAAATGAGAAGGTTTTGGTTGTGGAAAATGTAAAACACACCACTTGATGCAAAATCTTAATTATATAGCAACCTGTGATTGCCTATAGCAATACTTCAATTTGCTAAGGCTTTAACCTTATGACTAAGTTATAGTTAAACCATAGACAACCTCTAGTTAATTATGTGGTAATATAAATATGTGTTGTGACAGTTAGAGAGCTGAGTTCAATTATTTAATTATAAGGTCAAAGCTTTCTATCTTCAATTCTGACAAAATGTATTGACATCATAAGCACGCCAAATATTTTATATTTTTTAACAAAACAAGCAATTTATCTGTTATTTATCTCATTGTGTGCAATTTGGAGTTCTATGCACATATTATGCTATATCAGTCTAGATGCCTAGACATGATCAGTTCAAGGACTCTATATATGTGCTATGATCTGAATGTGTTCCAAATTCATGTGTTGGAGACTCAAGTCTTAATTTAGCAGTGTTAGGAGGTGGCCCATTTTTGGAAGCATTTAGGCTATGAGGGCTCTGCCCTCATGTATTAATTAATGTCCTTAAGAGAAACTGAGGAAGGAAGTTTGTTCATCTTTTTGCCCTTCTGATTTCTGGTACATGAGGAAACAGCAAGAAGTTCCTCAAGAGATGCTGTAACCTTGATCTTGAACTTCTCAGTTTTCAGAATGTTGAGAAATAAATATATTTCCATCCTTTATAAATTGCCTCATTTCAAGTATTCTACTATAGCAGCACAAATTGAGTGAGAAAGTACATAAAATATACTTCTGCAGAAGAATGTTCTCCTTGCCAGATGAATATAGATATTAAAAATAATCAACGTTTATAGTTACATCAAAAAGGCCTAGATATGTGTAAACAGACATATTCAAATACCAACAAGACAAACACTTTTCTTAGACCAAGGATACAAGTATTTCTTGTAGAACTCTGAAATAACTTGGAGGCAATGTGTGTGTGTGTGTGTGTGTGTGTGTGTGTGTGTGTGTGTGTGTGTGTGTGTGTCTATATATACTCATTCCTTTAATACAATTATTTGTTTTCTCTTTGAGATATCATATAATTAAAAATCTGGGGTATCCATTTAAAAGGGAGAACCTAAATCTATTCAAATACTAACAAGACAAACACTTTTCTCAGACCAGGGATACAAGTATTTCTTGTAGAACTTTGAAATATCTTGGAGGCAATGTGTGTGTGTGTGTGTGTGTGTGTGTGTGTGTGTGTGTGTGTGTGTGTGTGTGTGTGTGTATACATATATATAAACATTCCTTTAATACAATTATTTGTTGTTTCTTTGGGATATCATATAATTAAAGATCTGAGGTATCCATTTAACAGAGAAAGCCTAAGTCCACATAGCTAAAAAGGCAGGGGAGACATTGTTTCAGTTTCTGATAACAGTTCTTTACTGATTACTTTGCAACTATTAAACCAATTTTCCATTGGAGGAGACCTGCACCATATAGAAATAGCTAGACCCTTGTACCCCTACCTTGCTCAGTCACTATCTTACAAAGGCCCCATGAACAAGGGCTACTCCGAGAAGACAATTAATTTGGCTTAGAAGCAGAGAAAGATGCAGCTAGGGAATCTGTCGGATAACCACAATCTTCCCAGCTGGGCAGTGTGTACTTTCTTGAAGGGCATCTGAGGAGTCCCTTGCTACATCTGCCACAGCTTTATTCAGAGATTCAACACAATTTCAACAATTTTCAACATGGTTTCCAAGTTTCCCCTGAGCACAGACAACTGACCATTTAAGGAGTTGAGAGAGTATATACATTCTGTCAATATTCATTTGTTCACACGGCAACACCTCAAGGCAAGGGAGGTTGAAAAATATAGTCTAGTCATATGCCCAAGATTAACAGAAAAAAATTGCAAACAGCTAGCTTGTCTCTACTAAATCTGTCTGAAATCAAAGTCATTTAATCTACAATTCAGTTTTTCATAAATTGTCAGGTGCCTACATAACTCTTGAGAACATTTTTGAAAAATATTTGAAACTGTTTTTGTTATTTGAGAGAAGTCTAGAGCTGATATTAGAATTTATAGTCCAGTGTGAGTTTATTGTGTCTTTTATTAGAAATTAGATGTATCAAGTTCAGTTGACTAAAATATCATGCCTTAAAATTAATATTTTAATCAAAATAATGCATGCTTATGAATAAAATAAGTAACAAAAGATTGCAATAGCATTTTTTTTATTTTAAAGATGTAGGGTACAATTCAGGTTTAGGTATACAAATGTTCATTATGCAGGCACCCTTGTTAATGAGCCCCCACTTCCCCAGGCAGATTTTCACTACTGCCAATCCTGCTTCCCTACTCCCCCTTCCGGCAGTTTTCTACTACTGCCAATCATTCTTTTATAGTATTATGGTAATTGTTCAAAGTTCACTTATGAGTGAGAACTCAGTTCTTTGTTTCTGTGAAAGATCACTCAGTATTATAGACTCTAAGTCCATCCAGGTTGCTGTGAAACTCATGATTTTGTTCTTTATGGCTGCTTCATATTCTATTGTGTATATGTACATTTTTTTTATCCAGTCCTCTTTTGATGGGTGACACGGTTGGTTCCATGTTCTTGCTACTCTGAACAATGCTGCAATAAACATATGTGTGCAGGTATCTTTTTTAAGAGTGATGTTGAGTTCTTCTGGGTATATTCCCAGGAGGGGTATGGCCAGCTCATATGGAAGGTCAATTTTTAGAACTTTTATAAATCACCGCACTGTTTTCCACAGAGGTTGTACTATTTTACCCTTCCACCAACAGTGTAGAAGTGTTCCCTTTTCAGTGCATCCTCTCCAGCATCTGTTGCTTTTTGAGTTATTGAATATGGCCATCCTGCCTGGAGTTAGGTGTTATCTCATTGTAGTTTTAATTTGGATTTATTTGATGACTAGTTAGGCTGAGCATTTTTTTCATGTATCTGTTGGCTGCTCGTACGTCCAATAGCAAATATTATGTCTCTCTATTTCTGCCCTCTTTCCTATTCCCTAGATATAACCATTTTTAACACTTTAGCTCTTTGTTCTGTTGTTTGTCTTACACCTCTAGATAACAATATCTACCACATATAGACATGATTGCTTTAGTTTATCACATGCTTTACTTGTATGCTTTTTTCATCTCATTTGTCATCTTCTCAGTGCAGATACATTTATTGCATTTATTTTGCATCTATCACTGTTCAAGGCATCTTACATTTTAAATTTTAACTCAATTTAAAAAATGTGGTACATATACATGATGTAATATTATACAGCCATTAAGAAGGACAAAATTATGAAATTTGCAGCAACATGGATGAACTTAGTGGCTATAATACTGAGTGATCAATCATAGAAACTAAGAACTGAGTAGTACATGTTCTCACTCATAAGCAAATCTTGAACAACTATAGATATACTGTAAGAAGTTTAAGTTTCTTACAGTATATCTATAGTTGTTCAAGGTCTGCTTATGAGTGAGAGGGCAGGGGTGGGCAGGGGCGGGATTGGCAGTAGTGGGAAACTGCCAGGGGTGTGGGGGACACACCTCATCAGTAAGGGTACCTGCAAAATAAACATTTGCATACCTGACCCTAAATTGTACCCTACATCTTTAAAATTAAAAGCAAACAAACAAACAAATAAATAAATGAATGTTAGCTCAGCTAAAACCTGCTGATGTGGTGGTAATATTATTGCCCTCCTTGGTGATCTGGGCTGGGATCTCCTAAGTCTTGTTCTTTCCTGAGAGACTCTGCTTGAGACCTTTGTTCTCCATATGAGGTTTGCTGCTTGCTTAGTTTCCCCTAAGCCTCACGCAGGATTTCCCTGGTCTGCTCTCTTTAGGAGCATACCAGAGGGCTGTCCTGGTTGCTGGTTGGTTTCTTACTTATGAACATATGAAGAAATATGTTTTCCTAGTCTTGGCATATCTGAGGAAGTTATAGTCTTCCTTTAATCTTGGTTTATAATTGAATGGGAATAGAATCTAGACTATCGATGACATTTTGCTTTATTGACTCCTAGTATCCAGTGTGAAATTTTAAAGTACAGTGTCATTCAGCCTATCATTTCTATAAGAGAGAATTATTTGGATTGTGAATTCATAGTTCTCTTTTTTGGAAGTTTAAAAAATCTTTTCTTTATCCTTACAGTTTTGAAGAAAAAAACATTAAAATTCTTTACTTCCATTGTATCCGAAGAGGCCTTTCAATCCAAATATTTGTATACTTTCCATAATTTCTTTTTTTCTATGCTTTTGTTTTCTGTAACTCTTATTAATCAGATGTTGCACTTTCTTGATTGATTCTGTATTTAGTTTCTCGGGGCTGCTATAACTGAATATCACAAACTGAGTTGATGAAAACAGTAGAAATTTATTTCTGATTTCTAGCCTCCAGAACTGTTAGACAATAAATTTCTTCCATCTACTATCATTTGCTGGCAATCATCAGAGTTAATTGGCTAGTAGACACTATAATCTATGTCTCCATTGTTACATGGCCTTCTTTTATTTGTATGTCTCTGTCTCTGTGTTGCTCCTCTTCTCATAAGAATATCAGTCATATTGGATTAGGAACCCATCATACTGCTGTATGACTTCATCTTAAGTAATTCCATCTTGCAAGGATCCCATTTCCAAATAAGGTCAAGTTCAAAGATGCTGGTGGGGTTAGGTGTTTCACATATTCTTTTTAGAGAACACAACTCAACTCATGACATTCTCTTTCCCTCTTCTGTGTTATTTTTATTCTTATCACCTTTCTGTTGCTTCCTTTTTTAATCCTGCATTGTGGGATTTTTATTTACTCTATTTTCCAAAACTTCTGTGATATTTTTATTCTGGCAATCAGATGCTTAATTTGTAGCAGCTCTTTCTAAGTTTTTGATGTTCCTTTCCTGGATTTTTTTTTCCTCAAAACTACTCAAATAATCTATTTAGAATAATATAAATTTTACCTATGATTTTTCTCATTTATTACTCCTCTGTTTATTTTTATCTTCTTTATTCTTGTAACTGCTCTTCAAATCTTGGGTTATTAATAATATATTTCTCATTTTTAAGCATGAGACCTTAAAAAGTGGTCCCTGGTCTATGCGTATGAGAGAAGCTTATTGTGTGTGTTGCTTTTCCTGGAGATATGTCTACTTCCCCACTCCTTTCACTCTTTGTGTGTGTGTGTGTGTGTGTGTGTGTGTTTTACTATGTTACTATCATTAGACTGGGTTTTCAGAATAAAAAATATCTAGCAGGATTCCTACAATAATTGCTATATATTTTTGAGAATTCTGGAAGAAAAAAGACATCAAACAGATAGCACAGTTTAAGCATAGAATTTAATTTAAAATCCAGTATTTCTTGCATATTCCAAGTGAAACCAGTAAGACCTCAAAACTTTAAATTTGTTGACTGATAATTTTATAAAACTTTATAAATGACATCTATGTTGCTTCTCTAATTTTCATATATTATCATGTGTTAATCAATTCAGTGTTTGACACTTAACAAAATGATACGAAAAACACGACTATAAAATTATCATTTTATTCAAAAAAGATTCTTGTTAGTGAAGTTCACTTTTCAGATGGTCCAAGTTTACTTTGCCATCAAGCAAAATGATTGCTTTGATAGTGGTCTTTTTCATACATTTAAAGAAAAATGTTACCACATGAAGATTCTGATTTTTTCTGCATTTTTACTTAGGTAATGTGGTTACAAATTGCAAAGTGCTTTCTTCTATTACAATAGGAATGAAGAAAAATCCAGTTATCACATTTCCTTCTGTAAACTCTTCTGTTAACTAAGGAAGTAGGTTTCCATTTTGCTCCTAACAATGAAGTACTATTTTGAGGGTTTGTTATGTGTGGTTTTACAAACAATTTTCCAAGGATACTTAATGATATTGGTGCACAAATGTTACTTTAAACGCTCTTTGTTTTCTTAAAATTAGAGAAAGAGAGAGAATACGAGTAGAATTATGTCAGACTTTAGACCTGACATAAAAAAAAAACAAAGTTGAAATAAAGGTCTACTCTGCTAAAAGATAAAATATGTTTATTTGCATGTAACCTGCTTCTTTTCAGATGTGGATTTCTGCCTATTCAAGCAGAATCATAATGGAATCCAATAGTTTCACTAAAAGCGGGATCTGATGAGTTCAACAGAAAAACAATTCAAACTGATAAAGTATTTGGAGAAGTTATCATTTCTACCCGCAAATTCTGTACAACACTCTTAGAGAAACATTTTCTTGAGCCAGATGAAACACAATGATCAAAAACTGTGGCCTCCATGCCAGGCAGTAAGAAATATCATGTCTATAAACATGAGGTTGTACTAAACATACTTAGGGTCAGAGCTAGGCAGTAAGGCAACACATGGCTATGATTCCCTCTGTGGTTCTCACCCATACCCCCACCTCCAAAGTTAATATAATATTAAAATAGTGCATTGCTAGAAATCAAAATAGTCAGTTTGTTAATACAAATTTTCATAGAAGTAGTCACTCTTTTATATGCCACCATAAAAGTTTGCTTTCACAGGTAAATAGTTTTCCAAACATGAGCTACACACTCTAGATTGTGTTTGCAAGATGGCAGTTCTAATTCTCAATTACTATTCTCTGAATTGTTGATGTTAAAAAGCCAATAGCTTGATATAGTAGATAATAGATGATAGCTAGACAGATAGATTTAGTTTTCAGGAAAATATCTCTGATGTACTGTTTCTGCATCTGCTCCACAATTTTAAGTTATTACTATGAAATTAATGTTTAACTAACATGGTGAATGTTTAAATAGCATGCAAGCATTGTGTCAGACAAAACTGCAGAACAAAACAAAAAAGCTCTTTATTCATGAATGCTTGCCAGTGATACTGTGATCATGCATGCCAAACAAACAACATATGAAGTTCATAAGCTCCAGCCACCAGTCTCTCTGAGCCCTTATTGCATCCCAGCACTTCCCATGGAAAGGACAGGGGACTAACTGTGGGAGATGGAGATTCCTGGGACCCAGTACACAACATAGTTTTCAAAATATAGTTTTTTTTTAAATATCACTATTTAATGCCACTGAGGAGAAACTAGGTATTTGACTTTTGAGAGAGTGAAGCCACACTGACCGAGTGATATCAGGTTTATGTTATGTCTCCATTTGTTTAGAAGACTTCTCAGTTAAGGTCATGTGAGGGTCTGGAACTCAAAAAGAATGCTATATATAGTCTTACATGTATGAACTGCTAGGTAACACGGCTTAAGGATGTCAGTGAGGTTGGAAATTAGGGGAAAAGCCACAGAGGAGAGGCACCAAATTTTGGGTATAAAATTGTTGACTGACATCAAAACTGTATTTGTGCCGGGCTTGGTGGCTCAGCCTGTAATCCCGCGCTTTGGGAGGCTGAGGTGAGTCGATTGCCTGAGCCCGTGGGTTTGAGACCCGCCTGGGCAGCGAGACCTAATCTCTACAACAAATAAAAAAAATCAGCCGGGCGTGGTAGCGCTTACCTGTAATTCTGCCAACTCGGAAGGCTGAGGCGGAAGGATCGCCGGAGCCCAGCAGGTCGAGGCTGCGGTGGCCAGGAGCGGCCACTGCACTCCAGTTTGGGCGACAGAGTGAGACTCCAACTCAAAAAAACAAAAACAAAAACAAAAACAAAACAAAACAAAACTATGTTTGTGTTGTTGGTACCCCATGAACCCAGAGTAAAAGTAGCATGTAGAAGTCTGAAGACACAGAATAAAAGTTGCAGTTTCTGTTCACTAGGAGGGAGGTATAAATTGGAGTTTGACACATGCTAAAATAAAAAAGGCAAATAAGTTTATAAAACATCTGAGTCTTTGCCAGTATTGGCCCTAGAAAGGTATAAAGTTAAACTTCCATTGAGTTTGACATAGACAGTGATTTAACTGCCAACCATAATAGGAGTCAAACTCTTCATGTGAAGATGATAACATGTCCTCAATAACATTTACTATGCAATAAAAAAGGTTAACAGATCTGTGAAAATAAAGGAAGCAATGGTGAAAATAAAATAATCGCCAATAAAAGCAGACCTTAAAATGAACCAAACATTTGGAAATATCAGACAGGGGATGTAAAGTAGTAACTATAAATGTGATACAGAACTTAAATAAACTGAACATTGCAATGAGTGAGCTCATGAAGAATTTTATCTTTAAAAAAAAACACTAAGTAATAAAAAGCCATATAGAAATTATACAAATAAAAATACAATCTGAGATGAAAATATAGCAATATACATTCAACAGAAAGAAGAGTTAGTGAACTTAACCAATAGTCAATTTGATGGGGGGAAAAAAGAGCAAAACAATATGCTGGCACTATTAATGGAAAATCAAAAAAAAAATTAAAGAACTCTCCTGAAAAATAAAAAAAATTAAATTAAAATATAGTATAATATATTTCAGTATTAAATGACTCAATTTAGTGAAAATTAATGAAAGAACTAATATTAATGACTTTTTAATTGTATTCTATGATCTTTTATTTATTTACTCATGAACATATGAGAGTTTGTTTTGTTTTCATTTTTTTTAACTGAAGGAGAATCAATATTCAGAAAAAAATATGTGATTTATCTAATGGCCAATTTTATTTATTGCACAGAGTTTAAGTCCAAGTCTATCTTACTAATAGGCCTTTTGTCTTTTTTTGTACAATGTTTTCTCCAAATTTACATCAGATTCTAAACCCAGACCCCTGTATTAACCAGTGATTTATAAGTAAAAACTTGCAATGTTTACATACACATTGCATATTGGTTTAACAAAGAGAACATTAAGTGAGTAATGTTTTATGTGTTCCTGAGATCTTACTGATGATTATGCTTAGACCTTACATAGTATCACGGCTTAGGAAATTTTAAGGTCTGAGCTGCAGGAAGAAAGTGACTTAAGGCAGAAAAGATGTTTGTACTTAAATTTAGAATGATTATGGGACATGATAGTCTCTTAAACAAGATTTTAATGACATGTAAGAGCTCACATACAGTTTTAGATACAATCCATTAGAAAGTTTTCTAAGATCATATAAACTGTAAACACATAAAATATAAATTTGTAATCCTTGTTGCTTATTAATTACAAAAACGAACACAAAACCATAATAAAATAACACATTTGTGACTCAAATTTCAAAGATTATTTTTAAAGTACTTTCACATACTGTTGGTGAAGATATAAATTTTGATTGCTGAGATGGCGATGTAACCAGTCAGACTGCACAAGTCCCTGCATGTGTGAGTGATTGTATGGACAATTCTGCGTGTGTTTCTGTGTGTAGGTGGGTGTGTGAGAGGCTGACAGAGTGGGGACCTGAGAGCAAGTGGCCAGGATCCTCCTGGTGAAGCTGCTGGTGTCATAGCTGCTCTACATGGATCCTAATGCTTCCCAGAGTGCAGAAGCTGAGTGTCGTTTTCTAAAATCAGCAAAGCTATTCCTGGGAAGAACAACTGGAGTGATTGTCACACCCAATGCTGGGTTGAATGCTGACAGTGAGGGCCATGGAGGGAGTGCAGTGAGCGAGTCTGAGGCAGAGTCTCAAGGAAACAGTAGGGAGAAGCCACCCCAATATTAGACTGGGCTCCAGACCCTTGCCACTGGGTCTCAAGATCCAGTGGTAACTGCTGGAGTTATCAACCCTATTGGTGACAGGAACAGCAGCCAGCAGAGAAACTTACTAGACTCTCTAACACCTAGTTAGAGAAGTCTCTGTGGAACAGCAGAACTGCAACTTGAGACCAGGTGCTATCTCTGTGTTGCATTGGAACTGCTTTTGGCTACCTCAGAGAACATTGCCCACCGTGCACAACCCCTGGTGGGAAATGGCAGATGAGCAACCACAGATAATCCACCCTCCACCCTGAGCCAGATGCTGGGCAATAGATGCAGACAGCAGAACTGCCTGAGAAGGAGGCTGGTGAGTGCATAACAGATGCTCCCACCCCCTAGCAACAAGTGAAAGAGATAAGGACAGAACAGAGACAGGAGGTCCCACTCCCCTGCCATGAACTGAATGGCCTAGGTACTGTGAGAAAGCTGGGAGAGGAAATAAAGGGGTGAGATCTTGAGAGAAGCTGTGTCAAGTTATTTCAGCCCTCTTCCCTCACACAGAGGTGTGATAATTACCAGTTCTAGGCAGCAGGAGGTGAAGATTCTAACATCTTAAGTTCCAACAGTGAAGGGGGAACTTTCAGGAACAGCCCTGCAGTCACAGAACCTGTCATAAAAGGGACCTCCCCTCTCCACCCCAAAGAGACATATTAAAGCTGATAACTCTTTATCAATGTTTTTTATTTTGTTTTGCTTATCTATTTTGTTTTTTGGTGGGGTCAAGAATGTTTGCTCCAAGGTGTTTTCCATTTCTCTTTTTATTTCAGGTATTCCAATCAGAGGAAGGTTTGGTTTCCTGATAAAATCGCACATCTCTTTGAGAGTTTCCTCTTTCTTCTTAAGTTTTTTTCTATATTTTTAAAAAAATGGTTTAATTCTATATCTTGATCTTCCAGCTCTCAGATTCTGTCTTCTGCTTGGTCAATTCTGCTTCCCATGCTTGTCAGTTTGTTATTTATTTCTTGGATGAAGTTCTTTATTTCTGTTATTTCTAAGTATGCTTTCTTCAGCCATCTAGTTCCATTGCAATTTCATTTAATTTTAACCCTTGCATTTCTTGAATTTTATTCACTCTATCCAGTAATTTTCTGATCTCCATAACTAACCTCTGGACACTGTTGTTCTGGGAGATAGTCATTGTTTGATTTTTCTTGCTTGGTTGCTTTGTTGGTTGGTTGGTTTTTTCTCTTTTTTTTTACTTCTTCTATTTCTCTTTCTTTCTTCTATGTTTCTTTCCTCTTTTTCTCTCTTTCTCATCCTTTCTCTTTTTTTCTTTATTTTCCCTCTTATACTCTGTCTTAGACTAACAGGTTATGCAAGCATACCCACTGTAAGGTCATACTGTGCAGAGATGAGGAGTGAGTCCCAGCTGGCTCATTCAACAGATAGTAAACATTATGACTGGCCAATAGGTTTAGAAACCTTGACTCTCCCACACTCTAGTAAGTGCTCAAAATTGTAAAAAGATAGCACAACACCCCACCGCCAGTCCTACTTTATAATTGAACAAACCTGGTGCCCTGGCTCAAGGAAGGACAAAAGGTAGAGCAAATATCAGAAGTGACAGATTCTTCATTTTCCACTGAGCAACAGAGTTAAAGAGAAATACAAGAGAACAGCTATAAATGAGGAAAAACCTATGGAAATTGCTGACAATTATCAGAGTCCCAGCAAAGAGTCACTGTTAGAAAGAGCAGCTACTGGGGCATAAATAATGTCTATCTCTCAGAACAACAGTGACCAGAAGGTAGTTATAGAGATCAGAGATTTGTTGGATAGAGTGAATAAAAATCAAGAAATGCAAGGGTTAAAACTAAATGAAATTACAATGGAGCTAGAGAAAATCTTGGTTGATATTGTTTATCTTTGAGAACATCGAAGATTGAGGTCCACTTACCTTCTGACCTGTAGTGTTTCTGCAGGTAATTTGCAGCAATTCTGATTGTTCCCTCCCGGTATACTGTCTGACCCTTTTCCCTTGCTGCCATTAGAATTTTTTCTGTTATATCTACTTTGTGTAGATGAATTGCTATGTGTCTAGGAGCTGGTATTCTCAAAAGATGTCCTGCAGGGGTTCTCTGGATCTTTTGTGCTTGTAAAGATGTCTCTCTGGATAGATGAGGGAAGTTTTCTTGAATGACCTCATGGAACGTTTGTTCCAAGGTGTCTTCTGTTTCTAAGAGAGCATACTTAGAAATAACAGAAATAAATAACTTCATCCAAGAAATAAATAACAAACTGACAAGCGTGGGAAGCAGAATTGATCAAGCAGAAGACAGAATCTCAGAGCTGGAAGATCAAGATATGGAATTAAACCAATTCATTTAAAATATAGGGAAAAAACTTAAGAAAGAGGAAACTCTCCAAGAGATGTGTGATTTTATCAAGAAACCAAACCTTCATCTGATTGGAATACCTGAAATAAAAAAAGAAACAGAAGACAAAACAAGCTCTGGACCAGATGGCTTTCCAGAATTATACAAAACATACAAGGAGGAGCTGATACCAATCCTATTGAAAATATTCCAGGCAATCGAGAAATCATTTTATGAAGTTAACATCACATTGGTACTCACACTGAGTAAAGATACAACAAAAAGAGAACTGCAGGCCAATATCCTTGATGGACATAGTTACTAGAATTCTCAACAAGATTCCAGCAAACCGAATCCAACAACACATCTCAAAAATCATCCACCATGACCAAGTAGACTTCATCTCCAGGATGCAGGATTGATTCAACATCCAGAAGACCATAAATGTCATTCAATACATCACCAGTTGTAAAGACAAAAACCACATGATTATATCATTAAATGTGGAAAAGCTTTTGATAAAATCCAGCACCCCTTCTTGATAAAATCCCATGAACACTTAGGCATAGATGGAACACACCTCAAAATAGTAAAAGCATTTACGAGAAACACACAAACTACTGCTAAGCAGACAGAAATTGGAATCATTTTCCCTGAAAACCAGAACAAGACAAGAATGCCCAGTCTCACCCCTCCTGTTCAACATAGTATCGGAAGTCCCAGCTAGACAATCAGACAAGAGGAGGAAATCAGGGTTATGCAAATAGGAAAAGAGGAAGTTAAGTTATCTTTCTTTGCAGATGACATGATTCTATACTTTGAAAAGCCAAGAGAATCTGTCAAAAACGTTCTTTCACTGATAAAGGAATTTGACAAAGTCTCAGAATATAAAATAAATGTGTAAAAGAAAGTTGCATTCCTATACACCAACAATAAACAAACAGAAATCCAAATAAAAAGCACAATCCCATTCACAATAGCCACAAAAAAAAAAGAATTACCTTAGCATCTTTCTAACCATAGAAGTCAAAGACCTTTACAATGAAAACTATAAACACTGCTCAAAGAAATCAAAGATGACACAAACAAGTGAAAAAATATTTCATGCTCATGGATTGGAAGAATCAGCATTTTGAAGATGTTCATCTTACCAAAGGCAATCTACAGATTTAATGCAATACCCATTAAATTACAGCAACATTTTTCTCAGCCCTGGAAACTACAGTACAGGAATTCGTATGGAAACACAAATGACCACAAATATCCAAAACAATTCTCGGCAAAAAAAATAAAGTGAAAGTTGTCACACTCCCAGACTTTAAGTTTTATTATAATACTACAATAATCAAAATAGCCTGCGATTGGTACAAGAACAGATATATAGATCAATGGAACAGGATAGAGAATTTAGAAGCAAAACTTCAATTTCTTTTTTTTTTTTTTGGGTTGGAGTCTCACTCTGTCACCCAGACTATAGTGCAGTGGCCGCTCCTGGCCACCGCAGCCTCCACCTGCTCGGCTCCGGCGATTCTTCTGCCTCAGCCTTCCAAGAAGCCAGAACTACAGGCACGTGCTACCATGCCCAGCTAATTTTTGATTTATTGTAGAGATGAGGTCTCGCCAAGTTGCCCAGGCGGGTCTCGAACCCGCGGGCTCAGGCAATCCACTCACCTCAGCCTCCCAAAGGTGCGGGATTACAGGCTAAGCCACCGAGCCCAGCTAAAACTTCAATTTCTAACCAACTCATCTTCGACAAAACTTCCACCATCAACCACTGGGGAGAGGAGAACTTATTCAGTAAATGGTGTGGGGAAAACTGGCTGACCACATACAGAAGATTAAAAAAGACTCCTACCTAACGTCATACACAAAAACCAACTATAAATGGATAAAAGACTTAAATGTAAAACTTCAAAGTATCAGAACCTTAGAAAATGCAGGAGACACCTTCATGGAAATTGAAACTGACAACCAATTCCTGATCAAAACCCCAAGTGCCCAGACTATAAGAAACGAGGTAGATAAATGACCTCATCATACTGACAAGCTTCTGCAAAGCCAAAGAAACCATCAAGACAGTAGGGGTACAACTCACAAACTGGGAAAACGTATGTGCCAACTGTATATCTGACAAAGGCCTAACATCTAGGATCTACAAGGAATACAAATGTGCTGAAAAGAAAAAAATGAAAAGCCCAATTACAAAGTGGGCAAAATATATGAATAGATTCTTCTCAAAAGAAGATATATGAACAGTCAACAGATACATAAAAAAATGCTGAGTGTCACTAGTCATCAAAGAAATGAAAATTAAAGCCATCATCAATAACCCCCCCAAAAATAGACGCCGGAGAGGATGCAATGAAAAGGGAACATTTCTGCCAAGGGAGGGCAGGGATGGGATTGGCAGTAGTGGGAAACTGCCAGGGAAGGGGAGGACACACCTCATCAACAAGGGTACTTGCATAATGAACGTTTCTATACCTAACCCTGAATTGTAGTGCACATATTTAAAATACAAAAATGGTTTAAAAGTGAGTAAAAACTGTTTACCTAACAAAGGCCTAACCTCCAGGATCTACAAGAAACTCAAATATACCAAAAAGAATAAAACAAACATCCCTATTAAAAAGTGGACAAAGGATATGAGTAGATACTTCTCAAAAGAAGACATATGAGAGGCCAGCAGGTACATGAAAAAATACTCAGCCTCACTAATCATCAAATAAATGCAAATTAAAATCACACTGAGATACTATCTAACTCCAGTCAGGATGGTCACCAACAATAACCCCCCCAAAAAACAACAGATGCTGGAGAGGATGTTGCAAAAATGGAACACTTTTACACTGTTGGTTGGTGGGAGTGTAAACTATACAACCTCTGTGGAAAACAGTGTAGTGATTCTTAAAAGATCTAAAAATCATCTTTACATACAACCTAGCAGTCCCCATTCTGGCAATATACCTGGAGGAACTTGAATCACTCTGTTAAAAAGATACTTGCAAGCCGGGCTCGGTGGCTCAGCCTGTAATCCCGCGCCTTTGGCAGTAGTGGGAAACTGCCAGGGGTGAGAGGGGAGGGGCACACTTCATCAATAAGGGTGCTTGATCTCAAACCAGGTGAAGTGGGACCAAAGTGAGGTCCAAACTTTGCCTGTACCATGACTATTTGTATATCAAAAGCCTAATTGTACCCCACATCTTTAAAATAAAAATAAAATAAAATTTTGAAAAGTGAGCAAAAGACATGAACAGACACTTCTCAAAAGAATTCATACGAGCAACCAACAGACACATGAAAAAGTCCTCAGCCTCACTAGTCATCAGAGAAATGCACATCTAAACCACATTGAGATACCCTCTCTGTCCAGTAAGAGCAGCCATCATTAATAAAACAGAAAACAACAGATATTGACGAGGATGCAGAGAAAAGGGAACACTTCTACACTGTTGGTGGGAATGCAAACCAGATCAACCTCTATGGAAAACAATTTAGTGATTTCTAAAAGTACTAGAAATTGACCATGCATGCAATCCAGCAATCCCCCTAATGGGAGTATACCCAGAGGAACTTAAATCATTCTACAGAAAAGATACTTGCACATGCATGTTTATTGGAGCTGCTTACTGTTTACTATAGCAAAAACTTGGAAACAACCATGCTGCCCATTGAAACTGGACTGAATAAAAAAAATTTTGTACATATGCATGATGGATTATTATGCAGTCACAAAAATAAGCAAAATTATGGACTTTGCAGCAACTTTCATGGATGTAAAGTCTATAATACTCAGTGATTTATTACAGAGACTAAGAACTGAGTACCGTAATGGGCTCTGAACATTTGTTACAATACTATAAGAAAGGAATTGGCAGTAGCCAGAAACTGCCAGCAGGAGTAGGGGACATATAACATTATAAGGGTACCTGATTACAAACCAGGCAAAGTGGGGAACAAAGGTAAGCCCACATTTTACCTGTATAATGACCACTTGTGTACTTAATCCGGAATTGTATTCCATAACTTTAAAATGAAATAAATTTGTATAAAATAAATATAGATAAATTATGATTGCTGGAGAAAAGTCAAGAACTCATGCAAGTATAATTTTGAGACAGATATTCACTCATGCTTGCAATGCATTATATTACATAAACCTTAAAATTGTATTGATTTGGTGATGTAACTTTTTATATTAATCAAGAAGTCAGCACACATATAAAGTTGTACTATGATAATTTGCATACAAAATATTTACAATAGCCAAGCTCAGTGGCTCAGCCTGTAATCCCAGCATTTGGGGAGGCCGAGACAAGTGGATTGCCTGAGCTGCCGGGTTCGAGACCAGCCCAGGCAATTTAGTGAGACCTCGTCTCTACAATAAATAAAAAATTAGTCAGGTGTTGATAGCACACGCCTGTAGTTCCGGCTACTTGGAAGGCTGAGACTGACAGATTGCCAGAGCCCAACAGGTCAACGCTGGGATGACCGTGAGCATGCCACTGCACTCCAGCCTGGCCAACAGGGTGGATTTCAACTAAAAAAAAATTTACAATAAAGTAGAAGAGTCATGACATACCTCTTTATGTAATTAAACTTTTACACAATTTCATTCACTCATTGCATATCTTCAGCAATGTCAGACCATGTTATAATAAGAAAGTCATATTTAGAATATTACTTCTCATTAGGCAGCCTATAATAACATATCTAATGTCTCTTTTCTATATAATAGTTTTCTTGTGAACTTTGATCACTCTCATAAGTAAAACTGAAGCTAGTCATCTTAAAATGTATTTAGAATACATAAAGTAAAATAAGTAAGGTCATATCTCCAAAGTTAATTATTTAGATTAGGCCTTCCCTAATTTCCTCAGTATCAGGCAGAGTTAATACTATTTTCATTTATGTGCTTCAATCATAATTTGTTTATACTTTTCCACAGTAATTACAGGAACTCAAACTGCTGAGCTTCTGATGATTAGAGTATCTGTCTGTCCTGCTAGATGCCAAATTCTCAAGAAAGGAGTTGTAAGATATTTGTTTTATAGTCTCCAAAGGCTTCTCATGGTACGTTACACTGAGAAGAAATTTCAATTAACTCTATGCAACATTAAAATCTTTCATTTTTAACAATAATTGAAAACTTTAGCTATATGTCTAAATGACATATACAAAGAAAACTGAAAATTGAGTTAGTGAGTTTTCTACTTTTGTCAATTTTTTTGCTCACTCCTTTCATAAAAGCCTAAATTTAATACAGATATTTTTCTACTACATTCATTTTTCAGCAATGAGATAGTACACCGTTGTTTATTAACTTCTACATAATTTTTGTATGTTTAATTTTATTTTACACTTTCTCTGTCAAACAATTTTTAGAAGATAACCACTCCCCTTCCCATCTAATCAAGCACATAAGTGTTGATACTCAATGAATAAAGTCTTCTCTATAGTCTTATTATATTACAAAAATAAACTTGAGATATATAGTTCCAAGATTTTTTTGCAAAGAAAAAAAGGAAATATTTTTTCAAAGAGACACATTTAATATTCTGCAACCATATTTATATGTATGCATGTTTATATATAATATATAAATGTTTTACAAGTCCTTTCATATTATCTGATTCTATGTATAAAATTATATAGGTAATTTTATTAACTACACATAAAACAAGAGAAACAGTGAATTGGAGTATTTAATTAAGATTGTTTTAGTGGCAAATGTCATAATCTAGTTGAAGAAAGCATTAGCCAAAAATGATTCTTTATTATAAAGACACAGAAATGGTTTGCAGAAGAAAGTCATCTATTTTTTGTCTCTGTCTTTTCTCTCCCTTTACGTATCTTTCTGCTGTCATCTCTACTCTCTTTATATCCTAATGGAATTCTCTCTCTCTCTCTCCTCTATCTCTATCTCTCTCTCCCTCCCCTTCTATGCTCCAATATGGAAGATGCCTTGACCAAGATCCCCAGTCTTACATGATACACGCATCAAGAAGAGAGACAAAATATAAGTCTCTCTTAGTCCAAGTTACAGGCGGGAGCTTCTTATTGGTCCAGTGTAGCTCAGATCCATTCTTCTCAACTTCAGTCAGTTTTGGCCATGGACACAATTGCCATTCCTGAGACTTGGCCGTTGAGAGCTATCAATGGCTATGGGAATGAATAAAGAGAGAAAGCTGATCCTAGAGAAGGAGGCGTTCCCTAGGTCTTCCATTACCATAAGCATAATAGGATGGCTATGGGTCAATAGCAGAGCATTGGACTCTTATTACTCATTTTGGTCTACTTAGCTGTAATCATTTAGATGTGTGCTTTAAAAACTATGGTACAAGATTATCTGAGAGAGCAAGAGAGTGGTATCTGACAGTGGAAATGACAGTCAGAATGTGAAGTCATAAGATACATACGAAACTTTTGTATGGAATATCAATTTCATCTACATTTACAGAGCAAAAAATAAAATAATGAATATATCATAGGATAGATATCAAAATATTCATGCATGCTTAAAGCAAGCTATGCAAGTTCAAAGACATACTTTGCTAATTGCTGGCCACCTAAAGCTGTACAAACACATTATTGAGGATTAACATCTACTGCTATGCAAAATGTGTCTGCACTGGGGAATATTTTGGTAAAAATGTTTTGAAAACTTTGTAGATGATTTTAAAAAGGAATAAACTGTGATCCAACTGACAGTATAATTCTAGAAAGAACATATTTTTACCTTATAATTTTCAGGTTGATTTCAACAGGACCACACCTCAAGTTTTGTCATCCTGTTCTTCTTCCTTCATAAAATTAACTGAAATTTTACTTGGTTAGTTTTCAGTCATCTACTTTTTAAATTTTTTTTTCCAGAGAAGTACTTGAGGAAGAAGATGATTCTTACAGATAAGTAGATGTGCCTCAGGTTAAGCAATTAAAAAAATTAAAAATGTGCTGGGTTCTCAACAGAGTGTAGGTTCTGAAAGGGCTAGAAGTTTTTAGAGAACTGCTGAATATATATATAAAGTCTAAATGAAGGAGGACAGAGGATTATGTCCAGTTACTTTAAGTAACTGAATCTTGGGAGGCTGCTGAATTGAGGTTTGAGAGGCTGTTAAGGTTTTCTTATGATTATTCACTATAAATGCAATACAATTATAATCTCCAAACTTTGGAAAACAAGTGAAAAACTATCATCAATAATACAACTATAGTCTCACTATATTCAAAAAAGTAAAAATAAAGTGTATTCTTGCCACAATGAAAACACTTAGAAATTAATAGCAAAAAAATATGAAAAGCTCACAGATATTTGGCAATTAGACAACACATTACTGAATAATCAAGAAAGTTGACTCCGAAATTTAAAAAATATTGAAATGAATGAAACAAAGGCACACAATTTCAAATGTTGCAAATGAAGGTACAATAGTACTTAGGAGGAAAAGGCTAGCTGGACAAGCCAACACTGAGAAAAAAGGAAGCTTTCCAACCAATAAGTTAGAATTACACTTTAATACATCAAAAAAAAAAAAAAAAAGGACAAACGACACCTAAAGCAAGGTGAAGGATGGAAATTATAGTAATAGAACAGATATCAATAAAACTGGTGATTTAAAAATAGAGAAAATCCCGCGCCTTTGGGAGGCTGAGGTGAGTGGATTGCCTGAGCCTGCAGGTTCGAGACCCTCCTAGGCATCTCTACAATAAATAAAAAGAATCACTAAGGATGAGAAGAGATGACTGTTGACTTTAAAGATATAAAAATAATTTTAAATAAATGTTATAAAAATATACAAAAAATTAAAAACATAGATTAGATAAATTCTTAGAAAGACAAAAACTATCAAAACTGACTTAAGAAGTAAATATAATGAATATATCTGTAGCAAAAAAAGACATTGAATCAGTAAAAAAATATATATTTTTTAAAAAAATTTTTTAATATATTATATATATTTTAATATATATATTTTTATATTTATTAGTGTGTGTGTATATATATATATATATATATATATATATATATATACTACCCACAAAGGAAAGCCCAGATCCAGATGACTCTACTGCTAAATTGTATCAAACATTGAAAAATGTAATACTAATACTTCTTAAATTCTTACAAAAAGTAGAAGAGATGGAAGCATTTTCAACTTATTTTATGAGTTCAGTGTCACCCTGATTACAAAACCAGAGAGAGACATTCTAAGAAAAGGAAACTGTAGAACAATCACTTATGCTATGGCATATTCTTCTTAAGATCATGGAAATCCAAATCCTTTCAAAGGAGACTTCAGACCTCTTCATTTCTTTTTGTTTTGTTTTTTGACTCGGAATCTCACTCTGTTGCCCAGGCTGAAGTGCAGTGGCATGCTCATGGCCATCGTAGCTTTGACCTGTTGGGCTCAGGTGATGCTTCCACCTCAGCCTTCCATGTAACTGGAACTACAGGCACACGGCACACGTTACCACACTCAGCTTATATGTTTCTGATTTATTGTAGAGACGAGGTCTCACCAAACTGCCCAGACTGGTCTTTAACCCCTGAGCTCAGGCAATCCCCTTGCCTTGACCTCCCAAAGTGCTGGAATTATAGGCTTGAGCCACCGCGCCTGGCCCCTCTTCGTTTCTTACTATTTCTCTCAGAGAATGTAGTATTTATGAATTTGATTGATTAAAAATAAATTTTGCATATATTTTATGGGGTATGCTTTTACTAAAATACTATTTGTTGTTTATCTGGAATTTAAACTTAAATGGGCAGACTGCATGTTTTCTGGCAACTATATTTTATGGACCTGTTATGGGCTATCTGGGAAAAATAAAAAGAAATTGTCATGACCCTGGACAAAGAGATCTCAGCAGAAACAGGCTGTAGGCACGTGGCTGCAAAGCCAGGCCCTGAGAAAGGAGACAAGGGGTTTCTTTGGAGTTTAAAGACATTCTCTAGTCAAAAGAACAGCCATTCTTTTCTTCAGAGGAATTTTGAAGAGACTATCAAAGTCTCCTGGGGGAAGGAATCAATTTTAATCAGACTTTGTTTCCAAATTCTTTAAAAACCAGTACACCATGGATATCAACTTGTCTGGGCAGGAGCTTTGCTAGGCTCTTAGATGTTACCTGCTGTGTCAAACTTTGACAAACTACCTAACAACGGGGACAGAATGGCTTATGATATTGAGATACCAGAAGGTCTGGTGGTAGAGGGGCAGAGTGTGGCCCTAGAAACTTGGAGAGGTGGAGGCTGTGGGTAGGAAGCAGTCTGGCAATGTGGAATAGCTGTGCTGTTTAACAGTAGTTTCATCTGCAGAGAAACCCTGAGTTTAACCATTTGCTGGAACTCCAAAGGAATTCCAGGCAATAAGGAACTGTCCTATCATATCACTTTTTCTCCCTTACTAGCAACAAATCATGCCGAAACACTGAGAAAAAACATTCAATGAATGAAGCAATGAGAAAATGGGAAGGTAGAGAGCTGAGCAAGTATCAATTATCAAAGAGGAGAACCACTCCCAAATTCCTAACTGGAGTAGTCTAACTGAAGGAAGAGCAGAAGTTTTGACATGCCTCAAGTTTAGGAGTTGAGTCTTAGCCTCAATATTCTGTTTTCTGAAATGAGAGTAAATTTTTGGTTAAAGTAAGTCTAGGAGTATGCTTTTTTTTTTTTTTTTTCTGAGTTGGAGTCTCACTCGGTCGCCCAGACTGGAGCGCAGTGGCCGCTCCCGGCCACCGCAGCCTCGACCTGCTGGGCTCCGCGATCCTTCCTCCTCAGCCTTCCGAGTAGCCGGAATTACAGGCATGTGCTACCACGCCCGGCTGATTTTTTGATTTATTGTAGAGATGAGGTCTCGCTGTCCAGGCGGGTCTCGAACCCGCGGGCTCAGGCAATCCACTCACCTCAGCCTCCCAAAGGCGCGGGATTATAGGCTGAGCCACCGAGCCCGGTTCTAGGAGTATTTTTATTCAGAGAGTGAACAAAAAAGTAATAGCACTTCTTATGTCTTTATTAACAAGATGATATTGGAGATGGAAGAGTGTTTGGGGTGTATATATGAAGTAAAGTTTATTTATAAGGTTAAGACTAGTGATATCATGTTTGGGTTTGCATAACAAGTGCTAAGTATAACTTAACCAAATTATAAACTAATTTAAGGCTCACACTCTATTTTATGGGTAAGTAATGTAGGTGCAATGATTAAGAGTTTACCCTCAAAACACCCAGCTACTAAAGGACAGGACCATGGTGTGTCTTCTGGGTAAAGGTGGTTCTCAGACCATCCCAGAGGATCCCTGTGGCCATAAATAGGAAGAATTAGGTGAGAATATCAGGTAATCCAAGCTAACAAATTTATTCCTACAACCTGTTATTTTTTCTTTTTTCAGAGTATCAATAGTGACCTCTGGCCAAGCACAAAGGACTGTCATTGTAGCACACTGCTTGCTGACATAGGAGATGTGTCCAATGAAAAAGTACAGAAAATATATCTTGGATATTTAGAATAATGCCACAATTGAGCAACTGTACTGGGTTGTGATTATCTCCTTAGTTTGTTTATTAGTAAGATATGTGGTATGTTGACATGCCGTTATGCCTGGCATCCCTATTTCTCACCTGTACCTTGCTTGGATTCTCCGAAACAGACACTCTCATGAAATGATTGTGTAGGCATTCAGGGACTTGAAAGCTGAGCATTTCAAAGGACAGAGATGCCCGACAAGAGAAAGACTAACATTATAAATGAACTGATATAGGCAAACATGATGAGGACAAAACAGAACAGGAAAAATGAATGTGAAACAATTGATTGTATCAAGACATGAAGTTTTTAAGTGAGGGGTCCAGGAAGACCAAACCTGCAAGATCTGAGAATTGTTAAGAAAGATGTTTTAGCATCAGTGCAGAAATATAGAGAACTAGCTATCCAGGAGTCCGTAAGAATGGCCAGAGAGTATAGCCAGGCAAGACATAATTCAGAAGAAACCTAAGCAGGAAAGGGAGATACGGGTGTGCAGCCTCTTGCTTAATCACCCTGTTAAAATCACCCATTAAAATTGTTTAATGTGGTGCCACACATTTAAAATTAGTTCATTAGATCATAATAATGAAGTATTTCTTAGGCGTTTAAGGAACTAAGACCATATAAGGTAATCTTTATTTAAAACAAATAGGTGAAAAATATTTGTTTCAAACCTACACATCAAAATAGGAGTTGTTCAACCTGAGTCTTTGCTCTGTTTGGATTCATTAATTAGTACTAAGGGAAATCTCAATTATAGAACTCCAGTGTGTCAGATTGGCAATTGACTTTATGACAATGTGCATCTAAATAAGGCTACAGAAAAAAGACCATTGCTGACAGTCTGCACGTGAAAATAACGATCTTAGCTTACAGTCAGCCAAGTGTTCTTCCCTTGCTGGGAATTAAGGGACATTCTGTTGAAAGTCAGCCCATATGTTCAAAGGTCATGATTCTGTGACTTAGGCTCACATTTATCACAGGGATAAGATAAGACCCACTATCTGTGAAAAGGTCAGCTTCAGATAGAACATCAGAATCTGTGTGTCAGCTGGTCTCTGGTGAGTTTATTATGTGCTGCACATTCTTTATAGCCTGCCTTTGGAAACACCTGTCTAGTGAACTTCCTGCTTGTGACAATAACAGTTCCACTGTCCCATCGACACCACTCTAATTAGGATTAAACTTCACCCGCTGAGATTACCTAACTCTTTGGCACATTGCCATTCAATGGGCAACAGACACTACACTGACAATTTAATAAGGAGAGAGAACATTTTTCAAGTTACTAATTGCTAGCAGTGAAAGAAGGGTTAATGGTGAAGCTGCCATATGGACAGAGTTAATTGAAATGCAAAAGAAAATATTAAGGAAATGGTGTACTCTGAATGATGTGGTTACCGAATGAAAGGTGTCAAAATATAATGATGCAGCAATCCTCTTTCAGAAATATTTTGAAGCACCAAATAAAACAACCCTATTTTAATCTAGGCTTATACTAAAATAGCTTTCCCAGTAGTCTGTACCTTAAGAGTAAGGCTATTTTGTAGCATTGAAAGTTTCAGAGATCCAAGACAGCAGAGCTAAAGAATCAAATTAACAATTGCTTAGACTATGGTCCTTAAATAGAGAAGATTATTTATCCTTATAGTTGATAAGAAATTAAAGTTTATGTTTTAGCTCTTTAATATGCAGTTTTGCCTTATAGCTATGATAATACAGACATACCAAAAGTGTTTTATTATACATAAAAATAAGTAAATAAATAAATAAAATAGCATTCGAAATAAAAAGTTAAAACAAATATCATTTGAGCCTCTCAGTAATTAAACAAAAACTATTTTTAAACACATCTAAAACCTCTCAACCACTAGCATAACCATAACTAATTAAATCTGCTCCTCTACAGATGCAAACACATCAGTCCTCATTTGGCAAACATCAGAGTTCAAAATGTGAGTAAGAGATATTAATTCTTATTGTACTAAGTATGCTTTTAGCTTAAACTAAAAGCCATAGTTATTTTGCTATTCTATATTCCAAATTTTACTAACCTTTTGTAATTTTAATTTTTAAGATTTTATTAAGGTCAGGAAAAGTTGAAAACTATGATCAAGTAGAAGAAATGCACTTTTAAGCCGAAGATGGCCTACTTTATTTACTCTATAGGCATATAATTATTATGAATTATACACTCACATAGAGGCCATTTAAATGAAAAACTCAAAGGAGAATTTTCCCAGGATGTTGTTTTGCATTTTGTCGGTGTAATAGACCTAATTTTAATTTAGCTTTTGAAAACTTGATCACCTATAATAAATTATATTGAGAAAAATGTTACATTTGTAGAAAAATGTTTTTCTTGATACTCAATTTATGAATACTCCTCTGGCATATATCAATTCGATTCTGTATTTGTTCTTGCTTAAACATCAGAGTATGTCTAAATTAAATGTATGCTTATGTAAAGTTACACAGAAGATGAAAATGATTCCTAGGTTAGACATTTTTTAAATCACTTTTTCATAAGCATTTTTATATCTCAATTTATCCTTTATTTGTTAGTATATGTAAACCCAAATCCCTCTAAATAGCATCATATTATTTTTCTATATTTCACTTATATATCAAAGGTTTTTATTTTAGTTCTTTATTGTAATCTTTCAACGAGTCTGACATAGAAGAAAACTTTTCTGTAAGACTTCTGTACTGAAAAGCAGACACATTTAAAAATAGCAATAACCAAACAACAAATTGTTGTCCTATATTTTGCTTAAATCTTGAGGTTAATCATGAATTTTACCTGTTTTTAAAAACCGTTAACCATCTATTCAATTCTCTTTTCAAAACCATACATGATGAAAGTCTCCAAACTAAGTTTATATTTTTTTAAAAAGAATGCATAGATCACAGAAGTTTATCAGTGAAAAATAGAAATTTCAAAGCCCTAAACAGACAATAAAAATTTAGTAGCAATTCAGCAAAGGTCTACAGAGTTGCAAAGACTAATCACATAATAAATATGCTATTTTGCCATTCAATAGTTATACAATATGACATTAAAATATAATTTTTAATTTCAATATGCCATTAAAGTATTATTTAATTGCCTTATATCATTTTACACGAATATGCATTTTAATGAGATCAACTTGGGGATTTGATATTTTATAATTAAGTCCAAAGCAAGAGTATTTGACTTCTTCCTATACCATTAGGGGGCGACCTCCCCCCATGGGACTGCCTGTTCAGTAGCAAGAGTGAGACACAAAGCTCAGAATTGTGGCCTCTGCGATACATCTTCAATAAAACTATTCTCTTATCCTATTTCTTGATCTCACTAGTTGAACAGAGATAAGCCTGGACGATGTTTAGAGATGGAGTTTGCTTCAGGAACTGTTTGAAGTACATACTGATGTGTAGATTTGTCAGCAAGAGATTTTCTCCTTGAAATAAAAAAGCGAGGGAAGAGAAAATAAACTAACTGCATTTTATTAGGACTACATATAGCATATATGTCTCGTATACATAAATATATCGAGAGAGAAAGGAGAGAGAGGAATTATAAATGTATGTGTGTGTGTAATCAATTTAATTGGGTTCCTATTTGTTGCCATTGTCACACACATACAGGCACATACACACATCATTTCACAATGAATTCTATTGCAGTTCTTAGTTTTGCTACTCTGGCCAAATTCTACATTAGATGATTATATTTACCCAGTTTTAATCCCTTTCTTCCTGTTCATTTAGACTAAAATGACAATCATTGCTTATCTTATGTAGTAGCTATCTACCTGTTATTTCATTGAACTGTGGAATTAACTCATTAATTTCAATTTAATATATCCTTTGGTGCTTGTAGGAGGGATGCATTGAGAAACACTTGTTTATCAGTATAGCCTCTAATGAAATATGCTGACATTTTTGCTTGTCTGACTTTGTTTGAGAAAAATGAACAATAACTGATCTTCAGATACTCTGACTTGTCATTGGGTCAGAGAATGCTAGCAACTCACAAAATCTGAGTATTTGGCCTTCTTCCTGAGCACAGGGCAAGACCACATTTCTAAGCCTCCCTTGAAGCTAGTGTGCTCATGTCATAAAAGGTCTACAAAAGCGATGTGAGGCACTTCCAGGTCCAGCTCCTAGGAAGTTATTCTGTGTATGCCTCCAAAATTTTATTCCTAACTCACAAGAATAGAAACTGTCTCCATAATAAACTGGAAGGCTCTACTCTCTTGAAAATAGCAGAGCCCTATGGCCCTGAATCCTGCCAATCTGTCAACTATTCCCCCAATCAGATGCCTAACTGCCCCCAAAAGTCGTCCATCTTCTCCTTCTATATCAAGTGCACACACTCTACTGTTAGACCCCACAGTCTTAGTCCCCAGTATACCCCATCTGGTGGGCTCTCCTTTGCTTCTTAGCTCTCTCAAAGCCCAGGTCCCATGGAGGCTGCAGTTTCTGCAAGCAATTGACTCCAAAAGAGAATCAGGCAAGTGGAGATCACTTGTCTCAAGGGAAAAGGTAAACACTGAGAATTTGCCTACTGGCATGCCAGAAAAAAAATCAGGGGCATCACCCATCTCTACCAGGACCACAGCAGAGTTCCTGTGGGGATCAAGTGTGCTCCCTGGGGTTACCCCAGCCCATAGGAGCACAGATTCTGTGGACTGGCCTGTAAGGTCTCTAGAGAGACCACTGTGGTGGATGACAGGGAGCTGTTATTCTGGAGACAGATCAGAACCCACAGAATGTGCAGAAGCAGAGTCCTTGGTGGTCCCTGCTGGGCCTGACATTAACCCTTCAGTGACAGGATCTTGGAAAATTTCTGAGCAATACTGCAAAGGAGCTAGGATCTACACTTATGACTAGACTCACAAGAGGTGGTTAAATATGTGAGTATGTTTGGAGAGCTGGAGAAACAGAGTTGACTCTGAAGTTGAGCAATGAAGGACAGAGCAACAGTAGGGATCAGAGACCTTGGGCGAGGGAGGAGAATTTCGCTTTCTTCTAAGACAGATGAGGAGCCGATTCATGCTTGTGAGTGAAGCAATGGGTTGGGTTGACTCTATTTCAACAGGAGGGCTTTAGAGAGGGCAGCCTGCTTAGGAGAAAAGGGAGAAGTGGAGAGTCTAAGTGGAGATGACTGTGGTAATGAGGAAACAGTGGTGTTATGGGTCACAACAGGAGTGATGCAGGTGGTGGGAAAGGCTTGGGTTCTGCATACATTTTGAAGGTTACATCCTCACAATTGCCGAAGGGCTACATGTATGAGTATAGGTGAAAGATAAAAGCCAAAATAAAAAAAAGACACATTTTGGCCAGTGCAATGGGTAGTGTGTCTCCACCGAAAGAGGCCGCCTGAGGAAAGAGCATTTTAGAAGAGCAGGCAGGAGAGTAGCCAAAAAATATCAAGACTCTTTAATCCATGTAAAGATGTGAAACTTTCTGATGGTTTTAGGTGAGACGGAGAAAGAGCATGATGATAATTTAATGCTCTGATGTCATGGGGGAATTCAAAAGTTTATGGCTATGTCAAAAAAATGCAAATTACCCCTAAAAAATTAGAAATAATTACCCCCTAAAAATAAACGTTAGTTGAATTATAGATGGCTATTTTTCTCTTTCAAACATTTGGTTTAATTGTATTCACTTTGAAAAGAAATATTACAAATGAAACTTGTGACATAAAATGTTGCTGCCAGAACAACCCCCAGATTCAATTTCCCATTCTTTTTCTTGTCCTTGAAAGTGCTGTCCTATCAGAATAAAGATTTGTGGACACTGAGTAGCTTTATACAACTGATTTATCATCATAACAGCCATGAAGCCAACCTTGAAGAGGAGATCTGGGCTATGAAAAACAATTACCTGAATTTTTCCTAATCTCTGAGTACTAATCACAGTGATTAGTCATCAGGCAAGTAGCCTAAAGAAGAACATCTAGAAAGGTGTGGGAAAGAACCAACCGTGGCTAAACTTTCTGCCAAGAAAAGAACAGACTTCAATAACTGTCAGCAGAATTTGCATGGTGTAGACTGTGTGTGACACACAGTGTTGTATAGTCCTGATTACCAGTAGAGTGACAGAAGTAGATTTAAGATAGTAAGAGAGCTCTGTCAGCAGCACATGCTTCTGGACCTAGTGAAAAACATGTTTGTGCTGGGACATGCCCAAAATTGAACTTAATATTGCCTTACCAAACACGATATTGTTCCAAGATCTTTATATCAGCTTTCAAGTGAGAAATTCCAGCAATATCTTTAACTTATTTTTCTCTCCCTAGTTGTTCATGCAAAATCATTTACCAGGTTCTGAATTTCTTTCAAGATGATCCATTGTCTCCTCATCTTTAAAATAGCAGCTCTAATCTAATGGGTCTAATATGTCTCCTCCTACTCAAACTATTGAAACAACTTCCAAAATAGCTTCAAAAGATCTCTTTTGCTTCCCTTTCCTTAAGTATATTCACCATGCTTCAGTAATAACAAGGTTTTTTTAAATGTCCACCCACAGGAGAATGTATAAGAAATAGGCCACAGTAGTGGAAAACTGTTGGGGGTCGGGGAGACTGGTAGTTAGGGAAACTGCTAGGGGAGGGAGGGGCATTACCTCATCAACAAGGGTAACTGCATGATTGGTGTTTATATATCTAACCCTTAATTGTACCCCACATCTTTATAATAAATAAATAAATTTTTAAAAATAAATATTCCACAAAAAAATAAATAGGCCACATCACAGCAACAAAAAAATGAATCGCAGCTGCACAAAATAACATGGATGAATTTCACATATATAATGGCAAACAAAAGAAGTCCAAAAAAGGATAAATGAGTCAGATGTTGGAGGTAAAAAAAAGTGATTACCTTTACCGTGGTCAAGAGGGAACCTTCTGATATTGCTGGAAATGTTTTATAATTTGATGTGGGTGGTGGTATATGTGGGTGGGCGCATGCATAAAGTTTAAGAACAGTGCAATTAAAATATGTAAATATTTTCATGTAAACTATGCTTCAACATAAAAGTTCAATAATAGCCGGGCTCGGTGGCTCAGCCTGTAATCCCGCGCCTTTGGGAGGCTGAGGTGAGTGGATTGCCTGAGCCCGCGGGTTCGAGACCCGCCTGGGCAGCGAGACCTCATCTCTACAATAAATCAAAAAATCAGCCGGGTGTGGTAGCGCATGCCTGTAATTCCGGCTACTCGGAAGGCTGAGGCGGAAGGATCGCCAGAGCCCAGCAGGTCGAGGCTGCGGTGGCCGGAAGCGGCCACTGCACTCCAGTCTGGGCGACAGAGTGAGACTCCAACTCAAAAAAAAAAAAAAAAGTTCAATAATGAAGTAAGGCAAAATGAAAAATCAAATAATATAAGCTAAATGTCACCATGCTTAAAATCTTTAAAAGACCTCCCAGTGCTTTAAGATAGAGAACAACATTTTTGTCAACTTCCTAGGCCTTTGGGTTCTTCCCCAATCAGTTCTTCAGTGCTTCATATCCTGTTATTCTAGAAATACCAAGGTCTTGTAGCTCCTCTCACAATATTATTCTAGTGGAATAGTGGAGAATATCATCCTTGAATGAAAAGATATTTACTTCTATTTCCAAAAAAGCCTATAAGAATTTCAGAACAAAGACTAGGAAGAGTTTGACTCAAATCATAACCCAAGATCTAGTGCATGGTTGAGAACTATTGCTACACGGGACTGAGTTAAAGGAAGGCATTAAAAAAATTATAAAAATTGGCTAATGTAGTTCCAAAATGATGATAATATGGATGAGGAAAAAAAAACAAAATACTGAGTCAGGAAGAAATCAAAGAGAATTATCTATATAGAATGACAATACAAAGCATTCGATGAATAAAAAATAATATAGTTCCATATTTGGAAAGGGCAACAAGCTTTTAAAAAGTTAATCAGTAATGTTGTTTTAATCAGTGCACATTGTTTGAGTGATATTTGCATTTTCTATCTTAAAATTCACCATTCTCTTCATACCCTACAGCTCACTGACATAATAATTGTCTGTTAGTAACACTGGAGTAAGTGAATGAAGGGACTTTTTGTAAAACAGCCATGTACTGAAGAACCATTATATTTTCCTGATAAAGTCAAGCAAAAAGCTACACTTTAGATTCCTGCATGAAGCATTCCACATAATGGAGTAATCATAAGATATGAATGATACTGTGTTGATGTTCACATTTTGTAACTACTCTTACTTTCCAGTTTTGGACCTCCCTCAGAAACAAAGATCTGACTATCACATGTTCTCACTCATATAGCGGACCTTGAACATCCGTCATAACACTATAAGAAAAGGACTGACAGTGATGGGAAACTATGGGGGGGAGGGAAAGGGAGGTGGGATTAATGGTAGTCAATATCTGTCTGGGGACGGGGAGACACCCCTTATCAACAAGAGTGCCTGAACGAAGCATATTTGTATACCTAACCCTTAACTGTACCCCACAATATCAAAATAAAAAATATTGATATAAAAAAATATCATCTACTGGGATCAAAACAGAAGGATTATCATAGACAGGTATAGCATGTGCACAGAGAGTCAGAGTGAGTAATAAGAGTGAATGCCTGATGCCTTAGGAAAAAGAAACAAACAAACAAAAATAATTTATGCCTGGAAAGCAAAGATCTGGTTCTAGTCATAATATCTAAATTGTTTTCCAAACTAGCATCTGCCAGCTTTAATCTCATCATTCTAAAATGCAAGGCAAAAAGGTCAATTTTTAGATTCACTTCTAGTTTTATTCAAGCTTATTTCAACAATTTAAAGAATCAAGTTTAAAAAATAATTTTAGAATTTGAAGAGACCACAGTGTGAATCTTGACTCAGCTATATAGTAACTGTGAGACTTCGAACAGAATACATAATCTTTTTAAGCAAGGTTTTAGTCATCAATAAAGTTAATAAAAATATTTCGGATAGACTGAAAGGATCAGAGATAGTGCACATAGTCTTCTGAGCAAGTGCCTACTGATAGTAGACTAATAACTTTGTGACGGTGATTGTTAATTGCTTATTTAATTTGATTGTTTATCTAAAGACCTATTTCTCCCATTGTAATTAATTTGTCTATATGTAGAGTCTTAAAATTAATAAAACAGAGCTGGATTTCTGATTTTTCCTTTCGGCCACTTAACAATTATAAAGAGGACTAGCTTTTAGTGTTATCAAATTTAACCTTTTTGCTTCAATTCCACTATATTGCCTATATCCCTTTAAGACATGAAGGCTGTGTTGGCTTAAACAGTCTTTTTACAATGCAAATTCCCAGAGACTGGCCTTCAATTACTTAATTTCTAGACTGTGCATTTAATGAGGCGGGATGAATGCTTAAAGAGGAAGGAATTGGAACATCACAGGAAGAAGAAAGAAGGATGAACTTCCATAGCTTCTCTTGCCTGTAGGAGAGGACTCCTTCATTCTGTTACAGCTCTATGAGCTCATCACCCAGAAACAGGTGAAACAGGCATCAACTTTGGAGATTTGGCTCTAGAAACCTGTTTTGTCTTTGGATATAATCCTTAATTTCTAAGACACAGTGTCTTCTGGTAAAATTGGTGTCATCTCTTATCAACTTATCTAAAAAGCTTCATGTGGGCATCAAATGAGATGACATATACGAGAATGTTTTGCACATAGAAATCCTTATGCAATGGAGAATTATAATTCCCCAATATTTTTACACATATTTGGGACCTTTTGCTAACATTCTATATTATCTATTTCTTCTGATAATTTTGCTTCTTTTGTGGGCCATAAGATTAGATTTTATTGTCCCTTGAATTAGATGTGCTTCTTATGTAAAATCAATAGGATTATATGGAAATGCAAATTTATGTAAATATCATGCAAATAGAAACTCAGTGCATCATGTTGCACTCCCTATAGAATACAAAAGAAAACCAGCCATAGATACTTTCACAGAGTCAAACATAAGCTTGAACATACACATTTTATGGCATAATTAATCATATGCAATGTTATAACAGTGGTAAGCCTAATTTTCAGTAAATAAAAATGAATTATGAAGCATGTGCATTTTTAATTTGATAAGCTCTTTTAGGATTTGTGATGCATAAGACTACTTTAGCAGTTGCTGGGGAGTTGAGTGTGATTCTCTTGTCTCCTCTTTGGAGGTGGTGAAATTAGGGCACAGAGGGGGACATAATAGTGGGAAAATTAGATTAAGCAGGTTTCCAAGTAAAAGTACAAATCTGTAAGATAGAGACTGCATGTTGTTCTTATTTTTATTTGTCTATATTTTGCATAATTATGGTATATTACAATGTCTGGAGCACAATAGGTCTTCTATTAGCACTTGCTTATATTTAGTATTCTATAATAAATCACCCTGAACATATTTATTTATTCAGTAAAGGTTTAATGGTTACTTAACATGCAGAAAATGGGATGCTAAGTACAAAGAGAAGGCCCTTGCTTTTAGGAAGTTATTGGATAACAAAGGAGATAAGACAACTACAAAATTCATTAGAATTCATGGAAGCAGACCAGAATGGGTTAAAGAGGATTTTGGGGAGGGGATAGTATTGGACTGAGATACTGAAAAAGAAATAGAATTTATCACCTTCATATATTTTAGGGTTTTATTAGAATCTCTTTTCAGAATTATTTTTCAGACTAATTTAATTGGTAGCAAGGGTCCATCATTAAATATCTACAGATTTGGTTTTCTCTTCAAAGCTATCATATAGATAAACATGCTCCATCTTTTCATTTGTATGTGGTCTCCAAGAATTTTATTCATTAAACAAACAATTATGAGTACCTATTATGTGTTAAGTGTTAGGTACTGGATATTAAAAATATGAAAGTTAATAAGGTAGAGCCATTCCTAGTTTTCTTGAATTCTCTTAATCAGTGGTAAAGAGAGGTATTGACTAATTGAATATACTATGATAGTAATAGTTACAAATACTGTGAAAGATAAATGTAAGTTTCTGTTATGGTGATATTCACTATATGATGAATATATAAATTAGAAGACAACCAAACACAGTAGCACAGGGCTTATTCTGGGATATCAAGATGAACAATGTGACTAGAGAATAGAAGTTAAGGACTAGGATGCCCAGAAGTGTAGACAGGTGTCAAATCATGATGATGGTTTTGTAAACCAGTTTAACCTACACTGGGAATGTTCTGAAGGTTTTAAGTAAACATGTACATGACTATGTTTCGTTTTTTTAAAAAATAGAATCACTATTGTTTCCATGAAAAAAAAAATAGAGCCGGGTTCGGTGACTCAGCCTGTAATCCCACGCTTTGGGAAGCTGAGGTGAGTGGATTGCCTGAGCCCGCGGGTTCAAGACCCACCTGGGCAACTTGGCAAGACCTCATCTCTACAATAAATCAAAAAATCAGCCGGGCATGGTAGCGCATGCCTGTAGTTCCAGCTACTTGGAAGGCTGAGGTGGAAGAATCGCTGGAGCCCAGCAGGTCGAGGCTGCAGTGGCCGGGAGCGGCCACTGCACTCCAGTCTGGGTGACAGAGTGAGACGCCAACTCAAAAAGCAAACAAAAAACAAAACAAACAAACAAACAAAAAATAGGAGGAGGCAAGAGTGTTTGTGAAGGAAAAGTTTGGAATATTTTGCAGTATGCTCAGAAGGAAATAATAGTGACAGACTAAAGCAGAAGCAATAGAGGCTGATGATATAAGTGAACGTAAGTTAGCAAAACTTAAGTAGAATTGCCTGGACATCGTGACTGTCCCAGTCAATTAGCAGAAATAAAAATATAAAAGATAGTTTGCAATATCTTGTCATGAACAGAATAAAAATTCCCTTCTTTTAAAAGAAGAACATTAGATGAGAAGCATATTTTTGGTATCTTAAATTTAAATTGCAATTTATCGAACACACCAAGAATAACTAGATATTATCTCTCTATCTCTATCTCTCGGTCTCTCTATCTATTATCTATGTATCTATCTATCTCTCTATTTATCTAAAACTCAGAGCAAAGTTCTAAACATAACATAAAGATTTAATAGTTGTGGACTCCTTGGTGATGAGTAAAGGCAGTGAAGAAGAGGACTTACCTTCTGAGGTAGCACAGAGAGAGAAGTGAGCATGGGGTGAACACAAAAGTTCAGGTAGGGCAAAAGATGCCTACAAAATTAGGTTTAACATAAACATAGAAAAAGAAACACATTAAAACAGTAGATAACCAGAAAATGAGAATGAAACAAAATGTGAGCAGATAGGACAATTCAAGGAGGGAGTGGCCACAGTATGGAGCAGAACTGAAACAGAGTAATGGATATCTTAGCTGTCTCCTAACTTAAGACTTCTCAGTTTCTTCTTCTTCTATCTCAAATGGAAGAAAAGAGGAAGGAAAAAAAAGAAAGAAAGAAAGGAAGGAACACACTGTCAAAAAAAAGTAAGCACTCTAGTGGACTAGATGTGAAATAATGGGCTGATGTTCAAACCACTCCAAGCCTGAAGTCTGTCATTGTATACTCAGCATAAAAGTGTGCTTCTGTAGAACATTTGTTTCACTAAACGCAATGATGCATGTCAATTTCATGGAAAAAAAACTGAACTATGCAATAGACAGTTCTGATTCCCTAACTCTAAACTTCCCGGTTGGCTGTGTTCTCCAACCTCCCTCCAATAGTCATACAATCATGGCTTCCATTTTCCCTTTTCCCATCTCAAAAAAATATTCAAAATATCTTGGAATATATGTGGGATTTACAGATTATAATAATGTCTTGTTTCTTGTGTACACATATAGATACATACATCTGGATACAAAATCACAAAATTCTCAAATAAAAAAATGAAGACATGAGAGCAAGTGCTGTTATCCAGTGCTATAACATTAAAGATAAAATAAAACAAACAAACAAAAATAACCATTACATTTATTTTTACTACCTGGTTAAAATACAAAATGAAAACAAGAATGGAATATTTAAAAATAACAAATATTTTTTGAAAATAAACTAAAACTTAAAGTTTGTTTTGTCTATTCAAAGATACTGACAATTGAACTAAACAGTCTGCCCAAAAGTGAAACAAAAACAAAAATAAAAAGATTGCTCATCTTGCATGGTGACCATCACCTATCTCTGGGTCGCTTCCCAGTCAAGTAATGGATGCACTTTGTAGTCTTCAGGAGTCAGATGTGATCATGTGACTTTCCTTGAACAAGTGATGTGTGTCACTGCACTCATGAAACTCTAAGGACCAGGTCTGTATGGACTATCTTTGTTCCAAGGTTATAGAGAACCCAGCACTGCAGGCTGTTTCCTGGAGTCCAGAGAACTCAATGAAGTGCTGTTGCTAACCTGCTGTGGGTCCAAAGCATGAGCATTAAATAGAACTTTGATACTTAGGCACTGAGATTTTGCAATTGCTTGTTGCAGGAGACTTCTCAGGGTGGTGTAGGAACAACACAGACCTCCATTTTTCTTACTGAAAGTTCTCAAGAATTACTGTAGAGTGTGATTGGGATTCAGTATCCTGAGATAGAGAGGAACTGCCTGGGAGAGCAAACCTGAACTTTGTTCCTCTCTCCCCTGGAAGCAAGATGTCCTTCAGAGCTTTGTTCAAGGAGTCAAATAGCCCCTGAAGTATATATAATGTGTGTGTGACACACACATATGTATAACCCAGGGCGGGCTTCCTTTGGGTTTCCCTGTGGTAGGATGCAAGTGGGGCGTGCAAAGCTGGTCAGCTTTCCTGAGCCCTGGAGGTCAACTAGCATTGAATCCTACCTAGTCTTCTGTTGTCCCTGACTGCCTGTCTGTAAGTAATAAACCTGTTTCATGTAACCTGTTTTGTGTGTGTTCTGTCTCACCAGACTAAGACAAATTTGTAACCACTGCACAGAAAACTTGCTTCATACTTGTTAGCTCAGAATACCTGTCCTGACAGAAGTAAAATAAATTCAAATTAAGAAACAAACTACTAAAAATAATAATGGAAATGAACAAAGTAGAATGGCTCATGCCACAGGAAAAGATGAATACATTTAAGACTGACAAATTTCCTATTTATTCAATAAAAATAATTGAGAAAAACACATAAATAGCAAAGTTTGGCAACAAGTAAGAGGATGTAGCCACAATTCTAGAGTAAATACATATTAAAGAAAATTTTATAAATGTTTTATATCATATAAATGTTTACATTAAGGCATTAGAAAAATACTGAAATAAAGTTTTTAACTAAGAAAATGTAAATATTGGAAAAAAATTCTACAAAAATGTCTCTGGTTCACATATTTGAGGAGTTCTATACACTTTTCAAGGAATACAAACTCACTAAATAATTTTGAGTTTCAAAGCATATAAAAATAAAAAATAAATTTTAAGAAGACTGCAATGAGCTGAATGCTTGTACCTCTCCCCACCCCTAAATTTACATGCTGTTGTGATGATGGATGGAAGTGGGTCCTCTGAGAAGTAATTAGATCACAAGAGCCAAGCCTTCATGATGGGATTAGTGTCTTGATAAAAAGAGAAACAAGAAGGCTTTCTGGTTATTCTTTTCCTCTCCTCCTCCTCCTCCTCCTCCTCCTCCTCCTCCTCCTTCCTATCTCTCTTTCTTTCTCTTTCTCTTTCTCTTTCTCTCTCCTGTCCCATATGAGGTCATAGTGAGAAGGCAGCTACCTGCAAGCCAGGAAGAGAGCCCTCACTGAGAACCGAATCTGTCAGCCTGATCTCCGACTTCCAGTCTCCATAACCACAAATGTCTCTTACTTAAGTCATCTAGTCTATGGTAGTTTCTTATAATAGGTAATGGTATCAAAGAGCTATATAATCTTAATGTCTATACCTGCATGAAAAGAAATAAGCAAACACACTGACACACATCATTTCAAGATTACAAAGATGCTCCACTACTGCAAAAATGTTATTACATATTTTCTAATCAATGTGTATGATTTATCTAAGTAATAGAAGACAAAATACATCCACTCTTTTTGAGTGGTAGTAAAATTAATTTTAAAATATAAAATATTTTCCTGATTAGAGGAGATGTCAGCAAATTTGATATGCAAGAAAGATACCTTGCTCTGATAAATGAAACATATCTGAAACTGGTTTCACTTATTCTAATTAATGTGAGACACAGAGGAATTCTTACTAAAATAAAGCACAAAACTGCCAGGAACATTCTTATCACTTTAATTCAACATTGTTTTTGAATTTTCAGCCAGTGCACCAGACAAGAAATATAAATATATAGTATAAACATGCCAAGTGACTCATTGTGCTAAAAAAGTTTGACAATCTAAACAGAAAACTCAATTGTATAACATGAAGAAATGCTCATTTTTAAAAATAATAATAAAAGAGAAGTTTCTGAATTTCACATTAAAGAGTAGATGTATTGCATGCACACTTCTGGGGCAGAAAATTACATAAAGTTTGTATCCACTAAATGAAATCTATGTCAATGAAAAGAACATATGCATTACTTATATTCTATGATAAGCAAAATAAAAACATTGCTTAAAATTTACTAAACTGTGTAATACTCCTACGTATATATGTACCACAACATCAAGGCCTTTGCAGCAACTTTAATGCAGTTGGAGACCATCCTACTCAGTGAATTATCACTGAGACAACTGAATACCACATATTCTTCCTCATAAGTGGGTCATGATCACTTGTCACATTAATGCAAGTGTGGGATCGACTGTCACCGGGCACTGCTAGGGGAGGAAAGGAGGCAGAAGGATGCAGGTATGTGACAACACAAAAAATACCCGGTCTACCACCAGGGGTAGGGAGGGCCACCTAGAAGACCAAACTTCACTGGTATACAGCATACTTCCATAGTAAATGCTCACTTGTACCCCACAACTCTACAATAAAGAAATAAATAACAAAACAAACAAATAGACTATTAGGACTCTGTCAATTTATACCATTATAAGCTCTTTGTAAAAGTTCAGTCTTAGTTTCAGAACCATGTTCATGTCTATCTTAATTTATTCCCATATTTTTTTGTTCAAGAGATATGTTAGAAAATTGCCTTCTTTTTGATTAAAGTATTTTGTAAGAGTTACTGTCACTCTCTTTTTACACATAGCTACCTAAAGTTGTTTTTAAACTAGAAATTTTTAAAAAAGTCCTTTGCTATTTTAAAGCAGGTCCCTACCAGTCTGATACACAGCAGCTTTTTCACTGCAGGAAATAAGAAACAACACCCTCACCTATACCACCAACTCCTCTTCTGGATTTCAAGAACTTTTGTTTTTTGTTTAAGTTGGAGCAATAAACATAGACATGTGACAAGACTGGATATTACCTTTTTTTTTCTTTGTATTCCCAAAGTAAAGAATGACTTTATGACTGGTTAGAGAACTCTATTGTAAACAAATGTTTTTCAACTCTATGAAATCATTTATCACATCCATTACTAGTAAATTGTTGATAATTGTCATCCAGATCACAACTATTCCTCTTAAGTGGATCTAATGGAGAAATTCACTATGAGATTAGGATCACAAACAATTGGACTTCTGAGTTACTTTTTCTCTTCAATCTTAAGAGGAGTTAATTCATGTAATTGTAATGTTTGGCTGGTGGAGGACTTGAACTCCGTGTGGTATAAAATATTATGCTAAGTATATCTGTGGATTTACATTAGCTGCAAGTTATAAGACTCGTTTATGTTTTCTCATTCCTAATTTCATCTTTATTTTTTATTATCTTTTATTTATTTTCTTAGTGTATAATATGCTAACATTTTTGCAAGGAACTAAGCAATATACATATGTAAACACTGCTTACATTTCACACTTGGCATTGCTTATTATCTTTCCCTTATTCCCTGCTTTCTTCCTTTCCATCCTCAAGAACTTGCTCCATCACTCCCCAAGTCAGAATAAGTTTTGATGAAAAAAATAAACCTCACCTAGGCTGTAACAAGACTACACTCTGGGAAGATGGCTACTTTTTAGCAAGAGCATAGTCTTATATATAAAAAAGTGGGAAAAAGGAATTTTCATAAGGAGCAAATGCAGACTAATCCTTTGGGACACCTAAGTACCAGTCAGATCTTGTGAGCTGCTAATTGCCTTAAATATCACTCTTGAAAATGGTGCAGAGGATGGTGAGTCTGTACAGTGTCTTATTATCTGAATCAATATCAATGCTTTAAAAATTGGCAAGAACATGAAGACCTTGAAGCTTCTCTTGTTGCAAGGAAACCAAAATGGAATAATAAATATTTAAAAATTAGGTCAGACTTAATAAATGCATTTTCAAGTAATAAAGTCTTTAAATTAAGCCACCAATTAGGATAGATGGATCTGAAATGATGTGCCAGTAGCCACACCAGTCCTTGCTTGTCTTCATATTATGTCAAAATTTTATTTACACAGAAATAGCTTAATGCAAATTTACATCCAAAAAGCCACACTAAGAACTCAGAAAATTAAACACGTAATTCCCAGTTGAGGCAAAAGTGCAGGGAAGGTGGGGATAACGACAAAACCTGGTGTCATGAAGTCTGGAATGCACAGTTACAGAGAAAAGAGATGTAACAAACACATATACACTGCCACTGGAAATGTCAAAATTCCTTTCTTGCCTCCACCACAAAATGACAGGATATCCCCCACTGTGTTGAGAATGATGATTTCCAGCTGTTGCTAACAGGTTCTGGGAGTAAGGTACTTTTAATGAAATATATCCAGGGCTCTGTAGACTTTCAGCACACTAAGTAAGTTTCTATATCTCATAACCTTTCCTCTGTCATTGTTTCTGGGACTGAGCTACTGGCACTGTTCCACGAAGACTATCTTTCTAGGGAAGATGAGGCCCAGAACTGTTAGTCCCATGTCTATTCGAGGTAAAGACCAGAAGTCTCAGCTGATGCTTGTTTCTTGAAACGATCAAGGCACAAATCAACCCTCTAAACTCTTATAAGTTGACTTCTAATATTTTGCACCAGGACTGCTTTGCTCTGTGGGAAATCCAGATGGAACCCAACTATGTACAATTGTTTTAGCCTATGTGCACACAAGTAAGCACAAAAAGCATCAGATTTATCCAACAATAAATAATTATAGAAACCAACTAGCATCGGTGTTCTGAACCCCAAGTGTATCCCGGAAAACTATTCTCATCATGGCTAAGAACTAACCATAGTGAAGCCCCAACTAAGACCAACTGAATCTGAATCTCTACTTATGGAGCTCAGGCATTCTTAAACTGAGTTGAGACTACTTTAAGTTGTGTTCCTACCTGATATCTGAACCTAGACTTAGATATCCTTTACAAAAATTATTCTATTGTCCAAGAATTATAATACTTGGTAACTAACTACTGTAAAATACAGTATAATTCAATTTTGAAGAACTCAATTAAAAATACTTATTTTTATTAAAAAATTCCCTGCAAACTTGACCTTCTGAAATATAGAGAATACATTTTATCCCTCTATATTGGAAGACAATTATTATTATGATGGGCTCATTATGTTTTTTCCCGCAGGCATCTTGATTTTCTTTCTCTGGTTCCAGGCTATGTGCTTACATGAACATATGCTTGCTAATCATTAATTTAAATATACATGTAAAGCAAAACAAGCCCCCTTGATCGTTAGATGTTATTGGTTACACTTGAGAGCTATGTCTCAGAAGGGTAGTGGATACAAGAAGAAACTCTTAGAAAGTCCCTTAAAAACAGAAACCTCAAACTTCCACAGAAGTGTTTCCATGGCATTATTTTAACTTCATTAATCATGTTATCTGAGACAGGTCACTTGTGTGCTGTGGCCTTGAATTGAAATGAATCTGATTATCTTGCAAATTAATTGTTCTTGTCTTTCATAAACTCTTGTAAACTATTGGGGAATTTGGAAAACATAAATATTTGTAATTTTCCCCTATGTGCTATTGTAAGATACCATGTATTAAAAGTTCTAATAATAATAATGTTCAGATTGTTTGCATGCATTGATCTTCTCTATATTTTTATATTTGACTTTAAAATATTGCAGACATCATTTATAAATAGCTTCACTTTGAGGAAATTGTTACAAAATATACATTGAGCAAAACGTTCACAATTTTAACTGCAATGCAACTTTTTTAACTGTGTGATTATGATAATGTTATGTGTAAATTTAATAATTTACACCAAGTACTCAGTTTATCCCCCATTTAATCCCCCAAACAAATCTATTGTTATTGTTACCATTTTACTGATATAAATACAAAGTTTCAGCGAGGATAAAAATATGAAACAAAGTAATAAATTGTTGACCTGTATTGGCTTTAATTATTTTGATTCTAAATTGATTACTCTTTCTATATTTTCACATTAAAAAATCCTTTCTAATAGGAAAACTATTATTCTTTCCTCCCCAAATCTACCTTCTAAATATGCACCCACAAAATTGAGAAGAATAAATAAATTGCCATATCACTATGGTGAGGAAAGAATAGTTACATAAAATATATGTTTACATAACTTTCTGGAAGCTTGGTCTACAATAGTCCTTTAGTATATCTTGCTTTCTATCAATACATGCTTGTCGAATTTCCTACAAGAGATCACTGTTATCGATTGACTTGCAGAAAGGGAATAATTATCTTTATGTATAAATTATATATTTGTATATGTTTGCTACCCAGAATCTCAGATTAGATGGCAGAGATATCACAAGAGTGAGAATCTCCCATTAAAGGCTTCTGGGAAGAGGCAGGCTCTACTCCAGTCTTTGGCACCTGTCCCTCTGACCAATATTTAATTCATCACATTTCAGCTTAAAACCTCCTCTACCTTAAAACCTCAGCTTTAATTAGTTTTTCTAAATCTTTCATTAGGTTCAAAATCCCAGAACACTACGGGTCTACCCCATCTACCTGTGCCCGCCATTGCAGCCCATGATCTCATTACTATGCTTTTCACATTCTAGATAATCAGAAACCTTCTATTAAACAAATATATGAATTAAAATGCAGGAGCACATTATGGGGTAAGAGAACTAGTGCTTGGGTACAAACCCTTTTTAGCCTTCAGCTCCTTGAAGACAACATTCATATCTCAGTGAACAACTGAAAAGGACCCAGGTGGAGAAGAAGTCACGTAGCAAGTGGCAAATATGCTCTCTGAACATGCAGGTTATCCTGGTATATGTCAGACAGAAATGACACAACAAAATCCATAATGAGATATACACATTCCAATTCTTTCATTCATTCAACAAATGGCTGCTGGGCACTCCCACATGTGGGCATTGATTTTATTCTGGAGAGATTTCATACAAGATATCTACCCTGTAGATCTCACACCCTGATGTTTATGTTCTCCTCCCAAACGCGTATGGACACAATCTTTTCTGGGAAGGAAACGGAGATGCGTTTTCTCATAGCTAGGAACACCATTTAGGTAGCAGGACTTTAAAATAATAGGGATGTAGTTCTCTTATCTTAAAACTGAAATTAAACAAAAAAGTAAATAAAGTATTTTGATTTTTGAAAACGCGTATTTATTGAAGAAGATATTTTTTAAAGAATCAATGAAAATTAAGGATAAAAGTAAATTTTAAAACAGTGACATTCACACAAAATATAACGACTTCCAGCACAACAAGGAATTAATTTTCTAGATAAATCCTTCGTAAGGAGAAGGGTTAATTCCCCATGCCCTAAGTGGAAAGGGTAGAGGTCCTCAAAGGGCATCCAGTTACCAGGACAATTTATTTTATCTGGTGATATTGTTCTGAGAACATGCAGTGCTTGAGAGGTGAGCACCAGGGGCACCTGTGTGTGCATAGGCACGCAAGAGGGTGGGGGTGATAGTGGTTGGTGTGTTCCTGAAGTCACAGACTGTCCTTGCCAGGACCACTCAGCAGGAGCCCAGGATGGCAGCAGCTCTGACATTGAGGGTGCAGCAGGGTGAGGTGTCACACAGAGCTCTGAGACCAAGGCTGTCACTCAAGGAATCATTAGCAATGAAAGGGAGGTGGTGAAGCTTGTTGTGTTGTCATCACACTGTGAGAAGGTTGGCTGCCGACCAAATTAGCTTGCTTAGGGAGTGTGAATCAAAATGACATGAAATCTGAATGTTAATGAAAATTTTCCCTTGCTGCAGGCTTCAGAATCCATCCAGAAATCTGTCATCTGGAAGACATTCTCTCTCTCTCTCTCTCTCTCTCTCTCTCTCTCTCTCTCTCTCTCTCTCTCTCTGTCTCTCTCTTTCTCCCCATCTCTCTCTCATTTTGGCTTAAATTTTTAAGTTTACATACAATGTAAAAATAATTTTTTACACAGTTGTTCTTGAACAACTAATGTTTGATTTTTAGTGAAATATATAGCTGAATCAGTGGTGGAGGAGCTCCCTGGGGAGAGAACGATTTCTTTATAGTAATAAAGCTTTTTTCTTGGATTTATGACCATGAAATATAAAATTTCTAATCCCAAATTAAAATACTTAAATTAAAAAGTCCAATCATTTCTATTAGCAAGAATGCATTTTTATTTTCTACTACATGTTGTGAAACAAAGTAAAAAAACATTTAATATAAATATCTTAATTAAGTTATTTTTTAAAATGAGGGTAATCACCTGTCACCTCATTGACTTACTTGCAAATACTTCTATAAAACTGTTTGAAACCAAGCTTAGTGATATTTTTCTCTAAAGTATTTTAATATTTGGATTAAAATATAGTGAAATTGGGTAACCAGGGATATGCAAATATAGAACAATGAGTATAGAAGTTATTTCTATACACTCTGATTTGTTAGTATTGATGAATGGAAATAACTCCAAGCTCACATTTTTAAAAGATAAAAAATATGGAAAAATGCCTCCTTGATTGTTAATAATTATGTTTCATTGAACACGGGGAGTATCAGAGAAGGGGTTACTGCATGTTTTGTGGAAAGAGCATGTACCCATATCTCCTTCTCTGTTCCACTTATTGTTTTATGAAACTAGTGAAGTTGGTATTATGGGGAACACATTTCAAAGTTTATATAACAGGTAAACCATAAATCCGGTTTTTTTAAACATAATTAAAGCAAAAAGAGCTATTTGAGTCTTCAAAAATAAGAGACACAGAAATATAAAAGAAAGATGTTTCTTCTTATTCTACCCAATTTTTTGAGAACACAAATAATACTTTTTTCAATAGAAAGATCACTTATCTTAAAGAAAGAAAACCTGTAGTTCAGTTCTAATTCTGCAATAATTATCTACTTTTGGAAATTTTGAAAAATCATGCAACAGCTCTTTTCATTAGTTATTGTATTTGTATTATAATTATTTTAAATTTTTACAATTCAAATATATTAATGGAAAAATTGCAACTCATAAAATAATATAATAATATATTATTGTGCTGAATATCTAATAAGAATTATTTTCATTTTCTTTTAACACTAATAATACAAAAATTATTATTTTTGTTTGAAGATTTAAAAATGAAGCTTTGACAAAAAAATGAATTTCTTTGGCATCTTCCTAACCAGAGAGGTGAAAGGCCTTTACAACAAAAACCACAAAGCACTGCTCAAAGAAATCCAACAAGATGCAAACAAATAGAAAAATATTCCATGCTAATGGATGGAAAGAATCAACATTGTTAATATGTCCATCCTACTGAAGAAAATATACAGATTAAATATAATACCCATTAAATTGCCTCCTCATTCTCTGAGACCTGAAAACAAAAATACAGAAATTCATATGGAAACATAAACAGCCATGAACAGCCAAAACAATCCTCAGCAAAAGAACCCTTTCTTGGGAAACTGCCAGGGGAGGGAGAGGGATTGGCATTTCAGGGAAACTGCCAGGGGAGGGAGGGACACACTTCATCACCAAGGGTACCTGCATAATGAACATTTGTATACCTAACCCTGAATTATACCCCACATCTTTAAAATAAAGAAAAAATAAAGGAAAAAAAAAGAAACAAAGTGGGAGGTATCACACTTCTGACTTTAAACTTTACTATAAGACTACAATAATCAAAATAGCCTGGTACTGGTACAAGAACAGGCATATAGACCAGTGGAACAGAATAAAGATTCTGACAGCAAAACTTCAATTTCTCAACCAACTCACCTTTGACAAAGCCTCCACCAACAACCATTGGCGAGAGGATAATTATTCAGTAAATGTTGCTGGGAAAACTGGCTGATGACATGCAGAAAACTGAAACAGGATCCCTACACTTATCACCATACACAAAAATACACTCTAAATGGATCAAAGACCTGAATGTAAAACTTTAAACTATAAGAATCTTAGAAAACACAGAAAACACCTTTATGGGAATCAGAGAAGGCAACCAATTCTTGATGAAAATCCCAGATGTCCATGCCATAAGAGATAAGATAGAAAAGTGGAATATCATTAAACTGAAAAGCTTCTGTAAAGCAAAATAAACCATCAAGATAGCAGGGGAACAGTCCACAGAATGGGGAAAAAAAACCATTTTCCAACTGTATATCTGACAAAGGCCTAGCATTCAGGATCTACAAGGAACTCAAGCATGCCAATATGAAGAAAACAAAAAAGCCCCATTAAAAAGTGGGCAAAAGACATGAACAAACAATTCTCAAAAAAATACATACAATCTCCCAACAGACACATGAAAAAGTTTTCAGCCTCACTAATGACCAGAGAAATACAAATCAAAACCACATTGAGATACCACCTAACCTCATTAAGAATGGCCGTCACTAATAAAACAAAAAACAACAGATGCTAGCAAAGATGCAGAGAAAATACTTCTACACTATTGGTGAGATCGCAAACCAGTTCAGCCTCTATGGAAAACAGCATGATGATTTTTAAAAGAACTAGAAATTGACTCTCTGTGTGACCTAGCAATCCCGTTTATAGGAATATACTTGATGAAACTCAAATTATTCTACAAAAAAAGATACCTGCGTACATATGTTTATTCCAGCACTATTCACAATACCCAAACCATGGAACCAACCATGCTGCCCATTGAAACTGGACTGAATTTTTAAAAATTTGGTACATATACATGGTAGAATATTATGCAGCCAACATATGGACTTCACAATAACTTGAATGAATTTAGAGTCTATCATACTCAGTTATCTATCACAGAAACAAAGAACTAAGCACCACATTTTCTCACTCATAAGTGGATCCTGAACATTTACCATAATACTATAAGAAAAGGTTTGACAGTAGCAAGATACTGTCATAGGAGGAGGGTAGCACAAAACATCAAGCATGGTACCTGGACCCAAAGCAGGAAAAGTTGGGACTGAAGGAGGCCCAGACTTTACCTGTATGATGATCACTTGTGTATCTAATCCTGAATTGTACTCCACATCTTTCAAATTAGAAACATGAGGCTTTAAGAGGTTATATACCTTATTCAAAAGCATACTATGCTAAGAAGCATAGTTTTGTTTGACTTCAGATCTGCCTAATTATAAAGTATATTTTATTGACTATCTATTCAACCGCTTCATTTTGTGCTTCAGATGCCTTTCCACGTTTCCAAGGCAGTTGTTTTAAAGTACATTGACACATATTTTCTAAAATGTTGCTAACTGTGGTAAATTTAATATTTGTAAATAATGAAATAAATTACCCTGTAAATCAAATTAATATAATATTTGGTCATGCTTTTTCAGATACCATTTAGTTCAAAACCTAGCTTTCAGTGTAATTTATGAAATTGATTTTTCTATATGGCTCTGATGGCAATTCTAGATGTGCAACTCTAAAATGTTTTTAGTTATGGAAGCATAGAAGCAATTATTGGCCTTCCACTCTTTGCCAGGAACTGCACTATGTGATTTCAATACTCCCCACAGCCCTATGAAATAATTGCTGAAATGTAAAAGAAAAAAAATTGAAATGCATATGAAATAAATGAGACAGAGTTGGAATAAACTTATAGATAAAGTACTGCAGCATGGTTATTTTATGACTTCTTTTTAGTAAGCTTTATTTTTTAGTGATGTTTTAGATTTACCAAAAAGAAATGAGAGGATAGTACCAATTTCTCATATAGTCACAAACAGAGTATTCCCTTTGCTAACATCTTGCATTAGTACATTACATTTGCTACAATCAATGAAATAGTATTAGAATACTATTAACTAAAATTCACAGTTTATTCACATTGCTTTAGGTTTTACCCAAAGTCATTTTTCTGTTTCAGAATCCCATTTAGGATACTGCAATACATTTAGTTATCTTGTCTCTTTATGCTTCTCCTGGCTGTGACAATTTCTCATACATTTTCATGTTCTTGATATCCTTGACAGGTTTGAGAAATATAGGTCAGGTATTTTGTAGAATTTCTCTGTACTGAAAAATTTCTGATGTTTTTGTTATGGTTTTACTGGGATTATGAAGCTTGGATAGGAAGATTTGGGGGAAAAGTGCTATTTGCATTATTCCATATTAAGAGTACATCATATAAACCTTGCTCTTGACTGTTGATTTTGACTTTCTTTTTTTCAGTCAGAGGCTCGCTCTGTTGCCCAGGCTCAAATGCAGTGACACATTGCTCACGGCCACTGCAGCCTCAACCAGCTGGGCTCAGACAATCCTTCCACCTCAGTCTTCCAAGTAGCTGGAACTATAGGCATGCACTACCATGTCCAGCAATTTTAAAAAATTTATTGTAGAGACGAGGTCTCACCATGTTGCCCAGGCTCATCTCAAATCCATGGGCTATGGTAATTGAGTTTGACTCTTAACAATTGGTTAAAGTAGTGTCTGTGAGATTTTCTTACCTTAAAGTTAAAAACTCTACAATTTTTCACATTGTACTTTGGAAGGAGGGCATTTTGTGCGGTGCATGTTTGAAAAGTGAGAGTTAATTTCATCCTCTTTAAGAGCAGATTTTCTATAAAAATTATTGGCAACTTTTCTGAATGTGAGATTTATCTCTTCTTCACATATATTAATTTATTCAATTTGTATTTATATCAGCATTGTCTTATGGAAATTTATTTTATATCTTGGGTTCTAATCCAATACTGCTTTGTGGTTTGCTCAAATTGTCCCAGTTTTATCTCATAGATGCTTTTTCAGCTGGTTCCTGTGTTCTTTTGACATATCTAAATTAAAATTGGCTGCTGATGTTCTTTTCTAGCACTCTGTACTTTCTTCTACTATTAGATGCTCCAGGTTCATCTTATTTATTTCTTACCTCAGTCTCAGAATCAGCCATTTCTTCAAAGGACTTTTCATCGGGGCACTGGATATGCCCATTGCTACTGAAATGTTGTTTCATTTAGTTTGTCAGAATGGACAGAGTAAAAAGCAAGTATTTTCATATATAACCATCTGTAACTGCATTAAGCTAACATGAGTTCTTATTAACGTCTCTGACTTTAACCTATTATCACATGAATCATTCTAGCTTCCTCTCATTGCATATGTGTAAATTCCCACTCCAACTATGAAAAAAACTGACTCCTATCATCTGGTATCCATTTACTAAATTCTTCAATTTTCATACACAGATCTAAGAGTATAGTGAGCTCCCTACATATGAACCTTCAAGTTGAAAACATTCAAAGATGCAAACATGCGCTTGTCATATTTGAGGAGACACTGTTAGTTTTGAGGCACAGGAGATGAACATAGGATGGTACACAAAGGTTGTAGTAGTCATTTAGAATGCAATCCAGTGTTACTGTGTCATCTATCATGAGAAAATGTGCTACCACCCAGGCATCACTTAATTGTTTTGTCAAGAGGGTAGATATAATTGATTCCAGCAAGAAACCAGAACCCATGCCATCAACATCAGGAGTAAGTGAAATTGTTGCTTGCCTTCTGTGTCCTGTTGTAGATTATCCTTCAGCTCTACCATCTCCTACCCCTTCTTCCTCCTCCTGTTACATAACTCTTCTTCCCTGTTCACTCAATGCCAGCCCCTGTACACCAGCTGCTGTACTGTACTGTACTACTGTACTTTTCACAGAACTGTACTGGAAGATTTCAAATCTTTTCTTTATTTGTTATTTGTTTTATAAGTATTATTTGTGTGAAAAGCATTATAAACTTATTACAGTACAGTACTATATAGCCATTTGTGTTAGTTGGGTACCAGGCTTGACTTTGTAGTACTTACAAACAAATTAGATTTACAAATGTGCTCTAGGAACAAAATTTGTTTGTATGTAGGAGAGTTACTGTATGGGAACTATTATCCAGCACCTCTATCAGAAACAACTTTATCATCTAAAATACAGTACTGATGTGTACTTCATTTTGCCTTTACTCTTGAAAATTCTATTCATTGTCCAAGTTATGTAGACAAACCCCTTTTCCACATTTCCTCATTGAGAATGTTTTGTATATTTGTAATGGCATTAGATTCTCTTGTCACAACCCATATTATTTTCATGGAATTCCCCAACCTCTGATATTGTTTTTATTATTATTTAAATACAATAAGGTTCATTTTTTGTTCTATATAAAGTTCCATATATTTTGGCAAAGTATCATGATGTATATCCACCACTAAGGAATCATATCAAATAGTTTTACCTCCTGAAAAGCCCCTGGTGCTTTGCTTATTTAACCCCTGTCTCTTACCCTGAACACTTGACAACCATTAATAAATCTTAATGTGTCTATACCTTTACCTTTCTCAGGATGTCATATAATTTATATCATAGGTTATATATCCTTTTCAGATTGGTTTATTTCACTTAGTAATATGAACCTCAGGTGTCCTCTCTCCTTTTTGATTTTGTTGTTTTTTGCTTGATAATTTATTTCTTTTTACCCTTGAGTAACATTTCATCATATGGTATAACAAGCTTTTATTCATTAACACATTGGAGGACAGCATAATCACTTCAAGTTTAGAACAATCATTTAAAAAATTGACTATAAGAATTCATGTTCAGATCTTTTTGTGAGCATAGAATTTCAAATCAACTGATAAAGACATAAAAGCACAATTTGGAATAAAATGGTAAAACAATGTTTAGCTTTGAAAGAAACTGACAAAGTGTCTTCCAAATTGGCTATACCATTTTTCATTTTTACCAGCAAACCCTCATTCAAAAATTCATATTTTTCTACATTCTGTTCAAGATTTGGTATTTTCCCTTATTTTCATTTTAGTCACTCTAATAGTTTGTAGTGGTATCTCTTATTGATTCTTACTTTTAAACCACTAAGGATAAATATTTTCAGCAACTTTTTATATGCCTATTTTTCATGTGTCTTTCTTCTTTGCTAAGTGGTATGTTCACGTATGGTGCCCATTTTTAATTTTTCCAGTTTTAATAGTTCTTTGAATATAATGGACCCATGAATAGCACAGAGGTTAGAGATGCCAATTCCCTACACAGTTGGAAATTCATGCATAACTTTTGACTCCTCCCAAAACTTAACTACTAATGCTTCTGAATGACTTGAGGTTAACAAAGAAATCAAGGCAAATATAAAAAAGATTCCTGGAAGCAAATGAAAACAAAGCCACAACATATTAAACCCTTGGGATACCATGAAAGTGATGCTGAGAAGAAAATTAATAACACTACATACACATATCAGGAAAATAGAAGGATCTCAAGTAAACAACCTAATGTCATATCCAAGGAAGTTGGAAAAGTAAAAACAAGTAATTTCTAAAATTAGCAGAAAAATTCAAATTACTAAAATAAGCTCACAATTGAATAAAATAGAAGTCAAAACAATTATAGAAAGGATCAATAAGACAAAAACCTGACTGTGTGAAAGGATAAATAAGATTGAAAGATTGATTTTTTTAAAAGAGAAAGAGTGAGAGAGAATTTCAGTCTGAATAAACACAATTAGAAACAAAAAAGGCAATGTCACAACTAAACAGAAAAATTTGAAAGAGTATCAGAGATTACTACAAACATCTATAAGCTAGTAAACTAGAAAAGTTAGAGAAAATGGAAGAATTTCATGCATCACATAACCTACCAAGGTTGAAACAGGAAAAATGGAAACCCTAAACAGAACAATAACAATCCAAGAAATTGACTATAATAAAAAAAATTACCCATGGGGGAAAAAAGCCCTTGGAGAAGGGTTTCTCAGATGAATTCTACAAAACATACAAAGAAGAGCTGATACCAATTCTATTGAAAGTATCTCATGAAATTGAAAAGGAAGTGATTTCCCTAAGCTCATCTATGAAACTAATATTATCTTGATACCCCAAACTGGCAAAGACTCAAAAGAAAAGATAACAATAAGTCAAATTCCCTGATACACATAGATGCAAAAATTATCAACAAGCTTCTAGCCTATCCAACAACACATTTAAAAAATCATCCATCATGAATAGGTGGGCTTCATTCCCAGGATGCAGGACTGGTTCAACATAAATTAGTCTATAAATAAAATTCAACACATTAAGAGATGTAAAACCAAGAACCACGTAGTTATCTTCATTAGACACAGAAAAAGCATTCCTTCTTGATAAAACCTTGAACATCTAGGCATCAAATAAACATTCCTCAAAACAATGAGTCATTTCCACATCATATTTAATGGGCAGAAACTGGAAGCATTCCCCCTAAGAACTGTAACACGACAAAGATGCCCACTCTCACCCCCCCAATTCAACATAGTACTGGAAGTTCTAGCTGGAGCAATCAGGTAGGATATATAAATCAGGGTTATCCAAACAGTAAATGAGGAAATTAAGTTATTACTCTTTGTAGATGATATAATTATATACCTAGAAAAGCCAAAAGAGTTTATCAAAATCCTCCTCACACTGATAAATGACTTTAATAAAGCTTCAAGAAACAAAACCAAAGCACAAAAGACAGTTGCATTTCTATACATCAACAACAAGCAGGCTGTGAACCAAATAAAAAACAAAATTCCATTCACAATAGCTGCACATACACAAAAGTAAAATACCTTGACCAAAGAAGTGTAAGACCTTTAGGACGTCATAATGAAAACTGCAAAACACTATTCCAAAAAATTAAGGATTACACAAACAAACTGAAAAACATCTCATACTAATGGATAGAAAGAATCAGTACCATTTAGATCTTCATTCCACCCAATCTGCAGAGTCAAGGGAATTCTTACCAATTTGCCAAAATCATTTTTTGCTGACTTAGAAAACACAATACAGAAATTTATATGGAAGTGAAAAAGTGCCCTTATAGCTAAAGCAAACATCAACAAAAATGACAAAACTAGAGGCATTACACTTCAAGAATTTAAACTTTATTTCAATGCTGCAGTTACCAACACAACATGTTATTGGTGCAATAATAGACACATAGACTAATGAAACAGGAGAGAATCCAAAAATAAAACTACAGTTCTTCAACCAACTCTTATTTGACAAATCCATCAAAAACAAACATTGGAGAAAGAAAATCATAATTGAATAACCAGAAGATGGTGGTGTAACCAGTTGAACTATGAGTCCCAGTTTGAATGAATGGGTGTGTAGAAAATTTTGTGTACATCTCTGTGAGTAAGTGAGTGTCTGAGTGGCTGACTGAGTGGGACCTTGGGAGTAAGTGATCAGGGATATCCTTATGAAATGGTCAGTGGGGCAGTTGCTCTGCTTGGACTCTAGTGCTTCCCAGGGCACAGAAGCTGAGAAACATTTTTTTTCAATCAGAAAAGCCCTTCCTGGGAAGAAGCTGCTGGAAGTGACTGTCTGCTCCAGGCTCTGCTTCACCAGCCTAGCACCTGGCCGGACACTGGCACCAAGGACTGTGGAGGGAGCACAGCGAGGCAACCCAAAGACAGAGTCCCACTGGAAAAGATGAAACAGGCACCCTGCCACCATCTTGAAAACTGGTCAGGAAAGTGCTCTGGCTTGCTCACCATGGAGTGACAGACCCAATCTCTGTGACTAGTGGATTAACTACTCAGGGGTTGATCATGAAGTAGAGGGAATATACTAAAAGCTCAAATTCCAGAGGGACAGGACAAGTGCTGAATCCCCTACAGTAATTCAGCTGTAAAACAAAGAGGGTGACCAGAAAAGGGCAAGGAAGATTCTTGGAGAGATCAGTGGTGAGTTTGGGGTTGACCCAACCCCCACCTTCCCAGCAATCTTCTGAATGTAAGACCCACACAGCTGGGGGATGACTGAGAGGAATGAACTCAGGCAGAACCTGGATGTTAGACACAGTAGGAGGACCCTATTCCAGGATAAACCTGACTGGGTGCCACCCCAGAACCTGAGGAAGAGACAATCCCACACTTCCCCATTAGAGGGGATCACCCTGACCATATGAGAGTGGGAGGGGAAGACTGAAGTCCCACATACACGCACTGCCTCCTCCTCCTTCCCCTGACTGAACACTGGGGAGATTGTGAATAAGGCCACAGTTCTGCAGGAGAGAGAGGAGAGACTTAACCTGTGAATTGCCAAGAGGAACAATTGCAGAATATGCCACAAGAGGGCAAGTAGTTTTTTGTTTTGCTATGTTTTGGTTTGTTTGTTTGTTTTCATTTTTTTATTTTTCCTCTATGCATGAATGTGTATGTGAGAGTTCAATCTGCATTCCCCCCATCTTTTTTCCTTTTTCATTTTTGAAATCTTTTTTTTAATCTTTCATTTTTCATTTTCTATTTATGGGTATATGTAAATGATTGAGTGTTCATCTTTCAGATTTTTGTTTTTGTTTTTGTTCTTTCTTTTTAGTTTAATGTGTGTGTGAATGTATGCGTGAGGGTTCTATTTGAATTACTTCTATTTCTCTCTTTTTTCTTCTCCTTTCATTTTGTTTCAGGTATGCTTGTGTGCGTGTGTGTGTGTGTGTGTGTGTGTGTGTGTGTGTGTTCAGTTTTCCTGTTTTTCTGTTTTGCTTTATTTTTCCTAGTGTATTTTGTTTTGGTTTGTGTGTGTTTACTGTTGCTTGCTTTAGTTTCTGAATTTGTTTTTCTATGTTTTTTTAATTTAATTTTTGTGCATCTTAGTTTTCTGTGTTCTCCTCACTGGTGTTTCTGTATCTTGGACTCAGGGGGTACACACATGGACCCATTGCATTGTCATACAGAGTGGTGATGTGATGTTGGTTTCAGAGAACTCATACCACAATCAGTGAACATTGTGATTTGCAAGTAGTCTCTAAATCCTTGTTTCCCTTCCTCCATCTTATCTGACTCTCAAAATTACAAGAGAGAGCAAAGCTTCTCACACAGCCCTGTTTCAAAATAGAACAAATTCAGAGTCCTGCACAGGGAAGAATAGAGGGTTGGGCAAACAACAGACATGAAAGACTCTCCCACTGCCACTAAATAATGGAACTAAAGAAGAAAAGAAAGAGATCTATCACAAATGAATAAAAATCAGTAGAAGAACACAGGCAATTCCCAGTGCAACAAAGAGAAAATGTCTCAAAAATCAGACTTCAGAGTCCAAACAATGGAAGTAACCAACAACTGGTCCCACAATAAAAGAGGGATTAGGGAATGGATTTATAGAGTGAATAAGACTCAAGAAAGACAAGATGCAACATTGAAAGAACTTGTAACAGAGATTTTGGCCATAAAAATTCCATTCAGGAAATAAATCACAAGATGACAAACATGGACAGCAGAATTAATCAAACAAAAGAAATAATCTCAGAACTTGAAGGCCAAAACATGGAATTAACCCTATGTGTAAAAAAATAGAAGGAAGACTCAGAAAGAAAGAACAAAATCTCCAAGAAATATATGAATATATCATGAGGCTGAACCTATTGTTGATTGGTATCCCAGAAGAAGTAAGGGAAGTAGAAAACACCTTGGGCAAGTAATTTGGGAGGTTACTCAAGAAAATTTTCCCCCTTTCACCAGAGATGTGACCATCCAAACACAAGGTATACAGAGAACCCCTGCAAGACATCAAATGACCAACCACTAGACACAGTAATTTTTCAGCACAAAGTGGGTACAAAATTTAAAAATCCTAAAGGCAGCAAGACTGAAAGTATAAACTACATACTGGGGAAAATCAGTCAGAATAGCAAAAGACCTATTGGCAGAAACTCGACAAGTTAGAAGGTACTGGAATCCAATATTCACAGTCCTCAGTGATAAATAAATTCAACCAAGAATTTCCTACTGAGCCAAGCTCATCTTCCTCAGCAGTAGAGAATTAAATTCCTTCCCAGACATCCAATCCCTGAGAAATTATGCAGATTACAACCAACTTTACAGGAGATGCTTAAAAATGTATTAAGCACAAAAGGAAGAACAAAAAAATGACCATGCACTTCCCAAGAGAATAGAAGAATGCAGAATCAACAGAGAATATATCATGACTGCAAACTTGAAAACAGATGCACACACACCAACCCTAATAATTTCAATAATCTGCCTGAATGTGAATTGATGAAATACACTACTGAAAGGACACAGAATGGCAAACTGGATAAAAAAAAATCATGACCCAATAATTTGCTGCATCTAGGAAATTAATCTCACTACAAGAACATAGCAGGACTCAAAGTTAGAGGATGAAAGAAAAATTTTCAATCAAATGGCTCACAAAAGAAGGCAGAAGTTGTGATCTTAATATCAGACAAAACAACCTTTAAGATATCAAAAACTAATAAAAATACACAAGAACCCTACATAATGATAAAAATTTCAATCCATCAACAAGATATATCCATTCTAAACATATATGCATCCAACACAGAAGCACCAGCATTTAGAAAGCAGCAACTAAGTAAACTAAAAAAAGATAGCAACTCCAACAATATTATTCTGGGGAGCTAAATAATCCACTAACTACCCTTGATAGATAATCAAGGCCAAAAAAAAAATCAACAAAGACTTTCAGAACCTTAATTTAAATACTTCACTTAATGGACATAATAGATACCTATATAACACTCCACCCAACAACCACAGAATATACATTCTTCTCATTGCCACATAGAATGTAATCTAAAATTGATCACATACTTGGCCTTAAATCAAGCAAAAACAAATCTCATAAGATCAAAATACTGCCATGCACCTTCTCAGACCACAGTGGAACAAAAATAAATATCAACAACAACAAAATTCCCTCCAAACCCACAAAGACATGGACACTAGACAGCATTGTGCTGAATGAATACTGGATGAACACAGAAATTAAAACATTCCTGGAAGCAAATGAAAGTTAAGAAACATCTTACCAAAACCCCTGGGATGCCCTGAACGTAGTTATAAAGGGGGAATTTATATCTCTATGAACACACATCAAGAAAATGGAAAGTTCACAAGTTAACAGCCTAACAAATCACCCACAGGAGTTGGAAATCAAAGATCACAAAAACCCTAACTTCACCAGAAGAATCCAGGTCACCAAAGTAAAAGCCAAAATATGAGACATAGAAGACAAAAACATAGAAAAAAATCAACAAAATGAAAAGCTGGTTATTTGAAAGAATAAACAAGATTAATGGTCCCTCTAGCCAGAATGACCAAAAAAGAGAGAAAAAGCCCAAATACACACAATCAGAAATGCAAAAGATCAAATCACAACTGACCCCAAAGAAATTCAAAAGATTGTCAGACACTACTATGCACACTTGTATGGAGACAAACTTGATAAACTAAATAAAATGGAGGACTTTGTAACATCACACAACCTTCCAAGTTTGAAACAAGAAGACATTGAGACACTAAATATACCAATAACAACACAGGAAATAGACTCCACCATAAGAAAACTACCTGAAAAAAAAAGACTGGAACCAGATGACTTTCCAGAAAAATTCTACAAAATGTACAAGGAGGAGCTGATACCAATCCTATTGAATATTTTCCAGGCAATTTAGAGTGATGTAATTCTCCCCAAATCATTTTACAAAGCTAACACCACACTGATACACAAACTGGGTAAAGACTTAACCCAAAAAGAGAACAACAGGCCAATATCTCTAATGAACATAGATGAAAATATTCTCAACAAGATTCTAGCAAATTAGATCCAACAACACATCTCAAAAAACATCCACCATGACCTAGTAAGCTTCATCACCAGGATACAGGGTTGGTTTAACATCCACAAGACCATAAATATAATTAAATACATCAAGATATGTAAAAAGAGGAATCACATGATTATATTATTAGGTGCAGAAAAAGCTTATGATAAAATCCAGCATCCCTTCTTGATAAAAAAACCCCAAACACCTAGGCATAGAAGGAACACACTTCAAAATAGTAAGCACCATCTACAATAAACTCACAGATAACATATTGCTAAATGGACAGAAACTGTAAGTATTTTCCCTGAAAACGGGAACAGGACAAGGCTGCCCATTCTCATCCCACCTGTTCAACATTGTGTTGGAAGTCCTGGCTAAAGCAATTTGACAAGAGAAGGAAATCAGGGGTATCCAGACAGGAAAAGAGGAAGTTAAGTTATCCCTCTGCTGACAATCTGATCCTATACCTCAAAAGCCCAAGAAAATCTGTCATTACATTGATAAAAGACTTTGACATTGTCTCAGGGTACAAAATAAATGTGCAAAAGAAAGTCACATTCTTGTACACCACCAACAAACAGGCAGGGAACCAAATAAAAATCACAATCCCATTCACAGTAGCCAAATACAGTGAAATACCTCAGCATCCTGCTAACCAGAGATGTGACAGACCTTTACAATGAAAATGGCAAAACTGTGCTCAATGAAATCCAGAAAGACAAAAACAAATGGAAAAATAGTCCATGCTCATGGACAGGCAGAATCATCATTGTTAAGATGTCCATCCTACCAAAGGTAATCTACAGATTAAATGTAATACTCATTAAATACCAACATCATTCTTCTCAGACCTGGAAATGACAAAACAAAAATTTATGTGGAAACATACATTACCATGAATAGCAAGAACAATCCTTAGAAAAAGAAACAAAGTGGGAGGTATCACACTTTCAGACTTTAAACTTTACTATAAGGTCACAATAATCAAAACATCCTAGGACTGATAAAAAAACAGGGGTATGGACCAATTGAATATGAAAGAGATTCTGGAAGCAAAATCTCAATTTCTCAGTCAACTCATCTTTGACAAAGGCTCTACCAACAACCACTGGGGAGGCTTGAATAGTCACTTCTCAAAAGAAGATATACAGCAACAGGCACGTGAAAAAGTGTTTCTCACTAATCATCAGTGAAATGCAAATCAAAACCACATCGAGATACTACCTAATCCCAGGAAGAATGGCCATCATTCATTAAACAAACAACAACAGATGCTGGGGAGGATGTGGGAAAAAGGAACACTTCTGCACTGCTGGTGGAAATGCAAACTAGTTCATCCTCTGTGGAAAATAATGTGGTGATTTCTAAATAATTAGAAATTGATCTTCCATATGACCCAACAATCCCCCTTTTGGAAATATATCCAGAGGAACTCAAATTATTCCACCAAAACTATACCTGAACATGCATGTTTATTGCAGTACTATTTATAGTAACAAAAACATGTAACCGACCTTGCTTCCCATCAAAACTGGACCAGACAAAAAATAAATGTGGTACATATACATGATAAAATATTATGCAGCCATAAAGACAAACATATGGACTTTGCAGCAACTTAGATGGATTTTGAGTTTATAACACTCAATGATCTACCCAGAAAAAAACAAAACAAAACAACAGAATACCATATGTTCTCACTCAGAAGCAGATGCTGAACATTTACCATAATACTTAAGAAAGGGATTGACAGTCGCAGGATACTGCCAGGGTGATGGTGCAGATGCAAAAATCAATAAGGATACCTGATCTTAAACCAGGCAAAGTGGGGACCGAAGGGAGGCCCAAACTTTACCTATAAATTGCCCATATTTATACTCAATCCTGAATTGTTCCCCACATATTTAAAATTAAATATTTTTAAAATGAAAAAAAGACAATCATAATTAGCAAATGATGCTGGAAAAACTGACTAGATATGTGCAGAAAAATAAATCTGGACCCCCAGTTATTATCATATACAGACATGAACTCAAAATGGATCAAGAACTTTAAATGTAAAACCTCAACCTACAAGAATCTTATAAGGAAACTTAGTGAACACCCTCCTGGACACTGGAGTAGGCAATGAATTCATGGCCAAGTCCTCAAAAGCAAATGCAACAACAGCTAAAATTGACAGGTGAGACCTTATCAAACTGAACATCTTTTGCACATCAAAAGAAACCGCCAAGAGAGTAAGAGAAAACCAATGGAACGGCAAAAAAAAGTATTTGTAAACTATTCATCTGATAAAGGTCTAACATTCAGGATCTACAAGGAACTTAAATCAACTGAAAAAAATAAACAAACAACCTTATTAAAAAGTGGGCAAAGGAACATGAACAGACACTTCTCATAGGAAGACATTCAAGCAGTCAATAAGCATAAGAAAAAGTACTCAGCCTCACTAATCATCAGAAAAATGCAACTCAAAACTACATTGAGATATCACCTGACACCAGTAAGAATGGCTATCATTAAAAGTCAAAAAAAGAAAAAAAAAATCAAGTACTAGTGTAGCTGAGGAGAAAAGAGACCACTTTTAAACTGTCAGTTGGAATGTAAAGTAGTTCACACTTTATGGAAAGAAATGTGGAGTTTCTCAAATAACTAAAAGTTGAGCTTCCATAATCTAGTAAGTCTATATTTGGAATATTTCCAGAGGAACATAACTCACTCTACCAAAAAAAAATTATGTATATTTATTTCAAGGCTATGCCCACATGTGTTTTTTGCAAGACTATTTACAAAAGGAAAATCAAGGAACCGACCAAAATGCCCATCAAAAGTTGACTCAATAAAGATCATATGGAGCATATATGCAATGAAATATCACACAGCCATAAAGAACAAAATCATGACCTTCACAGCAACATGGATGCGGCTGGAGACCATCATACTAAATGAACTGTCACAGAAACAAAGAACTAAATACTACATGTTCTCATTTACAAACGAGCCCTGATCACTGGTTACATGAGCACAAGTGTGGAATCAGTAGCTGGATACTACTAGGAGAGGGAGGGAATGGGGCACTTGGAATCATACAGGGTACCAGGTCCACTCTTAGGAGGATACAGTAACAGCTACAAACTCAAACTTCACCTGCATGAAACTTGTGTAAAAAATCCTCACTTGTACACCAAAACTCTAAAATAAAATAAAATATTTTTTAAATATTATAAGAAATATAAAATACATTTGCAGTACTTTACTGAATTTATCAAAACTATAAATTTATATCCCATGTTTACAAAATAAATTATCTATCTGAAAATACAGCAACTGCAGTTGCAGACCTCTGTCTATGGCACACATCGAGCAACTCAACTTTATCTTGTTATGTCTTGACATTTTGATGCTTCCTGGGAGCGCTGTCAATATTACTAGTGACACTTTGTATGGGTCCCGTGGGCTCTTTCACTGTTTATGATATTCCACTAAACACAATGAAAAATACGTGAGAATTGCAAGATATCACAGTTTATTTGGATATGCAGGTCAATGAAGAGACAAACTGCTCATGATAGTTTTTATTGTGAATGAGTGTTGCGTTTTGTCATATATTTTCTGCATCAATTGATATAACTATATATGTTTTTAAATTTTTTAATCTGTGGATAGGTGATTAGTCTCTGGATTATCGTGATTGACTCTCAAATATTCCACCAACACTGTACACTTTTTAGATTTGATTTGCTAACATTTTGTTGACAATTTTGGTATCTATGTTTATATTAACCTATAACTTTCTTTTCTTGTAAAGTCTTTATCTGGTTTTTGTATAGGGCAATGCCGCTTTTATAGCATATAAAATATTGATGTTAGCCGGGCTCGGTGGCTCAGCCTGTAATCCCGCGCCTTTGGGAGGCTGAGGTGAGTGGATTGCCTGAGCCCGCGGGTTCGAGACCCGCCTGGGCAGCGAGACCTCATCTCTATAATAAATCAAAAAATCAGCTGGGCGTGGTAGCGCATGCCTGTAATTCCGGCTACTTGGAAGGCTGAGGCGGAAGGATCACTGGAGCCCGGCAGGTCGAGGTTGCGGTGGCCGGGAGCGGCCACTGCACTCCAGTCTGGGCAACCGAGTGAGACTCCAACTCAAAAAAAAAAAAAAAAAATATATTGATGTTTATTGGTGAATGTTCTCTGTGAGCTTAAGCAGAATGTGTATTCTTTGCTTCTTGGATAAAATGTTTTACATATGTCAATTAGATTAAGTTAATTAATAATATTGCTTATTTCAATTGCACACATAAATTTTCTTCCTATTGTATTTATCAATTTCTGCAAAAGGGTGTTGAAATCTTCAAATACAATAGTGAATTTATCTACTACACGTTTTTGTTTCATATATTTTCCTTATCTATTTTCTGGTGCATATAAGCTACGGATTGGTATGTCTTCTTGGAGAATAGATTCCATTGCATTATTTCCTATATTCTAAAATAGCCACGTAATGTTGTAAATATCCCTCTGAATACTGATTTATTAGCAAGTTACAAATGTTGATGCAGTATGTTTTTACCTTCATTCAATCCAAAATGCTTTCAAATCTTTAATTTTTTTTTAACCCATGCTGTCATGTAGCAGAGTATTATATATTTTCCTAATTTGGCGAATAATGAAAACATCCTTTTACTGAATTTAAATTTTATCAAATGTGTACAGAGAATATATTTTCTGTGAATTAGATCCTTTAAATTGATTGAGATTATTTTATAGCCTAGGAAGCGATCTAACTTAGTATATGTCCTATGTGCACATTAAAAGAAAGTTTACATTTTGTCATTGTTGAGTAGAGTACCCTATGAATATAAACTGCTCTATGCATTTCAAAGTTCTATTATTAGATTCATAAATATTTAGAAGTATTAGTTTATCTTTATCAATTGATATTTTATCATTATGAAATGCACATCTATACGTTTGGGAAATAAATTGTTTTGAAAACAACTTTGCCAAATATGTATATATCCGTTTCAATTTTCTTTTGGTGTGCTGTTAGCATGTTATATCATTTTTCATCTATTTTCTTTTAACCTATTTGTATATTTATAATGTAGCGCATTTCTTATAAGTGACATGAAATTTGCACTTGCTTTATTATGCAAAGTCACAATCTTTTTTAATTGAGGCATTCTTATTGCATTTATGTAATAATTAATGTATTTGTATTTAAATTACTATTTTTATATCTTTTTTTATATCTTCCATCTTTTCTTTATTGCTTTTTTACTTCATTTTTGAGGTCCTCTTTTAGATCTTCAATTTTTTTTGTTGATTTTTTAATTTATATTTTGTTTGTTTTTCTCATATATTTTTTAGGGCTTCTTATTCCTTGCTGTAGGACTCAAGAATGAATCCAGAATCAGATATTGGAGAAAATCTAAGTGGCGCACAGAAGGCTATACTCAAATGCTCCTTTCCTTTTTACAAAAGTCTGAGATATCAGAACAAACAAGTGCATAATAATGATCTATTCTTTGCAGGTTATAAAATCACACATGCAAACTGAACAGTGACCAACACGTAGTTTTCTAGACATATTCTGAAACATGGAGATCATGGCTTAACAAAGCTGTGACCCAAATCATATAGAAGAATTCATGGTAAAACAGGTTTAAGATGCAGAATTATGTCTCAGTTAGCCTATTTATAAGCCTTTTTGCAGAATACATGTCCTATATGTTCAAAATGTATAAATGGTATAAATTATCTAGAAATAGCTATAATACTTAGCATTGTCAGACTCATGTAACAACCAAACATTACATTGTACTTAAGTATGTGATTATATTGCTGTGAATCACAGCTATGAATTCCCATTCACAGGCATTAAGATGAACCAGAAGCAGGCTGGTTTGATATTATACATAGGATAATAATTCATAAAGTAGCCTTGGGGCTATAAGAAATGCCAAAGCTATTAGAAAGGTCTTCCATTTCAATATTTTGGTATACTTTGCCGGCTTTATTCTCTTTAGAAATGATAAACATTTTCTACTTTTGTAACAACCATCTGCAACCAAATAATCATTTTTAAATTAAATTATGTGCAGATTTGGATTGGAAAAAAAATCCCTGAGGAGTATGTGTGCATAAAATGTGTGACATGCTAATATTACTGTGGAAAGGCATTTTCAATATTTTTTCGTGAAGAAGCAATCTCCACATTCCAACAACTAGTATGAGAGGTGATAACTGTGGAATAAAAAACTAGGAAATTTTTTAAATAATTTGACCCTTAAAATCCCTGGTGTGAAAGGTCCAAATTATCTAGATTACTGTCATGAAAACTGCTGATCAATTTAGACAGCATCACCACTGTCAAAGGAAGTCTACAGAGTAGGCTAATCATCTATGCCATTTCAGCCAACCCAGTCCCTCCTGCCAACCACAAACACAGAGCATGCACACGCACATTCCCAAATTCCTTCTTATTTCTCATAAATGATTTCTACATTTAAGGGAAGGGTAGAAATAGAAACTGGCATTTCCGTGGATAGACTCCTTTTGATTGCCATAAACACACACACACACACACACACACACACACACACACACACACACACACAACTTTGCTGGAGAATAGATTAAAATGTAAATATTTGATTATTAATTTCCTACTACAGGTCACTGAAACTGGACTTTGCTTTTAAAAATAAACGTGAGTATGCAACGTTGTATAGGGAATTTTGTTTCAAGGTTTGCATTGCTTTCTATTCAGAGAAAAAAAAAACTTAAACAGAAATGTAAACAATAAGACCCCTCCAAAAGAAAAAGTAAACATAATCAGAATAGGATTGGGGTGGTCACCCTCTGTGGTTGCATTGATTTTTTATATAATGTTCATTTAAACACCCTACTTGTGCCAGTCTCCTGATGATAGCCCAAATAACACATCTGTGCTCACTGTAAAATAGTATTGGAAGATATGTAATACTTTATTAGAGCAGTGATAAATGGTGCCTGGGAGATTAAAATCCTATACTTTTGTTTGTTTTGATGATTCTCTAAGGAACTAATTAGGAAATCCTTGTATTTTTTATGCTTTTCCAAAAATTGTGTTCATATTCTTTAAGTAGATTTTACAAAACTCTTTGAATGGTGAGAGTTTTATGTTTCAGGCTTTTAAATAAATAATCTGATAAAAAGTAACAAGGGTTTAGATGTTAATATACACAAATTTTAAGATTATATGAAAAATATGGAAGAAAATTTTGTATTCACATTTTCATAGGAAAGAAAGTCACTGATGAATATAATTGTTGTCTGCATTTAGATTGTTTTTCGCTCATTGTGCAGATGTGTGTAAAATTGGAAATATAAAATATTCTTGAAAGATTTATTTTTATCTGTGTGTATTTAGTAAAACTTTTAAATAGATTTGAAGAGAATTGCATTTATATCTATTATCACACAACAATGTTAATTTAATAAGGTCGATTTACATTGTAAAGGGTGTAAATACCAAAATTATAGGTCATATTATGCATTTTAAGTTAGTAATAACTTCAGAATATATTTCCTGGAAGCCAAGAAGAAATTACTATTTATATTGTTCTTATTTTCTGAATAAAGCAAGTGGATTCTCTAGAAAAATGGAAAACTTTCCATGGATTCGAGATTTTGTGTTACCATGTGTGGTTTATAAGGAGTCAATAAAATATGACAGTATAAACAAGTACTGTAGAAAAAATTGTAAATGACATTAAATAAAAACTAAGAATATAATTTGTTTTGTTTGCTTATTTATTTGTTTATTTTTCAGAAACTTCTCAGTTTGGTGAGGTAGCACTTGCCTATCTTTCCTCTACTGGCATAGGGTTATGACCAGGAATTGGTTGCTAGTTCTCATTTCCATAAGAGTGTCTCCTACATTTCCTAAGGTTCTTAAAATTTGAGGTTTTACATTTAGGTCTTTGATCCATTTAGAAGTGATTTTTGTGTGTGCTGACAGGAATCTTGTTTTAATCTTCTGCTTGTGGTCAGCAACTTTTCCCAGCACCATTTATTGAATAAGCCCTCCTCTCAAGTCATTCTACCAAAAAGATACCAGCACATGCATGTTTGTTGCAGCGCTATTCACAATAGCAAAAACATGGAACCAATCGTGCTGCCCATAAAAGTTAGACTGGATTTTTTAAAATGTGGTATGCATACATGTTGGAATATTATGCAGTCAAAAAGGAAAAATATATGGACTTCACAGCAACTTGGATGGATTTAGAGTATATCATACTCAGTGATCTATTACAGAAACTAAGAACAGAGTATCATATGTTCTCACTCATAAGCGGACATTAAACAATTATCACAATACTATAAAAAATGGAATGGCAGTAGTGGGAACCTGCCAGGGAAGGTGGGGTGGGATTGGCAGTTAAAAGAAACTGCCAGGGGAGGGAAGGGCACACTTCATCAACAAGGGTTCCTGCATAATGAGCATTTGTATATCCAACCCTAAATTGTACCCCACACTTTTAAAATAAAAAAAGTATACATAATTGTTTTTAATTGTAAAAAAGAAATGATGCCATCTGTGAACAAGGATAACATGATGTCTTTCTTTCCCATTTTATTATTTATTTGTTTAGTTATTTCTGATTTGCTCTGGCCAAAATTTCCAGTATTCTGCTGAATAAAAATGTGAAAAGTGGGCATCCTAGTCTTGTTTCATATCTTAGAACAAAAAGCTAATTTTACCTCATTTAGTATAATGTTTGCTGTAGATTTGTCATGTATGAACTTTATTATTTCAATGTATGTTTCTTCTATTCCTAGTTGGTTGCAGCTTTTTTTTTAATCACAAAATCATGTCAAGTTTCATTCAATGCTGTTTTAGCAGTTATAGTTTTTGCTCTCGTGACTGTTCATGTGATGTATAGTGTTTATTGATTTGCATTTGAACACTTTGCATCCTGGCATGAATTCTACTTGCTCATGGTGAGTGATCTTCTGACTGTATTGTCAAATTCAGTTTGCTAGTATTTTGCTGTGAATTTTTGTGTGCATGTTCATCAGTGTTATAGGCCTGTTGTTGCATACTTCTTTGGTTTTGGTACTAGGGTAATGCTGATCTCTGAATGTATTTGGAAGTATTCCTTTCTCTTCACTTTTTAGAAGAGCTTGAGAAGAATTGGTATTAGTTATTTAAATGTTTGGTAGAATTCATCTGTTAAACCATCAGCTCCAGGGCTTTCTTTGATGAGTGAATTTTTATTATAGCTTTGTACTCATTTGAGTTTGCTCAATTTTATTTTCTTCTTAGTAGGTTTTATGACCTCATAATTGTATCTGTTTCTTCTAGGCTTTTCAATTGGGGGAATCTAGTTGTTCTATTAGCTCCTAATGATTATTTGTGTTTCTGTGGTCCTGGTTGTTATGACTTTTTTTCTATTTCTGGCTGCATTTATTTAGGCATTCTCTCCATTTTTCTTAGTTACTCTAGATTAAGTTTTGTCAATTTTTCTTACTTTTTAAAAAATCGCTTTTTATTTTGTTTTTTCCTCCTTTTTGTCTCAGTTTTATTTATTTATTTATGCTCTGATCTTTATTATTTATATTCTCCTACTAATTTGGGGTTTGGTATGTTCCTTGAAATGGATAGTTAGATTGTTAATTTGAAACCTTTTTTCTTATTTCAATGTAAGTGTTCATTTCTATAAACTTCCCTCGTACTATTTATTTTGCTGTATCCCACAGATTTTAGTTAGCTTTATTTCTATTTCCTTTTTTTTTTTTTTTGGAGTTGGAGTCTCACTCGTCACCCAGACTGCAGTGCAGTGGCCACTGCCGGCCACCACCGCAGCCTCAACCTGCTAGGCTCTCGCGATCCTTCTGCCTCAGCCTTTCGAGTAGCTGGAACTACAGGCGCGCGCTACCACGCCCGGCTAATTTTTTGATTTGTTGTAGAGATGAGGTCTTGCCATTTGCCCAGGCTGGTCTCGAACCCGCGGGCTCAGGCAATCCACTCACCTCAGCCTCCCAAACGCGCGGGATTACAGACTGAGCAACTGAGCCCGGCTTCTATTTCCATTTGTTTCAAGAAATTCTTAAGTTTACTTTTTTGTTTTTTTGTTGATCCATTGGTTTTTCAGAAGCATGTTGTTTAATTTTCATATATTTGTGTCATTTCCAAGATTTCTTTTTTATGTTGATTTCTAGTCTTATTTTATTGTGGTGAGAAAATATACTTGATATTATTATTATTATTATTATTATTATTATTATTATTATTATTATTATTTTGAGCTGGAGTCTCACTCTATCGCCCAGAATGGAGTGTAGTGGCCGATCCCGGCCCCCCCCCGCAGCCTCGACCTGCTGGGCTCCGACGATCCTTCCGCCTCAGCCTTCCAAGCAGCTGGAACTACAGGCGTGCGCTACCACACCCCGCTAATTTTTGATTTATTGTAGAGAAGGTCTCGCCAAGTTGCCCAGGCGAGTCTCGAATCCGCGGGCTCAGCCAATCCACTCACCTGAGCCTCCCAAAGTGCAGGATTACAGGCTGAGCCACCGATCCCGGCTGTGATATTATTTTTTATTATTTAAAAATCTGTTGAGATCTTTTGTGGCATAAGATATGATGTATTCTGAGGAATATTTCATGTGCTGATGAAAAAAATTTCATTCTGCCGCAGTTGGGTAAAATGTTCTATTAACATTAATTGGGTTTATTACATCTGGTATGCAATTTAACTTTTGCATTTCCTTGATTTTTTTTGTCTGAGTGATATGTCCATTAATAAGATGGGCTGTTGAGATCCCCAACTGTTATTGTGCTATTGTTTATCTCTTCCTTTGGTCCTATTAGTGTTTGCTTTATAACCTGTTCTGGTATTCTGGAGTTGAGTGAATAGATATTTATAATTGTTTTCTTTTTTTTTTTTTTTTGAGTTGTAGTCTCACTCTCTCCCCCAGACTGGAGTGCAATGGCCGCTCCTGGCCACTGCAGCCTCGACTTGCTGGGCTCCAGCGATCCTTCCACCTCAGCCTTCCAAGTAGCCGGAACTACAGGCACATGCAACCATGCCCGGATTTTTGATTTATTGTAGAGATGAGGTCTCGCCAAGTTACCCAGGTGGGTCTTGAACCCACGGGCTCAGGCAGTCCTCTCACCTCAGCCTCTCAAAGGCACGGGATTACAGGCTGAGCCACCGAGCCCGGCTGATATTTATAATTGTTATATCCTCTTGATGAATTGACACCTTTATTTTTATATACTGACCTTCTTCTGTCACTTTTTACAGTCTTTGGCTTGTAGTCTATTTTATCTGGTATATAATCATGGTTCCCTGTTTGCTGCTGTTTATTGTAAATTAACTTCTATGTATGTTTATTGAAGTATTGATTATGTATTTTAAATCTCATCTGTCAAGCTTTTTAAAATTAGGTATATTTATTAAGAGATTAAATTTTTTTTAATTGCCTTCTATTCAGCACTAATCCCAGATTTGTCTCATTTCTAGCAAATGATCAGAGAGCTGCCTGTTCTGAATTAGGAAATTTCAATATTGGAGAAAGGCAAGTTAGAGTTGTTGCTTATTATATATGTGGAATATTCCCTCTGCAGTGTGATGCCATGGAAAAGATGTATAGACATTTGGATACAACCTCTCCTACTGCTGAATTAAATAACAAAAATTCCAGAGCTGGGGATGGTAATACTTTATCAGTGCAAGAAGATTTTTGACATAGTCCCTTGGACTTTTCAATTAGAGGATCGTATTGTCAGCAAAGAGGGATAGCTTATCTTTCTCTTCTCCTATTCAGATATCCCTAATATACTTCTCTTGTCTGATTGTTCTAGCTAGGACTTCCAACACTATGTTGAACAGGGAGTTTGAGAGTGGACAACTTTGTCTTGTTCTGATTTTCAGGAGAAATGCTTCCAATTTCTGCCCGTTTAGTAATATGTTGACTGTGGGTTTATCATAGATAGCTTTTACTGTTTTGAGGTGTTTTTCTTCTATACTTAGGTGTCCATGGGGTTTTTATCAAGAATTAAAACTGGATTTTGTCAAAAGTCTTTTCTGCATTTAATGGTATAACCATGTGGTTCATGTTTTTTACATCTGTTGATATATTTAACTTCATTTATGCTCTAGTGGATGTTAAACCAGCCTTGCATCCTGGGGATGAAGCCTACTTGGTCATGGTGGATAATTTTTTAGATGTATTGTTGAATCCTATTTGCTAGAATCTTGTTGAGGAATTTTGCATCTATGTTCTTCAGGGATATTGACCTGTAGTTTTCTGTCTTTGCTGGGTCTTTGACCAGTTTGTGTATCAGTGTGATGTTAGCTTCATAAAATGATATGGAGATAATTCCATCTTTCTTGATTGCCAGGAATGCTTACAGTAGGATTGGTATCAGCTCCTCCTTATATGTTTTGTAGAATTTCACTGGAAAGTTGTCTGGTGCAGGTCTTTTTTTTTTTGTAGGTAGTTTTCTTATAACAGAGTAATGAGGCATGTTGTACTGATTAAATGTTTTTCTGCATTCTTGGAAAGTGCATCATTGTTCTTTCTTTCTTTTTTTCTTCCTGTGCTTAATATCTTCTTAAGTATCTCCTGTAGAGCTGATCTTGAAACAGCATATTCTTTTGGATGTCTGGTAAGAATTCTATTTCTCCACCACTGATTAAGCTAAGTTTGACTGAGTGAGAAAATCTTGATTGAATTTGTTTATCTTTAAGGACTTTGAAAATTGGACTCCAGTCCCTTCTAGCTTGCATTGTTTCTGCTGCAAAGTTTGAGTCTGCTGCTATTCTGATTGGTCTTCCCTGGTAAGTGTTCTGATCTTTCTCTCTCACTGTCTTTAGGATGTTTTTTTTATACCTACTTTGTTTGAGCAAATTGCTCTGTGTCTAGGGGTTGGTCTTCTCCTTTAATATCTTCAGGGGTTCTCTGAATCTCTTGTGTTTGAATGGTCACATCTCTGGTGAGATAGGGAATGTTTTCTTGGATAACTTCCTATAATAATTTTTTCCAAGGTGTTCTCCATTTCCTTTTCTTCTTCTGGTATATCAGCCAAGTTTAAGTTCAGTCTCTTGATATAATTGCACATCTCTTGGAAATTTTGTTCTTTCTTTCTAAAATTTATTTCTATGTTTTTACAGATCAGGTTAATTTCATCTTTTTGTCTTCAAGTTCTGAAATTCTTTCTTCTGCATGGTTGATTCTGCTTTCCATGCTTGTCATCTTGTTATTCATTTCCTGGATAAAGTTTTTTTATGGCCAAAATCTCTGTTACAATTTATTTCAGTTTTGTGTCTTATCTTTCTTGAGTCTTACTCACTCTTTTCATCCATTCCCTAATCCCTGTTGTATTCTGGGGCCAATCATTAGGATATCCGTTGTTTGGGCACTGAGGTATGATTTTAGGGTATGCTTCTTTGGTGCACTTGGAATTGCCTGTGTTCTTCTGTTGACTTTTCTTTGTTTGTGAAAGATCTCTTTCTTTTTTCTTTAATTCCACTATTCAGTGATAATGGGCAGGACTTTCACTTCTGTTGTTTGCTCAGCCCTCTATTCTACCCTGATCAAAGCCTCTGAATATGCTCTATTTTGCTATAGGACTGGGGATTGGAAGCTTTGCTATTTTTGTAGTATTTAGAGCCAAATAAAGCTGAGGTTGGTGAGCTAGGATTCAGAAACTTGCAAGTTCAGAAATTTGCAAGTTACAATGTTCACTGGCTGGTGTATGGGCCTCCTGGGACCCACTCCCCACTATCATTCTATATGATGACATACTGGTTATGTGTGTGTACTCCCCAAGTCCAAGGTAAAGTAACATAATGAAGAGAACAGAGAAAAGTAGACAAAAATAGAATGGAGAAAAATAATAAAGAACACAAAATAAAAGAGATAAGAGAAAAGCAAATGCAAAGATAACAAAAAAGAAAAACAGAAAAGAAAACTAACAGAAATGAAAACACACAAAAACAAAAAACAGTAAAACTGCTCAATACACAAACACATAGAACAAAAAAAAAAAAGAAAGAAAGAAGAAAAGGAAAAAAGGGGGGAGGAAGAATGTAAATTGAATTCTCACACACATATTCACACACCCTAAACCAAAACAAACAGACAAAAAAGAAAACAAAATAGAGAGGAAAGCAAATTGAACCCTCACACAAACATTCACACAGAGACTAAACCAAAACAAAAGAACAAAAGGAAAAATATAATTTCTGGGCACTAACTGCCTTCTTGTGACAGGTTCTGTAATTATTCCTCTCAGTTGCTCACAGGTGAGTCCATTTGCTGTCTTCTTTGGGACTGCAGGATCATTCACAATTTCCCTGTTTTTTGGTCTTGGGGAAGGTGATGATGATTGGTGGAGCATCAGTCCTCACCTCCCACTCTCATGAGGCAAGGGAGATCCCCTTCAATGTTGAGGTGTGGGATTGTCTTCTTCCAAGGTGCAGGAGGCAGGTGCCCCAGTCAGGCTTATCCCAGAGTAGAGTCTTCCTAACAAGGCTGCCATTCAGGCTCACCCAGGTTCATCCTTCTAAGTTATTCCACAACTGTGTGGGGCTGGCCTTCAGAGAATTGCTAGGGAGGAGGGTGTTGGATCAGCCCATGACTCATGGCTGATCTCTTGAGGGGTGTCTTCCTTGCACTTTTCTGGTCACACCCTATGTCCCACAGCTGCATCAGGGCAAGGACTGGTAAACCTGAGACTACACTCATCCTGTCCTTCCGAAGTTTGTGCTTTTAGGATATTCCTCTGGTTCAAATCTCACCCCTGAGTAGTGAAACTGCCTGTCACAGAGAGTGGGTCTGTAGTTCCATGGTGAGAAAGCCAGAGTACTTCCAAACCCAGATTTCAAGATGGTAGTGGGGTGCCATTTCCATCTTCTTCAGTGGACCTCTGTCTCTGGCTCCCTCACTGTGATCCCACTGCAACCCTTACTGCCAGTGTCCAGCCTGGCTCTGTGGTGGTCAGATAGTTTGGCAATGAGCATTGCTCCCAGAGGCTTCTCTCCAGAAAAAGGTTTGTTGATTTTAGAAAATGGAGCTCAGCTTCTGCATTGTGGGAGGCTCTAGGGTCCAAGAAGTGCAGCTGCCAGCACCAGTTACTTCACCAGGAGATCCCTGGCCACTTTCTCTCGAGTCCCCACTTATTGAATCACTCAAACACCCGCTTACAGACACACATGCAAATTCATCTGTACATTCATTCAATCACACAGGGACTTGCACAGTCCAACTTGCTCTGCCCCCTTGAAAGGTGAAGGAAGCGACCAGAGGGGCGGCTCCCAAAATGGCGCCGACACACCAGACAACAAAGGCCCTCGGTCGGGCTTCTGTGAGCACAATCCCCGTGCGTGCCAATTTCAAACCACCCTACGCGTGTCAATTTCCAATCTTCCCAGGCCTGTCAATTTCAAGCTTTCCCGCAGGAGTGTCAATTTCAAACCTGCAAGCCTCCAATCAGTACCCAGCTTTGTTATGTGCCCAATAGAACTATAACACGCATTGGCCCCACCCTACTCCCATGCAGCTCCTCCAATAGGAGCATAGCACGACCCCTTCAGGCCCCTGTCGGGCTGATAAATACAGCCCTCGCCCCACAACTCTCTCTCTCTCGGTTTCTCTTTCTCTCTCTCGGTCTGTCTTTCTGTCTCTCTCTGTCGCTCTCTCCCTCTCTGCAGCTCTCTCCCTGCCTCTCTCCCACTTCCTCTCTCTCTCTCCACAGACCCTTTCCCTTTTTCCTTGTAACCGCCACTTTAATACATCTCTTGGTCCTGGCCGGGTGTGGAGTCATTACTGGCACCAAACTTCTTACAGCCCTCCTTTTCACAAGAGCACATTTATATTTCTAACTTTAAGAGAAACACATTTTTGGTGATGTGGGTATTTATTTATGTGATTTACTTCTTTTTAATGAGTTATGATTGGCTGCTTTTGACACTACTTTTACTTTCTGTTCCAATCATTATTGAAAGTAGTATATTAAAGTCTATTGTTGTTGAATTGTTTACTTTTTCTTTAATTCTATCAGTTTTTGCTTCATTTGTGCTGGAGATCTGTTGCAATGTGAATATATATTTATAATGGTTATTTAATACATACTTGTATAGTTTATATATTTGAAAGTATTAAGGGTAATAGATGTAAATTGCAAAGCTTAAAGTGTAGTAGGTGTTCTATAAATTCTAAAACCTTTCCTTAATATCATCAGTACTTTATTATCACATTTTGACATCAATATTTCTCAGCGATAGTAGAAAACTTTGACCAATGACAACTGATTTAATGTTTTAATAATTTTTAATACTTCTGAACCAATATTGTTTATATTACATATATAATTGTTCTGTTTGTAATAGTTATAACATTATATATTTACATACGGTTATATGTAAGTATACAGCAGTCAGGACATGATAGATATTTTTAAATAGAGACACCAAAATCAAGCACAGGAAGTATTAAAATTAACTAATTCAATGAAACAATCCATTTTAGCTAGAGACATCTCAGTCAGATTTATCAACTTTTTCTCAAAACTATAGTTTTCTTCTTTTCCTGTTATTTCATTAGCCCAGTTTAAAACCAGTCCTTTACACTGGAATTGACTGTAAATTAGATCCTGACTTTTGACTATAGATATTTGCTAATTTATTCCTTCTAGTGTGTATCTGATGAATATATTTGGAAAAACAAAATATAAGTGACTCCTTGGACAAACTTAAGAAAATGTTTATACTTTTGATTCAATCTTTTTTCTAAAATTATCCAAACATGATGACAAATACCTTAGGATATTAAAAGATTAATAACACTATACTTCTTAGAAATAAACCATATGTAGTATTTTTACATTCATAAATATATATATAAATATTTTACATACACATACATATTTGAGTATATATAAATATAATTGCATACATATGTAAAATACTGCTGGAGTTCAGAGACAGAAAACCTGTCTTTTGTTAGCAGAAATGTAAATTCAGGAATCTAATTCTGCTTGTTTTTTCATTCAAAAACATTGATTGACAATTTCCTGCCAGGTTTAAAAATAGGTTCTAGATATACAAAGATGAGCAGTTTATTTGCTTTAAAAAAAACAAAAACAAAAACAAAACAAACTACCAAGTGCTTACTATTTTTCCAAGAACACAGCCTCTATTTTAAAGCAAGGGGGAGCAGACAGAAAGAAAGCTATAATACAGAGTAATGAGCACCAAAACAAGGGTTAATATTGTATGCTGTAGGGGGATATGGGAAAAGTCAGTACACCAAGTCATGCTGGCTTGGGAGAGAAAGTGTCATCTGCTTTGAGCAACACTAGAGAAGTAGTGGTTAATCAGGGTAATATCTGTCATGAAGATAATTCCAGGTTGTGATATCATGTCTAAAGGGTCAAATGTGAGGCTATATGACAAATCTGAACCTTGAAAAAAGTTTGAAGCAACCAACCTAAAGTTTCCAGTTTAGGTGGAGATATGGTGAGAATTAAAGGTGGTGAACTAGGCAGGGTTAGCAGGAACTAGAAGGTAAAGAACCATAGTCTATGAAAGGACAGACCGAGAGTTGAAAGCCATCTCTTATCTTATTCCTAAACCTTAATACAATGATGAAAAAGTAGAAGTTATGTTTTGGAGAAATGCATGCTTTAGGAAACATTAACCTTGCTGACTTTATCTTTTCAGAAACACAGACTTCCTGATGTCAGAGGTATCTCATAATGGCAATCATGCTTGCCTAGAGTAAAGGGAATTTACAAAGCCTGAGACATCAGGCATTGGGCAAGGATTGTAGAAGTCACAAAACTTGTAATTAAAAAAGTTATGACTGCTCAGAGGGGGAGCAGGTGGGGATCCAATCTTCCAGTATATTATGTGCTATCTGCAGGGAAGTCAAGGATCCCCCTAAGCTACCCACTGGGAATGCATGGGAGATTGGGGGGAGGTGCACCCTCCATTAGCTCTAAGGAATGTGGTTTGGAAAGGTGTAGGAGCACTAGAATCCTTGTCATGCCCTTCTCTAGGGGCTATGATAATGTGGGCGGACATTAGTGAGTCCCTGTGTCATGGGATCTCCAAGACATCCGCAGGAATTAGGAATTAGGAAGTCAGGGCAATCAAGTCTACCTGATTGCAACATCTCCAGGAGAAAGGATTTAAGCTAGGACTCGGGGGATGGGGCAGGGTCTACGGGGCCACACTCACCTAGAGTGTAGGCTTGCTCCCTGTCTATGGGGAGTGATTTTTTCTTAAATAAATCTTATCTTCAGTTACCTTGTTGTGTGTTGCAATTCTTTGCATTACTTGGATCTCTGGGTTGCCAGCGCACACTTCCGGCACGTCGTCTCTGGCGGTGCTGTGCCTCCCCTCTCCTCTCCATCCATCCCTCCAGCCTCACTCTATCCATGCCCTAACAGTCTGCCCATTAAAGTATTTGGCATTATTCCTGAGAGAGCCACTTAGTTTAGGTAGTTAAATGACTGAACAGATTTGCACATGGGTAGATCTGCTATGTACTGAGATGGGAAACACAGATGAAGGAGGAGAGGTTCTCCCCTCAAAACCTCAAGATTTTAAATTCAAGTTATTTTATTATCTGCCATTCATTGAATAAATCATTTGGCTGACAGCAAATGGACAACATTTTTAAAAATTTACTTTTTTTTATTGGGACAACATTCCTATAAAATTTTATATTCCAACATCCTCTGGCAGACATTTGTAATTTGCAGAATCTCAGAAATGCAGGATAACCAAATTTCCACAAGCATAGCAGAATAGACTGTCAAACCTATCTATTATTTAGACATAACTACCTGCATATCATCCTCAGCCCCAGTACTATCTGTCAATCCACCCCACTCCAGGTACCATACACATACATCAAAATGATCTAGAGCCAGGTAGAACAGGAGTAACTCACATCTAATCATCTCTCTCGACCAACCATATAATTTCCATACAAGATGGCTTTTGCCTGAAATATTGGACTATTAATGTATATTCCATTATGCATTATGCAGTTTCCTATATTTTGTGTATGTCTGTGTGCATGTGCAATGTGAGTGTGGTTTTTAGAAGTTAGAATATTCTCTCTTACATCTGTCTCATGTATGTGTGTGGGCAAGTCAAGAAAATAGCACCATCTATTTTCTAATATATACATAACTAACATTAGACTCTGCTTTGTAAAAGCCAAACAAATTATAAAATAAATACATAAATCTGAGGAATTTCCCTTTAAGGAGACATGCATTTATGCACATATACTATGTGTCTCCCACATGTCAAGGACTGTGCAAGCAACCAAAAATACACACAAAATTGAGATTTTCCCTGGAGAGGCTCACAAGCTTGTGGAAAGAAGAAACACTAAACACCAAATATCCTAAAAAAATTAGGTAGACTTTTTTCCTAAGGAATTTTCAGGGAATATATGAAATATTTAAATATTTATCTTAAATATCAGTGAAACACATATGTATGCATATATTTATTCATGTGCTTATATACATACACACATATTATATATTATGATATATATTACATATATGTGTGTAAAAATTACATAGAGAGTTAAATGATATGGGAGACTTAACCAAATTGTCAGCATATGGTTACACTCTGTGGTTATAGCTTTCAGGCTTATAGGTCACTGTGTTAGTCTGTGTTAAATTAGGATACAGTCACATGTGTGGGACACTCCAGGGAAGAAGGGTGCCTTCAGTTTGATATCTCTTGAGAATTGAATAGAGAGTCCTGAAACACTCTGACTCTAGTTTGATTCAATACACATCTAACAAGGTGTTTATACCTGCTGCTCTCCAATGCACTGCGGATAAGACTGTGATAATATGCAGATCCTGCTCTTAAGAATATTACATTCCTCTGCCATGGTGAACTTGCCACGGACAATAGCAGAAATAGTAAGAGCAGAGAAATATGGAAACAAAGAAGGGCAACTAGCATACTCCGGGTAAGGGGGGAAAAAGTGGGGGGCTTTCTGAAGGATGTTACACTAAAACCAAGTCTTTAAGAATCAGTTATACAGTATGAGTAATGCATAAAAACTTATTTTAAAAAATGTCACAATCTTCTCCTAGAGGTTTTTTTTGTGTGTGTGTGTGATTAAAGATCACATTTCTTATTATTGGAAACTCAAGGAAAGACAGAGATTCTCCTACAGTACACCATTGTAATATTAGGACTAGGTGCACTTTTGATATCAAATCATTAGAATGGTGATGTTTCAGATATCACAGTTTCATCTTGATTGGTCCTATGTGGTACAAATCAGTAAATGTGAGTTTGATTCTCATCTCTGTCACCTCAGGCAGGTTGTTGTATCTCTATGTTCTTGTAAGTCTCAATTTTCTTATCTAAGTGACAATAATGCATGGTCTGGCTGATTCTCAGGAATAGTGTAAATATCTTAATAAATTGTGTACTGAGAATAAAAACTTTGAAATTATACTGCCTAATCCAAGACTGTAGCAAGAGAACTTTGCCACCTAAACCATTGCCTATATTATTCACACACTATTATGGAGCTTTGCTATTAGAAGACATTGTAGATTGGGCCCAGTGGCATGTGTCTATAGTCGTAATATTCACGAGGCTGAAACAGGAGGACTGCTTAAGCCAAGGGGTTTGAGGATTTAATATACTATGATCACTCTTGTGACTAGCCACTGAACTCCATCCTGGCCAACATAGCAGGACCTAATCTCTCTCTCTCTCTCAAAAAAAGATAATATTATATTTACAAGTAGAAACCTAATTTCTCTGAGTTTAATATTTATACTCTGACTTTTAATACAGATAAGAACACTGAAGCTGGAAGAGATAAATTGACCCACCCAAGGTGATGAAACTAAATGGCAGAGATGGAATTCAAGCCATATGTGCCCACTTCCATTCTAGAGTGCCAATTCACATGCAAAGAACTTGGAAGCTGGGAATTCAATTTTATTGTTTAAATATTGGTAAAACTTTTTTAAAAAGCACTAAATTCAAAGATATTTATTTTACCAAGTTTTACTTTTTTGATAAATTTGAGTAAAAAAACTTATTATATTTTAAAGATTATATAGCAAGCATAAGAGATCACAATTTAACTTAACCCTTTTCCCTTTTATTAGTTAACAAATTTTTATTGTTCTCCATTTGTAGAGGCCAAAGAGACTGTAACACATCCTAGAATGCATAGGACAGCTCACCACAAAAAAAGATATTCAACCCAATATTCAACAGTGCCAAGACGAATTCATCCTTGCTCTATAAAAGCTTAATAATTCACCAGTCATCAATTTCAGACATCCCTCTGGAACTTTATAGAACTATGTAAAATAAAGAATAAAGAGCTTTTTAGAAACTTAGGGTGAATATATACATATCCCAAACAAACAAGTTTATCCTCAGTACGAGTGCTATAAACCCAAATCATCAAATTAATAAATACTATATACTACCAAAATGTATCTCTATGGGCACCAATCCAAAGATTAATTGTATCCTAATAAATTATAAGAAACATTCTTTATGTGCAAGGATTTTTCAGAGATGAGATTTAAGTATCCAAATTTAAAAACACAATGAGCACAAACCAGTACATCTCTATATACTAGTTCGCAATTGTAAATGCCTTGAGCCAACTGATTACTGCTTAGGGGGAATAAAAAGGAATGTCTTTAATTTATTTACTTTCTTTTGCTATATTATCCGTATAAATCCTAGCTTCTGTTCTTACAAGATTTTATCTGAGAAATAATTTAGTATATACATTATCTGCCCTTTCTAGTATTCATTTAGTAATGAAAAATTAACTAGTCTTACTTTAACAATGAGGTGACATACAAGCAACAACAACAAACTAAACTTTTAGCTAAAAGGCATATATAACTCAACCTTAAAATATATAACTTTCAGTTTTTGTTTGTTTGGTTGTTTGTTTGAGTTGGAGTCTCACTCTGTCACCCAGACTGGAGTGCAGTGGCCGCTCCCGGCCACTGCAGCCTCGACCTGCTGGGCTCCGTCGATCCTTCTGCCTCAGCCTTCTGAGTAGCCGGAATTACAGGCATGTGCTACCACGCCCGGCTGATTTTTTGATTTATTGTAGAGATGAGGTCTCGCCAAGTTGCCCAGGTGGGTCTCGAATCCGCAGGCTCAGGCAATCCACTCACCTCCACCTCCCAAAGCGCATGATTACAGGCTGAGCCACTGAGCCCAGAACTTTCAGTTTTTAAGGTCATGAAAATGTTTCTATCTACTGTGATTGAACATGTTGTGCTTTTTGATAATTTACTAAAACAGTTAATATAAATATATTTTATTATCTTTAATTTAAGCAATTTACTACTACCTGAGAGAGAGAGAGAGAGAGAGAGACAGAGAGAGAGAAAGAGAGACAGCATGATTTCCATGTGAGACCCAACTGACCTCCACAAAAATGGGTCAGTTTTTCCCTATTGCTAAACAGATTTATGAGATCAGAAAGATGCTTACAGAATCATAAAAGGGTAATTTTATTATACATGTCCACAGATTTTACCTGTGAACTCAGTTTCTGTACATTTAATGCAACCAATTCACCTCCACCCTCTGCTGGTTCACAAAGGTGAGCATAGCTGGTGGTCCCTAACTCTAGGACTGCCTTTCCACTCACCTTGCCTGGAAACTCCTTTCTCTCTGTACTCCTTGAAAATTGCTTTCCAGGATCTCAACACGTGCCCTTAAGTGGTTCGAACTTTCTCTAAGAGTTTGACTCTACATCGGTGACCTGTAACCTTTCTTTGGCCTTTTGAAGTCGGGTGTTTGCCCTTTACCTCTCTAGTATTTTAACAGTGGTTTCCCTGAGGGTTTTCGTTTTATCACACGATTCCATGATGACACACAGAAATGAATCCTTCCTCTAGTTCATAGCTGTGCAGAACACAAGTCATTTTTTGACCAAATCAATTCAAATCAAGCTCATTTCATTATGAGAATTTTTAGGTTTTTATTTGCATCAAACAATATTTGCTTATGAAAATATTTTTTTAAAATATTTATTGTCCAGTACATATTTTAAATATCTTATAAGATCCACACAAGAAATACTTTACTTAATTTGTGTTTGCAACTACCACTCAGGATGACTAAAATTGATCATACTGACCACAGTACTGGTGAGGTATAAGCAGGTATGACCACTTTAGAAAACAGTTTGAAATTACTCTCTCGCCGGGCTCGGTGGCTCAGTCTGTAATCCCGCGTCTTTGGGAGGCTGAGGTGAGTGGATTGCCTGAGCCCACGGGTTCGAGACCCACCTGGGCAGCGAGACCTCATCTCTACAATAAATAAAAAAATCAGCCGGGCGTGGTAGCGCATGCCTGTAATTCCGGCTACTTGGAAGGCTGAGGCAGAAGGATCTCCGGAGCCCAGCAGGTCGAGGCTGCACTGGCCGGGAGCGGCCACTGCACTCCGGTCTGGGCAACAGAGTGAGACTCCAACTCAAAAAAAAAAAAAGAAAGAAATTACTCTCTAATGTTTAAGGTATTGATTGTTCATGACCCAACACATTTACTCCTAGGTATATACATAAGTGCACACACACCAGGCAGCATTATTAATAATCACCTTCAACTGAAAGCAAATTGGTTGAGTGATTAAATACATCTGACTTGATTATATGATGGACTATGATCAGCAACAAAAATGATAATCTACAACCATAATGAAGTTGACTCTTGCACACATCGTGTTGAGTAAAAAAAAAAACCCAGACTCAAAAAAGAACTTATTGATCATTCATTTATAGAAAATTATACAAATTCTGGAAAAAATGAACCTAAAGCACTTAAGACATATGCTTAGGTGATATTAATAAAACTATAATGAAAAACAAGAGAAGTCTCTACTGTAACCGTCAGATTAGTTAGAATGGCAATGCAAAGGGCTCTGAAGTTCGACCATATTGTCCTTTTCAGGCTATGAGTACATTGGTATCCACACTGTAATACTGATTAAGCTATTGGACATTCTTTTGTGTACTTCTGTGGGCAGTATGATGGTTTACAGTTTAAAGAATGACGTGCTTATGTCAACAAGCTTCTGTGGGAAAAGGCAATGTCCCCCTGATATATAGCAGTTTCTTTAAGTAGAAATGCTGATTTCGCTAATCAAAAGAACATTGACCTGTACATATAGAGATACCCTTCATCTTTGGAATATCGGATGCTCTTCCTTACCTTGGGTTCCAAATACAGCAGGCTGCCTTTATTTCTGCTGCTCCAGCACTCTGGCCCCAATATCAGAGCAAACCACAGACCTTCCATGAAGTTGCATCAACTTCATGACAGAGGAGTTTTTCTTGTATTAAGATGAATGCTTGCCTTAATGACTCTACTCTGAAAAAGGAGGATGCAAATGGGTCTGGAATGTAGTTATTCATAATATACCAATATCAATTTCTTAGTTTTGACATGTGTAAACTGGTCATGTAAAATGCTGACAAGGGAAGACACTGTATGAAGAGTTTATGGGGATTCTTTTTACTACCTTTCCAACTTTTTTTTCCAATTAATCCAAAATACAACTTTTTTTCATAAAAGGATAGAAACTAGTATAGTGATGTGATAACTTATCTCTCCTCCTCAAGAGCTCTTAACAAAGAAGATATAGAAAATTGGGAGCCAGGCTCGGTGGCTCAGACTGTAATCCCGTGCTTTGGGAGGCTGAGGTGAGTGGATAGCCTGAGCCCGCAGGTTCAAGACCCGCCTGGGCAATTTGGTGAGACCTCATCTCTACAATAAATCAAAAAATTAGCTGGGCGCCACGCACGCCTGTAGTTCCAGCTACTTGGAAGGGTCAGGCGGAGGGATCGCTGGAGCCCAGCAGGTTGAGACTGCGGTGGCCGGGAGTGGCCACTGCACTCCAGTCTGGGTGACAGAGAGACGCCAACTCAAAAAAAAAAAAAAAAAAAGAAAGAAAGAAAGAAAGGAAAATTGGGTAAGTTAATCAACACTTTTTGGACTTCTTAAAAAATAGAGAGAACTTCAAGAATCCTGGGGGTAAAAATAAGAGGCATTTACTTCTGGCATCTTTCTAAATTCCCTCTCTCATTTAATCTTCTGGAGAGAGGAAGGAGTGACTGAGTTGTGGTGAGATGAGAAGAAGTTGCATGTGGTTTGGGCCTGTGTGTGCTTACAGTGCACATGTCTTCCTCATGTACACATTCCTGCCTTGTACACAGCCAGCTCTTTGCTGAGGAGGCCTGTAGGCTGATAAAACATACTGTGATTGGGAGAACAAATATTTTTGGGTTAAGAGGCAACACTGAAATATGAGAAAGTCCATTTGGCCTAGACATAAGCTATATTCTTCAAATCAGCTTGAAAAATAAGTTAATATTTTGATTTCTATATGTTTCATATTTACATTTATTTTGTTTTGATTATAAACTTGAAAGTGAGTTCTGCTTTACTGGATATAATCTAGTCTCAATACAGTGATCATATAACATTGGTAACCTCCTTTACTGATCTCTGATTCTCTTGATCAATTTCAATTTGCCAAGACCTAAACAAAGTTGAAAACTCAGGCTGCCTATATTCTCATTCAGTTGAGATGCAAAATAAACAGAAAACAAATTTATTTTTTAATTAAAAAATTTAAAGAAAAAATAATTGTAAAAGTTAATGGAGTAAAAAAAGTCTTAAATATGTATACTCTGTGAAATGGATAAATCAAGATAATTAACATATATATGACTTTACACATTTTTTGTGGTGGGAATACTTAAAGTCTAATCTCTTAGCAATTTTTAAGTATACAATGCACTAATATTAACTATAGCCACTGTGGTGCATGACAGATTTTCTGAACTTATTTCTTCTGCTTAACTAACATTTTGTGTCCTTGTCCAAATATTTCTCCAACATGAATCCCTTGCCCTTCCACTTTCAATCCTGGTAACCATGGTTCTACTCTCTGATTCTAACAGTTCAACATTTGTAGACTCCACATATGAATGAAACACAGAGTATTTTTCTTTCTGTGCCTGGCTTATTTTACTTCACTTCTTTTTTTAATGAAGCTAAAGAGTACTTCATCATGTGTACATTTTTTTTTTAATTGGAGTCTCACTCTGTCACCCAGGCTGGAGTGCAGTGGCATTCTCCCAACCACTGCAGCCTCAATCTACTGGGCTCCAGTGATCCTTCTGCCTCAGCCTTCCAAGTAGCTGGAACTACAGGCATGTGTCACCATGCCTGGCTAATTTTTGATTTATTGTAGAGATGAAGTGTCACCAAGTTACCTGGGTTGGTCTCGAACCCACAGTCTCAGGCAATCCACTCACCTCAGCCTCCCAAAGTGCTGGGATTACAGCCTGAGCCACCAAGCCCAGCCCATACTACATTTTCTTATGCATTCATCCCTTGATGAACACTTAGGTGGATTCCATACCCTAGCAATAATGAAAAATGTTGCAATGAATATGGGAGTGCAGATATCTCTCCAACATACCAATCGTATTTCCTTTGGATACATACCACAGAGGTTGAATTGCTAGTAGTTACATTTTTTAAATTCTGGGGAACTTATAAGTATTTATAAAAATATTTTCTATATCTTTTTTTTTTTTGAGTTGGAGTCTCACTCTGTTGACCAGACTGGAGTGCAGTGGCCGCTCCCGGCCACCGCAGCCTCGACCTGCTGGGCGCCGGCGATCCTTCTGTCTCAGCCTTCCGAGTAGCCGGAATTACAAGTGTGCACTACCACGCCTGGCTGATTTTTTGATTTATAATAGAGATAAGGTCTCGCTGCCCAGGTGGGTCTCGAACCCGCGGGCTCAGGCAATTCACTCACCTCAGCCTCCCAAAGGCACAGGATTACAGGCTGAGCCACCGAGTCTGGCTGATATTTTCTATATCTTAAAAATATCTACATATATATAGTATTAATATCCATTAAACATTGCATGCTTATATTTATTTTAGCCTATTTCTTGAAATTTAAATGAGATAATTGTAAAATCATTTTTTGTTAAAAAATCCAGAATTTATTTATAAAATTTCTTCATTTATTCTTACATATTTCAACTTTATTTACCTTCAAAGTACTCTCTATTTGATGCACTATATCTATTGAGACAATTTTTCCACTGTACAAAACAGTTTTTGAACTCATCTATTTTGATGCCTTTTAGTGCTTCTACCATTTTTTGTTTTACTTCTTAGTGGAATAAAAAGAAACAGGCTGTTTGGGTGAGATCTGGTGAATAGGGAAGGTAAGGTATGGGAGTCATGCTGTTCTTGGTCAAAAACTGCTGAACACTCAGTGCAGTAAGGGTAGGGTGTTGTCATGGTGGAAAAACTAGTCACCTGTTTGTCAAAACTCTGGATATTTCTTCCACAAATTGTGACTCAATCTTCTCAAAACTTCCAAATAAAAACTTTGGTTGACCATTTGATCTGGAGAAAAAAATTCTGAGTGTACTACAAGAAGACCACTTTCCAAAAGATAATTCTGTTTTTCTGTGGCGGGGGGAGTCTCTCTTCATATATGTATGTGCATATTTGTATATACATATTTTTTCAGCCTGGTCTTCTAAAATTATAGTTTAATCTTTATTTTTATTTTATTATTTCATAATTCTATGTTTGTTCTTCCTACTGTAGGATCCCTGGACTTATCTGTCACCTCTTCTATCCTCCTGTCTGCTTCCCCAAGTCATGCTTGGGGAAGTTCATCTGAGTCTCCATATGTTCAGAGGTGTCATTTTATGTTTCCCAGAGAAAACAGAATTTATGACTCAAACATTTTTTAATCAAGTTTTGAACATAGACAAAAAAGAGGATTGATTGTAGGTTATAGTTAGATAATAGATAGATGATATAGATGATGGATGATAGGTAGATAAATAGATGATAGGTAGGTTAGATAGACATGAACAACAGAAAATCTTGATGATTTTCTGCATTCTAGGAGAGTCGGTCATAGCTCATATTTCATTATTGTGTCTGATTAACAACACCCACAATGACTGAAAAGTTACATGTCATAGAACTCTTGGGATATGCTTGACAATTTATTCATAGAGAAGCAAATTCATAAGTATTCATAGACCATCCAAGGAAAATTGTGGAATAGAAAAGTGGTTACATTGATCTGTCAGATTTTGCCTTTCATGAATTCGTGGTTCTGGTAATACTAGATTAATTAAAGCATTAGTGTGGAACCAACAGCAAAAAATAAATGTTTCTATGAGTTAGTAAATAAAATTGCTAAGCTACTTTGTGTTCAGACATAAAGGTATTCCCAGACAATGTATTCTCCTAAGGTAGAAACCATCTACATTTTAAAATAATTTGAAAAATACATGAAATTGACAAAGATTATTTTAATGATTCATCTCTACTTTTGTTGACTTAATTTAATTTTTATTTTTCACTAATAGACCTCCTAAAGGAAATGGAAGGATTTTTAGGGATGCCTGCTGTAACTTTAGGAATCTAGGGCTTGTGAGTTTTCTTTTTTACCCTGACAAATTCAACTTCTCTTTCACTGTTAAAACTAATTACTTCATTACAGAAGTGTAGTTACAATGAGAACAAGATACTCCTTCCCTGGCTCTTTGAACCTATCCCATCACATGCAAGACAACTTTTAAGTCACGTATGAAAGTCTATGTTCAAGGTAATCATTAAAGATGCCCACTCCTTATTAACTGCTCAGTCTTTCTTACCAGGACACACTACCACGTGCTTCTGTATTTTTACCCTTATAATCTGAATATAATCCCTATTTCTGCCCACTACAGTATTTTCATTTTCACTATGACCTTCCAGTATCTAAATCTGGCATTTACCATCTATGCGTTGAACTGGCTTGATTATTCAATCTTGGCAAAGCACAGTACTCCGTATAGAAATTGTTTTTCTTTATTTTTTTAAATTTTTTATTTATTGTTCCACTGGTTTATGTCTCTATTCCTTCACCAGTACCATGCCATCTTCATGACTGTAGCTAGTAAAGTTTGAATTCTGGCACTGTGGTGTCTCAATCTTTTTTTTTTCCCCCTGAGAATTGCTTTACACAAGAACTAATATATGTGATTCAGACTATTCAGTCTTGTTTTCGCTTCTATATACATTTCTGTATTGTCTTTTCTATGTCTATGAAAGTGATGCTGGAAATTTGATAAAAATTGCATTGACTCTGTAGATTTCCTTGGGTAGAATGGCATCTTGATGATTTTGATTCCTTCAATCCATGAGTGTTGGATTCTTTTCCATTTGTTTTTGTCATCCTTAAGTTCTTTTAACAGTGCTTCTTCATTCTTATATTTCTTGCCTCATCAGTTACATGGATGTCAAGTTATTTTATTATTTTTTGTGGCTACTGTGAATTAGGTTGTGTTTTTTTATTTGGTTCTCAGTTTGCTTGTTGTTGATATGAGAAAATGCAACTCATTGATTTAGTAACCCCAGATTTTGCTGAAGTCTTTTATCAGTGTGAAGATGTTTTTGACAGGCTCTCTAGGGTTTGTAAGGTATAGAAATCATATTATCTGCAAAAGGATAATGAAACTTTCTTTTATTCTACTTGGAAACTCCTGATTTTTTTCTCCTGTCTGGTTGCTCTAAGACGTCTGGTGTCATGATAAATAGAAGGGATGAGAGCGGGAATCCTTGTCTTTTTCAAGTTCTTAGGAGAATTGCTTTCAGCTTCTGCTCATTAAGTATCATGCTGGCTACAGTTTTGTCTTAGATGGTTCTTATTATTTTGAGGAATGTTCCTTCAATGACTAGGTATTCCAGAATTTTCATCAAGAAGGAATGTTGAATTTTATCAAATGTTTTTTCTGTGTCTAATGAGCAAATCATGTGGTTCTTGGATTTATACTTATTTAGGTGATGTTTTATGTTTATTGATTTACATTTGTCGAACCAGCCTTGCATCCTGGGAATGAAGCCCACCTGGTTGTGATGAACAATCCTTGAAATGTGCTGTTAGATGCAATTTGCTAGAATGTTGTTGAGAATTTTTGCATTCATGTGTTCAGGGAAATTGGCTTGTAGTTATCATTCCTTGTTGGGTCTTTGCTACTTTGGGGTATCAGGATGCTATTGACTTCAGAGAGTGAGCTAGGTAGAATTCCTTTCTTCTCAATTGTCTGGGATACTTTCGGTAGGATTGATATCTTGTACATCTTGTAGAGTTCAGTCAAGAAACCATCTGTTCCAGGAATTTTTTTTGTCAGGGAGGTTTTTTATTACTGAGTCCATTTCTTGTTTTGTTATTAGCCTGCTTAGGGTTTCATTTTCTTTCTTTTCAGGATTGGGAGGTTATGTGATGCTAGAAATTCCTCCACTTCATCTAGATTTTCTAGTTATTTGCATACAGATGTTCACAGCAATACCTTATAATTGCTGATTTCTTCAGAGTCAGTTGTGTCATCAACTTTTTCATTTCTAATTGTGTTTAATTGGACTTTCTTTTTTTTTTATGTCAATCTGGCCAGGGGTCTGTCAATCTTTTTTTTTTTAAAGAACCAGATTTTTGTCGTGTTCATACTTCTATGATTTTTTAGACTCCATTTGATTCAACAGTGACTTTATTCTAGGATTGGATTGCTTTTGACTTTCCGCTCCTTTAGGTGAGATGTTAGTCTGTTTACTGAGATTCTTCTATGTCCTTGATATGTATATGCAATGTTATAAATTTCCCTTTCAGCACCACTTTTATGATATCACAGAGGTTTCAGTGTTTTGTATCTTTGTTTTCATTTGTTTCCAGAAATAATTTTATTTCTGCTTTGATTGCTATGTTAACCAAAAAGTCATTCAGAAGCATATTGTTTAATTTCAACATATTTGCATATTTCAGAGGAATTCCTGTTGATAATGATATTAATTTTTATTCCACTGTGGTCTGAGAAGATGTTTGCTATGGTTTTGATCTTTTGAAATTTATTTACTTTTGATTTATGTGTGACTATATGGTCGATCTTGGAGTTTGTTTTCTCATGTGTTAATGAGAAAAGTGTATATACTGTGGTTGTTGAGTAACATTTTTCTAGATGTCTATTGGGTTCAGTTGGTCGAGTGTTGACTTAAGATATCAGATTTCCTTATTCATTTTTTGCCTCAATGATCTGCCTAAGGTTGTTAGTGGGATCTTAAAGTTTCTGACTATAATTGTTTGTCTATTTATTCTCTTAGTTTAATTGGCAATTGTTTTATAAATCTAGGTGTTCCTCTCTTGGGTGTATATATTTCAGATGGATATTTTTTGCTGGTGAATTGAATCTTTTATCATTATGTAGTATCTTTCACTATCATTATGTAGTGTCCTTTTTAACCTTTATTGGCTTAATGTCTATTTTGTCTTATATAAGAATAGCCACTCCAGCTCTTTTTTTGTTTTCCATTTTTCTGGAAGGTCTTTCTTCAGCCATTTACCGTCATTTGCAGGAGATGGGTTTTCTGAAGGCAGCAGAAGGATGAATTGTATTTCTTTATTGTTTGTCACTATGCCTTTTGAGTGGCAAGTTCAATTCATTCACATCTAAATGAATTACTGATATGTATGAATTCATTCTTGTCATTTTGTTATTCAGGTTTTGTGATTTATTTGTGTGGTCTATAAATTCTGTGCCATCCTGTGCTTTTGTGATGGGTGGAGCCACTCTTTCATTTCTGTGTTTAGAATTTTCTCAAGCATTTCCTGAAAAGCTGGTCTGGAGATGACATATTCTCTTAGGGACTGGATGTCTGGAAAGGATTTTCATTCTCCTTCATTAATGACATTTAGCTTGTCAGGGTAGGCCATTCTTGGCTTGGGCTGTTTTTCTTTAAGTTTCTATGGGACCCCTGTCCTTTCCGACTTGTAAGCTTTCTGCTGAGAATTCTGCTGCAATTCTGATAGGTCCCTTTCAGTAGGTAAGCTATCTCTTCTAACTGTCTTTAGAATTTTTTCTTTCATGCTCGCCTTATGCAGATGGATAACTGTAACTTGCAGATTACCTTTTCCTGTAATACTTCACAGAAATTCTCTGGATCTCCTGTGTCTATGTGGTCATATCTCTAGCATGAAAGGAAACATTTTCTTGGATGATATCTTGAAAGGCTTGTTTCCAGAGTGTTCTCAGTTTCCTCTTCTATTTCAGGGATGTCACTCAGCTATAGATTTGGTCTCTTTACATATTCCCAGACTTCTCATAGGCTTTGCTTATTGTTCTTGAGCTTCTTCTCCTTGGTTTGTCACCTTTGGTTATTTCAGTAGGTTAATCCTCAAGCTATGAGATTTCCCTCTCTCCCCCCACTGGTTGATTCTACCCTCAAGCTTGTCATTGTATTTTGAAATTCCAGAAATGAATCTTTCATTCTCAGAAGCTTAGTTTGGACCTTTCTTAGATATGCAAGCTCGGCTTTTATTTCTTACACTGCTGGGTGCCTGGATGATCTGTGCTTCCATATTCTCATGGTTTTCCTTGACTGTCTTTGCTCTCCATAATCTGAAGTCTATTTTTGTCACCAGAGAAGTTTTGTTCTGGATCAGTTCCATTGCTTGGGATCTGAGAGGTCCTTTTGTGGGTGACAACTAATCAAAGCTTTGGGATTGTCTGTTTTTTCACTGGTTCTTTCTCTTCTGTAAGGACAGACATTCATCTTTATATTTAATCTTTGCATTGTTGTGTTTTAGTTAGATATGTTTGCTACTGTTAGGGTGGCCTTTTGTGAGACTTATCTATTTATTTTTTGTCACACAGGGTGTTCCCCTATTTTGCAATTCTCCTTCCCTGGGTATGTTAGCTCATGAGGGCTCAACCACTGTGGGTCCTACTGTTCTTCTGAGACTAGCTACCTTGTGAGATTACCACCATATGATTGGTGATGGAGGGTGCCTGCAAGGTATTTCATGATGTAAAGGCATGATACTTAATTCTTTTTTCTTTTTTTTTGAGTTGGAGTCTCACTCTGTCACCCCAACTGGAGTGCAGTGACCGCTCCTGGCCACCGCAGCCTGGACCTGCTGTGCTCCGGCGATCCTTCCGCCTCAGCCTTCCAAGTAGCCAGAATTACAGGCATGTGCCCCCACGCCCAGCTGATTTTTTGGTTTATTGTAGAGATGAGGTCTCACTGCTCAGGCAGGTCTCGAACCCGCAGGCTCAGGCAATCCACTCACCTCAGCCTCCCAAAGGCGTGGGATTACAGGCTGAGCCACCAAGCCCAGCGTGGTACTTAATTCTAAGGGAAGGTGGTCATAGACATATCTGTAGGACCCTCTGAAGAAGCTATTTCTTAGTGTATGAACTAGTCTGTGAGATGTATGGGGGTATGGGCTTTGCTTTTATCACCTTCTCAAGGGCTGTATAATTTTCTCAGATGTTGTAATAGGCTATGCCAGTTGACCTCCATCCAGGAGTTTTCACTTGGACAAAACAGCCAGTTGTGATGGAAGCAGTAAACTTTAGGTTTTTTTGTTTGACCTTTGTTTCCCCAGGGTAATGAACAGATAACCTAGGCAATAGGTGGGGTTATGGAAATACCTACATATCCTCAGTCACTGAATTTTCAAGGAGGGTGGGAGATAAATTTGGTTGTAGAGGGGTAGGTCAAATTGGACTGCTCTCCAGCTCCCCTATTGTGGGCGTGATTGGCTACCCCAGTGGGAAACAGGTCCCCTGGTTGTTGTGGCCATGCTAAAGGGATGACCAAGTCCCTTATATTGTCCAAAGAGTTCACAAAGGGAGACAGACGTTGCCAGGTTGGCAGCAACCCCATCTGCCTGCAGCTCCCCTTCCCCTGTCTGAAGCTGTCAGCACTCAGAACTCAAAGTTTCTTTCCACAGCAATGTTTTACCTGGGGCTGGAAATGGCTGGGATGTATTTCTGATCCCCAGCTGTGTGCATTCAATGGGAATGGGGGAGGCTCCCTGGCTGCTGTGGCAGTGTTGCAGGAATGACAGAGTTGTCTATTTCACAAAAGTGTCCATGTGAGGAGATAGGGGATACCAGGAAATTGGGGCTTCTCTAGGCTTTCCTTCCTTTCTAGAGACTGATTGCATTCAGAATCAACATTGCTTTCAGCAACAGGGTCTTTCATGGCAGCTTGCCTCGAAGTAGAGTTGTCCTGGTGGAACCTGCTCTTGGAGCAAATAAAGGCGGCTTGACCAGAGATTTATCCTGGTATGGGAGCTGGCCACTGAGTGCTAGTTTATAAGTAATTAGTTCTTGGGATTGGTTTACCCATTGGTTTTCAGACCTTGAATGGGTTCCCAACTCCATGTTGACTCCGGTGGGTCACAGCTGTGATTTATCCAGGCCATTTTCTGTGTAGGACTGTAGTCCTGTGAGGCTTTGGGAGGGGAGCCCACCTAGATGGCGATGGGAAGCAACCACTGGGTCCTAATTTCCCACACTCACCATTTCTTACATCCAGAGGCTACTCTCTGATATAATTTCTTAATAGTGACATCTGAAGCTCTGATTGTGTTTACTTCCCATTGCCTGTTGGATGAATTCACTCACTTGAGTTCTGCATAATTGAACTAAGGGCAGAAATAAATGGTATTTATGGTCATTATAGATGAAACTGGAGAGTCAGTCACAGAATTGTGCTCTAAAGACAGTCATGAGATAAAACAAAAAGAGTGTCTGAAATGAATTTTTAGAGACAAGGAAATCAAGGGTAAATGTTGATAACCCATGGCATACAGTCAGACTTGGAAATGAACTCAGAGCAGGCAAAAGTAAGGGGCTGCCACTTAGTGCAAACAAGAGTAGGGTAGGAATGCATGGTGTTGAAGATGCTGGTGTTTGCATGTGGCATTTATATGCCTCTAATCAGTATTAGCATGAGAAGGCTTCTGTCTACAAGAATGTATAATGTAAATGCCACTCCAGCTTGATTTTTATCAGTTGTTTTCTGGTCTTTCCAGGCTCTGTTTATATGTTGATAGTGGGGAGGGGGACATCTGAGGAGTACCATTTTCTTCTCTGATAGTGAGGTGGAAAGGAATACTCAGCTTCGGTGGTTAACAAACTCTACATCTCTAAATTTGGTGAGTGACATGCTGAAAGCATGAAATTTATTTCTACATTTTTTACCTAGACGTCTGTAGAAGCAAAGCCAGTATATAACTTGAGAAGTGTAGAGAGAGAAGGGGGCTTCTCAATACACATGACCCACCTTTTAATTAATATTAATTTGTATCTAATTCTTGCAGAATAGCTTTGGGGTTTTTATTATTTTATATTTGCTGTGTGGAAAACTGTTGCTCTTCTGTGATATTTTAATGAGAAGATGGGTGCAGATACATTTTGAAGTCAGTGAAATATCATCTCCAAAACCTGAATGTGAAGATATTACTAACCTTATCTTTCTTACAAATTAATAACCCGAGGCATTATTGCATTAAGTCAAAAAGATCTTATGCTTACAAAAAATCATTTCAAATATTGATGTAAAATGCAAGGGTTTTTTTTTAAATGTCAGAAACCTGTGTCAAATAAAATAGTGCTTGTAGACCTGACTCTCTTACAATTAAAAATAAGTTAGAGGAAAGCACATAATATGAATAAGGGTAACTGATCTCAAACCAGGCAAAGTGGGCACCAGAGGTAGGTCCAAACTTTATTTGTACAATGACCTATTGTATACCCAATATTGAAGTGAAGTCTTTAAAATAAATAAATTTTAAAAATTAAATAAATAAATTAGTGTAAAGTTACTTTGAAATTATTTTATAAAGATAATGTTTAAAGAAGTTTCTAATATAGAAACTACCTTGAATGTCATGGCAGTGCTCTCTCAAAAGAGGGCATATGTTCATTATTCATAATATGTTTTGTGTTGCATTAAACTAAGATTCAAAAACTTTCAGATCTATCTCTCTAATGCCACTAACCTACAGAATAATGTGGGGATACTGATTTTATTATCTTGTCCCCCTTTGAATGAATGCCTTGTCTTGCCAAAATCAGGACACATGTGCAGTTGTGCTCTTCAGGTTCCCCTCTCCCTTGTGGCAGAGCTAGCCTGATTATCATTTGGCAATGGCACAAACCCTGCTCCTTCACCTCCTCTCATTACCTGCCTCTCCAGGCAGAGCTACCTCAACTGGAGACCATCTTAACATGTGGAGAAAAACACAATGGGTAGTTACTCAGAATAAGGGTAAGACAATTTTTTGGTTTTGTCTGATTCCAGTCTTCTTTGTAGAAGATCTTAAACATCATTGTACATAATTGAGTGAGGAAATCAAAATTTCTGAAAGACAGAAGCAAGATAAAAGTTTTCTTGTAAGAGGATAAAATGATGCTGGTATATTCTTGCCCCAAGTTCAGAGATAATCTTTCTTTGTCATTGCTGAAATCCCAAGGTTTAATAAAACAGCGCTTTTCACATGGCAGGTACACATACATATTTGTGTGCATGTGTACATAGACATGTGAGCAGAGATATAGCTAGTGATCACTTAATATTAGTTGAGTGAATATTTGGGTGGATGAACAAAGAGATCTCCACAATACATAGCTAATTACGAGTAATGCTAAGACTATAATATGGTTCTCCTAACTCTCAGCTTTTTAATGTCTTGACCCTTTGTTCCCAGTTATATAAGCCAACACTGGTATATAGTCTTATTATAAAAAGTAAATATATTTTCCTGTCTTTAATAGAGTTTCCTGTCAGTTTCTCCAATTTAAGGTTAATGTTAATATAGGATGTGTACTCTGTGCTATCATTAGCCCCTTGCACATGTGAAATTGAATAATTAATCCTCCGCCAAATATTGTCAGATAGGTGTTATCAGTATTCCTTAAGTTTATAAAACTTCTGATTACATATGGAATGTGAACTCAAATGACTTGTTTCCAGAATATGTAGTACTAAAAAGAAAACCCTTTTAAAAAATTATTAAAGTATGTCAATGAACACAGAAACAACAACAACAAAAAAAGTACAGCTCCTGAGCCAGTGTATTTTTCCAAAATAATAAAAGCACAAGACAAACTCTAATCCCAAGAAAAGAATTGGAATCTGCAGAAGAGCTCATGGTAGAGGATCCAGATGTTATGGTCAAGGTCAAAGTCAAAGTGAGAATGAGCCTTGGAGATGGTGAGTTAATTACTTGTGGTGTCCACCCTAGGTTCCCTGACCATTTCCTTCTGAATGCTTTCATTAGACACCACCCTCCTTCACTCAGCTTTCAGCTTATGATTCACTTATCCTTTCTTATCCTGTGGGGATGCAAGCAAAGCCAAGCAGGTATGCGTAGCTGCATGCACAGCAAAAGTAGAGATATTTTCTGTATGCACATAGTCTGACAAATTCTGAGGTATTGATTTCATTCTATTTTTCAACATTTTTTGACTCCACATTTTTGACTATATTTTTGTAATCTCTTCACTTTGTCAAGGAAACACTTCTCTTAGCATTAATACCACTCCATATTGTGCATGCACACATTTTGCCTACCAATTTCGCTGGAGATGTATATCCAATGCTCCTTCAATTTTCTAACACTACAAGGAAAGTTGCAATAAACACCGTCAACATTTTTTTTTCTTTTTTTTTTTGAGTTGCAGTCTCACTCAGTCGCCCAGACTGGAGTGCCCGTGGCCACTCCCAGCCACTACAGCCTCGACCTGCTGGGCTCCAGCAATCCTTCCGCCTCAGCCTTCCAAGTAGCTGGAACTACAGGCTCGCCCTACCACGCCCAGCTAATTTTTTTGATTTATTGTAGAGATGAGGTCTCGCCTGCCCAGGCAGGTCTTGAATCCATGGGATCAGGCAATCCGCTCACCTCAGCCTCCCAAAAGCGCGAGATTACAGGCTGAGCCACCAAGCCCCGCTAACATTTTTTTTAACAGTCATGCACAAGCATTATTAGGTCATGCCTATGCATGGTCTACCTGAGTGTGGAGTGCCAGCGGCTCTCCAGAATGCTCATACCAGACTGCTACCAACAACAATACTTAAGGGCTCTTGCATTCCACATCTTTGCCCGCATTGGCCTTTGGCCAGTCTTCTAACACTTGCCGGTAAAACATACATACAATTTTATGTAGGGGTGTGTGTGTGTGTGTGTGTGTGTGTGTGTGTGTGTGTGTGTGATATGTGTTATTTTGGTCTTCTTCTGACTCCATGATTTTTTTTTTTTTTACCTCTCTTTATATGCTTACTAACCTTTTAAGGATTTACTGTTTGAAAAGTTCTTTTTCATAATATTTGTCAATCTTTCTACAGGGATGCTATATTGTCTTCCTGATTAAAGGAAATTGTTGAATAGTGTAAATTTTACATTATATTCGTTTTAGATGTGGTAGTTTGTATCTTCCCATTAGTTATTTATTAACCTTGTCCACGGCATTATTTCTAAAACCATATGTTTAATTTCTATATAATCTTGTACATACTTTCCACTTATAGTCTAATTTTCTGAGATTGTGTTTAAGAACTTTCAAACACCTTTATATCTAAGAAGTCTCCATCAGCTAAATTTAAATCAATTAAAAATGAATTTCCTTCTACTAACTTTTAGTTTTCCTTCATATTCAATGTTAAATTTTTATAGAATTATACACACACACACACACACATATAATCTATATAATATATGTGGGGTCATATAATAGTCAGGTGCTATTTTTCTTTCATTAATAAGCCATTTTTCATTTCATCCACTAAACACTTTTGTTGATCACCAACTTTTAAATCATCAATCATATTTAACAAAAGTAAAATTTTAAAAACTTGAGAATAAATATTCAAAAAATAATTTGAATATCTTGTTAAAGACTCAGGCATAATTATTTTTCATATTTTGAAATGTAAAAAATAGGCAAACTCACAGACAAGTGTTCACAGAACATCAAGAGATCAGAAATTGTGTTAAATCTCTAGGTGAAGGAGAGCATACTTACTGACAAAGTATTGTTAAGAAGTTGTAGTTAAAGACTCAAATTAAATCTAAATTAATAATTTAGTTGGAGACTATGAAAGGATCAGGAGGTATATCTGAATGTATGGAAGTTAAGAAAAAGATATGTTGCAAAATAACAAAAGGGTCTATAGAAAAACTAAAAATAACAACTTCAAACCAAATGTTCTTCTCAGACAGAACAATTAAGTCATCTGAAAACAAAAACAATGCACAAGACCAAAACAGTAGAGATTTATATTCTAAAATATTTGAATGTACTCTTGAAATGAATAAGGATTACCAGAGATACCAATATTTAAAAGAAAGATTTACTTCCAAACTCTGGAAATAAGGAACCCTCAAGATAGTGGTGCCTTTTGTGCACACCCCCCAAATAACCTAAAAATAGAAAACTCAGCTTTACTTTTCGCTCATCTCCCTCCTTCTCATCTTTAGGAGTCCGCAGTGTATGTAGTTCCATCCTTATTTTGCTGTGTATTCAGTGTTTAGCTTCTACTTATAAGTAAAAACGTGTGGCATTCAACTTTCTGTTTCTGTGTTAATGCTAACCAATCACACCTTCCATTTGCCCTTCACATGGAAGAAAACAAGAGGAATTTTTTTCGTTCTCCTATAGACAAAAACAAGGACATGCTCACTAGAAACCAAGAGTAACAATAATCAATCTTTTAAAAGATAGACATACAATTAAGATTTATCAATATCTGTAGCATGAAAATGCAATATTGACAAAGAGAAGAACTTACCTAAATGAATGTGGAAAGCAAAATAAAGTTTTTAAACGTTAATTTCCTCAGAGTTTAAAATACAACTTGAGTAAGAAATTTTTAAAATGTGTTGTTATTAAACAGAAATAAGCAGGGAACAAGAAGGAATCACAGGACAATTGAATAATTAGTAAAATACAAAAACAAATTAAATGTGAAATCTGAAGTATGGAGTGAAATATATCTTCCAAAATGTAGACCAAATAGACAAATTAAAATTCAGTGAAAAAAAGAAAACCCAAAAGAACTAGAAAAGCAGACTGAGATAGTCAATATTTAAGTTGATTTTCTCAGAAAAAAGCATGGAAGATGGATGAAATAAAACATTCACATAAATAACAGAAAACATTTTTTAGAACTTGACAAAAATTTAGTTTCTTGATAGAAAATGTTTGTAATGGGTGATTATAGGATTAAAAGGAAAAAAAATACCCATCATTAAATATATTCTTGTGGTATGTCAGAGCACTAAAGATGATTTTAAATCCTTCAAAAACATAAAGGAAAACTGGTTATATCTACCATATGACCTACAAGGGACTATACATATATAATCTATGACATATAGATTATATATGTAAAATTTTAAAATATTTTTTTTTCTTCTTTTAAATTTTTTAAAATTTAGATCCAAAAGGTACATGTGCAGGTTTATGTCATGATGAGGTTTGAGCTTCTACTGATCTTGTCACCCAAATAATGAGCATGACACCAATAGGTAGCTTTTCAGCCTTCTTTCCTCTCTCTCCCTCCCACCTTCAGGAGTCTGCAGCATGTGTTGTTCCATCCTTCTACTATATACCCAGTGTTTAGCGCCTACTTATAAGTGAGAACATGCAGTATTCGGTTTTCTGTTTCTTTGTTAATTCACTTAGAATAATGATCTCCTCCTCTTGCTGCAAAGAACATGATTTCATTCTTTTTATGACTGTGTGTTATTCCTTGGTGTATATGTATTACATTTTCTTTATTCAATCCACTGCTGTTGGACACCTAGCTTGTTTCCATGTCTTATACTGTGAATAGTGCCGTGATAAACATACAAGTGCAGATATATTTTTAGTAGAACAATTTATGCTCATTTTGGTATATACCCAGTAGTAGGGTTGCTGAATCAGATGATAGATTTATTTTTGTTGTTGTTGCTGTTGGCTCGTTTATTTTATTTTTTTAGTTTTTATTGTTTTAGATCTAAGAGGGTACAAATGCAGGTTTGTTACATGGGCATATTACGTACTGGTGTGGATTGAACTTTAGGTGTCCCCACTCCCCCAAAGAGTGACCTCTGTACCCAACAGGTAGTTTTTGAATCCTCATCACCCTCTTCTCCTCCCTTTCAGCATCCTCGGTGTCTATTATTTCCATCTGTGTGGTCATTTAGTTCCCACATATCCATGAGCACATGTAGTGGTTGGTATTCTTTTCCTGAATTAGGTAACTTAGAATGATGAGAACCTGTTATGCTTATGGCATGAGAGAGACAGATAAATAAAATCACTGTTTATTGCTGTATGAAGTACCTGATACATAAGGTGTGTGCCGAAATGTATGTTAAAGATGTCAATGGACTGGGCTCAGCCTGTAATCCCAGTACTTTAGGAGGCCGAGGCGAGTGGATCGCCTGAGCCCACGGGTTTGAGACCAGCCTCGGAAACTTGGCGAGACTTCATCTCTACAATAAATCAAAAAATCAGCCAGGCATAGTGGTGCATGCCTGTAGTTCCAGCTACTTGAAAGGCTGAGACAGAAAGATAACCTGAGCCCAAGAGGTGGAGGCTGCAGTGGCCGTGAGAGTGCCGCTGCACTTCAGCCTGGGTGACAGAGTGAGATTCCAGCTCAAAAAAAAAAAAAAGTGTGTGTGTGTATATATATATATATATATATACACACACACACTTTTTTTTTAACATTGTGATTTGCATTTCTCTGATCATTAGTGATGTTGAGCATTTTTACATATCGTTTTTGGCCATTCATGTCCTTTACCCACTTTTTGATGAAATTGTTTACTTTTTTTGCTGCAATGTTTGAATTCCTTGTAAATTCTGGATACTAGTCCTTTGTTAGAGGCACAATTTGCAAATATTTTCTCCCATTCCATAGGTTTTCTGTTCACTCCGTTGACTATTTCTTTTGCTGTGTAGAAGATTTTTAGTTCAATTAGGTCCTTTTTTTTTTTTTGTCTTTGTCTCATTCACTTTTTGGGGTCCTTGTCAAGAATTATTTGCCTAAGACAATATCTCAAAGAATCTTTTCTAGGTTTTCTTCTAGGGTTTTTATTGCTTCAAGTCTTATGTTTAGGTCTTTTATCTATATTGAGCTAATTTTTGTATACGGTGAGATGCAGGGACCCAGTCAAATTCTTCTGAATATGGCTAGCCAGTTTCCCCAGTCCCCTTTATTGAATAGGGGTTTTTTTTCCATTGCTTATTTTTGTTACCTTTTTCAAAGATCAGTTGATTATAAATATTTGGCTTTATTTCTGGGTTTACTATGCTGTTCCATTGATCTATCTGTCTATTTTTGAACAGTACCATGCTGTTTCAGATATCATAGCTTTGTAGTATAATTTGATGTTAGAAAGCGTGATGCCTACATATTTGTTCTTTTTATTAGGATTGTCTTTCTAGTTCTGTAAAAATGATGTTGGTATTTAGATAGAGGTTGCATTAAATATGTAGATTGCTTTGGGCAGTATGGTCATTTAAACAATATTGACTCTTCCAATCCATGCAGATGAGATGTTCTTCTGTTGTGTGTATGTGTATGTGTGTGATCTAATTTTTTTTTCATTAGTGTTTTGTATCTCTACTTGTAGAAATCTTTCAACCAACTTGGTTAAAGGTATTTGTAGATATTGTGTTTGTTTGTGTGGTCGTTTTGAATGGAATTGAGTTCTTTATTTGGTTCTTTGCTTAAGTATTATTCTTGTATAGAAATGTTACTGATTTTTGTATATTGATTTTGTATCTTGAAATATTACTGAAGTTTGTCTGGTTTAAAAGTCTCTTGGAGGAGTCTTTAGTGTTTTCCAGGCATAAAATTATGCCATCAGAGTACATAAATATTTTGACTTCTTCCTTACTGATTTGGATGACTCTTATTTCTTTCTCCTGCCTGATTGCCCTGGCTAGGACTTCCAGTATTGTGTTACATAGGAGTGGTGAAGTGAACATAAGGACAATTGGAAGTCATTTATAAAAACTGTGCAAGTTGAATGATGCTTTATGTAGTTAGGAGTAAAAAAACAAGGTGCTGAAAGATGTGTCTTTTGGGAAAAAAATATTGCAAGCAAGAGTTGTGATTGAGAACTTTAATAAATGCAAAGAAAAAAGGAAAGCTCTTTATTCTTTTGTCACAAACCAAAAAACAAAATGAAAGGTAAACAAAAGTGACAGGCAGAAAGCTCAACCATTCAATGTCTAAATATAAATTTTGAAAGTACTTGAAATCTGGAAGGAGTTACACCTGAATCTTTAACCAGAATTTGAAATCAAACTTTAGGCACTCCTTTTCCAATGTTTTTATATTGTATTTTTGTTCATATGAGACGATAATATACAGCATTATACTTAGGATTTGACAAAACACCCCAAAATTATTTTCTCAAGATATCATGGTACTATAATATCAAAAACATCTTTTTAAAGGGGCATTTTGACATTAAAACTTTAAAAAGAAATGAAATATAATCTGATGTCACTTGACATTGTAGAAAACAATATTGCTCTTGTTACAATAATGTGAATGCTATTTATGATATTTGTATATTTAGTGGTTATTTTGGGCAAATTAGAAGGTTTTGTTACAGCAGAAAAATAGAAATGAAATGGAATAGAAAAAATGTGACTACGTAACTAGCATGATTTGGTCAATAAAAAGAAAATAGTATAAGAAAAGGTAGTTTTGCAGTTATCTTTAATACACTCTGAGTAATATGGCAAAGTGGTAATATATTATATAATGTAGGGTAATATAGTAGATTGATTATTTGTGAATACGCTAGAATTTTACAAAGGAAGTTTATTGAATATCTAAAACTAACAATAACTCTCAAAAATAGAAGAGAGAAGAAAGATGGAGAAGTAAGAAGATGGTATTTACATATTTGACTTTACTAGTAAGTAAATGTAATTTAAAACTGAAAAAAACCACTGTAGGCTTACTTTAACAGTGTGGTTAAATATTTTGAGGGTAGAAAGAGATTGAGAGAAGGAAAAGATAGATGATAGAGATAGATAGATAGATGACAGATGTATAGATAGATGCATGGATAGATAAAGCTAAGATATTGAGAGAGCGTTACACCTAATGGGCATCCTGCCAGTTTAAGCACGCATGTTTTGCAAATTGTTGAGTTATCAGGCTAAGAAAAGAATAACTAATAAAACCATTATATTAACTTAGTTACTATTTCATAATGTGTTTATTTTATAATTAATGCATAATACATCCCTAGACTTTACCCTAGTCCTCAAAAGACAATCATTCCCTTGAGCTCTACATTTTACCCATGGAGATATTTTTCATCGTACAATGCTTTATGACATGTATCTGTTAAATGACTTTTTATATATAGCTTTCCTACTATGTATAACAATCTCCTGATATCATTGACCTGCAAGAACTGCTAATCTTAATCATAGACTTCGTTGTATTCAGTTGTAGCCAAGTAGTTATATTATTTTTGGCACAGAAGTTATTTGGAAGATCAACTGGGAAAATAAAAGTATTGAAAATGCTCAGCATATTTTACTAATGAACAAGAAAATTATCTTTTTTTTTAAACTGGATATCTGATGTGTATTTTGTATACATATCATTTTTTTCCCAAAATCGAAAAAAAACACAGACTTGAAGATAAAATAATGCAGAGATGTAGCTAACATTTTTGGCACCCAAGTTTAATTCAAAATAATTAAGTTAGTGTGTACTCATACATTTTAAACCAATCATACTACAAAGCAAATTCCTGCACTTATTTTCAACAAACTTAATTATATGGTCTCAAGACCTGACATCAATTAATTGAGTTGTAAAAATCTGAAACCTCAGTCTACTATTTATTAATCAATAAATTTGATGTAGAAAAACAGGCCTTATTGTTATCTCTGAGCTGAAAATCAAACTAGTACCCACTGTTGGTTTAAACATATTCTACTTAAAAACACATTAATACCTAAACTAATTAATTAGTTTAAGAATTGTGCTGCTTGACCAGATGAGACAGCAAAGTAGATATTTGAGAAATAAAATAAGAATGATAGCGACTGAACACTAACTAAATCGCCTTTTAAAGCCTGAAGAAAAAATATCGAAGAGGTTAGGTTTTAAGTAGACGCAAAGAGCTATTAAATAGGGTAAAGAAGATGCAAAACCACAATGGGCAATCAAGAAACCTCTCAAGAGATACTGCACAAGACAGTTTCCCTCTCCAGGGTGTTTCAGTGCATTTGATGGTCAAGTTTAGAGAAGGTAGACACAAAGTGATCCCGTTCCAAGTAAATGTAATAACATTAGGAACTTTCCCCCTCAAAATGACTGAAATTCCGTGTGCCATCCTCACAGGACAACTCTTTCGGGCAAGGTAAAAAGATGAAAAAAAAAAAATCGAAGCAAAATCCCTCAGTTTGATTTACTATAGAAAAGCAATAGTGGATGACCACCTAGACAAGACATCTTTATGCACAATATTCTCAGACATCTGAAACTTGAGGTTTGCAGTTTTGAAAAATAGAAGAAAAACAATTTTGGAAAGAGGTATGAATCAATTACAATAAAGCATTTTAAATATCTGTACATAATGATATTTGCCAATCTTACATGACATTTAGGTTAATCTTTAATTTAAAATAAAATTAGTAATATAGAGTTAGAATTTGCATGTTACCCAGAGACTGAGTTCTAAAAATTTTCAAGATAGCATTGTATTTTTGCCTTTGTATTTCTTTTGTATAACAAATAGAGATGTTTTAAGAGGAACAAAACAAGTCAATTTTACAAGCCTTTCTCTTTGGTTTTCTCTTTGTTTTTTTTTTTTTTGAGTTGGAGTCTCACTCTGTCGCCCAGACTGGAGTGCAGTGGCCGCTCCCGGCCACCGCAGCCTCAACCTGCTGGGCTCCGGCTATCCTTCCGCCTCAGCCTTCCAAGTAGCCGGAATTACAGGCATGCGCTACCATGCCCAGCTGATTTTTTTTTTTTTTTTGATTTATTGTAGAGATGAGGTCTCGCTGCCCAGGCGGGTCTCGAACCCGCGGGCTCAGGCAATCCACTCACCTCAGCCTCCCAAAGGCGCGGGATTACAGGCTGAGCCACCGAGCCCGGCTTCTCTTTGTTTTTTGTTAAAAACTGAATGACCATAGAATTAAAACACAATATGATAACATATTTTATGTTTATTCTCCAAAGTAGAATAGTAGATAAACTCAAAGAGAGATTTCCAAGAATTTCTCCTCTAGGAAAACATCAAGCCATTTCTTACCCCACTTCCTCAAGGAACTTGATCATTAATCTTTGAAAAATCATTTTTCCCCTACCTACCTACAGTATCATTTCCACCTCAAATGTTCTCAAGGGTTAATATATATGAAAAAATCACTCTCATGCAAAAAATTATAATCTAAGAGAAACTATCTCCATAGTTGTTTAATTAGTTTGGCGATTTGGATGTCAATTGCATAATCTTATTTCGATTTTTTTAAACTGATTTTAAAATTGTATAGCAATTAGATAATTATTACATACTTTTACAACCCCAAAGCCTTTTTTTTTTTCTTCATTTACTTCTTTTTTGCTTTTCTTTACTTTTTCCAATAGAGGCTGCCCACAGTAATCATGGTAAAAATATATTCTGTTTGACAGTAGTATGATTATGTGATGCACAGTATTTCTGTATAAATTTAAAACTCACATTACTATCCTATGAGCATAAGGAAGAAATAGAACTTTTCACATATTTATGAGCTAGGAAATATATTACATGCATTTAATTCTCACAACTATTCTGAAGACTGAGGTGTTTTAATCCTATTCTAGACTGAAAGGAACTGATGTTCAAGGTAATATGCGTGGCTCAAATGATATTTCATCTTAGGTGAGTTTGTCTCTAAGCCTCAGACACTAACATGACATGGTATATTTTGTATTTCTTGATTATATTTTAACCCATACTCTATAAACCTACTCTTGATTTACATTTGGGCCATATCCTTTTATCATCATATGCTATGTGATTTAGAAAAGGTAAAGTTTTGTTAATGCTAAAAAAATTATAAAAAGTAAACATTCACTAACAACTATGAATTATTTTGAAGAGTGAAGTAATAATTATTGAATAGAAATGCCTTAAAATGGCACTGGATTATGGGAGTTGCAGTTTATTTTGTTTTTCCTGTATTTTATAATTTTTCTATAACAAGCATAAATAATTTTACTGTGAACTTAATAAATGTTTTTTCAAAATATGCCTTCTTTGAAGAACAAATTTGTTAGTTTCTTGGTAGGATCAAACAAAATTAAAGATTTAGAACATTTTAAATTGAAATAAATGACTGAAACCTAATAGTATATATTAGAACATGTATATTAAATTCAAAGAGATTTGAATACGTTTATTAAATATAATTGAGTATAGCAAATAATAGAATTGATTAAAAGGATCTACACATATGATTCCACAACTTATTATCAGTGTTATTTACTCACTGTTATTTCCTTTATCTATAAAATAGAAATAAATAACTCATCTTAGAGTTATTATGATAATTCAATGACTTTATTTTTATTTTTATCTTTTTTTGAGTTGGAGTCTCACTCTGTCACCCAGACTGGAGTGCAGCGGCCGCTCCCGGTCACCGCAGCCTCAACCTGCTGGACTCCAGCAATCCTTCCACTTCAGCCTCCCAAGTAGCTGGAACTACAGGCACGCGCTACCACGCCCGGTTAATTTTTTGATTTATTGTAGAGATGAGGTCTCGCCAACTTGCCCAGGCGGGTCTCGAACCTGCGGACTCAGGTAATCCATTCACCTCGCCTCCCAAATCGTGGGATTACAGGCTGAGCCACCGAATCCGGCTTCAATGACTTTAAAAGAGATAATATGATTAAAGTGCTTAGCCAGCCACTTGGCATATCATAAGCACTCAGAACGTAGAAGCTATCATATAATACAAAAAAGCCATTATAAAGGGTTCTTCATTTATGAATATTATGTAGTAGCTATTATGACTAAATGATCTTCATGCAGGTTTTATAGAAGTGAGCTATTTTTGGAGTCATATTTTCAGAGCTGGAAAGGACCTGGGAGATATATATACATACACACACACACACACACACACACACACACACACACACACACACACACATACATAATTTCAGAGAATCAGAATATCTGGAGAGTGGGTACTTGTAATTTTCAATATATCTTCAATTTACTTACAGTTTATATGATACAACCTAACCTACATAAGAAGATTCCATCATCATTTCCTATTCTTGTGAGTATATTTGAATGACAGAATTCCCAAAGTTTGGTTAAATATTTCAGTCCACAGTACACACAACAGCAATATAAGCAGACTCCAGAACTACTAACTTCTAATATAAGATTTTTCCTTCTAAAAAACACCAACTTTTTAAAATAAGACAATTGCATGATAGTATTTAATTTCTTCTTTTCTATCCGTTTCCTCTAAAGTTGTATTCTTCTCAGCCAAGGAATTATAAATAGCTTTGCAAAAGATTGTTTTTAAACAAAAGCTGGCCTACACAAGCCCATGATATACGTCATATGTTAGACCCCACGGGGACATCTTGCTCCACGGTGACAGCCACAGGGAAAAGTCCTAGTTCAACTTATGGAAGAAAAGCTATCTTTGATCTCAGTGGGAAAGGTCTTTTTTAATCACCACTGGAAGTCATTTCAAACAGCGGGTGTTTTGCCTTTATTTCAAGGTTAGAAGAGGGGTGTATATGCCTGAAAGAAGAAGGACAGGACGACAGACAAAGACAGAGAGAGAGCAAGAGTAAGAGAGAGAGACATAGGGAGAGAGTTGTCTAGATATCCGTGTGTTTATTTTTATATATAAATATTTTGTCTTATTGTACTGCAAATAATTCATGAAGAAGACAGCATAAAAAGTAATAAAGGGTTTTATTAATTAAGAAAATTATTTTAGTACACACTTGAAAATATTAACTCCAGGTATGTGCAATGATAATCAGGAAAATATTTCACTCACTATCCCAAGCTATCTGATGATATTGGGGAAAGACTGCCCTTTCAAAATCAGATTAACTGCTAGTAGACACCCTGTACTTTTTATTTAAATAAACCTTGAATACTTTTCTGTTTGTTTCCTAAAAAATAAATTTAAAGAAATAATTTGTTTCTTTTCAAACAAAAGAGAATCATAGGGACATCAAGCAGGTCAAATCTTAACACTGCTTATGCCAGCCTGGTTTGAACAAGTGATCTCCTTGTAAGATACTTTATTACAGGAGAAGCAATTACCCACAAGCTGCTCCGCTTCCCCCCATGGCTGAAAGCCTCTGTGCTCCAGTTGGGCAGAACTTTCATGGGTGCAGGCTCTCAGTCAAGGCAGATGAAAAGCATCCCTTACTGTATGTGAGCCCTTTGATCTCTTTCAGGATAGCTTGACATTTCCCACTGTGCAGTTCTCAAGCAGATTTTTAAGATCTACAAATACTTCATCCCCTAATATTTTACTATGATTTTGTTTACCCAGAGTCACTACCACCACCTTTAAGAAAAACAAAACAAACACACAAACATACATACATACATTTTGATCACTGAGTAAAACAGAAAATGCCAAAAGACAAAAACTCTTTTTTACTGTGCTTTTCAGCTATTGTCTGCTGAATATATATATAAGAAGAATAATAATTTACTCACTCCAGTATAAGAAGAAGTGCAACAATTTTCCAAGTAATTTAAATGCTTTGAAATCAAATATTGTTACTGTCCTCAGCTAAGCTACATTGTGGTAGGTGACCACCATGGGGAGGTTACTGCTATTTTGCGCTTCAGTTTTTCCACCTACAAAACAAAGTGAATGGTAATAATGGCTTTGTAGCCAGGTTTCGCTTGAGTCCTGTCCCAGTGACTCACTAGAGCCAAGTGTGCACATCTCTTTCAAACTCTGCGTTCTGTGGGCTCATGTTCTAGCATGAAATCTGCCATCACTGGTGGGGGATTGTGTCATAGAAATTGTCAAACAGCAACATTTTTTTTCTAAATAGTTGTAGTTAAGTAATTACCAGCACTCCACTGCTCATAAGGTTGTGACAGGTTTTAAATGACATAGAGAATTTAACATAGGTAAAGCCTTAGTAATTGAGAGCTTCTTTGATTTTCTTTCTTTCTTTCTCCGGAAGAAGTGTGGACTGTTCTTTAATATTTTCCAAAATAACCTTCAGATTTTATCCTGACAGCTATATAGTTGTACATTATGTAGAAACAAAAGAATTTTGGAGCCAGAAAAAAGAGAACAGGAAACATACTAACCTGATGTAAGACTACAAAAAAATCGGTGGTGACAAATCTGTTTCCTCATCTGAGAAATAATAGGTAAATGCCTCTTTGCAAAGTTTGTATAAAGGAAACCGAGAGAACAAAATTAAAGGTCCTAGCTCATTGCTTGGCATTTAGGCAAAAATTAATGTAATGTTCTTATCTTTTAAAAAGAATATTTAGAGACTCAAAATAACTAAAATGACAAAAAGCAATGTATTTCCCACTTCACTTGAATTGATGCATTTCTTGGGCATCTCAGAGATGTGTGCCAGGACTATCAGTCAGCAAACATCAATTCTCTAAGGTGACATTTCTCAGACATGTGCTTTGTTCATTCACCTTAGGACTTGAGAAAAACAAGGAAGTCCTGAGCAGACAGAAACCTGGATGAGGCTTCCCTGAAGGGGAAGTAAATGTTTGAAGAAAAATTGAACAGTGTTTAATCTGTCCAAGCATCACTTTACGCATTATAGCACAGAGAAAAAGATATAATCAAGTTAACTCTTATGCGTATGAATTACAATAGAAAGAAATCTTGCCTAAAACAAAAGAGAGAATTTTGCTTGTAAGCGATGCAGATAATGGTAGTATTTACCAAATAAAAATTTTGTGTATGAAAGGATATGGTCTTCTTCTTAAACCAAGAAGTGAAGCTTAGGATGAAATTTGCTTTAGGGTAAATATTTGTAACGATAGTGATTTGAGTGTGTGTGTTTGCTTTTTCTGTTATGCCTAACTAGCATAAAAATTTGTTTTTTTGAAAATTCCCAAATGATGTCCTAGGCATGTATATCAATAATTCAAGATACAGTCAAATTAAGTGGTTTAAATTTTAGTTTAGGTCTCATGTAATCTTATTTATCAAGGACTGTTTTCAGAAAAATAAGAGGTGAGGAATAGATATCCAGTTGGAATTTTATGATAAAACAATTTAATTTACAAACTCTTTTTTCTCTTGTAAAGGCATTTGGGGAGAAACATAATTAAATGACTGTCATAAAATTAAGAGAATCTATTTTCTAACCTCATTTAAAAAGATAACTGAGATCTTAACATAATAGCTATATTATCTTTATAGTTTTTTATTCCTGTTTTTCTTCATGCATCCTATAGCCTCCTCAATGAATTCTCTTGGCTGTTCCTTGCAAAGTGTACTTCATACCATTAAATGCAAAGTGTTTTTGTATGTCTGTCTGCATAAGGAAAACAATCATGCCATGTAACTGCTGACTGTCAATATGCATACAAAGGAATACAAATATTTTGATAATTTGATAAGCAATCAAGAGAGATGATTCCTTATATTTCTCAAACAAGTTGGAAGAAGAAAGTATATAAATCAAATTAGTTTGAAACTCTAAAATCATTATTCAGCTCTGTCCCAGCGTATTTACCACTAACCCAGCCCCAATTCTGCCCCCAATTCCCCAAGAACAAGAGATAAGGGATCCAAACTATCTCTCTTCTCAAGTGTTATATCTGCAGAAAAAAATTATTTCATTTCACTCAAATTATCTTGAAAAAAATGTTCATGTCATTGCAGGAGATGATCCTAATTGTGCCTTTCATATTATCCTCTCAGGACAGAGGGAGGGCGAAGTGGAAGTTAAGCGACTGATTCATACTTGCTGTACTCCTTCATTTTCTGTTGCTTATAACAATTTCTGAAACTGAGTTATCTATAAGAAAATAAATTGATTTCTTGCAATTTTGAATGCTAAGTTGAAGGCTGTAGGGCCACATCTGGTGGGGCTTTTTTTGCTGATGGGGACTCTGTGCATCATGTGGTCAGGGGACTGAGTGTGCTAGCTCAGATCTCTGGCATGCTTTCCATAAAGCTACCAGTCTTAATCTCATGATAGCCCATTCAACTATCAATTTCATTAACTGAAAACTTAATTTCTGGTCCAAAAGTGTCAAGAGGAGACCTTACTAGACTCAGCTGTGGCCATGTGCTCTTTGAGCTATGACTGTCACCATGTTTCTTGGCATTGGCCCCCTTCCCTACCTTGGGGAGGTGAATCCCCTCTTTCTCTCTCTCTCTCTGATTTATTCTAAATAAACTATATGTTCTAAACTAAAAAAAAAAGTGTCAAGAGGTTTGACCTTTAAGAGGAGAGTAGATCAGGAAAGTGCTGCCCTCATGAATTGATTAATAGCATTACCAGAGGAGTGGGTTTTTTATAAAAGCAAGTACAGTCCCTTCTGGTTCCTTCGTACTTTCTCGTGCCCTTTTACCTTTCACCATGGGATGTATCAGGAAGAAAAACCTCACTAATGTACACGATGTAAGCAGACACTGATGCCATGTTCTTGGAGTTCCCAGACTCTAAAACCGTGAACCACTAAATTCCTGGTTTTTATGAATTTCCCAGTATTGGGTATTCTGTTATAGCAGCACAAATGGACTAAGAGAATATTCATGCACCATTTTTCTGGTACTACATTAAGCATACCTTTATAATATTATATTTAATCTGTTTACAAATTGTGAGTTGATAACTTTACTCACATTTTAAAGGCAAAAAGCAATTTAGACTTACAGGAAAGTGGTAATCTAATGATGTTTATTCAACAATTGCAACCTGCCAATGCCAGACAATGCTAGATGATTTATATTTATTACTTTTCTTCATGCTTCCAATAGTCTTATACTATGATTATACAGATGATATTGAGGCTTAGAGAAACCAAACAGTTTTGTATATATAACACAAATATAAAAATATTGCAATTAAAATATTTGTTTGTCTTATGGCAAACTCCATAATCTCCTATTAAAAATATTATTTGAGTCGGGCTTGGTGGCTCAGCCTGTAATCCTGCAACTTGGGAGGCTGAGGTGAGTGAATTGCCTGAGCCCGCAGGTTCGAGACTCACCTGGGCAACTTGGTGAGACCTCATCCAGAAACATCCTCAGAAAAACATAAAATGTTTGACCAAATAATGTAAGTGAAAGAAGGGAGAGTCTATAATCTTTGGGAAATTGTGATGAAGAAAGAAACACTTGGCATGACTCATCATACTTTCTAAGACCCCCCAACATACACCATACAACCATTCTTAAAAAGCCAATGCACAGGGAAGGGTGAAAGTGAAAAGTCCTGAACATTTGCACAATTATCTCTAAGTGTGGGAATAAACATAGAGTGAACTTGAATAGACAGGACAGAGAATAAAAGAAGGAGAGAGAGGGAGAGAAGGAAAGGGTAAAAGAAGTATGAGGAGGAGATGCTAAAAAGCAAAGCAAGTCACTTTCAAAGGGTGGATGGAGTAGCATACAGTCTTATTCTTAACATTCTATGCAAAAAGACATTATTTATTTATTTATTTTGCGGGGTTTAAAGGAGAGTTTTTATTTATTTTCTTTTTTAATTTTCTTTTTTTAATTTTAAAGATGTGAGGTACAATCCAGGGTTAAGTATACAAAAGTTTTGATTATGCAGGAACCCTTGTTGATGAGGTGTGCTCCTCTCTCCCCTGGCAGTTTCCCTCAACTGCCAATCCCACACCCCTTCCCTGAGAAGTTTCCCACTACTGCCAATCCCTTTCTTATAGTATTATGATAACTGTTCAAGGTCTGCTTATGAACGAGAATATATGGTACTCTGTTCTTTGTTTCTCTGATAGATCATTGAGTATGATAGACTCTAAGTCCATCCAAGTTGCTGTGAAGTCCTTATGTTTGTCCTTCTTTATGGCTGCATAATAATCCATTGTGCACACTGTCTTCCAAAGAGGTTGCATTAGTTTGCATTCCCACCAGCAGTGTAGAAGCATTCTTTTTTTCTCCACATCTTTGCCAGCATCTGTTGCTGTTTGTTTTATTAGTGATGGTCATTCTTACTGGGGCTAGGTTTTATCTTAATGTGGTTTTGATTTGCATTTCTTTGATAATGAGTAAGACTGAAAACTTTTTCATGTGTCTGTTGCCTGTATGTATATCTTCTTTTGAGAAGTGTCTACTTATGTCTTTTGCTCACCTTTTTTTTTTTTTTTTTTTTTTGAGGTGGAGTCTCACTTCGTTGCCCAGACTGGAGTGCAGTGGCCGCTCTTGGCCACCATAGCCTCAACCTGCTAGGCTCCGGCGATCCTTCCGCCTCAGTCTTCCAAGTAGCTGGAACTACAGGCGCACGCTACCACGTCCGGCTAATTTTTTTGATTTATTGTAGAGATGAGGTCTCGCTGCCCAGGCGGGTCTCGAACCCGCGGGCTCAGGCAATCCACTCACCTCAGCCTCCCAAAGGCGTGGGGTTACAGGCTGAGCCACCAAGTCCGGCTTTTTGCCCACTTTTTAATGGGGCTGTTTGTTTTTTTCCTTTTGGCACGTTTGAGTTCCTTGTAGATCTTAGATGTTAGCCCTTTGTCAGATATACAGTTGGCAAATAGTTTTTCTCATTCTGTGGGCCATCTCCCTGCTCTTTTGATGGTTTATTTTGCTTTGCAGAAGTTCGTTAGTTTGATGTGGTCCCATTTGTCTATCTTATTTCTTAAGGTATGGGTACTTAGGGTTCTGATCAGGAATCGGTTGTCCAATTTCCAAAAGGGTGTCTCCTGCGTTTTCTAAGATTTTTGCAGTTTGAGGTTTTACGTTTAGATCTTTGATCCATTTAGAGTTACTTTTTGTGTATGGGGATCGGTAGGGGTCCTCTTGCATGTGATCTACCAGTTTTCCCGGCACCATTTAGGTTTTCCTCTCCCCAGTGGTTGTTGTTGATTACAGTAGACTTAGAGTAAAGTTTGAAGTCTGAAAGTGTGATACCTCCTGCTTTGTTTCCTTTGCTAAGTATTGTTTTGTCTATTCATGGTCGTTTATGTTTCCATATGAATTTCTCTAATGTCATTTCCTGGTCTGAGAGAATGATGTCGGTAACTTAATAGGTATTATGTTGAATCTGTAGACTGCCTTTGGTAGGATGGACATTTTCACAATGTTGATTCTTCCTATCCATGAGCATGGGATATTTTTCCATTTGTTTGTGAAAAGGCAAAATTTTAAAAAACTAATTAGAAAGAAAATGTTCAAAAAAAATTCTAGTCATGTTTTCCTCCAATATAAAAACAATAAAAAGATTTTTAACAGAAAATAATTTGAAGATATACTTTGCATAAGCTTTACTTAGGGGGAAAATTTTTTGATGACAAAGCCACTATATCAAAATGTACATGTAAGAATCATGGCAAAGGTTTGTCTGCAAAATACAACATACAATATATTCACACAATTTAAGGAAGACAGATGCTCTACACAAAAACTCCATAAACATTGCCCTGGATACCATTTTTTAAAACTTTGACAATGAACTATAGCTGTCAACGAGTTTAACTAAAAGAAGAAATGAAAATAGAAGATAAACACTGAATACAATTAAATCTATTTTGTAAGATTAAGAATAATAGTTATGAAAAGTGTGTTAAATATCTAATAATCAAAAATCAAAATACTGATTTATAACAACAAGTAAAAAGTTGTCTCTGACTATGACTATCTATGAATTGTATAAATGATTTCTGATTCCAGCTCTTTTTTTTCCTGTTAAGCTGAGTTCGATAATTATCTTTTGAAAATGCAGATTTTAGTATTTGACCTCATATTTAAAATCTATTTCTTGTCCCATATTCGCATTCTTTTTATTAAATTAATCTGCATAGAGCAATACCTGAAAAGATGCCAACCTAACTGTAATTTCTAAGGGATTTTGCATGACATTTTTTATGTTTGCTGTACTCTGTATTACTTAATTTCTAAAATAAAAACATATAAACTTACAAAAAATAAAATAATTTTTTATTTAAGAACATTGTTCATATAGGAAGGAAAGTTCTACAAGTTCTTAAAAGTTTAAGAAAATGAAAAATAAAATTACTTTTAAACTAAACCTAAAGCACTGAGAACTATTGTTCTGTTCTTAATTTTAAAATTATTATCTCCTCAGAAATTCAAAGAACTAAGAAATTTTTAAATTATATAACTTATTTTAGTGGAAAGTAAGTTCTATTCACACCTCAAAGACTTAGAGAAGAAAAGAATCCTGTCTTGCTTTCCTGGTTTCTGTTTCTTGCCTACATTGTCCCTGGCATTCTTTGGTTTGTGACAGCAAGTATCTCTCCCATGACTACCTCTGTCTTCACATGGCTTCCTTTCCTGTGTTTCCACTGTGTCTTTAAATCTCTCTCTTTATGAAGACACCAGACATTGGGTTTAGAAAACACCCTGATCTAGTGTGATCTCACTGAACAGACTAATAGCTTTTCACATTTTCATTTATGATAAGAGACAGAGAAATCCTAAAATTCTGAAATATTTTCAAGTTTATTTATTTATTTTAATTTTACCTAATTTTATTTTAAATATGTGGGTTACAAGTCAAGGTTAGGTACATAAGTAGTCTATATGCAGGTGAATCTTGAGCCTCCAACTGGTCCTCCCTTCCCCTGGTTTAGGATCAGGTACCCTTAGTGATGTTGCATGTCCCCCTCCCCCAGTAGTGCTCTACTACTGCCAATCTCTCTCTTGTGGTATTGTGGTAAATGTTCAGGACCCATTTATGAGTGAGAACATGTGGTATTCAGCTATTTGTTTCTGTGATAGATCAATGTGTATAATGGACTCTAAATCCACCCATTTTGCTGCAAACTCCATCACTGTGTCTTTCTTTATAGCTGTGTAATGCTCCATCATGTACATGTATCACATTTTCTTTTATCTATTTATTTATTTTAAAGATGCGGGGTACAATTCAGAGGTAGGTATACAAATGGTCATTGTACAGGTGAAGTTTGGGCCTCTCTTTTGTTCCCACTTCACCTGGTTTGAGATCAGGTACCCTTTTGATGAAGTGTGCACCCTGTCCCTCCACTGACAGTTTCCAATCCATTGGAAACTATTGCCTATTGATAATCTGTTGTTTATAGTATTGTGATAATTGTCAGAGCCTGCTTTTGAGGAAGAACATGGGTACTCAGTTCTTTGTGTCTGTGATAGATCACTGAGTATTATAGACTCCAAATCCATCCAACTTGTTGTGAAGTTCATATGTTTGTCCTTATTTATGACTGCATAATATTCCATCATGTATATGTACCACATTTTTTAAAAAATCCAGGCCACTTTCAATGGGCTGCATGGTTAGTTCCATGTTTTTGCTATTGTGAATAATGCTGCAATAAACATGCGAGTGCAGGTATCACTTTTGTAAAGTGATGAGAGTTCCTCCAGGTATATTCCAAGAAGGGGGATTGCTGGGTTGTATGGAAGATTGATTTTTAGATCTTTTAGGAATTGACACTGTTATCTCAAATTAGTAAGAGCCATCTATGATAAACCCACAACCAACATATTGCTAGATTGACAATAATTGGAAACATTTCCCCTGAATGTCGAAACAAGACAAGGCTGCCCACTTCTGTTCCACATAGTGTTGGAAGTCCTAGCTAGAGCAATCAGACTAGAGAGGGAAATCATGGGTATCCAAACAGGAAAAGAGGACATAAAGTTATCCCTCTTTGCTGACTATATGATTCTATACCTCAAAATCCAAGAAAATCTCTCAAAAACTTCCTTGCATTGATAAAGGACTTTGGCAAAGTCTCGGGGTACAAAATCTATGTGTAAAAGACAATCACATTCTTATACACCAAGAACAAACAGGCAGAAAACCAAATACAAAGCACAATCCTATTCACAATAGCCACAAAAAGAAAGAAAGAAGGAAAGAAATATATCAGTATCATCTTAACAAGAGAAGCAAAAGAACTTTACAACAAAAACTATGAAACATTGCTCAAAGAAATCAAAGGTCACACAAACAAATGAAAAAATAGTCCATACTCATGGATTGGAACAATCAACATTGTTAAGATATCCGTCCTACCCAAGGTAGCCTACATATTTAATGCAATACCCATTAAATTACCAGCCTCATTCTTCCCAGACATTAAAACAACAATACAGAAATTCATATGGAAACATAATGATCACGAATATTTTCAGGTTTAAAGCATAATATTTAGGGACATTTCCTTAACTCCAATGTGTTTCTAGTAGGAAAAAAACAAATAAATGAAACAATGTTTTATCTGAGCATTTCTCTATTGAGAGTGGCAACGCATTAAAAATATATAGTTAAAATATTACTTTAATCTTTGTTAACTGTGTATTTGCTTTGTGGGGTTGAAGAAGTTAATGCTGAAAGTGTATAACCCCAGATTGAACAGGTATTAGAGGGTGCCTAAACTCGCACCTGCTCTTGCAAAACAAGTAGCAGAGAGGTCAGGTTGGTTCAGCCGAGGAAGAGCAAGGATTGCAGTCCACAGCTGCTGTGTACAGCCACCAACTATGCTGCCTTCCTTTTAGTAACAAACTTTATTTATTTATTTATTTTAGAAAGTCACTTTTCTCATTGGGGGAAAATTCTTAAGGAAAGCACATTCTCTGAGCTTGAAAATAAAAATGTACCTAAAACAATATATGCCAGATTGCCTGTTTTAAAATTTTGAGTAACAAAGAGAATGAAGAAACATGGCAGGGCCAGGGCAGGTAGAAGTCATTAATTCTGTGGAAAGATATAACCTCTTTCATCAGGTTTTTTTTTGTTTGGGGTTTTTTTGGGGGGGGCACCCTTTATACTCTTCTTTCCAGATTCTATGGGCCACTACATATCTTTGAACATGTTTCTTTGCTAGTTTGTTACTAATAGTCTGTTTCTTTTTTCTGTGGTCCAAAACCTCTGATACAGCAATTGCTGTAATAGACTCAATGTTGAGTGAGTATATTTCCTTTTTTTATCTCATATTATCCCTACAGTAGCTCTATAAAGTGGATAATGGTTTAGTTATTTAAAAACAAAGAAAATGGGCCACCTAGGTATTTTTAAATATTTATTTAAGGTTACATAACTAGTTGGTCTCAAGATTTGGACCAAAACAAAAAAAAAATCCTTATTTCTAGTTTATTATTAACTTTTTTATAGCATGTGATCTCCCCGATACAATTTATATAAAGTTCAGTACATCAATGGTGTTAGTGGTCTGAAACTATGATTGTTCTAAGAAAACATTGGCAGTTGCACAGTTTGAAAGAGAGGCCTAGCTCATTCTCTGACCCTGGGTCTGAGCAGTGTCTGGAATTTTTGTCTTTTTTATAAATAGAGGATTTGTATATGTTTTGTCTAGAAAAATGCTTTTTAAATAAACTCTCCTTTAAATATGAAGGTAAAATAAATAATATTTTAGATAAGTGTATTTCATTTTTAGCAGCAGATTTTCACTAAAGAAAATATAAAATTAAATTCTCCAGGTGGACAGAAATTGATTTCAGAATGTAGTACATATATGAATGAAGAAATAGAAAAGGCGAATATATGGGTAGATCTAAATAAATATTTATTATGTATAACAATAATTGAGTCTATAGGGTTACAAAACACAAGAAAAATTATTATGTATTACATCAAAACACAAAAAAGTGGAAAGGAATTAAAGTGACTTAAAGCCTTCCAGGACCTTGCATTGTTGGGTGATAGCCAACACATTAATTTTATTTGAGTATAAGTGAAAACACATTTGAAATCTCTAGGGTAACTCTCCTACAACTACAGTTTAAGAATGTACAACCAGCAAGCTATTACAGGAGAAAATAAAAATAATAAAATATTTTAAGTAATCCAAAAGAAAACAAAAGGCAGACAGAAAAAATGAAACATAGAAAAGACAGAACAAATAAGACACAGCTGAAAACTGTTACACTAATCACGTTAAAGATGGCCAAGTCATGATAACTACTCTCTTTGGATATCCCACACCCAGGTTTACTGATGTGACCCTAAAGATTTTCAGGGCACCAGAAAGCCTCCAATATATTTCTCTTCAGCACAGAAATGAGTGCCAGGCATTGTTATAAGCAATGAGGTTATAGTGGTGAGCAGAACAGCAATACTCTCTGCCCATACAGACCTCACATTTTAGTGGGGAGGAAATACAATAAAAATACAATGTTTATTAGGTATTGTAAGTAATGTGAGGAAAGCAAAGCCACACAAGGAAATAGGGAATGACAGGATGATATCTGTAAATTGTCTTAGTTCATAAAATGATTCCATCATTGGGAACACCATTCATTCAGCAAGATGAATTTCTCCTCTGGGCACTTTACAGAAAATAGGGACATTCCATGTTGAGCTGGTTGATAATACGCTGTGGTTCTGGGGAAACTAACAGCCAAGTGTCTGATGGAGGTCTACTAAGACAGACTTTGCCTCCACAGAAGTTATTGACTATTGCCTGAATGGTCTTTCAGTCAATAAAAGGCCTAATTGTAGCAGAGCAATTTAGGAGTGGACTTTCTACCCTTTAACTTCTGGCATGACTTTTGCCAGAAGTTAAAACACCTTATAAAGTTAGGTAGGTAGAATTTCAAAATAATTCCCAAGACCCCTCCCCTATAAAATGAGTCATTACTCTAGCAGTGTTGTACATTACATGGAAAATGGAATTTTGCAGATGGAATTATAGCTACCAAGTAATTGACTTTGCTTTAATAAAAAAGCTTATCAAAGATAATAAATCTGATTCATTTGAAATCTCCAGGGTAACTCTCCTACAACTACAGTCTACAAAGATAATAAATCGTTACTGTTTTAAACTGCTATTTGTGGTAATTTATTACACACAGAGAAAACTAATACAGAGATAAAGAAAACATAAATGATAAATAGTGTAAATGGTACAAAAGAAACTTGAATGCTTCTGATTTGCTATCAACTGTACTTGTGATGAGAATAAAGAACATTTTTCCTCTGACTTTGAGTTTTAGTATTTGTAGAATGATGGGTTGAGTAACTGGTGTCTAAATGCCTTTCACCTCACAAATCTGTGACTCACTGGGTGCTTTATACTTCTCAGGAAACTTTGAATTGCTGCCTAAGACAGTGTTCCCAGGATAATAAAGGCATTCTCATCACTTTGAGGATTGACCCAATTCTGATTTTTAATGATCTTATACCCTCATTGTCTCCCTGATTCATCTGAAAAGGCAAGTTAGCTTCATTTGTGTTATTTTTAGAGGAAACATTAATTTAAGAAGTCTTTATAGAAGAGTAAAATTATATGTTTTAAATGTTTTTCCACATAGTGTGCAGCTCAACTTTGCCCTTCATCACATTGATACAAACACTTTTTGAAGCTGTTGAAGAGAAAGTTTATTTTGAGACTTTGTCATCTGGTTCTTTGATTTTATGATTAAGAAGATCCAGAATACATTTTCAAAATGGGATTATAAGAAGAAAATTATCTTGCTCAATTTCTTTTTTTCTCTATACAGATACCTCCAAATTTGAACTTAGAATCCTAAGATACTTTCTAGGAATAAATAAATTAAGAGCAGCTGAAGTATAGAGTAAGGCTACTTAGGAACAAATGAGAATCCTTGGTGATAAGCATTCATAACACAGACTGGGTAATGGAAGGACACTTGAGATTCATGTGCTGAAATTTTTCTTGTTTGATAGGTCATATTTTATTTAAGAATATACTTAAAAGATACCTATAAATGAAATGATCTACGTTGTATTATTATCACACTAATGTTGACTTTAAACATATTACAGAAATACACATTTAAGTCCATTAGAATACATTTTCTATGAAAATTCAAATCAATAATTTGGTACACATAACCCAAGTTGACACCCTTTTGAATATTACTAGCAGTAGGCAAATAAGGACATAACTAAAGATATAATCAAAGTCTTAACAAAGATGTTTAACACATTACTGCTTATGAGCAACAATATATAAATAGGCAATAGTTATCAACAGATAATTTGCTAAGTAAATTATAGAACATTCACTTAGCAGACTAGTAAAGTCATTTGAAAAATGATTACTATGTGTTGTTATAGAAAAATGTCAATGTATGTCCAAATGACTTTAAAATGCAGGTTAAAATTGTGCATAATTATGAATAATTTTAAGAACTAAATGTACAGGAAATAATTTAAAGTATACATCAAATTCTTCTGTGGTTATCTATGAATTAAAAGATTATGAGTAAATTTTATTATCTTTGTTTAACTGCATTTTTAAGTCACATAATTTTTAAGTTATAGAAGAACGTAGTCCACATATAATTAAAAGGTTTAATTTTTTTAAAGTTCCAAGTAACGACTTCACCAATTCTAGATCTATTATGAAGTGCCATGCATAAGGTAATAGTGTCCTGTGGTGTGTTGTATATGTGTGTGTATGGTTTGTGTTTGTGTGGCATTCCTGTGTGCACATACATGTGTATGAGGTATGCCTACTAAGTTTGCAAACTCATCCTAGTAAAAGAGCTACATACCTCATTGCTGAATATCACAACAGTCACCGTTTGAAGTACTCCCTTGGACCTTGGGAAGCTATGCACAGACCCAGCGCCTAGTTCACCTGACAAAGCAATTTTGGAATTCTTTTTTCTGAAATAGCCATCAGAGTTTTTGTTGTATTTACCATGATGTCCTTAATGTCACCAAAATGTATTCCTTTTGGCTGGGTGTGGTGGCTCAACCTGTAATCACAGCACTTTGGGAGGCTGAGGTGAGAGGACTGCCTGAGCCCAGGGGTTCGAGTCCAGTCTGGGCAACTTGGTGAGACCTCGTCTCTACAATAAATCAAAAAACAAGTTGGGCGTGGTAGTGTGGCATCTGTAGTTCCAAAAGGATCACCCAAGTCTGACAGGTTGAGGCTGTGGTGACCATGAGTGTGCCACTGCTTTCCAGTCTGGGTGACAGAGTGAGACTTCAACTAAAAAACAAGCAAACAAAAATGTCTTCCTTTCAGTATTTCCTTTATTTGGGGTAGGGAGAAAAGCTATTGGGGACCAGATCAGGTGAGTAGGAAGGATGTTCCAATACAGTTATCTGTTTATGGTTAAAAACTCCTCCACAAACAGTGCTGTGTGAGCTGGTGCATTTTCGGGATGCAAGAGCTCCTTTAAGACCATTTTTGCACACACATTTCTCATGTCAAGATTTTCCTGTTTCTCTATTCATGTTTATTTGGTCTGCTATGTTTCACACGGCTAGCCAATTATTTTGATGCACAAGTCAACAAACTTTTGCAATGTTTTCATCAATTTTGCTCATTTCTGGACGTCCTGACCTCTCTTCAACAAATGACACTTTCCTTCCCCTCAGAAAAACGTTTAATTCATTTGTACACTTCTATTTTCCTCATGGCATTGTCCACATAAACTTGGAATCATATGTCTCTGATTTCACTTCCACTCTCATCAAGTTTCACAAGAAGTTTAATATTTGCTGCTCTGAGTCAAGCTCTGACATTTCAAGCTCTCATTCTCATGACAGCACACAAAAACATGCCACAACAATAATGTATGCCACTCAGCAGTATACCACCATGCACCGGCATGAACACAGTTGTGAGACATGGATAGACAAAGGTGAGTAAACCTTACCAGGTTGTTTGCAAAATGCTGCCAAAGTTAGCACATATGGGCAAGTTTGCAAACTTCGTTGTCAAGCCTTGTTTATGTGGGCATGCATCTGTCTGTGCATTGATATTTGCACAGTATTTGTGCATATGTGTGCCCTGTGTTCATGTGTGTGTTATCTAAGTTTTATTTTGTAGGTGTGTGCATATATTGTGTATGTGTTGTCGGTATGTATACATTTGAATGAGCATGGAGTGGTGAGTGTGAGTGCATGTGGTGTGTGTATTTCTCAGTGACTTTGGTGGCACCATTGCTGAGGTGAGGGATGTGTGTTTGTGTGTGTGCATGCAGTGGTGCATGTGCACATAGTATGTGCGTAGTGTTTATGTGCATTTGTACACATGTGTATATCATGATGTGTGTGAAGTGTGTGTCATGCGTTTTGTGTGTAAGTCAGTGTGTTTCTGCCTAGACACCCACCATGCCCTAACTCTCTGGGCAGTTGTGACAAGGGAACCAAGCAACACCAAGAAACACCCAGAATATCAGCCTAAAATACAGAAGTATAATGGGGTCCCTACTTCCACATTCTAGAACCTGAATCCTGAGTGGAAGGTGAGAAACATTTTTTTAAAAATCAGCAAAGTCCTTGCCAGGAAGAAGTTGCCAGGAGTGATTGCCAGCTCCAGGCTCTGCCTCACCACCATATAGCCTGGTCAAACACTGGTAGCAAGGGCTGTGGAGGGGGGTACAGTGAGGGAGCACCAAGGCAGAGCCCGACAGGAGAAGATGAAACAGGCATCCTGCCACCGTTATGAAAACTGGGCAAGAAAGTGCTTTAGCTTGCTCACCATGGAGCAACACCCAACCTTTGTAACCAGTGAATTAACTACTCAGGGATTGACCATGACCCTGAGGGAAGATCCCAAAAGCACAAACTCCAGAGAGACAGGACAAGTGTGGAATCTCAGGCACCCCACCCCTATTCTGATTCAGCTGTGAAACAAAGAGTGTGACCAGAAAGGACAAGGACAATGAAGACTCCTGATGAGATCAGTTGTAAGTCTGGGATTGACCCAATACCCTCCTCCCCAACAATCCTCTGCCTGCCAGATGCACAGGGCTGGGGCATGACTGAAAGGGACAAATCCAGGTGGAGCCTGGACATCAGTCATAGAAGAAGGACACTACTCCAGGATAAACCTGGCTGAGGTGTCCCTCCACCAATACCTGGGGAATAGACAATCCCATACTTCCCCACAGGAGAGGATCCCCAAGAGTGGGAGGGAAGGATTAAAGCCTCACCCACCTCCAGGCCTCCTCCTCCTTCCCCAGCCAGACACAAGGGAGATTGTGAATAAAGTTACAATTTCACAGGAGACACCAGAAGGAAAAAATTACAAAACCTTCCAGAAGAGGGTAAGTTACTTTTTGTGTATTTTAATTATTTTTCCCTTTTTCCTTTGTGCATGAATGTGCATGTGAGGGTTCACTCTGCAAACCCCACCACCTTTCTAAATTCTTTTTTTCTTTCTTTCTTTTTTTGTTTATGCTTTTTTGTTTTCTGATTATGTGTGTATGTGAATGACTGAGTATTCATCATTCTTTTTTTTTTCTTTTGGTTGCTCGTTTTTAGTTAATTGTGTGTGATGATATGTTTGAGGGTCCAAAATAGATTCCTTTTTTATTTCTCTTCTCTTTTCCTTTTTTAATTTCTCTTCTCTTCCTTTTTTCTTGACCTTTTGTTTTGTTTTGGTGTGTGTGCGTGTGTGTTTGGTTTTCCTGTTTTTTGTCTTGTTTTGTTTTGTTTTCCAGTTGTGTGTGTGTGCATGTGTGTGTGTAAATTGTTTTTGCTTTGGTTTCTGCTTTTATTTTTCTTTTATTTTTGTCCACCTTATTTAATTCTACCTTTCTCTGTTCTCCTCATTGTTGTTACTGTATCTTGGGCTAAGAAGGTACACACACATACCCATTGCATTCTCATATAGAGCGGTAGTGGGGAGTGAGTTTCAGGGAGTCCATACCACAATAAGTGAACACTGTGATTTGCAAGTAACTTCTGAATCCTAACTCCCCATCTTCCACTTTATTCAACTCTTAAAACTACAAGAGACAGCAAAGATTCCTAACCACAGCCCTGTTTCAAAATAGAACAAATTAAGAGCCCTGATTAGGGAAGAATAGAGGACTGAGATAGCATCAGAAGTGAAAGTCTCTCTCACTGTCACTGAATAATGGAACCATAGAGAAAAGAAAGAGATCTGTCACAAATTAGGAAAAAAATCAATGGAAGAACACAGGAAATTCCCAGTGTAACAAACAGAAATGCAAGAAAAACACTTCAGAGCCTAAACAATGAAGTCACCAATGGCTGGCTCCACAATACAACAAGGGATTAGGGAATGGATGGAAAGAGTGAATAAAACTCAAGAAAGATAAGATGCAATACTGAAAGAATTGTAACAGAGATTTTAGCCATGAAAAATTTATGCAGGAAATAAGATGACAACCTGAAAAGCAGAATTAATCAAGCAGAAGAGAGAATGTCAGAACTTTAAAATCAAAACATGGAATTAACCTGATCTGCAGAATACATAGAAAGAAAACTCAGAAAGAAAGAACAAAGCCTTCAAGAGCTGTGCAATAATATCAAGAGGCCAAACCTATACCTGATTGTTATCCCAGAAGAAGAAAGGGAAATGGAGAATACCTTGGAGCAAGTATTCCAAGAGGTCATCCAAGAAAACTTTCCCCATTTCACCAGATATGTGACCATCCAAACACAAGAGGTACAGAGCACCCCTGCAAGACATCAAATGAGAAGACCAATCCCTAGACAAATAGTAATTCACCTACACAAAGTAAATCCAAAATAAAAATTCTAAAGGCAGCAAGAGAGAAAAAAACAGACTGCCAGCAAGGGAAAATCAATCAAAGTAGCAGAAGAATTATTGGCAGAAACACTACAAGCTAGAAGAAATTGGAGTTCAATATTCAAAGTCCTCAAAGATAAGAAATTCCAACCATGAATTTCCTACCCAATCAAGCTCATCTTCATCAGCAATGAAGAATTAAAATTCTTCCCAGATATCTAATCCCTGAGAGATCCTGTGGTTTCCAGACTAGCTCTACAGGAGGCGCTTAAAATGTTGTTAAGCAAAAGAAAGAAAAAAAGAATGACCTCACACTTTCCAAGAAACAGGAGAAGACAGAAGCAACAGAGAACACATCACAACTGCAAACTTGAAAATACACACATATATCAACCCCCAATTTTAAAGCAATCAAGAAAACAAATAAAAAACTTTATAAGAAGCAAATTTGGGGGATAGACAATCACATTTCAGTAGTCAATCTGAATGTGAATGGACTAAATGGACAACTGAAAGACACAGAATGAAAAGCTTGATTTAAAAAAAACCAACACCCAATAATTAACTGTATCTGTGAAACTCATCATATCAGAAGGAATGCAACAGTCTCAAAGTTAGAGGATGGAAAATGAATTTCCAGGTGAATATATCACAAAAGAAGGCAAGAGTCATGATCTTAATATCAGACAGATCAAACCTTTAAGGTATCAAAAAATAATAAAAATGTGAAGGTACAATGCATAATGATAAATGTTCAATACATCAATAAGAAATATACATCCTAAATATAAGTGCACCAAATATGGGAGCACAAGCATTTATAAAGCAACTACTAAATAAACTAAAAAAGATATTGACTCTAACTCTATTTTAGCAGGGGACCTAAATACCCCATTAACAACTCTAAATAGATCATTGAAGCAGAAAATCAACAAAGTGACCAGAACCTCAATTTGACATTTGACCAAATGGATGTAACAAATTCCTACAGAACCCTCTACCCAACAACCACAGAATGTATATTCTACTCATCGCCATATGGAATGTACACCAAGATTGATCACATCTTTGGTCATAAATCAAACGTAAATAAATTGCATAAGAAATACTGTGATGCCCCTTCTCAGACCACAGTGAAATAAAAATAAATAACACCACCAACAATTTTTCCCCAAGACACATAGAGATATGGACACTACACAGCATGATGCTGAACAACTATGGGATCAGCATAGAAATCAAAACAGAATTTAAAAGATTCATGGAAACAAAAATGAAGAAATAGCTTACCAAAATCCCTGAGATGACATAAAATCAGTCCAAAGAGGGAAAAAATGTATTTCTGGACACACATCACTATAATGGAAAGATCACAAGCTAACAGTCTAGCAAATCACCTACAGGAACTGGAAAGACAAGACCACCAAAACTCTAACTTTAGCAGAAGAATTCAGGTCACCAAAGTAAAAGCCCACGTACAGGACATAGAAGACAAAAATATCATAGAAAAACAAAAACAAAAGCTGTTTCTTTGAAAAAATAAACAAGATTGGTGGACCCCTATCCAGAATGACCAAGAAAAGTCCAAATAAACACAATCAGAAGTGCTAAAGATCAAATCAGAACTGACCCTGAAGAACTACAAAAGATTATTAGAGATTACTATGCACACCTGTATGAAAACAAACTTGATGACCTAAATGAAATGGAGAACTTTCTGACATCACAAACCTCCCAAGGTTGAAACAAGAAGACATAAGACATTGAGACATTATATACACCAATAACAACCCAGCATCAACCCAGGAAATTGACTCTGTCATTAGAAAACTACCTACAAAAAAAGCCCTGGACCAGACTGTTTTCCAGCTGAATTCTACAAAACATACAAGGAGAGCAGATACCCATCCTATTGAAAGAAGTCCAGGCAATGGAGAAAGATGAAATTCTCCTCAAATGATTTTATGATGCTAATATCACACTGTTACCCAAACCAGGTAATGCTCCAACAAAAAAAGAGAACTACAGACCAATATGCCTAATTAATACAGATGCAAAAATTCTCAACAAGATTCCTTCCAATTGGATCCAACAAGACATCCAGAAATCATCCTCCATGACCAAGTAGTTTTCACCCTTGGGATGTAGGGTTGGTTCAGCATCTGCAAGATCATAAATGTAATTAATACATCAATAGATGTAAAAAACCAGAACCCCATGATTATATCATTAGATACAGAAAAGCTTTTGATAAAATTCAGCATCCCTTCTTGAAAAAACCCTTGAATACCTAGGCATAGAAAGAGCATACCGCAAAATAATGCTATCTATAATAAACCCACAGTCACCATAGTACTAAATGGACAGAAACTGAAAGCATTTCTCCTGAAAACTGGAAAAAGACAAGGCTGCCCATTCTCACTCCTCCTGTTCAACAGAGTGTTGGAAGTCCTAGCTAGAACAATTAGACAAGAGGAGGAAATCAGGGATAGCCAAATAGGAAAAGAAAAATTTAAGTTATCCCTCTTTGCTAACGATGTCATCCTATACACTGAGAATTCAAGAGAATCTGTCAAAAACCTCCTTGCACTGAAAAAGGATTTTGGCAAGGTCTCAGGTACAAAATAAATGTGCAAAAGCCAATTGCATTCTTACACACCAACTACTAACCAGCAGAGAATAAAATAAAAAGCCACAATTCCATTCATAATAGTCACAAAATAAAAAAAAGTCAGCATCTTCCTAACTAGAGAAGTGAAAGCCCTTTACAATGAAAACTACAAAACATTGCTCAAAGAAATCCAAGCAGACACAAACAAATGGAAAAATATCCATGCTCATGGATAGGAAGAATCAACATTGTTAAGATGTCCATCTTATCAAAGGCAATCTACAGATTCAATGCAATACCCATTAAATTACCAATATCACTCTTCTAAGACCTGGAAATGACAATCCAGAAATTCATATGGAAACATAAATGACTACAAACATAAATGACTACAATCTTTAGCAAAAGAAACAAAGTGGAGGATAGCACACCTCAAGACTTTAAACTTTTCTATAAGGCTACAGTAATCAAAGCAACCTGAGATTCGTACCATTGATATGGATCAATGGAACAGGACAGAGATTCTGGACACAAAACCTCAATTTATCAACCAACTCATATTTGACATAGCTTCCACCAATAACCACTGGAGAGAGGAGAACCTACACAATAAATGACTCTGGGAAAACTGTCAGACCATATACTGAAGATTGAAACAGACCCCTGCCAATCACCATACACAAAAATCAACGCTAAATGGATCAAAGACATAAATGTAAAACCTTAAACTATAAGAATGTTAGAAAATACAGGAGATACCTTTACAGAAATTGGAGTAGGCAATCAGTTCCTTAGCAATCCCCGGGCTGTCCATTGCTATAAGAGATAAGATAGACAAGTGGGACCTCATTAACCTGAAAATCTTCAGCAAAGCCAAAGAAAGCAAGGGGAGACAACCCACAGAACTGGAAGAAATATTTGCCAAATATGTATCTTACAAAGGCCTAACATTTGAGATCTACAAGGAACTCCTCGTCTTGCAATCTCATTCTTATAGTAAGATAGTATATGCTCAGTGTCTCTTTTGAGTGAAAACATGAAACCCTGTTCTTTGTTTCTATGATAGATCACTGAGTATTATAGACTCTAAATCCATCCAAGTTGCTTTGAAGTCCATATGCTTGTTCTTCTTTATGACTGCATAATATTCCATAATGTATATGAATCACTTTTTCTTTATCAGTTCAGCTTTGATGGGCAGCATAATAGGTTCCATGTTTTTGCTATTGTGAATACTGCTGCAATAAACATGCATGTGCAGATGTCTTTTTGGTAGAATGATTTGAGTCACTCCGGGTATATTCCCAGTAGAGAAGTTGCTGGGTCATATGGAAGGTTAATTTCCAGTTATTTTAGAAATCACCACACTGTTTTCCATAGAGGTTGAACTCGTTTGCCTTCCCACCAACAGTGTAGAAGCATTCTCTTTTCTCCACATCCTTGTCCCCATCTGTTTTTGCTTGTTTTATAATGATGACTATTCTTATTGGGGTAAGTTTTGCTGGAGAAGATGTAGTGAAAAGGGAACACTTCTACACTGTTGGTGGGAGTGTAAACTAGTGCAATCTCTGTGGAAAGCAGTGTGGTGATTCCTAAAAGCTCTAAAAATCAACCTTCCATATGACCCCGCAACCCCCTTACTGGGAATATACCCTGAAGACCTCAAATCACTCTATAAAAAAGATACCTGCACACGTATGTTTATCACAGCGTGTTCACAATAGCAAGAACCTGGGAACAACCATGCTGCCCACCAAAAGAGGACTAGATTTAAAAAATGTGGTACATATACATTTTGGAATACTACGCTGCCATAAAAAAGAACAAAATCATGAATTTTGCAGCACCCTGTATGGAACTAGAGTCTATAATACTGAGTGACCTCTCACAGAAACAAAGATCCGAGTATCACATGTTCTCACGCATATAATGGACCTTGAACATCCAATGTAATACTATAAGAAAATGACTGACAATACTGGGAAACTATGGGGGGGAGGGGGATGGGATTAACAGTCACAAATATCTGTCTGGGGATGGGGAAACACCTCTTATCAACAGGGTGCCTGAATGAAATGTAATTGTACACCTAACCCTTAACTGTACCCCACAAAATCATAATAAAAAATATTGATTAAAAAAAAAGAATGAGATTGCCAGCAGCAGAATACTGTTGGGATGGGGACACAACATCAATAAGGGTATCTGACCTCAAACCAGGCAAAGTGGGGACCAAAGGCAGGTCAAAACTTTACCTGTATGATGTTCACTTGTATACCTAGTCCTGACTAGTACCCCACAGCTTTCAAATAAAATATATGTATAAATAAAAGTCAGTCAACAATTGTGTATTCAGCCAAACTAAGCTTTATAAATGAAGGAGAAATAAATTCCTTCCAAAATAAACATTGAGGGAATTTGTTATTACTAAACTGGCCCTTCAAGACATACTCAAAGGAGGTATGAATTTGGAAGTGAAATGATGAGCCTCAATGTCACAAAAAAGCACATTAGCGCAGAACTTATAAAGAAGTACACATTAAAATTCCCAGATCAACTACAGTATAATACAAGCATAGAAACAACTACACATATTATCAGCTTTGAATATAAATGGGTTAAATTCCCCAACTTAAAAGAATTAAATGGCAAATTGGAAAAACATAAAACAAGACCCACTATCTGCTTCCTACAAGAGACTCACCTACTGGCCAAAAACAATCACAAACTCAAAGCAATTAAGTAGAAAAAGATATTCAGGTCTGTAAATTCAGGTGAATAGAACAAAAAAAGAGCCATCCTCATATTAGATAACTCAGATTTTAAACGAAAAGCAGCAAAAAAAAAAAAAGACAAAGACAGACACATTATATAATGATAAAGGGTGAAATTAAATGAGAAGATTTAACCATCTTGAACACATATGCACTAAACACTACAGTATGCAAGTTGATGAAGCCAAAACTTCTTGATCCCTGACAACTTATCTATAGGAATACCATAATAGTTGGTGATTTCAACACCCCACTAATGTCGCTCGATAGATCTCTGCAACAGAAAATTAATAAACAATGGACTTAAACAAAATTATAGACCAAATTGGCATAATAGACACAGTATTTTACACTAAACACGTGCAGAATATGCATTTTCCTCATGTCTATATGGAACATTCTCCAAAGTAGACCATATCCTTGGCTATAAAACAAGTCTCAATAAATTCAAAAAACATCAAAATTATACCAAGCATTTTCTCAGAACACAGTGAAAAAAAAAATTAGAAATTAACACTAAAGATGCTCCCAAACTTCCACCACTGCAGGAAACTGAATGACTTGCTCTTGAATAACCATTGGGTAAGCAATAAAATTGAGGAAGAGCCAGGCTCGGTGACTCAGCCTGTAATCCCGCACCTTTGGGAGGCTGAGATGAGTGGATTGCCTGAGCCCACGGGTTCGAGACCCACCTGGGCAGCAAGACCTCATCTCTACAATAAATCAAAAAATCAGCTGGGCATGGTAGCGCATGCCTGTAATTCTGGCTACTTAGAAGGCTGAGGTGGAAGGATCGCTGGAGCCCAGCAGGTCAAGGCTGCGGTCCACTGCACTCCAGTCTGGGCAACAGAGTGAGACTCCAACTCAAAAAAAAAAAAAATTGAGAAAGAGATCAAAAAAATTATCGAAACAAATAAAAATAGTAACACAACATACCAAGATCACTGGGACACAGCAAAAACAGTTGTGAGAGGAAAGTTTATAGCATCAAATGCCTACATCGAAAACATAGATCAGAAATTATCCTTAACATTGTACCCCAAGGAACTACAAACACAAGAACAATCTAAAATTAAATCTAGCAGAAGAAATGAAATAACAAAGATCAGAGCAGAACTCAATGACACGGAAACAAAAAAAGATATAAAATGTCAAGGAATCAAAAAGCTGGTGTTTGAATGAATAAATAAGATAGACTAATAACTAGACTAACCAAAAGAAAAAGAGAAAGCTCAAATAAATTCAATCAGAAATAACTGAGGTGATGTAACAATCAATACTACAGAAATAAAGATCATCAAGGATTACTATGAAATCTCTATGGCAACAAACTGGAAAACTGAGAAGAAATGGATAAATTCCTGGGAATGTAAAACCTCCCAAGACTGAACCAGTAAGAAATAGATACCCTGAATAGACCAATAATGAAAATTGAATCAGTAATACAAATCTCCCAACAACAACAAAAAAGCCCAGAGCCAGATGGATTCACAGTCCAATTTTATCAGATGTACAAAGAGGAGCTGGTACCAATCCTAGTGAAACTATTCCAAAAAGTAGAGGATGAGGGCCTCTTCACTAACACATTTATGAAACCAGTATCACACTGATACCAAAATAAGGCAAGGACACAACAAAATTAAGATCAACAAAACAAAACTACAGGCCTATTTCCCTGATGAACATAGATGCTAAAATCTTTAACAATATATTAGCAAGCCAAATCCAACAGCATATCAAAAGTATTATTCATCACAACCAGGCGGGTTTTATTCCAGGGATGCATGGATGGTTCAATATCCACAAATTAATAAGCATGTTACACAACATAAACAGAAGCAAAGTAAAAACCATATGATTATCTCAATAGACACTACAAAGGCATTTGACAAAATCAACATCCCTTTGTGATAAAAACTCTCAACAAACTGAACATTACAAAAACATATATCAAAATAATGAGAGTCATATATGACAAACCAATAGCCAACATTATATGGAACCAGGAAAAGTTGAAAAAGCTGTCTCTCAGAATTGGAACAAAATAGGGATACCCACTCTCACCATTCTTAGTTAACATTGTACTGGAAGTCCTAACAAGAAAAACGTGGCAAGAGAAAGAAACAAATGTATTCACATTGGTGAGAAAGAAGCAAAACTATCTCAGTTTGTAGATGACACAATTGTATACATAGAAAAGTTCCTTAAAGAAGCTTCTAGACCTTACAAATGACTTCAGTAAGTCTCAGGATACAAACCAACATACAAAATTCGAAAACATTCCAATACACCAACAACTATCAAGACAAGAACCAAATCAAGAGCTCAATTCCATTCACATTAGACACAAAAATAAATAAGTAAATAAATAAATAAATAAATAAATAAATAAATAGTACCTAAGAATACACCCAACTAAGGAAGTAAAATACTTCTACAAAGAGATCTACAAAGGGAACTACAAAACACTGATGAAAGACATTGTAGATGACACAAACAAATGAAAAAACATTCCATGATCATGGATTGGAAGAATCAATATTGATAAAATGACCATATTGCCCAAAGCAATCTACAGTCAATGTAATCCCAATTAAAATACCAACTTTGTTCTTCATAGAACTAAAAAATCTTAAAGTGTATGAAATCAAAAGAGATCCCAAATAGCCAAAATCCTAAGCCAATCTTAAGCCAAAAGAACTAATGTGGAGGCATCACACTGCCTGACTTCAAATTATACTATAAGGCTATAGTTACTAAAACAGTATAGTACTGGTTTAAGAATTGACTGATAGAACAGTATAGAGACCCCAGAAATAAAACTACATTCCCACTAACAACTAATCTTTAACAAAGCTGACAAGAATAAGCAGTAAGGAAAGGACACCCTATTGAATAAATGATGCTAGAAAAATTGGCTATTCATGTGCATAAGAATAAAACTGGCTCCCTATCTCTCAGCACATACAAAAATTAACTCAAGATAGATGAAAGAATTAAATGTAAAATCTGAAATTATAAAAATTCTAGGATAATATCTAGGAAAAAACTTTTAAGGACATTGGTCTAAGCACAAAAATTATGATAAATACTCCAAAAGCAATTGTATCAAACACTAAAATAGGCAAAGTGTACTTAATACAACTAAAAAAACCTGCACAGCAATAAATAAATAATTAATTAATAAAAAGAGCAAAGTGAACACCTCCACTGAATGGAAAAAATATTTGCAAGCTACTTCTCCGACAAAGGGCTAATATCCAGAATCTACAAGAAACTCAACCAGCTCAACATGAAAAATATAAACAGCCCCATCAAAAAGTGGACAAAGGGAGACTTCCAGCAAGATGGCGACGGGGCAACTTGATCTGTGAGACTCTCCACCGAGGAGATCACAAAGAGACTCTGGTTCTCTCCCCAGAGGCTACAGATCCCATCATTGGCAGCCTGCTCTTCACTCGGAGCTCCGCCGCAGACCTCTCTGAGGCATCACTGTGGTCCCAGCAGCTACTGTGGCTGCCACTGCTGCCACTGCCGCTGCCACCATGCCGGCAGCCAATCCACATTGCACCGCCAGTGCTGGAGATGAGCCACCACTGCCTCTGAGGCTGCCACCACCAACGCTGCCTCCGAGGCAGCCATTACACATCACTCCGCCTGTGCCTGAGGCCAGCTGCCATTGCCACTGCTGCCACCACCACCAAAACAGTCATTCCACATTGGACCATCAGTGCCTAAGGTGAGCCACAGCCGCCACCGCCAAGGCAGCCATTACACATTGAACAGCTCATGCCTGAGGCAATCCACGACTTCAGACCTTGAAGCCCCTGTGAGCAAGATCTGCTGAGGTCTACTACCACTGGATGTCCTGCCAGGCTGTGGGTCTCCTCCTGTGTGTCTCCAGGCAACATCTCCCTCCCCTTAGGGGCAGATGAGCAGCTGTGATAAAGACCATCTGTAGCAAGGGATAACACCCCCTGCTGGTGATTCAGGTAACAACATGGAAAGGAGAAAAATGGAAGCCTGACAGACACAGGTCAGATCTGAGTAGTGAACGGGGCAGTGGGGAACTGAGTGATGATCTGAACTGCCCTTCACAGCAGGCCAGGGGCAACTGATCCTAACCTTGAACAAACTTACTAGCTTGAAAAGACAGCTAGAAATCAGAGCTGAAAGGACATTCTACTTAAATGAAAAGTCTCAGAGTGTGCTTGATTGCTTCTGTTAGTCTACTGGCTTGATCCTATTCCTTCTGTTTTGCCCCCCACCCTTTTTCTCCTTCTTTACCATTCTTTTATTTTCTTCTCTCTGTAAACCATATCTTTGTATAGAGGAATAGCACACCAATAAGGAGGTTGGTAAGCTAGTATGTTAGCAACATTGTATGTTTTACTTTTTTTGTATGGGAGTTGGTTAGTTTGTAGCCGTGGTCTATTGTTTTTATATGTTTTAATTTTTGTCTCTCTCTCCATTTGTTGGTACACTCGTCTGTTTTCACCCTTACCCCTCCCTCTCTCCATCCCCCTATTCCCCCCCACTGCCTGCTCCATTCTCTTCCCTCTGTTAACCGCATTTTATTTTCAGGGAGTAAACCTGCAACCCCACTGCATGGACAGATTACAAGGCAGTGGGAAGTGGGTTTCAGATTATTCATACACCTGTCGGTGGATACCAGGACCTGCAGATAGATTTTGAATCACAGCTCCCCCTTAAGTAAATCTCAAAACTCCAAAAAGGACCACCCCCAACTTACAGTGCAACTCCAGAATTGAACAAAGTAAGAGGACATACATAAAAAAGAATAGGAGATTGAACAAACAGAAGTAAAACCAATCCCTCTACCCCTGAATAACAGAATTAAAGAAGACGGTGACGTGAAGGCAAGGAATAAGTAGGGAGGGGAAAAAACTGCACAAATCAAGAAAAACCAAAGAAGAATATAGGTCTCACACAGACCCCTGGGAGATCAGACACTGGGAAAACAGAATCCAGAACACAAAAAATGAAGAGCCCCCAGAATGACTGGTCACATGCAACAAACCCAGATATCAAGACATTAATAGAGAAAATTAGAAAAATTCAGGAGAGACAAGAGGAAAATAGGAAGAAGCTGATGTCAGAAATAACAGCAGTAAAGAATACCATCATGGAAATAAATAACAAACAATTAAGTATGGAAAGCAGAATTAGCCAAGCAGAAGAAAGAATCTCAGAGCTCAAAGACCAAAACACAGAACTAACCCAAACTGTCAAAAGCATAGAAAAGAAGCTCAAAAAGACAGAACAAAACCTTCAAGAGATGAATGACCACCTCAAGAGACTGAATCTAAGAATAATTGGCCTTCCTGAGGCAGAGAGAGAAACAGAGGCCACACTGGAACAAATATTTCATGAAATCATTCAAGAAAACTTCCTTCATCTCATCAAGAAGGAAAAAATTCAAACACAAGAGATTCAGAGAACTCCTGCAAGACAACAAATGAGAAGACCAACTTCCAGACATATAATAATTCGCCTAAACAAAGCAGGTATAAAAGAAAAAATCCTAAAGACTGCAAGAGGAAAATGTCAGACTACCCACCAGGGAAGACCAATTAGAGTGGCAGCAGATATATCTACAGAAACCCTCCAGGCCAGGAAAGCTTGGAGCCCTATCTTCAAAGTTCTAAAAGATAAACAATTTCAACTGAGAAAAACCTACCCAGTCAAGCTAAGCTTCATAAGTGAGGGAGAATTGTAATCCTTCCCAGATATCCAATCCCTAAGAAACTATGCTGCCACCAGACCACCGCTGCAAGAAACACTTAAGAAAGCATTGAACACAGAAGAAAAGGAAAAAGAACAACAACATTATTCACAAGAGTACAGGCAAAAGATTAAAAACACACATGATCCAACTCTAAAACCAAAAGAAAGACAACACACAAACAGGAAGAACAGCAACTCTGTAAGAACATTATGATAGGGATCAACTCTCACATCTCAATAATTAGTTTTAATGTGAATGGACTAAATGCACTACTGAAAAGACATAGAATGGCAAAATGGATAAAACATCACCGGGCAACAGTCTATTGCCTTCAAGAGACTCACCTCACTAGAAAGGACACTCACCAACTCAAAATAAAAGGATGGGAAATAAATTTTCAGGTGAATGGAACACAAAAGGAGGAGTCATGATCTTAGTCTCAGACAAAATACTGTTTAAGCTATCAAAAATTAAAAAAGATACAGAAGGCAACTACATAATGATAAAAGGTTCAATCCATCAACAAGAAATATCCATCCTAATCATATATGCACTGAACATAGGAGCACCGCCTTTCATAAAGCAGCTCCTAGGTAAACTAAAAAAAGATACTGACTCCAATAACATCATAGCTGGGGACTTTAATACCCCACTCACAACCCTAGACAGATCATCAGGACAAAAAATAAGCAATGAGATCCGAAACCTCAATGTAACTCTTGATCAAATGGACTTAATTGATACCTACAGAACCCTCCATCCAAAGACCACAGAATACACATTCTACTCATCACCACATGGAGCGTACTCTAAGACTGACCACATACTTGGCCATAAGACAAGCATAAGCAAATTTAAAAGGACTGAAATTTTACCATGCACCTTCTCGGACCACAGTGGAATAAAAATAAGCATTAACACCAACAAGGTCCCCCCCAAACCCACAAAGACATGGACACTAAACAGCATGATGCTAAACAACTCCTGGATCAATGATGAAATCAAAAGAGAGATTAAAAGATACCTGGAAACAAATGAAAATGAAGAAACATCTTACCAAAATCTCTGGGATGCTATGAAAGCTACAGTAAGAGGGGAATTTATATCCCTACAAACACACATGAAGAAAATGGAAGGATCACAAATTAACAACCTAATAAGCAAACTAAGGAAACTGGAAAAGCAAGATCACAAAAACTCTAATTTCAGCAGAAGAATCCAGATCACCAAAATAAAAGCCCAAATCCAGGACATAGAAGACAAAAAGATAATAAAAAAATCAGCCGGGCTCGGTGGCTCAGCCTGTAATCCCACACCTTTGGAAGGCTTAGGTGAGTGAATTGCCTGAACCCACAGGTCCAAGACCCACCTGGGCAGCGAGACCTCATCTCTACAATAAATAAAAAAATCAGCCAGGCATGGTGGCACATGCTATTCCGGCTACTCGGAAGACTGAGGCAGAAGAATCGCCGGAGCCCAGCAGGCCGAGGCTGCAGTGGCTGGGAGCAGCACTGCACTCCAGTCTGGGCAACAGAGTGAGACTCCAACTCAAAAAAAAAAAAAAAAAAAACCATGAAACAAAAAGCTGGATCTTCAAAAGGATAAACAAAATTGATGGTCCCCTAGCTAGACTGACCAAGAAAAAGAGAGAAAAAGCCCAAATAAACACAATCAGAAACACAAAAATGAAGTCACATCTGATCCTGAAGAAATACAAAAGATCATTAGAGACTACTATGTGCACTGGTATAGAAACAAACTTGAAAACCTTTCAGAAATGGAGGACTTTCTGTCATCACGCAACCTGCCTAGGTTGAAACAAGAAGAAATTGAGGCCCTAAATAGACCAATAACAATCAAGGAAATTGACCATGTAATAAGAAAACTACTTACAAAAAAATGCCCTGGACCAGAAGGCTTTCCAGCAGAATTCTACAAGACATTTACGGAGGAGCTTATACCAATCCTACTGAAGGTATTACAGACAATTGAGAAAGATGGAACTCTCCCCAAATCATTTTACGATGCCAACATCACATTGATACCCAAGCCAGGTAAAGACCAACAAAGAAAGAGAACTACAGGCCAATATCTTTGATGAACATAGATGCTAAAATTCTCAACAAGATCCTAGCAAACTGGATTCAACAACACATCTCAAAAATCGTCCATCATGACCAAGTGGGCTTCATCCCTGGGATGGAAGGCTGGTTCAACATTCATAAAACCATAAATGTAATTAAATATATCAACAGATGTCAAAACAAAAAACACATGATTATATCATTAGATGCAGAAAAAGCTTTTGATAAAATCCAGCACTGTTGGGAGCCAACATCTATAGCTACATGGCTGAAGCCTGTAAAGGCCCATCTGGAAGATCGCCTCTGACATAGGATATCAGTTATACCTATAATATTGGCGTGTGATTAGTGACCAGTGTGCATACTTGGCAGTAAAACTTATAAATAAATCTCTATACACCTGATGAAAGGTTATACAGCAGAATGACCTTGTCCCTTCTAAGTCTTACTTCTTTCTAGATATTTTTTAACTTCTATTTCCTGGTAGACTGGTGAGTCAGCTCTTGTTCCCAAAGGCAGTTTCTTCTAGGATTAAGATTAGAAACTAAATTATCATAATAGTTTTATTGCCCTGTCTCTAGCCAGGCAGGACGTTTTTCTAGTTTCGTTACATGCCGAAACTCTGTTTGCTTCAGCCCGTGGCCATTGCCATAGTAACTGCGCAGTCCATTATCCAAGAGTGTGACAAATACTATTTGATTTTTAGAATAGACTTGTTTGGATAAAACATTCATTTAAGACGATACAATTTCCATCGGAAAGATTTAAACAGTAATAAGCATTCAGAGAAAACTTTTAGGTTTTGTTTAAGCTTTTTAAGTTTCTTTTTCTCATATTATGACTTTAGTTCCTGTTCCTGTAGGCCAATTTTAAGATCCTTTGATTAGTATACCGAAACTTTCCCAACAGTGTTGTTTTTGCTTCTAATACATGGCTACGTGTAAAATAGGAAATTTTACACGTAGCCATGTATTAACATACTAGGAAAAAAGATTTAAGTTTTGGGTTAAAGTCGTAGTTTTATTAGAATAGAATGAGAATTATAACGTTATGATTTTAAAGTCATACGTCAATAATAATTATAAGATTCAATGATAAGGTATTAGCTTAATGAGATATAGCATAGTATTAAAGTCCAAACACTAGATCATGAAACTCATATAAGTCATGGTAAGGAATAAGTTTTGAATTAATTGTTATAGAATTACAGGCCACTATGTTGAATCGTAATAGGTTAATGGAATAAATAAAAATTAAGTCATTTAAGTAAACTTATAAATTATAGTATAGTGTTAAGTTGATAATATCAATCGTTAAAAAATATTAGGAGTCAGTGAACTTGGATTGAACCTAGAGTTAACTAAGAAAGTTTTTGTATTAATCAGGGTTTAGGACAAAGAGTATAATATGAATGATTTGTTGAACACTATGGAAGACACTTTTAAACGAACTGAAATTGTGCACCTGTGACCTTGATGTGAGATTTGTGAAGCACACCAGGCATCATGGAGTTCAAACTGTCTGCTTGGAGCTTGCGAGTCTTGTGATGGTCTTGTGATGCATAGTTTGTAAAGCGCAATATACATCATGGAATTTGTACGCCCCCAGCAAGTGATTATCACACTGCTGGAGGGTATGAAAAATGGTATATAAGTTGGAAGGAGTCCGAATAACATTTGGCTTCAGTCCTGATCAGACTGTTCCCAGAAGAATGGCCTCAGAGTCGTTTCTTCTCTCCGTCCGAATTCTCTGGAGCGGGTCCTAACCCTACCCTTGGTCGGCACTGACCCCGGCACAGCACCCCTTCTTGATAAAAACCCTCGAACACCTAGGCATATGGGGAACATACCTCAAAATAGTAAAAGCCATCTACGAGAAACCCACAGCGAGCATACTCCTAAATGGACAAAAACTGGAATGATTTCCCCTGAAAACGGGAACAAGACAAGGATGCCCACTCTCACTCCTACTGTTCAATATAGTATTGGAAGTCCTGGCTAGAGCAATCAGAGGAGAGAAGGCAATCAGGGGTATTTAAATAAGAAAAGAGGAAGTCACGCTATCTCTCTTTGCAGATGACATGATCATGTACCTTGAAAACCCAAGAGAATCTATCAAAAACATCCTTACACTGATAAAGGACTTTGGCAAAGTCTCAGGATATAAAATAAATGTGCAAAAGACAATCGCATTTCTTTACACCAATAATAAACAAACAGAAACTCAAATAAAAACCCCAATCCAATTCACAATAGCCACAAAAAAATGAAATACCTTGGCATCTTCCAAACCAGAAACGTCAAAGACCTTTACAATGAAAACTACAAAACTCTGCTAAGAGAATTAAAGATGACACAAATAAGTGGAAAAATATCCCATGCTCAAGGATTGGAGGAATCAACATTGTGAAGATGTCCATCTTACCTAAGGCAATCTACAGATTTAATGCAATACCCATCAAATTACCAGCAACATTCTTCTCAGACCTAGAAAAAACAACACAGGAGTTCATATGGAAACACAAACAACCAAGAACAGCCAGAACAATCCTCAGCAAAAAAAAAAAAAAGCAGGTGGTATCACATTACCAGACTTCAAACTTTACTATAAAGCTACAATCATCAAAACAGCTTGGTATGGGTACAGGAACAGGCATATAGATCAATGGAATAGAATTGAGATTCCAGAAGCAAATCCTCAATTTCTCAACCAACTCATCTTTGACAAAGCCTCCACCACCTACCACTGGGGAGAGGAGAACTTATTCAGTAAATGGTGCTGGGAAAACTGGCTGACCACATGCAGAAGATTTAAATAGGACCCCTATCCATCCCCATGCACAGAGGTTTACTCCAAATGGATCAGAGACCTAAATGTAAAACCTCAAACCATGAGAACCTTAGAAAATGAAGGACATACCCTCATGGAAATTGGAATTGGCATCCAATTCCTGAACAAAACCTGAAACCCACAGGCCATAAGAGATAAGATAGACAAGTGGGACCTTATTAAACTGACAAGCTTCTGCAAAACCAAAGAAACCATCAAGAGAGCAGGGAGACAGCCTATGGACTGGGAAAAAGTATTTGCCAACTCCAGGTCTGACAAAGGCTTAACATCTTGGATCTACAAGGAACTCAAACATGCTGAAAAGAAAAAAACAAACAACTCCATTATAAAATGGGCAAAAGATATGAACAGACACTTCTCAAAGGAAGACATTCGAGCAGCCAACAGACACATGAAAAAATGTTCAACCTCACTAATCATCAGGGAGATGCAAATCAAAACCACACTGAGATACCACCTAACTCCAATCAGAATGGCAATTATCAACAACTCAAAAAATAACAGCTGCTGGAGAGGGTGTGGCGAAAAGGGAACACTTCTACATTGTTGGTGGCAGTGCAAACTAATGCAACCTCTGTGGAAAGCAGTATTTCAATTCCTAAAAGCTGTAAATATTGACCTCCCATATGACCCTGCAATCCCACTACTGGAAATATACCCTGAAGAACTCAAATCACTCTATAAAAAAGATACCTGCACAGGTGTGTTTATCGTAGCATTGTTCACAATAGCAAGAACCTGGAAGCAACCAAGCTGTCCATCAAAAAAGGACCGGATTAAAAAAATGTGGTACATATACACGATGGAATACTACGCAGCCATAAAAACGAACAAAATCATGAATTTTGCAGCAACCTGGATGGAACTAGAGTCAATAATACTGAGTTACCTCTCACAGAAACAAAGATCTGAGTATCACATGTTCTCACTCATATAGTGGACCTTGAACATACAACGTAATACGATAAGAAAATGACTGACAGTGGTGGGAAACTATGGGGGTGGGAGGGGAAGGGAGATGGGATTAACGGTAGTAAATATCTATCTGGGGACGGGGAGACACCTCTTATCAACCAGGGTGCCTGAACGGAGCATATTTGTATACCTAACCCTTAACTGTACCCCACAATAGAATAATAAATAATTTTTTTTTAAAAGTGGACAAAGGACATAATAGGCACTTCTCAAAAGAAGACATACAAGTGACCAACAAACATATGAAAAAATGCTCACATTACTAATCGTCAGATAAATGCAAATTAAAGCCACAACAAGATATCCCCTCACCCCCGTAAGAATGAATATTATTAAAAAATAAAAAAATAACAGATGTTGGTGTGGTTGCAGAGAAAAGAAAAACGGAATGTTCATGCACTGTTGTGAATGTAAACTAGTTCAACCTCTATGGAAAACAGTTTGAAGATTTCTCAAAGAATTAAAAATTGAATTGCCATTTGACAAAGCAATCCCACTACTAGGGCTCAACCCAAAGGAAAATAAATCAGTATATTTAAAAAAAAAAAATACCTGTACTCATATGTTCATTGCAGCACTATTCACAATAGTAAAATCAAGGAATCTTTCTAAGTACCCATCAACATTTGACTGAATAAAGAAAATGTGGTGTGTGTGTGTGTGTGTGTGTGTGTGTGTGTGTGTAGTGTAGTGTATACACACACCAAGGAATACTATGCATGCATAAAATAGAATGATATCATGCCCTTTGCAGCACATCAGATGGAGCTAAAGATCATCATCCTAAGTGAACTGACTCAGAAACAGAAAACCAAACACCACTTGTTTTCACTTATTTGTGAAAGCTAAATGGGCACAAAGATAGAAATAATGGACACCAGGGACACCAATAAGGGAGAGGTTGGAAGGGGGACTAGAGGCCAGAAATTACGTATAGGGTACAATGTTCACTATCTGGGAAATGGGCCACCTGAGACACAATCCTTACCACTGCACAATATTTCTATGTAATGGACATGTGTGTGTAGCCCCTGAATATAGAAAGAATGTATGAATTTATGAATGAATGAGAACAATACAAAGAGGCCATGCAGGGACTTTCTCTGTAGCAGTGCCATCACACAAAGTACAGTGGCCATTTAGCTATATCTCCTGCCATGAAGAAACGGGAGCTGTAGAATTTGGGAAAGGGAATGTGAACAAGATCTAGTAGAGGAACAGAATTGGGGGTAGTGGAGCCTGTGATTCAGGATCATGACTACCTGATTCAGCTCTTTACAGTGCCCCTAATTGGTGACTTTTACCTTGGGAAGGTTACACTCCTCTAAACCAATGGGTTATTATAACATCTCGAGTGTTTACAAGGACTGTATTCTCAAAGGTTTCAATGCATCCTCATTATCTGATGTCATCTTTGCACTTTCAGAATATGTGGTCCATTTTAATATAACTAAGTGATTTGATTTCTGCTCTCCTGAATCACAAATCATCATTCTTCATCCACCTCCCCCCCCCTTTTTTTTTTGCTATTTCTTAAAAAAAATCAAATTACCTTTATTTTTGAACTTACAGCCTGTGCGTGCCCTGCAACTTCAACCTTACTTAAGAATACTAACGAGCACCACTGGAGAGTGAAAAGATGAAGTATCCGTGTGTCTTATCTTCACTGTCCTTTATCCGGAGCAACTGAACTTTGTCTGCCCAAGAGATTTTGTGATGTATGTATCTTTATGTCTTCCTTTTATTCATGTATTTTACAAATTTCATCTTGTGCTTATTATGTGATAAGCACTCTCCCAGGTATGAGGAAAAAAAATAGACATAATCTCTACTCTGAGTGAAGGGAATTTCAACTATATGCCAGAAAAAGCTTTCCCAAGAAAGAGATATTTAATTTTCAGTGTAAGAATTAGGTCAAGATGGTGGAGAGGATGAGCAAGGCAGTGCTATAGAAACGAAAGAAGATAGTAAAAGAGATGGCTCAAAGCCACAAAGAACAAAGAGAAGGCAACAGGTGTGAGGCAGAGCGATGATCAAGGTATAGCTGGGACAATGAGGCTAGACTTTGCTGGCTCTTGGAAGACAGTAAAGAATAGGTGCTATACCCTAAGAACAGAGATACATAGAGGATTTTATGCAGGAGAACAGATTTACTTTTATGAAGATCTGTTTTCTGAATCACTTTCTTATTCAAAAATGTGAGTAGATGCTTATCCAGATTATTTTGGAAGCTTGTTTTCTCCAGAATCTTTTCATTGGGGTTCTTTTTGTATTCTCCAAATGTCCCTCCAGAGACTTGCAAAACATGTCCATCTTCAACATCCTGTGAAAATGTATTAAAACCTTCAGGGCTGACTTTGAACTTCCTCTCACTTTTCTCTCTTAAATTTCCCTGGTTTCAACTACTCCCATTGTTGCAAGCTGTATGTCTTTCCTTCCATCTTTCCTCTGTCCTGGGACATGGAATTTAATCACATGGCTTTTCCTTTTTTTCCCTTTTCTCTGCTCCCTTGCCTCCTGGCTTATCTGGTTAGCTTGTACTCCTCCACTGCTTTGCTTCTAACACATCAGAAACAGCTACTTCTTCTGAAATTCTCCTCTCTTCAATATCTTGGGTTTCCCTGCTGCTTTATTGTTATATTTTTCAACACTGGTGACTGTCTCTACTCCCTGTCACCTTAAATTGGTTATGCCCCTACATGAATGCACCTTTTCCAGGTTCTCAATTCCTGTGTGTGTGTGTGTGTGTGTGTGTGTGTGTGTGTGTGTGTGTGTGTGTGTGTCTTCTATTCTGCTTTTATATTATGGCCTTTGTGCCTTTGTAATGGCATCATTTTTTTGGCAAACTTAATGGACTTTAAATAGATAATTTTAGTCAAGAAATTTCACAGAAATCCAACAGGTAGGAATATTCTTTATTCAATTCATCAACTAACATTTAGATTAATTAGTTGAGGAGACTGTCAGTGAACAGTCTGTAGAACAACCCACACCTGATGAGTAGGAGGACAGTGTCTTCCCTTTTTCAGTCTTCCCACCAATTTCATTAGAATCTTGTGTCTTAGCCAGGACTGCCATAACAAAATGTTACAGTCTGGGTGGCTCGCATGTCAGAAACATGCTGTCTCAAGGCTCTGGAGGCTGGAAGTCTTGCTGGCCATTGGTCTTTTCTGAGGTCTCTCCCCATGGCTTACAGACTGCCACCTTCCCACTGTCCTCATGTGGCCCTCCCTCTGTGCATAATATCCCCCATATATTTTTATCTTCTTACAGGGACAGCAGTCCCTGCAGTTGGATTCCGCCCCACCTTTATGATCTCATTCAATCTTAATTTTTACCTTAAAGTTCTTGTCATTAGATACGGTTACTCAGAGGTACTGGAATGTTGGAGATTAGGATTTTACCATATCAATATTGGGAGAACACAATTCAGTTCATAATACCTAGTTAGTCAAACTAGTAATTCATACATTTATTTATTTCTGTCTCAGGATTGCTGAGCAAATATTGTGCTAGTAACAATGCTAGGTCCTGAGAGAATATAATAGGAAAAGAATAAATGGATTCTCTAAGGAGATAAGCCTCTACATTGTCACCAACCAACATTTGGGCACCATTTTGAATGACACGAGGCTAGGACCTAGAAGAGCAGCTAGAATACAAGTCAAATTTGTGGCTGAGCAGAGCCCTTGATCTACCAAGTTTAGAAACTTACTCAACATCTGTGGCAGGTGCAGGGAAAAATCACTGAAGTGAAACCCAGGACCTCATTCACGGAAGACACAGCTGTGTCCATCCTTACTGCACCATTCATAGTTGTCTATCATAAACAGATGACTTGAGAAATATTTATAGTCATCTCTTAAATTGCATCTTCTAAGTCTAAACCATTTTTACAAGAGTGGCTCAGATGCTTATAAAACAATTTTGGGGCCTCAACACAGATCTGTTGGTGTCTATATGGAAATCCAGGCCTTTGGGATCTACATTTTAAAGTAGGACTGGATTTTTAGAATGTGATACATATACACAATGGAATACTATGTAGCCACAAGGGTGCAGTAGCACAGTCATGGCTTACCACTTTAAAATGGGCTCAGATGAATCTTCCACCTCTGTCTCCCAAGTAGCTGGAGCTACAGGTGAGCGCTCCCACAGTCAGCAATATATTTTTTTTAATTTTTGGTAGAGATGAGGTCTCACTACATTTCTCAGGCCAATCTTGAACTCCTGGGCTCATGCAGTCCTCCTATCTTTAATTCCCAAAGTGTTAGGATAACAGGTGTGAGCCACTACACCAAGCCCTGCAGAACAACTGTGTATGGTGATACCACTTTTATCAGCTATAGTTCATCTTTCTTTCTGAGCAAAATACTGTTCTAATTACTTTACCTGTACTCAATAATTTACAGGTATTAACTAAGAGGAAAAGGCAAATCTTACAACCTCTCTCATTGAATCACTGCAGGCATGTGGCATTTACTTAGAACAAAATTGATTATATCATCTTAAAACTCCATAAAATAGATAAAATAGGAAGGTATATCATCGCAAGAACTTCCTAGATGAGTAAAGTAAGAAAAAAATCAGTAAATGAGGGTGAGTCATGCAAGAAGTTTCCATCAGATCTATAATTCAGATTTCCCAGCTTCACAGCATTGTTTACATGAAATCATCAGACTCTTAATCAATACATGTGCATATTGAGCATCTATAATGTGCACACAATAGAAATTCTTCATTCTCTTTCTCCATAGTGATATCTAAAGACATTGTTTGGCAACTAAAGCCCTGGTTACCAGAGGGACTCTCCTATGAGCAGACCTTATTAGTGTAACCATGGAGATGACTAAGTTAGGCTCTGTGGTTCTCCAAGACACATTTTCTAAGACAGCCAGATCTCCCTGTCAACCCCCCTCCTATCAAGTCTACCTAGAGACGTCATAGCAAAGTAAAAAGAAGCTGACCTCAGAGTCTTTAAGAGATTTTTTTTTAAACACTGAAGATACCCATTTTCCTCTTCTCACTATTTTTATCTCTTTATTTTGTATTTTTTACTTTAAAATGCTATATTTTAATTTTTTTTATTAGTTACTCATGATTGTCTCTGTATTTTTGTTGTTGTTGTTGTTTTTTGAGTTGGAGTCTCACTCTGTCACCCAGACTGGAGTGCAGTGGCTGCTCCCGGTCACCGCAGCCTCGACCTGCTGGACTCTGGCAATCCTTCTGCCTCAGCCTTCCAAGTAGCTGGAGCTACAGGCACGCGCTACCACACCCGACTAATTTTTTAATTTATTGTAGAGTTGAGGTCTCACCAAGTTGCTCAGGCGGATCTCGAACCCGTGGGCTCAGGCAATCCACTCACCTCAGCTTCTCAAGGCGCAGGATTATAGGCTAAGCCACCGAGCCTGGCTTTCTCTATATTTTTAATGGCACATGGAGTTTTAAGTCATCTTTTCTAATGCATGGTGTTCACTTGCAAATTAAAAAAAAAATTTTTTTCTACAAAGAATTTTGCTGCTGGCTTGTGGCATTTTAATAAAAAATAGAAATAAAACTTGTCTCAAAATGTATCCATAAATAGATAGGCGTAAGGAATGCCATATTAGAAACCACAGTTGGGGTCCACAACACTATTTGGAATGAATACCAGTCTACTGGCCCACCTTAAAGAACTCATACAAATAATTTGTTACATTTCAACTTCAAGGAAATAAAAGAAACACAAAGCCAATCAACTCCAGCGAAAGAAAATCAATCCTAGTGAAAACTGAGAGAGGGTAACTATTCATATCTGTGAGACCATAAATAAAATTCATTTCTGCAAAATTTACAAATTGAATATAACTGCAATGGCTTGCCTACATGTGAGTGCCTTTAGTTCAGGCATCTTCAAGATAAGGTCATAGAAGGTCCAACTCACTTCTTCTAACCAGTGTGTCCTCAATCAGGATTCTGTGTGGAGTATCCAAGAGTCCCTCAGTTTCCTGGATTATTTTAAACAATAAGAAGTGTTCCATTAATAAAAAACAATGTAATGTAAAGTAATAAGTTAGACTCTACACACAATACTTTATAAAATGTTCTTTTTTTTTAAAGTAACGGAAATTAACAGAGTAGGTAAGTTAGAGCAGGGACATTTCAGGGATGCAGGGAAATTCAGAAATTATTTGAAACTCTTACAAAACAACACCTGCAGAGTCTACATCCTCTTGCTTAAGATGCTTGTACTGGAGCAGTGTCTTGCTTAAAAATCACCAGGAACACGTGCACAATGGAGACACAACAACCTACGTCAAAAGTTAGACAAGAGACAGCCTCCTTATAATATCATTCACACTGCAGTACTACAAATGTTTTACCTACCAAAACACCATGACAGTCCCAGGAGTTTTAAGGCTAAAAACTCTCCAGCCCACTGGGAGGGAAGAGTAACAAAAACCCATCCCCAAATCAGCCCCCTCATAGTCATAAGAATAACAGCTATATCTCTTCATCAGCTCAGGGCAGTTGCTCCTTCAGAGCTTTCTCGTCCACTCTCCGTTTTTGAGAGTGTACTTTCACTGTGAGGCAGCAACTCTTCCTGAGCTGTCTTGCCCGTTCTCTCTTCCTAACGGTGTTCTTTTGTTTCACTCAATAAACCACCTGCTTGTTTGACTTCTCTGCATGTCTGTTGCAAATTCTTCCCAAACAAGAGCACACAAACCTGACACTGATCACAACCAACTCCGGTAACAAATTGGTGACTCCAATGCCAGTAACAAAATAATCCTGTATCCAAAATTTTTGTTAAATAGTTGTGAATTTAAAGACATTTTCAACCATAGCAACAGCTAATGAAATGTACCCACTTTACTTTCTTCTAATTAATTTCTTTCTGTTTAATTGGAAAGCAGGCTTAATACCTTAAACTCTTTGTATAAATGACTTCATTAATTTTTAGGTAAAAGATTATATATTAAAACTCTCAACTCAAAGATATGGCACATATCTATAACTTAGATATAACATCTTAATGACTTCTGATAAATATTTCTCAAAGTTAAATGCTTAAATAATATACTTTATGCAGATTTTGCATAAATGCATGCCTAAATTAATGACAATGTATATAATGAATGCACATTGTTCTAATATGCTGGAATTTTAAGTGTTCTTTGCATATTCTAAATTCATGTCGCTTATTAACTACATACTTTGCAAATATTTCTTTTCAGTTTTATTTTTTCTTTTCTCAGTGTTTTTCACAGAGCAAAAGATTTTAATTTTGATAAAGTTTAGTTTATTTTTTCTTTTATGAATTATTTTGGTTTATCTGAAAATGAATTGCCAACCCAATATGCCACACTATTTCTCCTGTGCTTAAAAGTTTTATAGTTTTACATTAAGAACTTAGAGCTAGGATTAAATGTCATGAACTTTTGTATAAGATGCATTACGAGTTTAAGTTGTTTTATTTATTTATTTATTTATTTGCATGTGCGCATCTAACAGATCTAGCTCCATTTGCTGAAAAGGCTTTTCTTATTCTGTGGAATCATTTGTTCACCTTTTGCAAAATGTAGGTTAACTATATTTTGATGGATCTATTTGTCAGTTGACACTCTTATTTGTTAATTCGTTGGTCCTTTTTTTATTCATCAAGCATACCTTTAAATCGGTGAATGTCTGTTTAATAGTTTATTTGAACTATGCGTCTGCTGGAAACTACTCCTGGGGCCAATTATATTCAAATTCTATTAACTTGTTTATATCTTTGTTTTCTTATCATATTTTCAGTTTGTTGCATGTGTGTGATTTTTTTCTTTAAAAAATAGACATTAAAAATTATACATTAAATCACGCCGGACGTGGTGACTCACGCCTGTAATCCCAGCACTTTGGGAGGCCGAGGGGAGAGGATTGCCTGAGCCTACGGGTTTGAGACCAGCCTGGGCAATTTGGTGAGATCTCATCTCTACAACAAATCAAAAAATTAGTCGGTCTCAGTGGCATGTGCCTATAGTTCCAGCTACTTGGAAGACTGAGGCAGAAGGATTACCTAAACCCAGCAGGTCGAGGCTGTGATGACCATGAGCGGCATGCCACTGCATTCCAGCCTGTGTGACAGAGTGAGACTCCATCACAATAATAATAAATAAAAATAAAACAAACCACGGCTCTGACTCTGAGTAACTCTACCTTTCTAGAGTAGATTCCTCTTTATTCTGTTTATTTGTTAAGCTCCTTGAGATCCATAAACATGCAGTTTACTTGTCAATAAAATATTTGAGAAATTTTTGGTTTAAATTTGGGTCCCACTTGTATGTTTCTTGTACTGCTAGAATTTCTCCTGCCAATGTTTAAATTCCCGTGTTTAGCCGGGCTCGGTGGCTCAGCCTGTAATCCCGCGCCTTTGGGAGGCTGAGGTGAGTGGATTGCCTGAGCCCGCGGGTTCGAGACCCGCCTGGGCAGCGAGACCTCATCTCTACAATAAATCAAAAAATCAGCCGGGCGTGGTAGCGCATGCCTGTAATTCCAGCTACTTGGAAGGCTGAGGCGGAAGGATCGCCGGAGCCCAGCAGGTCGAGGCTGCGGTGGCCGGGAGCGGCCACTGCACTCCAGTCTGGGAGAAAGAGTGAGACTTCAACTCAAAAAAAATAAAAAATAAAAAATAAAAATAAATTCCCGTGTTTTACGCTCCTTCATCCATGATTCTGAAACTTTTTCCTGGCAAAGCTACAAAGTGCCCCTCATTCCTTGCACACATGCTCCCACTCCCACCACAAGTATGTGAAGTGGGCAGTGCCTTCACCTCTGGTCTGCTTTTGGAAGTTTACCAGTTACTGTGTATTATGTGTTACTGTGTATTATGTATTACGTGTTATTGCTATTTGCAAGCAGTCTGCAAGACAAATTCACTTGTCCACCATTATACAAAGTCAACAATTTATTTGTATCTTTGAGTTTCATCAGGTAGATTATGACATGTCTAAATTGTGTATGTGAGAGCGTATACACGTGTGCATGTGTATATATGTGTTGTGCTAAAGCTCTCTCCAATGTGCTGAGCTTTCAATGTCAGTTGGCTGCTACTTTTTAACTCAGTCTGGAAATACCAGGTAAAATTCCTTCAAATATGATTTTGCTCATTTTCTTTCTCCTTTACTGGCACTACATGTTACTAATTTATAGGCACCTGTGGCTGAATTTTATTTTGTTTTATCTATTTTTAATTTTTTCTCACTTTCCTGTATTTTGGATAATTTCTAGTTAACTTTCCTCAAAGAAACTGATCCTTTCTTCTATGGATATAGTACATTGTTAATCACATCCACTATTTTTTTTTCACATATTGTATCTAGAATGACATTTTGTATCAATTATGCAGCTTCCAAATCTCTCTTGATAGCCTAGTTTTTTCACTCACTTTTTCTACCTCTTTGGGAGTGTGACTCACCAACTCACTGATTTTTCTCTAGAGTATGGACTACATTGCCTTTCTTTTTTATAGTTACATTAATTGTTGATAGTATATTAGACACTGTGTCTAAAAATATAGTTGAATTAGCAGTAAATAAGTACTGAAATCATTAGAAGGATACTTCTTTTCTGTAATCTTTCTTTTTTTATTCAGTGGGCATTTACCTAAGCTTCATGATGTATAATTCATGACATAACACTAAATCTCAGTGTTCATTGTCAGAAAATTAAGGGTGTTCAGTTCAACCAGAAGGAAGAATTTTAAATGTCTTAGGAAAGATGTCAAAGGACTTCTGAGGACACTTTATAGCAATTGTGCTTTTGCATCAAAATTTGTTTTCAAATACCAATGTCAATCTAGTTTTAAATATTATATTTCAACAACAGGTTATCTTAAAGCAGGAAATACCTCCAGATAAATATATACACGTGTGTGTGTGTGTTTGTGTGTGTGTGTGTGTTGTTGTTGTTGTTGTACATGATTTCAGAAATGCAAGATAAGCATTTCTAGTAATAATACCTCTAGTCAGAATTTTTGATGGCAGTAACTCTGGGGAAGAGATGACTAGTATCAACAATGCTCTTATTAAAAGGTAGGTATATCCCCCAAATATCTACTATTTGTATAAAAAAGTAAAATTGGATTTTCAATGAGGAATTGATCTATATATTTCAAATGAATATATATTTTGTTTGTAGTGTTAACAGTGAAAATATGGTCTATTAAAATAGCCAGGAATCAAAAAAATATATATGCATATCTTTGTATGTATATACAAGCTGCCCAACCATTTGACCTTTTTACTTTTGCAGGTATCAGGGGACCTGAAATCCAGAAAAGAGTATCTATGTGGGAACAATATACCTTTTTATTTTGAGACCACCAAAAAGATCTCTATAGGATATTTGGCCTGGGTCACACAACCCCCAAAATAAGTTAGACTTTATGATACTGTTCAACCTCACAAGAAAATGAAACTAAAAAGAAAAGAAAATGAAAAGATGGGATTTTGTATACGTCAGTTCCACTATGTGACTGCTTGCTACTAGAGTAATATTGCTTTCATTTATCCTATTTTTTGAAACATCTAGTTAATTCTACCTAGTATTAATATTCTGAATTTTAGAGTACATTGACCTGTTAGTCTGCTTACTTAGTAATTTTTTAGTAATACTAAACTATCTAATATCACAAGCATGAATTACACTACAGTGATTTTTGCCTTTATTCACAAGTGTTATAAGGGAGTTCAAAATATCTTAAATTCTAAAGATTCTATGAGTGTTAATAGTATGATGATACTATACACAGCAATTAATTCATGCAAATACTTAATATATATAGGTATATAGGTATAAAACTCCATTATAAAATATTATTTACACAGAATTTCTGAGAGTGTAAGGCTAATCAATTTACAGAAGCATTACTAACTTATATACTAATATGAAATTAAGTCAATATGGGAAATATGTTTCTACAAACATATGAGCGATGAGTGTTCTAGTTCCAAAATAGGTTAACAAATACATTATTTTATTTAAAGTCAGAGGTAAGTTTCCAGCATTTCCCATTATCTTAAACAAGGGGGAAAAAACATTTATTTTCAAGTTCCTGATTCTTTGTTTTTTTAATTGACTGGTTCAATCAACTTAAATAATGTTAAATGGAAAAAGACAGGGATAATGTCATGCTTGTGCATGGATGCTACAGCAAAGATGAGTTTTACAAATTACCAAAATAACATTCTATTTGAATATGTTATTTTTAGAAAATACATAGCCAGTGTTGATAATGTCTGAAGAATTTTATCGACAGTTTAAGTAAATGCTTTACACCTCGTTATCTCAAAAAAACATAAGTGAACTTTTTTGAAATTAACTTGCGTTTACACGAATTGAATGGTATGTTTATTCAAGAATGAAGAAGACTTTTTTTTTTTCCTCTCTCAGTATTAGTGGGGTCTCCTTGCTTGGCACCACATTCTTTCCCGTAAAAGATGTCTTTAGTTAAAGTTCAGGGTTAAAAAGGAATTTCGATAGCATACTTTGTGTTTAAAAATTATCACTGTGATGCCAGTGCCTGAAAGAAACAGACTTGGTTTTTGGCATATTTGAGAGAGGGCAATTGTTCAAAGAAAAATTTTAATGCAAAACATTTGGGGTTATGTTATGTAAATAAGAACTGAGACTTACTGGAGCTTTGGGTTTTTTTCCTCCTTCATTTACTTTACTGTGTGATTTTGTCTTGAAAGTTTTTACTTCTCAGAGTTTTGTACAATCTCATTATTTCCTCTTGGCACTTTCCTTAAGTGAAGCAACAGCTGCATAATATTGATAAACTCTAAGAAGTCTAGAATACACTAAAACTGCTATGGCTTCAATCTAAATGGACCATATATAGAAACTTTGACTTGGCACTATTTCTGTTGTGAAATCTTCATCTCTCTCTTACGTTGAAAATGCAGTATCTAAAAGCTGTGCACAGTAATTTTTTCAAAGAATCTTTATTCTAACACTATAATAATCTTCACAGTTAGTACAGAATATTACAACTGAATATGATAATAAAAGTTAGATGTCATAAATGAAACATGATTAAACTGATAAGATGGGTCTTTAAAAATATTTCTAATTATTTCTCAATACCATTTTTTTAAAAGTTCTTTCAGCTTCTTCCAGTTCAAACCCAAGCTATCTACTGAGGTTTTATTAAACAAGTCAGATCAGGAAAGGGACAGACGACAAAGCATAAAATAATGAGTGAACTCAGAAAGAAAAATGATATTACATGCAAACTATAAAAGTGAAAGCAATTTTTAAAAAAAAATGAAATAAATCAAACAAGAAGGAAACTGGAAATATATTTATAATACAAGTTCAGGGGAAGAAAATATTTGTAATGGATAAATAGCACTTTAAACACAAAAATGCTAATTTTTATATCTTATATTTATAAAAATATAAAAATGAGCAAGAACATGTATAGTCAATTTACAAAAAATACAGTAAGTAGGTTTTTACAAGCCACTTAACTCATTAATTATCAAAGCTATATTACACAAAATCCTAGTAATAGTACTGAAGGCGTAGAAAGATAGACACCATAAAACCCTGAAGGAGAGACTATTAAAATATATATATATATATATTTTTTTTTGAGTTGGAGTCTCACTCTGTCGCCCAGACTGGAGTACAGTGGCCGCTCCCAGCCACTGCAGCCTCGACCTGCTGGGCTCCGGCGATCCTTCCACCTCAGCCTTCCAAGTAGCTGGAAATACAGGCATGCGCTACCACGACCGGCTGATTTTTGATTTATTGTAGAGATGAGGTCTTGTTGCCCGGGCGGGTCTCGAACCCGCGGACTCAGGCAATCCACTCACCTCAGCCTCCCAAAGGCTAAAATAATTTTTAAAAGCATTCTGAAGGGAAAATGTCTGATGCCTATTATGAGCTTATCAAAATTACTTTAAATAGTCATGACTTTTCATCCAAAATTTTACTTCTAGGAATCCAGGTTAAGCAGATGTTCAGAGAAACAGATGTTCAAATAGGATATCCACTGGAGCATCAATATATAGCTGTGAAAAACTTCAGGCAATGGAAATGTCTGACACTAGGAGATTGGTATTAGGAGTCAATATATTTACATTGGAATATTTTACACCAATTATTGGAAAAAAAGTTTAAATGATTAAATTAAATAAGATAGCATAAAAGATTTAAGAAGATCGGCTTTAAATATGTACATGTACTTTTCTTTGTATATGAAGTTCTATGTGTAATCTGTAGATTTCAAAAAGAAAATATTAAGTACAACTATAATTAATAATATAATTTTCTTTATTTTTATATATTCTTCTTCATATATAATAATTATATATTTATTTTATAATCACCACTAACAATAGAGGTTATGATTGTATCTTATAATATTTTAAATATTTTTATATTTCATTTTATTACAAAGACGTGGGTTACAAGTAATAATTAATTAAACAAGTAGACTGCATTCAGGTAAAGTTTGGGCCTTCAACTGTCCCTCACTTTCTCTGGTTTAAGACCAAGTACCCTTTGTGTTATTACCTGCCCCCTTGTTCCTCCCCTGACAGTGCCCGTTGACTGCCAATCCCTCTCTTGTGTTAATGTGACTAGGGTTCAAGGCCCACTTATGAATGAGAGCACGTGACACTCAGTTTTTGGTTTCTGTGATAGATCACTAAGTATGATTATCTCCAACAACATCCAATGTGATACAAAGTCCATGATTTTGTTTTTTTTTTTTTTAGGCCGAGTGATACTCCATAATGTATGTGTACCACATTGAATTTATTCAGTCCACATGTGATGGGCAATAGGGTTGGTTCCATGTTTTTGTTACTGTGCATAGTGTTGCTATGAACATGCATATGCAAGTGTCTTCTTTTTTTGTAGAAAGATTTATGTTCCACTTGGTATATTCCCAGAAAGACTGTCAGATCACACAGAAGGTCAATTTTTAGTTCTCTTAGAAATTGCCACATCATTGCTTTTCATAAAGGTTGAACAAGATTGCATTCCCACCAATCGTGTATAAGCATTCCCTTTTATCTGCACCTGCACCAACAGCTGTTTTTTGATTTATTAATAATATGGTCATCCTTAGTGGAGATGGGTGGTAACTCATTGTGGTTTTGGTGATTAGTGAGGTTGAGCAATTTTTCATGTATCTGTTGGCTTCTTGTATTGCTCTTTGTTGAAAAGAGTCTGTTCATGTCCTTTGCCCGGTTTTTTTTCTTTTTTTTTTTTTTTTAGAGTTGGAGTCTCACTCGGTCAGCCACACTGGAGTGCAGTGGCTGCTTCCGGCCACCGCAGCCTCGACCTGCTGGGCTCCAGCGATCCTTCCGCCTCAGCCTTCCAAGTAGCCAGAATTATAGGCATACGCTACCATGCCAGTTAATTTTTTGATTTATTGTAGAGATGAGGGTTCCCTGCCCAGGCGGGTCTCGAACCCGCGGGCTCAGGCAATCCACTCGCCTCAGCCTCCCAAAGGCACGGGATTACAGGCTGAGCCACCGAGCCCGGCTGCCCAGTTTTTAATAGGGTTGTTTGTTTTTGCTTTTCTCTACAGCTCATTAGAGTTCCTTGTAGATCCTGGATGTCAGCCTTTGTCAGATACATGGTTAGCAAATATTATTTTCCCATTCTGTGAGTTGTCTCTTTCCTCTCTTAATGGTTTCTTTTCCTGTGCCAAAGCTTTTTATTTGATGAAGTTCCACTTCTATCTGCCTTTAGGGCATTCGCTTTTGGGAATTTGGTCAAGAATGGGTTACCTATTCCATTTCCTACATTTTCTTCTAAGAGTCTTATAGTTTGAGGTTTCACATTTAGGTCTTTGATCCATTTGGAGTTGATTTTTGTATACTGTGATAGTGGTCCAGTTTCATTCTTCTGCATGTGTTCAGCCAGTTTTCCCAGCACCATTTGCTAAATATGGTCTTCTTTCCTCAGTGGTTGTTATTAGTGTCTTTGTCAAAGATGAGTTAATTAAGAGATCTTTTACTTCCAGAATTTCTGTCCTGTTCCATTGGTCTGTGTGACTATTCATGTACCAGTACCAGACTCTTTTGGCTGCTGGAGTCTAGTACTAAAGTTTGGAGTCTAGATGCATGTTACCTCCTGCTTTGTTCCTTTTGCTAAGGATTGTTTTGATTATTCGTGCTCCTTTTGTTTGTTTGTTTCCATATGAATTTCTTTTCTTTTCTTTTAAAGGTGTGGGGTACAATTTGGGGGTAGTTGTACAAATAGTCATTGTACAGGTAAAATTTGGGCCTCACTTTGGTCCCCACTTTACCTGCTATGAGATCAGGTACCCTTATTGATGAATTGTGCCTCCTCTCCCGGCAGTTTCCCACTACTGCCAATCCTTTTCTTACAGTATTATGATAATTGTTCAGGGTCTGTTTATGAGTAAGAACATATGGTACTCAGTTCTTTGTTTCTGTGATAGTTCACTGAGTATTATAGACTCTAAGTCCATCCAAGTTGCTGTGAAGTCCACACTTTTGTCCTTTTTTATGGCTGCATAATATTCCATCGTGCATGTGTACCACATTTGTTGTCCAGTCTATATTTGATGGGCAGCATGGTTGGTTCCATGTTTTTGCTATTGTGAATAATTCTGAAATAAACTTACATGTACAGATATCTTCATCATAGAGTGATTTAATGAGGATTGCTGGGTCATATGGAAGGTTGATTTTTTAGATTTTTTAGGAATCACCACACTGTTTTCCACATAGGTTGTACTAATCTACACTCCCATCAACAGTGTAGAAATGTTCCCTTTTCTTTGTACCCTCTCCAGCATCTGTTGTTTTTTTCGTTACTGATGATGACCATGTTGACTTTAGTTAGGTGTTATCTCAGTGTGGTTTTAGGTTGCAATTCTTGGATGATTAGTGAGACTGAACATTTTTTCATGTATCTATTGGCCACTCATATGTCTTCTTTTGAGAAGTGTCTATTAATAGTTTTTGCCCACTTAATAACAGGGCTGTTTTTTTGTTTGTTTTCTTTTTGACAGGTTTGAGTTCCTTGTGGTCTCTGTTTCTCTATCTGTCTCAGGAATACCAGTTAATCATAGTTTCAGCCCTTGATGTAATCACACACCTCTTGGAGACTTTGTTCTGTCTTCTTAAACTTCTTTTCTATGTTTTTAACAGTTTGCATTAGCTCCATATTTTGACCCTCAAGCTCTGAGATTTTCTATTGGTTAATTCTGCTTTCCATGTTTGTCAGTTTGCTATCTATTTAGTTTACTGTACTCTCTACTGCTGTCATCTTAGTTATCGACTCCTTCATTCTTTCCTCTTGTCTCTCCTATTAATTATCTCTATGAAAATCTTGATTTCTGGGTTTATGGTTTGAGATCCGTCATTCTTGGGCTCTTCATTGCTTGAGTTCCAAAGTCTGTATTTTCAGGTGCTGTCTTCCCAGGGTATGTATGGCACCTGCTTTCTTCCGTTGATTCTTCTCCATTTGGCGTGTTTTTCCTCTCCCTTTTCATGCCTTCTTTAATTCTATTGTTTAGTGAAGGGAGGACGGCTTTCATTTCTGTTTGTTCAATCCCCTGTTCTTCCTTATGTAGATCCTGTTCAATTTTGAAGCTGGACTGGGCATGGGAGGTTGTGCTTTTTGTGATTTTGAGACTTGAATAAGGTGTGATGAGGGTGCTGTGGTTCAGAAGCTATCTGCAGATCACAGTATCTGCTGACAGGTGTGTGGGCCCCCTGGATCCCACTTCCCGCCAACTTACAGTCTGTCCATAGAGTGGGGGGTATATGTATGCCCTCTGAAAGGAAAATGAGATAAGTAAAAGGGAATGAATTGAAAAAGGAAGAAAGGAGATGAGAGGAAGATGAAGAGAAAGGAAGAGAAAGAAAATGAATAGGTACCCCAATGAATGAATAAGCAAAGAAACAAAAACAAACCAAAGAAATTAAAAATGTACAAACATGCAAATAAAAAAACCTGATGATGATGTACTTGCCTTCAAAAATACCCATAAGCAAGTAGAAAAACTAAAACTAAAAAACATCAAAAAAATAACAAAAACAAAACAAGCACTAAAACATAAGCAGGCCAGGCTCAGTGAGCAGCCTGTAATCCCAGCACTTTGAGAGGCCAGGTGAGTGGACTGCTTGAGCTCGTGGTTTCGAGACCATTCTGGGAAACTTGGTGAGCCCTCATTTTTGCAATATTTTAAAAAATTAGTCCTGTGTTAGTGCGTGGCTGTAGTTTCGGCTACTGGTCAGGCTGAAGCATAAGGATTGCCAGAGCCCAGCAGGTTGATACTCGGGTGGCGGTGACAACGTCCCTGCACTCCAGCCTGGGTGACGAAATGAGACTCCAATGCAAAAATAAAATTAATTAATCAAGTAATTAAAATAAACAAAAACAGAGGGGGAAAAAAGCTCCCCTGTGGCCCTTTGTGGAAGTTCTGGTCCCTTTCCCAAGCACCACAGCCATTTCTGACCAACATAGCAGGGAGTGGGCTCTGGTCTCCAGCCCCTCCCCTCCGCTCTTGGCCCCCACTTATCAGCTTACTCTCAGTATGGGTCAGATGCCCCACAAACTTCTGTGGGAGAAGGCTGAATCAGATCCACACTCACCCAACTTGTTCGCTGCTGCTGCTGCTGCCACCAAGGCCCCCACTCAGATCAGATGGGTCCCTGCCTGTTGCAGCGTCCAGTGGGATGTCCCAGGTCTGTGTCTGCTCCTGAAGTTTTCTCTCTCAATCAGCAATGGTTGATTCCAGAGGGGTATGGAGATTACTTCTGTGTCCCAGGTTGGAGGCTGAACAGAGACACAAGGCCAACACAGGTCTCTGCCCAGTCCTGGGTCGGAGAAAATGCTGGTGGTCAGCGTCTCCTCACCGGAATTGGCCCTCAGCTCCAGATTTCTTCACCATGCCCTCTCTACAGTTTCCTCTGCCAGCGCCTGGGTGGTTGCATGGGGCAAGTGTCAGGTGCTGAGGAACAGCTGGCCTCCACTGCCTCCTCCGGAGAGATCCCCAAGAAGGGCTGACAATCCTGCATGCCTGTGTCTCCAATCTCAGGGCGGTGGTGGATTGCAGCTACTTCCCAAGGAAAGCCCCAGATGCTTGATCCCAAGGTTCTCCTCAGAGGGACTTTCACTCATCCAGTTGCACTCACCCACTCACGCAGAGAAAGAGACAGAGAGAGAAGAGAAGAGAAGAGAAGAGAAGAGAAGAGAAGAGAAGAGATGTTCAGATACTAAGACTTTCCTAAATATTTTTTTAAATCTCTGCCTTGCTCAAGACAGCAGCATACATTGATGAAGACAGAAGGAACCACTGTCTTCACTGGGTTTATATTCTACCAAATATGACAATTGCATGGTAATTTCGACATTGTTGCTTTTAGCTAGTTTTTGAAAAGCAGTCATCAATGTAGTTCCTGGGGACATTTTGCATTGAAAGATAAGGAAGTCCTAGAATTCCATTTAAAATCAAAATTTTGAATTATAGCCATAGATTGCACCATTGAGCATCAAGAGGGTGTAAGGAGAAGCTGCTGCTGCCTTTGATCAGGGAATTTTCAGAACGATAGTCTAGTAGCAATCCTTAGGAGATTATGAAGCACATGACTTTTCTAACTTTTGCAAAAAAAAAAGAAGAACATAGCCACACTTGAAGCTTTTCCTAGGGACTTGGAAAGAAGAAAAAAGGGAAGGAGGAAGAGAGGGAGAGAAGGAGGGAAGAAGGGAGGAAGGGAAGGAGGAAGTAAGGAAGGAAAAGCTGTTAGGGTAGGACTATTAATTTCAACTAGATCCCCTGAACTTACTACATTACAATCCATTCTTATATCTTCTGCCTGGTATATTAACTGCTGTTTAGAGTTATGACCCTTAGGTTTGATAACATTCATATTTTATAATATTAAAAAAACATGTGAAAGGGCAGCCTTTTCTGGTAGGTGAAAGGGTAAAACCAAAATTAAACAGCATCTGCTATCTCTGATGCTTTCTAAAACCCCTGCTTTCCTGGTTGCCTTGCTGTGGTTTTTCCCATAGAAGTAGAAAATTCCACTGTGAATATGTCATCGCTTGGTCTCTCACAGTCTTTCTGCCAAATCTGTCTTAAATGGAGCAATGTGTACATGTGAAAGACACTGTCTAATGAGCAGAATCCCTTGAGAATGGCAGTGGTTTGTCAGCTTCCCTACCTTGGATGAACACAGGAAAGACACAGTTTCTACTTAGGGTGAAGCTATAGAGGTGAAAAGTGGCAGTAGCTGATATATATAAAATAAATGTTTTATTCATATTTATATGATTATATGTTTATATATATATATATGTCTATATGTAGGGACTCCAAAAACCCTGGAATTTATTTATAAACAATTGTGTATTTATTCTTACATATTCAAACTTAAGTCACCTGCAAAGTACACTATGTTTGATGTAATACACTTATCAAGATGCTTTTTTCACTGCTCAAAACAGTTTTAAACTCATAAGTTTTGATATTTTTTAGTTCTTCTGCTGTTTTTTTGTTTCACCTCTTCCATAACCACAAAACTTTTCCAAAGTTTGAAGACTTTTTCATACAGGGAAAACATTAGAAGCCACTCTGGGCGAGATCAGGTCAATTGGGTAGGTGGGTCATAGGGGTCCTGTGTTTTTGGTCAAAAATTGCTGAACACTCAGTGCAGCGTGGACAGGTACACTTGTAAATAACCCACCATGAAAGGGCAAACATGTTGAAAGTATCTCAAAAAAAAAAAAAGGAAAAAATTCACTGAAGCTGAACGCAACCTTACACAGCATTTTTACCTGATATGCTGATGCCTATGGGTTCCTAGAACACTTCCCTAGCAGGGTAAGTTTGTACTACAATGGACTCGCCCTCCAAAAAAATAATTCTGGTTGTTTTGGGGTCTTCCCTCATATATATATATAATCTGAAAGCTTTGGAAGGAGTTCCTCAGTCTGTCAGACAAGATTGCCACTCTCCTCCCCTACCCTTGAAGGCGTTTATGTGATGTTTCTAATAGGATTTACATGGCAAAAAATATCATATATTTGTGCCTAGTTGTCCCACTAGAACCACTGCATCTAGTACACTGTAGCAAGGTAAATTTAACATGGTCAAGTGCCCCAGGTTAATGCTATATAAAATGATCATGTCATGAGATAGAAACAAGTTTAGCAAGTTCTTTTTTGTGTTGTAATTATGTTGAGCAGATTTTGATGTGGAGATTTTAACATTTAAAAAGAAAAACAAGGCACAGACTGTGATCCCAGCACCTTGGGAGGGTGAAGTGAGTGGATTGCCTGACCATCCCGGGCAACTTGGCAAGACCTTATCTACAATAAATAGAAAATTAGACAGTTGTGGTAGCACATGCCTGTAATTCCAGCTACTTGGAAAGATGAGATGGAAGGATCATCTGAGTCCAGCAGGTTGACGCTGGAATGGCCAAAAGCGTGTCACTGCATTCCAGCCTGGGCAACGGAGTGAGACTCTGCCTCAAAAAAGACCCCAATTGAATCTTTGCCTTCATAAGATTACAGTTTAGTGAAGAAGACATCAAATTGCAAATTGCAATAATTACATAGCAGTAAAATAAAGGAAAAGTGGGGGTAGGGCACATTTTTGCTTTAAGAAGTCAGGGGACCAGGCTTGGTGGCTCTGTCTGCCATCCCAGAACTTAGGGAGGCCTAGGTGAGAGGATTGCCTGAGTTCAGGGGTTCGAGACCAGTCCGGGCATCTTGGCAAGACCTCATCTCTACAATAAGTCAAAAAAAAAAAAGTCGCGCATGGTAGCATGTGCCTGTCACTCCAGCTACTTGGAAAGCTGAGGCAGAAGGATGGTTATGTCAATGGTGGGGTGGCCTTGAGTGTGTCACTGCACTCCAGCCTGGGTGACAGAGTGAGATTCCAACTCAAAAACAAAAACAAAACAATTTCCTTCTTCCAATGTAATACACTCTAGATATGATGAGAATCTAAGTGTCTCTTAAATACAATTATTATGTTTTTAATAAAGTTAAATTTTACAAATGATTATTTTCAAAATTTTTGAAACTTATTTTTTAAATATGTAAACATTGCTCTTAAGAACATAGAAAATAATATCTCCTGGAACCATTAATAATAATGCTCTAATGACCAAGAAATAAATGCCTTTGTCCATTAAACGTGACTCAATTTTAAATATATTAGTTCATTCAGCATACGCTATTAGGCATCTACCACATGCCAGGTTCAAAACTAAGTGTAACAAACACAAAGCAAATCATCTGTGTCTTTACTGGACTTATATTTTAGTGGTAAAGGAAAGTAAAAATATACAACAAATAAAGAATTATGGGTTCATTTATTAAATTAAAATAAAATGTAGAAGTTCTGAAATTAATCATTTTTAAGATGACGTGGAATTTTACAATATACCAGTGATATGTGAATGAATCTCTTAACATAAATAAAGATGAACATAAGCAATTTTTTTTAGATGAGCAAGAAAATAAGCCTTTTCTTTTGAAGGTATAACTTTGTAAGTCCTACAAAAAGGTAAAATAATAACATGGCTAATATTTATTAGGTTTGCACTGTGTGCTAACATGTATTCCATGTGATTTACTTTTATTAACATATTTAATGTCCATTATGACTCTCAAAGTCGTTACTTCTATTATTCTCACTTTACAGTTGGGGAAACTAAGGTAGAGAGAAATGAATAACTTGCTCAAGATTACACAGTTGTTTAACGGCAAAACTACATTCAAATTCAGGCAACCTGGCTCCAGTGTCCACACCCTTAACTGCCATGGCAGAAAGTACTGGGTTTCTCTATGGAGATAGCCCCTTGTTTCTTACTTCAGAAGACATAAATAAAGAACCTGAAAAGTTGTTCCCATTGGAGAGGATTTCAAGCTTGAGTTATCAGAAATGTGTAACTTTTAAATAATAAACATATGCTATAAAATATGTAATGAACAAATTTAAAAATGAAAAGTATTTACATGTCCTGCCCTAAAGACTTCAGTGTTAAATTCTATGGATGTGGTCCTTCTTGAAATGTGTGCTTCTGATTAATGCTTATCTCTTCTCTCACCTGGGAGACTTTTTGGATCCTAGTTGACCCAAAGATATAGTTTCAGATTTCATTTAAAGGCCTTAACCCTCTAGCACCTCCTTTTCCTCACAAAGTTTCCCGCATGCTATGAGGAATGAAACGTTCTTCCCTCACTTTCCAGGAAACTCAGAAGCTTTTCCCTTTCTTTTACGTCTTGCTTCTGGTGGAGGTTTAACTCCCTCTCTGCATTTCACATCCTGCAAATGCTTACTTTTTTCTATAGTGCTGCAGTTTGTAACGCACATGTGCCTTAGTCCTTCATTTTCTAGAACATTGTTAACATAAAGTAGGTGGCTGTTAGGACAATGCCAGAGATAATAGAATCATAGACAATTAAAAGTGAAAATTGTGCATATCAGTAAAATGAATTGGTTTGGAATTTTTCTGCTACTGCTTCTCCCATAACTCTAGCCAATATCCCATTTTGTCCCATACTTTTTTCCAAGTAGGCATTCACATTTCCAAAAGACCTATTCATATGACTTCGATACACTGCTATTGACACACTCTCAAATTTGGGCTCTTTTTCAGAGACGTTGGAGCTTAATGATTAAGAGCATGTACTCTAGAATCAGAGGATTTAGACTAAAATCCTTGCTTTACACCTGCCCCTCCCCCAACCTACTGTGACCTGAACAACAACTTAACTCTACCTACTTTGTGTCTGGTTTGTCCTAAGTAAAACAAAGATGAGAATATCATCAACTCACAGGGCTGTTAGGAATATTATATGAAGAAGTAGAGTTAGTTGCTTACAATCGTGCTTAGATTTAGTATCTTTCTTTGCTGTTTTTATATTGTATCAGACTTTCAATCTACAGAATTATAAGATTAAAAGTTATATATTACTTTAAGTTACCAATATTGTGTTAATTTATTATGGTAGTAACATGAAATAAATACACCTAGAATTAGGAGAAATTCTCCTGAGGGTGCCTGAACACACTTGACATTTATTTATTGTTTCAACAATTCATTGATTCATTCATTTCAAAATTATTTTCAATCACACTATCCTTACATGAGGCATTGTGTTGAGTCTTAGGTATAAGAAAGTGTAAAGGGAAAAGGAAGTGAAAATATGGTCTCTGATTTCTACTATAGACATCAAGCCAAAAAATAGGAATAGGTATGAAAGACAACTATTTTTATGCTTCCCATAGTTATACTCAATGGATTCAGGAATGACATTCTAAATTCACATTTGCTTTCTTTCAGTTACTTTTTCTTAAACCTTTACTCTAAACCATCTGTATTTATTTTGCATTATCCTCCTTCATTTCTATGTCAGTTGTAAAACCATCTATCCCTCTCTGTTTGTCCCCTAAAGCAGAGACTGACCATTTATCTACACTAATTCAAATATTTTGAGGAAACCATCAAAATGGATAGAAAAAAATGTCCACATATTAAAGTTTTGTAGCAGGTAGAATGTCTCATATTTTACCTGCATTCCAGATAAAAATTTCCAACACACCAAGTTCATGATTTTTCTTCCTCTTAACTTGTTACTGTTTTTCCTAACAAACTCAAGATTAAAACCTGTACCTGTCTATATCTCTCTCTTTCTTCTTCATCATGCCAAGCAATTTTCTTGATTCTCTTTGACAAAATTCATGTATATTTTACCTTTCCTCAATTTCTGTACCCATAACTTCACCAGGATTCCCTTATATCTAATCTGAATTACTGCAATAGGTCACCACCTTGTGATGATCAGTTTAATGTTGCAACTTGGTCAGAGAATCATCCCAGCTATTCAATCAACACTAATCTTGGTGAAGTTGGGAATCTATTTTGCAGATGTAATTAATGTATACAATCGGTTGACTTAAGTAATGGAAATCAAAATAAATAGTCTGAATAAGCTCAATCCAATCAGTTGAAATAAAATAGGAGAAGAATTGAGGTTTCCTGATATAGACATATAGGCTGAAGGTGTTGTTCCTGGCTGTGGACAACACCTTCAGCCAGTAACCTGAGGTCCAGCCTTTCTCTCTGAAGGACCTCTCCTATTGATTTTTGGACTCATCTAACCATTTCCACAATTGCATTAGCCAGTTCCTTGTAATCAATACTTAACACACATATCTCCTACCGGTTCTGTTTCTCTGCTTGACACTTTACTTATGCACATCTACGTTTTCTGATTTACCTGTACCTAAGGTATATACCTTCACCAGTCATGCTGGAAGTGTGATTTTTTTTCTGAAGTATGAGTATAAAACTCACCTTCATAAAAAATTTCAAAGGAAAGAGTTCCATGATCTTAGCATGGATTGCAAAGACTTTACATGTGAAGCCCAACTATATTTCTAGACTTATCATCTCTAATAAGCTCACTCCAATAGACTCTTCAACAATCCGATCTTTTTAAGCCTCAGTATACCATCTACCCACTTTTTTGTGCATGTACGTAGTGTCCTCTCTTTGTGGAGTATACACACCTGTCTTCTCTAGTAAGAATATTTTCATTCTCCAGGACCCAACTCACATATCCATGCCCTTAGAATGCTTCCAAGTGAATGCCCCATTTTCTCACTCTTCTTTGTGTCTTTTGGATTTTTAGTACTTCCTGTCATCTGTGGTAGAATTTTCCTTCCTAAAAAAAATCATTCATTTTCTGAGAAGAAATATCCTGGGCTTGAGATTGGGGTAAGTAGGTTATTTGTGTGTCTGGAACTGGGAAGTAATCAACAATTTTTTGTTTCTTTTTGATAGATGCAATGTCTTATTTATGCTTTCGTAACATAATGCAGTATCTGTCCTATTACGTATTCCATACGATTTTTCATTCACTAATATAGTACCATTAAAGAACAGCAGATCTTCAAATCTGCATATTTTAAGAATAAACCTCATTTCAGTTAAATAAAGACTGATAATTAGATTTCTATGTATGCTTTTGATGCATCCTAATCAGTGTCCATGTTAGATTTATAGCTAAAGTGTTTTTAAATATACAAAAATAAAACCATTTTCTAAGTGTGTTTGTTAAAGTGCAGAAATTATTACTTTGTAGATTTTGAGTGAGGGCTTGGAGTTGGGGTTGACATATGGCAGAACATAATTATAATTTCTTCAAATTGCTTTATTTCACAAGTAAGTTAACTTTGAGGTTTTTATTTTATTGACATAAACAGTCACCCAATTTATAGATGAGCTATCTATATATTTGTAATAAACTAAATAAGAGGACTCAAGTTCTAGAAGTATGAATTCAAATACTTTTAGTATATAATTGTCAAATTCTGACAATTAGTGTATTGGTCATACACATTTTGTTTTTAGCTTCATAGAGCTCACATAAGACACAAACCATATTATGAAACTCCCCCAGTGTCTATCTGGTGAAACCCTCTTGCTCCTAATACACTGTTCTGACAACACTTCTGCAGCCCTTAAGGAGCCTCTCAGAGCAATTATATACTCTCTTTGCCAGTCACATATCTAACATAGTGCATTATGCTTTCCACTCTGATTATTATGCTTATAAAATGCAACTGTGATAAAAGAGCACTGGAAAATAATTTAGTTTGCCCTACTACCACTAATAATATTTCTTTTATACTATTATTTTGAGCCATTGGACCTAAAACCTGGGCTAGATTATAATAAATACATTAAATTGGTTCTAAATAGTCATCCCTCATGTTCATAGACAAATATTTTTAGTTTTTTAAACAGAGAGGTCTCCTAAAATTAATTTTATGTTTATAAATCTGAATATTTTTTTTCCTTTTAGGCTGGCTAGACAAATAATGCATCAATTTAATAAACCTTTATTGAGTTCCTATAACTTGATATAAACATATTGGGTTCTGAGAAATTATAAAAGGAATTATGAGGGAGGAGCAGCCAAGTTGGCCACTGAGGAATGGCAGATCTGCACAGCTCTCAATCAGCATGACTGAGAGAAGAGATTCTACCATGCTTATATGGAGTTACCCAGAGCATTTTTGAGCATGTTGATCATTGGGAAACCAGCAAAGGTCCCTCTGGTGCATGGACTCCAGAAAGATATGGCAGGCATGAAATTCCAGGAGCTCCATCCAACACCCTGCAGGAACCACCTGACAACAGACACTCATAGAAGATGAAGATCTGTTCAGAGAAGAAAAAGAAGCGTGAGTGCTGAATTGGCATACTCCCTCCCAGCAGTGTGTGATGTGCCAGTTTCACATGGAGGAGACTTTTTCAGTAAGCAGTGATGGGTGCCAGAGCCCAGGTGGAATGAGAAGTGGTTCCTGCATGAGAGAACTGGTCTGCATGGCGAGTCTGTCTGACAAGCCCACCGCTGGCATCTAGCAGAACAGCAGACTGGCTTCTCTCTTACAGGGCAGGGCAGAGAGTGGGGATACAGACCCCAACTAAAGAAGGTACCCTGAACACATTTGGAAAGGTGAAAATTCCCCAGAACCAGTGTGGATCTCCTTGATCACACAAAGAACAAAAAGACAGACATGGAATCCAGGAAGGGGGAAGCAGTTGCTGGATGCACTGTATTGAGTCACCCTCTCTCTCCCTGCTGCAAGCTATAAATCAGATGCAACAGGGGTGGAGACTCTAACCTGACAAGTTTATCAGCAGAAAAAAACAGCTGCAGTAATAGAACCAAACACAAAGTGGAGCACACTCTTTCTCTCACTGAGATAAATGAGGAAAGACCGAAGAAAATCCTAGTCTTGGAATTTTAAAGCGATGGTTCATGGGAAAATTGTTATAAGGGCACAAACTATGGTAACCCCTCAAAGCGACCTCTCTCAACTGACAGCCACATAAATCAGAGAATGGATGACTCATGTGGACAGAAACCAAAACTTAAATATGACACAAAACTTAAAGAAATCATACAGGAAGAAAGCAGAATTAGCCAACTTCAAAAAAGCCTACTCTGAAGTAATGAAAATAAGGAGCTCCATCCTTGAAATCAATAGCAAAATAACAAACATTGAGAATAGGCTCAACCAAGCAGAGGAAAGAATCTCAGACCTTGAAGACCAAAACATGAAATTAACATTGTCATTTAAAAACAGGAAAAAACCTCAGAAAGAAGGAAGAAAGCCTCCAAGAGATATCTGACTTGTTTAAAAAACCAAACTTACACCTGATTGGTATTCCTGACACAAGAAGAGACAATGAAAACATCATGGAACAAATACTTTATGAGATCATTCAAGAGAATTTCCCCCATCTTGCTAGAGCAATGACCATTCAAGTGCAGGAGATCTAGAGAATCCCTGCAAGATATTACAAGAGAAGAACATCACCAAGACACATAGTAATTTGCCTTCCAAAATAGCCACAAAATTTAAAAAACCATTAAGGCAGCAAGGAAAAAAGATCACAAAAACCTGTTAGAATTGCTCCAGACTTATCTGCAGAAACATTGCAAGCCAGAAGAGATTGAATCAATTTTTAATGTCATTAAAGATTACCAACTTCAACCAAGAATTTCTTATCCTGCTATCCATCATCAGTGATGGAAAATTAATATTATTCCCAAACATCTAATCCCTAAGAGAATATGTTACCTCCACACCAGCCCTATAGAAGACACTTAAAATGGTGTTGAGCACATAAAAAAAGAACCACGCCACAAAAGTACAGACACAGAGTTAACAAATCATACAGAGCACCCAAAAAAGGAATACATGCAAATATATAAATGCAACAGTGAAACGAAAACAAAGGAAACCCACAGGAGCCTTACGATAAGGATAAAATCTCAATAATCAACTTGAACATAAATGGACCAAATGTGCCACTAGAGAGACACACAGTGACAAACTAGGGAAAAAAATCCAACTATCTGCTGCCTTCAGGTTTTATAAGACAACTACTAAACAATCTAAAAGAGGACATTGACTCTCACACAATAATAGTTTTATAAGACAACTACTAAACAATCTAAAAGAAGACATTGACTCTCACACAATAATAGTAGGAGACATAAATACACCATTAACAGCTTTAGATAGATCATCAAGGCAAAAATCTGAAAAGGAGATTCAGAATTTCAGCTCGGCACTGAATCAAAGGGACTTAATAGACATCTACAGAACACTTTATCAAACAATACAGAGTATAGACATGGACTCTAAACAACATGCTGTTGACTGTTTTCTGACTCAACATGAAAATCAAGAAAGGAATTGAAAGATTCCTGGAAACAAACAAAGACACATCTTCTCAGAATCTCTGGATTTCATGAAATCAATGTCAAGATTTCATGATTTATAGCACTACATGCATAAATCAAGAAAACAGAAAAAGCACAAGTAGACAGTCTGACATCACACCTAAAGTAAGTGGAAAGACATGATCACCTAAATTCTAACTTCAGTAGAATAAACCAATTCACCAAGATAAAAATCAGAGTTACAGAAAAAGAAAGACATAGATATCATAGAAAAGATCAGCAAGACTGAAAGCTGATAATTTGAAAAGATAAATAAAATAGGAAGTTTCCTGGCCAGATTAAGGTTTTTTTGTTTTTTAAAGAGAGAGAAAGCCCAGACAAATCCAATTAGAAATGCAGACGGCAAAGCCAAAAGTCAGAGGTATCCAAATAAGAAAAGAGGAAGTCAAACTATCCCTCTTTGCAGACAATATGATTCTGAACTATTTAAACCCTAGGGAGTCTGTCAAAAGCCTCCTTGTACTGATAATTGACTTTGGTAAAGTCTCATGGTACAAAGTCAGTGTGCAAATGACAGTTGCATTTCTATACACCAGAAACAAACTGACAGAGCACCAAATAAAAAGCACAATTCCATTTACAATAGTCACCAAAAAAATAAATGAAATATCTTGGCATCCATTTAACCAGAGAAGTGAAAGACCTTTACAGCAAGAACTGCAAAATACAAATCAAAGAAATCAAGGATGACACAAACAAATGGAAAAACATTCCATGTTCATAGAATGGAAGAATCAACATTGTCAAGATGTCCATCCTACCTAAGGTAATCTACAGATTCAGTGCAATACCCATCAGATTATCAACACTGGTTTTCTCAGGTCTGGAAATTGAAATTCATATGGAGTAGAGGAGCAAGATGGCAGTGTAATTGGTGGAAGATTGAAAGTATCTGCAAGGGCAAGTGTCCATAAAGACAGTCTCTGTGATTGAGTGCAACTGGGTGAGTGGAAGTCTGTCCAAGGAAATACTTTGAATCTAGCACCCAGGGCTTCCCTCCAGAGGTGGCTGCAACCCACCACTGCCCTGATCAGAGCTTCTAGCATACAGGACCATCAGTCATTCCCAAGATCTTTCCAGAGGAGGCAGCAGAGTTCAGCTACTCCTCAGTGCCTGGTACCTGGCCCCTGCCACCACCCATGGCAGCAGACCAGACACCAGCAGAGGGAACCATGGAGAGAGCATGAAGAAGAAAACTGGAGCTGAGCCTCACTGCCAATGAGGATACACTGACTGCCACCATTTTATCTGTGCTTGAACTAGGCAGAGACCTCCACCAGCCACCCAGCTCTGTCCACCCTCCAACCTGGGCCCCAGAGGCAATCTCTGAACCACTCTTGGATTGATCATCACTGACCAAAAATGGAAACTTCAGGAGAGGACACAGAGAGATGGATACCCCACCCACATGCTGGACCAGGCACAGACACATCTGACCTCAGTGGCAGCAGTGGCAACAGCAGATGAGTTGGGTGAGTCTGGATCTGATTCACCCTCCTCCTATACCAGTCTGTGGAATGTCTGCTCTAAGAGCAACCCCATCAGCCTGCACCAAGAAAGAATGGGAGGGGCTGGAGACCAGAGCCTCCTCCCTACCACAGACACAGTGGTAGCCAGAAGCAGTGGCGTGCTTGGGAATGGAAACTGAAGTTCCAAAAACTGCCAAAGAGAAAGTGTTCTTTCTCCTCTGTTTTAGTTTATGTTTTAGTACTTGTTTTGTTTTTGTTTTTGTTTTGGTGTTTTTTAGTTTAGTGGGGTTTTTTTGGTATTATTGAATGTAAGTGCATCATCAGGTTTTTGTATGTATGTTTGTTTGCTTGTATATATTTTGTTGTTGTTGTTTTAGTTTTTCCCTTTGTTATTAGTTAGGTGGTGTGCCTGTCTGTTTTCCTTCTCCTTCTCCTTTCTTTTCATCTTCCTTTCATCTCCTTTCTTCCTTTTTCCATTATTTTACTTTTTCTTTTCTCATTTTGCTTTCAAGGGGCATACATACATTTCCCCCCACACACCTCATGGACAGATTTTGAGTTGGTGGGAAGTGGGTTCCAGGGAGGTCACGCACCTGTCAGCAGATACTGTGATCTGCAGATAGCTTCTGAACAACAGCTCCCCCATTATGTTAACCAAATCTCAAAACTGCAATAAACATAACTCCCATACCCATTCCAGCTTCAAAACTGAACAAATCCAGAGGCTCTACATACGGAATAGGGGATTGAACAAATAGAAGTGAAAGCTATCACCCCATCACTAGGTAATGGAATTAAAGAAAGGGGTAAAATTGGGGGGAAGCTATCACAAGTGAAGAAGAATCGAAAGAAGAATGCAAGTCCCATACAGACCCTGGGAATACAGACTTTGGAACTCTAACAATGAAGTGCCCCTAGAATGACTGATCTTAAACTACAAACACAGAAATCAAGATTTTCATAGAGATAATGAATAGAAATGAGGAGAGACACAAGGAAAGAATGAAGGAGTTGATAACTGAGATGACAGCAATGAAAGATATAGTAAACAAAATAAATAACTAACTGACAAACAAGGAAAGCAGAATTAACCAATCAGAAGAAAGAATTTCAGAGCTTAAGAACCAAAATATGGAACTAACCCAAACTGTTAAACATACAAAAGAAGCTTACAAAGATAGAACAAACCCTCCAAGAGATGTGAAATTATATCAAGAGGTCAATCCTGTTATTGATTGGCATTCCTGAGGCAGATAGAGAAACAGAGACCACACTGGGACAAACGTTACATGAAATATCCAAGAAAATTTCCATCATCTCATGAGAGATATGACCATTTAAACACAACAGATTCATAGAACCTTTGCAAGACATCAAATGAGAAAATCAATTCCTAGACACATAGTAACCTGCTTACACAAAGTAAGTATAAATGAAAAACTACTAACGGCAGCAAGAGAGAAAGGTCAGACTATTTACTGGGGAAGATCAATTATAATAGCAGTAGATTTATCCTCAGAAACACTACAGGCTAGAAGAGACTGGAGTCCAAGCTTCATAGTTCTCAAAGAAAAACAATTCCAGCCAAGAATTTCCTACCCAAATAGGAAATTCAGTGATGGAGAATTCAAATCCTCCCCAGATATTTAATTCCTAAGAGTTCACACTACCTCCAGACCAACTTTACAAGAAATGCCTAAGAAAGTATTAAACACAGAAGAAAGAAAAAAAGAACGACCACATTCTTCCCAGGAATGCAGAAAAAAGATTGAAGTCACACATATATCAACCCCCAAATCAAAAGAAAACCAACAAACAAATTAACAACAACAAACCCTATGAGAAGAAAAAGATACCCTCACACACATATTCATTGCAGCATTATTCACAATAGCAACAACATGGAACCAACCGTGCTGCCCATCAAAACTGGTCTGGATTTAAAAAAAAAATGTGGTACATATGCACGATGGAATATTATGCAGTCATGAAGAACAAAATTATGAACTTCATAGCAACTTGGATGGACTTAACGTCTATAATACTCAGTGATCTATCACAGAAGCAAAGAACCGAGTACCATGTGTTCTCATGCATCAGCAGACCTTGAAGAATTATCATAGTACTATAAGAATGGGATTAGCAGAAGTAGGAAACTGTCAGGGGAGGTAGAGAGGGCATACTTTATCAATAAGATTATCTGATCTCAAATCAGGTGAAGTGGGAACCAAAGTGGGGCCCAAATTTTATCTGTACAATGATCTTTTGTATACCTAACCCTGAATTGCACCACACATCTTTAAAATAAAATTCTAAAAAATAACTAAAAAAAAAAAAAAATTTAAAGGCCCGAGAAAATGACTACAATTTCTGGTTAACACATTTCTGGTAAAACCATGTGATTTCCTACTCACGCTGGACTGTGACAGAGTTGTCAGGTAACAGTCCAGGCAAGGTGATACCTACAGTTTCTGTACAGGCTGTGCCTTCTGCAAAGTGAACTCGAGATTTTATAGAATGAAAAAGCTTTTCTATTCTAAGGTTGACCTGGGGTACTGAAAATAATATATTTTACTGAGCACACAAAAAGGTTTGTTTTCATGCATAAAAACAAAAGTTTTATTTATCTGTGCTTCGTAAATAACAAATGAGTTAATGTTTTTTTAAAATAGCATAAAAAAACTATTAAAGGCAGGATGATGTTAGAAAAAATGGTATAGTGCAAGCATAATTACATAGAGTTAAAGATGCTGGATTTGATTTCACCTCTGATTACATCCAGAATCAATAACCACTGTGAGCTTACACTTCTCTATCTGCCAAATAAATAGACTTTACTATATTATTTTTAAATGCCTTCCAGCCCAGTTACTGTATGACTTTTTGTTAGCACACTACATAGTGTATACAAATCAGATAATTTTCCTCCGTCTACTTTTACCAGCTAATGTGAATGCGGATGATGACAAAATTATAATGTATATTATATACACAGTGATTCCTTGCTGTCTACAGTTTTATCTGTGGTTTTAGTTACCCTCATCAAGAAGGAAAATAAGAGTGAGTATAAGATATTCTGAGGGAGAGAGATAGACCATATTTATATAACTTTTATTCCTTAATATTTTTATAATTATTCTACAGAGTGCCAAAAATGTATACACATTTTAAGAAAGGAAAAACCTGTATTAAAATTGTAATACTCAGCATATACCATTAACAAAAGATGAACACAAGTCACATTTGACTTCTGCAATTACAAGAGATGCTCAAAGTGGTTATCATCAATGTCCAGACACTTCTGATTATGGAAAACTAAAAGTAATACATAGACAACATCTCTTAAAATGTGTATACATTTTTGGTAACCCCAGTATTTTATTATGAATTATTGTTGTTAATTTCATACTACATCTCATTTTTGAAATCAGATTTATAAATGTATGCATGTATAATAGGAAAAATTATAGTATATACAGTCAGCACTCAATCTGTGGTTTGCACACCCATGGATTCAACCAACTGCCAATTAAAATATTTTTTAAAAAGAAAAAAATGTCATCCATCCATGCTGAACATGTGCAGACCTCTTTCTTATCATCTTTTGCTAAACAATACAGCATGAAAATAGTGTATTCTATATTATAAGTAATCAATATATGACTTAGGATATATAGAAGAATGTACATAGATCATATGCATATATTACCCCATTTTATATCAGCGAGTTGGGCATCCATGGGTTTTGGTGTCTTAAGGAAGTCCTGGAACAAACCCCCTATGAATACCAAGAGAAGCCTATACAAGGTTAGGTATTATCTGAGGTTTCAGGCATTCACTGGGATACTTGGAAGTACTCCTCATGGGTAAGGGGAGACTACTATTATAATACTATAGTCATGCATATATTATATATATATAATGTGAGCTATCATAGATAACATAACAATATATTAATATATTATAAAGCATTATTGATAACATCTAGTACATATATTAAATACTATATCATATACATATGCTTATATAATTATATATTTATTTATTTTAATCAGACTTTAAAATTTTCCTTGAAATAGATTATACTTTGCAATAAACTACCTGAACAAGTTGGAGAATTTATTTGCAATGTGAATATTTGCTGATTTAAACAGTCATGTGAATCTTCTTTAGTTATTTCTCAGTTTAGAAAGCCTAAGTCATTCTTACAACAGTGAGTCAACTGGATTTCCATATAATTATGAGTTGTTTTCTCAAGAGTATGGGGTAATTGCATTACAGATAAAGACAAGTTGCTCCTGCGGTTAAACTTACATTTGTAAACTTACATTTAGATAGAAAGTCCATAAGGGGAAATTCCACATTATTATTTGGAGCATAATTTTTAAAATATCAAGGCTGAGCCGGTCTTGGTGGCTCAGCCTGTAATCCCGCGCCTTTGGGAGGCTGAGGTGAGTGAATTGCCTGAGCCTGCGGGTTCGAGACCCGCCTGGGCAGCGAGATCTCATCTCTACAATAAATCAAAAAATCAGCCGAGTGTGGTTGTGCATGCTTGTAATTCCGGCTACTTGGAAGGCTGAGGCGGAAGGATCGCTGGAGCCAGCAGGTCGAGGCTGCAGTAGCCGGGAGCAGCCCCTGCACTCATCTGGGCGACAGAGTGAGACTCCAACTCAAAAAAAAAAAAAAGAAAAAGAAAAAAGAAATTCCACCAACAGGTTAGCAGGCCCCTTTTGAAAAGCAATTTACAAGATACCTAAAAAAATAAAAATAAAAAAATAGAAATATCAAGGCTGCTGGATTCAATGTTCAGAAGACCACCACACAAACCAGAGATTAAATGTTCCAATATCAAATGGAGTCAGCCAAGAGACCCACTTACAAATCTTTTAGATTTCCAAGTTGGAAAAACTATTATCCTATAAGAGTACTGGAAATTTGTAATGACATTTCACACATGCTAATTTTTCCCATTTAAAATAACCTAAAACATGCTTTTAAGTGAGTAATTAAATGAACTTTGGTCTTGCCTTCTACTCACCAAAGAAACATACTTCTTCTGTGTGAAAATCGATGTACCATTCACTGAACAATTCACTACATAGGAAAGGATACCTCCAGCAAGACCACTTAACTTTGAAGAGAACTTCTGATAAATGCACATATGATGTAATTGGTTTATTAACATTTGGAATTTTAATTCGGCTCATAAGAAATTTAGTGTTGATCATAGCTATGATGATACCCCCATATTAAAACAAGGTGAATACTTGAGCTTTAAAAAATGCAAATTTGGAAAGATTGTTCTTCAGTTAAATCCCTTCTTTGCCTTGGTTCCCGGGATAAATTCAAATTTGCTGAGCAAGACATTACAAAACTTCTTATGAATGGACACTCTAAATTGTAGCCATTTAGAACCTTCTGAAATTCTTACAATATGCCAGATGGTCCTGGAGCATTTTATTTCTTCTCCAGGAAAGGCCTTTGTCACGTCTGTCAGCCATCATAATGTTTAGGATTATCTAGTCAACACCCACTACGACTTCATTTATGAAGTCTCCTAACCCACAGATTTGATACTTGTAAAAACTTCCATCAAAGAACATATATGACTGACTTTATAAAATTTTGGGTTAATAGATTTCTGTTCTCTCCCCTAAAAGGAGGTATTTAGAATATTTTGCTTGTATTTCTTGTTTGTATGTATAATATGCTTTCAATTAATACTTATTAAATGAGTGATTGATTTAATGGATGGATAAATAAATAAATGGGTGGAGGGTTAAAGGAATCTATGAAGTGATGTTTTTGTGGCATGTATGGGATATGGACAGAGTTGGGAAATGAGTGAGGGAAAAGCTAACATGATCCTTTCAGATTCCAAAGTGATATACTTTCCAAATATGTTTTCAAAACTACCTTCCCAATGTATGACTTTAAGGCCAAATGGTGTACCATTTTCAAACTTAAAAGAAAAGAAAGAGGAGAAAAGACAGATTTTATTCATCCTGATCACATGGTACAGAATTCAAACAAGCATATATTTTTATCAGATAGCATTAGCAGATTTTATTAAGGTTTACCAGATAAATCTTACTCTAACTCTGATAATATCATTATTCAGCAAGAAAAAAAAGTGTACATTTAGAATCAAGAATCTCAATGTAGACATGAGAAGGGGTACTGTCAGTCCACTGGATTAAAGGCAGACCTGATGCATGTCAAACCCAGGTTCTCATTTCAATGAAAAATATTTTAGCTATGTTTTAAAGTTATAGTAGTGATCATGTGTTTAGCAGTAAGCATATACCAGACTGTGTTCTGAGTAATTGCTACCACGTTCTATTTACTCTTACAACAGTTATAAGAAAACATTATTATACCTATGAAGAAATAAATGCTCAGAGGAAAAGTACCTTGTCCCACACAGCACTTGCTGAATAACCAGGGACACTTGGTTTTGAAATGTGAGCCCTTTAAAATCAGTGGTGTTTTCAGTTGTGAAGCTCTACTGCTCTGTGACTCTGAGAAAGTTCCCCGACCTGGTGGCATCTTTTTGTCTAACCTTTGACACTTAAAAGAACTGAGAATCACAAAACCTCTTTTACGTAGTCATTGTTTTCTGTCTGTTTTCTTTCTTGCCTGGAACTGAGACTGGCCAATGTAGCTCTCGTGAAAATAGTGCAACTGAAGACAGATATGCATTTTTGTCATATATGAAAACACTTTCAGAAGTGGTTGCATACTCAGACACTATGATCATTTGTTTATACAAGGATTGATATGGCTTTAACCTTGCTGTCAGGAGAATAAAAACTTTATCTCACCCTTACAATTACAATTTGAGTCAGGCTGTTTCCTATTTGCTCAGAACTATGGCCTGCACCACATGAGATGTGTTAATTTGACAACTCGCTCAGAGGGGATAGCTCATCAGAACACTGTGGTCAGCACCAACAATGGGGGTCACAGTTTTTGAAAATAGTAGCAATGATCTGACTCTCATTAGAAGTATTTCTGTATCATTTCATTCAATTAAAATATGAAACCCATTGATCATTATGTCTAAATTATGGTAACAGCTGTGAAAAGTATTCTTTTGTCTCCAGACTTGTATCTTCCTAACTCATTTATGATACTGTGGATAAGGTAATTTTTTATTAAATTTATTTTATTATAAAGATATAGGGTATAAGTAAGGATTACCTACACAAGTAGGTTGCATGCCTGTGAAGTTTGGGCCTCCAACTGGCCCTCACTCCCCTGGTATAGGACCAGCTACACTTTATTTCGTTACGTGTCCCCACTCCCTACCCTCCTCCATCCCCTGGCAGTGACCAATGACTGCCAATCCCTCCTTTGTGCTAATGTGATTAATGTTCAAGTCCCACTTATGAGTGAGAACAAGTAGTATTCAGTAATTTATTTCTGTGCTAGATCACTAAGTATGATGGTCTCCAACTTCATCCAATTTACTGTAAAGTCTGTGATTTTGTTCTTCTTTATTACTGTGTAATACTGCATTGTGTATATGGAGTATACATTTTCTTTATCCAGTCCACTTTCATTGGGCAGTGGGGTTGGTTCCATGTATTTGCTATTGCGACTAGTGCAGCAATAAACATGCATGTACAGGTGTCATTTTTGTAGAACTATTTATGTTCCTCCAGATATATTCCCTGGAGAGAGATTGCTGGATCATAGGAAAGGTGAATTTTTAAGTCTTTTGGGAATTTGCACACTGATTTCCATAGAGATTGAACTAGTTTGCACTCCCACCAACAGTGTAGAAGTGCTCCCTTTTCTACACACCCAAGCTGGAATCTGTTGTTGTTTTTATTTATTAGTGATGGCCTTCATTACTGGAGTTAGGTGGTATCTCATTGTGGTTTTGATTTATATTTCTCTGATAATTAGTGAGGCTGAGCAGTTTTTCATTTATTCATTGGCTGCTAGCAAGTCTTCTTTTAAAAAGTATCTGTTCATGTACTTTTCCCACTTTTTAATGGGGTTGTTGTTTTTGTTGTCACTGTTGTTACTGTTTTTTCCTTTCACTTTGTTTGAGTTCCTTATAGATCCTTGATGTTAGACCTTTGTCAAATACATAATTAGCAAATAATGTTTTTTCCATTTTGTGAATTGTTTCCCCACTCTCTTGATGGTTTATTTTGTTGTGCAAAAGCTTTTCTATCTTACCTTTTATGGCATTAGCTTTTGGGAATTTGATAAATAATTGGTTGCCTACTCCTATGTGCACAGGGGTGTTTCCTATGTTTTCTTCTAGGATTCTTATAGTTTGAGGTTTTATGTTTAGGTCTTTAATCCATTTAGAGTTTGTTTTTCTATATGGTCATAAGTAGGGATCCAGTTTTACTCTTGTGCATGTGGTCAGCCAGTTTTCCCAGCATCATTTGCTAAATATGATTTTCTTTCACCAGTGGTTTGTTATTGGTCACTTTGTCAGAGATGAGTGTGTCTCATGTCACTCCTTCCCTGTTTAGGTCTGCACTTTGCTCTTGTAATAGAGTAGATTTTCTGCCATTGGGAAAGTGGTAGGCACGATCCTCCCAGTACATGGGGTTTGAAGGGTTCCTCCTAGTCTGACTGGGATGATAGATACAAGCCACTGGTGATGTGTGTCTGCTGGGTTCTCTCTGCAGGTGAGCACGTCCTCCCATGAGTCACTGGTCCAGTGGAAAGCCATGCTCACGGCAGCTCTGCTGTGTTCACTCTGCAAGCATCTCCTCACCCTGGGAGTCAAAGCTACACTCACATTGGCTCAGCCAGGTTCATTCTGCAGGTGAGCCCACCACCCATGAGTCACCAGTCCAGCGGAGAGCCACACCACAGCACCTGTGCCAGCATGGATCTTTTTCCTGTGCTACTTGGGCTGCAGTTACTCAAAGTCCTGCACCCTGCCCCGGACTACTCTCATGTAGAACTGATGACCTTCACCTGTTTGGGAGGGAGTGACCATTCCAAAGGGTCTTTGGCTTACTCACTCACTTTCATCCACCAGGCAGGGCTTCAGTTCTTGAGACAGCCTGGGGCACAGGGGAGGATGGAGTGCCTGGATTTCCACAGCTTCCATCACTTCCTGGTCTCAGTGTGCTCAAACAAACATTCGCTGGATGCAGAGTGTGTCACCCTTCCAAAAATATTCAAAGTGTTTTCATCTATCAGCAGTTGGGTTTCTACTCTCTACCCTGCTCTGGGATAGTGGAGCTGATCTGCTGTTTTGGATTCCCCTAAAGTGGTCTTTTTAAATGCAAAATGACCACTTCGTGCTTCTGTTTAAGATTTGTAAAAAATTTTACTGACTTCAGTTGAGTGTAAACTTCCAGCATGGCCTAAAGGTACATCAAGATGTGCTTTTCAACCTGTATTTTTAAAAAAATTGTTCATTGTTTCCTTGAACTTTGAAGTCCAAGAATCCTGCGTAGTGTTCCTCCAGTGTTCCTCAGTTTTGATCATGCCATTCTGTCTGCCTAGAATGCCTGCTTCATACGTTCTATGTGTGACCAACTCCTGCTGCCCCTTCAGAAGTCAGCTCAAATGTCACCAATTTTAGAAAGACTTTTGTGTTCTCTCAATCTGAATTGTGTAATTATCTCAGATGCTGCTATGGTTCTGAGTTAAAAATGAGAACTATGAGGAGGGTAAAGATCACTGACAGGAATATAAATATGAATCAGACAAAGAGCCTGAAATTATTTTTTTAAGTCATTCAGTAGTGGAGAAGATTATTATAAACATGTCAATGAGGAACATGAGAGAATGGAATAAGACAACTTGGTATATCTTTTCCAAAATACTATTGATACAATTCTAAAGGGAATTCAAGAAAGAATTGAAGCACAATCTATGATAAAATGTGTAACAATGGTAAAGTGAATCTATGTATGAGAAAGAACTGACAAAGCAAAATGCAACATGTGTGGAAGGAAGTTAAATATATTAATTTGTTGTTAATTTTTATTATTGGAGCTAATTTCTCTTAAATTGAATTATTAAAGTAATATAGTTTTTGAATATACACTAAGAATTAGAAAAAAACTATTTTAAAATATAAATTTAAAAATAAGAGTTGAAAATATCCAAAGGGATAAGTTCTGCGTGGTATGAAAAAAGAAAATGCCATAGAATTGCAAAGTTAAATGAGCTCTCACAATCATAAAACTAGATCTATGGAGGATAAATACCACAGACAATCCAGAATTGACTTTAGTAAGTAATAATTTAATATAAAAAAGCTAAAACCCAATATTAATAGAAAGTTATTGAAATAATTTAATGTTAGTTAGCATTTTGGAAAATAAATATTTACATATTTATTTCATAGTATAGACAAAATACATTTTACAAAGACTATAGATATTAAAGAAAAAACATTTTGATGTCTAGTGTCCGGCAGATTAATTGTGAAGAGAATTTGATTTCATACTAAAACATTGGCTAAAAACAAAAGCATCACTTTAAACAAATGGTAGAATGTGTGTCAAAATGAGATAGATGATAGGAAAACAAAGGGCAAGAAGGCCAACTCCAAAACCAGAACTTCAACTAGACGCTTGACCAAATGGACTTAATAGATACCTACAGTACTCTACACCCAACAACCACGGAATATACATTCTTCTCATCACCAAATAGAAAGTACTCCAAGATCAGCCATATCCTCAGCCATAAATCAAGCATAAACAAATTTCATAAGATTGAAATACTGTCAATGCACCTTCTCAAACCACAGTGGAATAAAATAAGTATCAATATCAACAAAATTCTCCCAAAACCCGCTAAGACATGGACACTAAGCAGCAAGGTGCTAAATGACTACTGGGTTAACACAGAAATTAAAACAAAAATTAGAATTTCCTGGAATCAAATGAAAATAAAGACATCTCACCAAAACCTCTGGGATACAATGAAAACAGTTCTAAGAGGGGAATTTCTATCTCTATAAACACACAACAAGAAAATAGAAAATGCACAAGTTAACCACCTAACAAATCACCTAAGGGAGCTGGAAAGACAAGACCACCAAAACCCTAACTTCAGCAGAAGAATCCAAATATGAGGCACAGAAGACAAAAATATTATAGAAATAATATAGAAAAACTGGTTTTTTGAAAGGGTAAACTGATGGATCCCTGGTCATATTGACCAAGAATATGAGACAAAGAGACCAAATAAAAACAACCAGAAATTCAAAATATCAAGTCACAACTGACCCTGAAGAAATACAAGAGTATAAGAGATTACTATGCACACCTATAAGGAAACAACCTCAAAAACTTAAAGGAAATGGAGGACTTTCTGACATCACAAAACCTCCCAAGGTTGAAACAAGAAGACATTGTGTCAATAAATAGATCATTAACAACCAAGGAAATTGACTCCATCATAAGAAAACTACCTGCCAAAAAAATTTTTAAAAATTAAAAGAGCCCTGAACCAGATGGTTTTCCAGCAAATTTTTTTTTTTTTTGAAGATGTGGGGTACAGTTCAGGGTTAGATACGTAAGTGGTCATAGTACAGGTAAGTAAAGTTTGCTACTCTTATTGATGTATGTATCCTGCCTCCTCTGACAGTGTATCCCTTCTACCAGTCCCTTTCTTATAGTATTATGATAAATGTTCAGAGTCCACTTGTGAATGAGTACACGTGGGACTCAGATCTTTGTTTCTGTGACAAGTCACTGAGTATTATAGATTCTAATTACATTCAAGTTGCTGTGAAGCTCATAATTTTGTTTTTCTTTATGGCTACATATTATTCCATCATGTAAATGTGCCAGAATTCTGTAAACATACAAGGAAGAGCTTATACCAATCCTATTGAAAGTATACCAGGAAACAGAAATACAGAAGTCTATCCAAATCATTTTATGAGGCTAATGTCATATTGATACCCAAACCAGGTAAATACCGAACAAAGAAAAAGAACTACAGGCCAATAACCATGATGAACATAGATGTAAAAATTATCCACAAGATTCTAGCAAATGAGATCAATAAGTTATCTCAAAAATAATCCACCATTTCAAGTAGGCTTCATCCCGGAGGTGCAGGGAAGGTTCATCATAAATAAGACCATAAATGTAATTAAATGCATCAACAGATATAAAAAACAAGAACCACTTAATTATATCCTTAGACACAGAAAAAGCTTTCAATAAAATCATCATCCTTTCTTGATAAAAACTCTTGAACACCTAGGCAGAGGGAACATACCTCAAAATAGTAAGAGCCATCTACAATAAACCCACAGTCAACATATTGCTAAATGGACATAAATTGGAAGCATTTACCCTGAAAACTCAAACAAGGCAAGGCTGCCCATTCTCACCTCTCCTGTTAAAGATATTGTTGAAAGTCCTAGATAGAGCAATCAGACAAGAGAGGGAAATCAAATGTATCCAAATAGGAAAAGAAGAAGTGAAGCTATTCTTATTTGATGACGGTATGTTCCTGTATCTTGACAACCCAAGAGAATCCTTCAAAAACCACCTTGTACTCACAAAGGACTTTGGGAACAAAATCTCAGCATCTCAGCGTACAAAATCAATGTGCAAAAGAGTGGCATTCTTTTTTAAAAAAAATAAAGATGAGGAGTACTATTCAGGGTTAGGTATGCAGGTACCCTTGTTGATGAGGTATAACCCTTCCGCCCCTAGCAGTTTCCCTCAACTGCTAATCCCAACCCCTCTCCCCTGACAGTTTCCCACTACTGCCAATTCTTTTCTCATAGTATTATAATTGTTCAAGGTCCACTTATGAGTGAAAACATATAGTACTCTGTTCCTTGTTTCTGTAATAGATCACTGAGTATGATCGACTCTAAATCATCCAAGTTCCTGCAAAGTCCACATATTTGTCCTTCTTTATGGCTGCATAATATTCCATTGTGTTTATGTACCTTTTTTTTTTTAATCCAGTCCAGTTTCAGTGGGCAGCATGGTTGGTTCCATGTTTTTGCTATTGAGAATAGAGCTGCAACAAATATACATGTGCAGGTATCTTTTTTGTAGAATGATTTGAGTTCCTCTGGGTATATTCCCAATAGGGGAATTGCTGGATCATCTGGAGGTCAATTTCTAGTTCTTTTAGAAATCACCACACTGTCTTTTAAAGAGGTTGCAATAGCTTGCATTCCTATCAGCAGTGCAGAAGCATTCTTTTTCTCCACATCCTCGCCAGCGTCTGTTGTGGTTTGTACTATAAATGATGAGTATTCTTACTGGGTTAGGTGGTATCTCAATGTGGTTTTGATTTGCATTTCTCTGATTATAAGTGAGGATGAGCAATTTTTCATGACTGTTGGCTGTCCATATATTCTCTTTTGAGATGTGTCTATTCATGTCTTTTGCCCACTTTTTAATTGGGCTTTTTGGCTTTTTCCTTTCTGCATGTTTGAGTTCCTTGTAGATCCTAGATGTTAGGCCTTTGTCAGATATACAGTTGGCAAATAATTTTTCCATTTTGTGTGCTGTCTCCCTGCTCTCTTGATGGTTTCTTTTGCTTTGCAGAAGCTCATTAGTTTGATGAGGTCCCACTTGTCTATCTTATTTCTTAAGGTATTGGCATTTGGGATTCTGAATAGGAATTTGTTTGCCAGTTCCAATTTCCATAAGGTTATCTTCTGTGTTTTAGAAGATTCTTACAGTTTGCAGTTTTATGTCCAGGTCTTTGACCATTTAGAGTTAATTTTTGTGTATGGTGATAGGTAGGGGTCCTGTTTCAATCTTCTGCATGTGATCAGCCAGTTTTCCCAGCACCTTTACTGAATAGATTCTCCTCTCTCCAGTAGTTATGACTGGAGGCTTTGTCAAAGATGGGTTGGCTGAAAAATTGGGACTTTGCTTCCGGAATCTCTATCCTGTTCCATTGGTCTATCTGCCTATTCTTGTAGCAATACCAGGCTGTTTTGATTACTGTGGCCTTATAGTAAAGTTTGAAGTCTGGAAGTGTGATACCTCCTGATCTGTGGTTTTAATTTTATTTTTTTCTTAAGGTTTTTTTTTTTTAAGTTGTGGAGTACACTTCACTTGGTTTAAGATCAGGTACCCTTATTGATGTTGTGTGCTCTACCTTCCTTGGCAGTGTCCTGCAACTGCCAAACCTTTTCTTATAGTATTATGATAAATTTTCAGGGTCTGATTACAAGTGAGAAAATGTGGTATACAGTTCTTTGTTTCTGTGATAGATCACTGAGTATGATAGACTCTAAATCCATCCAAATGCTAAATCCATAATTTTGTCCACATTTTTTTAATTCAGTCTACTTTTGATGGGCAGCTCCGCATTTAACATCCAGTAGTATAAAATAGTCAAATAATTTTGGAAAGTAATTTAACATTTCTTTAAAAGGATGAAAATGCACACAAGCTTTATCCAAAAAATTTCTCTCCTAGGCACATGCTCTGGAAAAGTCTTACCCATGAGCTCTAGATTAGCATGAAGGTTTATTGCCACCTGTCTCCAAGACATCCTTCTTGAACTGCTTTGTGATAATAGAGATGGGTCCTGTCAACATTTTTCTCCTACTAGCTGGTTCAAAGTGAGGCTCTTTCCCTAGATGGAACTAGGTCACTGTAAAACAATAGCAGGAAAAGAGGCTTCCTTTTTGGGTGTGTCTGTGATGTTTTTAGCATGGCAGCCAGATGGTGGGCATGCAAGAGGTTCAGTGGCATTGAACTCCATGGTGTTCATGGACCAGCTCCAGAGGCCCTCAAACTTTTAAAACAGGGGGCCAGTTCACTGTCCCTCAGACCGTTGGAGGGGCGGACTATAGTTTAAAAAAAAAAAAGGAATTTGTTCATAGTTTGTTTTTTTTTTTAAACTATAGTCCGCCCCTCCAACGGTCTGAGGGACAGTGAACTGGCCCCCTGTTTTAAAAGTTTGATGACCCCTGAGTTACACCCTGAATTTTCTGGCAAACTTCTTTTTTTTTTTTTGAGTTGGAGTCTCACCCTGTCGCCCAGACTGGAGTGCAGTGGCCGCTCCTGGCCACCGCAGCCTTGACCCGCTGGGCTCCGGCGATCCTTCCACCTCAGCCTTTCAAGTAGCCGGAATTACAGGCATGCGCTACCACGCCCGGCTGATTTTTTGCTTTATTGTAGAGATGAGGTCTCGCTGCCCAGGCAGGTCTCGAACACGCGAGCTCAGGCAATCCACTCACCTCAGCTTCCCAAAGGCGTGGGATTACAGGCTGAGCCACCAAGCCCGGCTTCTGGCTAACTTCTTTATCGCTGGGTGAATGGTGCCAGAAGACTGACTCCATCCATGTCTTCAGCAAGTTTCTTCCTCCCCGCAGGTACTGTGCCTGTGTAGCAAAGCCTTCTCCAAGGAGTTCAAGACCTTAGTCTGGTAGTTCCATGCTCTCTCCCTCCCCTCTGAGGTAGTAGCGGCATTCTGCATTTACTACTTTGGTACTTCTCAGCATGCTCCTTTATTCACTGTAGTAGTTAAGAGTTTTTTAATAGTTAACAATTCTCTGTATTAAATGTTCACATTTTACATTTCTGGCAATATTTTGCTCCTGAATGGATTCTGATTGATACAGTGTTTATAGCAGCATGCTTTACAATAGAAATATATTGGAAAATAATCAATTATTTATCAGCATTAGGATATATAATTATATTGTGTTATGCATATGAAAATGAAAATTTAAAAAAGCACCTATACACATAAATATAAGTGAAACTAAATAAAAAGTATCATGTTTGGAAAAGACAGGCATGAAAGATTGCAAAGAGTATTCACATACATAAATTTGAAGATCAAATGATCCATTGTATGGGGATTTATTTTACATGTATTTTCAATCGAAAAGAACATTAAGGGAAGCCTAAGCAGAAAATTGACTATAATTTTACATTTTAAGGCAGGATAATGGACGCAATTTGTCAAAACTACCAATATTGTTTTATTTCTTAATCTATATAGAGCATATAAGATTTTTTGCTTTAATATTGTGCTTTTATAATACTTGTGCATAATATTTTATCTTTTTCTTCTAAATGTGTGTGAGTAGAACAAGATTTTCTAAGCCTGAAATGAAGAGATGATATCATAGGTTATAAAAACACTGAAGGTAAAATTTTAATTTCTAAAGTAACAGTCAAATATATTGCTAGAACTATGACTGATAAATAAAGTCATAATTATAAATTTAATATGCAATTGATATAATCATAAGATATATAAACAAAATACATCATACAATGCTCATAATAGATCATAAATGAGTTAATGATATTTGATAATAAACATAAAAATGTAGTGATGCTAGTGATAACATCAATACTAATTGATGCAATGCCACATCTTCCCTTATTTACTTTAGTTTTAATAAGGTGAAATAATACTAATGCCAGGCTGCAAGCATTTGGACTTCAGCTGCTTTTTTTAAGATATATATTACATCTTTTTCTGAATCTTATTTGACCATAATTACCAGGAATTGTTAAAATACCTAAATCTTTTGCTCCAGTAAGTCTGTTCACTAAAGTCATGATTCATGTGCACTTAAAAATAATATTAACAATATCTCAAACAATCTACAATTGATGAAAAAATAGTTAATGATGTGAAAAATAACTATGACACAATGTTAAGATAGCAAAGTATATAGCACTTTACCACACACATATAATACAAAAGTTTGCTAAAACGCTAATTGTAATTTTCTTGATTTTAGGTGAAGAGATAGTATGTGACATTTTTCTCTTTCTCAGTTATTTGTGTCATGATCTCTAATATTTTTTTCTATTTTCTAAATCTCCTTACTTTTAGCTTTCTCCATTCTGACAATTATGAAGTTAAAAAAAAGAAAGTATACATAATGCCGACATCAAAATAGTTATTTTTCCGTGAAAGCTTTCTTATATCAAACTAGGGTAAAACTAGTATTTTGTTCAACGTGAGTACTACATAATGGCATCCAGCTTAGTAAAGAAGGGTGAGCAAGTAAGGGATCAGATGGACACATGCCTCTTTCATCCATACTTTCATATAATATTTGCCTAAAAGGAAGTTATTAAACTTACATTACTTGCACATGAGAATCAATACCTTTTACTTTTCCCTTCTTACTTTCTTTTCAAACTTTTAGGCCCTTAATCATGGATTCAATTCTCTCACAAAACCAAATGAGGACATTCTGGAGTGAAAGTTCTCTGGATGTGAGTTAGAAACTGCTTCTGTGTTGTTCGAATTCTGCAGTTGCCTTCGTGCCTGACTGGTCCTTGCTGTTTTAAAAGCATGCATGTTCAGCTTTATGAGAAGTCAAGCCGCAGGGTCTCTGCAGTGATTGCTACCTGGGTCCTTTTTTCAATTTGAATGTTTCACAGCTCTTTTGCCTTGAAAAATGAATACTGATATAAGCCATGCTTCACAGGAGTCATGGAGTTGGAGATCAGTTTCTGCTCTTGGTTTTTCTTGCAGCCCAGAGCTATTTTCACTGCTGCAAGGTACTGCCAGGGTCACCCTTATACATTACTTTCTAATCTAAATAATGGTCGGAGGCCCTGAGGAGACAAGACCCCCCCACCTAGAGAATTGGATGGGTGAGTCTCATGCTCAACAACCACTGAAAATCATTTTGGGAAGTTTCCACATTTTCTGGTAAGCAAATGCAGGAGCATTCGGGGCTAGGGGCAGGGCTGGGACAATGTGGATTACCAGTGGGCTGCAATTGAAAGTTTTGGTACAGAGGCAGCAATGACACGGTTATGTCTGCAACAAGGTAGAGTCCTGGAATTGAGCCTTCAGCTACAACGTAGAGGACATTGGTGTGGGTGGGGATTGGATGGAGAGCACCTTTCCCTCTAAAACCTAGCCTAGAGGCAACATATCTGCACACCTCATGTCTTTTAATAAATACCTTTTTGACTTAAAGTCTTGAGAAAGGTTTTGTTACAATAGAGAATCCTGACTAATAAAGGAATTGGCTAAATCTACTGCATTTATAAATATGAATCTCAAGGAATATTACTGTTGTGGGATTGTTTTCTCACATTCTTATATAATGAATTAAAAATATCCAACCAGAGAACCAGAAAAAAAGAAAAGAAAACCTACTCTCCCTCTGCTGCACATAAACAGACACACACTGGCACTGCATTCAGAGTCATGCTAGGTACCGGAGACAAACTTAGGGAAACATATCCCATAGAGAAAGGTTACTTGCTCTCCATCCATAGGAGTGTGTTCACCTTGCATCATACTTCTCAGGTCAAGTGGCTGACCTTTTCCTATCTTATTTCCATCAATATAAGAGCTCTCTAAATTTGTGACAAGGTCAAGAGAGGGAATGAACAAGAAAGGCTCCCAGGCAGGACTCACACTAGCTCTATTTTCAGGCCTTTATGAAGTTTCCTATCCCTTGCATCCCAGGGGCCTCAGCTACCTGAGCGTCATCCACAAGGGGCACAGGAAACCTGAGCTCCTAAACCATGACCCAGGCAAGACTTATCTAAAGATACTGCTTCTTATCCCCACCATAAAGCTGAAAATACACTCAGAAAATAAAAGAAATGGGTCAAGAACATTTCCAGTCTCTTCAGACATAAAAATCTAGAAAATTAGCGGACCATTTCCAGTCTCTTCAAACATAAAAATCTAGCAAATTAGCAGAACCAAATTTAGACTCGTGTTGTTGCCTAACAAGTCAGGGGCAGATCACTTATCCCTATGTTTTCTGTTTCTGTTTCTTCTGCAGTTTTGTTTTTCTTTTAATTAGGAAAGAGGTGAGATGGCGAGCTCTACCCTTCTGTAATTTTCTATATTTGGAATTATATATTCAATATGAATATATCATATATTTCTATATTTAGAATTTGACTTTGTATTAGAGATACCTCGAGCACAAATAGGAAATAAAAACCTAATTCTTCTATTTTATAGCTAGCAATTGCATTATTTTTAAGCTTCAGATTTTTCCATTCATGGAAGTTGGAACATATGCTCTACCTCATTCAGGTGTGAAGATCAAATGAGATCATAAATATCTGATGGTTGACAACAAGTTAGGCATCAACAAAATACCAAATGTTTTATAACCACGGATCATTAAAATATTTTAAGCTACTTCATGTAGCTAGTAATTTGCCTATAGTTTTTAGTGTGCTTGGTTTATAAAGTAATTTCTGGCTGTGAGGGAGGGATATGGCAACCATGTTTGAGAATATAGGAGATTTTAACTTAAGAGAAGTGTCTTAAAGGACGCACAGAACCAGGGTGCTGTCAACCAAGACAGCAGAGCAGAGAGAACAATGGAACAGCAATAAGACTCTTCTTCAGGGAATGCATATTGCTTAGAGTCATTCCAGGACTAATGAGGAGCCAAAATCTCCCTAGAGGGAAGCTGAAGAAAATTAGGGATGTAAATTAGAATGCGTTAAATTGTCTAGCAACAGCAAATGAAGGTTACCTGCTGGCAAATAGGTCATATTAAACCACGTTATTTACTGCTGGTGTGAATTCCTGGGGCCCAGGTCAAAGCCAAGACTTCCAGAACTGAACCGTCTTCTTACTCTTAAAGTATTATGCCAGTGTAACTCATAAACTAATTGACTGAAAATTCACATAATTGCTTAAAAGATCCAAGAATGTTTAAACACTCTTATTAACTTTTTAATTGAAATTGTTTTCCCATTTCTTATAACAGTTCAGAGACCAGAGGTAATAGATGACTCAAATTTTCCCATTCATTAGTCCATGTTGTCACCCTTATCTTATGATTAAAAAAAAATAGAAAGACACAGAAATGAGGAAAAAATGACTTCCTCAAACAATTTAAAGACAAAAAATTGGTTGAGGACTATCCCAGTTATCTTGCTGACCATCTCGAATACCCGGTAGGTGGAAAGACTTAATTCTTAACTATCTCTCAGAATGATGTGACAAAAGTTTGAATTTTCTTATTTTAAGTCATGACTCACCGGAGGTTTTTCAAACAGTGATTTGGACCAACAGGCTAATTGGAGGGTGAGGTAGATGAATGGCCAAGAAGAAGTGGCACACAATAGAAACACACTGACTCCTGCCTGGTCAGGGAATTTGTCCATATGATTCTCAGACAAGAAAGCACTCAGGATGATTTGCACCGAAAATGCATTGTGGCTTGGGTTGATGTAGGGAACAATTTTTATGTCTTGTCCAAATTTCCTGTCTGCCGCCCAGGGAGGTTTTTCCTGTTCTAAAGACAGAGGATTATTCACTGTGAATTATATCTGTAAGAGAAATATAAGAGAAACGCACACCATTAAATAAATGTATGTTTTAGAAAGTGATAAAACAGAAACAATATGTATATTTTATGATGAAGGATCTCAGGAAGGCTTGTGTGGGACTACCGTGCTATAAGTCATGGGACTACCATGCTATAAGTCACCAACACATTTAAATAGTGGCCTTATGCCTACAAATGAATGAGTACTCATTAGTCATTCTTAGTTCTTTAAGACCATTGTCATAGGTGTGTCAACCATATGGGATTAAATCTTCGTTACCAACTTGCATCAGAATATTTACACAAGTGCATATTTTACTTCAATTCACACATTCATTGAGCATTCATTAATTCCTTCATTTACTCAAAATAACTACGGTCTCCTCTGTGCAACAAGTAATTTGCATGGTTCTGAGGATGTGATTATGAATTGAAGTTAGCCCCTACCTATTCAGAACAGAGAAAGGTAAACATAAATTCAGTAGAATATGATGTGTTCAGTAATAATAAAAATGCAATCATAGCACAAGATATTGTTGTGATTCAGATGAGGAGCAATTTTCTCGGAGTAGGAAAGGGGAGGAGGGAATTCCTGGCTGAAGGAGTGAGTAGGATGCTCACAGTCACAGAAAAAGGAGACACAGATGGGATCACACTGTGGGCTACATGAAGGTTGAAGGACTCTGTAAGATTTAGTATAAAATTACTTTTACTCAGGTTCTTACATTCTATGAAGTTTAACATGCTCCTATCTATTACTTGAACATCTAATCATTATATTTTCAATGTGCTTTCATTACTTGAAGCATTAGTATTTTGGGGATCAGTAGTCTAGCACCTCTTCAGATAAGCAGAATTTTAAAAACTGAGGTTACATTCAATAAGTAACACTATCATTTTCTTTTCTTAGAATCAAACTGAATCATGTGCCCAAGCCTACCCCCAGAGTGACTTAGCAGTGTGAACCTTATTTGAGTACTGCTGCAGATTCTGTGATTGGCTGACCCAGCAGCTATTCCCAATCCACTTGTTTATAATACCCCAAACATAAGGCCTATTAAAGCTAAGTATACATTCCCTATGCTCTTTTTCTACAACTAGCAATACCCACTGGAGGATATTTAGTGGTGATGTTGAAGACAGGGTCACAAACTCTTGGTTGACTAATTAAATCATTTCTTGCATCGTTTTCCCTGAGCCCTTATCCTCCTGTCTTGGGTCTAAATTAAAATGGCATCAGGATGAGCTACGCTATCTTGCAATGGTGATGGGGAAAGGACAAGAGAACTGAAAAGACATCTGCTCTGTACTTCCAGAGCTGGTATCAACAGGCACACCTCTACAATTCTTACTTTGTGAGAAACATAGACTTATTTGTACATAGATGATGCTAGTTTGCATTTTCTATCCCTTGCATTCAAATGAATTATTAACTGATATTAATTATTTACTTATAATAATACCTTTATTACATAATGTAACCCATTATACCAATTTTATGTAGAACAGAGCAAATGCTGTATTCCAAAACTGAACTGGTACCAGTTCTTCCATGACAGTACACATTTCGTCATGTTTCTGAGACTCTGGCTGCCACTTTCTCATCAGGGTTCTTGTAGGAAACCTATTAGGTGAACCAGTTGTTTCCTAGCTTACCCTCATTTCAGTCACATCCTTGTTCTTAGGGACATTGCTGTTTTACTAGAATTTCTATCACAGTTCTGAGTATATAGTAAGTGTAGTGTCTGTGTGATTAAATAGATAAAGCAAATGTTTATTCACTTAGGGAGAAAAGCAAAATTCTGAGTTGGAGGTGTATTTTATGGCCTTTATTTCTTCTGATACCAATTTATTTAAATATGTATAGTAGTACATAATGATACCCAAACTATTTCTTTTGTTTTCTTAAATTCTGTCAACATTGACTTATTGTTTATTGTGTCCTAGTCAATAGGTGTTACAAAAATGAATATGACAACATTCTAACTTTTGGGAGTGTGGTAGCAATGGAAAGTTAAAGTAAAGGGCTTGATGAATGCTAAATTATTTTTCACAGTACGGATAACGTTATTCTCTTGCAGTATAATTGTGAGATAATTATGGCAAGTAAACTATAACTTTACTGATTATTTGATTCTTGAGATGACACAGAATGTAAATAATTTACATTAAAAAGCTTAAATACAAATTTTAAAGTAAGATATGTATTACTTTGTCTTAATCCTATAAATCATTTTAGATTGTATCACTTTTACATCATCATCTATAAAATGATTTTGCATCCTTGAAAACAGCACAAAGACACTTGAACTGAATTAATAGAAGAAGTCTAATGAAATGTTCAAAATCCCTTTATTCTCAAAATATACATTGAGAAAGATACTTGAACTGAATTAATAGAGGGAGTCTAATGAAATATTCAAAATCCTCTTATCTATTCTCAAAACATACATTGAGAAAACTATGTGCTCAGCTATGCTTTTAACAATGAAAAGGCATGGACAAAAATAGAATCTGGGTCTTATTTTTCATAGCTTGCAGTCTTTGAGGGGAGAGATGATACGCATTAAAGAGATAAATCTTCCATATCAGAGGGTAAAGCATATTCTAAAATATTATGTTACAGAAAATACAATTTAATATGAGAAAAAGACACATGCCAATAAGGATAAACTACATTAAGAATAAAATTCGGCTTTGCATTTTGCATTGTCTCATTTATTCAGTCTTTAACAGAATATTGAAAGGAAGTTTTCTTCTTGTCCATGTGCTGTGACAAAAGCCACACGAAAAAGGAGAAAAAAATTAAATCCAAATTTTTAGGAGTGCCACCATGGATACACTGTTTAAGGCTCATGAATCTCCCTACAGTGAGCAGAGCTGTTCCTCCCCACCTCAAGTGTGATCTACATGAAAGCAGTGGGAAGGAGAGGCATCTGAGAGCACCAACCTTATGGAAAGTACAAGTTCCCCATTAGAAAAGTGTGAGAATCAAAATTTTTTTTAAAAAAAAAGGAGAAAAAGAAAGTTCTGAAAGAGACACAAGTACAAAAGTGGCATTTCAAATTAGTGGGAGTGAAGATAGATTGCTCAGTAAATGGTGTTGAGACTGTTGGATAGACATGTGGGAGAAATATGGGTTGGATCTCTGTCTCACACTGTGGATCAAAATAAATCCCAGCTGGATCAAACATTTATAAATACAGAAAGTGAAGCCATAAAAGTCCTGGAAGGAAAAAAAAGAAAAATGTGAGAACTACTATTCTCTCTTAAGTATGAACCTGAAGGGAGTGGTTCTTGATAATTGGAGGAAGAGCAGTCAGAGAAGAGAGTGAAGAAAGAGTTCTTAGAAGAGAGGAATATAGGCAGCCTAAAGGTAGGAGTTACAAGCAATGAGACAGCTCTCCATTTGTGATTCACAGAAAACAGAAGCCCTGGGGACCTGCTGGAGGAGCTCACACAGTAAGGATCACCATCCAGTGTTTCCAAGCAAAGACTGTGATAATGCTCTCTTCACTCCAGCCCCCTGTACCCTTTAGAGAGTGCTGAGAAGCATCCTGAATTTCCGTTTTTCTCATTCACAAAAAGAACCATTAGAATTAACGGAGGGGCAAGATATAGAGTCTTGCAAATTCAATTGCCTTCTCTGAAAAGAGAATTGGAGCATGTACTAAGAGTGGGGCCAATCAGTGATGTGACTAATTCTGGAATAGTAGTTGGTGATGGATGGGACCAAGCTGAAGGGAACAATTTCCCACAAGAAATTCACACAGAAATCACCCAGAGGCAAGAAAGAATTGGAGTAATATTAAGGATTCTATTATTTCCCTTCTTAGTAGTTTGTCAGCTATGTATTGCATCCTTATCCCCATTCCCCTTCCTTCCAAATGACAATGTTTCTATGGGAGGTGAGGAGGGATCCCAAAGTGAGATATCCCTCTCCCATCCCCAAGTTGCAGAGATCAGAGTAATGCCTTACTCTTCAGGCAGAATTAGATCATGCATGGGATTAAGTTTTTTAAATTTTCAGAAATACAAGTGGACAAAGCTTACAGATTCTGCATAATTATGTCTCAAGGATTGGAAAAAACACACACCATATTTCAGTTGAAAGCTGTGATCAGAACAAAATAAATATATACTCAGAAAATTACATAGCACATATAAATTCATAAGATAATCTGAATACCTACTTTAACTGACATTATCTACATTCTAAGTGTATAATAATAAAATCCCAGCCCCTAACATTCTGCAGTTTGTAATGTGGTATACAGCTAGACAGTTGCAACACAACTTGGTAAGCGCCATGATGCCCTAGGTGGTGCCACAACAATAAGAGGACATAGGAGAACATGTCTTTGGGGTGAAAAGTTGGCATGAGTGGAGGAGGTAAATGTTAGAAAATTATATTTTATAATAAGTGCTTATTTTGACTTAATTAAAGTAACTTCCCAGTACCACTTAGCAAAATCTTTAAGAAAGATGTTAAGCAAAGACTGTAAAAGGCTGCAAGGATTAGAGTATCATATTAATAACTTAATAATGACTGCATATGTGCTTTGAATGTAGCTGTATTAACTTGCATTCTTGGATCGTTCTCTAGGGAAGGTCCAATTAAAGAACAGATCATCACTGGGTTGAATATTTCTCCAAGAAAAGGGATGTGGCAAAGCAATTTTGGCTAATTCTTATCAAGTTTTGAAATTGTCTCTTTATTATCTTGTTAATTTCCTCTCCACCAAGTGGTTTTTTTTTTAATTGTTTGGCATTTATTTAGTATTTATGCAGAACCAATGTTATATTTGGATATCGTGAAAAGGAGATAAGGAAAAGTACAAGATTGTCTTTATAACAGAAGAGCTTAAAAAAATCGGAGGAAGGCACAGTCTACACTAATAGAACTGCTAAATAATGTTGCAAGGTAGCATGGTTTTTTTTTGTTTTTTGGGGTTTTTTTTTGAGTTGGAGTCTCACTCTGTTGTCCAGACTGGAGTGCAGTGGCCGCTCCCGGCCACCGCAGCCTCGACCTGCTGGTCTCCGGCGATCCTTCCTCCTCAGCCTTCCAAGTAGCTGGAGTTACAGGCATGCGCTACCACGCCAGGCTGATTTTTTTATTTATTGTAGAGATGAGGTCTCACTGCCCAGGCGGGTTTCGAACCCGCGGGCTCAGGCAATCCACTCTCCTCAGCCTCCCAAAGGCACCGGATTATAAGGGTAGCGTGGTTTTAAATCCCCAAATGAAGGGACTGGACAGTAGGTGCTAAATACAGTTGCTAAATGTTTATTTTAAAACATTACCTTTCTTCTAACAATGAAGAAAAGAATTTTTCTCTATTCATAGTAACTGATCCATACACTCTAATAATTTTCTTCTGCCGCAATTTAGTTTCAGCTTCTTAAAAAAATATTTTATGTCATATGTATTCTGTTGATGTAATAACATATAAAATGTATCACTGTAGAAGTTTGATGAACACTTTGAGTTTTTTTATTTTTTGTATCTAGTTGATCATGTATTATTCATAGAGGACTAGTTGCTACAGTGCTGGATGATCAATCTTGACAATGATTTGCTAGAATTAATCAATCAAATCTAAGAATATTTAGCTGAATGCCACTTCGGAGGGAACAGTTGACATAATAGTGCTCACAATGCCTTCTACCAATTCAAGAGTGAAAGGAAATATATATAAGGGTTTTTTTAAGTTTTCATTTTAATACATATGTATATGTAACTTAAATGTACTAAAGTACAAAATAAAAACTGGTTCACAAGAATGACTAACCATCTTGAAAATGCATCAGTCGGATACTCACATCTATCTATAATCATCTCAATTAGTAGATTCTACAGTGGTAATATCAAAATGCTAAAAATTGCACCTTTTAAAAAATGAAATATTTGATATCCACCAAGTAGTGTATTTCACATATATGTGTGTCATAAAACCGAAGATTTAAATATAGCATAACATATATAATTCTTAAATGAAACATAATAATTACCAAACACAAAATTCTACTCATGAGAAAAATAGAAACCAAGATCTAAGAGAAGCCCCTCGTAAGAAAATTTGAACTAACACTTCTCACTAAATTTATCTTTACTCCCTCAGAGCAGAAAGAAAATGTTTTGCCAAGTCTTTTTTACTAATTTCAATTACTGTTTCTATTCATTAGTATAACCCAATTACTCTAAAATGTTTACTTTTAAAATGTGTAAGTTATCAGTGATTAAAATAGATCAAAATATTTGTGTCAGAATGTCTTCGAGAATTTGAAATAAGGAGTAAGACTAGAGTTTGGCTCTTTTTTTTTCCTGTGTGACGTCATTCAGGCTGTTTTAGCACTCTGAGACTCCTTTGCAATAGGGATGCCAAAACTTACCTCACAGGGTTGTCTTAAGAATTAAGAGACAATGCATGTGAAGTGCTTAAGCACAGTGACTGTAAGTGATGGCTTTTACTGTTAGTGTTTGAGATGTATACCAATCACACAGCCTGAATCATCCAACAGACATCATCCAAAAACATGTTGTCTACTGGTTACTAGGCCTAAGCTTGCTAATATTCCAGAACCTTGAAAAGGGCACAGGATTTTGGCCCTGAGTTTTAATTTTAATTCTATTTTTTCTCAAACTAGGTTATATGTTTATTTTCTTTCTTTTTCTTTTTTTTATGATAAAGATATGGGGTACAATTCAGGGTTAGGGTTATATGTTTCCTATCTGTAAAATGAGGTTAATAATAACTAGTTTTAAAGTTTTTACTAAGATTAGACACAACATATACAAAACTGGGCCAAGTGCAAAGGACCGGTACTTGGTAATAGTGTAATCGGTAGTAGCTTTTTTCATTACCATACCTCTGAGCCCAGGGACTGGCCTGGCTAAGTCTGAGCTTTGAAGACATCTACACCTACGATGGAGACAATTTAACAAAGTGGGAACTTACACCAAATGGTAAAAGTCAATCTGAATTGTTCTTGAAAGGTGTCACACCCTGATTATGGTGTCAATACTTAGAAATTTGTGTCTTGGAACTCATAGTAAATGCTAGGTAGCATAGAGATGATACAATAGATTATTAATGTAACTTTGCAAAATAGATTTGTTTTTATTTTTAAAAATATATTTTGTTGTTTCTGAAAATGATAAACATTATATTATTGATCTGATAATAGCCATTATTCATGTCTAGAAACAGTGGAAACAATCTCAGAATATAGCCTGAATCTATAACTAGACTGATTACAGAATGGCAATTGAAGTGGAAACATTGTGAAGGAGAAAGACTGAGTGGGGTACATTACAAAGCGAATAGGGCTAAAGGTCACCAGTGGCATAAAACAGACAAAACCATCAGGATAAAAGTCAACCACCAACTGACTGACCAACAGTGCCAAAGAACATTTGGGGCATTCACAGGGATTTTTCAGAGGAATTTGGAGCTAAATACATATGGTGACAAAAGAAAGGAATATCTATTCAATCAGGTGCAAATACTGAGAAAGAACAAACAGGGGAGTCACTCTAAATTTTAGCTCTGGTATATCTATTCATGCAGTACTTATGCCAATGTGTGCATTTTGGGTTTAGGCACAACTGTCTGGTTCAATTTCTAGTTCCAAGACTATTTCTCACCTCCAGGTCTCCTGTGTATATGACAGGGCTAATAAAGTCTACTTGATGTTATGAGTGATTGTGGAAATTCGATGTAATCTCCATATAAAGGAACAAGTGCAGCCGCTGGCATGTGGCAGGTTTCTTGCATACTTCTCATGTTATCTGTAAAGGCAGTTGATCACTAAAAGTGGGCCAGGCTCGGTGACTCAGCTTGTAATCCCAGCACTTTGGGAGGCCGAGGTGAGTGGCTTGCCTGAGCCCGTGGGTTCGAAACCTGCCTGGGCAACTTGGCAAGACCTCATCTCTACAATAAATCAAAACTTAGCCGGGTATGGTAGCGCACACCTATAGTTCCAGCTACTTGGAAGACTGAGGCAGAAGGATCGCCAGAGCCCAGCAGGTCAAGGCTGCAGTGACCGGGAGCGGCCACTGCACTCCAGTCTGGGTGACAGAGTGAGACTCCAACTCAAAAAAAAAAAAGTGAAGACAAGATATTCTTGCTCTATACCCTGGCAACCTAATTTTTATAGACAAAAGTACTATAATATTAATGAAATGAAATGCTCATCTTTAAACTATAGAAATTTTTATTATTATTTATAAGCTATGTATTATTTATAAGCATGCAAAATTGCTGATATAATTTTAACCAAATGAATCAACAGGTCACAATTTAATCCTTAATCCTAAAACTTTAATTTATAAAAATATTTTTAGTTGTCAATATTAAATATTAGTCATGACACATTCTCACTACCTTGACATGGTCAATTATCTATCTCTTTCAATACTTATACCACATATGTATATTTTTTAAACACTGGCAGTACAGTGTACATGACTTTGTTGTGCTTTTCTTCTCTTATCCAACATTATACTTCTTAAAATCCATCCACAAACAATTTCAGGAAGTGGCATAATCACAAGTAACAATTTATTTAAAAGTATGACCTAAGTAAAATAAAAAATATAAGTTCTTTAATATAATACTTAGATTTATAACTATGAGAGCATTTAGCTCTTTCAGCCGTTTTTTTCTTCTTTGTCTACATAATAATGTTTTAAGGAGTACCTAGATATGGTCAGCACAAATTCAAGGAAATAAAATTAGACAAAGGTCCTGTATCTCCTTTTTATAGTCAGCCTCAAGGCAAACAAGTTATGATATCCTGGTAGACAGGCAGTTGACATTACAGGCCATGACCTAGCCATAAAGAGTTTTGAATGCCATCAATAAATCACTCCCTCATTAACCTTCCAAACAGCCAAGTGCAAAACAGCTGGTCAAGTGTAGGTAAAAATCACCATAAAATAATGTGCATAATTAGAGCTATTTTGGAAAGGAGTGATGTATTTAGCAACATTTGTTGAAAATATTTCAAAGGACAAACTACATCGAGTGACCAACCAACATTTAAAATATAGTTGTATGAACATACACATGCATGTCATTGTAATACACAGGCAACTACGTAGTAGTTTTGAAAATACCTCAATTAGATTCTGGTAGCTTAAGGAGAAGTCTAGTTTACCAGATAAATTCTAATATTGGACAAATTGTTTAACGTCTATGATCCTCAGTTTCTAACCTTTATAATCTATAGGAAATGCTGTCTGCCTCATAGTATTGTTGAAAGTATTATTAATAATTGAAATAATATTAGAAAATGATCTGAAGTTCGATACCCATATTATGTCATTTAAGGGATTTACTGATTATTTATTTATTTAATCTTCCATTTCTTTATTTACGACAGCAACTCATTGTAAGAATTATGTATGATAGTTTTTAGTGTAGTTCTTACTTGAGAAACAATTAAGTGGACGGAGAGATGATGATGAATGAAGGAAGTTTATTTAGGTAATCTACATATATTTTTAGCTATGGTACTTGATTATGTCATGATTGGCTCTATAAGAATCAACTCGGAGATGAGAAGAGTAGCATGTAAAAATAGAAACAATATAATATTTCTATTGCTGCATTTTTACATAAGTAAAATTTGTACTACTAGAAAGTTTCTCATGTGCCTGCTCTCAATTTTTGTGCCATAGTTCTATTTTGACTAACTCATGGTAAAGGAAAAGTAAAGCAAGTAAAATTCAGTGATGTACAGCATTTTCCAAAAGTCATTATTGACTTGTTATTTAATGTATTGAAGTTTATAATTCTTTTTTTGTTTGGATAAAAGAAGTTAGAACACTTAAAATTAGCTCAACAAAAACACCATCAGTGGTACATTAATCTGAACCAAATCCAGATATATCATTAGAATGGCAGAGTGACTAGAAATATTGTTTTAAGAGTGATGTATATAGAATTGAAGAAGCTTAGACTGCAAAACAGAAACATACGAAAAGAACATGGGTGAGCCAAGGTACTCCTTGTTTAAAATACACAGAGAACTTGCCTGTAGAAGCATACTTTCACAAAAGAAGACAAGAAAAATAAGAAAGAATACAGAAAAATAAATGTGGCTTATTAAAAGTTCTTTTCAGGGAAGAGAATGAAAGTGGTAACAAGTGAGATCTCTCTCACTATATTGCATGATATCAAATACAGGCTCTTAAATGCTGGAGGACTTTGCATAAATGACTAATACTGTGGCTTTGGCTTTTCCAGTGTGAAAGTGTCAAATATAGTATCCATAAATATCTGAAGGGCGAAAAAAAAGAAATATACTTGTGTGTGTGTGTGTGTGTGTGTGTGTGTGTGTGTGTACACAGTGTTGAGAAACAGACTGATGTAAAGTAAGGGTTCTGTAAAAATTGCATGTAAAAAGTAGACTAGTACAAATAAGTTATCTTTTTAGCATATTTATTAAATATATACAATTCAAATAAATACATACAAAATACATTTAAATGTGATATAATATACATATAAATGATTCTTGAATTAATGCATATTGACATTAGCATAGCATATTGTCATTGTAGAAATCTGGAAATACAGAAAATATAGGGAAAAAAAAGAAAAAATCACCTTGAAACCAACCTTGGTTATCTAAATGTGCTTTATTATAATCGACTTGATCCACTGAGTTCATAAATCATATGAAGTTTTATATGCTGATGTTTTCACTTAGTGATGATCTTCTGCGATTATACTTTTAATAGTTGTCTGGTATCTCTGGTACAGATATAAAAACAAGAGCCCTGTTAATGCCTGCTGCATTTTGAATTTTTCTCCAGTCTTTTTAAAAAATTATTTATGCCATGATCATTATTATTTACTATATCTATAGGGGATAATTCCCTGTAAGTGAAATTTCAATTCAAAGATGTTAAGGATTTTATGACATTATACAAAAGACTACCAAAAAATCCCAGAATTTATTAATGAAAAATTATGTATTTATTCTTACATGCAAAAATTCAGTCACCTTCAAAGTATGCTCTGTTTGATGGAATACACCTACTAGGATGCTTTTTTCACTGCTTAAAACAGTTTTTGCTTTGTTGTTGTTGTTGTTGTTGTTGTTGTTTGAGTTGGAGTCTCACTCTGTTGCCCAGTCTGGAGTGCAGAGGCCGCTCCCAGCCACTGCAGCCTCGACCTGCTGAGCTCTAGCAATCCTTCCACCTCAGCCTTCCAAGCAGCCGGAACTACAGGTACGCGCTACCACGCCCGGCTAATTTTTGATTTATTGTAGAGATGAGGTCTCACTGCCCAGGCGGGTCTTAAAACAGTTTTTGAGCACGTCAATTTTGATGCTTTTTGGTGCTTCTGCCGTTTTTTGTTTCATCTCTTCCACATCGCAAAGCATTTCACTTTCAGGATGTTTTCATCTGGGGAAACAACAAAAAAAGTCACTGGCGGTGGGGCATAGATCATATGAATAGGGAGTGTGGGGAATGGGGGTCATGCCATTTGTGGTAAAAAACTGCTGAATACAGTGTGATGTAGGCAGATTGTTCTTGTATATCACCCTTCATGAAATGGGCAGACATGTTGAAAGACTCTCCCAAAAAAAAAAAAATTCCCTGAAGCCAACACAGCCTCTCAGAACAATGCTAGCTGGTACACTAATGCCTGTGAGTTCCTAGAACATTTACTGGGCAGGAGAAATCTGTTCTACAAGGGGCTTGTCCTCCGATAGATAATTCCACTTTGGGGGGTCACTCCTCATACATTATCGATTTTACAATTTTGAAATTTTAGTATATATGTATTTTAGTATGTGTGTAATTGTATTTCATGAGCGGTTTAACTGGCAATCCTTTAATGAGTAATAATACCGAACACTTTTTTAAGTGCTTATTTTACACTCATATACATTCCTTTGTGATATATCCATCCATTCTTTTGAGGGATGTCTTTCAAATTCTGTACTCTTTATTTTATGAATGGTTTATGACTTATTAAGTTGTGAGAGCTGCTTATATGGGCTAGATGCTATTACTTTGACCAATATATGCTTTGCACAAGACTTCTCAAAATTTGTAGTCTGCATTTTAATTTTATAAAGTGGCTTTGGAAGAGTAATCATTTTTTATTTTGATAAAGTCACCTTACTGATATCTTGCTTACTGATTTTATAATTCATCCTTAACTTACTGATTTTATAATTCATCTTAACTTACTGATTTTATAATTCATCCTTTCATGTTGTAGTTGACAAATCTCAACCAAACCAGGGTTTCTAAAATTTCATAGTTTTTATTTGAAAAATATTCTATAGGCTTTAAAATAAAACATTCTTCTTTTCAGATATATCCCTAAATATTTTATGCTAAGCATTCCTTTGATGCTGAGGTGTATGGTATTTTAAAGTTCAGATTGCTTTTGGATAGTCTATAAAAATATAGTTGATTTGTGTTGGTTCATCTTGTACAATGCAAACTCACTAAACTCACTTATTATTCCTCTTAGCTTTGTGTCAAAATTCACAGCAGTTTGTCTGTAGATGATAGCTTTGTTTGCCACTTTCCACTTAGATGTCTTTCATTTATACATGTTACCATACTAAACTGGCTGGAACCTCCAGTACAATGCTCAATAGAGATGGTGCAAATGAACATCTGAAAGCTGTTTCTGATCTGAGGTGAAGATTGTTTCCCATTTTACCATTATGCACATGTTGGTCTATTTCTAGACTGTATATATTCTGGCACATTGATCTAGTTGTCTAGCAATTTGTCAACACACTGTCTTAAGAGCCCTAGACTTATTCCTATTCAGAACCCTAAATGCCCATACCTTAAGAAATAAGATAAAGTGGGACCTCATCAAGCTAATGAGCTTCTGCAAAGCAAAACAAAACCCTTAAGAGAGCAGGGAGACAGCCCAAAGAATGGAAAAAAAAAAAAATTTGCCAACTGTATATCTGACAAAGGCCTAACATCTAGGATCTACAAGGAACCCAAACATGCCAAAAGGAAAAAACAAAGAGCCCCATTAAAAAGTGGGCAAAACACATGAATAGACACTTCTCAAAAGAAGATATATGGGTTGCCAACAGAGACATGAAAAAGTGCTCAGCCTCACTCATCATCAGAGAAATGCAAATCAAAACCACATTGAGATACCACCTAACCCCAGTAAGAATGATCATCATTAATAAAACAAACAATAGGAGCTGGCGAGGATGTGGAGAAAAAGGAACACTTCTACACTGCTGGTGAGAATGCAGACAAGTGCAACTTCTTTGGAAGACTGCGTGGCAGTTTGTGAAAGAAGTAGAAAATGACCTTCCATATGACACAGCAATTACCCTGTTGGGAATATACCCTGAGGAACTCAAATCATTCCACGAAAAAGATACCTGCACATATATGTTTGTTGCAGCTCTATTCACAATAGCAAAAACATGGAACCAACCATGTTGCCCATTGAAGGTGGATTGGATTAAAAAAAAGTGGTACATATACACAATGGAATATTATGCAGTCATGAAGAAGGACAAACATATGGACTTTGCAGCAACGTGGATGGGTTTAGAGTCAATCATACTCAGTGATGTATCGCAGCAACAAAAAACAGAGCACCATATGTTTTCACTCATAAGCAGAACTTGAACAATGATAATACTATCAGAAAGCAATTTGCAATAGTGGGAAACTGTCAGGGGAAGGAGGGTGGGATTGGCCATTGAGGAAAACTGCTAGGGGAGGGATGGACATATCTCATCAATAAGGGTACCTGCATAATCAACATTTGTATACCTAACCCTGAATTGTACCCCACATCTTTAAAATAAAAAATTAAAATTAAAAAAGACCCATAGACTTAATTTTCTTAGATTCAAGAAGTGGTAGTCTTCCAAATTTGTTTTCTTTTGCAAAATTGTTTTGGCTAACCTATATTCCTTTTATTTCATATAAATTCTAGAATCAGTTAATCAATTTACATAATATAAATCTGCTATGATTTTGATTATAATCCCATTGAACCTTTTGATTAATATGCAATCAATTGATCCTTAACCCTATTGATTCTTCCAATCCATGAAAAAAATATATTTATCCATTTCCGTAAAACTTCTTCAGTTCTCTCATCAATATTCTACATTTTCAGGGTATAGGTCTTAATTATCTTTAGTGAAACTTATCCTGAATAATTTAATATTTTGCTGCTTTTTAAAATTATAATTTCTAATTAGTTTCTGTTGGCCATAATACAGAGCTAATAAATAAATTTTATATTCTGAAATATTATTTCTTAAGTCATCTGTGTGTTCTGTTCTGTGAATCCTATAGGATGTTTTACCTAGATGATCATTTCATCTTGAATAAAGATAGTTTTTCATCTACCCTTCAAATATAGATGCCTTTTATTTATTTTTGTTGTATTATCATACCTCTAGTACATTGTTACCTTGTTCTTTATCTTAGAGAAAAAACATTCAGTCTTTTATCATTAAGTGTGATGTTAGCTGTTACCTGCAGGCTTGTTATAAAAGCCTTTTTTTAGGTTCAGAATGTTCCTTTCCTTTCCCTTGTTTGTCCTTATTTATTTATTTATTTATTTAGAAAATAGCTGCTGGATTATCTCAAAAGATTTTTCTGCATCTAAGTGAAAATAATATAATTTTTCTTTTTAAACATATTTGTGATAAATTGCATGTGATTTTCATGCATAAATTAACTCTGCATTATTTGAATTGACACCACCATGATGTATTATTCATTTTTTATATTATTGGATTTTACTTGCAAACATTTTGTTAAGGATGCTTGCATTTATGTTCATGAGAGCTCTGAGTGTGTACGTTTTTTTTTGGTGTTTTTTTTTTTTTTCCTCTCTTTTTTGCTGCAATCTTCTTTATCTGGTTTGGAAGAAGTTAACGTAATATATTTTTTTGAAGAGTTTGAATTGTTTTCTTTATTAAATATTTGGTAGAACTTACCAGTGACACCAGATGTGTCTGAAGATTCTTTTGTGGGAAAATCTTAAACCATACATTCAATTTTAAAGTAAATATAGGACTGTTCAGTTAATATCTTTCTTCAGGAAAAACCTTTGGTTTTAGTTTTTTCCCAGAAATTTGTCCACTTAATCTAGATCATTGAATTTGTCAGTAAAGTTGTTTATAATACTCATTTATTATTTTAACATTGGTAGAACGTGAATGGGGCCCCTCCTTATTTCTGGTATTGATTTTTGGTGTCTTACATTATTTTGGCCCAAAAAAGCTAGCTAGAAGTTACTAACCTTACAAACGAACCAAATTTTGATTTATCTTTGACTTTTGCTTTTATATTTCACTTATTTTTATTATTTTCCTCTTCACTCACTTCAGGTAAAGTTTACTCATTTTTTAATGTGCAAATTTCTTAAGTTGGAGGCTAACGTCATTGATTTGAGCCATTTCTTCTTCAGTTTACTGTGAGAAATATCTAGTTAAACACTGATTTCACTGCAAGTGACCTTTTCTTCATATGTGTGTTACCACTGTTATTCTTTACAAAACATTTTCTAATTTCTTTTTCATGCCACAGGTAACTTAAAAACATATTATTTGTTTTTCAAAAATTTGGGAGTTTTCCAGATAGTCTATCATAATATTTATTTAACTATAGTGTGGCAATAAATACATAAAATTTGCATGACTTGAATTCTTTTGTGTTGTGAAGGTGGCTTTATTTTCAAAAATATAGAATATTCTGGCTCAAATTTGAAAAGATAGCGTGTTTTGGGTTTGGTTGTTTGAGTCATACATAAATGTATGTTAAATATTAAGATGTATGTACTTTATGGTAAATATCTTATGGTCTCTGTTGCAACTACTCAGTCAATGTGGCATAAAATCTACAATTGGTAATAGATAAGTGACTATATATCTTTACGTTCCAATAAAATTTTATCATAAAACACTCAGTGAGTAGTTTTAACCTGAAAAACATAGTTTCATGATCGGTGCCATAGATAATAATTTCTTTTAATTCTATCATATTATTATTATTTTCTGACTTTTGATCTGCTATTTTCCTTTTACCCTAATAGCATAATAGAATGTTGCCTTTGTTATTTTGCTAGTCTAGTATTTTAATGTTTAGTGTTTGGGGATTGTTTACCAATATGTTTTGTGTGATTTTTGTTATTTGTAATTTGTGAATTTTTTGATGGTCTAAGGTAAGAGTAATTTTTAACTCATACAACTCATACTTTTGCCAAAAAAAATTATTTACTTTAATAGTCTGCTTTTTTTTTTTTTTTTACTATTTTTAAAATCCACTTTATATGTCTGAGGTAGGTAGAGGTTTGTTAAAGTCTGCTAGTAGTATGGTTCTATTTTTCTTTGCATCTACTGCAATTTTAACTTTATAAAGCTGTTATGTAATTAGTTGCATAAGTTTTTATATCTTACAGGATGATTGTAATTTATTTTTATATTTAACATTAGTGTCTATTTTATCTGTTAGCTTTTTAAATCTGAAATGTCATATCTAACCATGCTGAATATCAAAATCATAACCTTGTGTCTCTTTTATTTGTATTTGACAAGTATGTCATTGTCCATCATTTTACATTTATTCTTTTGATGTCTTTGTTTTTAGTTTGTCTTTTTTTAAAATAGCTTGCTTTAGAATTTGCTTTTTAAGACACATAATTTAATCATTATTTTTAAAAGATACAATTTTGTATGTGTAGCATATGTTTAGCTGCATTTTTGCCCTAGCAGCTTGTGCTAATAATTTTATGTAATACATTCAATAGTCCTTTTTCCTGGAACTGTGAATTGCTTTACTAATATTATTAATTTTGAAATTGTCTAGTAACAACTTTTCATCTCCTTTTCTTCTCTGGTTTTACCTGCTATTGAAATCTCCTCAGTGTCTTCAAATAAGTGTGGTTGTGTGAGTACTTCTATATATGCATGTACCTGTGTACGTTTTAATTCTTTGTCCAGAGTTTACAATTATTATCTTTATCTGGTGCAATCTATTTAACTACTTAAGTAAATTCTATTTATTTTTAATTATAGAAAGTTGTTAGGTAAAATTTTCTGTTAGACTAGTCTTTATGAAAAATAACTTTTTAAAAATCAAGGCTAAGGTAGATCGAATTTTAGAAGAACCCCTTGTTACTTGTCTGAAAAAATATAATGACAATTCCTCTAATAATTGGATTGAGCTTAATTTAAAGTTTCATTAAATATACATTTTGTTCTCTTTTTTTAGGCACTGTGCTAAGCTGGGTTACAGAAATGAATAAGATTTGGCCACATCTTCGAAAGGCTCAGAACTAACTCTAACACATCATCACAATGAGAACTGTGCCATGGATATTTAGAAGATAGAGAAAGTAATATTCACTACAGTAATAAAGCCAAGTTTCACAAACTGATGACAAGTGATCTGGGCCTTGCAAACAGAGTAAAACTGACAGATTAAGAAGAATATTCTGGATAAAGATACACCATAAGCTAGTATAAATATGCAAACAAGTTCCTGATAATGAGAAGGTTCAAACATGGTAAAATAATTCACAAAGTTATGGCAGATAAAACTAGATCCAAAAGTCATAGTTTTTTTTTAATTGACTCTGAACAATTTTATAATAACTTCCTGAATCATCGTTTGTCTCATTTCAGCATTTTATACAAACACTTATGTCTCCACATTGGTGTGAAGATTAAATGAAAGCATATATATATATTAAATAGTCAGTAAGTCTCTGACCCAGATATAAGTCCACACTTCGTACTACCACCTACATGATCATAAGCATTTGCACAGGCACAAACACAAATACATACATGCTTATGGGAAAAGTAGTTGCAACGTTGATATTGTTACTTCAAACTTTCCACAGATCTAAACCTACCCTGGATCAACAACTGTGGGAGGAAAAAAAATGGCTGGCAATGCGTAGTTTTCATTGACGTACCTTAAAATTAGTTTGTTAACCAGATGTGTTTTCCACATGCTGACTTATCTACTGATGCCCAGAAGCAACTACGTAAACTGTCCTTGAGAAAACATTTAAGGACAAGAGAGCTCTAAGCTTAGCTATAGACACATGAAGTGCTGTGTTCTCTCATCTCACAGTCTCACTCACACACACAGTTCTCAGCTGGATAACATTGGGAAGAATAATGACAGTGAGACTTGGGACTCTTCATTCGATTTCATCTTCTGGGTGAGGCTGTGTTAAAAACACTTTGGCAGAGGGCTCTTCTCTTGGGGTTCATCAAATATTGCTGGTAGAGTTTGCTTGCTTTAAATATTCCTTTCCTCAGGTAACCGAGACTACCATGTAATTTGTAATGATAACTAGGATAATGAATGCACACTATAGTCAGCCATTACCAGTGGTAATTGGTGTTCCTTTCATCTCCTGTCAAGCAGAGTGGTTAGGATTAGGACCAAAAGGCAGCTATCATCTCTCTCATTTCCTGACTCAGACAAAAGGAAAAAAAAATGTGCCTGTCTGTGCTGATAGGTGTCTGATCAAAGCGGCTAAAAGCTGTCAGAAGCCAGCCAGCCTCAGCACCTGACTATTCCTTAATGCAGCTTTGCCTTTGATCTGCAGGCATTCTAATTGGGGTTCTATTTATGTAAAAAAATAATAATAGTAATCAGGGTTGCCATAGAGAGAAGAAAATGCCATTTTCTATTTTGATGTTAGTTTTACAGTCTGATAAATCTAGGAAATGTGGACCAATTCTGCCCAGAGTGTGTACATATGTGTGTATGTGCAACACGTTCAATAAAATAAAATACCTTTGGATTTTCATAAAAAATTTGACAGTGAACAGGAGTCAAAATGCAAGTAGAAAAAAATTATCCCCCTTGAAAGGTTAAAAGAAGGCTTAAGTAAAATTTCAACAATATTAACTTCTGTATTTTGTATTTCAGCAAACTCTACAGGGCATGGGTTTATGGATGGAGAATTAGTTTTGATTTTAAAGGATCTGTGATCAAATATCAGGCTTATCACTTTCTGACCATGTGAAATTAGACACATACTAATCACATACATACTTTAGGTTCACAATCTGCTGTATAATATGTGGCTACAATCCTCTGTGCCTAGGCTACTGTAAGCATTGAACTAAAAAAAAAAACTGGCATGTGATTGCTATAAGCAATACATCATGTTTTTCACCACAAAGCCAGGTAGATGAGTATTAACATCACTTAATCCCTCTGTGTCTCAGAACCTGATTTCCTAAACTAAATATAATAATACACTGTATTAGTGACTATTTTATATGTGTATTGAAGTATGTAAAACCTTGATGTCAGTGTCTAACATATTGTAAGAGACCAATAAATGTTGTATACTTTAATAGTTGTTTATATTAAGTATCCATGAAGAAATTTTTTTTTTTTTTTTTTTTGGTGAGTTGGAGTCTCACTCTGTCGCCCAGACTGGAGTGCAGTGGCCGCTCCCGGCCACCGCAGCCTCGACCTGCTGGGCTCCGGCGATCCTTCTGCCTCTGCCTTCCAAGCAGCTGGAACTACTGGCGCGCGCTACCATGCCCGGCTAATTTTTTATTTATTGTAGAGATGAGGTCTTGCCAAGTTGCCCAGGTGGGTCTCGAACCCACGGGCTCAGGCAATCCACTCACCTCAGCCTCCCAAAGGTGTGGGATTACAGGCTGAGCCACCGAGCACGGCTAGAAATTTTTAAATTAATACACTATCCCTTAGAAAACTGCTGTGCTACATTTCTCCACAATGTGAGCCTCTCAATGAATGGAACCAAATGTCTTTTGTTTCTGGAATAAAGCTTATTGCATGAGTAAATGAATAACTAGACATAAGCAAGAACTAGTGAAATCTTACTTGGGGAACCAGAATAATACAGGGGCATGTACAAGTAAGGTTATATTTGTGTCTTGATTGATATGGCTACCAGTAATTCATCTGTACTCAGCCTTGTTATACACACTACAAAGTCACAGGCAGAGACACATACACACACACAGAAGCAATGCACAATCTTGCTCATTCTCCTCCCCCTTTTCTTTCTATCTTCCCCTTCTCCTCTTCCTCTTGCTCCTTTTCCTCCTGATCTTCATGATTCTTTTCCTTCTCCTTACTTCTCCTTCCTTCTCCAGCTCCTTCGTCTTTAAAAAAAAATCTAAACATTAATTTGAAATCTGACCTTTCAATCTCATCAATATTTTTAAATAAGGTTAACACTGTTCAGGGGGCAAATAAAACAATCCCAGGGTGCATGCAGATCACAGGCCAATCATTTTCTGTGACCTCAGCCGATTCTAAAGTGCGTACTTTACGAAGCCAGTGGAGATGTGAGAACAAGTAACTGAATGAATGGCCAGTTCAAAACCTGTCTTCTACATTGAGAAAGAAGAAGAAAGATTTAGATGTCCTTTAGTCTTCTATTAAGTAATTATTCCTATTCATCATAGTCATAAGAAATTTAAAAACAATCTCTCACTCACATGTCTCTGTCATGGAATGTAAAGGGCTAAGGAACTCTTCAAGACTCCTCAGTTGACCAGCAACTCCTCTGTTTTTTGCTTTTGCATCTGTAAAACACAGGTTAAGTAGTTGGTAAACTGAGTAAAGTTTACCCACATTAGAAAGAGAAATCTGCTTTGCTCAAAATCCACCAGTTTAAACGAAAGCCCCATCCAAAAACACTCTCACAGAAACATCTATAAGAGTGTTTAATCATATATCTAGGTACCGTGTGATATTTGGTTACATGCCAAGTTGACACATAAATTTAACCATTACATGGAGGAATTATTTGGTAAAGAAAGTGCAGACAGTGTTACCAGGTGATAGATGACAGAGAAAATAATTGCTTTAGATGTATGCTATTCTCTTATTTTCACTTAGCACATATGTATTCAAAGACACACACACATACACACACACACACACACCCCTAGTCTTTTCTAGATTCAGAGATTTTCCTTTGTGGAAATCTTACTTCCTTTCTTTTATTATTGTCTTCAGTACCTTATAAAACGTATTGCATGAAGTAAAGTACAATATAAATAATTATTTAATAAGCTGGAGGAAAAGAAATATAATTGAAATAACACCAGTAAAGTCACCAGGAAACTTAAGTGTGTGCGTGCATAAACACACACACACACACACACACACACACACACACACACACACACACACACACATCCAATTGGTTCTGCTTTTCTAGAGAAACCTAATACACTCCCTGATATTTTGAGGTTGTGTGTTCTCTTGCTATCTTTCACCATCTATACCACTCTTAGGCCACAAATTGCCAGGGGACTGGGCCTCCTGTTAGGTTTGATCATTGGTTTCTGGGGATAAGGGGAGGCAGAGGTTGCTCTTGTTCCCTGAGTTATTGTATTTGAAGGTGATGGTGCTTGAAGAATTATTTGCCAGAAGGAGCAAAATGCCAGAAGAAAGAAGGAGCATAGCATACCAAGGAAACAGAGTTAAGAGATGGGTGGAGACAAATCTCTTTAGTTCATGGTTCTAACAGGCACTGAAGCCAGCTGTCCTTCAGTTTCGCAGCTGTGAAAGACAAACACACTTCTGTATAATAAGAACAGTGAATACCTCCATGCAGCTGAACTCCACAATCCTTATCTCATGCCTCCATGGAACAATTATGTATTTTTAAGGCAATTTCTTCAGCAAAATAACTGTTAGTCTAGCAGATTATCTGAATAGGCCAGTCTAAGTCACTAAAGGAGACAGTTAAGGCAGAAAGCTGTGATCTGGTTTTTATAGCACCATATATCCTTGATTTTATTTTGATTCATGGAATACTTATTTTAAAACAAATATTTTCCATACAGTTTCTCAAGAAAAAAATAACTACCTTTTATTTAGTAAAGTTTTTTTAAAATTTCAGTAAAGCATTCTTTTAAAATTTAGAATCTAGATTTAATTGTTTAAAATATTTTTTTTGGGTAGTCACTGAAACTATCAAGTGCATTTCCATAGTATTTTATTTTATTTTATTTTATTTTATTTTATTTATTTTATTTTATTTTTTTGAGTTGGAGTCTCACTCTGTCGCCCAGACTGGAGTGCAGTGGCCATTCCCGGCCACCGCAGCTCGACCTGTTGGGCTCTGGCGATCCTTCCACCTCAGCCTTCCAAGTAGCTGGAACTACAGGCGCACGCTACCACGCCCGGCTAATTTTTATTTATTGTAGAGATGAGGTCTCGCCTGCCCAGGCGGGTGTCGAACCCGCAGGTTCAGGCAATCCACTCACCTCAGCCTCCCAAAGGCGCGGGATTACAGATTGAGCCACCGAGCCCGGCTTCCATAGTATTTTATATAAGAGCTTACCATTATGTTTATAGACATTCTCACTATCTCACCCCCATAAGGACTTAAATTCCAATTTGAAAATGAGCATAGTGAGATGCAAGAAAATCCAGTGATTTATTCTGGGTCAAGGTTGTACATGCAGTTTGGCGCCTTGAAATCCATTTCCATGGCCTTAAAATTTTCATCATTTTTTTTCATGAAGTACTTAACATGAAGTAGACAGAAGTTATTGCTTGGGAATTATCTTTCATGTTTTAGATGAGGATGAGAGAAGGCCTGATATTTCTGATATTCTGTTTTAAAAGGGCAACAATGCCCCCCCAGTGATTTAGAGAGTAAAAATATTCCATTTATAAAACACTAAACTTCAAATATAAACCTGCCTAGCGTTTGCAAATCAATAGAGTATTCAGACTGTTACATGGTATCTGAATTGTCCTTTTTGTTCTCATAATATGTACCGATAAGAATAAATAATAATAATTTAGGAATTGATGGTCACTTGGTTATTCTAGACTTGAAAATTAGCTGTGGGCATGCTCTGTTTAAGAAAAGTATTTGTTAAATAAATACATATGTAGAAATTTTTTTTAATACAACTCACAACAGTAAGATAAACACACAAAGCAAATATTAGAAGTATTTGCAGGAAATCACAGAAGTGAAAAAAATGTCAAATAGCTAGTCCTTGAAGAATATAGAAACCAGGCTGATTCAGGGATTTGCTTGGCAGAAAATAACAGACCAATTGATTGGATACCTCCTGCAGGACTGATTAACTTTAAATATGTGCCTGTTATTACTATATCTGTATTCCAATCTTCTCGAAGAGTATTTGATTGTATAGTTTGAGTCCTTCCTTGACATTTTGCTAGTCTTCATGAAATGCTTGTCAAATTTTCTGCTGATTTTCTCTGTTAGGTTGCCTGATTTATAGCACTATTTTATATGTTCTGGATATCAGCCTTTATCAGACATATAAATCTGATTTTTAGTTAGTTTTACCCTCTTAATTATGTCTTCTGCAAAAAGAAAAAAAGCTATATATATAATGTATATATATTTAACACATTAATTTAATTTAGTTTATTTATCTTTCCTTAAAGTTAAGTGATTTTTTGGGTCCAATTAAAGAAATCTTTGCCTATCCCAGTGTCATTAAAATATTCTCCCATATTAACTTACAGGAGCTTTACTGTTTTACTTTTTGCATTTCAGCATACAATCCACTTTCGTTTAATTTTGTGTGTCATAGGAGGTAATGGTCAAGATTTGTTTTTTGTTTCTATATGAATATGCAATTGACCAAGTAACAGCTTTTTAAAAGGCCACTTTTTCCTAATTGCATCAGTAACTTTATATAGGGAATCTGTTTCCATTCTATTTATTTTTATTGGCCTGTTTGCCCGTTTGCTAGCAACTGAATCGTGCCCCTGCTCCCTATCCTTCCTCCCTATATTCATATGTTGAAGTCCTAATCTCCAATATGACTATATTTGAAGATAGGGTTTTTAGGAGGAGGCAACTAAGATTTAATTAGATCATAAGGGTAAGGCTTTAATCTGGTAGGATTGATAAACTTATAAGAAGAGGAAGAGTCTCTCTCTCTCTCTCTCTCTCTCTCTCTCTCTCTCCCTCTCCCCACTTCCCCCTACCCCCCATGAAACAGACCTGCTGGTACCTTGATCTTGATCTTGGACTTCATAGCCTCCAGAACAGTGATGAATACAGTTTTGTTTGTTTAAGCCACCTAGTCTATGCTATTTTGTTATGGAAACCCAACTAGGAGTTGCACACTCTCCATAAATCAATAGCACACTAGTTCAGTTAAAGTGACTTTGTGTTAAATCCTGAAATTTGGTAGTGAGAATTCATCAACATGGTTTTCCTTCTTCAATGTTGTTTTGACTACCTTAGTACTTTTTGTTTACATATACATTTTAGCATAAACTTTGAAATTTATATTATAAAACCTAATGAGACTTCAATTAGGATTGCATTGCAATTATGGATCAATCTTTACAATCTGGGGCCTTCTAATCCATGAATATAAATTAGAAGCTAACAAACATGGCTGACCTCTAAATGCATTTAGGTTTTTTTGTTTTTTAAATGCATCTATGGTCTTGCTTTGTAATTTTTTTTAAGGACTTGAACATTCTTTCTTATTTCTTAAGTTGTTTATGTTCTCTGATAGAGTTATAAGTGGTATAATTTTAAAACTTCATTTTCTACTTTAAATTGCTTGTATGTAGAAATATAATTAATTATTGTATTGACCTTTAATCCAGTAATTTTGCTAAATTCAATTATTAATTATAATAGTGATCTGGAGATTCTTTTTTATTTTTTATGTACTCAACTATGTTTTCTAACAATAATTACAAAGCTAAATCATCCACTCCAATCTTTACATTTTATACACATTTTCTCATTTTACTTCATTTGTAAGATCCCTTAGTAAAATGTTGAATAGAAGGAGTGAAAGTAGGCTTCACAATTAACATTAGCCAAAGGTTCTTTTGTTAAAAATTTGCATCAAATTAAGAAACTATTGTTCTATTTCTAGTTTGATCATAGAAACCATTATCAATTGTATATTTTATAAGATGTTTTATGAAGATCATTATGTTATTTTTCTACTCTTTTTTCTGGTTAGTGTGAGTATCATATTGTTCAAGTGCTGAATTTTAAGTCAGCCTTGAAATTTGGAATAAAACGACATTATTTATAATGTATTTTTAGTATTATTGGAATAGATGGGCTAATAATTTCTTGACTTTTTTGATCTATATTAATAAGAAAAATATTTGTGATATTTAGTTGTAAAATCCATAAGAGGATTGAAAATCAAAATAATGCTGGCTTTATAAAAAAAATTAAAAAGAAAAGTGTTGCCACTTTTAATATTCCCCGAAAGACTTTGTGTGTACTTGTTTACTCTTTTTGTCTTCCATAAGTATTTGTAAGAATTCACAGCCGGGCTCCGTGGCTCAGCCTGTAATCCCGCGCCTTTGGGAGGCTGAGGTGAGTGGATTGCCTGAGCTCACGGGTTCGAGACCCGCCTGGGCAGCAAGACCTCATCTCTACAATAAATCAAAAAATCAGCCGGGCGTGGTAGCGCATGCCTGTAATTACGGCTACTCGGAAGGCTGAGGCGGAAAGATCACCGGAGCCCAGCAGGTCGAGGCTGCGGTGGCCGGGAGCGGCCACTGCACTCCGTCTGGGCGACTGAGTGAGACTCCGACTCAAAAAAAAAAAAAAAAAGAATTCACTAGGGAAACCTTCAGGGTTCAGATTTTTTAAAAAATATACAATTATTAATCTTGTTGATTTCTTGTGGGTTACGTTTTTTATAATTGTTACTTATTTTTAGTAGATACAATTTACAAAACATAAAATTAACCATTTTAGACTAAACAATTTATTTGCATGTAGTAAATTTGCATATGGTACAGTCACAAAATTGCCAACCCTTGCCAACCACCAAGCTGCTTTCTGTCTCTATGGATTTACACATTCTGTATATTTCATATAAATGGGATCATACAATATTCAACCATTTTATCTGACTTATTTCATCTAGCATAATGTTTTTGAGATTCACTCATGTTGTGTGGAGTCGTACTTAATTTTTTACAGCCAAAAAATATTTCATTGTACATTTAGGCCAACATTTGTTTTTCCATTAATTTATTGATAGTTATTTGAGTTGTTTCCATCTTTTTTATTTTGAATACTCATACTATGAGCATCCATGCATAAGTATTAGTATAAATACTTGTTTTCCGTTTTTAGAGGTTATAGACCTCAGAGTGGAATTGCAAGGTCATATGGTAATTCTATTTGTAACCTTTTTGAAAAAGACAAAGCTGTTTTCCATAGCTACTAAACCAATTTTCATCACTACCAGCAATGTGTATGCGTGAAAGTTCCAATTGCTCCACATCTTCAGCCTCATGTCACTGGTAATTTTCCTCCTTCTTTTTTTTTTAAAATTTAAGTTATGTTGATCACAGTAGGTTAACAGTGACATTTCATAATGGCATTGATTTATATCTCCCAATGACCATAGACAGTAACCATCTCTCCATGTATTTGTTAACCATTTTTATATATTTTTGGAGAAATACCTAAAGTTCTTTGCCAATTTTTTAATAAGCTGTTTATATTTTTGCTGGAGAGTTGCAACTTTTAGGAGTTCTTTATAATTCTGAATACTAGAGACTTATAAAATATATTCTCTTCTTTTGTGGAAATTAACTCTTTACACGTTCTGGATACTTGCCCTTTGATATGCAAAAGTATTTAATTTTAATATGGTCCAACTTATCTATTTTTCTCTTTGCAGCTTATACTTTTGGTGTCATACCTAATACCAAATCCAATATTATAAAAATTAACCCTTATATCTTATTCTAAGGGTTTTACAATTTTGTATTTCATATTTAGGTCACTGATCCTTTTTCAGTAAATTTTGCACATGGTGTGAGGTAGGAGCACAATGTCATTCTTTGAATGTGGATATCCAATTGTTTTAAGAACAACTGTTGAAGAAACTGTTTTTCAGTCTTATGGAAGATTAATTAACAACAAACATAGAAATTTACTTCTAGACTTTCAATTCTATTTTTTGGTTTATATGTCCATTGTTAGGCCAGTATTACAATATTTTAATTATTGGGGATTTGAAGTCAGTTTTGAAGTTAGTAGGTACACATTCTCCAACTTTTCTTTCTTTTCTTTTCTTTTTTGGTGTGATTTTGGCTATCCAGGAGCCACTGCATTTTCTTATGAACTTGAGGACCAGAATATTTATTTCTACACAAAGATCAGTGGGATTTGATAGAGATTTCATGAAATCTCTAGATTGCATTGGAAAGTATTTCCCTCTTAACAATATTAAGTCTTCTAATTCCTAAACATGGGATCTTTTTAATTTATACAGATGTTTTAAAATTCATTTTAGTTTTTTGTATTTGTCAATGTATAAGTCCTTGATCTCCTTTGATAAGCTGATTTCTTGGTTTGGGTTTTTTTTGTTTGTTTGTTTGTTTGTTTTCTTCTTACTTTGGGATGTTGCTATAAATAGATTTTTTAAAAAAATGTTATTGTTTGAAATGTTCATTGCTGGTATGTAGTAACACAACTGATTATTGTGTTTTGATTGTTTGTCTTGAAAATGTACTACATTGGTTTAATATCTCAAGTGGCTTTTATGCTATGTTGTGTGTGTGTGTGGATTCCTGAGACTTTTTTATATATAAAGTCATTTATGTTAGCAATATTTCACTTTTTTTTCCAATTTGGATGCCTTTTATTACTTTTTCTTGCCTAATTATTGTAACTAGCACTTCCAATATAATATTGACTAGTCATTGTAAAAACATTTATATTTGTGGCTAGGCTTGGTGGTTCAGCCTGTAATCCCGTGCTTTGGGAGGCGGAGGTGAGTGGATTGCCTGAGTCTGTGGGTTCGAGACCCACCTGGGCAAATTGGCAAGACCTCATCTCTACAATAAATCAAAAAATTAGTCCGGCGTGGTAGCACATGCCTGTAGTTCCAACTACTTGGAAAGCTGAGGCGGAAGGATCGCCGGAGCCCAGGTTGAGGCTACAGTGGCTGGGAGTGTGCCACTGCACTCCAGTCTGGATGACAAAGTGAGACTTCAACTAAAAAAAAAAAATATATATATATATATATATATATAATGTTGCTTATCTTAGGTAGAAAACTTTCTTTCATTCACTATTGAGTATGATTTTAGCTGTGGAATTTTTATAATTTCCCCTTAAGATATCTAGGAAATTACCTCAGTTTACACCTAAAAAATTCGCCTAAATGCTTTTGCTTGGGACAAGCAGCATATTTTAGTATGCTGCAGAAATATTCTTTGAATACTTCCAATTTGTAAAACAAGGCAGTGAAAGAGATAAGCAGGCAAGGAGTAGGACATTTAAATTTAATATTTGTCAATAGGGGAATTGCTGGGTCAGTTATCTCAGATATCACCACACTGTCTTCCAAAGAGGTTACACTAGTTTGCATTCCCACCAGCAGTGTAGACACCCGGAGGACCTCAAATCATTCTACAAAAAAGATATCTGCACACGTATGCTTGTTGCAGCTATATTCACAAGAGCAAAAGCATGGAACCAACCATGTTGCCCATCGAAGCTGGACTGGATCCAAAAAATGTGGTACATATACACAGTGAAATATTATGCAGTCATAAAGAAGGGCAAACATATGGACTTTGCAGCAACTTGGATGGACTTAGAGTCTGTCATACTCAGTGATCTATCACAGAAACAAAGAACAGAGTACCATATATACTCACTCATAAGCGGATCTTTAACAGTTATAATACTATAAGAAAGGGTTTGGCAGTAGTGGGAAACTGTCAGGAGGGCGGTGGGATTAGCAGTAGAGGGAAACTGCTAGGGGAGAGAGGGTTATACATCATTAAGAAGGGTACCAGCGTAATCAATGTTTGTATACCTAACCCTGAATTGTACCCCACATCTTTATAATAAAAAAATTAAAAATAAAAATAAATAAAGTTTGAGAAGTAAGAAAAAAAGAGTTAATAATTGGGTAGTTGCATAATGAACATTTGTGTATCTAACCCTGAATTGTACCCCACACCTTTAAAATTAAAAAAAGAAAAAATAAATACAGTGGGGTAGAGGGAGGGGGAGAAGTGTTGAAAACCTACCTATTGGACCCCTGTTCACTATTTGGGGGACAGGTCCCACAGAAGCCCAAACCTCACCATCAGGCAATATCTCCATATAACAAACCTTCACATGTATCCCCTGAATTAAATAAAAAATAAAAAATATTAAAGCATAAATAATAAAAAAGTTAAAGAGGGAATTAATAATTTTTACCTAAAGTATTTTCACTTTCATAGTTATTATTATTATTATCATTATTATTTCTGTAGGGATGGAGACTTGTTCTGTTGTCTAGATTGGTCTGACACTGCTGGGCTCAAGAAATCCTCTGTCCCAGCTACCCAAAATGCTGGAATTCCAGGCATATGTCACTTTGCCCGGCCACAAAGGTACATTCTTACATGGAAACATGAAACTGTCATATTAGTCCTTATTCTGAGTATGGGATAGCTGAGAATACGGTTATTGCTAGTGCAGTTTGATGCCACAACCTTGATTTGTGTTAAATAAAGCACCTGCAGTTTTTTGTCCACTTTTGATTTTGCACCATCAGTACAAATGTCACCAGAATGAAGAAGGCAAATTTTGTCTTCAGATTATTAGAAAATGTTTTTGCTTTCTCAGACACGTGGATTGGGACTTAGGGTTTCCAGTAACAGGAAGAACAAAATTTGAAAACTGTTGTTCTTGTGTAATGCTTACTATCTGATGACTAAATGCATGAGCAATAAAGTCAGTTTTCTTGGATTTTATTTTCTGATGCAAATAGTATAGACACAAAACATAATTTTAAAACAGTAGTCTTCAGCCTAGACTATAATATTTATTTGATTTTTGCCATGAGACAAAATGATCAAGCATAGTATAATTAGTTGCAAATTTGAAAAGCATATATACCTGAGAAAGAAATCATATGACATACATTTTTCTAATATATAATATATATGACTGCTAATATATTATTTTTCTTTCTCTTCTTTTTTTCACTTTTTTTCATTTGAATAGAAACTTTACAATGTGAAAAAAAGGAAAAATGTTATGATTGCAAAAATAAGTAACTCAAAAATTAAGCTGTGGAACTTAAATTATTTTGAGAATTAAATAATATGATTTTGGGGCCTGAATCACTTGACAAGCAGATATAATCTTGCCAGTTGTAATCTTTGTTTTGCTGGTTACAGATTAGCCTTCTTACTCATCCACATTGCTTTATAAAATATTGTAAATGACTAGAGAGCATCAGGGAAGACCCTTTACCTCTCACTGCTAATCTTCTTTATAGATACACTTTTTTCTTATGTCTCTCACACAAATACTTTATGCTATTACGTTGTCTAAAATGAACTGTTAAATATATTATTTTAAATTGGAAAGGAAATAAAAACAAGCCACAGAGAAAAGTAAAACTGTCACTAAATTGTTATAACTCACATAGTAATCTTGTATATTAAATATTGTCATTTTGTTAAAGTTATTTGTTTTCTTCCTATGTAATCAAGAACTTAACTTTCAATTTTGGAACAATTTCCCAATTTTTTTGGAGTTTATGTTTTTTGGATGGTCATTCCCAGTTTTTATTTGAATAAACTTTGTAAAACTGGATTCTGATGATTTTGAACATTTCAGGTCGACACGAGGGACTCCAAAGGCAAGTTTTGTTATTTTGAGAGTATTGCTTACAGCCATGTCTATTAGCATACACATAAGAAATCCAGAAATTTAGATTTATTTTTTTCCTCCAAACAAATATTTCCAGAACGGTGTGCTTTCTGACACCAAACAATTTATCAGTTAACATGTAGCTGTGCTCTTAACACAATGGAACTCATATCTGCTAACTGAAGCCAGAATGAATGATATTGTCAGATCAACACTAAGTTTAGGAAGTGTCTAATCCCTAAACCCATGGAATCCGACACTATTACTGTGTAGTGTAGAAATTGAACTTAATTAGAGGGCACCTAACAGGTATCCACTACGGAATTGATTGCTTGGTGTGTGGGGAGGAACTTCGTCACATTTGATATCAGAAGTATCTTGGTGTTCTGTGAAAATATAATAGGAAAAGCACTTTTCCCCTATCTTAGAAGCCTTAGAGAAGATTCAACTTAGGGACCAAGACTGAAAATAAAGCATTTATAAAAGTGTTGTAAATGCTAAGATAAAGGAATAAAAACTCTCTGACATTTCTTCTCAGGGGAAGAGCATGTATTTATAAACGAAACATTTAAGTTCAAGACTTAATTCTGCTACTTATTACTTGTAACATTTAATATTAAGCTGTGTATTTTGAGTTACTTCATCTGAAAATAAAGGTATTATAGGTTTGCTTACATTTCTTACATTTTCAGTCATAAAAATACATGTAATTTAAATGTAGAAAATGATTTGTAGTGAGAGAATTGTTGTAAAGACCAAATATTAAAACTATATTAAAAATCTTAAAATTCTAAATTATCAGATAAGTACATAATCAGGATTTGGACTATCATTTTTACCTGCTCAGAAACATATTTGCTTTTATTCATGGTACACAAACCAACTGGTTTATCTCGATATCCAAAATAAAATTATTTCATATAATTTTCTTTTGAAACTTGCAAGCTTATATAGATCTATCTCTACCCTGATTTTTGAATGCATTTAGTGAAAAAGAGGCTCACCAGGGCATGGAATTACTCCATCTTAATCATTCAACTCTAATGTTATCAATGCTGACTGCCTTTTTTTAACTTAAAAAAATGAATATTAACATAAAATATCTCAAACAATGTGCTTTTGCTTGAAAATTATTTTATTTCAGCATGTTTCTCCTCTGAGTACAGGTACTTTGACATTAGTAATGTTAAGATATGCCTTAATATGAATATATGACTGCCCTTACCTTGATCTGAATTGCTCAGTGAAATTATATTTCATATGTTGATAATATTTTATGTGCAAAATTTATTTCACAGTCATGCCTGGAAAATAATGTCATCTTTTTCATCTTATGATTTCAGACCGGAAAATTTTTCTGCAAATCAATGAGTCTTGTTTAAGAGAGTTCATTTTTATTCAATGTTTTTTCTTCTTAAAGTTATATCAGAAACTCAGCTATTTGGTATGTTTTTCACTCTGAGTGTGATGATACTGAGATTTGGATACAGAAACACTGGATCTAGATAAGAGTAATGATGGGACTATAAGATAATCCTAGAAAATAATACTCCAGAAATTAGACTATTAATGTCAAAGCAGGACTTTACGAAACCATTTATTTATTTAATTATACAGATAGTCATATATTTATTCTATGATCATTGGTATTGCCACAATAAAAAGCTTAAGAGCTCTATACAGATTGTTCTCATATCGTCAATGCCCATGATTAGGAATGATCCCAAATACAACAGAAGAAGGGCTATAGGTAGGAGAAAAAACAATCTTAGAGGAAGGAACCCACAGAGGCCTTCATATTGTTTGTACTGGAATATTGGTACCCTCTAATCTACAAAGAATTTGTGATTTTATCTCTTTGTTAGTTGAATATGTACTTTTTACATTTGGACTTCAAAACAAAATCAAGCAAGGCATTAGTTTACCAGGCCAGTGTTCCAGTGTTGGATATCAATGATAGCCAGACTATAAACCTGATTTGACATTGGTAATGTCAAGGTTCACCTTAACACAAATATGTGACTGTCCTTTCCTCAATTTGAATTCCCCAGGAAAACTAGCAGTTTTACTATGTGTGTGAATGCACATATGTTCACAGAATAGCATACTTTTACTTTCTTCCTGAAAAGTGCCATAATTTAGTGTCTAAAAGGACTTTCACAGACAGCATTGGCACCTCCTTCAATTTTGTCTTCTAAACCAGCATAATAATAATAATTATAAAACATTAATTGTTCATTATTTAACTCTGGGAAAGAAGTTTTTGAGAATGAGAATGAGGTTTCATATTCTCTCTCTCTCTCTCTCTCTCTCTCTCTCTCTCTCTCTCTCTCTCTCTCTCTCTCTCAGGATTCACACCAAATTTTCACATATTCCCCTCACTGTCCTCATGTCCCCTTTAAACAGAATGGGGCAAATCTACAAATACATAAATTCAGCTGGAGTAGACTACCTCTTTCTTCATGACAATCAGTAACTACTCTGGACTAATTACAATATCAGAATTTATATCTTATTGTGAATGTGCTTTTTCTTGCCATATCTTGCACAATGTCCCTTAGAACATTTATTATTCTTATTATTGCTTTGTAAAGGTTTTGTGTCCCCTAAGAATGAGTTCAGAAAGGAGCAAGGAACTAGACTGGAATGAAGGCATAGTTGTGGCTTTGGAAATCATTCCAAGGACTCTAAATCCCATGATTTGCAGACTGTTTTATTCTAGGGGTACATGAAGCCAGCCCTCTTTCATGGCTGTTCTAGGTTTTGGAAAGAATTACTTACAAATTATAGCATTTTGGTCATTTTTGCTTTTAAATTTTAAATCCCAAGATAATTTAAACCTAAAATCTTCTCAGAGTAATAGAAGATTTCTTTTTAAAGAAAGCATTCCCATTATGTGTCCACTACTTTGAAAATTTCATTAAGGCAGTCACATACTTCTAAGTCTATTGGCAAGAGCTTTGAATGCTGTTCGTGAAAAGTCCTTTTAGAAACTAAATTATGACAGCTTTCAGAAAGAAAGAAAAAGCATGCTATTCTGTGAACACAGGTGTATTCACACACACAAGAAAATTGAAATCCAATTCTAAAGGCAATATTGGAAACAATTTGAGCCTGGATCCAATCTGGCCAGGGCTGAAATAGCACAAAAATGACTTAAGATGATGCTACCACCTTTTTCAGTTCATTCTATATGACTGGTGCCATCAATATGGAATGAACTGAAAAACTCACATTAAATACTTCTTCATGTCATTTCAGCCAGATGAGAGACTGAAAGTTACTTCAAACTATCACATTTAAATAAAATGGAGTTAAGAAATTAAGCAGGAAGCAAAATAATGGTGTTTTTGATGTGCAAAAAACAATTACAAAAACCTTCTCATATATTCATTACTTTTAAATAATAAATAGGAATTTCTGATCCAAACATAATACCTCAGATATTCTATATTGCTACAATCTACATGTTGATTACATACATTTATTTTATTTTATGCAATACATTTATTCTTAAAAAGGTGTTCTCATTCTGAGGACTGTTTTTCACAAAACAGAATGTGTGTTTTGTATAATTCATGTGTACATGTATTAAGTGAAAATTGAGTGAAGAAATCTTTTCTTTGTAAAAAGAAGAGTCCTTTTGGCACAGAAATAATTAGTCCTATGTTTATGTTTTGGGATTGTATTTTCATAAAACCATTAAAAGATTCCTGTGAGTGGATAGTATTTCCTGAAGTGGGTTACCTGGAATCAGTTGGGGGGGGGCAAAATCTATCTGCCTAGATGCTCATCAGAATCAGTGTGATTAATTGTTCCTATCTTGGCAGACACCTTATATGAATAATGCTTTTATGGTTGTGAGAGCCTGTGAAGTTATTTGGGTAATAATATTACAACGTTTTGTATCCTTCTCCATTAGTGATATATGAAAAGAATGTTGTTCTTAAAAGAAGATCGAAACCAGGAGTGCCTGGTGAAAATATGTTGATGTTCTGATTTGTATTTTTTGTTTTATTCTATTTTGTTTTAGCTTTCCACAAATTAATGTCTACCTACCTTTTTGGCTTCTCAACTTCTTTTTGCCAAAAATTCCAAGTTATAAAATATGCAATGAATTGTTTTACTATAGGAGCCCAGAATAGGTAGCTAGAAGAGCTTAACTGTGTACAAAAGTTGATGCATTTTAAGAAACATGAACCATATTAATCTTGAATAAAGAAGAGATATCAGAAGAGAAGACTAAGGAACATAAACCTGTGGGTGAAGAGTATACAGGGTATGTCTACGGATTCAGATAACTTCTACTCTTTAAAAACTGCAGCTTTGGTGGGGTGACTTAGGAGCAGAAGCAACTTCCAAATTCCAAATTTTCCTAAGACAGACCTTCTCAACTAAAACTTGCAATCTTGAGATTTTTGCATCTAAGTGTAGAAGCTACATTTATCTCTGATAATATTGATCAGATTAGACAAAATTCAACACCTTTTTTTCTCTGCAACATACCCCTACAATATTATAATTTGGCTGTCCCTTTATCACTTCTTATGAAAAGAATCTTACTGTATCCTGCAGAAAATACCTACTTTTGAAGACTAGTAGCAATTAAACCATCCTTTCTAGTCCTTGAGGATGCTGATATCATCTGATAAGAACAGGTTCTCAGCTCCCATAATTCATTATGTTATGTTCATTTAAATGATTTCCACACAACTCATATTTTTTATTAATCATTTCTAAATGGCTTTCTTCTCTGCTAAACTACCAATTTTTTGGCCTAATTTTCTGTTTTTGAAAGAATAATTGATCTATAGATATATCTTTAATAATTCCCCTTTATGGCTGACTTCTCCCTCTTTATTTTGTTGAAATATCACCAGGGCTTTGGGCCTCATTTTTTCCAGGTAAACCCTATATCAAAACCATCCTGATCCTAGGACTACCACCTCACTGTCCTAAACCAACAGACCTAGAATTAATTGAGCTATAGAGTGAAACCCAGCTTCTGATATTTTAAAAATTCTCCATGTAATTTGAATATTCAACCATAATTAAACTCTACTGCCCTGATTGGATTATTCCTGTTATAGTTCTTACAAAATATACTTTAGGCCTCTAGACAGAAATAAAATTTCAGTCTATGAAGGTCGTCTCAAATTTGCTTGATGGCAACATAGACCTATCTTTTATATTTCATATTATAGACATTCTAATATCCCAAGTGATTTTTTTTACCTTCTAAATTAAACCTCTCCAGTATTGCCTTTTAAGTATTATTCTCTAATTTAAATTTGTGGCAGCAAATATGTCACACAAGATGTCATGTAAATCTTAATCATCTTTGTAGTGAGAACTGATTTCACACTCCTCAACTTATGCTTTCCACATGTCAACACTTGGCCTGGGTGTTACATGTCAATTAATATCAAAAAAGGTTTATCACACTAGATTTTTGCTGAAAGAATCTCATAGTGTTGATTCACACCATCACTGTAAGAAATGGAAATCTGTAGTTGTTGTCATTGTTACTGCTAATATTAAAAGTAATATAATCCTTAAGTAGTAGAATGTTCTTTTTTTCCTTGCTGATTTGTTCAAGTTCTTTGAAAATTCTGGATATTAGTCCTCTGTTGGGTGTAGAGTTTGCAAATATTTTCTCCCATTCTGTGGGTACCTATTTACTTTGTGGATAATTTATTTTGATTATTATTTATTTTGCTGTGCATTTTAGTTTATCTAAATATTTTAATTTAACTAAATATCACTTATTTATTTTTGTTTTTGTTGCATTTGTTTTTGGGGTCCTAGTCATAAATTATTTGCCTGAGCCAATGTCAAGAAGAGTCTATTCTAGATTTTCTTCTAGAATTCTTACAGCTTCATGTCTGACATTTAAGTTGCTTACCCATCCTGAGTTCTTTTTTGAATGTGGGGAGAGATAAGGATCCAGTTTTATTTTATTGCATGTGGATATCCAACTTTCCCAGTATCTTGTTTAATAGAGAGTCTTCTTCCCAGTGTCCGTTTTGGTCTGCTTTGTCAAAGATCCTCTGGTTGAAGGTGTCTGTATTTATTTCTGACTTCTCTATTATGTTCAATTGGTCCATGTGTCTGCCCTTGTACCATGCTGTTTTGGTTACTATAATTGTGTAGTACAATATAAGGTTTGGTAATATAATGCCTCCACCTTTATATTTTTGCTTAAAATTGCCTTGGCTCAGAGATCATTATGCTAATTGAAGTAAGGCAAAACTGAAAAATAAATAGCATGTGTTTTTACTTATAAGTACAGCTAAACTAAGGGTCAACAAAAGCATAAAGAATGGTATAATAGACATTATAGACTTAGGTGGGGGAGGATGGAAAGGAAGGAGAAATGAAAAATCATCTATGGGACATAATGTGTACTAGTAGGAATGACGAATGCACTTAAAGCCTAGACTTCTTTACCACTATACATATATCCGTGTAACCAACAAAGATTTGTATCTCTAAAGCAATTGAAATTTTAAAAAGTCATTCAATGGAGCATTTAATATATGTGCATTTCACTGTATGTAAACCAAACCCGCAAAAACAAAAGAAATGATACTTATTTGTATTAAAATGTTGAGCTCTAGTCACTAAAGTTAATATGTATGCAAACTTATTTGTAATTTTATAGAAACTGATTAAGTAAACCAATTTCTATAATTTACTTTGAAATAGATGAAAAATAAAATGACTTGGGCAAGAATGGATGGCAGACAGAAAGGTGGAAAACAAACATGCATTATATGTATATTATACACACACATACAAACATTAAAGTGTTAATTGCAGAATCCAGAGGTGAGGTGAGTACATGGGTGTTACTGTTAAAGCCTGTCTACTTTTCTGTATATTTGAAATTTTTCTTAATAAATTATTGAAAAAAGAAGTAGAATATTAAAACAGAATTAGAGGAATTTTTTTTTGGTTTTAAGTTTATATTTTGTTACTCTTTTGTGTTAAATCAGTGGTATGCTATTTAAATAACTTTTCATTAATCTCTTTCACCTCCTATTTAAATGATTTGTAATATGTTCATGGTATTCTGCATTTTTCTCCTCAATTATTTTTATTTTCCTCTGATAGGGACTGAGCTTACCCTAATCAATATGTAAAATTTATTTAATTTTGAATCTGCAGAGCCTATTGTCAGTTTTAAACGTTGTAAGTACCCTCAAAATCTAAATACTTGAAAAGTCTTGGAAGTTGAATGGCTTGCATTAAGAAGATAAGCCTGGAGAGACAAAGACAAGCATTTTCTTTTTTTTAGAGAATCTGGCAGGGGGGCTAGATTGGGAGGAGGTTTAATTGAGGCTCTGCTGTGTAATTAAGCATTAAACATATTTTTGAAAATTAACTTTGTTGAATTCAATCTTTGTAGAAGATTCAGCATGCTCCCAATATTCTTGTTTGAGGAAAAGTGGGTTTCCTTCTGAGAGAGACTCCAGGGTTCATCTGTGTTTAGTGCTCAGGAGAGATTTTCAGTGGGATGGGAACAGTGAACTGGAACTCAAGAGCAGCAGTGATTAGTTCTGATGCTGAGAGTTCACAGACCCATTTTGGACTCTGACTTCCAGAACTGTAAAATGGTAAATCTGTGCTGTTTAAACCATTATATTTTGGTAATTTGTTATAGCAGCAATAGAAAACTAATGCATAAGATAGCATCATCCTTGAGATTAGAGTTTTAAAGTTTATCTTCTGTTTTCATATACAGATGCATTATATAAATAACAATTAGGTAATATGTTTCTTGTATTTAATAATATGTACACGCAAATTATAAATATAAATCATGATTTGAGGAATGTGAAAAAAGCAGCGTAAAATGAGAGCATGCCAGATGGAAAAAGTTGGATCTTTCAGGATGCACTGACCATCACTGACAGAAGCATAAATAATTGATAATATATACATGCTCCCACTTAGATTCATGGATTATTTAAAAGCCTCAAGTACAGTCTTAATCCTCTGACTCCTGGGAGATAAAGATTCTGGATAGCTCTACTAACTATTATGAAAATATATGGGAGGTGGAGGCGAGAGGATTGCTTGAGCTCAGGGTTCAAGACCAGCCTGAGCAGCATGGCAGACATCATCTCTACAATAAATCAGAAAAATTAGCTGAGCGTGGTGACACATGCCTGAGGTTCCAGCTACTTGGAAGGTTGAGGTGGAAGGATCACCCGAGCCTAGTAGACGGAGGCTGCGGTAGTCATGAGAGGACCACTCCACTCCAGCCTGAAACAGAGTGAGACTCCAACTCAAAAACAAAAAAAGAAAATGTAATAAAGGGGAAATTAATTTACAAGCAAATTAAAGCAAAATATCTGATAACCATGACTTGAAAGACAAAGAAAGAAAGGAACTCTCCAGAAGGAAGCTGAAGGGAAGAGAATTATGAAGAGAAAGAAGTAGTTCCCCAGTAAAAAAGTCAGTTAATGAGTCTGGACTAGATTACACTGGTCAAGGCTTCCATGACAGTAAATTTTATTCTGTGAGAATAAGTAACCAAATAAATGTGTGTGTATATTTGTGTGCATTTACAATTATAAATAAATAAATATATATTTGTACATATATATATATTTACATTTTATCTGACAGAGTACTTGGAAGAGAGACTGCATGTAGAAAGAGTCCTTTGTCACTCACTTTGGAAGCATATAGGAACGCTCTGCTTTTTCTGTGGTAGCCAAAAATAAGTCAGAACACCTGAGCTCTTTATGGTTTTCCTCATTTCTATAATTTTACATAAATTTTCGAAGACACTCCATCATCATTCATCAGCTTTGTATACAAAGTTGTTTTTCTTTTGTATTAATCAAAGATAATACTCATCTTGGTGATGATTGCTTTAATTGTTTATTTTTGTTGTTCTTTTTTCGACTTTGGATTTGTTGTTATTATTGTGTTATGAATTCCTTTTGGTTTCCAGTGTTGTAAACTTAGCTTATACTGGCCTAAATGCACACAGATGAAGGATGCAAAATTTATTGATATTGAGATTCACAGAATTGAAGAAAGGGATGCTCTCAAGAAGTAAAGGGCTAGAATTGGGAACCCAGTGACAATAAGAACTAATTCTTATTCTGATTGACTTTTACTCTTTCAGTATAAATGGGTTTTATTTTCATGATCACAAATTCAGTTTCTTCACTCAGCAGACAATAGAAAACCTATCTTTCCGGCTGTCTAGGAAAGAAAAACATGTAGCTAGATTGGGATTATAATACATTGTATTAAGAAAGCTGGAATGCTGTGATTGGCTCTTTCTGATTCATCCACCTTGGAGTATGAATGGGTAGAACCTATTTTCAGGAAAGAGAGGTAGATGGATTCTATATAAAATCCATTAAAAATTGCTGCAGAATTGAATTCATTTAGAGCATCTAGTTGTGGTTTTTTGTTTTGTTTTGTTTTGCTTGTTATTTTTTAGAATTACCTCAATCTTAAGTGCCTAACTTTTTAATAGAAGATTTGCTTTACAATTTTCCTCCTGAAATTTGTCTTACTTGTCAGAGAAGAAACAAAAAATAGAATTGACTAATTTTTCTGAGTCTCTTGCACAAGTTTCATGTTCTTGTCTTAGTTGCCTTTGTTCCCTGAAAACCAGCCATTTCTCATTTTGTTTACATTTTCCAAATTTTCAAGATATTTAAGATTTAGATTTATCCAAATAATTATTTGGGGTGTATCTTATATCTTTATTTTCATTTATTTATTATTTTTAAATTTATTTTTAAGGTTCAAGAGCATGAGTTCTTTGTGTAATAACATTGGTCTCTTTAGATGTATTTTCTTGTCTTCCCTTCCAAGGCATTTGAAATAAAAGTGTCTAAATTTGTATTAACCTCTTAAGTATCTACATGCATCTCTTATCTAATATACCAGATAAAAATGATAAATAAGAGATGATGACTACAGTTTTTAAGAGGAGAAAATCTAGGGCTTTTTAGCTAGAATATTTCTTAAAAACTTATAAACGGGCTCTGTCATCCCAACTTTTACTTGTATTTTTTATTGTTTAAGAATAGTTTAGGAGTGGCAGTGTTCTCTTCATTTTCTCCAAATTCAATAAGTCATATTAGAATCACAGATCAAGAATATCAGAACTTTCTTAAACTTTTGTTTCTTTAGTTGAATAGGACCACTAGCAGTGGGTTTTAGCCCTATCTTGTCACCACATTTGGCTACTATGCCAGTTTAGTGGCTTCAATGGGAATATTCACTCACTTATCCTTCCCTTTTATTACTTGAGATATCAAGAGTCCTCCAAATGAGTGTAACCCATGTCCATAGCTTTTTATTAGGAATATAGATTTTGTTATACATTGCAATTTTACCTTTCCCAGCAAGTACCTACTTTATTTTTTTTTTAAGTTATGTACCATTTGTTCACACAAGAAAGAAATGCTATGAAACTCTAGGCTGGCTGCCTGGCAGGGTCTCGCAGGTGACACTACTTTCTTGCAATTTTCTCATTTTGGGCTCTGGCCCTGAAAGCCATCAATAATACTCCCAACCTTGAGCTGTAGGAGGCAGACTCACATTAATACAACTCACAAAAGCCTCACATATAAATTGGACTTTCTATACATGTGTTTTAGTGAAATATGTAATTACTCAGCAGAGTTGATTGTGATTATGTCTCAGCACATTTTTAGAGAATCACAAATAGGTAAATAATACTGAAATATCTTATGAGAACAAGGTTAATAAAAAGATCAAGCTAATGAAAATAAAAGTCACAGAGGTGCTGTCACCAATTACAATATCCTCATTTTTTTCCCTTATTTATAGAGATCTAACAGTTGTGGATATCTTAAACACTCCAATATCAAGGCTGTATTTTTCTATTTTTAATCTGATCATTCCTGGTTATCCATATTTTTGTTACTATTAGACTGCAGCTTCTCCTTGCTATTTCTACCTGAGAAACCACTTCTTTTTTACCTTTTCCTTTTGGTTGTCATGTGATCTCCTTCTCAGGTATTGATTTTGTTACTGTTCAATCCAACAATCCACTACTTCCCTAACAGTCAATCAAATATGAGAGGCATAAAACAGAGAGAAGTAAGGAGTTTTATTCTGAAATGGGATCAGGGAACAGGCTGTGTGTCCACCCAAAATCTGTTCATTTAAGTAGATTATTCATCAAGTATTTATATTAAAACATAGTTTCCTATATTTTCCCCAATATTGATTAATAATGATTACGTGTCTTATAATCATTACTCAGTTTCATTCTTAATCAGTGTCTAGACCCCAAACAGTTACTGTCGCAAACCAGTGCTCAAATTACATCAGTTCTGCCATTCTTCTAAGTTTCAATTACCGTGAATGATTTGGGGCTGTGTACTTTCTAGTTGGTTACAGTGTTTTTGCTTATTCAGGAAGTTCTGGTTCACAGGCTTGATTGAACATTATACATAAAATTAAAACAAAGACATGAAAGAAAGCCATTGTCATTTAGAGACTAAGGAAACAAACACATTTCTGAGTTTTAGAAAGTTTTGGCAGAATCCATTTCTAATCTAGGTCCAGTAGAGGCTTTTCCAGGGATATTCAGTTTTTTTGTGTGTGTCTTCTGCTTATCAGGGAACTCAATGAAGACGGTTGTGTTTCCTTCAGTACCAGCAACAGTTACTAGATCCAAGGATAATGAAGGGGAAACAAGGGAAAAATATTCATTTTTAAATTAAACAGCATCAATGTTTAGTCCAATTCAGCTTAATACAAGTGTCTAAGTCTTTTCTAAATGACTGTTTTAATATAACCAAAAATGGCCTCTTTTCGCCTGTAACAATTTTACTTCTCTATTATTAAAATTATTGCAGTTCCTTGCGATTGCTGCATCCTCCTCTTGCTGTCCTTCACTCACAAGTACTGTCTTAAAACAAATATCAGTGGTACATGCCTGCAATGACGATAGATCTATCTTTGGACTCTAGCTTGCCCTGCTCAAGCTATTCACAGGTCCTCAAGGTGGTGAATTTCAGACCAGTCCTGTTCAGTCACCAGTCCGACAGTATGTCAGTTGGCACTAAGACAGCTTCCCAAATGTACACAATTCTTCAACATTCTGGTTGATTATTCACATTTGAAGTATTTTAATTTTTAACACAATTTTGGTTTCTTCATGAGACCCAACTGCTCCTTGCTTATCATTGCATACCAACTTCCTAGATAATATATGACATAAGTGTCTGAAAAAAATATTCTCTGAATTTTTTAAAAAAAATTATCAAAGGAGAAAGTAATATTGAATTGAAATGCATTGTCAATTAGTGTAGTTGATTTTTAATTAAATATTCATTTTGAGATCAAAAAGAAGTAGGGTTTCCTCTAGGACGTGGATGGGGTAGGTAGAAGCACCATTAAAAGAGAAAGACTAGCCGGGCATGGTGATTCAGCACTTTGGGAGGCCGAGGCGAGAGGATTGCCTGAGCCCAGGGGTTCGAGACCAGCCTAGGCAACTTGGTGAGACTTCATCTCTACAATAAGTCACAGAAACCAGCCGGGCATGATGGGCTCTGTAGTTACAGCTACTTGGAAGGCTGAAGCAGAATGATCGCCTAAGTCCAGCAGGTCAAGGCTGCAGTGGCCATGAGTGTGCCACTGCACTCCAGCCTGGGCTACAGAGTGAGACTCCAACTCAAAAAAATAAGAATAAAAAGAGAGAGAGAAGGACCACAAGAGGACACATTGTAAAACCAAAAACACATACTTTTACTGCACAGTCTAACTCAGACCCCTCCCCCTATCCACTGAGTGTCATGTTCAGTGGAAATTTAAGACATGGAATTTTCCAAGAATAGAATTCCTTGAGGGAGATTACAAAAAGCTTTAATCCATATGTTGAAAATTCATGAGATTTCATGTAATTGACAATTGGTAATTTTTACCACGGTTTTCCCTCTTTTGTATCAGTGACTTACTGAAGTGACATTCATAACAAAAAAAATGGAAGTTATTCTTCTTACTTCTTCATGTTTTAATTATTTCTATAGATGAGCTCATTAGCTACACAGAAAGATTTATGACTCCACTCTTAGTTTTAACAAAAGTGGCTACAGTAATCCTAATGTCATTGATATTTTGGTGCATTGCAAATGTAAGTCTCAACAATGATTCAGTACTGTGGTTTTGGGATTCAGCCCATTAAAACAGCCATCCCTTAGTGAAATGGGGTGGGGGCAATTCAGTAAGACATAGGAAAACAATATCTATTTTCTCTTCTTTTTCTCCTATTTCATCCAAATTCTACCTATTTATTAAGGCTAAGCTAAAGTCTTACTCTCTCCATGAAAGTATATTTGAATCTATTTCCCCTCAACCACTGTTTTTCCTTTAAAGGTCTAAAGTTTACTCCAAGTTACACAACTGATTTTTTTTTTCTCTCTTGCAGGTTTGATCATCTTGTCACAAAGTGGAGTTTCAAGTTTCTCTGAATGTTTCTTCTCATATTCTCTCCCCCATTTGACAAGACCTTCACCCCCTACACACTGCAGATGCCACTGCTTTTAGGTTAAATTTTCAAAAAGATTCAGTTCAGGAAAGTTTCCTATTAACTGTATAATGTGTAATGGTAGATTAGTAATCTTTATAAAGTGATGATAATACCTCTTATCATTTTTGCCATTTCAGAGTAGCTTTTAGTTGTCTGTTTATTCACTTACAGTTATTGTTTGCAATGATTAAGGGAAATTTTTAAGATATTATAATAAAAAAATCAAAGATGCACAAAAATTATTTCAAGATATAAGTACAAACTCACTTAAAATTATCTTATTAGAATTAGGATCAATATGTATGTACAATTAAACTTAGACTAATAGCTTAAAAGTTATATACTCAATGGATTAATTTATTTTTTTTCTTGAATGTACTCTTCAAGTAAAATGGGAATTACAAAGATCAAAAGTTTATACAAGGATATCTGCCATCTTAGCAAACAATATTCTGCAATTTAAGTGTATCTTACTTTATACATTCTATAAATATTCAAATTTAAATAAATGATAAGGATCAATTACTTTTCCAAAATATTTACTAGCTGATTTTATTTTCAATATTTGATTGAGATTAGTGCATAAACAATTATATAATTTGGTGATAATGAAAAACCTATATACAAGCTGCACAGCACATGTCTTGGATACATTGAAATATAGGGAAACCATAAAGATTCTCAGTTGCTTTGAGCTAACAGACCATCTAAAGAAATATACTCTCATACTGCGTCAGTTTTGTCTGTAAAGGAAGAAAAATGGCCAAAAGAAATATCACAGAATACCCAAATATGAGCTCTGAGAAGCATATAGTACAAACATTTCTCCCAGTCAAGTCACAATGAACTAAATGAACAAAAACTATAAATAAACAAACAAAAGCAAACAAAAACTAATGCAGGCGAGACCTTTAGGCATTAACATGGCCATGATGCCTGCTATTTAGTGATCCCCATGAAACGAACATCCACAGGATTAATTCCCGGCCTATCACCAGTCCTCATACATGCTCCAACAAATTTTAGCCCGTTGTCTATGTCGTCTTGTTTACCATTTGCTCTGGAGTAGTGGTTTCCATTCTCTTTCTGCCTCAAAATAATTTTGCTTCTGCCTGGATTAATTACCAGCTGTTGAAACTTCATGGACTCTATCAATAGGCTTGTTGGACGTTCTCAAAACTTCGTGTAACTTACAATATCACTTTGGATCAGCCTTGGAATTTCTGTGTCAGAATTTGTCTGCCACATACTTTCTTTCATCTTATTTATAATCATTACTATTTTATAATAACATTGATATTCACAGAAATATTATTATATGAGTAAACGTACTCATATATGCAGTGATATTAATCAGTCACTCAAATAAATCAATGTGGTCATATTGTGCATGAGTAAATTAGTGTCATCACTGATTTTCACAGACCAGATATAGCTCTTTCCTATTCTGCAATCATTGTCTCTGTGTTTTTGAAGATAAACACATCTAACATTAAGCAGAGAGGAATGGAAACTGTTTCCCCTCTAACAGGTAGTTTCCCCCTAACACATGTAAAATAATCACATTAACATATAAAAATAATAAATAGTTTGGAAATGTGAGAATATACAGACTTTATTAGAATCATGTAGGTTGAGAATGGATTATTCATTCTGAAGATAGCCCTGGTGCACCTCCTACTAGCCCCCTTTCTATTTCCCAAAATGAAAAGCGATTAAGGTATAGCTTGTGCTCCTCAAAGTATTTGCTACTGAATGTTCTGAATCATGATAAAGATAAAATGGCTCCATGTATTAGATACAATTTTTATATTCTTTCCATCAATGAAAATTTGATTGTGTGACTTACAAAGCCATATATGTACACACACACACACAAGTAGTCTTAAACTTTGAGGACAGTTTTTCTGTCCTAGTTCAAGATATCACTATACCTTTCATTATGGTAAGTAAATAAATAAATAGATAAATAAAACTATATTGACAACTTAAAATTCCTATTTCTCTAGGAGAGTTGCAGGTGTGTATATAAGTGTATATATGTGTCTCTTGGAGTGGGAAAAGTGTGGATGATGAGATCTACGCTGAAGTAATAAAGAAACCCATGAATCTAGTTCCACAATATTTGTTAAATGTCTACTGTGTGACAGGAATTCCCAGTCTGTGGAATACCAAGTTAAACAAAAATATTTGAGCTGGTACTCAGTTACTATTATTATAATAACTGTTACTTCTTATTGCTTAGCCTGTCCCTTCCAACAGGAAAAAATTCCTCTTACTGCATACCTAAAGCAGCCTCTTTACCATTTGCAAATCAAAATGAGTCATCGAGTGATAGCTCTTTGAGGATATTATCGTTATTATTATTTGCTAAAGCCGAATATTTTCTATGATAAGACCTGTAGCAATTGTCTATTTTCTGAGATAAAATAGAATAAATCTCCTCAGTTTTAAAAGCTGGGAGGTGTCAGGAAGATGACGGCCAAGACAGTCAGACTACGCGAGTCCCAGTGTGAGTGAGTGTAAGGAAAGTTTTGCGTACACGTCAGTGAGTGAGTGGGCGTGTGAGTGGCTGAGTGAGGGTTCAGGGGCAAGAAGCCAGGCTTTCCTGGTGCAACAGCTGGCGCTACAGCTGCTTGACTTGGGCCCTAGCGATTCCCGGGACAAAGAAGCTAAGCACCATTTTTTTATTCTTTCTTTCTTCCTTTCTTTTTGGAAATCAACAAAACCCTTCCTGGGAAAGAAGATGCTGGGAGAGACTAAGCGGGAGCTCATGAGCAAATGACCAGGGCCCTCCTGGTGAAGCTGTTGTGTTGCAGCTGCTCGGCAGGGTTTCAGAAGCCGAGATCCCTACTTTTTCTAACTGACAAAGATTTTCCTGCAAAGAAGTGATGGGGAGAGACTGCTGGCTCCAGACTTTGCCTCATCACTTCAGCGCCGGGTGTGACACGGGCAGCAAGGGTTGCAAAGGGAACCCAGAGACAGAGTACCTCCAGAGAAGATGAAAGAGGCACCCTGCCACCATCTTGAAAACGGGGCAGGAAAGTGCTCTGACTTGCTCACTATGGAGCAACAGACTCAATCTCTGTGACTGGCGGATCAATCAGTCAGGGGTTGATCATGACCCAGAGGGAATATTCTGAAAGCACAAACTCCTGAGAGACAGGCTGAGTGCTGAGTCTCAGACGCCCACCCCCTACACTGATTCAGCATGAGACAAAGGGTGTGACTAGAAAAAGAGGAGGAAGACCTTCAGAGAGATCCATGGTGAGTCTGGGACTGACCCAACCCCCTCCTCCCCAGTACTCCTGAACATCAGACCCACGCGGCTGGGGCACAACTGGGAGGGGCGATTTCAGGTGGAGCCTGGACGGCAGCCACAGTAGGAGAACTCCATTCCAGGATAGGCCTGACTGGGGCGCCCTCTCCCCCACAAGTACCTACCTGGGGAAGAGGCAATCCTGCACTTCTCCACCAGAGAGGATCCCGCTGACCATATGAGAGTGGAAGGGGAGGACTGCAGCCCCACCCACTCCCACTGACCCTCCTCCTTCCCTGGTCCAGACACTGGGGGAGAGAGAGTGAAAGAGAGCTCTGCAGAGAAGATGAGAGGAACAATTACAGAACCTGCCATAAGAGGGCAAGATTTTTTTTTCTGTCTTAAATTTTTTAAATTGTTTGCCTTTTTCTTACTTTTTCTATTTTTTAATATTTTCCCTTTTTGTATGAATGTATATGTGAGGGTTTAATCTGCATCCCCTCCTTTTTTCTTTTATTTTTTATATCTTCTTTTGCTTTTTGCTTTCTGTTTATGTGTGTATGTGAATGACCGAGTGTTCATCTTTCAGTTTATTTTGTTTTTTGTTGTTTGTTTTAGCTGTTTTGTTCCTCTCTTTTTTATAGTTTAAGGTGGGTGTGAATATATATGAGTTCAATTTTTTTTATTTATTAAATTTTTGTCCTACATATTTCATTCTTTTTTCCTCTGTTCTCCTCATTGCTGCTACTGTATCTTGGACTCAGAGGGTACACATACAGACCCATTGCATTGTCACATAGAGTGGTGGTAGGGAGTGGGTCTCAGGGAACACATACCACAATCAGTGAAAATTGTGATTTGCAATTAGTTTCTGAATCCTAGCTCCCCATCCTCTACTTATTCAAATTTCAAAACTACAAGAGACAGCAAAGCTTTCCACCCACAGTCCTATTTCAAAATAGAACAAAGCCAGAGCCTGGATTAGGGAAGAATAGAGGGTTGAGCAAATATCAGAAGTGAAAGCCTTTCCCACTGTCAATGAATAACAGACTAAAGAGAAGAGCAAGAGATCTGTCACAAATGAGGAAAAACCAGTGGAAGATCTAGGTATCTATAGAATATTCCACCCAACAACCACAGAATATTCATTTTACTCATCACCGCATGGAATTTACTCCAAGACGGATCATATCCTCGGCCATAAACCAAGCATAAACAAATTCCATAAGGTTGAAATATTGCCATGCACCTTCTCAGACCACAATGGAATAAAAATAAATATCAACACCAACAAAGTTCACCCAAAGCCTACAAAGACATGGACACTAAGTAGCATGATGCTGAACAACTACTGGGTCAACACTGATATCAAAGCAGAAATTAAAAGATCCCTGGAAACAAGTGAAAAATGAAGAAACATCTCACCTAAACCTCTGGGATGCCATAAAATCAGTTCTAAGAAGGGAATTTATATTTCTACAAACACACATCAAGAAAACGTAAAGATAACAAGTGGAAAGCCTAAAAAATCATATAAGGAAGCTGAAAAGAAAAGATCACCAGAACCCTAACTTTAGCAAAAGAATCTAGATCATCAAAATAAGAGCCCCAATACAAGACATAGAAGACAAAAATATCATAGAAAACATCAACAAAGCAAATGATGGTTTTTTGAAAGAATTAACAAGAATGACCTAGAAAAAGAATGACCCTAGCCAGAATGACCAAGAAAAAGAGAGAAAAAACCAAAATAAACTCAATCAGAAATACAAAGATCTAGTCACAACTTACAACAAAGAAAAACAAAGATTATCAGAGATTACTATGGAAACCTGTATGGAAAAAAATGTGATAACCTAAATGAAATGGAGGACTTTCTGACATCACACAACCTCCCAAGATTGAAACAAGAAGACACTGAGACACCAAATAGACCAGTAACAACCCAGGAAATTAACTCTGTCACAAGAAAACTACCTATAAAAAAAAAAAAAGCCCTGGAATGGATAGATTTCCAGCAGAATTCTACAATACATACAAGGAGGAGTTGATACCAATCCTATTGAAAGCATTACAGACAATTGAGAAAGATGGAATTCTCCTCAAATTGTTTTACAAAGCTAATATCACACTGATACCTAAAGCGGGTAATGATTCAACAACAACAACAACAAAAAGAACTACAGGCCAATGTCCCTTATGAACATAGAAAAAATCCCCAACAAGATTCTAGCAAATTTCATCCAAAAACACATCTCAAAAGTCATACACCATGACCAAGTATGCTTCATCCCCAGGATACAGGGCTGGTTCAACATCTGCAAGACCATAAATGTAATTTAATACATCCACAGATGTAAAAAGAAGAACCACAAGATTAAACCATTAGATGCAGAAAAAGCTTTTGATAAAATCCAGCATCCCTTCTTGATAAAAACTCTGGAACACCTAGATATAGAAGGAACATACCTCAAAATAGTAAGCACCCTCTATGATAAACCCACAACTAGCCTACTGCTAAACGAACAAAAATTGGAAACATTTCTTCTGAAAAGTGGAACAAGACAAGGCTGCTCACTCTCACCCCTCCTGTTCAACATTGTGTTGGAAGTCCTTGCTAGAGCAATTAGACAAGAGAAAGAAATCAGGGTTATCCAACTAGGAAAAGAGGAAGTCAAGTCATCCCTCATTGCTGAAGATATAATTCTATACCTCAAAAATCCAAGGGAATTGGTCAAAAACCTGCTTGCACTGATAAAGGACTTTGACAAAGTCTCGATATACAAAAAAAAATATGCAAAAGACAGTTGCATTTTTATACACCAACAACAAGGAAACAGGAGGAGAACCAAATGAAAAAGCATAATTCCATTCACAGTAGCCACACACAAAAAATGAAATACCTCAACGTCTTCCTAACCAGAGAAGTGAAAGACCTTTACAATGAGAACTACAAAATACTGCTCAAAGAAATACAAGAAGACAAAAACAAATGGAAAAATATTCCATGCTCATAGATTGGAAGAATCAACATTGTTAAGATGTCCATCCTACCAAAAACAATCTACAGATTCAACACAATACCCATTAAATTACCAACATCATTCTTCTCAGACCTGGAAATGAAATACAGAAACTCATATTGAAACATTCATGACCACGAACAGCTAAAACAAGACTTACAAAAGAAAGAAAGCAGGAGGTATGACATTTCCAGACTTCAAACTTTGCTATAAGCCTGCAATAATCAAAACAGCCTGATATTGATACAAGAACAGGCATACGGACCTATGGAACAAGTTAGTGATTACAGAAGCAAATCCTCAATTTCTCAACTGACTCATCTTTGACAAAGCCTCCAACAGTAACCACGGGGGAGAAGAGAACCTATTCAGTAGATGATGCTGGAAAAACTGGTTGATACATGCAGAAGCTTGAAACAGGACCCCTACATATCACTATACACAAAAATTAACTCTAAATGGATCAAAGACCTAAATTTAAAACCTCAAACTATAATAACCTTAGAAAACGCAGGAGACACCCTTATGGAAACTGGAATTGGAAACCAATTCCTTATCAAAACCCCAATTGCCCATGCCATAAGAGATAAGATAGAAAAGTGGGACCTCCTCAAACTGACAAGCTCCTGCAAAGCCAAAGAAATCATTGAGAGAGTGGAGAGAGACCCCACAGATTGGGAAAAATTTTTGCTAACTATATCTGACAAAGGCCTAACATCTAGGTTCTGCAAGGAACTGAAGCGTGACTAAAGGAAAAAAGCAAACAGCCCCATTAAAAAGTGGACAAAACACATGAATAGATACTTCTCAAAAGAAGACATATGGGTAGCCAACAGACACATGATAAAGTGCTCAGTATCACTAATCATCAGAAAAATGTAAATCAAAATGACACTGAGATATCACCTAACCCCAGTAAGAATGACCATCATTAATTTTAAAAAAGCCAAAAAAAAAAAACCCAAACCAAAACAGATTCTGGCAAGGAAAAGGAATGTTACTACACTGCAAGGCAAACTAGTGCAACGTCTTTGGAAGACAGTGTGGCTATTTCTGAAAGAACTAGAAATTGACCTTCCATAGGACACAGCAATCCCCCTATTGGGAATATACCTGAAGGAACTCAATTCCTTCTACCAAAAAGATACCTGCAGCTCTATTCACAATAGCAAAAACATGAAACCAACCATGCTGCTCATTGAAGCTGAACTGGATTTTTTAAATGTGATAAATGTGGTACATATACACAATGGAATGTTATGCAGCCATAAAGGACAAACATACGGACTTCACAGCAACTTGGATGAATTTAGAGTTGATCATACTCGGTGATCTATTAAAGAAACAAAGAACAGAATATCACATGTTCTCAATCATAAGCAGATCTTGAACAATTATCATAAGACTATAAGAAAGGGATCGGCAGTAGTGGGATACTGCCAGGGGAGGGGGGTGGGAATCGGCAGTTCAGGGAAACTGCTGGGGAGGGATGGGCACATCTCAACCACAAGAGTACCTGCATAATGAACATTTGTATACCTAACCCTGAATTGTACCCCACATCTTTAAAATAAAGAAAAAATAAAATTAAAAAAAGCTAAAGACCCCTGCATGTGACAATCTTTCATCTTCATGCAATTTCCCAGTTGTCATCACCCTCTTTATTCATTATTAAGTGCATGATTTTGTTACCTGCTTAATATATGATTGCCCAAACAAAACAAAATGGAGAGATTATTTTGAGTAGTTACTATCATCAATAATTAAATTATTAAATTAAATCTGTATGATTCTTTAATGACCTAGAGATAAATAAATGTATTCAGAAAGCTAAAAAGCAATCACTGCAATGTCACATGATTATCAGGCTTATCTCATCCCATGCCCTATGCACTTTTCACCACATCCTGTCATTATGTAACCAATGCAAGGAAAAAATGAAAATGACCAATAATAATATGAACACTCTGGCTGGCTGAGCCCAACACAGAGCTGAAGGGAAGCAAGGCAGGAACAGCTTGCATGTGGTGTGGCATCTAACAGACTCCTGGCACTGAAGATTTTATGGAGTCATCCTTGAGTAATGTTCCTCAGAATACAATTCCGAAGTAAAGAGAATTTAAAAACTAAAATGTGTTTTTAAGTAGTTCATATTCTCTAATCTTGACATCTAACTTGATAATACTTCACTTAACGAAAAAAACATGCCATCATTGTATTAATTATTCAACCCTTCCCAGGCTTTCGCAAGCTTTAATTAGTGAAAGACATTTTCAGGACAAGTTATAATTTGCATGCCAACAAATTTGTTTATAAATTACACAGTAAAAGTGAAATGTGGTAGTATGTCAAATTCCTTTCCCCAGGGTCTATTATACAACTAGGTCTGCTACTGCTTGAACCTGAATATGTAGCCCTGAAACTTGGTGAACATTCTATTCTTCCTTATTTCCTTACCCCCACAGTGGGGATTGCAATTTCATTTGATTTTGACTGTTCTGTAAATCGTCATCTTATAATTATTACCCTAATTCAAAAGTAAAAGTAACTCTGTCCAAAAATTAAACAAAATTTTATTTGTGACCTTTGATGATTTTACAAAAGTAAATAGTTTCAATGTGGCCTAGTCAAAGAGCCTTGTATTGCTCACAAGTGAATAACAGATAAAATGTTAGATTAGTTAATAGGCTTTGAAAGTCAAATTTATTTTAGGAGGAAAAAGCAAGAAGGCTGGATTTCAATAAGGCCACATTGACTATGACATAAGGACCCAAGAGTATACAGTGACACATTTATTGTAATTTATTTATTTTAACATATATGTATTTCCTACAATGTACTCTGACTTTTTCATTCTAAGTTACACTTAATTTATTTCTATTTATAAAGTATTATACTTGGCTTACAAGTCCTTGTTGCCATCACTAACCAAGAGAGTTCAATGTTGAGATTTTAAATTTTGTTTTAAAATAATTTTCTCAGAAAAATTTATCAGAAAATAATCTTATAGATTTCAATGATTCTTAATACTCAACCTATTGAATAGTACACTCTTACTGTTTCAGTGATCTCTCTCATTCAGAGAAATTGAGCTTGGATAAAGATTGATGTGTAAAGAAATAAAGGCAGAGATTTCACCAGTAAGTATGTAAACATTCTTATTATAGTTTATTAATATCTTTGTTGTTTCAGAATAACTTTAAACTTTCAGATGCCATGAGATTAGAACAACCTCTGGACAGGTATCAAAAGGACAGAGAGGGGACAATCAGCATCTGTGTTACAAGAGCCCTGGTGTGAGGAATATACTGTTTTATACGCTCAAAACTGTGAGTGGCTTAGTGTGAAAGCACCTCCTCCATTTTTCTAGTATGAATTTCTTCTTTCCACAGGACTCTGACATGGGACTTTTGGTTCAGAGCAGAAGACAATCCAAGAGATATACTCCAGACATCAAAATCTGTTTCAACTCACTTCCTTCTTCTGGTAGTTGTGGTGCTGCCAGTACTCCAAACATATATGTCTGATTCCTTCTCTCCTTTTCTTTGGAGATTTATGTCAAGGGTATGTCTTTGGTGAGTAGATCCACGAACCTTCCATTTTTATCTGAATCATAGTAATAAACACAAAGTCTCTACCTTCTTTCTTCTGCATCTTTGTACATGCCACTCCTTCTGACTGATATAATTTATTCATTTTTTGACATTCTATTTAAGATAAATTTCTACATTTTTATATTAAAGACTGAAAATTACAGGCATACCTCAGAGATATTATGAGTTTGGTTCCAAGTTACTGCAGTAGAATGAATATCACAATGAATCAATTCATAAATTTGTGCATATAAAAGTGCACATGAACACTATGTTTATACAATATTATAGTCTATTAGGTATACAATAGAAGTACATCTAAAAATGTATATACTTTAATATAAAATAATTTATTGTCAAAAAATGCTAACAATCTTTTTGCTGGTAGTGGGTCTTGCTTCAATGTTGATGGCCGTTGACTGATCAGGGTGGTGGTTGCTGACAGTTGAGGTGGCTGTAACAATTCCTGAAAATAAGACAATAATGAGGTTTGTCACATCGATTGGCTATTCCTTTCAAGGAAAATTTCTCTGTAGAGGTGATTTCATAACCTTTCACCCTCATTAGAATTTCTAATGGAAATGGAGACTTCCTCTCAATCCCCGCTGCTGCTTTGTTAAATAAGTGTATGTAATACTCTAAATCAGAGGTCCTCAAACTTTTAAAACAGGGGGCCAGTTCACTGTCCCTCAGACCGTTGGAGGGGTGGACTATAGTTTAAAAAAAAAACTATGAACAAATTCCTTTTTTTTTTTTAAACTGTAGTCCGCCCCTCCAACGGTCTGAGGGACAGTGAACTGGTCCCCTGTTTTAAAAGTTTGAGGACCCCTGCTCTAAATCCTTGCTGTCATGTCAACAATGTTCATAGCATCTATACCAGAGGTAGTCCCCATTTCAAGAAACCACTTTATTTGCTGATCTATAAGAAGCAACTCCTTGCCGGGCTCGGTGGCTCAGCCTGCAATCCCGCGCCTTTGGGAGGCTGAGGTGAGTGAATTGCCTGAGCCCGCGGGTTCGAGACCCGCCTGGGCAGCGAGACTCATCTCTACAATAAATCAAAAAATCAGCTGGGCATGGTGGCACATGCCAGTAATTCCGGTTACTCGGAAGGTTGAGGCGGAAGGATCGCCGGAGCCCAGCAGGCCGAGGCTGCGGTGGCCAGGAGTGGCCACTGCACTCCAGTCTGGGCGATAGAGTGAGACTCCAACTCAAAAAAAAAAAAGAAGCAACTCCTTACCTGTTAAAGTTTTATCATGGGATTGCACCAATTCAGTCACATCTTTGAGCTCCATCTCTAATTCAAATGAACAGTCACTTCCTTCACTGAAATCTTGAACCCCTCAAATTATAAAAATTAAACTTCTACATATAATTCTATATGCAATTCAAATATATTTTAAAAGTATTTTATTCTCAGTAATATCAAAATAGCATGCTTAGACATAAATTTAATTTTAAAATTGCGACTCTTATTCACTAAAAATAATAAAACTTTGCTGAAAAAAATTAAAGAAACTCTGAATAAGTTTCTAAGAATTAGAATTCTAATTCTAAGAATTAGAATTTTTAATACCGTTAAAAGAGCAGTTTTCCCTAAGTTTATCTGTAGATTGTACTCAATTTCTATCAAATTCCAGCAGGCTATTTTATAGCTTATGTTAAAATTCTCAATGAATGCCAAAAATACAGGGTAGGCACAACAATTTTGAAAAGGAAGTTGGAGGAATTACAATAAACAGTTTCAAAACTTACTATAAAACATATAATCAAGACACTCTGGTACTTACATAAGGATAAACACATGGATCAACAAAACGTAACTGAGAATTCAGAAATAAACTCTTAAATTTATGATTGATCAATTTTCAGCAAAAGCTCAATACATCTTAGTTGACAAAGTATAATTTTTTCAATAAATGATGCTGAGACCCTTAGATATTTATCAGCACAGAAAAAATTTAGAGCTTTACCTGATACCATGCACAAAAGATTACTTCAGAATATATCCTAAACTTAAATATAAGAGCTTAAATTGCAAAATTTTGTGAGAATATGAAGGAAAAATGTTTCATTACCTTGAGTTACACAGAGAGTTATCAGTCATTGTACCAACAATATAATCCTTAAAAGAAAAAAAAAGATATATTAAACTTTATCAAAATAAAAATTTTTTACTTTAAAAAACACCATTAAGAAAATAAAGTCAAGCCACAAAAAACATTTTATAATCATATAGCTGATGGTAGAAAGTATTTTTAAGTTATATACCTGATGGAGACTAAGTAACTTGTATTCAGGATATATAAAGAAGATTTCTCAACTAGACATAAAGAAGACAAATAATCCAATTTGAATATAGGAAAAATATTTGCATAGGCATTTTAGAAAGCAAGCTATATGGATAGCTAGTAAGCACTTCATTAGTGTTTAACATTATTAGTCTTTTACGAAATGTCAGAATGCCTGAAAAAAGGGAAGGAGGGAGGGGGGGTAGAGAAAGATGCAGCAGAAACAGAAAGGAAGAGAAAAAAGAAAGAAAGGAAGAAAAGGAGAGATGAAGGGAAGAAGGAAGGAAGGAAGGTAGGTAGGTGGGAAGGAGGACAAAGATAAAAAAAGAGGAAGAAAAGGAGAAAGGTAAAGAAAGAGGGGGGAGGGTAGGAAAGGAAAGAGATGTCAAGAGATTAGAGGAGAGGTGAGATGAGGAAATGAAAAGAAAAAAGCACTTGGCAGGGATGGGAAGAATTTAGAAAGGTCATATATTGCTCGTGGGATTGTAAAATGGAGCACCCACTTTAGAAACACAGTTGTCTTTCTATAACCAGGAGGGACTGGATCCCAATATTTGCTGCTGCACAAGTCCTTGATACAAAATGGTCTACTATTTTCATACTGGCTACAAATATCCTAAAGTATACTTTAAATCATCTTCAGATTACATTATCTAATAAAATGCAAATGCTGTGCAAATTGTTGCTAAAGTATACTTTAAACTTTGTATTAATTTTGTTGTATTGTCATTTTGTTTTATTTTTAAAAACATTTTTGATCCAAGATTATTTCAATTTGTGGAGCCTGCAGATACAAGATTCAGTTTCATTAAAAAGCATAAATTTACCAATGACCAATAAATTTTACTTCTAATTATCTAGTCAAGAGAAATGAAACCATACGTTTATCCATATCCAGGCATATGCATGTTCAAAGTAGCATCCTCATAATAGCCCATATCTAGAAATATTCCAAATGTCCATCAATTGGTGAAAAAACAAATAAGATGTGGTATAGCTATTCAACAGAAGATTATTCAGAAATAAAATGAATTAACTACTTGTGTAAGCTACAACAAGGATGTGCCTCAGAAACAGCCAAAGGAAAGAAGTAGGAAACAAAACCCTCCCTGTTGTATAATTCCATTTATATGAAGTACTCATAAGACACAAATTCCTAGAGCCTTAAAGCTAATTATATGTTACCTGAGTTTGGGTATGGGATTTGACTGAGAATGAGTAGGGTGAACATTCAGGAGTGATGAAATATTTTTAAAACTAGATTGTAGAGATGGTAGCACAAGTCAACTTACTAAAAACAGAGATAAATAAATGAACAGACAGAAAGTATTCAATTGTACATCTCCAATGGGTCAAGTTAAAAATATGTGAATTGTACTTTGATATAGCTGTACATATAATAAAATATACATCAAGAGTTAGGATATAGGGAGATAAAGATAAAATATATTTGGCTACACACTGATCGTTGTTTAGACTAGATAATGTAGGTACATATACAATCCCTTCTGTTTTCATATACGTTTAAAATTTTTCATACTTAGAAGTAAAACAAAAACTAACAAGCTCTATTTTCTTTTTCAGGGAAATACCAATACACAAACAAGCAAATAATGTAGTACAAATAAATATTCATCCTTGAGGAAAGGATTGACTGTAATCTTTGTAACACAACGTTAAAGTGCATGCATAATTAGCTGTCTTTACTAGAGGCTTATTTAAGAGCTGGTTTAAGAAGAGTGTGTATGCAAATTAACCAGACTACATGCTCCTCCTTGCTACAGTCAGTCAGACAATATACTAATTGCCCCCAGACAAGTTAACAGGTGCCATGACAATGAAGTGCAGGGTTAGAAATTTCTGACTCAGAAATTACTTATAAAAATTTGTAATGATTAGCAGGAGAATGCACCTTTATTGGTCTCCCAATGTGCTGAGTATATGCAGTTTTATTTACACTTTACTTATTCTTAATTTGTTCAGTTATTTATTTTTCATCATTTTTCCCAGCATCACTTGAACATTTTACATACGACCTTTGGGAATTAGAGTTTATCATTTTCTCAAGATGAAAAAACCCAAACTTCAGAGCTATTGCTCTTCTAAAATGACTCTAGAAATTATGTAACTAAACCAAAAGATGGATTGGAATTCATGATGTCAGTCTCCAAAGCAAGTAATTTTTCTACTACACATATGTAAAGATGTGCTCATACCTGCATGAGTAAGCAAGCATATAGGCAAAAAGAGATGATTAGACTTATTTGGTGATTTTCCAAAACAATGGAGGTGGGAGGACAATAATGGAATGAGTTGGAGATGGGAGCACCCAGCATTTTCTTCACCTTTATGAAGAGCAACAACTGTACAAAAAGTGCAGGTGGGTAGAGAGTGCCCTGATGTCTCTGCAGTCCATGGGAAGTGCTTCTAGCTGCCCTTGGGACATATCACCAGGGCCCTGAAAATTAACATGGGCTACCCATGAACATGGGCTGAAGTTCTGAACTGTATAATACAAAGCTAAGCAAAGGAAAATATACTTTGTGCCCTCTGGATGAGACAGAGGAAAGTCAAGAGATGTTCACCCAAAGAATAAACCTGAGAACTCCTTAGTATATGACTTCTACACTGAAATGGACAAGTTGAACAATAAATCTTCTTGTATTCCACAACAAAGAAGATACAGCAGTCTACAGTAGATGTTCTTACAGCACACTGTTTACTTCTATCATAGCTTAGATCACAATACATTACACTTATCTCCCCTACCTTGTCCAAACAAATGTTAGGTTTTTGAGGGAAAGGGTTCTACCACATATGAACATATATGTGAATCTCTAGTCCTAGCAAAGTCTGAACAAGTAAAAGTTGAGCTTTACACTTGTTTTAATCACCAGGTCTTTAATTAATTTTCTAATTATTACTCATGCAGGCCTCGGGGGGGCTGGCTGAAGACGATGCATCTGACAGACTGGCCAACCGGTGAGGCCTCCTTTTATATTTCTGAGGTGACATTGGGACCCTGTGGCTTTTCTGCTAGAGTCTGACTTTCCAACACTGCTCTGACTAGGTGACATCTCTCATATCCTGAATACACTCAGAGGATATTCAAAACTCCAAGGGAAAAGTGTAAAAACTTAGCTATTCATGTACAGCCTATCAGTTGCACCCTGGAGCAAGAGGATGTTAAAAAGAAAAGCATTGGTGTTTTTAGTCATCACAACATAGAGGGCAGAGGGTGAAGCGTAAGTTTCATTTTGTAACTTCCTCCCTTTTGTATCTTTCAGCCTAGACCATTCTGCCTTCACTAGGGATCTGTAAGTCCTTTCTCTCTCTGATCTTGCTCCCTTTGTCCATTCCAAATGTTTTCCCTTGATTTTTCTGTCCCTTTGTTTTCTTCTGGCAAGGCACAGTTCCATTCTCATTCAGGCAGGTTAGATAATGAATACATTCTTCCTGGCTTTATCCTGGAAGAGGCAGTAATTATGGGTGTTCTCTGTCTCTCATAGGGTAGCTTTCAACTTTTGTTCAGTCTCAAATGTAAAGCACAAGCAAATTTTTAAGAAATATATAGTGCTATTAATTTTAAAAATTCTATGTGCGATTACATTAGCATTTCTTGTCTCTTCCCCATTTACTTTATAAACCTTCTCCTCATCTGGAGGTAAATGGTGAAGAGACAAAGACTTTTCCAGCCATAAACTCATTTCACAAATATTTACTGAGACCCTACTAACTGTGTCAGACACTTTACTAGGACTAGAGATTCACAAATATGCTCGTATGTGGTAGAGCCCTTTCCCTCTAAAACCTAACATTTGTTTGGATGAGGTAGGGGAGCTGTCAAGAAAACAGATAATTATGTAATGTGATTTAAGCTTTGACAGAAGTAAACAGTGCGCTGTAAGAACATCTACTGTAGACTGCTGTGTCTTCTTTGTTGTGGAATATAAGATTTATTGGTCAGCTTCAGATGAATTCATTTGAGAAATATCTACTGAGTACCTACATTGTGGTTAACACAGCCTGATCCTGGAAATATAAATATGAACGAACACAGACACTGCCTTAGAAAATTTTGGGTCTAACTGGGGAAGTATAAAAGTTAAAAGTAAAAAAAAAAAAATCACAAGTGTCCATAGCTTATATTGAACTTATCATAATTCTATAATTCAAGGAAAATATAGAAACTATGAAAAAGCTCTAGTGCTAAGAGATACAATAACTAAATTTCTATTAAGATGGCTCTTTGGAAAACAGAACATTGCAGAGTGGAAGAAGCTAAGCTTTACAATTTTAATCTATTTTAAGTTCACTGTGAGGCTAAAACAGGTTGATGCATATAGAGTACAGCAATAAACTTGCTATTAGTATGAAACATAGTTTTATTAAAATTACTATTTAGATGCAGCACTTCATCCAAGTAATCTGCTCACTAATTTAACACACGCATACCAAATAATTAGAATAGAATTCAATTTTAGCATAAAATACAATAAGAAAGTAGTTGATTTTTCTGTAAGTTCAGATTAAAGTACAGAATAAAGACCAATAAAGAATTTTCCCATAAATTCAGCCAGATAATAAAACATTGTCAAGTGCCACCATCACTGTAAATCTGACCAACATCAGATTGTTAAAATTTTGTAAAATATCCTAGACCCAAAGTTGATACTTAAGATACCATTTTAAAGATTACTTTATCTCTTGATGAATATTATTCTAATTAAAAGTGCACTGATCTGCCCAGAAGAGACTGTGCATTCATTCCAATGCTAATTAATAATCAAAGCTTTAGAAAAGTATAAAGCCTTCATAATTCCACTATCATCAGCATTGTTCTTCCTTATCTTAAATGTTTAAAGAATGATAAGGGGCAGATATAGGTGTAATATAGTTTTTGAATAATATATTGACAATGATTAGTCTTGGAGATTAGGTAAAATTGAATTCAATTTTGAACTCTGAAGCAATAGCTATTTTTTTCTTAAGGCGCTACTGATGTGACTTAAATGCTCTAACAATCTTTGGGCTATTTTTAAATCTAACCAAAAATCTAACATGACAATTTTAAGAATTAAGAACTATGCATATTTATAGATCTTATATATTAAAATGCTTTTTTTGAAAAATATAAATTTAATTAATCAAAATATGTTTTTACTCAATCAGATTATATTGCGTGAACATTTAATAATTTCATTTGCCTATATTTTTATGGTCAGGCCATTTGTTTACATAACCAGAAAAAAATAAAAATAAGTGATTCTTTAAAAATGATATGCGTGTATGTATGTATGTGTGTATTTATTTATTTATTTCAGCACTACAAATAGAACTCAGGGGACTGAGGTATTGAACTCAAAAGTTTGCCTAATTCTATCTCATCTCACTTACCTATGTTTATCAGTAGAAGGGTATGCTGATATTTTCTGTGGTTTTTTTTAGATTTTCAGACTTGAATTTGCATGACTTCTTACTAGACATGAAAAAGTAACATACCACTACTAACAAATAGAATAGTTTTAACTTAAAGAGAAAAAACATTATTCCATAACTTTAATTTCTAAAAAATAGAAAATGATTATGCATTCATATAAATGTCTATTCTATTTGATGTGTGTCCATTATCGATCATCAATACACAAAATTCACAATACTTTATTTCATGCATTTCCCTTTTATGTTATATTTTCTTTTGAGTAAAATTTTTGTTACTCAGTTGAAATTTACTAGACTTTAGAAGTTGAACTTTAGTGACAATGTATGTTGTCTCAGAAATTATAACTGTTAATGAAAATGTAATAATTACTAGAATGAATTTGATATAATAGGTTTAAGCACTCTAACAGAATTATATTATATTATATTAGGGTTTGACAAGTTTTCCCAAACTGGTTATATTTAAATAGGAGTTGAATTACTTCAGTCAAGGAGGTGAAAAACTTGTACAATAAGAACTACAAATATTACTAAAGTGAACTTTAAAAAGACCTAAGTCAAATGGAAAGGTATCCCACATTCGTGGATTGGAAGACTTAATATTGGCAATACCTCTTAAGGTGATCTGCATATTTAATACAGTCCATATCAAAATTCCAATTGTCTTATTTGAAGAAATGGAAAAATTGATTTCAAAATTTATATGAAATTGCAAGAGTCCCTGAATAGAGAAAACATATTAGAAAGAAGAATAAAATTGGAGAATTCACACTTCATTTTTTAAAAAATTTTCTACAAATACACAATAATCAAAACAGTAGTATACTGCCATAAAGGTAGACATATATACCAATGAAATAGAATTGAAAGTCCAGAAATAAGCTCATGCATCTTTGATCAATTGATTTTTCAACAAAAGTGCCAAGACCATTCAATGAGGAAAGAGCAAATTAATATATTAAATCTTGTGCAAAACATAACTCAAATGGCATCAGCAACATAAATGTATGAGCCAGAAGTATAACATTCCTAGAAGAAATACAAGGGCAAATCCTCACAACCTTTTTATTTGGCAATAGTTTCTTAAATATGACACCAAGAATATTAATAACGAAATAAAAGGTCAGTAAGTTGTACAACATCAAATTTTTAAAAACTATCTGTTAACTTACACTATCAAGAAAGTGAAAAAGACGGGCTCGGTTGCTCAGCCTGTAATCCTGCGCCTTTGGGAGGCTGAGGTGAGTGGATTGCCTGAGCCCACGGATTCGCGACCCACCTGGGCAGCGAGACCTCATCTCTACAATAAATCAAAAAATCAGCCGGGCGTGGTAGCGCATGCCTGTAATTCTGGCTACTTGTAAGGCTGAGGCAGAAGGATCACCGGAGCCCAGCAGGTGGAGGCTGCGGTGGCCGGGAGCGGCCACTGCACTCCAGTCTGGGTGACAGAGTGAGACTCCATCTCAAAAAAAAAAAAAAAAGAAAGTGAAAAGACATCCTACAGAATCAACAAACTCAAAGAACTGGGTATCACAAGTTCTCACTCATAAGCAGACCTTGAACAATTATCATAATACTATAAGAAAGGGATTGGCAGTAGTGGGAAACTACCAGGGGAGAAGAGGGCACTCCTCTTCAGCAAGGGTACCTGCATAATGAATATGTGTACACCTAACCCTGAATTGTACCCCATATCTTAAAAATAATAAATACAAAACAGAAAATATTTTCAAATCTTGTTTCTGATAAGGTTCTGTAACCAGAATTCAAAAATAAATCTTAAAATTCAGCAACAAAAATACCAAAAAAATACAAATAAAATTGGGGAAAAAACATGAATAGAGATTGTAGAAGGAAGATATACAACAAGCATTTGAAATGATACTCAATGTCATTAGTCACTAGGAAAGTGTAAACCACAACCACAATGGGTAACCACCAGATACCTACTAGAATGGCCATAATTTTTAAAATAATGATAAGCATTAGCAGTGTTATGGTTTGAGTATGTCCCCCATAATTCATGCATTGGAAACTTTGTCCCCAGTGTGGCAGTGCTGGAAGGTGGAACATTTAAGATGTGATTTGACAGCTTAAAAAAATTAGTGCTGTTCCAGTAACTGGGTTCTTCCACAAGTGAGTGTGTTCTCACTCTCTTGGAATTGGATTAGTAACCTCAACAGTAGGTTATTATTAAGCAAGCCTACTCTTTGTGTTTTAGCCTGTTTGCACATGGCTGCTTCTCCCTATGTTTTATTTTTTTTTTATTGCCATGATACTGTGAAGCAGAACAAGGGTTTCAGTAGATGAAGCCACCTGATCCTGGACTTTCCAGTCTCCAGAACCACAAACTAAATATCTATATTTTATGTGTTACTCAGTGTCAAATATTCTGTGTAGCAACATAAATGGGAATAAGCAGCAGGGATGAAGGTAAATTAGAAGCCTTATACATTGTTTGTTGGCACATAACATGGTGCAGTCATTGTGTAAAACCGTTTGGGAGTTTGTCAATAAGGTAAGCATAGAGTAATCATATGGCCAACAAATTTCAATCCCTAGTATATACCCACCTAGTTGAAAACCTATGTTTAAACAAAAAAAGTACATAGGTGTTCAGAGCAGCTATATTCACAGTAGCCTAAATTTTTATTCTCAGATGAAGAGGCAAACAAAATATGGTACAACCATTCAATAAAATAGTATCTAGCAATAAACATGAATGAAGAACTGATACATGTTACAACATAAATGAACCTTGGAACTATTTAGTTAAGTAAAATGGATCAATATTGCATAATTTAACTTATAACAAAGTACCTAGAATTATCAAATTTGTGAAGATAGAAAGTAGATTAGGGGTTGCCAAGATGGGGAGAGGGGAGGAATTAGAAGAGAATATTTAATGTGTAAGGAGTTCCATTTGAAATGGCAAAAAAAGTTTCAAAACCAGATAATGATATGGTTGCACAACATTGTGGATCTATAAAATTCCAATCAATAGTATTCTTTAATATACTTAACAATGGTAAATTTTATGTTATTAGTCACTATAAATGTGCAGATCAAAACCACAATGAGTAACCACATGACACTTGCTGTAATGGCTTCAATAATTATATTTTTAAGCAAAAAAAAAAAAAGACTGAAACAAAAACTTTTACTTAGCATTCTGCTATGTGTACATTGTTATAGGGGTACTGTGCTAACCTGATGCACCATCTGCTATATGCAGGTTGCTATACAGGTAATGTGTTAGCCCAACGAGATTGAAACCTGATGAGTCTCTGTATTTTGAAGTGCAGATGGTACTGTGGGAAAGAAGCATCTAAGCAAGGGTCAGTCATTATCTTACAACTAATTAGAGATAATGATTGAAATGCCATTGGAACAGTGAGAAAAGGTTATCTAATTCTTCCTGGATAGAAGGAGGTATTGACTTAGAAAAATAACAAAGGCAACGACCTTGTTCAAATAATAAATGCTAAACAGTATCTCCTCTGGTAGAAAGGAGTAGGGAACTACTCCAAGTAAGAGAAACAAAGAGAAAACAACAAACATATACACAGGTACAGGCATAAAACAAAAAATATAAATGCAATCAACTTAATGAAGTTGCTTTGTTGTAAGAAAAACCTAGTGTTTTAAAAATATTGAATTATTTCAATTATTTCATTGTATCTCACAGACCAAATAAATAGGCACAATTATTCTTGCTTTTATTTTGCAGAAGTCAAAACTGTGACTAGAAAGAGATTAACATTTTTTTCCAAATCAGAAAGCTGGTCAGCAGTGAAGCTTCAATTAACCAAGTCCATACAATGCCAGAATTCATTCTTTCAGCCACTATTCTCATTGAGTTTTAAAGCAGTTGGAATTGAGAATTGTGACACAAGAAATGAGTAAATGAAGAGGATCTTCCACAATATGCTGTCATTTGAATTTTATTTTTTAGGAAATGAATGAAAATAATTGTATAACTGTATGTATAGAAGTAATGGTATATGAATTTAGAAGTATTACTCTAAGAATAATGTAGAGAAAATAAACTAATATGTACTCAGATGTTTTACACTGATCATTAGCCTGTGATATATTGGCATTTGGGAATGTAAAACAATGCAAATGATGCAAAATAAACTAACATTTGAACAGAGTTTTTTCTTTGCACTTTATATTCAGTATCTCATTTAATTTTCAAAATGATTCAGAAGGTTTAGGATTATATTTTCCATTTGATGATATGGAACTTAATGCTTAGAGATTTTAAATGACCCGTGTAAACCACCAGGCTGAAAAGTCATGCATTTGGAATCAAATATGTGTCTGTTTACCACCAAAGTTTATTTCGCTATTGTCTCAGCTGCAGAGACAGTATATCTAAACTGTTTTAGCAAAAATCCCATAGACTGACTAATTTATAAGCAATAGAAATGTATTACTCACAGTTCCAGATGCTGCCAAGTCCAAAGTCAAGACACCAGCAAATCTGGTGTCTCCTGAGGACTTATTCCTCATATATAGCAGCTTGTATGCTTTCTCCCATAGCAGAAAGAGGAAAACAGCCTCCCTCAAGCCTCTTTTATAAGGGTATTAATTCCATCTGGGAGGGCAAAGACATCATGATCTAATCACCTCCTAAACACCTCACCTCTTAATATCACCATAATGAGGTCTAGTTTCAACACAGGATTTGGAGGGACACAAACGTTTAAACCACAGCAACTATATAATGACATGAAGCCATTTTCTAATTTTATAAAAGGCATTAAAGTTTGCAAAACTAGTGAGAGGAATGCAAAAACACTGTATTTGTCTGTCTGACAAACTTTAATGAGCATTCCATCATAAAAATAACTTCAGTGTGTAATAAAAACTTTCTCTTATTGCTCTCTTTTGACTTAAGTACAGTTTGGTTTGTAATTTTAATGTCTCCACTGTTGTAACTATGAAGCAGCTTCTCTGTTTTCACATTTATCCACATAAGCTTTACCTAATCTTCTTAACTCAGTGCAAGATTGCCCATTTCTTTGTCTGTTAAACCACCAACTAAAAGTATTGTATTTATTAATACTTTTTTATCTCCTTAAAAGGAAAAATAATGAATTCGAATAATTGGTAAAGATATGTTTATTATTTCCATCTGTAACCAAACGCTGTATTATTCAATTGCTTTAACTTCCTGGTTTGTTGTTTCACCTATTATACTTTGCTTGGAGACTCTTATCCTAGTGGTTTCTTTATTTACTTAGTTTCTCTTCCAAGGAAGAAAATTTAGACACATCACCAAGAAATCACAATGGTGGAAGTAATTTACTTTTCTAAAATAAAATATCAAAAGTCTTATAACCATTAACTTTGGCATATATATGTTTATATAAAATTTTAATTTTAGTTTCATGAAGCAAACCTGTAAATTCTTCAACTTTAGTTCCTAATGAGTAATTATCCCCACAGTTGTCTGCTATTTATTTCCACATTTGAAAGCCTTAGTTTAGTGACTTATTATTTTTTAAAATGTGTTATACTCATAGTAATCACAAAATATTTTACAGTTTGAGAAAGTAAAAATAATGTAGTAACTCTCCCAAGATAGTAACTAAGTGCAAAACAAATACACAATCAAAAGCATAATTTTCCAAAAGAGAAGAAAGCAAAGGAAAAAACATATTACAGTTTCAAGAGCAAAACTATTAGCAGAAAATAATCTATTTTAACTAGAAAAACATATTTAAAATTTTAAAACTCTCTATGTGGCGTCTTTACAAATTCCTGGGCTAACATCCAGGGATCCTGACTAAGTAGTTGTAGGATTGTACCAGGTGATCTGCATCTTTAGTAAGTTTCTAAGTTATTCTCATTCACCAAATATATTGAAAACCACTGACTTACTTAGTATAATAACCTGAGAAACAGAACATTTGGAGTGCTGTTTAATGTTATCTATCTATCTCTTCTTAGATCTCTGCAATTCTGATCTCTATTTATGATTGTTTGGAAATGGTACTACTATATACACACGTACAGACTTAGTGCTCATGAAAATGTTAATAAGTACTTGGGGATATTTGAAGAAATATAATCTTAGGGCTTACAGAAAGATGGAAAGCTAAGTAGGTTGCATTATCAAAAGTGAAATCAGCTGTGAATAGTAACTGTCCATCAGTGGATAATGGCAAAAAAATGGACTCAACTTTACTCAAAGAAATTTGATATAGAAAACAAATTCAGTTTAAAATGTTGCTAGATGCTCCATTGAACATTTATATTAGCTTTCTAATCTTCCAAAGATGAAAAGAGCCTGATGAAAAAATATTTTAGGCAGTCTGATTTAATACAAAATTCACTAGACTATAATTTGGAAGATATGAGTTAGAATCTCAAATAAATTAAGACTGTTATTCTTTGTGTTATATAGTTTCTCTTTATCAAATCATTTATCTGTTGAGTTTAAGTGAAACATTTTCTTTATCACCTCAAGTTGTCTAATATCTACGAATGTGTTCACCACTGATATGAATCGTTCTTCTCCTTGGATTCTTTTGTTAAGAGACATAGTTTGAGGGTACTGAGGAGTTATACTCTTGCAAAGCCCTGACTAATGGCTGCATATAATAATCAGTCTTCGTTTAAAAAAGTCTGTTTCTGACATAGGAAAGAGATCTTAGGAGCTGCACAAGATATTCAATCAAACCTGTTAAAACTATGGAAACTTTTTTTTCCCCCTGGGAGCAGTTTTGATGTTGTTGCATCTTCAGCATCTTCTATTTCAAGGGCATTTTTAATAATTTAGGTATTGTCTAGAAAGAATATTATGATTGTTTATGTTAGCTTATCACATGTACATTATCATTTGTAAAATTGGTTACATTAAGAAAACATTGGTTCAGCTGAATTCTCTGTAGGGTCTGCAAGCCACAATAGATTTTGAAAAATATTAGAACACATATTTTCTAAGAATATTTCATACCTGTTGTTTAAGAATATATGATTCTAGTATTTAGTAATATAATAAATGCTTGAAGTGGTGCTTTCTATATTATTGACAGATAACATTATTGAAATAGTTTCAAAGGTGTGGCCTAGATAAACTATTTTGTAAACATACACAACTAAATTTTAAAGAATAATTGCTGGACTTTCTTTTTCAGCTCAAGATGAAGAGAAACTGAAAGTGTGCCACCTTCCATTCTTACAATAACAACAAACTGGAAAGATTGCATCTTAATGACTCTCCAGAATTTGCTAGCGAACTGAGTCACAGGGAAATAATCTTACCCAAAATACAGAGAAAAATGAGTCCAATGAGAAACAAGTACTAGGGTAGCCACTGCTAGACAACAGACAAGTCAGTAAGAAGACTCAGTAAAACTTAAAAAGAAATTTAAATACAAGAATTTTAGCTGCCAAGAAAGGATGAAGCTTATGAGGACCACAGTCACAGGGTGCTTTCTCCTGTTTGCAGGCTTTTCCTGTATGTACTCAAGAAGGCACTCATATAGAAGATTGGGGTAAATTAAATAAAATTTTCATGTTTTTGATTGAGAAAGATAGTAATAACCAAGACCAATATTCTCCCTAGATGCGACTTTCTTATTTCCCCTAAGAAACAAAAGTCTTGATCTTCAGGGAAGGAGGACCAAACACTAATAGCTTAGGGATATATGAAAATCCTTTGAAGTTGGAAGAAGGCTATAGGCAGGAGAATCTGGGGATAAACCATGAGCACATACCTACTGCCACAGAATTGACAGGGATATTTGGGAAGGTCACAATTTCAAGGCCAGATTCACAGAATCTGCCTAAGATTGAGACATAATAAGAACTCTAGAGAATAGTATCTCCATCATCACCATTATGTTAGCAAAGTTTTGAGTAGAAATTGTAATGGAAAACAATTAGGAGAGCTTTGAGAAATCAGATGCTTTCTAGAGAAATTGTTAACAGGAAGATTCAAACTCAATTAGAGAAAACAAACTGAGAAAAAATCTTATGGAAAAGTAGCCCACACTCTAGTATAGAAATCCTAAAAAATAAAATGGGAAAACAATAGAAAAAAATCAACAAACTTAAAAACTGATTCATAAAAAAAATTTAATACTATTGGTAAACCTCTAGCCAGACTGACTAAAACAAACTAGATCAACTAGAACCTGTCACTCTCATAAATGAAAGGGAGAAGAATATCATTAATGAGCTGAACACACAGACATGAAAAGAAAAATAAGAGAATATCACAGTTATATAGTACAAAAATGACATTTTTGTTTGTTTATTTTTTGGTTTGGGGTTTTTTATTTTAATTTTAAATATGTGGGGTACAATTCAGGGTTAAGTATACAAATGTTCATTATACAGGTACCTTTGTTGATTAGGTGTGCCCTCACTCCCCTGGTAGTCTTACACAGCTTCCAACCCCAATCCCTCCCTCCCCTGCCAGTTGCCTACTACTGCCAAACCCTTACAACAGTTGTTCAAGGTCTGTTTATGAGTGAGAATATGTGATACTCAGTTCTTTGTTTCTGTGATAGATCACTCAGTATTATAGCCTCTAAGTAAATCCAAGTTGCTGCGAAGTTCATAATTTTGTCCTTCTTAATATTCCATTGTGTGTATGTACCACATTTTTTAATGCAGTCCTCTTTTTATAGGTAGCATGGTTGGTCCTATGTTTTTGCTATTGTGAATAATGCTGCAATAAATATGCGTGTACAGATATCTTTTTTCATAGAGTGATTTCAGTACCTTTCAGTATATTTCCAGAAGGGGCGATGTCGTTGTGTATGGGAGATCAATTTTTAGATCTTTTAGAAATCACCACACTATTTTCCACAGAAGCTTTACTAGTCTATACTCCCACAAACAGTGTAGAAGTGTTCCCTTTTCCCTGCATCCTTTCCAGTATCTGCTGTTTTTTGTTATTGATGATGGCCATTCTGACTGGAGTTAGATGGTATTTCAGTGTGGTTTTAATTTGTATTTCTATGATGATTAGTAAGACTGAGCACTTTTTCAAGTATCTATTGGCTGCTTGTATGTCTTCTTTTGAGAAATGTCTTTTCATATCTTTTGTTCACTTTGAAATGGAGTTGTTTGCTTTTTTCTTTTCAACACATTTGAGTTCCTTGTAGATCCTAGATGTTAGGCCTCTGTCAGATATACAATTGGCAAATAATAGTTCTCAGTTTGTGGGTTGTTTCCCTGCACTCTCAGTGGTTTCTTTGGTTTTGTAGAAGCTTGTCAGTTTGTTGAGGTCCCACTTATCTATCTTATCTCTTATGGCATGGACACTTAAGATTTTGATCCAAAATTGGTTGCCAGTTCCAATTTCCAGAAGTGTTTCTCCTGCATTTTCTAAGGTTCCTATAGTTTGAGGTATTATAGTTTGAGGTCTTTGATCCATTTAGAGTTGAACTTTGTGTGTGGTGACAGGTAGGGAGCTGGTGTTACTCTTCTGCATGTAGTAGGCCAGTTCTCCCAGCACCATTACTAAATAGGTTCTCCTCTCCCCAGTGGTTGATGGTGAAGGCTTTGTCGAAGATGAATTGGTTGAGAAGTTGAGGTTTTGCTGCTGGACTCTCTGTCTTGTTTCATTGGTCTGTAAGACTGTTCTTGTATCAATACCAGGCTGTTTTTATTATTGTAGCTTTATAATAAAGCTTAAAGTCTGGGAGTGTGATGTCTCACACTTTTTTATTGTTGTTTTTTTACTGAGGATTGTTTTGGCTTTTTGTGGTCATTTATGTTTCCATGTGAATTCCTGTATTGCTGTTTCCAGATCTGAGAAGAATTTTGTTGGTAATTTAACAGATATTGCGTTAAATCTGTAGATTACCTTGGGTAGGACAAACATCTTAACAATGCTGATTTTTCCAATCCATAAGCATGGAATATTTTTCCATTGTTTGTGTCATTTTTGATTTCTCTGAGCAGTGTTTTATAGTTTTTGTTGCAAAGGTTTTTCACTTCTCTGGTTAAGAAGGTGCCAAGGTATTTCATTTTGTTTGTGGCTTTTATGAATGGGATTGTGTTTTTTATTTGGGTTTCTGTTTTATTGTTGGTGTATAGGAAGGAGACTTTTGCACATTTATTTTATACTCTGAGACTTTGCCAAAATCTCTTATCAGTGCAAGGAGATTTTTGACAGATTCTCTTGGGTCTTTGAGGTATAGAATCATGTCATCTTAAAAGAGGGATAACTTAACTTCCTCCTTTCCTGTGTGGATACCCCTGATTTCCTTCTTCTGTCTATTTGCTCTCGCTAGAACTTCCAATACCATGTTGAACAGGAGGGGTGAGAGTGGGCATCCTTGTGTTCCAATTTCTATTTGTTCAATAGCATACTGACCGTGGGTTTTTTGTAGATGACTCTTATTTTGAGGTATGTTCCATCTATGCCTAGATGTTTGAGAATTTTTATCAAGAAGAGTGCTGAATTTCATCAAAGTTTTTTGGTGTCTCATGATATATTCATGTGGTTCTTTTCTTTATATCTACTGATGTATTTCATTACATTTATGTTATTTATACAATTACATATATCCAGGCAGATATTGAACCAGCCCTGCATTCTAGGCATGAAGCCTACTTGGTCATGGTGGATAATTTTTGAGATATGTTGTTGGATCTGGTTTGCCAGATTCTTGTTGATAATTTTAGCAACTATGTTCATCAAGGATATTGACCTGTAGTTCTTTTTCCTTGTTGGACTTTTAACTGATTTGGGTATCAATGTAATGTTAACTTCATAAAATGATTTGTGGAGAGTTCTGTCTTTCTCAATTGCCTGGATACATTCAATAGGATTGATATCAGTTCCTCCTTGTATGTTGGAAAGCCATCTGGTCCAGGTTTTTGTGTGTGTGTGTTAGTTTTCTTATGACAAAGTCAATTTCTTTGGTTGTTATTGTCCTATTTAGGGTCTTGATTTTTTCTTTTTTCAACCTGGAGAGATTTTTGTGATGTCTGAACATCCTCCATTTCATTTAGGTTTTCAACTTTGTTTCCATACAGGTGTACATAGCAATCTCTGATAATCTTTGTTATTTCTTCAGAGTCAGTTATGACTTTATCTTTTGCATTTCTGACTATGTGTACTTGGGCTTTTTCTCTCTTTCTCTTGGTTAGTCTAGCTAGGGGACCATCAATCTTATTTATCTTTTCAAAAAGACTCATCTCACCAGAAAGAACACTCACAGACTCAAAGTAAGAAGATGGGAAATAAAATTTTAGGTGAACAGAACACAAAAGAAAGCAGGAGTCACAATCTTCATATCAGAGAAAATACACTTTTAACTATCAAAAATTATAAAAGCTATGGATGATCACTACATAATGATAATAGGTTGAATGCATCAACAAGAAATATCTATGCTAAACATATATGTACCCAACATAGGAGCATCTGTTTTCATAAAGCAGCTTCTAGGTAAACTTAAAAAAGATATTGACTCTAACATTCACATAGCAGGGAACTTAAACACCCCACTAAAAACCCTAAAAATCATCAAGACAAAAAGTCAACAAGGATATCCAAAACCTCAACATGACACTTCACCAAATGTACTTAATTTGTATGTACAGAACACTCTACCCTACAACCACAGAACATACATTCTACTCATCACCACATGGAGCTTACTCTAAGATTGACTACATCCTCAGCAATAAATCAAGCATAAGCAAAGTCTATAAGATTGAAATTCTTCCATGCACCCTCTGAGATCACAGTGGAATAAAAATAAATATCAATACCAACAAAGTTCAACCAAAATGCACTAAAACATGGACACAAAACAACATGATGACAAACAACTCCTGGGTCAACACAAAAATCTCAACATAGATTTAAAAATACCTGGAAAAAATGAAAAGAAATATCTTACCAAAACCTCTGGGATGCCATGTAGGCAGTACTAAAAGGGGAATTCATTTCTCTATGAACACACATGATGAAAATGGAAAGATCACAAGTTAACAACCTAATAAATCATCTAAGAAAGATGGACAAGCAAGACCATCAAAACCCTAACTTTAGCCGGGCTCAGTGGCTCAGCCTGTAATCCCGTGCCTTTGGGAGGCTGAGGTGAGTGGATTGCCTGAGCCTGAGGGTTCGAGACCCACCTGGGCAGCGAGACCTCATCTCTACAATAAATCAAAAAATTAGCCAGGAGTGGTAGCGCATGCCTGTAATTCCGGCTACTCGGAAGGCTGAGAAGGAAGGATCACCGGAGCCCAGCAGCTCGAGGCTGCGGTGGCCGGGAGCGGCCACTGCATTCCAGTCTGGGTGACCGAGTGAGATTCCAACTCAAAAAAACAAAACAAAACAAAACAAAACAAAACAAACAAACCCTAACTTCAGCAGAAGAATCCAGATCACCACAATAAAAGCACAAATTCAGGACATAGAAGACCAAAATGTAATACAAAAAAAATCAATGAAATCAAAAGCTCGTTTTTTGAAAGGATAAAAAAAGGGCAATTATATTGAGTTTAATTTGATCAATTATTTGAAAGGAACAAGCTATCAGGATTTCTTAAGACTAAATCTATGCCATAAATACTTCTAGATCAATTAACAAAATTTAATTTTTGTCATATACATTCAGAAGGAAAGTTCTAGGCTCAATTGGTTTCCTAGTTAATTCTACTAAATATTCAAGAAAAAAATACCAATTCTACATAATCATATTAAGAAAACATTAGAACGAACACAGAAATTGCAATTACTGATGAATATTTCTCAATAAGTGTGGGAATTAGGAACCCCCACTCTTGGTCTGGAGTCAGATAAAAGACTCAGGGGCCAGGAATTCAGCAGTAGTGAAACTTTACTTAACAGCCTTACAAGAACAGGTGTCTGAGGAGCAGACACACCCAACAGCAGCTACAGCAAGTATTTATTTCCCTAAACCACAAGTTCCTCCCCAACTCCTCATTGACTGAGTACTTGGGGTTACAATCTTCCCAGACGTCACCTAAGTTTCCAGACATAATATTTTTTCTTGTTTTTCTAAGCTAAATTGTAAAGCTATGGATTGCTTAACATCCTGTGTGTTTGAGCAATAGACTGTTTTCTCATGCATAAGCTTTTGTGGTTGCAATAGTTATCTAGCAAGCAGATCAGCTAGTGTTTTCGTCTTGTTTAGCAAAGCACACCTGTTTCTTTTTCATTTCAGCCTCAGTAATGTTCTATTTGAAAACAGACCGTATTACGTCTTACAGATTTCCTCCTTTTCTTTTATTATTTTTATGGTCTTGTATTCATTTTTGATTCTTAAATTTTTCTAAAATTCTTGTATTTTCTTTTTCAAAGTCTGTTACATTAGTTTCAGTTTCTGCTCATCATTATGCAAGCCCTCTATCACATGGAATTATACAGCATACTACAGCACTAAGTACTCCTGCAACAATTATAAGAGAAATGAGTATTGAAGCAGACATCCCTTTCCGTTTTCCAAACCATCCCTCCAACCTTCCAGTGAAAGGGTCATCAGTTCCTTAGTTTTCAGTTAATTTATTTGCTCGCATTGTTAAGTCTTGCAAAGCTTTGGTTATAGTCCCATTAGGCACAGTATTATTTGGGATAAATGAACAACATTTTCCTACCAGCATGACATAAACCCCCCCTTTTCTCTGCTAACATTATGTTTAATGTTTTTCTATTCTCCCAGGCCTTCCTGCTGGTAGCATCCAATTGGCTAGCTACCCCTTGAAGGAAATCCCTAGTATATTTGATGAACTTTTGCTGATTATAATAAGTGTAATTAATTTAATTTACTTTTTTATTAATAGCAGACCACCAAAAAAGTGCAGACTTAAACCTTGTGGCTATCTAGTTTCTAGCCTTGAATTCATTAAGGACTCCCCTGGGGGACCCTATGTGTTCAATGTACACATTCGAGTTAAAGGACACATGTAGTGCTCTCTGAAATCAGTGAGGAGTCTGAGTGTTCTCAGATGTGGGATGGAATGTTAGGGTAAATGGAATAGCCAATAGGATCAACTAAAAATCCCAGTCCAGTTGGATGGCAAAAAGGCACACACATTTTCCCCTACATAATATCACCAAACACCTGCTTAGGGGATGTGCAAGTTAGAGAAGTTGCCATTAGACTCACCAGAGACATTTTGGACACAGGCACAGGTTTTGAGGTCTCCTATTGGTTTTCTGAAGTTTTCCCCCTGCCTGGAGAGGTAGGGGGAGTGGTTCACCATACCTATGGAGAAAGAGGGGAATGTCCTATCTGACCTCTGTAACGCAGGGAAAAGCAGGGACAGGCTCTTACAAGTCTTATTTTCCCTGGCAAGCTTGTCTTGGTATAGAACCAACATGCAATTCATCCCATTGGAGTCTGTGCTCCAGCCAAGGGGAAACGGTACTACCTGTGGCCGTCCTGCAGCACATGCATAGCAATCACTTTTATTTAAAGCAAGCACTGAAATTTTAATCCATTCTACCAGGCATAGGTGTCCCTATATCCTGTTTCAATTTCTAGAGTTTGCCTTAGATTCTTGACTTTGGTTATTGTCACCCTGTTATGATCGTTGCTGGGAGAGACTATACTTGATTATGGAAGCTTCGGTTGGTGCTGGACTGGTTGAATACTTATATTCAAGTAGCCTGAGGGTGAATTATCCCATTGGATCTGTCCCTGAAATGCCGGCACCCGACCCATACACTCTTGGAGTTACATGAAGACTACTGTTGAGGAGTTTTGGACTATTTATGTCAGCAAGACAGGATTACATTGCAAACTCTGACAATCCTCTGGTGGGATCCCTCTGGAAAGGTGCAAATTATCTCTCGAAGGTTTGGATATCTGGCCTTGCCTCTTCCTGGCCCAGCGTCCAACCTTGAAGCTTTGAGGTCCACCACACATTCTCCCAGCTAGGACGGGGAGGTCCCTAATTAGCTGAGATTTGTTCAGGACAGAGATATTTTTCTACTTGTGAAAGCTGCTTTTGTTTGGTATTGTTTTTGTTCGTTTGTTTAGATTTTCATGAGGTAAAACTTGACAAGCATCAAACTTTACAGTTAATGGTGTAGTCAACTTAGTTGCATTAATTGTTAGTTTAATGGGGTAGTATGGGTTTTCTTTGTCACTAGCTATCCATTCTACTCATATTAGTTCCCATACAATTTGCCAATATTTAGTTGTCATTTCTGGATGTTTTTCCTAAGGTTACCCTTAAAGTTTCTCTGGACACTCTGTGCAACTCTTAACTGTTTTTTTCCTCTCCCCCATTAAGTACTTTGTTGATTCCTTAACCCGTGTAAGAGTCAAACTCTTTTCTGCTGTCCATATGGTGGTCTTGGTGGTGAGGAATGCTTGATAAGTCAATCTTCTTTCCAGTACTTAATTGATGCCAGGTTTCCTGCCTAGTCTTCATGCAATTTAGGAGGAAGGTGTGGGGCAGATGTGACTTTGGAAGCTTTTTTAAATCCTACTCTAGAGAGACTGAATTTAGAACTTGAAGAGTTTAAGTATTACAATTTTTAAAAACATAATGTTATAACACAGGATTACAGGTAATTGCTAGTTACTTTTTTTCACAAACATTTAACATAACATTTTGACATATTTATACCATTTTTAGCATGTTTAACTCTTTTATTTTTGTCCTATGCTTTCTTTTTTTAATAACCAGCTATTTTATTATAGAACAAAAATGTGTCATATAAGATATTTTCCTATACAAAATGATGATGTAAAAGTGTCAATCCTTTTAAAGCTTAGTTTCCTAAGTAATTAAAAACTTTTCAGCCGGGCTCGGTGGCTCAGCCTGGAATCCCGCGCCTTTGGGAGGCTGAGGTGAGTGGATTGCCTGAGCCCGCGGGTTCGAGACCCGCCTGGGCAGCGAGACCTCATCTCTACAATAAATCAAAAAATCAGCTGGGCATTGTAGTGTATGCCTGTAATTCCGGCTACTTGGAAGGCTGAGGCGGAAGGATCGCCGGAGCCCAGCAGGTCGAGGCTGTGGTGGCCGGAAGCGGCCACTGCACTCCAGTCTGGGCGACAGAGTGAGACTCCAACTCAAAAAAAAAAAAAAAAAAAACAACTTTTCAAGCCATAACAGCAGTTAGAACTGGAGAAAAAATTATAACCAACTTAATCATACACCAAAATTTCTTTCATAAATTTCATAAATTCTTCATGCACCTTATTCTGACTTCTACATATCATTGACATACTTGGACTCTCTGTTTTACCCTGTATTTCCCTCTTTCTTAAATAACCAGTCATTTTACTTTAAGACAAAATTTTATCATACAAAATTATTTCATATATAAAATTATTCGCTTTCTTTTATAGCATTTCTTACCAAAAATATACCTTTATACCCATAGATTTCTTTACATCTCTCTCTTATTTACTTTTTTCTTTCCTTTTTTCATAAATAACCTTAAATAATTTTCAGATTACATAAAATAACCTAAAATTTTACTAAAACCTAGGAAAAATAAATTCTGGTATGTTTGTTAGATATTAGTATTTGACAGATGAGACACTGTACATAATGTTAGAAACATTTTTTTATATTATAACTCTTTTATAATTGAAAGTAGCCCAGACATTTAATGAGCTTCTAAAATAATTTTAAGATTTTCAAATCACTTGAAGAGCTTATCCATGGCATTATGTTATTCATATTCACCCAATTTATTTATTATACCAGTTTGCTTAATTACTTATGAAAACTGAGTTCTCAGACAAGGCCAGTCATTATTTTAAGTTATCTCCTGGTTAATCATTTTTAAAGCCTGTGAACATCAGGTGTTGCCTAAGTAAGAATCTTAAAGGTAAATACATGAACATTTTATTGATAATTTAAAGACTTAGCTGTTGCTGTTTTTTGAACCAACAATTTTAAATTAGTCATACTTGTAACAAAAACATTAATATAAGTAAAGATCATTCTGGTCTTGGCTAGGTTTATAGTCTTACAACTGTCATGTAAAATTCTGATACTTTAAAATATTTAGCAGAGGCAAATGCAAAACTTACTAATTAGTAGATCTGTTCAAAAATGTATGTTGACAATTCCAAAGACACTTTCATTATATCAATAGTTTTAAACCCATTTTTATTTATCAAGGATCATTAAGGCCATATGAACTTGGAAAGCATTTAGACCTATTTATATATCATATGAGTATTTATTTACTTAGAAGTCAATTTGATACCATGCTGGACAAAACACTTAGCATACACATAAACTCAAACACATTCAAACATACATATATACACACAAAGATTTAATAGCCTTTACTTCCAAACTTCAGCCATAAAACAGCAACAAAATCATCACTCTACAAAAGACACCAAATTCAGATTATATTTCTGACAAAATTGGAACCTGTTTGTATGACTAAACTTCATTTCCCCCAATAGGTAGATAAATAAAGACTGTGGACCAAAATCGGGGCAAATCAGTCTGCATGGCCGTTTAATTTTTAAAACCTTTAAAAACTTTTTCCTTATTGCTGGGATTGCCCTCCCAAAACTTTAACATTTGCTCCAGTGGACTTCCTGGAGGGAATTCTAAGGGAGTACTCTTGATTACACTTCCGTTTTTCCCTAGGTCTAGAATTTTTGTTTTCTACTCTCAGTCTGGTTAGTGATGCCAGTGTTTGTGTTTTTCCCTGTGTACTCAACCCCATCCCTTACTGGAGGTTTCTTGCACAAATTGGGGCCCACTTCATCTGTCTCTGGCCATTTCCTTGATGGGAGAATGGAACTGCGTATTGCGTATTGAGACTCCACATTCACTTTGTACCTAGAATTCGTTTCAGTCACACACACTCAACCTCCAAGAATTCCCAAACCCCCAAGGTAGTACTTATAGTTTGATTTTCCTACCTTGACTCATGCACAAGATTACCAGGTCACTGTGGTGCCTGCACACCAATTTCCTAGCTTCATTTCTGCTGTCTTCCAAAAAAGCGGTTTTGGGGTTGTCTCTGTATTCTGCAGGGAGCAGAACACACAGATGAACTGGACCACTCAAATTCAAGGTAGGACGCGTCTCCCCAATTCATTGCAGACCTATGCCATGCAGACAAAGAGATCTTGGACGAGCCTCCAAATTTTGGGAATTAGGAACCCCCCTATGATTTGTCTGGAGTCAGATAGAAGACTCAGGAGCCAGGAATTCAGCTCGGTGGATCAGCCTGTAATCCCGCGCCTTTGGGAGGCTGAGGTGAGTGAATTGCCTGAGCCCGCGGATTCGAGACCCGCCTGGGCAGCAAGACCTCATCTCTACAATAAATCAAAAAAATCAGCCAGGCGTGGTAGCACGTGCCTGTAATTCTGGCTCCTTGCAGGGCTTAGGCGGAAGGATCACCAGAGCCCAGCAGATCGAGGCTGTGGTGGCCGGGAGCATCCACTGCACTCCAGTCTGGGTGACAGAGTGAGACTCCAACTCAAAAAAAAAAAAAAAAAAGAAAGAAAGAAAATAGATTATATTATTTCTTACAATAATTAGCTCCTAATATCTTCAACAAAATATTAACACATTGATTAAATAATACAAAAACATGACGGTACATCCAGACTAAGTGGGACTGTACCTAAAATATCAAGGCTATATCAAACTTTTGAAAATCAATCAACAAAATTTATCAAATAAACAGACTAAAGAAAAACAGAATTGTACCAATAGATATAAAAAACTATGACAAAATTCAATGTTTATGCATGTTAAAACCTCTTACCAACACATTCTGAGAAGATGATGGAGTAGGAAGCTCCAAGAACATATATTCCCACATAGACAGTAATAACACAGGCAGAATCTGTTTGATACAATGATTTTGGAAATCTTGAATCTATTGAAAGCATTCAAATTTCAGGGATAATTACTAGAGGTGACTCTTGGTCAATTTCAATTTCATCTTTTAATGCAATGGTAGTAACCAATCCCTCACCGTTCACATCCTGTGGCAGGCAGTTGTATACATGTTTCTGGAACAGCTTGCACACAGTATGCAAGATCCAGGATAGATAACAAGTACTCTGTCTTTTAAATAGTGGTAATCAGTGCTCTGAATACTGATTGCCTCTTCTAATCAGGAGTTGTAGGCCAAGAGATGGTGACTACTGTTGTTGCACATCTCCCTATTGTTGCCATCTTCTCCCTTTTTTGCTGAAGTGACTTTCAAGGGATGTAAAGAGCTACTATACTTTATTTTCCTCTTTTTCTTTTTTAGGTAGCCAGACATTAAAGGCTGAGGCACTCAAAAGCAGCTGAATATCTGTGAAAAATTAGAAGGCGACCATGAATCTCCAGAGACAGTTACATGGTCAGAAGAGAACTGAAAAGACTTCAGGCTTACACTTCAGATTGTTCCTAGGAATAATAAAGGTCTACAGAAATAATAATAATAATAATAATAATAAAGAACAGCAAACCTTGGGACAGGAGGTGAATCTAATTTCCAGAGTTACCACATTATTTGATTCAAATTTCCACTTTTCAACACCAACAACAAATTGCCAGACAAACAAAAATCCAGGGATGTATGGCTTATTTAAAGAGAAAAAAATCATCAGAAACTGTACTTGTAAAGCACTTAGAGGTAAATCTAATAAACAAAGACTTTGAAAAACTATTTTAAGGTTACTCAAAGAACTAAAAGAAGATGCAAAACAAGTTGAGAAAATGATTAAAAATTATAAAAGCTAGTATTATTGTAATATTAGTTTGCAACTATATTTTTTGTTTTCTATAAATGTAAAAGACTAATTTTTAAAATTACCAATTTAAAAGTTAGTATTATTCAAACTATGGTTGATAACTCCACATTTTATTTTCTAGATAATTTAACATAATTAGAGTATACTGTAGAAAGTACATTTATAAAATATGTAATTTTGTGATATCAACAACCTAAGGAGTGAAGATGAAGATGTAAAAAGAATACTGTTTGCATATGTTATTGAAGTTAAGCTGGTTATAGATTCAACTTCGATTGCTATAATTTCAAAATGTTAAATCCAATTTTCATAGCATTAACAGACACAACTATAGAATATAGAGCAGGGAAAAAGAGAAAGAAATTTAAGCTATCAAGTACAAAAAAACTAAATACAAAGGAAGAGAATAATGCAGTAATGGGGAGAAAATTCATAAGATATGCAAAAAGCAAATAACAAAATATAAACAGAAGCCCCTTTGTCAACTATTATTACACATATAGGTGGATTAAACTCTCAGTCAAAAGACAAAGATTGGGAAAATGAGTTATAAAAATAGTCCAACCATAAGCTGTCTACAAAATACTCAATTTCCATACAAAGACATAATAAATAAATTGAAAAGAGGGGAAAATACTCCATGCAAAAGGTAACCAAAAAGGAACAGGGGTGACCATATTAATATCAGATAAAATAAAAATTTTAAAAGTTTACAAAAGACAAAGAAGGCATAATATGTTAATAAAATACTGAATACAGCAAGAAGATAAAACGCCTATCAATGTTTATGCATTTAATGATAGACCATAAAAATACATGAATCAACAAGCAGGTGGAGAACCAAATAAAAAGCACAATCTCATTCACAATAACCACAAAAAATAAAATAAAATACCTTATCATCTTCCTAATCAGAGATGGGTAAGACCTTTACATTGAGAAATACAAAACACTCCTCAAAGAAATTCAAGAAGACACAAACAAATGAAAAAATATTCCATGAGCATGGCTGGGAAGAATAAACATTTTTTTGTTTGTTTGTTTGTTTGTTTGTTTTTTGAGTTGCAGTCTCACTCAGTCACCCAGACTGGAGTGTAGTGGCCGCTCCTGGTCACCGCAACCTCGACCTGCTGAGATCCAGTGATCCTTCCACCTCAGCCTTCCAAGTAGCTGGAATTACAGGTGTGCACTACTACACCCAGCTAATTTTTTTGATTTATTATAGAGATGAGGTCTCGCCAAGTTGCACAGGTGGGTCTTGAACCCATGGGCTCAGGCAATTCACTCACCTTGGCCTCCCAAAGTGTGGGATTACAGGTTGAGCCACCAAGTCCGGCCTAAACATTGTTAAGATGTCTATCCTACCGAAGGAAATCTATAGATTCAATGCAATACCCATTAAATTACCAACACCATTCTACTCAGATCTGGAAATGACAATACAGAAATTCATATGGAAATGTAAATGACCATGAATAGCCAAAATAATCCTTAGCAAAAGAAACAAAGCAGGAAGTATGACACTTCCAGACTTCAAACTTTACTATAAGGCTACAATAATCAAAACTTCCAGGTGTTCATAAAAAACAAGCACAAGGACCAATGGAACAGGATAGTGATTCCAGGAGCAAAGCCTCAATTTCTTAACCAAAATCTTTGACAAAGCCTCCAATAACAACCACTGGGGAGAGGAAAATCTATTCAGTAAATGGTGCTGGGAAAACTGTCTGATCACATGCAAAAGATTGAAACAGGACCCCTACCTATCACCATACACAAAAATTAACTTTCAAAGGATCAAGGACCTGAATGTAAAACCTCAAACTTGAAGAACCTTAGAAAATACAGGAGACATCCTTATGGAAACTGGAAACCAATTCTTGATCAAAACCCCAAGTGCCTATGCCATAAGAGATAAGATAGAAAAGTGGAACCTCATCAAACTGACAAGCTTCTTCAAAGCAAAAGAAACCATTAGGAGAGCAGTAACAGTCTACAGAATGTGGAAAACTATTCGGCAACTGTATATCTGACAAAGACCAAACACCTAGGATCTAAAAGGAACTCAAATGTGCTGAAAGGAAAAAAAAGAATAGACACTTCTCAAAAGAAGATATACTGGCAGCCAACAGACACATGAAAAAGTGCTCAGCCTCACTCATTACCAGAGAAATGCAAATCAAAATTACATTGAGATACAACCCAATCCCAGTAAGTATGGCCAGCATTAAGAAAACAAACAACAGATACTGGCGAGGATGCAAAGAAAAGGGAACACTTCTACACTGCTGGTGGGAATGCAAACTAGTGCAACCTCTTTGGAAGACAGTATGGTGATTTCTGAAAGAATTAGAAATTCATCTTCCATTTGACTTAGCAATCCCCTATTGGGAATATACCTGGAGGAACTCAAAAAAAAAAAGAAGAAATACCTGCACATACATACTTATTGCAGCACTATTCACAATAGCAAAAACTTGGAACCAATTGTGCTGCCCATCAAAGTTGGTCTAGAAAAAAAAAATGTGATACATGTACACAATGGAATATTATGCAGCAATAAAGAAAGACAAACATATGGACTTTGTAGTTACTTGATGGATTTAGAGTCTAATATACTCAGTGATCTATCACAGAAACAAAGAACAAAGTACCTGATGTTCCCACTTATAAGCAGACCTTGAACAATTATTATAATACTATAAAAAACAGACTGGTAGTAGTGAGAAACTGCCAGAGGAGGGGGCACACCTCATCAATAAGGGTACTTGCATAATAAATATACGAATACTCAACCCTTAATTGTACCCCACATCTTTAAAAAAATTTTTTTAAGTTAAATAAATAAACATTTCAAAAGAAAATAAATAAACTCTGAAATTTTTCTGGATACTATAAAGCTAAAGAAAAATATATATCTTTTTTGTAGAATAAGTTAAGTTCCTCTGGGTACATTCCCAATAGGGAGATTACTGGGTCATATGGAAGGTTAATTAATTTCTAGTTCTTTCAGAAATCACCACGCTATTTTCCAAAGAGTTTGCAATAGTTTGCATTCCCACCAGCAGTGTAGAAGCATTCTTTCTTCGCTGTATCCTTGCCATCATCTGTTGTTGTTGTCTGTTTTGTTAATAATGGCCATTCTTACTGGGGTTACATGGTATTTCAATGTGGTTTTGATTTGCATTTCTCTGATGATGAGTGAGGCTGTGCACTTTTTCATGTGTCTGTTGGATGCACACATACGTTTGTTGCAGCTATATTCACAATAGCAAAAACATGGAACCAACCATGCTGCCCATCGAAGTTGGACTGGATTTTTAAAATGTGGTACATATACACAATAGAATATTAGGCAGCCATAAAGAAGGACAAACATATGGACTTTGCAGCAACTTGGATGGATTTAGAGTCGATCATACTCAGTGATCTACCACAGAAACAAAGAACAGATTACCACATGTTCTCACTCATAAGCGGACCTTGAACAAATATTATAATAATTTGAGAAAGGTACTAGCAGTACTGGAAAACTGCCAGGGGGAGGGGGATGGCATGGGCAGTTGAGGGAAACTTCCAGGGGATGGAGGGGTTTACATCATCAACAAGGGTACCTGTGTAATGAACATTTGTATACCTAACCCTGAATTGTACCCAACATCTTAAAAAGTAGATAACAAGGTTCACAAAGAATGCACTTTTGTTGATAAATGTGTCCTTCCCAGGTGTGTATATAGCAATTTAGAAGCTACTTCAAATTTATTCTTGGGTTAAAAGAATAATTAAATATAATATAGACAATGAGAACTAGATTACTCACTGACAGAGAAAATTTACAAACAGGCAAGGGAGGAATATTAAAATAAACGTTGTACTGGATAGAATTTAGATATCAACATGGGCTCGTGTTTATTGTATCATATATACAAATAGAAAAAAATAAATATAGTATGTATGCATGGATAAGTTTACATACATATATTTTCTAACTCTTCTCTGAATGTTCTGAAATGGTGACACCCAATTTGCAGTGTGCACACCTATTACTTATATGTTGGTTTCTAAATACCATTCTCCTGATGGGCTCGGTGGCTCAGCCTATAATCCCACACTTTGGGAGGCTGAGTTCAGTGGATTGCCTGAGCCTGTGGGTTCAAGACCAGCCTGAGCAACTTGGCTAGACCTCATCTCTACAATAAATCAAAAAATTAGCCAGGTGTGGTAGCACACACCTGTAGTTCCAGCTACTTGGAAGGCTGAGCGGAAGGATCTTTGGCTACCAGCAGGTCGAAGCTGTGGTAGCCGGGAGCATGCCACTGCATTCCAGTCTGGGTGACAGAGTGAGACTTCAACTTAAAATAAATAAATAAATAAATACCATTCTTCAATAATAGGTAACCAAGATGCCTTCTGGAAAAAGACTAATTTTAGAGTTGGAATAGGTAAAATACTAAATAGCCTGGAGTATCTTATCAAGCCAGAAAGTAAGAAAGGGCCAAAGGGGCTAGGGTCATGTCAAATGAAACTAAATAACAGCTTGATAGAGCACCCAATCACAAAGTTGGAACAACTTGACCAAAACAAATAAATAAATAAGGAATAATACTATGTTTGATTATAACTCAGAAAATAATATAAATATTCAAAAATTCAAACTGATAAAAATGGATGCTTGTTTAAGTAATTAAATTAATGTAAAAGAAAGAACAACCATTTTTACAGAATTCTAGCTAATAAATGTAGAAGGAATGTAGATATCCACTATCACTTCTGTGCTCCAAGTGACCTGTGGTAATCTTCCTAAAAATTCCTTACTTCAATCTAATTATGAGAAAACATCAAACCCACCTAATTTAAGGAACAATGTACAAACACCTGACGAGCACTGTACAAAATAATCAAGATCATAGAAGACAATGAAGAACAAAAGCTTTCACAGATTGAAAGGGTTGAGGAACACATGACAAGTACAGTGGATTTTCTGGGAAGATGGTGGTAGTAACCAGTCACTGCACAATTCCCTGTGTGTGTGTGAGTGATTGTATGGACAAGTTTCTGTGTGTTTCTGTGTGTAAATGGGAGTGTGAGAGGCTGACTGATTGAGAACTGAGAGCAAATGGCCAGGGCCCTCCTAGTGAAGCTGCTGGTACCAGAGCTGGTGCTGTAGTTGCTCTGCTTGGACTCTAGCACTTCCTGGAGTGCAAAAGCTAAGCACCATTTTCTAAAAACAGCAGAGATTTTCCAGGGAGGAAAGGTTGGAGTAATTGCCTACTCCAACACCAAGTGCTGGGCTGAATGATGGTAATGAGGGTGACAGAGGGAGTACAGAGAGGGAGCCTGAAACAGTGACCTGAGGAAAGAGCAGGAAGAAACCATCCCAAGACTGGACTGGACTGGGCTCCAGAGTCTTTCCTCCAAGTCCAGAGATCCAGAGACTGTGGTAAGTGCTGGAGAGAGAGCTATCAATCCCATTGGTGACAGAAACAGCAGTCAGCAGAGTAACTGACCAAACTCTTTAATGCCTGGGCAAAGAAGTACTCCAGGGCAGCCACTATGGAACAGAGAACTGCATCTTGAGAGCAGGTGTTCTGTCTCTGTTGTTTTGCAACTGCTCTTTGTGACCTCATAGAGCTGTGCCCCCAGTGCACAAGCCCTGGTGGGTAACAACAGCTGTGGAATCCCAGACAATCCACCCTCTGCCCTGAGTCAGCTGCTGGGCAGTAGATGTAGACAGCAGAAATGCCCGAGAAAGAGGCTTGTGAGTGCCTGAGTTCCACTTCCCCTAGTAACAAGTGAAAGAGATCAAGAGGGCAAGGAGACAGAAGACTTCATTCCCCTGCCATTAACTGGATGCCCTGGGAGATGTGACAAAGCTGAGAGAAGAAGGAAAGGGCGAGAGCCCAAGATACACTGTGTCAAGTTATTTCAACCCATTTTCCTTACATGGACAATCAAGGGCTACCAGTTGCAGGCAACAGGGGGTGAACATTCTAACATCTTAAGTTCCAACAGCTAATTGGAAACCTGCAGTTACAGCTCTGCATTCACAGAGTCCGTCACAAAAAGGAGAGTCCCCCCCCATCAAAAAGACACACTAAAGGGAGAACTTTTTATCAATTTTTTTGTTTATCTGTTTTTGTTTTTTTGTTCTGTTTTGTTTTGGGAGGTATTGGTTTGCTTGTTTAATTATCTTGTTTGGTTGGTTTGTTTGTTAGCTTTTTTTTCTCTTTTCTTCTTTGATTTCTCTTTTTTTCTTTCTCTTTTTTGTGTTTTTATTTTTTTTTATTTTTATTTTAAAGATGTGGGGTACAATTCAGGGTGCTTTTGATGTTTTTTTTTCTTTTTCTATTTTTTTTTCCTCTTTTTGTGTTTTCTCCTCCTTTCTCTTTTTTGTCTCTTTTCCCTCTTATCCTCTGTCATGATTGCAGGAGCCAAGCAAGCATACCCACTGTAAGGTCATATTGAGCAGAGACAAAGAGTGAGTACCATCTGGCCTGTTCACCAGAAAGCAAACACTATGACTTGCCAATAGGTTCAGAATACTTGCAGTCCCCCTCACCACCACCTAGTAAGTGCTCAAAACTATAAAGAGATAACACATTGCCCCACCCCCAACCCTACTAAATAATTGAACAAACCCAGAGCTGTGGCTCAAGGAAGGACAAAAAGTAGAGTAAATATCAGAAGTGATTGTTTCTCCATTTTTCCACTGAAGAATAGAATTAAAGAGAAAGATAAGAAAACTGCTATGAATGAAAAGAACCCAATGAAAAACTGCCAGTAACCATCAGAGTCTCAACAAAAAGTCTGTGCTAAAAAAGAACAGATACTGGGGAACAAAAAAATGTCTATCTTCCCGAATGACAGTACCCAGAAGGTACTTACAGGGATCAGAGAATCGTTGCACAGAATGAATAAAAATCAAGAAATGCAAAGGTTAAGGCTAAACAAAATTGCAATGGAGCTAGACAGGCTCAAGAAAGCATTCTTAGAAATAACAGAAACAAAGAACTATATCCAAGGAATAAATAACAAACTGACAAGCATGGGAAGCAGAATTGACCAAGCAGAAGAATGGAACTCAGAGCAAGAAGACCAAAATATGGAATTAACACAATCTATTAAAAATATAGAACAAAACTCAAAAAGAGGAAACTCTCCAAGAGATGTGCATTTTTTTTTCTTTGCTTGTTTATCAGAACTAAACCTATGTCTGATTGGAATACCTGAAATAGAAAGAGAAATGGAAAACACCTTGGAACAAACATTCCATAAGGTCATTCAAGAAAACTTCCCTCATTTGACCAGAGATGACTACACAAGCACATGAGATCCAGAGAACCCCTGTAAGATATTTTATGAGAAAACCACCCCTAGAAACAGTAGCCAACCTACAAAAAGTAGGTATAAAAGAAAAAAAAAAATTCTAAAGTCAGGAAGGGAAAAAGATCAGACTACCCACTAGAGGAGACCAATCAGAATTGCTACAGACTTATCTGTAGAAACACTACAAGCCATAAGGAATTGGACCCCAATGTTTAGTGTACTCAAAGATAAACAATTTCAACCGAGAATTTCCTACCCAGTCAAACTAAGCTTCATCAGTGATGGAGAATTAAAATCCTTCCCAGACATCCAAACTCTAAGAGAATATGCTGCTTTGAGACCAGCCCTACAGAAGACGCTTAAAAAGGTACTATTCACAGAAGAAAATGCAAACAAAAGAAAGGCCATATACTTCACAAGATCACCAATGCAGAAGCAGCAACACACATAGCACACTCACAAAAATGAAAACACACACATATATGAACACAAAAGCTAAACACAAACAAAACAGCTTTGTAAGAGCATTATGTTAGGCACAAACTCTCACATTTCAATAATCATGCTGAATGTTAATGGACTAAGTGCACCATTGAAAAGACATAGAACAGCAAACTGGATAAAAACATATGATCCAGTAATTTGTTGCCTCCAGGAAACTCATCTCACTGCAAAGAATGCCCTCAGTTTCAAAATTAAAGAATGGAAAACATATTTTCAGGCAAACGGATCACTAAAGTAGGCAAGAGTCACGACCTTAGTATCAGACAAAGCAACCTTTAAACTATCAAAAATTTAAAAAGATACAAAAGGACACTATATAATCATAAAAGGACCAATCGATCAAAAAGAAATATCCATCCTAAACATATATTCACCCAAAACAGGAGCACAAGCTTTTATTAAGCAGCTGCTAGGTAAACTAAAAAGAGATATTGACTCTAACACTATCATAGCTAGGAACTTAAATACCCCACTAACAACCCTAGACAGATCATTAAGGCAAAAAATAATCAACAAATAGATATGGATCCTAAACTTGATGCTTGACCAAATGAACATAGTAGACATCTACAGAAAATTCCACCCAACAGCCACAGAATACACATTCTACTCATCACCCCATGGAATGTATTCCAAGATTGACCAGATCCTCAGCCATAAATCAAGCATAAGCAAATTTCACAAGATTGAAATATTGCCATGTACCTTCTAAGACCACAGTGAAATAAAAATAAATACCATCAACGACAAAATTCCCTCAAACCCCACAAAGATATTGACACTATACAACATGATGCTGAACAACTCCCAAGTCAACACAAAAATCAAATCAGAAATTACAAGATGTCTGAAAACAAATGAAAATGAAGAAATAGCTTACCAAAGCCTCTGTGATGCCATGAAATCAGTACTAAGAGAGACACTTATAGCTGTACACAGACACATAAGAAAATAGACAGAGAGTACGTTGACAAATCTAACAAATCACCCAAGGGAGATAAAAAAGACAAGACCACCAAAAACCTAACTTTTGCAGAAAAATCCAGATCATCAAAGTAAAAGCTCAAAAACTGGAAATAGAAGACAAAAATATCATTTAAAAAATTGTTGAAACCAAAAACTGAGTCTTTGAAATGGTAAACAAGATTGATAGACCCCCCCTAGCCAGAATGACCAAGAAAAAGAGAGAAAAGGCCCAGAAAAATATAATCATAAATGCAAAATATCAAATGAAAACTGACCCCAAAGAGATACAAAAGATTAACAGAGATTATTATGTATGCCTGTATGGAAACAAAGTTGATAACCTAAATGAAATGGAGGGCTTTCTAACATCACACAAGCTCCCAAGGTTGAAACATGAAGAAATTGAGATTCCAAATAGACTAATAACAACCCAGGAAATTGACTCTGTCATAAGAAAACTGCATACAAAAAAGCCCTGGACCACATGGATTTCCAGTGGAATTCTACAAAACATACAAAGAGAAACTGATACCAATCCTATTCACAGAGTTCCAAGCATTCAAGGAAGACAGAACTCTCCCCAAATCATTTTACAAGACTATCTTAACACTGACACCCAAACTGGGTAAAGATCCAACAAAGAAAGAGAACTACAGGTCAATATCCCTGATGAACATAGAAAATTCTCAACAAGATTATTGCAAATCGGATTCAACAACACATCTCAAAAATCATCCATCATGACTAAGTAGGCTTCATCCCTGGGAAGAAAGACTGGTTCAACATCTGTAAGACCATAAATGTAACTAAATACATCAACAGATGTATAAACAAGAACCACATTACATCATTAGATGTGGAAAAAGTTTTTGATAACATCTAGCATCTCTTCTTAATAAAAACCCTCTAACACCTAGTCATAGAGGGAACAAACCTCAAAATACTAAGTCATCTATGATAAACCCACAGCCAGCATATTTCTAAACAGACAAAAACTGAAAGCATTTCTCCTGAAAACTGGAATGAGACAAGGCTGCCCACTCTCATCCCTCCTGTTCAACATAATGTCTGAAGTCCTAGCTAGAGCAATCAGGCAAGAGCAGGAAATCAGGGGTATCCAAATAGGAAAAGAAGAAATCAAGTTATCCCTCTTTGCTGGTGATATAATCCTGTACCTTGAAAATGAAAGATAATCCATCAAAAACCTCCTTTCACTGATAAAAGACTTTGGTTAAATCTCAGGGTATATTTAAAAAAAATACACAAACAGTCACAATCTTATACAACAAAAACAAACAAGCGTAGAATCAAATAAAAAAAAAACACAATCCCATTCAAAATAGCCACAATAAAATGAATCACCTCAGCATCTTACTAACAGGTGAAGTGAAAGATCTTTACAATAAAAACTACAAAACTCTGTTCAAAGAAGACAAAGATGACACAAACAAATGGGAAAATATTCCATGCTCATAGATTGGAAGAATCAGCATTGTTAAGATGTCCATCCTACCAAAGGCAATTTACAGATTCAATACTATACCCATTAAGTTGTCAACATCATTCCTCTCAGACCTCGAAACAGCAATACAGAAATTGATTTGGAAACATAAATGACCACAAATAGCCAAAGCAAAAATAAGCAGACTGGGTGGTATTACACTTCTAGACTTTAAACTTTATTATACGACTACAATAACCAAAACAACCTGATATTAGTACAAGAACAGGCATACAGACCGATAGAATAGGATAGAGATTATGGAAGCAAAACCTCAGTTTCTCAACCAATTTATTTTCAACAAAGTCTTTAACCACAACTACTGGGGAAAGGAGAAACTAACTGCATATCTGACAAAAGTCTAACAACTAGGATCTACAAGAAATTCAGACATGCCAAAAGGAGGGGGAGAACCAGCCCCATTAAAAAGTGGGCAAAAGACATGAATAGACATATCTCAAAAGAAGACATATAAGCAACGAACAGACATGGAAAAATGTTCAGCCTCATGAATCATCAGAGAAATGCAAATCAAAACCACTTTGAGATACCACTTAACTCCAGTAAGAATGGCCATCATTAATAAAACAAAAAAACAGCTGGGCTCAGTGGCTCAACCTGTAATGCCACGCTTTTGAGAGGCTGAGGTGAGTGGATTGCCTGAGCCTGCGGGTTTGGGACCCCCCTGGGCAGCAAGACCTCATCTCTACAATAAATCAAAAATCAGCCGGGCATGGTAGCGCATGCCTGTAATTCCGGCTACTCGGAAGGCTGAGGCGGAAGGATGGCCAGAGCCCAGCAGGTCAAGGCTGCGGTGGCCGGGAGCAGCCACTGCACTCCAGTATGGGTGACCGAGTGAGACTCCAACTCAAAAAAAACAACCAAAAAACCAGATGCTGGTGAGGAAGTGCAGAAAAGGGAATGCTTCTACGCGGCTGGTGGGAATGCAAACTAGTTCAAACTCTATCAAAAATAGTGTTGTGATTCCTAAAAGAACTAGAAATTGACCTGCCATACTATTCAGCAATCCCCCTTTTCGGAATATACCTGGAGGGACTTAAATCACTCGACAGAAAAAGATACCCACACACACATGTTTATTGCAGCACTACTTACAATGGCAAAAACATGGAACCAACTGTGCTGCCCATCGAAGCTGGACTGGATTTTTTTTAATGTGGTGCATATACATGACAGAATATCACACGGCCATAAAGAAAAACAAAATTATGAACTTCACAGCAATTAGGATAGATTTAGTCCATAATACTCAGTGATTTATCACAGAAACTAAGTACTAATGTTCTCACTCATGAGTAGATCCTGAACATTTACCATAATACTATAAGAAAGTGATGTAGCTGAAAACTGCCAGGGGAGGTGTGAAGATCATAATATTTATTAGAGTATCTTACCTCAAACCAGGCAAAGTGGAGACCAAAGGTAGGCCCAAACTTTACCTTTCCAGTGACTACTTGATTGTACCCCACATATTTACAATTAAATATATATATATATATATATATTGCTGGACTCGGTGGCTCAGCCTGTAATCCCGCGCCTTTGGGAGGCTGAGGTGAGTGGATTGCCTGAGCCCGCGGGTTCGAGACCCGCCTGGGCAGCGAGACCTCATCTCTACAATAAATCAAAAAATCAGCCGGGCATGGTAGCGCATGCCTGTAATTCCGGCTACTTGGAAGGCTGAGGCGGAAGGATCGCCGGAGCCCAGCAGGCGAGGCTGCGGTGGCTGGGAGCGGCCACTGCACTCCAGTCTGGGCAACCGAGTGAGACTCCAACTAAAAAAAAAAAAAAATATATATATATATATGTGTGTGTGTGTGTGTGTGTGTGTGTGTGTGTGTGTGTGTATTTTATATATATATAAAATACTCACAATGAAAGACCCTGAATCGAATTTTAGAGCTAAAAAGGATATTAGTGCTTTAAAAAAAAAAAAAAAAAAAAAACTGGGGAAGTTTGTTTAGACTTAAAGATTAATTAATATTAGTTTTGTGCCTGAGTGAATTTCCTAATTATAGTAAATGTTAGCATGAAGGCAAGTTGGGTGAAGAATATACAAGAACTCGTTACCATACTTGCAACTTTTCTATAAATGTAATATCATTCCAAATTTTTTTAAAAAACTGATATCGAAATTACTATATTCCAGAGATGTGTTATTAGTCACCCATTTACTTATTATCATTTTTATCACTTATGAGCGTTTTTAGATGTTTATTATATGTAATTGATTGAGTTCTCAGCAGGAGATTATGCAAAGAGAATATAACTGTAGCATGAGAGAATTAGCATAGAAACACATGCATAGAACAGAAAGAGCTGTTTGAGATTTCTGAGGTCACGTTATTGTTGATCAATTACATGATTGTGTGGGAGGAGGAGGTACAGCAGAAGAATTTGTTACAGATTATTTTCACACTTATAGCACCTATTTGTGATAATACATTTAGGTAATTATACATTAAATCAATTATAAGTTGTTTTCAAAATACTATTTTTTAATCTTACTTTTATATACATGTTTTTTTCTCCAACCAACATTATAATTCATACTTTGAATACATACATTGGACATATTGGGAAATACGAATTTAGGATGTAATTTACCACTCACTTCTCTCTTTGGAGACATAATTCTTTTCATTTCTACTACTTAAGGAAATGTTACAAGAAGTGTAGCCATGGTCTCATTAACTTGCTCTCACTGAAACCAGTTTCCCCCGAGACACTGTTTCAGTTTCAGCCAGTAAATTAGTTGTTATTGCTCTCCCACACCCAACACCACTGCCGTGCTTTCAAGTGCCAAAGATTTCCATATTTCTTTAAAATAAATGTCCTTGCAAAAGTATGAAGCAAAAAAAGCTATGCTAGTGTCCTGTTAATTTTGATTTAAAAGGAATATTTGCATACGCTATATATGTAATATATGTGTTTTATTGTATATATTATGTTATATTATATATCATGTGTGTTTAAAATGCAATCATAAAATATATAAAATACAAAAATGATACCTATACCCAGTCACACACACACACTGAAATTCAAGCTCCAGTGAGCACTATTAGAAGAGAGTGAATTTGTTTCAAAATCCAAATTCAGTTGATTGAGAGACTTTCTGGGGGTAGGTGTGCTTTGAAATAGACACATCTGCTTTGGATGAAAATAAATTGAAGATCAACCATATTCTACCAGCAGAAATAATTTGAAGTTGCTCTATAAACAATTTCTTGCTGGATGGCTTATTCTCCTTCAAGGCAATCTGTGGCTTTCTGAGGCAGCTTGCTCACACTTCAATTCTTCAACTATAGATTGCTGAACCTGCCTCCCAGTTCTAGCTTTGAAATATATCAAGCTGAAAATGGCTAAGCAAACGCGCATCACCAGACTGCAGGGCTTTAAAGAGGTGTCAGAAACCATGAATTTCAAATCCACTCTTCTGAAAAACGGATTCTCCAGATACTGTGTTTCTTTGCATTTGTGAAGGGCATCTCTGAACATCTAATTCTTTAATATGGTCCATATTTTCACCAGTAAATAGACAAGAGGTGTATCAAACTGAAAAATAATTTGAATAGTATTTTTGTCTCCATAGCATAAAAAATTAACCTGAGTGAAGAAAAACAAGTGAAAAAAGAACCAATTTCAGATAGTGACCTCTGAAACATTTCTCTCAACCCTGTCTTTATCCCCACCCCCACCCAAACATTTCCTCATGGTTTCCCCTGGTGTATTTATAGTACACACCTGGAATGTCTGTTAATCCTTAGGTTGATTCAAATATTTGAAGTCAATAAGTTTCCTCTTTTTAATTAATAAGATTGTATTCCTGAGGCATTTTTTAAAATAACCATCTTCCTCACCACCTCTGTACTTTCACACTTTTTGTCCTAAAATGTAAGGATCTGAAGGCCTGGAAGGCAGTTGAAGGCAAAATGTGGCAATACAATGAGAATAAGATGTATCTGCATATACTTCTAGGTATGAACTCGAAGTACACTCTTTATTGACTATATGATAACCCCAGTACTTAGCCTCTCCTTTCTTCAGTTATTACATCTGGAAATTGAATGTAATCATGTATGGTAAACTTGAAGGTTGTTGCGTTGGTTAAATGATATAATGCAAACCACATAAAAAAGGTGTTTAATGCAGTTGTTCAGATAGCAGAATGTGTACTGAGATGCCTGAGTTGAAAACTCATTAGCCATTTACTAGGTGTTTTTAGACTTATTGTGCCTTGGTTTCTAGATCTACAGAATGGGGATAATTACAAAACAGTGTGACCATATCATAGCATTGTTAAAGAGTTAATGTGAGTGTGTGTCCATGTAAAATATATCTTAGGGTAGGACCTGGTACATAGTAGGCATTAAACAGATAGTTGTTATTACATGTACTAATAGCTCAATTTTTTATTATTCAAGTTTTTCTCCAAATTTTATTAATATATTATTTCTATGTATGGTACTATTGAATTTATGACTTATTAATAGCTTTAAAAATATTTATTTCAATAACGTTCTCTTTTTAAAATGTTTATTTGGAATTTTATAAATTAAATTTATGCTTTTTTAATAACAGTCAACCTCAAGTCGCTGGTGCTTATGTCTGATTAAGAATCTTTGAAATTCAATTGTCTCACACCACCAATTTATGAAAGCCTTCGCTCTTTATGAGAAAATTGTTATGTCAATAAATAGTGCCTAAAAGAACCGTACTTTTTGCATTAAAATAGTACTTGTAGGAGAGATGAGTGAAGTTTCTAAAACCTCAGCTGGTCTAAATGCTGTGCTTTAAAAAAACTGTATATTTACCTATCTTGTTACATTGTTGAAATATAGGTTCTTGAAGTGAATTACAGTTGTTTTCTTCTCTTTGTGGTCAACAATTTGTGTTAAGTATCATGTTAAACTGTTGCAAAAGTTTGCCAATGAGAAGACTAAGTATAAATTTAAATTAATGGGCATGAAGAACTAAAATGTATGAAAATTGTTAAAGCTGAGGAAAATTTTGAACCTTTTTAAAAATATTTATTTTTTTAATTTTAAAGATGAAGTGTACAATTCAGGGTAAGGTAAACAAATAGTAATTATGCAGGTACCTTTGTTGATGAAGTGTGCCCCCGCCTCCCTCCCTTAGCAGTTTCCCACTACTGCCAATCCCTTTCTTATAGTATTAAGTATTAATTGTTCAAGTTCTGCTTATGAGTGAAAACATATGATACTCAGTTCTTTGTTTCTGTGATAGATCACTCAGTGTTATAGCTTTTAAGTCCATCCAAGGTGCTATAAAGTTCATAATTTTGTCCTCATTTATGGCTGTGTAATATTTCATCTTATATATGTACCACATTTTTTAAAATCCAGTCCTCTTTTGATGGGCAGCACAATTGGCTCCATGTTTTAGCTATTGTGAATAATGCTGCAACAAACATGCATGTGCAGGTATTTTTTCATAGATTGATTTGAGTTCCTCTGGATATATTCCCAGAAGGGAGATTGTGGAGTCATATGGAAGGTTGATTTTTAGATTTTTTAGGAATTGCCAAACTGTACTAGTTTACATTCCCACCAACAGTGTAGAAGTGTTTCCTTTTCCCCGCATCCTCTCCAGCATCTGTTGTTTTTTGAGTTATTGATGATGGCCTTCCTGACTGGAGTTAGGTGGTATCTCAGTGTGGTTTTAATTTATGTTTCTTTGATGATAAGTGAAACTGAGCATTCTTTCATGTATCTGCTGGCAGCTCATGTCTTCTTTTGAGAAGTGTCTATTCACATCTTTTGTCCACTTTTTAATAGGGCCATTTTTTGTTTTTTTGTTTTTTCATTTCAATGTGTTTGAATTCCTTGTAGATCCTAGATATTAGGCCTTTGTCAGATATACAGTTGACAAATTGTTTTTCCCAAAATTTGAACTGTCTCTCAGCTCTCATGATGGTTTCTTTGGCTTTGCAGAAGCTTTTCAGTTTGATGAGGTCCCATTTGTCTATCTTCTCTCTTATGGCATGGGCACTTGGGGTTTTGATCAGGAATTGGTTGCCCGTTCCAACTTCCATAAGTGTTTCTCCTACATTTTCTCAGATTCTTATAGTTTGAGGATTTATGTTTAGGTCTTTGGTCCATTTAGAGTTGTTTTTTGTGTTTGGTGATAGGGACTTGTTTTCATCTTCTCCACATGATCAGCCAGTTTTCCAGCACCATTTACTGAATAGATTAACCTCTCCCCAGTGGTTGTTGGTGGAGGCTTTGTCAAAGAAGAGTTGGTTGAGAAATTGAGGTTTTTCTTTCAGGATTGGCATCCTCTTCCATTGGTCTATATGCCTGTTCTTGTACCAGTACCAGGGCATTTTGATTATTGTAACTTTATAATAAAGTTTAAAGTCTGGAAGTGTGATACCTCTGCTTTGCTATTTTTGCTGAGGATTGTTTTGGCTATTGGTGGTCATTTATGTTTCCATATAAATTCCTGTATTGTTGTTTCCAGGTCTGAGAAAAATACTGCTGGGAATTTAATGGGTATTGCATTAAATCTGTATATCACCTTGGGTAGAATGGGCATCTTAACAGTGTTGATTCTTCCAATCCATGTGCATAGAATATTTTTCCATTTGTTTGTGTCATCTTTAATTTCTTTGAGCAGTGTTTTGTAGTTCTCGTTGTAAAGGTCTTTACTTCTCTGGTTAGGAAGATGCCAAGGTATTTATTTCTTTTGTGTGTGTGTTTTTTGTTTTTTTGTGTGTGGCTATTGTTAATGGAATTGTGTTTTTTATTTGGGTTCCTGTTTGTCTATTGTTGGTGCATAGGAATGCACATTTATTTTATATTTATATTTATATTTTTATATTTATATTATATATATATTTATTATATTATATATATATTATATATATATTTATATTATATTTATATTTTATATTTATATTTTATATTTTTATATTTATTCTACTGCACATTTATTTTATACCCTGAGATTTTGCCAAAATCCTTTATCAATGTGAGGAGGTTTTTGACAGATTCTTTTGGGGTTTTGAAGTATAGGATCATGTCACCTGAAAGAATGATAAATTAACTTCTCTTTTCCTATTTGGATACCCCGGATTTTCTTCACTAGTCTGATTGCTATAGATAGGACTTCTAATTCTAAATTGGACAGAGGGGTAAGTGTGGGCAATCTTGCTTTTTTTGGTGTTGTTGCTTTTTTTTTTTTTGGTTTTCAGGGGAAATGGTTCCAATTTCTGTCTGGTTAGCAATATGTTGGCTTTGGGTTTCTCATAGATGACTCTTACTATTTTGTGGTATGTTCCATCTATTCCTAGATTTTTGAGGGTTTTTATCAAGAAGAGATGCTGGATTTTATCAAAAACTTGTTCCATGTCTAATGATATAATCATGTGGGTTTTGTATTTACACCTGTTGATGTATTTAAATACATTTATGGTCTTGCAGATGTTGAACCAGCCCTGCATTCTGAGGATAAACCCTAATTGGTCATGGCGGGTGATTGTTTAGATGTGTTGTGGGATCCAATTTGCCAGAATCTTGTTGAGAATTTTTGCATCTATATCATCAAAGATATTGGCCTGTAGTTTTCTTTCCTTGTTGGATTTTTACCCGGTTTGGCTATCAATGTGATGTTAGCTTCATAAAATGATTTGGGGAGAGTTCCACCTTTCTCTCTTTGCCTAGCATACTTTCAATAGGAGTGGTATCAACTTCTCCTTGTTTTGTAGAATTCTGCTGGAAATCCATGTGGTTTAGGACTCTTTTTTGTAGTTAGTTTTGTTATGACAAAGTCAATTTTCTTGGTTGTTATTGTCCTATTTAGGGTCTCAATTTCTTGTTTCAATCTGGGAAGGTAGTGTAATGTCAGAAAGTCCTCTATTTCATTTTGATTTTCAATTTGTTTCTACACAAGTGTACATAGTAATCTTTAATAATCTTTTGTATTTCTTCGGGATCAGTTGTGACTTGATCTTTTGCATTTCTGATTGTGTTTATTTGGGCTTTTTTCTCTTTTTTTCTTGGTCAATCTGGCTAGGTGTTTCTCTCTTTTTTGTGGTCAATCTGGCTAGGTGTTCAATCTTGTTTATCCTTTCAAAGAACTAGATTTTGTTTAACTTATTTTTTGTATTGTATTTTTGTCTTCTATGTTTCATATTTGGGCTTTTATTTTGGTGAGCTGGATTCTTCTACTGAAGTTGGGGTTTTGGTGTTTTTGCTTTTCTAGCTCCTTTGGGTGATTTGTTAGACTGTTAACTTGTGGTCTTTCCATTTTCTTCATGTGTGTTCCAAAGATGAATTCCTCTGTTAGTACTGTTTTCATGGTATCGCAGAGATTTGGTAAGATGTTTCTCCATTTTAACTTGTTTCCAGAAATCTTTTAATTTCTATACTTTTGAAACTTTGCATGGCATAATCCAAATTGATGGTAGTATAATTATTTAATACTTTTAATTGCCAAATATTTTCTGTACCATATTTGTAAAAGGATTTAAAAACCATATCATTATTTAATTAAAAATTATAACAAATTACTATAGAATCATAAAGCTTAATTTATAATTAAAAATTACAAAATTCCCCAAATTCCTTAGCCTAAGCACACATTCAATCAACGCATTTCTTGTTTTCATTGATGACAAAATAATAAATGTTAGTTAACGAAAATATCCAGAGTTGAATCAAATTTTATTTATTTTATCTATTCTGGAATTATTTTAAAAGGTAAGTACATTAAAAACTATTTTAGAATCTTTTTTAAAAGCAGAGATGAGTACCTTTGAGTACCAAGAAATTCTGTTGCCAGATATAATGATTCCCCCAAATTAGGGATATTTGAATTATGCTGTTTGTGAAAAATAGGTGATATCTGTTAATTCATTTATCAAGTGATCTTTGATCATCTAAAAACACTTAGTTGTGCATGATAGCATACCTAGGGGAATAAAACTGCATATAAAAGATTATAATACCAGACAATATGATGGACATGCTGGTATGAGGGTAATTTGAATCACAGTTGGTTATCAAAGGAATAAAGCAGGAGAAAAAGGATAATTTTTTAAATGTGACTGATGTCAACAGAAATTACTCAGTATTTTTAGATTCAAATAAAATTAGCTTGACTCTTCATACCATGTACACTGGTACACTCACTCTCCATTATGATGTTAACTATGTTGAGGGGGCATTTCCATAGTCACATTGTATTGTCTTCTAATGATAGCTACTTAATTATTTTCCTCTCTCAGATGCCATCTACACCAAGTCAGTGTGTTTATTGTAATGTGTATATAATGTCAAGGAAAGTAGAAGAGATTTACTCACACATAAGGAGCAGTACACTTGTAACTTTGCAATTCTGTGTTTTGTAGAATTGTGCAAACAAGAAATGCGAATTGCTGGAAGCACTCTTCTGTCTTTGAAAATAACTTAAAATTGAGTATTAGAAATCTTGATCCTTAACATTCTATTGATGCCTTGCCAGTGGAAATTTCTCTTGAGCAATGGACTATCCTTGGGCTTTAATTCACCCTCATCTCACTGCCTTTTTTTTTTTTACATGCTCTTCAACTTTCTCCTCTCCTTTGTCATCATTTACCACAGCTCGCAAATCTGAACTATTGCAGAGCAGTTTGGCAAACAAAAATAATTGTTTTCCACCTAGGAATTTTATTACTGACTTTTTTATTATTATTATTTTGAGTCAGAGTCTTACTCCATCACCCAGCTGGAGTGCAGTGGCATGCTCATGGCCACCCTGGTGTTGACCTGCTGGGCTCCAGCGATCCTTCCGCTTCAGTCAACCAAGTAGCCAGAACTATAAGTGCATGCTTCCAGGCCTGGCTAATTTTTTGATTTATTGCATAGGTCTCACCAAATTGCGCATGCTGGTCTCGAACCCCTGGGTTTAGACAATTCTCTCGCCTTGGCTTGACTTTTAAACATATTTTTTTCTATGCAATTTTCAGTCATAATTTGAATGCCTATCACATGCCATCTTCTTGCAGACATTGGATTCTTACAATTGCTGGAATTAAGTACTATCATCTCACTCTTTCACATGGGAAAACTGAAGTCAGATCAGCTAACATATCAAAATGAGAAAATGACATTTTAATATGTCCAAAATTACAGTTGGAAAATGCACAGTTCTACCTGACTCAAAAGTACAAGGCTATTTTATCATTAAATGATACTTCCCAAATTATAAAATAAATGATTTGCTCAACAGAAAGGTGTCATTTAATCTATGATTAACTAAAACATCACACATTTTCTCTAGAACTAGCTAAATAAAGAAAAATTACATTTAGATTTGATTTATCTCCTGAACCTTAATTGTTTGAGTCTTGCAATTCAAGGTATGATTCTCAGAAGAGTAGCAACACATGGGTCTTGTTAAAAATGCAAAAATCTCTAGCTCCGCTCTGGAACCACTGAATCAAAAACTGTATTTTAATACAATCCCTAGGTCATCTCTCAGTACTTCTGCATTTGAGAAACACTGATCATGCCACATTATTTCCAAAAGTGGTCAATCAAAAATGTATCATTTTCAAATGAAAGTTGTCTGACATGTGATGCTATAGCCACACAAATGATCTATCACACTATGTATGCTTCTGCTATAGAAAAAAAAAAAACACAAGACATTACATCATATTCATGTATATGCACATCCTATTTTTAGGTAAACACGTGCATACTTTAAAGGAGAGATTACTAATGTGATGCTGTGGCCATGGTAATAAGATTAGTGGAAGCACACAGTCATTGACAAAATCTAAGAAAGAAAGAGTAGAAGAAAGACTCATCTGCCTCCACTTCCCTCTCCCTTCCCTGCCCACTGAGTCCCAGCTGTTCTTGGACTTCAGTTCCTCCTGTAGCAGAGATGTGCTGTACTAGAATTAGACAAGGTGCAGGTGTTGCCCCTCCCTCCCACACCCGTTTGCTCACTTACCTCAGCCCAGCCACAGGCTCCGTTTCTATTTAAGGATGGGTGATTCAACTGACACTCATGAGAAATATTCAGCTTCATCATGGGGTCCCCAGCTCCCAAAGTTTGAAATCAAACTTTCAACATCTCTGTATCCTGTTTATTTCTTCTCTCTAGCAACAAGAAACAAAAATTAGTTTTAATGCTGTTGAGGCAACAGTGTAATGCAGAGGCTTCCAACATTTACAATTTATGTGAATCTTCCGGAGATTTTGTTATAAAATGTAGAATCCGATTTGGGATCAACATGTGAGATTCTACATTTCCAACAAACTCCCAGGTCAGGCAGGTTCTCTGTTAACATGCGATAAACTGTTACTTACATTGATAATGAATTGAAAAACTAGCAAAGAATATGTTAGGAGAAAATAATAGGAAGGTAAATATCAAAATATATTTTTTTTACCCTGGGATTGCATTTCTAATAAATTTATGGCAAATAAATACACCGAAGTATATTCAAAATTTAGATTAAAAATATTTTTCATATTCTTATTATAATAGCAAAAATAAAGTGAAAATAACCTGAATGCTGCCAAAACAAAATGTTGACAAAAAATAAATAAGTATGGGTCCTGCATATAATCTGAATTCATTTAAAAGTTGGTTATTGAGAAAAATGTATTGGCATAGAAAATATTCAAAATATAACTTAAAAGGAAAAATAGGCTATGAAACTGTATATTGGGATTCATATCATATTTTATTAATTTATCTGGATATATAGTAATATCTAAATATTTAGAAGCATTAAAGGGATATGCAGTCAAAGTGACACAGAGATCATATATTATGGCTTAGTAACCTTTATCTGCATTGTTTAAAAATTAAAAATTTATTCTACATACATTCGACCTTACTATCTTTTAATGTGAATCTTTAACAAAACTGTCTTTTGTCCCAGGTTTTACTCTTTATTTACTCTTTATTCAAGTCTGTTTTATTCCTATATGACCTCTTCTGACTTCTTTCTACTTGACATTTATTGGGACATTTCAGATGCCTTGAGAGATACCAGACTGAAGTTCTTCAGGGAATCTCTGGGAAGGGCATTTTGGAACCTTCCTTGACACAGAGGCTAAAGCTCTGACTATCTATTAATAGAATGGGAATAATTTTATTTCACTGGATTTGCACCACCAATATGTAAACATTGGAATTAAGGAAAGAGAAATCTAATGTTTGCTGTGAGCAAGGTATTGAGCTAGTGCTAAACCATTTTATATCATGCAAACCCTGCAAAAACCATGTATGGCTGGTATCTCTGGGTTTGGGGATCCCCATTTTCCTGATAAACAGAGTGAAACAACTTTGCTCAGCTCATAATGGCAGGATGTAGCTGAGCAGGTATGTGAGTCCAAGTCTTCAGGTCCTTGACTGGTTCTCTTAACACACCAAATACAGTATACATAGAGTTAAAATATGGGACACCTTGGTAAATATGGACTTCAGATAATCAGCAGGTAATTTTTTGGTATATGTAGATCTTGTATAATATTTGGGACATAACTTAGTGTTATAAAGGAATGTTTATATCCTCCAATAGGTATATGCCAAAACTCTATAGACCAGTGTGATGGTACTTGGCTATGGTACATTGGGAAGGAAATTAGGATTAGATAAGTCATTGGGTGGGACCCCCATAATGAGATTAATGGTTTCATATGAAGATAAAGAAAGAATCCCTTCCATCTCTCCCATGTACATGCATCAAGGAAAAGTTATGTTGGGGGTCTCCAATCCCTGAGCCACGGACCAGTACCGGTCTGTGGCCTGTTAGGGAGCAGGTGCACAGGAGGAGATGAGCAGCAAGCATGTGAGGGAAGCTTCATCTGTATTTACAGTCATCCCCCTATCACTTGCATTACTACCTGAGCTCCACCTTCTTTCATATAAGCAGTGACAAGATCCTCATGGGAGCATATATTGTGAACTGTACATGCTAGGGGTGCACACTCCTTGTGAGATTTTAACGCCTGATGATCTGAGGTGGCGCCGAGGCGGTGATGCTAGCACTGGAGAGTGACTGCAAATATAAATTAAAATGAGAAGTGAGGTTTGACTGGATATCCCACCCCCTTCATGGAAAAATTTTCTTCCGTGAAACTGGTTCTTAATGCCAAAAGGGTTGGGGACCGCTAGGTTATGTGAATACATAGTAATAAAAGACAGGAAGAGAGCCCTCACCAGGAACTAAATCAGCTGGAAACATTTCCTTGGACTTTTAGCCTCCAGAATTTTGAGAAATAAATTTCTGTTGTTCAAGCTACCCAAACTATGGCATTTTGTATGCCATACTATGGCAACCTAAACAGACTATCTTACTTATATTAAAACCAAAATATTTTCATTTTTTAGTTGAAATTAAAAATTAATGAGGAGTTATCTATTAAGATGTACTAAATTAGGCACCTAACTTATTGCTTCCACCTTGAGTATGAATAAAAATCAGACAACCATTCAATATCATTTCTTTTTTTCCAACTACCATGAAAAATCACAAAAGTATTTCTCAAAAGTTCCACTTTTATTAGAAATATCAGGACTATCATGACAAGTAGTAAATTTATTTAAAATTATCTTCATTTGTGGTAATCTCTATTTCCTTCTCTCCACCTACAAATTTGTATGGGATTTTATTGGATAAGATCTTTGCATACAGGGCTGAAAGCCAGATACACATAAGACAGATATACAACTAGTGATTATTTATATGCAAACTTAAGATCACTTCCTTAACTATATTTTGAAAGCAATTCTCAGATTATTGGGTTGCATTTTCTGGTATTTTAAAACACTTGTGTCTTAGCATAAATGATTGAAAATTGAATGCAACTTCAGTGTAGCAGTGTATTTTGTCCAGTGCCAAAGTTCCATAAGCTTATTTGCTAACGGAAGAGAGATAATATTCAAGAAAAGTTCTTTATTCATTGGTTTCAAAAGATAATATAATCTGACAAACATACTGGATTTTATTGAGATGCTACACTTAGTATCCTATGCAGCAGATCTCAAGTTTTATTATGCTTACTCAAATTATTCCACAAAAAAAGATACCTGCACACTTATGTCTGTTGCAGCTCTATTCACAATAGCAAAAACATGGAACCAACCATGTTGCCCATTGAAGCTGGACTGGACAAAGAAAATGTGGTACATATACACAATGGAATTATGCAGCCATAAAGAAGGACAAATATATGGACTTCGCAACAACTTGAGTGGATTTGGAGTTGATCATACTCAGTGATCTATCACAGAAACAAAGAACAGAGTACCATATGTTCTCATTCATAAGTGGACCTTGAACAATTTCTATAAGAAATACTATAAGAAAGCATTTGGCAGTAATGGGAAACTGTCAGGGGAGGGAGGGAGGGATTGTGAGTTGACGGAAACTGCTAGGGGAGGGAGGAGCACACCTCATCAACAAGGGTACCTGCATAATCAATGTTTGTATACCTAACCCTGAATTGTACCCCACATCTTTATAATAATAAATAAATAGATAGATAAAATTCCCTATGTAAAGTTGTAAAACACACACATTTCTCACATGGATATGTTTTTGGTGTCCGTCTTCTTGTGGTGCTTCGTGGATAAGTCTTCATGTAGTTTTTACATAGAGCACACTTTAGCAACACAATTCTAGGTTATGCCCCACAAGGAAGACCAAATTACAAGACCCTTCAGTGTATGTGTAATGCATCTGGTCTAAATAATGATTTGCTTAGATAACTGATAAAATGAATGCCAAAATAAATTTGAGGTTTTGTGGACACAGCATGTCAAAGTGTCTTACTATTTTCATTCTAGAAAAAAAAACACAAGGGTATTTCTTGTTTTTAAGCGGTATTTGCTTAAAATTAATATCGCCACCTGACATTATATTTAAATGTTATGAAGTGCGTAAATGCCTTATGCTGTATGCAGAACAGGTATGACAGTTGCAGAAAATAAGACAAATGAAGTTAAGAAGACCAGAGCTTCTCATCTATGTGGCAGGTATTGAATCCATGATGCTGGACTTCACACTCTAAATTCAGCATTTCTTATACAACCCATGGTTCACCCCTAGATATATATTTTAGGAGTATCATGGCACTTTGGGAAAAGGAATGGCATCAAAACAGAAAATACTAGATTTAAATGAGGCTCTACCACTTATTAACTGGCCAATGCAGAGCCAGTTAACAAACTTCCCTGAACCTGTCAATTTGGGATTGAGTCATTCATTCAACAAACATTGATTGAGCTTCTACAATCAAGAGAAAAGCAAGTAAAGTCATTTCTTTCGTGGAATATACTTTCTGACTCGATGTTTGTCTTGAATATTGAAAAGTTAACCCTACAACAATCCATTGGCTTGATGAGCAATACATAAGCATTCTGTCATCAATACCGAGTTCTAAATCAGAGATAGAGTATTAAAATTTATTTTATTTCTAGAATGATACTTCGAACAACAACAACAACAACAAACACTGTGTACCGTATCCCTGTCCATATTTTATATGATGGATAGTTTCTTCATGATGCTGCACATCACAGAAAGAGCAACAAGAATGAAACAAACCCAAAATAAGAATCTTTGACGTTATTAGTTCATATGAGAATAAGTCTCTTATCTTTTGCTGCTATTCCTATTAATTGTTTTTTGTTAGGTTATCTGATAACTCAGCAGGCCTCTCAGGAGTCATTCATCCTTTTATGATTAAATAAGCAACACAGCATCATTTTTTCCTTCGCCTTGTATCAACATTGTAGTTGATAGAAACGTGTATTTGTGGCTAGGTAAAAGAATGAATCTGTCAGGTTGTCCTTATTGTACCATTATGAAAGAGCTTAAGATCTTTGAGATAAAAAGATATTCTGGGCCATGGTTCATGTTGGGGGATATGTTAAAACACAGAAAAAAGCACTAGGGAAATCAATATTTTTAACTGCATCAGTGGCTTATTTATATTCCAGAAGATTAAAAGTTGCAGTCTCTGCAGTTGTCGTTTGTACCATCCAAGTTAAAATATAACAGCAATTCAAAAAGGAGTATCAAAACACATTTCCCTCGACCTGTTTGCATGGTGCCCACAATCCCACACTGCTGACAGGCATGATACAAACATGATACAATGGTGTGGGATTGTGGACACCATGCCAGCAGGTGTACCCATTCAGCCGGCCACAGTCCTAACCACAGGCTCTGATGCTTCAGAGAAAAGTACCTTAGAACTGAGTACCCTTTTGCCACAAAGGGAATGTGCTACTATCTGGATGTCATACTTCCTGTGATAAGGAATTGCTTCAGCTCAAAAATGTTTAAGACCTGTCTTAGAGGACATAAATTTTCCTTTATTTTCATGCAATCTGGTGATCTGCTGGGGCCTGCTTATACTAACTATGGGAGCTCATTTTTTCAATTTTTAAAAATTGCATAAATCGATTTATAAATACAGTAATTATAAAAAATTAAGCTATCTAAGCATTAATGAAATAGACTTTATTAAAAGAAAACATAATTACTCTTCAAAATCCATCAATTCACATTTATTTTGCTCTTGCCTATGTTTTTAGGTTATTCGCATACTGCATGTCTATAGGGTAGAAATACTATACAGTGGTATAGTATTGCATATCCCCTCCCAATGTCTTATAAAGTAACTGCCTATTGGTCACTTGATACTGTATTGGCTATGGTGAGAATATCTACACCATGGAAATTGGCAACTGATACAAAAGAAACCACTTTTTTCTCTGGAGGGCTGGTTATTAAACATTACTAGCACAATTCTGATGCCATAGCCTTAGACGAAATACTATCACCTCCTCTTATATATACAACTATATATAAGTTCATGGAAAATAAAGTGCTAACTGTATCAAACAGACAATGATCTAAGATAATTTTGGTTTGCCTTGAGAAGCTGGTAAATAATATAAGATACTCACTTTGTCTTCCTCTGTCATATGCAGGCATATATACACAACACAAAAGGAAGGGTTTTATAAATTTACTCACTTCATTGTTTTGAATTTCCCTAGTATTTATATTACTTTTTCCACCTAGTACATTTCTATCCTTGGTTTAAGATCTAGCTTGGTTGTCACTTTTCTGTGAAAACATTTTTCACTATTCCACAAACACTGAATGTTCACAGCTTTTTGCTTTGTTCTCAGTGAATTCTACCCTAACTGGCACTTGTTTTTAAAATTGCAACCAGCCACCATAACCCATCCTTGGCACACTTTTTTCCTCTAATCTGCCTTTTTATTTATTTATTTTTAGTACTTATAGTCTTCCTTATTGCATATGATTTACTTTTTAAATAATGTTTATTTTAAGTTCTATGAGGGAAAGGAATTCTCTCTGATTCTCCTATATATCTCACATGCCTAAAACAGTGCCTAGCATATAGTAGATACTTAACAAAGAGTTTAAAATAAAAATAATTACATTTGCAAGAGGCAATGTGAAATTGAGTTCCCAAGTGGGGAACAAATTGTTACTAATTCTGTGGCCTGGGAAAATTACATAAACTCCCTGGGTTTTATTTCATATTATAGTTATAAAGTTAATATTTGATACATATATATATCCTATATGAAATAATATAATGTCATACATATAGTCCTAACCTCACTGGTTGGCATCTTGTACATACTCCAAAAATGTTATCATCTTTTCCTCTCATTGTGAGTCTTCCTTCCCTCGTAGACTTAATTAATGTTCATGGAAGGACTGCACATAGTGTTAACCCTATGATAGTCTACTTGTCAAAGAGATGAATTGCCTCATTGTCTACTATTAGCAGACAGACTCAGACTTAGCTACACAGGGAATATTGGGAGAAGTTGCAACTGAATTGTTGGACAACCTGCTAAGAGGATAATGCATTTTCAGTCACAATGATGAAGCTTATTGAAGCAAACTGTGATTTGACCCACTACTGAAGCCTCTGCCAATTGCTTAAGGATCACATATGGAAAAGTAACTCACAGAGTGATTAACCTTGATATTTCATTTATGAATGAACCAACAAAATGCCTGCTGCCCTGTTTTAGATTATTAAACATGAAACACTCAATCATAAAAAAGTTTAAATTATTAAAATGCCTGCATTTGGTTGTTCAAAGGTTTGAAATCTTTTCTCATGCTGTACTGTGTGGTGAGGCAAGATGCATGATGCACTGAGATGTGATATTGGTTATGAGAGGTATGCTGGAAGCATATTCAGGATAGCTTCACGTGCTATTTTGAGTAGGTACAGTAAGACAGGAGTTTCTGCAAATGATTCATTTCCACCTGAAAATAAAATTCATTTGAAGTACCTTTGTGGAGTTTTGACAATATGCATATACCCATTCAAGACAACACTTTTAAGGGTATGCCATTATGCCTTATTGTACCTACTGATAACCACGGTATTTTATTCATTTAATAAATAGTGACATTCCTTCAGGTTTAATGAGATTGACACTTTATATAATGCATTAATGACATACTGATATTTTTAAATAAATTCCTTGGATTTACTCCTTCTAAGATAGAAAGATTGGGAAAGAAAAATGGTTTAAAGATTTCATTGTGGATCCATTTTGTTCATAATCTTTATAGTAGGCTTACGAACAGAAAATATTGCTAAACTATTTGAGAAATCAGTAATATCTCAGGACAGTCAGTGAAGCATGACTGAACTAATGTTATAGATAATATGATGTGATTTATTTTAGCTTCCTACCTGCCCTTGTGGTCTAAAATGTCTCTGTTGTGTTCAAAGCAATGCATAAGGCATTTGATCTCATTGCTTCATACTTCACATAGTAGAGAATGACATTTAGACAATGAAAAATGTCTATGAAAAGTATAGTTATCAACTTTGCCTCTCCACGTGTGACAATAGTAGTTGTGGAAATTGAGATAATGCACAGCGTCCAAGGCCTATAGGAATAAGAATGTAGGTAGAAAGCCTGATCACCAGCATGAATGTCATCTACATGAAGCAAGGAGTAAAAAAGTCACTGACATTTGATGAGTGACACTCATGTGATATTGAATGAGTGTCTCTCATGTGACAAGTACTTGAATATATTATCTCAATTGGTCCTCCCAACAACAATCTAAGATGGACATTATCATCCACATTTTGTAACTGACATAGCCTAAGTGGTGGGGAAAACAGAACTTAAGGCAAAGTTCATATGGCAATAATTTACTCGCAGCAATACTAGGGCAACTATTTAGAGAAAAAGAAGAAACTGAAGGCAAAAAAATTCAAGGAATTACCTTCCCACATTCCTACAAGCTCAACAGAAACACCAGCAAGTTGCTCAATCACAAAGAACGTTTACAGACGGCGGGTGTGGAGTTTCACTTTGAGGGAACTCTCCCTTGCCACAGAACGATCATGAGAGAGATAAGGCTAAGCAATGCATCTGTTGGCCTCCTGCACTTTAAGTTGTAGTAGTGACTCTAGGCAATCCCTAAGGAAGTCACAACTCCATGACTGTCAACTCAATGGACCAGAAGATGAGATCTGTGACTCCTGCTATTTGGGCACTTCCACAGGTGCCTTTCTAGGAGGAGACTAAGAATATCATTCAATTGATGATTTGACTTTATGATTATTAGCTTTGCGACCTTCAGTTTCTATTTTATAATCTAAAGAACAGCAATACCAATAATACTTACTCTACAAGTTGATAATGTAGACAGCATCAGAAATGTTCATAAACAGCTTACAACAGTGTATAGTATGTAATTGACACTATTAAGTAATATTTATAAGTATTGTCAGTGTTATAAAACTTATATACAAGTAGGTAAACTTATGTGATGATATCTATATTGAATAGATACAATATGTATTATTTTTTAAAATCATATTATTACTAAATTAACAGATTGATCTTAATCAAGCAATCAGCATAGTCTGATTATTGAACACATAACTATCTTCTTGAAGAAAACATGTTCTATTATCTTGGTTACTGGCATTAGAATTATGAGAATTCAAATTCAGTTCAGAATACTTAGGAGTGGAAATCTCTTTCACAAAGATGCCTACCTAAAATTTTCTGAACTCTGGGTTGTCCTAACGGGCAATTATATAAAATCAGTCTATTTCTCAAGTACTTTATTTGAGAAAATAAAATTCCACAGAACTCTTAAATAAGTTTATTTGCTTTATTTATTTATTTATATATATTTTTTGAGTTGGAGTCTCACTCTGTCGCCCAGACTGGAGTGCAGTGGCCGCTCCCGGCCACCGCAGCCTCGACCTGCTGGGCTCCGTCGATCCTTCCGACTCAACCTTCCAAGTAGCTGGAACTACAGGCGCGCACTACCAAGCCCGGCTAATTTTTTTTATTATTATTTATTGTAGAGATGAGGTCTCACCAAGTTGCCCAGGTGGGACTCGAACCTGCGGGCTCAGATAGCCCACTCACCTCAGCCTCCCAAGGCGCGGGATTACAGGCTGAGCCACCAAGCCCGGCTAGGTTTATTTGCTTTAAACAACCAAATTCTCTACCTGTCTTCCTTCCTCATGGTTAGCATCTATGACCAAAATTCTGGCTTTAGAGACAACATTCTCTGGACTCTGATGCCAGAGAAAATGTGGACAAACCCACTCATCCTCATTGGACATCACTATCCTTTGGTAGTCACTCTGCTTTTTGACCTGCATGTTGTCATAGTCTTCATTGTCGTTGCTGTGGGCAAGTGCACCTTGTCCTCACTTGCTGCCCACAGCCCTGAACTGTCCTCTGTGTAAGGAATATCAGTGGAGGAGTAGAATGGAGTTCGTTTTGTCCTATAGTTGAGCTTTCTTTCTGTCACAAGACATCTTGGTAATACTATAAATTTATTGTCTATTTTTTAGTGAGAAAATAATGACATTAATTCTTTGACAGACCTTTATAGAAAAATCTATAGTAAAATAGCTCCCAAGTCCTAATGTTATCAGGCATTTGAACCATACAACAGTAACTTCAAATGCACATGGTTATTGTGACAATAAGTATATATAACATATATATGCGTAGATATATATGTTAACAAACATAATACTCTACAAATAGCAGTTGTACCTCTAGAAATAGTAGTAGTAGTTATTATTGTTGTTAATATTATTAACAAAATTATTATTAGGGTATATTATTTCCTCCTGGATTTTAAATTGCTAGAAAATAAAAGACTAATGTTTATCCATTTTAAGCATTGTTTTAGTGTTCAGAACCTAGTGGGCATTTACAAATTTGTGGAAAAAATAGATTGGACGAAAACATTATGAATGATTCTCTTCTTCACTGTTCCATTTCTGTTTGAACAAACTTGTGAAAAATAATGAATTTACCTCTTAAGCATGATCCTTAAAAGGAATCCAAGGAAAAACAAACTAATTTTTCCCCAGCTTTTTTACATCAGTTATTTGAGTGAACGATTACTGAATTTCTCTCTTTCTACAGTGAATATGGAACCACAGTACTTTAAGACAATCACCCATTGTGCATATTTGAAAAATTAATATGCAATAACAAAAGTTGCTTATAAAATAAATCCAAGACAACTAAATAATTACATGAGTGGAGTAACCAACATATATTTCAATTATGACTTGCAATCTGGGCTTTATTCATGTACAATTTTGTACAACATATGTGTTACAATATTTTTATAATTTATTAGTCATAAAAAACTCAGACCCAGTCTGTATATGGCAGAACTAAGGTTTAAAAAAATAATTGAAAAATTAAAATAACAAAATTATTTTCAGTATTTTCTTATTCCAGTATATAGAGTATATATGGTGAAATTATTTTCTGAGTGGCAAGATCCTAAAAATATTTCTCATCTTCCAGCTTACAGAGTGAGAACATAGAATAAAAATAAATCACAGAAGTTTAACATTTCTTAACTAGAGACAGATTAATGGATATAAGTGTGTCATGAGAATTCCATTAGCTCCTTGCTGAGGAAGAAAAACTGATTGAAATATGACCTTTGAGATTCTAGTAATTTTGAATGTTCTCAGATCACACATAATATGAATTAGGTATAAAAATTCATCTTTGAAAAAGTGAATGAAAAACGTGTTATGGGTATATTTAAACAGAATGAAACGGTGTGGCCAATGTGATTTACTAAATGTTGTTTATTGTAACTTGCTTGTGGTGACTTTTCTCCCACTGAGTCTCAGAATTGTTTTTTTTAAAGTTTGATTTTGTAATAGTTTTAGATTTACATAAAAGTTACAAAAATCATGAAGTAGTTCCAACAGTTTTACCTACCTTTCTCTAGCATTAACATCATATCTGACCATAGTATAATCACAGCAAGGAAACAAATTGATACCATGCTATCAACAAAACTATAAACATAACCAAATTTTCAAGTTGTCACAGGAATATATTTTATCAATTCCAATGTCAAATTTAGTTTTTCAGGTTATATTTAGTTACTATGTATTATTAGTATTTTGCATTATAGGACAAGTCTATGTTCATGACCTGAACACTATTAAAGAGTTATTTGGTGAATTATCCCTTGATGGGGAGTTGCTTGATGCTTTCTCATGAGTACCAAGTCTATACATTTTTGGCATGGAACCCAGTGAAATAACATTGCATAGTTCTCAGTGTATCATATCAGGAGTTACATGATAAAAATATATCATATTGTTTGTGATGTTAATTTTTATTACTGGATAAGGTGGTTTCATCTGGATTTTCTATTGCAAAATCACTATTTTTCTTTTTTTGTTTTTTGAGTTGGAGTCTCACTCTGTCGCCCAGACTGGAGTGCAGTGGCCGCTCCCGGCCACTGCAGCCTCGACCTGCTGGGCTCCAGTGATCTTTCCGCCTCAACCTTCCAACTAGCCGAAATTACAGGCATGCGCTACCACACCCAGCTGATTTTTTGATTTATTGTAGAGATGAGGTTTCACTGCCCAGGCGGGTCTCGAACCCACGGGCTCAGGCAATCCACTCACCTCAGCCTTCCAAAGGCATGGGGTGACAGGCTGAGCCACCGAGCCTGGCTGAAAAACACTATTTTTCACACGACAATTTTGAGTTGCTTGTGGAAAACTACTTCAAATACATATAGGCATTTATTTCTTTTTATTTAATTTTTAATTTTAAAGATGTGGGGTACAATTCAGGGTTAGGTATACAAAAGTTCATTATGCAGTTACCATTGTTGACGAGGTGTGCCCCCACCATTCACTGGCAGATACCACTACTGTCAATCCCACCTCCCCACCCCACTCCCTGGCAGTTTCCCACTCCTGCCAATCCTTTTCTAATAGTATTACGATAATTGTTCAAGGTCCACTTATGAGTGAGAATATGAGATACTCAGTTCTTTGTGTCTGTGATAGATCACTCAGTATTATAGACTCTAAGCTCAGCCAGGTTGCTGTGAAGTTCATGATTTTGTCCTTCTTTATGTACTATTCCATGATATATCTGTACCATATTTTTTTTTAATCCAGTCCTCTTTTGATGGGGCAGCACGGTTGGTTCCATGTTTTTGCTATTAGGAACAATGCTTCAATGAACATACATATGCAGATATCTTTTTCATAGAATAATTTGAGTTTATCTGGGTATATCCCCAGTAGGGGGATTGTGGTGTCACATAGAAGGTCAATTTTTAGACCTTTTAGAAATCTCCACATTGTTTTCCACTGAAGTTATACTAGTTTACAATCACACAAATAGTGTGGAAGTCTTCCCTTTTCACTGAATCCTCTCCAGCATCTGTTATTTTTTGAGTTATTGATGGCCATCCAGACTGGAGTTAAGTGGTATCTCAATGTAGTTTTAATATACATTTCTTTGATGACTAGTGAGGCTGAGAATTTTTTCATGTATCTATTGACAGCTCATATATCTCCTTTTGAGAAGTGTCTGTTCATATCTTTCGCCCACATTGTAATGGGGCTTTTTTTTTTTTTTTCAGCATGCCTGAGTTCCTGTAGATCCTAGATGTTAGGCCTTTGTCAGATATACAGCTGGCAATATTTTTTCCCCAGTCTGTGAGGTGTACCCCTGCTCTCTTGATGGTTTCTTGAGCTTTTCAGAAGCCTGTCAGCTTGATGAGGTCCACTTGTCTGTCTTATCCCTTATGGCATGGGCACTTGGAGTTTTGATCAGGAATTGGTTACCAGTTCCAATTTCCATAAGGGTGTCTCCTGCATTTTCTAAGGTTTTTGTAGTTTGAGGTTTCATGTTTAGGTCTTTGATCCATTAGAGCTGATTTTTGTATATGGTAATAGGTAGGGGTCTTGTTTTAATCTTCTGCATGTGATCAACCCGTTTTCCCAGCACCAGTTACTGAACAAGTTCTCCTCTTCCCAGTGGTTGGGGGTGGAGGCTTTGTCGAAGATGAGTTGGTGGAGAAATTGTAGTTTTGTCTCTGGAATCTCTATCCTATTCCATTGGTCTACATGCCTGTTCTTGTACCAATACCAGGTTGTTTTGATTATTGTAGCTTTATAATAAAGTTTGAAGTCTGGGAGTGTGATACCTCTCACTTTGTTTTTTGTTTGTTTGTTTGCTTGTTTTTGTTTCTTTGCTGAGGACTACTTTGGCTATTTGTGGTTATTTATGTTTCATATGAATACCTGTATTGTCATTTCCAGGTCTGAGAAGAATGCTGCTAGTAGTTTGATGGGTATTGCATTAAATCTGTAAATTGCCTTGGGTAGGATGGACGTCTTAACAATGTTGATTCTTCCAATCCATGAGCATGGAATATTTTTCCATTTGTTTATGTCATCTTTGATTTCTTTGAGCAGTGTTTTGTAGTTTTCATTGTGAAAGTCTTTCACGTCTCTGGATAGAAAGATGCCAAGGTACTTCACATTTTTTGTGGCTATTGTGGTGGGATAGTACTTTTTATTGGGGTTTCTGTTTGTTTATTGTTGGTGTATAGAAATGCACTGTCTTTTGTACATTTATTTCATACCCTGAGACTTTGCCAAAGTCCTTTGTTAGTGCAAGGAGGTTTTTAACAGATTATCTAGGGTTTTCAAGGTGTAGAATCATGTCATCTGCAAACACGGATAACTTGACTTACTCTTTTCCCATTTGGATAACCCTGATCACCTTCTCTTGTCTGTTTGCTCTAGTTAGGACTTCCAATACTAGGTTGAACAGGAGGAATGAGAGTAGGCACTCTTTTCTTGTTCCGGTTTTCAGGGGAAATGGTTCCAATTTCTGTCTGTTTAGCATATGCTGCCTATGAGTTTTTTGTAGATGTCTCTTATTATTTTTGAGGTATATTCCATCTATGCCTGGTGTTTGAGAATTTTTATCAAGAAGGGATGCTGGATTTTATCAAAAGCTTTTTCCATGTTTAATGATATAATCATGTGTTTCTTTATTTTTCATATCTGTTGATGTGTATTTGATTACGTTTATGGTCTTATGATTGATGAATCAGTCCTGCATCCCGGGATGAATCTTACTTGGTCATGGTGAATGATTTTTGAGAAGTGTTGTTGGATCTGGTTTGCTAGGATCTTATTGAGCATTTTAGTATCATGTTCATCAAGTCATCAAGGATATTGCCCTGTAGTTCTCTTTCTTCGCTGGATCTTTCCCCATTTTGGGTATCAATGTGATGTTAGTTTCATAAAATAATTTAGGGAGAGTTCCATCTTTATCAAATGCCTGGAATACTTTCAATAGGATTGACATCAGCTCCACCTTGTATGTTTTGAAGAATTCTCGTGGAAAGCCATCTGGCCCAGGGCTTTATTGTAGGCAGTTTTCTTATGACATAATCAATTTCCTGGATTGTTATTGGTCTATTCTTCTTGTTTCAACCCGGGCAGGTTGTGATTTCAGAAAGTCCTCCATTTCCTTTAGGTTTTTTAGTTTGTTTTCATACAAGTGTACTTTTGTATTTCTTCAGCATCAGTTGTGACTTGATCTTTTGCATTTCTGATTGTGTGTATTTGGGCTCTCTCTCTTTTTCTTTGTCACTCTTGCTAGGGATCCATTAATCTTATTTACCTTTTCAAAGAACTGCTTTTTGTTCTGTTGATTTTTTTGCATCATCTTTTTTTCTTCTATGTCTCGAATTTGGGCTATTATTTTGATGATCTGAATTCTTCTGCTGAAGTTAGGATTTGGGTGGTCTTGCTTTTCCAGCTTCCTTAGGTGATTTTTTAGGCTATTAACTTGTGCTCTTTCCATTTTCTTCATGTATGTACTTAGAGGTATGAATTCCCCCGTTAGTACTGTTTTCATGGTATCCCAAAGGTTTTAGTAAGATGTTTCTTTATTTTCATTTGTTCTCAGGTAACTTTTAATCTCTGTTTTGATTCTATGTTGACCCAAGAGTTGTTTAGTATAATGCTGTTTTGTGTGCATGTCTTTGTGGGTTTGAGGGGAACTTTTTTGGTGTTGATATTTATTTTTATTCCACTGTGGTCTGAGAAGGTGCATGGCAGTATTTCAGTCTTATAGAATTTGTTTATGCTTGATATATTGCTGAGGAAGTGGTCTATCTTAGAGTACATTCCAGGTAGTGATGAGTAGAATGTGTATTTCATGGCTGTTGGGTAGAGTGTTCTTAGGTATCAATTAAGTCCATTTGGTCAAGCATCAAGTTGAGGTTCCTGATCTTCTTGTTGGTTTTTTGTCCTGATGATCTTTCTAAGGTGATAGAGGGGTATTTAGTCCTCAGTTATGATAGTGTTAGGATCAATATCTTTTTTAAGTTTACCTAGAAGCCACTTTATAAAAGTTGGTGCTCTTGTGTTGGGTGTATATATTTTTAAGATAATATTTCTTATTGATGGATTGAAACTTTTATCATTATGTAGTGACCTTCTATATCTTATTAAACTTTTCATAGTTTAAAGGGCATTTTGTCTGGTATTAAGATCATGACTCCTGCTTTCTTTTGTGTTCGGTTCACCTGAAATATTGTTTCCCATTCTCTTACTTTGAGTCTGAGTGTCTTCTCTGGTGAAACGAGTCCCTTGGAGACAACATATTGCTTCCTCATAGTATTTTATTCATTTTTTCCATTCTTTGTCTTTTCAATGGTGCATTTAGTCCATTCACATTTAGGCTAATTATTGAGATGAGGGAGTTTATCCCTGTAATGAGGTTCTTAAAGAGTTTGTTTTTGTTGCTGTTGCTTGCTTGTTTGTTGTCTTTCTTTTGATATTTGGATTCATTCATGTGTATTTTCAATCTTTTTCATGCATTCTTGGGAAGGGTGTTGTTGTTCTTTTTTTCCTTTCTTCTATGTTTTTGTAGAGTTGGTCTGGAGGCAGCATAAGCTCTTAGGGATTGAATGTCTGGGAAGGATTTTTAATTATCCAGCACTGATGAATCTTAGCTTAACTGGGTAGGTAATTCTTGGTTTAAATTGTTTATCTTTGAGAACTTTGAAGATTGGACTCCAAGCTCTCCTAACCTGAAGTGTTTCTGTAAGTAATGTGGCAACTCTTCTAATTGGTCTTTCCCAGTGTGTAGTCTGACCATTTTCTCTTGCTGCTTTCAGGATTTTTTCTTTTATAACTATTTTGTGTATGCTGATTACTGTGTTTCTAGGAGTTGATCATCTCATTTATTGCCTTGCAGGGGTTCTCTGAGTCTCTTGTGTTTGAATGGTCACATCACTGATGAAATGAGGGAAGTTTTCTTGTATAATTTCAAGGAGTGTTTGTTCCAGGGTGCTGTCTTTCTATCTGCCTCAGAAATTCCAATTAATCTTAGGTTTCACCTTTGATATATTTGCTCATCTCTCAAAGGTTTTATTCTGTCTTTTTAAGCTTTTCTATTTTTCTAATAGTTTGGGTTAGTTTCATATTTTGATACTCAAGCTCTGAGATTCTTTCTTCTTGGTTAATTCTGCTTTCCATGCTTATCAGTTTGTTATTTATTTCATTCAATGTATTCTTTGTTGCTGTTATCTGTTACAACTCCTTCACTCTTTCCCCTTGTCTCTCTTCAATTCTATTTATTCTATTAATGTCTTGGTATCTCGGTTTGTGGTTTGAGACCAGTCATTCTGGGGGCTCTTCATTGTGTGAGTTCTGAAGTCTGTATTCTCAGTGGCTGGCCTCCCAGGGGTCTGTGTGAGTTCCATATTCTTCTTTTGGTTTTTCTTCATTTGTGTAGATTTTTTCCACTCCCTTTTTATTAACCTCGTCTTTAATTCTGTTGCTCAGGGATGAGGGGATATCTTTTATTTCTGTTTGCTCAGTCTCCTATTATTCCTTATGTGGATCCTCTGGTTTTGTTGAATTCTGAAGATGGACTGTGGGTGGGTGGTAGTACTTTTTCAGTTTTGAGATTTAATTGAGGGGGGAGTTGTGATTCAGAAACTATCTGCAGATGCCAGTATCTGCTGGCAGGTGTGTGAGCCCCCTGGAACTCACTTTCTAGTGCCTTACAATCTGTCCGTGCAGTTAGGGTATAGATTTGACCCCTGGAAGCAAAATGAGGTAAGAAAAAGAATGGAAAAAGAAGGAGGGGGACAAAGGGAAGGGGAAGAGATAGAAAAAGACAGGAGAAACAGACAGGCGTACCAATTAACAATTGAAAAGTGATACAAAGACAGAAAAAAAAACATGCAGACAATCATACAAACCCACAAATTGACAACGGCCCTATTGGCATTTATTTCTTTTCACGATTTTGTCCACTACTTTAGCATCTCTTAATAGTTCTCAAACTATTGCAAACTAAGTGACAAACAATGTAGTATAAGTAAAATGATAGATTTTTATTTGCCTAATTTCTACTACATTTATTCATTGAAACATACTGTAAGGAAAAGTGTCCTTTCTCCTATATTTGTTCAGACAATTATCTATTTGCATTACTAGCTACTCATGAGTATTCATTTTATTCATAACTATTTTGTGGCTCAAATTATCTTAGGTTTCAGTTGACTGGACAAAGAAAATGTACATATTCACCATAAAATATTACATATTCAAATAAAATAATAAAATTATGCCCTTTGCAGTAACATGGATAGAACTGAAGGCCATTATTCTTTGTGAATTAACTCAGGAACAGTAAACCAACTCCCACATGTTATCACTTACAAGTAGGAGCTAAATGACAGGTACATAAAGATAAAAATTATACACATTGAGGACTCCAAAAGAGGGGAAAGCAGGAGAGACTAAACATTGAAAACCTGTAAGAGGAGGTTGGGAAGATGGCATCTGAGACAGTCGGAATACATGAGTCTCCATGTGAGTGAGTGAGTGTATGGAAAATTTTGTGTATGTGCTGGTGAGTGGGTGGGTGTGTGAGTGGCTGACTGAATGAAGGCTAGGGAGACAGTGACCAGAGCTCTTCTGATGCAGCGGCTGATGCCACATCTGCTGAGCTTGGACCCTAGCAATTACTGTGACGCAGAAGCAGAGCACCATTTCTTTTTCTTTTTTTTTTAAATCAACAAACCCTCCCTGGGAAGAATATGCTAGGAGAGTTGTCTAAGTGGGGGCTTGTGAACAAGTGGCCAGTTCCCTGGTGCAACAGCTGGTGCTGCAGTTTCTCTGTTTCATCCCTGGCTCTTCCCAGGTTGCAGAAACCAAGCACTGTTATTATTATCTTTTTTAATGGACAAAAGCAGCTTGGAGAAAATATTGTCCCAGGCTCTTCCTCACCAGTGCAACAGCAGAGAGAATGCTGGCTTCTGGCTTTGTCTTGACACTTCAGTGCCTGGCAGGCCACTGACAGCAGGGACTGATGAAGGAGTTCAGAGGCACAATCCCACAGAAGAGGGCAAGAGAGGCATCCTACCACCATCTTGAAAGTGAGGCAGGAAAGTGCTCCGACTTGCTCAACATAGACCAACAGACCTCATCTCTGTGACTGGCAGATAAACTACTCAGGGTTTGTTCATGACCCAGAAGGAATTTCCTGAAAGCACAAACTTAGCGGGGACCTGACGAGTGATGAGTTCCAGGTGCCCCACCCCTCACCCTGATCCAGTCACAGGACTAAGGGTATGGCCAGAAAAGGATGAGGAAGAACCCCAAAGAGATAAGTGGTGAGTCCTGGACTGACCCCAACCCTCCACCCCCAGAAATCCTCTGAACATCAGACACACACAGCTGGGCCACAACTGAGAGACAAACCTAGGCGGACCCAGGAAGTCAGTCACAAAATAACTTCATTCCAGAATAAGCCTGACTGGAGCAGCCCCCACAAGTACAAACCTGGGGAAGAGACAATCTCATACCTCCCTACTGGGGGAGATTTCCCTGACCATATGAGAGTGGAAAGGGAGAACTGCAGCCCCACCCAACCCCACTTCCCCTCCTCTTTCCCTGCTTCAGACACTGAGGAGAGGGTGAAAGAGGTGGCTCTGCAGGAGAGACCTATTAGAAGAACAATTGCAGAGCCTGCCACAAGAGGGCAGGTTTTTTAATTTAATATTCAATTTTAAATATATATATATTTTAAAATTTTTGGACTGTTAGTTCATCTATTTTTAAAATATTTTTTCTTTGTGCATGAATGTTATGTGAGGGTTTGATCTTCTCCTCCTCAAATATTTTTTATTTACCTTTTCTGTTTCTTTATTTGTCAATTTCTGTTTATCTGTGTATGTGAATGACTGAGTGTTCATCTTTCAATTTAGTTGCTGTTGTTGGGGTTTTTTTTTTTTTACTCTTTTGTTCTTCTGGGTTTTTTATTTTCATTTTTTATAGTTTAAGGTATGTGTCAATATACGTGTGAGGGTCTGACCTGAATTCATTCCCCCCCATCCGTCTTTCTATTTTTCTTTTCTATTCATTTTATGCTAGGCACGTGTGTATGTGTGCTTAGTTTTCTTGGTTTTTTTTGTTGTTGTTGTTTGTTTTGTTTCGCTTTGCTGTTATTCCAGTTTGTTTTGAGGTGTGTGTATACGTCTGTGTGTGTGAGTGTGTTCAATTGTTTTTTTCATTGGTTTCTGCTTTGCATCATCATATAGAATGATGGAGGGGAGTGAGTCTCAGGGAACACACACCACAATAAGTGAACATTGAAAATTGCAAGTTGTTTCTGAATCTTAGTGCCCCATCCATTACTGTATTTGAATTTCATAAACTACAAGAAACAGCAGAGCTTCCCATCCACCATCCTATTTCAAAATAGAACAAATCCAGAGCCCAGGTTAAAGAAGAATAGAGGACTGAGCAAACATCAGAAGAGAAAGCATCTCCCACTGACACTGAATAACAGAACTAAAGAGAAAAACAAGAGATCTGTCACAAATGAGGAAAAACCAGAGGACGACCTCAGGCAATTTCAAGTGTACCAAAGATAAAACTCCTGAAAGATCAGATCTTGGTGCCCAAATAATGTAAGTCACCAACAACTGGTCCCAGAATAAGACAGGAATTAGAGAATTGATGGAAAGAGTGAATAAGACTCAAGAAAGACAAGATGCAACACTGAAATAATGGTAACAGAGATTTTGGAAATAAGAAATTGTATCAAGTAAATAAAAAACAAGATGGAAAGCAGAATTAATCTAGTTAAAGAAACAATCTCAGAACTTGATGACCAGAACATGATCTGTAAAACAACATAGAAAGAAAGAACAAAGCCTACAAGAGATGTGTGATTATACCAAGAGACCAAACCTATGCCTGATCGGTATCTCAGAAGAAGAACGGGAAATGGAGAACAATTTAAAGCAAGTATCCAGGAGGTAATCCAAGAAAACTTTCTTCATCTCACCAGAGATGTGAACAGCCAAGCACAAGAGATATAGAGAACCCCCACAAGACATCAAATGAGAAGACAAACCCCTAAACACATAGCAATTCACCTACACAAAGTGCAAAAGAAAAAATTCTAAAGGCAGCAAGAGAGAAAGGTCAGACTATCTACCGAGAAAAACCAATCAGAATGCCAACAGACCTATCAGCAGAAACACTATAAGCAAGAAAGGACTGGAGCCCTATATTCAAAGTCCTCAAAGATAAACAGTTTCAAACAAGAATTTCCTATCCAGCCAAGCTTAGCTTCATCAGTGATGGAGAATTAAAATCCTTCCCAAACATCCAGTTCCTAAGAAATTATTCAGCTTCCAGACCAGCTTTACAGGAGACACTTAAACATATATTAAGCACAGAAGAAGGAAAAAAGAAAAGAAAGAAAAAGAACTGACCACACACTTTCCAAGAGAACAGCAGAGCACAGAATCAACAGAGAATAGAGTGCAACAAGAAACTTGAAAACACACACATACATTAAACCCAAAGTCAAAAGAAAGCAAGCAAACAATGAAAAAACTTTATAAGAAAATGACCACACACTTCCCAAGAGAGCAACAGAGCACAGAATCAACAGAGAATAGAGTGCAACAAGAAACTTGAAAACACACACATACATTAAACCCAAAGTCAAAAGAAAGCAAGCAAACAATGAAAAAACTTTATGAAGAAACTCATGATGACAATAAACAATCACATTTCAATAATCAGCCTAAAGGTGAATGGACTAAACACACCACTGAAAAGACACAGAATGGCAAACTGAATAAGAAACTGAATAAGAAACCATGACCCAATTATTTCCATCCAGGAGACTCATCTCACTACAAAGGACACACACAGACTCAAAGTTAAAAGATGGAAAATGAGTTTCCAGGCAAATGGATCACAAAAGAAGGCAGGAGTTGCAATCTTAATATCAGACAAAACTACCTTTAAGCTATTAAAAATTTAAAAAGATGCAAAGGATACTGCATAATGATAAAAGTTTCAATCCATCAACAATAAATATCCATCATAAATATATATGCATCCAACACAGGAGCATCAGCATTTATAAAGCAACTACTAAGTAAATAAAAAAAGATATAGACTTAACACTATTATAGCAGGGGAATTCAATACCCCACTAACAGCCCTAGATAGACCAACAAGGCAAAAAATCAACAAGGAGATCCAGAACTTAAACTTGACACTCGACCAAATGAACTTAATAGATTCCTACAGATTATTCCACCCAACAACCACAGAATATACATCCTACTCATCACCACATCGAACATATTCCATGATTGAACACATCCTTGACCATGAATCAAGCATAAACAAATTCCTTAAGGTTGAAGTCTTGCCATGCACACTCTCAGACCACAGTGGAATAAAAATAAATATCAACACCAACAACATTTTCCCAAAGCCCACTAATACATGGACAATAAAGAACATAATACTGAAAAACTATTGGGTCAACAATGAAATCAAAGCAAAAAATTAAAAGATTCCTGGAAACAAATGAAAATGAAGAAACATCTTACTAAAATTTCTAGGATGCCATGAAATCAGTTCTAAGAGGGGAATTTATACCTCTACAAGAACACATCAAGAAAATGGAAAGATCAAAAGTGGAGAGCCTAACAAATCACCTAAAGGAGCAGGAAAGAAAAGACCACTAAACCCCAACTATCACAGAAGAATTCAAATAACCAAAATAAGAGCCCAAACATGGAACATAGAAGGAAAAAGTATCATAGAAAATAACAAACAAAAACCTGGTTCTTTGAAAGAATTAAAAAGATTGATGAACCCATAGCCAGAATGATCCCCAAAAAAGAGAAAAAGTCCAAATAAACACAATCTGAAAAACAAAAGATCAAATCATAACTGACCCTGAAGAAATCCAAAAGATTATCAGAGATTACTATTTCCAACTATATGGAAACAATCTTGATAACCTAAGTGAAATGGAGGACATCTATCATCACACAACCTCCCCAGATTGAAATAAGAAAACATTGAGACACTAAATAGACCAATAACAACCCAGGAAATTGGCTGTGTCATATGAAAATTACCTACAAAAAAAAAGCCCTGGAACAGATGACTTTCCAGCAGAATTCTACAAAACGTACAAGGAGGAGCTGAGACCAATCCTTTTGAAAGTATACAGGATTGAGAAAGATGGAATTCTCCTCAAATCATTTTAAGAAGTTAACATCACATTGATACCCAAATTGGGCAAAGATCCATCAAAAAAAGAGAACTACAGGCCACTATCCCTTATGAACATAGATGCAAAAATCCTCAGTAAGAATCTAGCAAATCGGATTGAAAAACACATCCCAAAAATCATCCACCATGCCCAAGTAGGTTTCATCTCCAGGAGGAAAGACTGGTTCAACATTCACAAGACCATAAATGCAATTAAATACATCAACAAATGTAAAAAGAAGAAACACATGATTATATCATTAGATGCAAAAACAGCTTTTGATAAAATCTAACATCCCTTCTTGATAAAAACCTTCAAACACCTAGGCATAGAAGGAACATTCATCAAAACACTAAATGCCATCTACAATAAACCCACAGCTAATATATTGTTAAGTGGACAGAAACTGGAAAATTTTCCCTTAACACTGGAACAAGACAAGACTGCCCACTCTCACCCCTCTTGTTCAATATTGTGTTGGAAGTCCTAGCTCAGGCAATTAGGCAAGAGAATGAAATCAGGGGTATCCAAATAGGAAAAGAGGAAGTCAAGTTATCCCTCTTTCCTTATGATATGATCCTATACTTTGAAAATCCAAGAGAACCTTCAAAAAACCTACTTGCCCCGATGAAAGACTTTCACAAAGTCTCAGGGTACAAAATAAATGTGCAAAAGACTGTTGCATTCCTATACACCAACAACAAGCAGGCAGAGACTCAAATTAAAAGCACAATCCCATTCACTATAGTCACACACACACACAAAAAAATGAAATGCCTCAGTATCTTACTAATCAGAGAAGTGAATGACCTTTACAATGAGAACTACAAAACACTGCTCAAAGAAATCCAAGAAGACACAAACAAATGGAAAAATATTCCATGCTTATGGATAGGAAGAATCAGCATTGTTAAGATGTCCATTCTACCAAAGGTAATTCATAGATTCAACACAATACCCATTAAGTTACCAACATCATTCTTCTCAGAACTGGAAATAACAATACAGAAATTCATATGGAAACATAACGGACTACAAATAGCCAACACAATCCTGAGCAAAAGAAACAAAGCAGGAGGTATCACACTTCCAGACTTTAAACTTTACTATAAAGCTACAGTAATCAAAACAGCTGGTTATTGGTACAATGCAGGGGGCCAGCCCCTGCAAGTTTTGGGGAGTCCCTTGGAAGATGTGATGGCGTCGGTGAATCTGTAGGGACAGATATTAAAAGAAAGAAAGATGGAAGGATAGATATAAAGAGGAAGAAAGAGAAAGAAAGAAAGTGGACAACTGTTCAGTGAAATGAGTAGAAGCCGTTTATTGAAAGTTACAGCAGTTATTTATCCCCAAATTTTACACAGGCAGTCTCACAAGTTTTTCACGTGAACACAAAGTCAGGTGCAGGAGGGGCATCCCCCACACATCAGATGCTTAAGTGTGAGGAGGGACAAACCTCAAGATTGTCTTATTGTTCCCTTTGCTAGTTAATGCTCTTCAAAAGCAGTGCAACAATCCTTACTAGCCTAATGATGCTCTGATAATCAATAACTTCTAGAGCTCACACAAAACCCATGATGACTAACTTAAACTTTATTACTTTCTGTTCTATACTAATATTACTTACACAATGCTACAGAAGCTCTTAATTATAGCTTAAACCAATTCCCAAAGAATGTGGCCCAGTCCAAAGATCATGCTGGGCTCTATAGGATGTGGCCCAGTCCAAGGTTCACAGTGGGCCACTTTTTGGAACAATAGACTACAATCTCTTAACATAATGGCTATTCTAAAGTCCTATATATCTATCCTAATTTCTATGAAAGTTTCTAATTCCTAATTCTAATACATAAAGCTGATTAGCAGCAGCAAAGCTTCTAAAACCCAAATATAAACTGTAAATGTACTAAGGCCAAAACCACGATAGTAGAAAATGGAGACAATGAAATTTCTAAAGTTAACTATATTCTTATTAAACCTAAAAATATTATGATTGATTATGCTTGAACTAACATGATTCCTTGATGTAGCATGACCTATTTTACAATACCTTCTGTGAATAAAATAAATTCAATTTCTATAATAGGTAGAAAAAAATCTTACACTAACTGTAGCTAAAGCCGGCCTAGAAGAATGCAGCCCAGTCCAAAGTATGCACTTGGCTCTCAGGAATGTGGCCCAACCCAAGCTCTGTGCTGGGCCATTCCTGATAACTCTTGATAATCATCTATAACATTGAAAAGCTGAAAACAGCTCTCCATAAGTATATACTAATTCACAAATATTCTTTTAAATCTTATAAAGAAGCTTGTACCATATAAAAGGCTCCCAAATGTGACCTGAATTTGAATTATATCTAATACTTAAGCCGAAACCATAGTTTATGGGAAACAGGAACAATGGGTTTCTAGAGTGAGCTATGCCTGTCACAGTCACAGAGCCTTCAGCTTAGGCCAGCAGAGTTCCTTTAGGTTGTTTGTGCTGCATGGCAAAAGGGGGAGGAAAATGGGGTCAACGGCTCCCAAACACGTCCTAGCGGTCTCGGGGTCCACAGCCCTCCCTGATCCCTATCGCTCAGTGGGCCTCCATGGACGGCTCCCAACAGTACAAGAACAGGCAAATAGACCAATGGAACAGTACAGAGATTCCAGAAGCAAAGCCTCAATTTCTCAACCAACTCATCTTTGACAAACCCTCTAACAACACTGTGGAAAGGAGAACCTATTTAATTAATGGTGCTGGGAAAACTGACTGATCACATGCAGAATATTGAAACAGGACCCCTACCTATCACCATACACAAAAAGTAACTCTAAATGGATCAAAGACCTAACATAAAATCTCAAAGAATAAGAATCTTAGAAAACGTAGGAGATACCCTTATGGAAATTGGAACTGGCAATCAATTTCTATTCAGAGCCCTAAATGCCCATACTATAAGAAATAAATTAGATAAATGGGACCCTTCAAACTAACGAGCTTCTGCAAAGCAAATGAAATCATCAAGAGAACAAGGAGACAGCCCACAGAATGGGAAAAATATTTGCCAACTGTATATCTGACAAAGGCCTAACATCTAGAATCTACAAGGAGCTCAAATGCGAGGAAAGGGGGGAAAAAAAAACAACAGTCCCATAAAGTGGGCAAAAGACATGAATAAACACTTCTCAAAGGAGGTTATGTGGGCAGCCAACAAATACATGAAAAGGTGCTCAGCCTCACTCATCATCAGAGAAATGCAAATCAAAACCACAATGAGATATCACCTAACCCCAGTAAGAATGGCCATCATTAATAAAACAAACAACAACAGAACTGGCGAGGTTCCAGAGGAAAAAGATCACCCCTACACCACTGGTGGGAATGCAAACTAGTGCAACCTCTTTGGAAGACAGTGTGGCGATTTCTGAAAGAACTAGAAATTGACCTTCCATATGACCCAGCAATTCCCCTGTTGGGAATATACCTGGAGGAACACAAATCATTCTACAAAAAAGATACCTCCACATGTATGTTTGTTGCAGTTCTATTCACAAGAGCAAAAACATAGAACCAACCATATTGCCCATAGAAGTTGGACTGGATTAAAAAAAAGTGGTACATACACACAATGGAATATTATACTGCAATAAAGAAGGACAAGCATAAGAACTTTGCAGCAACTTGGATGGATTTGGAGTCAATCATACTAAGTGATCTATCACAGAAACAAACAACAGAGTACTATATGTTCTCACTCATAATGGAACCTGAACAATTATAATACTATAAGAAAGGGATTGGCTATAGTGGGGAAACTGTCAGGGGAGGGGATTGGGTTGGCCATTGAGGGAAACTACTAGGGGAGGCAGCGGCATACCTGATCAACAAGGGTACCTACATAATCGACGTTTTTATACCTAACCCTGAATCGTACTCCACATCTTTATAATAAAAAAGAGAATGTACCAAATAAACTAGAAATGATAAATAATTAAATTATTGCAATATAAAAAAAAAGAAAGAAAAATGACCTGTAAGGTACAATGTTTACTATTTGGGTAAGGTGTACACTAGAAGCCCAATCCACACTAGTACACAAAATGCCCATTTAATAACAAACATGCATAACAATGTAAAAAATAAAATCTTAGGTTTATCACAGGGTACGCCATCAGGTTGGATCCTATGACTCTTTTTGGGGGGCATTTTTAAATAACTTTCTGACATCAGAAACTATTCCAGATCCATTTTATATTGCCTCTTTCCCAAGACTGAAATCCCTTATTTCTCCAAAGATCTCTGTCTTCTTTTATTGAACCTAAAATATGGTTGTTAGATGTTGTCATTGTCACTGGGATTACTGATTCTAGACCCTCTTTTTGGACAGAAGTAAGAAAATATATGTATGTATGTATACCCACACTGGCAGATTGACGATAGAAAGAGAGCAGGAGAAAGAAACAGGATACTAGATGACGAATGCTAGCCAGATGCATAGATGAAAGAGAACACATAGATGATAGATAAATAGAGAGATAAGTAGTAGATCATACATCAATAATGTAGATGATAGTGATATAGATAGATGATAAATAACTGATGGTAGAGATAGATAGATAGATAGATAGATAGATAGATAGATAGATAGATAGATAGATAGTCAAGAGTTCATTCTGCTACTGTTTTACTGCTGCTTTCATTCCATGGGAATCCTTTTATCCTTTCCCCTTCCTCATATGTAACGGCATTCTTTGACTAAGAGAAACTTGACTCCCCTCATTCTGTGTATTTACATATTTGCTACATTCCAGTTAATGCATAAATTACTTTCAGAATTCCTAATCAATACTCCCACAGGGAAAAAAATTTACTAATGGGAGTACAGAATTTTTGTACTGTTTCTTTTGTTTTTATTCTCACACCATCTACTCAAAATACACCTTCAAGATTACTTAAGTTAGTTCTTTCCATACCCATCATTTTTAGCATCGTCATGTGTACTAGAGATAAATTCAAGTCTATTGTTTTGATCCCATTTTTGGTTGTTTCAACATCATTAGTAACTGTATCTGTCTATCTGTCTAGTAGAATGTATAGAAAAATTACCATTGTTCTAAGAGTCTAAGTTGTACAAAAGAAGTATTAAAACTAGTGTCATTCCCTCCTGTTTATTTTGCATAAATTAGCACACATGTACATTTTCTTATAGCTCTTTTCATGTGAAATGTAGCATACAGTTTTGCACTTTACATTTTTATTTTCAAAAATAACATGAATAAACATTTCTCAAAAGAAGATATACAAGCAGCCAACAGATACTTGTTGAAAAAAATGCACAGCCTCACTAATCATCAGAGAAATGCAAATCAAAATCACTATGCGATACCATCTAACTCCAGTAAGGATGGCTCTTATGAATAAATCAGAAAACAATAGATGCTGGCAAGGCTGTGGAGAAAAGGGAATGCTTTTACACTGTTGGTGGGAGTGCAGACTAGTTCAACCTCTATGGAAAGCAGTGTGGCAATTCCTAAAAGAACTAAAAACTGACTTTCTATAAGATCCAGCAATCCCCCTTCTGAGAATATAGCCAGAGGAAAATGATCATTATACAAAAAAGACACCTGCACATGCATGTTTATAGCTGTACATATTCACAATAGCAAAAAACATGGAATCAACATCACTACCCATCAAAAGTGGACTGGATAAAGAAAACATGGCACATACATATGATGAAGTATTATGCAGCCATAAAGAAGAACAAAATCAAGGACTTTACAGCAAACCAGATGGAGTAGGAGACCATCACACTTAGTAATGTATCACAGAAACAAAGAACTGAATAATGAGTGTTCTCACTCATAAATGGGCTCTGAACACTAGTCACATTAACACAAGTTAATGTGTTAGACCCTGGAGCTTTAGACCCTGGACATTACCATGGGAAGAAGGGAGGGAAAAGCAGGTGACAACACAAGGCATACCTGATCCTAAACTCAGTGAAGTGAAGGCCAATTGGAGGCCCAAACTTGACCTGCATGTAGCCTTCATCTGTAGTTAACGATTACTAGCACCCCATATCTCTATAATAAAATGTAAGCAATTAAATTAATAATAAAGCAAAAATTAAAAAATAATAATTTGTTGTTTAAAGCATTATCATACAGTATATAAAGCTATTATTATTTTGTTTTTGAAAGCAGAATTTATTGAGAGGACAGAAAAGCTCCTGCAGTGGAAGGGGGCCTGAAGGGGTTGTCTGTTTTTGTTTGTTTATTTGTTTGTTTTATTTTTAAGATGTGAAGTACAGTTCAGGATCAGGTAACATTAGTAAGTGTACATGTTCTCAAACCAGACAACGTGGGGACCAAAGGGAGGTCCAAATTTTGCCTATTCTCTATTCTTATTTATAACTACCCCACTGTATAAAATTGCCACCATGTATGCAATCATGCCCTATGTATGGGCATTTAGGTTGTTTCACATATTTTTTATAGCAACCAATGCTATAATGCAGATGAAATTTTTATTTTTGTTGATGTTTCTTCAGGATAGATTCCTAGAAGTAGGATTGTTTGGTCAAAATGTAAGTTAATATACAATTTTATGAAGTATTGTCAAATTTCTCTCCAGAATGTTGTACTGGTATACCTAGTACATGTATGAGAGAACTGACACCCTAAAACCTCACCACCAAAATGTTATATCACAATGTTTTTCATTTTAATGATTTTGTGATGTACTTTAGTGTCTGGTAGGGTTAGTAGCCCAACTTACATTGTTCTTCTTCAGTGTTGCATAACTACTTTTGCATATTCATTTACCCATTTTAAATTTAATATGAATTTTCCTACAATAATTTTATGCTATCATTGGAATTGCATTAAATTTATAAATAATTGTGGAAGAAATTGACAGCTTTACACTGTTGGGTTTTTTGTCCAGGAAATGTATACTTAAACATTTGCTTAAGTATACATTTTTATATTTCACTAATACTCTAAGGTTTTTCTCATAAAGAATTTTAACGTGTGTTTATAAGCTTATTTCTAAATATCTACTCTTGGTTGCTATTGTAAATATAAGATTATTTACTGTTATAATTTCCATGCCTGAGTCCCCTTCATAATTTATTTTTTATTTTTTTTCATTTTTAAAAGATTTTATCAGACTTTTTTGACAATATAGTTAAATTTTATGTTAATTTCAATAACTTTGGGGAATACAAACAGTTTTGGGTTTGGGCTTTAAGAGTATCCACCACCTCCACCTGTGCAAATAGGTGATTTTTTTGTTGTTGTTCCTCCAACCCTTCCCCCCAGCCCTTCTGAGTCTTCAGTGTCCTTTATACCATTCCCTGTGTCTTTACACATCTCAGTTTAGCTCCCACTAATAAGGGAGAACGTGTGGTGTTTGGTTTTCCATTCCTGAGTTAGTTTGTTTAGGATGATGTTCTCCAATTTCAACCAAGTTCCCACAAAAGACATTATTTTGATTTTTTGATAGCTGAATAGTATTTCATGGCATACGTATATTGCATTTTAAAAGAAGATATAGACATACACAGAGGGTGCCAAAAAAAGGATGCACATTTTTAAAAAGGAAAAAAAAAAAACTGTATCAAAGTTGTAATATTCAATATATACCAATAACAAATAATGAACACAAGTCACGTTTTACTTTTGCAATTACAAGAGGTGCTCAAAGTGGTTCCCATCAGATTATGGCAAACTACTGCAGGACTTGTTGCCATGCAAGGCCTCCCAGATCCTTCCTGTACACAGTATCTCAAACTTATCATGAATGCATGCAATTGTTAGCCCTGTTGGAGGTTCTGTTGCACACTCACACCTCCATTGTCGTACTTCCACAAAGTTCTCTACTTTCAAATACCACCTCAAAATGATCTTGCACTCCTTGAATTACCATGCGTCCACTATTTTCTTTGACTGTCCTGCCTGTCACATGGTGATACCAACATTCATTTGATTAGTGACCTTTTTTTGAGTGAATATCATACTACACATTGCTATCACAATTCAGCTCAACTTCGAAAAGTAATACATAGATAACATCTTAAAGATAACTTAAAATGTGTACGCATTCTTGATACCCCCACTATATGTCAAAATCTAATTCCCAAGATAACAGTTTCAGAAAGTTAGGCCTTTGGAATTTGATCAGGTCATGATTGTGGAGCCCTCATGTATGAGATTGGTGCTCTAATAAAAGAGACCTCAGGGAGACCCTTACCCCCTCTGTCATCTGAAGATACACCAAAAAGGCACCATCTATGAGCAAGAAAGAAAGTCCTTACAAGACACAGACTCTGCTTTTATCTTGTGTGTCATGGTCTTCAGAACTGAGAGAAATAAATGTATGCTGTATATAAGCTACCCAGTCTGTGGTAGTTTGCTATAGTAACCTGAAAAGACTAAAATGGTGGAAGAGGAACAGCAGTCCCACTTGGTGATCACTTAAAATCTCAGATCTTTCCTCGCTTCTTATTCACCCACTCCCAGATCAGTCTTTCAACTGTAGACTTGAAGATGCCACCAATATATCTGGTTCCAGGAAATGGAGAAAGAAAACATCTTTTTAGCAAGAGTAATGTTAGTTTCATGGATAGTTTCTATTCATATTTCACTGAAAAATACTTATTCATGCATTTATTCATGTATTCCTAAATATTCATTAAGAAAATGCTATGCTAGAACAATGCTAAGGTGTGAGGGAATACAATTTAAAAAGCACTAGATAAGGTCTCTGACCAGGTAGGTCCTGTGTACTGTGACTAACTGATATCTTGGAGACTATTTCAGAAATCTTAAAGGTAGAACCTCGTTCAACAGCTGTCATTCTCATCTCTGATACAGAAAGCACAAGCCAAAAGTGTGACTAAGCAGACCCATTTGAAAAACTCTAACCAGGATGCTATAAACCAAATGTTTGTACTCCCCATTTATATGTTTACGCCTAATTCCATAATATGGATGTATTTGGAGGTGGAAATTTTTGGAGGTAATTAGATAATGAGAATGGAGACTTTATGAGTAGCACTAGTGCCCTTATAAAAAGGTCTCAGAGAGATTTATCATTCCTTCAGTCACATAAGATTACAGAGGGAGAAAATGTCCATCTATGAGGAAATGGACTTTAACTAGACATCAAATATGTTGGTGCTTGCCAGCCTTCAAAAGAACAAGAAATATTTTTTTTCTTATGAGTCATCCAGTTTATAGTATTTGTTACAGGCGCCCAAATAGCCTAAAATAGAAATTGTTACCAGGAGTGGGGTGCTACTATAGCAAATACTTAAAATGTGGAAGTGGCCTTAGAACTGGGAAATAGTTAGATGGTAGATAAGTTTGGAAGTGCATGCTAAAAAAAATGCTATATTGCTATAAATAAATTGTTAAAGATAATTCTGATGAAGGCTCAGTAGGGCAGGAGAACTGTAGAAAACTCAATCAACTTAGCAAATATCTAGGTAATCCAGAATATAATTGTGATAGAAAGAAACAGTAAGTAAAGACCATTATAATGAGCTCAAAGGTGGAAATTAGACAAATGTTATTTGGTGATAGAGAATACCATCTTTACTATAAATTGGCAACAGATTTGACTGAATTGTGTTCATATCCTAGTGTTTTGTGGAAAGTAGATCTTGTGGTCCATAAAAGTTAGTATTTGACAAAGGCAATGTATAAAAGCAAAGTGTTGAAATAGCAGCAAATAGACTATTCTTCACTGCTTATAGAAAAATATGAGAAGAGAAAAACAATTTAAAGGCAAAATAGTACATCAAAATGGAAGCAGAACTTAACGATTTGTAACATTCTCAACATATTCACATTGCAAAGAATGACAGAGATAGTTTAGCAGTGAACACGAAGAAAGTGGCCCATCTTATAGGAGATATGTCAACCATCTACACATTGCAAAGAATGACAGAGATAGTTTAGCAGTGAACACTAGAAAGCAACCCATCTTATAGGAGCTATGTCAACCATCTAAACAGAAGCCAATAATTATTTTCCAAGATAATAAAATAAATACCTTGAAGCAATTCACTCCAAGATCATCAGGGAATCCCCTTTACTCAGAGGTTCAGAGTGGAAAAGCCCTAGGAAGCATTAATCCATTGAGGAAAGTCCTCATCAAGGCAATGTCTAATGGAAGCATTTGAGACTACCCACAGGACTCCAAACCAGTAGATACACTTGCATCCAATTTAAGCCTGAAATGAGGAGGAGACATGTGATTCAAGCACACAATTTCCATGAAGGTAAGTCCCTTGCCTCACTGGCCTGCCGCACTGAGTCCAGATACCAGGCCCCCTGTCCAAATGGATCTGGAGGGCAGATCATCAAGCCAAAGTGATTATTCTCAATCCTTAAATTTTAATGTTGTTTGCCTTGTTGGGTTGGACTTTCTCAGGACATATTAGTTTTTTCTTGAAAGAAGTTTTTGGTTTATTTGGAATGAGGACTTCTCCTGTGGTTCCCACAAAGCTAATGGGAAATAAATAACCCAGGGTAGCCACCTCTGCCTAGTGACCAAGGCCACAAACAGTCCCAGGGGCCATTTTCTATTTTCTATATCTCCCTTTTATAGTGGGAATGTCTATACCACACCTGTCCTACCATTATATTTTTAAATAACATGTTTAATTTCATAGTCTCACAGCTGGAGAGCAATTTGTCTCAGAATTAATCATACCTTGAGGGTCACTCACATTTGTTTTAAATGATGTTTAGGTGATACTCTTGGCTTTAAACATTTGACTTGATGAAGTGAGTTAAGGGCTTTGAGATGATTGGGAGGGAAATTTTTTCAATAAGAAAAGTACATTTAATTACATTAAGCATTATATCTATCTTTTTAAACTTTGAATTGCCTTATCAACAAAAGTAGAGCATGACCATTACAAAACAGAGTCACAAGTAGTTATATCCCTGTGCTTATTGAAACAAAAGATGCATGATTGATGCTGTAAGTGCTCATCTTGAATTTTATGATGGCTAGTGAGACACTTCAGTCAGATTTCCAGTTTTGATTGCCATTGGTCAGGAAGGAAGCCTTTGTTGTTGGTCAGTATGATGTCATATGATCCCAAATAAAGTGAGAAAATGGGAGCCCCTGAGAAGTGACAAAACTTCCTTCTAGGATTAAACTTCACAGTGGCAGTGACAGATTTATTACTCAACTTTTTTAGTTTTATTTCAAGGGATCTTCCTGCTACACCACAATCCTTCCTGTTAACATAGAATATAATTATGGAATACCGTGTTGTCTATCCTCATCATTCATATAGAGGATGAAGTTAGCTGTGTTAACTGAGTGAGTGCTGTATGAACTGAGGCAATTGACACTTGACCAGCAATTCTTTCCATTGGGAACACACAAAAATTTGTCTATAAATTAGAGTTGGCATATACCTGCTGAGGTGTCAAACTCTGTGAAAGCTTACAGATAGGTTGGCAGTCTGAAAAGGGCATGGAGTAGGCTTTGGAATAACACAAACCTGACTTCTCTGACTGGACTTAAATCCAGTTTTGCCTATCTTTACTTGCTATTTCTAGGACTCTCAGCAAGTTAATCTCTCTGAACTGTATCTGCATAAAGGGTGTGGTGATTATTGCTTCACAAGGCTGTTGTGGTTTAAAGGAGTTAAAAGTGCAGAGACAGAAAATCCTTTACAACACTCTTTGGAGAGGCCCTGAGAAGAAAGACCTGAAATCTTCACTCAAAAAAGACACACTGGATACCAACTGCTGGTTTTTATCCTCTGCCTTCTCCAATCAATAAAAAATGACTTGAATGAGTCCCTGAAGGGTTTATTTTGTTTGAACTCTTGAAATTGTCCTCCTTCAGAAGTTTACTGCTGGCTAGAGATTAGCTTCTTAAGATTTCTCTGTCAATGTGCCTATATTATTGTCTAATAGTAAAATTGGAAGCTATATCCAGGAGGTTATTGATGACGTGAAATTTGGATGTTAACATCAATACTAAAAGTCATTCCTAGATATTGATATTTTTCAGAAATATTTCCACCTGCCAGTGATGAGAGACCTTTCTTAGATGAGGTGATAATTTGAGCAAGTTAAGGCATAATCGAAATCCCTGTTCTGGGGGCTACCTCCCCACTCTCTTTTGCAGAAGCCTTTTCAATTTGATGAAGTCCCACTTGTCAATCTAATTTCTTATGGCATAGGTTTTTGAGGTTTTGATCAGGAATTGTTTGCCTATTCTGATTCCAATATGGGTATCTCCTGCATTTTCTAAGATTCTTATACTTTGAGATTCTACATGTATGTCTTTGATCTATTTAGACCTGATTTTTATGTATGGTGATAGGTAGGGGTCCTTGTTTCAGTCTTCTGCATGTGGTCAGTCAGGTTTCCCAGCACCTGGGAAACTGAAGAGGTTCTCTTCTCCCCAGTGGTTGTTGGTGGAGGCTTTGTTGAAGATGCGTTGGTTGAGAAATTGAGGTTTTGCTTCTGGAATCTCTATCCTATTCCATTGGGTCTATATGCTTGTTCTTGTACCAGTACCAGCTTGTTTTGATTATTTTAGCCTTATAGTACAGTTTAAAGTTAAGAAGTGTGATACCTCCCACTCTGTTTCTTTTGCTAAGAATTAATTTGGCTATTTGTGGTCTTTTATGTTTCCATATAAATTTCTGTATTGTCTTCAGGTCTGAGAAGAATGATGATAGTAACTTAATGGGTATTACATTGAATCTATAGATTGTCTTTGATAGGATGGACGGCCTAACAATGTTGATTCTTCCAAGCCATGAACATGGAAAATTTTTCCATTTATTTGTGTCTCCTTTGATTTCTTTGAGCATTGTTTTTTAGTTTTCATTGTAAATTCTTTTAACCTCTCTTATTAGGAAGATGACCTTCCTGAAAAGGCACATGGCAGAATTTCAATCTTATGGAAGTTGTTTATGTTTGATTTATGGCCAAGGATGTGATCAATCTTGGAGTGTGTTTCATGTGGTGATTAGGAAGATGCCAAGATATTTCTCTCTTTTTTTGTGGCTATTGTGAATAGATTATGTTTTTAATTTGGTTATCTGATTGTTTGTTGTTGATGTATAAGAATGTGACTGACTTTTGCATGCTGATTTTGTATGCTGAGATTTTGTCAAAGTCTTTTATCAGTTCAAGGAAGTTTTTGAGAGATTCTCTTGGATTTTCAAGGTATAAAATCAAATCACCAGCAAGGAGAGATAACTTGACTTTTCCTATTTGGAGATCCCTGATTTCCTTCTCTTGTCTGATTGCTCTAGCTAGAACTTCCTACACTATATTGAACAGGGAAGTGAGAGTGGGCAACCTGCAACCTTGTCTTGTTCTGGTTTTCAGGGGAAATGCTTCCAATTTCTACTCATTTATCAATATCTTGGCTGTGGGTTTATCATAGATGGCTCTTACAATTTTAGGTATGTTCGTTTTATGCCTAGGTGTTTGAGGGTTTTTATCAGAGGAGATGCTGGATTTTATCAAAAGCTTTACCCACATCTAATAGTATAATCATGTGGCTCTTATTTTTGCATCTGTTAATGTATCCAGTTACATGTGTGATCCTGCAAATGTTGAACCAATCTTGCTTCCCAGGGATGAAGCCAACTTGGCCATGGTAGATGATTTTGGAGATATGTTGTTGAATACAATTTGATAGAATCTTGTTGAGAATTTTTGCATCTATTGTCATCAGGGATATTGGCCTGCAGTTCTCTTTTTTGCTGGTATCTTTACCAGATTTGGGTATCAGCATGACATTAGTTTCATAAAATGATTTGAGGAGAATTCTATCATTCTTGATTACCTGGAATACTTTCAGTATAACTGGTTTCAGCTCCTCCTTGCATGTTTTATATAATTCTGCTGGAAATCTGTCTGGTCTAGGGCTTTTTTTTTTTTTGGTAGGTATTTTTCTTATGACAGAATCAATTTCTGGGTTGTTATTAGTCTGTTTAGCTTCTCTATTTCTTGTTTGAACCTTGGAAGGTTGTGTGATGTTAGAACGTCCTCCATTTCATAAAGGTTATCAAGTCTGTTAAGTCTGTTTCTATACAGGGTGCATAGTAATTTCTGATAATCTTTTGTATTTAGAGGGAGTTGTGACTTGATCTTTTGCATTTCTAATCGTGTTTATTTGGGCTTTTTCTCTCCTTTTCTTGGTCATTCTGGCTAGGGGTCAATCACTCTTGTTAATCCTTTCAAAGAAACAGCTTTTTGTTTTGCTGATACGTTCTATGAGATTTTTGTCTTCTATTTCCTGTATTCGGGCTCTTATTTTGGTGATTTGAATTAGTCTGCTAAAGTTGGGGTTTTGATGGTCTTCTCTTTCCAGCTTCCTTAGGTGATCTGTTAGGCTCTCCACTTGTGATCTTTCTCTTTTCTTGATGTATTCTTGTAGAGATATAAATTCCCCTCTTAGAACTGATTTCATGGCATCCCAGAGGTTTTGGTAAGATGTTTCTTTATTATCATTTGTTTCTAGGAATCTTTTAATTTCTGCTTTGATTTCAGTGTTGACCCAGTAGTTGTTTGGCATCATGCTGTTTAGGGTCCATGTCTTTGTGGGCTTTGGGGAAATTTTGTTGGTGTTGATATTTATTTTTATTCCACCATGGTCTGAAAAGGTGCATAGCAGAATTTCAATCTTATGGAAGTTGTTTATGCTTGATTTATGGCCAAGGATATGATCAATGTTGGAGTATGTTCCATGTGGTGATGAGTAGAATGTATATTCTGTGGTTGTTGGGTGGAACAATCTGTAGGTATCTATTAAGTCTATTTGGTAGGGTATCAAGTTTAGGTTCTGGATCTCCTTGTTGATTTTTTGCCTCACTCTATCTAGGACTGTTGGTGGGGTATTCAAGTTCCCTGCTATAATAGTGTTAGAGTCAATATCTTCTTTTAGTTTAGTTAGTAGTTGCTTTATAAATGTTGGTCTTCCTGTTTGGGATGCATATAAGTTTGGGATGGATATTTCTTATTGATGGATTGAACCTTTTATCATTATGTAGAGTCCTTTTGTATCTTTTTTTCATTTTTGATAACTTAAAAGTTGTTTTGTCTGATATTAAGATAGCAACTCTTGTCTTCTTTTGTGATCCATTTGCCTAAGAATTTGTTTTCTATTCTCTGAGTCTGTGAGAATCCTTTACATTGAGATGTGTTTCCTGGAGGCAGCAAATTGTTAGGTCATGGTTTTTTTGTTTGCTTGTTTTTGTTTTTGTTTTGCCAGTTTGCCATTCTGTGTCTTTTCCATGGTGCATTTAGTTCATTCACATTCAGACTGATTATTGAGATGTGAGAGTTTCTACCAGTCATGAGGCTCTTATAAATTCTTTGTTGTTGTCATTGCTCTTGCTGCTTTATTTATTTATTTTGCTTGTTGGCTTTGATTCTGGGGTTGATATATGCATGTGTTTTCAATTTTGCAGTTGCAACATATGCTGTATTAATTCTTTGTTTTCCCCCATTCTTGGGAAGATGGCAGTCATTTTTTTTTCTCTTTCTTCTGAGTGTCATGGTGTCCTCCCTACAGATCTCCCAGGACCTGTAAGTCACAGGGTGACAGAGGTTGAGACCAAGCAACCTGGAACTCCTGGACAGTAGGACAGACCAGAAGAGATGACCATCTCTGAATTTTTAGTTACAAACAGGTATCAAATTTTGTTAAAGTCTTTCTCAGCAACTACTGAAAAAATTATGCTTTTTGTAATTATTAATATGCTTTATAACATTTATATAATTCTTAATATTAAAGCAATTTTTGTTTTGCTATAATAAATTCTACTTAGCCATAGTATATTATTTGCATATGGTACTGAGTTTTGTTTGTTAATATTGTACTTAGTTTTGTTGCACTAATTTTTTTAATAAGTGATTTTTTTTATTTATGCTGTATATTTGGTCTCATTTTTTGAATATTTTGAACAATTTAATTCATTTCTTTCAATGTTTTTCTACTTATTAATAAAAAAGTGGACATAGAAATCCTTATAGTAAGCAAATTGGAATTTAATCCAAAATATTAATCAGGTTTATCTCATGGATATATATCAAAGATAACATGGAATGTATCTCCTTTATAAATAGCTGAGAAATAAGGTGATTATACATCAACATCTTTATTTTTTATTTTTTGAGTTGGAGTCTCACTCTGTCACCCAGACTGGAGTGCAGTGGCTGCTCTGAGCAACTGCAGCCTCGACCCACTGGGTTCTGGCGATCCTTCCACCTTAGCCTTCTGAGTAGCTGGAATTACAGGTGCATGCTACCATGCCCAGCTGATTTTTTGACTTATTGTAGAGATGAGGTCTTGCCAAGTTGCCCAGGTAGGTCTCGAACCCATGGGCTCAGGCAATCCACTCACCTTAGCCTCCCAAAGCGTGGGATTACAGGCTGAGCCACCAAGCCCAGCTATACATCAACATCTAAGAACACATTAGTAAGTTCTTTTTTCAACCTAAATTAGAGTTACAGAACTTTACTGACAAGCTATAACTTTATGTTCTGTGAAAAAATATATTTGGATTAAAAAAAGGAAAATGAATATTTTAAATTCATTTCTTCTTAGTCATACACTGTGTCCTTGCTCTTTCTTCCTTGAAACTATGAATATCTTTTTATTACTCATTTTTTTAGAAAAATGAAAATTGGAAATGATCAGGAAATGGAGATGGAAATTAAAGAAATATTTTTATTTACTTATTTTAAGCATTCACTAAAATCATCCCACGTCTCTCATTTTCATGATTCTTTTCTTTAAATAAAATCTCATAGTTATGGGTACCAACTCTGAAATATTATTGGAGAAGATAAAACAAAGCTGCTCTCAAAAAATTATCTTAACTGACAAATTATTTAAATAATCATTTTTAAAGATTCATGGAATAGATTTTCTTAGAGAAGTCCATTATTATTAGTTGCAAATAACATATTCAGAACACAGATGAGAATACTTGATCAGTAAGATCGTTCTCTTCTTCTGTTCATGTTAACCAATCCTCACTTGACTTATTTATTTGAAAGGAGACTAGTTTTTTATTTCAATTCAATAGTCTCTTATTGCATTATACTCTTTCCTGATGAGCCTGGTCAGATTGCCACCATCATCTAAGCACTTTAGTCTTCCATCACTAATTGATATGAGTTGGCAAGTGAATTAAAATAAATTTGTGATTTCAGTTAAGTCACTTGTTTCTATAAAGATTATTTCTGGTTTGAATTTTAAGAGAAAGATTTATATAGGTGAAGTAATGAACAGTTTATTGGTAACTTTTTCTGGATAGTCTGAAAGAAAAAGAAATGAACATTTTAGGATTCCAAAAATAAATTTGAAAAGCTAGAAAATACAAATTCTGTTGTGTGTCTAAGGACATTACTTGCTTGGTTGGGAAAAGTGTTCTGCTGTAAACAGAGTTAGAACTTTGAAGACTAAAGTGAGTATTTGGATCATTACCCTACAGTGAAAAGAAAATTTTATTTCAATCAAAGTATATATTAAAATGCTTTGATTCACTAGAGTGAACTACAAAAGATAGAGAGACAGAACTTGGCAAGACTATTTGGTAAAATCCTAATGAAGAAAGGAAGTTTTAAAATTGAATGTGTCTGAAGCAGGTAGTAGAGACCATAACTTGAATTCGGATAGGGAAAACATTGAAGAGAGATGTGAAAGATACAATGGAGTTCAGGACATGCTTCCCCATAATATGGCACCTTGGCATCTGAACAGCAGAAGCTGGAATTATCTCCACCCCTTGAAGCAGGCATAAAACCTAGCTGACTTTCATCTGAAGCAAATAAAAAGATCCTTATTTCTGTAGCTCCTGAGAAAAGAAATGTTCTAATTTCAGAAGACACAGAGAACCAGAAAAGAATGTGAATCAACAGGCCCCATTAGAGCCTATTCCTTTTTGTCCGGTCCTGCTTCTCTATAGCTACTCACTTCTTCATCACCCTCAGGATAAAGTGTACATGGTTTTTCCTCTTTCTTTGGATCTTTGTTTCTGAAGGCTCTCATGTCACATGAAACATTTATTAAGTAAATTTGTTTGCTTTTCTTGTGTTTAGCTGTCTTTTGTTATAGAGGTCTCAGTCATGAACATTGCAATGTGTGGGAAAAAAAAATCTCTTCCTGCCTGCAGAGAGACACTTAAGGAAAAAATATTCAGTGATCAGGAGGAGGAGGATTAAGAAGTGGCAAAGTGGAAAGGTATATACAATTTCCAGTATCACTTCATAGTTAGTTCATGTATGCATTTTCCCAAAGTCAATCTTGAAAATCAAGTGTAATCATGCAAATCCATTTTGAGGTCTCATAATCTCCTATGAGTTACTCATTCTAGAGAACAGTTTGTTTTACAATTGAAGCATTTTATTATTTTTAGGGGACTTTATAACACAAGCCTGCTTGTGTTCAACGTTATTATTGCTCATCTGATCTTGAGATGTGGTTCCTCCACTCAAAAAATAAATAAGAAAAAATTTTAAATAATAAAAAATATTTTTATCTCTGGGGGATTAATATCAGCACACACAAAAATAACTTCAAAAATATTTTCAAAAAGCAAAGCAATTAATATAGTCATCATAAAATAACCTCAGTACTTGATCACCATTCATACTAACTGCACTGTCATTAATTTTTCTTCTGAAATATGAATTTTAACAAACACTTTGAAACAAATACATTTCATAGGCATGTAATGAGAACCAGGTGAGATTTCAACCTACAGTCTTTCAAATTATTTTTGCAATAATTTTTTTATTTACCTCAGATCAACACTGATAACTTTTGTCATCAATCTGCTTGATTTTTATTAGTAGAATTGGAGGAAAGTTAAAATGAGATAATTCTCTAAAGGAATAAAGAACACATACACAGAAATGCCTGATTCCCTTAGTTACATGTTTCAAGAGTTCAATATTTCTCACAGAAGTATTTATTTTGTAAACTTTACAATGAGGAGATCTGGAAATATTTTTATTTAGGTTAAATAAATGACTCCACTTGTAAAATAAAACATTTAAGTATCATAAATTGGTACCCAATGAGTCTCAGTTTTAAGTTATTATGCAAGTTATCTCCAATTCTTTAATGAAATGAATCATAATTCTCAAAATTAAAAATGCATTTTACTTAGCAAAAAAGTACATGTCAATGCTACAGATTGTTTCCCCTACAAATGAAGGGAAAGCTTGAAGGATTTTGAATTTGTAAATAATAAAAACTTCTTTTGAAAAGGGAGCACTACTCTTACACTATGAATCAAAAACAAATGTATCACCAACCATATATATTAGGCAATATATTGTTTATTGTTAGAATTCATTCTTGCACTTGCAGGACATGGATGTTACCCCTTTCTAGTTTGCATGGTATATCTAGTATATTAAGTGTGGGTCTTGGACTCAGAATGGTCTGAGTTTTATTAAGAGTTTTGCCCTTTTCTAACTGAAGTCTTATGTTTTAGACAGTATCTTACTTTCCATTTCCTATGGGTAGCAGAATGATAATATCATTTAGTAGTTTCCTGGGGCTGCCATAGCATAGGTCCACAAACTGGCTTAAAGCAACCCAAAATTATTCTCTAATGCCTCTGGAGACTGGAAGTCTGAAAGCAAAGTATTGGCTGGTTTGGTTCCAGAGATGGGATCAATCCCAGCCCTCTCCTCCAGCTTCTGGTTGTTTGCTGACCATCTTCGGCATTCCTTGACTTGTGAGAAGCATCATTCTGATCTCTGCCTTCACGTCACACGGTTTTCTCTCTGTGGGTGTCTGTGTCCCAGTTTCTACTTTTTATGAAACTCATCCTATTCCTGCATGACTCGTTTTATTTAATAATTGCATCTTCAATGACCCTATTTCCAAGTAAAGTAACATTCTGAGGTACTGGAGGTTAGACTTTAACATAAGAATTTTGTTGGAAGGCAATTCAACATATTAAAGCATCTGTTCTGTAGGATTGCCATTATCAATCATGTATAGAAATTGACTGATTATTTTTAAAATTCTTGGAAAAGAGAGATGCAGTCAGTATATTAGTAATAAAGCATCCTACAGGATGACTGGACCTGAACCTAAATCTGGCACTAAGACTTAGCACTTCTCTTTTTTAAAAATGGAAATATTTAATACAATAAAATATATAAAATGTTTACCATGATACCTAGCACATAGCCTGGGCTAAATAAATGCTATTATGTTTTATTCATATGTCTGTACACATACTAATATAATGGTGCATTTTAGCTTTTTTATCTGTTCCTTCTTAAATATACTGTTTATTTCCCTGGTTATATTTCTAAGGGTTAGGCAGAAATTAAACACTTAAATGTTTCATTTAGTTTACTAATTGGTTTTGTTTAATTGGACAGTGTGTGGGTGTCAAATTACTTGTCTTGAAGTTTTGGGTTATTTTAACTATCATAAAATATATTTATTAATTATTTTTTCTTATTAAAAATATTAAACCTCAAATTCCTCCAAGAACCAAAATGCCCAGATAAAATTAATATACATTTTTAAATGTGGTTTAAATTTTTTTCTAGAAAAATAACCATGGTTCCATACTCATCTTTTATGAAGTTTATTTAAAAACTTAATATTTCTAATATATGAGCACACTAAAATAAATTGCTTTGAACAAAGATCTAACTAAATTTTATATTATAAGAAAAAATAGATTTTTAATAAAGAAATATATATTTATATTTTATAACAAAAAATAGATTTCATTTATAAGGTACTACACAAGTTTAAGGTACTTTAGTATTTTAACGTTTTGTTTCTACATTTAGCTGCATCAGTTTGAAGGGTGAGGCATGCACCAAACAGAAATAAGCCTTATTAAATAAGCCTTTATGAGGGACATGCTTATCTGGTTAGGCCAAGTCAGCTCTTATTCAGTCATTCTATACATCTATCTGTAATATTAGTAAGATCTTTTAAAGATGATGTAGAGGTTTGTTTAAAATGAGGAAACCTTCCCTTTGAATGGAGAATGCTATGGTTTCCCATGCAAGTCTAATCCAGTGATCCCAGATCCTGTAGTACTCTGGGATTACCCTTCCTGTATTATTTAAATTAAATAGTCTGAGACTCCTTTTCCCGTATGCCACCCCAGAGCCCTTACCCATTATTTTTGAAACTTGTTTAATAGTGATAGGGTGCAAAGGGTAGGCTTGAGCTTGCCTAAGTTCCTTGTCCTAAGTGGCATTGATCCTGGTAATTGTAGCTTTTATCTTTTCTCTATACCATTCAATTACTCATTCTTCAAATCACCCTAACAGAGCATAAAGGTTATAGTAGACATTTAGTGATAGAGAATTTCAAAAAAATAAGCAAGCATTACAGAATAAGTGCAAACAAACTCATTTGTTTAAGAGAGTTGACCTTGAAGTTACATTGTCTCTACTGACCTTGGGTCGATGTGTACATTTTAAAGTAGTGGCTATATACTATGTATAGCTTGCCCTACATGTGCTGATATTTTTCTTATTAGTAACACCTTGTTTCTCCTTTGGAGAGTCCCCCTTTTCTACATTCGGTCCATGTGTTTAGTTGGGGCTAAACTTATGTTGCAGGGATTGCTATATGTTTAGTGCCAGTGATTAGCAGTCAGAGATATATTAAAAAATAGATGTGTGCTAAAATGTTAAATGGTGAGAAATAACCCATAACTTTTACTGGAGCTTATCAGGAGAGAGACATGCCCTTTTTAAGGAGTGTTGCTAAGGTATCTTAAAATGCAAGTCTGCTATTGCTGGTAAGTGTTTTTACAGAACACCATGAGTTTTCTAAGCAAGGAAAGTGAAGATAAGAAATAGAGACAGAACCCTGAAGATGCTCCTTATGCAACTGCATGGAATGGTGCTGGAAGCATGGCTTACGTTGTAGTTTTAAAGGCATGAGTCATAGTTTCTGTCTCCTTTTAGCAGGTAAAAGTGGGACATTGAAGCAAGAAGGTTTCAACTCAAAACTCTGACTTATATCAAGCATGTGATCAAGAGCAAATTACTAACCTTCTTTGCTTCTCTTCATCTGTACTTACATCACAGAGTTGTTGTGAAGTATTAACAAGTTAATCTACACAGAAAGTTAGAACAGTGCCTGGAATACAAGCTTTAAAAATCTAAGTTATCATCTGCATTACTAGTCGCAGTTTTTGTTTCAAGTAATTGACACTGGATTTCTGTCGCTAATAATAATAATAATAATAATAATAATAATAAAGTGTTCTCTAGCTAACACATAGTGCTGCTGTTGAATTAACAATCTCAAAAACCCTGGCACATAAAAGCTCTTCTAATATTATTTATTTTTATGATTGTTAGTCTCAACATAATTATTCCCATCTTTTTTAATCTTCAAAATACCATTATTATTAAAATGATATGAATAATATCATTATTCATCAACTCTGAGAATTTTTCCATAGCCATATTCTACCATTAAAGATTATGCTTCTGGCCAGGCTCGGTGGCTCAGCCTGTAATCCCATGCCTTTGGGAGGCTGAGGTGAGTGGATTGCCTGAGCCCACAGGTTCGAGACCCGCCTGGGCAGTGAGACCTCATCTCTACAATAAATCAAAAAATCAGCTGGGCGTAGTAGTGCATGCCTGTAATTCCTGCTACTTGGAAGGCTGAGGCGGAAGGATCGCCGGAGCCCAGCAGGTCGAGGCTGCGGTGGCCGGGAGCGGCCACTGCACTCCAGTCTGGGTGACAGAGTGAGACTCCAACTCAAAAAAAGAAAAAAAAAAAGATTATACTTCTGACATTTTGAACATTTGTCTTCTTCTCTCTCCCCTGATGACAGCCCTTAATAACAAAATATATTTTATTTTATTGCAGAGTTCATATATGTACTACTAACCAGGCCATCTCTTAAGTGCCCAAAAGTCATTAAAATTTTGCGTTCAACATAATTGTTCCTACTTCATACTTCCATTTTAGACAAAAATTATGAGTTGCTTCTTCATAATTTCAAGTTGTTTTTAATATATGTTGGATTTAATTATTATATGTAGTCCCATTCCCAGCCAGCATCACAAACAGCAAGGATTGGAGGACAGAAAGTTTATTCTGGTTATACACACCAGCAATAAATAGTAAGCAGTGGGTTTTGATATCCATCCCTTGATCTGCCCACTAAAGAACCAAGAGTTTCCATAATTACTGGTATTAAAGTATTTAAGTCCATGTTGATTTAATTTGGATTCTTTCCTAAGTTTCTCAGAATAATCTTGCAACCCTTGGTCTGGTGTCTCCAGAATATCTGCATTATTCTTCAGGGTATATATTGTTGACCAAAAAGTAATTTTAAAAAATTAAACCTAGCCGGGCTCAGTGGCTCAGCCTGTAATCCCAGTGCTTTGGGAGGCTGAGGTGAGTGGATTGTCTGAGCCCGGGAGTTCGAGACCTGCCTGGGCAACTTGGTGAGACCTCATTTCTACAATAAATCAAAAATTAGCTGGGTGTGGTAGCGTGCACCTGTAGTTCCAACTACTTGGAAGGCTGAGGCGGAAGGATTGTCGGAGCCCAGCAGGTCGAGGCTGCAGTGACCGGGAACGGCCACTGCACTCCAGGCTGGGTGACAGAGTGAAACTCCAACTCAAAAAAAAAAAAAAAAATTAAACCTATACAGTATTTAACTTACATTTATACATTCCTAGTCTTTAATCTGTACTGTTAATAATGGCAGATAAAACTGTAGCTTTCTGTATCTAATCTACGTACAGCCTACATTTGTATTTCTCTTTTCTCTGTAGAGTCACTAAAGACTGCATGCCTTCAATGCTTCAATGACAGAATAGAAGTCAATGTCATATTAGAGGAAAGTGGCATTCCTGTAGAGAAGCTCAACAATAAAAATTAACTCATTACATAGCATCGGATATTTCATCTCCACTGAAATGTTGTGTGTATGTCTCTAATTTACCACAGTACCACAGTGAATTAAATTAATTATTTCAGTACCTCCTTTCTAATTTAACCTAAGCTCCTGGAGCAAAATATTAATAAAAACATCATTATCATGTTGTTTTTCAACTGACTGTTCTTCATTGCCTTCTTTGTGGACTCCTCTACAGCACGGTGGGCTCAAGGTGTGTAAGCATGGGAAAGATAGTGCAGTCTGTCTTGCTGCCAATCTTGTGAGAGTAAGAGTTAAATCATATGTGTAGCCATTAGAGTTCTTGGTTGCAAACTTCAGGGATCAACTCAGGTTTTGGAGTTCATGATCTCAACCTAATTCAGTGGTTCAGTCATGTGTCCATTTAAACTTTGATTATATCAAGAAATTTCCCCAAGTATTTAGAGATCACAGAATATTATGGGATAACCAAGTTAATGAAGAGTATGTTCAAACATTCTGATACTTCAAACAAAGTCAGTACAAAGACAGCTATACCTTAAAGAATTACATATCTTGAAGACATATCACCAAAAATAACATCAGAATACTCCAGCTGCTGAGAATGTGTTAAGGTGCCTTCACCAGTTGTCCTCTCCAGAGAAGCCCCTCTGTTCAGTCTCTCCAAGTCCCCGCCACCAAAACCTTTGCTTAAACTGTTCTCAGGAAATCAGAAGCAAAACAGTTTTCCTCTGAATTGACTTAATCTGAGCTTTGTGTAAGCAGAATTATTTTTGGAAAGATGCTATAAAAAGGAACACTGATTTGCAATTTTATTCTCAATTATACTTTTATCAAAACAGTTAATGACTTAAATCCAAATTTTATACAGTATATAGTCACCCTAATAGCAATGAAATTTCATGTATTAAAGTAGAAATAGAAAAGGCAAAACCAAGATGTTTTAGTGATCTGTGGAATCTAAATTTATATAACAGTTGATAGAAAAAAAGTAAATTTCTTGATTATATAACAGTTGGTACCAATTTAAAACTCTGCTTAGTTTCCTGGTAACTAACTGTCTCTAATAAGAACCACAAAAATACCTATATAAAAATAACTCTAGAGGTAAAGCAAGAAATGAAGAGAAAATATAAGAATTTTTTAATAGCCATACCTAAGTGTGGAGGAAATAGACATTCATTTGAGTTAGTAAAAATTGTAACTATATGAAATACACTAGAGATTACATTACAATAAGATTCTATAAATTCACAAGTGTTACAACAAATAAGTTTTTAATAGATGAATCACTGAATGTCAAACATATTGTCAATGACCTATCAAGTATATTTACTAAAACAAAAACATACAATCATGACAAATTTTTAAATAAAGCCCATTTATGAAAAATTATCATAGGACTATGAAGTGCACAAAATATCTTGATTTCAAGTCATGAACAGTCCTACAGTGGTGAGGATATGTGTTAAATTAAGTCCAACTGATGAATAATTATCAAGAAATTACTTAGGACCTGCTCTGTCATTTATGTCCAACATATTATTTTGGACATGAAGATTACTTTGTGCATGAAGAACTTGTCCAAAAAAAAAAAATCACTCATTTTATGAAGTGATTTACTCATTTTACTATGAGCAAAAAAGACAAATAGATACATATAAATTAATGACAAATGCAAAATTTAAAGACTCAACAATGCTGTTGTAATTTTTAAATTATTTTTAATTCTTTTATTTATTTGATTTTTATTTATTTGATTCAATTTATTTGAAATAAATTGTATTTATTCATCATGTCCAGTGTGTGTGTGTGTGTGTATATATATATATATATATATATATATATATATATACACACACAATGGAATACCCATCCAGGCTCTAAAAAGGAACTCATACTTGGAGTGGTGGCTTGTGCCTGTAATCTCAGTTACTCAGAAGGCTGTGGTGGGAAGATGGCTTGAGGCCAGGAAGGCATATTAGAATAAAATTAAATGAGCATCTATCAAAAAAATGAACGTATACCTTTATTTTTCTAGAAAATATAGTTCAATTCTAGAACGGAATTTTCCATATAGTTATATATTTAATAAATATAAATACATGAATGGATGTACTGATGTCATTTTAAGAGATTATTCCAAATATATATATAGCATATTTTTTACTTCTGTAAAAAAAAACACACACACTTTTTATTAAATTTGAACAAGAATATCACTGATGTGTACACTTAAGTATATCTACTGTTATATACTATCATTATTATAAAACTTCAACTGAGGCCAGGCATGGTAATTCATGCCAAGAATTTCAGTACTTTAGGATGTCAAGGTGGGAAGATTAATTAAGCCCAGGAGTTCAAAGTTAAACTATGATCCGGCACTATAGGCTGAGTAAAAAAGGACCAAGTGTTTATTGCCCTTAGAGCTTGTCCTCTAGGATGTCATATTGTGAAACTGTATCATAGAGAGAGAGAGATTTTTTTTTTTAATCAGTCAGGCATGGTAGCCTGTGCCTATAGACTGAGTTTGTTAGGAGTAAGGCTGAGATGGGAGGATCACTTGAGCTCAGGAGGTTAAAACTACAGTGAACTATAATCCCACCACCGCACTTCAGCCTAGGTCACAGAAGAAGACCTGTTTTCAGAAAACAACAAGAACAACAAAAAACAATGCCAATTGAGTAGTTGTATGTCTCTTCACTTCTAGAACACACACACACACACACACACTTTCATAAATGCATATATTCATGCAAATACCACCACGAGCGAGAGAGCAAAACAGAAAACATTTACATGCACCCAACAAAGATGACACTTCATGGTCAATCTTTTTCCCCTCACACAGACCATGCCAAGCACTGAATTGTTTATTGCCCTTGCAGCTTGGCCTCTAGGATGTCATAGTGTGAAATTGTACCAAACATATATCTTTATTTATGGCTTCACTTTGCTTAATACATTAGAAGTTATTCCATATCTATCTATCATATATCATCTAATTTATTTTACTTATTGCCGAATTGTATGAATATACCACAACTTATTTGTCCATTTACTAAATGATGGACACTTGCATTCTGTATAGTTTTAATTTTTTGTGGATAAAGTCTTAGAAAACATATAAGGATAGACCTCTATGTGCTCAGGTATGTTAAATATGTTCATTTCTCATGAATAGACACTTAAGACTAAATTACCGAATCACAAGATTAGTGGATTTTAGCTTCATAATAGTTTTCCTAGGGATTTTGCAATTTTTGTTTCCCATAAATAATGTATGAGTAGCTTCATATCTTCACCAACACTTGGACATTACATTTTATTTTGCCATTCTAGTAGATGTGCTGTGATCTTGATATGTATTTAATGTGTATTTCCCCAATTACCAATAATGTTGAACACATTTTTGCTTGTTACTGGCCATCCTTATATTTTCTTTGAAAAGTACTTGTTTACCTGCATTATAACTATATTGTCCTATTATTATTAAATTGCAAGGGTTTTATTATTTATGATAAATACATATAAATATGATATAATGTATAGGTGATTTAATGAGTTTGATAAGTACTTTCTTCTAGTTTATGACTGCTGTTTCATTTCTTTGAATAATGACTTATAATATTCAGTGCTAAAATCTTTTTTTTTTTTTTGAGTTGGAGTCTCACTCTGTCACTCAAACACGTGCAGTGGCCACTCCCCAGCCACTGCAGCCTTGACCTGCTGGGCTCCATCAATCCTTCCACCTCAGCCTTCCGAGTAGCCAGAATTACAGGCACGCACTACCACGCCCGGTTAATTTTTTATTTATTGTAGAGATGAGATCACACCAAGTTGCCCAGGCGGGTCTTGAACCTATGGGCTCAGGCAATCCACTCACCTTGGCCTCTCAAAGTGCTGGGATTACAGGATGAGCCACTGAGCCTGGCTCAGTGCTCAAATCTTATGGATATTTTTGTTAAATACATCCCAAAGGATTTTATTTTTATTTTTATGTGATTATAAGTAGTACCAGGTTTTAAGTTTGACTTCCAATTGGTTGCAAATAATATATAGAAATGGAATGGCTTCTGGTTTATTACTCTTCTATCCTGAGACTGTTTTAAACACTCTTAACTACTATTTTATACATTTTTAAAATAATTTTTAACTAGATGATTGTTCCATTTCTGAATAAAGGCAGTTTTGATTCTTTCTTTCTGATTTATGTGCCTTTTAATTTCGTTGTTTAATTTATATCTTCAATATCTTTACTAATGTTCTGCTTACTTATTCTATGAATTATGGGGAGAGTAGTATTTAAATTTCCAATAATATTTATGAATTTTTAAATACTTTTTCAATTCTTTAGCATTTTGCTTGGTATTATTTTAAACTCTGTAATATATTTAGAAGTTTTATAATTATTGATGAATTGGCCTGTAATCATTATGCAATGCTTCTCTTTATTTTTGGTAGTATCCCTTATTTTGAAGTTAACATATAAATACAGGCAATCCATCTTTGATTTGAATTGTATTTTCAAGATTTATCTTTCTCTCTGTTTACTTCTAGTTTATTTGTGTCATTATATTCAACATGTGTTTAATGTAGACATCACATAGTTGGTTCCTGATTTTTTACTGCCATTTGAGTATCTTGGCCTTTAGTCTTTTTCATTCAAAATATTATTTCATATAGTTATTAATATATTTTATTCAGAATGATTTGTCTTCTGTTAGTGCCATCTGTTCATTGCTCTATTTGTCATATTTCCTTAGTTTGAAATAAGTGTATTTTTATGTTTTTATATTATCTCTACTTTTGGTTTATTAGCCTGATCCATTTTATTATTTACTCATTTCACTGATTGTTCTGGGGTTTAAAACAACCATCTTTATCTTAACACAGTTTACTTCCAAATGATATTATACAACAGCATATGTCATGTAATATTCATACAACTTTTTATTCCTGTAGCCTCTCATCCATTGTACATTGTCATACATTTTGCTTTAATGTTTATCATAAAATCCCACAACCCTTACTATTTTAAAAATATTTTAGTTATGTTAACATAATTAAAATTGAGAATATGTTTTATATACAAAGCTTACATTTACAAATTATGGTTCTCTTCATTCCTTTGTATATATCTTAATTTCTATCTGCTATTGTGGAAGGGGGCTTAAAAAAATCTACAATGTCAAAAATTAGGCTAAGCATAAACTCAGCCTTTGCACAGTTAAGCATGTACTCAGCCTTTGCACAGTTTCCCTTCCTGGAAACTGGCAACAGCACCTGCTGGCCAGGTTAAACTGTTTAACAGCTTTTTTTTCCACTTCTGTGAACCCCACTAGTATTGCTTGAAAAGTACCTAGGTCTCCAGGATGTTGTGGTTTGGCCCACTTGGAAAGTCCCAGTGTGGTTTTGCCCCATTTAAGCAAGCCCCTACAGCAAATGGAGCCCCTTGCTGTGGGACTGGCATGTCCAGCAGGCAAGTGGCCACCGGCCGGGCTCTTGACTAATAAACCTCTCCTTTTTATAACTTGTACTTTTGGTGTCAGTGTCTGTGAATTAAGCACTCAGTCTGTATTTCATTTGGGGGCTCTCCTGGGAGACCCGAGAACTTAATCCCCAGCCCCAATCACCAGCTGACCTTGAGGGTCTGCATACCCATGAACCTCAGTGTTTGTCAGGCCTGGTGAGTCTGTGGACTTGCAAATGGCTGATTGTCATCTGTCAGACTCACAACGTCCTCAGAGCCCTCTGAGAGGTGAGTCAAGTTACTGTTCTGTTTGTGTGCGCTTCTGGTTGGCCCCACATGAAAGCTGGATGCAGCACTAATTCCTGGGTCCGCAGTCCCAACGAGACATCGCTGGGACCTCCGGTATTGCCCTCGGGCAGTTAGACCTGTCTGTTCAGTTTGTGTTATTGTCTTTATTTGTGCAGTGTTAGTCACTGTTGTGTCTGACATTGCTATCGATATTATGAGACAGCAGTGTTCTAAGCCTGACACCTCTCTGCAACTGGTTTTGTGCCACTTCAAGAATTTCCAAGGGGTGGCATACCAGTCAGGTTATCAGGTAAACCAAGGAAACCTAACTACCTTTTGTTCCCCTGAATGGCCCACATTTCCTAATTGCAGCTGGCTGCCGGAGGGGACCTTCAAACCTGCCATAGTGGGGAAGGTACCACAGTTCATCTGTTGACGCCCCCGGGGCCAGATCCCATACATCACTACCTGGTACCTCCTGGTAATGCAGCAGCCATCATGGATGAAGCTAATTCTTCTCATATTTTAGCCCTATAGGAAACTTTAAAAGCCAAACACCTGGTCCTCCAGAGCCGACCAGAGGATGATGAAATTCTCCTGCCCTACTCTACATCTGAGCAGGAGCAGGAGCCCCACAAGGTTCTCAACCCGTCACTCACCAGGAGTGGGTCCTTGTATCAGCCTCTTTATCCCCCCCTTCCCCATGCATCTCCCAAGGGCCCAGCCACCCCCGATAAACTGACTAGCCACGACTCATCTTTGGGGACCTCAGAACCACAAACTCCCACAGTCCTCCCCCGGAAACAGGCCCCAGGACTAGACGTGGGCGGTTCAGGAGACCAGCCTTTTATGGTTTATGTCCCTTTCTCTACTAGTGATCTTTACAATTGGAAGCATCAAAATCCGGTGTTCTCTGAAAAAAAAAAAAAGCCTCATAGGCCTTTTATAAACGATTTTCTTCACCCACCAGCCCACTTGGGATGACTGCCAATAGCTCCTCCAAGCCCTTTTTACTGCAGAGGCAAGAGAACGAATCCATCAGGAGGCAAGGAAATTGGTCCTGAGACCAGACAGCAGACCAGCAGAGCAGGACCATGTGGACCATGTCTTCCCTGCTGAGAGGCCTAATTAGAACCTGAACACTAATCACGGTAGGGAGTGTCTCACCTCCTATCGTTGGACTCTAATGGGGGTTCTCCGGGCCACCACAAGGTGGCCCAAAAATTTGTCTAAGAAAGTGAGGTAACTCAGGGCCCACAGGAATCTCCCATGGCTTTTATGGAATGCCTTATGGAGGCCTATCAGATGTATACTCCCATAGACCCAGAGACCCAGAAAATTGGAGGGCTTTAATTACAGCATTCATCTCCCAGTTGGCCCTTGATATAAGAAAAAATTGCAGAAAATTAAAAAATTTGAGAAAAGGGAAAAGTTTATCAGAATTAACCAAGGTAGCCCAGAAGGTCTATAATAACAGGGACTCGTTTAAAAAACCAGCAAACAAAAAAAATGGCCAAAGTAGTAGCAGCAGTTTTACAGGAAATTAAACCCAAGCAACCAACAGGGAAAAGAGGAACCAGCACCAGGCGAAAAACTTCACTAGCTAAAAATCCCTGACTGCCCAGCGCATTCAGGCTATAGCAGGCAGCCTGGCCCCAGGAAGCAAAAGGCAGGTTCAGGAATTCTTGGGAGCTGTAGGATACTGCCAACTATGGATCCCTCAGTTTTTGAATTTGCAAATCCCCCTATGAAATAACCAAGGGACCAGAGGCTAATTTTAAATGGACACCAGAGGGGAACAAAGATTTCTAAGTCCTTAAAAAAAAAAAACCCTGGTCTCAGCTCCAGCCCTGGCCTTGCCAGATATTAAAAAAAAAAACCTTTCTACCTTTATGTGAAAGAAAAACGAGGCATCACCCGGGGGGTCCAAGCTCAGTGAACAGGTCAGTCACCTACTTGTCAAAAAACTGGATCCAGTAGTCTCAAGCTGGCCACCCTGCTTGCGGATTATAGCAGCCATTGCCATGTAAGTAAAGGACTCAGACAAACTAACATTGGGGTAGAATCTGACTGTAACGGCCACACATGCAGTGGAGCCTTTACTCCGAGGGGCCCCTGACAAATGGATGTCAGAGGCCCAAATAACCCATTATCAAGTGCTGCTTTTAAATCAACCCCACATCAAGTTCCAGCATACCCCCAGCTTAAACCCCTCAACTTTACTACCAGAAGAAAGTCCCACGGGGCCGCTGCCTTGTTGTTATGAAACAACTGAGTTCCAGAAGCTGCGCTGGGACCTAACCGATGTCCTGAGAACAAACGCCAACCTAATGCTTTTCTCAGATGGCAGCAGTTTCATCCAGAATGGGGTAAGGTATTCAGGGGCAGCAGTGGTCACTCTACAGGGAACTATTTGGGCTGAGCCTCTTCCACAGGGAACATTGCTCCAAAAAGCAGAACTGATTGCCCTAATCGAGGCCCTAAAAGTTGGTGAAGGAAAAGTTGTCAACATCTACACTGATAGCAGGTACGTGTTTGCAACTGCACATGTTCATCAGACAATTTACAGGGAGCGGGGATTGCTCACCCCAGAGGGGAAAACTATAAAAAATAAAGCAGAGGTCTTAGACCTCCTGGCAGCAATATGGGCCCCCTGATAATTCACCATCATCCATTGCCTGAGCCACCAAAAAGGAAACTCAAAAGAGGCAATAGGAAATAGAAAAGCAGATCAAGCAGCCAGAGAAGCTGCTTACCACAGAACCACCTGCCTACTGGTGCTGCCTCCTCTGGTTTTATGTGAGCCACCAAAATATACAGAAGAGGACCTCCTCGCTACACAAAAATTGCAGACAACCTCAAACCCAGACAGATGGCTTCAACTTCAGGATGGCAGAACCTTCCTCTCTTGTGTCCTGGGACAACAAATCCTAAGGCAGTTTCATGAAGGTACTCATTTGGGAAGGACAAAACTAACCAAACTTGTGAAGAAAGACTTCTATCTCCCTCATCTGGACCAACTCACCCAGGAGCTCATTCAAGGCTGCGTGTCATGCCAGCAGACTAATAACGCTAAGGTCAGTGTATCCACCCAAAGGGTCCGAGATAGGGGTCTAACCCCCAGGAGACATTGGGAAATAGTCTTTGCAGAAGTCAAACCTGGGCAATATGGATATAAATACCTATTGCTCTTGGTAGACACCTTCTCAGAACGGGTCAAGGCATTTCCTACAAAAACTGAAACTGCTTCTGTGACAGTAAAGAAACTCTTCAACGACATCATACTAAGATATGGTCTACTTTTCTCAATAAACTCAGATAATGGCCCAGCATTTATTTCTAAACTTACTGAAGGTATTGCAAAAACCTTGGGGATAAATTGGAACTTACATTGTGCTTATCATCCCCAGAGTTCAGGACAGGTAGAATGAATGAATCGGGTGCTTAAAGAGACCTTGACCAAATTAACCCTGGAGACTAGCAAAGGTTTGGTAACGCTCCTTCCCTATGCCCTCTTAAGGGTCAGGAGCACCCCCTACATCAAGGGCCAAACCCCCTTTGAAATTCTGTTTGGATGGCCCCCACCGTTACTTCCAAAAACTGGACTGGAAAAAGCACTAGAACTGTCTAAACATAATTTGCTTCAGTCACTGCAAATGAGTTCAGCAAGCTGTCACTGAGACCGTGCAGGCAGCCTTCTGGAAACCAGTTCCAGAACATCTGCACCCGTTCCAGCCCGTTGACCAGGTCTGGATAAAATGGCATAAAGCTGAGGCTCTCACCCCAAGGTGGAAAGAGCCCCACACAGTAAACCTTACTACTCCTACAACTGTCAAAGTCAGTGGTGTCTGCTGGATACCATCATTCACAAGTAAAGGCAGCCACCACCGCACGCCCGGAGACATGGAAAGTCATCAAACCAGCTACTGAAGAAGATCCTCTAAAGATAAGACTTTTACAGGCCCCGGTATCTTGATCATACTCCTTGCATACTTTCCCCAGCTTGAGGCCTATTGGCCAAACCCGCGTAATCCCTGTACTCCAGGGAACTATTCCTGGGAACTGAAAAATACTATCACTGGGACCATAATTACCACCTACAGAGGAAGTGGGTAGCCTGTCTTTAATTTCGATCTTTGTAAATTATGGCCAGGTCCAACCCTTGGGGGCACACACACTGATGAATGTGGCACCTTAGTTTATGAAAAAGAACTTAAATTTGTTGGTTGTTATGCTCGCCTAGCATCGGAACCAGCCCGTTGCCACAAAGCAGGACAATACCACTGTGCTGCATGGGGGTGTGAAACTATTACTCCTGGAAAAAAACCAAGACCCATACATAAGCCTCCTTGGTTATGTTAAAAATAATGTGTCATCAGTAAAATTAATGGTCCTCAGAACTCAATATAATCCCCTGTATGAAGAGTCAAGGATTTGACTCCAGGAATAACTGAAAGGGGGGAATGTGGAAGGGGGCTTAAAAAAACATCTACAATGTCAAAAATTAGGCTAAGTATAAACTCAGCCTTTGCACAGTTAAGCATGTACTCAGCCTTTGCACAGTTAAAAAAAGTTCCCTTCCTGGAAACTGGCAACAGCACCTGCTGGCCAGGTTAAACTGTTTAACAGCTTTTTTTTCACTTCTGTGAACCCCGCTAGTATTGCTTGAAAAGTACCTAGGTCTCCAGGATGTTGTGGTTTGGCCCACTTGGAAAGTCCCAGTGTGGTTTTGCCCCATTTAAGCAAGCCCCTACAGCAAATGGAGGCCCTTGCTGTGGGACTGGCATGTCCAGCAGGCAAGTGGCCACTGGCCGGGCGCTTGACTAATAAGCCTCTCCTTTTTATAACTTGTACTTTTGGTGTCAGTGTCTGTGAATTAAGCACTCGGTCCCTATTTCACTATCATTTTTCTTTTGCCTCATGAAGTCTCTCAGCTTTTGTTTATGTGAGAAAGACTTCAGTAACCTTTATTCAGGAAAAATATGCATGCTGGGCTTAGAATTCAGTCTCTGTAGAAATAGAATTTTTATTTACAGACCTGAGTCTTTTTCTGCCAGGCTCTTTCTATGGTGCTTTGAGTCCTCTTAGCCTGAAGTTGAGTCCTATTTGGATCATGTAGTTTCTGGAATCACCTTAAGTACACTTCAGGCTTCAAATATTTTCAGCAGTGGGCTGCAACTATCTTGAACTTGATGGGAGACTTGGAGCTCCAGAAAAACTTTCAGTATTCTTACTCTACCCTCAGACCACATGCTTTTGACCATATGCCTCTCCAGGGGGTCTCTATGCTACCTAGGAGGAGATGCCGCTGGACGTGAATGAGAACAAAGTTTGTGTCTTCCCTGCTCCGGCCTGAGGCTTAGGCAGACCCAATGTGTCTGAGTTTCAGAAAAAGCCATCTCCCCCACGCAAACCATGCTGCCCCTTTTCCATGTATAGTGTAAAAGACAGACCTGTTTCCAGAACACATCTCCCCACACATGACAGCAAAGTCTACTTTGTATCTGGGTGTGTGTGTGAGTTTTCATTCCTGCACCAATCCACCTCAGTTTTCATTCCTGTACTGCTTCACCCAATGCCCGCCAGGTCCTACTCTTAGGTTAATTCTATCAAGGCAGACTCCCAGGTAGGAGTGGGTGTTTAGCTTAATGTTCTGTGGGGAAGAAGGTGTTTTCTACTCTGTCACTAGTAGTCAACAATTTATTGTTATCTGGACAGGTGTATTTCTGTGCCTACCTCAGGGGCAGGTAACCTTTGCCCCATGTTATAGAAGGGTTAGAGTGTGCAGACTTGTTCCTTGATGTACATAGATTTCCTATAGACTGCTGCTTTGCCCTCAAAACTAAACCATCTCTGCATGCCTGTCCCACTAAAGTAGGGATGGAGTCTTTCAGAACTTGGCACTGTCTACGACCTTTCCTGTGAGGCACTGAGCTACTCATGGAGAAAAGTCAGCTATGTGTGCCTTGGGCTCCCTGGGACTCTAACTTGCAGGAAAGCTGGAACTAGGATTTAGAGAGGCCCTTCACATGTCATTGATCTCCTCATCCTTGCTACCTTGCATCTTCCCCCCAGAAACTCCCAAATGGAACATCTGTGTTCCACCTTCCTCAGAGGGAACTCAGGTTACATGACAGCCTTGCAACTTCATCATTGATGGTCTCAAAAAATTACATTTTTCTAGATTATCCACTTTCTTTCATTGTTAGAGTGGAACAACTTTTCTTTTCTGCTATTGAACAGCTCTCTTTAATAGCTATTATCCTCTAAAAGTACAGAAACCTGCATCCAGAGAGGCTCACTTGGGGTGGAGCATGAGTGGGGATTACGTGTAGAGTCTGTGTGGAGTAGTTATTGAGGGACTAAAACTAAATCTGATCACAGATGTGGCTGCCTGGTTTTATAACTTAGCAGTTACTGTTTTAGAAACTTGTATCTTGGAATGAAATTGGATTATATGCAAGTGGAAAAAAAGATACAGATGTTCATGATATTGTGTGTGTGTGTGTGTGTGTGTGTGTGTGTGTGTGTGTGTGTGTATGCAATTTTAGGTTTACAGAAAAATTTAACAGTAATTATAGAGTTCCTATATCTCCTCCATAACACACAATATCCCCTACTATTAGCATCTTGTTTTTGCTATAATGAATGAACTAATATTGTTATATTATTACTAACTAAAGCCCACAGTTTACATTGCTTCACTCTTGATATGGTACAGTTCCATGGGTTTTGACAAATGCATAATCAAATATGTCCACTATATTTACAGTGTCACACAGAATAGTCTCACTGCCCTAAAAATCCTCTGTGTTTCTCCTATTTATCCCTCCCTGCCCTCTCATCCCTGGCAGTTGCTGATGTTTTTGTTGGTGCATAGCTTTGCCTTTTTTCAGAATCTCATATAGTTGAAATCATGTAATTTGATGCTTTTTTTGACGGACTGTTTTCACATTATAATATGCATTTATGTATTTTTTATAAGTGTTTTCTACAAAATGATAATTTTTTTTCATGGAACAATGTCTTGAAATGCTGAAGGACATCACTCACCATTCTTAAGTTTAGTTTCTTTATTTGTAAAATGGTGATCATATATTAATTTCTGTGGTGAGTCTTGTGAGTACTGAGAAAATTTACATGTAAAAGTGTAAAATGCTAGACAAATACTATTTTTTCTTAAGATAATGTAAAGAATGCAAAGATATAGGGCATCTGAAGAAGAAAATTAAAATGCCAGGTAATTTCTGACAAGAATGAGGCAGGAAAGTATGTGAGTCTTTGTTTTTTCTGTTGTTTTTGCTTTTGACATTTCATAATCTGATAATTTCTTTAAATTATTTGATAATAATTTTATTTTTTAATGACAGTACCTTGAAAATTTATTTAATTCACTTGCCATTGCCAAAGTGCTATTATGATATCATTCAGTGAGAAAACTGTAATTCAGAGAAAATAATCCTCTTTAGTTTGTGTTATAATGAGCAACTAATATCTTAACGTTTGCTTTGTACTTCTAAAATTTATATTGGGTTGGAGTTATTTTAAGTTACAGGATACTTTTTTTGCATGTGATTGGGTGTTTTATTTACACACATCATATCATGTTATCTAAGGCAAAGTCTTTCTGCTCCACAAAAGTATATTTTTTCCCAATAGTTTTTACTTTAAAAGAAAGAGAATTTCTTTTAATATTTGCACAGACTTGTCCAGGACTGATGACATTCTGTTGATTGTCATATTAACAAAATGTGTTGTCTGTTCAATATCATTCAAGAAGTAAGTATCAAGGTTATTAAGGTGTCAGAAAATATGCAAAATCATGTGGAAAATATATTTATGTTTCATAAAATGATGCTATTTCTGGATCATTTTTGTGGATCTCTAAAAATTTTTGGATAACTTAAAGAATTAAAAGCTTCTTCCATGAATCATCTTTCTCAACTTTTACTTGATCTTTATTGTAACAGAAAATATAGTATTTATATCATCTTACTATCAATTAACAAATAGAGTCTAGACTTCCAAAGAGTCTGACATCTTTATATAAAGGTATCTATTCTTAGGTTTCAGGGAGCTAGAAGAAACACACAAACCACATAATCTCTACATTTTAGTCTTACCATAGTATAACAAAGACTGTTTTATGTAGTGATATTTGTTTTGAAAATCTTTCAGGACAGTCGTGAAATCCTGGGCATAATTCATGTACGTACTGAAACTGTTGTGTATGTAGACAAAACTTAAAACTACCATTGAATTGAAAAAATGAGAAGTTTTGATTTTAAAACCTACCCTCTACCATTCCATCACCACTATAAAAACATAGAAAGCATAAAATAAGTTATATTTGGGTAATAATTCCTTTGGCTTGAAAATGTGAACCTCTTTTTGACTCTTGCCTGGAACATTGCATCAAATTCCAATACTTAATAATCTGATCTGGAAAGTCACTGTCCAATACTTTATAATTTCTGATTATGTTATCCAACAGTTAACAAGACATCCATTATTTTGCTTCGATTTTTTGCTAAATTACAAATAAAATTCATGAGGCTTTATTTCAAATAGTCTTTCATGGATTTCTTACTTTATAAATTTGACAAAAAGAGGGTTGTAAATATCATCTTTATAACCAAATATTATCTCATTTACTTATGCCAAATAATATAGCTTTTTCATGTAAATGTGCCAGGAATTTGAAACCTGCTCTTCTTTATGTTGTTCAGTAGTCTGGACACTAAAACTATGATCTTCTTTTGCGAAAAGTATTGTTTAAGGTAGATAACTTTGTTAGTCATTTCTTTAGGGAGCATCAGAGTATCCTATATTCATACTGATATTCGATTTTTTTTTCTTTTTTGCTATTCCATTTCTGAAAATACACCATAATAAAAAAATTTTTTTTTTAGTCATCACTTTACCCATCCAGGATGAAAAGCAGAGAATTCCAATTGAGAACATTCCTGATGAAAGTGCTTTTCTTTCACTTCAGTTACCATACAAGCATGCATAGAAGCTGCCCTTTACATTTGTTACTGGATCAGAACCTTGCCCACAGCTCACTTCCTGCTGCACGGCCTGGTTCCTAACAGGGCATGGGCCAGTACTGGAACGCTTGTCTTAAGGCTAAAAAAGGATCCCAGATATTTTTTCTTGATATTATATGCTCTTCCAACAGAGTTTTATCTTTAGTCGTCCTGCAATTATTATATCTGGTGGCCCTGCAATTATAATCTGCAATTCACTACCAATTATAATGAGCAGTGTTAATTTCACCAATGAATTTCACCTGCTGCACGGCCTGGTTCCTAACAGGGCATGGGCCAGTACTGGAACGCTTGTCTTAAGGCTAAAAAAGGATCCCAGATATTTTTTCTTGATATTATATGTTCTTCCAACAGAGTTTTATCTTTAGTCGTCCTGCAATTATTATATCTGGTGGCCCTGCAATTATAATCTGCAATTCACTACCAATTATAATGAGCAGTGTTAATTTCACCAATGAGGAACACATTTCCCTGAAATATACAACTCTTGACAACCCATGTTCTATTCTACCAAAAACTTGCTCATCCGTTTCCTCAACACAAATTTTACATTTCTCATTTGCACCGCTAATTCAAAAATAAAATTTTTGCCTCTTGTATTTAATTTTAAGGTCTTCTAATTTACTACTCATCACTCATCCTTCCTAATATGCCTAGATTCTACGTGTCTGCATATGTCTTCACCTGTTTTTTTATTTTTTTGCATCCTGTCCTTCAACTTTAATCTTTAGCATATCCATGTTTAAAAAATCTTAAAACAGAAACATGGAATGTTTACTTGGTTGTGACCAAATAAAGGCTTTATCATCAGTCCCAAGGTTATAGTATACTAGAGTCATTACATTTTTATGCCCTTTTAATATTATCTATAAACATGTCACAAAATGTTTCTGCTAATCCACATACTTGAATCATTGCACATATTAGAGCTAATTTTTTATGTCAAATAAATAACTATTTTTATTGATGACGAACTAACATTATTATCTTGAGTAGTAAAGCCTATGTTATTAATGACATAAGTAGTTGAAAGTAATTATAATAGTCTTCTCTAAAATTTGGACATTTAGAGTAAATGACAGGTGACCATCAGCACTAGACTATGAATAACTAGAAAATAGATTAAGCTAGCCCAATGTGAAAGCATGCATTCACACACACTGACACATATACACACACACTGAAATATATACATATATTTTAATTACTGATCTCATAGATCCCTACAGAATGTGAGATTTAGCATAAGGACTTGTCTGTTCATCGATGTATGTTTACTTCCCACAACCACGTCTAGTACATAGTAGGTACTCATCAAATATTCTGTGAACATCTTTATCAAATGCAATTAATACTCAATCACATAATTGAAGAGGTACATTAGCAAAAGCTAAAATTGAGCAATAGAGACCCCAAAGGAAGAACTTATTCTATCAGTTTCTGAGGACAAGATAACACAGAATAGGACTTTGTCTCAATTAGTTACTACTTTAGAAACCCTGGTGACATTTCATCAAAGCCTTGATCCCTATATGGTCTTATATACAATCTTTGATGCAGAGGTTTCTAGTTAATATCCTTCAGTTTTCATTCCCTTTCTTTGTGATCATCAAAGTTTTTCTCTTTGCTGCTATGAACTACTTTAGAGATGAGGTTGTGTTGTGTCTTCACTTCCTAGTTCTTAAACTCAGTCTAATTTGTACTGTATATAGAATCAGTGCTTATTGTATGAATGGTAAATAAAGAAAAAAAAATCCCACTGAAAAACATTCATCTTCTCTAGGTGCATAGACAATTATATTATAAATTATTACATTGAAACTCTGTTGGTATCAGCATGTCTTCTGCATTTTGTTGCTGTTCTTTGAAGCAATATTTATAAACATATTAAACAGCATTCTGAAGTGAGAGTGTTTAAAAAAATAATTTAGAACTCACGAAAAAAATAAGTTGTGGTTGATTAATAGTTCTGTTAAATTGGTCTCCAGGTAACAGAAAAAAATACATACATATATTCATCAGAATTCATTGTATGTGCTGTATCAGAAGAGGCATTAATAAGGTTTGTTGCATAAAGCTGAATAAAAGGTCTATTATATTTCTCTTCTGAGCTTGAGATGAGACACAAAGGACATTATCCACAGTTTGAAAATATTGGATAATATACTCTCGTCCTCCTAATTTACTCAATATATGTAAGTTTCAGAGAGAAACAAGCTTATGGAAAGGCCAATTACTATCAATCTTTGTACATACTACTCCTCATCCAAGAAATACATTTTGCCTACAGCTTATGTCTGCTGTGATTGATTCCCAGCAAATCTTTCAAAACGGATGTCACTCCATTCTTTAAGGGTTTTTTTTTTAATCACTTAACCTCCTAAGAAGCAATCGAAGTTCTTAAAAATAACTTTTATGCCAGAAGTTGAATAACTTTGTACAGCTTGTTTTTGTTTTTACAAGAATATGTAGAGAGAACTTAATGAGGTGCCATATGTCAAGTCTGGAGTCAGATTAAAAACAAATAATTAAAATATATCCCTTTTCCATCAAAACAGATTGTGATATGTTGGTGGAAGGAAGCTGAATCTGACATGTCATGTTTTGACAGGTTTTTTTTTTTTCAAGAAAAATCAGTCATATTGTTAGAAGTATTGTAGCTGAAAATTGTGTTTTTCTTTCTGTGAAATAAAAAACTGGAAACTTAGATCTGTGGAAAGTTTTAAGAAATAATTAATTGAATTTGCCATATTTATTAACCTGCCATAATAAAATCATGAAGGCACATATTGGGGGACATATGGAAGCATCCGAGGAATATTCACTTGTCATAGTGACAACAAATAGTTAAAGAAATGTTGAGAAGTTTTATCTGTATTGATGGTAGTACGTGTGTGTGTTTGTGTGTGTGTGTGTGTGTGTGTGTGTGTGTTTGAGTAATTTTATATATCTTTCTAAATTCAGATTGACTTTAACTATACATCAAATTATTCTTCATTGATGACAGACATTTCCCAGTGAATTTTTTTTCATTAATAAGATTGATAAGTTCTTGTTGACATTTTTAACATTAAGTTACAATACTGCAAACTAAATCTTTATTGTGTGAAACTAAAAAGAGAATTTATATAAATAGTTAGATTTCTATTTTTATTTCCCAGAATGCCATAGAAATAAAGCATTCAAATTGTCACTTGGGTCAGTCTCACTTAGGAATATTTGATGGTTATCCTTACCACAGAGGATTTTAAGCACATGACCTTGCCTTAAAGCAAGGACTTTTTATACGCTCCACTTGGGTCTGACTGAACAGTAGGATATTTTAACAGGGGAAGGCAAAACACTGGGATCTCTTGTTAAACAGACTCCACACAGGGAGCGTAAATGAACCTGGAACCTTCTTCATGACATGCTGTTAATAAGGATGCTCAAAAATAACAATACTTGCTGAGAATGAAGGTTGAGGAAGTTCAGAGTATACAAAACAGAGTGAGTGGAATTATCTGCAAGCTAATTTCTCATCCTAAGTGTTTTAAACCCCAGCCCTTTGATAGTACACATTCTTTTTGGTTGGGTGAGGTCAGGAAGGTCACTCAGAAAGCTTTTTGAGCTATTAGTGCTAATTAAATCTGTGACAGAGTCACAACAATACAGGCCTATAGCCAGATCTCTGGTTGACTAGTTAGCGTGGCACTATGGGGGATTACCTGCTCTTTAAAAATATAAAGATTAACTCATCTTTTATTCTTTAAATATGAGCAAGTAAGCTTTATCCCATAGATTCCTTTGTAGTGATTTACAGAAATTGTCTCCAGCTCAATCCTGTGATATTGCTTATCTTAATGATGTATCCATTGCTGCTTCCTCTAGAATTCTCTTGTTAAATTGAGGAAGGTCATAGAGATCACACGCTTTTCACTAGAGACAATTTCATGAAGCACATGCTGTAGCATACGATTTATAAAACTTTTTTAGCCTGGTCGTCCGAAAAGTTTGATTGTAATCCCAGATGTGCCATATGCTATGACCTTTGACAACATAAATGACTTGTATCTCAATTTTCCACCATGAAATTGAAGGCTTTGTCATGTTTACCCCATAGTATTGTGAAAGGATAAACTGATGATACCATTGTGACCTTATATTCATAATAGAAAACACTGGTTACCTTCAGCAGAGTGGATTGCAGGGGGAAACTAAAGAATTTTGCTTATAGGTTAAGAGCGCAAGTTCCAGTATGAAGCTTCTTCAAGTACCAGCTCTTGCATTTACCATGAGATCTTCAGTAAGTTACTTAACTTCTCATGCCTCAAATGTTTATCCATTTGTTCAATAAGGTGCTAATTTCATATAAACCATTTGAAGTTTTCAGCTTAATGTCAAAAGCAGAGTAAGTGTTCTAACATGCACATTTTATGTATTCCCCAAATGCTACAAATTTAAACTTTCAACTGACTATTTCAAACTTGTTTTTTCTGGCTCTGTGACTTCTGGTTCTGCAGATTCATATCAAGAAGCTGGATGTGTCAATGCCTGACACCATGGGTGGTAGGTGACTTCCTGGAGGTCATTTTATACCTGAACAACTAATAGCTGCATGACCCTGTTCCACTTGAACCAAACTGTCTCCATAGTTGAAAATCAATAAAGATGATACACAATAAAATCATACAGTTTGTTATAATTTGATAAATATATGTAGAGAAAAAGTATTAGAGAAATTCTAAATCACAGCTGGAATACAGTGAAGGAGGTGGGGGTGGAGACTGATGCAATGTTAAATACAGGCCTTAGGAAAGGTCTCATTAAGAAAGTGAGATCTGTGTGAAGACTTGCAGGAAGCAAGAAAATTAACCAAGCAGATTATCACAAGATACAGCTTTCCAGAAAAAGACCAAAAAAAAAAAAAGACCAACTACCCAAAGGGAAGCATGTCTGCTACTCATTGGCCAGAAAAAGGGTCAATGCAGTTGGAGTGGAATGAGGGAGGTGAAGGTTCATAAGTCAGGGGGCAAAGAGAAGGGAACCAGGTGAAAAAGAGAGAGAAAAATTATGTAGTGCCTTCTGACTTTGCTAATGACTTTTCATTTTCTCAGAGCAAGTTGAAAATCATTACATAGTTTTAGGCAGAAAATGACAATTTCTTTTAATGGTTAAAGAGGATTACAACAGAAGCTGGACTGAGAATATGCTGTACCTTAACAGGTTATCCAGGTGAGAGAAGATGGTGGTCTCAAACACTATGAACCAATAAGGAGAAATATGGAAAGTAATGAGATGTTTCAAGAGATGCATTTTAAAGTAGATCCAACAGGATGAGCTGATAGATTAGATACATAGAGTAAATTAAAAAGAAGAGTCAAAGATGACGTTAAGATTCTTGGCCAGAGAAACTAAAAGGATGGAGTCGACATCAACTGAGATAGGAATGTCTAGGGATGAAGTGAGTGAGTGGGAAAAAAATTTGTTTGGGACTAGTTTGGGACTAGTTAAGTTTGAAATGTCTGTTAAATATCCAAGCAAAGATGATAATGGGCAGTATTATTTGAGTGCGAAATTTGGGGAGAAATCTGAGCCTGTGACTTAAATTTGGGAGTGGTTAGCATATGGATGTTTCAAACCAAGGACCTGTATGGGATTGCCAGGAAAGTGAATCAATAAAGATCGGATAAATCCCTTTCCATTATAAGATTCTTAGAACTAAGCGTGTGAGAAGTGTTAGTGATTACAGTCATCAATTTTACCATCAAAAAGTCAGCACGTATCCCTATCAATTTGTAATTGCCAAAAACACTGCAGATGTTAGGAAAACTATTTAAATATATTCTACAGAGCTACTTGTATAGACCTGTGATATAAATAGTAGTAGTCATATGGAGAAAACATCTACATGACTTTGTAAATTGTTCCTGGAAATTTTACCTATTCATTGCTTATTTCCACTACTTTCTTTCCAGTACTTTCTTCCTGGAGCCAAGACCAGGTAAAAAATTGTCTTTCCAAAGACCTAATATTTTTGTTTTAACATAACAATGAAAAATATACGTATTTTTTAGTTATTTTCTGTGGTTACTGTTGAATTGACATGAAAGAGTGGCAGCACTCTGGAGGCAAACTTCCTGATTTATTTTTGCCCTCAATCACTGTTAACTGTGAGAAATTGTGAGGTTATTTAACATGTCTTTTTCTTGGTTTTCTCATTTACAAAATGAAGATGATAGTATTAGCTACTAGAGCTGGGGATAGGAGATGAAATTAGGTAATTTATCCAAGGCAAAAGAGTTTTTTAATATGTATTAAGCCCTATGTAATTTTTTAGCTAAATTTTTAGTAGTTCCACTAATTGGTACTATTAAAGGGCAATATTTATTGAAATTTAACTGTGTTTCAGGCATTGTTTTAGGCAGTTTACAGGAATTATCTCACTTAATCTTCTACTTTATGAATACACTCTCATTGTTTCTTCTCTATTAAAGGAAATCATAAAAAGGAGAATATGATGAGTCCCTGTAGCCTAAATTTTAATTACATATTCCCTTTTTTTCTTAATTATTTAATCTTCATCAGTTGTTCAGTTTGTTTAAAAATCTTCAACGTGTTTTCAAAGATGAAAGTAGAAACGCGCCAGACTCGGTGGTTCAGCCTATAATCCCGCGCCTTGGGAGACCAAGGTGAGTGAATTGCCTGAGCCCACGGGTTTGAGACCCGCCGGGGCAACTTGGCGAGACCTCATCTCTACAATAAATCAAAAAATTAACCAGGCGTGGTAGTGCGCGCCTGTAGTTCCAGCTACTTGGAAGGCTGAGGGGGAAGGGTTGCTGGAGCCCAGCAGGTCGAGGCTGCGGTGGCCGGGAGCGGCCACTGCACTCCAGTCTGGGCGACAGAGTGAGACTCCAACTCAAAAAAAAAAAAAAAGAAAAAAGAAAAGAAAGTAGAAATGCATAAATATTGTTTTAAAACTCCAAAAGTTTTTCAAATTATGTGAAAAAAAATTTATTAGAATGTGAGAAACAAAGAATTCAGCATCAGGACTTGTGGGTTCTACTAGAAATTTTGGCACTAATTCTCAGATGATTCATTTTCAGGTGTTTAAACCTTCTAAGTCACTGCTACTTCAAATGCCAGCCTGTTGGACATAAAGAGCTTGTGCAGTGTACACAAGGATATCAACACACTGCTTCCTTCACCAGAGTGTTGCTCTCTAGAAAAAAAAAAATGTTAGCTGACAGAAGCATGTGCTCAGGAATATGGTAGACTTACATCTGTGTGGGGGAGGTCACTTCTGATCTCTTAGCAGAGTGATAATAATTAACGGAGATTGTACCTGTAGTCTGTCTGTGGACTATGCTTCAAGTAATGCTCTAGACCTCAAGAATCATCACATGTAAAAACAAGAAGAGTTCTTTTGCTGGGAGATTTAATGATGTATTTATATTTGTGTAACAATCTATGCAAACCCTTAATGACTATCGGAAAGATGAGAGAAAATCCAAGTCAAATGGAAATCATAGGTGTTGCCTTAACTACTTCAGTATAAGGAAAATAATATATGTATCCATTATTCTTCAGAATGAACCCACTGCTCAGTTTTTACCCTGAAAGAATCTCTGTCTAGTGGAGGAGATTACTAACGGTGCACTTATTTAAATTTCTTAGCCATCAGCTCAGTTTTGCTGAAAGATTTGTTTTACTTTGCTTATTTCCACATGTTCCATTGGTACGCATTCTTACTCACAAGACATTTGTTCTGCTTTGCTTTCTCCTTCCTTTATAAAGGGAAACTCATTCAAGTATCCACTTAAATACAGTAGCTGGAAGTCTTTAGAAAGGAGTATTGAGCTTCACCAAAAGAAAGGAGGAGGAATCCCTTGTCCTTCTGAAGCTGGTTGAACCAAATATCTCTAGCATCTGTGGTTGGCCAGTACTACATCAAGATTGCCCTATGTGCATTTGAGCCAACTTTTGTTAAATAGAAAGACTCACTGTATAGTGTCAATAAATACACTGAACAACAGACAATCTAGCAACTCTGATGTCCCCAGTTGCCTTTTTTTTTTTTTTTTTTTGAGTCAGAGTCTCACTCTGTCGCACAGACCGGAGTGCAGTGGCACATTCACAGCCACCTCAGTGTCGACCTGCTGGGCTTAGGCAATCCTTCTGCCTCAGCCTTCCAAGTAGCCAGAACTAAAGGTGTGAGCTTTCATGCACAGCTAATTTTTTGATCTATTGTAAAGACGAGGTCTCACCAAGTTGCCCAGGCTGGTATCGAATCCCTGAGCTCAGGCAATCCTCTCACCTTGGCCTCCCAAAGTGCTGGGGTTACAGGCTTAAGCCACCACGCCCAGCCCTAGTTAACATCTTAGTTCACAATATGGAAACTAGTGTTATCAAGAGTCCTATGTTCTCTGCCCACCCAGGAAGAGCTACAGTTGTGATAGTTTGGGTAAGATTCTGTTGTGCAGCTTCAGGAGAATGGAAGAAACTGAGAAGGAATAATTACATAAATTACAAGTGATGTGGTAAAGTCATTTGGCAGACACTCATCCCAGTCAAAGGTTCAGCTCATTCCATCAAAATCAAACATGAATTAGGGTATTTGTCACACAAGTGGGCATCTAAATCCCATGCACAAAGCAAAGAAGGAAGAATCTGTATTGCTAGCATCTTAATGGTCACCGTGCACTTCTCAGAACTTGTAATTTTTCCTTGCCCTTTCTTTTATCTGACTAAGGTTCTCAGCCTGAGTCCTCAGGAGTACATGCTGTCCTCGTCACAATCCCGACAAAATGAGCTCCCACGTAGGTGTCGCCTTTCTAACTTGGGGGAGAAAAGTCAACTTCTGATTGAGCACCTGCTTTCTGCCAGGTTTTGTACTATACACTTTTCATACATTAATTCAACTAAATCTCACAGCAACTCTCAAAATCACTAAATTCATTCTCATTTTATTCCTAACCTATTTTATTCAGAAGATAACCATAAATATACAATTTTTGCATTGTAAATAAATCTTGATTATCTCTGCTAGATATTAGCCATTGCATCAGTTGATCTGAGTCTACTTCAGGAATACATATTCACCCATATATAGGCCTTCGTCTCCATAATGGTTCTAATCGGGTGTCCCATTCCTTATTGTTTCCTAAAACACAACCAATACCCGTGGCTTATTACAACCTATGTTGCCTTGCATCTTAACTTCCTCTGCATGTATACATACATACATCATATATATATATACATATATATATATATACACATATATATATATATGTATATATATATATATTCTTTTTTTTTTTTTGCTTAATGGCCATCAGCAGCTGCTGTAAATTATACTATCTGCCAATGTCTGTTTAGGATAGAAATGAAAATGTGAGTCTTATACTGTGATTTTTTTTTTCTACCACGGATTGCTGTAACTATGCAAGACATCCTGGCAGAGGGCCTGAGGAAACTGATGTTTATAGCCAAGGCTGAGTCCCAGGGAGACCAGCATAATTGGTTTCTAAAATATCCATACTGCAGGATGAGAGTTACCAGGGAAATCTAATCCCCTTTTCACCTCCACTGCAACCTGGGGACCTTAACAAGGAAGTGGAGCCCAGGAGGAATCCTGGGGCACCTGTTGCCTCCAAGTGGAGCAGGAAAGGGGAGGCTAATTAGGTTTGAGGTCTAATTGCTCTCAGGCTCCAGGGCTTTCAGCTGTTGTTAGTTTGGATGCCAATTAAGATCTTATTTCCTCTTTCATAAGAGAAGTCTTCAGAGGAAATGATGGTTTTATTTCTTGTCAAGGTGGCGTGTCTCCCTTACTGACCCTTTGTTTTACTGGAAGCTGCTTGATACACTGTTGGCTGAAGGAGAATTAGGCTCAATTCTTGCACATAAGTGAAGTAAAACAATATCGCTTCGGTGGAGTTGTGAATGTAGCTGTTGGACCCGAAACAAAACAAAAAATATTTGAGATGAAGTAAGAATAACAATAGTTAGCTAATATTCATGCAATGATTTGCTTCCAAAGAAAATAGAGAATGAATACTAAACTTGGATGAGGCAAAGTAAGAAAAGATTCTAAGAGGTTTTGGGTTTTGTTTCTTTCTTTCTTTTTTTTCTTTTTCCTAGTTTGGCCAACAGTGAGTTAGTGGAGGAATAGTGGCTGCAATGTTAGTTAGGCTCCATTCAATCTGAATATCTATTTTGGACAATATAGGGGAAAGAAAAAATGTGCTTGAAATAGAAACATTTTGAACAATATACAATACTTCAATAAAGCCACTTAAATTTTTGCTATAAATATATGATGGTAACTTTAAATTGTTTCATGGCAAAACGTTTTAATAAACTTAGTTTGGTTTGTTTGTTTGTTTGTTTAGAACCCAAATCTCCCTGTGTGGCTCAGGTTAGAGTGCCCAGGCCAGATCACAAAATACTGTAACCTCGAAATTCTGTGCTCATATGTCACCCCCCACCCCCCTGCCTCAGCCTCTAAAGTAGCTAAGACAACAAGCATGCACACCACACCCAGTTAATTATTATTTTATTAGCTTTGTAGAGACAGGATTCTTGCTATGTGCTCAGGCTTGTCTCTAACTTCTGTCCTCAATTGTTCCTCCTCCTAAGTCTTCCAAAGTACTGAGATTACAGGCATAAACCACTGCGTACAGCTTTGAACTTAGTCTTTAAAATACATTCAGCTAGAATAATACATTTTCTGGTTCAATCTGCATTGTTCTTGTTTTCTTTGATTATCATGCAAGTTTAAGTCCTCTTACTATGTGCACATATTCAGTTCCTGGATACAGTCTTAGTGGAAAAATTCTGTCATTTCCCAATCCTACCTTATCCCATAAAACACAAACTCTTGTTCCCTCAGGACTACTAAGGGGAAAATATATTATCAACACTAACTCTGGGATGTCCAACCCTTTGGTTTCCCTGGGCCACACTGAGTAAACTTTTGGCTTCCCTGAGTCACATAAAGTAAAGGGAAATTGTTTGGGGCTGCAATTATATAATTATATAATATAGCTAGTATACATAGAATACATACATAATAAGACTTTTTTATTATAAAGTTTAGAAAAATGAGAACAATACAAAACTAGTGGGAAATTTGACCTTGATTTTGTAAAACAAATCTATCAAAGTCTGGTTCAAAGGAAGTGGTTGCAATTCTTAGTAAGTTCTCAAGGTGCTCATCAGTAATATTTGCTTGAATTTTGCTCTTTGTATGCTTCACAACTGAAAACAGCTAATCACATATGTATGTGCTGCCAAACAGTGTGATTGTGAACTTCAGAATGGAACTACATGGGATCACGAAGAAAATAAATGCTAAAAACAGACCAAAAAACACAAAAAGATGTGTGGGGCCACATTACTAGCTGTCTTGGGAGCGTGGGCCACACGGGCCATGTGCAGCCCACTGGCAGTTGGTTGGACATGTCTGCTCTAATTCCTCCTCTTAAAACAGGAAGTGAGGTCGGGCGCAGTAGCTCGGCGCTCAGCCTCTAGCACTTTGGGAGGCTAAGGCGAGAGGATTGCCTGACCCCGGGGGTTCAAGACCAGCCTGGGCAACTTGATGAGACCTCATTTCTACAATAGTTCACAAAAACTGAATGGGCGTAGTGGTATACGTCTATAGTTCCAGCTACTTGGAAGGCTGAGGTTGAAGGATCACCTGAGCCTGCAGGTCGAGCCTGTGGTGGCTGTGGATATGCCACTGCACGCTGGCCTGGACAACAAGAGTGAAACTCCAATGCAAAAAAAAAAAAAAAAAAAGGAAGCGACTTAATTCCCCTTCTTAAAAAAAGAAAGTTACATACCTGGTTGGTGAGACTGGTGTCTGAGTAGCTCAGTTCACATCAGAGACACATTTTGACCCATTCCCTGAGATTCATTTGCTCACAAAGCTGCTTTCTCATCTCTGCATTCACCATCCTCTATTTTTTGTGCCAACCAGGAGGGTTCTGACTCCCCTGTGAAGCCATCTTTCCTCTGATTATGATGCCTACTATTCCAATCAGAATCATGTTTTCTTTTATGATGATTATAGTCAGAAAAAGAGAAGATACTCTGACAGAATTTAATAGAATATGTCATGTTCGTGTCAGAAGACGAAGAAGTCAAACAAGACTAATAACACAACATTAAGAAAAGTCATTAAGAAACCTCTACCCTCCAGGGTAGAAGAGTAAAGGAAAGATGCTGATACCTGATGGCAATTGTTCCTGCGGTGGTCCTATCTGGCCTGGATAAAGCCTCACTGAAGACACTGCCCTTCCAGAGACGTCCCTGAGGCAAAGAGAGTTGAAGAAACAGCCTCACTTCTTCTTTTTTACCACCCTCTACTCTTTGAGCCTATTTCAATAGCCACAAATAAAAAAACAGATGATTGAGAATGTAGAAGAACCTGAAAATCACAAGTATTCTTTGAGATTCAGAAGAAATCAGAGATATTCTGAAGAAATTAAGTTGAAAATAATAGCTAAAATGTTTCAATACTTTCCATCAACTTGCAGCAATGTTTTTCTGCCAGTGCTTTCTAAATTTCTATTGCCTGTTACATGTTACCTGACAATGTTTATTTTTCTGTTTTCATAATTCTACATGTTTTGCCTCTCTTTGAAATTTCTTTTACCTCTATCTCTGTAATTTATTTATCTATATAACAGTTCTAGCAGAAATATCATTAGTTTGATTTAGAGGAAAAAAATGAACTTTTCAATTGGAGAGAAATAGGCAACTTTTTACTAAGACTAATAATTAAAATATTCACGAGTACTAGTCAGCACACTAATCAGATTTATGCACTCATATTCCAAGGTATCAAAGCTAAGATACCTGTCTTATATTTTAGAACTACATTTGACTTAAAACACAAAAATAACCAAGAGTGACATAAGTAAGCCAGAGTTCTAAGTGTTTCTTGCAACAAGAAGAGGCAGTGACATGCCTCAAGTACTTGCACCATGGCTCTGAAAAGTCAGCAAAAACCCATTCTCCTATATTTTTGGCTTTGCAGTATCATTAATGAAAAATTGCTGCTGTACCTATAAATATCCACATTTGAAGCAGAAAGAAGAGAGTGGAAGCGCATGGGAAAAAGAGGAAGTTGGGGCTGTTCCTTTTAAAAAGACTTTTCAGAAGATTCATTCATTCACATATATCCTCAGGTAGACCAGACCAGGGTACGTGATGATGACAAGGAAATTAATATTTTTGGCAAAGTAGGTTCCATTAACAGGGAAAAAAGGGAAAACAAAATAGTTTATATGTGTACCTATGTCCAGTACAGTTCACTCCTTAGTCTATTCAACATCCATATCTGCTCTCTTCTCATTTATGAACATACCTGAAATATACTTCCCAAGCTCTCCTAGGGAAACACCCATAAAATCTCATTCAACACCAAAACCAGCATTTCTATGCTTTGTATATTATACTGCCTCAGGTAAGATGTTACTCTTAGTCATCTGATGATAACTTTTTATAAAATATTTATTATACAATAATGGAGAAGAAAAATATAATCTCTTGGATTGGAACAGGTAGAAAAGTTCCTGGGACATAACACTTGTCAAGACCATTTGGAAAGAAATGATGAGATCCTAGTCCTGGCTGAGAGGCAAATCCCTTGGTCTTCTCTACAGTATTTTTTTTTTCTCTGTTATTCTCCAAGCCCCCACAGCTCTGTCCTCTGGATGGATTGCCCACATCAGTCCCTCCATAGACATATGAGTTGGCCTCAGATAGAACAACCTCTCTGGAAGATGTGCCATTTTGCTGCTCACTTCTGTTTGGGGCATTAGGAGATTTCTTAGTTGATAATGAAACAGGTTGTTAATTATTTTTGGGGGGTTGGCAATTTATTTTGCTCAAACATCATAGAACCCATGTCTATCTGCCTCTTGTTAATTCCATATAGGGTTATCAAGTGAAAATTGTTGTCTGGGCATAATCATCAAGCCATTTTACATTTTAATCTCAGCAGCAGTTCCCTGTGGTCCACCCTTATCCCCTCTCTTAAATCAATGGCTATTTTCTAAGGCAGTCCAAGAAAATGGTCTCTAGAGAAATAGCAACATTCTTAATTTCACTTCGGTGGAAGACTTTCCCTCTTTGTCTTACAGACTCTAATTGGGAAGTTCATGAAAAGGCCTAAGACCCCCAATTTATCTACTGCTAAAACTATTGCTTTTTAGCTGCAGCATATGCAAGTTTCAGTTTGGGATATATAAACTGACTTTTTAAACCATATAATATGGATTTTAAAATGTTATGCTAGGTAATAATTTAACTATATTTGACATCCTGTTGGGTTTGAAAAATAAGAAATTTTAAAAGTGTACATTTGGGAATAAGTAGATAAAAGTGGAACCCCCAAAATGGTGTATATTTTCCGTAATTGTATTATATAGCAATCATAGAGTACATACCTATTGCAAATTACTTCTCTATGTCTAATTTGGTGCTTGTAAGTTTCTGAATTAAAACAATAACAATGTTAGAGATCCAATGGACAACTTGAGGACCAACATTAATAAAATTATATTGTACTAGGGATTTTTGTTAAGCATGTAGCCCTTAGCTGTTCTTTTCACAAATAACATGAGATGATAGATATATTAATCTGTTTCACCATTATTATAATTTATATATATATATATATTCCACAACATCATGTTGTAAACCTCAAAAATATACATTAAAACTTATTAAAATTGAAAAACAATAAACAAAATCAGTCTCAGCCAACTCAGATTTCAGACTGCCAAGAAAGAATACATTTTTGTAGAAATGTTTCCTTCCCACTTCAGCATCAGAGCCAGTCAGACCATGCAAGTCCTAGTGTGAGGTAGTGAGTGTATGGAAAATTTTGCAAATGTGCCTGTGAGTAAGTGGGCGTGTGAGTGACCGACTGAGTGGGGACTTGGGAATAAGCAGCCAGGGCTTTTCTGGTGAATTGACTTGTGCCACAGTTGCTCTGCTTGAACCCTAGTACTTCCTGGGGCACAGAAGCAAAGCACCATTTTGTTAAAAATCAGTAAAGCCCTTCCTGGGAAGAAACTGTTGAGAGTAATTGTTGGCTCCAGGCTCTGTCTCATCACTGAAGTTTCTGCTGGACTCTGGCAGCAAGTGCTGTGGAGAAAGCACAGTGAGGGAGCCCAGAGGAGAGCTCCACTGGAGTAGATGAAAGAGGCACCCTGACACCATCTTGAAAACTGGGTAGGAAAGTGCTCTTTCTTGCTCACCACAGAGCGACAGACGCTATCTCTGTGACCGGCAGATTAACTACTCAGGGATTGATTGTAACTCAAAGGGAATATACTGAAAGCACAAACTCCAGAGGGAGAGAACAAGTGCTGAGTCTCAAGTGCCCCATCCCCTAGACTGATTCAGCTGCAGGACAAAGGGTGTGACCAGAAAAGGATGCAGAAGACCTCAGAAGAGATCAGCAATGAGACTGGGACTGACTCAACCCCCTCCTTCCCAGCAATTATCTGAACACTGGGGCACTACTGAGAGGGATAAATCCAGACAGAGCCTGGAAGTCAGCTATGATAGGAGGACTCTACTCCAGGATAATCCTGGTTGGATCTCTCCCACCCCAATCACTACCTGAGGAAGAGACAATCCCGCACCTCCTCACCAGAGGGAATCCTCTGACCATACAAGAGTGGGGAGGACTGAAGCCCTACCCACTCCTGCCACCTCTTCCTCCTTCCCTGGCAGGACACTGGGGAAATTGTGAATAAGGCCACAGATCCTTAGGAGACAGAAAGGGGACATACCTGTGAGCAGCTGAGAGGAACAATTACAGAAGCTGCCACAAGAGGGCAGGAATAATATTTTTCTGTTTGTTTTGGGGTTTTTTTAAGCTTTGTTTTCTTTTTTTGCATGAATGTGCAAGTGAGGGTTCTATGTGCATTCCCCCCACTTTTTTTTCATTTTTCATTTTATTTTTTTTCTTTCTTCTATCTTCTTTTGTTTTATCTTTTCTGTTTATGTGTGTACGAGAATGACTGTGTCATCTTTCATTTTTTTATTCGTTTTCTTATTTTTTTGTTTGTTCTCTTTTTTTGGTTTAATGTGTGTGCGTGAAACTATGTATGAAAGCTCAATTTAAATTACTTTTTTTCCTATTCTCTTCACTTTTTTTCCTTATTTGTTTTGTATTGGGTGTGTGTGCATATGTTTGGTTTTCCTGTTTGGGGGTTTTTGTTTATTTGTTTGTTTTGCTTTTTTTTTTTTCCAGGTTGTTTTGTTTTTTGTTTCTGTGTGTGTATGTGTTTAATTGTTTTTTGCTTTTGATTTGTTTTGGTATTTCTGGGGTTTTAAATTTTTTTTTATCTTTGTCTTATTTAATTCTGCTTTTCTCTGTTCTCCTTACTGCTGTTACTATATCTTGGACTCAGGATACACAAATGTACCAATACATCATCATATAGCATAATGGTGGGGAGTGGGTCTCAAGAAACCTCTAGCACAATCAGTGAACACTGTAATTTCCAAGTGGTTTCTAAATCCTAGCTCCCCGTTCTCCACCTTATTCAACTCTCAAAACAAAAAGAGACAGTAAAGTGTACCACCCACAGTGCTGTTAAATGAAATAAATTCAGAGCCACAATCAGGGAGCAATAGAGAGCTGAGCAAACATCAGAAGTGAAAGTCTCTCCCACAGCCACTGAATAATGGAGCTAGAGAGAAAAGAAAGAGATCTGTCACAAATGAGGAAAAATCAATGGAAGAACATAGGTATTTACCAGTATAACAAAGAGAAAATGCCTGAAAAATCAGACCTCAGAGCCCAAACAATGGAAGTCACCAACAACTGTCCCAGAGTTCAACAAGGATCAGGGAATGGATGGAATGAGTAAATAAGACTGAAGAGACACAAGATGCAACATTGAAAGAACTTGTAACAGAGATTTTGGCCATAAATAATTTCATCCAGGAAATAAGTAACAAGATGACAAGCATGGAAAGCAGAATTACTCAAGCAGAAATGATAATCTCAGAAATTGAAGACCAAAACATGGAATTAACCTGATCCATAAAAAAACATAGAAAGAAAACTCAGAAAGAAAGAAAAAAGTCTCCACAGATGTGTGATTATATCAAGAGGGTGAACCTATGCCGGATTGGTATCCCAGAAGAAGAAAAGGAAAGGGAGAACACCTTGGAGCAAGTATTCCAGGAGGTTATCTGAGAAAATTTTGCCCGTCTCACCAGAGATGTGAACAGCCAAGCAAAAGAGCTGCAGAGATCCCTCACAAGATATGAAATGAGAAGAAGACCAATCCCTAGATATATAGTAATTCAACTACACAAAGTAGGCACGAAAGAAAAAAATCTAAGGGAAGCAAGAGAAAAAGGTCAGACTACCTACTGGGAAAAGTCAATCAGAATAGCAGGAGACCTATCAGCAGAAACACTACAAGCTAGAAGAGACTGGAGTCCAATATTCAAAGTCCTCAAAATAAACAATTTCAACCAAGAATTTCCTAACCAGCCAAGCTCAGTTTCGTCAGTGATGGAGAATTCAAATCCTTCCCAGACATCCAATCCCTAAAAGATTGTGCAACTTCCAGACCAGCTCTATAAGAGACACTTAAAAGGTATTAAGAACAGAAGAAAGAAAAAGAGAGAATGACCACGCACTTCCCAAAAGAACAGAAGAATGCAGAATCACAGAGAATGCATGGCAACTGCAAACTTGGAAACACACACATACATCAACCCAAAAGTTAAAAGGAAACAAAAAACAAACAAACAAAAACTTTATAAGAACCACATGAAAAGGATAAACAATAACATTTCAATAATCAGCCTTAACATGAATGGACTAAATGTACCATTGAAAAGACACAGAATGGCAAACCGGATAAAAAAACATAATACGATAATTAGCTGCGTTCAGGAAAGTTATCTCATCAAAAGGGATACACACAGACTCAAATTCAGAGGATGGAAAAAGAATTTTTAGGTAAATGGATTACAAAATAAGGCAGGAGTTATGATCTTAATATCAGAAAAAATACTCTTTAAGCTATCAACAATTTAAAAATATACAAAGGTACACCACATAAAGATAACAGGTTCAATTCATCAACAAGAAATATCCATCCTCAACATATATGCACACTACATGGTAACATCACTGTAAGTAAACTAAAAGAAGATGTTGACTCTAACTCTGTTGTAGCTGGGGAATCAAATAACTGACTAACAACCCTAGATAGATCACTGAGTCAAAAAAAAAAAAAAATCAACAAAGAGATCCAGAACTTCAACTTGATGCTTGACCAAATGGACGTAATATATACCTACAGAACACTTCACCCAACAACCACATAAAACATATTCTACTCATTGCCACACATACGTACTCCAAGATCAATCACAACTGTGGCAATAAATCAAGTCTAAACAAACTCCATGAGATAGAAACACTGGCATGCACCTTCTTAGACCACAGTGGAATAAAAATAAATATCAACACCTACAAAATTTCCCCCAAACGCACAAAGACATGAACACTAAACAGCATGATATTGAACAATTACTGGGTCAACACAGAAATCAAAACAGAAATTAAGAGTCCTGGAAACAAAAAGAAAATGAAGAAACATCTTACCAAAACCTCTGGGATGCCATGAAATAACTTGTAAGAGAGGAATTTATATCTCTATGAGCACACATCAAGAAAATCAAAAGATCACAAGTTAGCAGCACAACAAATCAACTAAGGGAGGTGGAAGGATCTAACCCTAACCCTAATCCTAACTTCGGTGGATGTATCCAGATCGCCAAAAAGTAAAAGCAAAAGCCCAAATACAGGGCATAGAAGACAAAAATATCATAGACAAAAAAAAAAAAAAAAAAACAAAGCAAAAAGCTGGTTCTTTGAAAGAATTAACAGAATTGATGAACCCTTAGCCATACTGATCAAGTGAAAGAGAAAAATCACAAATAAACACCATCAGTAATGCAAAAGATCAAATCACAACTGACCCCGAAAAAATACAAAAGATTATCAGAGACTACTATGCACATCTATAGGAAACAAAATTGATAACCTAAATGAAATCAAGGACTTTCTGACATCACACAACCTCCCAAGGTTGAAACAAGAAGAAGTGAGACATTAAATAGATCAATAACAAGCCAGGAAACTGACTCATCATCAGAAAACTACCTACAAAAAAAAAAAAAAACCCTGAACCACATGACTTTACAGTGAAATTCTGCAAAACATAAAGAGAAGCTGATGCCAATCCTACTGAAAGTATTCCAGGCAACTGAGAGGGATGGAATTGTCACTAAATCACTTTACAAAGCTAACATCACACTGATACCCAAACCAGGTAAAGATCCAACAACAATAAAAAAGAAAACTGCAGGTCAATCTTCCTAAAGAATATAGATGCAAAAATTCTCAACAAGATTCTTGCAAATTTGATCCAACAACATATCTCAAAAATCATCCACCATGACCAAGTAAGCTTCATCCCCAAGATGCAGGACTGGCTCAACATTCACAAGACCATAAATGTAATTTAATACATCAACAGATGCAAAAAAAAAAGAACCATGATTATATCATCAGATGCAGAAAAAGCTTTTGATAAAATCCAGCATTGCTTCGTGACAAAAACCTTCCAACACCTAGATATAGAAGGAACATACTTCAAACAGTAAGCACCATCTATGATAAACCCACAGCCAACATACTGCTAAATGGACAGAAACTGGAAGCATTTCCCCTAAAAATCAGAACAAGACAAGGCTTCCCACCCTCAACTCTCTTGTTCAACATTATGTTGGATGTCCTAGCTAGAGGAATTAGACAAGAGAAGGAAATCAGGGGTATCCAAATATGAAAAGAAGTTAAGTTATTTCTCTTTGCTGACAATATGATCCTATACCTCAATAATCCAAGAGAATCTGTCAAAAACTTCCTTGCACTGATAAAGGACTTTGGCAAAGTCTTGAGGCACAAAATAAATGTGCAAAGACAGTCACATTCTTATACACCAGAAATAAACAGATAGATAATCAAATAAAAGGTACAATCCCATTCACAATAGCATTAAAAAATAAATAACTCAGCATCTTCAAAACCAGAGAAGTAAAAGACCTTAAAATGAAAACTACAAAACACTGGTCAAAGAAATCCAAGAAGACACAAACAAATGGAAAAATATTCCATGCTCAGGGATAAGAAGAATCAACATTGTTGAGATGTTCATCTTGCCCAAGGCAATCTACAGATTCAATGCAATACTCATTTAATCACCAACATTATTCTTCTCAGACCTTGAAATGACCATGCAGAAATTCTTATGGAAATATAAATGCCATGAATAGCCAAAACAATCCTTAGCAAAAGAAAGAAGGTAAGAGGTATCACACTTCCACACTTTAAACTCTCCTATGAGGATACAATAATCAAAACAGCCTGGTATTGGTACAAGAACAGGCATACAGACCAGAAGCAAAGCCTCAATTTCTCAACCTACTCATCCTTGACAAAGTCTCTGACAACATCCACTGGGAAGAGGAGAACCTATTCAGCAAATGGTGCTGGGGAAACTGGCTGACCACATGCAGAAGATTGAAACAGGATCCCTACCTATCATACACAAAAATCAACTCAAAATGAATCAAAGACCTAGACATAAAATATCAAGCTACAAGAAGCTTAGAATATACAGGAGACACCCTTAGAGAAATCAGAGTGGCAACTGATTCCTGATCAAAACTCCAGGTGTCCATGCTGTAAGAGATAAAATAGACAAGTGGGACCTCATTAAACTGAAAAGCTTCTACCAAGAAAAAAAAATCAAGAGAGCAGGTAGACAGTCCACAGAATGGGAAAAAATATTTTCCAACTATATATCAACAAAGTCCTAACATCCAGGAACTCAAACATGCTGAAAGGAAAAAACAAACAGCCCCATTAAAAAGTGGGCAAAATACATAAGTAGATATTTCTCAAAAGAAGATATACGGGCAGTCAACAGACACATGAAAAAGTGCTCAGCCTCACTAATCAACAGAGAAATGCAGATCAAAACCACATTGAGATACCACCTAACCCCAGTAAGAATGGGCATAATTTAAAAACAAACAACAACAGATGCTGGCAAGGATGTGAAGAAAAGGGAATGCTTCTACACTGCAGGTGGGAATGCACACTAGTTCAACCTCTATGAAAAACAGCATGGTGATTTCTAAAAGAACTAAAAATTGACCTTCCATATGACCCAGAAATTTCACTCCTGGGAATATACCCAGAGGAACTCAAATCATTCTACAAATAAGATACCTGCATGTTTATTGCAACACTATTCACAATAGCAAAAACATGGAACCATCTGTGCTGCCCGTCAAAAACGAACTGCATTTAAAAAAATGTGGTACATATACATGATGGAATACTACGCTGCCATAAAAAAATGAAAAACATATGGTCTTTGCAGCAACTTGGATGGATTTAGAGTCTATAATACTCAGTGATCCATCACAGGAACAAAGAATAAAATACCACATGTTCTCACTCATAAGCAGATCCCGATATTTGTCAATAATACTCTAAGAAAGGGATAGGCAGTAGTGGGATACTGCAGCAGCGGCGTGGGTGGTGGTGCATATAGTATCAACATGGGTACCTGATCTTAAACCAGACAAAGTGAGGACCAAAGTGGGGCCCAAACTCTACCTGTGTGATGTCCACTTGTGTACCTATTCCTGAATTGTACCCCACATCTTTAAAATGAAATAAAATAAAATAAGAAATGTTTACTTCCTCCTCTTCTCAAAACCAAATAGTTCTATACCAAGTTTATTCTTAATTAATAGCGTTTTACTGAAAATGGCACGAAGCAACTAATATAGCCATATATTCTGGATTTTTCCTACCAATTATTCTTATTTTGCCATCTTAGTTGTGCTTTGTTGTATGTATCCATAGTGCAGCAGACCACAGATTCCCCAATATGCTTTCATTGACCAAAAAATGATCTAAGTTTCTAAACTACAATAGTTACATCCTTCATTTTTACTACCCATCTCCTCCACTTTGCTAGTTCCAAAATTTAAACGTATTGTTGTCACTTACCACTTTGTGGTAAATGAAAGCATGCTTAAAACAGTATGACTTTGATTTGTGTACCGCTGGAAGAATGCAGATGAGCCGTCTAGGTCTAAAAACATATCTCCACCAGTGTTACCTAAGAATAGACTAGATTGCATGGTTAAGACTGGCCAATCTTCCTGTTCTACCATATTTTCACACTACCAATTTGTTTACACAGCGCCAGTGACTTATCTCCACATGATAGCAAGATTCTACAGCGTTTTTTTCATGGTGGCATATTTTATGTAATTGAAAAATAGGGGAAAAATAATGAAGAAAGGAAAGAGACAAGGGATTCAAAAAATAGGCCAAACGAAACTACCCTTTGAAAACACCTGAAGGCATCTGCTCACTTCTACGAATCAAAATGAGTTGTCATGTCTATTCCCATTTGTAATGAGTGTCAATATCAGAAAACAATATTGAAGGGGCACATTTATGTCACAAAATTGGAGAACTTTTTAACAAAATGTTTTGCTATGTAAGTTTTCCAACATACAGAAAAGTTATAAGAATGATAAAGTGAAGATTCATATTAAAACAACCTGAATTCTACAATTGACATGTGCTATATTTGCTTTATCACTTATCTACTCCTTTATAAGTCATTAATCCACCTTATTTTTTTGATGCATGTCTAACTATGTTGCATATTGAGAAGGACCCCCCAAAAAATCAGAATTATCTTTTGGAGGGCAAACTCCTAATAGTATAGGTGTCCCCCTCTGGGTAAGTGATCTAGGAATCCATCAGCTAGTGTTCCAGCTAGTGTTGCTGTGAGAGACTGCGTTTAGCATCACTGAATTTTTGTTTGGAGATTCTTTCAATGCATTCACCTGTTTCATGATGAGTGATTCATGAGCACACCTGCTCACATCACGCTGAATGTTCAGCAGTTTTTGACCAAGATACAATGACCCCCTGCCCCATCTTCCCTATTTAGCCATTCTCACCCCTAGACATTTTTTATTTTTTTGTTTGTTTCCCTGAATGAAAAAAGTCCTCAAAGGGAAATGTTCTGCCATGTGGAAGAGGTGAAATAAAAAAACAAAAATGACAGAAACAGTAAAAGACATCAAAAATGATGAATTCAAAACCTGTTTTGAGCAGTGGAAAAGCATCTTGATAGGTGTATTGCATCAAACAGAGAGTACTTTGAAGGTGATTGAAGTTTAAATATGCAAAAATAAACACACATTTTTAATAGATAGATTCCAGTTTTGGGGAGGTTCCCTTTCATATTTCTGTACATGCTGTTACTAAGCACCTCAGATTCTGTTCTTTTAAGCCATAATTAAATATTTTATGCCTCCTTTTATTAAGTCAATTTTGCATAATTTGAAATGAACAAAACTTAAATGCACTTTCAATAAGAGTTAACAGATGTGCATTATTTTGTCACTAAGCACCAAGATGTAGAATATTACTCTCTACTGAAAAAGTATCCATGTGACCCTCTGAGTCAATACTTGCCCAAATTATCCTACTCTTCTGACTTTTTTCCAAAAAGACTGGTTTTAACTATCTTAGAACTTTATATGAAGGGCATCACATAGTGTATATGCTTCTGTGTCTGGTATCTTTTGCTCAGAACATGGCTTTTTTGTACCTATACTCATTCTTTTTTTGTTTCCAATCAGTCTTCCATTATAAAGAAACTCTATAATGTGTTCACTCATTTTCCTGCTGACACCTGGACTATTTCAAGACTTTTGTTATTAAGAAGAAAGCTGCTGTAAACATTCGTGTACAAGTAATTTTGTGAATATATGCTTCATTTCCTTGGAGGAAACATCTGGGTGTGGAATTGCTGGGTCATTGTAAGTGTATATTTATTCTTCTAAAAAAAAATGCTAGGTATTTTTCCAAACTGGCTGTACAAACTATACTCTCACCAGAAATGTACGAAAGTTCTCATTGCTCCACATTCTGGCAACCATTTCGTGTTGTGAGTCTTTTTAATTCAAGCAAATCTAGTGGCCACACAGTGCTACTTCACTGTGCTTTTAATTTACATTTCCCTAATGAATAGTGGTGCTTTCTGTCTTGCATAAGCTTACTGGCTATTTGTATGCCTTCCTTTTGAACACAAAGATGTGTGCCCATTGTTTTATTTTGTGTAAAGCAAAATAAACAGTTGTATTTTATTATGAACTTGTAGGAGATATTTACATAATCAGGATATGTCCCCTGTTATTCACATATATAAATAGTGGGTATCTGGTATTCAAAGACAAATAAAATGTCTTCTATCCCCTAAGTCAAATAAGTTTTAAATCTAGAATGACTGGTCTCAATTAATGATTTGCATTCTTTTCCTGAACATATTCTAGAAAACATTATTAGTTTCCTAGAGCTGGTGTAACAAAGGACCACAAACTGGGTGGCTCTAACAACAGGGATGTATTGCCTCATAGTTCTGGAGGCTGGAGGTACAAGATCAAAATGTCAACTGGTCTTTGTTTCCTCTGAAGGTGCTAGGGAAGGATCTGTTTCATGCCTCTACCATAGCTTCTGGTAGTTTGTTGGCAATCTCTGGCATTTGTTGTCTTATAAACGTATTGTCCCATTCTTTGCCTTTATGGTCACATGTGTTATCCTTGGGTGTGTGTCTCTGTGTCCAATTTTCCCCTTTTAGCAATGATTCAGTCATAGTGGATTAGGGTCTGCCTGATTTCCTTATCTTAACTAACCACATCTTCAAAGACCATATATCCCTATATCCAAATAAGGTCACGTGCTCAGGTCCTACTTGTTAGAACATCAGTATCCTCTGGGGGGACACTATCCTATCCACAACAGATAGGATCTTGAAGGTTAATTTATGAAGATTTCTTGGCTCATGTTTGACCTGTCTGGGACATCACTGCCAATATTTCTATTGGCTTCTGCTCTATTATCCCTAATGATAAAGTCTCAACTGCCTGGCACTAGTTTCTACGTGGGAAATCTCTGTCAGGAAGATAATCTTGCATCCTGTGAAATGAATATTTATCTTGTCTTGTCTCCCTGTTTTGTTCCACTCGTATATCTATACTGCAAGCAGAAGACTGGTGTGTTTGGGGATCCCTCTATAAGGACGCCATTAGAAGATAGGAGCTCTTCTAAACTTAAGTGAAGTGAAGCTTTCATTTTATGTGATAACAAGTAATACATTGCTTTGTTGGCTGTCTGTATATTTTGGATCAGCAAACTCTGGGCTTATTTTATAATGAATAACATGAGTATTCTGGCATGAGTATCAATAAATTGCATTATAACTGTCCTGTCAGTAGCAGCTTCATTTGCTGGCATAGACCAATTGTAGTAATGCATGTGTTTAAGAACAACCAGGGAAAGTGGTGCATAGTTTTGGTACTTAGCAATGTTACTTGGATCTTTTGTTTCTGGGGTCTTTTACTAATATGTTAAATGCTCAGGATCTACAGCTTAACTTTGACCACATGGTCAAACTGCCACACAGTCATATGTAATAATATAACCAGGTAGAAATTCACCTGAAAGCACAAGGTATATTTTCTTCAATAAAACAAAGACAGATAACATTTGCTGTCTTTAGCAGTATATTGGTATTAAGCAAGTGAGTGTTTTCATTGTACTAACCTAAAACCACTGTCACAGGACAACTTCAGGGAATTAATACCAATAGTCCATGTCTAATTCACACTTAAATAAACCAATTTTTATAAAAGAGAATAAGAATATGGAAGAAAAAAATGTCATTAGGCAATAGAGCAGGAAAGATGTTTTTAAAGGTATATTTTTGTAGAAAACACATTTTTATTGTGTTATTTTTTAAAAGCTATTATCTATCATTTTTTTCATCCAAAATTCAGTGAGGGGTTATGAATTTATTTATGACACAAACATGTCTCTATATAAAGAAGTCTTTTCACCCAAGAATTTCTTCCATGTTGACTTCAACTGTCAGAGATGACTGTATTGTCACTGCAATATTAGTGACTCCTTTTGGCAATGTTAGACTAAAGTCCTTTCTCTGATGGAATACATATTTATATGCTAAAATAGTGTTCTTACATGCATTCATATACATTTATGCATACCAGGCTTTGATTTTATAATACAGCCAAAATAAGATATTTTTAAAATGATAATAAAATAATAATTGCAATAAGAATGAAAAGCAAAAGGCAAAATTGATTATCTGTTACAAAATTTTGGCCTGCTATTAATTTTACTTCAACTTAGTGCAATTTAAAATCAATCCCTAACCATCTGAACATGTGCTGTATCATTTGGTTGGCAAGTGATTCTGAATGAATGACTGAGAGCAGACAAAAGGCTCTTCCCAACTCTGCTCGTCTGGATTTTTCAGAATGTGGATCACCTCCTGTCAGACTGCAGAGAGTTTATCTTGTGAATCTGTGGAATAAATGTCAGAGAGAAGGTACAGCTAGAAATGGAAGACTGATAACCTAGTACAACACGATCAGTTTTGTGACTCCTGATGGCGTTGCCCCATGAACCAGGAGTCCGTGTGACTTCTCCCCAGGCATGATCAGAACATGGAGGACACTTTCTGTGAGGCAAGGCCACTCTCCATAATCTGGGAGCCTGGAGGATTTCGGCTCCAGTGGGACATTGGTGACTTGCCCTTTTTCCTGCTTCCTCTGCTCCTCCAGCTCAGGAGAAAAGAGCCTGCACACAGCCTTGCCTATAAAAAGACATTTCATTTCTGTCTTTTTTTTTATTTTTCTCCCCCTCTCTCTGGGACTAAGAGGTCAAGGTACATAAGATTACCATCCACAGGAACTCATTTTATACCAGAATAAAATTCTCTTTTAAAGAACAAAGCTTGTGCAGTAAATAAAGATGTATTTTCTTTTTCTTAAATTTATTTTAAAATTGTGAGGTACAGTTAAGGGTTTGGTGTACAAATATTCATTGTGAAGTTACCCTTGTTGATGAGATGTGCCCCCTTTCCCCAGGCAGATGTCGACTACCATTAATCCCAACTCCCTGCCCCCCATACTTTCCTTTTCTCCTGTATTCTTAGAATATTCTTATAGTATTACAGTAGTTGTCTAAGGTCCACTTATGAGTGAGAACATGTGATACTCAGATTTTTGTTTCTGTGAAAGATCACTCAATATTATAAACTCTAATTCTATCCGGGTTGCTGGAAAATTCATGACTTTGTTCTTCTTTATGACTGCATAACATTTCATCGTATATATATGTGGAAATCAGCGTGGCAATTCCTAAAAGCTCTAAAAATTGACCTTCCCTTTGACCTCTCAATCCCCCTTCTGGGGATATACCCAGAAGAATTCAAATCACTCTGTGAAAAAGACACCTGCACACATGTGTTTATCACAGCATTGTTCACAATAGCAAGTTCATGGACCCAACCACGCTGCCCATCAAAAGAGGACTGAGCCGGGCTCGGTGGCTCAGCCTGTAATCCTGTGCCTTTGGGAGGCTGAGGTGAGTGGATTGCCTGAGCCCGCGGATTCGAGACCCACCTGGGCGGCGAGACCTCATCTCTACAATCAATCAAAAAATCAGCCGGGCATGGTAGCACATGCCTGTAATTCCGGCTACTCGGGAAGGCTGAGTTGGAAGACTGCTGGAGCCCAGCAGGTCCAATCTGGGCGAGAGAGTGAGACTCTAACTCAAAAAAAAAAAAAGAGGACTGGATTAAAAAAGTTCGGTACATATACACAATGGAATATTAAGAACGTATTTTCAAATTGAAGACACAAATAGGCAAATACCAAAGATGGTCGTCTCAGGTAAGGCAACATTACTAATCATCTGCTCTGTCCTGGTATCTCCTAGATTGCTCACTGGGAATTTGAAAAATAATAGAATGCATCCTATTTTTAGTTAGACTTTAAAAACAATCACTTGAACATTTAAAACTGATTATGCAAATCTGTCTTCATATTGGATGCTATCACTTGAGATGCTATTTTTAAAATTTACTAATTCCCAGCATCCACTCCAGAAATTCAAATTTATTCTCTCTGGAATGGGGCTTGGCATTGGAATTTTTTTTTTTAAAAGCTCGCTAAGTAATTCAGACAGGTTTGACAACCCTGATCTTTCATATCCAAATTATATTTTTTCTAATAATGGAAAAAATGCATTAATTATTAATGCATCTCTCTCTCTCTTCTACAAAAGCTCAGCAAAGAAAACATATCATAACTCACTCGATGAGGCTAGCACTATGCTAATACCAATACCAGATAAAGGCATTATAAGAAGAGAATACTACAGATAAAAGAAAAATCCTCAGCAAAATATTATCAAACCAAATTCAACAATGTATAAAAAAAATTTACTATTACCAAGTGATAGTTTTTATAGGTGTACAAGACTGCCTCAACATTTTTTTAAAAAATCAATGAAATTTACTATATCAACAGACTAAAAGAAGAAAAACCATGTAATCATTTTGGTTAATGGAGAAAAAGCATTTAGGAAAATCAAACACCAAGTTATCATAAAAACAATAAGCAAATGACAACTTAAAGAAAATTTGATAGAGAACATCAACAAAACCTACATTCAGCATCATAATTAATGATGACAAACAGGAAACTTTCTCACTAAGGGCAGAAATAAAACCAAAATGTCTTGTCTTAACACTAGTGCTTACCAATATATAAAAATCAGTTGCTTACCTATATATTAGAAATGAATAATTTAAATCTGAAATTTAAATATATAGTGCCACTTGCAGTAGCACCAAAAAAATGAAAAACTTAGCTATAAATGTAACAAAATGTGATCAGTACACATAAAATTGCAAATAACTAATGACAGAACTCAGAGAAAATCTTAACAGAGAAATATTCCAAACCCCATTACAAAGTAGTCAAATGATATAAATAGTCATTTCTTAAAGGAAGACATACAAATGACCAACAAACATGAAAAAAAAGTCACCAGATAAATGAAAATCAAAACCACAAAGAGATACCCTCTCACAGTAGTCAAGATGGCTTTCATTAAAAAGTCAAAAAACAACAGATGTTTGTGAGGATATGGAAAAAGAGAATGCACATACACTGTTGGTGGGATCATAAGCTAGTTCAATTCCTGGGAAAAGCAGTTTGGAGATTTCTCAAAGAGCAAAAAATAGATTTACCATTTGACTCGCAATCACACTACGGATAAATACCAACAGGAACATAAATCACTCCACCAAAAAGATTCCTGCACTCATATGTTTATTGCAGCACTATTCTCAATAGCAAAAACATGGAACCAATTTAGGTGCCCATCCATGGTGGACTGGATAAAGGAAATGTGTTACATATACACATGGAATACTATGGCAGCCATCAAATGAACAAAATACACCTTGCAGCAACATGAATGCAGTGAGAAGTCATCATTCTAAGTGAATTATCACAGAAACAGAAAACTGAATTCTGCATGTTCTCCCTAATAAGTGGAAGTTATACAATGAATAACCACAGGCACAAAGATGGGGACAACAAACATTGGGACACTCGTAATGAGGAGAGGAAGGGAGAGGAGCAAATGTTGAAAACCACCCACTGAGTACCATGTTCACCACCTGGATGACAGGCTTAACAGAAGCACAAGACTCACCTTCATATAGTATACCTGCATGTGTACCTCTTGCACCTAAACAATAATAATATTAAATTAAAAATAAGATAGACAGATATTCTATGTTAATAGATTGAAATATTCAATATTGTTAAGACATCACTACTCCCTAAATTGATATCATGACTTTGAATTGATATCTGATGAATTGATATCCGATCAAAGTCCAACAAGCTACTTTTAAGGTATCAGCACGTTGGTAGGCAAGAACTGGAATAGCTGCACATAAGAAAGAAGAAGAGCAATACTGGAGGACTCACACCACCATATTTAAAGACTTTGTGATATCACTGTAACCAAGACAGGGACGTATGGGTGAAGAACTCGGCACACGGATTTGTTGACTAGAAAGGGGAGTCCAGAAATAGGTGCACACAAATACAGTAGGAATTTTTGACAAAAGTGCAAAGACATTTCAATTGAGAAAGTCTAATTTTTCAGCAAATTATGCTGCAACATTTGAATGTCTATGTGAATACAAAGTTTAACCTAGATGCAAACTTTACACCTCAAACACAAATTAACTCAAAATTAATCATAAAACTAATGGAAAATGCAACTCTATAAAACTAGAAGAAAACACTAGAGAAAATATAAGGGAGGGTTGGTTTGGTTATGAGATTTATATATACAAAATCCATATACAGCAAAGAAAAAAATGATGAACTGGATTTTATTAAAACTAGATATGGGTGCTTAGGGAAAGACACTGTTTTAGAGAATGAAAAGACAAGTTACAGGCTTGGAAAAAATATTTACAAAACACATATTTGACAATGTCATTATTTTTAAAATATATAAATTTTTCAAAACTTAATAATAATCTAATAAAAACCCAAAACAAAACTTAATTTAAAAATGGGCAAAGATCTGAAAGGACAATTCACAAAGAAAATATACAGATTGCAAATAAGAACAAGAAATTATGTTTGAAATCACTTGTCATTAGGGAAATGCAAATTAAAACAATGATGGAAGTTACATCTATTGGGAAAATTAAAACAAACCATATATATATTATATATATATATATATATATATATATATATATACCAATACCAATTGCTGTAATGATCCAGAACAACAGGAATTCATATTCATTGTGGGTAGAAATGCAAAAAGGTACATTTATTTTGAAAGACAGTTTGGAAGCTTTTACAAAGCTAAACTTAGTCTTGCTGTACAATCCAACAATCAATCACATGTTTAGGTATTTACCAACTCATTTGGAAATGTATGCTCAGACAACACCATGCAAGTAAATGTTTATAGCAGTTTTATAGTTGCCTCAAACTGGAAGCTACCAAGATACCCTAAAATAGATGAATAAATAAACTTTGACACAGCCTTATTATACTATGCTATTTAGCAATAAAAAAAGATCTATCAAAATACACAAAGATATGGGTGAATCTTGTGTGCATATTGCTAAGTAAAAGCAGCTAGTCTATGATTGTGTATGTGTGATTCCATTTATATGGCATTCTAGACGAGGAAAAACTATAGAGATGATAAAGATATGAGTAGTTTCCAAAGATAAGTGGGTAGAGATGATTAACTCAGGGAATTTTATAGGTCAGGGAAAATGTTCTGTATGATACTGTAATGGTAAGTATAGGGCAATAGGCATTTGTCAAAACCCACAGAACTTTAGAGCACAAATATCCAGACGTAATGTACACAAGTTTTATAAAACTTAGATGTGAGACATATCCAAAGATGAAATGTAGAAGGTTACAAAAACATTCCAACTTCATTATGAGTGTATTAAAAAGACTTCATTGAAGAGGGTTATAAATAAGCAAAGAAGTTGAATAGACAGCTCTCCAAACAAGATAGTCAAGTGACTAGTAAGCACACAAAAAGATGCTCAACATTCATGATCATTGTAGAAATGTAAATCAAAATTCCCGTAAAATTATATTTCTCACCCGTTAGAATGTCTACTATCAAAACAATAATAACAAGTGCTGACAAAGATGTGGAGTAACCAGAATCTTGTGCACTGTTGATGAGAATGTAAGACCACTCAATCACTGTGGAATGTGTATGGCAATAACTCAAAAAATTAAAAATAGAATTACCACATTATCCAACAATTCCATTTCTGTATATAGAACCCAAATAACTAAAAGCAGGGTCTCAAGGAAATATTTTTTACACTCATATTCCCAGGAGCATTATTCTCAATGGCTAAAACATGGAAGCAACCCAAGTGTCCACCAAAAGATGAATGGATAAGCAAAAGGTACTATATACACACAACGGAATGCTACTCAGTCTTTAAAAAGAAGTAAATTCTGATATATGCTATAAAATGAATGAAGCGTGAGAACGTTGTGCTAAGTAAAATAAACCAGTCACAGAATAATAAACACTGTATAATTCCACTTGCATGTGGTACTTAGGATAGTCCAAATCATAGAGGTAGGGGAGAGTGGGAAATGGGGAGTTAGTGTTTAATGATACAGAATTTCATTTTTAAAAGATGGAAATGTTTTGGATGTAAATGATGCCAATGCTGCACAGCATTATAAGTATATTTCATACCACTGAACCTTACACTTAAGAATGATTAAGATGTCAAGTTCATGTTATGTATATTATGTTACAATGAAAAAAATCGAAAAGCAAATATTATCAAGAAACATTTTTAAGTATGAGAAGACAGAACAATTAAAAGTGAAAGGGCATGCATGACATAATATATGGGCACATCCAAGAAACTGGAATAAAATCATACTCACTAATATGACAATAAAATATTTTAGGAAGGATTAATAGATATTAAAACGGTTCTTCCAATAGTGAAAAAGGGATCAATACAGTAGGAAGTTATAAAAATCTCAAATCTGTAGGAATCATAATAGTTTCAAGAAAATCCATACATAGTTTCTTAAAAATCGAAACAAAAATAAGCAAATAAAAGGTAAAATAAAAGATAAAAATAATGAAAAATAAAAATGTCAGTGGAATAGAATATACACATAAAATAGAGAAAATAAAGTCAAAACTGGTTCTTTGAAAAGATTAATGCAACTAAGCTACTGGCCATATAGATCAAGAAAAAAGAGAGAAAAGATGAATTACCAAAATCAGAAATGAATAAGAAAATATCATTAGAGATCCCAAATAGAAAGTATTAGGTCTTTCCCCAAAACTAAAAATGCTTGAAATTTGCAATTCTAGGGTTAATTCACTACTTTAATGACTTCAGGAAATCTTTTCCTCCTCTCTTAGTTGCAAGGCAGCTGCTACAGCTCTAGGCATTACATTTTCAAAGAACTGAGATCACAGGCATTAAAGTACTTTGCTACCAAAAAGGAAATCCTTTCCCAGAATTAAACTAATAGACATCATTTTACATGCTGTTAGTCAGAATTAAGACGACATGCCACCTGCAGAAAAAACTCTAAACATATACCATGAAATCACAGTTTCCTCACTTCTATTTTTAAATTTTTCAATAATCAACAAAGTGAAGAAACAATAGCTTTTGGGTAGGCAACCAATATTTTCTGCCACATTTAGCATTATTCTTGGCTACGTGAGTAAATAAGATTCTTCTTTTGCAAAAGCTGGCATTGAATGACATTTGCAACTAGCATGGTGCTGGCTAACATAAACTGGATTCTATTTATCCATTAATACCTGTCCTTGGGAATCAAAATAATTCCCAATAATGAAGATACTAGCTACAGACTGACTACTCAGACATTGAAAACATTTGTCTTACATTAGCAACCATTCCTATATGTGTTGCTATACATTTTATAGATGATACAACTATGTTTATTTTACAATATTTTATAATGCAAAGGCAAAATATTTTTACCCTGCCATATGGGTATACCAAGTACACAAGAAAATAAAATGCAATTTACATTCAAGAGGTAATTTCAGTTGGCCACTATGGACCACTGGCCACCAGTCCTCTCAGTTCATAAGATATGCACAATACTTCCAATTTACTGAGGTAGGTGCTTTGTTGGAAATAAGTATAGGGAGCTAAGGGAAAACAGACAGAGATTCCAGAAAAATCAGAAATATGTTCCTAGGAGAGATGCACTAGCTAAAAATATACATCCTCATGGTTGATTACATGTTTTTTTTCTATAAACTTTACCCAAATTGAGATAGGCACTGACCACTGTTGTGTGGCTCACTCTTAGATTGCATTGTCTGCTTACAATGGAAGTCTAATGTTCAGTGTTTACACAGAACTGGGTGGTACACAGAATGTTGATGCTATAATTGAATGAGAAATGTATGTGGATCCTCTGCACATGGTATGATTTGTTTCCTAAACAAATTAGGTTAAGGCAAGCATCAAAGATATTTTTGAAAAGCAGGACTTGGAAAAATAAATTCAGTCCAGCTGACCTTAAACTCTGCGCCTGTCAAACCATACAGGATTTTAATGTTGGTTTCCTGCTAGTATTAGTGAGAAATCTGTCCAAACAGTAAAAACTAAAATCTCACAGTCATTAAATCAAAGTAATTAGAACTCCAGTGATGGGTGAAAGTGGAGTCATATGTTCTTTCTCACTGGGAGTTATCAGTTGGTTGGTGTATTTGAAAATCCATAACTTCTGATGGAGAACTGCAGCTAAACATTATGATAGGGTTTTGGGATGTTATATAGGTGACATTGAACTACATTTTTGTATTTTTCATGTAGAAGATATGTTATATAGTGAAATTAGATTGTTTTAGAGTCAAGTGCTGATATTTTGATGGTGATCTTTAGAAGTTAGCCTATACATCAGTAATCCCCAGATGTTTAATATTTGCCTAGGAAAGTGTTGATGTAGAATTCTTCCTTAGTGTGGAATTCTGGCATATTGTATTTACCTAACTTCCATAACAGAGTGGAAATTCTATAACTATGTTGTGAATTGTAAATCACCTCCATCAAAGGGCAGAGTAAGATAACACAGAGCAGCAACCACAAATACTTCATGAATCAAAGCAACACAATCTTGAGTTAATTGGTTGAATGTCAAGTGGCTTTTTCTATGAAGCAGATTTTAACATTACAAAATGTTTTTTATACCTATTTTAATGCTTAATTACAAAGTATATTGACAAGTACACAGTACAAAAAAATAACAAAACAATTATAAATTCCAAAATACAACAAAAATAACCATATAATGACTGCCTGAATGATTTAATATCAAATAAGATATGTAGCCCATATTTTGGTAACAGAAGAGAAGTGTCTCTTTGTTGTGTCATATAAAAAAAGAAGATCTGCAATTTTGTAATGATTGATAATATTTGGGACTGATACAGACATTAATATACTTTGTTTTTCAAAGTCTGATATTAATAAAATAATACTAATATACAACAAAAATTGACCAATCACTACATGGAAGACAAGGTCTTCATGCTTTCAGTATAATATATAATGATATTTTTACAATGTACTTATAAGTATTATTACTTCAATTTTAAAGAAGAGGAAATTATGGCCTTGCCTAACTCACACAGGCAAAGTGCCTAGTATCATGCAACTACTAAATTGTGTGTCTGGGATTTTTTACTCTGGGCTGCATGAGGAGGCAATTATGTCAAAGCCAATTACATTAGCCATTTTTGTCCACCACCTCCTGACTTAAAAATGCGACAGTTCAGGAAAGTGTGTTTGATAACAAAGTTATCAGATGATTTTACCAGCAGTAATTTTCATACTTTGATTTCAACCTATTATGTCATCATTTTTTGAAATTTTCCTTTCCATCAGTAATTTATCTCATGAGCATTAATAGTGATCATGACATTTTACAATCAACAGAATTTGGGAAGGACAAAAAACATCTGGCAGAAAAGACAATGCAGCCTAGGGTTGTTGACAGTTTTGACTGTGACACTGCCCCTCGTGGCCAGCTGCTCTCTGCAGCTCTCCACACTACCTTCCCATAACATATGTAAGCAGTCAATGTGTAGTCAGGAATACAGTTCTTTCTCTTTTCTTCTGTCATCCCAAGCTTATCACCAGAGTAGTGGTGGCGGAGATTTGTGGAAACTAGGCAGGACATGCCTGTTCAATATGCAGTCAACTAAGAAAGCTATGCAAGGACTCCATATCGCCTCTGTCCTGACTTAAAATTTTCAGCATTGCTGTTATTTTGTTGGGCCAAGATATTATTGTGCCTCTTACAGTCATATGGCTTACCAAAAAATGTTACTTGGAAGGGAAAGCTTATCAACCGGTTCCTCACAATGCCTGATGAAGAAGACTATAGAAGAGGTGGGTAGATCAGGGAATGGGGGCTGTGCTCATGCATGCTACCACATTTCACTCAGCATTCTGTGAGACATATATGAATATCTTTGCCTTACAGATTAGAAAAGTAGGCTGGGCACAGTGACTTACACCTGCAATCCCAGCATTATGGAAGGCTGAGGCAGGGAGGTTGCTGGAGCAAAGGAGTTCAAGACCAGCCTGGGCAATATAGGGAGACCTTGTCTCTACCAAAAAAAACTTGAAAATTAGTTGAGTATGGGCACCTGCAGGCCCAACTACTCGAAAGGCTGAGGAGGGAGAATCACTTGAGTTTAGGAGGTCAAGACTGTGGTGAGCCATGATCAAGCCACTGCACTCCAGTCTGGATGACAGAGTGAGACCCTGACTCAAAAATATTTTTTAAGATAAAAATAGATTCGAAAAATAAATTATGATGTGGTCAGATTTCTTAATGAAGGTCACAGACTTCAAAAGTACTAAAATTTGATGTCAAACTAAGGCACTTAGCAGTTTCCCCAGAAAAACATGACAGAGTTTCTCTGGGAAGAAAAGATCTCTGCATATCTACGCCACCAAGCTTTGGCATTTTTTTCCAGTGTAGTGTTGGATAACAGCATAGCTACAGATCCTTTCCTTATCTCATCTTAGAACATTGGATAATTAGAAGGTAAATATCTCTCTTGCACCCCAGATTCAGAAGACAGACAATTTAACTCAAGTAATCAGACAGATAATGTCTTCAAAGCATGTTTTGTTGTTATTGGTATAAGAACAGGCATATAGACCAATGGAACAGGATAGAGATTCTGGGAGCAAAGTATCAATTTCTCAGCCAACTCATCTTTGACAAAGCCTCCAACAACAACCACCGGGGAGAGGAGAACTTAGTAAATGGTGCTGGGAAAACTGGCTGATCACATGCAGAAGATTAAAATAGGACCCCAACCTATCACCATACACAAAAATTAACACTAAATGGATCAAAGACCTAAATGTAAAACATCAAACTATAAGAATCTTAGAAAAAGTAGGAGACACCCTTAAGGAAATTGGAACAGGCAACCAATTCCTGATCAGAACCCTAAGTGCCCATAAGAAATAAAATAGACAAGTGGGACCTCATCAAACTGATGAGCTTCTGCAAAGTAAAAGAAACCATCAAGACAGCAGGAAGACAGCCCACAGAATGGGAGAAAACATGTGCCAACTGTATATCTGACAAAGGCCTAACATCTAGGATCTACAAGGAACTCAAACGTGTGGAAAGGAAAAAAACAAGCAGCCCCAGTAAAAAGTGAGCAAAAGAGGTGAATAGACACTTCTCAAATGAAGGTATTTGGGCAGCCAACAAACACATGAAAAAGTGCTCAGACTCACTCATCATCAGAGAAATGTAAATCAAAACCCCAGTAATAATGGCCATCATTAATAACAGAAACAACAACAGATGCTGGTAAGGATGCGGAGAAAAAGGAACGCTGCTGTTGGGAATGCAAACTAGTGCAACCTCTTTGGAAGACAGTGTGACAATTTCTGAAAGAACTAGAAATTGACCTTCCATATGAAGCAATTCCCTTGTTGGGAATATACTCAGAGAAAATCAAATCATTCTACAAAAAAGTCACGTATGTTTGTTGCAGCTCTATTCACAGTAGCAAAAACATGGAAACAACCATGCTGCCCATCAAAACTGGACTGGATTAAAAAAGTGATACATAGACATAATTGAATATTATGCAGCCATAAAGAAGGACAAACATATGGACTTTGCAGCAACTTGGATGGATTACAGTCTATCATACTCAGTGATCTATCACAGAAACAAAGAACAGAGTACCACATGCTCTCACTCATAGGCAGACCTTGAGCGATTATTATAATGCTATGAGAAAGGGATTGGCAGTAGTGGGAAATTTCCGGTAGGGGGGCAGGATTGGCCGTTGAGGGAAACTGTTAGTGGAGGGAGGGGCTTGCCTCATCAACAAGTTTACCTGCATAATTAACATTTGCATACCTAATCCTAAATTGCACCCCACATCTTTAAAATATAAATAAATAAATAGATGGATGGATAGATAGATAGATGATAGATAAAAATTTTAAAAAGAATATTTTCTACCTGTCAAGGAGTCTGTCTGCCTCAAGGAGACTGTCTGCCTCACTTTTCTTTTGTAAGTTGGCTCATTGAGAAAGAACAAGTTGTACATTTTGCCATATCATCTCAGTCTCTAAGAGGTCAACACAATGAGTGCATCACAGGAAACATAGGGACTTATTGGGAAGTCTAAAATTCAAAATACAGACTGGGAGCTTTGTGCAAGTCAAGCACAATGTGGAAAATTTTTTAGATGGACCATTCCACACTTTTTTTTCTACCAAATAGGTATTCTGCCATGATATACTTTACTTTCAAGCATTTCAATAGGCCAGTTTATTCATGGACTACATGAAGATCACGAAAGAACTGACACAATAATTAGCTTCATGACCTAGTTCTGTGCCACAATAGCAATACTCTCAGAAAACTAAGTTTTTCGAAGTTTGTCTTACTTTTAACATGGGAAAGAGAAAAGATAAAAAGCTCACAAGTTTGAGAGTCATAATGAGATTTTGTATGTGACAGTACATAGTTGGCCGTCCAATGTGGTGTAAGTTGTCATTTTAATTAATTATGCATAAAGGGTTCTGTTCTATGGAAACTTCACTAGAGGTCATGGGAAAGAGGAACATTTTGGGGAGGGCAGTGGGCTGAGGTCTGGTTGTCTTGCAGAAAAGGACCCCAAAATTACTGTGATGAGTATCAAGTCCATGTCCTATCAAACGTCTGTGTAGAATTGAGTCCCTCAACATGAAATTCCTGGTCCACAGAGGTTCTCAAGGGACTGATGATCTTCTTTTTCTCCAACAGGCCACAGGTACTGATGTGGCCCTGTCACTTCCCAATCATGTTCCACAAGCTAGCACTCCGAGTTATCAACCTTGCCTCTGTAACCTCCTGCTGGAACATGTGCTATTTGTGTTACCGAGAAACAATATCCTTCTGTATTGAGCTCTTCAGGACAGATACTGATGTGTGCCTGCTGAGCATACTAATGCCCCTTGGTGTTTCCATCTGTGTTTCTTCTGGAGGACATCTGAATCAAGGTTTGAAATTCACACAGAGAGACTCACCTGCTTCCTAACACTCAGAATTGCTGCTACAGCAATCACATTCCAATTTCCATGATCAAATGTGTTCTCTACTAGGATAATGGTAGAAAAAGATCAGTGATATTTTTCCTGGGAACTATCTCTGTCTGAAGCTTGAGAAAATAGATGTTTGACTTGTAAACCAGACACAAAAGACCCTAAAGTGAACAAACACAGTTGTTTTCAGCTTTTCAATAAGTTTATTAGTCCTGGTTCAAATGCATGAATGAAACTAGAGAAATGTCCATCTTGCTTCAGTGTCCAAGGAGGGGAATCAACAGTGTGCACTTTGTCCCTCCTGCTGGTCCTAATGTCCTGGACTATGAGGTTGTGTCTATTAAAACAGCTGGGCTGGGTGATTCTGCTCCCATCTCTCACTACTGCAAAGAAATGCAGTTTTGGGAAGTGAAGTTTTGGAAAGGGAACTTTTCCTTCTCTTAAGCAAGCTGTGGGTCACACTGTAATGATTTTTTTTCCACCATAATGAGCTCGCAATGAGTAAGCACCTCATATGTCTCAGGCACTTTATGATTGTTTAGACACAGAAGTAAATAAACATGTCTGCTATAACAAAATCTACTTTCCTGTAGGACGGAAGAGTACAGGATCAAATATCAATATTAAAGTGTGACAAGTACTTTAATGCTAGTGTGCACAGATTGAATTGGGGCACTAAGAAGGAAGCGATCAATTTGACCATGTGGAGTCACAAAGGGTTTCAGGGGCAGGTAATATTTGATCTGGATTTTGAAAAATGAATGGATTTTTCCAGTCATGAAAGTAAGGAATGATGGCATAAATATTTGCATGTAGAAATGCTTGATATCCTCTAAGGCTTGCAATGTCCCAGGGAACTATAAGAAGTCAAATATGTCAGCTAACGGAAGACTTGCTTTGGGAGGTGACCAGAAAGGAATTGGAGACTCTTCTAAAAATTCATACTTTATCTTATGCAAAAAAGAAAATAACAAAAATGTTAACATGAAGAGTGGCATGACTGAATTTTCTCTTTAGAAAGGTTCTTCTCATGGTTTGACTGAAAACACAGCTTAGGACCAGTTAGGAAGATTTACAATAATTTAAGGAAAAACAACATTCAGGTAATGTATACAAGGAATCTGGTAGTTGGAATTCTGCCTTAACAATGTCAAGATCATGTCAATGTGAAAAAGTATGAGTATAGCTTTGAAGCAATGTATATTGAATATCCAGAGTTGGAGGTTGATAGATAAATATATCATTCACAAAGATAATGAACCCAGGAAAAAGAAGATTTGAATTTTGAAGAAGACAATCACAAACCCAACCCTGTCTGTGGAAAAATTGTCTTCTGCAAAAGCAGTCCCAGATGCCAAAAAGTTTGGGAACCACTGCTTTACAACATTGTTTAAAAGTATGGAAATAAGATTCTTGGGAAGAGGGTGGCAGAGTTTTTGTTGGTCTGCTTGCTTTTAATTTTTAAAATATTTTTGTTTTGTGCATGAATGTGTATGCACAGGTTTGATCTGCATTCCTCCCACCCCTTTTTTGATCTTTTTTTCTTTAGCTTTTTTCTTTCTTTCTCCTTTCATTTTTTTGTTTTCTGTTTTTGTGAATGTGAAGGATTCAGTGTTCATTTCTCAGTTTTTTTAATTTGTTTGTACTTTTTTTGTTCTTCTTTTTTTCAGTTTAATGTGTGTGGGAATATGTGTGTGAGGGTTTAATTGGAATTTCTTGTCTTTTTCTTTCTTTCTTTTTTTTCTCTCTCTTTTTACTTCTTCTTTCATTTTGGGTTGGGCTTGTTGTGTGTTTGTTTTCCTGGTTTTTGTTGTTGTTTGTTTTGTTGGACATTGTTGTTTTTCCAGTTTGTTTTGGTGTGTGTGTGTGTGTGTGTTTAATTGTTTTTTTGCTTTGGCTTCTGCTGTTGTTGTTCTGTGTGGTTGTTTTTTTGTTTGTTTGTTTTTTGTTTGGTTTTTTTGGTCCATCTTATTTCAGTCTACTTTTCTTTGTTCTCCTCATTGCTGTTACTGTACCTTGGACTGAGGGTGTACACAGATGTACCCATTGCATCATCATATAGAGTGGTGGTAGGGAGTGGGTCTCAGAGAACCCATAGCACAATCAGTGAACATTGTGAATTCCAAGTAGTTTCTGAATCCTACTCCCCATCTTCCACCTTATTCAACTCTCAAAAGTATAAGAAACAACAAAATTTTCCACCCACAATACTGTTTCAAAACAGAAAAAATTCAGAGCGCTGATCAGGGAAGAAAAGAGAGTTGAGGAAACATCAGAAGTGAAAACCTCTCCCAAGTTATCCAAGAAAACTTTCCTCATCTCACTGGAGATGTGACCATCCACAAACAAGAATACAGAGAACTGTCACAATACCTCAAATGAGAAGATAAACCCCTAGACACATAGTAATTTGCCAACACAAAGTATGTACAAAATAAAAAATCCTAAAGGCAGCAAGAGAGAAAGGTCAGACTGACTACCGGGGAAAACAAATCAGAATAAAGGGAGATCTATCAGCAGAAACACTACAAGATAGAAGATACTGGAGTCCAATATGCAATATTCTCAAGATAAAAAAATTTCAATCAAGAATTTCCAATCCAGCTAAGCTCAGTTTTATCAATGATGGAGAATAAAAATGCTTCTAAGATATCTAATCCCTAAGAAATTATAAAACATTCAGACTGGCTGTACAGGAGACACTTAAAAAGTATTAAGCATAGAAGAGAAAAAGAATGATCATGCACTTCCCAAGAGAACAAGCAAACACAGCATCAACAGAGAACTCATTGTGACTGCAACTTGAAAACACACACATACATCAACCCAAAAGTTAAAAGAGAACAAACAAACAAATAAACAAAGACAAACTTTATAAGGATCTCATGACAAGGATAAACATTCACATTTCAATAATCAGTCTAAGTGTGAGTGGACTAAATGCACCACAGAAAAGACTAAGAATAGTAAAGTGGGTAAAAATCCATAATCCAATAATTTACTGCATCCAGGAAACTCACCTCACTTCAAGGGACTCATACATACTCAAACTTAGAGGATGGAAAATGAGTTTTCAGGTGAAAGGATCACAAAAATGGCAGGAGTCACTATTTTAATATGACAAAACAAACTTTAAGCTATCAAAAAATAAAAATGATATGGAAGGACACTACATAATGATATAAGGTTCAATCCATCAACAAGAAATATCCATGCTGAATGTATATGCACCCATCACAGGAGCATCAGCATTTATTTTAAAAGCTACTAAATAAACTAAAAAAAGATATTAACTTTTACACTGTTATAGCTGGGGAATTAAATACCTAACAACCCTAGCTAGATCATCAAGCCAAAAAATCAACAAAGAGATCTGGATACTCAACTTGACGTTCAACCAAATGGACTTGATAGATACCTAAAGAACACCCCACCCAACAACCACAGAACAAATATTCTACTCATCACCACATGGAAAATACTCCAAGACCGATCACATCCTTGGCCATATATCAAGCAAAACCAATTATCATAAGTTCAAATCACTGCCACACACCTTCACAGATCACAGTGAAATAAAAATAAATATCAACACCAATAAAATTCCCCCAACCCACAAAGACATGGACACTAAACTGCATGTGCTGAACGACTAATAGGTCAACATAGAAATCAAAACAGAAATTAAAAGATTCCTGGAAACAAATGAAAATGAGTAAACATCCTACCAAAACCTCTGGGATGCCATGAAAGCTGTTCTAAGAAGGGAATTTATATCACTATGAACACACATCAAGAAAATGGAAAGATCACAAGTTAACAGCCTAACCAATCTCCTAAGGGAGGTGGAAAAGCAAGACCACCAAAACCTTAACTTTAGCAGAGGAATTCAGATCATCAAAGTAAAAGCCCAAATATGGGACATAGAAGACAAAAATATCATAGAAAAACTCAACAAAACAAAAAGTTGGTTCTTTGAAAGACTAAACAAGATTGATGGACCACTAGCCAGAAAGACCAAGAAAAAGAGAGAAAAAGCCAAAATAATCACAGTAAAAAATGCAAAAGATCAAATCACAACTGACCCCAAAGAAATACAAAAGATTATGCACACCTACATAAAAAAAAAAAAAACTTGATAGCCTAAAGGAAATGGAGGACTTTCTGACATCACACAACCTCCCAAGATGAAGCAAGAAGACAATGAGACACTCAATAGACCAATAACAACCCAGGAAATTGACTCCATCATAATAAAACTACCTACAAAAAAAAGCCCTGGACCAGATGGTTTTCCAGCAGAATTCTAAAAAAATTTAAAAAGGGGCTGATACCAATCCTATTGAAAGTATTCCAGGCAATTAAGAGAGAAAGAATTCTCCCCAAACCATTTTATGAAGCTAACATCACACTGATACCCAAACCAGGTAAAGACCTAACAAAAAAAGAGAACTGCAGGCCAATATTCCTAGTGAACATAGATGCAAAACAACTAAACAAGATTCCAGAAAATGAGCTCCAACAACACATCTAAAAAATCATCCACCATGATCATGTAGGCTTCAACCCCAGGATGCAGGGCTTGTTCACATCTGCAATATCATAAATGTAATTAAATACAACAGATGTAAAAACAAAAAACACAGGATTATATCATAAGATGCAGAAAAACCTTTTGATAAAATTCAGCCTCCCTTCTTTTTTTTTTTTTTGTCGGAGTCTCACTCTGTCGCCCAGACTAGAGTGCAGTGGCTGCTCCCGGATCGCTGCTGAGCTCCAGCGATCCTTCCACCTCAGCCTTCCAAGTAGCCGGAACTACAGGCACGTGCTACCACGCCTGTCTAATTTTTTGATTTTTATTGTAGAGATGAGGTCTCGCCAAGTTTCCCAGGTGGGTCTCGAACCGGCGGGCTCAGAGCATCCCTTCTTGATAAAAACTCTCAAACACCTAGACATAGAAGGAACATACCTCAAAATAGTAAGTGCCATCTTCAATAAACCCACAATCAGCATATTGCTAAATGGACAGAAACTGTAAACATTTTCCTGAAAACCAGGACAAGGCAAGACTGCCCACTCTCACCCCTCTTGTTCAACATGGTGGTGGAAGTCCTAGGTAGAGCAATTAGACAGAGAAAAAAATCAGGGGTGTCCAAATAGGAAAAGAAGAAGTTTAGTTATCCCTCTTTGCTGAGGATATGATCCTATACCTCAAAAATCCAAGACAATCTTTCAAAACCTTCTTGCACTGATAAAGGACTTTGGCAAAGTCTCAGAGTACAAAATAAATGTACAAAATACAGTTGCTTTCTTATAAACCAACAACAAGCAGACAGATAACCAAAAATAAAAAGCACAATACCATTTACAATAGCCACAAAAAACAAAACAAAATAAAATACCTAGCCATCTTCCTAACTAAATAAGTTAAAGACCTTTACAATAAGAACTACAAAACACTGCTAAAAGAAATTTAAGCAGACACAAACAAATGGAAAAATATTACATGCTCATGAATAAGGAGAATCAATATTATTAAGGTGTCTATCCTACCAAAGGCAATCTACAAATTCAATGCAATACCCATTAAATTACCATCATCATTCTTGTCAGACCTGGAAATGACAATACAGAAATTTATATGGAAGTATAAAAGACCACAAATAGCCAAAACAATTCTTAGCAAAAGAAATGAAACAGGAAGTATCACACTTCCAGACTTTAAATTTTACAATAAGACTACAAAAAATCAATACAACCTGGTATTGGTACAAGTATAGGCATATGAACCAATGGAATAGGATAGAGATTCCAGAAGCAAAACCTCAATTTCTCAACCAAGTCATCTTTAACAAAGCATTTACCAACAACCACTGGTGAGAGGAGAACTTATTCAGTAAATGGTGCTGGGAAAACTGGCTGACCACATGCAGAAGATTGAAACAATAACCCTACCTATCACCATACACAAAAATCAACTCTAAATGGATCAAAAACCTAAATATAAAACCTCAAACTATAAGCACCTTAGAAAACGCAGCAGGCACCCTTATGGAAATTGGAACTGACAACCATTTCCTTATCAAAACTCCAAGTGCCCATGCCAAAAGAGACATAATAGACAAGTGGGACTTCATCAAACTGAAAAACTTCTGCAAAGCAAAAGAAAATATCAGGAGAGCAGGGAGACGGGCCACAGAATGGGAAAAAGTATTTGCCAACTCTATATCTAGCATCCATGATCTACAAGGAACTCAAACATGCCAATAATAAGAAAACAAACAGGTCCCATTAAAAAGTGGGCAAAAGATATAAATAGCCACTTATCAAAAGAAGATATACAGGCAACCAATAGAGACATGAAAAAGTGGTCAGCCTCACTAATCATCAGAGAAATGCAAGTCAAAACCACATTGATATACTACCTAACCCAAGTAAGAATGACCATCATTAATAAAACAAACAACAACAGATGCTTGTAAGAATGCAAAAGTAAAATGAATGCTCATATACTGTTTTGGGAAATGCAAACTAGTGCAACCTCTTTGGAAAACAGTGTGGCAATTCTAAAAGAGCAAGACATTTACCTTCCATATGACCCAGCAATTCCCCCACTGGGAATATACCCAGAAGAACTCAAATTATTCTACCAAAAAGATACCTCCACATACATGCTTATTGCAGCACTATTCACAATAGCAAAAACATGAACCTAACTGTGCTGCCCATCGAAACTGTACTGGATAAAACAAAACGTGATACATATACACTACACAATAGAATATAATGCAGTCATAAAGAAGGACAAACATATGAACTTTGCAGCAACTTGAATGAATTTAGAGTCAATCATACTCAGTGATTATCACAGAAACAAATAACAGAGTACCACATGTTCTTACTCATAAGCAGACCCTATACATTTATATAATACTGTAAGAAAGGGATTGGCAGTAGCAAAAACTACTGGGGTGGGGGAGGGGACACAACATCACTAAGGGTACCTGATCTCAAACCAGGTATAGTGGGGACCAAAGGGAGGCTCAAACTTTACACGTATGATGACCATTTGTATACCTTAATCCTGAATGGTACCCTACATCTGTAAAACAAAATAAAGAAAAAAAAGTATAGAAACATATGCAATAAACTTTGGTTTTATTTTTATTTTAATTGTTAACATTTTATTAAATGTTTAAAATTTTAGTTACTGGAAACATTTTTATTTAAATAAATAATCTCCATGCCGAATGATATTGGACAAATAGGCAAACACTATATTAATAAGCAGAAATATTGTATGTGGAGAAATGACATGGCAAATTTAATTTTTTTTATTTACTAATCTTTCAACTAAATTGTCCCCATTCAAAATTTTCTTCTGTAGTTTTAACTTGTAATGCTAGTTTAATAATATAATTCTATAATAGTTAATATAATAAACTATATTAGATATCTATTTTGGATCTAACCATTTATTCTAATTCCACATTCTATTGAATTTAACTTACTAAAATAAAAATTATTTCAAAACACAAACAATAAATGAAACAATGAGAATGAACCTATTTCTCACTCCAGAATGTACATGCTAATGTGGATAGTTAAGCTTTTTTCTTGACGTTTTCTTCATATTAAAGCAATATAGTATCAGCTGGGCATGGTGGCGCATGCCTGTAATTCCGGCTACTCGGAAGGCTGAGGCAGAAGGATCACCGGAGCCCAGCAGGCCGAGGCTGCGGTGGCTGGGAGCGGCCACTGCACTCCAGTCTGGGCGACAGAGTGAGACTCCAACTCAAACAAACAAACAAACAAACAAACAAACAAAAAAAGCAATATATTGCTTGATCACCATTGTAGTCTCATTATTGTTATTGTCATTACTATAATTTGCAAGAGTAATTGATATCTTTGATTTCTTAATTGTTGTTATTCATATTTATTACTTATTTGCCATATAGAGTTTGAAACATCAAGATTGCCTTTTGGAAGACTGGTAACAGAATAAGTCATTGAATCTCACAATTTAAAAAAATCAAAATACATAATATTTTCTATAATAATATACTTAAAATCAAGTGCTTTATGAGTAGATTCTGGCCATTTATGGAATTATGGGATTAAGTACACTGGAAACACTTATCCTACATAAAATTTGGGTCCTAGGCAGGAATTAGATAGGATGTGTCTTTATTAGTTTCAACTATTAGAGTATCAGAGACTGGGTAACTTAAACAACAAACACTAGTTTCTCATAGTTCTGAAGGCTGGGAAGTCCAAGATCAAGGCACAGGTGCATTTGGTGTTTTGGTGTCTGGTGAGGCTCTGCTTCCCAGTTCATAGATTTACCTTCTTCACTGTGTCCTTACATGGCAGAAAAGGGATAATATAGCTCTCTAAAGTATCTCGTGAATTCCATTTTCATGACCTAATTATCTCCCAAAGGCCACATCTATTACCATAACAATAATGGTGTGGACTTCAAAATATGAATCTTGGGTGAACACAAACGTTCAGTTCATGAAGTTAAGTCAGGGATTATAAACAGAAGTCCAAATATAGAATTAGATATGTGGGAAGCTGAACAATTGATTGCCCACAGTTAATGAAGTTTTAAGGCCTACACTAAACCAATGAGCACTTTTTTTTTTGCCTTAGACTTTTTTGCCTTAGACTTATTTTTAAGTTCAATGGCAAATTCATTCAATTACGTTAAAATATCAAATTATTGTTAAAAGTCAACAAAGTATTCATGGGGATACCAAATGTTAGCTCAGATAAGATGCATGGGTAGAGGTTTTCTAGGAAAGCACCATAGTATACTGCAACTGTTACAGGCTGTATCCTTTCCAGTGTTATTTTAACTCTCATAAACCTCATTTTTCTCATTTATAAAATGAAAGTAATAAAAAAACTACAGAACAAGGTTGTTAAAATTAAATAACAATAAACGAAGGCAGTAGTCAACAAAGAGGAAGTAACACATATTGTGAATCTCTGGTATTTTCTCTTTGAGATGGATAAGTTTTCCAAATCTTGAATCTATTTTCACATAAATACTCAGAGAATTCCCAGCCTTTTGTAGGCCCTTGTTTTCCTGTCAAATCTGATGCAGTTATATACTGGAAGAATTGGGGATAGATTTCCATTGTAGAATCTATAGGGATGAATTCTTGCCAACCCTGGATATCTATCATGCTAGTGGCAACAGAATATCTGTCTTTTTCCTAAATCCTAGAATGTGCCAAATATGAAGCAAAATGTTCTTAGAATGACAACTGGAGTAACTTCAAAGTCCCTGGTTGTTCAGCCTGCTGCGTGCCTCTGTGACTCAGATGAGGCCATAGCAGAGGTTAAGGTCTGAGGGTCTTTATGCACATTTCTTAAACTGATTATAATGAAGTCAGAAGTGTCCCTCCAGATGAAATAGGTATGGTTACCAGAAAGGAGCTAGTAACATGACAGAGTAAAACTTTTGTAGATACCTTTCAGGGAAAAACTGAGAGAGTACAAGAGTAAACTCCATTTATTTCCCAGAGCAGGGTAAGTATAAATGCTGCAGACTGTTCTTTTTCATAGAGGAAATGGAAAAGCAGAGGCAGAAAAACCTATCAGGCAAGAGATTTCCCAGTCAAGTGCCTCATGCTAAAGTCTACATTATAACCTGAACTTCCAAGGGCAGAAGAGTACTTAGGCCCGGTGCCAAAGTGAGGGAAGTCCCTGGGCCACTGACATGCTGTTCATGATTGGCCCTCAACTTCATTACACCTTGGACAAGTGAACTTTCTGTTCCAGGAGGAAGAAGGAATTCACAAAAGGAAAGAGGCATAGCAACGCACAGGAGTGGTTGAGATGAGCGTTATGGGACACAAGTTCCAAAGTTGTGAAATGGCAAACCTCTGGGGTCTCCATGCCACACAATTTCCCTGAGCCTTTCCATTCCCCTGCCACCAAGGATGTGCATGAGTTTGCTGTATAAAAGAGTTTTGTTTTTGTTATCATTTTGTTGTATATGATCTCTAAAACAGGAATAGCCATTATGCTCTCAAACAAGCCACAAAATTACAAACTTGCAACCTGGAGTCACTGACCTTGAAGTTTTAAGGCAGAAACATTATGCAAAAAAGAGGACATTTTGGGTATGGGTATGATCATATTTCAATTGCCCATTTCATGGCCTATTTACTTTTCCTATGCAAAACCAAGATTACTCTAGCTTTCGGCATTTGGCTTATTCTCAGAAAACCAAGAGATTGCTTTCTCTAAAGGGTCATCTTGAACTGTTGTCAGCATGTGCGTGATAGATAGATGCTTGGGCAGTTACTAGGACAATTTCTTTCCTTTTATTTAATGTATATATTGTAGATGTGCTCAAGTAAGTGTTAAAAATGTGAAGCATGTATACATTTTCTACTGAGTTTCCTAAGTACTTTATTTTACCTAATTTAACATTTTATTATTTTATATAAGAAAATTACATATATTTAACATCTGTTTATTTATACTATTGCATCATGGGCATTTCTGGGATAGAGGATCACATTGGTTGCTGTATCCTCAATGCTTAGCCGAGTTCCTGTTTCACTGAAGGTATTTAATAAATGTGTGGTAAAAAGAAAAATGAGAAGAACACAAGGAAAGAGACAAAACAGATTAATGTAAGAAGGTAGGATCCATTAAATATCATATATCATATATATTCTTTTTCCTTCCGTTAAGTCTATGAATACTGTGAGGCCTTTTAAAGAAAACTTAAATTTGTGTAGAATATTTGTTTGAAAACTTTTTCTTTTTTTAATATTTTTTACTTTAAAAATGTGGGGTACAATTCAGGGGTAAGTATACAAATGTTCATCATGCAGGTGCCCTTGTTGAGGAGGTGTGTCTCCCCCCCGCAATCCTGCCTCCCACCCCCCTGCCCCTGCCCCCGGCAGTTTCCCACTCCGGTCAATCCTTTTCTTATAGTATTTTTTATAATTATTCAAGGTCTGTGTATGGGTGAGAATATGTGATACTCAGTTATTTATTTCTGTGATAGATCACTCAGTATTATAGACTCTAAGTCCACCCAGGTTGCTGCAAAGTTCATAATTTTGTCCTTCTTTATGACTGCATAATATTTCACCGTGTATATGTACCACATATTTTTATACAGTCCTCTTTCAATGGGCAGCATGATTCCATGTTTTTCCTATTTTGAACAATGCTTCAATAAACATATTTGTGCAGGTATCTTCTTCATAGAGTGATTTGAGTTCCTCCAGGTATTTTCCCAGTAGGGGGATTGTGGGGTCATATGGAAGGTAGTTCAAAACCCCAAGTGCCCACGCCATAGAGATAAGAGACAAGTGGGACCTCATCAAACTGACAAGCTTCTGCAAAGCCAAAGAAACCATCAAGAGAGTGGGAAGACAGCCCACAGACTGGGGAAAAATTTGCCAACTGTGTATTTGACATCGTCTAACATCTAGGATCTACAAGGAACTCAAGTGTGCCGAAAAGAAAAAAAAAACAGCCCCATTATAAAGTGGGCAACATATATGAATAGACTCTTCTCAAAAGAAGATATACGAGTAGCCAACAGATACATGAAAAAGTGCTCAGCCTCACTAATCATCAAAGAAATGCAAATCAAAACTACACTGAGATACCACCTAACTCCAGTCAGGTTGGCCATCATCACTAACTCAAAAAACAACAGATGCTGGAGAGGATGCAGGGAAAAGGGAACAGTCTACACTGTTGGTGGAAGTGTAAACTAATACAACTCTGTGGAAAACAGTTTGACGATTCCTAAAAGATCTAAAACTTGACTTTCCAGATGACTCTGAAAAATTTGATATATCAAATTGATGGTCTTAAATTGTTACGCCAGCTTACAGATATTTTTAAATGTAAGTTTTTTAAAAATTACCAATAAAACAATGAAAAAACAAGTTTGATATTTTTGTAAGATCATGTATTTGAGAATTTAAATTCTCTGTTAGACAATCATAGCCTTTTTATAGATAAGAAAACTTTTGCCTTGTTTAGATATTGTTAAGACAATATGCTGGAATATAGATGCCTTGTCCAACTATCTAAAATAAAATTAAAAACTAAAAGCTTATATTGGTATGTGTGTGTCATAAAAATTTCAGTGTGTGGTCTAATTTTTTTCACTCTATTATCTTGTCTCACTTGTTATGATGTGTGCTTAAAATCAAAGCTAGAAAAAGAAAAAGTTCTTTGAGTCAAACATAAACCAGTTCATTGAGAAGTCATACAAATCAGAGACATTTTCTTCTCCTTGTCTGCCCAAACAGGATGGAAGTCCTCCTTTGACATTTGTAAGTATTAAGCATTTAAGTCCTTCTGTGAATTTAACTCAGGACAGGTTTCTTCAACATCTGGAGTATCTTAACCCTACATAAATACATAAAACACATGATCTTAGGAGATAAAATGAATATGATTAAATTTGAATCTGCCCCTTGAGCGAGAAGTTCTCCTGGTTTTCACTCTAACATATCACAGACATACACGCACACACCCACAAATGTCACACTCACACACAAACATATACCCACACACATCCCACAAAAATAACATACAGGTACAGGTAATCTCACTGTCACATAGTCACTTGACAGCATTCAAACATATACCATAGTTTTCAAGACTTTTCTTCAAACCATCATATTCTTCTTGACATCCCTCTCCAGGAATTAATAAAAGGCCATTCCCTTCATGTAAGGGGATCCTAGAAAATCCCAGAATTTATTTATTATAAAACAGTGTGCATTTATTTTTGCATGTTTAAACTTCAATCACCTTCAAAGTACTTTCTGTTTGATGCAACACACCTATTGAAATGCTTTTATCACTGCTAGAAACAGTTTTTGAATTTGTCAACTTTGATGCCTTTTAGTGCTTTTGCTGTTTTTTGTTTCACCTCTTTCATATCAGCAAAATGTATCCTTTTGAGGACTTGTTTCATCTAGGGGAAAAAAAAATGTTGCTCAGGGAGAGATTGGGTGAATAGGGAAGGTGGCTGTCTGTATTGGTTTATCCTTCAGACTAGAGTTACCTTTGACAATTTCTGCCTCCTAAAAGCCTGTTTAAAGTTCCAACCCAGATATGTTGCATGGTCAACAAAGTTGTCTCCCATTGCCCCTTTCAATATTAATCAATCATTGCATTTCATATGCTTTTATATCATGTTTCTTCATCACTCTGCTTGTAGGGAATGCTTTACTTGGCTTTGTATTATGGTTAGATATTAACATTCATTGTAGCATTCTTAGGAGATAAGCACCCATTCTTTAGTACATTCAATAATATTATTAAATTTAATCGTAGAAAAAAGTAAGGTGTGAAAATAAATGTTAACTGATTCCTTTCAGCTAGTTATTGCCATCTGGGGGACTATAGCCTTTTAAATAAAAATATTTGTAATTCCCAACAGTCTTAAGAAAATTTAAATCACCATTTTGAGAAAGGCCACTGTAGGCCTTTTGAGAGTTTTTTTCTTCCACATTCCCTGTCCCTTCCTTCCTGAACAATCCAATCTTAAGACTTGTAGGCAATGTCAGGCAATGTCATACGAGGTTGTCCAGGAAAGAGTGGAGCCTGTGTGGCCCAGAGCTGCTGTCAGATCCTGAAGAGGGTGAAAAAGACATGAGGTGTGAGTCTCAGAGACTGAGGTGGGCAAAGAGGGCATCCAGTAGTATGATGATTGCATGCCCCAAGTTTGGTGTGGTGGGTTCATGCATGGAAGGAGTGGCAGAAGTGACTGGAGGTCAGTTCCACACAAGAAGACTGAGCAAATAAGAATATAAAATAAGTATGTTTTATTATCATAATGGAAGTTAGATTATTCTGCTCTTAGAAAGGGAGTTACAAACATGGAAAGGGTGGTGAGGGGAAAATTAGGATGTAGAGCTTAACTGGAAACAGAGTTTTGTGCCGATTCCTGGCTTCTAACATAAAAATATATAGACTGAGAAATGCACACACCTACTATGGAGGTTGAAGCAACTCCATCTTGGATGCAAATCTGCCATGTTGACTTCTCATTAACCTGTTGACTGCCTGTTCTGGGAAGTCCTCTCAGATTTCCTGTACATCTATTCTTCCTTTATATGGAAGCAGGCATTTGTAAATTCTGCCCTAAGTCCAATCCTGCCCTTAGGTCAAACAACCTGGATGTTTATCATAATTCAAATGTCCTCCACATCCTTTCTGAATCACTCCTTCCCTATGACATATAAGTTCTAAACCTGCGGAGTCATGGCGGGAAGGTATGCCATCACTGAGACACTGACATGGCTTCTTTTATAAGTCCCTAGTAAATAATTCTTTTTGAGAAACTGGATATGTCAACCTCTTTCTTTGACTTCTCGGCTTCCTTAGATGTTGGGGATAGGTTTGCACAGAACTGCTCACCTTGAAGCACTTATAACTATATATGTATGTGTGTGGATACATACATATTCTCTTGCTCTGCCCACTGACAAGGTCTGGGAACAGTAAAGTATTAAAAGCCTGGGTCACACATAGTATTAAATATTGGTCATAAATATCATTCTTTATTAAAAGGAATCTAGTCTGGGAAGGGAAGTGGGAAGAGCAGTATGAAGGAATTTTTATCAGTGGCTGCAAAAATACAGTTAGATAGTAAGAATAAGTTCCAGTGGTCAATAGCACATTAGGGGAATAATAAGGAATCAGGGCAACTCAGATAAAGAGCTGACAAAGAAGAAACAAAATAAGCCTGGAGCATCTTGCACTGGTTTTCAAAGAATAATTGAGGGCAACCCCTTCGGGTCCCCTTCCACTATGGGAGCTTTTCTGTTATCTCAATAAATCCTGCTTTCTCAAAATAATAATAATAATAAAATAAAATAAAAGAATAATTGAGATGTGTCAAAAGGATGCAAAAGTCATCACAAAGAGACTCCCACTGGCAATATATTAGATAATTTGAGTATCAAAATAAATACTGACAATGAGTTTATAGTCTATTGAATAAAATACAAGTCTCCATTGATATAAGCCAATAAATGAATAACTTCTGTATCTGTTAAGGTAGGGAATATCTGCAATAGCAAAGCACCACCCCACAAAAGACTTGTTCATTACAAACTGTGGAAGAGTGAGCTAAAAGTGGGGAAGCTTGAGGAGTCTCCTTGATCAAGTGATCAAAGTTAACATACTGCATTATTGGACAAGGCCAAGTTACATGCCACTGTTTAGAATGCAGTGAGAGTAGGGTTTCATTTCTGTGATTGTTCTACCAAAGATGCAGACCCAGATACCACCGTTAATAAATATCAGAGGACTCCAAATAAGGATTGTTCTGTAAAATGATACACCTGTAGTTTCCAAAATTGTCATGTTTATAAAAATAAGAGGAATTTTTTCAGGTTACAGGGAACGGGAGAGATATTGCAACTAATAACAATGTCCAACTTTGAAATAGATCCTTTTTTTACAAAGGATATCCACAGAAATTGGAGAAGCTTGAATGGCTTTGAATAAGATAGCAGGAGTATACCAATGCAAATGTCCTGATTCCCATGGTTTAAGTAGGGAAAACCACTCTATTTGTAGGGAAAATATATGAAAGAAACCAGAAAATACACAAAATTACCTTGAAGTGGTGAAGTATCCCATTGACAACTCATTCTTAAATAATTTTTTAAAAATGATTTGTATTTGTAATTCTTCTACAAGTTTGAAAGTCATTTAAAATTAACAGAATACCATGCCTGTGACTGGTTTAACTCTGTCCAGTGACAGTTTTATTGTTCCTTTAACCTATGTAATTCAGATACATAATAGGTACTTACAAAAAATTCACTAAAATAATAAATCAATTAATGAACACAAGAAAGACTTATTCACATTTTATACACTTTCAGTTTACAAAATTGCCTTTCAAATATTTCTGAACATATTCTTTTAAAATCTTGTCAGCACAGGTAACTTTTTGTATAAGATTAAAATTAAATTTTTCCACTGTATTTATGAAATTTTCTCTCACCTTCCTATATAAACAGTGTAATTTATTATAAATTCAGGGGCAGACAATGAAAATTCAAGTATGTTAGCTAAACTTATTGACTTTGATTATAACATGGTAAAAAAGAGTTCGAGAGTTAGTTAGATTCCTGGCTCTTCAACCAATCAGAAAACCAGTATGTCTCTTCTTTTCCACCCTCTGCATGTTGGCTTTTGTTCTTTACTTTGTTCACTAATGGCTGCCATAACTCCAGGCATTTCCTCACCATACAGCCATGTGTTCAATAAAAGAAAATTCCCTTTTCATGACTTTTTCTAAGAGTGAAGAAGACCTTTCTCTTAAGAGATCTTAAAAGTAGTTTCTTCATACACCAGAATTATAAGCTTTTGGGGGTACGCAAGCAAAAATGAATCACCATAATTGGCATAAAACAATAAAAATTAGCATTAAAACAGCTGGTGGTGGTAGAAAATATTTTTCCCTGGTTATATGACCATACTACAGGTGGATATTGTTTTTTGAAGATGAGGCTGTACAAGCAAAATATAAGGCAATGGTAGCAAAGCATTTGGATAGGTAACTGAAATTTTTCAATAATGGGAAAACAATTTTTTAAAAATGATATACCATGAAAACAAATAAACCTGAGGGGATCATTGGATAATCTCTACCACTGTCTTTTCAAGTAAAGAATCTTTTTTTTCTTTTGTTGTCATTATCGATGAACACACTTTCTATTATGATTTCAATAGAAACAACACACAAACACACACACTCACAGAAACACACACCACTGCATACATGCACATAATAATTAGCATCACTTTGTGGAAAAACATGTACTTTTCCACAGTAACATATCCTAAGTTTTGGCAACCCCTGTTATTTTCCTGCAAATTTCAATACTCGATACTAATAATTGCTTCCGAAACATAGGACATTGGTTAGTTATTGTTTAAAAGCAGTTCACTTGAAAAGCTACACATGAAATATATTTATATCAGCAAGAATTTTTTTTGTCCCTGTAGGAAACAGAGCAAAGGAATTTTAAAATGTTCTTTTTTTCAGGTGACAACTATGTATCAGTCACTGACTGATGAAGCTATGAGTTTGGTGACATTAACACTGGTACTTCTAGTGTCCAACATAGTGCTTAAAATAAATATTTTAGAGCACCAATAAATTTTATTAAATAAATAATTTCTCCTCGTATTTGCAATGATTAAAGTTTACTATTCCAGGTCCAATTTTACCAGGGAGCAAATTGGGTTTAGAGAGATTAATTAATATGACCAATGACCCACATCTAACACAGAGCAGAACCAAAAATCTTGCTTTTTTCTTCATCCTTATTAGTTTTCAATTATTGCTGTAACAAATTATTGCAAGCATAGGATCACGGTTCACAGTGTACTAACACAACATAAATTAGCCAGGCATTGTGGTACATGCCTGCAGTCCCAGCTAATTGGAAGACTGAGACAGAAGGATCACTTAAAGAGTTTGAGGCTGTGGTGAACCTTGATCCTGTCACTGAACTCTGACCTGAGTTACAGAGTGAGAGTCTGACTAAAAAGTAATCATAAATAAACAGTAATACAACATAAAAGTATCACCTTACAGTACAGTATATCCAAAATCTGACCCTGATCTCACTGGGATAAAAATCAAGGTGTTGGCTGGATGTATTCCCTTCTGGAGGTTCTAGGGAAGACCCCATGTTCTTGCCTTTTCCAGCACATAGAGGCCACTCACTTTTCTTGGCTCACGATCCCTTTTTGACATCTTCAAAATCAGTAACAAAGGGCTGTTTCTTTATACTGTCGTTGCTCTGTTTCTCTTCCAGGAGATGTATGCTTACATTAGTGCTAGTCAGATAATCCAGGAGAATCTTCCTGTTTTAAGGTCAGATGACTAGCAACATTAATGCCATTAGAGGCATCAATTTTCCTTGGCCATTGAACATAACACATTTACTTACAGGTTCTAGGGATTAGGACATAGACTACTCTGGCGAAGAAGGGCATTATTCTGTCTACTGTGTCATTATTCTATCACAGCTATCAAGAAAGTTTCAGTCTTTACAAGTATAGTATACATGACCAAAGTACCTACAGAGATCACAAGCTATGTAGGCATATAGATACCTCTTCTTTATCTGGTCTGCATTACAGTTGGCAATGAGAGAGAAAAAATAATAGAAACCCCTTTCATATTCTCCAAGAGCTAGCCTCATAGTTGTGAAAACAATTTTGTATTTTTGAATGAAAAAGACAAAAATATAACAAGAAGTACCTAATAGTGTGGTATAGACAAAACAAAATATAAAAATTCTAAGATAGTGCTCAATGAATTTCACCAGCTCTTCAAACAAGGTTTGTCATCGTACAGTGGATTCATACAGAGCTATTCATTCTGACTGAGTTACACTTCTCTGAGAACTTTTCCGCTAACTCCCATGAGGTCTTATTTTCTGGAAGAACACCACTGGCTCAAGTAACCTGGGTTGAAAAGCATGATTTTGTCTCAACAATACTGAAAGCACTTCAAGAACACTTCAAGAAAACTAAAAATTTTATTTAATCATCCATGTTGTAAAAGTATATGATGGTTAATTTTATGTGTCAACCAGATTAGGTCACGGTATTCAGGCATTTGGTCAAACCACTCTGGATGCTGTTGAAGGTATTTTTTTTATAGGACTAACATTTAAATTAATACACATTAATGAAAGAAGATTACATCCTGTAATGTGGGTGAGGTTCATTCACTCTGTTGAAGGATTTTTTAAAAGAAAATGATTGAGATACCCTCAGGAAGAGGAAATTCTACAAAACAAATTTTTTTTTTTTTTAACTTCAACAACTGTTTTTTTTTTACACTTACAACATCAACTCTTCCTCAGGTCTCCAGCCTGTTTGCCTGCTCTGCAAGTGTTAAATTATGTGATTTTCCAGCCCCTACCATTGTATGAGCCAGTCTCTTATGATTTGTGCATGAGAGTGTGTTTCACTGGTTCTGTTTTTCTAGAGAACCCTGACTAACACAAGCAATATGTGCGTGTTTGACACAATGCATGATACCATACTACCATCCTACTTAAAACTGTGACATTTTCCTTTGATCAAGACTCACATTTTGATCAGTCTACCAATGACTAATCTGTCTGATTGGAGGAGAATAAATTAGAGAAAAATCCCTCAAACTCATATGAACCAAATTACAACTATGTTGAAAGAGCCATTATTATATTGTGATGAGATCATAGCCTGCATCTTTTATGTTTGGGTAACCTCTGCTTTCACTCTTCAAAGTACCATGGGGGCAGGATGTGTTCACCCTGGAAGGACAGCCATTGCAGGTGCTAGCACAGCACCAGATCCCAGAATTTAGGTCAGCATAGGGGAAGTGTTGTTTAAGTTTGCTTGAGAACATGTGCCATTGATCAGACATCTAAATTCAACAATGATATTTTTCCTTTTTTACATTTTTTATTTTAAAGATGTGGGTAAGGTATACAAATGTTCATTATACAGGTTCCCTTGTTGAAGAGGTGTATCTCCCACCCCAGGCAGATTCCCACTACTGCCAATCCCACCCACCCCTTGGCAGTTTCCCACTACTGTCAATCCTTTTCTTATAGTATTACTTATAGAAAAATATGTAAGACCTTTAAATCTAATGGAAGAGCCCTGCATGTACAAAAATATATTCAGCAACCACAAATTATATGTGCAGTGGTGGTCCCAAAAAGGAGTGACTATTCCTAAAAGGATAAATAATGAATAACTTTATGAAGATAAATTTTATGGTTTTCATTTTTCAGGAAAATATACGATAAACATATACTTTAAATGTACTAGGCACTGATATAGACACCATGTACACTATGGGGATACAAAAATTGCAATCTGTGTCTACTTGAGCCTTATGATATAGGACACTGATCTAGATTGGATGTTGTCCCCTCCAAATCTCACGTTGAAATATCATCCCCAGTATTGGAGGTGGGGCCTAGTGGAAGGTATTTGGGTTGTGGGGATGGATCCTTCATGAATGACTTGGTGACCTTACCGCTGTAATTAGTTTATGTGAGATTTGGTCATTGAAAAGAACCTGGGACCACCCCCCTTACTCTCACTCCTTCCACGTGGTGTGCATGCTCCACCCTTGCCTTCCACCACAAGTAAATCATTCTTGAGATCTCATTGGAAGCCAAGAGATACTGGTGCCATGCAGAACCATAAGCCAAATAAACTTCTTTTCTGTGTAAATTATTCAGCCTCTGGTATTTCTTTATAGCAATGCAAAACAGAATAGCAAAGACACTCTCCAATAACTTAAAAATATGAGTTCTACACTAGCATAGTATTGAACATTTTAGAGTGATATAACTCAGAATTTAAGAACTGAGACAAATTTCCAGAACAGGATAAGACCTAAGCTAGATTCTGAAGGCCAAGAAGTTATTCTGGATAACTTTTTGTTTTGGATACAAGGAAGAATGTGTGAATAAGTCACGAAGATAAAGAAATCCTGGACATTTAGCTATCTTTATGGATTGAAATATGTACTTGGAATCATTAATCAAGAGGTTTTAATGAACATGACCAGAGAGATTTCTGTGGAGTAGTAACTACCACATGCCTTAGTAAATTGACTTAAGGAAACTATGTAAGTATAGGAGGTGAAGCATTTTTTTTCAAGAAGTCTGCTTATAGAAAAGGAAGAAATAGGGCTAGAGATGTGGAGTGACTTAGGTTTAGGTAGACTGAGATTAGGTGAGTTGGATTAGCTGTGATTAGATTTGAAAGAACATTTTGTTATGACTACAACATCTATCATCTTAAGTTTAATGATTTTGTATAGATATGTAGACAATATTCATATAGATATGGATATGGTATATAGATACATACACATAATATAGCACATGACATATGTAATAGAAATATTGTGTTGAAAGTATAGCAATAACTTGGCAAGACCTCAGCTCTACAATAAAGAAAACAAATTAGTTGGGTGTGGTGAAAAAAAGAAAGTATAGCAATAAAATATATTATTATAATAAGTTGCAAGTATAGAGTAAGTCCATACTTAAAAGTCTTTGATAGGTTATTGGAAATTCCCTCTTTAAGTGAAACGTTGAATACCAAAACTCTTTTTTTAAATCAATGTTGTAATGAAGCAGACATTAAAGGGAACAATGTTATTCCAGAACCTGCTGAATACCTTTTGCTTAAAGTCACAATTTCAAGAAACTATCAACAACTTTAAGTGAGGACTTTCTGTACTTTAAATATATAAACTATAATATAATAAACATAATATAGAAATATATATGAATGCTAAAAATCATCAAACTATGCACTTACATTTGGTGCCTTTTACTGTATGTGTAATAGGGATCAATATAAAATAATCATAATATTATCAAATAAATACGATACTGAATTAATTCCGCTATATGTAAATTATTCCTCAATAAAACTGAGTTGAAAAACAAACTCAAGTGTGATTAACTAGATAGCTACATGGAAAATACTCTTTTTCTTATCTTCATGTGCTTGTCAACATGATATTAATATTGGACTGAGTCCCATGACTGTCCTTGTTATAGCTGTAGTTACTGAGTATCTCCCAGCCCACTGGGTTTGGCCTTACACATGCAATTTGCTTTGCCAATAAAACATTATCAGCATGATGCAAGCACAGTCTTAAAATGTGGAGGCTTTCTTATTCTGTCTTACACTTTGAGTATCACTTATAAAAGCTGTACCTGGCGAGGTGCAGTTCCAAAATAAATATGCATGGAATAAACATGAACCCAAGTGGCAGTGAGGATTCAAGTCCTACCACTCATAAACTTGAAAAAGAGTCTTCTACTCAAGCTCAGGCTAGATCAATTGAATCTCATCTGATTCATAAATGTGAGATGGACAGATAATAAATTATTTTTGAAGCCACTGAATTTGGGTCTGGTTTGTTATTCAGCATTACTATGGCAAACAATACTAAGAGATATAAATAATTCAAATTAACAAAATTTGAAATACTGTATATGTTTCAACAGATAAGTAATAAGTTTAAAATAATATACATGCATATTATGACATATATCAAGAAAATTTCCTAAGCATTTGTATGTTAATATCAGAAAAGAGTAATATACAAATACAATATTTTTAAAGATACAAATTTTACTTCACTCTTATGAACAAGTGATTCTATGTATATCTTGCATTACCAGCTGGATTTTGAATTATAGTTATCTGTACTACTATCTACATTTAGGACACAATTTAATCTAAGATGTAGTGATCAATCCCAGAAAACCATAAAAAAAATGAAACAAATATTTGGTCATTACTCATCTATGGATTTTAGAAATAGAAAATTATTTATTAATTTGCAAGGCATTTAATATAAATTCATATTATTTCATAATATTTAAACTGCTTCTACTTTTAATTGAATACATCAAAACTACACATTGCTATACAAATAGAATGAGGCAGTACCCAATAGTAAATCTAAAAGTTATATATTTAACTTTTGTTGACTTATGAAATGTTTTCAGAAATAGTTTCTCTTTTCAACTTCAAAGCTGTCCTATTAATCAACTGTTAATAACCCTAATTTAAAATATCAAAATTTATTATTAGACTGAAGATTATCATTTATTAATGGTAAAGTGAAAATTAAAACTTCAGGTCCTTAATTCTTAAGCCTGTTCTTGTTTTAACATTTATAATTTAATATATATTATAATAATATGTAATGATCATATTCTAATTATCAAATTATGTGTGATAAGTATCAAATATAATTATATTCATTATCAAACATAATTATATATTATTAAGTAGATATTAAAATAATGATTAACAAAAATCAACTTATTTTTCTGTGTATTTATAATAGTATATTATTGAAATAGCACTAATTATTTCCATTTACCTGTTTCTATTGTAACAAATAAATCAAGTGATGTGCTCTCCTGTATTAGGAAAAAAATTGAACTGGTATCACAAATAAATGAATTAAGTCAGTAAATGAGACTAAGCTCCTTTCAGTCTAAGAGTATACAGTTTTGCATACAAACACCTAAGATCAAATTTATTATATTTTTCTCAGTTTCATTGTGAAGCAAATATTTAGGCTCACTAAACAAATATGGCTGAAGGAACACCAAAGATATTTTCATTATGAAAGAGTTAGAAAAATGAATTACATTCAACTGACTTCAACTTTCGACCTGTAAAACAAAGCACAGTGTTAATGTTTCTGTTCTGCTACATATTAGTGAGGAATCTATCTGATTAGTAAAAAATAAAATCCCACAGCCATTATACCAACGTAATGAGCACCCCAACTATGGGTGAAAGTGAAATCAGATGTCTTCTCTGAAAGCTATTAAGTACTCAAAGCATGTTTTGTAAATCTGATGCATGAGTTTATAAATGTATTCTTTTTTTTTTTTTTGTCAGAGTCTTACTCTATCACCCAGGCTGGAGTGCATGCTGCTCATGGCCACCTCAACCTTGACCTGCTGGGCTCAGGCAATCCTTCTGCCTCAGCCTTCCAAGTAACTGGAACCACAGGCAAGAGCCACCACACCTGGCTAAATTTTTTTATTATTGTAGAGACAAGGCCTTGCCAAGTTGCTGAGACTGGTTTTGAGCCCCTGAACTCAGGCAATTCTCTCCCCTCCAGGTCCCAAAGTGCTGGAATTACAGGCATGAACCACCATGACTGGCTTGTAAATGTATTAAAATAAATGTTTATCCTTGTAGTGAAAACTGTAAAGTTAAATTTATTAAAGCATGATAACACATAATAATTATATTACTTTCAAAGAAATCTGAAACAGTAAACTTATAGAAATGACGTCAATATACATCAATGTATATTGATGATTAATGATGAAAATATTGAGGATTCTGTAAGACATCACTCCTATAACAAACCAAAGACTTGGGATCTTTCACCAATATTGCAAACATCACATGAATAAGCTTTGACTTCATAGGCATAATTTAGCTTGAATGACAATGTTGTTGTAAAATTAGGTTTCCTTAAGGGATACTTCAGTGGAGTTGCCTATACGATCACTTAAATACTTGACTTTTTTAGGTTCAAATTTTCAAGGTTTTTTTTTAATGGACAAGCATAAAGAGTTGTAAGTGATGTGATAAATTTCATTTCATATCACATTTTCCCATTTATTGCAGTTAAATTATAGCAGTGTGTTCCCAGGATGAAGACCATAAGATTTAGGACATTATATGAATTGCAAATATAATGTTTCATGATAATTGTTTGTAGCAGAGTCTTTTACAAATTTTATGCCATCCTCTAAAAATAGAAGCAGGAATAATTAAAAGGCAAAATCTACAGATGATAAAAACTGACTCAACTCATTAAAGTATATACCGAGTTCAATTCTGTTTCATTTATAGTGACCTCTCTGTTTTTTTGGTAATTTTTCTGAGATTCCATGACTTACGCATATGTAAGTTACCCATTCATTGGCCACATTATTTTTTCTTTTACAAGTGTTCGGCTAATTTCACCAGCTCAAAGAATTGCAAGAACATTTGTATGAACTGAACCCATCACTTCATTAGCACCAAGTACCTCTTGGTTGAGAGTCAAGGGTCATTACCTCTTAAAAATCAAAGCCAATTTTACAAATTCTCTCATCAATCCTTGTTAGGATCTAGGTAAATTTTATTCAAGTAGCATTAAGCAAATTTCAGATAAGCATTCAGTGGTGCTAATGAACCCTATAGGGGATCTTTGAAGGTCATTTAATTTTTTAGATCCTTTGAAATCTTGCAAAGCCTAAGGCATACAGGGATAAAAACTTAACTGATTAAATGTTTTACGGAAAAACTACTGTAAGTAAATATGCTCTCAAAGAATAGCCATATAAACATAAATATGTGTGTATACACATATGTAAAATTATGATATGATCATAAGTTTGGACATTTTTAAATGTTTCAAACTATACCTGTGACATCAGACTTGATCTGCCAACTAAGTGTTGTTTGCTGCTTCATTATATCACTTTCTAGATTCTAAAAAGGTATTCTTCTCCCTGAAACTATGAGAAACAACTGATATGTTAACACCAATACAAAGAAATAACATTCTCAACAACTGTTAGAATACGAAATTGTGCGTGATGTTCCATAACAAAGAGTTTTCAAATTAACCTCTAAAAAAAAGTCTAATTTGCAAAGAATAAAAATATCTACATGAATCATTGATATTTTGTTACATAATTTCTTAACAAAAACTCTGTCTATTTCCAAAAAGATGCTGTTTGGTAGTTATTGGCTGATGGAATAAAAATTTCCACTACTTCCATATTATCCTTCATAATTTGAAAATATTGCCTATGTCCGCCATACTCCCTTAATAGTGAATGACTCCTTCATAATATAGGCATTTCAATTTGATCCTCAAATTTTTTCTTGTTCTTCACATACTTGTTTGGCTGTATATCTAAGCAGCAGTAGTAACTGATACCAAGGATATGGAGTGCAGAAACAGATCTCATCAGTACTGAGAAAATCCTACAAAATTAATTAAATGCTATAAAATATCTCTCTTTAAAATGTATTATTTATGATTCCTGCCTACTTTATTAAGGTATCTTAAATCTAAAGAAAATGTTTATTAGCTGTAATTGTCATCATCTCCCCATTTTGGTTAATATTCATTGAGCATCTCTATGTCAGACAATAGACCTGTACTCTGTCAGCACATGACTACCCTTTAACATGGTCATCACCCTTCTCACTTAACAGATAGTCTCTGCACTAGAAAAATAAAGACATTGCCCTAAGTACACACAGTGTATGTCTATGTAATTTTGATTTATTCTTTAAGAACTTTTTCTGGCCAAGAATTTATATTTATTATATTCTGCTACTTTGCCTCCTAATTTTCACCTTGATTTTTAGTAACAATATGAGTACTTATTCTGATAGTAGGAAAATCTATGTTGGAAAATGCGTAATTGTTCCACTGAGAGTGTTGATTTATGCCTTGTAAACTGTAAAATACCGTATTCTAAAGTGTCTAATAATTTTTAAATAGTCAGTTGAGCAATATTTGTGCATGTCTATGTGCACGTGGATATAAAAACAGGGAAAGAAAAGAGGAGAGGGGGAGGCTTTGAATGATACAACCCCCTTTATCTTAATTTCAATGTTGTCTTTCATTTTGGTTTGCAATTGCTAAATACCCTGAGCACTGTGTGAGAAATAAAAAGACACAACCTAAACTAATGATCTTTTCCTGAAATCATGACCATACATTATCACCAATAGTAATTTCAAGTCCATGGTTAATCAAGATGTGAAAGGAGAGTGAATGCACATAACCATCACAGCAAGAGGGACAGAGTAATTTATAATTCAGTAACATCTTCCCTACGCATAAGCATCAGGTGATACATTTCCTGGATGGTCAAGTTTTATGAATAGATTGTAATTTTTCTGTGTTTAAGCAATAGGTTCTACGCACTCTACCAGAGTTAGCCTTTAAATGCAAATCTGATCATACAATATTCCTAATCGTCTACAGTTAACATTCAAGCTGCATAGCTAGGCAATTGCTCATGGACCTATCTGTACAGACTCAACTCTTGTTGCCCTCTCCAGCTTTACTGGATCTGGAAGAAGACCATGCAATTTCCTGCAGGGATACGTTGACTCAAAATTTGCTCTCAGTCTGAATGAGGCCAGTCCCTGCCTCATCTTGATTATCTAATTGACCAAATTGAATCCATGCTTCAGGGGCTAGCCTAGGTATGAACTGAGCCTGCTTTCTTTCTCCAAATACATGTTCCATGGAGATACTCATGCTTGGTACTTGTGCTTGGTAGCCGTTAAGAAAATATCTGGAAATGAGGTATTGGAGTATTTTCATTTGGGATTTTTTTTTCTATGACATAAAGTTCAATTATAGTTTCTTATAATAAACATAATTGCTACTCTAATGTAAACTCTGTCCTTTGAACGTGAAGGGAGCACAATAATATAAACTCTTGATTTCATGCTTTTAACCAAACTGCCCCAAGTTATTTAAAATTTACGAAGAACTTATTTTCAAATGGCCTTCCTTCTATATTTAAGATCTTTGGATTCTATTTTAGTTATTACCATTTTAAGATCTCCCCAATTCATCTCCCCACAAACAATATAGACTTTTCCAAAAATTCCATTAGAAGAAAAACAACTACTCAAATTTCTTAGCAAGAAACAAAGATTTTGTCATTGTTGTTTTGGGGGTTTTTTTTTGGAGTCTCACTTGGTCGCCCAGACGAGTGCAGTGGCCGCTCCCGGCCACCGCAGCCTCTCCTGCTGGGCTCCAGCGATCCTTCCACCTCAGCCTTCCAAGTAGCTGGAATTACAGGCATGCGCTACCACGCCCAGCTGATTTTTTTATTTATTGTAGAGATGAGGTCTCGCTGCCCAGGCGGGTCTCGAACCTGCGGACTCAGGCAATTCACTCACCTTAGCCTCCCAAAAGCACAGGATTACAGACTGAGCCACCAAGCCCGGCTGTTGTTGTTTTTAAACTCTAGTCCTCTTTCCTTCAAAAGACATCAGCCTTGTTGGCTCCTTTCTCTTTCTCTCTGCATGTTTCCTCTCTAGAATTTCAAGTCATTGTATTCTCTGTGAAATAAATAAATTTAATCCTCTTTGGCTTTTATTACCAAATTTACACTTGACAGCATCTCAGAATATTCAGAACTACAGTCTTTTTAAATTTGTCTGTAGAAAGTAGACATGATTATAAGGAAATTTTTTTCTGATGCATAATTCATTATTTTACTTCTATCTTTTCTTCTTTGTTACATTTCACCTACTTACCTATACAGCTTTAGTAGCACCTGTCCCTAGCACCAAACATCTTATTCATATTTGTTTGTTACAAGTATGCTTAGCTGGCAACCAGCCCAAATTATATACAAAACAAAATAAGACACATAAAGAGATACTGGGAAATTATTTTGTATTATACTGTGTGTCTTAATCCACATGCGAGTTATGCTAACAATACAGCCCCTCACCACCCCCACACACACACATTTCTTAAGGTCTTTGTTTTACATGATCAGTCATGTTCTTGTTAGATGCCCAACTTTATTAATACTATCGAGAATTACAGCTAAACTGTCATATTAGTTTATCAAGTAAAAATGTATATGGTGAAATTATAAAGCACAAGTTTACCTAACTTAATTTTAGACATAAAATTATTTGCTAATTTATAGATCTATAAAAAGTCCATAAAACTAGCCCTAGTGAGTGGGTTAGTATAGATACTAGGTAACTACTATAACAGAAAAAGCACACAGGCCATGCATCCTTCTTCAATACTAGCTCTTCTCTCTGCTCTGACAGATTACCTCAGTTATTCTGTTGTCTAGGAAAATCTTTGGCTTCTCATACTATTCTAAAAATTGACTATGTTGTAATGCTAATAAGAACATGAAAAATTATGAAACAATTAGAGTTGTCCAGAATATTTAGGCAGAATATTTACAAGAAGCAATGAAGTGTTTCTCAAACTTTATAGTATAGAACAATTATCTGGGGGCTCATTACAATGCTAAAGACTCCATAATCTGATTCCAGGTAGCCAGGAGTGAAAATCAGTTACATACTTTTTTATCTTCCTTCCTAAATTTATATTTCATAAACATGCTTTATTACATTTTAATGTGAAAATTTGCTTTTTTAATAGCTTCCAATTCTCTCTCTTGTTGTGATTGTAGCAATGATCTGTGACATACCACCAGTTTGTTGCATATTAATTCAAGATCTTGCTAATATCTACATTTAGCACTAAAGACTTACTAAAAATCTACCATGTAGATTTTTAATATATAACATAGATGTTGTATGTTAAGTTATAAAACATCAAAATTAAGATGGCCATATCATCCAGAGAGAAAAGCCATATGGCCCAGTAAGACTCATCATCACTATCTCAGCAGTTTAACATAAGAGCAAATTATTACTAATTCATTTAATGTCCCTCAAGGATCCTGGCCAGCCTCCAGGGCAGCCACCCCAAGCAGTGTCTCAGAGATCCAGATGCTTTCATTTCTGGCCCCTTCATTCATCATTAAAGCAAATTACCAAGGCAGCTGGAGAGCCATACTGTCACTCATTTGTTTGCCTAGAAAATGATAACACTTCTGCACGGGGTCAGCTCACTAGAGCTAGTTCTGTGGAAATGACAACAGTTCTTCTGCACAGAGCCTACTCATTAGGGCTGGTTTTAAGATCTTTTTTTAACTGTAAGGGGCCGTAGCAGTATAGTCCTCCCAGGTGACCTTAGAGGGAGAAGAACCAGAAATGGGTACCATAAAGAGTTGACCACTGAAACCCTTTCACGTGTAGCTCAAAATTTTCCCTGAGGCTGTCACCTTTGGGGCACAAATCTCTACCAAATTGACACTATATTGGAACTACCTAATATTTTGTGCTATGTCTCTAATCACAGGCAGTGATAGGTATTAAGGAGATTTACTAACATCTTCATTCTATTTCATTTTATATATATATATATATATTTGCTCACTTCACATAATTTTCTATAATAACACAGGCTATACTGCTACCCTACATGTAATATCTTCTTGTTTCAAATCTTTTTCCAAGGTCCAACTGTCCTGACCGGTCCTAATATTCATTAATTTATCTAACCGCATTTTGTTTGAGATGATCACAAAATATTTTTATTTTCTATATTTTAGGATATTTTTCTTCTGATCAAGATTCTTTGGCTGGGTAGCCTATAAATATAATAACATAATTATATGAACAGTTTCTGCATCATTCATGATATAATTTTTAAATGTTTTTAAAAATCTATTAAAAATATTTTCACAGAGCTGTAGATAAATTCAAAAGTTTATAATTATAATAGCCCAACAAGCGCTAGGTATAGCAGTGATATAAAACATCTAAAAAATTCTTTTTTTATCAATATTTTTTATTATGATATTGTGGGGTACAGTTAAGGGTTAGATATACAAATATGCTTCGTTCAGGCACCCTTGTTGAAAAGAAAAAAATTCATTTTTAAACGCCACTAGTAAAGAATGAAGAGTAAATATTAAGTTTCCAGAGAGAACAAGGGTAATTAATCAAGAAACTAGAATGAGACTAACATCAGACTTATCAGCAACAATGTTTTAGAGAGAGAATAAAGAATGTGTTTCAAGAATCTATTAAAAGCAAAACCATGTGTCCAATGCTCCATCCTATAATAAAATGTGATTGTCAATTAAAATAAATGTTCAATATATAAATTAATAAAAACACTTTGTCATATATATACATATATATACATATATGACAAAGTGTTTTTATTAATTTATATATATAATGTCATATATCTATGTATCATATATATATCATAGATATATATATCATATATAGAGATATAGATATATATCTCCATAGTAATACATCTAGTTCTATGTATTTCTCAGAAACTCCTATCATGAGGTGGAGAGAAGATCTGTGTTCCTTGAATCTAGACAAACATTTATAATTTTTCAACCAACAGAATGAGGCAAAAATTATATGTGGGGATTTCTAAAGTTGTCATAAACAGTGACACACCTTCCATTTGACCCTCTCTCTTCACAGAAACCTGAATCTTTGGACCTCTAAGCCATCAACTGAAAAGTCCAGCTACCCTGAGAGAACAAGTGGAAACAATATAGGTAGAAAGATGTGCCTGCAGCACTGCAGTCTCAGTGCCTAGCTCTCCTAGCCTTACAGCCCAGTTTCCAAGTATGAGTGATTTATTCTTCACATGATTTTCTGTCACAGCCTTTGAGTTTTTCTAGCAAAAGCTAAGTGGAACATAAATAAGCTGCCTCCACTGAGCTTTGACAAGACATTACATTCACACACAAATAATAATGATAACAATAATAATAATCGTTGTCTTTGGTCATTAATCGTCTCACAGATCCTTCACATTAAGAAGAAGTCCCTTTAAAAATATTAGGAGGCCGGGCGTGATGGCTCAGCCTGTAATCCCGCGCCTTTGGGAGACTGAGGTGAGTGGATTGCCTGAGCCCGCGGGTTCGAGACCCGCCTGGGCAACGAGACCTCATCTCTACAATAAATCAAAACATCAGCCGGGCGTGGTAGTGCATGCCTGTAATTCCGGCTACTTGGAAGGCTAAGACGGAAGGATCGCCGGAGCCCAGCAGGTCGAGGCTGCGGTGGCCGGGAGCGGCCACTGCACTCCAGTCTGGGTGACAGAGTGAGACTCCAACTCAAAAAAAAAAAAAAAAAATTAGAAGAATAATCCTGAGAAGAATTAAAAAGTGCATCCAATATTACATTAAAGACAATAAGTTGTGAATAAAAGTGTTCATTCTGTGAATGTAAAGATGGTTTGATATTACTTAATCCATTGATCTAATATACCATATTGATGAATCAGTAAAAATCTCTTTAGACCATCTCGTAGATATATTGTTCAACTTACAGAATATTCCATGTATAACTTAAAATCATTCCTTTATTACTTTGAAAGCATTAATTTTGAAGCACCTTAGACTCTTTTTTATCATGTAAAATATTTTTTTTCCTCAGCTTGCACAACTGTTCTCAACCTTAGCTTTTTACTCTTCGGACCGAATTTGTTTCTCTAATTCTTGTTTCCCATATGGTCCACTTTACATTTTCTTTCAAAAACTATTGCACGCTTTTCATTAATGTCCTTAGAAGGGATACATAAAGTGTGTTCTAGTTACTATGGCTGCATAACATTGCACCCAAACTTAGTAATTGAAGATAGCAATAATATTGATCTTGCTTTCAAATCTGAATGTTGGTCTGAGCTTGAATAGGGCAGATTGTTTATGGTCTACCCAGTATAGGATTAGATGGCTTAAACATTGGGACCTGATAGCATTTGAAGCCTTGCTGTGATGTCTCCTGCCTGGGTTGGAATACTCTGATAGTTAGGTACTAGAACATCTGGGCCTCCATGAGCAACTCTCAAATATCCACATGGTCTCTCCAGCATGGAGATTTCCAGATAGTAGACTTTGAAATGATGGAATGGTAAACCATGCCTCCAAAGGCGCAGAGAGAGAGAGAGAGAGAGAGAGAGAGAGAGAGAGAGAGAGAGAGGAGAAAGAGTGAGAATAAGCTGTATCACTTTCCATGACCCAGCCTCAGGAGTTAGCCAGCATCATTTTTGCCCAAATCTGTCTGTTGACTGGAGTTGTCATAAGCTCTTATCTAGATTTACATAGAAAAAACATACACCCCACATATTAGTCATAAGGATAACAAGATTCTGAAGACTTCAGTACTGGAAATCTTGGTGTTACCTTTTTGAAAAACACAGGTCAACTAAGTCAATCTTTTGTCTAAAATAATCACATTGTCTTACATGCAAAATTCATCCCATTCTTCCCCAAGTCCCTTCAATGTCTCATCTCATTACAATAGCAGCCTCTGACTCTGTTTTGAGGTCTGGGATCTTATTCTGAACATCACCTTGAAATGTGGGTAAGGCTCAGCAGGTGTTGTTGTTTTGAACAAGTTCCATGGGAAGAGTTTTTTCAATCTGAATACTTGTGAACTAAAAAGAAAATTATTTGCTTCTCACTAATCAACCCACACAATGATATAACAGGATAGGATAGCAACTATGTATTCTTCCATTTAAGATAGGGGAGAACAGTAGAAACAAAGGAATGACTTGTATCTAGCAATTTTGAGCTCAGCTGGTCACATTGGAACTCGTTTGTTGTCTGGGAATGATTGGACAAAGCTCTGGTAGCACCTTCTGGGCCTTTGCTCATGACCTGTGAGTCATTCTGCCTTTTCATTAGATAAATATCTAGCTTTGCTCCTGAGGAATTATATGTTTATTTTTTATATTAGTTTGGGGATCCAAAGGATTTTGTACTAAGCCTATACCTTTCTGTCCAGAATGATATACTTCTCTATAAACTTTGTAGATTTCCAGTGAATCAATTTATAATACATTTCATTCGACTGAGAAAAAAAAGCAAATCAAAACAAAACAGTCACAAATCTTTTTGAAACAGAAGTTTCTAGTTTGAGATTCCTGTAATTCTTCTGGGGAATATTCTTCCAATATTTTTAAAGAGGCTTCTTTTTAATGTGGAGAATCTGTAAGATGACTTACCAACCAAATACAACATTATTATTATTATATTGGATACCAAGGTATATTATTTTGGAGGGGGATGGGCCTATTGCAAATGGAATTATGTTTTTTATTTGGTTTTCAACCTGTTTGTTGTTTGTGTATAGAAATGTAACGGTCTTTTTTGCATTGTTTTTACCAAATTTACCAAGACTTCACCAATTTTTTTTTGTCAATACAAGGAGGTTTTTGACAGACTCTCTAGGGTTTTCTAGGTATAGAATCATATCATCTGCAATGAGAGATACTTAATTTTCTCTTTTCTTGTTTGGATACTTCAAATTTCATTCTCCTGCCTGATTTTTTTCTGGTTAGACTTCCACTGCTATGTTGAATAAGTGGGATGAGAGTGGACTTTCTTGTCTTGTTCCGTTTCTTAGGACAAATGCTTCTAGCTTCTGACCATTAAGCATAATAGTGGCTTCAGGTTTGTCATAGATGGCTCTTATTATTTTGAGGAATTTTCATTTGCTGCCTAGGTGTTTGATAGTTGTTGTCAAAAAATAATGATGGATTTTATCAAACATTGTACTTCTTCTGTGTCTAATGAAATAATCATGTGGTTCTTGGTTTTGCAAGAACCACATTGCCAGAGTCCAGTTCCAGCGGGTCAGGATTTCCTGAAAGAGGGACGGCATCGGCGCAGGAGAAAAAACTTGGACGCTGACTCTGCTGCAAGCAGGACAAATGCCGATTATTATCTTTTCCAACTACTTTTATACCCTACATGTTTTTTGTTTCCAAGGCAATCAGTTACAATTTAATGGACTGGACAGGCAATGTATCTTTGTTCATCCTGTTTTGATCTTAAAACATTATCATCCTAAACATTAACTATAAATCTTATAAACTCCTAACATTTCTTAATGATTATCATTTCTTAATGCCCACAAAAAACTTACTTATTCCTATAACTATTACATTATAAATCACTACCAAGTTCTAAGCACTATAATTATCACACAGATTAACAAGTCACACCTGTGACCTTTACACAGCAATTTGCAACTAGCTGGAATAATGCAACATTTTCAAGGTTTCTTAGCCACGAGTTGGCCTGACTAGTTTTCCCTAATTTCACACCTGGTGCTTACAATCTGCATTAATTATTTCCTGCCAGGGAGAATGAGCTTTAATGTTTGTAAAACAAAAGGCCTCTCGGGCTCAAGTCACCAGAATTACAAGTCTCCTTAACAAAGGGAATAAAGGCAAGGGTGCTCTAATATTTATGTGATTGTTAATTTTTTAACCATAATATACCACATGCAGAAATATAATTTTTGCATTGGCACTCTTCCTAAAAGTACAAATTACTCGCCAATCAGAAGAAATAAAATCTTATACGTAATTATCTACCCACACATTATATTTAAAATCTCTATTGATAATTTCCTGGCAAAGTCAATGAGTTCCCTGACAAACATTAAATCGAGCACTTTCTGATAACAAAAGTAGAAGAAGCAAGGGTGTCAGCTGTATAGGTTCGCTTTGCGACCCAGGAACTTTAACCCTCTGGACTTTGTCAGCAGGAAGGCCTCCATGGCTGGTTCCCAACACCACATGATGGGTTTGTGTGATGGGTTATGTGTGATGGGTTATGATTATAGACCTACATATATTGAACTAGTCCTGCATACAGGAATAACGCCCCCCTGGTCCTTAAACTATATTGTTGAATATTATTTGCTAGAATCTCATTGAAAATTTTTGCCTCTTTGTTCATCAGGGAAATTAGCCTGTAATTCTATTTTCTTTCTGGGTTGTTGCCATTTTGGGGTGTCAGGATGTTACTGGCTTCATACAATGAGCTATGGAACATTGCTTCTTTCTCGATTGCCTGGAGTACTTTTAATAGGATTGATGTCAGTTCTTCCTTATCCATCCTGTAGAATGTGGCTGAGAAATCATCTGGCCCAGCGATTTCTTTTGGTCAAGAGGTTTCTGATAACTGAATCAATTTCTTGGATCATTATTAGTCTCCTTAAAGTTTCAATTTCTTCCTGTTTCATGCTTGGGAGTTCATGTGATACGAGGAATTTCTCCATTTCCTCTAGATTTTTTAATTTATTTGCATATGGATAGTCATAGTAATATCTGATAATCTTTTTAATTTCTTCAGGGTTAGTTGTGACATCACCTTTTTTCATTTCTCATTATGTTTATTCAGACTTTCTCTCTATTATTATTATTATTACTAGGTCAGTTTGGCCGGCATTGGTCAATCTTATTTATTCTTTCAAAGAGTCAGTTTTTTTTCTCATTGAGCCTTGTATAACTTTTTAAAATTCTATTCCATTCAACTGTAACTTTATTTTAGTAATTTGAATTTTTCTCCTAAATCTAGCATTAGATTGCCCTTACCTATCCAGCTCCCTTAGGTGTGATGTTAGACCGTTTACTTGAGATCCCACTATTTTCTTAATATGAGCATGCAAAATTATAAACATCCCTCTCAGCATCAGGTTTTCCTGATATCCCAGAGATTTTGATATGTTGTATTTTTGTTTCCATGAATCTTTGTATTTCACCCTTGATTTCTGTGTTAACCCCCAAATCATTCAGAAACATTTTTTTTAATGTCCATGTTTTTGTGTGTTTGGGGTTCCTGTTGGTGATGATATTTATTTTTATTCCACTGTGGTCTGAGAAGATGCTTGGTATTATTTTAACCTTTTGCAACTTGTTTATGCTTTATTTATGCCTGAAGAGAGCTGGTCATTCTTGGAGTATGTTTTATGTGCTGAGTAGAATGTATATTCTGTGGTTGTTGGGTGAAGTATTCTGTGGATGTCTATTATATTTAATTGGTCAAGTGTTGAGTTAAAGTTTTAGATTTCCTTTTTTGTTTGTTTTTGTTTTTGCTTCTATGATCTGTCTAGAGCTGTTAACATAGTATGAAAGCCTTGTGACTGCAGTTTCATGTGTGTCTATGTCTTCTTTTTAATTTTCAGTCAATCATGATAAATCTAAACATACCATTAAGTGGTATGGGTTTGCCCCAATGTTGATGAATCCACTCTTTCAATACACAACTGAAATCTTCATTTCTAGCTTCATACAATGTTTTTCTATTTATTATCAACTTCCGTTTATCATTTTCAGAATAGAACTTCAGCAGTTTATTGTTCTCTTCAAGTCATATATGGTAGTTATTGCAATACCACACTCTGCTGTAAGACATTTCAACTTACATGGCTGTCCAGTTTCTTCAATAGATTGACTTTCTGTGCTATGGCTAAACATAAATGCATCCTCTTTTTCTCATCACCATTACCCATAAGGGAATCTAAATGTCTTTAGCTATTTTCAGCAATTTTTTTACACTACAGACCAGATAATATGAAGCACACATATAGTGAGTAATGCACAAAGTTTTGGCCCCGTGTGGAGCAGCATGGGGAACCTGCCATTGTCCCTGCACATGAGACACTTTATTACCCTTCATGGGCATGCTTCCTTGAAGAAGTCGAAGTGTGAACAAAGACATTTATATAACAGCTGAAGTAGGCTTGGAGAGTTTTTTTTCCCTTGGAGATGCTGAATAAACTGTATGTTATGTGCTGTGCTTTGGCTAAAATTTGTCTCAAAAATTAAGTATGGAATTTTCCACTTGTATTATGTTGGCATTCAAAAAGTTTCAGATTTTGTTGGATTTCAAATTTGGGGATTAGAATTGATTAATCTGTACCATTTTTTTGGAAATGTTTCAATTTGGTGTGTAATTTTAATTTACTCAACAATTACATAATAGAATAGTTTAAATTTCTATTAAAGGAATATTTTGGTTTTGGTCATGTTGTTCAGTTTTACTGTTGTATTGTTATTGCAAAATAAATTTACTTATTACTAAAACATTAACTTACTGAGATTTGTTTTTGTAAAATAAATGATAAGTCATTTGTGATTGTCTTTGGGACACTTGATAATAAGGTACATTCCTTATTATTGGGGCATACAGTTTATATTTTATAAAATCTATCTATCTGATGGCATTTGTCTATGATGGCTCTGATGACCTATTGATCTCAAAGACACTAATAAAAGTGATTGGTATGATTAATCTCATTTTTAAAAAATGATTTTGTGTTAAATATTCTCTGTGATGTATTTGTTGTGTATCTTTTGTTATATGGTCTGATGTTAAAACTTTATAGCTTAATATTTTATATTTTTAAAGAACTAGTTGAGGTCAGCTTGCAAAAAGCTGTATATATTTAAATTGTACTACTTGATAAATTCTGACACATTTATATAAAAGTGAAATTATCACAATCAAGATAGTGTATACATCTCCCATTCTCATTGTCTTCGAAGTTTCTTCTTCTAACCTCTCTCCCCACCCTCAAGCAACTAGTGATATGCTTTTTGTATTATAGATTAGTCAGCATACATGAAAAATGTAAATAAATGAAATCATATAATATGTATTTTTTATTTTCCTGGTTTTTTTCACTCAGCATAATTATTTTGAGATTAATTCATGTTTTTGCCTATATTGTTAGTTTCTTCATTTTTGCTACTAAACAGTATTTTATTGCATACCACAGTTTGTTAATCTTTTTACCTTTGATGAATATTTGGGTGGTTTACAGTTTTAGGCTGATACAAATAAAACTGCTATGAAAATTATGTACAAGTTTTGGATAGCTATATTTTTTTATTTTTTGAATTGGAGTGTATCTCTGCCACACAGGTTGGAGTGCAATGGCACAATCATTATCAGGGCTCACAGCATCCTTGACCTCCTGGGCTCAGGTGATCCTTCTGCCTTAGCCTCCCAAATACCTTGGACTACAGATGCATGCTACCATGCACAGCTTATTTGTTTTATTTTATTTCATTATTTTATTTTATTTTGAAGAGTCATGGTCTCAGGATGTTGCCTAGGCTGGTCTGGAGCTTCTGGGCTGAAATGATCCTCCTGCTTTGGCCTCCCAAAGAACTGGGATTATAGGTATAAGCCATTATGCCCAGACATGTACATTTTCTCATTTATCCTGGGTTTTAAAAAATATGAAACAAAAATGGAATAAATAATTCATGTAAGTATAGATTTGATTTTTAAATAAAACATTAAATTGTTTTTCAGCAAGTCTGTGCCATCTTACAGATTTGACAGCGCTAACAGGAATATAGTTGCATCACACTACTCTTTAAACTAGTGATTTCATTTTTTAAAAACATTATGTCAATGTATTTAGGAAGTACAAATGATTTTTGTTTACATGGATGCATTACAGAGGAGCAAAGAAGTCCAGGCCTTAAGTATACCCTCCTCCCCAATGTACTCAGTAGGTGATTATTCATCCCTACCCCCCTCCAAAACTCCCCCTTCTGAGTCTTCAGTGGCTATTATGCCAATCTATATACCTTTGTAGTGTCTTAATTTAGCTCCCACTTACAAGTGAGAACATGCAACATTTGCTTAAATGTCACTGCATTATTTCATTTAGGATGATGGTCTCCAATTCCATCTAACTTGCACAAAAGATGTTATATCATCCTTTTTTATGGCTGAATAGTATTCCATGGTGTGGATGTGTGTTTATATATATAAAATCGTGTGTGGTGTGTATGTGTGTGTGTTTGCGTGATTTTCATTATCCATTAATCAGGTTGATTCCACATCTTTGTAACTGTAAATTCTGCTTCAGGAGCGCAGATGTCCTTTTTGTATAACAACCTGTTTCTTTGGGTAGATATCAAGTAGTGGGATTACTGGATCAAATGATATATCTATTTTTAGTTCTTTGAAAATCTCTATAGAGGTTGTACTAGTTTACACTCCCACCAAAAGTGTATAAGTGCTCCCTTGTCACCACACATTGACCTGATATATATTTTTAAAATATTTTTTTAATAATGGCTATTCTCACTGGTGTTAGGTCGTATCTCATTGCAGTTTTAATTTCCATCTCCCTGCTGATTAGATATGTTGAGCAATTTTTTTTATGTGTGCTGGCTGTTTATATATCTTCTTTTGAGAAATATCTATTCATATCATTTAGCCACTTTTAATGGGGATATTTGCTTTATTCTGGTGATTTTTAAATTTTGTTTTATTATTAAGATGTGGAGTAAAATCAGAATTAGGGACATGAATGGTTTACAAGGCTGTGAAGTTTGGGACCCATCTGGACCTAACTTTACCTGGTTTAGTGAGGTTATGTGACCGTCCTTCATTCCCTCCCCTGGCAGTGTCCTGATACTGCTGAATCCTTTCTTCTAGTACTGTGATAAATGTACAGGACCCACTTGTAAGTGATAACGTGATATTCAGTTCTTTGTTTCTGTGATAGATCACTGAATATGAGGGACTCTAAATCCATCCAAGTTGCTGCAAAATCTATAAATTTTGTCTTCCTTTATGGCCATGTAATACTCCACTGTGTATATATGTCACATTTTCTTTATCCAGTTTACTTTTGATGGGCAGCAGGGTTGATTTCATGTTTTTACTATTGTGAATAGTGCAGCAATGAACGTGTGTGTGCAGGTGTCTTTTTTGTAGAGCAATCTGTGTTCCTCTGGTTATATTCATAGGAGGAGGATTGCTGGGTCATATGAGTCAATTTCTAGTTCTTTTAAAAATTGCCACATGTTTTTCTGTAGAGGTTATGTGAGTTTACATTCCCATCAATGGTGTAGAAGAGTTTCCTTTTCTCCACACCTGTGTTGGCACCTTTGTTTTTTGACTTATTAGTGATGGCCATCCTTACTGGTGTTAGGTGGTATCTCAGTGTGGGCTTGAATTGCATTTCTCTGGTGATTAGTGAAGCTGAGCTTTTTTTCACGTATCGGTTGGTTGTTCATATGTCTTCTTTGAGAAATGACTATGTATGTCTTTTGCCCACTTTTTTATAGTGCTTTTTTTTCTTTTTGGCTCATTTAAGTTCCTTATAAATCCTGGATGTTAAGCCTTTGTCAGATATACAGTTGGCAATTATTTTTTCTCATTCTGTGGGTTGTCTCCCCACTCTCCTGATGGTTTCTTTTGTTGTTGTTGTTGTTGTTTTGCAATTGCTTTTCACTTTGATGAGGTCCCACTTGTCTATCTTAGCATACACTTTTGGGCTTATGATCATGTATCGGTTGCCTATTTCAATATGCATAAGGGTATCTCCTGCATTTTCTAGTATTCTTATAGTTTGAGCCATATAGTTTGAGGTTTTACGTTTAGGGTTTTGATTCATTTACAGTTGATTTTTGTGTGTGGCGATAGTTAGGGGTCCCGTTTCATTCTTCAGTTGACTGTAGTCAGTCAGTTTTCCCAGTCCCATTTACTGAATTGGGTCTTCTCTGTCCAGTGGTTGGTGGTAGAGGTTTTATGGAAGATGAGTTGTTCAAGAAATTAAGTTTTTCTTCCATAATCTCTACCCTGTTCCATTGGTCAATATGTGTGTTCTTGTACCAAACTATACTGTTTTAATTATTGTAGTCATATAATAAAGTTTAAAGTCTGGAAGTGTAATACCTCCTGCTTTGTTTCTTTTGCTGAGGATTGTTATGGCTACTTGTGATCTTTTTTGTTTCCATATGAATTTGTGTATTGTTGTTTCCAGGTCTGGAAAGAATCATGTTGGTAATTTAGCTAGTATTGTGTTGAATCTATAGATTGTCTTGGGTAGGATGGACATCTTAACAATGTTGATTCTTCCAATTCATAAGCATGGAATATTTTCCATTTGTCTGTGTCTTCTTTGATATCTTTGAGCATTGGTTTGTAATTTTCACTGTAAAGGTCTGTCACTTCTCTGGTTAGGAAGATAACAAGGTATTTGATTTATTTTTTGGCTATTGTGAATGGGATTGCTCTTTTTATTTGGTTCCCTGCCTGTTTGTTGTTGGCGTATAAAAATGAAACTGTCTTTAGCATGTTGAGTTTGTACCCTGAGACTTTGTTAAAGTCATTTGTCAGTGCAAGGAGGTTTTTGACAGATTCTCTTGGATTTGCAAGGTATAGGATCATAGTGCCTGCAAAGAGGGAAAGCTTAACTTTCTCTTTTTCTATTTGAGTACCCCTGATTTCCTTATCTTCCCTTAGTGCTCCAGCTAAGACTTCCAATACTATGTTAAACATGAGGGGTAAGAGTGGGCACCTTTGTCTTGCTCCAGTTTTCAGGGGAAATGCTTCCATCTTCTGTCCATCGAACAGTCTATTTGCTGCTATTTTTGCCAATTTCTTTGAGGTCCTTGTAGATTCTAGATGTTAGTTCTTTGTCAGATGTGTACTTTGCAAATATCTTCTCCCATTCTGTAAGTTTCCTTTTTGCCCAGTGATTTATTATTATTATCATTGCTGTGCAGAAGCTTTTTTATTTATTTCACTTATTTATACTTGTTTTAGTTGTGTTTGCTTTTGGAGTCTTAGCCTGAAATTCTTTGCCTATGCCTATGTCCAGAAGAGTTTTGTTTTTGTCTAGGGTTTTATGGTTTCATGTCCGATATTTAAGTCTTTAAGCCATCTTGAGTTAATTTTTTATATGGTGAGAGATAAGGTTCGAGTTTTATTTTTCTGCATGTAGCTATCCAATTTTCCCAGCACCATTTGGTGAATAGAGTGTTCTTTTCTCGGTGTATGTTTTTATCTGCTTTGTCAAATATCAGTTGATTGCAGGCATGGGGTTTGCTTCTAAATTCTCTATCCTATTTCATTGGTTTATGTGCCTGCTTTTATACCAGTACTATGCTGTTTTGGTTACTACATCCTTGAAGTATAATTTGAAGTTAGATATTGTGTTTTCTCTAGTTTTAATATTTTTGCTTAAGATTACTTTGGCTATTCAGGTTTTTGGGAGGTCCATATGAATTTAAGAATTATTTTTTCTAATTCGGTGAAAAAATGACATTTGTAATTTGATTGGAATTGCATCGAATATGTAGATTATATTGGTTAATATAGTCATTTTTGCAATGTTGATTCTTCCAATCCATGAGCAAGGGTTTTTTTCCATTTGTTTGTATATACTACAATTTCTTTTTATCAGTGTTTTGTAGTTCTCTGTGTCAAGATCTTTTGCCTCCTTGGTTAAATATATTTCTAGGTATTGTAACTTTTTAGCAACTATTATCAGTGGAATTGAGTTCTTGATTTGATTCTCATCTTGGTCATTGTTGGTATATAGCACCACTGATGATTTTTGTGTGTTGATTTTTTCATCCTGAGATGTTACAGAATTCATTCAAGTACAGGAGGCTTTTGGAATCTTTATGATTCTCTAGGTATTAGATCATATTATTGACATGCAAAGATAGTCTTATTTCTTCTATCCCAATGGGTATACCTTTTAAGTACTTCTCTTGCTTGATTACTCTGACTAGGACTTCCAGTACTATGTGGAATAGTAGTGGTGAAAGTTGGTAACTTTGCTTTATACCAGGTCTGAGAGGAAATGCATTCACCTTTTTTTCATTCAAGATAATATTGACTGTGGGTTTATCATATATGGTTTTAATCATTTTGAGGAATATTTCTTCTATGCCTATTTTGCTGAACTTTTTTTATCATAAAGGAATGCTAAATTTTAACAACTATTTTTTCTGTGTATACTGAATGATCATATAATTTTTGCTTTTATTTTGTTCATGTGTTAGATCACATTTACTGATTTGTGTATGTTGAGCCATCCTTGCATTCTTGGGGTAAAACACATTTGATAGCGGTAGTTTTGTTATTTTGTTTTTTTTGTTTGTTTTAATGTGCTGTTGAATTCAGTTTGATAGTATTTTGTTGAGGATTATTGCATCTATGTACATTGGTGATATTGGACTGTAGTTTTATTTTTCTGTTGTGCCTTTTCCTGGCTTTGGTTTTAGAAGAATACTGGCTTTGAAAGATAAATAAGAAAGAATGTCTTCCTTTTCAGTCTTATGGAATAGAATCAGTAAAATTGGTATCAGTTCTTCTTGAAAGTTGGGTAGAATTCTACAATGAGTCCACCATGTCCTGGACTTTATTTTGTTGGAAGATTTGTAATTACTGATTCAATCTTGCTGCTCATTATTTTTCTGTTAAGGATTTCTAGTTCTTCCTAATTCAAGGTTAGGTGATTGTATGTTTCCAAGAATTTATCCACTTCCTGTAGAATATCTAGTTTGTTTACATAGAGTTGCTCATATTAATCTCAAATTATCTTTTGTATTTTCATGGTATCACTTGTAATGTCTCCATTTTCATTTTGAATTAAGCTGATCTGAATCTTCTCTTTTTGTTTCTTAAGTAAACAAGGTAGTGGTCTATCAATTTGCTTATATTTTCAAAGAACCAGCTTTTTGTTTTATTTATTTTTAAAAGTTTTTCTTTGTTTCAATTTTGTTTAGTTTTGCTCTGATTGCCATTATTTTTTTTCTGCTGCTTGCTTTGGACTTGGTTTATTTGTGCTTTCCTAGCTCCTTGTGGTGTGGCCTTAATTTGTCAATATGTGATTTTTCAGTCTTTTAAATATAGGTTTTAGGTGTTATACATTTTTCTCTGAGCATAGGTTTTGCTGTGTTCCAGAGATTTTGGTAACTTGTGATATTGCCATTCATTTCATGGAATTTTTAAATTTCCAGTTTGGTTTCATTATTGACACAAAGATAATTCAGGAGCAAATTGTTTAATTCTCATGTAGTTGCTTTATTTGAGAAGTTTTTGTGGCATTAATGCCTAGCTTTATTCCATTATGGTCCAAAAAAGTGCATGATGTAATTTTTTAAAAATTTATTGTGAATTGATTTGTGACCTATTATATAGTAAGTCTAGGAGAAAATTCCATGTGCTGATTTTAAAAATGTATATTTTTGCACTTTGGGAGTAGGATATTAAGTAGCTATCTGTTCGATTCCTTTGCCCAGTTTAACACCAGTGTTTCATTTTTGACTTTTTGCCTTGATGATCTGTCTATTGTTGTCAGTACAGTGTTAAAGTCTCCCACTATAATTGTATTACTATGTATCTTTTTTTATCAAGTCTAGTGGAATTTGTTTTATGAAGCTCTGAGTTCTGGCTTTATGAACATATATAGTTTATTTCTCATTGGATTGATCCTTTTATCATTATATAATAACTTTATTTTTTTACTATTGGTAATTTAAAGGTTTTGTTTGTTTGTTTGTTTGTTTTTTTCCGAGTTGGAGTCTCACTCTGTCGCCCAGACTGGAGTGCAGTGGCCGCTCCCGGCCACCGCAGCCTCGACCTGCTGGGCTCCAGCGATCCTTCCACCTCAGTCTTCCAAGTAGCCGGAATTACAGGCATGCACTACCACACCCAGCTGATTTTTTGATTTATTGTAGAGATGAGGTCTCGCTGCCCAGGCGGGTCTCGAACCCGCGGGCTCAGGCAATCCACTCACCTCAGCCTCCCAAAGGCGCGGGATTACAGGCTGAGCCACCGAGCCCGGCTTTGTTTGTTTTTTTTTTTGAGTTGGAGTCTCACTCTGTTGCTGAGACTGGAGTGCAGTGGCCACTCCCGGCCACCACAGCCTCGACCTGCTGGGCTCCAGTGATCCTTCCACCTCAGCCATCCAAGTAACTGGAACTATAGGAACGTGCTACCACACCCAGCTAATTTTTTGATTTATTGTAGAGATGAGATCTCACCAAGTTGCCCAAGTGGGTCTCGAACCTGCAGGCTCAGGCAATTCACTCACCTCAGCTTTCCAAGGCATGGGATTACAGGCTAAGCCACTGAGCACGGATTAATGTTTGTTTTTAATGTGAGAATGGTTACTTCTGTTTGTTTTTTATTTATTTTTGCATAAAATATTTGTGTCTTCCTCTTTACCTTGAGTTTATAAGATTCTTTGTGTGTTAAGTGGTTTTCTTAAAGGTGGCAGATATTTGTGTGTTTTTATCCATTTTGTGAATTTGTATATTTTAAGTGGTACATTGTGACTATTTACATTGAGAGTTAGTAACCGTATGAAAGGTAATATTCCATTCATCTTATTGATTGTGACCTCGTTGCTTTTTTTCTCTTTTGTGGTACTGTTCTATAAGCCCTGTAAACTTTATAATTTCTAGTATATTTCTACTTGTGTATTGTGACCCATAATTTCAGTATTTAGAACCCCTCTGAGTATTTCTTGTGGAGCTGGCCCAGTGGTAACAAATTCTCTTAGTATCTGCTTGTCTGAGAAAGACTTTATTTTTGCTTCATTTATGAAACTTAGCTTTTCAGAATGAAAAATCCTTGCCTGACAGTTAATATGGTTGCAGAGATCGAAGATAGAGTCCCAGTCTCACCTGGCTTATAGGGTTTCCAGTGAGAAATCTGTCATAGGCTTATAGGCTTACCTTTATAAGTTATTTGATGTTTTTGTCTCACTGCTCTTAGAATTCTTTTCTTCACACTAACTTTGAGTTGCCCAATGATGATAAGCCTTGACAATGACCTTTTTGCAATGAATTTTCCAGGAGTTCTTTGGGCTTCTTGAATCTGAAGGTTTAAATCTTTGTCAAAGCTTGGAATGTTTTCCTGAATTATTCCCTCAAATAGTTTTTTGTTCAACTCATTTCTTTTTATTCTTTCTCAGGTAAACCTGATGTTGAAGTTTGAATGTTTTACAAAATCCCAAATTTCTTGCTTCTTTCTTCTTTATTGTTATCATGTTGACTTAATTGGAAAACCTTGTCTTCAATTTCTAAATTTTTTTCTTCTACTATATCTAGTTTACTATTAAAACTTTGCACTATGTTTTGCACATCTCTTTTTTTATTATAATTATTATTTATCATAAAGATATGGGGTACAATTCAGGGTTAGGTATATAAACATTGATCATGCAGGTACCCTTGTTGATGAGGTATTCCCCTCCCTAACCCTAGCAGTTTATCTCAACTGCCAACCCCACACCTGCCTCCCGACAGTTTCCCACTACTGCCAATCGCTTTCTTATTGCATTATAATTGCTCAAGGTCAGTTTATAAGTGAGAACATATGGAACTCAGTTATTTGTTTCTGTGATAAATCACTGAGTATAATCGACTCCAAATCCATCCAAGTTGTTGCAAAGTTCATATATCCGTCCTTTTTATGGCTGCATAATATTCCATTGTGTATACATACCACATTTTTTTATCCAGTCCAGCTTCGAGGGGCAACAGGATTGGTTCCATGTTTTTGCTGTTGTGAATAGACCTGCAACAAACACGTGTGCAGGTATCTTTTTTGTAGAATAATTTGAGTTCCTTCAAGTATATTCCCAATAAAGGAATTGCTGGGTCATATGGAAGGTCAATTTCTAATTCTTTCAGAAATCCCCACACTGTCTTCCAAAGAGGTTGTACTAGTCTGCATTCCCACCAGCAGTGTAGAAGTGTTCCTTTTTCTCCACATCCGCGCCAGGATCCGTTGTCGTTTGTTTTATTAATGTTGGCCATTCCTACTGAAGTTAAGTGGTATCTTAATGTGGCTTTGATTTGCATTTCTCTGATAATGACTGAGGCTGAGCACTCTCTCGTGTGTCATTGGCTACCCATATATCTTCTTTTGAGAAGTGTCTATTCATGTCTTTTGCCCACTTTTTAATGGTGTGGTTTGTTTTTTTTCCTTTGGGCGTGTTTGAGTTCCTTGTAGATCCTTGTTGGCCTTTGTCAGATATAAAGTTGGCAAATATTTTTTTCCCATTCTGTGGGCTGTCTCCCTGTTCTGTTGTTGATTTCTTTGGCTTTGCAGAAGTTCATTAATTTGATGAGGTCTCATTTGTCTATCTTGTTTCTTAAGGTATTGGCCTTTAGGGTTCTGAATAGTAATCGGTTCCCAGTTTCAATTTCCATAAGGGTGTCTCCTGCATTTTCCAAGATTCTTATAGTTTGATGTTTTACGTTTAGGTCTTTGAACCATTTAGAGTTAATTTTTGTGTATGGTGATAGGAAAGGGTCCTGTTTCAATCTTCTGCATGTGGTCAGTCAGTTTTCCCAGCACCATTTACTGAATAGGTTCTCTTCTCCCCAGTGGTTGGAGGCTTTGTCAAAGATGAGTTGGTTGAGGAATTGAGGTTTTGCTTCTGGACTCTCTATTCTGCTCCATTGGTCTATGTGTCTGTTCTTGTACTAATACCAAGCTGTTTTGATTACTGTAGCCTTATTGTAAAGTTTGGAGTCGGAATTGTGATACCTCCTGCTTTATTTCTTTTGCTAAGGATTGTTTTGGCTATTCCTGTTTTGTACATCTCTAAAGGAATCTTTCATTTCCAGAAGTTTAGACTAGATTTTATTTTTCAAGTATTTATCACTTTGGATAATTTTTTTATTCATATCTAGAATTTACTTATTTTATGTTGGTTTTCAACTTTCACTTACTTCTCACTGAACAAATTTATAATCAGCCTTTTTAATTCTGTTTCTGGAATTTCAAAAATTTCATTTAGGTTAGAATTCATTGCTGAAGTGTTGGTGTAGTCTTTTGGAGGAGTTGAAAAAAATCTCTGTTTTTCATATAGACAAATTGTTTTCCTGGTTCTTTCTCACTTGGGTAGGTTATTTCTTTTTATTATTGTTAAGTTTGCTTTTGATTACATTGTGTGTTGTTTTGTTTCTCTTAACTATTTGGTTTTAATATGTTTACTGTATGCTCATCTAACTTTGGCTCTTGGTGCCTTTAGTGGTATGAGTTCTAAATGTATTCTTGATTATAAAAAATCTTTGTGCATTGGTTTTCTCAGTGGTTGTTTGTGGTAGCAGATATTGGGTATATGTGTAGGTTCACTCTTTCTTGTGAGTCTTGAATGTCAGAAGATTAGTGAAGTTTATCTTGTCCCTCAGTGGCATGATGTGCTCTTTCTTCCTTCTTGGTACTTCTTTCTCGGTAGAACCTTTGAGTCTTCAGGCTGGGAGAAAGCACTCATGAGTGAGAGCTAGTAGCAGTCTGAGCTGCTATAGAGGGCTAAAGCCTTGGCTCTGATAGAGGTAATTGGGGAAGCTTCCAGTGAGAGTCAGTGGTGTCTTTGTTACCTTTTGTCTCACAATATATGTCTTTGTTGTCACACAAACCCCCTTCCACCAGGAGTTACCATAAGGGCCGAGCCACTGTGAGTACTGCTGCTCTTCTGTGTCTAGCTGCCCTATGAGGCTGTCACCATTCTGCTGGTACTGGAAGATGCCTGCAACGAATCTAGTGATGTGAAGGTGTGACCATTAAATTGGAAGGAGTGTTGGTTACCAGCATCTCTGGAAGACCCTCTAGAGAAGCTCTCTGATGTCTCAGTCTATGGGTCAGTCTGTGAGATATGCAGTGGTATGCAAGTTGTTCTTATCTCCTTCTTAAAGTCTGTATTATTTTCTCAGATGTTGTAATGGGCTGTGCCAGTTGACCTCCAACCAGAAGATACAGCTTGCAGGAGACAGCCACCCAGGGTGGTGACTGTGGGCTTTTTGCTGAGTCTTTGCTTTCCCAGGAAATTGTGCTGATGATCTAGCCAATGGATGAAGCTATAGAAACTCCCAAAGTTCCCTAGTCCCTGGACTTTTAGAAGAGGTTGGGGTAACTTGTCAGCAAGGGCTAGATCAGACTGGACTCCTCTCCAGCTTCCTAGCCATGCATGGAAATGGGTACCCCAGTGGGAAACAAATGCCTTGGCCACTGTGGCCCAATGCAGCTGTGACCAAGGCATCCCTGTTGTACAAGAGTCCACAAGAGGAGAGAGATTGCCAGAATGGCAGGGTAAATCCTGCTTCCCACTTCCTTAGCAGATGCTGTCTGTGCCCAGAGCTCAAAGTTTCGCTTAACATCAAGGTTTTCCTTATGAACTGGACTTGACTTGTCTGCATTCCAGCTCCTCTCCTTTGTTCACTCAGTGAGAATCACAGGAGGTCATGGATCCCTTGGCCACTGTGGCAGCACTAAAAGAATGGCCAAGGCATCTGTTGCACAGAAAAATTCAAACAGGGAGAGAGGTGTTACCAGGATAACAGGCTTCCTCCTGGTTTTCCTTCCCTTGTCGGAGATTGTATTTGGATCTCAAAACTCATTCAGCTCCTAGGTCTCCCACTCCGGACTGCCCCAGACAGAAACTGCAGAATTTTCCCTTGGGGCAAATGAAGGTTTCCTGCTCCTTCCCAGCATGAGAGCTAGTCATGGGATGTAACCTGCAGGGATCAAATTCTCCAGAGGAATGGGTCAGCTAAAGGCATTCAGTATTTGTATACCTAGCCCTAAACTGTATCCCACAATATCAAAATAAAAAATATTGATACTAAATAAATAAATAAATAAAATTAAAAAATTAAAGCATTCAGAGCTTGAATGGGTTCCCAGCTAAACATGGACTCTGACAGCGAGCAGCTGTGCCAAATTCAGACCATTTTCTGTGTGAAACTGGAGTCCTGTGAGAATTGGGGTACCCTACCAGTCTGTGGTGGGAGCACCAAGTTCTTAATTTTCTGCCCTCACAATTTTCCCACATCCAGAGGCTGGTCTGTTTTTTCAGATGCAACCCAGGTAGTGATAGGGAACTTCCTGTGTCCCAAACAGGCTGCCCATTCTCTCTCCTCCCTGTGCTCTCTAGGTCCTACATTCCTCTGTGGGTTGTGGGGTGCATCCTCCATCTCAACCTGCTCTGACTGGGGAGTCTCCAACTGCTGGGGCTTTTTTCCTTGGCTTGCTCCATGAGAGAGGCACAAATTAGCTGCTTCCTAGTGGTCATCTTCCCCCCCCCTCCTTTATTTCTTAATGATTAATGATGTTGAACATATTTCTTATGCTTGTTCATAATCCATTTTTCTTTGAAAATGTATGCTTATTAAAAGAGAAAAAAGATATAAATATAAAAAATGAGGCTAAAAAAGAAAAGAAAATGTATGCTTAAATATGTGATTCACAGATCAAATTGAATCATATGTTTCATAATTTTGGAACTTAATTCAGGAAACTCAGCTGCATTGCCACCTAAAAATTATATTGAAAATATACAACATAAGATTATTTTAATTTTAGGTTTCACATCATGGACAAATGCACTCTCTGAGGTAGAAGAGAAAATGTCTGGGAAACAAACTATGCAGATATGCATTGCTGTAGAAGTAAACTATATTAAGAAATTTTTAAAAATAGAAACTGTAAAATAACTCTCAGGAGATGACATATTAGAAATTACTTTTATCCTCAGCTTTCATAGACACCTAACATTTTTACCAAGATAGAATTATTTTTCACTAACAACAGAATTATGATGACAAGTCAGTTTAGAAAAAACAGATAAAAAATAGATGTCAGCTCCACCTGCATAGACATTATCCCATGAGAATAGAGTTATAACTTTTAACAAAAGTATTTCTAAAACATTTAAAAATATTGTTACAATTTTTTTCCAGAAACTTAAGAAATTGTACTTAAATACTTTTCCAGAGTCTGGTAGAAGATATTTAGAATCACAATTTGAAGAATAGCATTAATGGACCAGAATGAGAGGGAGAGGGAGGTGGGGGGAGGGAGAGAGAGAGAGAGAGAGAGAGAGTGAGAGAGAGAGAAGAAAAAGAGGAAGGAAGAGGAAGAGAAAAGAAGGAGGAGGAGGAGGAGGAAGGAAGGAGTTGAGAAGGAGAATATAGTTGGGTAAAATGATACAATAACTAAATTGATTGTATTTTTAGACAGAAGCATTTCCTAAAATAAGTATGCAGGAAAGTGAACAATCATTGAAATTCATGTGTCAAATCTCAATGCACAATTAAGAGATTAATGTCCCAATATCTCCACTTGAGAGAACTACTACCATTCAATAGTCTATTGAAATATGGTTAAATAAGGGCTTTGAGGCTCACAAAAATTTATTGAGTTCATATTGGAAAAATAGACTAATAATATAGTAGATAAACTTGAATTTTGTGATTTTCAAAAGACATGCATAATTTTCTTTTTGCTGTTGAGTCACCAAATTAGAATTTTTATTTTTAAAAAGGTGAGTCTCATTGCCAGCAAGGAGAAAAAATAGGTAATTTCAAAAGAAAATGGCTCAAAGAGTTGCAGATATATTTCTGTAATTAAAGAAGAAATCAAGCCGGACTCGGTGGCTCAGCCTGTAATCTCCCGCCTTTGGGAGGCTGAGGTGAGTGGATTGACTGATCCTGCGGGATTGAGACCCGCTGGGCAGGCAAGACCTCATCTCTACAATAAAATCAAAAAGTTAGCTGGGCGTGGTAGCGCGTGCCTGTAATTCCAGCTACTCGGAAGGCTGAGGCAGAAGGATCGCCCGGAGCCCAGCAGGTCAAGGCTGCAGTGACTGGGAGCGGCCACTGCACTCCAGTCTGGGTGACAGAGTGAGACTCCAACTCTAAAAACAAAAAAAAAAAAAAAGAAGAAGAAGAAATCAATTCAGGATTCTTCAGAGAAATAGAACCAATATATGGGAATTAATATGAGAATTTGACTACTGTGATGATGGAGGATGAAAAGTCCCACAGACTGCTGTCCACAAGTTGGAGACCCAGGAAAACTAGTAGTGTATTCAATTTGAGTCTGGAGGCCTGAGGACCAGCATAGCCCATGGTGTATATTTCAATTCAAGGGGAGAAGATGAGATGAGATGTATTAGCCCAAGTAATGAGACAGGAAAAAAAAATGAACACATGTTTGTTCTTTCTTTTGTTCTAGTCAGGCTCTCAAACTATCAAAAACATTTTTCAAAGGTTTTAAGAAAATGGCAAGTATCAATAACTCAAAAAATAACAGTTGCTGGAGAGGATGTGGCGAAAAGGGAACTCTTCTACACTGTTGGTGGGAGTGCAAACTAGTGCAACCTCTGTGAAAAACAGTATGGCGATTCCTAAAAGCTCTAAATATGGACCTCCCATATGACCCCGCAATCCCCCTACTAGGAATGTACCCTGAAGAGCTCAAATCACTCTATTGAAAAGATACCTGCACACGTATGTTTTTCGCAACATTGTTCACAATAGCAAGAACCTGAAACCAACCATGCTCTCCATCAAAAGAGGACTGGATTAAAAAAATGTGATACATATACACAATGGAATACTACACAGCGATAAAAAAGAACAAAATCATGAAATTTGCAGCAACCTGGGTGGAACTAGAGTCTATAATACTGAGTGATCTCTCACAGAAACAAAGATCTGAGTATCACATGTTCTCACTCATATAGTGGACCTTGATCATCCAACGTATTACCATAAGAAAATGACTGACAGTGGTGGGAAACTATGGGGGGGGGAAGGGAGATGGGATTAATGGTAGTAAATATCTGTCTGGGGACAGGGAAACACCTCTTATCAACAAGGGTGCCTGAACGAAGCATATTTGTATACCTAACCCTTAACTGTACCCCACAATATCACAATAAAAAAATATTGATTATTAGAATTAAAAAAAAGAAAATGGACAAATCAAAAGAAAATTCTTAAAATTTGAAGAGTGATCTAGAATAAAGCTATGAAAATCTCCCAGAATACAGAAAAAAAGGCAATGGCAAGCATGAGGGTAATAGCAGAAGAAAGATGGTACTTTGAGAATCAATGCAATATGTTGCAGAAAGAAAGGATAGAAGAAAAGGAGAAGTGAGAAATTTTAATAATAGAAGTTATAGGTTACAAAAAGCTTTCTGACTGAAGAAGACCACACTTGTTAAGGAAGAAAAAAATAATCCATGCCCAGGTCAGTATGCTTTCATTGCATTTTAGAATATTAACTGTAAAGAGAAACTCTAAATTTTTCAGAGATTTAAATCACACAAGAAGGATGAAAAACAAGACTGAAATTGGTCTTATCAACATCTATGCTCAACTCTTTAAGACATGTGGTCCACTATTTTCTATCTTGTTAAGATTAAATAAATTCCACAAATTCTTGGAGATTCAGTTTTATCATCTGTAAAATAGGGGAAATAATATCTATGATATCTTGTGTTTTTGCATACTTACTAGACTACCTAATGTCTTATTCAGTTTGTTCTGCTATAACAGAATACCACAGACCGGGGTAACTTATAGATAGAAATGTATTGGCCTACAGTTCTGGAGGTTGGGAATTCCAATAACAAGGTGCCAGTGGTTTTGGCAATTCTGATTCAATATGTTGCCTTGAATGCCTCATCTTCCAGAGGCAAATAATTTTTACATGGCAGAAACTGAAGGGCAAAAGGGAAAAAGAGAGTTGAACATGCTCTTTTATAACAACATTAATCCACCCATGAAGGTAAAGCCTTCATAGCCTAGTCACTTCTGAAATGCCCACCTCTTAGTACTGATACAATAGCAATTGAAATTCAACGTGAGTTTTGGAGGGGGCAAACATTCAAACAGTAGCACGCACCATATATTAATATTAGATAAGTATTAAGCATTGAGATTCCTATAGCTACTATTAATAGTAGATATAAAAATCAGTAGTAATACTAGAACAGTGTGTTTATAATTATTATTTCTTGGCCTCAGGTTTTAAAAAATGTTGACAGTGACATTTACAATTTTGCATTTAAACTTAAAAATTAACAAGAATTTTGATAGCTATCCATGTTCAATTAATTTTGTCAAAACCCAACATCTTGGAGACTGTTCAAGAAATAATTTAATAAATTAATATTTTATACTTATAAATAATATATTTCTGAGACAGAAATGATGTTCTAAAGTCTGTAATTGCTTATCTTAGGGCCTAACCTAACCATCGATAAGGTAATATTGCAATGCATGCTGGGGGCAGTGGGTTGATCTTATTTATTTTAAAACAGTCTTTATCAAGATTCTTAAATGGGAAAATGTATGCTGCTCATACATCTGTCTGATGCTAGAAGCTTATATTTAATATTCTCCTTTCCTCATAATCAGCCATATAATTTGGAAGCAATGGGAATGTCATACTATTGCCCTCTCTTCACCACTAAGGCAGAGCTTCCTGACCCTTATTTTGTGCTCTTTCCATTTGATGGCATTAAAACCAAGGGTTTCCTCATCAATCCCCATGATATTAAAGTTATCACTTGTGCAGGTCAGAACAAAATCATAGAACTGTGGTGAAGTCTTTGTTAGGCCTTCAGAAGGGCTCCTCTGGCTTCTGCTGATCCCTAAGACTGCATTTTTTCGTGGTCAATAAAGATTTTATTTTATTATTTGATTGTTTTGGTTTGTTTGTTTTGAGTTGAAATATTACTGTGCTGCTCAGGCTGGAGTGCAGTGGCATACTCACAGCCACCGCAGACTCAACTTGCTGGGTTCAGGTAATCCTTCCACCTCACCCTTCCAAGTGGCTGGAACTACAAGAGCACACCACCACAGCCTGATACTTTTTTATTTCATTATTTATTTTAGAAACAAGATCTTTCCAAGTTTCCCAGGATGGTCTCAAGCCCTTGGGCTCAAGCAATCTCCTCGCCTCTGCCTCCCAAAATGCTAAAATTACAGGCATGAGCCATCTCACCAGACTCAATATGGATTTTAATTCTACATCCTACATTATCTAATGAGCACTTTGACAGGGCAGTGGGAGAATCTGGATTTTGTTTTTTCTTTGCATGCAGACCACAGGTGACTTCAGGTTTCAGTATATTCTTTTTATTTCAAAGAATGGAGTAACAAATCTCTTTCCACTGTACATTTATATGATTTTTGTTTCTCAAGCTCCTTTGAGTTTATAGAATATTTCAATGCACTGCAGCATTTACCATTTGCCATTGTTAAAAATAAGCCTCTTCATAGAAATAGTATTAGTTTTATATTTTTCAGATATAAATGCCTAACAACAACTTCTTGTTGTTAAAGAAGTTACAAATAGGACGTATATAAACATGTCAAATAACCTTTGAATTAGTATAAAATGCATTTGAAATTCAACTGTGATCTATTTATCTCCAAATCCTTTCACGAAAGTTAATGCAAATGGTTAAAAGCAATCTCTATGTGTGCCTGGGCCTTCCTACAAGACTTTTTTTCCAACATTCATTCATAACTTGAGTATACAAAAAAAAAATGGTCCTCATTATGAAGAAAGCAAATTAAAAAATGGACACCAACTGGCAAGTCTTTGGATATACTCCTCCCCACAGCATGAATGGGTCCTCCTGAAAACTGGTTGGAATCATTGCAGAGTTGGATAGAGCATTTCCTTTGTTGCTTCTGCCTCTGGCCTCTCTGTTACCTCTTCCCAGCCTCCACCTGCCAGCCTTAAAACAACGTTATGCACGTCATATTCTAGTTGCTGTATTGCTTGTAGTAATTGTGTTTTAAATTAGAGCGTTGCACTTTCCCTGCAATCTTATGCTCAATCAGAGATTTCAGAAACCCGTAACTTAGAATAACTGTTCAAATGCAATAAGAGAAGGGTTATGTTTTTTAAATCCACAAAGGTGATATAAAATAAGTAAAATATACTATCAATTGTCATAAACTTAGAAAAATTTTTAAAGTATTTTAAGCAAATTGATTTTGTATATTCTTCATAAAAATCAAAACAATTTTCACTGAATTTGAAGCTTCAACATGAGTAACATGGAAGACCTCAGGGAAACCTAGAGATGGCCCAAGGTAATTATTTATTTCTTGGAGTCTGATGATTTCTTCCATTCACCTGGGGACTCTTACAAAAGCTTTCATTCTTGCTCAAGGCCTGGCATGACAGAAATTAGATATAAAAATACCTTTTAAAATAATGAACCTTAGAATATTCTACTTTACACCATGAGGAGAACCAGAACCAGAGAGACCCTGACCTGCCGTCGCGTCTGAAGCCACAGTTCACACACTGAGGGACCTTCACTAATTCAGTGTAAGGCCTACTTACAGAATAATGTATGCTAGACACTCTAATAGGCCCAGTTTATGAAGAAACTTACACTATAAGGTCCCAATGTCTGTTTGAAACAAGCACACAAACTAGGCAGAAAGATAAGCGCTCAAACAGACCATTATAAAAGTATATGCTTATCAAGGGACAGGATTAACAAAAGCATGATGGAATACAGAAAAGGGACTTCTAATCCAGGTACGGTGACAAGAATAGAGATGTCACCTGAACTGAGATTCCAAGTTTAGCTAGGCAGGAAAGTATGTCTGTGATGTATGTATGTGTGAGTAAGAGGTGTATGTGAGAGTATGTGATGTATGCATATAGTTCTATGTGTGGTAAGTGTATATACATGGTTATAGTGCATGTATTCTATGTGTGTGGCATATGTGTATGCATGTGTGTAGCGTGTGTGTGGTATGTGTTCATTAATGTGGCATAGTGTGTATGTGAGGTGTGTATGTGCATAATGTGTGTGTTCTGTTTGGTGTGTGTATGTGTGTGGTGTGTTTGTGCATGTATTGTATATATAGTGTATGTGCTATGTGCATTGTGTGCATGTGTGTTGTGTGTGTATATGCATGTGTGTGCATTTGTGTGTACATGTGTCTGTGCATATATGTGTGGTATGTTAGGTGGAGGTGGGTATCAGAGGAGGGGTAGGAAAGGAAAAGGTTTTCCTACAGAGAGAACAGCGAGGTATAGATACCTCTGGAGTTGTAGCTGTGTAAGGTATTTTGCAGAAGTCTTTCACTCATGGGAGAGGTCTTGCCCCCAGGCAACTGAGAATTTATTTTAATGCTTCAGTAGAAAAAAAAATGCTAATTCCAGAAACAATGAAACCTATTTTTGAATGTTCTGGGAGGGGAAGTGGAAGAAAACACTTTCTAACATAATTTTTTTTATATTAATTTAAAAAAATCATTTCCTGCTATAGGTTAGGTAATATTTAAGATCTACTAAATGCAATTATTTTCATTCTTTTGAGAACTCTACAGTGAGGTGCTTCATTCTTAAATAGGAAAAAAAACCCAACCTAAAAACTGTGTCCAAGGTCACAAGTCTCACCTCTCTGCTGTTTACCTCTTTTCTTGCTTTCTATGCAGAAGGCTCTTTCTTCGTAATGATTTCAGCTCTGGACCATAACTGTGACTACCTGCACATATCCACCCATCTGAGGGACATGCCATGTGAACTTTTCTCCTAATCCCAGCTGGGTAACAAACTGATTTGTCTGAATGACTGTGCTGAGTTGTCATTGCAAGTACGACTCATAATGTACAGCTGTTAGAATTCCTTATTCTCATTATATTCAAGATAGAGATAATAAACCTTGATGATATTGGGATTTGCAATTTTGGATTGGCTTCTCAATGTACTCACTAAAAATACTAAAAACTTATTTTTAGGGAAATGTCTCTCAAATACCTGTCTGCGAATGTCAACTACAGAGAGAGGTACTTCTGAAGTTTTTGAAACTCAGAGGCAAAACGTATTAAGGCAACACTACCTAGAGTGGTTTTTCTTTATAGTTGTAGTCAATACAGGAAGCCCTCTGAGTCTTATAGCCATGCAAATGTTTATATAGAAGTACTCTTAATACAAGACAAGGATGATTAGTAGAGAAAAGACCTTTAAATATGTTGTGGCTGTCTGATGTGTGGCAAGCTTTTTCCAACACCGTGTCATTTGCTGTTTACAACAGCCCTGCAAGATCATCTCATCATCCCCACTTTTCAAATCAGGAAATGGGAGTTTTTAAAGATTAAATCACTTACTCAGGCTAAACATATAAATCACTTAAAGCAAGTAATTAGAGCAGCAGGAATTTGAGAAGAGATCTGGTGTTTCCAAAGCCCACAGAAACACTCTTACTTAAAAGCTGTTTTTCACTCTAGATCATGGCTTTGCAAACACACATAAACCCAGCAGTGTTGAAGATGATTCATCCACAAAGGTTAGCAACTGCAGCAACTGCTGTATGGGACAACAAACCTATAACAACGACAGCACATACAATAGAAAGTTCCTTTTTCTCTTATGCAAAAGAATTTCAGAGATAACCTGTCAAAACCTCTATGAGAAGCCTGTGGCCACGAAAGACTCATGCTCCAAGTATTGCTATTGAACCATTTTTAAGACCTGATCCTGATTTCTGTGATCTGAGAGGGTTACAGAGCTTGAGTTATAACAGCAGAGTTTTGTGGAGCTGGATGGAAGGAGAAGTAAGACACTGTTTCATCCCTTCAGAGGAAACCTCCCATATACTGCTCATACTTTTTTATATTTCATTGTCAGAACTTGGCTACATTGTCATATCTAGCAACAGAAAAGGTTGGGTACGTGCCATCCCAAGTGGAAGACGCTTAGATGAGCAACATACTGTCTTTTCCTACCAGTGTGATAAGTGTCATTCTGAAGTGGGACTCTTATTTTAAAAGAGGCATTTTTTATTAACTTTTCAAATAGTTTTCACATGTCTTCCTCCTTCCTCCACAGAAGAAGAGAAACTTTACATATATGTCACAAAAATGCCCACTTCAACCTTGTGATTATGAAAGCATATATGTATATACCCCGAATTAATATTTTTAAAGTAATTTAATGAATGTTTCAGTTAAATTTGATCGGTCAATGTTGATTCAAAAAACTGAAGACAAAAAGAGTATTTTGGCAAAGACTTTTTAAGTGTCTGAGTTGAGCCATATATGTGTTCATTGCACTTGAACTTTAAATTTGAACTTTAGTGAGCCCACTAATAAAAGCATTAAATATCCCCTGTGCTAGGCCAACTTCTAATACGAGTTTTATTTCATTCTACCAGTTAAAACATCTTAAGAACTTACTAGGATTCTAAAAGTATTGAAATAACTTTTCTGAGTAGTACTTATTGAGATGAAGACATAGATCCAATTGCAAATAACAATAATAATGGTTTTCTTGAATTTATCTAATTTGCCTTGAAATTTATGTTGACTGAAATATATTCATCATAACATAAAATTTTAAAGGAAACTGACAAAATTAAAATTTTGAGAACTTTTCTACCCATAATGAGTTCTTTGAAAGAGCACATAGCAAACTTAGTGATTCTTAAGAGAAGAACATAATAATCCAACTTGATTATAAAACTGGTGTTTTGTAAAATGGCTTATTTGCAACAATCACACCTAAAATGTTGCTTACTCACGGTCAAGTTATATTTTTTCAAGATTTCTCTTTTAAAAGTTAAAATATAAATCCTCAATCAGTTGTGAATCAGAAATTATAATTAGACATATTGTATATTTAGAGAACTGGAATATCATGACTAGCAATGTTACATAAAAATATTACACACAAATTCATATTTTCATCTTTCATACCAAAACTTCTCTCTCCCATAATTCGTTAAAAATGTATACTGTAGGAGATACAGATTATTTTTTACTAAGAAAAGATAAGACAAATATGAAGAAAACTGATTTATAAAAATAATTGAGTAATTGTAACTCAATGTAACAAAATGTACTGATTAAAAGACCATTTTGTGAGCAGAAATCTTTATGTAATTTTCCTTCTTGGTATTTTATATTAAATCTGAGTAAAGCCCTACGTTTGAGAAGTTAGAAATGATGGCCTCCCTTTTTTTGTATGGAAATTAACGCCCCACTCTTATCTGCCTAGAAGACCTTTATTTTCCCTTCAAAATGTTTTCCAAGAAACCACCCTGACCTTCTCCTCACTGAACTAACCATTTCCTTTTCACTACTTACTACACATCTTATGCTCCCTTTTTGGTTGTTAAGATCAGCACTGTGCAGTTGACTCTCTAACAACACAGACTTGAACTGTGCATAATTCATTTAGATGTAGATGTTCTTCTGCCTCTGCCACCACTGAGACAGCAAAATCAACTCCTCCTTTTCTTCCTCCTCTGAAACCTACCTAAGTTGAAGATGAGATGATGAGGATAAAGAACTTTCTAATTATCTACTTCCACTCAAAGAATAGTAAATATATTTTCTCTTATGACTTTCTTAATAGTATTTTCTTTCCCCAGCTTATTTTATTGCAAGAATATAGTATGTAATGCATATAATTTACAATATGTGTCAATTGACTTTATCTTATCAGCAAGACTTCCTGTCAACAGTAGGATATTAGAGATTAAGTTTTTGGAAGCCAACAATGATATGCATATTTTTTTACTGAATAGGGGTTAGTACACTTAACTCCCACATTGTTAAAAGATCAATTATAATATTTGTTTTTACACCAGATTTCAGATTTCTAAATTACAATACCAACTTCCTGAAAACAAAACCTGTACTTTGAGCACTCCTGTGTCTCCAGTACCTAACATTATATCAAAATCAATGTGTACATAAATATTTGTGAAATTCAATTTTCAACGTGTTCTATAATCAGTGAGTACATCTGTGAAACTCAAAAAACATAAAATATGTATCAATCAATATTTATAAAGTGGTATAGACTAAGTACTTGCTAAAAAGAGCATAGTATGAACTATTAAAAATAGGTTTAAAAATAAGTTTCTTTTCCAGAAAGATGGAGGAGACCTAATTTTCCCTATTTTTCTCTCAACATACAACTAAAGACACTGAGCATTACATAAAAATCAAACATAAGAGGAAGCTTCAAGGTGTAGAGACAAAGACAAAATAGCTAGAAACCTTAGAACCCAAGAATAATGTGGGTGTGAGTCCTCTAGGTTTTCTTATTGTCCTATATGTCACAAACAAGGAGTAGCAGAAGCTGGAAACTCATAAAAATCAATGTACACAGATTAGAAAAGTCCCCACATTTCCAAATATTGCTTTTCTAGCCAGGGGAACAGAATAAGAGAAAAAAACTTTTAGACAATAACTACTCTATTTCAACCTAAAACCACTTCTCCCCAAAAGGAGGATTAATTTCAACCCATGCCAGCAGAGACCAGTGGGGATTCCATATGAAAACCCTTGCCAGAGTACAGTAAATGGCCGAAGAGAGTGGGATAAGGGAAAAAAGTGGTTGTGACTACAAAAGGGCAGCATGAGGGATGTTTTTCAATGAAGAAAAATTTCTGTACCTTAAATATGCCTTGGTTATGATATTGTAATATACATTGGCAAAGTGTTACTATTGTGAGAAATTGGGTAAAGGATACACCAGGCCCTTCTGCACTTTATTTATTTTTTATTTAATTATTTATTTATTTATTTATTTATTTATTTTATTTTTAGTTGTAGTCTCACTCTTGTCACCCAGGCTGCAGTGCAGTGGCATACTGCTTACAGCCACTGTAGTCTTGATCTCTTGGGCTGAGGCAATCCTTCTGCCTCAGTCTTTCAAGTTGCCGGAACTACAAATGCATGTCACCACTCCTGACTAGTTTTTGTGATTTATTGCAGAGACAAGGTCTCACCAAGTTGCCCAGACTGGTCTCAAACACCTGGGCTCAGGAAGTCCTCTTGCCTCAGTCTCCCAGAGTGCTGGGATTGCAGGCTGAGCCGCTTTGGCCGGCCTCCACTTTATTTTTAATGAATACATGTGAATCTACAATTATCTCAAAGTAAAGCATATTATCAAAATAAAGGAAGGAGGAAGGAAGGAAGGAAGGAAGGAAGGAAGGAAGGAGAGAGGGAGGAAGGAAAGGAAGTGAGGAAGGAAGGAGAGTAAGAGAGGAAGGAAGGAAAGAAGGAAGCATGGAAGGATGAACAATTGGTAAGGAACTATTAGTAACTGATCTTAGCTGCCATCCAGCTAGTGTAAGCCAGTGTGAACATAATGGCACTTGCCCATTCTCCTCTCCAAAGTGTAACATGCAGCTGTAGGAAAGAGAAGATTACTGATGTGGTTTCTGTTTACTAAATATCTGGGCACCCAATGGTCCAGTCAAGTTGACTCATAAAACTAATCATCACAAATTCTTTCCCTGAACCCATGTAAAACAAAGAAAATAATGAGAAGAAGAAGCCTCTGACATCAGAGAATACAAATTCTTTGTCATTTTGTGAAAATTCTCACATCTTAGGTGATTAAATAAAAGATAATGGAAAATATATTAGTTATCGAGGTGGAATTCTCCCAAAAGCCTTGAGTTGAGGAAAAGTAATGGAAGAAGAGACAGCACTTATCAGTTATTTCTGACATACACAATTAAGGAGATCATGACTGAAGACAAAAAAAAATCCAGTGGCAAAGTGAGCACAACTTTTATGCCCTGAAACATAGAAGAATCAAACTTTTGGTAAAAGAGTCCATGCTGAAAGAATCAAGAAATGAAAAATAAAAAAACTCTTGTGAATAATCAGGAAGCTACCTTTGTTAACCTACTTTGGTAGTGAGAAAATGAAGAGAAAAATATATTGTTCACCTTTTTAAGCGCAGGTATTAAGATAAGGATCCATCTTCCCCGGGCAAAATATAGGTTCTTTTAAGGCCTACAAGCTAGACTCATTGTTTGGGATTTTCCAGTAATTTTTTTCTCATCTATTCAAGAATTAATTGTGTTTATTGATTTATATATGTGAGAAAGACAGAAAGAAAAAGAAAAAAAAGAGGAAATAAATGAGAGTGCTTGTTAAAAATTTTGAGCCATAATCTCAGATAAGTCTACCAAATCAAATCCAACAGCACATTCAAAAAAAAAAATTTCACCACAGTCAAGTGAGTTTTGTCCCGGGGATGCAAGGATGATACAACATATATAAGTCAATAAACACAATTCATCACATAAATAGATGCCAAATAGGCCTAGAGGAAACATTCCTCAAAATATATGTGACAAACCCACAACCAATATCATCCGAAACAAAGAAAATTGAACATGTTTCCTCTCAGAACTGGAACAAAGAAAAGATGCCCACCTTCACCATTTGTATTCAACACAGTACTGGACATCCTAGCTTGTGCAATCAGATAAGAGAAAAATGCAAAGTGTATCCAAATTGGAAAACCAGATGTCAAAGTATTGCTGTCCACCAATGACAGAATCTTATATCAAAAAAAAAAAAATGCTTACCAAACTTTTCAAAAGACTCCTGGACTTGATAAACAAGTTAAGTAAAGTGGCAGATTACAAAATCACCACACACAAATCAATAGCATTGATATACACAAATAATGATCTGAGGATCAAATCAAGAACTCAATCTCATTTAAGTTAGATGCTAAAAAATAAATAAATAAAATACCAAGAAAGTGAAAATTCTGTACAGGGATAATTACAAAACACTGATGAAAGAAATTTTCTAGAGGACACAAACAAATGAAAAAATATCCCATGCTTTTGAATAGAAAAAATCAACGTTGTTAAAATTACCATACCACCCAAAGAGTTCAATGCAATCCCTGTCAAAATACCAATGTCATTTTTCACAGAATTAGAATAAGCAATCCTACAATTCATATGGAACCAAAACAGAGCCAGAAAAGTCAAACCAATCCTAAGCAATACAAGTAAAGCTGGAGATATCATGTTGCCTAACTTCAAATAATACTGCAAGGCTGTAATAACCAAAACAGCACAATATGGGCAAACCCCTTAGGTTTTCTCCCACTCTGGAAGATTTACTGTACTCTCAATAAATCCTGCTTTCTAAATAAAAAAATTTTTAAAATAGCGTAGTACAAGTACAAGGACAGACACATGTACCAATAGAACAAAATAGAGAATTGAGAAATAAGTCCAATATCCACAACCAACTGGTCTTTGACAAAGCAGGAAAAAATATACACTGGGAAAAGGACACTCTATTCAATAAATGAAGCCTGGAAAATTGGAGAGCCACAAGAGGAGAATGAAACTGGATCCCTATCTCACACCATATACAAAAAATTAACTCAAAGATCAATAAAAGTCTTCAATGTCAGACCTGAAACTATAAAAATCCTAAAAGAAAATTTAGAAAAAGCTCTTCTAGACATTGTCCAGGCAAATAATATATGGCTAAGAACTCAAAAGCAAATGTAAGTGAAACTAAAGTAAATAAGTGGAACTTAAACAAAAGTGTCTACATAGTAGAGAATTAATCAATAGAGTAAATAAGCAACCTACAGAATGGCGGAAAATATTTCCAAAGTATACATCTGACTAAAGACCAATATCCAGAATCTGCAAAAGACTCAAACAAATCAGTAAGGAATAAAATAACTTTACAAAGTAGGCAAAAGACATGAACAGATATATCTCAAAAGAAGGTATACAAATGGCCAAAAATTATATATAAAAAATTTAAGCATCACTAATTATAAAGGAAATAAAAATAAATACCGTAATTAAATACCACTTTACAACTGTCAGATGGTCATTATTTAAAAAATAAAAATATAGATGTTGGTGCAGATGTGGTGAAAAGAGAACATTTATACACTGTTGGTGAAAAAGTAAATTAACACAGTCTCTGTAGAAAACGATATGGAGTTTTCTCAACTAACTAAAAATAGATCTACTATTTGATCCAGAAACCTCACTACTTAGTATCTACCCAAAGGAAGAGAGGTCATTACATTAAAAAAGACACTTGTATGTTTATTGCAGCACACATCAAAATTGCAAAGATGTGTAATCAACCTCAATGCCTCTCAACTAATCAATGATAAAGAAAATGTGTGTGTCTCTGTGTGTGTATAAACACCCACTTATACATACACAATGAAATACTATTTAGCAATAAAAATAAAATAGTGTCTTCTGCAGCAACTTGGATAGAATTGGAGACCATCACCCTAAAGGAAGTAATGAAGGAATGAAAAACCAAAACTGCGTATTCTCATTTATAAGTCAGGGTCTGCAGAGGCAGATAGAATGGTATAATGCACAATGTATACTCAGAAGTGAGAATATAGAAAGAGAAGGATAAAAAATTACCTATTAGGTACAATGTGCGCCAGTGGCAAGTACACTAAAGTGACAGTACACTAAAGTCCAGACTTCTTCACCACTATACAATATATACACATAACCAAAAACCATTCATACCTCTGAAACTATTGAAATAAAATATTTTAAAGAAAATATTAAGTGAATGAATAAAAAATTAAGTATACTTAAGTGTAATTTTATAAACAGACACATGTTTATAAAACTCTTAAAATGATGCATGAATTTTAAAGACTTCTAGGAGGATAGAGGAGGCAAAATAATACAGTATAGCTTGCCTTCAAAGAAAATATTTCAGATTAGAATAACATCAAGATTCACAATGACTATATCTTCAAACTATCAAATTGTAATTTCTTGGGTTCGGAATTGGATATTTCACTTTTAACATTTATGTACATTAAAATCTAAGGAGAAAGATTACAAAAATTATATTTTTAGAGAAGATTCTTGGAAGATACTATAAAAATTCTATGTTTAGGGAGGATTTTGGGAAGGTAACAGAGTAGGAAACACCAGGAATACATCTTACCACCTACACAACAATAACATTGGTAGGATCTGTCTGATGTAACTATTTTGGGCCTCTAGAGTCCATTGAAAGCCTTCAATATCCGGGGGTAGGCTCAGACAGTAACTTTTGATGTATTTACAATTTTCATGTTTACCTTGGCAGTGGCTACCCATCTTCATTTCCTGTTCCCATGGCAGTCATCTGTACACATGTTCTGAAGCCAAAGACAAAAAGAGAATCTTGAAACCAGTGAAAGAAATATGCAAGTTATAAAATACAAAAACATTAGGACATAGAACAACATAGCAAGAGATTATAAGAATTTCCCAGTAACAGCAAAAACAATCTGGGTAAGGTACAATTTTTTAATGCTTTTGATTCAATTAAAGAGCAAGGAAAGAAAATAAATTTAAGCAATCAAAAACTTTCATGGGGGGAAGAGATTCAATGGAGTATTCATCCATTGAGAGAGGTAAAGAGAAACCAGACATAAATGCATTGAAGTTTCAATTACTACCTGTGAGAAGGCATGAAAAATTAGAATTTGAGGAACTCTTACCAGACAGAAAAAGAATTCTCACCCACTCATACTCACAGATTTTTATTCAGGGATCAGGGGCATTGTGACAATGGCAGAAGAAAGGGAATAACAGTTGAAGAAATGTAATATGAAGCCTACAGGATGTTCCGCAAAGTATATGCCAACCTCCCTATAAAAGTGGCAGGCAAGGAAGAAAAGAAGATAAAAATTTATCCAAGGTATTCTGAGGGTTGTCAAGACCTAATGGTGGGACAAGTTAATGGAAAGAAACCCCTCCAGGGCATTCTAAGTAAAGAGACAGCTCTCTAAGGGTAGATAATCTCTAGCAGTCCCAGAGGCTAAAACAAAACAAAACAAAAAATTTAAAAAACGGTTAATAGCCAAGTTATAAAGGTAAAAGAAAACCATGTGGTCTATAAAACTGGTTGTTTATCACATAACTCAAATATATCTAGGATTTTGTCAATGCTTAGAACTGAAACTTTATTAAAGTCCTTATACTGTTATCAAAATAAATTGAATGGAGTAATAAAATTGAGCAAGCTAAAGTAAGGTGCAGTAGCTCACAATCCCAGTACTTTGGGACACTGAGGCAGGAGAATTGCTTGAAGCCAGTGGTTCAAACAATCTGGGCAACATTGCAAGACCCCATCCAGTCAAAATAATAAATAATAAATAGATGCAAAAATATTTTTAAAAATCAAATAAAGCAACAACAAAGTTCAGATGCAGCACACATACAGGTCAAATTGACTTAGCATCCTACATAAGAAATTGCATGCACTTTTCTGGTGGTAAATACTATATGCTTCTGTTTACATTTGTGTGTGTTCCCATATTTAATTTAAAACTACAAAAAGCAAGAAAATGCAATTATGGCAAAGAGAGCAAATAGGAAATAGAAGCAGAATCGGAGATGGCTCAGTTGTTGGATTTATCAACCATGGACTTTAATATAACTGTGATAATACTGCTAAAGGATTTACATGAAAAACAAATAACAAATTTTGATAGATATATAATAAATTTAAATGAATTAAAAATAACTGTTACAAAATAACAATGTGATATCAGAAATAAGGAATTCATTGATAGACTAGATAGAAGACTAGACTCAGAAGATAAATAACTAAATTACTTTGAATTATGCAAATGAATGCAGAGTGAAAATGTAAAAACAAAAAACAAAAGTAGGAGAATAAAGCATAAAAGAGGTTTAAAGATTTATACTACAGTACCAGTGGTCTAACAAACATGTAGCTATAGTCCTAACAAACAAACAAAATATTTCAGAAGAAATATTGAGGATGACATGGATAAGAAGTTTTCAAACTGAAGACAGTTATCAAACCACAGATCAAATAAACTCAACACACAATATGCAAGATTAAAAAAAAAAAACCAAATCTAAGCAAATTATGTTTAAATTTCCAAAATGAGCCGGGCTTGGTGGATCAGCCTGTAATCCCGCGCCTTTGGGAGGCTGAGGGGAGTGGATTGCCCGAGACCTCATCTCTACAATAAATCAAAAAATCACTCGGACATGGTAGCGCGTGCCTGTAATTCCGGCTACTCGGAAGGCTGAGGCGGAAGGATCGCCGGAGCCCAGCAGGTCGAGGCTGCGGTGGCCGGGAGCGGCCACTGCACTCCAGTCTGGGTGACAGAGTGAGACTCCAACTCAAAAAAAAAAAAATTCCAAAATGATAGAGTAAGGTCAAATCTTAAGCAACCAAAGAAAAGAAATATGTTACATACAGTGAGCATGCCACTGTTTGCCAGCCTGGGTGACACAGAGTGAGACTCCAACTCAAAAAAAAAAAGAAAAAAACAAACAAAAAAACACCGTATTGTGTAGTTTACAGCATATGTAAGATTAAATATAATGCAACAAGAACACAAAACCCTAGGTAAAAGTGATGAGAATTATGCCTTTGTAAAGATTTTACCTTATTTATGAATCATATAGTATTTTCAAGGGAAACGATAATTAACATACAGATTTGTTTTGTAATCTTTAGAGCAACCACTGAAATGATGATAATGATAATGTACAAAGAATTCCAGATAAGAAATAGACATTATAAAAAGAAATTTAAATTATGCAATTTGCCAAAAATATAGCAAGGAATGAGAACAAACAGAATGAATAACTAGAAAGCAAATTCGAAGATACTTTTGTTTGTTCTGATACTTAAAGCAAGACGTATTCGTAATTATGTAATTGTAAATAGGTTGTAGTCTCCAACTAAAATGCAGAGAAGATTAGTAAGAATTAAACACACAACACACAAAAACACTACACACACACTAAGATCCAGAAGTACACTTTAAGAAAAAACACTGGTATATCTACGCTTATATCTGGAAAATAGGCTTCAAAAATAAGAGTATTATTACTAAGTGACAAAAAGACACATTTCTTAATAAAGAAGATTGACTGGGAATTAATAAACACTAAATATGAGTGTACCTGGCAAGAAGATTCAAAATATGAAAAACAAAAACTGATCAAATCAAAAGGAGGAATATGGAAAACACATATTGAAAGTTGGACTATTTAACATTATATCTCTGTAATTTAAAAAGTACACAAAAAATAAAATTACATAAAATTGTAAAGCCTCTTCCAACCAACTTATTCTAGTTGATATGTCCAGAATATTTCACCAAAAAAATTGCAAAATACACATTATTTTCAATTGCACAAATAGACTAAAGATTAGGTGACAAGCAGGTCTCAATAAATATCAAAGAGGAAAATAATACAAAATAAGTTAACTGAATATGAAGACATAAAAATTACCAATAATAATAGTAAATTGAAAGTCTTTTTTTTTTTTTTTTTTTGAGTTGGAGTCTCACTCTGTTACCCAGATTAGAGTGCAGTGACCGCTCCCGGCCACCGCAGCCTCGACCTGCTGGGCTCTGGCGATCTTTCCGCCTCAGCCTTCCAAGTGGCTGGAACTACAGGCGCGCACTACCACGCCCGGCTAATTTTTTTATTTATTTAGAGATGAGGTCTCGCCAAATTGCCCAGGCGGGTCTCGAACCGCGGGCTCAGGCAATCCACTCACTCAGCCTCCAAAGGTGCGGGATTACAGGCTGAGCCACCGAGTCCGGCTATTGAGTATTTGAAAATAATACAATACAAAATTAAAGATTATACCAAACAATACATTTATACAAAATATATATAAATGAGTCAAAGTAGAAATTTTTAATTTACAAATATTTCCAATTAAATAAGAAAAACAATATATGAAAATCTGGAGATTTTGCTAAAGAAGTTTTAAAAATAAAATATAAATCATCAAATTCTCATATTGGAAGAAGTACAAAGTTTAAAGTTAATTGTGTCAATTTATATTCCAAGCTAGTAATCTCATTACTGATATATATTTTAAAGAAATGAAATCGGAATGTTAAAGAGGTGTCTACATCCCGTTTATTGCAGCATTATTCGCAATAACCAAGATGCAGAAGCAACCCATGTTCCTCAACAGATTAATGAATGAAGAAAACATGGTATACACACACAATGGGATACAATTCAGCTTTATAAAAAGAATCAAATTATGTAATTTTTGATGACATGGATGAACCTAGAGGACATTATATTAAGTGAAAAAAGTCAGGCACACGCACACAAATACTGCATGATTTCGCTTATACGTGGAGTTAAAAAAAAGGAAATCATAGAAACAAGAGAGTAGAATTATGGTTGTTGGGGTTGTGAGGGCAGGAGCTTGGGGAGATCTCAGCGAAAGAATACAAAATTTTAGTTGGGAGCAATAAGTTCAAGAGATCTACTGTACCACATGGTGATTATAGTTAATAACAATGTAATTTAATTTTATTGTAATCAACTCAATATTACCATTTTATAATGTGTACATATTTCAAAATGACATGTTGTACATGACAAATATAGGCATTCTGCCAATAAAAAATAATAATAAATTTCTATTCCAAGAAGTTGATAAAATTGGGCAAATTAAACCTAAATTACATAGAACAAGATAAATAATACAAAGAGAGTAGAGAAATCAACGGAATGGAAAGCAAAGAGAAAAAAATCAGAAAACCAACCATTTTTTAGAAAATATGTGAAAAAACGGATGTCTCTAGGAAGACTAATTGAAGACAAAAAGAGGCAAAAAAAATGCCAATATGAAGAATTAACAGAGATCATTACTCTAAAACAAAATTTCTCAATCTTGGTCCATTGCCATTTGAGGTTGAGTAATTCTTTGTTAGATGGCTGTCTGATACATTGTTGGATGGTTATTAACATCTCTGGTCTCTACCCTCTAGATATTAGCAACACTTCCACAGGTGTGATAACCAAAAATTGTCTAGATATTGTTATATATTCCCCATGAGCAAAATATTCCCCACTTGAGAAAAAGTGCTTTAGGTCCTGCTTTCATTATAAAGGCAATTAGAGGAATGAATGCATATTACTGTGTCAATAAAGGAAAATAAATATTTGCAAAGACTCATTTACCTATGTCATCCAAGAAGATATAGAAAAGTTGGAAGGTCTATATCTATTAAAAATGACTTAATTTATAATGAAACTCTTTCCACAATAATAACCTTGGCACGTTGGCTTCACTGATAAATTCCACCCACTTTATTGAGTCTACCACATCAATCATATACAAAATTATTTTTTTAATAAAGAAGGAATATCTTCCATCTCATTTTATGAGATAGAATAACCTTGATACCAAAGTTTTAAAAAGACATTTTTGGGAAAGAAAATTAAATGCAGAAGAGTATTTATCATGAATATAGACACAGAAATCTATTACAACATATTAGCAAATGTGACCATCCTTACTGATTTTACTTCCTGTATGACTTCAGTGAGTTTTGCTTCTAGTTCTTTTTGATTCCTGGTCACTTGCACCATAATATTCAGCAATACACTTAATGGATAATATATCATGATAAATTAAAGTTTTTCCCAGGAAAGTGAGTTTAATATAAATTTGTATATTAAAACTGCATAGAAGAAAGAAATAAAAAGATGCTTCTGAAAAAAAGCCCCTTTGATGGAATTCGTTTTTCTTGCTACAATTATTCAGAATGCTGCAAATATGAATACCATTTTTTCAGAATTATCTACTTAAACCTACAGAGAACATTATGTTAAAAAATGGAACACTCAAACAAATTTGATGAAAATCAGGCAAAGGTGATTACCATTCCTGTTAATAATTAACATAATATAGAATATTCTGATAACATAGATAATGTAATGACTGAGATATAGTGTAAGTATAAAATGTACAATATTCTGATGATTTGTCTAGAAAAAAATAGAAATTTTTCCTTGATTCTTTAATTTAAAAGTTTGACATATTGTCTGGAAAAGGCAAAATGCAAAACTCAATAACTTTCTACATGCTAGCAATAAAAATTTAGGGGACATAATAAAAATAGATTTTCAATTATAGCGTTTAAACTAAAAATAAATATTAAAGTTTCATAAATTATAAAAATAAAATATTTTTTATAAAATATTATTTTATTATAGAGATGTGGGGTACAAGTAAGAATTATCCACATAAGTAGGCTGCATGCAAGTTAAGTTGGGCTTCCAACTGACCCTCACTACCCTTGTATGGAACCAGGGACCCTTCGTGTTGTTATGTGTCCCTCCCTCCTTTAGCAGTGTTCAGTGACTGCTGATTCCTCCCTTGTGCTGATGAGATTAATGTTCAGGTTCCATTTATGAGTGGAAATATGTGGTATTTGCTTCTTTATTTTTGTGATAGGTCACAAAGTATGATGGTCTCCAACTCCATCCAATTTGCTGTGAAGTCCATGATTTTGTTTTTATGATTTTTTTTACATATGTACATTTATTCCACATATAGTCCATAGTTACTTGACAGTATTTTCCAGAGTTACTGGAGTAATAAATTCTGGTAATTAGGTTCATATGCAATCAACTACCAGTAAATCTTAGAGGGAAAATTTTACATTCACAACTTCTGTTAAATTCTATAAGCATGTTCATTTATTTAGAAGTAACTGTAGGATTCTGTAATCAGAATTACACATTTAAGTTGTTTTAAATAAACACCCAGACAAATTTTCATTTATACCAAGTAGCTGGTTTATATTTAGATTATCTCAAGAGGGGAAACCAACTATTTAGGGATTCATAGAAAAATAAACAAGTAACTGGTTGAAGAGGTCTAAGAAAATATTAACTTTTAAAATTTCACTATTTATTTATTTTCCTTGAAGTTCTCTACCTTTCCCATCCATGATAATGTAACAGAAAAATTTAACCAGTGTTACATTCTAAACTCAAGCGTCAATCCATGCCTTTCCCCTAAGAGAAGTCATTTCCCTGACTTTTCTTTCTCTCTCATCTAAACAGAACATTTTAGGCAACTAAATTCCAGAACTTCAAGCTTTCACCTACTTTTATATACCTGTCTTTAGGGAACCACAATTCTAACTATCCTTCATTTCCTAGTGGCTGTGTAATACTGCATCATATATGTACCACATTTTCTTTATCCACTTTCAATGGGCAGTAGGGTTGGCTCCATGCTTTTGCTACTGTGAATAAAGCAGCAATAAGCACCCATGTGCAGGTGCTTTTTTTGTAGAATGACTTATGTTACTCTGAATATATTCCCAGAAGAGTGATTGCTGGATCATATGGAAAGTCAATTTTCAGTTTCTTTAGTAATTGCCACACTGTCTTCCATAGAGAAAGAAATAACTTGCACTCCTACCAATGGTGTAGAAGCATTCCTTTTTCTCCAGACTTGCACCAGCATCTGTTTGTTTGTGTTTGTTTTTCTTACTAATCATGACCATCCTCACTGATTTTACTTCTGTATGACTTTAGCTAGTTTTGCTTCTAGTTCCTCTTGGTTCTTGTTCACTTTTGCCATCCATTCTCTGATTTCTGTGGTTGTCAGCTGGGGGGGTTTCCATTGCATGTACTCCGATGGATGGTTTTTTGGGCACTGTCTTTTTAGGACTCTGAAGGTTTCCTGTATTCTTTTTGCTGACGTTTTCTCATTTGTAACAGACTTATCTTTGCTCTCTAAATTTTCTCTTTTGATTTAAAGCTCTGAAGCTATTCGATTACCCTGTGTTCTAGAGTACTTTCTGTTGTTCGATATATGCCACTCGGTGAGACTATGAGAGACATTCACATATGCTCCTTGCTCCACCCTATGGTAGAATTCTGTCACTGCAGAACTTCTCATCCACTGCTAAACTTGGACCAGCTTCCAACTCCCTGCTGCTTGTGTTCGGTGGGTAGCCAGGGAGAGGATGGGTCTCCTGTCTGCTGACTGCAGCCTACAGCCCACTTTTTTTTTCCTTTGGGTCTCTGTCATGTCACACCCTCCCTACTCAGGTCTGTACCCTACTCTTGAAATAGAGTAGATTTTCTGCCATTAAGGAGGTGGTGGGTGCTGCCCTCCTGGACCACAAGGCTTGAGAAGGTCCCCCTAGCTTGGGAGATGGACACCAGCTAATAGCACTGTGCATATGCCAGGATTTTTCTGTAGATGGCCCCACCCTTCCCACCAGTGAGTCAGAAAACCATGCTCAAGTCCGCTCTGCAGGGTTCACACTCTGTAGCCCCACCCCTCCCCACCTGTGAATCAAAACCAGGCTCATGGCATCTCTTCCAAGTTTACTCTTCAGGTTACTACCTCTCCGCTCCACCCATGAGTCACTAGTTCACCAGCGAGTCACCCTCACATCAGATGCCCCAGCACAGGTCTTTCTCCCATTCGGATTGGGCTGCAGTTTGTCAAAATTCTGTGCCCTGTTCAGTACTCCTCCTGCATAGGACTGATGACCTACACCAAACTGAGGGGGAGAACCATCCAAACATCTTTGACTTACTCACCTGACTTCATCTGTATCACAGGGCTTCAGTTCCTATGCACAAAATAAAGCAAAATGTTTAAATAATATGTTTTAAAATACTAAAGATAATGGAGAAACAATATTTTGGTGGAAAGCTTCAAGTTTGCAATAATATTAATAGTTTTCAAATTCATCTAATAATTTATTCTGATTCTAAACAAAATATCAAAATATTTATTCATAGGTCAAGACCAGGTTATTGTAAAGTTATTTCATTTAGACAAGAAAATGGGCACACAGAGTCAAATAATCAAAATAAGAGATTATTGTTCCAGATTTATGAAGTTTTCTGAAAGTAGTTATGCTAAAATATGTAGTAATGAAAACTAGTCCTTTTTACTCAGAAACAATGTAGTGACAAAGAGAAGACAAACTGGCAAATTTGTGGTAAAAGTGGGACTTCCACTCTCTTCTTCTGATTATTATATAATAATCAACCAGGAGATAAATATGAGAAGAAAATGAATTAAGTATATAAACATACGATTAACAACAAAAAGAGAGCACAAAAGTGAAAATAAAAACTACATCTTCAACAGTAATAAGAAGAAAGACAAGAATTTCTTTTTTGTTGTTGTTTTGTCAATTTTTTTTTCACGATCAGTGTGGTCCACATTTCTTTGTCTAAAATTTGTCAAATAGTCCATCAAAAATTGATGTGTTTTGCAATTCAGATTTTTTTTTCAATTTTTAATTTTAAAGATGTGGGGTACAATTCAGAGTTAAGTATAAAAATGTTCATTATGCAGGTACCCTTGTTGATGAAGTGTGTCCCCCTCCCCAACAGATTCCCACTACTGCCAATCCCACCTCCCCCACTCAATTGGCAGTTTCCCACTACTGCCTATCCTTTTCTTATAGTATTACAATACATGTTCAAGATCCACTTATGAGTGAGAATATGTGATACTCAGTTTTTTGTTTCTGCTCTAGACCACTCAGTATTATAGACTGTAAGTCCATCCAAGTTGCTGTGAAGTTCAAAATTTTGTCCTTCTTTGTGGCTGTGTAACATTCCATTGTGTATATGTACATTTTTTTATCCAGTCTTCTTTTGATGGGCAGCATGGTTGGTTCCATGGTTTTGCTGTTGTGAACGATGCTGTAATAAACATATGTGTGCAGGTATCTTTTTCATAGAGTGATTTGAGTTCCTCCGGGTATATTCCCACTAGGGGTATTGCGGTGCCATATGGAAGATCAATTTTTAGATATTTTAGGAATTGCCAAACTGTGTTTCCACAGAGGCTGTACTAGTTTACACTCTCACCAACAGCATAGACGTGTTTCTTTTTTCCTGCATCCTCTCCAGCATTTGCTGTTAATTTTGAGTTATTAACATTGGCCATCCTAACAGGAGTCAGGTGGCATATCAGTGTGGTTTTAATTTGCATTTCTTTGATGCCTAGTGAGGATGAGCATTTCATCGTGTATCTGTTTGCTGCTCATATGTCTTTTTTTGAGAAGTTTCTATTCATATATTTTGCCCACTTTGCAAAGGGGCTGTTTATTTTTTTCTTTTCAGCACACATTTGAGTTCCTTTTAGATCCTAGATGTTAGGACCTTGTCAGACATAGAGTTGGAAAATGATTTTTTTCTCCATTCTGTGGGCTGTCTCCCCACTCCCTTGATGGTTTCTTTTGCTTTGCAGAAGCTTTTGAGTTTGATGAGGTCTCAGTTGTCTATCTTATCTCTTATGGCATGAGCATTTGGAGTTTTGGTCAGGATTTTCTTTACAGTTCCAACTTCCATAAGGGTGTCTCCTGCATTTTATATTTAGGTCTTTGATCCATTTAGACTTGATTTTTGTGAATGGCAATAGGTAGGGGTCTTGTTTTAATCTTCTGCATGAGTTTAGTCAATTTTCACAGCACCATTTGCTAAACAAGTTCTTCTCTCCCCAGTGGTTGGTAGTGAGGCTTAGTTGAAGATGATTTGTTGAGAAATTGGGGTTTTGCTTCTAGAATTCCAACCTGTTTTACTGGTCTATATGCTTGTTCTTGTATTAATACCAGGCTGTTTAGATTATTGTAGCTTTATAATAAAGTTTAAAGTCTGGGAATGTGATACTTCCCTTTTTTTTTTTTTTTTTTTTGCTGAGGATTGTTTTGGCTATTTGTCATCATTTATGTTTCCATATGAATTCCTGTATTGTCATTTCCAGGCCTGAGAAAAGTAATTTAATGGGTATTAAGTTATATCTGTAAATTGCCTTGTGTAGGATGGACATCTTAACTGTTGATTCTTCCAATCCATGAGCATGGAATCATTTTCCATTTGTTGGTGTCATCTTTGATTTATTTGAGTTATGTTTTGTAGTTCTCATTGCAAAGGTCTTTCACTTCTCTAGTTAGAAAGATACCAAGGTATTTCATCTGTGTGTGTGTGGCTATTTGAATGGGATTGTGCTTTTTATTTGGGTTTCTGTTAGTTTATTGTTGGTGTGTAGGAATGCTACTGACTATCAGTACAAGGAGTTTGTTAACAGATTCTCTTGGGTTTTTGAGGTATAGAATCACGTCCTCTGCAAAGAAGGATAACTTAACTTCCTCTTTTCCTATCTAAATATCCCTGATCTCCTTCTCTTGTCTGATTGTTCTAGCTAAGACTTCTAAAACTATGTTGAAAAGGAGGGGTAAGAGAGGGCATCCTTGTCTTGTTCCTTGTTTTCAGGGGAAATGGTTCCAATTCTGTTTGTTTAGCAGTATGCTGGCTATGGGTTTCTCGTAGATGGCTTTTACTATTTTGAGGTATGCTCTATCTATGCCTGGATGGTTGAGGGTTTTTACCAAGTAGGGGTGCTGGATTTTGTCAAAAGGTTTTACCACATTGATGATATTATCATGTGGTTTTTGTTTTTACATCTGCTGATGTATTTCATTATGTTTATGGTCTTGTGAATGTTGAACCAGCCCTGCATCCCAGGGATGAAGCTTGCTTGGCCATGGTGGGTGATTTTTTTGATTAGCTGTTGGATACAGTTTGCTAGAATCTTATTGAGAAATTTAGCATCTGGGTTCATCAAGGATATTGGCCTGTAGTTCCCTATCTTTGTTGGATCTTTACCAGGTTTGGGTATCAGTGTGATGTTAGTTTCATGAAATGATTTGGGGAGATTTCCATCTTTCTCAATTGTATGGAATGCTTTCAATGGGATTGGTATCCTTTCCTCCTTGTATGTTTTATAGAATTCTACCTGGTCCAGGGCTTTTTTTATGTAGATAGTTTTCTTATGCCATAGTAAATTTCCTGGATTGTTATTGGTGTATTTGGGGTCTCAATTTCTTCTTATTTTAACTTGGGGAGGCTATGTGATGTCAGAAAGTTCTCCATTTCCTTTAGGTTTTCTAGCTTGTTTCCATACAAGTATGCATAGTAGTCTCTAATAATCTTTTGTATTTGGGGGGAGTCAGTTGTGATTTGATCTTTTGCATTTCTGATTGTGTTTATGTGGGTTTTTTTCTTTCTTTTTTTTTTTAGTCAGTCTAGCTAGGGGTCCATCAATGTTGTTTATCCCTTCAAACAACTGGCTTTTTGGTTCATTTTTTTTTTTTTTTTGTATTATCTTTTTTTTTTCTTTGTCCTGAATTTCGGCTTTTATTCTGGTAATCTGGATTCTCTGCTGAAGTTAGGGTTTTGGTGGTCTTGCTTTTCTAGTTTCCTTAGGTGATTTCTTATGCTGTTGACTTGTGATCTTTCCATTTTCTTCATGTGTATTCACAGAGATATGAATTCCCCTCTTACTACTGTTTTCATGGCATCCCAGAGATTTTGGTAAGATGTTTCTTCATTTTCATATGTTTTCAGGTATCTTTTAATCTCTGTTTTGATTTCCATGTTGACTCAGGAGTTAGTTACTATCATGCTGTTTATTATCTGTGTCTTTGTGGTTTTGATGGGAACTTTGTTGGTGTGGAAATTTATTTTTAGTCTACTGTGGTTTGTGAAGGTGCATGGCAGTACTTCAATCTTATGGAATTTGTTTATGCTTAATTTATGGCCAAGGATGTGGTCTATCATAGAGTAAATTCCATGTGGTGATGAGTAAAATGCATATTCCATGGTTGTTGGGTGGAGTATTTTATAGGTATCAATTAATTCATTTAGTCAAGTGTCACGTTGAGGTTTCTGATCTCTGTTAATTTTTTGTCTTGATGATCTGTCTAGGGTTGTGAGTGGGGTATTGAAGTCCCCAGTTGTGATAATGTTAGAGTCAATATCCTTTTATAGTTTACCTAGACCCTGCTTAATGAAAGTTTGTGCTCCTTTGTTGGGTGCATAAATGATTGAGATGGATATTTCTTGTTGGTGTATTGAACTATTTTTTATTATGTATTGACCTCCCATATCTTTTTTAATTTTTGATAACTTAAAGGATATTTTGTCTGATTTTAAGTTCATGCTGCCTGCTTTCTTTTCAGCTCCTTTCATCTGAAATTATGTTTCCCATCTTCGAACTTTGAGTCTGTGAGTGTTTTTTCTGGTGAATAAGCTTGGAGACAATATATTGTTGCCTCATGATATTTTATCCATATTGCCAGTCTATGTCTTTTCAGTGGTACACTTAGTCCATTCACATTCAGACTAATTATTGAGATCTGAGTTTATCCCTGTCATGAAGTTCCTATAGAATTTCTGTTGTTTGTTTGTTGTCTTTCTTTTGATTTTTAAGTTGATTCATGTGTGTTTTCGATCTTTTTCCTGCATTCTTTTTCCTGCACTGTGGTTCTTTTTTTTCCTTTCTTTTGTGTTTAATACATTAAATGTTTCTTATAGAGCTGATCTGGAGGCAGCATAAACTCTTAGGGATTCAATGACTGGGAAGGATTTTAATTCTCCATCACTGATGAAGCTTAGCTTATCTGGATAGGTAATTCTTGGTTGAAATTATTTATCTTTGAGCACTTTGAAGATTGGACTCCAAGCTCTTCTAGCCTGAAGTGTTTCTACAAATAAGACTGTTGCTATTCTTTTTTTTTTTATCAATATTTTTTCTTATGATATTGTGGCGTACAGTTAAGGGTTAGGTATACAAATATGCTTCGTTCAGGCACCCTTGTTGATAAGAGGTGTCTCCCCATCCCCAGACAGATATTTACTACCATTAATCCCATCTCCCTTCCCCTCTCCCCCATAGTTTTCCACCACTGTCAGCCATTTTCTTATAGTATTACATTGGATGTTCAAGGTCCATTATATGAGTGAGAACATGTGATACTCAGATCTTTGTTTCTGTGAGAGGTCACTCAGTATTATAGACTCTAGGTCCATCCAGGTTGCTGCAAAATTCATGATTTTGTTCTTTTTTATGGCTGCGTAGTATTCCATCATGTATATGTACCACATTTTTTTAATCCAGTCCTCTTTTGATGGACAGCATGGTTGCTTCCAGGTAATTGCTATTGTGGACTGTTGCTATTCTTATTGGTCTTTCCAAGTAGGTAGTCTGACCTTTTTCTCTTGCTTCCTTTAGGATTTTTTTTCTTTTATGCCTACTTTGTGTAGGTGAATTACTATGAGTTTAGGAGTTGGTCTTCTCATTTGTTTTCTTGCAGGGGTTTTCTAAAACTCTTGTGTTTGAATGATCACATAACTGATGAAATGAAGAAAGTTTTTTGGATAATTTCATGGAACGTTTGTTCCAGGGTGGTCTCTGTCTCTTTATCTGCCTCAGGAATTCCAATTAATCTTAGGTTTGGCCTCTTGAAATTACCACTCATCTCTCAGGGGTTCTTTTCTGTCCTTTTAATCTTCTTTTATATGCTTTTAACAGTTTGAGTTAGCTACATATTTTGGTCCTCAAGTTCTGAGATTCTTTCTCCTACTTGGTTAACTCTGCTTTTCATGCTTATCAGTTTGTCATTTATTTCATTCACTGTATTCTTTATTGCTGTTATCTCAGTTATCAACTCCTTCATTCTTTTCTCTTGTCTTTCCTCAATTATATTTATTCTCTCTACTGATGTCTTGATATCTGGGTTTGTGGTTTGAGACCAGTCATTCTGGGGACTCTTCATTGTTTGCATTCCAAAGTCTATTCTTAGGGTCTGACTTTCCAGGTGTCTGTGTGAAACCCATTTTCTGCTTTTGGTTTTTTGTCATTTGTGTAGATACTCCCCCACCTTTTTTATTTTTTTTTAACCTCTTCTTTAATTCTGGATAGGGATTAAAGAAGAGGTTTTTAAAAAAGGTGGAGGAGGAGCTACACAAATGAAGATAGGGATAGGGATGGTTTTACTTCTACTTGATCAATCTCCTGTTCTTCCTCATGTGGATGTTTTGGTTTTGTTCAATTTTGAAGATGGACTGTGGGTGGGAGTCAGTACTTTTTGCAGTTTTCAGATTTACTTGAGGGGAAACAGTTATTCTGAAACTATATATAGATTCCAGTATCCACTGACAGGTGTGTGCCCCACCCCACTCCCCAGAACTCACTTCCCACTGCCTTACAATATGCCCATGCAATGGGGATAAGGTATTCCCTCTGAAAGCAAAATTAGGCAAGAAAAAAAAGAAAAGAGTGGGAAAAGAAAGGAAGAGGATGAGAAGAAAGTGCTGATTGAGTGGAAGAAAGGGAAAAAAGATAGGCATACCAATTAATAAATGAAAAGAGACATAAACAAAGAAAAGATTAAAAAAACAAAAATGTACAGTCATACAAAATGTCACGGACTGGGTGGCGTAAACAATACACACTTATTTTCACAACTCTGAAAACTAAGAAGTCCAATTTCAGAGTGTCTGTCCAGTAGGATTCATTCTGAGGTATCTTCTCTTGGTTTATAGGTAGCTACCATCTCATTTTGTGCTTATATTACCTCTTCTTCTTTCAGGGACAGAGAATGAGAGAGAGCTGGAGATAAATATGGGGGTGAGAGAACACAAGTGCAGTGCTCTGGTGTAAGCAACATTAATTGGATGTCTAACCCATGCCAGACACCTTATGGTCACTATTTTATTTAAACTTCTTCATAACCCTTTTTTGCAAATAAAAAACTCTAGATCCAGAGATACTAGCCTGGCTTATAGATTCTAAACTTGAATTTGAATCTAGTCTGTATATTTACAAAGCCCATATTTTCTGTGCTATTATCAAGTGAGTCACCTTTACTTTTGTCTGTTTTTTCAAAACCACCTGATGAGCATATGAAAGATAATGTTTCATCATTGATAATAAATTATCTACATTCTAAAATAGTAAGATGATGCAAACATAAGTATCTTAAAATATAAAAGAACACTTATATTATGATATATAAACATATATATCAGAAAGATTGTAGTGTCAATTTAAAAATGTATGAGGGCTAGAGTCCATGTGTTATTTATTCCTAAACAGCTACCATGTGTCTGTATTTAGACTGTAATACATATGGTTGTATTAGCAAAGACAGTCATATTACTTCTATTACAGTAGTAACAATAATAGTGATAACAGACCCTTATTGACAGCTTACTATGTGCCAGGAATTGTTTGAAATGCTTCCCATGCAGTAACTCATTTTACTCAAAATAGCCTTGGGAGGTAAGTATTATAACTTTCTTCATTTTACAAGTGATAATAATCAGATTAAAAAATTTAAGTAATTTTTCTAGTTTTATGTGTAGAAAATAGTAAAACAGTAAGCCCAGAAATTTTCTTATAGGCAATAATTACCTCTCATGAGTTTTATTTACAAAATAGTCTAATATTCTAAGGACAAACCAGAACATTCTATCTAGGAGATAAAGATAATGGAAAAAAGTGAACTTGGTTCTAGACCTAGGACTGGCACCCACCTATTTTGTGATTTTATTTTACATAATGGATCACTCTGGTCTTAAATTTCTTCATTTGTGAATGAAGATTGAGAAAGATAAGATTTATAAACAACTAATTTTTCTTAAAAAGTACAGCAAAAAAATATAAGCATCAAGAATCTGGTTTGGGAATGCATTATTAAGGTCCCAGGTCAATCATTTAACACATCTTTGATTGTTCATTTATTTAAAATTATGAAATCACTACGTTTTGGGATGGTTCGTTAGGCAGCAAAAAATAACCAGTGCAAGTATCCAACTCAAATTGTTAACAAAGCAGTTTCAGGTCTAGGTTCTATAACTATGCAAAGGGTAATTATATATTCAGTGTGCTGGAAATTGTGCTATGATTGAGGGAGTAGATGAAGAAGTGAAGGTATGTCCCCAGAAAGTAAATACTTTAGCAAGGAGAGACATGTACCTAAGTAAATGCAGTACACAAGTATATTTGAAAGCCAGCATTTAAGTACAAGCTTGAGGTGAGGGGTTGCCTCTGAACTACATGCTAGTCATTGGTCCCTGGTGTGAGAAGTACCAGATGTCCCCTCTGGACTGTGACCAGTTCTCCCAAGCTGGGTAACAGCCAAGTTCTTGTCAGTCAAAATCCATGAAACAGAGTAGGCAGAGACGATTAAGGGCAACTCCAGTAAAGAGGACCAGTAGCTCCACAGAAATCTCATACAATCTCTGCTTTCCATGTACAATTTCTTTCATGAAAATCTTTTTCATATATATTAATGGAAAATATAGGGCAATGCTTTAAAAGTATATAGCATTTATAATTTATGGCTTTCAATTTCAAATTCACTTTTCAGTTGTATTTGTTGTCCAGCAGCAACTTAAGTTTGTTTGGTTTATTTATTTATTTTTTTACATCTCTCTTCCTTTCTTTTTTATTTATTTTTTTTTAGCATTTTAAATGTTAAAATAATAAGTCCAAAGTCACTTTCAGAATTATATACCTTGGCAAAAGTAGACGGCTGTTTAAGTACTCAAAACTAGCAATATGCAGTAAACCATTTTGAATTAGTTAGGGGTGGAATTAATATCCATTGTGTGTGGATATCCTTTTGTTGAATTGGCACAAATATAAGAAATATAAAGCTTCTATGCATACATTATCAAATATAAGAAACCTAATGAGAAGAGCTTTAAAAAAAAATCAAGGGATAAAATAGGATTTCCATTTTCTCTTGTTTTATTTTATAAATATTGAATACTTGAGAATTGTGTAAGCGCCTCCAAAAAAGGCTAAGCAGCTTTCAGTGTACCACAGAATTAAGTGGAGTACATATTGCAATGGGTATGATAGTCCTCACTTATCTGAGGGAAATGTTTTCCAAGACTCCCAATAGGTGCTTGAGAGTGCAAATAGTACTTAACCCAACCAAATGTCAATCAGAACACATTTCTGTCCATTTCTTCCACCCACAAATTGAATGCCTTTTGCATCTTAACTAAGCACTTATCACACACTGGGGCCATAACTTTTGTGGTTTGAAGTGTAACAGTAAAACTAGCATGAATTTCTATTTTCTTCTTCACATTTTCACAGGTATAAGATTATTTCTAGCCATATATTTTAGCAAACTCAGCATACATATATTTTTTTTCTTTTCTTGTTAAATCAATATGTTTCATCTTTTCACTCAGAAGAGCATTTTAAGGTTTCTCCTTGACATATCCCCATTGCCAGCATCACTCCTCTTGCTCTTTGGGGCCATGATTAAATCAAACAAGGATGACTTGGACACAAGCAATGCACCATGGCAATCCAAAACCCCAGAGGACTGCTCAGTGACTCACCGGTGAGTGGTGTAGACAACATGGATTCACTGGACTAAGAGATGATGAATATTCTGGGCAGGACCAAGCAGAACAACAAGATTTCATCACGATGCTCAGAATGACACACAGTTTAAAAATATAAATTTGTTTATCTCTGGAGTTTTGCATTTAATATTTTCTGACTGCAAATGACTAAGAATAACTAAAACCACAAAAAGTGAAACCGTGGATTAAGGGGGACTACCGAATCATGATGCACTATGCCTTAATTCTCCTTTCACTTTTCACATTGCCATGATTTTTTTTTTTTTTTGAGTTGGAGTCTCACTCTGTCGCCCAGACTGGCATGCAGTGACTGCTCCCAGCGGTCCTTCCATCTCAACCTTCCAAGCAGCTGGAATTACAGGCGCGCGCTACCACACCTAGCTGATTTTTTGATTTTTTGTAGATGAGGTCTCACCAAGTTGCCCGGGTGGGTCCCAAACCCGCGGGCTCAGGCATGTCATGCTTTTTAATAACAGTGTATGCTGAAGAAACACTTTTCTCTTTAACTGGTTCAGAAATAAGGCAACCATCTGTCAAAATAAGGAAAGGAAGGGTTATGTGGAGCTTTAGAATACTCTCTCACTAGAAATGTTCTTATTTCAGATGTCCCTTTTGCCTGAGAGTTATCATGAGTTAGGTCACTTATGTCCTGATGGTATTTCCTCAAATAAGAAAAATAGGCTTTGATAGCTTAAATCATATTTGATTTAAATCTTGCTTCTGGCAGGATGAACTAAGAGAGTCAACACTGAAGGTGGGAGGATTCATAAAGTAAGGAAGAAAAGAGAAGAGTGGAAGAGAAGACTCCTCTTCTAACTTTGTTTTGTGAATTAAGGAGCAGAAGCCATTTTGGCTTTAAGAGAACAGTGTTTTATCTTTTGAAAGAGGAGAAATGGTAAGTCTTCCGCATAATTGCTCACTGCCTAGCAATAAGGCAACCCATGCCCACACAAGAAGAGAGACCGCATGTTCTTCAACCCTCTGAAAAGTGACAAGTGGCTCTATTTTCCCTATCCTACCCCAACCTCTCCTGGAAGATGGAAGGGAATGTGTGTCATTGTCCATCATGAAGTGACCCTCTTCCCAGGGCCTCTTCTTCCCTGCACCTTCTGTTGTCAAAGTAGAATCATCAGTGAAGGTATGGAGCTTCTGGGTGTGGGGTTGGAGAAGGATAGGGCCTCCTCTGGTCACTCACTGGAAATCAATGAAGGAAGATGCAGTTAAACAAAACTGTAAGCAGTTGGTTTAATGTGATCTATTTCCTTGAGATCTCTGGACCTTAGCTGCCTCATTTCCAAAACAAAAATAAAATTTCTCCCAGACTTGTCACAGGGTGATTTGAAGGTCAAGGATGTGGCATTACTTGGTAACAAAGACCAAGTTCTAAACAGCGCAAAGATGTTTCCATTATGCTACTCTTTAAAAGGAGAAAATGAGCTGGGCTTGGTGGCTCACCCTGTAATCCTGCACCTTTGGGAGGCTGAGGTGAGTGGATTGCCTGAGCCCACGGGTTCGAGACCCGCCTGGGCAACTTGGCGAGACCTCATCTCTACAATAAATCAAAAATTAGCCTGGTGTGGTAGTGTGCGCCTGTAGTTCCAGCTACTTGAAAAGCTGAGGCGGAAGGATCACCGGAGCCCAGCAAGTCGAGGTTGTGGTGGCCGGGAACATGCCACTGCACTCCAGTCTGGGTGACACAGTGAGACTCCAACTCAAAAATAAAATAAAAGGAGAAAAGGAGGACTAAGGACACGTGTGTAGTAGATTTATGTCCATTTGTTTCTTCCCTCCACACTAGGTTCATGCCTTAACGTTTTTTTGGTGAAAAGGCCAACACACCTATGGTAAGGATCTGTGTCAAATATGTTGTACCAGAATGCAAGAACTCAGTCAATCCTTACCTCAGGCCACCCCTCAAAGGGGCATTGTAGGTTCTAACTAGAGTACACCATTCCATGATGCTACTTGTGGTAGTTGCACCATCTTCTTCATCACAGGCTTCCAACTGTAAAAGCTATAGGCACAAATCTCTCAGTGACACATGCTTCACAGGGTTATTCTCACTTGGAAAATCTGTACTTGACTTTGTGCTTAAATCACACTATTATAACTGTCCCCCTCGGTAGGCTCAAGGCACCTTATCACTTATCACTCAGCAGTGCTCTCTTCTGAAACACAAGTCGGAGCGAGTCCTCTCATCCTTCACTCATCCATTGGGATACGAGCTAAACTGAGGTTTTAGTCTGGGTAGCTTGTGCTAGACTCCTCCGTCAGTGAATGGGGCAAATTGTATTAATTTCCCCATGTTTCACTTGCAATCTTCCAAATAGAATGCTACACCTGTAACAACTCTGCCCCCACTGGACTTTCAGTCAACCCTAGATGACCCAGAGAGTGATGCCTGATTATAAATCCCCCACACAAGAACAGTATGCCTGTAAATCCCCAGGTATTTTAGATAACTTTACTTAGTCCAGACCACATCCTTGAATGGAACTGTTTTGGGGCAAATGCCCTGCTTCAATTCCTTGTAGTTCTTATTTCCTCTCCTCTGTTTAAGGCCCACTGTTAGGATAGCAACACCCCTCACAGTTAAAGCCACAAGATTTGTGACTGCTGCAAGAAAGTAGGATGTAGGCCTTGAACTGAAAGGACATTCCTCATTGCTGAGTTAACTCAGAACAAAATGGAAGAATAGAACACATAATAAAATAGTTATAAATGGGATTGGAGAAAAAAGGAATAAATAGGAATGAAAGGGCCCAAGGAATCTAGGAAGGCTCATTGGAGAAAACTCTTATGTTCATAAATCAACCATCTCAATAGCAAATCCTTTCAAAAAACCACCCATGCAAGCAATGTGTAAAAGGCCTAATTTTGTAGCAATTGAAAGTCCCGAAGAGTCCAGACTATATGCTGTGTCCGATAGAACTTCCTAGTTCAGAAGGATCTCAAATTCAATGAAGCAAGACATACATGGAGTCACACTAAAATATTCTGAGGGCCACCCTGGGGCTTTGGGTAGCCAGTTTAGAATATGCAATCTAACAAAAGGAAAAATGTTCTGGCCAGGACAGAAAGACAGGGTGACTAAGGTCCATATGGGTGTGGGCAAAGTCATGGATGGAAACATCATAGGACAAATGAAGTATAGGTAATTTATGAAAAATTTGAACAATTAGCAAAATAATTTAGAATGCCATTTTAAGAAATAGCAAGTCATCAGAGGCTTCAGAATAGGTGACCAACATAACAGATATGATGTTTTAGAGGTCTTGATCTGGAAATAAAATGCATAATTATAGAATTATTTTATGAAATGTCAGGGAAAATATGTTTTAACCGTCTAAAAGGTTGTGTTTATTTTAGAATTTAAGATTTTATAATTTCTAAGCATATATATTAACTTAAATTACTTACTCTAAATAACTTCTGTTAGCTAAATTTCCCATGTAGGATAATGCAAAACAATAGAATAATTAAAATAAAATTATAATTTTTTATATGAAAGAATTATCACTATCTACAGTGATATATACATTAAATCTTTAGTATTTGTAATATTCTTAGAAAATAAATATGTTTTGCTATTTAGTCTTTAAAAGATTTCTTATAGCTTGATTTCTGAAAGAAAAACTGGATAAATAATTTAAGATAATATTTTTATTCATGGGAAGTGGTGTGAGCAGCAAGCATTTGTCCTGGCATCACGCCTATTCCATTTTATTGGCGATTTCCCTTCTTCATCTACAAAGACAAAATTAATTTTTGATGTGTGCTGGGAGGTATGCTTTTGCTACTTTCTTTTCTCGCTCTAGTTCCTCTAAAACATGGATTAAGTGTCATTGAGTTAAATTACCCAATTCAAGTCTGCTGACAAGACATTTCCTATATTAATTGCAAAATAAATTAAAAACATATAAGGATAAAGAAGTATAGCATTTAGAAAATTTCAGGAGGATAGAAAGGTGAAATCTTAAGTGATGTAGAAACTTTTACTTTCAAACTAAGCTCTTATGATATGAGATTTATCTTCCCTAGTGCATGTGTGGAACATGTCATTCTGAGGCCATCAGGAGGTCAGGCTGTCATATGCTGAGAAAAGCTTCTCTGCAAATTTCCACCATGGGGAAAACCATCAGGGGTGAGCTTTTGCCTCTTTCTCTTCCTTCTCTCCACCAACATGAAGGGATGAGAAGGGTATGCTTCCCCCTCTTCTGTCAGAGGGTAGAGTTATGCCTGGCAATGTCAAAAAGAGGTTCTGAAGTGATTATTTATGAAACACACTATTGTCTTAAGGATAAATTATGATATAAAATTCATGCCATAATAGTAGACAGACATCTAAAGAAACAGTATCAGAAGTAACCTAAACATAAATGCCACTCATTTTGCAGTATTTATTCTGCATGTTTTCTATGATGTTATCAGACTTATTTGTAATTTGTACAATCTTAGACATTTATCTTGCCTAAGAGAATGACTATCTTATCTTTTTATATATCCTCAAATTATATTTTGAAATTATTTTAATAGAAAATAGTGTAGTAAGGAATAATAAAAAATTATAGTCAGACAGATATGGATTCCAATTTTGTTAGCTCAGTATAAGCCATGGAATCACCACTGCATGTTACTTTCATTGAACCCTCATTTGTCAGGACCTGTATTAGACACAGGGACTAGAGTAATAGAGAGAACACCAAGTACCTGCCTTCGTGAACTTTTAGTTAACTGAGACAGAAGTTCAATGTGACAGTGAGAGTCACGATTAATATAAAAAGAGGAGGGATTGAGCCTTCCTTATTGGGTGTATGTGAAAGAAGTGCCTGGCTGTGTCAGTCAGGATTTAGTCAAGAAAGGAGAACTATTTTAGGCATTCCAAGCAGAATAAAAACAACAACAACAATAATAATAATAATAAGTGACTTGAGTGACTACATAGCCATTGTGAAGCTTGAAGAAATTAAGGTAAAGGAGATCACTACCTTTACTTGCAGGTTTATTGACACACTGATGTTCAGAAAGTCTGAACTGCACCTACAACTCAGAGGTCCAGCAATTACTGGAAGGGGCTTGTTTCAGGCTCCTCAGCAGAGAAGACTGGCAGGAAATGAATGGCTTCTGCCCTATCTACCCTCCAGAGCGCAGGGAATCAAATCTTATAGCCGGACCAGAACATAAATTTACCCAAGACCTCATAGGAGGGAAGATAATTTGTCTTTTAATTTTTTAAGTTGCTTGACATCAGGGAGCACTCTGAAGCCTAATGGGGGAAGTAGCATATCATTGAGATACTTTGCATTCTCATAATTTTAAGCACCTGGATAAAACATTCAGTTGCGCCCCTTTGGATAAATAAAAGTGTGTTTTATATAAGGAAAAAAAAGTAGACTCATATACCTAGGGAGCAGAAAATAAACCATGGTAGAAATAGTTAATTATCTACCAAAATTAGCTGTTCTTTCTTCCCAAAGAAATATTTAAGACAAAGAGCAGCCCTGAGCTTAAGACCTGGTCTCTCTGACAAAGTGTGAGCCACAGGAATGTGCGTGCCTCATCTCAGTTAGCTCTTTTAAGTCAGTGAATTGTTCCCTGTTCCTCTGTGTTTTCATAGTGGTGACCAAACATGGGCACTACTTTGAAAGTAGCGGTGACAATTGTGGAAGGAATGGGGTAAAATAAGTGGGAGGAAGAAGAGCGAGTGTAGAAAGAAGAGCAAATTCATCTGCAGAAGAAACAAAGTGCACGTGTGTGTATGCATGTGTGTTGCTGTGTGTCTCTGTGTGTGCAGCCAGATATGACTAAGAGTTGAGAACTGAAAGTGCACTGTTATGCTGTTGACTTGGAATTTCTGAACGTCATAACTTGGATGATGAATTTGCTTATCCAAGGGTATATCCTTGCTCTGAAGACACTGTGAATGATTGCACTTTGAAAAACTAATGGAGTCCTGTGTTCTGAGATTTTAGCTTAGAACAGTGTCTCCTTAATTCTTCTAAGATCAGAAGAAATAGCCAGTGGAAAAGGCAGAGAACTTCTGGTTAGTCAGCTCACATATAGAATTCAAAAGCAGATAAATATTCTCTATAAATCCTTTATGAAACATATTTTCCTCAACTCTCAAAATGCAATTCTTTTGATAAAAATGAATTTGTTATATAATTCAACCACATAAGAATGAAGCCTTTTCTTTAAATAAGACCTAGCTATTACAGGACATGTGTGGAAATGTTTACAAATGATTGCTTTTCTGCACAAATCCCAAGGCCCTAAAAGAAAAAAAAAATCAATGAATAATTAATTTGAATTAATTTTAGTTAATCCATAATTTTAATGTGTGAAAATAATTATGCTACATTTTGTGTAAGGACAAACACACGCAAGATAAAATCCATATCATTAAAGAGCCTACAATATTTAATGAGATAAAAATGCAAATATTAATAATGTGCTGCAATATATGATGAGTTTCCAAAGAGTCATAGAAGAGGTGAAAGATGGGGAAGCTCGCATTTGGAGCTCCTTCTGTCAGATGCAAGAACAGAGGATCCAGTTGGCATATCTGAATGATATGCCCAAATACACGCAACAAAGTGAAGGTCTGGGAATCACTACAAATCCAGCTTGCTTTCAACTATAGCAGGAAGGGAGTTGTCAGAACTTAGATTAGAAATTTAGATTGCTGTCAGATTGTTTAAGGTTTGGATGAGGAGGAAAAAAAATGTTGAGACATATTCCATAGGCTAATGAAGGTTTATTTTCAGCAGCAGAATGGCATCATTTAAATAGTGGGTTTTTTTTTTTAAGTTTGGGTTCCTCACAAGATGCAGGACAGATTCAGAAACATAAAGATTGAAAGTACTGAGAGCACTAAGAGATTATTTATTGAGAATCAAAGGTCATTAACAATGATTATATTATTATAACAACAAGGGCTGGCAGACCTGTTTGAGGATTTCTCTTAGCCTCCATGGTTAACTATGGCCAATGCCACTCCAAGTGAAATCATGATCACCCTCTTAGAATTCCTGACCTTTTGTGATTGTAACTGGGGTAGGACTCCAAAATGGTTGTCTTGGCTTTTTAATGTTTAAAATGTATTCTCTGAAAGCTTTATTCTTGATTCTTGATTGTTGAATTTTGAACACATACAAGGTAGATATCTTCATTTCTAGTTTTTAAAAAAGTTTTCTCAAGGAAAATATTACAAACTTTTATCACAATGCAAACTATTTAGAATTTTTTACCTCTTTTTTGTGTACCAGGAAGTTATAGTTATAGCTATAAAAGATGAATGAATGGCAGCACAATGATTTTATTATTTCTTTAAAGTGCTATTTTGTATATCATGATCATCATACCTAGATAAAACTGCAATAATTATCCTTAAAACATTAGCTTCACTTTTCATTTATATTGGGAAATTATACAATAAAAGTATGGTTTATAACATGCAGCAAATTAAAAATATTAATAAAGGCCAATTTATATTCAAAGAGCATTGTAATACCATTTCAGGTATATATCTTTATCATGTAATTATTTATTTTAAGTATAGTGTTTGTTCCTATTTCTTTTGTAAGAAAAACTCCAACCTTCATTTTCTCCTAATAGCTTCATATCCTGAGTTTGATTGCCGCCGTTGACCTTCAAACATCTTCTATGGCATTATATCCATAAGTTTGTTTTAATATCTTCACTCCCCTAATTACCTGGATCATTCCATACCATTCCCTAAAGGGAAATATACTGCTGAAGTTTGGATTTTTAAATACTAATTAAAAAATTCATTACTGTGTAAATTAATTTCCTCTCTTTGTGTTTTTCTCTCCCTCTTGATAGCCATCAGACTTTGAGAAGCAATCTAATTGTTCCCATACAGAGATCCAGAACTCACTTTAATTACTCTGGTTGGGGTCCCACATCAGTCAGCAATGCCAGGAAATAAACCTGAACACAAGGAAAGCTAGCTCAGGCAACTCTTGGGGCCAAATGAGCATTTCATGACGATCCCTTTGATGGTATAAACATTTCAGCATTGTATCTTCTATCCACAAATCTGCTGGTGCTTTTCCTGTTCTGAAAAACAGTTCTCTGAGATGTAACAGCAAAGAATCACACATTAATCAGGTCAACACAAGCAAGGAAAGTGGACACTTGATGTAATTGACAACATAATTCAGGTTCTCCAAAATGATATTCTAGTACTAACACTACAGGAATACTCTCCACAGAGGTTGCTACTTTTAGTGCGGGTTGCTTGGAGAATTCTCACTGTAACACAGAGTGGGAAGACAATAAACTACAATTTAATCTCTGATGGATACCAGTTCATGAAATAATTAGCTTTATATATTTAGCATCCACTTAACACTACTGTAAAATGTTTGTTGTTAGCAGCAAGGTCATGGTCTATTTCATTTCTCATTATTTTTCTTGGTCCCTTAGAAATACTACATTCATTTGAATACTGAAAAAGAGGGGATGGTTTTGGTTTTGATTTTTTTGTTTTAACTTACAATACACTATCAATCATCAATCTGAATAGTAAAGAGCAGTGTTTAAAAAATATATGAATTTAAATTATTTTTAGTTTCTGTCACTTATTAAAAGTTGTATGTCAGCCGGGCTCGATGGCTCAGCCTGTAATCCTGCGCCTTTGGGAGGCTGAGGTGAGTGGATTGCCTGAGCCCGCGGGTTCGAGACCCGCCTGGGCAGCGAGACCTCATCTCTACAATAAATCAAAAAATCAGCTGGGCGTGGTAGCGCATGCCTGTAATTCTGGCTACTTGGAAGGCTGAGGCGGAAGGATCGCCGGAGCCCAGCAGGTCGAGGCTGCGGTGGCCGGGAGCGGTCACTGCACTCCAGTCTGGGTGACAGAGTGAGACTCCAACTCAAAAAAAAAAAGTTGTATGTCATCAAATGCTGTTTCTAAAAGTTAGCCATTAAATATGTTTAAGCTGACAGTTTGCATTCTTTTACCATAATACCAATATATTTGTCATTACTTATTTTTCTTTTTTTATTAGATTAGATTAAATGTCTAATTTATATTTATATCCTTACAGACTTGCACAACTGTCCGTCATATCTCTGCAGGCATTTATAGAATGAATGCTGGTATAAACGCTTATCAGTCCACTAAGATCCTGTCAAACATTATTCCACAGAAATAATCCCATTCCTAAAAATCCAAGAAGATTTAGGTGTCCTCCACTATATATACTGGGGGTGACAAAAAATGTATACACATTTTAAGCGATGTTAAGAGATGTTCACCATAAGCAAAAGTGTCTAGATCCTGATGGTAACCACTTTGAGCACCTTTTGTAGTTGCAAAAGTCAAATGTGACTTGTGTTCATCTTATTGAGTACTGCAATTTTAAAACATTTTTTTCCCTTTCTTAAAAGTGTATAGATTTTTTTGGTGCGCTCTCTCTCGCTCTCTCTCTCTCTCTTTATATATATATATAAAAAATAATTTATTTTAAATGTATACATTGAATGGCATTCAAAAATATGTTACTCTATTTTTCTTCAAAGATTTAATAAGTAATTTATTTATGCACCCAAAAGCATATACTAAGTTTGTACTATATGCTGGGCATTGGGTATATACCATTGAAAAACATAGACAAGCCCATACACTCCCAGAATTGTACACCAGCAAAGGAAGCCGACAATACACAAATTAACATATTTATAATGTTATGATTATATAGGTATGTATCAGTACAGATGCTCCTCAATTTAACGTTGGTTACATCCTGATAAACTCATTAGAAGTTGAAAATACAAGCATACCTCCTTTTATTATACTTGACTTATTGTGATTTACAGTTACTCCCTTTTTTTAAAACGTAAAGGTTTGTGACAACCCTGCATTGAGCAAGTAATGAGTAATGGGTGCCATTCTTCCAACAGTGTGCTCACTTCATGTCTGAGTGACAGCATATTTTTTAGCAATAAGATTTTTAAAAATTAAGATATGCATATTTTTAGATATAATGCCATTGCACAGTTAATAGATTACAGTTTAGAGTAAACAAAATTTGTATATGCACTGGGAAAACAAAAATGTGTGTCAATGGCTTTATTGTGATATTTGCATTATCGTGATGGCTTGGAACTGAACCCACAACATCTCTGAGATGATGCCTCTATCATAAGTCAAAATGCAACTAACCTACAAAACATCATTTAGCTTGGCCTGCCTTAAATGTGCTCAGACCACTTACATTAACCCACAGTTGGGCACACTTATTTAACACACAGCCTATTTTATAATAAGGTTTTGAATATCTCATGCAATTTATTGACTTCTGAACTTTGTATAAAAATCAAGATCGTTTTACTCCATTGCAAAGTCGAGAATCCTAAGTCAAACTACCATGAGTCAGGAACTTCCTGCGTGTATAATATCAATCAGTGATAATTGCATAGCTGAGTAGTAATGTCAACTAGGCATCCATGAGTCATAGTGTATGATGGGTGAGAGGACAGTAGGTCACACTGAGTGATATTCTAGTAGGACACTCCAAGCAGGAACACCATGAGAAGAAGACAGCCCAAAGGACCTGAATGAAAAGCATGAGCCAGTCAGGCAAAGGTCTGGGCCAAGTCTCTGAGGAGGAACAAGGTTTGTGTGTTTAAATAATTTAAGAGGGCCCCCTGGGCTGAAACAGAGGGATAAAAGAGGAAAAGTTTAAAAATCACTTTGGAGAGTTTGACAAGGGCCAGATTCTGCAAGGCAAAGAGTTTAGAATGAATTTCAAATCTGATGGGAAACTATGAGGGAGTTTTGAGTAAAAAGGGGGAATCATTTGAGTGATGTCAATGAGAAGTATCTGGATGCTACGAGAAGGACTAGAAGAAAAACAGAGATGAACAGGCAGTTGGGCACAGAAATGCTGGTGAGGAATGGTCACAGTTAAGACAAAAGCAGGAAAGGGGAGGAGAGTTTGGCATCTTCTCAGGCCAGGCACTGTGGAGGATACAATAGAAATGTAGCACAAAGGCTTATGTTTAAGGACCTTGAATGTTATCAAAAGGTAAAATATACAGGAAGGACATAGTTATACAAAAGGAAACAAAATAATGTTGAGATCCAAAATGTTCAATTTAGGTAGCACTACAAATTATATTTCATAGAACTAGCTGTGGCTCTTTATTTAGTTATTTTATATACATTTCAGCAAGATGTGTAGCTATTGAAGTTTATATGATTCCTGTTTTGAAACATATTATAATTGCTCAAGAGGTCAAGTCCAAAATAGTACTCGCTTCATCTAGCCATGTTTCTCTCTGTTTATAGACAGAATGCAAGTAACTGGTTGTAGAGAATAAATAAAACTGTACCATATTAAAGGAACACAAGCTAATTTGAGAATCCCAGGAAAAAGGAAAAGTAGGTGCAAAGATGGCTACACAAAAGAGTTCTATGTAATTTAGAAAGAGCAAAGCACTGTCCCTGGGAAAGATTTGGTAAGTCTAAGAAATTGACAGAGACTGAAGCTAAAACAAGGAATTGGAGGTTGCATATTGACAAAGTAAGATACCTGAACTTTATCTTAGGAATGCTAGGAAGCTCTCAGAATGTTGGGCTATAAATCTCTCTCTCTCTCTCCCTCTCCTCCTTCTCCCTTCCTCTCCTTTTCTCTCGCTGTCCCTGTCCCTCTCCCTCTCCTCTCTCCCTCCATCCCCCTGCTCCCAGCCTTCTGAGAGAAAAGCCTTCTCACCTGGAACTGAATCTGGTGCACCATTTTTTTTGAACTCCCAGCTTTCAGAGCTGTAAGAAATACATTTCTGTTGTTAATTGACAATTTAATATTAGCCATTCTGACTGGTATAAGAAGATATCTTGTGATTTTAATTTGCATTGCTCTGATTATTAGTCATGTTGAGCATTTTAAAAGAGTTTTTTGACTGTTTGTGTGTCTTCTTTTGAGAAGTATCTATTCATGTCCTTTGCCCACTTTTTGATGGGATTATTTCTTTTTTTCATGTTGAGTTGAGTTCTTTGTAGATTACAGATATTATTCTTTTGTCTGAGGCATAGTTTGCAAATATTTTTTCCCATTCCATAGGCTTTCTGTTCACTCTGTTGATGTTTATTTTGCTGTGCAGAAGTTTTTTAGTTTAATTAAGTCCCATTTGCCTATATTTTATTTTTGTTGTAAATGAAACTTTGTCATATATTCTTTGCCTAGGCCAATGTTTGGAAGAGATTTTCCTAGGCTTTCTTACAAGAATTTTATGGTTTCAGGTCTTGCATTTAAGTATTAAATCCATCTTTAGTTAATTTTTTAAATGGTGAGAGGTAGGAGTCCAGTTTCATTCTTCTGCACAGGGCTAGTCAGTTTTCCCAGCACCATTTATTGAATAAGATGTCCTTTCTCCATTGTTTACTTTTGTTGACTTTGTCAAAGATATGTTGATTGTAGGCATGGAACTTTATTTCCTGGTTCTCTAATCTGTTTCCTTAATTGATCTGTCAATTCTTATAACAGCACCATGTTGTTTTAGCTACTGCAGTCTTGTCAGTTAACTACAGCCAAGCTATATTATACTGTAGACTGCAGTCTTATAGTATAACTTGAAGTCAGGTAGTGTCATGCATCTGCATTTAATATTTTTACTTAGAATTACCTCAGCTATCTGGGCTCTTTTTTTGCTACATATAAACCTTAGGATTATTTTTTGTAGTTCTGCAAAACAATGATTGTGATATTTTGATGGTTATCATGTTGAATCTATAAATTTTGGGGGCAGTGTATTCACTTCCACAATATTGATTCTTCTGATTCGTGAGCATGGGATGTGATTCCATTTGTGTTGTCTACATTTTTTAAATCAGTGTTTTATAGTTCTCCTTGAATAGATCTTTCACCTAATCACTCAGTTAAAAACAACAACAAAGCTAAAGGTGTTGGGAAGTTGGGATTTAGAATAAGTCTCTCTACGTTAAGGAAATACCCATAGCACTGCAAAGATAAAAGACAGAACACTCATATTGGGCACGAAGGGAAGGGTGTAGGGGTGAATGTTAGAAAGAGATTTTCTGTTTTACACACAGTGAAACAAAAGAAGCTGACTTTGATGCAATAGATACTATTTCCAGGATAGCACGTATGCATAAATCAATTTCCTCATGTACAGAGAAATTGGGCAGTAATTACAGAAAACAACTTACAGAGAACCAGACTCTACCGAAAGACAGAATATTCCCTAGTTTTTGTCATATGTGTCTAGCTTCTTGTGGTCACATAAATGCAGGTTTTGTAATTTTCAATACATTATTTTCTCATATTTCTAACATGTTCTTATCATATATGCAAACATGGATTGTATTTAAATCTACTTAAATATCACAGTTTGAATGCTGTGCCAAAACAAGAGCAAAGTTATATGCAGAAAGATACATACATTAAAACATCCCTTATAATAGTGATGTTTTAGAAAGAACATAAATGTCTATTAATAGAGAACTTATTAACTAAAGTATACACTGGCCACACAATGCTGAAATCAATAATAGACTTCTATATTTGTTGAAATGGGAAACTTACATGATGTTGTTAAGTGAAAAAAGGAGATTATAAAACAGCATATGTAGCATAATCCATGTGTATAACATAATATATATAATGTAAATATATATAAAAATATATATAAAAATATAAAACAGTGTCTGACAAGAGGTTTACTAAAATGTTCGCTCTGGTTTTCCTTGTGCTATTAGCTAATGCTTCCGTCCTTTTTATGTTTCTGAATTGTTGAGTTTTTTACTATGTGAATGTCCCTCTTTTAGAAAAGTGACATAGCAATCTGTAATAAATAAATGAGCTGAAATATATAGATATTTTCACATATACTCAGTAAAGTAAACCTTTTATTGACAGAATTCTAGCATAATTAAGCTTATTTCTTTATGGGCATGATTGATGATATAGTATTAGTAAAAGAAAGTAGGTTCATCTACACAAAAATTACTACCAATGTGGTAATACACTTTCTGATTTTACAGCATGTATGTATTCAAGCAAAGCAAAAAGTAATTGGTAGCATCCATTCTGAGATGTACAGTCATCAAGTCTGGTCTTGGAAGTTGTTATCTAAAGCTGTTTGAACAGTGACTCCACTATGTTTGTTTGTCAGATATCAGTGGTTTCTGAATGTCTTCCAACTCCCACAAGGTAGAGATGCTTTGCTACCTGGTCTTGCAGAATGAAGTTTCTACTTGAATGTCGAAATACAAAACAGTAGACAACAGACATAAAAACAAAAAGCTGCTCAGCAAGAAGTGTCATTCACACCCCAGGTTTGCAAATTATCAAGAAAGCAAGCCAAAATATTAATGCAGATGATGTTTTGACCATTTTCTGGTCAGGAATGACAACTTAACTAAAATATTTCAGAATATGCTATGAAAAACTCTGAAACCAGAGTAACTGGCAATTGAGTAAAATAAAATACGTTAACAAGCAATGCAACTATTTTTGTCTACATTTTGTATCATCCTGACTTTTTTTATATTTATGTTAAAAAATAATATACACAAGATCAATGTGACCCAGAGAATGGAGTAAACTCTTGACAATTTGAAGCTGTTTTCACTTTTTATTTACTAAGGAGTTAGTTTATAAGTAGAAATGATAGATTGAATAAAAGTCTAAAGAGCATCATTAATTCAAAGGTGTACCATCTACACTTTTATAAATAGCATGTTCAGAGGCAATATATTGCACAACTTCTCTTTAATTTCTAAATAAAGAGAGGGACACACTCTTTGGTATTAGAGGAAATCACATACCATAAAAACCCAGGAACAAAAACAACTATGGTGAAAACTTATCATATGTTCAGGGGAACACCTAGATTTTACAAATATCTGGGAAGCTGATTCTTACCATATTGTGTTCTATTGGTGAGTGAGAAATTATTGTAAATTTAGAGATTTTGGAAATATCCATTTATTAGTGCTCAGTTTTGTCCATCAGAATTCCAGGCTTAGCTGATTAAGTCAGTCCCATCAAGGATAATCTTCCTGTTTAAAAGTCAACTGATTTGCAACCTTAATTGCATCTGCACAATCCTTTCACTGCAGCATGTAGGTCAGAGGTTGATTAAATAACTGTAAGAAAATGTGTGCATGAAGAACCGGGAATATCGGGAGCTCATCTTAAAATTCTGCCTACCACCTTTAATATATATCTAATTAAATGCAATAATATAAGAGAAATACTAAATGACTTTAACACTGAATGAATATGCACACTGAAAACACCCAACCACTGAAAATATATCAAGCTGAATCATTGATTTAAAGACTAACTACTTCTGTATTGAAAAGATATTCATAAACAATAGGGTATTTCTAACTTAAAGAATATATGTTTACACACACAAGGAAGGAAACAAAAGACACTGGGGCACCCCTAAATGGATTAGAGAAAGAGGGATTAAGGGTTGAAAAACCATCCACTGGGTACTATATCCACCACCTTGATGACAAGCTCAAATGAAACCCAGGTCTCACCATCATGCAACACACGAATGTAACAAACCTGAATATACCCCTTGAATGATTTTTATTCCTTAAAGTTAAAAAAAGAAAGAAAAAGCCTGTTAAATAGCTTGTTCAAAGATAGTGCTTTGCTATACACGAGCGTTTTCACATTCATTAAACTAATAATTGTACACATACACAATTACTGTTGCAGCAGGAGTAAAATTCATCTTCTCAAATTTATAGTTAAGAAATTTTGGAGCAGAGTGGTAAAATAATAAATTTTTAAATATTGCCTTGATGCCAGTGGTCCCAGAGGGTCTAGATATTAATTCTTTCACCTCTTCAACCTAAGTTGTTTGAAAAAACAGCTATTTTACAAAGAGGATATGGAGGTTCTGAGACGTTACCATAATTTGACCAAAAGCAACCAACTATCTAATAAATGCTACACCCAATCACAGAACTTCCACCAAAATATATGATTCCCTCCTTTTATTGGAATAAGACTTGAAAAATGGAATACATACCTATACACATATTAAGCTTCCCACATTAAAGGAGAAGAAAAAACTATTTAATCTCAAAGTTAAGATATGACAATATTTCCTTTAAGTACAAAATATCCATTCAGAGTATGATTCATTTTTAAATCATCAAAGTTAGGGGAAACTGACATATTTCTCTTCTTGAGTCACAATAAAACCTAAAGTGAAACTAGCTTTTAAGGGGTTAGACATACATATTCATCAACTAGATCCACAGCATGAGAAGTTGTCAACCTGCAACACAACTAAAAGACTGATCCCATTCAAGGCAGATAAGTCAGAAGGCCCAAAAGGGCCAAGGGTGAAATACTAGACTCAGAGGCTTAAAGAAATATTTGTTTAAGGAGGCCTAACTGATAATCACGTATACAAATACACACACACAAAACGAGCTTTATTCTACACAGCAATTCATCACAATCATGGATGGCAGGTTCACCATAGAAACAAGAAAAATGAGCAAAGTCCTGAAAGCCGGAGCTGCCAGAATGAGACAAAGTATTTAAACAAACCAGAGCAACCCTGATTCCTTGGTTTGCCCAGAAAGCATGGCGACCTTATATACTAGGATCATGTGGAATGGGGCTCACAAAGAAATATTTCATCTGGCTTTAACTAGCTAGAATAGTCCTGGGAATTGTCACAGGGATAATTTGTCTAAAGAATGTCAAATTCATCATGAGAGATTTTAGGATGACTTTTGGTTTTTATTATTAACTTGTCTTTGGGGATTTTGTTTTTGTTTTTGTTTTGTTTTACTGTTTTTAACATTTTAGCAGTTTTTGACAGCTGTAAGTTTCCACTTTGTGACAAACTGGGATAGAATTTTGAACGGCCATGTGTAGCCCTACCTCCATCAGTGAGCTGCCAATGCTTACCCCTGTTCTAAAGAGTGGCATACTAAACCAATCCTCTTATTTTATAGGTGCAAAACTATGTCAGAAAGTAAAATAATTTTCTCAAGTTTGGTAGTATGACTGGGAAGTGACAACATCAAGAGTTCTCGACCTGTAGCCTTGCGTCTCAGTGAACAACTCTATGGTCCAAAGGCAAACACCTTTCTCATGGCTTCAGTCTGCATCAAGAAATGGACAATTGCGACCTGGTAATATTTAAGCCCATCTTCAACAATAACGTTCTCTGATCTTTGTTTGAGAAAAAAATGAACATAAAGTTAAAAGGACTTTAAAGTCTGTTATCAACAGGTTAAAGAATCACTGTATGTTTCAGCTGTAACATTGACAATTGAATGAAGGGCTAATAGCGAGGAGATTATTATTGAATAGTATTTCCTGCTCAAATCTGCATGCATTTTTTAATTTAAGAAGCAGGTCACCTACAATGTAAAAATGATCTCAAAGGGAATAAATAATTCAAAGTGAAATAAATTGATGTTTTTGAATAGGTAGGATGATTACAAAATCAGTGTATTTCACAAATGTTATGGTATCATAAGAATTCTTCTTTTCTTTCACCTTTTTGCCTAAATTACACCCAAATACTTACCATTTGCTTCTAACCTTGAATCATGGATTGTATGAGATATGAAAGTTTATATATCTAACCAAAAAGAACATGTCTCTGAAATATGGGTAGAAAATAAAAGCATATCTACTAGAAAAATATCTATCTTGCCTACACTAGAAATACCAAGCAAATGTGAATACTATCAGACTGCTAAAAGTCGTTGTAAGTCTTAAAACTAGAACTTTCTTGGATTTTCCATTAAAGAGCTTATGTTGAAATTGAGACTTTCTCATTTAGACAACCTAGTTAATTCCAGAGACTCACTTATCTCATCTATGCACCTATTGAAATTGTTTAAAAGAATTTAAAAAAAATAAGAAAATAAAAACAAAAACTGTAAAAAGAGAAAATAAAAGTCATTATACAATAATAAAATAATTCAATAAGAGGATATAGCAATTTTAAATATTTATGCATTCAACTTAGGAGCACTCAGATATATAAAGCAAATATTATTGGAACTAAAGAGAGAGCCAGACTTCATTGCAATAATAGCTGGGAACTTTACCAACCACTTTCAGCCTTGGACAAATCTTCCAGACAAGAAATCAACAAAGAAACATTGGACTTACTCTGTGGAATAAGCAAAATGGACGCAAAAGACACCTACAGAACATTTAATCCAACAGATGAAGAATACATTCTTAATCCGGGCACATGAAACATTCTCAAGAAAAGACCATATACTAGGCCTCAACAAAAGGTTCCAAAAATTCAGAAAAATTGAAATGATATCAAGTGTTTTTTCTCACCATAATGGAATACAACTAAAATCAATAGCAGAAGGAATTTTAAAAAGACATGAAAATTTTACCACATGCTCCTGAATGACCATTGGTTCAATATAAGAAATTAAAAAGAAAATTTTTAAAATGTCTTAAACCAAATGAAAATGGAAGCACAAAACTTTTGAAATATAACAAAATCAGTAATAAGAGGAAAGTCTGTAGCAATAAATTCCTACATCAAAAAAGTAGATAAACTTTAAATAAAAAACTTAATAATCTTGAAAAATTACAAAAGCAAACCAAAATCAAAATTAGTAGAAGAAAGATAATAATAAAAATTGGAACATAAATAAATTTAGACTAAAAAAATAAAAATAAACAAAATGAAAAGTTGGTTTTTGTAAAAGATAAAACCAACATGCTTTTGCTCAGACTAAAACAAAGAGAGAGCTCAAATAAATAAAATTAGAGAGACATTACACCTGTAACACAAAAAGTTAAAAGATCATAGAAGATTTATGAACAATTGCATGCCAATATGTTGGAAAACCTAGAAGAAATGAAAAAAATTGTAAGCACATGGAATCTACCATCATTGAATTGTGAAGAAATCCAAAACCTGAAGAGAACAATAACAAGAACAAGACAGAAGTAGTAATAAAAAGTCTTCTTTCAAATTAAATCCCAGAACGTGATGGCCTTAATGCTGAATTCTACCAAACATTTAAAAAAGAACTAGTACCAGTTACAATCAAACTATTCCAAAAAATTGAGGCAAGTAAAATACTTCCAAACTCATTTTATGATGTTAATTTTACACTGATACCAAAACCAGAAAAAGATACAACAATAAAATAAAATTGCAGGCAAATATCTCTAATAAACATGGACTAAAAAATTCTCAGCAAAATACAAGCAAACTGAATTCAACAGTACATTAAAAAGATCATCTAAGATGATCAAGAAAGATTTATCCCAGGAACACAAGGACGGCTTAACATTCACAAATCAATAAATATGTGCATCATATCAAAAGAATGAAAGATAAAAAAACATAATCATTTCAATTGACGACAAAAAAGTTTGATAAAATTCAACATCCCTTCCTGATTAAAAAAAAAAAAAACTCACAAAAACTAGGTGTAGAAGGAACACATCTTAACATGAGAAAAGCCATGCATGAAAAACCCACAACTAATATCTTACCAAGCAGAAAAGAAGTAAAAGACTTTCTTCAAGGTTTTCAGTTTTTCAGATCTAGAAAAAGAGAAAAGTGTTCATTTTTGCCACTTTTAATTAAATTTGTACTGAAAGTTCTAGCCAGTGCAATTAGACAAGAAAAGAAATAAAGAGCAACCCAATTGGAAAAGAAAATCTCAAATTATTCTTCTTTGCAGATAATATGATTTTATATTTAGAAAAACTTACAGACTTCATTAAATATATTATTGGAACTGATAAACAAAATTAGTAAGATCACAGGATATAAAATCAATATACAAAAATCAGTAGCATTTCTACATGCCTATAGAGAGAAATCTGGGGGCCAAAAAGAAATTAATTCTATTTAAATATCTACAAATAAAATAAAACACCTAGGAATAAATTTAACCAAAGTAAAAAATATCTACAATGAAAACCATAAGTCACTGATTAAAGAAACTGAGGCCACACACACACACACACACGCACTCACACAGGAAAAGTAATCTATTTCATGTACTAGAAGAATTAATATTGTTAAAATGCCCATACTACACAAATCAATTTACAAATTCTTATTAAAAAATACCAGTAACATTATCAATGGAAATAGAACAGAATAATCCTAAAATGTGTATGGAATAAAAAAAGATCCAGAATAGCTGAAGCCATTCTAAGCAAGATTAAGAAAGCTGGAAGCCTGGCTCGGTGGCTCAGCCTGTAATCTCGTGCCTTGGGAAGCTGAGGTGAGTGGATTGCCTGAGCCCGCAGGTTCAAGACCCACCTGGACAACTTGGCGAGACCTCATCTCTACAATAAATCAAAAAAATTAGCCAGGTGTGGTAGCGGGTGCCTGTAGTTCCATCTACTTGAAAGGTTGAGGCAGAAGAGTCGTCGGAGCCCAGCAGGTCGAGGCTGCTGTGGCCAGGAGCGGCCATCGCACTCCAGTCTGGGTGACAGAATGAGACTCCAACTCAAAAAAGAAAAAGAAAAGAAAACTGGAAAGATTAAGTCACAATATCTGACTTAAAAATATACTACAAAGATAAAATAACCGCATGAAAGTGTCATAAAATCAGACACACAGACCAATAGAACAGAATAGAGAACCCCAAAATAAAGCCACACATTTACAGTCAACCTATTTTTGACAATTTGCCAAGAACATACATTGAATGAAGGACAATCTCTTCAATAGATGGTACTGGAAAAGCTGGATTTCTATATGCAAAAGAAAGAAACTAAATCGCTATCTATCACCATATACAAAAAGCAAATTAAAATGAATAATAGTCTTAAGTCAAAGACCCAAAACTATAAAAATACTAGAAGAAAACTTTAGGAAGACACTCAAGGGCATTGGTCTAGGCAAAGATTTCTAAAGTAAGTCCTCAAAAACACAGGTAACCAAAACAATAAATGGATAAATGGGATCATACCATGCTGAAAAGCTTCTGCATAACAAAGAAAACAATCAACAAAATGAAGAGACAACCCATAGAATGAGAGGAAATATTTGCAAATGACTCAAAAGACAAAGGATTAATAACCAGAATATCTAAAAAGTTCCAATAACTCAACAGGAAGAAACACAAATAATCCAATTAAACATGGGTAAAGGTCTAAACAGATATTTCTCAAAAGAAGACAAAAATGAACCGCACTTACATGAAAAAAAATAAAAGCTCAACCTGCTAATCATCAGAGAAATGCAATTAAAATTATAATAAAGTATCATATTAACACAGTTAAAATGGCTTTTATCCAAAATACAGGCTGGTGAGGAAATGGAGAAAGGGGAACCCTTTCACATTGTTACTGACGATGTAAATTACTATAGCTACTATGGAGAACAGTGTAGCAGCTTCTCAAAAAACTAAAAATAGAACTGCCACATGGTCTAGCAATCCCACTCTCATTTTTCTTAGAACACTACTCACAATAACGAAAATACAGAATCACCCTAAATGTCCATCGGGTAAAGAAAGTCTAGTGCATATACACAATAGAATATTCTTCAGCTATAAAAAAGAATGAAATCCTGAAGTCTCGTCATTTACAACAACATGGATGGAATTAAGTGAAATAAGGCAGACACAGAAAGATAAACATTTCTTGTTCTCATATGTGAGTTAAAAAAATGAATTTCTGGAGATATAGAGTAGAATGATGGCTATCAAAGACTGGAAAGGATGATGAGAAGGTGGGTTATTAACTGGAGTTGTATAACGTGTACAAAAATCCTGTTAGATAGAATGAATAAGAGCTAGTATTTGGTGGCATAATAGGGTGAATGTAGTTAACAATAATCTGTTGTATATTTTTAAATAACTGAAGAAGAGGAATTGAAATGCTATAAATAGACTGAGGAAAAAGGATAAATGCCTAAAATAAGGGATACCCAGTTACACTGATTTGATCATTACACATTGAATGGCTGTATCAAAACATAACATGTGCCCTTTAAATATATAGCACTATTATGTACCCATAATAATTTAAAATTAAAAGTTAAAAAACTAAGTTTTGTTTATCAAAAGACTCAAGATAGTAAATGAAAGGTGAACCATATATTTTAAGAATGTGAAATGAATAAATTTATAAAATATTTATAAATATTTTAAATGGCATGTGATGAAGTTATATCAATAATGCAAAATATGTGTGTTTAATATTAAAATGACATATAACTGAGTAAAATTTATGGCTAAGTCCTGAATCGGCACATCCTAAATGGCATAATTCTTTTGACCAAAAATCATATGAAAATAGTAACATAAAACTTTGTATAAAAAGAGTATCCACAATGATAATATTAATATAGATACATTAGAAGGACAAAAATCAAATCAAGTGACAATATAAAATGTTACTTATAATATGAAGAAATTGGAACCATCATATATTGATGCTGTACATATAAATTCAGGCAAATATGTTTGGCAATATGTATGACAATTTTACCACTCATCTGTCTATTGCAATGATAGATAGTAATAGATATAGATGCCCTCTTACATACATGAGAAAGAAGAAATACATCTATAAAAACATGCACAAAAATGTTGATAGTTTATTTATTATTAATTTTACAAACTAAAAGTAACCCAATTGTTTATAGAACAATTGGAGAATAAATAAATAAACTATGGTCTATACATAAGTGAACTATTACACAGCAATAAAAATAACCATTTGCATCCAAAAACAATATCATAGAGGATGTCATGAAGATAACATTAAACAATAAATGAAATTAGTTATAAGAATTGTATATTCTGTGAGTCCAATAAAAATTGACAAACTAATACATTCTTTTTTCAATTTGTGATACAAATAAGAGTATTGGTGAGTTAATTCAAGGAAATGGCAGTGAATGGAAAGGATATGAAAGAGCTTCACTTCTATTTCAAATCTGAAAATTGTGGAGGAGCATGAGGCCATATTAGGCCAGCATCAATTAGGTAAATTATATTGAGTAAGGAAATCTTGAAAGAGGTGACAAGAACTGTAAAGCCTGGATAGCTAGCTGTAGGTGTTAGTTCTGCAATAAACCAAAAAGCTGGTGAACTTCCTGCTGGTTCCCTGACAACCAAAAAAGGCAGTCAACTATTGCTATTAAAGAAGCAATCATCAGCCCCTTTACAAACCTCTGGCAATGCATGTAGTAAATTTTCAAAACTTTTCCATGCCCAAGAGACAATTCCCCTGATCCACACTGAATCCCAATACAGTTGTGTAAATGCATTTATTTAGCCCTTGCCTCTTGGCAGACAGCAGACACTCTCATTGCTGTCCTGCCCACTGTGTCCTTCATAACATATCTTCCCTTTAATAAATCAACCTTTCTTAATTCATAATCACTGATTTACTTAATTTAACACTTTCACCCTGCAACTCCAGCTTACTAGCTATCCACAAATGGCAAAAATGAAAATTATTCTGAGCTCTATTTTCAAGTATTTATGATGCTATATTTTGGTCTACTTTACTCATCTCTGTCCAACTATCTTAATGGACATTACGCCACATATCTTTCAGAGAAAGAAAATGCACAGATGTTCAAGTAATCAATCTACATACAACTCACACCAGATCTTTAGAATTTTATGCTGTAACTGGGATACTTTGGGGAATGAAAGAAGGTAAAAAAAAAAAAAAAAGATATTTTTGGTCTGTGTTACTGACTCCACATAGCAGAGATGAGAGGATATCACCTCCAAAATCAGATGACAGGAAACACAGCTTCCACTTTTGGTGAAACTTACTTCTATCTCTCTTTTGCTATTTTTTGAATCACTGTCTCTATATATAGCCTATGATGGCATATATTCAGTTGTCTAAAAAATATGATATTCAATACATAGCCTGAATAAATATTTGCATAACTAAATAAAATTTAAAGGTCTTGTATCTTAAATACAATATAATAATTATCAGAACTTAAACTATATGTTTGTATATGTGTGGGTGTGTTGTGCAGGAGGTATAAAATGCAATTTTCCAGAATTAAAGATCTTGGAATGGTAACCTTTCTGAAAGAGAAGATATCTATTCTGTTTAATTATTATATATCAGCATTTATTCTTTTCTTTTTTTTTTTTTGCTTAATAGATATTTTTGCACACTTCAACAGACCCTGGCACTATTGGAGAATCTGGAGCTATGCACATTAAAAGACTCACTCCCACCTCTGAGAGTTTCATCTATGAGATGATTACTGCTGTGGCTTGCCCACCAGCAACTTTCATGAGAGTATAAATAGGACACTTGCTTCCCTTCCCTACTGCATTCCCAAGTGCTAACACAGAGCCACATGAAAGGACACAAGGTGAGGGAAAGTTCTGTGAGGAGCTGACATGTTAGTACTGAAACTAAAACATGAATCTAGGACTGTCTCATTCCAAAACTCATGTCTTTTCTTTTTCCTATTATGCAGTTCCATAGCCTAAAGGATATCACTGAGACATGAATTTAAATATAAAAAGTGCATTTTGAATTTAAGTGCCTATCAATGCAACCTTCCAAATGTTTGTTATTTATTTTGTGCTAACATATGTCATAGCCTTGTCATGTTCTTCACGTACCCATCAGAACCCAGAGCAGCTCTCTCAGGTTTATTTACAATTCCACATGGCTCTCTGGCACTTGTGTGTCTCTGATGATAAGCTAGTCTATATACTGGGGGCAATTTAGTAGCACAAAAATTTTGAAAAATAAAGGACTCCCTGGAAACCAAAAGACATCCTACAACAGTGGGCAACCACACTTAGTCAAATTTAAATCCCAAAAACCTCATTAGAATGTCCTTGTTCTGCTATGGCTAACATTTGATTAGGTGGGTGACTGGAGTTGCTGCCTTTTTAATTAAATCACACTCCACTTTTACCCACCCCCAGGAAAAGAGAGAAAAGAAAAGATAGATTCAGCACCCTCCCTTTCAAATGCTAATTACCCTAAGCAGTGAAAGTCCTAAATCAGGAGGTTCATTCAGCTGGCTACCCAATCCTTGAGGAAGATCCTGCTCACATTTACAAGGGAGGTCTGCTCTATTGTGTCTCTAATAATAGGCACAGATGTTGGGCCCGCCTTTCTCTGAGCGACTTTTGCCTAATAACCACAGTCAATGTGTCCCAGTTGCACCTGTTCAGCATTTTAAATGAATTAGTGTGCTTGATTGCCTCCAAAAATCTTGTCCACTTTTGTCAGCCTGATTATACTGCCACAATGCAAAGCGATTATATGAGCAGCAGTCATTCAGCAGGCTGGAAACAGGCCAACCCTACCAGCAGCCTAAGCATTTTTGTTGTTGTTGTTATTCTTAATGATTGCCTGATTTTAGTGAGGTGTTGGATTATTAACCACACAAGATATCTCTCACCCACAGTCAGGTTGAGAAGGCCACCTAAAGTGGTTTCACATAATAGTATGGAATGACTAGCAAATCGGGGAACAGGCCAAAAATACTGGAAGGAGCATTAAATGACTTCGTTTGAAATAAGAAGCAGGTAGTCAACGGAACCAATAAGCTGCAAAAGACACGCCCCTCTTCTTCAAAGCATCAGGCAGTCTTGGAATTCTGAGAACAACTCAAGGAATTGTCTATTCTTTTAAAACACAGTCATTTTATGGTTGTTTATATCTCTGTTTTTCTCCTATCAAATATACTTGCCAATTTTGCTTTCTAAGAAATTAGGATAGAAAAAATTATAAAAGATGTCAATGTGGACACACAGAACATTTGTTCACCAAGTGTCTATATTTGTGCACCCACTTAAAATTCGACTGATAGCCTAATCCTGGGAAATGGTTGAGAACGTTATTGTAAAATGCATAATTGATTATTAAGCAAGATTAAAAATGATATTTAAAAAAACTAAAGCATAGGTAAATTCTTGTCATTGTGTTTCTGATGACTTTACCAACACCTACCTGAGTGCCTGGTACATAGTAGAAATTCAGTTTTAGTATGTTGAATAAATGAATGAGTGGCAAATGAATAAAAGGATTAAATATGATAGTAAGCAAAAAAAAAAAAACTAAAGTCAAAATTGCATACTTAGAAGAATGTATGAAAAAATTTATAAGCCGGGTTCGGTGGCTCAGCCTGTAATCCCGTGCCTTGGGAGGGTGAGGTGAGTGGATTGCCTGAGCCCGCGGGTTCGAGACCCGCCCGGGCAACTTGGTGAGACCTCATCTCTACAATAAATCAAAAATAAACCGGGTGTGGTAGCGTGCACCTGTAGTTCCAGCTACTTGGAAGGCTGAGGCGGAAGGATCGCCGGAGCCCAGCAGGTAGAGGCTGCGGTGGCCGGGAGTGACCACTGCACTCCAGTTTGGGCGACAGAGTGAGACTCCAACTCAGAAAAAAAAAAAAAAATTATTAAAAGTATTGCAAGGAAATATTAACTAAATACCATTAGTAGTGATTATTGGATTATAGTATTATTGCTGTTTTTCTTCTTTCTACTTATTTATATTTTCTAAAATAAGAGACTAAATAATTTACAGTGTTTGAAAAAATAAAATAAACTTTAGGAAGAAAATAAATATTTACACTTGGTAAGTGATACACAGAGCTCAACACCTTCTCTGGTCTCTGCCAGTATTCACTAAAGAAAAATTATCTGCATACTACTCAGAACTCTACTAATTAACAATGGAATTAAATTAGATTATCAAATTTTCTTTAAAGTGACATCGTCTGTCATTGTCTATCCTCATATCTGTCAAAATATGTCACTGACCAACAGACAAAATGGACTGCTCATGGCTAATTAAATAACAAAGTTAAAACAGAACCAGGTGGTGGCCATGCCTGGGTGAGGGAACAGTCACATACTATATGTTCTCTGAAAGATGTTTAAAAGTGTCACAGGCGGGGCTCTGTGACTCAGCCTGTAATCCCGTGCTTTGGGAGGCTGAGGTGAGTGGATTGCCTGAGCCCGCAGGTTCGAGACCCGCCTGGGCAACTTGGCGAGACCTCATCTCTACAATAAATCAAAAATTAGCCAGACGTGGTAGCGTGCACCTGTAGTTCCAGCTACTTGGAAGGTTGAGGCAGAAGGATCGCCAGAGCCCAGTAGTCTGAGCCTGTGGTGGCCAGGAGCATGCCACTGCATTCCAGTCTGGGTGACGAGTAAGACTATGACTCAAAAAAAAAAAAAAGTGTCACAGAACTTCCTTTTCTACAATCAAGCCAAAGAAGCTCCTATTGTTGGTGGTGAGTTAGAAGATAGCTTTCCAAGCGGAAATTCCCACCCAGCCACCAACAGACTACTTGGTACCAACTGACCAGTCACCTGGAACTGGCAAATTAAGGGAGACTGATGATTTGGGGCTTAAAAGTCATCCAATCAAGATTCCATTCCTCCCTCCTCTGACTCCCCTTCCCGCCCTATGGTTTTTGCCTTTGTAGTCTAACCCTTCAATCTCCTGTACCCCTCAGAACATACTTTTATTCTATGCGAGAGACAGTGTGTTCCCAATCCGCAGATTATTATTTATAAAAAATCAACCTTTCTTTCCCCTCCCACAGATCTCATGGTCTTTTGTGAACACTTCTTGGCAATAAGAAGAGGATGTGAAATGGCCTCTGAGCTCCCTTCCCCAATACATTCTGTCTGCCAATGCATCAGCGCTCACAAAAGCCCTTTAAACTCAGGTGTCTTTCCTGCTGCATTGGGAGGAATTGGGTTAGCCCTCTTGTATCCAAGATCTCCTTTTTCTAGGATGAGGTCTTGGAGAGTTTATTTTATTCAGGGAGCCTACCCATCTGGCATGGTATACTTGCTACTTCGTAAGGTATCCTCACACTTCATGAGGTGTGCTCATGCTTCTGGGGTATGCTCACACTTCAGTTTTGCAAGAATGCTTGCACTTCAGTTGCATTCCAAGGTTTGCCGTCATCGAGTAAATGCTATGGGTAACCTATGCTCTAAGAGAAGTCTCTAACAAGTTACGAAGTGGATAATCACTATGAGGTTCTCTCGGAGCCCTTTAGTGAATTTGTATGTTATTTCTCCTATTATTCACCTTTGTGAATAGATTTTTGAGTGAACATTTAGATGGTGAAAGGAAAGCTTTTCTCCTTACAGTTTTGGCACTGTGAGCAGGACACCAAAGTCATTCTGCTCTTCTGGAAGATGCAACAAAGAGAACCTAGAACCTCACAAGTCAGCAGAAGGGTAAAAGTTTCTTACCAGTCAGGCTGCCAGTCTCTCTTTCTGTGAAATCCAGTCAAATATGGTAAACTGTATTGTTTGGCTCCTCTACGAAATCTTAATTAATGGGAGAAAAAGATTTGTGGGACTAGTCTTGGATGCAGCAACTCTGGTGTCCTTTCTAGTTGTTTTTTATATGAACATTCATAATGTTGATCCCTCTTCTAACAGGACTTGTTTTTTCCTTTGTCTTTGCTTTCTGTGTTGTTTTGTCATAAGGAGGAGTAATACAACATGGGTCTACTAAAATCCTTATACGCCCAAGTATTCAAGTCAGCCTCACAGACTGGTCAATTTTATGCTTCTGATTAACATACTTTTTGTTCTAGATATGTTATGCTTTTGATAGATTTGTCTTAAGAAATCCCATCCTTATGTTTTGGGGGTTTGTTTTTGTTGTTGTTGTCTGTTTGTTTTTTCCATTTCAATTCTTGTTGGCTGGTTAGTCCTGGGAAAGTCCAATTTCAGGAGGGCCTCTCTGGTACCACAGATTAATAGGTCTGTGACTGGCAACCCCACACACAACTGAGACAATGTAGACACAAACACTATCCTTAACTGCCTGTGGTGACAAGAGTCTTTTGCTAGTTTAGCTCATTCCTGGGAATAAATTCTTTAGGGAAGGTCTTTGGAATTGCCTTTTCTGTACTCTGTCCAGGAAACACTTCTTTTTTAAAACTCCAACTTTCAATCCATTTCAGAATCTACAAAATATACTGAATGCCTTGTCTAATGATTAAGGTTTGACTTTCTCACCATGGTGGCCCAGGTTCAATTCCTGGTCAGGAAACCAATCTGGTTTGTTTTCAATTATTTATATAATCATAAACCATTTGGGGTACCCATTTTTAATGAAACTTTTTGCCCTCTATGAACAGTTTTTGATTTCTGGTCATTTTCAATCTGTGGAGCATATGAGAATTTGGGGTCTTCATACATAAGTACTCAACTGAGAGGCTGAGAGTCTAAAGAATATGGCTGAACAAAAATATTACTTGTATTCATGTGACTTATGGCTAGCAAAACTTTTTTTTCTTTGAGTTGCCTCTGAGGTGGTTCTGGATCTTTTGAGGACTTCTTTATATATATCTCTTGAGAACTTCTAGGAGACAACTTATGTTCTTTTGTTTACATAATTACCTTAGTTGAGGTGTGCTGGTTTTGATGTGATTACTTGGGAAAATAACTTTGATTTTTTTTTTTAACTTCAAAAGCCAGGAATAAGAGCTGTTTGTCTCAGTTAAAATCTGATAATAAGAAATTTAAATAATTTATAAGCACCCTGTGTTCAGAAATTAGCTTAATTAAACCCCTCTCCTTCCTCTTTGTTGTATCTGGTACTAGGCAAAAAAATCTAGAGGGGACTTCTAATAACTCAGATCTTTTAAGGAACACAGAAAATGTGTCATTTACTCCATTGTGGATTTTACTTCTTCCTGTGGAGTCTGAAAAGAGGTGGACAGCTTTCTGTCAAGTCTAGAGCTCTGTTCTCTTTGAACTTGTTACTTGCACTCTGACTCTTCAGGGTCCTAGGGATGACTTTGTACTGTTAGAAAACAATCTTCATGTGTGCAATGATTGGTGGGTCATTGGCAAGGGCTGTAGTTTTGGAAGTGGCTGACAGCAATTGCAATGAGTGGTTGTTACTGCAAGGGGCTATTTCATTCACGTTTATATATAAAGTCAGGATTGAACAGCTGGAGGCTATAAGAGTGTTCACCACTGAGGGAGAAGGCTACCATGGGTGTTGGGCTGATTACAGAGTGGGTTGATTGGGTCATTGCCCCCAAGCCTCATGGGAATTGCTTTGTAGAAAAATACATTGTAGAAACTTATACAGCTAAGTCTCAGGGTGTTACCCCCTCTTTTTGGGAATCTAGGATTCAATGTAAAAGTGGGATAATTTTAAAAGATACAGATGCACTGCCTGTAGTTGCGCCTGTGTTTCACATATTTAAATATTAGGTCATGGAAACTATAGTCTTTCTTTGCCCTGTTTATGAAAGGGCTTCACACTGAAGTTTATAGTATAATCAAGAAAGGTGCAAAGCTGAAAATACTATCTATCTAACTAGATTGATCACAAAACACTTTCTAATATCTAGCTGCTTATTTTGAAGCTCTTTTTTTTTTTAAACATACATCTGTAAAATAAACCATCTTTTATAAGGACATCTGCCTCCCTGCAACTCAACCACTAGAAACTTTTATAACGGTAAAAGACATAGGCTTAAAATGTACATAATAAGCCTTACCCTTGTTTAAGACGTTTTCACTGCAGTCTTATCTTAACCAGGCCTTTTCCTTAAGCCCTTCTTTTATCTCAGCAAATAATGGTATTTAAATCTAAGTTCGGTGTTTTTGGTATGTAAATTTTCACTTAAGAAGTCATGCCTTTAAAAACACAAATTTTGAGTTGCCTAGCTAACAATTCATTAGCAAATGATAGTCTAGAAGAAAAAGAACACTATTTAAAACTTGACAAATAGAAAATGTTGTAAGATGTGCTTCTGTCTATATATCTGTATGTCTATATATTTGTATGTGTTGTATGCATGGGGTATTTCTCTACCAAAATATATAAAATATCTCCAATTAATTGGGTTTAAAAAGTAAACACTTAAATATTTTACCATATAAATAAAAATAACTCATATGTCTTTTAGTTTATGTTACTTCAATAATATTTGCTAAATAAAACCAGCTTAAAATTGCTGCCAATATAAAACTAAAGTGTCTTCAGAATTGTTAGTATTACATATAACTCAGACTTTTTACCTGGCCTCACTGCCTGGATTTTTTCTATTTTTTCAGACTATTTCTACTAGATTTTTTAAAAGTTATACAACTATTGCTGCTGTATGGGCTAGCTACTAGACTTCCCTGAAGTCTTACATACATCAAACTGTGGGCTTACCTTTTGTTTGGTGCCTTTATATTCTGAGGTCTGGACCGAAGACCCTGGTGGCTAAATCTGATACAAAGAATAGTTAAGTCCAACGTGGCCTCATCCTCCAAGGCTCATCTTTGCCTCCGGGCCATGCTAGGTGGAGTTGGAGCCGCCAGATATCATCAGTTTTGTTCTCTGTTTTTAGCTTTATAGGTCTGGAACATAAATTCGGGATTCAGATAGGCCCTGGGCTCCATGGTTGTCTTTGGATGTCATGTGGGCACCCAGAATAACTGGGGAAGACATTTGGGAAGTTACCTGTGTCAGTTTCAAAGTGATTTTCATTAATTTAAAAACTTAAATCATATTATTAAATATTAAATAACAGATAAGCATAAAACATCTGTAATTTAAAAATAAGTTAAACTACTAATACATATTGACTACTAAAACATAAGTTTAAATTTATATTTTGATATCTTGTTTGTATATGATATTAAAAAGCTAAATACATTTAGATCTCTTAATAAATAAAAATTAAGGCTAAACACTATAAAATGGTTTTCATCTACACATATCAGTGTAAAACAATTCAAAATTATTTACTATGAAGGTTTTTCACTAAAAATTAGGGTTATTAAGAATTAGATCAAGATGGCTATGGAAAGCAGCTGATGTGCACCTCAGTTATGGACCAAACAAAAATAGAGAGAGTTAGAGAGAGTACCTCAGCACTGTGACAAGAGGAGACCAAGAGCAAACCCCACAATCCACTAGAGAAGGTGCAAAACTCATAGTATGCAAAGAGGAGAGAAATTGGTCAGCCAGGGCTGGAGCCAGGGAATCTCCTCAGCCAGGTTGCCAGCACGAACTATGAGCAGCCTCTGGTAAAGGTGAATGAGAGAAGCCAGGAGCTCTGTGCTCTTGCCATGGACTTAGAAGAGCCCCTGAGATTCATGGGACTCCAGTCCCACACAGGAAACTATCTGAATATTCCACAGCACTGTAGTGCCAGAGCTCACAGGGAGCTTTGCAAACAACTGGGCCAAGAACAGCTCTAGTTGTGCCATCCTCTGAACTTAACTTGTGTAGGCTGCCAGCTGTTAAGACAGACAGGGAATGGGAAGTCCTAATGCTATCAAATTCTGCCACAGCTAGAAGTTTCTGTCTGGGACAAGCTGCTAGAAGAAGACTTGTGGCTGGCTACATTTTGCATCCTGAACACAGACTGCCTAAGTCAAAGGTGTGGGATCCATGTCCCCAGAAACCTCTCACTCTCCATTTGAACTCTTGTGCAACAGAGGCACAATGTGGCAGCATTGCCACAGCAGGCAGGGGACTCCCTCACAATTTCCACTGGGGTGGTCAGTTGTACACACAGGTAGGGAGCTCAAGCACAAACCCATCTGACTTAGCCTACCTCAAATGTCTTTCCCCATGCCCACCCCCTCCATGGAAGCCCAATATTGGCAGGGAATTTTGGGAGTCCCCCATAACCTCCCAAACACCTAAGTCATCTATATACTTACCAACATAGGCTGAGAAAGCCCACAGCCATCATTACAACTGGTGCTGCCCTGCAAGTGCCACCTCCTGGCTAGAGGTCAACTGGCACAGCCCATTACAACATCTCACTTTAGCCAGTGCTTGGGGAGATCTCTTCCCAGATCTCAGCAAACTCCGCTATCCAAATTTTCCTAACCACTCAGGATGCCTTGAGCCTGTGCATGTACCTAGCACAGCATTGCTTCATCAGGCAATTGAAAAGGCCATCATACTACAGCCTCATTAAAAAATACTATATACAACCAAGAAAGCCCTACAGAGTCTTACACAATTACCATGCTAACCTTATTAGAATTGGTGCTTGCAACTGCCACTGGAAAACCAGAGGATGGGTCGGGCCATTTAAGCACTACCTCACATCATTCCCTTTGAGAAGCTTAGAGCAAAGTTCATATCACCAGACATCTTGAAGACTATTCCACAGTCTGAGGTGTCCGTGAGCTTGTTCAGAAAATGACTGACTGATCCTCCTGAGAATTTAACCCTTGTGCCTTCACATCACCAGATTCCTTACAGGCACTCCCAAGCACTAGTTCAAATTGTGTCAGTCCTAAAGGGGAACTAGACCCAGAAGAGTAGCAAGAATCACAGTCATCAGTTTCTCATAGATTATCACTCCCAGCGGAAGAGTGAGTACACCACATCAGAAAAGAACTCCATGGGATCAAATAAATAAATCCAGAGTGTGGGCTTCTCTGTGTTCCAAGATTAGCACTACCTGAGGAAAGTTTATTTTAGCGAGATGAAGAAGCAGTGTTGGGTTCATTGGGGCAAAGTAGCAATTCTGCTCCACCTGTTCAGTATCCTGGGTGCCCGTGAAGGGTCTTAGTGTGAGTGCATCTGTCAACACCATTTCTGCAGCATTTGGGGGCAACTACAATCACACAGTAGGTGGACTTGTGTTTTAGGCTTACAGGAGTGAAATCTCAGAACCTTTCTACAGGGAATGTTAAGGTTCCTATAGATGGACAGAGTTGCATGTCGGTTCTAAAAATTTGGAACAACAGAATAGGGGAATAACTTCTCTGCCAGTGTAGCACTGAAGCTAAGGTGGGCCCCCTTTTCCATGGTGAAGACTCAGTGCAATTCACTGGGAGTTCCCCTAACCACATCAATGAGGTAGTTTTAGCCCAACATAGAAATATTGGGACTTTAACTCAATATAGGAATAGTGCATATAACCACTGCCTTCAACTGAAATCGATTTTCATCCAGGGGTGCCTCCTAATGGCCTGAAGGCTGAACAGTTCAACCCAAATTAAAAATACTGGGGAAAAAAGAGCAAACCAAACCACTGGGGAACAAGATAAGCTTCATGAGCCCTCTGGCATTTTAGTCCCATTGAGACAGTAAACTCACACATGCACACACCTGAAATTGTTACTATAGCATCTATGAAAACAAATGCAAAATGATTCTCTATAATCAGGCAACTCATACAGGGATTATACCACAAAAGAAT